>CM038672.1:508474867-511466550 GCA_021605145.1 Aegilops bicornis
GGCTCTCTTCACGCTTTCTCACAAACAGATTAAAAAATAGTTTTTTATTTTTGAAGTTTGGATGTTTGATTCAGAGGGAGAAGAAGCGGCTGAAATTAGAACAGAAATATCATTTGATTCGTCAATCTTAAAAAAAAGATAAGAAGCAAAGTTTCTCCCTTGAGTTTGATTATAGTATTGATTTCGGAGTTTGTATATTTTGTGGCAATTGTGTTGAGAAATACCATAA
The DNA here is from genome assembly GCA_021605145.1 of Aegilops bicornis. Lineage (NCBI taxonomy): Eukaryota > Viridiplantae > Streptophyta > Magnoliopsida > Poales > Poaceae > Aegilops > Aegilops bicornis. The sequence goes on from CM038672.1 coordinate 508,475,097, forward strand.
TATCACATGTAAAATAAAATACCGTAGATCCAGAGTATACCTTATATTTATCACAGCGGAAACAAATCAATAGGGGTGTGGAGTCCCATCAACGCCAACTGCAAGTTGAGTGTAGACCGTAATCCTATATCTGCAACTCTTACTCGTCGTAGAAATATTTGCAACATGATATGTTGCAGCCATGTAGGTCCATACATTGAATGTACGGGCAAGATCACAATAGAAAATAGATGAAAAGACTATTCTATATGGAATATGGCTTTGTGGCCCTATGTCTAAGTTTTTGCAGAAAAGCTGGGTTTTTTCCTATAACAAAATATTGTCAAGGAACCTTCACTACAGAGTTATCTAATATGACATGGTTCCGCCAATCGAGGTCTCGTAGCCCATAATTATAAGTTGCACACAATTAATTATCAGTCTGGTGTTGGGAATTCCGAGATAGATCCAAGTCCAGAGGCTCAAGTTGTCCGTAATCGGGGACATGTCTAATCGATTAGGTTTTACTCTACAATGTTTTGTGCACTTTACCCGCAAGATTCGATCCCTCCTTTTACGTTCTCGCACTATATGGTGTTTGAGAACAGGATGAACAAAACATGGTATTTCAGAGAGTTTTCCCTGACCACTGACAGTGCCCATCCAATCCTATCGTCCGTCTACATCTGCTAGCACTGTCAAGCCAAAGTCACAACTAAGATCAACCAAGTCAGAGCCCACAATGACTAGTGGCTGCACAGGTAAGCTTCCAGGCATGAAGTATTCATCCGTCTCTTTGAGTCTAGGTGGAGCTTTCCGCATGAGTAGTGGCCTACTCCAGCTCATAACGCATCCACTTGGTACTCCAGGGTGCCTAACAACCAATTCCACCCAGTAGTGTGTATTGAAATCTTGTGTCGAGTCTTGAAGTCTTGATGTCTTGAAAATACAGGCCTTGTAATTGCCATCTTGAAGTTGTCATCATTGACGTAGAGTCCTCCTTCTCACACCACCCTCGAATACTCATACCAATCCCCCGTCTACTATAGCGTAGCATTAAAATAAATAACATTCTCGGGGCTTTGTAACAGGGTGTGGGTTCCCACTTCATGCTTCTACTCAACTACAAGATTTAATATAACTACTGGAGGAATTGTTGAAATTGTGACACTAAATGTAATAAAACATAAGTATAAATAGATGGTCAAAGTGAACTTGCCTGGTATTAGTATCTGAGGAAATAACTTGATAGAACTATTTGTCACTCTCTGATGAAGATCTATATTAATTAAACTTTGCATTCATATAAGCATTCACTCTAGCAAACATTCTAGCTATCAAAATAACAACCAACAAATAAAGCAATAAATAAAACATTAAATGAATCAAAGAAAACCAAATGACAAACAAAGTAAAACTTCAAAGAAAACTATAGGGTTTAACTACAAACAACAAAATAGTTGTGTCCTAAGTAGAAACTTAATAGAAAATAAAATACTCAATTAATAACTTAACAGAAAAGAAATTATGAAACAACTAAGTTAAAAAGAAAGATTTTAACTAGGGTTTTTAACTAGCAAAAGAAAACACTTAAAAAACTATTATAAAACCTAAGTTATTGACTCCAAGTTTTAAGTCTGAGAATTTAACTAAAACAATTTTATTTATTAATAAAACATTGTTTTATTAACTATCATAAGGTTTTAATAAAATAAACTAAGTGAAAAAAAATACTTACTTTAAAATAAAAAGAAAACTATATTTTTTATCACTAAAACATGCATATAGTGTTCTGTTTTTAAATTCTAATTTAAGCAGATATAAAATATACTAAAAAATATTTATTGATTAACTAGTTAAAACTACTAGAAAATAGGAGCAAAAAGAAATAATTAAAACCTATTTTTATTTAAAAGATATCAGCAATCTAGTGATTTGAACAAATTTCATCAAATTCAAATTTAAACTATTCAAATATGAAAACTAATGGATCCTATAGAAACTGCATAATTTTCTTAACTTAATTCAAAATAATAACTCAAAAAGGATTAAAAATCTAAAAGATATAAGAAATCTAAAATTGAAACTAAATATGTAAACAGAAAAAAACAAAAAAACAAAAAATTCTACAAGTTGGGCAAGTGCTACGTGGCGGTTGTTGATTGGCTAGGGATGTGCGCGAGCGAGTGCTCAGGGTGAATGGCCGACTACTAGCGAAAATGATTCGAAGATTAAAATAAAAAAACACATCTACCCTGACAGTCAGATCTAGATCGGATGGCTATGGGGGTGTTCGTTGCTTTCTCTAAAAGGTGGACGACTGCTAACTAAAACATACCAATTCAAAGTAAAAAAACAGGCGTGATCTAATCTAAACCCTCCATTCCAAATCAAACGTCAGAGAGTGACGGCGGCTTACAGCGAGGGTGGTCGCCGGTGGGGTGGTTCGGGGGTCGGCGGTGGCGATGCTCCGGTGGTCGTCGGCAGTGGCGGTGGTGTCGAGGGGGTGCGGCGAAGCGAGGGACGTCTGGTGGTGGCGTCGACAACAGTCAGGGATGGCGGACGACGACGGGGGTGGCATGGCCGAAGCTCGGGCGAGCTGTGGCTCCAACGAGAGCTCGGCGAGGTCAGGGACGATGCTGCGGGGCAAAGGAGACGACATGAGCATGTCAAAAACAAGCGCACGGGCGAGCTATGCTGAAGTACATAGGAGGGGATCACGAGGGTCTTCACGGTGATGAATTTGACGGCGGAAGGGTTTGGCTCCGGCAAAGACTGCAACAGCAAGAGCGTGCGATAGAGGTGGATTCAGGCGAGGGTTTTAGGGGCAAAATAAGGGGTTGACGCTATGAGGGAAGGCAACCGCGGTGCGATTTGTTGCGGTGGCGGAGTCCAGCGAGAAAGGAAAGAAGACATGAAGAAGGAAGGGGCGACGCGGGGTTGCGGATCGGCCGGGTGGGGTCCACTTGTCGGCGTCGATGTGTGGTGAGTGAGGGAGAGGGCGACCGATGCTTAGGCATTTCGGTGTTGGAACAAGCCGTGGGCCTCTTGGCTAGGCCGGCGGCTGGCGCTGGCTCTCAGGAGAGAGAGAGGGGTGGGCTGGGCCTAGGACAGTGGCTTCGGCCGATTTCTCTTTAAAACCAAAATGGTAGGTTTTTCATATTTTAAATAAAGAGAGACAAAAAGTAAAATAAATAGAAATAAAATAAAATTTTACATAGGAAATATATATAGGTATGTTCGACAAGTTTTTGTGCAATGTTGCATAAATAATAATTTCTTTTTATGATGAGCTTTTCATGTAGGTTACACATGCAAAGAGAAGTTTTGATGTAAAGGCAAAATACAATTGCATGGCACATGCACGCACATACTTGTACATGCACATCATGGTGCAACTACTAGGTGTGCATGCACACACACGGCCTGGCCACTTTCTTTTTTTAGTCTAGACATAGCTAGCTTAGATACATATACGCATTTATGTATTTATGTATTTGAATACCGGCAAGCTCACATTACATATCTGAATACCCGTTCGTATGCATACCATAGGTAGTCGAGTATCTTCGACGGGCCGGCAAGTGCGTACATATATGTACGGGAGTCCATGAAATACCTAGCTAGCTAAATATATGCATGTACGTGTATCTTTGTTTTGCTTTTTGAATTGAACAGGTACATAAAATGTGCACTGTGTTAGCGGGGTGCAATCTACAAACACGTACAGTACGAAGCTGTCTATTTGCATCATTTACTTGGCAAGTAAATATTCAGGTGCATACGTATAATCAGCAAGCCAGAAAAGGAAATATGGAAATAACTGCAACCGATGATCGAGAACCGCCTAGATGGTCACGGGCCACATAAACGAGGTATACATACAGATTTTTCTTTCCTTTTCTTTGTGCAGGTTTGTGCGTCAAGAAAAACAATAGAAGGAAACCCAAGCGCCGGGCTGCGTGTTAAACATCGGTCCAACCCTACCCATCCATCCTATAAATAGTTGAACGGGGGAAGCAAAGGGAGGCACAGGAGGGAGAGACAAGGCATCCAAGAGAAGAACTACGCAGGAAGGAGACGCGCCGGCCCTTGCGGCAGCGTCGAGGATACAGAAGAGAAAACGCGAGGAGTTAGCACGCAGCGGTGGCGGCAACGACGTGCTGGAAGACCTCACGTATGCAGCAGAGGGAAGAAAGAAAACACGCAGAAGAAGATGCGCCCATGACGGCAGCGTCGAGGATGAGCGGCGGAAGCGCGTACGCGCCGGCGGCAGAAACACGCGTGCCCGAAGATACACACGCAACCATGCAATGATCTTCTTTTTTCTATGTGTTATCATCTATTTCGCAGGATGCCTAAGAACACCAGAGGAGAGTTAGGAGCCTAGCACCGCCCGAGGAGAGGTGATCCGACGGAGAAAACATAGCAATGCAAGTCTCGGAGCACCATGCAGCCGGAGGCGATTCCATGGAGCAGCAAGCATCCACCGGGAGACCATGGAGATGAAGGTCAATGTCCGTGATGCTCGCCGCTGCGGACTCCTTCGAGCTTGGCGACTCCTTCATGGTGACTTCTCTCGAAGACGACGTGTTACTGCCGGCGTGCAGCCCGCTGGACACCTACGTGGTGGCCGCCCATGGAGACAATGCCGCCACCCTCTACTTCAAGCCGACATCTACTGGAGCTGGAGGACGGAGGTGTGGCACTCGTTGGGGACTACCGCCGTCTACTTCGTCATCCTGGAGCCGGAGGACGGAGGCGTAGCGCTCGTTGGGGACGTCGCCGATGTTTCACCAAGACGGACCGTGCTCAACGATGGACGCGTGGAGCTCGTGAGGACGTCATCGTCGTGCCGCAGAGGATCGTGATGGGGAGCTCGCAAGGAGGACACTGGCCATCTACTTCGTCATGCTGGAGCTAGAGGACGGAGGCTTGGCGCACGTTGGGGATGCCGCCGACATCTACTTTGTCAAGCTGGAGCCCGGAGGCGTGGAGCTCGCAGGGATGCCGCCGCGTGCTGCGGAGGATGGCGAGATGGAGCTCGCTAGGACGATGCCCCTCGTCTTCTTCATCAAGTCGGCGCCATGAAGGATGAATGCGTGGAGCTCCCAAGGATGTCGCCGGCATGCCGCGGAGGATGGCGAGATGGAGCTCGCTAGGACGATGCCCCTCGTCTTCTTCATCAAGTCGGCGTCATGGAGGACGGATGTGTGGAGCTCCCGAGGATGTCTCCACCGTGCCACGGTGGATGGCGGCATGGAACTCGCCAAGACGACGCCTGTATCCAACACCATCAACTCGGTGCCGCGGAGGATCATGGCGTGGAGCTTGCAAGGAGGACGCCACCAACGTCCACATCATCAAGCTGGTGACACGGAGGACGGAGGCGTGGAGCTCGCGGGACGACACCACCGATGTCTACATCTTCAAGACGGAGCCCGCGACCTGGAGCCGCGAAGATGACGCACACCCTGGTGATGGCCGCATCATGAAGCCCACAACACGGGGAAGAAGATGGTGCTACGCGGTGTTGCCCGTGACCCGAAGATAAGATGGTGCCGCATGATGCTATTCGCAGCCCAGAGCCCATGATGATGAGGTGCGACGGTGGGAAGGCGATGCGACTTCACCAACACTTACTCCCGATGGCCCCGTGAGGGGGTTCCCTTGTCTTGGCGGACCGCCGTAAACTCGGCGTCCAGCCGAGACGAGGCGACAACCACACCGGCTATGCCGATATGAGCGAGCGTTGGTTTTACACCGACGCCGGTCTCCGTAAAAATACTCCCGCGAGGCGAATCCCTTGCATACCCGATGAAGCCGTTACATCGTAAAGAAGTCCGAGCTGAGCAGGACCCATGCAACTTCAACACCGACTACATCAACATTGCCAAGACCGACGAGGCGCGCCGGCGCGGGCGAACGTGGCCAACACAAAGCCATGTTTTGAGCCGCCATGAATTTGAGCAAGGTTTGTTTTGTTTCCCTTGGAATCATCCCAAGTCAGTCATGCATACGTGCGAAGTATTCTATGGTTTGGTAGATTAATTACCTCCACTCCATATGTGTTCCTAGCACACCAAGCCATTGATTGATTTGTTCAAGGTGAAGAAGTTCCTTCTTAAGAATCATGACTTACGCTAGGACTTCGCTACCCTCGCTAATGATTCCCTCCGGAACTCGATAGTGTTTTGTTATAAGACTACTATGTGGTCATGCTTGTCCAGGACAACGTGTTCACATGTATGTAGCGGAACCAGCTCATGTTTTGGATGCTTGCTATCGTAGTTCAATTCCCGAGAATCTTGCAACATCATCTCGTTGAATTGTGTTGCAAACTTTCTTTGCAGACATGTTGAGTCCGAAGAATCCTGTTACTAACCAGATCTGAATCTCAGGCAGATATGATGGTTAGAACATTTCCAGCAGTTGCGTTTTGTTCTCAGCTTGCACCGCCATTGTACCAGTTTCCCTTGGATTGCCCTTCTCAGCAATTGTTGTTCAGGATCATCTTTAGAGGTGGTCCTACCAAGGATCCCATCCATTTCTGATGATAAGCAAAATCATCCATTACGTTGTCTTCAACAAGGTAGTCCACATCATCCATTCTGGTATGAGTATGCCATCCTTTCGAATTCGTTCACACGATCGTTTGTTATTGCCTTAGGCTGGTATAAATAATTTCAATGATCTTTGTATCAAAAGTAATTCTTTTGCCACCTAAGGGAATAGTTCTTCGAGTCACCTTCCCTGAGGTGCCCCGTTATGGATTCATGGCAATTTCCTCGCTACTTTGAAACCCTCGTCAATTTGTTTCTTCTGTTGCTCCTCATGCATGTTTTGCCTCTCGCCTCGAGGATGTTTCTATGTCTCATTCCGTGAGTTGACCTTGTGATCATTAAGATGATCCTAAATTGTTCGAACCTCAAGAAGATCGATTCTTCTAAAATCCTCCCTTTCTTCTCGTTGTCATGTTGGATGTAGATCTTAAAGCAAGACGTCGAGGTCAACGGGATGCAATGAATCTTTATCCTCGAGAAAGACATCTGGATCGTGAAGATTGTGTTAGCTTGTGTCCCTTTGCCTTCTTACCTCACGACCTGAATCTCGGGACGAGATTCTTGTTTAGTAGGGGTGAGCTGTCACATCCCTAGCTTCTGGTGCTGCCTAGTGTTTGTAACTTGCTTGCATCATGTCTAAATTTCTGAAACTTGGAATTGAGGAAAGTGGAAGCCTCGTAAACTTAAATAAAAGAAGGGCAAAGAACCCTGGAAATCTCATTCTTTGTTTCCAAGATGTCCTTTTGCAATGTTTGAGAATTTTGGCAAGAGCTATATATCAAACCAGAATTTAGGAACATTTTTAAGGATTTATTTTTGGGACTCTAAATTTAAATTCATATAACTAGAATATAATTTCAAATCTCTTTAAAACATTTTATGTGCATTTGGAAATGCCCATTTTGCAACATAAAATTATTCAAAGGGTTTTGTCACTATTTTGAAATTGTTTTGAATTTTGAACAGTGGCAGAATATTTAACAAAAGAAAACATAACAGAAAAATAAAACAGAGCAACCTTACCTGGAGTTTACCTGTCCAATCCACCTGGCCCAACTCCTGCTGGTCCAGCCCACCAGAGAGGCCCGACCCACTAGCTCCAGCAGCTTCTTCAAGCTGCTGCCAGTAGGAGCAGTTGCGTGCCAGGCATGCCGCAACCGAGCAGCGCCACCTCCTGCTTGGCCTCCCCGTGCTGGTCCCCTCACAGACCCCCCTGACCCCCCCTCTGTCCTTCCCCCCTCTTTCCTGGATCTCCCCCCTCCACCTCGCTTGCCCGCAGCCATGGCCGAACGCCACCATCGCCACCGACGCCGTTCGCCGCGGCCACAACCACCGCCTAGCCTCCCCAACTGTCCAGGAGCTCCACCTCCGTCGTCTACGCCTCCTCGAGGACACACGCGCCGCCGGACGCCCCCGAACGCCCACACCGCCGCCTTCTTCAACCTTCGGCCCCGTCGATCGCCGTCGTCGATTCGCCCCCGACAAGACATCTTCGAGCCCACTAACCCTCCCAACGGACTCGCGGTGAGTCCCTGAGTCGTTTCCCCCTTCTCCCCTGGTCGCTTTCGACCTCTAGGCCATAGCCCCGTCGTGGCCGAGAGCTCCATGCCGCCGCCGCGTAGCTCGTCGTCGTTTGAGCTAGCATCTGTCACGGCCGAGCACATATTCGTGCTCCTCGCATCGTCAGGAGTCTGCTGAGACCCTCCACTAGCTTCCCCATGCACCGGAGCTCCATTCTCGTTGAGGTCCGAACTCCGGCGCCGCCGCGAGCTCGTTTTCGGCGAGCTCCGGCCACCACAGCCACTGCCGCTCGCCCAGTTGGATGCGGCGCACCTTCAACTATCCGTAGATGCAAACCACGAGCAAAACCGAGCCCGTAGCAGTTTTCCGGCGAGTTTCCGCCGCGCTTTGAGGTCGCCGCCGGCCAAACTCCGGCGGACTGACGTGGTTGCTTGATTAGGCGTTAATCACCACTAATTCCCCTAATAGCCAAGGCGATGGTTTTAGCCACGGTCGAACCTCGGTAAACCCTAGTTTTGACCGATTAGTTCTGAGTCACCGGCGTGTGGACCCCACACGTCAGGTTTGACCTGGTCAGCCACGGTTGACCTGCTGACGCAATGATGTTGTCATGCTGACGCAGTAAACAATTTCTGTATTTTAAATAATCCAGGAATTCCAGAAAATATCCCGAACTTCTAAAAATCATAGAAATTAATCTATAACTCCAAATGAAATAAATTATATATGAAAAATGATCAGAAAAATCCAATCTATCCATCTGTACCATTTTCATGCATGTTAGAATAACTTTTGTTCCCTGTTTAGGTCAAATCAACTAAATGGCATTTGAATAATCACATATGGAGTTTGAATTTGAATCTTGTATTCAAACCAACTTCATTTAATCTGTTGCTAGTTGCATTAGCTCAAACCACAGCATATTGCCATGTCACATTCATGCATCATATTGTTGCATTGCATTGATTGTGTTCTTTCTTGTTTGCGGTGTTACCCCCTCCCAGTAGACGATGTTCCGACGACGTGTTCGATGACACCGATGAAGAACTATATTATCTTCAGAAGTGCCAGGCAAGCAAAACCCCCTTGTTCATTCCGATACAATCCCACTCTCTCGCTCCTGCTCTCTTTTACTGCATTAGGACAACACCGTTTCAACTGTTACATGTTGCGGTAGCTGAACCCCTTTATCCTCTGCATGATCTGTCATTGCCACAGTAAATAGATGAAACCCACTAGCATGAGTAGGAGTTGTTTGAGCCCTGATGTGCCTACTCATTCATGCTTGTTTGTCATGCCTGCTATTGCTTAGAGTTGTGTCGTGTCTGATTCATCGGGATGAATCAAGGTGTATGAACATATCCTCATCGTTGAGAGCTAAGTGTGTGAACTCGATTTGGTAAAGGTAGCGGTGAGAGGCCATGTAGGAGTACATGGTGGGTTGTCTCATTGCAGCCGTCCTCAGGAACTGAGTTCTGTGTTTGTGATCCATGAACAGTTACTACCACACATTGGGTTCCGGTAACTCGACCCCTCTTGACTTATTAATCAACTTGATCTCTATCCAGGAGTTGCAACTAGTTTCTGGTGTTTGTAGGTAGTGTTAGTTGTCTACCAAGTGGCACCCGGTACAGGTGGGCTTGGGACAGACTAGGCACCATGGCACGGTGTACCAAGCGTAGAACCACCCGTCGAGGTGGGCTTCGGAACCCTGCACGCATCGTTTGGGGCCGTGAGCGACACCCCAGTCGGATCTCCTTGCGGATGGAACCCGAATAGGCAATAAACCTGGATTAGAGACTTGTGTGGTTAGTCGGTCGTGGCCGACTCCTCGCCAAAGCTTCCGCTTGAAGGTTGCCGAGATACACGAGGTGTACATGGCGGTAAGTGGCGAGAGCGTGTGCGAAGAAGTACACCCTTGCAGGGTTAATATGATCTATTCGAATAGCCGTGTCCGTGGTAAAGGACTTCTGGGTTGCCTGTACAGTTCATAGACAATGAAAGTGGATACTCTAAAATGTGCAAGATAAGCGTGAGTGCTATGGATGGCGTTCTCGTAGGGAGACGGGAGCGGGTCCATAGTGGTGTATTGATATGGTGAATATGTGGACTCGTGTGCGCCACCTCAAAATAGTTTCTTGCAATCGTAGTGTAGGATAGCCACCGAGTCAAAGCTGGCTTGCTGCAGTCATACTCCACCACCCCCTTTGTTGATAATGATGCATATGTAGTTAGTTCTGATGTAAGTATTGCTGAGTACATTTGTACTCATGTTTGCCTATTTTATGTTTTTGCAGAGAGACGTCAATCTCGCTAGTAGTTCCGCGTGGACTTCGACGTTTAGCTTGTTACCTCAGCTACGATCTTGTGCCCTCGGCAGGATCTGGTAGATAGTCAGGCTTCTCAGCCTTTTTCATTTGTAGATGTCTGTACTCAAACATGTTAAGCTTCCGCTTGCGCTTTGACTTGTATGCTCTGAATGTTGGGTCATGAGACCCATGTTTGTAATATCTCGCTCCTCGGAGCCTAATGAATAAATACTTGAGTCGTAGAGTTATGTTGTGATGCCATGTTGTATTTACACATATCGAGCATACTGTGTGTATGTTTGAAATGCTTGGTATGTGTGGGATCCAACAATCTAGTTGTTTATCCTTGGCAGCCTCTCTTATGGGGAAATGTAGTCTAGTGCTTCCTGAGCGATAGTAGTCCGCTTCTGACCGGTTCACCGGAGTCCTGCTAGCCCAAAGACTACCGCTCTGGACACTTGACTGGCCGGGCATGTGTTACACTTCGTTCGTGGTTCATCCCTTCGGGAAATGTCACCGGTGACATCCGGAGTCTTGCCTAGCCTGCTACAGCCCGGGTTACCGGAGTCCTGTCAGCCCAGTGCTACAGCCGGATTCACACGTTGATGACCGACATGCTCGATGTGGTTCATGTATGCTGTCCCCATGGGTTAGTGCCGCTTTGGGTTCACGACTAGCCATGTCGGCCCGGTTCTCTGTCATATGGATGCTAGCGACACTATCATATACGTGAGCCAAAAGGCTAAACGGTCCCGGGCCATGGTAAGGCGACACCCGTGGGAATACCGTGCGTGAGGCCGCAAAGTGATATGAGGTGTTACCGGCTAGATCGATGTGACTTGGAATCGGGGTCCTGACAGACGAGGACACGGGCTTTGCCGCCGCCCACACCACACACACACCATCATCATCATGCATGGAGAACACGAAGCGAAGACGACGAAGACGACCACACGGCTTAATCGGAGGTATCTCGTGGAGCAACCCGCTGAGTAATTAACGAGGAGCCTTCCGAGGCCCCGGAACCGTAGACCACAATCGCTATAGTCGGGCCAGGTCGCGCTAGTAGGCCACGGAGCGCATATCGGGAATTGTATTTGTTATCCTTGTGATTAATAAAATACTGTCCCCATCTCTTTGTTTTCATTGTGTACCACGGTACACTGGCACGCCCGCATTTTTTTTCTTTTTCCCCGACGCATGAGAGAAATCCATACTCCTGTACTTCCCTTCTCCCGAAGTGCACAATAAGATTTTTCTCGTGTCAAACAAATTGGCACGCCCGGTGGGACGTGGTTCTCCTCCCATCTTCGCAATGCTGTGGTCATCTGAATCGTCTTCGCTCGTCTCCCAACCTGCACAGCATGCTGCATGACAAGGCGTCGGCGAGGATTTCCGCTCATCAAGATCTCTTTCATGCAGGTGGAATCTCCCGTGGCAGCAACTCGGAGCCGGTAAAGATCCATTTTGGATCGATACCGCCCATGGTCGTCATCGAGCTTGGCGAGAAGGTCTACATGCATCAAGCTCAAGATCCTGCCTTGATTCCAAACTGTGCAGTCGAAGAAAAACACTAAGGTGGGAGGCTGCCAAGGTGAAGAAGGAGCGTCGCGAGCTAATGCTTGAGGCACGCGCCTCATTGAAGGAGTCGACAAAGGCATATTTGAAAGGAGATGTGGAGGCATCTCAACGCCTCACACTTGAGCCGCCAACAAAGCGGGCTAGTGCAGCGTCCCTCCACACCCCTACCACGACTACACACTCGGAGCCGTCAAAGCCAACTCCGCGGCGCACCGAGGTAGAGCTTCTCGAGGGTTTGGAGGCCATGTCCCATAACCTGCGTAGGCTAATGGCCAACGCTTGTTTGTCGGATAGCCCTCATCCTCTACGCAACTACAGGAGGAAGTACAGCAAGGTACAATTACTCCACCAACAGATAGCTTCCCGCATCGCTCAGAGCACGGTGCCGGAGGAGGATTGGTCCCTCGGCACCATGGACCTAGCTGATAAGGTGTTCACTTACCGAAGCACCTTAACCCCTTCGTATGACTTGTTCCCTGATGATTGGGCATACGAGCCATGCAAGGTCAAGGAGCTGGTGAGACGCGCCATCATGAAGGAATTCTGGAAGCGGCGCTCATGCAAAGAGCCTGTTCTACCAGGCCCTACTGTCTCCCTCAACATTGGCGACACGCGAAGGGGTGCATGGGCGCTGTGTCTCCACAACTCGGCAGCCGACAGAAGGTCTCTCTCCAACAATAACAGGTTTTCCACCCTTCGGCATGAGGCACCCGCTCCACGGGACGACGACCTACGGCGAGAATTTCGCCAACTCCAAGAGCAGATGAACAAAATCCAGAGAAGGCTCCAAGATCCAACGGCGCCAAGTGCATCGGCGTCTCAAGCTGCGGGAAGGATGAGGCGTCAAGCCCCAAGTCATCGTCCTCAACATGAGCGCCAGACTTTGGCGCCTCGGCAACAACATTCACCAACTCGACACTTCCCACAACGAAGATATCCGAACATGCCTCCACGTTGGAACTGATGGTCAAGACATCAAGACGATGAGAGGGACCCCCGGCCCACTCAACAGTGGCAACCACGGGAACCTTTATGCAGACACTTCCACCACGACCTTTGTCACCTCCCGGTAGAGGACATCAAGACGATGAGAGGGACCCTCGGCCCACTCAACAAAGTGGCAACCATGGGAACCTTTGCGACCGACACTTCCACCACGACCTTCGTCACCTCCTAGGCGGGAGATCGGACACAACCGCAGCGATGACGGACAGGACTTCATCATCCATGAGGCGCCCTGCACCAACACTCCCACGCACGCCACCGGTGCAAAGGGATGGTATCTTTCCAACGGAGAATCGGTATAGCCGAGAGGCGTCGGAGAAACCGCCATCTTCTTTATAAAGAACTTGAGGACCTAGTCCTTCGACACACTTAGGTACGTTTACGACCCGATGGTGGGGTCGTTCAAGAAAATGACAGGATCAAATTTCGCATCTCCCCCGACTTGGAGCAGCATGAGCGGTATAGCTACTTGCTCAGCCGGTTGGCGCCGAAACCACGCAAGACGTCCACGAGAAGCACTGAGCAAGGGAGCAAGGCAGTTCTTTCTTCATTCCTTCCCCAGAAGAATGATGAACGGGTGAAGGCTACTGCACCAGCACCCCTACTAGAGAATCGAGAAGATGCCAGCGCCCGGCAGCCACACCGATGGAAGGCGTCGAAGAAGCCAAGCTTACGTCCTCCTCCAACAATGAAGTAGCTTCTGAGGGTGCAGCCCACGCTGCCCTCCCACAAGACACAACACTTCCCACAGAGTTTCCTCTTGTTCCCTCTGAAAGGATGGACCAAGATGGAGAAGCTCAAGCCCAGCAGGAGGCTAAAAAAGCGAAGGAATCAACTGAGAAGAACCTTGCCATGTGCGGTACTCTTGGAGTGCAGCCAAGCGAAGGGTCAAGTAACGGATGGCGACCTCCCGCCATCACCGAGGAGTTCGACTATCCTTCTGAAGAGGAGATCATGCCGAACCCAAAGGCGGACTTCCAGAGGACCTTCCTACCGCGGCTTGGCCATGGTCGTGCATGGTTCAGGGGTGCCGAAGGGGATGCCAAGACAAGCTCATCAACGTCACAAGAAGCTGCAAGATCAAGAGCCACGTGTCTTCCTGTGACAACAGGGAAAGGCCCATTAGGTGGAGAGAGCACTTCACAAAATGAAGATATATACAAGCGACACTACACCGACATTTCATCAAGGCTTCCTCAAGACCTTGAAGGACGACGACAAGTTGCAAACCGGCCAGGGGCCAATACAAGATTAAAATCCATCGCTGGTCAAGGTGTGACGGATGGGTTTCCCGGAGATGGAGAACGCCAAGACCACCTTGATGATGAAGAAGGTTTCTCCGACTCGTCCTCCTCGCCATTGTTGGAGAGTCGTCCACACTCCCCTCGTTACCATGAACTAGCTTCATCGGTTTTGTCAGATTATGAGGGCAGTGATGAAGACCTCCACACCGCGCCCGTTCGCATGGTGAATCATGGTGAAAACCTTGTGGATCAAGATCCTACTGCCAAGTCACCCGTTGATGGCATCCATGGCCCAAGTACTGAAAACATAGTAGCACCACAAGAAGTGTCTCTAGAAGAAGAGGTCAGAAGCGAGTGCCAGACGATTAATCAGTTGGCGTCAAAGCTTGACCAGTTTATTGAGCTCATGATGAACAACCAAAGCGTCCCTCCACAAGGCGCGCTGCAACGAGTGGTCGATCCGCAAGAGGAGGAACTTCAGGTGGGCCCTCCTACTAGGGTGCCCTTAAATGATGTGCCTCAACACGACCCCAACACACAAGCTCGGCCTTAGGTTAGCCCTGCTGGTTCTGCCAACACAGTACCATGCGTGGTTATGCTAAAGGACTACCACGACATGGTTGGGGATATGGTGGACAAGAAGTTGAAGCAAATGGCGATAGATCAAGCCCCTCGCACCTCCGAGAGTGAGCTGGAGAAGCCTTACGAGGCGTGGCATGACATGATGGTGTATCCCGCAGGGTGGCACCCACCAAAGTTCCATCAATTTGATGGAACCGGTGATGCAAGGGAGCACTTGGCATACTTCGAGGCGGCATGCGGTGACACAACAAACAGCCCATCACTTCTCCTTCGCCAATTTTCGTGGTCATAACCGGGCCAGCCTTCCATTGGTACAGCCGTTTACCAGTTGGGTCCATTGGGAGTTGGGCGGCCATGAAAGAGGTTTTCAAGAAGCACTTCGTCGCCATGAAGAAGGACTTCTCCGTTGTCGAGATGGCGCAAGTCCGACAACGACGAGATGAGTCCATTGATGACTACATCGTCCGCTTCCGCAATAGTTATGTGCGTCTCGCCAGGGAGATGCACCTCGAGGATGCCATTGAGATGTGCGTCCATGGGATGCATCAACATTGGTCACTTGAAGTCTCTCGGCGTGAGCCTAGAACTTTCAGTGCCCTCAGCACGGCGGTAGCAGCCACGAAGCTTGATTTTGAGAAATCACCGCAGATAATGGAGCTCTATAAGAATGCCCGGTAGATTTGATCCCGCCAAGCGCTTCGCCTCAACGTCCAAACAAGTCAACAACGGTAGCGGCGAAGGCACCGGCGAAACAAACACGACCAAGGTCTTATAAATGCGCACCGCAAGGCCATGTGCCCATATTGGGTGCAAGAGGCGAACAAGCCGGAGGAGGCAACGCCCGTCGATGCGGGAGCTCCTCAAGAAGCGATCGTCTTTTCGTCGGGAGCTCATCAAGGACATGTTCGACCAGGTTATGGAGCATCGGGCCTTGAACTTACCAGAGCCTCGGAGGCCTGATCAGGTGAGGATGACAGATAATCCTTTATTTTGCCCATATCACAGGTATGTGGGACATGTCATTGAAGATTGTGTCGCGTTCAAAGAATGGCTCCAAAGAGCCATTAATGAGAGAAGGATCAACCTCGACCCAGAAGCTATCAACCCAGATTACGATGCAGTAAACATGGTGAGCATGAAGTTACCGTCTCCGCCAAGTGAAGCCACGGAGCTCGAAGAAACATGGGTGCCACTGGCCCAATTTGAAGACCAGCTATCCAACCTCGTCCTCTCCAAGACGCAGGTATCTCCCTTTCGGCCCCAGGTGACCCCAGCCATTCCCGAAGAGGAGCCTTGGAGGATGGTGCGCCGAAGGCCATACGCAAGGAGGCTTCCACCCCGACATCCTCGTCCGGTTTCGCCAGAACATGCTCCCCCAAGAATTCTAAGGCGGTTCGATCCAAGTCAACTTCGGCCTCCACCAAGATTTGTCCCTATGTCAGAGGGAGACGAGCCTTTTCCTCGACCGGGGCGTGTGCTACCAACCTTGGCGCAGTTCTTGCCACCCGGCTGGGGGCAAGCACCGACAAAGGAGGTGGAGCAAGTTCAAGAAGGAGCCAGCTCACCCCAATCACCAAGCATAGAGAGTTGTAATGTCATCCATGACTACAGCGACACCCCTTCCGAAGACGTGTTTACTCCTGAAGAGCAAGCGGTCCTCCACGCCGAAGAGGCAACAAAGGAAGTGCCATTGGAAGAGGTGAACATGAACCTGCGTGGGGGCAAAGTCCTACCTGAACCACTAAAGATCAAGCCAACAAGGGTGGAGAAGCCAAGCGCCCCAAAGGAGGCGCCTGTGCAAGTGGAGGAATCTAAACATCAAGGCCAAGAGAAGGTGAAGGCACGTAATGTCGACTACAACATCATCGCCCACCTCAAGCGGATCCCTGCACTTTTGAGTGTGCATGATGCGCTCATGATGGTGCCTGACCTTCGCGAAGCCCTTATCAAGGCGCTCCAGGCTCCGGAACTCTACGAGGTGTCCATGGCGAAACACCGTCTTTGCTCCCGCCCCTTGTTCATGAACAAGATCACGTTCGACGAGGATGATAAGCTCATAGATGATGGTGACCACAATCGGCCATTGTATGTGGAAGGTAATATTGGTGTTGCACATCTTCGCTGGATCCTCATAGACCCAGGGTCTGCCGTAAACATTCTCCCTCTTCGGAGTTTGACGCGGGCAGGTTTTACGGTGGGCGACTTGGAGGCTCTTGGCGTGATGATCTGCGGCTTCGACAACCAAAGGGAAGCCTACGCTAGGTGCCATTACATTGAAGATCCAGATGTCAACTTTTAGCTTCAAGGTGCGGTTCTTCGTCATCGAGGCGAATACCTCCTACTCCGCCCTTCTAGGAAGACCGTGGATCCACAAGTACCGCGTCGTTCCATCCACCCTCCATCAATGCACAGTTCCTCGATGCGGTAACACACAAAAGCGCATCATCGGCAACATATCTCCTTATAATGTGCAGGAGTCTCACCATGCAGATGCAAAATACTACTTCCCCGTTGTAGACAGCGACCAACAGTTGGGGCGCACAACACCTCCGGTGGATCTCTTGACCAAACCATGTTTTGGGCCAGTAGCTGAAATGAAGCTCCCCATCATGCCGAGCTCACCTGCCAATGCAAAGGGCTCCTCTACTTGGAGCCACAGGAGCCAAGTCCGTAGGCAGTCATCTTCATCTGTCCGGTACGACTATAGCCCCTCTTCCCAATTGCAGGTAGGGAGCTCTACTTCGACCTCATCTGGAACAGGATCTTCTATGCCTGGTCCGGTGACCCCATTACTGTTGAAGGCAAGATTCCCGACGTCAACACCAATCACGTTGAGGTCGGCTACAACAATTTCTCAAGAGGCTACCACTTCTTCATCAACTTTGGTGCGCCGTGAGCCCATTTGTTTAACACTCGGGAGCTCTGCTGGTGCCCAGGAAGTCTCCAAGATGCTAACAGGCGGAAATGATGCGCCACCACCCATCACGCTACGGGCACGCAACCCTCGGAAGGAAGAACCTGCGCCCGTACCGATTGCCGATAGAAGAAGAATAAAAGAAGTGGAGCAAGTCGCAAGGGGAGCTCAAGGCATACAGCCCCCGTCGCTCTATGTCTCAGTGACTTCCCCATTGGAGGTTTGGGAAATCCCATGTTTGTCCGGATCTGGAGTCCAGACCATTTTCTACAAAGTCCCGCAGGTAAAACAACGCGATTTTGTATTTGAATTTCCCCAAACTTGCAGTGACCCAGAGGAGGTACTAGCGACAATGAAGGCGGAGCCCAAAATGGTTCGTTTGTTGGAAAAGGCCGGGATCACACTTGGTCGGAACAACAGTATGCCTCCGCCACCCGTCATATGCGAGGAATGGTGGAGACAAGCGGAAGACCTCATCAAACAAAAAGGCAAGGCTCAACCAAAGTTTGGGCTTGGCTACGACAACCCTGACGCCCCCGGTGATGAGGGGAAGCTCAGCTCCATGCCGGCACCACGAGAACCAGAAGATAAAGGGCGACCGATGCCAGTAGGAGACTTCTACAACCCTGGCATGCCTTTTGGGTTGAAGAATGCAGGTGCAACATAGCAGCATGCCATGACATGCGTCCTTGGCGATCCGATACACCATGCGATGGAATGTTGTACCTACGACGTCCCTGTCGATGAAGAGGAGGAGCTCGGTGTTGGAACACGAGTCAACTGCCACGCCATGTCCGTCTCATCAAGCGATGAGTCCGACACTTTGTCCGCCATTCCTCATCAACAACACTCTGCCAACGGTGAGCCAAGTGATGCCGAGGAACTTAGCTCCATATCAGCACCACAGGAGTTAGAAGACGAAGGGCAGCCCACCATCGATGATCTCGTCCAAGTCAACCTTGGAACGGAGGACGACCCACGCCCCACTTTTGTTAGCGCCACGCTGACGGAAGAGGAGCGGGAGGACTACCGAAGCTTCTTGATGGAGTACCGAGACTGCTTCGCCTGGAGTTACAAGGAGATGCCAGGTTTGGACCCTCGTGTTGCCACGCACAAGTTGGCGATTGACCCACGGTTTCGTCCCATCAAGCAGCAATCACGTCGATTACGTCCAGAACTTGAAGACGATGTCATCGCGGAGGTCAACAAGTTAATCGCTGCAGGTTTCATCAAGGAGACGAAGTATCCACGGTGGCTCGCCAATATTGTCCCGGTGGAGAAGAAGAATGGGCAAATACGAATCTGCCAGGACTTCTGCGACCTGAATCGGGCTTGCCCAAAGGACGACTTTCCTCTACCAATCCCAGAGATCATCATCGACACCACCAGAGGCCATGGCGCACTTTCCTTCATGGACGGTTCGTCAGGCTACAACCAGATCAAGATGGATCCTGATGACGCCATTGACACCGCTTTCAGGACCCCGAAGGGAAATTTCTACTACACCGTCATGCCATTCGGGGATCAAGAATGCTGGTGCAACTTACCAGCATGCCATGACATGTGTTCTTGGTGATTTAATCCACCATTCAGTGGAATGCTACGTTGATGACATGGTAGTCAAAACCAAGGATCGCAAACATCATCAGGAGGATCTTCGAGTTGTCTTTGAGCGGCTACGTCAACATCAACTCAAGATGAACCCGATGAAGTGTGCCTTTGCTGTTCAGTCAGGCCTCTTCCTCGGCTTTGTTGTTTGTCACCGAGGCATAGAGATCGAGCCTAAGAAGATCAAGGCCATCCTCGACATGCCGCCACCTCAAGATCTCAAAGAGTTGAGGTCATTGCAAGGGAAGCTAGCATATATCCGGCGCTTCATCTCCAACCTCTCCGGACGCATCCAGCCCTTCTCGAGCCTCATGAAGAAGGGAGCCCCGTTCGTGTGGGATGAAGGATGCCAACGTGGATTCGATGAAATCAAAAGGTACCTCCTTAATCCACCCGTCTTGGCAGCTCCCGTAAAGGGGCGCCCACTCATCCTATACATTGCAGCGCAGCCTACTTCGGTAGGCGCTCTGTTCGCCCAAAACAATGACGAGGGGAAGGAGGTGGCTTGGTATTACTTGAGCCGCACCATGGTGGGGGCTGAGCGAAACTACTCTTCTATAGAGAAGTTGTGCTTGGCCCTAATCTTTGCTTTGAAGAAGCTCAGGCACTACACGTTGAAGCATGAAGTCCAGCTCGTCGTGAGGGTGGACCCCGTGAGGTACGTTTTAAGTCAGTCCGCGCTCATGGGGCAACTTGGAAAATGGGCACTTATCATGATGGAGTTTGACATCACCTTTGTGCCTCAAAAAGCAATCAAGGGTCAAGCCTTGGCGGAATTTCTCGCGGCGCACCCAATTCCAGACGACTCACCTCTTGTCACAGACCTTCCTGATGAAGAGGTTTTCAACGTCAACCTCGACGCGTCGTGGGAGCTCTACTTTGATGGTGCCTCCCGCATGGATGCCGACCCCGATGGTACCCCAAGACGAAGAGCCGGTGCAGGTTTGGTGTTCAAAATGCCGCAAGGAGGGGTGATGTATCACTCATTCTCCCTCCTCAAGGAAGAATGCTCCAACAACGAAGCGGAGTACGAGGCGCTCATCTTCAGCCTCCTCTTGGCGCTCTCCATGGAGGTTCGTTCCTTACGAGCTTACGGAGACTCTCAACTCATCATCCGTCAAGTCAACGACATCTATGAAGTTCGCAAGCCTGAACTGGTGCCGTACTATGCCGCGGCCCGGAATCTAATGGAGAAATTTCAACATGTTGAAGTGCATCATGTCCCGCGAAGTAGGAATGCGCCTGCTGATGCCTTGGCGAAACTAGCAGCAGCATTGGTGCTTCCAGATAATAAAACAATGCAGGTGAACGTGGAAGAAAGGTGGCTACTCCCGGCTGTCTTGGAGCTCATCCCGGCAAAGTATGAAGTCAATACCGTCATGACGAATGCCGTAGAGGAGGGCGAGTGGCTGCAACCCTTCCTCGACAACTTCAAGCATGGGAGCCTCCCCGATGACCCCGCCTCGAGGCGCCAACTACAACGATGACTCCCTTTCTATATTTTTGAAGTAGGTGTCCTATACAGGCGTTCACATGGACAGGAGGTCCTACTTCGATGCGTAAACCGAAGTGAAGCCGACAAGATCCTACAGGAGATGCATCATGGAGTCTGCGGCGGGCACCAAGGAGGGGCCAAGATGTATCATAGTATACGTCTAGCAGGATACTACTGGCCCGGCATTATGTCAGACTGCCTTCGGGTGGCTAGATCGTGCCACAATTGTCAAGTTCATGGTGATTTCAAGCACAGGCCGCCGGTCCCTCTTCACCCTACCATTCCCTCTTGGCCATTCAATGCCTGGGGAATCGACGTCATCGGCCCTATCGACCCTCCATCTTCCAGGGGCATCGCTTCATCCTCACCGCGACGGACTACTTCTCGAAGTGGGCGGAAGCTGTCCCGTTACGGCAGGTGAAGAGTGACAACGTCATCAACTTCCTAGAGCGAAACATCATATATCGCTTTGGGATACCTCATCGGATCACCTCTGACAACGGCAAGGCCTTCAAGTCAAACAAGATTTATAGGTTCACGGAGAAGTACAAGATCAAGTGGAACTACCTCACCGGCTACTACCCTCAAGCTAACGGTGCGATCGAGGCTTTCAACAAGACGCTCGGCAAGATACTCAACAAGACGGTGACAAGGAACCGGAGAGACTGGCATGATCGTCTCTTCGAGTTCTTATAGGCGTACCGTGTCACAGTTCGTACCCGGCGCTTGAGCGACTCCGTTTTCTCTCGTTTACGGGAGTGAGGCGGTCCTACCACTGGAGGTCCAGCTACCCTCTTTGAGGGTGGCTATCCAAGATGAATTAACCCACGATGAACAGGTACAACTGCGGTTTCAGGAGCTCGACACCCTTGAAGAGGGGCGACTTAATGCCCTACAGAACCTTGAGCTTTACCGCCAGAATATGGTGAGAGCTTATGACAAGCTCGTCAAGCAGCGCGTCTTTCAAAAAGGCGAGTTGGTTCTCGTGCTCAGGCGACCCATCGTCGTGATGCACAAGACGAAAGGCAAGTTCGAGCCAAAGTGGGAAGGGCCATACGTCATCGAGCAAGTCTACGACGGGGGAGCATACCAGCTCGTCGATTCTCAGGGAGTCCGACCTATGCCTCCAATCAACGGAAGGTTCCTCAAAAATATTTTCTTAAATTTTGCCTCTTTTGTTGCCTTTCGTATTTTCATTGGGTAATATTTTTCTGTTTGCTTTCGGATCCATGATGCATTCTCCTTAGCATTTCATGGATATATCTAGTTTTCCCCAATTTTTACGGACTAAGTCCAACAAAAAAAAAATGGCTTTCCCCTATCGCATTACGCTGTTGATTGAAGTTTCGGCTACCCTAGGACTTGTTGGAGGGCGGCACAATGTGTCGATTTGCAGGTGGAGCGGCTCGTACACCCACAATGCACGACACATACCAGGTGTATGCTTCCGAAGGCAGCGGAGATGATTACTTGGGCACTTCTGACTATTGAGAACCCACACTCTTCATGTTTCCCGGCATGCCTCGTGTTCACAGAGACTCACACTCTAGGGAAGACTACAGGAAAAGATCATGGAGGGCTGCCTAACTCAACACAAGTTGGTTTAGTGCGTAGTCACATGGCAACCCTGGGGTGCGCCACCAGAAGCCCCAGATAATATGCTAGAGGGTTTTTCCTAGTCCACAGAGGTGAACAGTTCCCTTCCAAGCTCCCAAGGTGGATCCCCAAGGAATCCCGGAAGAAGAGTCCTCAAGAAGTTCGAATCAAATGTAAAAAAAAAGTTCATGAAGTCCACGGCCAATCAATCATCCGCGTGAGCAATCAAGATGAAATACTGAAAGTCCAAGAAGCAAATTCAAGGAAGAAACTCCCAACAATCCAAGAAGCAATCAAGCGGTCCCAAGCAGTAAGGAACCCACTCGAAGGAAGGCGGGAGGTAGCTGTTCACCACCCCTCAATATGCATGAAGAAAAATCGCCAAGCCATTGACCCAAAACCATTTACCCTGAACTTATCACACCCAAGTCTCTGGGTTCATGGGGCGTGTGCAGGGGGCATGTTGAGCTGTGGGGGTCCTCAGTATGATGATGGGCTAGAGTATGAATTTCTGTTGCCTCTCGGAAGCATCCCGAAATATGGCGTCTTCATACACGTACACCGAAGCTTATTTAAGTTGTTAAGTTGCAATCGTCAAGGTTTTTCGACGGTTCCCAATGACAAGTCCTTCCGTAGCCTTCTCCGATATCATGCCTAATAGCTGGTGTATAACGGGAAAGCCAACATTTTAAAAACTCGCAAGCATTTTTTTTCTTCTTTTTCACCTATCTTCGTTTGGTGTTTCTGGTTGTGCTCCTCCAACATCTTTGCAGCCATGGAGAGACACTTCTGGTCTTCGTCGATAGCATTCCAACGACAAACCACTACATCGAACTACGTCATGGATGTCTGGGTGCAACAATACCCATGCGTCCCTGACAACGCCGACAACAGCCCGGTAACCAATGGTCTACACCGACACGCACGATGGGCGCCAGAAGGCAACACCTGCGCTCACGAAGGTGATGACGATGTGTCTCCATGGCCTTGTCTCCAACAACAATGAAGCATGGGGGCAACATAACCCCCTCAATCATTTGTAATGCCGACGGTGTCCCGGCGTACCACCAGAATTGTCACACCATCGATGGTGTGACGGTTCGCTCAATGAAGGGGAGCTATCGACGGTCTACCGATGCCTCGCCTACATCGACACAAGGAGGTCACGGGAGCAGTGCAACGCGCCAGTGCGGCCAGCGTGAATCTGTGAAACCCTCCAATCAAGTCGGCTGGCACCGTAGCAGCTAGACGGTCGTGACGAGATTGGTAAAAAAATTCTTTTTGTTTTCAAGATAAGGCATGATGTTTCGCCTTAGAATGAAGACGGGATAGCGTTGCCTCGTTGGCTGGCATCATGCCTGTTATACGATTGAACGAGCTTCTTAGAGAAAACGAGTGTGGATGGACATGCCTGCACTAGATCACATCGTTATCTGGATACAACATTTATCTTCACGAGGGAATTCATAGTCGCCGACCCCCCAGGGTGATGCGCCCTTCGGCTGCACACAAGTGGGTGCGCCGAAACAATCCAAGAGGGAGGTGTGATCACCAAACAAAGCTCGATCAGCTTCGTGCTCGAACTTTATTTGGTGAGGGGGCATTTGTTCGACAAGTTTTTGTGCAATGTTACATAAATAATATTTTCTTTTTATGATGAGCTTTTCATGTAGGTTGCACATGCAAAGAGAAGTTTTGATGTAAAGGCAAAATACAATTGCATGGCACATGCACGCACATACTTGTACATGCACATCATGGTGCAATTACTACGTGTGCATGCACACACACGGCCTGGCCACTTTCTTTTTTTAGTCTAGACATAGCTAGCTTAGATACATATACGCATTTATGTATTTACGTATTTGAATACCGGCAAGCTCACATTACATATCTGAATACCCGTTCGTATGCATACCGTAGGTAGTCGAGTATCTTCGACGGGCCGGTAAGTGCCTACATATATGTACGGGAGTCCATGAAATACCTAGCTAGCTAAATATATGCATGTACGTGTATCTTTGTTTTGCTTTTTGAATTGAACAGGTACATAAAATGTGCACTGTGTTAGCGGGGTGCAATCTACAAACACGTACAGTACGAAGCTGTCTATTTGCATCATTTACTTGGCAAGTAAATATTCAGGTGCATACGTATAATCAGCAAGCCAGAAAAGGAAATATGGAAATAACTGCAACTGACGATCGAGAACCGCCTAGATGGTCACGGGCCACATAAACGAGGTATAAATACAGATTTTTCTTTCCTTTTCTTTGTGCAGGTTTGTGCGTCAAGAAAAACAATAGAAGGAAACCCAAGCGCCGGGCTGCGTGTTAAACATCGGTCCAACCCTAGCCATCCATCCTATAAATAGTTAACCGGGGGGGGGGGGGGCCAAAAGCAAAGGGAGGCACAGGAAGGAGAGACACGCCGGCCCTTGCGGCAGCGTCGAGGATACAGAAGAGAAAACGCGAGGAGTTAGCACGCAGCGGCGGCGGCAACAACGTGCTGGAAGACCTCACGTATGCAGCAGAGGGAAGAAAGAAAACACGCAGAAGAAGATGCGCCCATGGCGACAGCGTCGAGGCTGAGCGGCGGACGCGCGTACGCGCCGGCAGCAGAAACACGCGTGCCCGAAGATACACACGTAACCATGCAACGATCTTCTTTTTTCTATGTGTTATCATTTATTTCGCAGGATGCCTAAGAACGCCAGAGGAGAGTTAGGAGCCTAGCACCGCCCGAGGAGAGGTGGTCCGACGGAGAAAACATAGCAATGCAAGTCTCGGAGCACCATGCAGCCGGAGGCGATTCCATGGAGCAGCAAGCATCCACCGGGAGACCAAGGAGATGAAGGTCAATGTCCGTGATGCTCGCCGCTGCGGACTCCTTCGAGCTTGGCGACTCCTTCATGGTGACTTCTCTCGAAGACGACGTGTTACTGCCGGCGTGCAGCCCGCTGGACACCTACGTGGTGGTCGCCAATGGAGACAATGCCGCCACCCTCTACTTCAAGCCGACATCTACTGGATCTGGAGGACGGAGGTGTGGCACTCGTTGGGGACGACCGCCGTCTACTTCGTCATCCTGGAGCCGGAGGACGGAGGCGTAGCGCTCGTTGGGGACGTCGCCGATGTTTCACCAAGACGGACCATGCTCAACGATGGATGCGTGGAGATCGTGAGGACGCCATTGTCGTGCCGCAGAGGATCATGACGGGGAGCTCGCAAGGAGGACGCTGGCCATCTACTTCGTCATGCTGGAGCTAGAGGACGGAGGCTTGGCGCACGTTGGGGATGCCGCCGACATCTACTTTGTCAAGCTGGAGCCCGGAGGCGTGGAGCTCGCAGGGATGCCGCCGCGTGCTGCGGAGGATGGCGAGATGAAGCTCGCTAGGACGATGCCCCTCGTCTTCTTCATCAAGTCGGCGCCATGGAGGACGAACGCGTGGAGCTCCCAAGGATGTCGCCGGCATGCCGCGGAGGATGGCGAGATGGAGCTCGCTAGGACGACGCCCCTCGTCTTCTTCATCAAGTCGGCGTCATGGAGGACGAATGTGTGGAGCTCCCGAGGATGTCGCCACCGTGCCACGGTGGATGGCGACATGGAACTCGCCAAGACGACGCCTGTAGCCAACATCATCAACTCGGTGCCGCGGAGGATCATGGCGTGGAGCTTGCAAGGAGGACGCCACCAACGTCCACATCATGAAGCTGGTGACGCGGAGGACGGAGGCGTGGAGCTCGCGGGATGACACCACCGATGTCTACATCTTCAAGACGGAGCCCGCGACCTGGAGCTGCGAAGACGACGCACACCCTGGTGATGGCCGCATCATGAAGCCCACAACACGGGGAAGAAGATGGTGCTACACGGTGTTTCCCGTGACCCGGAGGATAAGATGGTGCCGCTTGATGCTATTCGCAGCCTAGAGCCCATGATGATGAGGTGCGACGGTGGGAAGGCGATGCGACTTCACCAACACTTACTCCCGATGGCCCCGTGAGGGGGTTCCCTTGTCTTGGCGGACCGCCGTAAACTCGGCGTCCAGCCGAGACGAGGCAACAACCACACCGGCTATGCCGATATGAGCGAGCGTTGGTTTTACACCGACGCCGGTCTCCATAAAAATACTCCCGCGAGGCGAATCCCTTGCATACCCGATGAAGCCGTTACATCGTAAAGAAGTCCGAGCTGAGCAGGACCCATGCAACTTCAACACCGACTACATCAACATTGTCAAGACCGACGAGGCGCGACGGCTCGAGCAAACGTGACCAACACAAAGCCATGTTTTGAGCGGCACGTGTACCGACGAGGACACGGGCTTTGCCGCCGCCCACACCACACACACACCATCATCATCATGCATGGAGAACACGAAGCGAAGACGACGAAGACGACCACACGGCTTAATCGGAGGTATCTCGTGGAGCAACCCGCGGGAGTAATTAACCGGGAGCCTTCCGAGGCCCCGGGAACCAGAGACCACAATCGCTATAGTCAGGCAGGCCGCGCTAGTAGGCCACGGAGCGCATATCGGGAATTGTATTTGTTATCCTTGTGATTAATAAAATACTGTCCCCATCTCTTTGTTTTCATTGTGTACCACGGTACACTAGCACGCCCGCATTTTTTTCTTTTTCCCCGGCGCATGAGAGAAATCCATACTCATGTACTTCCCTTCTCCCGAAGTGCACAATAAGATTTTTCTCGTGTCAAACAAGGTAAAATTGTGTCTATCATAGCTTACCACACAACTAGTTAAGACTTGCTAAACATTTAACGGTTTAAAAGTAAGTAAAAAATATGAAATAAATAGGGGAGCCTAACTCTAATATAATAAGATGATCCAACAGTGTGATTGTGAAAATATAGGTTTACGTGTCCTCGGCGAAAAAACAAGCATTTCAGCTCATTGTAGGATCAATATATATTGAAACATTTGTTCTTTTCGTCCATAACACATACTGTCATATTTTTTCAATCCCTCCGTTGGATCATGTTATATTATAGGTGTGTTGGTTCAGTATTTTTGAGAACTTATACACCATCAAAAACCTTAGCTAGTTCTGTGACAAGCTACTGTAGAAAATCCTACTCATATATATATATATATACATACACATATATATATATATACTATTCTGATAATATTATCAGAATAGTTATTCTGATAACACTTCCGCACTGCATGCTCAACGCGAGGGCACTGCACTTTCTTTAGCAAGAGCACTGCATTACAGAGACTAGTGAACTTCGTGTCGGAAAAAACTGCGCGTAGTGTTTTTTCGGTACTGTTTTCGCTCTAATTTTTTAACCGTTTCTCGGAACGAGGCGTGTCATATACCGTTGGAAAGCTACGGATCAGGCGCAACTTTTCCATGTTGAGCACTTTTCGAGATTCCCCGTGGTTTAAGAGCAGTTTCAAAAACGGTGCGGCCCATAAAGAGTGACAGCGAGCGTTTTTTTCTAAACCGCTCGTTGGAATGAGGCAAATAATACACCGCTGGATAGATATCATCAAGGCGCATCTTTTTAATAACTATTGTTTTCTCTAATTATTTATGGTTTAAGAGGAGTTTCAAATTTACTAAATCGCGGGATCCTGTTTTTCAAAAAACATTCAAATTTTCGGTACTGTTTTCGCTCCAGTTTTTTACCGTTTGTCGAAACAAGGCGTGCAATATACCGTTGAAAAGCTATGGACGAGGCGCAACTTTCATATGTTGAAATGTTTTTGAGATTCCTTATGGTTTTAAGTTAATTTTGAAAATTGTGCGGCGGACGACGAGTGGCAGCGGCCGTTTTCCGTGAAATTTTTACAAACCGCTGATCGGAATGATTCAAACGATACGCCGTTGGAAAGATATCGACGAGGGGCAACTTTTTCATGTAGAACACTCTCTCTAATTCTTTACGGTTTAAGAGGAATTTCGATTTTACCGAAATGCGGACACTCTGTTTTTCGCGACACCTAAATCGACGTGGGTACTTCATCCGACTGAAAACCGCACTACATTGGACGAAAAGCCGCACTGCATTAGATGGGTAAGTGAACCGCATGGTTCTTTTATTCAAACATAATTTTTTCAAGGACGAGAAAGTAGAGTGCAGTTCGCATCTGGTGTAAATGAACCTCAACACTACCAAGAAGTGAACCGCATTACTTTTATTCGCTTCCGTAACAATCTTTTTGCACTTGCGGGATGAACAACATCATACGGCCGACCGCACTGCTTGAGACTGAAAACCGCACTGCATCAGACGGTCAAGCGAACTTCATGATTTCTCTTGTCAAAGTAAATTTTTCGTGTGTTTTTTACCAGGAGAGGAGAGTAGGAAACCGCACACAAGAGAGTAGTGAACCACACCAACGAGAGTAGTGAACTTCATACTTTTTTTCGACAATCTTTGCTTTACAGAGTGAACCACTTGACTCGCTACAAAATAAACCGCATTGCAATGTCCACAAAGGGAACTGCATTATTTCTATTTTCTGCTAGCATTTTCTCTTTATAATTTCATCTCAACTGCGAGGCCAAGTGTAGTGAACCGCACGCGGCAGCTAAATGCACTACAAGTGCGGATGCAATTTGCAAAACAATTCTTCCAAAAATAATAAAAAGTGAACTCCTCTATAGAATTTTTTACAAAGTAAACTCCTCTATACTATGCACTGCACTGCAAATCTCAACACACGATTTTTATGAACTTTTACTATGGGAGCGCCAATCGAACTCCACGACCCACAATACACGACATTGATACGTCTCCAACGTATCTATAATTTTTGATTGCTCCATGCTATATTATCTACTGTTTTGGGAAATATTGGGCTTTATTTTCCACTTTTATATTACTTTTGGGACTAACCTATTAACCGGAGGCCCAGCCCAGATTCTTTGGTTTTGCCTATTTCGATATTTCAAGAAAAGGAATATCAAATGGAGTCAAAAGCAGGCGAAATCAAGCTGGAGAAGTTATTTTTGGAAGGAAAGCCACGGATAGACTTGGACTCTCGTCGAAGATACAGGAGCTGGCCACGAGGGTGGGGGCGCGCCCACCCCCTAGGGCGCGCCCGCCTCGTGAGGCCCCGAGCTCCACCGACGCACCTTGCACCCATATATACCTACGTGTCGTAAAACTTCCAGAGCAGAAGATAGATCGGGAGTTCGCTGCCGCAAGCCTCTGTAGCCACCAAAAACCTCTCGGGAGCCCGTTCGGCACCACGCCGGAGGAACCCATCACCGTGGCCATCTTCATCATCCGGCGCTATCCATGACGAGGAGAGTAGTTCACCCTCGGGGCTGAGGGTATGTACCAGTAGCTATGTGTTTGATCTCTCTCTCTCTCTCTCTCTCTCTCGTGTTCTCTCGTGTTCCCTCTATGGCACGATCTTGATGTATCCCGAACTTTGCTATTGTAGTTGGATCTTATGATGTTTCTCCCCCTCTACTCTCTTGTGATGAATTGAGTTTCCCCTTTAAAGTTATCTTATCGGATTGAGTCTTTTATGAGATCACTTGATGTATGTCTTGCCGTGCTTATCTGTGGTGACAATGGGATATCATGTGCCACTTGATGTATGTTTTGGTGACCAACTTGCAGGTTCATGAACCTATGCATAGGGGTTGGCACACGTTCTTGACTCTCCGGTAGAAACTTTGGGGCACTTTTGAAGTACTTTGTGTTGGTTGGATGAATCTGAGATTGTGTGATGCATATCGTATAATCATGCCCACGGATACTTGAGGTGACAATGGAGTATCTAGGTGACATTAGGGTTTTGGTTGATTTGTGTCTTAAGGTGTTATTCTAGTACGAACTCTTTTATAGATTGATCCGAAGAATAACTTTGAGGTGGTTTCGTACCCTACCATAATCTCTACGTTTGTTCTCCGCTATTAGTGGCTTCGGAGTGACTCTTTGTTGCATGTTGAGGGATTGTTATACGATCTATCTATGTTATTATTGTTGAGAGAACTTGCACTAGCGAAAGTATGAACCCTAGGCCTTGTTTCCTAGCATTGCAATACCGTTTACGCTCACTTTTACCACTTGTTACCTTGCTGTTTTTATTATTTTAGACTACAAAAACCTTTATCTACCATCCATATTGCACTTGTATCACCATCTCTTCGCCGAACTAGTGCACCTATACAATTTACCATTGTATTGGGTTTGTTGGGGACACAAGAGACTCTTTGTTATTTGGTTGCGAGGTTGTTTGAGAGAGACCATCTTCATCCCTCGCCTCCCTACGGATTGATAAACCTTAGGTCATCCACTTGAGGGAAATTTGCTACTGTCCTACAAACCTGTGCACTTGCAGGCCCAACAACGTCTACAAGAAGAAGGTTGTGTAGTAGACATCAGACATCAATCAAACTCTGAACGTACGGAGGAGGGCGAGTCTTGTGTTTTGTTTTTTTATTATTGGTTTTTCCTCCTTTTTTCCGCATTAGAGAACATAGTGGACTGATCTGTGTCTTCGTTTGAGCTCACACCGAACCGCACACACGCAAGGGACCATGGTGTGGCGCAGGGACAAGATTGAGATGGTGTGGCGCCACCTGCGGGGTACAAGCGAGATGTGAGAGGAGGAAGAAGGAATGGAGAAAGAGAGGGCGCTCACCTTCGATGCTGTTGTGCTGTTTGTCATCCAGCGCATCGGCGTGGGGAGGGGCGGGCGGCCGGAACCGTGCATCCTCAGCTGTGGGTCGCCCCCCGAGGATGGAAGTAGGGAGGTGGGAGACCACCGGGGCTATGGGCGGCCGAGAAGCTCCAAATTGAACTGCCCAAAAGAAATCTGAAGAATTGGAGAGCACCGCACTGCATTGGTGCTCGTCATGGACTGCACTTCGCCCACCAAAGAGCTGCATCCCTGGGGGGGCAGTGAGCTGCAACAACGACTCCGTCTTGCACTCGTACATGTCGCAAACTGCAAGGGGCCTTCACCGATTGAATGGCATAGGGCGGTGCTAGGAGTTTCTCCCATCTCCCCGTGGTGGACGGCAATAGACTGAGAAGGGGACGGCGGTGAGGAGAGGAAACGCCGGATCGAGGCCGTTTGTCCTCACCAGAAGAGAAGCTGGTGGGCACGTGAGCGCGATCCCGTTCCCATCTGTAGTTCACGCAAGCATAACCACCAGCTCGCCATCACGCGCCGATGTCCAGGGGTGGCGCGGGGGCCGTGGATGTCGGCGGAGGTCGGAGACAACGCATCCGGCCTGCGTCTGGTTGTGGACGGAGAGGAGGACCCCGAGGCGGCTCAAGGGCCATGGATTTTGGCTGTCGTCAGAGAGGAAGAGCCAGCGAATCTCGTCGAATGTGGCTCGAGAAGGTGTGGGATTGGTAAAATCTCGCCGGATCTGGCCCATAGAGGCACGGCCAGTCGTCGGAGCGCCGCCAGGATCGTGGGGGCTGCGCCGAAGAAGGACGAGCAGGTGGTTGCAGGGAGGAGTGGTGGCGCACTAAGGCACAAGTGCGCGGGGCGAAGCGATGCATGGGAGGGGCGGCGTGGCAGGGCGGTGGTAGAAGGAGATGGGATGGTGCTGCGGGTGGCGGCCTAGGGCGATGCTCCGGCGGCGGCAGAAGGTGGACAGGGGCGGGGCGGCGAGACAAAGACCGGTGGTTTGGCAGTGGTGGCGGTAGAAGGTGGAGGGAGGTGGGGGTTTGGATCGGGGCAGGAGGTAGGTGTCGTGCGGGAGGTGGGGTGGGACGCAGGTGGGGAGTGGTTGCTTACATTACGTTTGGGTTGTTATCTAATAAGGCTTAGGTGTTATTAGAATAAGGTCTTAAGGGGTGTTATCATAATAGACCCACCCTATATATATATATATATATATATATATATATATATATATATATATATATAAATTATTAGAATTTTGCCAGGAAAAATATGAGCTATTTTGCAAGGCCAAATAAAATACTTTTAGAAATATTTTTGCAATAACTTCAAAATGGATTTGAATTTAAATTTCAACTCTTGTACAACTAGTTTCTATTTTTATTTGACCAAATATATTTCAAATACATTTAAATTTTGAAGTGTCATATTCCTTCTCTCATTTTAAATATTTCCAGAGAATTTGAAATTTGGAAATTCAAATAACTTCAAATTAAAAGTGGGTCAGGATAACTTCAAAGGGACTTCCAAAATGGTTCTTTTAAATTCTCCAACTCTCTATCTTATAATTTGAAGAAGTCATTTTATCTTCTCTCATGAAACTCATTGAGTTGCATAAAGTTTCTGAATTTGAAATATTTTCAAATGGAATTCAAATCTTTTCAAAAGCCCTTTTCATTTCTCTGATGGAAGAGGTTGTGTCATCTTCAGTCCAGGGTTTTATATTTCTCAATGAATTTGAATTCATGGAGATCAAAGCAAGAATGGAAGTTTTGGGTAAGTCCTTTTATTCCCTCTCATTCAACTTTAAAAGTTTCAGTTTCTCACTAAATTTTCACACAATCTATCACACAACAATCAAACAAACAATCATAATTATTTATTTAATATAACATTCCAAAATTTAGAATTTTGGGATGTTACATGTTATCGCCGCAAGTCTAAAGTCTATAAGACGGAGTGTTAACGTATGCTCAGTTCCTTAGACCATGAGAGTATAGAGTCACTTCAAACCGGATGATATGATTTGGGGTTGCTTCAACATCATCTGTAACACGGTGATCATAACGACAACTTATGTGTTTATCAAAAAGTGTGACAAGGGGCAAGATAGCCAACAGTGGGATTTTCTCATTCGATGATGGAAAGATATTCTTAGGGCCCTCTCAGTGTGACGACATCCATCATCGTCTGGCTAGACACATGTGACTTGCTCACAAGGATGCTAGAACATGACAACGAGAAATAAGAACAAAACTAGTAATGAGGAGACTGGTATAATGAGCATGAGAATGACTCAAGAGGATACTGATATATCTCACATCGGGTTCATAACGTATTGTGAAGCAAAGGGAATATCATATGATAACTGAAGGTTCACTCGAATATCATTCGTGTGGATATAGGGGTCACCATGGATGTCCACGGTTCCGCTCTTGATCATTCAACGAAAGGAAGCTTTGTTCATGGCTATATTCCATCGAACCTACTAGGTCACGTGCTTAAGGGAATTATGATCTGCTGAGTTCTTGTGGAGTGAGGAATATGAGAAAATATTATTGAAATAGTTTCAAGAATAAAAGAAATAGTTTCGAGAGAAACCAGAAGCCTTTCGGGGTTATCGGAAGTGTTTAGGGTAATATCGGGAAAATATATATAGGCGGAAAATGTTTCTGAGGACCTAGTATATAAATAATAGAGGGCTCTAATGTTGATTAAGAGGCCCCTAGAATTTATTAGGGGCTATGGGCTAAGAAATAATAAAGGCCTAATAGGAAAACCTATTGGGCCCTATTGGGCCCAATAGTGAAGGCACCCCCTAATAGTTTTTTTTGGACAAGTTAAGGGGGGAAGGGGAGTTGGAGGAGCAATCCCCGTCCTTAGCCGCCACACAAAGGGAGGGATGATCCTCCTCCAAGTCGGCCTCCCCTCCCCCCACACACC
Source organism: Aegilops bicornis (assembly GCA_021605145.1). NCBI lineage: Eukaryota > Viridiplantae > Streptophyta > Magnoliopsida > Poales > Poaceae > Aegilops > Aegilops bicornis. Next base: position 508,509,072 of record CM038672.1, read on the forward strand.
TATGTATACATGATTGAGGGCGCCCCACTAGACACGCAAGTCCACTTGCCTCGGACACCGACCCCTCTCTAGTTGTCTCTAGTTCTAGTTATAGTTTAGACTGACTACAAAATTTGCTCTATTTTGCGACGTTTAACTTGTGTCATGTATAACCCCTTTTCGTCGCGGAAAATACCCCGATGACGTTTTCCGTCCGTCACCCCCATTGTCACTGAAGCGCCATCATGGAAAATAAAATTTTGACGATACCACCTTTTACGTCAAGCAAGATCGCATTCTAGGTGACGAACCAAACAATGTTACCGATGGCCGTTTTTAGTGACGACCCGGGATGTCACCTATGATAGCCCAATCTGTCACACAAGACATTTTGGCGACGATAATCCATCATCGGTGATCGGTCCGAGGGGGTTGACCAGTCAAAGATTCAGACAGGTGGGTCCAACAATTGCTGACATGGTTTCTTCCATGTGGGTCCGCCATGGGTTTTATTGCTGATGGTCCTGTCAGTAATAACTGGGGTCAGTTTTGACTGGTCAAAGCTGCTGACATATGGGCCCAGAAGATACTGACGTGGCTGCTTACAAGTGGGTGCTACTTCTCGAGCTTGCGTTGGTTTTTCCCTTGAAGAGGAAAGGGTGATGCAGCAAAGTAGAGATAAGTATTTCCCTCAGTTGAGAACCAAGGTATTAATCCAGTAGAAGGAACACACAAGTCACCAATGGTTGCACCTACACAAAAAAACAAATACTTGCACCCAACGCAATAAAGGGGTTGTCAATCCCATCACAGTTACTTGCAAGGATGAGATCTAATAGCGATAGGTATAAAAGATAAGTAAAAGTGCAAAATAAAGTAAAGGTGAATAACTTGCAGTAAGGATTTTTGGGTTTTTGGTTTTATAGATCTGAAAATAATATGATAAAAATAGAATCGGGGGCCATAGTTTTCACTAGAGGCTTCTCTCTTGAAAGAACGCATACGGTGGGTAAACAAATTACTGTTGAGAAATTGATAGAAAAGCGAATAATTATGATGACATCCAAGGCAATGATCATGAATATAGGCATCACGTCCGTGACAAGTAGATCGACTCCTGACTGCATCTACTACTATTACTCCACACATCGACCGCTATCCAGCATGCATCTTGTGTATTTAGTTAACAAGAAGGGAGTAACGCCTTAAGCAAGATGACATGATGTAGAGGGATAGATCCAATCAATATTAATAAACCCGACCTTTTTATCCTTAATGGCAACAATACAGATGCGTGTCATCTCCCCTTCTGTCACTGGGAATAAGCACCGCAAGATTGAAGCCATTACACATCACCTCTCACATGGCAAGAAAAATCAATCTAGTTGGCCAAACCAAATCAATAGATCAGAGAGAAATACAAAGCTATCTTAATCATGCATAAAAAGAGTTCAGAGAAGACTCAAATAATATTCATAGATAATCTGATCATAAACCCACAATTCATCGGATCTCAACAAACGCACCACAGAAGAAGATTACATTGAACAGATCTCCAAGACCATCAAGGAGAACATTGTATTGAAGATCAAAGAGAGAGAAGAAGCCATCTAGCTACTATCTATGGACCCGTATGTCTGTGGTAAACTACTCACACATCATCGGAAGGGCATCAACGTTGATGTAGAGGCCCTCCGTGATCGAATCCCCCACCGACGGAGTACCGGAACATGCCTCTAGATGGGATCTCATGACGACAGAAACTTGCGGTGGTGGAAAAGTATTTTTGGTGTGCCCTCTTGTCTACAGGGAATATTTGGGTATTTATAGAAGAAGAATTAGGGCTGGAGGTGCCACGGGGGGCCACAAGCTTGTGGGGTGCGTCCCCCCTAGGGCGCGCCCTGCAGGCTTGTCTCCACCTCGTGGCCCTTCTGGCCTCCTCCCGAATCTTCCTGGGTGTCTTGTGGTCTAACAAAAATCATCAAAAAGTTTCATTCCATTTGGACTCTGTTTGGTATTGATTTTCCGTGAAAGACAAAAAACAAGGAAAAAACAACAACTGACATTGGGCACTAGGTTAATAGGTTAGTCCCAAAGAATGATATAAAATACTATAAAAATGCATATAAAACATCCAAGATGGATAATATAATAGTATGGAACAATAAAAAATTATAGATACGTTGGAGACGTATCAAGCATCCCCAAGCTTAATTCCTGCTCGTCCTCGAGTAGGTAAATGATAAAAACAGAATTTTTGATATAGAATGCTACCTAACATGTTTATCATGTAATCTTTCTTAATGTGGCATGAATATTCAGATCCATAAGATTCAAAACAAAAGTTTAATATTGACATAAAAACAATAATACTTCAAGCATACTAAAAGCAATCATGTCTTCTCAAAATATCATGGCTAAAGAAAGTTATCCCTACAAAATCATATAATCTTGTCATGCTCTATCTTCTTTACACAAAGTATTTATCATGCACAATCCCAATGACAAGCCAAGCAATTGGTTCATAATTTTTAACGCGCTTCAACTTTTTCAACTCTCACGCAATATATGAGTGTGAGCCATGGATATAGCACTATGGGTGGAATAGAATATGATGTTGGAGGTTGTGTGGAGAAGACAAAAAAGGAGAAAGTCTCACATTGATGAGGCTAATCAGCGAGCTATGGAGATGCCCATCAATTGATGTCAATGCAAGGAGTAGGGATTGCCATGCAACGGATACACTAGAGCTATAAGTGTATGAAAGCTCAAAAATAAAACTAAGTGGGTGTGCATCCAACTTGCTTGCTCATGAAGACCTAGGGCATTTGAGGGACCCATTATTGGAATATACAAGCCAGGTTCTGTAATGAAAAATTCCCACTAGTAATATATGAAAGTGACAAAATAGGAGGCTCTATCATGAAGAACATAGTGCTACTTTGAAGCACAAGTGTGGAAAAGGATAGTAACATTGTCCCTTCCATCTTTTTCTCTCGTTTTTTCTCTTTTCTTTTAGTTTTGGGCTCTTTGGCCTCTTTTTTTATATTTCTACTTTGAAGCACAAGTCATAGTCTCCATCATCCTTTCCTCACATGGGACAATGCTCTAATAATGATGATCCTCACACTTTTATTTACTTACAACACAAGAATTACAACTCGACACTAGAACAAAAATATGACTCGATATGAATTTCTCCGGCGGTGTACCGGATGTGCAATGATCTAGCGTGACATGTATAAAAAATATGAACGGCAGCCAAGCCACAAATGCTATGTCAACTATATGATCATGCAAAGCAATATGACAATGCCGGTATGTGTCATAGTAAAACGGAACGGTGGAAGTTGCTTGGCAATATATCTCGGAATGGCTATGGAAATGCCATAATAGGTAGGTATGGTGGCTGTTTGAGGAAGATATAAGGTGGCTTATGTGTGAAAGAGCATATGGATTTGGATGCACCGGAAAATTTTGTACCAACTCTCAGGGTGAGAAAGGGCAATGCACGGTACCGAAGAGGCTAGCAAAATGCGGAAGGGTGAGAGTGCGTATATTCCATGGACTCAACATTAGTCATAAAGAACTCACATACTTATTGCAAAAGTTTATTAGCTCTCAAAGCAAAGTACTACTACGCATGCTCCTAGGAGGATAGATTGGTATGAAAAGACCATCGCTCGTCCCCGACCTCCACTCATAAGGAAGACAATAAAAAATAAATCATGCTCCAATTTCATAGCATAACAAGAGACAATATGTGCATGCTTAGGGAATCACAAACCTTAACACAAATATTCTTAGTAAACCACAATTACTCACTAGCATGACTCTAATATCACCATCTTTATATCTCAAAACAAATGCAAGGAATCAAACTTCTCATATATTCAATGATCTTCATGAAAGTTTTATTATATCCTCTTGAATACCCATCATATTAGGACTAAATCCATAACCTAAGCAAATTGTCATACTATTTATAAGACTCTCAAAATGATATAAGTGAAGCATGAGAGTTCATCAATTTCTTTAAAATAAAACCATCGCCGTGCTCTAAAAGATATAAGTGAAGCACTAGAGCAACTACCTAGCTCAAAAGATATAAGTGAAGCACATAGAGTATTCTAATAAATTCACGATTAATGTGTGTCCCTCTCAAAAGGTGTGTATAGCAAGGATGATTGTGGCAAACTAAAAATCAAATAAAGCAAATACTCATATAATACAAGACGCTCCAATTAAAACACATATCATGTGGTGAATAAAAATATAGCCCCAAGTAATTTACCGATGGACTGTAGACAAAAGAGGGGATGCCATCCGAGGCATCCCCAAGCTTAGATGCTTGATTGTCCTTCAATATTACCTTGGAGTGCCATGGGCATCTCCAATCTTAGGCTCTTTCCACTACTTATTCCGTAATCCATTGAAACTTCACCCAAAACTTGAAAACTTCACAACACAAAACTCAACAGAAAACTCGTGAGGTCCGTTAGTATAATAAAGCAAATCACCACTTTTAGGTACTGTTGTAAACTCATTCCAATTCTATATTTGTATTATATCTACTGTATTCTAACTTCCCCATGATTCATACACCCGATATTACCTATAGATTCATCAAAATAAGCAAACAACAGAATGAAAATAGAATCTGTCGAAAACAGAATAGTCTGTAGTAATCTGGACTTTAACGAGACTTTTGTAACTCCAAAAATTCTGAAACATTAGGACAACGTGCGCAATTTGTATATAAATAAAGTGTAAAAAATTCAGAATTTTTCATCACTCCAATGATTTTAAACAATTCTGCTACTCGACGTAAATTTTTTCGTTTTTGCACAAAATCAAATCAACAATCTTCCAAACCATCCCAAAAGTCTTACTTGGAACAAACGCTAATTAAAACTCTAAAACACAATAAAAAAAGATGTATAATTGCATATTTATTGAAAAAAAAGCAAAAAAAACATAAAAATAAAATTGGGTTGCCTCCCAACAAGCGTTATCGTTTTACGCCCCTAGTTAGGCATATTTCATAGATCTAGGAATTGTCATTTTTGGTATTCAATCCATATGTGGTCCTCATAATAGATTCATATGGCAACTTAATTTTATATCTTGGAAATTTTTCCATGCCCTTCCTTAATGGAAATTGAAATCTAATGTTTCCTTCTTTCATATCAATAATTGCACCAATCGTTCTAAGGAAAGGTCTACCAAGAATAATAGGGCATGTAGGATTGCAATCTATATCAAGCACACTAAAATCTATGGACACATAATTCCTATTTGCAAAAATAATAACATCATTAATTATTCCCATAGATTTCTTAATAGTGGAATCCGCTAAGTGCAAATTTAAGGAACAATCATCAAGTTTATGGAAACCTAGCACATCACATATTCTTTTTGGAATAGTGGAAACGCTAGCACCCAAATCACACAAAGCATTGCACTCATAATCTTTAATATTAATTTTAATAGTAGGTTCCCATTCATCATAAATCTTTCTAGGGATTGAAACTTATAACTCAAGTTTTTCTTCAAAAGATTTCATCATAGCATCAACAATATGTTTAGTAAAAGCTTTATTTTGATTATAAGCATGAGGTGAATTAAGCATAGATTGTAACAAGGAAATACACTCAATTAAAGAAAAATTATCATAATTAAAATCCTTTAAATCCAAAAGAGTGGACTCATCACTAGTTAAATTTTTGACCTCGCCAAACCCACTTCTATCAATTTTTTCATTGAGATCTTTACCCTCCAAATATTGGGACGCCTTCTAGATAAAGTTGATTCATCTCCAGTCCCTTCTTTATTAAGTTTTATTTTATCAAACAAAGATTCAATAGGAGTCACGCCAATCACTTTAGTATCTTCATCATGATTATCGCAAAAACTAGAAGAACATACTTTTTCTAGGCATTCTCTCTTAGCTCGCGTCCTAGTGGTTGTCTCCTTACTTTCACTAATAGAAATTTGAATAGATTTTAGAGACTCATTAATATCAAGATTGGGTGGCATCGATCTAATCTTAAAGGAATCAATCTCATGAGAAATTCTATCAACGTTTCTAGCCACATCATCAATCTTAAGCAAATTTTCTTCTACAATAACATTGAAAATCTTTTGGGAGTTAATAAAATCTTTAATATTATACTCAAGATCAAAGGGTATCTTACTATAATTTCCATAAGAATTGTTGTAGTAATTACCATAATTATTAGAGGAATTACTAGGAAACGTCCTAGTATTAAAATTGCCTCTATACGCGTTATTACCAAAATTGTTCCTACCGACAAAATTCACATCCATAGATTCATTATTATTCTCAATCAAAGTAGACAAAGGCATATCATTAGGATCAATAGGAGCACTCTTGCTAGCAATCAATTTCATAAGTTCATCCGTCTTTCCACTCAAAGCGTTAATTTGTTCAATAGCATGCACTTTTTTACTAGTAGAAGATCTTTAGGTATGCCATTGAGAGTAATTTGGCATAATATTATCTAGGAGTTTAGTAGCTTATCCTAATGTGCTTTCCATAAAAGTACCACCTGCGGTGGAATCTAAAAGATTTCTAGATGCAAAATTCTATCCAGCATAAAAAAATTGTATGATCATCCATAAACTTAAACCATGAGTAGGGCAATTTCTTATCATTAATTTCATTCTGTCCCATGATTATGCGACATGTTCATGATCAAGTTGCTTAAATTTCATTATATCGTTCCTAAGAGAGATGATCTTAGCGGGAGGAAAATACTTGGAAATAAAAGCATCCTTACACTTATTCCATGAATCAATACTATTTTTAGGCAAGGATGAAAACCAAGTTTTAGCACGATTTCGTAGTGAGAACAGAAATAGTTTCAATTTAACAATATCATTATCCATATCTTTTTTCTTTTGCATCACACAATTCTACGGAAGTATTAAGATGGGATGCAATCTCTTCATTAGAAATACCAGAAAATTGTTCTTTCATAACAAGATTCAACAAAGCGGCATTAATTTCATAGGATTCTGCACTAGTGACAGGAGCAATCGAAGTACTAACAAAATCATTATTATTAGTGTTGGAAAAGTCACACAACTTAGTATTTTCTTGAGACATCGCGACAAAGCAAGCAATCTAGCACACAAGCAAACAAAAAGCAAACGAAAAGGCGAACAGAAAGAAGGCAAATAAAAAGGCAAATATTTTTGAGTGTTTTTGAAAAATGTTTTAGAAGTGTCGGGGGATGAACCCCGGGCAGGCAACAGAACCCGGATCCTTTTCAAAAACATCGGGGCCAGCTTCACCCCTCAATCCGGCTTGTGGTTGGCCGAGTTCCTCTACCCGGCCAATTCCCGCAATCCAGCCAAGACCGCAATGCGGCCGGGCCTGCTGGCGCATGCCGGCCGACCCCGCCAAGACAAGACTTCCACAACAAGCAAGCACCCTCATGGGACGCCCCTCAACCCGGCCCCGGGTCAGCTCCCGTCCCATCCAAGGCGTACGACAGATCATGTCCCCGTAAAGGAGATGAGCGTGGCTACAGTGGCCCACCAACTCCGGTGACCAGGGTGAGGGCGGCAACAATGCCCCACCTACCTCGTTGACCAGGGCCGGCATGGCAATAGTGCAATCCAATCCTGCTGACGCAAGCCGATGGCAACCAGGCGACGCGCCACTATAGCTGAGCCGGCTCAACCACTCTGTGACGCAAGACAAGATGGGGAACAGTGCCCCCTGGCACACGGGGCCCGCACCCGGAGAACCCGACGTACCCTGGAACCCGGTGGGCCCCAGCGCTGGTTTTCGAGATGCTGACATTCTGGCCCCACGCCCATGTAACTTTACCGTGGTAACCCTGGGGCTGACCTATAAAACCCCCTAGGAGGCCTCCATACACGGGCACACAATCAATCATTGGTAGAATATATATACACACACACACACAAGGAGAAGGAGCAACCTAACCCTTGGCCTGCCTTCCTTCCTCCCCCAAACAGCTCCAGGAGCAACTCTGTACTGCATACCACATATAAACCACACTCGGCAGGACTAGGGCTGTTATCTCTCGGGAGAGCCCCGAACCTGGGTATGTCTTACATCCCTCGCTCGCTCATGCCCACCTCGCCTCTGGAGCCCACTGGTGCCCTCGAGCCTATCCCTATTTTTAGCCATCCTTTGGCATCTACCGTGCACCCACCATGACAGTTGGCGCCCACCATGGGACAACTCGAGGTCCCGGCCGGAGACATGTTCCAAACAGGGCTACTCATCAATACCAGTGAGCATGCTGCGCCCGGCGCGTCCCTCGTGCCCGTTGCACTGGCGGCCGACGTCATCGACGCACTGTGCATCTCCGACGCACCCGCGTCCGACAAGTACCCCAGTGGGGTGCTTGACGTCTCCGACTCACCCGTCCGCCTCAGTGACGATGTTTCCAGCGGGGCGGTGGATCCTTGCGTTCGGGTGGAGGTGTTCGCCACCGACACCGGCTCGACTTCATCCAGTGCCGCAAGGAAGGCCACCGAGGTCAGGGCCGCAGCGGAACGCACCAACGCGCCCATCCTGATGCATGCCATGATGTAGAACCTCCGCGTACCCATCACCACCGACGTCAACGCCACCAACACTGCCGAGGCCCTGGCTCTGCTCGAGGAGGAGCGCAAGCGCCTGCTGGACGTGTCCGGGACGCTTGCTGCCATGCAGCGCCATTGATAACCCACAAGTATAGGGGATCGCAACAGTCTTTGAGGGTAAGTATTTAACCAAATTTATAGATTCGACACAAGGGGAGCCAAAGAATATTTGAAGGCATTAGCAGCTGAGTTGTCAATTCAACCACACCTAGAGATTAATTATCTGCAGCAAAGTGATTAGTAGCATGGTAATATGATAGTTTTGATAGTAGTGACAGTAGCAACGGTAACAATAACAGTGATAGCAGTAGTTTGTAGCAAGTGTAACAGTGATGATGGCAGTAGTAACGTAGCAGAAACAATAAGGATAAATTCGTAGGCATTGTATCGGTGTCTTGTTGGATGATATTCATCATGAGACAGTTATAACCTAGGGCGATACGGCACTAGCTCCAGTTCATTGATATAATGTAGGCATGTATTCCGTTAATAGTCATACATGCTTTATTAAAAGAACTTGCATGACATCTTTTGTCCTACCCTCCCGTGGCAGCGGGGTCCATATTGGAAACTAAGGGATATTAAGGCCTCCTTTTAATAGAGAACCGGAACAAAGCATTAACACATAGTGAATACATGAACTCCTCAAACTACGGTCATCACCGGGAGTGGGCCCGGTTGTTGTCACTCCGGGGTTGCCGGATCATAACACGTAGTAGGTGACTATAACTTGCAAGATCGGATCTAAAACATGGATATAATGATGAATTCATAAACGGTTCAGATCTGAGTTCATGGCACTCGGGCCCAAAGTGACAAGCATTAAGCATAGCAAAGTCATAGCAACATCAATCTAAGAACAAAGTGGATACTAGGGATCAAGCCCTAACAAAACTAACTCGATTACATGATGAATCTCATCCAACTCCTCACCGACCAGCGAGCCTACGAAGGAATTACTCACTCCCGGTGGGGAGCATCATGGAATTGGTGATGGAGAAGGGTTGGTGATGACGAAGAACGAATATCCCCCTCTCCGGAGCCCCAAACAAACTCCAGATCTGCCCTCTCGAGGAAGAACAGGGCTTGGCTGCGGCTTCGTCTCGTGTATCGTGATAATTCTTTCTCCCTGATTGTTTTATAGAATAATGTGAATTTATAGTATCAGGGGGGTCGTCAGCGGGGCCACCAGGTGGGTACAACCCACCTGGGCGCGCCAGGAGAGGGGGGCGTGCCCTGGTGGGTTGTGCCCAACCAGGGGCCCCTCTCTGGTGGGTCTTGGCTCAAAAAATCCTTATTTATTCCATTAAAATTCCTCGCAAAGTTTCGTTCCATTCCGAGAACTTTTATTTCTGCACAAAAACAACACCATGGTAGTTCTGCTAAAAACTGCGTCAGTCTGGGGTTAGTTTCATCCAAATCATGCAAATTAGAGTCCAAAACAAGAGAAAAAGCATGAGAAAAAGTAGATACGTTGGAGACGTATCAGCCGTCTGGATTCCGCTTAGCGGGAGCGCAACGCCGCATACGGCTTCACGCCAACCGCTGCCAAGCCGAGCCGGGTCGCCGACGTGCGGGCCCGTGGAGGCGCCATCGGTCGCGCCCATCTACGGCACCCCCATCAAGAATATGCGTGCCATGCAGGCAGTCATTGTTGGAATGGAGCAGCTGCAGGGCGAGGAACTGAAGGACTGCCTGCAGCGTATGAACGAGCTCCTCGACACCGCCAACACGCATCAAGACCGCCTCGTCCGTCCAGCGGGATCAATCTCGCACCGCACCAACGACCCCGAGCAGCAGGACATGGCATCCTCATTGCCTGGCCAAGCTCACTCCAGCCGCACCCGAACCCGGTGCAACCGCGCCCCGACGATCAACGACAGCTTGAGCGACGAGGCGGCTCCGGAAGACCGACGTTGGCCAGATCTTCCCCTGCAATCCGGTTGCCGCACTTCTCCGGCTTTAGTCGACCCGGCCCCCGTGGCTAAGTCGCAAGCCGGCTAGGCACGCGTGCCATCAATGACACCAACGCTCGCCATCGCCTCGATCAACCCCCCCTCTCCTTCGAGCTGGAGGAAGACAATGCTGTCGGGCTGGCTTGTTTCGGCCCACGCATCCGGGATGAGCCCTTTCACAAAGGGTTCACGCTGCCCCACGACACCCCCAAGTATAACGGCACTGTCAAGCCAGATGACTGGCTCATCAACTACACCACCACCATCGGCATCGCGGGCGACAATCGCCGCCTTGCCGTGCGCTACGCACTGCTCATGCTCCAGGGATCGGCCAGCACGTGGCTGAACAGCCTGCCGACTGGCAGCATCAACGCGTGGGTCGACTTTGAGCAAGCCTTCGTCCGCAACTTCACCGGCACCTACAAGCGTCCCGGCCGTCCTAGTCAGCTCGCCATGTGCATGCAGGGGCCGGCCAAAATCGCCGCGAGTACCTCGCACGCTGGACCAAGCTCCAGAACAGTTGCGAGGGCGTCCACGATGTCCAGGCCATCCAGTACTTCACGAGCGGCTGCCGGGATGGCACCCTCCTCAAGCACAAGCTCCTGCGCTCTGAGGCAACCACCATGGCCACACTCATGGTCATCACGGACAAGTACGCCAACACTGACTCCGCCATGAAAATCCAGGTGGTGCTGGATGAAGCCGGCAAGGCGAAGCCGGCTCCACCCCCAAGCCGGTAGGCAAGAGAAGCCGCCAGCAGAACAACCAGCAGAACCACAAGCGCAAGGCCGACCTGCCGGCTCCCGGCTATGACAACTGCCTCGTCGCGGCCACTGAGTAGGCGCCCGCGGCCGAGCCGGCTGCCAAGCGTCGGCAAACCAGCAAGACGGCATGGCAACCCGGCATGAGCTTCGAAGAGATGCTCGACGCCCCCTGCAAGCACCAGAGTGGCGCAAGGTCGTTGTACGCACATGCTCCGGCAGTGCGCCATCACCAAGCGTATCATGAGGGGTGACATCCCGCCGCCTCTACCTCCGGCTACGGGTGCTGGGCAGCCGCCTCCGCCGCCTCTAGCTCCGGCTCCGGGTGTTGGGCAGCCACCTCCGCCGCCTCCTCCCCTGCCACCAGCCAACGACATGATGCGTGACGAAGTCTACCCCAACCAGAACGCGAGCTACATCGTCTTCACCAGCCTCAGCGATGACAAGCGTAGCGAGTGCCTACTCCGTAAGGAGGTGAACACCGTTGTCCCCGGCCGTGCCGGAGTACATGCACTGGTCAGAGCGCCCGATCAGCTGGACCCGAGAGGACCACCCGACCGTCATGCCGAACCCAAGTGGCTACGCCCTCGTCCTTGACCCCACCGTCGTTGCATCCCGGTTGCCGGGGGATTGAACCCCCGTCAGGGAACGGAACCCGGGTCCTTTTTGAAAACATCGGGGCCAGCATCGCCCCTCAATCTGGCTCGCACTTGGCCGGGTCCGCCAACCAGGCCAAGTCCCTCGACCCGGCCGAGCTGTTGGAAATATGCCCTAGAGGCAATAATAAAAAGGTTAATATTATATTTCCTTGTTCATGATAATTGTCTATTGTTCATGCTATAATTGTGTTATCCGGAAATCGTAATACATGTGTGAATACATAGACCACAATATGTCCCTAGTGAGCCTCTAGTTGACTAGCTCGTTGATCAATAGATGGTTACGGTTTCCTAACCATGGACATAGGATGTCATTGTTAACGGGATCACATCATTAGGATAATGATGTGATGGACAAGACCCAATCCTAAGCATAGCACAAGATCGTGTAGTTAAATGCGCTAAAGCTTTTCTAATGTCAAGTATCCTTTCCTTAGACCATGAGATTGTGCAACTCCGGATACCTTAAGGGTACTTTGGGTGTGCCAAACGTCACAACATAACCGGGTGGCTATAAAGGTACACTACGGGTATCCCGAAAGTATCATTGGGTTGTACGAATCGAGACTTGGATTTGTCACTCCGTATGACGGAGAGGTATCTCTGGGCCCACTCGATAGGACATCATAATAATGAGCTCAATGTGATCAAGGAGTTGTTCACGGGATGATGTGTTATGGAACGAGTAAAGAGACTTGCCGTAACGAGATTGAACAAGGTATCGGTATACCGACGATCGAATCTCGGGCAAGTATCGTACCGATAGACAAAGGGAATTGTATACGGGATTGATTGAATCCTCGACATCGTGGTTCATCCGATGAGATTATCGTGGAGCATGTGGGAGCCAACATGGGTATCCAGATCCCGCTATTGGTTATTGACCGGAGAGTTGTCTCGGTCATGTCTACGTGTCTCCCGAACCCGTAGGGTCTACACACTTAAGGTTCGGTGACGCTAGAGTTGTAGAGATATTAGTATGCGGTTAACCGAAAGTTGTTCAGAGTCTCGGATGAGATCCCAGACGTCACGAGGAGTTCCGGAATGGTCCGGAGGTAAATATTTATATATAGGAAGTCCAGTTTCGGCCATCGAGAGAGTTTTGGGGGTCACCGGTATTGTACCGGGACCACCGGAAGGGTCCCGGGGGTCCACCAGGTGGGGCCACCTATCCCGGAGGGCCCCATGGGATGAAGTGGCATAGGAACCAGCCCCTGGTGGACTGGTGCGCCCCACCCAAGGGCCCAAGGCGCCTAGGGTTGGAAACCCTAGGGGGTCGTTGCCCAGGGGCATGCGCCTGGTTGGAAACCCTAAGGGGCCGTTCCCAGGGCCGCCGCCCCCTAGATGGGATCTCCAAGGGGCATCGCCCCTAGCCCCTATATATAGTGGAGGGGAGGGAGGGCAGCCGCACCCTAAGCCCTAGCGCCTCCCTCTCCCTCCCGTGACACCTCTTCCTCCTCCAGTAGCGCTTGGCTAAGCCCTGCTGGAATCCTGCTGCTTCCACCACCACGCCGTCGTGCTGCTGGATCTCTATCAACTTCTCCTCCCCCCTTGCTGGATCAAGAAGGAGGAGACGTCTCCGCTCCGTATGCGTGTTGAACGCGGAGGTGCCGTCCGTTCGGCGCTAGGATCATCGGTGATTTGGATCACGATGAGTACGACTCCATCAACCCCGTTCTCTTGAATGCTTCCGCTCGCGATCTACAAGGGTATGTAGATGCACTCCTCTCTCTCTCGTAGCTAGATGACTCCATAGATTGATCTTGGTGATGCGTAGAAAATTTTAAATTTCTGCTATGATCCCCAAAAGTGGTATCATGAGCTAGGTCTATGCGTAGTTTCTATGCACGAGTAGAACACAAGTTGTTGTGGGCGTCGATTTTGTCAATTTACTTGCCGTTACTAGTCTTATCTTGATCTGGCGGCATCATTGGGATGAAGCGGCCGGACCGACCTTACACGTACACTTACGTGAGACAGTACCACCGGTAGACATGCACTAGTTGCATAAGGTGGCTAGCGCGTGTCTCTCTCTCCTACTTTAGTCGGATCGGATTCGATGAAAAGGGTCCTTATGAAGGGTAAATAGAAATTGGCATATCACGTTGTGGTTTTGGCGTAGGTAAGAAACGTTCTTGCTAAGAAACCTATAGCAGCCACGTAAAAATTTGCAACAACAATTAGAGGACGTCTAACTTATTTTTGTAGCATATGTCGTGTGATGTGATATGGCCAAAAGGATGCGATGAATGATATATGTGATGTATGAGATTGATCATGTTCTTGTAATTGGAATCACGACTTGCATGTCGATGAGTATGACAACCGGCAGGAGCCATAGGAGTTGTCTTAATTTATTTATGACCTGCGTGTCAACATAAACGTCATGTAATTACTTTACTTTATTGCTAAACCGTTAGCCATAGTAGTAGAAGTAATAGTTGACGAGACAATTTCATGAAGATGCATGATGATGGAGATCATGGTGTCAAGCCGGTGACGATGATGATCACGGCGCCCCGAAGATGGAGATCAAAAGGAGCAAAATGATATTGGCCATATCATGTCACTATTTGATTGCATGTGATGTTTATCATGTTTTTACATCTTATTTGCTTAGAACAACGGTAGCATAAATAAGATGATCCCTCATTAAAATATCAAGAATTGTATTCCCCTAAGCGTGCACCGTTGCTAAGGTCCGTTGTTCAAGCACCACGTGATGATCGGGTGTGATAGGTTCTAACGTTCGCATACAACAGGTGTAAGCCAGATTTACACACGCAATAAACTTAGGTTGACTTGACGAGCCTAGCATGTACAGACATGGCCTCAGAACACGGAGGACCGAAAGGTCGAACATGAGTCGTATAGAAGATACAATCAACATGAAGATGTTCACCGATGATGACTAGTCCGTCTCACGTGATGATAGGACACGGCCTAGTTGACTCGGATCATGTATCACTTAGATGACTAGAGGGATGTCTATCTGAGTGGGAGTTCATTAAATAATTTGATTAGATGAACTTAATTATCATGAACATAGTCTAAAACTTTGCATATGTCTTGTAGATCAAATGGCCCACGCTAATGTTGCCCTCAACTTCAACGCGTTCCTAGAGAAAACCAAGCTGAAAGACGATGGCAGCAACTACACGGACTGGGTCCATAACCTGAGGATTATCCTCATAGCTGCCAAGAAAGCATATGTCCTTGATGCACCGCTAGGTGAAGCACCTGTTTTCCCAGCAACTCAAGACGTTATGAACGCCTGGCAGTCGCGTAGTGATGATTACTCCCTGGTTTAGTGCGGCATGCTTTACAGCTTAGAACCGGGGCTCCAAAAGCGTTTTGAGCAGCATGGAGCATATGAGATGTTCCAAGAGCTAAAAATGGTTTTCCAAGCTCATGCCCGGGTGGAGAGATATGAAGTCTCCGACAAGTTCTACAGTTGTAAGATGGAGGAGAATAGTTACGCCAATGAGCACATACTCAAATTGTGCAGGTTGCACAACCACTTATCTCGGTAGGAGTTAATCTCCGGATGATGCGGATCGTTGACAGAATCCTTGATCGCTCCCACCTAGCTACAAGAGCTTTGTGATGAACCTCAATATGCAGGGGATGGAAAAGACCATTCCTGAGGTATATCCAATGCTGAAATCAGCGGTGGTGGAGAGCAAAAAGGAACATCAAGTGTTGATGGTGAATAAAACCACTAAGTTCAAGAAAGGCAAGGGTAAGAAGAACTTCAAGAAGGACGACAAGGGAGTTGCCGCGCCCGGTAAGCCAGTTGCCGGGAAGAAGCCAAAGCATGGACCCAAGCCTGAGACTGAGTGCTTTTATTGCAAGGGAAACAAGCGATCGAAGCGGAACTGCCCCAAGTACTTAGCGGATAAGAAGGCCGGCAATACCAAAGGTATATGTGATATACATGTTATTGATGTGTACCTAACCAGCGCTCGTAGTAGCTCCTGGGTATTTGATACCGGTGCGGTTGCTCATATTTGTAACTCAAAACAGGAGCTGCGGAATAAGCGGAGACTGGTGAAGGACGAGGTGACGATGCACGTCGGGAATGGTTCCAAGGTCGATGTGATCGCCGTCGGCACGCTACCTCTACATTTACCTATAGGATTAGTTTTAAACCTCAATAATTGTTATTTAGTACCAGCTTTGAGCATGAAAATTGTATCTGGATCTCGTTGAATGCGAGATGGCTACTCATTTAAATCTGAGAATAATGGTTGTTCTATTTATATGAGAGACATGTTTTATGGTCATGCCCCACTGGTCAATGGTTTATTCTTATTGAATCTTGAACGTGATGTTACACATATTCATAGTGTGAATGCCAAAAGATGTAAGGTTGATAATGATAGTCCCACATACTTGTGGCACTGCCGCCTTGGTCACATTGGTGTCAAACGCATGAAGAAACTCCATGCAAATGGACTTTTGGGGTCTCTTGATTATGAATCATTTGACACGCGCGAACCATGCCTCATGGGCAAAATGACCAAGACTCCGTTCTCCGGAACACTGGAGTGAGCAACCAACTTATTGGAAATCATACATACTGATGCGTGCGGTCCAATGAGCGTTGAGGCTCGCGGTGGTTATCATTATGTTCTCACCCTCACTGATGACTTAAGTAGATATGGGTATGTCTACTTAATGAAACACAAGTCTGAGACCTTTGAAAAGTTCAAGGAATTTCAGAGTGAGGTTGAGAATCAACGTGACAGGAAAATCAAGTTCTTACGATCAGATCATGGGGGAGAATATTTGAGTCATGAATTTGGCACACACTTAAGGAAATGTGGAATTGTTTCACAACTCACGCCGCCTGGAACACCTCAGCGGAATGGTGTGTCCGAACGTCGTAATCGCACTCTATTGGATATGGTGCGATCTATGATGTCTCTTACCGATCCACCGCTATCATTTTGGGGTTATGCTATAGAGACTGCCACATTCACTTTAAATAGGGCTCCGTCGAAATCCGTTGAGATGACACCGTATGAATTGTGGTTTGGGAACAAACCTAAGTTGTCGTTTCTGAAAGTTTGGGGATGCGATGCTTATGTCAAGAAACTTCAACCTGAAAAGCTTGAACCCAAATCGGAAAAATGCGTCTTCATAGGATACCCTAAGGAAACTATTGGGTATACCTTCTACCTCAGATCCGAAGGCAAGATCTTTTTTGCCAAGAAGGGATCTTTTCTAGAGAAAGAGTTTCTCTCGAAAGAAGTAAGTGGGAGGAAGGTAGAACTTGATGAAGTATTGCCTCTTGAACTGGAGAGTAGCGCAGCTCAAGAAAATGTTTACGTGGTACTGCACCGACTAGAGAGGAAGTTAATGATGATGATCAAGGAACTTCGGATCAAGTTACTACTGAACTTTCGAGGTCCACAAGGACACGTTCCGCACCAGAGTGGTACGGTAACCCTGTCCTGGAAATCATGTTGTTAGACAATGGTGAACCTTCGAACTATGAAGAGGCGATGGCGGGCCCGGATTCCTACTAATGGCTTGAAGCCATGAAATCCGAGATAGGATCCATGTATGAAACGAAGCATGGACTTTGACTGACTTGCCCGATGATCGGCGAGCCATAGAAAATAAATGGATCTTTAAGAAGAAGACAGACGCGGATGGTAATGTGACCATCTATAAGGCTCGGCTTGTCGCTAAGGGTTATCGACAAGTTCAAGGGGTTGACTACGATGAGACTTTCTCACCCGTAGAGAAGCGAAAGTCCGTCTGAATCATGTTAGCAATTGCTGCATTCTATGATTATGAGATATGGCAAATGGACGTCAAAATGGCATTCCTTAATGGTTTCTTAAGGAAGAATTGTATATGATGCAGCCAGAAGGTTTTGTCGATCCTAACAATGCTGACAAGGTATGCAAGCTCCAACGCTCAATCTATGGGCTGGTGCAAGCATCTCGAAGTTGGAACATTTGCTTTGATGAGATGATCAAAGCGTTTGGGTTTACGCAGACTTATGGAGAAGCCTATGTTTACAAGAAAGTGAGTGGGAGCTCTGTAGCATTTCTCATATTATATGTGGATGACATACTATTGATGGGAAATGATATAGAATTCTTGAAAAGTATAAAGGCCTACTTGAATAAGTGTTTTTCAATGAAGGACCTTGGAGAAGCTGCTTACATATTAGGCATCAAGATCTATAGAGATAGATCGAGATGCCTCATTGGTCTTTCGCAAAGCACATACCTTGACAAGATATTGAAGAAGTTCAATATGGATCAGTCCAAGAAGGGGTTCTTGCCTGTATTACAAGGTGTGAGATTGAGCACGGCTCAATGCCCGACCACGGCAGAAGATAGAGAAAAGATGACTATCATCCCCTATGCCTCGGCCATAGGGTCTATTATGTATGCCATGTTGTGTACCAGACCTGATGTAAACCTTGCCGTAAGTTTGGTGGGAAGATACCAAAGTAATCCCGACATGGAACACTGGACAGCGGTCAAGAATATCCAGAAGTACCTGAAAAGGACTAAGGATATGTTTCTCGTTTATGGAGGTGATGAAGAGCTCGTCGTAAAGGGTTACGTTGATGCTATCTTCGACACAGATCTGGATGACTCCAAGTCACAAACCGGATACATGTATATTTTTAATGGTGGGGAAGTCAGCTGGTGCAGTTGCAAGCAAAGCATCGTGGCGGGATCTACATGTGAAGCGGAGTACATGGCAGCCTCAGAGGCAGCACATGAAGCAGTCTGGATGAAGGAGTTCATTACCGACCTAGGAGTTATTCCCAATGCGTCGGGCCCGATGACTCTCTTCTGTGACAACACTGGAGCTATTTCCCTTGCCAAAGAGCCCAGGTTTCACAAGAAGACCAGCATATCAAGCGTCGCTTCAACTCCATTCGTGAAAATGTTCAAGATGGAGACATAGAGATTTGTAAAGTGCATACGGACCTGAATGTCGCAGATCCGTTGACTAAACCTCTTCCACGTTCAAAGCATGATCAACACCAGAACTCTATGGGTGTTCGATTCATCACAATTTAACTAGGTTATTGACTCTAGTGCAAGTGGGAGACTGTTGGAAATATGCCCTAGAGGCAATAATAAAAAGGTTATTATTATATTTCCTTGTTCATGATAATTGTCTATTGTTCATGCTATAATTGTGTTATCCGGAAATCGTAATACATGTGTGAATACATAGACCACAATATGTCCCTAGTGAGCCTCTAGTTGACTAGCTCGTTGATCAATAGATGGTTATGGTTTCCTAACCATGGACATAGAATGTCATTGATAACGGGATCACATCATTAGGATAATGATGTGATGGACAAGACCCAATCCTAAGCATAGCACAAGATCGTGTAGTTAAATGCGCTAAAGCTTTTCTAATGTCAAGTATCCTTTCCTTAGACCATGAGATTGTGCAACTCCCGGATACCGTAAAGGGTACTTTTGGTGTGCCAAAGCGTCACAACATAAGCGGGTGGCTATAAAGGTACACTACGGGTATCCCCGAAAGTATCTGTTGGGTTGGCACGAATCGAGGCAGGATTTGTCACTCCGTATGAAGGAGAGGTATCTCTGGGCCCACTCGGTAGGACATCATCATAATGAGCTCAATGTGATCAAGGAGTTGTTCACGGGATGATGTGTTATGGGAACGAGTAAAGAGACTTGCCGCAACGAGATTGAACAAGGTATCGGTATACCGACGATCGAATCTCGGGCAAGTATCATACCGATAGACAAAGGGAATTGTATACGGGATTGATTGAATCCTCGACATCGTGGTTCATACGATGAGATTATTTTGGAGAATGTGGGAGCCAACATGAGTATCCAGATCCCGCTATTGGTTATTGACCGGAGAGTTGTCTCCGTCATGTCTACGTGTCTCCCGAACCCGTAGGGTCTACACACTTAAGGTTCGGTGACGCTAGAGTTGTAGAGATATTAGTATGCGGTTAAACGAAAGTTATTCGGAGTCCCGAATGAGATCCCGGACGTCACGAGGAGTTCCGGAATGGTCCGGAGGTAAATATTTATATATAGGAAGTCCGATTTGACCCAAGAGAGTTTGAGGTCACTGCAGATATCTGGGACCACCGGAATCCCGGGGGTCCACCGGGTGGGGCCACCTATCCCGGAGGGCCCCATGGGCTGAAGTGGCATGGGAACCAGCCCCTGGTGGACTGGTGCGCCCCACCCAAGGGCCCAAGGCGCCTCGGGTTGGAAACCCTAGGGGCCGTTGCCCAGAGGCATGCGCCCGCTAGTTGGAAACCCTAAGGGGCCGTTGCCCCGAGGGCCGCCACCCCCTAGATGGGATCTCCAAGGGGCATGCGCCCCCTAGCCCCTATATATAGTGGAGGGGAGGGAGGGCAGCCGCACCCTAAGCCCTGGCGCCTCCCTCTTCCTCCCGTGACACCTCTTTCTCCTCCAGTAGCGCTTGGCTAAGCCATGCTAGAATCCCGCTGCTTCCACCACCACGCCGTCGTGCTGCTGGATCTCCATCAACTTCTCCTCCCCCCTTGCTAGATCAAGAAGGAGGAGACGTCTCCGCTCCGTACGTGTGTTGAACGCGGAGGTGCCGTCCGTTCGGCGCTAGGATCATTGGTGATTTGGATCACGACGAGTACGACTCAATCAACCCCGTTGTCTTGAACGCTTCCGCTCGCGATCTACAAGGGTATGTAGATGCACTCCTCTCTCTCTCTCTCTCTCTCTCTCTCCCATAGCTAGATGACTCCATAGATTGATCTTGGTGATGCGTAGAAAATTTTAAATTTCTGCTATGATCCCCAACACGAACTCCTCGACCCGGCCCAGACGACTGGTGCAAGCCGGCCGAACCCAGCAAACTAAGACTTCCCCAGCAAGCCAGCCCCCCCGTGGCATGTTCCTCAACCCAGCCATGGGTCAGCTCCCGTCCCATCCAAGGCATACGATGGGACAAGTCTCCATAAAGGGGATGAGCGTGCCCACAGTGACCCACCAACTCTTCTCACTGATAGAGGCGTGGCAATAGTGGTCCACCCACTCCGCTGACCGAGGATAGTGTGGCTACAGATCGCCCTTCACATCACGACGCCTTGATGAGATTTGCGACACAGCGGCGCCATCGTAGCCGAGTCGACCCGGCCACTCCATGACGATCGACAAGATGGAGAACAGTGCCCCCCGGCGAGCCCTAGCACCCGGCTCACCGCCTCCTCGGACACTGACATCCCGGTCCCACGGCCTTGTAACTTTACCATTGTAACCCTGGGGGGTTGACCTATAAACCCCCAGGAGCCCCCATGTACACAGGCATGCACACAATGCAACACACGATTATACGATCAGTAGAACACACACACAAGGAGAAGGAGCGGCCTATGCTTTGGCCTGTCTTCCGTCCTCCCCAAAACAGCTCTAGGAGCAAGCTCGTACGTTCCACATATAAACCCCACTCGACAGGACTAGGGGTGTTATCTCGCCGGAGAGCCCCGAACCTAGGTATGTCTTGCGTCCCTTGCTCGCTCATGCCGACCTCACCTCTGGAGCCCATCGGTGCCCTCGAGCCTCATCCTCCCTTTAGCCATCCTTTGGCATCTGCCGTGCGCCCACCATGATAGTTGGCACCCACCATGGGGCGGCTCGAGGTCCCGGCCGGAGACATGTTCCAGACAGGGGTCCTCTCCGACTCGGACAAGCCCATCACGCTGGCGGATGACGTCATCGACGCGCTCGCCGCCTCCTTCGTCGCGTTGCGCATCTCTGATGCGCCCCGCGACCGACGAGTACCCTAACAAGGTGCTCGACATCTCCGACTCTCCTGTTCCCCTCGGCGACGAACTTTTCGCCAGGGCGATGGACCTCTACATCTGAGTGGAGGTGTTCGCCACCGACACCGCCTCCTCCTCGTCCAGCGCTATGAGGAAGGGCCGCCGAAGCCAAGGCTGCAGCGGTTCGCGCCAAACCCATTGCGCACCATGATGTAGAGCCTCCGTGTTCCCATCGCCACCGATGTCGATGCCACTAACACCGCCGAGACCCGGGCTTGGCTCGAGGAAGACCGCCAGCGCCTACTGGACCTGTCCGAGACGCTCGCCACCACGCAGCGCCGTCTGGACTCCGCTCAACGGGAGCGTGACGCCACGTACGGCTTCACGCCTACCGCCACCGAGACAAGCCGGGTCACCGATGTGCGGGCCCGGGGCGGCGCCATCCCCCCATCTACGAAACCCTTGTGAAGAACATGCACGCCGCGCAAGTGGCCACAGTCAGCCTAGAGCAGCTGCAGGGCGAGGAATTGAAAGACTGCCTGCAGCATGTGAACGAGCTCCTGGGCGCTGCCAACACGCAGCAGGTCCACCTCAACCGCCTCAACAAGCCTGCGGGACCCGTCTCGCGCCACACAGATGACCCCGAGCAGCAGAACACGGCGTCTTCACTATCCGGCGAAGCTCATTCTGGCCGTACCCGGACCCGGCGCAACCACGCCCCGGCGACCGCGGGCTGCCTGGGTGACGAGACGGCCTTGGAAGATTGGCGCCAGTAGTATCCTTCCCCGCAACCCGGCGATCGCGTTAAATCTAGCTTGACCGACCACGCTTTCCCGTAGCGGTGCGGTCGCTAGCCTGCTAGGCCCTCATGCCATTGATGACACCGATGCTCATCACTGCCTCGACCAGCTCGCCCTCTCCTTAGAGCTAGAGGAGAACAATGCTGTTGGGTCAGCTTGCTTCGGTCCATGCATCCGGGATGAGACCTTCCACAAAGGGTTCACGCGTCCCCATGACACTCCCAAGTACAACGACACCGTCAAGCCGGAGACTGGCTCATCGACTACACCACCGCCATCGGCATCGTGGGTGGCAATCGCCGCCTCGCCTTATGCTATGCCCCACTCATCCTGCAGGGCTCGGCCCACACGTGGTTGAACAGCCTGCCGGCTGGCAGCATCAACGCGTGGGTCGACTTCGAGCAGGTCTTCGTGCACAACTTCACCGGCACCTACAAGCGTCCCGGCCGCCCCAGTCAGCATGCCATGTGCGTGCAGGGCCGACGGAGACCGGCCGCGAGTACCTCACGCGCTGGACCAAACTCCGAACAGCTGCGAGGGCATCTATGAGGTCCAGGCCATCCAGTACTTCATCAGCGATTGCCGGAATGGCACCCTTCGCAAGCACAAGCTCCCACGCTCCGAGCCGGCCACCATGGCCGCGCTCATGGTGATGGCGGACAAGTACGCCAACACCGACTCCGCCATGAAGATGCAGGTGGCGCTGGACGAAGCCGGCAAGGGGAACCGGTTCCGCCTCCCAAGCCGGCCGGCGAGAGCAGCCGCCAGTAGAACAACAAGCGCAAGGCCGACCAGCCGGCCCAGCACTACGACCACTGCCTCGTCGCGGCCGCCAAACAGGCACCCGCGGTCGAGCCGGCCGTCAAACACCGGCAAACCGACAAGACGGCGTGGCAGCCCGCCTTGAGCTTCGAGGAGATGCTCAATGCTCCCTGCAAGCACCACAGCGGCGCAAGGCTGTCCACGCACACGCTCCAGCAATGCGCCATCACCAAGCGCATCATGAGGGGCGACATCCGGCCTCCTCTGGCTCCGGCTCCGGGAGTGGGGCCGCCGGCTCCGCCTCCTCCGCCCCCGCCCCCAGCCAATGGCGCGATGCACGATGACGTCTACCCGACCAGAACGCGACCTACATCGTCTTCACCAGCCTTGGCGACGACAAACGTAGCGAGCGCCTACTCCTGCAGGAGGTGAACACCGTCGTCTAGGCCAAGACGGAATACATGTATTGGTCAGAGTGCCCGATCACCTGGACCCGGGAGGACCACCCGGCCGTCATGCCAAACCCGGGTGGCTACACCCTCGTCCTCAATCCCACCATTGTCGCGCCCGGCGCACCAGCAAGTTCTCGCGGGTCCTCATTGATGGCGGCAACAACATCAACATCCTCTACCGCGATACCATGACCAAGCTTGGCCTCGAAGCCAAGGACTTGGAGCCGTCCCGGACGGTCTTCCATGGCGTCGTCCCCAGCCTCTCCTGCTCCCCCATCGGCCAGATCCGGCTTGACGTCCTGTTCGGCACCAGCGACCATTTCCGACGCGAGCCGATCTGGTTCGAGGTGGTGGACCTGTCCAGTGCGTATCACGCACTGTTCGGCCGGCTGGCACTCGCCAAGTTCATGGCGGTCCCCCACTACGCCTACCTGAAGATGAAGCTGCCGGGTCCAAAGGGCCTCATCACCATCACCGGTGACTACGGCAAGTCTCTGGAATGCGCTCAGGCCGGCGCCAAACTGGCCGAGTCGTTGGTCATAGCCGAGGAGCAGCGCCAGCTCGACCGGATCATCGCGCTGGCCAATGAGAGGCCGGCTGTGCCGGCTTCGGCTAAGGAGCCGGCTGGCGAGGCCTCGTTCCAGCCCTCCAAGGAGACCAAGAAGGTCAAGCTTAACCTAGAGGACCCCAGCTGCAGCAAGTACGTTGTCGTGGGCACCTGCCTCGACAACAAATAGGAAGGCAAGCTCGTCGACTTCCTCCATGAGAATCGGGATATTTTTGCATGGACCCCAAAGGACATGCAGGGTATTCCGAGGAAGTACGCCGAGCACAAACTCCATGTTCGCAAGGACGCCAAGCCTGTCTGTCAACCCCTATGTCGCTTTTCAGAAGAGAAGAGAAGAACCATCGGTGAAGAGGTCGCCAAACTCCTGGCGGACGGCTTCATCATGGAAGTGTTCCACCCCTGAGTGGCTGGCCAACCTAGTCCTCGTCCTGAAGAAGAACTAGACCCGGCGCATGTGCATTGACTACACCAGCCTGAACAAGGCCTGCCCGAAGGATCCTTTCGCCCTCCCACGGATCGATCAAGTCTTCGACTCCACCGCGTGCTGCGAGCTCCTGTCCTTCCTGGATGCTTACTCCGGCTATCATCAGATCAAGCTGGACTCGGCCGACCGCCTGAAGACGTCCTTCATTACGCCCTTCGGGGCATGCTACTACATCACCATGTCGTTTGGCTTGAAGAATTTCGGTGCCATGTTCCAGCGCTGCATGCAAAAATGCCTGTTGGAGCAACTCGGCCGCAACATCCACGTCTACGTGGACAACATCATGGTGAAGACCAAGCAACACCTCACGCTCCTCGATGACCTGAAGGAAACCTTTGCCAATCTGCACGAGTACCAGATCAAGCTCAACCCGGGGAAGTGCGTTTTCGGCATGCCGGTCGGAAAGCTACTCGGCTTCCTCATCTCAGAGCGCGGCATTGAGGCAAACACAGTGAAGATCAAGGCCATCGAGTGCATGCGCAAGCCAACCCGGCTGTGCGATGTCCATAAATTCACCGGCTGCTTGGCCTCAGTCAGCCGGTTTCTCAGCCGGCTGGGCGAGAGGGCCTTGCCCCTATATCAGCTTATGAAGAAGACGACACCGTTCGAGTGGAATGACCAGGCGGACGAAGCCTTCCAGGATCACAAGCGCATGCTCTCCACTGCACCCGTCCTAGCCGCACCAACCGAGAAGGAGCCACTGTTGCTCTACATTGCCGCCACCTCGCGGTCGGTCAGCATGGTGATGGTGGTCGAGCGACCAGAGAAGGGCAAGATCCAGTCTGTCCAGCGCCCAGTCTACTACCTGAGCGAGGTGCTTTCCACCTCCAAGTAGAACTACCCGTACTGCCAGAAGATGTGTTACGGCATGTACTTTATGGCCAAGAAACTGAAGCAGTACTTCATGTCGTCACCGTAGTGAGCACGGCCCCCATTGGCGAGATCATGGGCTGCCCGGATGCCTCTGGCCGGGTTGCCAAATGGGAAATCAAGATAGCCGACCACACCATCCTCTACGAGCCCCGCACCACGATCAAGTCCCAAGCTCTGGCCGACTTCCTCATCGACTGGACGGAGACCCAGCACATACCGCCACCGCCGGATTCAATGCACTGGTGCATGCACTTCGATGGCTCAAAAATGCGCTCTGGCCTGGGAGCCGGCATCCTGCTGTTATCTCTGAATGGCGAACGGCTTCGGTACGCGCTCCAAATCCACTTCGCTACCTCCAACAATGTTGCCGAGTACGAAGCCCTTGCGCATGGCCTCCAGCTTGCCAAGGAACTCGGCATCCGGGCTATCCTGTGCTACGGCGACTCGAACCTGGTGGTGCAGCAGTGTTCCGGCGAGTGGGACACCCGAGATGCCAATATGGCTAGCTACTACTTCCACGTCCTGCAGCTCTCCGGCTTCTTCGACGGCTGCGAATTCCTCCATGTCCCGCGCGTAGAAAATGAAGCCGCCGATGCACTAGCCAAGATTGGCTCATCCTGGCGGGCCACATCGTCCGACGTCTCCCTCGAGCACCTGCACAAGCCATCCGTCAAGCCGTCTCCGAACTCCGAGTCCATCTTCGTGCTCGATGACCCGGCCGCGCCCCTCCCCGACCCGGACCCAAGATCCGCATGCCCAAGCTCGGGGGCTACCGTCTCCCCGCCAGACCAGGAAGCTACGGAACCCGGCTCGGGGACAGCTGATCCCGGCCCGGGGACTGCCACGTTCGTCCCAGACGATGTCGTCTCCGACACAATCCCGGGGTTGCGGAACCCGGCCCGAGTACTGCTGAACCCAGCCCAGGGGCTGCCGTACCCAACTTGACCATCGATACACCTGACCCAGGGGTTGCTGCCCCAGAACCCGCCATGGTGGCTGTCTTCGCCGTGGTGATGGCTCCGTCATGGGCCCTGCCAATCTTGGAGTTCCTAGAGAATAGAGTCCTCACCATGGATGAGACCGAGGCCTGGCAAGTGCAGTGTCGGGCGTCCGCCTACAACATCATCAACAACGAGCTCGTCAAACGCATCTCGAGGGCGTTTTCCAATGTTGCGTCAAGCAGGACAAGGGCGTAGAGATCCTCCTCGACATACACCAGGGCGAGGGCGGGCACCACGCTGCCTCGAGGTCCCTGGTGGCCAAGGCTTTCCGCCATGGCTTCTACTGGCCCACGACCCTCCAAGATGCCGTGTCGCTTGTCCTCAAGTCTGAGGGATGCCAACGCTTCAATAAGCGCAACCACCAGCCGGCTTCAGCACTGTGAACCATCTCGATTACCTGGCCCTTCACGGTCTAGGGACTCGACATGGTAGGGCCTTGCAAGACTGCTCGAGGCAGCATGACGCACTTGCTGGTGGCGGTGGACAAGTTCACCATGTGGATCGAGGCACGACCGATCAAGAAATTTGGGCCGGGCGGCCGTCCGGTTCATCCAGGACATCACGGGGCGCTACAGCGTCCCACACAGCATCATCATGGACAATGGCACCAACTTCACCAAGGGCGCGCTCGTGCAGTACTGCTCCGTCTTTGGCATCCTCCTCGACTTGGCCTCCGTGGCCCACCCTCAGTCTAACGTCCAGGTCGAGTGGGCCAACGGCCTCATCCTATCCGGCATCAAGCCGCGGCTCTTCAAGCCACTCGTCCGTTCACCCGTAGCTGGCTTGACGAGCTACCGGTCGTCCCCTGGATTCTCCGCACAACGCCAAACCGGTCGACCGGGTTCACCCTGTTCTTCCTCGTCTATGGAGCAGAAGCTGTCATCCCGACCGACATCGAGTTTGACTCGCCGTGAGTCATGATGTACACCGAAGCTGAAGCAAAGGAAGCACGTGAAGACGGTGTCGACCTACTCGAAGAAGCACGCCTCTTAGCACTCAGCTGATCTACCATCTAACATCAAGGTCTAAGGCACTACCACAGCAAGAAGATCAAGCCCCTCGCATTCCGTGATGGAGACCTCGTCCTACGGCCCTTCCAGCAGCAAGCCGGCTAGCACAAGTTGGCCTCTCCATGGGAGGGCCCCTTCATCGTCAGCAAAGCCATGTGTGACCGCAACGCCTACTACCTCATCGATGCCTGCAAGACGAACAAGCATAAGAGAGACACCGTCGGTGAAGAGACAACCCGACTGTGGAATGCAGAACTCCTCCACCCATTTTACAGTTAGCCGTATGCACATTTGTGTCACTACCTTTTGTAAGCGCATGAAAAATTAAGGGGCCCTCGAACGACGCTCGGCCGCTGCCCTTTCCGACCAAATTATTGTGTTCCACACATTTGTGCTAATTTTCCTAAAAGACCCCCATCGCCGTGTTGACTCGCTCAACCCGGGGGTCGGCGGCTGGCTGGCTTGACCACCACCCGCCACCCTCCTTAGCACATCTCGGCGTGTTCGGGTTACCGCGGCCCACCACTTCGCCCTACTCCACAGAACCGGCTTTGGCTGTTGGCCGGCAAGAACTATGGGCCAAAGCACCAACACGCCGCAAAACACTAAGTTGGGTCCTCCAGATTGGCCAACCCGGCCCCGCCACATTAGTTTTCCGCACGACCGACTGCTCGCCAGCCGGCCCAGTGGGTGTTTCGCTCACACTCAACGTTTGAAGGGCTCAAGTACCACGCGCTCCTTCCAAGGGCCGAACTCCTTGTCACATACCGGAACCCGGCTGTTCGACTCGTGGGGGGAGGCCCGAAGGGGAAGCAAGAAAGAAAACGGCTCGAAAAAATAAGCACTCACGACAATATTTACATCATCATAAAATAGCCCAAGGCCAGAGTTCATTACATTCACCTAAAACACCCCAGTGGGTGGGTGGACCTGCTACTTAACATAAGTACTGGAAAATAAAAACAGGGTGGCTCCAGCTTCAGACGGTCCGAGCGACGGGTCGCGTAGTTGCTGGCTCCCTCTCGGTGGCCTCCGGGTTCACCGAGGCGCCGATGTCCTCCAACTCGGCGTCCTTGCACTACTAGGGAAAAGGCTAGCAGCAGTGCGGGTTTTAGGTGTATCGGTAGCGCGGGGAGAGGCGCTACTGATAAGGCGCTACAGCTAACACATAGCGATGGCGGCGTGCTCACCGACACCTCTTGCTACACAAGTGTAGCAGCGGCTTAGTGGAAGCTCGCTCATCGCTAGTAGCTCTAGCGCGCTTTGCATGGATGCGCTACTGCTATCGCGGCGCTGCTGCTAACTTTTATACACTCGCTACTGCTAATTTTAGTAGTTTTTTGTTTCTTTCGGCATATTTGTTTTGTATTTGAACAAGCTTTATAGAAGAATCTTTAGCACATAGAAATGTCATCATGATACACATACAAATGCCTGCGAGACCACAAATGTAATCATAGCATATACATACAAATAGTCTCATCATAATCATCATCCAACACAAAGTGGTATCTTGTCATCATCTCGAAAATAGCGATACATGCAAGTCTCGAATACTTGCAACTACAACAACTTCATCCATCTAAACAAAGGTATACGCAAGAAGAGCTATCACTATGAGTGAGAGCGGAACTATCTGATACATGAGGTGGCGATTCTGAGTCCTCTCTCGCTAACGTGAACCTCAAGTAACTAGCTTCTCCTTCTTGTCTGCTTTTGAAGCCTTTATGGCTGGCGCCCGTGAACCCATTCACTTGCGCTGACACTCATGCCACTCGTTGTACACCCCGGAACCTTCCCTTTGTACCACGACATAGCAATTCCATCTCGCCATCAAGAAACTAGATACATGTTAGAGATGCATGTTCATGAAGAGGATGTACAATCATATATATGCAACAAAATATACTAGAGCAACACCGAAAAAGAAAGGGTTAGCAACTAGATGCAACATACAGTATGCAAATTAATTAACTAGAGGTACGCATGTCATCGTACGCAAACTAACAAAGTAGCGTTACGCAAGTTCGGCAGGGACCATAGACATCACAAGGTTTCATCGCTACAAAAAGTATACAAGTTCAACCGACACATATCATCATCATCGGCATCATAAATCACTAGAAGTTCCATCCTTCCATATCATCGAGGATGGACCCTAGGTTCTTGAACGGCGTGAGGTCTAGAAGTTGCATGCCTATGCGAGTTCGGACGTCAGCTCGCGATATAGGGCCGTGGTGGAACATCCCCTTCTCATCGACGACTTCTTTCATGATGATCGTCATGATATGTCGCTTTGGATGCGAATGAAGTCATCTCTTAGTTTATAATCCGCTTCTCCATGAGATTCTAGCCACTTGTGGATATGATCATCATTTACGCTTCTCATGCGAAGCTTTTGGTGATCCGTGTTCAAGCTGAATCATGAGATGGACGATGTAGAATCCATCCTTCTTGCTTGGTTTTGGGACATGGATGCAGGAGAAGTTAGTTTTATGCGCCAAACCTATCTTCTTGTTCCTTTGTTTCCTGATCTGCCGCGTGGCCACCTCTAATGCTGAAGCCTTGGAGAGCATCATCTAGAATATTCATTATGTGGGTGTAGTCTTTTTTTCGTAGTCTCTGGAAGGGTCAAAATACACGGCGTGGGAGACGTGCGGGTAAAGAACGATAAGGACGGTAGCGCTCGTTGCTGCGGGAAAAAGACACCTCAAATTATTCCCCATATGAGAGAGAAGGAATGATTGAAATGTCTGAAAGGGTTATGCAGGCCTGACTTACTTTGGATGATAAGGCACAAGGACAATTTCCGGTCCTTATTCTGTACCATGAAGTTTTGGAGGTACTCCCTAGCAGTTTCACGCTCAAAGTCGCCGAGACTCACGAAAGACTTCGTGCATGTAATGCGGATCCGCCACCACAGATTTGCGAGACCTCTTCACTCTTCATGACGGAGCTCATATGTAAGCGCAAAAGGTGGACGATTGTAAAATCGAGCCGCCTTGTTAGAAACATCTCAAAGATATGGTCAAACCGCAGGAAGAACACCTCCATGGGCTGTGTCTCGACGTAGCACTTCCCTCGAGCACACGAGCAGCGTATGTCGGATATCCGGGATCCTTTGAGGCTAGTAGGCTTTTCTCGGTCGGCGGCACATGGTCGTGCAGTCTCTGAGATCCCCGATAGTGCCTCCGTGGTTTCGGCGGTAGCATTGGCTCGCCCGTGAGATGGAACATGACCGCACCTTTCACGGGTACACGCTCTTGAGAATGCATCATCCGCTGCTATGTGCTGCAGCTTGTTTGGAGGCGATTATCTTCCCGATCTCTTCCTCTCCTTTTCTTGGGCACACCTTCCGGACCCTTCCTTAACCCCTGCCCCGGTGTTCCCGGGCTAAATCAGACGACCCTCGCGCCCGGCTAGTTGACCCTGTGTTGAGGCGGCATCTTGAGCGTGTCTGTGAGGATTTCATGAAGAGAGACTTTTGCAATCCTGCCTCTGACCCTGCCCGGGCATATCATCCATATCCTCATTAGCAAGCTGATAGCCCAATTCGTCATATGGTTGACTCATCATATCTATGTCACAGTCATATGTGTTTGTATTGAGGAAATCCATAGGGTTGACCTCCATCTCATCATCCATTCTCATCCCTCTGTGACAAATTACATCAGCCAAGATTATTGCACCCCTTCATCACGTCGTCACGCTCTCACCCGGCACTACGGGATCTGGTAATTGCGTAGGCGGGGTGGTGGTATCCGTACATGCTTGTTGATGTGTGGTTATTGGTGTGCTCTCGGCGGCTCGGGCGAATAAGAGTCTTGACCATAGCAGCACCCAACCCTTGCGACTTCAATCCATGGCGGGGTCTTGTCGTCCGCTCCCACATCTTTGTACTAGAGGAGGCAAATCCTCGTGCCCGATTTCACATTGGTCAAGCTTAACCACTGAAGTGCCCAATGAGATCGGCAAGTTGTGGAACGTGGGTTGCGAGGTCCATTATCATCCCCTTTCCCACGTCCACCTTCGGCCTTTGATCAAGTAGAGTATGGGGCACGGGGTTTCTTTCGCCTGCAAACACATATGTACGTGGCGTAAAACAACGAAAGGCAACAAAATGGAATATTATATATATATATATATATATATATATATATATATATATATATATGTTGGTGCGACATGTAATTACCGTGGCGTCGAGCTCAGCCAATGATGAAAGGCCCACCTAGCGCGCCCAGAGGCGAGGACGGGCTGCTATGAGCGGGAGCGGCTGCGAGAGGAGGCCGGTTGCGTGAGCAAGTGATGGTGCGATAGTGTTGTTGTTCATGGAGTTGCTCCCGAAATCGGGCAACGGGAAATCATGTACCGTCTTGTCTGGATTTTCCTTCGTCCGATTGATGATAATCGAACCAAGTTAGTAGCGAAATCATTTCTGCAGTAGTTACTGACTGCATTGACCGCCTCTTGTAGCAACTCATATTTGTCCTCGGCTGCTTTTTTCGCGTCCTCGGCTGCTTTTTCTCGACAAAGCTTCACCTTGGCGTCGATGTCCTTTGACTAAACTTCTTTTTTCTGCTTCTTGGCCTCCGGCCCTCGTTGTAAACACCTTCCACGTGGCGCCCGTCTCGGTAGCCGTGCACACGACCATATTATGCGGCCCGCCCAAAGGGAGTCCCTTAAGTTCGTTCAAGGCCGGGTGAGAGGGGTGTCCCACTTGGGCCTCATCGGAGAAGTAGGGCTTTCGGCTGCAAGCTGGTGTTGCTTCTCCAGTAGTCTAATCAATTTCCTCGTGATCTTGTCCATGTAAAAAACCTTTTTCTCCTTGTCCCACTTGTAGTGGGCCCTGATGAAGTCACGCTCCAAGGGGTTGGTGAACTCCGCGAAGGGGTCTGGGAGACCCGTGGCTTTACGTTCCGCGTCCTCCTTATCCCATATGGGCCTTTTACCGAGGTAGCCACGGCTTCTGAGGCGATGCTTCCCCGTGTTCCTTTGCTGAAGGCTCTTGAATTTCGCAGCCTTAGCCTTGGCTGCCTCGGTAGCGCAAGTGTCCTTGAACTTTTCGAACTCCTCTTCCATAAGTGTCGGATTTTCCTCCAGAATCTTGGACAGAGGTTCATCAGCCTCAATAGCTCGTTTCACCCTCCCTTTCCAGGAGGCCAAATCATTGTTGAACATGCCCATGGCGTGATTGTTAATCTTTTTCATCTTCGGATCATCCCATGGTTGTTCTATGTTATCATCCCGGTCGGGGAACTTGAATCTCTTGTGCAACTTCGTTAGGAGCAACTGGGTCAAATGTTCTTTATCGTCGTTGATGCTCGCGCATTCTCGTAGGATGCATCCTACTTGGTTCCCATAGCACTTGCGAGGTTCTTCCGGCTCTAACGGCTCAAACTTGCCAGGTGCCATCTTTGTGATCACAAGTCGTCCAATCCCTAGTTTGTTAGGTTTTCGTATCCTGTGCTTCTTATGCTTCCTCTTTTCGGTAGCGGCATTGGGGCCGGTACCTTCCCCGCCGGTATCTTCCCCGCGGGTACCTTCCCCACCGGTCTCGGCGCCGCCATTGGTGCCGGCGCCATCGGTGTCGATGTCGGCGTCAGTACCATCATCGAGGCCGACCTGCAAACCTTGCTTAGCAGTCAAATAGTCGAGGTACTCTTGTTCACCCTCATGATCCATCTCGTATGCATCTTGGTCAGAAGGCTCAGTTTCTTCGTTGTTCGACTTGTTTCCTATGATTAAGTGTCCTCATTTATTTCTAAAAATATGAATAAATGAGAAATGACATAAAAAAGAAATCTATGTGCCGACTTTCGACACGCCAACTATGTAGCACAAATCATGCCTTTATTCACGGAAATTTCGGCATGACCTTTGCTAAAAATGGACATATCGAGCACACTGAAATTCACCGAGCATAAATGAATCAACATTCCGGCGTAACATAGGCCACTCGGATCATTTTCCAAACATGACATGTCCAAAACATGACATATCCACATATCACATGTCCAGTTCAAATTTGCATATAAATTCAGCTAATTTTGAAACCTAGCTAAATTCATAACTAAATAGATAACCTAATTAACATAATGTCCTAACTAAAACCTAAGTAAATTAACTGAAGAACCCTAGCAGAGAGAGGGGGGGTTTAAAGAGGGTGGAGGGGCGAGGAGGTAGGCCCGACGATGGCCGAGGTTGGGAGGAGGAAGCAGAGGAGGGAGGCGAGGCCGACGGGTCGGGGCAAGCGCCTGGGTCGGGGCGAGGCCGGGTCGGGCGAGCGCCTTGGGTTGGGGTCGAGGCGGCCGCGGGTCGAAGGCGCCCGGCCTTGGTCGAGGCGGCAGCGACGGGAAGAGAGAGTGGAGATTTGGGGGGAAAAGGCGGGATGAAGCAGGGAGAGTGAGAATTTTGGTTTAAGTGGACGTAGTTGTAGCGGTTTATACGAAATGCGCTACTACTACCTTCAGTAGCTGTAGCGGTTTAGACAAAACGCGCTGCTACTACCTTCGCTACTGCCAGTTTTCCTTTTGTTTTCCTTTATTTTCTCCCACTTTTATTTCCGAGAGCAGTGAATGAAGGGAGGGCGATATATATTGCATCATTTGACGGTTAAATATGTATGCAAAATAGGAACATATATATTACATCATTGGACCCATGCATAATAATGGCTAAGTGTGTATACAAAATAGGAACACACACACACACACACACACACACACACACACACACACACACACACACACACACACACACATATATATATATATATATATATATATATATATATATAACATATGGTTCCTCAGCGCTGACTTTTCGTTTTTGAGTCAACTTCTTTCCCTTCTTGTTCGTCGAAGAATAATTTAGCCCCTCATTGTGACTTTGCCTTTTCCATGGAGTACGATTTTTCTTAGGTAATGTAGTATTAATTCTTCTTTTGATGTATACTTCATCATCATCGTCATCTTCCCTCATTGGGTTGCCGTACTGATCATAGCCTTCCTCGTTGGCGACTCCATCCATTCCAATGATGTTCTTTTTGCCTCTCCTGATGACAACACAACTGGGATTGCATGGGTCGGTTATGAAGAAGCATTGTGTCACGTGCTTAGCATGTACCCATGGCTCGTTTTTTGCGATAGCGTTCACGGTAGCGCTCTTGGCGTCGGGTATAGTCATGGTAGTGAAAATCCGGTTTTCTCTTTCGACATTCTTTGCCCATCTGACACGGAACATCGTCGTGTTGTGCAGTCCAGAGTAGTCAAGCTCCCAGATCTCCTCGACCCTTCCATAAAATCATTCATTTACGCCGTTGTCTCTGCCGGTCATGCATTCCATCGTCACCCCTGAGTTCTGATCATCACTGTCCATATCTTTGGCCTCCGTGTAGAACGTGTATCCGTTGATATCATATGCCTGATAGGTTACAAGGTTGGGCGAGGGGCCGTGTGCTAAGGCGTATATGAGCAATCCATCCTTAGAGCCCTCCTCCGGGGGATTAGCAATAATATGCTCTTTGAACCAATGCAGGAAAGTGGAGTTGTGCTCTCTAGTAACTTCGGCGTTCGTCCTGCATACCCCCGGTCACGATACTTCTTTGCGATAATTTCTTTGTGCAGTGCCACGAAAGGATCTACCTCGTCTAGGTGTGTAGCACTACCAAGTTTTCTCTGTGAAAGTCGTTGCGTCGATCTGAGTATGCCACATGCAGTTCCATGCAACCGTTGCAGTGACCATCTCCTTCGAGCCTCCCATCGTGCTTGTTAACGGGCAAACCAACACTAACACCAGGCGGCTGGTCTGCGCCATATAGAATATTCTCACAGAAAGAGATGCACTCTTGTGTCAAATAGCCCTGGACGATGCTTCCATCCGGACGGGACATGTTATGAACGAATCCTTTGATGATCCCATTCATCCTCTCAAACAACATCATGTTGTGCAGGAATGACGGCCCCGGGTCTATTATGTCATCCACAATATGGACACACAGATGCACCATCACGTTAAAGAACGCGGGTGGGAAGTACATCTCAAGCTCATTCAGTATCACAACGATCTCTTCCTGTAGCCTTCAGAGCTGCTTCACACTGATCGACTTTCGAGAGATGACGTCGAAAAAGTTGCATAGACCAATAAGCGTATCACGGACGTGCTTGTCCATTATCCCTCTAAGGGCAACAGGTAGTATCTGCGTCATCATCACATGACAGTCATGAGACTTCATCCTGCTGAACCTTTTCTTGTCCGTGTCTAGATATGTGCTTATCTTGCCACAGTAACCGGAACTAACTTTGACTCCCGTAAGGCACTTAAAGAATTGATTGATCTCAGCCTGACTTAAGGTGAAGCAAGAAGGGGGGCAATAATCCTCTTTCTTTATTTTCTTGCCCTTCTTCTCCCATGCCTTTGTCTCCGTCTCTGTCTCGTCTGACATTTTACGGGCGGCATGTGCGAGATCTTCCCTGATTTTCAAATCTTGCAAGTCTTTTCTTGCCTTCGCCCATCCTTGGTCTTATCCGGCATGTTCATCAGTGTTGCGAGCAAGCTCTCAAGGACATTCTTACAGATATGCATTTGATCAAGGCAATGAGGTGTATCAAGTTTGTGCCAGTACTCCAAGTCCCAGAACACAGACCTCATCTTCCATACCTTCAGTAGTGGCTCCGGCGCCTTTCTCATCGTCTTTCCCGACGTGGGGCACTCCTTCTAGTTTTTCAACAGCTCATCGATTTCGGCACCGCTCCGCTTACGTGGAGGTCCTCGATGCTCAGCGTGACCATTGAATAGATCTCCATGGTTTCTCCACGGGTTTTCCTGTTCAAGCCATCTTCGATGCCCCATGTACACGATTTTCCCAGACCCGCCATCTTTCCTTGACGTTAGCTGCTGAGACGTTGTATCATCCATGCACCGCGTGCATCCGCAATATCCATGGCACACCTGGCCTGCCACATATCTGTAACCGAGATAGTCGTACCTTTGTCGTGATCAGCGCGACTCTCATGTTGAAATACTCGCCTTTGCTGGCGTCCCATGTCTTGGCCGGTGTTTCCCATAACGTGTCTAACTCCTCTTGAAGTAGCCCCAGTATTAATATTATTTCCTGGTTGTTTCGGCCCTTGAATAAGCATGCTCATGTGAATGTACTTCGATTCATGCACAACCAGGGGGGAGGTTGTACATCCATACAAACACGGGCCATGTGCTATGGTTGGTGTTCTGGTTGCCAAACGGATTCATGCCATCGGTACACGCGCCGAGCACGATGTTCCTTGCATCACATTCAAAATACCGATAGAAGCTATTCAACGCTCTCCACTAGCTTCCATCCTTCTCGTGTCTCAGCTTCGGATCATCTCCATCATCGGGCTTCTTCCTCTCCGCGTGCCAGCGCATTAGCTTTGCTTCCTTGGGATCTACAAAATACCTCTGGAGACGGGGAGTGATCAGTAAGTACCATACAACTTTCTGGGGACATTTCTTCCCGGCCTTCTTGTATCGAGAAGCATTGCACACCGGACAACTTGTTTTTTCCACGTGCTCCTTCTGATAAATTATGCAATCGTTGATGCATGCATGGTATCTAATGTGCGGCAGATCAAGAGGGCACACGATCTTCTGAGCCTCATCAACACTAGTAGGACATAGATTCCCCACGGGAAGAACATCCTTTAGGTACTTGAGATACTCATTGAGGCTAGTGTTGGTCCATTTGTTTTTAGCCTTCGTCTTTAGGAGTTGGAGCATGAAACTCAAGCAGGTCACCTCAGGATTGCAACCATCATACAATGGAGTGTTCGAGTCTACCACCTATTGCTCCAGCTTAGCCTCCTCTCTAGAAGCAGCTCTCTCAAGATTGCGTCTCCTTGCGAAGCAATGCTTGAACATGAGGGTCCCGCACGATTGAACTTAGTACCGACGAACTCTGCTGCGTGGAGTCCATGTCATTCTCTCCGCCGCCATGTCCGGCCCCTTCTCCTCCGCCATGTCCGGCCTCTTCCCCGCCGCCATTATCGATCATCTCTTCGTCTTGCCCCGGGTCATCATTGCCTGCCCTGTCGGCATCCTCAACATCGTCATCCTCATCTTCAGTTATCCATCGAGTATAGCCATCCATGAAACCAGTCATGAGCAGGTGCGCTTCGACACGACCATCGTTATAGGGGTTGAGCCAAACTATTCCTTTGCATTTTCGACACGGACATAAAACCTCTGTCAGGTTATTTTCTTTCATGTCCTTCACCGCCGACCGCAACCACCTGTCCACCATCGTTCCACTGACCATCATGAACGTCTGCACGGTAATAATAAAACAAATTGATTATAAAAATGCGTGCATGCATCAAAGTCATACAAAAATTCGGCATGACCCTCCCGACATATATGGATCTAGAGTTTGCCCGGAATTCGCTGAAACGGAAATAAATCAACATTTCGGCAAAACATAGGCAACTCAAAAGCACAATTTGGCGTTAACTCATGTCACACACACAATTTCCATAAACATATCACACACACATAAACATATTTCCATTTTGCAAAAGCATGAAATTTTAATCACCTCTATCTCGAGATCGAGCACACGGTGGAGATGATGTTGTAGGGAGATCAAAAGTGCACAAAGCTCTTCTTGACAAAGATAGATCTAGTTAGGGGCAAATAGCTCACTTAACTAAATCCTACATCTACCTAGCTACCTAATTTGGGAGGAGACAACTTCAACTAGTGGAGGGGGAAGGAAAAAGAGAAAGGAGATGCATTAATGGAGGTGGTGTAGTTAGGTAGGAGTAGTGAAGAGAGAGAAAGGTAGATAGAAGAGAGAGAGTAATGGGGAGAAGTATTGAGGAAGAAGAAGAGTGAGAGTGGGAGCATGTGGGAGGTAGGGGAAAGGGAAGAGAGGAGGGGAGGGGAGGGACGGGTGGGGAAAAGGTGGTGGGTTGGTGCGGATTAGCGATGGCCGCAGGAGTTAAACGCAGCCGCTGCTAAGGAAGTAGCAGCAGCGTGCTCTGGGTAATGGCGCTACTGCTAACCGGGACCAAAAAGTGTGCCAATTTGAAATTTAGCAGCAGCGACCTCAGAAAAAGCGCGCTACTACTACATCCATAGCAGTAGCGCGGCTCGTGGCACCGCGCTGCTGCTAAATGGAGTTTGGCGGACACCGCCGGTCGATATTTGTAGCAGCGCGGTTTACACCGAGCGCGCTACTGCTAAAAACTTGTCAGTAGCGAGTTTCCCGCGCACGCGCTACTACTAATTAGCAGCAGCGCTCCTTTTTGAGCCACGCTGCTGCTAAGATTCTGTGTATAGGCTTTTCCCTAGTAGTGTCGTCCTCGTAAGGACCCGACTCCTCTGAGCTACCTTCCGGGTCGTCCAGCTGCACGCCACAGTCGTCAGGAGGAACGACCCCACCGTCATCTGTCCGCTTCGGCTGGAACTCTCGTGCAGTGAGAACCTGGCTGTGTAGCTGGCCCTGGCGGCGATCCGACCTACAATCGGTCTTTGCCGCCGACTTATCGCCCATCACCGGTCAGCGCTAGGTCCGGATACCAGGACATAACGAACCGAAGCGCCATCTCGGCGCCGCCACGCGCCACGCGTGAAGCCACGCCAGCCTGGCCTCCAGCCACCGCGCCGGCCGCGTGAAGTTGTTTGGTGCAACGACGCCATGCCAGAGAGTCGCCGTCATCCCCGCACCAGCCTCGGAGACCCACGCCATCTGCTCACCCAAGACCTGCAGGCGAGCCTCGGTGGCGCTATAGGATCGAAAGTATGTCTAGAGGGGGGTGATTAGACTACTTGACCAAATAAAAATCTAGCCTTTTCCCAATTTTAAGTCTTGGCAGATTTTAGCAACTTTAGAACAAGTCAAGCAATTAACCTACACATGCAAGTCTAAGAGTATAGTAGTGGAATGTAAAACATTGCGTATGAAGGTAAAGGGAGGAGTTTGGAGGGAGCAAACGCAATGTAGAAACGGAGATTTTTTTCCCGTGGTTCTGATAGGTGGTGCTATCGTACATCCATGTTGATGGAGACTTCAACCCATGAAGGGTAATGGTTGCGCGAGTCCACGGAGGGCTCCACCCACGAAGGGTCCACGAAGAAGCAACCTTGTCTATCCCACCATGGCCGTCGCCCACGAAGGACTTGCCTCACTAGGGTAGATCTTCACGAAGTAGGTGATCTCCTTGCCCGTACAAACTCCTTGGTTCAAATCCACATTCTTGACGGAGGCTCCTAAGTGACACCTAACCAATCTAGGAGACACCACTCTCCAAAAGGTAATAGATGGTGTGTTGATTTTTGAACTCCTTGCTCTTGTGCTTCAAATGATAGTCTCCCCAACACTCAACTCTCTCTCATAGATTTGGATATGGTGGAAATATGATTTGAGTGGAAAGCAACTTGGGGAAGGCTATAGATCAAGATTTATGTGGTTGGAATGGAATATCTTGGTCTCAACACATGAGTAGGTGGTTCTCTCTCAGAAAATGTATGCTAGAAGTGTAGGCACGTTCTGATGGCTCTCCTCACGAATGAGGGAAGGGTGGAGGGGTATATATAGCCTCCACACAAAATCTAAACGTTACACACAATTCACCAAACTTGGTGGGACCGAATCAGAAAACTCGGTCAGACCGATTTAGTTCAAAATGTGAACGTTAGGCTTTTCGGTGGGACCGACATGTCAACTCGGTGGGACCGATTCCATTAGGGTTAGGGCATAACTTATCTCGTGAGACCGATTACACAAACTCGGTAGGACCGACTTTGGTAATAAGCTAACCAGAGAGTTGGTCACGCAAACTTGGTGGGACCGATTCGCTCATCTCGGTGAGACCGAAACATTACGGAAGGGAAACACGGAGTTTGCATTGCGAACTCGGTGGGACCGATCGCTCATCTCGGTTGGACCAAAACATTACGAAGGGAAACAGATAGTTTGCAATCCCATATCAATGAGACCGAGATCTCTATCGGTGAGACAGAAGTGACTAGGGTTTCTGGCGGTGGCTATGTCAAATGAACTTGGTGGCGCCGGATAGATCAAATTGGTAGGGCCTAGTTTGACTTTTGGTTTGGGACATATGTGGAAATGATAAAGTGGTTGAGGGCTTTTGGAGCATATAACAAA
This sequence comes from Aegilops bicornis, assembly GCA_021605145.1. Classification (NCBI taxonomy): domain Eukaryota; kingdom Viridiplantae; phylum Streptophyta; class Magnoliopsida; order Poales; family Poaceae; genus Aegilops; species Aegilops bicornis. Next base: position 508,549,956 of record CM038672.1, read on the forward strand.
GCATTTTGAGCAAGCAAGCCATTAAGCAGCACCTCATCCCCTTGTAATAGTATTGGCTTTTCCTATGGACTCAATGTGATCTTGGACCACTGAAATGAAAATGTAGAGTCTTGAGCTTGAGCCAATGTGTGTACTTAGCATTTTGAGGGGTCCACATTCCTAATCCATGCCATGCCAATCACTGAACTTTCTGAAAGGATCATCTTGAAATAGCATTAGTTCAATGAGCTATATGTTGTTAGTAATTACCAAAACCACCCAGGGATAGTAGCACTTTCAATCTCCCCCTTTTTGGTAATTGATGTCAACATATAGATCAAAGCTTCGACAATTGATAATAAGATTGAGATACATCATCGCTTTGAGAAGTGTGTGATAAGCAAGAGCTCCCCTTAAATTTTTGCATTATTCAAAATTTGATTTTGAATGCAAATGCACAATCGATTAGGATCATGGGTTACTCTTCCATGTCACATACATCTTGGTGGAGCGCTCAAAATGATAGGAATTAAAATATGCACTCATCACCAAGAAAAGTGAATGATCATATAGGAATATAAAAGATAATATCATCCAAGCAAATATTGAAGTATGATATGATCAAACACATGACCATACAAGTATCTCACACACAGACATAAAGTATCAAACAAGCACACAAAAGTTTCAACCAAATAGCAAGAGAGACAAAAAGCAACACTCTCTCTCTCTCGAAGCCTATGATCTATACATTTCTCCCCCTTTGGCAACAAGTTACCAAAAAGTTTGAAAATGCATAGTGCTATGCGTCTCTCATGCTTAGTCTTCGGGAGGTGGTGTAGAGAGAACTCCAAGGACGAAGGCATCAGTTGAAGTTGTTGGAGCTGGTGGGTGGCAACTGGAGGTGGCACTGAAGCTGTTGTTGCTGGTGCAGATGAAGTAGCTCTTGTATCTGGCACTGGCACTGCAGCTGACCTCTGACCTCTGGGCACTCTCTGAAAAGCTTCTGTAGTAGCCTTCCCCTTCTTCTCCTCTGCTTCCTCCTGGAGCTGCTCAACAACTGTCTATATCTCAGTTACTTTCAGATCAAGGTCATAAAACTTGGGCTCAATGATCCTCTCCAAGCTCTCCTGATTCCGAGTCAGGGTGGCCAAGCCCTTCTCAAACCTCAAAGTTGCTTGAATCAGATAGGCTAATTGATCTTGTTTGCTTTTTAAGAACACTTGAGATGCCTCCTCAACACTTGGCATCTTTGCAGCCTTTTCTACCTTTGCCAGCAGTCCCGAGCGCCCCCCAACTGCCAAACAATGAAGCTCTTTGGGATTAAACGTAGGCAGATCACCCTAGCTTTGAGCAGCACAAATCTGCGATCTTGCCTCGGATTGTACCATGAAACCAAAGAACCATAACCACCCAAAGCCTTGTTGATGTAGTAGTCAGTTTGATAATCATAAGGGAAACCAAAAAGCATCAACCAAACTTCTAGCCCAAATGATGTGGTGCGCCGATTGAGTGCCTCATTGTGGGGAACAAATGAAATCAGCAGACCCTCTTCCTCTAACTCAATCGGGGTGGCCAGTATCTCTCATGAATGAGTCAACAAATCCAAATATTCCAACCCCAAAGGGATGATCACTGACCTCGGTGGTGAACAACTGAGACTCATGGAGCAGCATTGTGATCTGATTGCGGATGACAGCTCGATGATGCAGCGGGACATAGTGGCTGGACTCTGCAATGGCCAGGAAGTCATGGTTGAGCGGCGCAATCAGGCCGACCACCATGCCGCTGCGGACCAGCCGATCCGCCGGGCCGGGCTCAACGGCGAACCCCGGCGGGAGGAAAGGGACTGGATTCAGTGGGTAGTTGGCCATGGTCGAGTTGCGTGTGTGAGGGAGTGATGGCAGGGGTGACGGGACAGGGCGGAGCGGGGGCTCTTGTGTTTTCGAGGTGGAAGACGGAGCGTGAAGGGGTGAGCGGGCCTGCTGTGCAACTTTTACAACCCACCTCCACTTCTTCTGAAATTTCAGCCCGCGGCAAGATCGTTCCATGTGTTCGTAGAAGCCACAAACAACACAGCGGATGGACAGTTTAGATTGATGGACCAGCTAAGGAACAGAAATGGATTGGCCCAAAGATCCGGCATGATTGATCCTAGCATTGCCAATTGATGATACTTGCCCATTGATAGACGATATGGTGACACGCTTGGGGCAGTCAAGGGCTTTGTGATCAAGACCGGAGCAATTAATGCAAATGAGCCTGGCTTCACAATTAATCTGGGTGTGCCCCCATTGAAGGCATTTGGAACAGTGGGCAGCCCAATTAGCGGCAAGATTCTCGATTTCCTTCTTCGTATATTGAGCCTGTGCCAGATCAGCTTTATGTTGTGCCTTGAGAAAAGGAGGCCAACAATCGTGCAGAGGAGTATATTTGAAAGTCGATTTAAAAAACATAGGGGCATCGATGCATATGGAAAATTCAGAGGACATTTAAAAGCGCCTAATAAAAGGCAGTCAATGTCTTAATTCTCCTCTGACTCCGCTTGAGACAAATAATGGTTCACTAAAGCGATGTGATCATTGCCCTGAGCCGAAACCACGCCCAACTTATGGCTTGGAGGATTCGAATCCATTTGAATTTGAATTTGCTGCTTCGGATCCGAGGAAGAAGAGGAAGCTTCATGAGCATTCTTGTTAGAAAAGCTCCAATTATTCAAAGGAATAAGCCCAAATTTAGAAAGCTCTCTTGCGGACGAATAATCCAAATGCTCCTTTCGGGATAAAAAGTCAAGTGAGGATTTGAGAGCAACAGTACGGCGATCAGCAATGTTGACCAGCTCCTTATCTGCGTGCCAACGATTATCGATAGCAAGAGCTTTGGCATAACAACCATTGAACAAATGGAAGTGGCACACAAAGTCTGGCCAAACACGACCTTTGAGCCCATAGATAAAACGTCCCACTTTGTTATTGGCCACCGGAAAACAAAATGAACGTGAAGTGATTGGCAACACTTTGAACCCCGAAGAGATCCCTCCAAGGCAACATAGTAATGCAATACCAACAGATTCCACCGATAAAGGGAACGAAACCAAAGAGAATGAAAGAACAAAAAATAACTCTCTGGCGTCTCACGAGGGGGAGAAATGAACCGTAGAGCCAAATTTCCTTCTCACCTGGTTTGCAAGGGCCAATCCCGGTGCAAAATCCCAATGCAGCAAACTTTCCATGGTTGATTGAGCTAAAAATCGTCATTGTAGGTGGAGGGCAGGTGGGGGGGAGGAGAGGAGAGCCATTGTCAATAATAGTTGACACTTTTGTTGGTCAAAGGCTGACTAAATGGAATGATGAAATGGTCATGCATTTCTATTCAACTGCCCACTTCTATCCAGATGGCAAGATAGTCTGGATGACTGAAGGCACAAGGTATCAATCATCAATTGCAGAATGGGCCAAGTTGATTAATGCCCCTGAAGAAGCTGAAGATAACACAGATGTATATGCAAAGCCCAGAAAGGATCATAACTCCATGGCTCATATGTTCAAGGAAATCCCCGATGATGCCTTGGAGACTCACAAGTTTGGATCCATATACTATCTGCTGTCAGGACTGACCACGATAAACACTATATTGAGGCACACTCTGTTGCCCAAGTCAAGAGATCATAGGATGATCCGTGGTCATCCTATCAACCTACTTCATATTTTTGATGTGCCAGAGAAGTTCAAGGTGATGAGTTTGATTGTTGAAACTGTCAAGAGAACTGCTGCAGACCAGAAAAGGTCATGTGGATATGCCCCTCACATTCAGATGCTGATTAACTCCGAGATGGGGACAAGGACATATCTTCGAGAGCATCTTCCCCTGAGGCCAGACTTTGAGGACAACGTGGTTGTCATGGATGCATCACATCCAACTTCTGTATAGGCTCAGGAGAAGCTAGAGAAAGCAAAGGCAGCAAAGACTTCCAAAATGCCAGATGCTTCAGTTGTCAATCTCAAGACAAAGAAATATCATCTCGGCTATCTGTTTGAGGCAACCGTGAGAATAGAGAAAGGACTAGCCACCCTAACTCGAAATCAAGAGAGCCTTGAGAGGATCATTGATTCAAAGCTTCATGATCTAGATGTGAAGGTCACCGAGATCCAGATCACTATTGAGAAGCTACAGGAAGAGCTTGAGGACAGGAGTGATAGGCCAACCACTGACACTTTTTAGAGAGTGCCAAGAGCACAAAGGTCTACAGCTGTGCCAGTTATCACAGACTCCAGAGCTACTGCTTTAGCACCTGCAGCAACTGCCACCGTTGTACCTCCAATTGCAACTCCTCCAGCTCCTCAGATATCTTCAGAAGCGTTTGCAGATGTTGTCCCCTCCACGCCATCTACGCACACCGGAGCAACCAGCCAGAAGACCACTTCAGGAGCTCCCAGAGATCGTGCCTTGAGTGTCACATAGCACTATTCATTTTCAAGCTTTTTGGCAACTTGTTGCCAAAGGGGGAGAAAGTGTATAGATCATTAGGCTTCGAGAGAGAGAGAGAGAGAGAGAGAGAGAGAGAGAGAGTGTTTTTCCCTTTTGTTGCTTCTCTTGCTACTTGCTATTTGATCGTTTGCTTGCTACTATTTGTGCTTGTGTGTGAGATACTCTTATGATCATGTGTTTGATCATATTATGCTTTAATGTGTGCTTGAATGATGATATCTCAGTACTTGTGTATGATCAATCATGTTTCCCTTGGTGATGAGTGCATATTCCTTATATTCTATCATTTTGAGCGCTACCAAGATGCGTGTGACATGGAAGAGTGACCCATGATCCTAATCGATTGTGCATTTGCATTCAAAATCAAATTTTAAATAATGCACAAATTTAGGGGGAGCTCTTGCTTATCACATACTTCTCAAAGCGATGATGTATTTCATTCATATTATCATTTTTCGAAGCTTTTATCTATATGTTGTCATCAATTACCAAAAGGGGAGATTGAAAGTGAAACTAATCCCCGAGTGGTTTTGGTAATTCATAACAACATATAGCTCATTGAACTAATATCCATTCAAGTTAAATATTTCAGAAAGTTCAATGATTGGCATGGCATGGACTACAGATGTGGACCCCTCAAAATGCTAATGACAAAGATTGGCAAAAGCTCAAGACTCTACATTTCTATTTTAGTGATCCAAGATCACATTGAGTCCAGAGGAAAAGCCAATACTATTAAAAGGGCATGAGGTGTCGCTTAATGGTCTACTTGCTCAAAATGGTTTGTGATATGCTCCAAAGCCCTCAACCACTTTCTCAATTCCAAATATGTCCAAACCCTAAAGTAGAACTCGGCCCCACCGATTTGATCTATCCGGCGCCCCCGAGTTCCTTTGACATAGCCACTGCCAAAAACCCTAATCAGTTAGAACTCATCGAGATGGGAATGCAAACTCTCTCTTTCCCTTCGTAACGTTTCGGTCTCACCGAAATAAGCGATCGGTCCCACCAAGTTTGGAATGCAAACTCTCTGTTTCCCTTCGTAATGTTTCGGTCTTACCAAAATGAGCGATCGGTCCCACCGAGTTTTCCTAACCAACTCTCTGTTTTCTCATTGCTGAAATCGGTCTCACCGAGTTCATGCAATCGATCACACCAAGATGAGGTTTTGCCCTAACCCTAGCACATCGGACCCACCGAGTTGATCATGTCGGTCCTACCAAGAATCCTAACATTCACATTTTGAACTGAATTGATCTCACCGAGTTCACCTATTCGGTCTGACCGAGCTGGGTCCAATGTGTGTAACGGTTAGATTTTGTGTGGAGGCTATATATACCCCTCCACCACCTTTTCTATTCAAGAGAGAGCCATCAGAACGTGCCTACACTTCCACCACTCATTTTATGAGAGAGAACCACCTACTCATGTGTTGAGACCAAGACATTCCAATCCAACCACAAGAATCTTGATCTCTAGCCTTCCTCAAGTTGCTTTCCACTCAAATAATCTTTCCACCATAGCCAAATCTGTGAGAGAGAGTTGAGTGTTCGGGAGACTATCATTTGAAGCACAATAGCAAGGAGTTCATCGTCATCACACCATCTATTACCTTTTGGAGAGTGGTGTCTCCTAGATTGGTTAGGTGTCACTTGGGAGCCTCCGACAAGATTGTGGAGTTGAACCAAGGAGTTTGTAAGGGCAAGGAGATCGCCTTCTTTGTGAATATCTACCCGAGTGAGGCAAGTCCTTCGTGGGCGATGACCATGGTGGGATAGACAAGGTTGCTTCTTTGTGGACCCTTTGTGGGTGGAGCCCTCCGTGGACTCGCGCAACCGGCACCCTTCGTGGGTTGAAGTCTCCATCAACGTGGACGTACGATAGCACCACCTATCGGAACCACGCCAAAACTCTCCGTGTCTACAGTGTGTTTGCCTTCTCCAAACCCTTCCCTTTACCTTCATATGCAATGTTTTACTTTCCGCGGCTATACTCTTAGAATTTCATGTGTTGGTTGATTGCTTGACTTGTACTAGTTGCTAAAATCTGCCAAGACTTCAAATTGGGAAAAGGCTAGATTTTTATTTGATCAAGTAGTCTAATCACCCCCCTCTAGACCTACTTTCGATCGTACAAGTTGTATGAGAGCTTTGGTCTCCGTTTTCCTTGATTTCCATAGCTTTGTTGATCATAGCCTTGGTTTCATAACCTAGGAGAGTATGACGTCTAGCGAGGGAAATTACCACCGTAGAGGTCCTTACTTTGATGGTACTAATTTTGCTAGTTGGAAGCATAAGATGAAAATGCATATTCTTGGACATAACCCCGCCATTTAGGCTATTGTGTGTATTGGTTTGCAAGGTGAATTCTTCGAAGATGGTAGAGAGCCGAATCATGAAGCGACCGCGAAAGAATTGAAGATGTTGCAATACCATGCTCAAGCTTGCGATATCCTCTTCAACGGATTGTGCCCCGAAGAATTCAACAAAATCAGCCACCTTGAGAATGCAAAGGAAATTTGGGATACTTTGGTTGATATGCACGAAGGTACCAAGTCCGTCAAGGAATCCAAATTGGATGTGCTTCAAAGTCAACTTGACAAGTTCAAAATAAAGGATGGTGAAGGAGTCGCTGAAACGTATTCTAGGCTTGCTCTCATCACAAATGAGATTGCCAGCTTAGGAAGTGAAGAGATGACCAACATATTTATCATCAAGAAGATCCTAACAGCCTTGGATGGAAAATATAATACCATGTGCACCTTGATCCAAATGATGCCCAATTACAAAGATCTCAAGCCAATGGAAGTCATTGGTAGATTTGTTGCTCATGAAGTGTCACTTAAGGATAAGGAAGAGCTTCACAACAAGTCTAGTGGTGCTTACAAAGCTTCATGCGATGCCCCTACAGCATCAAGTGAGAAACAAGACTTCAATGAAGAATTGATCCTAATGGTGAAGAACTTCAACAAGTTCTACAAGAGTAGAAGTAAAGAGAGAAGTTCCAAGTCAAGGTCCCACAATGAGAAAAGATCTTCTAGTCATGATCGCAATTGCTACAATTGTGGAAGACCCTGATACGTCTCCACCATATCTTCTTTTCCTAACGCTTTTCCTCTTGTTTTGGACTCTAATTTGCATGATTTGAATGAAACAAACCAGGTCTGACACTGTTTTCAGTAGAACTACCATGGTGTTATTTTTGTGCAGAAATAAAAGTTCTCCGAATGGAACGAAAGTTTGCAAGGATTTTTTTATATAATGCCCGTTATGTGATGAATATAACGGGCATTTTTTATTTTTATTTGGTCAAGTAGTCTAATCACCCCCCTTCTAGACCTACTTTCGATCATACAACATAGCACCCGCTGAAATAGAAGACATAGATGTCACTATTAAACTAGCTAATAGAGACACCATCACACCACTTGGGATTGTTGGAGATTTCGAAGTCTTGTGTGAGAAAATAAAATACCCTACTAATTTTCTAGTCCTCGGTTCCCCACAAGATGACTTATGTCCCATTATCTTTGGCATACCTTTCTTGAACACTGTCAATGCTACTATAGATTGTCATAAACAAATAGTCAATGTTAACATTGGTGACTTATGTCCCATTATCTTTGGCAGACCTTTCTTGAACACTGTCAATGCTACTATAGATTGTCATAAACAAACCGTCAATGTTAGCTTTGGTGACGAGTCTCATGAATTTAATTTTTCCAAGTTTAATAGACAACCTCATAAGAAAAAATTACCTGGTAAGGATGAATTAATTGGTCTTGATTCTATTGTTGTGCCTCCTACTGGTCCACTAGAACAATATTTGCTAGACCATGAAAATGATATGCATATGCATGAAATAAATGAGAAAGATAAAATTTTCTTTGAACAACGACCTCTGCTCAAACACAATCTGCCTATTGAAACTCTAGGAGGTCCTCCTCCACCTAAAGGTGATCCCGTGTTTGAATTAAAATACCTGACACTTTGAAATATGCTTATCTCAATGAGAAAAAGATATATCCCATTATTATTAGGGCTAACCTGTCAGAACAAGAAAAAGAATGATTATTAAAAATTCCAAAGAAGCACCGTGCTGCTATTGGATATACTCTTGATGATCTTAAGGGCATTAGTCCCACTCTCTGTCAGCACAAGATTAATATGGTACCTGATGCTAAACCCGTTGTTGATCATCAATGACGTTTGAATCCTAAGATGAAAGAAGTGGTAAGAACTGAAATATTAAACTTCTGGAAGAAGGTATAATCTATCACATAGCTGATAGTAGATGGGTAAGTCTTGTTCATTGTGTCCCTAAGAAGGGAGGTATTACTGTTGTTCCTAATGATAAAAATGAACTTATTCCACAGAGAATTGTTACTGGTTATAGCATGGTAATTGATTTTAGAAAGTTAAATAAAGCCACTAGAAAAGATCATTACCCTTTGCCTTTTATTGGTCACATGCTAGAAAGATTATCAAAGCACACACACTTTTGCTTCCTAGATGGATATTCTGGTTTTCTCAAATACCTGTCTCACAACCTGATCAAGAGAAAAAACCACTTTTACTTGCCCTTTTGGAACTTATGCTTATAGACATATGCCTTTTGGTTTATGCAATGCACCTGCTACTTTTCAAAAATGTATGACTGCTATATTCTCTTATTTTTGTGAAAAGATTGTTGATGTTTTCATGGATGATTTTTCTATTTATGGAACTTCTTTTTTATGCTTGCTTAAGCAACTTGATCGAGTTCTGCAGAGATGTGAGCAAACTAATCTTGTCTTGAATTGGGAGAAGTGCCACTTTATGGTTAATGAAGGTATTGTCTTGGGGCATAAAATTTCTGAACGAGGTATTGAGGTGGACCAAGCTAAAGTTGATGCAATTGAGAAAATGCCAGATCCTAAAGTTATTAAAGGTATTCGTAGTTTCCTCGGTCATGCTGGTTTCTATTGGAGGTTTATTAAAGACTTTCTCTAAAATTTGTAGGCCTCTTACAAATCTTCTACAAAAGGATGTTCCATTTGTTTTTTATGATGATTGTGTAGAAGCCTTTGAAACACTGTAGAAAGCCTTAACTTCTGCACCTATTGTTCAACCACCTGATTGGAACTTACCTTTTAAAATTATGTGTGATGCTAGTGATTATGTTGTTGGTGTTGTTCTAGGACAAAGAGTCGATAAAAAAATGAATGTTATTCATTATGCTAGCAAAACTCTGGACAGTGCCCAAAGAAATTATGCTACTACTGAAAAAGAATTTTTAGTTGTTGTGTTTGCTTGTGATAAATTCAGATCTTACATTGTTGATTCCAAAGTAATTGTTCACACTAATCATGTTGCTATTAAATATCTTATGGAAAAGAACGATGCTAAACCTAGGCTCATTAGGTGGGTTCTCTTGCTACAAGAATTTGATTTACATATCACTGATAGAAAAGGAGTCGAGAACCCCGTAGCTGATAACTTGTCTAGGTTAGAGAATATCCTTGATGACCCACTACCTATTGATGATAGCTTTCCTGATGAGCAACTGGCTGCAATAAATGTTTCTCATAACACTCCTTGGTATGCTAACTATGCTAATTATATTGTTGCTAAATACATACCACCTAGTTTCACATACCAACAAAAGAAAAAAATCTTCTATTATTTAAGACATTACTTTTGGGATGACCCACATCTTTATAAACAAGGTGTAGATGGTATTATTAGACGTTGTGTACCTGAGCATGAACAGGAAAAAATCCTATGAAAATGTCACTCTGAAGCTTATGGAGGGCATCATGCAGGAGATATAACTGCTCACAAGGTATTGCAATCTGGTTTTTATTGGCCTACTCTCTTCAAGGATGCCCGTAAGTTTGTTTTATCTTGTGATGAATGTCAACTAATTGGTAATATTGGAAAGCGTCAAGAAATTCCTATGAATTATTCACTTGCTGTTGAACCATTTGATGTTTGGGGTTTTAATTATATGGGACCTTTTCGTTCCTCCAATGGGTATACACATATTTTGGTTGCTGTTGATTATGTTACTAAGTGGGTAGAAGCTATTCCAACTAGTAGTGTTGATCATAACACTTCCATTAAAATGCTTAAAGAAGTTATTTTCCCAAGGTTTGGAGTCCCTAGATGTTTAATGACTCATGGTGGTTCACACTTTATTCATGGTGCTTTCCATAAAATGCTTACTAAATATGATGTTAACCATAGAATTGCATCACCCTATCATCCTCAATCTGGTGGTTAAATTGAACTTAGCAATAGAGAAATAAAACTAATATTACAATAAACTGTTAATAGGCCCCGAAAGAATTGCTCTGAGAAATTAGATGATGCATTTCGGGCCTACAGAACAGCTTATAAAAATCCTATGGGTATGCCTGCCTATAAAATGGTTTATGGAAAAGCTTGTCATTTGCCTCTTGAGTTAGAACATAAAGCATATTGGGCAATTAAAGAACTCAACTGTGATTTCAAACTTGCCGGTGAAAAGAGGATGTTTGATATTATCTCACTAGATGAATGGAGAACCCAAGCTTATGAAAATGCCAAATTATTTAAAGAAAAGGTTAAAAGATGGCATGACAAAAGATTCCAAAAGCGGGAATTCAAAGTTGGAGAGTATGTTCTTTTGTACAACTCTCATTTTAGACTCTTTGCAGGAAAACTTCTCTCTAAATGGGAAGGACCATATATTATTGCGGAGGTTTATCACTGTGGAGCTATCAAAATTAATAATGCCGAATGTACTAACCGGAAGGTTGTCAATGGGCAAAGAATTAAACACTATATCTCAGGTACGCCTATTAATGTTGAAAGTAATGTTATTCAAACCATGACACCGGACGAACACATAAAAGAGACCTTCCGGAACACTCCAGAATACTAAAAAAAGAGGAGGTACGTGATACGGTAAGTAAACAGACTCCAAAAAATCCGCAAAAATATTTTCTGTCAGTTTTGGAATATTACAAAAATTAGGAAAATAAGAAACAACCAGGAAGGCACCCGAGGGGGGCACAAGACACCAGGGCGCGCCTGGGCCCCCTGGCGCGCCCAGGTGGGTTGTGCCCACCTTGGGAACCTTCCCGACTCCGTTTCCTCCCGTTTGCTTGTTTCCCAAGACAAAAAAAATCTTTATATACCCCCCGAACGTATTGACTAACGTATCGCGGAGAAATCTCATGTTCTTCTTTCTTGCTACTTGTAACATATCTAGACCGCCATGGCCACTTCGAGCTCCTCCAAGGACAAGTTCTTCGAGAACATCATCAACCCGTATTTGCGGGAGGTGATGCAGCACCCTCAAGCCATTGAGATGCGTGAGGGGGTGCTCCACGTCCAGGGGCCCAAGAGGACGAGAACCGTGGAGGCTAGGCTCGTAGCTATGGAGCAAGAGGTCTTCAAGTGCAAGGGGATGGTGGAGCACGGACTCAATGCCAATCACCTCATGATTACGGATTTTACCCGTCATCTTAAGTTGGATGGCCGGTTCATGAAGGACGTCGTCTTCACTGTCAGTGAGCAAATCAACTTTCTGTAAAGCCAAATCTATGATCTCCAAAACCAAGTCTTTGAATATGAGGCAAGGTCTAAAGGTATGAATTTGGCTGCCAGTTGTAGGAATCGCGAGACTCGCTCCTCCTCTTATGATGGTGAGCCATTGCCATGGAAACCGAAAGATAAGATCGCTACTAGCTCATCACCACCACCAGCGTCTTCATCACCAAAGGAGACTTGAGTTCATAGTATGGACACTCCCCTTGGCCTGTGCCAAGCTTGGGGGAGGTGTCCCGGTATCGTATCACCACCACTATCTTTGCTTTTATCTATTTTAGTTCAACTTTAGTTATCCTTTGATCTAGTTGAATAAAAGTTTAGTTCGATCCTTTCTTTTCGAGTGCTTGCTTAGTGATCTATCTATCGATGTAATCATGTGCGAGATATATAATAAAGAGTAGTCTGAATTTTTCTTCTTTACTTTTATGTTTCAATAAAAGAAAGGAAAATAAATGGAAAATATCATATGCTAATCTTATGGTAATAACATCACATAAGGAAAAGTATAAGTGGTAAAATTTATTGGAGATTGACAAACATAGTATTTGTCAATGATGAAATTCATGAAATAATTAATAAGGGAAGAGAAGATTCACATGCAGATACACCATCTTGGACATCTTTTATGATTGTGAGCCCCCATTAAATATTTTGTGACAAAATTGTAGACCTTGGACAAGTAAGACAACGTAATGATTTATGTTTGTTAATATTCACATAGAAGTTATATTGTCATAGATCCTTCAACATGTGGTGCTTGCTCAATATCTTTGCTAGCCAAAAACTGCGAACTAAGTAGAGATACTACTTGTGCATCCACAAACCCTTAAACCCAAATCTTATTTAGAGAGTCCACCATACCTACCTATGGATTTAGTAAGATCCTTCAAGTAAGTTGTCATCAGTGCAGTAAGGCAACAAAAATTGCTTCTGAAATGTGTTGGATCATTTAGTGTAAGAGAAAATTAAGCGTTGTACGAACTTGTGATGACAAAATAATAAAAGCGACAGACTACATAATAAAGGTTGCTATCATAAGGGGCAATATAATGTGACGTTCTTTTGCACTAAGGGATTTGGCATACAAACAAATAAGCGCATGACAACCTCGCTTCCCTCTACGAAGGGCCTATCTTTTACTTTTATGCATTTACTTTTATGTAAGAGTCAAAATTTTCTTCCCTATTCCTTTTTATTTTCTCTTCTTGGAAGCATCATGTAGTAAGCAAAGATCTAGGCACATATATCCAGTTGGATATGAGTGGGCATGAGTTATTATTGTTGACATCACCCTTGAGGTGAATGTGTTGGGAGGCGACACTATAAGCCCCTATATTTCTATGTGTCTGGTTGAAACTTTTTGTTCATGGGTATGCTATGAGTGTTAGCAATCATAGAAGATTAAATGATGGTTGACTATGTGGGCTTGCCTAAAGGCTCCGATACGCGACCCTTCCTAAAAATATGATGAATTGTAGTTGCAAAGTTGACTGAGAACATAGTTTGTTGGTTTTCAATAAGGTTTATGCTTTATACTTCAATGTTGTGATGAATTGTTACTTGTTCATGAGAAGTTATATGATAAAAGTTATTTGATAAAGTTTTATGTTAAAGTTCCTTGTTGTTATAATAATATGCATGATGCTTCTATGTCCGTATTTTGTTTTTATCAACACATCTCTCTCTAAGCATGTGGACATGTTATTCGATTTCGGTTTTCGCTTGAGGACAAGCGAGGTCTAAGCTTGGGGGAATTGATACGTCCATTTTGCGTCATTTTTTTCCTACTGTTGTTTATAATGTTTTATGCATAATAATGCTTTATGAAGTAATTCTAATGCCTTTTATCTCATAATATGCAAGGTTTACACAAAGAGGGAGAATACCGGTAGATGGAATTCTAGACCTGAAAAAGCTACGTCAGAAGTACCTATTCCGCACATCTCCAAATAAGCTGAAAATTTACAGAGAATTGTTTTGCAATATATGGAAAATATTGCAGCAAATAACTACCAGAGGGGGCCCACCAAGTGGGAACAACCCACCTAGGCGTGCTAGGGAGCCCAGGCGCGCCCTGGTGGTTGTGCCCTCCTCGGCTCACCTCCAGTGACCATCTTCTGGTATATAGGTCATTTTGGCCTAAAAAATTAGGGAGGATTTTCGAGATGAAGCGCTACCCTCTCGAGGTGGAACTTGGGCAGGAGCACTTTTACCTTCCGGCGGAGCGATTCCGCTGGGGGAACATCCCTCCCGGAGGGGGAAATGATCGCCATCATCATCACCAACAACTCTCCCATCTTTGGGAGGGCCATCTCCATCAACATCTTCAAAAGAACACTTTCCTCTCAAACCCTAGTTTATCTCTTGTGTTCAATCTTTGTACCGGAACCTTAGATTGGTGCTTTTGGGTGACTAGTTGTGTTGATTACATCTTGTAGTTGATTACTATATGGTTTATTTGGTGGAAGATTATATGTTCAGGTCCATTATGCTATTTAATACCCCTTTGATCTTGAGCATGATTATTATTTGTGAGTAGTTACTTTTGTTCTTGATGTCACGAGAGAATTCATGTTGCGAGTAATCATGTGAACTTGATATGTGTTCGATATTTTGATGATATGTATGTTGTGATTCCCTTAGTGGTGTCATGTGAACATCGACTACATGGCACTTCACCAATAATCCTTCTGATTTTGTAAGAGTTTGTTCAAGACTTTGAAGAGCATCTTGTTGATATTTAGCCATTTAAACAAGTTTACCGTAGACCACATTCTCTGGGGAGAATGCATTCAGGTCAATAGATTTTTGGAATTTTGATGATACCTGGTCTCTTGAAGCCTTTCCCATGAGGCGGAATGTAGTTGATTCATCATCACTTGAAGCATTTTCAGAGTAGCTTGAGGGTTCATATGATTCGTATGCAACAAAGGCATTGCCTCAGCCTAGATTCTTGTAGAACTCATCATCTTCATCTAACTCAGATTCTGATATGATATTTCATCTTTGGAGTCCACGGTCATTCCAGCATAACCACTAGCTAGTTGAGACATTCTCTTCATGTTGGACTCGATTCTGATGTTTCCATTCGGGCCAGTGACTAGTCCCATTTAAGATGTAGAAGGGTCGTTCTTTTTCGTGAGCTTAGTGTGTTGATTCGCACGCCTGAATCTAGAACAACTAGGTGCTTTCTATCTTCTGCTAGGCTTGCCATCTATTTGCACCCCTCTGGGCGCGCACTGGTGGCTTGTGGGGCCCCTGGCCAGCTTCCGGTGCCCATCTTTTGGTATATAAGACCATTTTCCCTAGAAAAAATAAGGAGAGGACTTTCGGGACGGAGCGCCGTCGTCTCAAGGTGGAACTTGGGCAGGAGCACTTTTACTCGCCGGTGGAGCGATTCCGCTAGGGATACTTCACTCCGGGAGGGGGAACTCGAAGCCACCGTCATCACCAACAACCCTCTCATCATGGGAGGACCAATCTTCATCAACATCTTCACCAGCACCATCTCATCTCAAACCCTAGTTCATCTCTTGTATTCAATCTTTGTATCAAAACCTCAGATTGGTACCTGTGGATTGCTATTAGTGTTGATTACATCTTGTAGTTGATGATAGTTGGTTTATTTGGTGGAAGATTATATGTTCAGATTCATTATGCTATTCAACACCCCTTTGATCTTCAACATGAATATGATTTGTGAGTAGTTACTTTTGTTCTTGAGGACATGGGAGAAGTCTTGTCATAAGTAATCATGTGAATTTGGCATTCGTTTGATATTTTGATGATATGTATGTTGTTGATTCTCTTAGTGGTGTCATGTGAAAGTCGACTACATGACACTTCAGCATCTTTGGGCCAAAGGGAATGCATTTTGGAGTAGTAATTAGATGATGGGTTGCTAGAGTGACAGAAGCTTAAATCCTAATTTATGCTCTACTTCGCAAGGGACCGATTTGGATCCCAAAGTTTAATGCTATGATTATATTTTATCTTAATACTTTTCTTGTAGTTGCGGATGCTTGAGAGGGGGTTAATAATAAGTAGGAGATTTGTTCAAGTAAGAACATCACCTAACCACCGGTCCACCCACATATCAAATTATCAAAGTAGCGAACACGAATCAAACCAACATGATGTAAGTGACTAGATGAAATTCACGTGTACCCTCAAGAAATCTTAGCTTATCATAAGAGACCATTTTGGCATGTCCTTTGCCACAAAAGGATTGGGATACCTTGCTGCACCTTATTAACCATTATCGTTACTTCCTTGTTACAAATTATCTTGCTACCAAACTACTTGTTACCGACTATTTCAGTGCTTGCAGAAAATACCTTGCTGAAAACCACTTGCCATTTCCTTCTGCTCCTCGTTGGGTTCGACACTCTTACTTGTCGAAAGGACTATGATTGATCCCCTATACTTGTGGGTCATCAGATTTACAGAAGCATGGTCAAAATTTTGATCATTATAGACTGTTCTATTTTTGACATATTCTGTTTTTGTTGCATTTTGTGCTTATTTTGATGAATCTAGGTGTAATTAATCCCATCCAAAATCCGGCGTTCATATGATGTGTTATCTCTCTCAGATTATCAACAAATTTTATGACATGCTTCAAGTCTTTCCAGTGAAATTTGGTACGCCGAGTAACATATAGATCATTAACTATGCATCCAACATATCCTGCTTAAAAGGTGGAAAGGTATTATTTATTCAGAACATGGCAAAAGAATATATAGTGCGCATAAATTGGTAAATAGAATTTGTTACTGTCTAGGAACGGAGTCAGAAAATAAAATCACAATTGGTTGCTTAAATAGTGATCAGTTAGTCAGAACAAATACCCCGATTTTGCTAAGTAATATGCCAGCATGGATAAAGGTGAAAGAACACTAACCTCGATCAGACTTTGAAATTAGACCAGGGGTAGTAAACATCCATGTTAATTAGACCAGGCTGTGGTGCACGCACTATAATTTTATTGCCAGCTTTCAGTTCATAAAACTTAGAAATTTTTCTCCAAAGGTCCGCATCAAAATAGGAGTGACCATCTTTATCAAGCTTTATGCTAACTGTCATTGTAAATCCATGTTGCATTGTTAATATGGCATCCATGGAGCCATCAACAAAGTAAAGCCCAAGATTTCCTTCTACTCGTGTTCTTGCAAAGCAAGGGATGTACTACTTGAAATGAAAATTAAGATCATAAATTAGATATATTGAAATAGCAGAGCAATATGCAAATATGGGAGTAACTGATAGAACAGAACAATATATAGTTGAAAGCAAAGAACAAAAATATATAATAAAAAATAGATAATGTAACAAAGATTTGATACAAATGTGAGAGTAACTGAATGAACAATACATCATCAATTTGCCTAATATAGGGGAAAGAATCGGCTTCAACGTCTAGGCTGCACGTGGCACCGTAACTTTTATCCAAATGTAGCAATAGACGGTATATATATGTTCACAAATTTAGGCCATGCCGACCATGGTAGGGTGAGAATGAACATACCGAGCGCTCCCTGAAGTCATCCGGAATGGTGAGATAGAACTTTGTTTCCGATTGGTCGCGACCACACTTGCCCGATTTGTGCTCGCACTATGGACACACGAATGAAACCCTCGAATCAGCTAGAAGAAAAATGAATCCACGGTGATTTCCGCCGGTTGATTAACAGCGACGGACGGACTGCGATAAGAGATGAGTGAATATTTTTCTAAATTGATTACTTTCTCCATGAGAAAAATCCCCGGCCCAATCCCGCAGAAAACCCCAATCGACCAGAGTCTAGAATGTCGATGCAGATAGGCGGCGGCAAGCGATAGGGGCGACATCCCGTGCCGTTTGGAGCGCGACCTCCACCCGCCGATGACAACCATCGAGCTTAGGGTGGCCGCAGTGATAGAAGTTGATGAGGTGCAGTGTTGCAGATGAGTCCACGGGGAGTGGGTGGGAACGAAGTGGGCAGGGGGCGAGGGTTTTCTTTTTTCCTTTTGCATGTGTGGGTAAACACACACGATTCGCAGAGGCAACGGCGATGAATCGTGTGCGATAGTAAATCACCGAGATTGAAGGGGTTCCAAATTTCCTTTGTCCTTTGTCCATGAGTTTTTTGCTACGATGAACATACACCCTGCAAATCACCGTGTTCAAATTTGGCATTTTTCGGGTTCATTTACCATATTTAGGGGATTTTCTGCATTTTCTAGGCATTAATGCAAAAAATTCAAATTCAAACAATCGGTGCATGAAAAGGTGCGCGAGAACAGTCTGCAAAACCATGCTCGTGCTATTTAGTAAATTCTCATGCCTTTTACAAGGAATGGGCAGAGATTTCAAGGAAATGTGTGGCAATAGTCAACCAGAAACACGTCGTTTATTGGGTTTTCAACTATAGAAAGATGAAATACATGCTTGACAAACATGACGGCTGGCATGGTGCCATGGTATGGCCTCACCATGCCCTGGTAAGAATTTTAGAAGGTTTGGCTTATGTCATCATGCACGCCCTTCATAAATCAAACCATCACCGAGGAAGTTCCATGGTTTTGAGGGGGAAATCACCAAGATTGAAGGGGTCGGGAATCCAAATTTCCTTCTAGTTTGTCATTCAGTTTTTTCTATGATCAACATACCCCCTCCAATGTAACGTGTTCAAATTTGGTATATTTCCGGGCTTATTTACCATATTTAGGGGATTGTGTGCATTTTGTAAGCATTAATAGACATAATTCAAATTCGAACAACAGATGCATGAAAAGGTGCACAAGAACGGTCTGGAAAACCATGCTCATGGTATTTAGTAAATTCTCATGCATTTTACAAGGATTGGGTAGAGATTTCAAGGGAATATGTGGCAATAGTCAACCACAAACGAGTCGTTTATTGGTTTTTGAACTATAGAAAAATGAAACACGTGCTTGAAAAACATGATGCCTGGCATGGTGCCATGGTATAGCCTCACCGTGCCCTGATAAAAAGCTAAGAAGGTTTGGTTTATGTCGTCATGCACGCCCTTCTTAAATCGAACCATCACCAAGGAAGTTTCATGGTTTCGAGGGGAAACCACCAAGATTGAAGGAGAATCCAAATTTTCATCCTAGTTTGTCATTCAGTTTTTTTCCAGCGATCAACATACCCCCTCCAATGCAACATGTTCAAATTTGGCATTTTTCCGGGCCCATTTACCATATTTAGGGCATTATGTGCATTTTCTAGGCATTAATGCACATAATTCAAATTCGAATAATCGGTGCATGAAAAGGTGCACAAGAACGGTCTGGAAAACCATGTTCATGCTATTTAGTAAAGTCTCATGCCTTTTACAAGGAATGGGCAGAGATTTCAAGGAAAAGTGTGGCAATAGTCAACCACAAATGTGTCATTTATTGGTTTTTTAACAATAGAAAATGAAATGCATGCTTAGAAAACATGACGCCTGGCGTGGTGCCGTGGTATGGCCTCACTGTGCCCTGGTAAAAATTTGAGAATGTTTGGCTTATGTCGTCATGCATGCCATTCATAAATTGAGCCATCACCGAGGAAGTTTCATGGTTTCGAGGGGGAAATCACCAAGATTGAAGGAGAATCCAAATTTCCTTCGTCCTTTGTCCATGAGTTTTTTCTACGATGAACATACACCCTCCAAATCACCGTGTTCAAATTTGGTACTTTTCCGGGTTCATTTACCATATTTAGGGGATTATGTGCATTCTCTAGGCATTAATGCACATAATTCAAATTCAAACATTCGGTGCATGAAAGGGTGCACAAGAACGGTCTGAAAAACCATGCTCGTGCTATTTAGTAAATTCTCATGCCTTTTATAAGGAATGGGCAGATATTTCGATGAAATGTGTGGCAATAGTCAACCACAAATGCGTCATTTATTGGTTTTTCAACTATAGAAAAATGAAATAAATGCTTGAAAAACATGATGCCTGGCATGGTGGCATGGTATGGCCTCACCTTGACCTGGTAAAAATTTGAGAAGGTTTGGCTTATGTCGTCATGCACGCCCTTCCTAAATCGAACCATCACCGAGGAAGTTCCATGCTTTCGGGAGGGAAATCACCAAGATTGAAGTGGAATCCAAATTTTCTTCATTCTTTGCCTTTGATTTTTTTCTACGATGAACAGACACCCTGCAAATCACCGTGTTCAAATTTGGCACTTTTCCGGGCTCATTTACCATATATAGGGGATTATGTGCATTTTCTAGGCATTTAGCGCATATAAATCCAATCCAGCTACAGCTGCATGGGTGCGATGTGAGGGACATGGATTGTCGTTCGATCACGACGCATCCTATGGTGCACACGCGCAATCTGCGTGGCCGGGGTTCCGGCCAATCATAAGCAACACACAATAGGCTGAGCACACACTGTTTCCAGAGGCGACACAGATGAACCGTGTGCGATAATGAATGAGCAAGATTGTGAGGGAAGCCAAATTTCCTTCATCGTTTGTCGTTGAGCTCTTAAAAACCACCACACTGTACGGCTATCCGGCCACTCCGACCCAGAGCTCTCTCCAAGCGTCGTTCATGGCACCGCGGCGCACAGTAGCTGGTAAGGAAGCGATGGCATCCTGCCACGCCGAGTTCCTCGTCGCTCGAGACCGCACACATGGTAAGGAAGCGATGGCATACCGCCGCGCCATGTTCATTGCCGCTCGTGGCCGCACAAGTACGTGGGCGGACTTTGATGCTGTCATGGCCGAATGGGCGGTGATCTAGAGGCGGCCAAAGCCGCACAAAAGGAGCGGAAAAAGGCATAAATCAGTCAAGAAAAGAGAGTCACGCCGCCGCAAGAAAGAAGAGGCCGCACGTCGTGCTGAGGAGAGCTCGGCGGATATCAAAGCACGGTGGGCCGCCGCCTACAAGGCTGGGAAGGAGAACGACGATGTCTGGCCAACATGCCCCGATGCCACCATGTGAGAAGTAGTTAGTGCGCGTGTCGCCCGTAAGTTTGTATAATTAATTACAAGCATCTACCAATACTAGTTTTAGAGAGAATTACCAGTAGTACTTTAAGTTGGTACTATCTATTATTAATGTACAATGTCTGTAAGCGCATCCTTTGAGGGTTTTGAGCATTGACTAGCATGTGTTCACTAAAGTTTCGTAGCCGCACCCCGGCCCTAAATACTCCCGATACGTCCGCCCGTAGCCACCCGAAGGCACCAGAGACTAGATCTGGTTGCAGCTGGTTTTAGTCCCATCTCGCCACGCAAGTTGGCTACACACCGGCTTAAATTGCCACGCCAGTGGATGGTAGCAAGCTTCTCTCTTGTTGCATAGGATCAAATCTGGCTATGCGAGTGAGGCAGGTTGACACTTGATTGCATTTCATAAACCGATGATTGTTCATCATGTGTCACCTTGCCTCATTCATGTACATTGAATAATCCTGATACAATAAAAGAGGTTTTTTTAAATTTGGTGCGGCTGGAGATGCTGATAGATATAAGAATTATTAGAAGATCACAAAACACACGGTTTCTATGGCGTACCCATGTGAGTTTTTTTTACGTTAATGATCCATAAGTCAGTTACTTGTGCGATGTTTCCTAATAAAGCAAGCGTACCATTGACCCAAAAAGTCAACTACACGTGTACATTTTTTTGGAGACGGGATATGCCAATTTTCTCTTTTCTCGCACACGAGTATTTTACGTGTTTCGTAGGTGTTGTGTGTCTCCCCCACCCAAGTTTCAAGTTTCGAAGCAAAATTTTCATTAGGCGCACTACAAACTTAAAAAACATGACTTAGGATGTTGTTAAGCCTATTGCAATGATCAGTTGTGTCCATTTTTTTATCTGTACCTTTGCTACTGTGCTACTCTCCCCAATGAAGATATACTAGAGGTGCTGCCCATTGGCTATTTTTAGTGGATGCTAACCCTGTTGTACTTAACATGCCTTTCCATGTACTTAGGCAGGGCCATAACGGGCGATGCTGTTGTTTGCTGTCGAGGTTAGCCACATCCCATATCTTACAATATTTTACATCATTTGTGCAATTGCAGTTTGGCTTCTAACATTTACTTGCTTCTTGTAGGACCACATGTCAGCGGCACTGATCCACTCTTCGACCCGGAGGAACACCCCTCCTCCGTTGTGGCCGACTTGGGGCGGGCTCTTGTCCATATGAAGTGCCCCAGCAACTACCCCTCAGGACTTACCAAGTACGAACTGACCAGTTGAATCTTACCAATAGCAGTTGCAATGGCCATGCATTGTACGGTTCATGTATTGCGTGGGGCGTTCCTGGTGGTGGTGGTCTCTTCTTCAAGTGGCGACACTTCACCGCGGAAGTTCGGTCCTCTCCTGTGGTTGTCGTGCTCTCCTCCTTGTGGTCATGTTTGTCTGGCGGATCGACGTCCACAAGCCTAGGCAAGAGGGGATAGTGGTCCCATCATCGGCGACTTGGACACACGGGTGTGAGCTGGTGGCATTGGCGAGTTCTAGTTCCTCCTGGTGGCTTCGTTGCTCTCTCATTGCCGTGTCTTCTTGGGATGCTTATGTTCTAAAACTAGTCTCTTCGGCAAGCTTCATGTTTGGGTGGTAGCTTGTGTCCTCTTGGTCTTCAAGCTACAGTCTTTTCATTTCCGCCTGTGGCATCTTAGCTTACCTTCAACTCCTTGTATCGGCCGTCATGGGGTTGCATCCCCGGTTCTTTTCTTTCTTTGGTTGTATGGTTCGGTTTTGATGTAATCCTGGCCGGTTGATGGCTTTGTTAATTCAAAGTTGGGCTAGTCTCGAGCCCCATCTCGGGCTCGGCTTCAGTCTTTTCTCTAAAAAAATGCATTAAGCATGTTGTAGTAAACACGCCTAGCCGTCTTATCTATTTTCCCTACCTTTTTATAGACAACATGGCCATTCTCTGCTCTAGCAGCACCTGCCTTGTGATGTTTAACTCTGTCAATTTCATTTCTATTAGTACCAGTTTCAATGGCTATACTAGGTTCTCTGTTGTAGTAAACAATTCTATCTATTTTTTAATCCGTCCCTTTGCTACCGTGCTACTCTTTCGCAATGAAGATATCACTACAGATGCTACCATTTTGTTACCATTTCCTATTTTTGGTGGATGTTAACCCTGTTGTAGTTAACATTGCCTTTCCATGTACTTACACAGGGCTACAATGGCGATGTTGTTGTTTTCCGTCGAGGTTAGTTGCATCCCATGTCTTATACACCATATGTTCCTAAATATAAGCATTTTTAGAGATTCCAATATAGACTACATACGGAGCAAAATGAGTGAATCTAGATTCTAATCTAAACTATGTCTATAATTCTATATACATTTGTATGTAGTTCATATTGAAATATCTAAAAATACTTGTACTTAGGAACATAGGTAGTTGTATTTTACATCATTTGTGCAATCTTAGTTTAGCTTCTAACATTTATTGGTTGCTTGTAGGTACATATATGAGTGGTACTGTTCCACGCTTCGATCCCTTTTGTGTATGGGGCAATGAGATATTCATGAACAAGCATTCAAGTGAGGAAACTAAGAAAGATTGTTAGGCGAAAGAAAAGGTGATGGGAATTAAGCTCTTTATTTACACTTTGTCCAAGACAACAGTGAACCTTAGGATGGTAAGTAATGTGTTGCCTTTTCCCCCTGCCCACAACAAGTTACTCTATTAGACCTGAGTATCTGAATTTTTTTCTTTTCAGTGGTTTTGAAGCAATTTACTGATGATTAGCTTGCAAACTACATGACCGGGGTGGAGGCAACTAAGGTTAAAGTATATAAGTCATGCTACCATGATAATGCTCTAGGAGTCTTCCTGAAGGCGGTGAAGGATGGGCGGGCGATCGTCACAAGGGGTTGGACAAAAGTTGTTCGTGACTATGGCATGCAGGAGGGCACATTATGGGCATTCCGCTTCTTCAACACCATCGGCAGCCAAAATGATTTACACTTGTCTCTTCACCTTTACCGCCTCTAAATATTGTGGTTCATCATAGTTAATTTCTGCCTAATCCTCTAATTACTGAACATATTGTACTGCAAATTTTATTTATGGATCAGTTGGTGAACCATTGTGCTGAGAATTTGAATTCCGTGTTTTATATTTCAAAATTTCCAATTAGAATAATAAATTACAGGGAAAAATAAAATTAAACAAGAGCGAGTAAAATAATGTGCACATGGTTAGAAAGAAAACAACGTGTGCGATGAAAAATAGAGATTAGATGGTTATTTGACGTGAAACATTTGCAATGCCCGACGGACGCACACGCGGTTTCGTCCCATATGCATGTGCGATTCATGGTAATATGGCAAACGTTTCAAACCTGTGTGCGTGTGTGATAGGAATACCTATCACACACAGTTATGAAAATGGACACGTTGGCGTTAGTAGAGGCACCGCACACATTTTACATTCTTGAACTGTGTGCGATAACGTACCTATCGCAAACACATCGGTAGATTAAATGTTGATGTCCACCTTTTCCCCACGACTATAGCGGCGTAATCGTTTCGGATGTCTCTTGGATCAGAAACGTAACGTGTGGGACTGGGGCGACTTCTCATACGTTTATTCTATGGCGATCGTATGTGGCCGCTCGCCTATCCCCGATGGTTTTTGGGTCGTGTGGGAAGCACCCCCCTATCACACACACTCACTCGACAACCGTTCAGAATGCCGTCGTGGAAATGGGTTAAAAACCGTTTGTATAACACCTTACGGTACCGGTGTGATACAAGTGTAGTATGGATAGTATATATAGGTTTTTGTAATATGAAAATATAAAAATGGCAAGGTAGCAAGTGATAAAACAGAGAACAAACGGCATTGCAATGCTTAGAAAATAGGCCTAGGGTTCATACTTTCACTAGTGCAATCTCTCAACAGTGCTAGCATAATTGAATTATATAACAATCCCTCAACGTGCGACAAAGAATCACTCTAAAGTCTCTATTGGAGAACGTAGGACAAAAACGTGTATAAACCTATGTGCCTAGATTACCCCAATGCTACCATGGGAATCTGCAAGTAGAATACCAAAACATACATCAAGTAACTCAACAGAACACCCCATTGTCACCACGAGTATCCACATGCAAGATATACATCAAGTGATATCAAATCCAATATTCAATCAAACATAATGAAACCTCAAAGAGCAAGACTCAATTCATCAGAACAAGATAGATAGATAGATAGATAGATAGATAGATAGATAGATAGATAGAGAGAGAGAGAGAGAGGAAAAACACTATATGATTCGACTATATTAACAAAGCCCATGGTTACATCAAGATCGTGCCAAAATCAAGAACACAAGAGAGAGAGAGATCAAACAAATAGCTACCGGTAGATACCCTCAGCCCCGAGGGTGAACTACTCCCTCCTCAACATAGAGACCGTCGAGATGATGAAGATGGCCTTCGGTGATGATTTTCCCCTCCAGTAGGGTGCCGAAAAAGGGCTCCGGATGAGATCGCTTCGGTACAGAGGCTTGCGACGGCGGAGCGGAAGTTCTTGGTTTCTTTATGGTGTTTTCTATATTTATAGGACATTTTGGCATCAGTTTCACGTTAGGAGGGGGCACGAGGAAGCGAGAAGCTCGGTAGGCGTGCCCTAGGGGGGCCTGTGAGCTTGTCATGCCCTCGTGAGTCTCTTTTTGTTCATAAAAAAACACCGTAAATTTTCAGCCCAATCCAAGAACTTTTAGTTCTGCACAAAAAACAAAACCACAGAGTTCTGCTGAAAACAACGTCAGTCCGGGTTAAAATCATATAAAAGTGCACCAAAACCATATAAATTTATTGTAAACATGACATGACTACTTCATAAATTATAGATACGTTGGAGACGTATCAACGTGCATATGAGTTTACCACTGAATCCAACATTCCAGAAACATAACATTTATAGCATAGAATATAAATTATTAGTTGTGAACATGAAAATATAATAATACAATAGTATTACCTCTAGGGCATACTTCCAACACCCTACAGTAACTACAAATAACACATAAGTCTGTGAATATTACAAAGAGGACACCACACTAAAAGGAGAAAAAGCGATCGGGTCCTAGCTGCTCTTCATTGGATGCAACTGCTTGTGGTGTCGAGGATGGGCCACTTGGTCCGGCGAGACCATTGTAGTTGCTTGCGGACTCCAACAAGGCACAACACTGCCTCCCTTTTGGCATCGTGGCCGGGAGGAACAAGGTTGACCGCCCTTCGACCTAAAGATTCCATGGGTTGTTGAAGGAGACCGTCAAGCCGCCATGGGCATCGTCACTCCTCTGAATCCACCATCAACTATGAGCAGGATCCCCATCATATGCTTCCCACGCAGCGGCATGAGTCCTTTTGAAGATCCGGGGATGACACGACCATTGGGTGTAATTAGCTGGTTGATACAAAGTGTTTTTCGTTTAGGGCTGATACGTCTCCAACGTGTCTATAGTTTTTTATTATTCCATGCTATTATATTATCTGTTTTGGATGTTTTATATGCATTAATATGCTATTTTATATTATTTTTTGGACTAACCTATTAACCTAGAGCCTAGTGCCAGTTTCTGTTTTTTCCTTGTTTTTGAGTTTTACAGAAAAGGCAAACGGAGTCCAAAGGAGCTGATAATTTATGATGATTTTTATGGACCAGAAGAGACCCACGGAGCATCGGAGTTGGGCCAGAAGAGTCCCGAGGCAACAACAAGCCTAGGGGCCCCACCTAGGGCGCGCCCCCTGGCTTGTGGGCCCCTCGAGCGTCCCCCTGACATGAGACCGATGCCAAAAATTTCTATAAATCCCGAAGCCCCCAGAAAGAAACCGAGATCGGAAGTTCCGCCACCGAGAGCCTCTGTAGCCACGAAAAACCAATCAGGAGCCCGTTCCGGCACCCTGCCGGAGGGGAAAATCATCACCGGAGGCCATCTTCATCATCCTGGCGGTCTCCATGACGAGGAGGGAGTAGTTCACCCTCGGGGCTGAGGGTATGTACCAGTAGCTATGTGTTTGATCTCTCTCTCCCTCGTGTTCTTGATTTGGCACAATCTTGATGTACTGCGAGCTTGTTACTATAGTTGGATCATGTGATGTTTCTCCCCCTCTACCTTCTTGTGATGAATTCGGTCTTGCTCTTTGAGGTTTCATTATGTTGGATTGAGTATTTGATTTGAGAACACTTGATGTATGTCTTGCGATGGGATATCTGTGGTGACAATGGGATGTTTGATGTCTACTACGGAACCTTCTTCTTGTAGACTTGTGTTGGGACTCCAAGCGCGGAGTTTTGTAGGACAGTAGCAAATTTCCCTCAAGTGGATGACCTAAGGTTTATCAATCCGTGGGAGGCGTAGGATGAAGATGGTCTCTCTGAAACAACCCTGCAACCAAATAACAAAGAGTCTCTTGTGTCCCCAACACACCCAATACAATGGTAAATTGTATAGGTGCACTAGTTCGCCAAAGAGATGGTGATACACGTGCAATATGGATAGTAGATATAGGTTTTTGTAATCCGAAAATATAAAAACAGCAATGTAGCAAGTAACAAAAAGTGAGCGAAAATGGTATTGCAATGCTTGGAAACAAGCCCTAGGGTTCATACTTTCACTAGTGCAAGTTCTCTCAACAATGATAACATAATTAGATCATATGACAATCCCTCAACATGCAACAAAGTGTCACTCAAAAGTCACTAATAGAGGAGAACAAACGAAGAGATTATTGTAGGGTATGAAACCACTTCAAAGTTATTCTTTCTTATCGATCTATTGGGCTATTCCTGTAAGTGTCACAAACAGCCCTAGAGTTCGTACTAAAATAACACCTTAAGATACACATCAACCAAAACCCTAATGTCACCTAGATACTCCAATGTCAGCACAATTATCCACGGGTTTGATTATATGATATGCATCACACAATCTCAGATTCATCTATTCAAACCAACACAAAGAACTTCAAAGAGTGCCCCAAAGCTTCTACAGGAGAGTCAAGACGAAAACGTGTGCCAACCCCTATGCATAAGTTCAGAAGGTCACATAACCCGCAAGTTGATCACCAAAACATGCATGAAGTAGATCACGTGAATATCCCATTGTCACCATAGATAAGCACATGCAAGACATACATCAAGTGTTCTAAAATCCTTAAAGACTCAATCCGATAAGATAACTTCAAAGGGAAAACTCAATCCATTACAAGAAGGTAGAGGGGGAGAAACATCATAAGATCCAGCTATAATATCAAAGCTCGCAGTACATCAAGATCGTGCCAAATCAAGAACACGAGAGAGAGAGAGAGATCAAACACATAGCTACTGGTACATACCCTCAGCCCCGAGGGTTAACTACTCCCTCCTCGTCATGGAGAGCGTCGGGATGATGAAGATGGCCACCGGTGATGATTTCCCCCTCCGGCAGGGTGCCGGAATAGGGTCCCGATTGGTTTTTGGTGGCTACAGAGGCTTGCGGCGGCGGAACTCCCGATCTAGGTTTATTTTCGGGGTTTTCCCTATTTATAAGAATTTTTGGTGTCGCGGACAAGTCAGGAGGAGCCACGAGGGGCCCACAAGGTCAGGGGCGCGCCCTAGGGGGGCATGCCCCCCACCCTTGTGGTGGCCTCGGGACTCCTCTGATGCATCTCCGGTGCTCCGTGGGCTTCTTTTGGTCCATAAAAAATTGTCGTAAAGTTTCAGGTCAACTGGACTCCGTTTGATATTCCTTTTCTGCGAAGCTCAAAAACAAGGAAAAAATGTAAACCGCACCGGCTCTAGGTTAATAGGTTAGTCCCAAAAATCATATAAAATAGTATATAAATGCATATAAAACATCCAATCTTGATAATATAATAGCATGGAACAATAAAAAATTATAGATACGTTGGAGATGTATCAAGCATCCCCAAGCTTAATTCCTACTCGTCCTCGAGTAGGTAAATGATAAAAACAGAATTTTTGATGTGGAATGCTAGCAAGTGCACAAGTTTGATCAATGATAATTTCAATCACTTTTTCTAGCATCATTACATATCATAACAATAGCTCATATCATAGAGCTTCGCATGATCAAGTAACACGCTATTCACATGTTAAAAAATAGACCATAATCTTTCTTGAAAACTAACAAACTATATTCTCAGTCATTAAACAATTGCAATTCACCTTATTTTCAGGAAGGGTCTATGTAAGAGCTTTGATTTTGCAAATCCCACATACTCAACTATCATATACTCTTCCATGATTGCTACCACTCAAAGCATATTTTTAGAACAAATAGCATCCATTGAACACAGAGAAAGATAGGGGCTTACTGTTTCGCCTCCCAACTTATTTATCATATAGATAATTGTCAACAATAATAATTCATGATCAAATATATTTGAATGACCATATATGCTTAGGTCTTTCCCTATCACATGATGCTTGCCAGCTAAAGAGTAGGTTGGAATGAGAGGGAATACTACTGACTCTTGCATAAAAGTAAAAGATAGGCCCTTCGCAGAGGGAAGCAGGGATTTGCATAGGTGCCAGAGCTTGAAGCTTTTAAAACAGAGATGAAAATAATTTTGAGAGGTATGCTTTCATTGTCAACATAACGACCAAGAGTTCCCAATATCTTCCATACTAAATACATTATAGGCGGTTCCCAAGCAGAAAGGTAAAGTTTTTACTCCCCCTCCACCAACAATCACACTCCACGGCTTGTCTGAAACAACGGGTGCCGTCCAACTATCGAAAATCCTAGGGCAGTTCTGTTTAAATTATTTGCGATTTTGTTTTTGATCTTTTGATCATACGACTGGGCATCCCAGTTACCAGCCATTTTCTCGTGAATGATGAGCGGAGTCCACTCATCGTGAGAATAACCCACCTAGCATGGAAGATACTGATAGCCCCTAGTCGCTACATGAGCGATTCGGGCATACAAAACAGATTGTTATTTGAAGTTTACAGTTTGGCACATGCAAATTTACTTGGAACGACAGGTAAATACCGTGTATAGGTAGATATGGTGGACACTCATGGAAGAAACTTGGTTCAAGTAATTTTGATGCACAAGCACTATTCCCGCTTAATACAGAAATTTAGGCTAGCAAAAGATTCTAAATAGCAAGCACCACATGCTGGAGGATCCATAACAATATAACTTCTATACAAGTATACCCAAGCATAACTCATTATGTTGTCTTCCTTGTCCAAATTTAACTAATTTTCTCAGGTTTGAAAATAATTAATGGGGCTCACAATCATAGAAGATGTCCAAGATAGTATATTTATATGTGAAATCTCTCTTCCTTCAATATTCTTTCATGAATTGTTTAAGTGACCAATACTATGCTTGATAACTTTCAATATATTTACCACCTCTAATTCATATATGTGAAGTCATTACTCCCCATGGTATAAGCATATGAAACATATATAAATTTAGATTTATGGTATTCAATTCATTCAAGCATTTACTCATAGGATATAAGTGAAGCACATGGGTAAATGACAAACTACTCCAAAAAGATATAAGTGAAGATCAATGAGTAGTCAAATAATTATTTAGCTATGTGAGGACTCTCTCTCATTTAAGTATTTCAGATCTTAAGTAATTTATTCAAACAGCAAGAAAAACAAAAAAATGACATTGCAAGGATAGCACATATCATGGGAGGAAGCAAAAACTTAGGCTCAACCAAAACTGACCGATAGTTGTTGAAGAAGAAAGGTGGAATGCCTATCGGGGCATCCCCAAGCTTAGAGGCTTGAGACTTATTGAAATATTAATTAGATATTCCTTGGGAATCCCCAACCTTAAGCTTTTGTGTCTCCTTAATTCCTTTCATATCACGGTTTCCCTAAAGCTTAAAAACTCCATCCACACAAAATTCAACAAGAACTCGTGAGATAAGTTAGTATAAATCCATGCAAAACCTTATCATTCTCTACTGTAGAAAATCACTAAAATTATTATTTGATATTGCATACTAAATTCCTCTGCATATTTAATACTCCTATCCTAAAATCGAATCATTAAACAAACAAACAGATGCAAACAATGCAAACATAACAGCAATCTGTCTAAACAGGATAGTTTGTAAAGAATGCAAGAGGAATCATACTTCCCTAACTCCAAAAATTCTGAAAAAATACCACACTGTAGATAATGTTTTGTTACTCATTGTGTACAAATTTCAAGATTTTATCATGTTCTGACTATTCACAAATATTGGAAACATAACCGCAAACTTTCTGTTTTTAAAACAGCAACATATGGACTTGCAAAATAAGCATGGTAAAGGCTACACTTGACTTTTTATTGAACTAGAAGGTGAAAACATTACTCTAAATAGCATCAAGAAAATCTAAAGAAAAGAAAATGACGCTCCAAGCAAAACACATATCATGTGGTGAATAAAAATATAGCTCCAAGTAAGGTTACCGATGAACGAAGACGAAAGAGGGGATGCCATCCGGGGCATCCCCAAGCTTAGGCTCTTGGTTGTCCTTGAATATTACCTTGGGGTGCCCTTGTAATCCCCAAGCTTAGGCTCTTGAAACTTCTTATTCCATAGTCCATCGAAACTTTACCCAAAACTTGAAAACTTCACAACACAAAACTTAACAGAAAACTCGTGAGCTCCGTTAGTGTAAGAAAATAAATCACCACTTAGGTACTGTCAAGACAAGATTCATAATTTTTCTCACATGATGCCTACTGTACCCTATAATTTCTACAATTTATATTAAGCAATATGAGCCATATAAACTAGAAAACAAGCAAACTATGCATCAAAAACAGAATCTGCCAAAAATAGAACAGTCTGTAGTAATCTGGATATTTCGAATACTTCTGTAACTCCAAAAATCCTGAGAAATTAGTTATATAAACACTCTTATATTAGTTTACGAAGGAAGTACTATGCAATTTGTCTATTAATCTTCTGCAAAAAGAATCAACTAAAAATCACTCTTCAGCTAGAAATGAGAATTGTTTTCGTGAGCGCAGAAGTTTCTATTTTTCAGCAAGATCAAATCAACTATCACCATAGACCATACCAAAGGCTTTACTTGGCACTTTATTGAAACAAAAGCTATAAAACATGATTACTAAAGTAGCATAATCATGTGAGCACACTAAAACAGTAGGGGTAGAAATTGGGTTGTCTCCCAACAAGCGCTTTTCTTTAATGCCTTTTTAGCTAGGCATGATGATTTCAATGATGCTCGCATAAAAGATACTTAATTGAAGCATAAAGAGAGCATCATGAAGCATATGACAAGCACGTTTAAGTCTAACCCACTTCCTATGCATAGGGGTTTTGTGAGCAAATAACTTATGGGAACAAGAATCAACTTGCATAGGAAGGGAAAACAAGCATAACTTCAAGATTTTCAACACATAGAGAGGAAACTTGATATAATTGCGACTACTACAAGCATATATTCCTCCCTCATAATAATTTTCAGTATCATCATGAATGAATTCAACAATATAACCATCACATAAATCTTTCTTTTCATGATCTACAAGCATAGAAATTTTATTACTCTCCACATAAGCAAATTTATTCTCATTCAGAATGGTGGGGGTATCATAAAAAACTCGAATACTATAAATTGTTTCCATATTAAAAGAATAATGTTCAGAAAAAGGGTAATCATAATTATGATAAGCTTTATAAATATAATCGTCACTACTTTTTATGACATAAGTGACATCACAATAATCATCATAAGTAGCAACTTTGTTCTCATCATAATCGATTGAAACCTCTTCCAAGATAGTGGAATCATTAATAAATAAAGTCATGACCTCTCCAAATCCACTTTTATCATTAGAATAAGATTCAACACCCTCCAAAATAGTGGGATCACTACTTCCTAAAGTTTGACACTCTTCCAAAGCCACTTTCATAAATATTGCAATCATCATAAAACAGGAGGCATGCTATCATCATAATATATTTGCACATCAAGACTCGGGGGACTAAAAATATCATCTCCATTAAACATAGCATCCCCAAGCATGGGCCTTTGTATATCACAAGCATACTCACTCTCATCATTAATAATATGAATGGCACCAACAGTATACCAATTACTATCATCACAACTTTCTAAGTTGGTGCCAAAAGGATTTTCAAGATTATAACAAGTATCATTACTTTCCCAATCATAATCATCATAATGAGTAATAGGCATAACAATAATAGGAGCAACATCATTCGGGAGGTATACCTGTTTACCTTTGCTTCTCCATCTTTTATTTTTCTTCTTCACATCATGTGTGGGTTTTATCACCCTTTTGGAACTCCTTATTGATGAGATTGGTTGAATAAAAAGCTCATCCTCGTTACCTAATTCATCATAAGAGAAAATAGGAGGATATTGGGAAACCTCTTCCCCTTTGTTAGTATTCTCTTCATCTTCTATTTGTTTTCTTGTCTTGAAGTAATTGGAAATATAAGGATTCTCAATGCAATTCACCGCACAATACATTTAAATTTCCTCTACATCGAAATCAAGAACTCTCTCAAAATAATATTCTAGAGAAATCATTATGATGTGCATTATACGTTTCATTTCTTCATATCTCAAAAGCATACTAAGTTCATTATGATGTGCAAGAGAAATCAAGTCATCACACTTTTTGGACACAACGCGATCATGAAACAATTTGCATTGGAGGTTTGAATGACCAAGTTCATTGCAAAGTTCACAAGGATTGCGAAAAATATTAAACTTTTCAGCACAAACATCTAGCCTCTCTTGCAACAATTTAGTTTCTAAGTGCTTATGCCTCTTACAAAATCTATCTTCCCTATTTGGTATGTAACAGCAAACTCTATGCACTCCACAAAAATGGGCATGCTTATAGGAAACATTTTTATCATGACTAGTACAATCATCATTAGTACTATGGATATTCAAAGAATTCATACTAACAACATTGCAATAATGCTCATCATTCAAAGATTGTATGTAAAATATTGTATTGCATTCTTCCTCTAGCAATTCGGCACAATTATCGGAATCCTTATTTTCACGAAAGACATTAAAAAGATGAAGCATATGTGGCAACCTCAATTTCATTTTTTTAATTTTTTTTATAAACTAAACTAGTGATAAAACAAGAAATTAAAAGATTCGATTGCAAGATCTAAAGATATAACTTCAAGCACTCACCTCCTCGACAACGGCGCCAGAAAAGAGCTTGATGTCTACTAGGCAACCTTCTTCTTATAGACTCGTATTGGGCCTCCAAACGCAGAGTTTTGCAGGACAATAGCAAATTTCCCTCAAGTGGATGACCTAAGGTTTATCAATCCGTTGGAGGCGTAGGATGAAGATGGTCTCTCTCAAACAACCCTGCAACCAAATAACAAAGAGTCTCTTGTGTCCCCAACACACCCAATACAATGGTAAATTGAATAGGTGCAGTAGTTCGGCGAAGAGACGGTGATACAAGTGAAATATGGATAGTAGATATCGGTTTTTGTAATATGAAAATATAAAAACAGCAAGGTAGCAAGTAACAAAAGTGAGCGAACGGTATTGCAATGCTTGGAAACAAGGCCTAGGGTTCATACTTTCACTAGTGCAAATTCTCTCAACAATGATAACATAATTAGATCATATGACAATCCCTCGACATGCAACAAAGAGTCACTCCAAAGTCACTAATAGCGGAGAACAAACGAAGAGATTATTGTAGGGTATGAAACCACTTCAAAGTTATTCTTTCTGATCGATCTATTGGGCTATTCCTATAAGTGTCACAAATAGCCCTAGAGTTCATACTAAAATAACACCTTAAGATACACATCAACCAAAACACTAATGTCACCTAGATACTCCAATGTCACCACAAGTATCTGAGGGTTTGATTATACGATATGCATCACACAATCTTAGATTCATCTATTCAAACCAACACAAAGAACTTCAAAGAGTGCCCCAAAGCTTCTACAGGAGAGTCAAGACGAAAACGTGTGCCAACCCCTATGCATAAGTTCAGAAGGTCACATAACCCGCAAGTTGATCACCAAAACATACATGAAGTAGATCATGTAAATATCCCATTGTCACCACAGATAAGCACATGCAAGACATACATCAAGTGTTCTAAAATCCTTAAAGACTCATTCCGATAAGATAACTTCAAAGGGAAAACTCAATCCATTACAAGAAGGTAGAGGGGGAGAAACATCATAAGATCGAACTATAATAGCAAAGCTCACGGTACTTCAAGATCGTGCCAAATCAAAAACATGAGAGAGAGAGAGAGAGAGATCAAACACATAGCTACTGGTACATACCCTCAACCCCGAGGGTTAACTACTCCCTCCTCGTCATGGAGAGCGCCAGGATGATTAAGATGGCCACCGGTGATGATTTCCCCCTCCGGCAGGGTGCCGGAGCAAGGTCCCGATTGGTTTTTGGTGGCTACAGAGGCTTGCGGTGGCGGAACTCCCAATCTAGGTTTATTTTCGGGGTTTTCCCTATTTATAAGAATTTTTGGCGTCAGGGACAAGTCAGGAGGAGCCACGAGGGGCCCACAAGGTCGGGGGGGACGCCCTAGGGGGGCGGCGCCCCCACCCTTGTGGTGGCCTCGGGACTCCTCTGATGCATCTCCGGTGCTCCGTGGGCTTCTTGTGGTCCATAAAAAATCGTCATAAAGTTTCAGGTCAATTGGACTCTGTTTGATATTCCTTTTCTGTGAAGCTCAAAAAACAAGGAAAAAACACAAACTAGCACTGGGCTCTAGGTTAATATGTTAGTCCCAAAAATCATATAAAATAGTATATAAATGCATATAAAACATCCAAGATTGATAATATAATAGCATGGAACAATCAAAAATTATAGATACGTTGGAGACGTATCAATGTTCTATTGATTCATTTGATGTATGTTTTGGCACTCAACTCGCGGATTCCCGAGGTGACACTGGGGTAATCTATGCATAGGGGTTGATTCACATTTTCGTCCTACGTTCTCCGATAGAAACTTTTCGTGATTCTTTGTTGCATGTTGAGGGATTGTTATATGATTCAATTTTGTTATCATTGTTGAGATAATTTGCACTAGTGAAAGTATGAACCCTAGGCCTTGTTTTCAAGCATTGCAATACCGTTTCTGCTCACTTTTGTTACTAGTTACCTTGCTGTTTTTATATTTTCATATTACAAAAACCTATATCTACTATCCATATTACGCTTGTATCACCATCTCTTCACCGAACTAGTGCACCTATACAATTTACCATTGTATTGGGTGTGTTGGGAACACAAGAGACTCTTTGTTATTTGGTTGCAGGGTTGTTTGAGAGGGACCATATTCATCCTACGCCTCCCACGGATTGATAAACCTTAGGTCATGCACTTGAGGGATATTTGCTACTATCCTACAAAACTCTGCGCTTGGAGGCCCAACACGAGTCTACAAGCAGAAGGTTGCGTAGTAGACATCAAGCTCTTTTCTGGCGCCATTCCTGGGGAGGTGAGTGCTTGAAGGTAGTATATCTTTAGATCTTGTAATTGAATCTTTTAGTTTCTTGTTTTATCACTAGTTTAGTCTATAAAAGAAACTAAAAAAGTGGAATTGAGGTTGCCTCATATGCTTCATCTTTTTAATGTCTTTTGTGAAAATGATGGAAAGGAAAATTGTTCTCAAGTGTTAGAAGAAGAAATCTATAAAATGTTTGGCACTAAAGCTTTGAATGATGAGCATGATTGCAATGTTTTTAGAATGAATTCTTTGAATATCCATGATGCTAATGATATGCAAACCCATAAGCTTGGGGATGCTATGTTTGATGAAGATGATAATTATAGTCCCCTAAGTTTTGGTGATTTTTTATTATGATGATAACATGCCTCATATTTATGATGATCATGTTGATGAAAGTGGGTTTGGAAGAGTGTCAACTCTAGGAAATAATGATCCCACTATTTTGGAGGGTGTTGAATCTTATTGCTATAATTATGAAAGTGGATTTGGAGAGATCATAACTTTATTTAGTGATGAATCCACCATTTTGGAAGAGGTTCCAATTGACTATGATAAAAAGTTGCTATCTATGATGATTCTTGTGATGATATGTATGCTATAAAGAGTAGTGATATCCATGAAACTTGTCATCATGATTTTAATGCTCAAATTGATTATGTGAATCAAGTGCCATATGATAGTTATTCCATTGAATTTGCTCCCACTACTATTCATGAGAACAAATTTGCTTATGTGGAGAGCAGTAAATTTTCAATGCTTGTAGATCATGAAAAGAATGCTTTATGTGATAGTTATATTGTTGAATTCATTCATGATTCTACTGAAAATTATTATGAGAGAGAAATATATGCTTGTAGGAATTGCAATAACATCAAGTTTCTTCTCTATGTGTTGAAAGTTTTGAGTTATGCTTGTTTTGCCTTCCTATGCTAGTTGATTCTTGCTCACATAAATTGTTTGCTCACAAAATGCCTATGCATAGGAAGTGGGTTAGACTTAAATGTGCTAGTCATATGCTTCATGATGCTCCCATTATGTTTCAATTCTTATCTTTTATCTGAGTATCATCGAAATCATCATGCCTAGCTAAAAAGGCGATAAAGAAAAGTGCTTGTTGGGAGACAACCCAAGATTTACCACTACTGTTTTTGTGTGTTCGCATGATTAAGCTACTGTGGTAATCATGTTTTACAGCTTTTTTTCAATAAATTACCAAGTAAATCCTTTGGGGTAGTGTGGATGATAGTTGACTTGATTCTGTGCAAAAACATAAACTTCTGTAGAAGAATTTTGAAATTTTACTGGAGCGTGATAAATTTCTGAATTATTGACACATGATTGATATACAAATTTCCTATATTGTCGTAAATTTTCAGAACTTTTGGATTTACATAAGTATAGGAAGTTTCCATATTACTACGGATTGTTATGTTTTTTGACAGATTCTGTTTTCATTGTGTTGTTTGCTTATTTTGATGAATCTATGGGTAGTATCGGAGGGTATGAACCATGGAGAAGTTGGAATACAGTAGATATAATACCAATATAAATTTAGAATGAGTTCACAACAGTACCTAAGTGGTGATTTATTTCATTATACTAATGGATCTCATGAGTTTTCTGTTGAGTTTTGTGTTGGAAGTTTTCAAGTTTTGGGTAAAAATTTGATGGACTATGGAATAAGAAGCGGCAAGAGCCTAAGCTTGGGGATGTCAAGGCACCCCAAGGTAATATTCAAGGACAACCAAGCATCTAAGCTTGGGGATGCCCGGATGCCATCCCCTCTTTCGTCTTTAATCCATCGGTAAATTTACTTGAGGCTATATTTTTATTCACCACATGATATGTGTTTTGCTAGGAGTGTCTTGTATGATATGAGTATTTGCTTTTTGGTTTTACACAATCATCCTTGTTGTACACACCTTTTGAGAGGGACACACATTAATCGTTAATTTATTAGAATACCCTAATATGTGCTTCACTTATATCTTTTGAGATGGGTAGTTGCTCTAGTGCTTCACATATATCTTTTTAGAGCATAGAGGTGGTTTTATTTTGAAGAAATTTATGAACTCTCATGCTTCACTGATAACCCACAAGTATAGGGGTTCGCAACAGTTTTTGAGGGTAGATTATTCAACCCAAATTTGTTGATTCGACACAAGGGGAGCCAAAGAATATTCTCAAGTATTAGCAGTTGAGTTGTCAATTCCACCACACCTGGATAACTTAATATCCGCAGCAAAGTTTTTAGTAGCAAAGTAATATGATAGTAGTGGTAATGGTAACAAAAGTAATGGAAGCAAAAGTAATATTTTTGGTATTTTGTAGTGATTGTAACAGTAGCAACGGAAAAGTAAATAAGCAAAGAACCAATATAGGAAAAGCTCGTAGGCATTGGATCGGTGATGGATAATTATGCCGGATGCGGTTCATCATGTAACAATCATAACATAGGGTGACACAGAACTAGCTCCAATTCATCAATGTAATGTAGGCATGTATTCCGAATATAGTCATACGTGCTTATGGAAAAGAACTTGCATGCCATCTTTTGTCCTACCCTCCCGTGGCAGCAGGGTCCTAATGGAAACTAAGGGATATTAAGGCCTCCTTTTAATAGAGAACCGAAACAAAGCATTAGCACATAGTGAATACATTAACTCCTCAAACTATGGTCATCATCGGAGTGGTCCCGATTATTGTCACTTCGGGGTTGCCGGATCATAACACATAGTAGGTGAATATAGACTTGCAAGATAGGATCAAGAACTAACATATATTCATGAAAACATAATAGGTTTAGATTTGAAATCATGGCACTCGGGCCCTAGTGACAAGCATTAAGCATAGCAAAGTCATAGCCCATCAATCTCAGAACATAGTGGATACTAGGGATCAAACCCTAACAAAACTAACTCGATTACATGATAGATCTCATCCAACCCATCACCGTCCAGCAAGCCTACGATGGAATTACTCACACACGGCGGTGAGCATCATGAAATTGGTGATGGAGGATGGTTGATGAAGACGACGGCGACGAATCCCCCTCTCCGGAGCCCCAAACGGACTCCAGATCAGCCCTCCCGAGAGGTTTTAGGGCTTGGCGGCAGCTCCGTATCGTAAAACGCGATGATTTCTTCTCCTTGATTTTTTTCTCTTCGAAAGCAAATATATAGAGTTGGAGTTGGCGTCGGAGGAGCCTCAGGGGGCCCACGAGGTAGGGGCGCGCCCTGAGGCGCCCCCACCTCGTGGACAGGTGGTGGGCCCCCTGGCCTTCATCTTTTGCAATGATTTTTTATTATTTCCGAAAAGATGTTCCGTGAAGTTTCAGGTCATTCCGAGAAGTTTTGTTTCTGCAGATAAATAACACCATGGCAATTCTGCTGAAAACAACGTCAGTCTGGGGTTAGTTCCATTCAAAACATGCAAGTTAGAGTCCAAAACAAGGGCAAAAGTGTTTGGAAAAGTAGATACGACGGAGACGTATCAACTCCCCCAAGCTTAAACCTTTGCTTGTCCTCAAGCAATTCAGTTGAAAAAATGAAAGTGATAAAGAAAAACTTTTACAAACTCTGTTTGCTCTTGTTGTTGTGAATATGTAAAGCCAGCATTCAAGTTTTCAGCAAAGATTATGACTAACCATATTTGCAATAATTCTCAGGTCTCATTTTTACTCATATCAATAGCATAATCAACTAGCAGCCATAATAATAAATCTCGGATGACAACACTTTCTCAAAACAATCATAATATAATATAACAGGATGGTATCTCGCTAGCCCTTTCTGAGACCGCAAAACATAAATGCAGAGCACCTTTAAAGATCAAGGACTGACTAGACATTGTAATTCATGGTAAAGGAGATCCAATCACAATCATACCCAATATAAATTAATAGTAATGAATGCAAATGACAGCTGCGCTCTCCAGCTAGTGCTTTTTAATAAGAGGGTGATGACTCAACATAAAAGTAAATAGATAGGCCCTTCGTAGAGGGAAGCAGGGATTTGTAGAGGTGCCAAAGCTCGGTTTTGAAATAGAGATAAATAATATTTTGAGTGGTATACTTTCATTGTCAACATAACAACCAAGAGATGGCGATTTCTTCGATGCTACACACATTATAGGCGGTTACCAAACGGAATGGTAAAGTTTATACTCCCCCTCCACCAACAAGCATCAATCCATGACTTGCTCAAAACAACGAGTGTCTCCAACTAGCAACAGTCTGTGGGGAGTTTTGTTTGAAATTAATTTTGATTTAGTTTGCATAAAGCATGGGACTGGGCATCCCGGAGACCAGCCATTTTCTCGTGAATGAGGAGCGGAGTCCACTCCTCGTGAGAATAACCCGCCTAACATGGAAGATAAGGGAAGCCCTAGTTGATACATGAGCTATTCGAGCATACAAAACAGAATGTTTATTTGAAGGTTTAGAGTTTGGCACATACAAATTTACTTGGAACGGCAGGTAGATACCGCATATAGGAAGGTATGGTGGGCTCATATGGAATAACTTTGGGGTTTAAGGAATTGGA
The DNA here is from genome assembly GCA_021605145.1 of Aegilops bicornis. NCBI lineage: Eukaryota > Viridiplantae > Streptophyta > Magnoliopsida > Poales > Poaceae > Aegilops > Aegilops bicornis. The sequence continues at coordinate 508,591,058 of CM038672.1, forward strand.
TGCACAAGCAGCATTCCCGCTTAGTACAAGTGAAGGCTAGCAAAAGACTGAGAAGCAACCAAATAGAGAGCGACAACATTCATGAACATGCACTAAAATTAATAAACATTGGATGCAAGCATGATTAGGATATAATCCACCATGAACATAAATATCGTGAAGGCTATGTTGATTTTGTTTCAACTACATGCGTGAACATGTGCCAAGTCAAGTCACTTAAATCATTCAAAGGAGGATACCACCCCACTATACCACATCACAACCATTTTAATAGCATGTTGGCACGCAAGGTAAACCATTATAACTCATAGCTAATCAAGCATGGCACAAGCAACTATGATCTCTAATTGTGATTGCAAACATGTTTATTCATAATAAGCTGAATCAAGAACGATGAACTCATCATATTTACAAAAACAAGAGAGGTCGAGTTCATACCAGCTTTTCTCATCTCAGTCAGTCCATCATATATCATCATAATTGCCTTTCACTTGCACGACTGTCGTGGTATTCTCACGGGGGGGGGGGGGGTGCAAGATGACATATGCCACAAGGTGGCTTCGTGTGAGGGCAAGACTGCTGCCGGAATATCCAGGGACGGGTATGCGAGTAGCACGCGCTAGTTTACCCAGGTTCGGGGCTCTCCGGAGAGATAACACCCCTACTCCTGCATGTCTGAGTATATCTAGTATATCTGGTACAGAGTGCTCCTGGAGCTGTATCTGAGGTCAGTGCCATAGGCATCTGGCCTCGTATATGCCTCGTATGTGGCATGCTAGTGGCCCGCCATGCTCATGGCCGTGAGCATGTGGGGCTCATGCGTGAGTGCATGAGAGAGTGAGTCCATGGGGATCCCCCCATGGATGGATGGATGTGTGCCTTTATATAGGCAAGGCTAGCTTACTTCCTAAGCTATGTAGGCATGGTAGATAGCTAGCTAGTAGCATGGTGGGTGTCATCCTTGTCCCCTGGGTCACTTCATAAATAGTGCCAGGGACAAGTGACCTTATACATGATGGCTGGGGTGTCACGTGAACAGTCTTGAAATACGGTCGTCACGTCGGGCTGTAGTCGGCCGGTCGGTTGGTTAAGCGCAATCGGCGGTCGGTGGTTGGCGTAATCGGCGATCGGCTGGTTAGCGATCGGCAGCCATCGATCGGCAACCAGAATCGGCTGGTGGCGCGATCGGCGATAACAATCGGCTGGTGCGGGGAGTCGGCAGACTAGCGATCGGCTGGTGGTGCGATCGGCGACTGCGGTCGGCCAGTGGTCTGATCGGTGACTGCGGTCGGCCGGTGGCCTTGATCGGCAACTGCGATCGGCTGACTAGCAGCCGGTAGGGTGGTTGGTGAGGGCTTGCTAGCCCCGATGTCTTGAATAATTGTCTTGCCGTCTTCGGGGTATCCGTGTCCAATTACTCCGACAGTAGCCCCCAAGCCTCCGGGCAAATTGGCAAAGTTGGGCGGAGGTTTTTGTGGCGAGTGTTCATGGAAATGATCATGAAAAAAGACAAAGTTGGTCCACGCAGATATATCAAATGATTGCTTTTAGCATTGCAAGTTTTATGCGGAGGGTGTCGACTCGGTTTCGTCCGAGCCCCCTTAATCTTTTTCGTGTTCCCTCCGCTTTTTGGCTTGGGCTCTCGCTCGCCGGACAGCCGCTCTGCGATGCAATGGTCGAGAGTGGGCAGCAGTGGAGTGTACAGTACTCAAAGTCTGGGAGCAGATTCAACCGAGTTGATACTTGTAAAGTAAATGGTCGGGTCGCCCGAAGCATTTCTCTTCCCGGACGTTTTTCGCGTGGGCGGCCTCCAGCGTTCACTCTTGCTAGCCGGACAGGCGCTCTGCGGTCTGTGGCTGAGATGGGCCTTTGGTACTGCACACGCTACTAAGCCGTCTGCCGGAAATAGCGTCTCAGGCCAAGCGGCCAGCCCCCGGGCCAACTCTGGCCGGGCGCCGTAATGACAGTGATGCAACCGTAATGAAATGCGAGTAGCCCCGAGCATCGCTCGGGGTTATCCATGCTCTTGTGGTGCAAAAAATATGCGGGTGAAGAGCTCACACTGTTTTTCGTGTAGTCGCGGTCGTCGAAGACAGCCGGCGCGGCTCGGCGCTCGCGGAGTGCGCCGACTCACCCGCTGGGTGTGGCTTTCAAGCCCCCGGGTGCTCGAAGCGGGGCCCCGGCCGGTCAGGCTCGACCGGCCAGGCGGCGAGGCGTCTTGCAACGCCCTTCTTCTTCTTTTTCTCTTCTGCCGGCTGCTGGTAGCCGGATAAAACTCTTCTCTTGTCTGCAATCTTGGCGCCAACAAGACTCATTGGTGTAGCCTCGAGATTCGGGCTGATCACGAAAGGCCAGCCGGATCTCCCGTAACTACTTTGTCTTCTTTGCGGGCGTCAACAAGACTGGTGTAGCCCCGAGATTCGGGCGATCGCTGAAAGCAGGGCCGGATCTCCCGGTGACTATTTTGTCCTCTTCTCTTTCTCTTCAGCCGGTGCGAGACGGACCGACTTCGTCGGTCGGTCGGCCGGATGCGAAGTGGGCGAAGAACCAGCCGTCCAGCCGCAACGCTGGCTGTTGACCGAACAATGGGCTGATCGCACCGCAAAGTCGGAATCTTCTTTTCTCTTTTTTTTTCAGGTCCAACTCTAGCTGGCTTGACTTTTCTCTTTTCAGCCGGCCTCCCATTTTTTTTTTGGCAGCGGCCCGACTCTTCTCTTTCTCTGTCTCCTTGAAGGGCAGTCCCTCAGCCTCTGCCGAGCAGCCGACTGGGTGGGCGCCGGAGGCGGAGGGGGCCGAGCCGGCTAGGCGTGGGCGGCGTCGGAAGCCTGCCGGCTGGCGCGGCGTCTTGAGGCGGCCGCGGGCACCGCGAGGAGGCCGACCACGGGCGGATGAGCGGTCGGCCCGGGTGAAGTCGGACGGCGACCAAAGCAGGCGGAGCCTGCCGGGTGGCAGGAAGCCGGCCGGGGTGGAGCAGCAGCCGGGTTGCGAGAAGCTTGGCCGGGTCGCTAGGGTCGGGAGGAGATGGGGACAGCGCCTGAAGCTGGCCGACGCTGCGAAACCGCCGGCGGACGGGCTGGACCTGCCGCGCCGCTAGAGCCGAGGACGAGGCGGAGACGGCCGGGCGCGGACCCAGCGCGCAAGCGGCGACCCGGCCAACCAGCGTGGGGAGGCGACCCGGAGCGGGCGACGCGAGAGGATGCGCTGGCGCGAAAGCCGGGCCAACCGCAGTGGCGGAGGCGGCCGCGGCGGGGCGGACCGGCGCGAAGACAGCTGTGCCAGCAGCGCTGGCACGACGCTGGTCGGGCGAGGCCGACGGCGGGAGCCGGCGGAGACGGGCGGCCGGGTGCTGGGACCCGGCGCGGCGCGTGGCGGCCGACGCGGGGAGCGGAGCCGGCCCGAGGGTTGGGGGCGAAGCCGGCGCTGTGGAGCGGCCGTGGACGCAGCTGCACGCAGCCGCGGTGGACTGCGTAGCCTGGAGCAGCGACGGGCGCCGTATGGTGCTTTTTTCTTCATTTTTTGTCTGTACTACTAGGCCAGAGAGGAACGAGATCTGTGCGGCCATGAGCATGGGCTGGCGTTGTTAGCCATGGTATGGTAGGCACAAGGCCGAAAAGTGGTGCAGTGGATAGAGGAACGGAGGTGCTGGCCATGGGGATCGACCGGCCATTGGTGGATTTCTACAAAGGCTAAAGCGAGGGAAGAGCATGGAGATTTCGCAGAGAAGGGGAGAACGCAGCTTCCGCGAGCATGGCGAGGGCCCTTGGTGCCGAGGTCGACGGTGAGGACGCGCCGTCCCGCGCGGCCGTCCCCGCGGACGCGGCCGGAGAGACGGCAGCGACGTAGCGGAGGTGGTGACGAAGATGGCGAGGCCGACGACGAGGTCGCGCCGTCCCGCACGGACGCTCCGAGGGCGGGTCGAAGTCGAGCCCCCGAGCGCTACCGGAGAGACGATGCGATGCCGCGGTGGTGATGACAAAGATGGTCCCGCCCGGACTGCGAAACCAGCAGCCGCGCGGTAGCATAGTACCGCCCCACGGTGGGCGCCAAATGTCGTGGTATTCTCACGGGGGGTGCAAGACGACATATGCCACAAGGTGGCTTCGTGTGAGGGCAAGACTGCTGCCGGAATATCCAGGGACGGGTATGCGAGTAGCACGCGCTAGTTTACCCAGGTTCGGGGCTCTCCGGAGAGATAACACCCCTACTCCTGCATGTCTGAGTATATCTGGTATATCTGGTACAGAGTGCTCCTAGAGTTGTATCTGAGGTCAGTGCCATAGGCATCTGGCCTCGTATATGCCTCGTATGTGGCATGCTAGTGGCCGGCCATGCTCATGGCCGTGAGCATGTGGGGCTCATGCGTGAGTGCATGAGAGAGTGAGTCCATGGGGATCCCCCCATGGATGGATGGATGTGTGCCTTTATATAGGCAAGGCTAGCTTACTTCCTAAGCTATGTAGGCATGGTAGATAGCTAGCTAGTAGCATGGTGGGGTGTCATCCTTGTCCCCTGGGTCACTTCATAAATAGTGCCAGGGGACAAGTGACACTGTACATGATATTTGGGGTGTCACGTGAACAGTCACGAATGCAGTCGTCACGTCGGGCTGTAGTCGGCGGTCGGTGGTTGGCGCGATCGGCGGTCAATTTGGTTAGTAATCGGCGGTCGGCTGGTTAGGCGCGATCGGCAGCCATCGATCGGCAACCATATCGGCCTGGTGGCGATCTGCGATAACCAATCGACTGGGCGGCGAAGTCGGCAGCCAGTGATCGGCTGGTGGTGCGATCGGCAGCCTGCGGTCGGCCAGTGGTGCGATCGGCAACTGCGGTCGGCCGGTGGCGCGATCGGCCAACTGCGGTCGGCCGTGGTGGCGATCAACAACTGCGATCGGCAGCCTAGCAGCCGACGGGTAGTTGGACTGAGGGGCTTGCTAGCCCCGATGTCTTGAATAATTGTCTTGCCGTCTTCGGGGTATTCGTGTCCAATTACTCCGACAACGACCGAACAAAGTGAATAATAATAAGAGTGCACGTGCATTGGACTAAGCTGGAATCTGCAAGCATTCAATAAACAGGAGAAGACAAGGCAATATGGGCTCTTGGTTAAATCAACAATAATGCATAAAAGAGCCACTTCAACAAATTAATCATGGTCTTCTCCTATCGACCCCCAAAGAAAAGAAAAGAAATAAAAACTACACGGGAAAGCTCCCAACAAGCAAAAGAAGAACGGGAAATATTTTTGGGTTTTCTTTTTAATTATTACTACTACAGCAAGAAAAGTAAACTACTACTAATTTTTTGGGTTTTTTTTGAAGTTTAACAAACACACAAGAAGAAAGCAGGAAAAAGAAAATAAACTAGCATGGATGTTACAGTGAAAGAATATGAGCACCGACATCTAGCAATGAGTGTGTGAACATAAATGTAATGTCGGTGGGAAATACGTACTACCCCAAGCTTAGGCTTTTGGCCTAAGTTGGTCTATTGCCAGGGATGGCCTGGCGGATATCCGTAGGTGTAGCTAGGGTCGTACTGTGATGCAGCGTTTATCGCCGCCTGAGCTGCAGCGTGGCCTCGGGCTGCCTCCGCTCTCCTCTCGTACTCATCCGCCTCCTCTCTGGTAATAATATATCTTTGTTTTGCCTGATAATCAAAGAAGGCAGGAGCAGGGAGAGTAATACGGACAACACGCCGTTTGTCAAAGATTAGTCGATACTGGAGAGGTGATTCAGTCCTCTTAACAAACTGGTGAGAGACCATAGAATTAAAATCTAAATAAGTAGGAGGCAATTCCATATCATCCTCACGAACGTCCACCTCAAGAAAATTAGCTAAGCGGGTTGCATAAATTCCTCCAAAGAAATCTCCATTATATCTATTATGATGCAACCTACGTGCTACAATGGCTCCCATATGATAAGATTGGTCTCCTAACACAGGACTCCTAAGAATACTAAGGTCAGGCACACACATATGACATGCTTCATCCTTACCAGTTATGCACCTACCTATGAAGAGAGCAAAATAATGTATAGCAGGAAAGTGAATGCTCCCTATGGTAACTTGTGCTATATCCCTGGATTCCCCTACAGTTATACTAGCAAGAAAGTTTCTAAATTCAGATTTAAGGGGATCCCTAGCACTACCCCATTGTGGAAGTTTGCAAGCAAAAGTAAAATCCTCTAAGTCCATGGTATAAGATTTTTCATAGAGATCAAACGTGACAGTTGGAGAATTACGTGAAGATGAAAATTCAAACCTCCTCACAAATGAACTAGTGAGTTCATGGTACTGTGGGCATTTGTCTGCCTCAAAGCTCTCGAGATCAGCGTTACGCAAATATGCGTTAAATTCCTCTTTGATTCCCGCTCGATCCATAAAATTTTCCGAAGGCCATTCACAGGGCCGCACTAGAGCGTCTCTTGGTGGCTCCTCATCAGCATCACGCATTGCAAGCCTGGGTCCTTGCTTCCTGGAAGAACCACCTTGGAACATTTTCCTAAGCATATTGCTTCCTCTGAAAAATTTCTGAAATTTTTAGTAACTTCAAACAAAAGTGAACCAAGCTCTACAAAATTGATAGCAACTACTCCTACAAGTGCCTAGAGGATATATCATGCATTAGAACTACTTGGAACCATATAAATTTGACATGCAAGCTCAAGAACATGGTCACCTATGCAGCACAAATTTGCAATGAATAAAGCACTGGAGCAAAAACTAATTGGACCAATGGAGGAGTCACATACCAAAGAACAATCTCCCCAAGCAGTTTTGTGAGTGGTGCTTTGAGCAAGGAGATCGAAAATCACAGCAAAGTGAGCTAGAACTCGTGCTTGAGTTGGATATTCGTGTTTGTGGGAGGAAGAAGAAGAGGATGGGTGCAGGAATAAGTGGAGGAGGGCCACCATGGGCCCACGAGGCAGGGTGGCGCGCCCTAGGGGGTAGGGCGCACCCTCCACCCTCGTGGCCAGGTGGCAGCTCCCCCCGCAGTGTTCTCAGTACCATAAATTCTCAAATATTCCAGAAAAAATCATATTAAATTGGCATGGCATTTGGAGAACTTCTATTTTCGGGGTATTTTTATATTGCACATATAAATCAGAAAACAGACAGAAAAATACTATTTTTACTTTATTACAATTAAATAACAGAGGGTAGAGAGAGGGTACAGAAGGTTGTGCCTTCTAGTTTCATCCATCTCATGTTCATCAAAAAGAATCCACTAACAAGGTTGATCAGGTCTTGTTCATAAACTCATTCCGAATAACATGAAACCGGAGAAAATTCGAATAACACTATGTTACCTCAACGGGGATATGCACATACGCAATAATAATAATATCATATTTATTCTTGACAGTACGAAGAGGAAATTCAAAACCTCCAAATATAATCAATGGAATTTTTCCAATAGAGTTGATACTATGAACTTGAGGTTGTTTCCTCGGAAAGTGTACCGTATGCTCATTACCATTAACATGAAAAGTGGCATTGCCTTTGTTGCAATCAATAACAACACCTGAAGTATTCAGAAAAGGTCTTCCAAGAATAATAGACATACTATTGTCCTCGGGGATATCAAGAATAACAAAGTCCGTTAAAATAGTAACGTTTGCAACCACAACAGGCACATCCTCACAAATATCGACAGGTATAGCAGTTGATTTATCAGCCATTTGCTAAGATATTTCAGTAGGTGTCGACTTATTCAAGTCAAGTCTACGATATAAAGAGAGAGGCATAACACTAACACCGACTCCAAGATCACATAAAGCAGTTTTAACATAATTTCCTTTAATGGAGCATGGTATAGTGGGTACTCCTGGATCTCCAAGTTTGTTCGGTATTCCACCCTTAAAAGTATAATTAGCAAGCATGGTGGAAATTTCAGCTTCCGGTATCTTTCTTTTATTAGTGACAATATCTTTCATATATTTAGCATAAGGATTCATTTTAAGCATATCACCAATCGTGACACGCATAAAAGATAGGTCTAATCATTTCAGCAAAGCGTTCAACATCCTCATCATCCTTTTTCTTGGATGGTTTGGGAGGAAAAGGCATGGGTTTCTGAACCCATGGTTCTCTTTCTTTACCATGTTTCCTAGCAACAAAGTCTCTCTTATCATAACGTTGATTCTTTGATTGTGGGTTATCAAGATCAACAACAGGTTCAACTTCTACATCGTTATCATTACTAGGTTGAGCATCATCATGAACATCATCATTAACATTTTCACTAGGTTCATGTTCATTACCAGATTGTGTTTCAGCATCAGACATAGAGATATCATTTAGATTCTCAGGTGGTTCAACAATAGGTTCACTAGAAGTTTGCAAAGTCCTATCATTTTTCTTTTTCTTCCTTTTAGAAGAACTAGGTACATCAATATTATTTCTCTGAGAATCTTGCTCAATTCTCTTAGGGTGGCCTTCAGGATACAAAGGTTCCTGAGTCATTCTACCAGTTCTAGTAGCCACTCTAATAGCATAATCATTCTTCTTACTATTCATTTCATTTAGCAAATCATTTTGAGCCTTAAGTACTAGTTCTGCTTGAGTGGTAACCATAGAAGCATGTTTGCTAACAAGTTTAAGTTCACCTCTAATATTAGCCATATAATCACCCAAGTGTTTAATCATATAAGAATTTTGTTTTAATTGTCTACCAAAATAAGCATTGAAGTTTTCTTGTTTAACAATAAAATTATCAAACTCATCAAAGCATTGTCTACCAGACTTATAGTGAGGAATATCACCTTCATCAAATCTACAGAGAGAATTTACCTTTACTACCTGTGTCGGGTTATCAAGACCAGGAGGTTCTTCAATAGGTAATGGATTAAGATCATATGTTTCTTCAACAGGAGGTAGATTAAGACCATGTATTTCTTCAATAGGAGGTAAATTCTTAACATCTTTAGCTTTAATACATTTTTCTTTCATAGATTTCTTTGCCTCTTGCATACCTTCAGGGCTGAGAAATTGAACACCTCTCTTCTTCGGAGTTGGTTTAGGAATAGGCTCAGTAATTGGAGCAGGAGCTGGCTCAGGAGGTGCCCAATTATTGTCATTTGTCAACATATTATTCAATAGAATTTCAGCTTCATCCGGTGTTCTTTCCCTGAAAAGAGAACCAGCACAACTATCCAGGTAATCTCTGGAAGCATGGGTTAGTCCATTATAAAAGATATCAAGTATTTCATTTTTCTTAAGAGGATGATCAGGCAAAGCATTAAGTAACTTGAGAAGCCTCCCCCAAGCTTATGGGAGACTCTCTTCTTCAATTTGCACAAAATTGTAAATTTCCCTCAAAGCAGCTTGTTTTTTATGAGCAGGGAAATATTTAGCAGAGAAGTAATAAATCATATCCTGGGGACTACGCACACAACCAGGATCAAGAGAATTAAACCATATCTTAGCATCATCCTTTAACGAGAACGGAAATATTTTAAGGATATAAAAGTAGCGAGATCTCTCATCATTAGTGAACAGGGTGGCTATATCATTTAATTTAGTAAGATGTGCCACAACAGTTTTAGATTCATAGCCATGAAAAGAATCAGATTCAACCAAAGTAATTATATCAGGTTCAACAGCAAATTCATAATCCTTATCGGTAACACAAATAGGTGAAGTAGCAAAAGCAGGGTCAGGTTTCATTCTATCTTTAAGAGATTGCTTATTCCATTCAGCTAATAACCTCTTGAGTTCATATCTATCTTTGCAAGCTAAAATAGCTGCAGAAGATTCCATATCAAAAACATAACCCTCAGGAATAACAGGCCTATCTTCATCATCACTTTCATCATTATAATCAGTTTCAATAATTTCTTTCTCTCTAGCCCTAGCAATTTGTTCATCAAGAAATTCACTAAGGGGCACAGTAGTATCAAGCATAGAAGTAGTTTCATCATAAGTATCATGCATGGAAGAAGTGGCATCATCAATAACATGCGACATATCGTAATCTAATAGCGTAGCGAGGTTTAGGTGTCGCAAGCTTACTCAAAACAGAAGGTGAATCAAGTGCGGAGCTAGATGGCAGTTCCTTACCTCCCCTCATAGTTGAGGGATAAATTGTTGTCTTAGTGTCTTTCAAGCTCTTCATAGTGACTAGCAGATATAAATCCCAAGTGACTCAAAGAATAGAGCTATGCTCCTCGGCAACGGCGCCAGAAAATAGTCTTGATAACCCACAAGTATAGGGGATCGCAACAGTTTTCGAGGGTAGAGTATTCAACCCAAATTTGTTGATTCGACACAAGAGGAGCCAAAGAATATTCTCAAGTATTAGCAGTTGAGTTGTCAATTCAACCACACCTAGATAACTTAATATCTGCAGGAAAGTGTTTAGTAGCAAAGTAATATGATAGTAGTGGTAACGGTAACAAAAGTAATGGAAGCAAAAGTAATATTTTTGGTATTTTGTAGTGATTGTAACAGTAGCAACGGAAAAGTAAATAAGAGAAGAACCAATATAGGAAAAGCTCGTAGGCATTGGATCGGTGATGGATAATTATGCCAGATGCGGTTCATCATGTAACAGTCATAACATAGGGTGACACAGAACTAGCTCGAATTCATCAATGTAATGTAGGCATGTATTCCGAATATAGTCATACATACTTATGGAAAAGAACTTGCATGACACCTTTTGTCCTACCCTCCCGAGGCAGCGGGGACCTAATGGAAACTAACGGATAATCAGGCCTCCTGATAATAGAGAACCGAAACAAAGCAATAGCACATAGAGAATACATGAACTCCTCAAACTATGGTCATCACCGGAGTGGTCCCGATTATTGTCACTTGAGGTTGCGGATCATAACACATAGTAGGTGACTATAGACTTGCAAGATAGGATCAAGAACTAACATATATTCATGAAAACATAATAGGTTCAGATCTGAAATCATGGCACTCGGGCCCTAGTGACAAGCATTAAGCATAGCAAAGTCATAGCAACATCAATCTCGTAACATAGTGGATACTAGGGATCAAACCCTAACAAAACTAACTCGATTACATGATAGATCTCATCCAACCCATCACTGTCCAGCAAGCCTACGATGGACTTACTCATGCACGGCGGTGAGCATCATGAAATTGGTGATGGAGGATGGTTGATGATGACGACGGCGATGAATCCCCCTCTCCGGAGCCCCGAACGGACTCCGGATCAGCCCTCCCGAGAGGTTTTAGGGCTTGGCGGCGGCTCCGTATCGTAAAATGTGATGATTTCTTCTCCTTGATTTTTCTCTCTCCGAAAGCAAATATATAGAGTTGGAGTTGGCGTCGGAGGAGCCTCAGGGGGCCCACGAGGTAGGGGGCACGCCCTAGGGGGGCGCCCCCCACCCTCGTGGACAAGTGGTGGGCCCCCTGGCCTTCATCTTTTGCAATGATTTTTTATTATTTCCGAAAAGATGTTTCGTGAAGTTTCAGGTCATTCCGAGAAGTTTTGTTTCTGCACATAAATAACACCATGGCAATTCTACTGAAAACAGCGTCAGTCCGGGGTTAGTTCCATTCAAATCATGCAAGTTAGAGTCCAAAACAAGGGCAAAAGTGTTTGGAAAAGTAGATACGACGGAGACGTATCATTCACTTATATTATTTTGAGAGTCTTGAAACAACATGGTAATTTGCTTAGGTTATGAATTTAGTCCTAATATGATAGGCATCCAAGAGGGATATAATAAAAACTTTCATATAAGAGCATTGAATAATATGATAAGTTTGATTCTTTATGATTGTTTTGAGATATAAAGATGGCGATATTAGAGTCATGCTAGTGAGTAATTGTGGGTTCGTAGAAATACTTGTGTTAAAGTTTGTGATTCCCAAAGAATGCACGTATGGTGAACCGTTATGTGAGGAAGTCGGAGCATGATTTATTTATTGATTGTCTTCCTTATGAGTGGCGGTCGGGGACGAGCGATGGTATTTTCCTACCAATCTATCCCCTTAGGAGCATGCGTGTAGTACTTTGTTTCGATAGCTAATAATTTTTTGCAATAAGTATGTGAGTTCTTTGTGACTAATGTTGAGTCTGTGGATTATACGCACTCTCACCCTTCCACCATTGCTAGCCTCTCTAGTACCACACAATTTTCGTCGGTGCATTACACCCACCATATAGCCTTCCTCAAAACAGCCACCATAGCTACCTATTATGGCATTTCCATAACCATTCCAAGATATATTGCCATGCAACTTCCACCATTTCGTTTATTATGACACGCTTAATCATTGTCATATTGTTTTGCATGATCATGTAGTTGGCATAGTATTTGTGGCAAGGCCACCGTTCATATTTTGTATACATGTCACTCTTGATCATTTCACATCTCGGTACACCGCCGGAGGCATCCATATAGAGTCATATTTTGTTCTAGTATCGAGTTGTAAGTAAATAAAAGTGTGTGATGATCATCATTATTAGAGCATTGTCCCATGTGAGGAAAGGATGATGGCAGCTATGATTCCCTCACAAGTTGGGATGAGACTCCAGATTTAAAAAAAAGGGAAAAAGAGAGGCCAAAGAGCCCAAAATTAAAAAGAGGCCAAAGAGCCCAAACAAAAAACAAAAAAAATGAGAGAAAAGAGAGAAGGGACAATGTTACTATCCGTTCACCACACTTTTGCTTCAAAGTAGCACCATGATCTTCATGATAGAGAGTCTCCTATGTTGTCACTTTCATATACTAGTGGGGATTTTTCATTATAGAACTTGGCTTGTATACTTCAGTGATGGGTTTCCTCAAATTGCCCTAGGTCTTCGTGAACAAGCGAGTTGGATGCACACCCAGTTAGTTTCTTTTTTAGCTTTCATAAACTTATAGATCTAGTGCATCCGTTGCATGGCAATCCCTACTCACTCGCATTGATATCTATTGATGGGCATCTCCATAGCCCGTTGATACGCCTAGTTGATGTGAGACTATCTCCTTATTTTTGTCTTCTTTCCCCCTATAGTGCTATATCCATGGCTCACGTCCATGTATTGCGTGAAAGTTAAAAAAGCTTGAGAAACATCAAAAGTATGAAACAATTGATTTGCTTGTCATCGGGGTTGTGCATGATTTAGTACTTTGTGTGATGAAGATGGAGCATACCAGACTATATGCTTTTGTAGGGATAACTTTCTTTGGCCATGTTATTTTGAGAAGACATGATTGCTTTATTAGTATGCTTGAAGTATTATTGTTTTTATGTCAATATCAAACTTTTGTTTTGAATCTTATGGATCTGAACATTCATGCCACAATAAAGAAGATTACATTGATAAATATGTTCAGTAGCATTCCACATCAAAAATTCTGTTTTTTATCATTTACATACTCGAGGACGAGCAGGAATTAAGCTTGGGGATGCTTGATACGTCTCCAACGTATCTATAATATTTTATTGTCCCATGCTATTATATTATCTGTTTTGGATGTTTTATATGCATTGATATGCTATTTTGTATTATTTTTGGGACTAACCTATTAACCTAGAGCCCAGTGCCAGTTTTTGTTTTTTCCCTTATTTTTTAGTTTTACAAAAAAGGAATATCAAATGGACCAAATGAGCTGAAAATTTACGATGATTCTTTATGGACCAAAAGAGACCCACGGAGCATCGGAGTTGGACCAGAAGAGTCTCGAGGCAACCACAAGCCTAGGGGTGCCCCCCTAGGGCGCGCCCCCTGGCTTGTGGGCCCCTCGAGCGTCCCCCTGACGTGAGACAGACGTAAAAAATTCATATAAATCTGGAAACTCCCAGAAAGAAACCTAGATCGAAAGTTCAGCCGCCGCAAGCCTCTATAGCCATGAAAAACCAATCGGGAGCCCGTTCCGGCACCCTGCTGGAGGGGGAAACGATCACCGGAGAACATCTTCATCATCCCGGCAGTCTCCATGACGAGGAGGGAGTAGTTCACCCACGGGGATGAGGGTATGTACCAGTAGCTATGTGTTCACTCTCTCTCTCTCTCTTGTGTTCTTGATTTGGCATGATCTTGATGTACTGCGAGCTTTGTTACTATAGTTGGATCATATGGTGTTTCTCCCCCTCTGCCTTCTTGTGATGAATTGAGTCTTTCTCTTTGAGGTTTCGTTATGTTGGATTGAGTATTGGACTTGATAACACTCGATGTATGTATTGTGATGGGATATCTGTGCTGAAAATGGAATGTTCTATTGATTCACTTGATGTATGTTTTGGCACTCAACTCGCGGATTCCCAAGGTGACATTGGGGTAATCTACCCATAGGGGTTGATGCACGTTTTCGTCCTACGTTCTCCGATAGAAACTTTGGAGTGATTCTTTGTTGCATGTAGAGGGATTGTTATATGTTTCAATTATGTTATCATTGTTGAGAGAATTCGCACTAGTGAAAGTATGAACCCTAGGCCTTGTTTTCCAGCATTGCAATAGCGTTTCTGCTCACTTTTGTTACTAGTTACCTTGCTGTTTTTATATTTTTCATATTACAAAAATGTATATCTACTATCCATATTACGCTTGTATCACCATCTCTTCGCCGAACTAGTGCACCTATACAATTTACCATTGTATTGGGTGTGTTGGGGATACAAGAGACTCTTTGTTATTTGGTTGCAGGGTTGTTTGAGAGAGACCATCTTCATCCTACATCTTCCACGAATTGATAAACCTTAGGTCATCCTCTGGAGGGAAATTTACTATTGTCCTACAAAACTCTGCGCTTGGAGGCCCAACACGAGTCTACAAGAAGAAGGTTGCGTAGTAGACATCAAGGGCAACTGTTGAAGATGAATATATTTATTTTGCTGAAAAAACTTCCGATCTATTCATCAATTGTCAAGGTAATATAATGAACATCAAAAGCAAAAATTACATCCATGTCCATAGACAACGATGACTACAAGCACTGAAGCTAGCCGAAGGCGCTCCATTGTCATCGCCTCTTCCTCACCGAAGTTGGGCAAACCTTGTTGTAATAGACAATTGGTAAGTTGTCCTGTTAAGGCCCGGCATGACCAGCGCACTAAAACAACAACTGTTGTCGATGAAGAGAAGCGTAAATCGGAAGGATCCAACGTCCACATCCCTTCCAACAATGCCGGAAGCACCGTCGGGATGGTGGCTGGGCGGGAAGAACTTTATCTCATCTTTAGGGAGCAGCCACCGCCTCGCCTCTCCGTGCATAACACAAACCCTAACAAAACTTAAAAAAAACATCTAAAAACTGAGCCATTTCGCTGGTAAGTGCCCAATCCACCGCATGTCCATGGCTCTAAGGCCACAGGAGAGAAGACAGCACGACGGCTACACGGCGAGAGGCATGAAAACCCTAATGCGTGGATGCTCTTGCCTCACAGATGAAGGGTAAAGATGATTCTTTTTCTATGCCTATGAACCACATTTTGGTGTTGTATATATATTATACTCTAAACAACTTTTGACGCCCTATAATAAGGCGGTCTCTTCTCCAAGCGACACAAACACCCGGCAAGGCCACCATTTCTGACATCTCTAACCCCTCATTTTTTCCATTCTGTCAGGCGTTCCCCATGAAATGATGCTCTCTTCTTCAAGCGACACTGACACCTTGCGAGGCCACCATTTCTGACATCTGAATCTACGTGGCCTACAGGACACATGGTTGAAGCAACGCGTCGGCCATGCCCTTACTACACCCGCGAAAAAGAGAGATGCTCTTATACTATGTTTTTTAACATCGGTACAGACACAAGCGCTCATACATACACGCATACACTCACAACTATGAACACACACGCTACCCCTATGAGAACTTTCGAGAGACTAAGCCGGCATACCATCTTGAGATTTACGAAGTCACCGTAGGCAGCTCGTGTTGGGGAACGTAGCATGCAATTTCAAAAAAATTCCAACGATCACACAAGATCTATCTAGGAGATGCATAGCAACGAGAGGGGGAGAGTGTGTCCACATACCCTCTAGACCAAAAGCGGAAGTGTTTGACAACGCGGTTGATGTAGTTGAACTTCTTTTCGTTCTGACCGATCAAGCACCGAATGTACGACACCTCCGAGTTCTGCACACATTCAGCTCAATGACGTCCCTCGAACTCTTGATCCAGCAAAGTGTCGAGGGAGAGTTTCATCATCACGACGGCGTGGTGACGGTGATGGTGAAGTGATCTGCGCAGGGCTTCGCCTAAGCACTATGACAATATGACTGGAGGCGTAAACTGTGGAGGGGGGCGCCGCACACGGCTAGGAATCAATGTTGTGTGTTCTAGTGGTGCCCCCCCCCACCCCACATATATATAGGTGGGAGAGGGAGAGGGGCTGCAAGGGGCGCCCCAAGTAGGAGTAATCTTACTTGGGCACCTCCTCCAAGTCGGCCTCCCCCCTTCCATATTCATCGGAGGGGGAGGAAAGAGAGGGGGGAGGGGGAGGCCGAGTCCTCCCCTTCCATTCCTTATCCTCCTATTTGGTCTATAGGGGGCGCACCAGCCCCTTTTGGGGCTGGTCTGTCCAACTCTTGGCCCATTAGGCCCATATAGCTTGTCGGGGGTTTGCCCGGAACCCCTTCCGGTGACCCGATACGTACCCGGTACCCCCAGAACACTTCCGGTGTCCGAATACTATCGTCCTATATATGAATCTTTACCTCTCGGCCGTTTCAAGACTCCTCGTCATGTCTGTGATCTCATCCGGAACTCTGAACGACATTCGGTCACCAAATCACATAACTCATATAATACAAAATTGTCATCGAACGTTAAGCGTGCGGACCCTACGGGTTCGAGAACTATGTAGACATGACCGAGACACCTCTCCGGTCAATAATCAACAGCGGAACCTGGATGCTCATATTGGTTCCCACATATTCTACAAAGATCTTTATCGGTCGTACCATAATGACAACATACGTTATTCCCTTTGTCAACGGTATGTTACTTGCCCGAGATTCGATCGTCGGTATCTTCATACCTAGTTCGATATCGTTACCGGCAAGTCTCTTTACTCACTACTGTAGGATGCTGGTAACGCGACACTACGATCAGAGACCCTTCGAGAAACTGTGCGCGATGCAACAATCGCAAACGGTGCTGTATGAAAACCGTCAGAAATGATGCAAAACGTTTGCGATGAATGATACATCAAACACGGTTCAGATTATAGTTGTGTGTGCGATGAGGGGCATAGGTTGATCTGTACGAACTGTTTGCGATGAGATATAACAACAGAAACTGGCAGCAGATCAAGGTGTGTGCGATA
Organism: Aegilops bicornis; assembly: GCA_021605145.1. NCBI lineage: Eukaryota > Viridiplantae > Streptophyta > Magnoliopsida > Poales > Poaceae > Aegilops > Aegilops bicornis. The sequence goes on from CM038672.1 coordinate 508,608,304, forward strand.
TACGGCAGATAATTCACTCTGATGAACCGTTTGCGATGAGTGAGGTGAACACAAAGGATTTGGCGTAACAAGATGTGTGTGATACCCGGCAAACAGGTCGGTAATTAGAATTGTGTGCGATCATTATAGACAGCCCATACGGTTTTTTTTGTGAACTGTGCTCGTCAGGGCACACAGTTCAACAAACCAACCTGTTGGCGATAATGTAGAAGATCTCTGTCGAATACATATTACTAACCGTCTGCGATGAGATTGACAGGATAAACAGAGATATATACAGTCTGCTTAATTTAGTCCTTCTTCTTGTTGTTGTTCTTGTTGGATGGGCCCATCGTCTTGGCAAGGACGCTTCTTGCCACTGACCGTTGGCTTTTCATCGCCGCCGCCGCCATCATCGTCATTGTTGTCGTCTCGTTCGAGCATTCCTCCTCATCATCATCGTCGTCCTCTTCTTCGTCCTCCAACGGCTCCTCGCCCGTATGGTTATCGTCTGACGACTCCGGAGGCGGCGCTCTTCCATGAACCGAATATAATCGAGGTCTGGGCTCGACGCCGGACTCATGGAAGGCGAGCATGATGATCTCGATGTTGACCTATCACCAGGCGCCAGATTGCTGGCCGAACTGTCGTCCTCGCTATCGCTCGACATGGCTGCAGAGTGTGTGCCAGTGTGTACAGCGGCCTGCCGGGGACGATGATGATGGTGGATACTTAAGCGGGGTATGCAGAGAAGAGGAACTGCCAATTGAAGCGGGGATTGAAGCGGGGGTTGACGTAGTATCTAACTGCTGATATAATCAACCACAATTATTTGTACCCAGTCGCTCCAAATTCCCGGGGTTGCATAGGAATCCTATTGGCTATTTGGCTGGTTTCCTTTTTCATGACAAAAACAAGGAACGAGTTTTGGGATTATGCACCGGTACTGGTACGAACGGAGTAGGACAGTTGGCAAGCAATACATTGAGCTCTTCTTGTTGATAAAACCAGTAATAATCAAACTAGAAAGGAAAAGAAAAAAGACAAAGAAAAATATCTACACGAATCTTCGCGTAACATCAATGGCATAGGACCTAGATGTGCATTACTTATAGCACATCTAGATGTGCTTTAGCAATACTGTCAAACAAAACCCCTTATCATCATTGCGAACAGCGCATAGAACATGGCTAATGCGACAACCACAACTACACATGCTAGTTCCTTCTTGTCTCTTGCTTTCATCTGTTGCCTGTGATTGATTCTTTCTTGCTTCATCATACTGATTATACATTCCAGATCAGCCAGTTTCTTCTTCAGCTTTACGTTATCTTCTGTGAGCTTGGTGATAACACTCCGAGCCCTGCCATGCCATTCTTCATCCATCCAGTTAACAAAGGCACAAGCCTCATATCCCTGCCAATGTTAAATAGTATTCTGGATGAGTGGTGGCATTAACTGAAGTAAAATGATGAACTTAATTAGCACTAACCTCTAAAGGGCAACTGAGAAACCGCCTGCCAATGTCGAATCCCTCCATGCATACACACGAGCGGGAGTGTGCCCGTGCACACAACTCAGCTTTTGGTACTTCTCGGTGGCGCAAAACTTGGAGTCGAACTCGTGTTGCGGGAGTGTGGAGTCAAGCTCCGGATCCGGCGGCAGATTGCTTTCCTGGGGGGGGGGGGGGGTCATTCAGGACAGATTCAGCGAGGATCTTTACTTTGGACATGCTAAAAAAGATCGGGATAGATTGGAACCTGACAGGATGATTTGGATCCGTAGTACACCTGCCTTCTGATGACCTTAGGCAAGTGCTCGGCGGCGATACGAGCAGGAGCAGCCGCACCGAAACCATCAGCACCACTCGTCCGCATTCCCCCAATGGCAGCGCCATGCGAGGGAATTTGGAGGCTATGTAGGGATTTAGGGCAAATGGGGAAACTATGGGGATAAGCTAACGGTCGGGAACTACTAATGGCACTATATATATGTTGTATATGGCACACTGTTTGTACATGTCGTTTGTGTTGGGTATTACAACGTCACACACGATTTCCGCACCAAACCGTGTGAGAAGACAATGTAGGTTAGACACGGTTGCCGTTACATAACCGTATGTGATGTACTACCCTATCCATATAATTGAGTTACCGTGAGATACCGTGTAAATAGCCGCTCCACGGATATCCGTAAAAAAACAGCCGCTCTGCATATAGAGATGGCGGCGGCAGCCTAGACATCGGCTACTGGAGAAGAGGTCAATCCTCGGTCGGTGGGCGGTGGCGGCGTCTTAGGAGGTCAATCCTCGGTCTACGGAGGGAGATAGGAGGAGCTCAACCATCGAGGTCGGCGGCGGCGTGATTCGAGCACATCCATCACGGTCGATGGTGGGATAGTGGAGGTCGAACTTCAAGCGGCAGCCGCACTAAGCTTTGCTCCTTGACCCTGATGTCTCAGCGTGCCGCTGCATCGCGCTTGTCTGTCTGCTGGGTGGAGGTCGCCGTGCGGCTAATTAATTAAGGTATTCTTTTCGTGAGTGGCTTAATTAAGGTATTCAATTCCTAAGTGTAGTGTTGTACTAGTACTCTGCGTGTAAATTGACTGGCCATTAATTTTTGTCATTGCACGTCTGGATAACAACATGGAGCGCCCTCAGTAATTATTAAAATAAAACCTTGTGATTTATGCACGCATCTCTGGGCAATAGTAAATCCGTGTATTAATGTTGCTGTTTTGTTTTTAATTACCATTCATCTGCTGCAGATGGAACGATCTCGATGGATGAAGAATTGTAAAACTACAGATTTTATCAGTGGCGTGACAGAGTTCATGAATTTGGTTGAAAGTACAAAGAGGAGAACTGGTGATGCGGATTACATCCTGTGTCCATGTACTGATTGTGCCAATACAGAGTCACATGATGTTGCAGATGTCCAGATGCACTTAGTCTCTAGGGGATTCATGGATGGATATACACGTTGGACCAGACATGATGAAGAGGAGGTAATGGATGAAGATACCCAGGGCAGCGAGATGCCAAACCCCGATCAGTGTCACATGAATGTTGAATCTAACATCGAGGCAGAGGCGTCAAGCTACCAATGGAACACTGGAAAGCCGAAACGCCCACTGGAAAACCAAGACGTCCACGCAGATGACGATGATCTTGATATGCCAGATTTTGCTGCTATGATTGCAGATTTCGAGGGCCCAGAAAAGGATATGATTGGGTACAAGGATCTGTCAACCATAGATGCAGACTCCAAGAAAGAATTGTATCCAGGTTGCAAAAAGAAATATTCCAGGTTGAGTGCCACCCTGGCGCTTCTCAGATTTAAAGCAGCAAACGGTCTATCAAACAAGGGCTTCACGGAGATGTTAGGTCTTTTGAAAGAAATTCTTCCGGAAGATAATGTGCTCCCCAGAAGCATGAATGAAGCAAAGAAAATTGTTTGCCCATTGGAACTTGAAGTACAGAAGATACACGCTTGTGTGAATGATTGTATAATGTACCGTGGTGAGTACAAAGATTTTCGTGCATGTCCCACATGCAAGCATGCATGATACAAGCGCAGGGGAGCAAAGGACAGGTACAAATTGGATGACGAGATCAAGACATGAATCCCGTTCAAGGTTGTTGGTACTAGCCTTTAATTCCAAGGTTGAGGCGTTTGTTTGCAAACCCTAGAGAGGCAAAGAGGTTGCGGTGGCATCATGTGAGCGAATTGCGGATAGGTTTATGAGGCACCCGAAAGATGGGGCTCAGTGGGAATTAATCGACAACAAGTTTGAAAAATTTGCCAAGGATCCTAGAAGTATAAGTCTCGGGGAGTGTATTGACGGGATGAATCCTTTTGGCGATATGAGCACCAATCACATCACATGGCCGGTGCTTCTGTGCATATATAACCTAGCTCCTTGGTTGTGTATGAAGAAAAATACATTATGATGTCAATGATTATCCAAGGCCCAAAGCAACCTGGAAATGCCATCGACATTTACTTTCAACTACTGGTAGAAGAACTGCTGATAGTGTGGATAGATGTGCCTGCTGTAAAATGTTATGATGCTTACAGAAAGGAGATCTTTGATTTACATGCGATGCTGGTGCACACCATTCAAGATATGCCAGCATTAGGCAACACATCAGGGCAGAAAACAAGGGGAGATGTAGGGTGTGTCACATGCATGGATAGGACAGCTAGCAAAAGACTTCCCAACTCGTGCAAAATAGTGTATTTGCGTCATCCTAGGTTCTTACGGAAAAATCACCCATACCGAAAGATGAAAACTGAATTTGATGGTACGGCAGAGGCAGCTGAGGGCCCAAGACCCTATGAAGGGGAGGTGGTCCAGAACATGGCTAAAAAATTTAATGTTGTGCTTGGCAAGAACCACCCTTTGACGGTGAAACTAACACCCAAGGATCAAGTGTTTAAGAAGAAATCGGTGTTCTGGAAATTACCTTACTGGGAGATTCTACGTGTACGTCACTGCATCGATGTCATGCACGTAGAGAAGAACGTATGTGAAAGCATCCTTGGTACTCTGCTCAAGATTAAAGGTAAAAGAAAGGATGGTGACGGTTCACGGCTCGATATGCTTGCTGATCAATCACAATGCAAGAGTGAAGCAGAAGATGATGACAAATTCATCAAAGCTCGCCAGAGTTACAATTTTAGTACAAAAGAAGCAACACAGTTCTTCACCTATTTGTTGTCACTTAAGACACCCTCTTCCTACTGTGCAAACATCAGAAATCTCATGGATGTGAGCTCAGGTAAAATGAATTTGGGACACATGAAGTCACATGATTGCCACGTAATGCTGACACAAATCCTCTGGTGGCCATCAGGAATCTGATGGACAAAGATATAAGAAACACACTGTCGGCGTTCCGGGAACGGGGGTCCCCAGACTTGCCTGCCTGCGGCCCACGTCGTGGCTAAGCCAGCAGGTCGTACGGCCCATCTTCATCAACAAGGCATCCAATACCATCGCGAGGCGGACGACGCAAGACCTCCTCGGGTGTGGCCTAGTCAGGCAGGCTCACGAGGAGCGGAGATATCAAGGCGGGGCAAACCTCACGAGGCTCACGTGACGTGAGCCATGACGATCGGCACCAGGCGGGCGCCAGGCGGGCACCAGCACGCGCAGCGTCCTTGTTTCCTCTTTGGTGCTAAGGAGGCCAGCGCAAGCGAAGAGTACCGAGGCATCAGGCAAAGGTTGCCATATCAGTGTAACGAGACCCAGACCAGAAGGATGGCAAGACGGAGGTCATCGTGGAGCCCAAGACGGCGTCACCACCAGAGCTTTTCGCAGGCGAAGACCACTTTTATTCAGGATAGCTTGTACTAGTTGTCCCCCTTCAAATTTGCCGGCCGTTGTTGGCTCCCTTCCCACTCAATATTTGGGGAGAGGACCGGGTCCTATATAAGCATAGCTAGCCACCATAATAGGGGCATCGAGTAGTTCATCCGGCTCTCATCCACTAAGTCACCAAGCACAAGAACACCTCAACCTCAAGAGGTTGTTCCTTCCCTTGTATTGTTCATCATTAGCCCAAGAGGCAATCCATCCACCACCACACTGGGGTAGGGTATTACACCACAACGGTGGCCCGAACCAGTATAAATCTCGTGTCTTTCTGTGTTGCGAGTTCGTCGAGTTCGTCCGCAAGATCTTAGCGAGCTAGGGCGTAGATCGGTAGGAGGGAAAGAATCTGCGCGCACCACAGTGTTTGAACCTTAAGGGTTTGCCGGAACCCCACATCCGACATTTGGCGCGCAAGGTAGGGGTGCGTCGTAGCTTCCCTTCCGTCAATCTGTCGCTCCGTCGCTCCGTAGTCTCCATGACAGGCGCTCGCCGTGCTCGAGCTGAGCGTCGGGCAGCCCTCACCGCCCATGTTGCTCAGACGGCTCCCGTCGGCGGGCCACCTCATCGCTCCCCATCTCCCGCTGCCAACGCTGCCACCGGCCCGACGGGGAACGAGCAGCAGGCGTCCTCGCTGCATCCTTCGGTGCGGCAGGACAGCCGTACCGCCACGCTGTTGCTGACCCCGGCCGGTTCTTCGTCCCACGCACGCCGTGCTCCCATGGAGGCGCGGGCCATGCTCCTCCCGGCGAACGAGCTCCTGCATTACCGCCCAGTCGACGACCTCTACAAGGAGTAGCTCGATCGCGTCGCCGAGCTCGTCCGCGCCGCAGGGGGCTCTCCGGCGTCGTCCCTCCCTCTGCCTCACCCTCAACCAGCCACGGGCGATGAGGCTCGTGGCGTGCCTCCACCACCTCTTCCCCAAGACGGTGCCTTGGCACCAAGGCGCGCGGTCCTGTGGCGTGATCCACCACGCCCGGCGCTCGCGCGCGAAGAGAGAAGCTGCCAAGAAGCCCCTCGGCTGCGAGAAGCTGCACCTGCGCTTCCCGCGCCGCCTCGTCAAGACCGTGCACAGCCCGCGGCGGCGCTGCGCGGACCTCGCGAACACCAAGCTCCACCTCTGAAGCGGGCCCCAGCGACCACGGCCGGCTGCCGCACCTTCACCCCCGAGCTACGCAGCGTCGCCTGGCCAGGCAAGTTCAAGCCGGATCTGCCTCCTTGCTACGACGGCACCGCCAACCCCGCGGAGTTCCTGCAGCTCTATGAGCTGAGCATCGAAGCAGCCAACGGCGATGAGAAAGTCATGGCGAACTGGTTTCCCGTGGCTCTCAAGGATGGAGCCCGCTCCTGGCTCGTGAACCTGCAACACGGCTCAATCTCCTCCTGGGAGGAGATGCGCGACCGCTTTGTCGCCAACTTCCAGGGCACTCGCGACCGCCCTCCAGCCGCGGGTGACCTGCGCCGCATCAGGCAACAACCAGGAGAGACCCTCCAGAAGTACATCCAGCGCTTCAACAACACTCGCCTCAAGATCCCCAAGGTCACGGATGAGGCCATCATCTCCGCGTTCTCAGACGGTGTCCGTGATGTCAAGATGAAGGAAGAGCTCGCTATCCATGAGGAGTTGTGCACATCTCAGGAGCTTTTCAACCTGGCGACCAAGTGCGCAAGAGCTGAGGAGGGGCGCCTCTCCCTCCTCGAGCTGCCAGCCGCGGGAGCGGAGGAGAAGAAAGCCAAGGCCAAGGACGTGAAGCGCAAGGAAGCGGCAGTGCTAGCAGCGGAGCCTGACACCAAGCAGGGTAGAGATCAGCCCGAGTCGTCCAAGAACAGCCGACCATTCTGCGCCTTCCACAACCTGAACACCCACAACACCAGTGACTGCCAAGAGCTTGGAGCCATATGAGAAGGACGCTTTGGTTGATGCCCTGAGCGTAGCGACCAGGGCTACGGCCGAGGAGTTGGATGTGGAGGCGGACGCTGGTACCACCGCGGCCCGTGCCAGGAGTGGCGCGACAGGCCTCGCGAGGACCGTTGGCAGGACCATCCTCGCGAGGGCGCCTGGAGGGACCGACCTCGTGAGGATCGCCCCCGCTGCCGCCACCAACGACCACCATCAGGACGAGGGGGCTGGGGGCTTCCAGGAGCCTCGTGCAATCGCCTGCATCTTAGGCGGCGCCCAGGCCCCAGCCTCTCAGCGCATCTTCAAACAGTTTGTTCGCGAGGTGAACGCGGTGCTCCCCAAGCTCGAGGCCACGCGCCCGCTCAAATGGTCCCAATGCGCCATCACTTTCAACTCGGCAGATCAGCTCAAGTGCGCGGACACCGCTGGCGCCCTCCCGATGTTGTGCTCTCCAGTCATCAGCAATGTGCAGGTTACCAAGACCCTCATTAACGGCGGTGCAGGGCTCAACATCCTGTCCGTCGACACGTTCGACAACCTCCAAGTGCCATATGAGCAGCTCCAGCCTACCAAGCCTTTCTCAGGAGTGACTGACGGTTCCACCACACCGATAGGGAAGGTCCGACTGCCTGTCACCTTCAGGGAGCGCAAGAATTACCGCATCGAGCTCATCGACTTCGACATCGCACACATCCTCCTGCCGTACAATGCCATCCTCGGGTATCCAGCCTTGGCCAAGTTCATGGCGGTCACCCATCACGGCTACAACGTCCTCAAGATGCCGGGAAGCGGTGGAATCATCACGGTCCCCTGTGAAGAAAGACATGCGGTGTGCTCCCTCGAGCGTGCCTTCCAGGCTGCAGCAATCGACGACCCCGATAGCAGAAGTGAGGGCCCTCCGGAGGCCATCCCCAGGAAGAAGAAGCCGAGCCGCGCAGGACCTCATGAGGATGGTGTCACGGCAGGAGCCTCATCAGGATCAGCGTCCATCCCTGGGGTGCCTCCCTCCGTCGCATAGGAAGGCGTGACCAGCACCCTCCTCGTGCAGGGCTCGGGGGCTCTCTTCTGGAGGGCCTCAGACCTTCCCAACCTCACGAGGGAGGTGCTTGGGCACCACTTGGAGGCGTGTTTCGCGGCATGTTTCCCACAGGAGAACACAGGGCAGGGAGTGCCCACCACTCAGGAGTTCGTCGCCAAGACCACTCAAGAACTACAAGACGCAAGAGCCATGCGCGGCGACAGCCGCTCACAAGGTGCAGCTCCCCATCCAGGCGAGGATGCCTGGCTGCGAGTTTGCATCGACGTCCCAGGGCTCAACAGGGCAGCATCTCAGGAGCGTTTTTGGCCTTCGCGTGTGGGCCATTGCGAGGGCCCCCCACACAGCTACGTTCGCATGCCTTTCGGCTTGCCCAGCGTGGCGTCAGCCTATCAACACAGCATGCGGCGTATCCTGGCGGCTTAGGAGGCCAGGTACCACGCCGTCCTGGAGGAGATGGAGACGATCTTCAGGGAACCTCCCGAGCCCCCAAAGCCTCCCGAGGCTCAGGGTCCTGGTGGTTCATGAGGAGCCACCCCTTCGACGCAAGCCTTCAGCTACACCAACTCTACTTCGTCTACAGAACCAGGTGACATCTTCCAAGCTCGTTTAGCTGGGAGCGCCCCTCGGGCTGCATTATTCCCAGGCCGCACGGGTCCGTCCCTGTGGCATGTATCCCTTTTGCTCTTGTCTTTAGCTTACCTTGCTGGGGGCGCCCCTCGTGCTGCATTATCCCCAAGCCGCTTGGGCCAGACCCAGTGGCATGTACCTTCCTGCATTTACCCAAGCTAATCTGCTTTCCATGCTTAACCTACCTACGGTTATCTCCTACTCGACCGCCACCCGCCACGGGTCCATTCACCCCGTGCAATTTGCTTGCGTGTTAAAAGGGGGGCTCCTGAGCATCCTGACTCAGGAGCTCTTACTGCCTCTCCAGCCCTCACCCCTTGGCCTTGACCACGGCATCGCGACCTGGCATACCAGCGGCGGCTGAGCTCGCTCGATGGCTGGGACCTGAGGACGTAGAGTGCTTGCACCTAACCGCCTTGCAGGAACACACAGTCACCAAGACTCAAGACCAGGCGCAACCCGCCTTGAGGTACGGCCTCGTGAGTCCCGCACTAGCTCACGGGTGCCCAGATACACCTCGCAGCCCTGTCGTGCAAGCCACGTGTCAGGGCGGGGCTGTACACGCCCCGGGGGCTCCTCCTGCAGAGGGGCCCCCATCCCACACACAAGTGGAAGCACCATGCTCCGTGCTGGCCGTTGACACTGCCGAGGAGCGGCTATGCCCGTGCACAAGCGGAAGCACTATGCTCCGCGCTGGTGATAAACAACTGAGGGCGGCCCCACGGTCGTACCAACCTCAGGGAGCCCAGAACTCAGCGTCCAACCTCACTGCAACGCCTCCCCTCGGGAGAGCCGTGCGAGGGGGCTGGGCACGGGGGCTGTGCTCGGGTCACACCGAAGCGCACGCCACCCAACCAGGTCTCCCGGACCTGGGCGTCGCGCGCCCCTCCCGAGGCCTCGGCGAGGGCAGGTATGGAAATTGTTTGCACGTCAAGGGGGACTCCTGAGCATCGCAACTCAGGAGCCTAACTGGTCACGTAGCCCCTCACTCCTTGGTCCGTCCTGGTCTCCGGTCGGCCCAGTGGCGGTTGAGGTATGCGCGGGGCCGGGCTCTGCCGACGTAGAACATTAATCTATCCTCACGAACTCTCCCTATAAGTTGTTTGTGCGTCAAGGGGGACTCCTGAGCATCGCGACTCAGGAGCCTAACTGGTCACGTAGCCCCTCACTCCTTGGTCCGTCCTGGTCTCCGGTCGGCCCAATGGCGGTTGAGGTATGCGCGGGGCCGGGCTCTGCCGACGCAGAATGCAAAGCAAATAGGAAGGAAATCGCAAAATCTCGAAGCAAATATTACAAACACATTGTCCTCATGATATTAGATGAAAAGTTTAAATGCCTCCACGAGGCCTAATGCATGTTGCAGGAACGAAACAGGAGAATAGCCGCAGGTCACCCCCGGACGTCGCCATCACCTGCGGAAGGTGCTACTTCGTGAGCGATTTTTTCTTCACCTTCACCACCAGCTGCAGGATCGGTGACGTCGCCGGACAGAGGAGCGGAAACAAAGCCGCGGAACTTCTTCAGCAAGGCCTCCACCCGACCTTGCCCGACTGTGGCGGCGGCCTCGCATTGATCTTCAGCCACAGGCTCCAGCAGCTCTTCAAGACAAGCGTTGGGGTCGCGAAGGTGCAGTGGTCAAGACGCTGGTCAATCGCAACAAGACAGGACGCGAGCTTCTGTCTCCATCATGGGACCAATGCCATCGACGACTTCCTCGAGCGCCTTCACCAAGAGAGGAAGCAGCCGGGCAGGGCCATCCTCATCAGTGGCCAGCGACTTCTCCAGGCCGTACTCGTAGAGCGTCTTCAGCGCCTGGCGAGATCTCTTCTCAAGATCGGCAAAGGCCACGCGGTCTTCGGCCAGGACTCGCGCCTTGGCATCAAGATCGGCTTCCCTCGGCCCCATCTTCCGCTCCAACTCTTCTAACCGGTTGCGCTCAGCGGCTTGCGCCTTCCCCAACTCCGCCAGCTCAGCATCACGGTTCTTGATGGTGTAAAACCTCCCGGGCCTTCAGCTCCTCCTCCTTTGCTTGGCGGTAGCGTGTTTCTTCGGCATGCTTGTCGCGCAGGCTCTGTAACTCGTCCTCTAGCACTCGGTAGCGGTCATGGACGGCCTTGGCGTCTTTCAGCGCCATCTCATGATCGGCTGCGGCGTTGGCGGCACTCTGCTTCTCCTTCTCAGAGGCCAGAGCGGCCTGGCCCAGCGCCGCGCGAACCGCCAGGTCGGAGTGAAGCCAGCCAGAGGCCAGCTCAAGGTGCCCGACCACCAGGCGTGGGTCCGCGCCCAGGAGATCTGCCTGCAACTGGGTCATCTCCGAAAGAGCACGTTCTAGAATAGCAGCAGGAGCGGAAGAACCAGGGAGCAGAGGTGCAGCAGTGGGAGGAGGCGGCATCGTCACCAGGACTTGGGTGATCGCAGGTTCCGGAGCAGCTGGGACCTCATCAATCGCGCCAGGCGCCGGCACTTTCGGAGCCGGCGGGGCCATGGGGGCTGATTCCACACGGTGATGTTCCTCTTGGCCCCGCGAGGACGACCGGGCTGGGGAGATGCGGGCGCTGCTGCCTCCTTTCTCTGCGGAGGGAGGCACGGCCGCCGCATCCTCCTTCCTCTTCTTCGCCGAAGATGTCGGCCTGATCAACCAAGGGTGAGCATCAGGAAACGACGAGCACAAACAGGGACAAGGCAAAGCTTAAGACACTTACCGATCCACCGCGACATACTTCCGCTTGGGGAGCTTGAAGCCTGACAGCATCGGGACCTGAGGAGCAGGCGTTCGGGCTCCGGCGGCGCCAGGCGGTGCGGAGGCAGAGCCGGAGCCAGCCCCAGGAGGTGTCAGGACGGAGGCGGCATCGCGAGCCACCAGCGACGACCTACCCCTCGTCGGGATGAGGGGCTGCTTCCTCTCCTCCTGGCGGGCGTCGGCCTCGGCATCGTCGGGAAGGGCGTGGAGGATCTCAGCCTTGCTCAGAGGGGAAGTCTCCCCCACCTCTTCGATATTCTTCTCCGAGTCCACCTCCTCTTCCTCCTCCCCGCGGGACTCGTCGGAGGACACTTCCACCGGGTTCGGTGCCGCAGGGGCTCCCGGAAGCGCCGGCGGCACCAGCCCGCACGCGTCAAAGGTCGTCCTGGAGGCGACGAACTCCTCCCGGTCCCTGCGTTGGAACAGGGGAGCAAAGGCGCTTGGTAGGTACTCCTGGTTTTCCCCAACTATGAGGCGCAGGACAGCGGCTAATTCATCGCCAGGCAGGTCCCCCGGCCTCAGGCGGGTCTTATTTCCCTCTTCTTCAAGCTCCCACAGGGGGCGCGCACGCCTGGAGCGGAGCAATTCGCAGCGTCAAGAACTCCCTCAGGAGCATGACCCCCGTCACCTTGGTCGCCCTCGCGTTGCCCGGCTTCAAGTCGGTCATCATATGCCCAACACTAACAATGCTCGCTCGTTGGTAAGCTCCGCCTTGGGCCACCCCCCGTTGGAAGAGGGCGCCGCCGTTGGCAACACCAGACGCGGATCGGCACGCTTGGCGTCCATCATGACCCATTTGGATCGAATGTCGTCGGCCCTCTTCCCGGTGCTCGAGATCGAGTTGGCCTTGCCGCACGAGACGAAATTAGCGCATCCGGAAACGTGCACCTCGCTGACATAGAGGAACAAGAAATGGCGCAGGAGCGCCACAGATGGCATCACACCCAGGTACGCCTCACAGTAATAGGCAAAGATGGACAGGAGGAGGACAGAGTTGGGATGGAGATGCAACGCTTGCAGCCCGTAGTGGTCGGGGACTTCATAAAAGAAATCGGATAAGGGAGGAACCAATCCGACGGCAACACTCCTCGAGAAGAAGGGGAAGAAGGTGCTTCCCTCAGGCTCCGGCACGTCGGAGGCAAGCCGGAGCTCGGTCTCCCCCCACTCATTGCTCTCACCCGCCGTCAGCAGGCGCACGGAGGCGAGGCTCTTCTCCGTGACGGTGGGGGCCTCAAGGGTCGGCTCATACCAAGCCGGTGCCGAGGAAGACTTGACCTTGCGCGCGCCATGAATCGCGGATGCAGGATGAGATTGGAGCAGATCTGGAGGTAGCGGTGGTGAAGAGCAAGAAAGGGGATATGGAGCGAGGCGAGGAAGAAGCAATGAAGGCAAGTACTGCCTGCGCCAGCCTTTTGTCAGATCAAGCAGTTGTCGAGGCAGCGTGGGGAAGCGGAGACGCCCACGTCCAATCAAACGCCACGCGTCAACCAAGGCTGCAGGCTTTTGGGGCCTGCGGCGCTCTGAACTTGACCCTTGGCTTCGCCGCGAAGCCAAGCCCGAGCGTGCGTTGGGCCCGGGGGCTACTGTCGGCGTTCTGGGAACGGGGATCCCCAGACTTGCCTGCCTACGGCCCACGGCGTGGCTAAGCTAGCAGGCCGTACGGCCCATCTTCATCAACAAGGCATGCAAGACCCTCGCGAGGGGCCAAGCCTCGCGAGGCGGACGACGCAAGACCTCCTCAGGAGTGGCCTAGTCAGGCAGGCTCACGAGGAGCGGAGATATCAAGGCGGGGCAAGCCTCATGAGGCTCACGTGACGTGAGCCATGACGATCGGCACCAGGCGGGCGCTAGCGCGCGCAGCGTCCTTGTTTCCTCTTTGGTGCTAAGGAGGCCAGCGCAGGCGAAGAGTACCGAGGCATCAGGCAAAGGTTGCCATATCGATTACCGAGACCAAGACCAGAAGGACGGCAAGACGGAGGTCATCGTGGAGCCCAAGACGGCGTCACCACCAGAGCTTTTCCCACGCGAAGACCACTTTTGTCAGGATAGCTTGTACTAGTTGTCCCCCTTCAAATTTGCCCGCCGTTGTTGGCTCCCTTCCCGCTCAATATTTGGGGAGAGGACCAAGGCCTATAATAAGTATAGCTAGCCACCACAGTAGGGGCATCGAGTAGTTCATCCGGCTCTCACCCACTAAGTCACCAAGCACAAGAACACCTCAACCTCAGGAGGTTGTTCCTTCCCTTGTACTGTTCATCATTATCCCAAGAGGCAATCCGTCCACCACCACACTGGAGTAGGGTATTACACCACAATGGTGGCCCGAAGCAGTATAAATCTCATGTCTTTCTATGTTGCGAGTTCGTCAAGTTCGTCCACGAGATCTTAGCGAGCTAGGGCATAGATCGGTAGGAGGGAAAGACTCCGCGCGCACCCCAGTGTTCGAACCTTAAGGGTTTGCCGGAACCCCACATCTGACACACACTCATTGACCTCTGTGATTTCTTCAACAAACTATGGCAGAAAGTTGTAGATCATGAAGAGATGGATAATATGCAAGATGATATTGCAATATTATTGTACAACCTAGAGATGTTTTTCCCACCGTCATTCTTTGATGTCATGGTCCATCTCACTGTGCACCTTATCGACGAGATAAAGTATTGTGGTCCTGTGTTTCTTCGCAACATGTATCCCTTCGTGCGGTTCATGGAAATACTGAAGCGCTTTTGTCGGAACTGAAACCATCTAGAGGCAAGCATCCTACAAGGTTATACCGCAGAGGAGGTGGTTGAGTTTTGCACCGAATACATGAAACAAAGACCTATAGGTTTGCCCCTCTCTCGCCACTAGGGAAGGCTGAAAGGTAAGTCGGTCCTTGCTGGCACGCAAATGGTTGCACCCGAAGAATTGGCAGAGAAAGTACATTTGACGGTACTGCTTAACAGCCCAATTCTCATCGCTTATGCCGAAGAACACTTGGCGGAGATACGCCAAAGCTTCTTACCAATGGTTCCTTCATCAGAAGTGGAGATGAAGGAGCACACTAAGAAGTACACCGAATGGCTGAAGAATCGTTTGGCACAAGGATCCATCGATGACATTGCTACGTGGTTGGCACAAAAGCTATCACCTACGGTGTTGACGTACCAAGCATATGACACAAATGGATACATGTTCTACACTGAGGAACGTGAAAAGAAGACCTCGTATCAGAACAGCTCTGTTCGAATAGAATGCATGACTGTAAATTAAGCTGATAAAAGGGTATACTATGGAACCATCAAAGAGATTTGGGAGCATGACTATGTGAAAGTTAAGGTGGCATTATTCAGGTGGCGCATGGATCCCTCTTGGTCAGGTAAGGATTGATGAGTACAGGAAGACCTGTGTTAACAGGACAACGATGGCATATCACGCGGACCCATTCATTCTTGCCAGCGATGCTACCCAGATTTTCTTTGTGGAAGACCCCTTGCATAAGAACGGCCATTTAGCGATGCATGGGAAGAGAAGGGTACTGGGTGTTGACGATGTTGCCGATCAGGACGAGTACGATGAATTTGATGAGTTGCCAGCCAAGGGATCGCGCACCAGTGCAACAGAGAAGCGTAAAATCATCAAAAAACCCAAGTTCATTCAGGGTCAACTTAATAATCCCAATTCCCCCATGTACATGGGAATTAAGCCATAAGACTAGTCTTTATGCCTACCCTGCAACTTAATTCATTCAATTTAGAACTGTCGCGTGTACTGAATTTGTGAGTTATGCCCGGTTTTCTGTTGATGTAAGAACCGTTAATATATTGACCTTGATATGCTGTCAACTGAGGCAATGAATATGAACTATTTTTTTATTATTATTATATTATTATTATTATTATTATTATTATTATTATTATTATTATATCATAGAGGTAGCACACTCAATCGATCTCACTACACTATGTGTGAACAAAAATATCCAATCTGGTTTGCGAATAGCACACGGTTCGTTGATGAAAGTCGTAGTCTGACCAAACCCCGCCACCACCCATACGCGATCTGAGTCGTGCTTTCTACGATTGGCCAAGCCAAACCCCACGGATCGTAAATACGCACCATTGGATGCTCCCAGATCGAATGGCGATCCTCATCCCTTTCGACAGCACATGCAGTTCCGGTTGTAATTTTATTTTTATGCACAAAATGCACGTTAATCTCAAAAAATGTCTTAAATATAGCTAACGATACCTGAAATGCACCATAAAATCAAACTCGTGGTATAATGGTGATTGTGTACCATGGAAATTTTTATGAGGCCAAACAATGAAGTCACCGACCACAGGAGTTTGAATTGACACGTCTGCTTTTGGAAAACCATGATTCTTCATGTGAGATGCTCCGTTTGGAAGGGGCGGTCATCAAAACTTGTGCCGAACTTTACTATTTTTCTCCACGAGGTCGTGAGAGCACGCCACTGGCACACATCAATTTTGATGATGTCCAAACTCCATCTGAATTTCCTGTAATTAAAATACCAACTGGGCCTACGCTAGTGGCCGCACCTCGTGGCCGAAATGTTTGAAACTTCTCCCCGCTTCTCGAACAAACGGATGAAAATTCACAAAGCGACGCACAAATGATATGTACACCTTTGCTAGGCTGATAGTAAGGGGGTATCATAGCGGAAAATGCCAGTAGAGGCCGAGCATCAGGTAGGCCTTTATCGTGGCCATTGGTGTACTACGGGGATCCGAGCTTCCCCGGTATTCTAGCGTCTTGTCCCCCCGTATCGCTGCCTTTGCGGCGTGTATTCAAGCGTAAAGGAGGCTACATCAGCTAGGGAATCTAGCTTTTCGGAACAGCCCGACAATGTTCCAAAGTGTACACTTCGCTAGCATGTGATGCCAACATGCCCTCTCTCGCAAGCGCACACCGATGTAACCACATTTTTTCAAGCACAGCCCCAAGTATTATTAGAGCGTGACTCTCCAACACTACAACACAGTTAATTCAATCTGGCACAACAATTAAATTTTGTCTTAGGGTATTTGTTTCAGGACGATACATCAACGCATTACAAAGAAGGATCCAATTTTTCTTACTGCACAAAAATATATATCATGGGATATTATTCCGGCAGGATTATATTTAGTCTCTAAAATCAAGTAAACAAAAACAAGTAAATAACACCGGCCCTATAAAAAGGATTTTGGTTTAATGGATATTTGATTGCAACCCAAACTAACCATCAGTTAACAAATAAGCATTGTACATCTTAAATCACAGCAGAATTCAGAGGCCAAATGTCTCCAATGTGTGCAAACAGCAGAAAATCTTAGGTCCTGCTCCTGAAGCAGAGCATTGCAGATAGATACATTTGTTTCTGCATTCAGAAATCAAATATTACCTACACAAATTCATATCAAAGTATCCCAATTTCATTTAACTTGCCCCATGATTCCTGCTCCACGCCATACATATGAAAATCGATGAAGGCTAACTAAAACGAGAAAATCCCAATTCAAACAGGATAATATGTATGTTCCAAAATTTCAAGAATAGAATGTCATCCGGTTACTGAATCAAAACAGTCCAGCATTCTTTCCCACTCAGATCTTTGCAATCGGTGGTACAATTCAAACCTTACCCCACTCGAATGAAATAATTATCAGCCTTGGGTCATCAAGAACAAAACATCAAAACTATTTTCAGATCCAGCAGGATTAAGCATTGACTATCAAAGTTAAATGGATTCCTCAAGACATCAAAAATGTCACCGGTTTATGACTAATTGACATTGATTTTTAGAGACCAGCAAAATCAAAGACCAGCAAAAGTACTCATGACCGAATCGAGATTGATTTTCTCAAGAAAATTATACATCACGTAAAGAAGGGAACAGGAAAATAGTAAAGAGAAATTTCAGAGTTGTAAAATCATGCTGCTAAGACGATCCATGGGAATGAACAGCTAATCACATAGGAGTACTCATCATGTCCGAGCCAAGACCTTACCAGATCGCAAATATTACGTAAACAGGAAACAAGAAATGAAATCACAATGGGCATCCTTCAAAACCACAAAGAATCGCAAGGTTAGTGCTCCAACCGTCGGTGATGTTCTTCCCACCGACGAATCCGCACCTCACCCTCCCCGCCGACACTCTCCACCTGCATCTTCATGCTGCCGTCCCTCCTCCGGATCTGGCCACACTTGTGCCGGATCTATGTGCTCGCCCTCGAGAATCGAGTGAGGGAGGTGGGTCCTGCTCCTTCGCCGCCGGCGTTCCCATCTTGGAGGTGAGGTTAAGTACCTGGGTGTGGGGGCTGGGGGCCGATAGGAACGAGGACGATGGGAATAATGGATGAGAGAGAGAGCGTAGTGCAGGATGTGCCAAACATGTACGCCTAGGTGTGTATACGAAACACTAGGCCGACACGAGCCTGCCAACAGCCTAACGGATTCCACATCCCCAAGCACATTCCAATGCCCAGGATACCGGCCTGCCTGATGCTCGGCCTCTGAAAATCCACACTCGGTATCATAGCTAGTATCATGCATGTCAACTAGGCAATTTTGATGAGCTGTCATAGAATTAATTAAATGAAGAAAGAGAGGGTTAAGTATCACATCATGAAACCGTATCATAATAAATGTTATGCTACTATGTGTCATGCATGACAATATAAATAAAGTACTACATATGATACTAGCTACTTATGATACTATGCATTAGAGCAAGTAAGTACACAATAGAGTGACATAAGACTAGCAACAATGGGTAGTAACATAGAATGTTACTAGTCTATGTTACTACCTCTATAGTGGGGAGTAACATATGTGTAGTAACATGCAACACTTCATTTATTAGGCTATAGACTCATCTTGCCTTGAGATGTGTGATGTTACTCAGACTAGCCACAATGGGTAGTAACATAGACTAGTAACATGCCCATGTGTTACTAGTCTATGTTACTACATCTATAGTGGGGAGTAATATATATGTGTGGTAACATGCAACACTTCATTTATTAGGCTATAGACACATCTTGCCTTGATATGTACATGTGATGTTCCTCATACTACTAGTAACTACTTTCCTCTCTTTCTTCATTTATTGCTTGCCACATCATCTACTTAATTTATCTAGATATGTGTGATGTTACTACCTATGTTACTCCCATTGTGGGTAGTCTCATACTATAGTAAGACTATACCCACAGTGGGAGTAACATAGGTAGTAACATCACACATATCCACTTTCATCCATTTCTTCATTTATTGCTTGCCACATCATCTATTTTATCTAGATATGTGTGATGTTACTACCTATGTTACTCCCACTGTGGGTAGTCTGGCTATAAGGAATAAAATAATATGTATGTGCTTATTAGTTGGAGGAAAGAGAAGAGAAGCGGGCTCTTGGTTAGTAAAGCCAGTTGCAACCTGAGACCCAAGACACTTTGTGAGGATGTAAGGTGGGCCAACTATTGATAAACTATTACGTATATAAAACTTATTATTGTACATGCCCGCTAAGAGGTTGGCCATATATGACATGGCAACTTCTTATAGCCGACCCTCGGCTGTATTATTAACCATGCTCTTAGTGAGGTAGCTAGTATATCATAGACAACTAGCTAGTATCAGACTAGCCACAGTGGGAGTAACTTCAGCAGTAACACCGACTCTTAGCAAACTTGCTTATGTGCCAATAAGTTAATGAGGAGAGAGATAGTTTCAGTAACTTAGCTAGTTACTGTAGCATCACATGTCCCAATGCAATATGAGTCTGTAACCTAAGAAATGAAGCTTTGCATGACACTACACTTATGTTACTACCCACTATGAAGGTAGTAACATATATAGTATAGGGATATGTGTATGTTACTAGTGTACTACTCTCCATTGTGGCTAGTCTCATACTCCCTCCTTTCCGGTCTAGGCTGGTTGTAATGGTATTATCATAAGCGCTATCATGCATGCCAACTAGACTTTCTGGATGATGTGGCACACAAGAGAGGATGTGGTATCATATCATGATACCGTGTCATATTAAATGTTGTACTACTACTTTGTGTGATGCATGACAATTAGTAAGGCAACCTAAGATGTTAACTTATGATACTATGCATTACGGAAGTAGTATCCTAGCTACATTATCATATATATGCATGCATGGTACTACTAGTATATATATATATAATACTCCCCATTACAACCAGCCTTATAGGGCTCAATTCATAAATACGGTCATCTATGATATATACTCCCTCCGTAAACTAATATAAGAGCGTTTAGGTCACTATTTAGTAATCTAAACACTCTTGTATTAGTTTACAGAGGGAGCTAGTACTACTCTATGATACTATATATGCACTACGAAAGTACGTACGTAGTATACACTAGTATCATATGCATGATACTATATATATAGTATATGATACTCCCCACTATATAAGGTTGGCCATAGTGGCCGATGATGTCATGCACTCGGAAATAGCAAGTATGCTAATGTGGCGAAGAATTAAATATATATAAAGAGGGTTAGAGTAACATACAGTAGGTAGATACCATATCATGTTAAATGTGATGCTAATTGTGTCATGCATGGCAATAAATATGATCTATATATGATACTATACTCTATGTATTATACTATGCGCTATAATTAATTAAAGGTAGTATCATAGACTAGTATCATATGTGATGTATATTCATGATACTAGTATATGATACTCTCCACTATACTCATGATTTCTTACCGTGGAAAAAAATTGGAGGCGAAACGATGAACTCATGTTTTCATTCGAACAAAAATATGATGTTAGGTAATGTAAATGTTTTCAAAGAGCACACGGTTCACTCACAAAAGCCGTGTGTCCACTAAACTGTCGCCGATGCACCCCCCACCCCTCTGCCATGCGTGTGATCTGAGTCGTGCGTTCTGATTGGCCAGAACCCAAACCCCATAGATCGTAGGTCTGCACCGCTGGATTCTCCTTGATCGAACGGCGATCCTCATCCCTTTCGACAACACATGTACATGTTTTTAAATAGCCCCTCCCAAAAAAATGTTTTCAAATAGCACACAGTTCACACACGAAAGTTGTGTGCCTACTTGGTCGTGCACACACGAAAGTCTTCATTTCAAACGAAATTATTCTGTTTGTGCACACGAGCGCTTAGAGGCAACCGTTTGCATAGGCCTTTTCGAAGGCTGCCACCAGGATATTTTTCACCCTTGTCACCTTGGCCGCCAACACCCCCCTACCGTCCGCCCGCGTTTCACTCAACTAGTCCACCCAATCTCCTTCGCCAGCTCCCCATCCCCAAGATCCACAGCAGAACCCTCTCCGCGCTGCTGCGGTTTCACCTGTGCCGTGTGCCCGCTTCTTCGACGCTGCTTCACCTCCACTGCCGTTCCCAACACGCGGCGGCCCGAGCCTTGCTGTCTTCGTTTTCTCGCCAGCTACCCTCGAGCATACCGATGCAGTAACCCTCGCCTCCCCTATGGTCCGACCGGTTTTGCATTAAGAAGCATGTTAGTTACTGCTCTCCATCGCGGTGAGGCATATTTCCTCGCAATCCCTCTTCCAATTTCGTTCTGTATGTTCCCAAATTGGTTATAAATAACGGAGAGCGTATATATGTTAATTATCTACCTTCCTTACTACATATAAGTTGTATTTGTTCAATTAAGTTACTGCCTATTTACATATCACGGGCGCCCGAGTCACACAAACTTAACAAATTAGCCGTACATTTTCTAAATTATTGCATGGCATGTTTAGAAAGCTTGATACCAAGTTGTTAGTTTTGTGCTTATCCTCCTTTCCTGAGTTTCGCAGGTGTTCTCTGTAGATGCGGAGTAGCAGCGACAACACTCATTCAGGCCATGTATCTTCATCTGATTCGGACAACCCTAGGTCTTCAGCAGATTGTGAGGGATCAAGTAGTCTTGAACGGGATAGAGCTGCAGCAATTACCCTTCCGGTCAGGACACGGAGGAACACTCCAAGGAAGCCCACACACCAGCCTAAATGTGTATATGAAGTTACCGAGATTGATTTAAAGTCCTGGGCTCCAACTAAACCAGATAAAGGACGCATGAGGTTCAGGAGTGTGTGTGGATTTGTTGGCAAGGCAAGGCTCAACATTAATCTGCCGGAGTTTCGGAAGGCTGACACAGAAACACGGCGAAGGATAGTCCGGGAGATCATGGATCACTTCAACTTTCCAGAGCAGCGGATAATGCAGGTGGAACACGCTGCACTGAAGAAGGCTAGGGATGCTTGGAGAAAATGGAAGCACGTGTTGTACAAGAAGTACTTGAGTGAAGGCAAGGACCCAATCCCCGCATATCCCCAAATTACAAAGGCGCATCGCAGAATTCAAAGGGTCAGGCAACTCCGTAGTTTGCTGCGAAGAGTTTCAAGCAATCGGAACTTCATAAGAAGAACATACACCCCCACCGTATGGGTGTGGCAGGATACTACGCCATGAAACTGATATGGGAACATGAGGACAAAGAAGCAGTAGCGACGGGTGGGAATCCAGCCTTTAGTGAAATCAAGGGTGAACGCGCCAGAGACTACTTGCGGGCACGTGCAAAGAGGCGTGATGACGGAACTTATTACTTTGAAAATGCACGTGACGCCAAACTGTATGAAGTGATTATAGAGGCTTCCAAGATCCCTGGAAGGTTTTGCAGAACTCGTAGGCCATGTGACATTACATCCATTGCTCTGGACACAAAAGAGCCCCCTGGCCGTGCAAGGGGTATAGTTGTTAATGTCCCGCACAAGAGGGCTTTCACACTCAGCAAAGAAGAGAGGCTCGGCATGAAAAAAGCGATGAGTGAAATGAAGCAAAATGCATTGTTTGAAAAGTTGAAGGAGATTTATCCGACTGTTCGAAAGGATGTTGAGGAGTCAATGATGATGCAGAAGACTCTAACACTGACAGATAGCCAGCAGATGGGAGGGGAGGTGGGCATGGATGATGCTGCTTATTGCGCGACAACACTGCACAAGAGTAGTTGTGCATCAGCTGACCCCAGCGACACTGAGACTGCAGCTGCTCGTGATGATGTTATATCTGATCTATCTGGAATGAAAGACACACTGAAGGGCGTGCTTACACATTATGAAGGTACATTAAATGTGCAACAACCTGGGTTTGCCCACCCTTCTTGGAAGAAGGCCTCTTCTTGGACAATGTGCCATTGAAGCCGGGATGTCTGAAGTGCTACATGATTGAAGTAAAGCCTGGATTCAATGAATTTGCCCTGAAGAATGTCCTAGGAGACTTCGATGAGCAAAGGACATTGGGAGAAACACTATTACATCACATCCAGTGGCCACGAAAGGAAATAGAGTTCATCGATGAGATTCCTGAAGCCCCGCCAAGAGCAACCACTGTCGCCCCTCAACCGGTGATGCTCTCCTTGCCAGAGCAGCTCTCGCAGGCTGATGCATCAACCTGTGATCAGCCGGACCGACTTTGTGGCCTACAGGCCATGTCATCCTCTGCCCCAAAGCAGCCAGTGGCAAGGCCTACAACTGCTGATGATGCACCATCGGTTCAGATGCCGGCCGCTGAAGCAGCGGGGGGAGACCCAACTGCAGCACATGCTCAGCAGACCGGCCTGGTGGAACAGACTGCTAAGAAGTCTGATGCTTGAACCGCACCGATAAGGGCTCAGAGGTCCGTAACCGACCGCTCATCTGCATGGTTTGGTCCGCAGCGCGTGATCAAGATACCAATGCGCCAAGACTTCCCGCCAAAGAAACCAACGTGTTGGCACGGCCTCCTCAGCACACCGACAAGTTGGCACCACCTGCGCAGAAACCCGACATAGCTTCAACGCATGGTCAGCAGTCCGATGCCTCTGCTCCTACAGCCTAGCAGTTCGTCTATAACATCCCAAATTTTCAATTTGGAATGTTATACATAGGTCATTCATGCATATCATATTTTATTGCATCTTCATTCTGCAATCCTCGAAATCCTAAGCAACTCAAGGACCCTCGGAGAGAGTTGGGGATTTTCGGTTTTCATATTTGTTTTTTATCAAATAATGAAACGAGGATTTTTGATTTTAATTATTTTTCCCTCCGAAAAATATTTCATATTAAAAATAAATGAGAGGAGATAATATGACTTCTCCAAAACAATTGAAATATCGGAGGAAAAATGTTAAAATCAATTATTTGATTTTATTTGATTTTATTTGGATTTTATTCACCTTAGAAAAATTGCACGTTCTCAAAATAGCATTTTAGGGCCAAGAAAATGTTCATCTTGTTCTAAATATTTCATTTA
Source organism: Aegilops bicornis (assembly GCA_021605145.1). Taxonomy (NCBI): domain Eukaryota; kingdom Viridiplantae; phylum Streptophyta; class Magnoliopsida; order Poales; family Poaceae; genus Aegilops; species Aegilops bicornis. Next base: position 508,632,277 of record CM038672.1, read on the forward strand.
GACGGTGAAAATTTGTTTAGGCATTTTTAGGTTTTTATTTTATTTTCTAGGATTTTATTTCTATCGGCGAAATTATTTAAAAAATAACTTCCCCGCGCTCGACTGGGCCTAAGGCCTAGCCGAGCCAGGCCGGCCCAAGCCACCGCCGCCTCCCGCGCGTGCACGCCAGCCCCGCCGCCGCTCGGACCGGAGTCCGAGCCATACTCCGCCTCCGCCGCGCCTTGCCCCCTCCCCAAGCCGCGCCCCCCTCCTGATAAGCTGCCGCCCTACCGCCCCAAACCACCACCAAGCACTTCGCCGCCCAAGCCATGGCTTACCGCCGCCGCGCCCGCGGCCACGCCACCGAGCCCCGCTGCCCAACCCCCGCCTCGCCGGAGCACCTCGCCGAAGGTACCGCACCGGACCCGAGCCGCCGTTTTTTGTAAAAACCGTTCGGCTTTTTTTAGTAACCCTAGTTCGGTTTCTTTTCGGTTCGCCGGTTTTCCTCGATTCTTCTAATTTGCGGACGTTCGTCCGTACGTTCGTTTTAACGAACGGTAGTTCGCCCGTTAGTTACAGCTAACGAATGCTCGTTCGTTAGTCTGTTCATCAGTTTTCTTTTATCGGATTTTTCCGCGATTATTCTCGATCGCGACTTCTAATCCGATCTTAGTTTCTGTTTATCTTTTCGCTCGTTAGTCGGAATCAGGCGATTCGAGCGCCTAGATCTTCGTCTCGAGACCCTCTTTCTTTTTAATGAACTTAAACAAGATTTTGGTACCGTAAAATTCGACCCTAGTTCAGATTAGTAAACGGATCTTGTTTCTTTCGCCGTTTGAGTTTCGTTGCTCCGTTTGGTTTGATTCTTTTTGCGAACCGGAGTTCTTAAGTTGAACTTTCTGGTCAACCTCTTTATTTTGAGTTTTGCTTGTGCATCCTTTGCTTGTTGCTTATGTATGTTATTGTTTGTTTGCGGTAGAATTCCCGGAGTGCGAAGCGTGTTACTATGAGTCTCTAGGATTCGCGGATCGTCAGCAAGGCAAGTAACACATTGATCATACTCTTTTCATACCCAGTTTTTATGCATTAGTTCCAGTCCTCAAACATTGCATGATTAGGATGTCATTAACTTGTGGGTTGGGAAGTAGTTGTTGAGGTAGAACCTATTGCCCAATTACTATCAAACCCTTGGGAGTTACTTCTACGCGTTGCTTATATTGCTATGCTATGCTCATAGACGTGGTTGGGTTTGAGTGATTCCATGACAGATGTGAGATTGTTAATTAATGGTTCAACTTAAGGTGGCAACTTAAAATTAACATCTGGGTGGATTGAGGCACCTGGGGAACCCAGTGTTGTCTGTCTTATTTTTTTTGGAAATCCCGGGGTACCCGTGTGATCTTCCCATGGACCGCCACCCAGGCTTAAAGGGAACTGAGATGATTCATGCTAGAAACTTTCGTGTGCAGCCACAAGCTATTATGGGCTTTAGCATAGTTGAGTAAGTTACGTGAAGCTCTTGAAGAGGTAGATCAGCAGGTAGTGGGTTTTGTAGGTTTGGTATGGTCTACCCGGAGTAGAGAGTTAATGTTTACGAAAGATCGGTGTCTCGGTCATCCGCTTTCTCAAACACCATGCAAAGGCGAGAAATCAACGGAGGCGATCGAAGTCTTGTGGGGAAAAGTGCGCAAACCTCTGCAGAGTGTACAATCTAATCATGGTTAGCCGTGTCCCCGGTTATGGACAATCTTGAGTATCTAGTATTTGGGTTATCACTTGTATCTCATCACTCTTAATTAATATTGTTGGGTTGTTAACTACTTTAATTGGGATTGAGTTGGGGTTATACCTTCTCAATGTTTCAACCACCATGATAGTTAAATTAAAATCTATTCCGTTGTTGTAGGGAAAAATTGGCTTTTCGCAAAACTACAACCATAGAGCTTTCCACCAGCCAAATATGCATGTAGTGATAGCATTATCATGTACTTGCTTTACTGTGTTATATTGCCAGCATATTCCATGTGCTGACCCGTTCTCGGGCTGCAACGTATTATGTTGCAGACTTTTCAGACGAGGAGTAAGGTTCGTTAGGTCGTTGTCGTGCAGCTCAGCTATACCGTTGGAGTTGATGGACTCACTTTATCTTCCAAGCCTTCATTGTTATCGCATTAGATGGCCTTAAGCCAGATTATTGTAATAAGTTCTCTTGTGAGACATTCGATGTAATAAGTGTGTGATTGCTACTCTGTTATAAATCTTTCGAGTATTGTGTGTGTCAGCATTACTGATCCAGGGATGACACTGAAACACAGAGACTTGACCATCTGAGGTCGGGTCGCTACAAGATGGTATCAGAGCACACGCTGAGTGTAGGACACGACCACTAAGATAAACCATAGGTCACTCTTCTCTACTCATTTCGACTCCTCTCCATTTTTCCACTCTTTAGGATGACGGAGATGAAGAACAAGTTTTGCAACCGGATGAAGACACACCTTTTGGACGCCACTTGAAGGAAGTTACTAGATACTTGAACATTGGAATACCAAGCTTCACCGGGACGTACAACGCCACCTTACCAGAAGAGGAGCGCTGGATGATTCAAGTACAAGTTCCAGGAAGGACGTTCTCGCCAACTTCTAAACCCATAGAATTTTCTTTCGAAGCACCCACATGGAGTCTAGGCAAGAGCATGGCAGCCCACATAACCATCGGACGATTGGAGAAGTCTACAGCAGGAGCTTAAGGACACCATCTATCAAATATGTGGGCGCCGAGACGAGCAATGGGAAGTAATCAGCACCAATAAGGATAGATCCATTGCAGCTTTCATCCAGAGCTAAACCAGCACATTCGACGTCAGAGAACCAGATGTCTTGTGAGACATGATGGAGTTGAAGAAGGCGAAGACCAGGATCATCGAGATGGAGGAAGAACTCAAGTTTACACGTGATGGATATGAGGAGGAAATCAAGACACTACTGAAGAAGAGCGATGACCTGGTTAAGAAGATCGGAGTATTCATGGGAGGACCAGCACCGGGAGAAGAAGACAACGACCCCACTTGCCCGAACAACTACATCATCATCGACGACACCGATTCCGACCCTAATGATGATGACTACGAAGACGAAGCTGGTGCAGACATCATGGAGTCTTCCACCGATCAAAATTTCTAGATGACCACCATATATTAGTAGTATCCCCCCATGTATTTATTAGTAGTTGAGCACTTATGCGATAGTTCTAGACCGGTTGTATGCCCTTGCTTGATTGATTGAGTGAAATGATTGTGTTTCTCATGTGCATATGGGTAGTGCTTTCTCGTTAGACCTTTTGTCTATTCTAATCTCTTCCATCTAAACCCATCAGATGCCTCTGAGACGTGACACCGGTTTTGCTTTCCCACCGGAGCTCACCTAGTTGATCCAACAACAGAATGCTTTGATGCAATTGCTAGTTCAGAACCAGGGCAACAACAACAAAAATAACCAGCCGCTAGTGGACAACTTAGCCCGTTTTCTGAGGTTACAGCCACCGGTGTTTTCCAGTAGCACCGAGCCAATAGTTGCTGATGATTGGTTGCGCCGTATTGGAAGGGAGTTAACCACCGCAGGTTGCACAGATGCTGAGAAGGTGCGCTTTGCCGCACACCAATTGGATGGACCAGCAGCCTCATGGTGGTAGAATTACATGACTACTTTTCCTATAGCCAATGTCACTTGGGACCAGTTTCAGCAAGCTTTTCGTACAGCCCATGTCTCAACTGGAGCCATGCAGATGAAGAAGCGGGAGTTCCGCAACTTACGCCAGGGGAACCGTACTGTGGCTCAGTACGTGGATGAGTTTAGCAAGTTATCACGCTATGCCCCTGATGATGTGGCCACAGATGCCGCGAAGCAGGAGAAGTTTATGGAAGGGCTGAATGATGAGATGAGCATGCAGTTGATGGTGGCAACCTTCAACAACTACCAGGAGTTGGTAGATAAGGCTCTTATGATTGAAGGGAAGCAGCAACAGATTGAGAGCCGTAAGAGAAAGTATGGACAAGGGAAGTATAACTCAGGAGCTCCGCAGAAGCCTCGCTTAACCCCGAACTCGGGAGGACTTGTTCATAACCATGGAGGTCACAACCACACAGGAGAAGGATCGCATAACCACAATGGTGCCAAGAATGGAAATGGGAACGGAGTTAATAACAATCAAAACGGCTCCAACCCAGCTACACCCGCCAAAAGAGACCTAAGTCAAGTTACTTGCTTTAAGTGCGGGAAGACAGGGCACTATGCCAATGATTGCCCTGAAGGAAGGAATGGAAACGGAAATGGGAGCGCTGGGAAGAAGCCTAATCCATTCAACAAAGGACAAGTGAACCACGTTAACGTGGAGGAGGTTGAAGAGCAGCCGGACGCGGTAATAGGTAAGTTTTTGGTTAAGTCATTTACCGCTCTTGTTCTATTCGATACTGGTGCATCACATTCATACATATCAAGGGGATTTGTGGATAAGTTTAAACTACCAACCCAAACCCTTAGGACCCCTCTTTTAATGAGCTCGCTTGGAGCAGAGTACATGGCTAGCCGATGGTGCAACCAGATACCCTTAACCATTGGCACACATGTTTTTCCGTCCGACCTAATTATCTTGGAGTCACAAGGATTGGATGTGATATTAGGCATGGACTGGATGTCAAAGTATGGAGGAAGCATTGACTGTGCTAGTAAATCAATTTATCTCACCACCCCGGAGGGAAAAAGGATTAAGTATGTATCTAGGCATGTGCCTAGGAGGAGCCAAGTGAATGCCCTCACGGGAGTTGTTCAGGAGGAAGTGCCTGTAGTAAAGGATTTTCTGGATGTTTTCCCAGAGGAGTTACCAGGCATGCCACCGAATCGAGACATCGAGTTTTTGATAGAGCTATTGCCAGATACAGGGCCAATATCCAAGAGACCCTATCGGATGCCCGCAAATGATCTGGAGGAAATTAAGAAACAGATCAAGGAGTTATTGGAAAAACGTTACATTCGAAGGAGTTCATCACCTTGGGGAGCCCCAGTGCTTTTGGTTGAGAAGAAGGATAAATCCCTAAGGATGGTTGTTGATTATAGAGCCTTGAATGAAGTAACAATTAAGAATAAGTACCCGCTGCCAATGATCAATTATCTGTTTGATCAGCTACAAGGAGCTAAGGTGTTTTCAAAGATCAATCTACGATCAGGATACCATCAGTTGAAGATCCGCGAAAAGGATATACCGAAGACGGCATTTACCATGCGGTATGGATTATACGAGTATACGGTCATGTCGTTTGGACTGACTAACGCCCCTGCCTATTTCATGAGCATGATGAACAAGGTGTTCATGGAGTACTTGGACAAGTTTGTTGTGGTGTTTATTGATGATATTATGGTATACTCGAAGAATGAAGAGGAGCACAAGGAGCATTTGCGTTTATTTCTTGAGAAGCTCAGGGAACACCAGTTATACGCCAAGTTCAGCAAGTGCGAGTTTTGGTTGAAGGAAGTTGGATTTCTTGGGCATGTTATATCGGGAGAGGGTATAGCAAAGGATCCCAAAGAAGGTTCGGGCCAACATCGAATGGTTGGCACCCACTTCAGTTAGCGAGATCCGCAGTTTCATTGGACTCGCAGGATACTATCGGATATTCATTGAGAATTTTTCCAAGATTGCTAAGCCAATGACTAAACTATTGAAGAAGGATAGCAAGTTTAAATAGACGGAAGATTGCGAGGCAAGTTTTCAGGAATTGAAGAAACGTTTGACTACAGCCCCAGTGCTAACACTGCCAGATATACATAAGGAGTTCCAAGTTTATTGCGACGCCTCTCGCTTAGGACTTGGATGTGTGCTTATGCAGGACGGACGAGTTGTTTCGTATGCCTCACGACAACTAAAACCCCATGAGTTGAACTATGCCACGCATGATTTGGAGCTAGCAGCCGTAGTGCATGCCTTGAATACTTGGAGACATTATCTTATTCGGAACCGTTGTGATGTGTACACGGATCATAAGAGTTTGAAGTACATTTTCACGCAAAAGGAGCTGAACCTTAGGCAGAGGAGATGGTTGGAGCTTATAAAGGATTATGATATGAAGCTACACTATCATCCAGGAAAGGCCAATGTCGTAGCAGACGCTTTGAGCCGGAAGAGTTATGCTAATATCCTTGAAAGTAAGGGATTACCGAAAGAGTTAGCTGAAGATATCATGGAACTTCGGTTGGAGATTGTTCCAAGAGGTTTCGTTGCAACAATGGAGGTTCGGTCGACATTGTTGGACAAGATTCGAGAGGCTCAGAAGAATGACAAAGAGATTGCCGAGATAAAGGAGAAGATGAGCAAAGGAAAGGCCAAAGGTTTTCGTGAGGATGAGCACGATACCTTATGGTTTGAGGACTGAGTTTATGTGCCCAATGACCCAGAGATCAGGAAGTTAATACTTCAGGAGGCTCATGACTCACCCAACTCGATACACCCCGGAAACACCAAGATGTATTTGGATATGAAAGAACGTTTCTGGTGGACTGGTATGAAGAAGGATATTGCCGAGTATGTAGCCGTATGTGATGTATGTCAGAGAGTGAAGGCAGAGCATCAGAAGCCAGCAGGACTGTTACAACCTATGCTGATACCCGAATGGAAGTGGGATAAACTTGGCATGGATTTTATCACCGGGTTGCCCAAGACCAAATCAGGATATGATTCAATATGGGTAGTAGTGGATCGCTTGACCAAAGTGGCACACTTCATCCCAGTGAAAATAACTTATACAAGTGCGAAGTTGGACAAGATATATATATGACCAGGATCGTATGTCTGCATGGAGTTCCGAGGACCATCGTATCAGATAGAGGAACACAGTTTACCTCAAAGTTTTAGCATCAGCTGCACCAGACTTTGGGAACGAGATTGGAGTTCAAGATAAAGATTTCACCCGCAGACGGATGGACAGACCGAGAGAGTCAACCAGATTCTGGAGGACATGTTGAGAGCCTGTACGCTAGATTATGGATCTAGTTGGGATGACAATTTGCCTTACGCGGAGTTCTCATACAACAATAGCTACCAGGCCAGTTTGAAGATGGCACCGTTCGAAGCTCTGTATGGACGCAGATGCAGAACACCGCTGATGTGGGATGAGGTAGGAGACCGACAATTTGTTTGGACCAGACTGATCAAGGAGTCGAGGAGAAGGTTAAATCGATCCGTGATAGACTGAAGATTGCTCGATCCAGCGGAAAAGTTATGCGTAACCACGAACGCAAGGAGGTAACTTATGAAATTGGAGACAAAGCCTATCTGCGAGTAACACCCTTGCGAGGTGAAACGCTTTGGAGTTAAAGGAAAATTAGCCCGAGATTTGTAGGACCGTCTGCGTGTTTTGGAGCGGATGGGAGAAGTTGCCTACAAGCTGGAATTACGGAAGGATTGTCGGGAGTTCACGATGTGTTCCACGTTTCACAGTTGAAGAAGTGTCATGCTGAGATGGCGATATACCATGAAGAGATCTGATGCCACGGAGGCAATTCAGTTGGACAGTAATTTGACTTATGAGGAGAAGCCAGTGAAGATTCTTGACTTTGCCAGCCGAGTCACTCGTAGCAAGGTTATCAAGTTTTGCAAAGTTCAGAGGAGCCACCATACCGAGGAGGAAGCCACACAGTAGCGAGAGGATGATCTTCGCAAGGACCACCGCACCTATTTTCTAGTTAACCCGACTCTCGAGGGCAAGATTCATCTTAAGGGGGGTAGGTTTGTAACATCCCAAATTTTCAATTTGGAATGTTATACATAGGTCATTCATGCATATCATATTTTATTGCATCTTCGTTCTGCAATCCTTGAAATCCTAAGCAACTCAAGGACCCTCGGAGAGAGTTGGGGATTTTCCGGTTTTCATATTTGATTTTTTATCAAATAATGAAACGAGGATTTTTGATTTTAAATATTTTTCCCTCTGAAAAATATTTCATATTAAAAATAAATGAGAGGAGATAATATGACTTCTCCAAAACAATTGAAATATCGGAGGAAAAATGTTAGAATCGATTATTTGATTTTATTTGGATTTTATTCGCCTTAGCAAAATTGCACGTTTTCAAAATTGCATTTTAGGGACAAGAAAATGTTCATCTCGTTTTAAATATTTCATTTAGACAGTGAAAATTAGTTTTGGCATTTTTAGGTTTTTATTTTATTTTCTAGGATTTTATTTCTGTCGGCAAAATTATTTAAAAAAAAACTTCCCCGCACTCGACTGGGCCTAAGGCCCAGCCGAGCCAAACCAAGCCCAGCCGACGCCTCGGCCAGCTGCCCCGCCGCCGCTCGGACCGAGTCCGACTCCGCCTCCGCCCGCCTTGCCCTCCTCCAAGTCGCACCCTCCTTATAAGCCCGCCTAAACCACCAGAGCCCACGCCACAACATTATTACCACATGCCACACCGCCGCCTCACACGCCGCCATTGCCGCCGCCGAAACCCCCGCCTCATGAGCCGCCGCCCGCCCAACCCCGCCGGAGGTACCGCGCCGGACCCGAGCCGCCGGTTTTTTTAAACCGTTCGGTTTTTTTAGAAACCCTAGTTCGGTTTTTTTCGGTTCGCCGGTTTTCCTCGGTTCTTCTAATTTGCGGACGTTCGTCCGTACGTTCGTTTTAACGAACGGTAGTTCGCCCGTTAGTTACAGCTAACGAACGCTCGTTCGTTAGTCTGTTCGTCAGTTTTCTTTTATCGGATTTTTCCGCAATTATTCTCGATCGTGATTTCTGATCCGATCTTAGTTTTTGTTTATCTTTTCGCTCGTTAGTCGGAATCAGGCGATTCAAGCGCCTAGATCTTCGTCTCGAGTCCCTCTTTCTGTTTAATCAACTTAAACAAGATTTTGGTACTGTAAAAATTTGACCCTAGTTCAGATTAGTAAACGGATCTTGTTTCTTTCGTCGTTTGAGTTTCGTTGCTCCGTTTGGTTTGATTCTTTTTGCGAACCGGATTTCTTAAGTTGAACTTTCTGGTCAACCTATTTATTTTGAGTTTTGCTTGTGCATACTTTGCTTGTTGCTTATGTATGTTATTGTTTGTTTGCGATAGAATTCCCGGAGTGCGAAGTGTGTTACTATGAGTCTCTAGGATTCGCGGATCGTCAGCAAGGCAAGTAACACATTGATCATACTCTTTTCCTTCCCAGTTTTTATGCATTATTTCCAATCCTCAAACATTGTATGATTAGGATGTCATTAACTTGTGGGTTGGGAAGTAGTTGTTGAGGTAGAACCTATTGCCCTGTTACTATCAAACCCTTGGGAGTTACTTCTACGCGTTGCTTATATTGCTATGCTATGCTCGTAGACGTGGTTGGGTTTGAGTGATTCCATGATAGATGTGAGATTGTTAATTAATGGTTCAACTTAAGGTGGCAACTTAAAATTAACATCTGGGTGGATTGAGGCACCTGGGGAACACAGTGTTGTCTGTTTTATTTTATTTTGGAAATCCCGGGGTACCCGTGTGATCTTCCTATGGACCGCCACCCAGGCTTAAAGGGAACTGAGATGATTCATTCTAGAAACTTTCATGTGCAGCCACAAGCTATTATGGGCTCTAGCATAGTTGAGTAAGTTACATGAAGCTCTTGAAGAGGTAGATCAGCGGGTAGTGGGTTTTGTAGGTTTGATATGGTCTACCCGGAGTAGAGAGTTAATGTTTCTGAAAGACTGTGTCTCGGTCATCCGTTTCTCAAACACCATGCAGTGCGAGAAATCAATGGAGGCGATCGAGTCTTGTGGGGAAAAGTGCGCAAACCTCTGCCAGTGTACAATATAATCATGGTTAGCCGTGTCCCCGGTTATGGACAATCTTGAGTATCTAGTATTTGGGTTATCACTTGTATCTCATCACTCTTAATTAATATTGTTGGGTTGTTAACTACTTTAATTGGGATTGAGTTGGGGTTATACCTTCTCAATGTTTCAATCACCATGATAGTTAAATTAAAATCTATTACGTTGTTGTAGGGAAAAATGGCTTTTCGCAAAACTACAACCATAGAGCTTTCCACCAGCCAAATATGCATGTAGTGATAGCATTATCCTGTACTTGCTTTACTATGTTATATTGCCAGCATATTCCATGTGCTGACCCGTTCTCGGGCTGCAACGTATTATGTTGCAGACTTTTTAGACAAGGAGTAAGGTTCGTTAGGTCGTTGTCGTGCAGCTCAGCTATGCCGTTGGAGTTGATGGACTCGCTTTATCTTCCAAGCCTTCCGTTGTTATCGCATTAGATGGCCTTAAGCCATATTATTGTAATAAGTTCTCTTTTGAGACATTCGATGTAATAAGTGTGTGATTGCTACTCTGTTATAAATCCTTCGAGTATTGTGTGTGTCAGCATTACTGATCCAGGGATGACACTGAAACACAGAGACTTGACCATCTGAGGTCAGGTTGCTACATCGTCACAGCAGCACCGCCAGCTCAGTGGTCTGGCATAGATAAACCGTCTGCTAAGCAGTCCGTCCAAGCTTCACCGTCTGCTCGGCAGTCTACTGTGCAGGCAACCAGACGTTCTGCCAGAAATGCTTCAAGTACCAAGAAGGAAGTGGCCAAAAAGGCTACACCCGCGACCACGAGGAAGCACGGCAGGAGAGTGAAGAGGAAAGAGAACGATTGTCTCTTACTTAAAGCACTCATCGCCCAGAACCAAATTAACAACAGATTGTTCGAATCAGGGAGTAATATTATTTCTGACACCATGGGTGATGAAGAAGTATGTTTGTTGCTTGCTAAAAATAAAGCAGGCGTACTTGAACCACGCAATTACGTCCATGGCCAGCCATTTCTTTTTGGCGAATACTTTGATGAGTGCAGCTCCAGTTGTCGCGAGTTACATGAATATTGCATGGATCAAATGTCAGAAGGTCATCACCATTTGCTAGTCCACTACAACAGAGTTCATTTCCGACACGATGCTGGTTCCATCATTGTGAGTTTCGAGGACTTACATATCTTCTTCAACTTCAACGTGCTCGATGCCGCTCTTGTTAGATGCGTGATTTTGTAAGTACTTAACAAACTCTGAACAACTTCTCCATACAAGGTTGTAAATGATAAATAGCTAACTGCATTTTAGTCCTCTTAGGGGATTGAACGCGCAGAGAAGACAAAGTGAGAGTGTTTATTTCATAGATCCTGCATTAGCAAATGGCACAACATTACATGAAAAGGACCGATGGGACTGGGCTGTTAACACGGTCATCCGTATCTTCGAAAACACGTCCCATGCAGAATCATTTCTCTGGCCATATCATGAACGGTAAGTCAAGTAAACAACCATGCATACACTGATTGTCTTTCAGATTTCGACATCATTCGTAAGTTCATGGCTTTCTTAATATGTAGCAATCATCGGATATTGGTATTCATTGTTCCAAACAAGAACACAGTTTACTACATTGATTCTCTCGGAGAGTCAACAAACGCCGGGATCGGCGCATCTTGCGCAATTCTTGGATAGGTATTGAATTCTATGATGTTGAAATTAATTAGCATTCATATCTGGTTCAATAATTGATGTTGTCAAAATTCATCATCATTTGCAGTGTGCACGCATTGTGGGAAACTAAAACGGGGAACCTGTTCAATAGGAAACTACCTCTGCAGCACGAGATCGTTTCTCCGTTAACACACCAAAATCCATTATTTTCGGAAAATTTATCCAACAGTCTGCAAATACCTTTTCTTACGCTAGTCAAATGTTCAGGCTTCTAAGTAAACCTCTTTCTATTTTGTCCAAAGAAAAAAATAATACATCTAACACCGGTTAAGTTGTTCCTAACAGGACAAATACATGACTAATTTTGTACAAAAATTCAAAGGTCCTCGGCAAGAAGCGAGGACCAACCTTTGTGGATACTATGTTTGCGGACACATGATCTCCATCTGCCAAATCTGCTGATAGTTGTGACGATCCTCGCTAATTAGTACCAAGAAGTATATCTTAATTAATATCTTCTACTCCACTCATATGGCACATTCTGATCTTAAAATACCGCAGCTCATCTTAAAATCGAGGACCCTTGAACCGCTCCCTACCGGGTGAATTGTTGATGGTTCGGAGATTTATCAAGAACTTCTTCCTAGATCACTACATCAATCCTCTGGGGTGATAATGAAGATTTCAAGACGCTGCGTTCTCTTGAAACATTGAGTAAGAGTTAGCCGCTAAACATATAACGCATGGATCCATTGTTTTCCATCTGATGAGGTCTTCGTATTTCGTACACAATGTTAATTATGTAATGCATATATGTGTGGACAAATCATTGGAATTTAGCTACCATATGTTCAATTGCAATTGTTGCAAAATCTAATGAATGTTCTTCCTGTGGGAACTATTTTTTCAATTGAATATTGTGGCGAATTTGCTTTTTGCGTGCTGATTCAAAATGGGATATTTTTGTTTATTTGTTCAATTGAATATTGTGGCGAATTTTCTTTTTGCGTGCCGATTCAAAATGGGATATTTTTGTTTTAACCTGGCAATTGCTCCGCACATGGTTCAACTAAATGAGTGTGTGCGATCCACATTGGAAAGCATACGTCAATCGTAGCGGAACCGTCGGTGATACACAGCAGATCACAAACGATTTGCAGCGCTACTACGTGTGCATAGGTTCTCCGGAACCGTTTGTGATATCGCGTTATCGCACACGAGAACTGAGAGTAAACCGTGCCCAATGCAAAATACAATCCCAGTCGTATTTCTTTCAGGAAACGTGTGGGATCCCAAATGAAAAGCACATGTCACTCTTGCGGCAACCGTCGATGATACCTAAGAAATCACAAACGGTCTGCATCACTTGTATGTGTGCGCAGGGGCTCCTGAACCGTTTGTGATAGAACATTATCGCAGACAGTAATTGTTGGAAAACGTGTGCGATGGAGTCTAGCATGGTTGATGGGTTACGCAGAAAACTCCTGTGCGATAGGGCACAAATCACACACAGTTCATATGTTGGCCCGTGTGCCTTACATACTGTTTCCCAAATGGTTCGTTACGACAGACCGTATGGTTTCACTGCGTCATTAGAAACGCTTAATCACTGATACCACACGTGCGAAAGAATTTAGTGTGTGCTGCATCGCAAATGATTACATTTTGGAAGGCCTCTGGATCACTGTTCCATATCCCCGACGATTTATGGGTCGTGTGTGAAGGACCCCCTATCGCACACACTCACTTGGCAACGGTTCCGAAGGCCGTCGCGGAAAGGGGTTACAACCGTTTGTTCAGGGCCGACGTGCATCAGTGACTCGTTCCATAATGCATCATCCCGCAACTAACTCATTAGTCACATTGCTTGCAAGGCTTATTATGAACTGCATTACCGAGAGGGCCCAGAGATACCTATCTGATACTCGGAGTGACAAATCCTAATCTCGATCTTGCCAACCCAACAAACACCTTCGGAGATACCTGTAGAGCATCTTTATAATCACCCAGTTACGTTGTGACGTTTGATAGCACACAAGGAGTTCCTCTGGTAGTAGATTGATAGATCGAATGCCAAATAAAATAAATAATAATAAATTGCAGCAAGGTATTTTTGTATTCTTGGTTTAATAGATCTGAAAATAAATGCAAGGAAAAAGTAGCTCGCAAAGGCAAATATATGAGAAAGAGACCCGGGGGCTGTAGGTTTCACTAGTGGCTTCTATCGAGAAAAATAGCAAACGGTGGGTGAACAAATTACTGTCGGGCAATTGATAGAACTTCAAATAATCATGACGATATCCAGGCAATGATCATTACATAGGCATATAGTCCTAGATTAGTAGACCGACTCACCTTTGCATCTACTACTATTACTCCACACATCGACCGCTATCCAGCATGCATCTAGTGTATTAAGTTCAGGAAGAAGCGGAGTAATGCAATAAGAACGATGACATGATGTAGACAAGATCTATCTATGTAGATATAGACCCCCATCGTTTTATCCTTAGTAGCAACGATACATACGTGTCGGTTCCCCTTACATCCGGGATCAAGCACCGTAAGATCGAACCCACTACAAAGCACCTTTTCCCATTGCAAGATAAATAGATCAAGTTGGCCAAACAAAACCAAAATATCAGAGAAGAAATACGAGGCTATAAGCAATCATGCATATAAGAGATCAAAGAAACTCAAATAACTTTCATGGATATAAAAAGATAGATATGATCATAAACTCAAAGTTCATCGATCCCAACAAACACACCGCAAAAGAGTTACATCATATGGATCTCCAAGAGACCATTGTATTGAGAATTCAGGGAGAGAGATGAAGCCATCTAGCTACTAACTACGGACCCGAAGGTCTACACACGCATCATCGGAGAGGCACCAATGGAGGTGGTGAACCCCATCCGAGATGGTGTCTAGATTGGATGTGGTGGTTCTGGACTCTGCGGCGGCTGGATGAATATTTCGTCGACTACCCTAGGTTTTGGGAATATTGGCATATTTATAGGGCAAAGAGGTGGTCTGGGGCACCTGAGGTGGGCATAGCCCACCAGGGCGCGTCTGGGCCTCCTGCACGCCCTGGTGGGTTGTGCTCTCCTCGGAGCACCCCCCAGGTGCAGCCACGGCCCATTATGTCCCTTTTGGTCCAAAAAAAATCTCTGTGAAGTTTCGTTGTGTTTGGACTCCGTCTGATATTGATTTCTTGCGATGTAAAAAACATGCAGAAAACAGCAACTGGCACTTGGCACTATGTCAATAGGTTAGTACCAAAAAATGATATAAATGACTATAAAATGATTATTAAACATCCAAGATTGATAATATAACAGCATGGAACAATAAAAAATTATAGATACGTTGGAGACGTATCAACATCCCCAAGCTTAAGTCCTACTCGTCCTCAAGTAGGTAAGTGATAAAAACAGAATTTTTGATGTGGAATGCTGCCTAACATGTCATATCATATTATTTTCTTTATTGCATGGACATTTGGACTTTTATTTGATTCAAAACAATAGTCTAGTTTTGACATGATAATTTAAATACTCAAGCATATCAACAAGCAACCATGTCTTTCAAAATATCAACGCTAAAATAAGTTATCCCTAGCCCATCATGCTCAACCATTGATCCATTCATGAAACACACTCGCATATTAGCTACACCCAATACTCAAATGCGATCATATTGCCTCCTAGTTGGTGCTTTTATAAGAGAAGATGGAGATTCAAATTCAAAATAAAAATTGCATACAAGAAAAGAAATGGCCCTTCACAAAGGGAAGTAGGAATTTGTAGAGGTGCCAGAGCTCAAAGCGAAAACTTAGAGATAAAAACATTTGGGAGGTGTATCCATCCCACCAACGAAAACGACTTAGAGTTCCCAACACTTTCCATGCTAGATATATCATAGGCGGTTCCCAATCAGAAAATAAAGTTTATTCCTTTTTCAACCATACTTTCACTTTCCATGGCTAACCGTATCCACAGGTGCCTTCCATACCAACACTTTCCAAGGAATTTATTATTTGACAACATAAAGTAAATTTATTTTTCATTTCGGGACTGGGCATCCCTGATACCTTTGCCTTACTCTCGTGCAATGACAAGTGAATAAACACTCATCTTGAGAATAACACATCTAGCATGGAAAATATTAGCCACCCCACACCGCTCCGTGAGCTAAACGAACACACAAAAGAGAAGTTTATTTTGAAAATTAGAGATGGCACATGCAAATTTGCTTAGAACAGCATAAGAATACCGCATATAGGTAGATATAGTGGACTCATGTGGCAAAACTGTTTAAAGGTTTTTGGATGCACGAGTAGAGATCATACTTAGTGCAAAATGAAGGCTAGCAAAAGATTGAGAAGCGACCAACCAAGAAACAGATAATCTCATAAGCAAGCATTAAGCATAAATAACACCGAATAATGCACCACAAGTAGGATATAATTTCATTGTATGACTATTGACTTCCGTGCTTGCATAAAGAATCACAAATCTTAACACCAATATTCTTACTAAAGCATAATTACTCATCAACATAACCCACATATCACATCATCATATCTCAAAACTATTACTAAGAATCAAGTTTATTTTGTCCAATGATCTTCATGAAAGTTTTTATTATATCCTTCTTGGATATCTATCACTTTGGGACTAATTTTCATGTGTTGCTTTTCATAAGCTCAAACAAATATAAGTGAAGATCATGAGCATAATTTTTCTTTCTTTCTCTCAAATTAATTTAAGTGAAGAAAGAGAGAATTTCTTGAAAATTTTACTAACTCTCAAATAAATCTAAGTGAAGCAAGAGAGCATTTCTTCAAAAATACTAAGCACACCGTGCTCAAAAAGATATAACTGAAGCACTAGAGCAAGTCCATAGCTCATAAAATTTAAGTGAAGCATAGAGAGCAATTCTAACAAGTCATGGCATAATTTGGGCTCTCCCAAATAGGTGTGTCCAGCAAGGGATCAAGACTTAAAACAAAAAATAAAACAAGCAAAGACTCATATCATACAAGATCTCCAAGGAAAACACATAGTATGTGACGAATAAAAATATAGCTTCGAGTAAAATACCGATGGTCGTTAGAAGAAAGAGGGGATGCCACTCGGGGGCATCCCCAAGCTTAGTTGGTTGCTCATTTTTGGATAATAGCTTGGGATGCCGGAGCATCCCCAAACTTAGGCTCTTCTACTCCTTATTCCTTCATCCATCGTAAGATAACCCAAAACTTGAAAACTTCAATCATACAAAACTCAACAAAACCTTCATGAGATCCATTAGTGAAAGAAAGCAAATCACTACTATTAGTACTGTACCAAACCAATTCTTATTTTGTTTTTGCATTATATCTACTGTATTCCAACTTTTCTATGGCAAAAACTTATCAAAGAAAACCATAGAGCCATCAAAATAAGCACACAATGCAAAGAAAACAGAATCTGTCAAAAGCAGAGAACAGTCAGAGTAATCGACTATTTCTAAAATTTATGGTACTCCAAAAATTCTTAAAAATTAGGAAGACCTGAGTAATTTGTATATTAATATTATGCAAAAAGAATTGGTATTTTCTCACGCTCTGGTAAAAAATGAGAATTGTTTTTGTGAGCGCAAAAGTTTTTGTTTTCGGCAAGATCAAACAACTATCACCAAAGAATATCCTAAAGGATTTACTTGGCAGAAACACTAATTAAAACACAAAAAACACAATTATAACAGTAGCATAATTGTGTAAACACTCAAGAACATAAAGCAAAAAAGCAAAAATAAATTTATTCATTGGGTTGCCTCCCAACAAGCGTTATAGTTTTACGCCCTTAGCTAGGCATAAAGCACGGATCTAAGTTTTGTCATCTTTGGTTCGAGATCCATAAGATGCTCTCATGATTGATTCATATGGTGGCCTAATTATTGTTCTAGGAAAGTGTTCCATGACCTTCCTCAAAGGAAATTGGAACTTAATATTGCCTTCTTTCATATCAATCACGACACCGATAGTGCATAGAAACGGTCTACCAAGAATAATTGGAAAAGACGGATTGCAATCACTATCAAGAACAATAAAATCTATGGGAATAATTCCTATTTTCAATAATAAGAACATCATTAATTCCTCCCATAGGCTTTTTAATAGTAGAATCCACCAAGTGCAAATTTAAAGAACATTCTTCAAGATCGGTATGACCAAGCACATCACATAAAGATTTCGGAGTTGTAGAAACACTAGCACCCAAGTCACACAAAGCAAAACATTCATCATTTTTAATCTTGACTTTGATAGTAGGTTCCCACTCATCATGCAATTTTCTAGGAATTGAAACTTCTAATTCCATATTTTCTTCAAAAGCTTTCATCATAGCATCAACAATATGTTTAGTAAAAGCTTTATTTTGTTCATAAGAATGGGGTGAATTTATCATGGATTGCAACAAAGAAATACAATAAATCAAAGAGAAACTATCATAAATAAAGTCTTTGTAATCCAAAAGAGTGGGAACATCACTAGCTAAAGTTTTGACCTCTTCAAACCCACTTTCATCAATTTTCTCAATAAGATTTTCACCCTTGGGACGCCTTCTACCTATGACTCTTCTCTAGTCCCTTTTTCATCAATCTTAACTTTACTAAACAAGGAATCAATAGAAGAAACGCCAATCATTTTAAGATCTTTATCACTTTTGCGAAAGAAATCACTAGAAAACGCTTTTTCTTAAAATTCTCTTTTAGGTCTGAGCATAGCGGTTCTTTTCTCACTTTCATCCATAGAAAATAAAGAGCTTTAATTGATTCATCTACTTTAGGCACACAAATTTTCATCTTGAGATTTTCCACATCATGAGCAATTCAATCGACTCTTCTAGACAAATCATCAATCTTACTCAACTTTTCTTATATTGAAGTGTTGACAACTTTTTGTGTATTGATAAATTCTTTACTATTATTCTCAAGATCAGAGGTGTTCCTATTATTATTATAAGATTGATTTCCATAGGAATTACCATAATTATTAGAGGAATTACTAGGAAAAGACCTAGGATTAAAATTACCTCTATAAGCATTGTTGTTGAAATTATTTCGAGAGATAAAATTCACATCTATGGCATCACTATTTTGCTCAATCAAAGTAGACAAAGGCATATCATTAAAATCAATGGGAGCACTTTTACTAGCAACTAATTTCATGAGAGCATCAACTTTTTCACTCAAAGAAGAAATTTCTTCAACCAAATTAACTTTTTTACTAGTAGGAGCCCTTTGCCAATGTGAATAATTTGCCACGATATTATCAAGCAATTTGGTGGCTTCACCCAAAGTAATTTCCATAAAAGTACCACCCTCGGCGGAATCTAAAAGATTACGAGAAACAAAATTCAATCCCGCATAAAAAAATTGTATGATCGTCCAAAGATTTAACCCATGAGTTGGGCAATTCCTTAGCATCATTTTTATCCTTTCCAAAGATTGTGCAACATGCTCATGTTCAAGTTGCTTGAAATTCATTATCTGGGTTCTAAGGGAAATAATTTTTGTGGGAGGAAAATACTTAGTGATAAAAGCATCTTTGCATTTATTCCAAGAATCGATACTATTGCGAGGCAAAGAGAACCAAATTTTTGCAGAACACGCAAAGAAAATGGAAATAATTTCATCTTCACCACATCATTGTCCACATCTTTTTTCTTTTGCATATCGCATAATTCCACGAAGGTATTAAGATGGGACGTGGCATCCTCATTAGGAGTACCGCAAAAGAGTTACATCATATGGATCTCCAACAGACCATTGTATTGAGAATTCAGAGAGAGAGAGAGAGAGATGAAGCCATCTAGCTACTAACTACGGACCCGAAGGTCTACTCATGCATCATTGGAGAGGCACCAATGGAGGTGGTGAACACCATCCGAGATGGTGTCTAGATTGGATCTGGTGGTTCTGGACTCTGCGGCGACTGGATGAATATTTCGTCGACTCCCCTAGGGTTTTGGGAATATTGGGGTATTTATAGAGCAAAGAGGCGGTCCGGGGGGCACCCAAGGTGGGCACAACCCACCAGGGCGCGCCTGGGCCTCCTGGCGCGCCCTGGTGGGTTATGCTCTCCTTGGAGCACCCCCGAGGCGTAGCCAGGGCCCATTATGTTCCTTCTGGTCCAAAAAAATCTCTGTGAAGTTTCGTTGCGTCTGGACTCCGTCTGAGATTGATTTCCTGCGATGTAAAAAACATGCAGAAAGCAGCAACTGGCACTTGGCACTATGTCAATAGGTTAGTACCAAAAAATGATATAAAATGATTATAAAACATCCAAGATTGATAATATAATAGCATGGAACAATCAAAATTATAGATACGCTGGAGACGTATCACACTCCTGGATCACTACCGTACCCCCTTGCCAAACTCATGGCAAGGTACACAATAGGTCTGGTACATAGCATAGCATACTTTATAGAACCTAGGAATAAGTAATGACTTTCATTCTCTTTCTATTTTCTGCCGTGGTCGGATTTTGAGTCTTACTCAACTTTACATCTTGCAATACAGGCAAGAACTCCTTCTTTGACTGTTCCATTTTGAACTACTTCAAAATCTTGTCAAGGTATGTACTCATTGAAAAATCTTATCAAGCATATTGATCTATCTCTATAGATCTTGATGCCCAATATGTAAGCAGCTTCACCTAGGTCTTTCTTTGAAAAACTCCTTTGAAACACTCCTTTATGCTTTCAGAAAATTCTACATCATTTCTGATCAACAATATGTCATTCACATATACTTATCAAAAAGGCTGTAGTGCTCCCACTCACTTTCTTGTAAATACAGGCTTCCTTTGCAAGTTCAGATAAAACTATATGCTTTGATGAACTCATCAAAGCATATATTCCAACTCTGAGATGCATGCACCAGTCCATAGATGGATCATTTGGAGTTTGCACACTTTGTTAGCACCTTTAGGATCGACAAAACCTTATGGTTGCATCATATACAACTCTTCTTTAAGAAATCCATTAAGGAATGCAGTTTTGACATCCATTTGCCAGATTTCATAAAATGTGGCAATTGCTAACATGATTCGGACAGACTTAAGTATCGCTACGAGTGAGAAAATCTCATCATAGTCAACACGTTGAACTTGTCGAAAACCTTTTGCGACAAGTCAAGCTTTGTAGATAGTAGCACTACCATTAGTGTCCGTCTTCCTCTTGAAGATCCATTTATTCTCAATGGCTTGCAGATCATCGTGCTACTCCACCAAAGTCCACACTCTGTTCTCATACATGGATCCTATCTCAGATTTCATGGCCTCAAGCCATTCTCGGAATCTGGGCTCATCATCGCTTTCTCATTGTTCGCAGATTTTCCATGGTCTAGTAACATGACTTCCAGAACAGGATTACCGTACCAATCTAGTGCGGAACGTGCTCTGGTTGACCTACGAGGTTCGGTAGTAATTTGATTTGAAGTTTCGTGATCATTATCATTAGCTTCCTCTCTAGTTGGTGTAGGCATCATAGGAACGGTTTTCTGTGATGAGCTACTATCCAGTTCGAGAGAAGGTACAATTACCTCATTAAGTTCTACTTTCCTCCCACTCACTTCTTTCGAGAGAAACACCTTCTCTAGAAAGGATCCATTCTTAGCAACAAATATCTTGCCTTCAGATCTGTAATAGAAGGTGTACCCAACAGTTTCTTTTGGGTATCCTATGAAGACACACTTCTCCGATTTGGGTTCAAGCTTATCAGGCTGAAGCTTTTTCACATAAGCATCACAACCCCAAATTTTAAAAAACGATAGCTTAGGTTTCTTGCCAAACCATAGTTCATACGGTGTCGTCTCAACGGATTTAGATGATGCCCTATATAACGTGAATGCATCTGTCTCTAATGCATAACCCAAAAACGAAAGTGGTAAATTGGTAAGAGACATCGTAGATCGCACTAAATCTAATAAAGTACGATTACGACGTTCGGACACACCATTATGCTGTGGTGTTCCAGGTGGCGTGACTATTCCACATTGCTTTAAATGAAGGCCAAACTCAGAATTCCAATATTCGCCTCCGCGATGAGATTGTAGAAACTTTATTTTCTTGTTACGATGATTCTCTACTTCACTCAGAAATTCTTTGAACTTTTCAAATGCTTCAGACTTGTGTTTCATTAAGTAGATATACCTATATCTGCTCAGATTATCTGTGAAGGTTAGAAAATAATGATACCCGCCGCGAGCGTCAACACTCATAGGACTGCATACATCGACATGTATTATCTCCAATAAGTCAGTGGCTCGCTCCATTGTTCCAGAGAACGGAGACTTAGTCATCTTGCCCATGAGGCATGGTTCACAAGTATCAAATGATTCATAATGAAGTGATTCCAAAAATCCATCCTCATGGAGTTTCTTCATGCGCTTTACACCAACGTGACCTAAACGGCAATGCCACAAATATGTTTCACTATCATTATCGACTTTGCATCTTTTGGCATCAATATTATGAATATGTGTATCACTACGATCGAGATTCAATAAACCATTCACCTCGGGTGTATGACCATAGAAGGTCTTATTCATGTAAACACAACAACAATTATTCTCTAACTTAAATGAATAACCATATTGCAATAAACATGATCTAATCATATTCATGCTCAACGCAAACACCAAATAACATTTATTTTAGGTTCAACACTAATCCCGAAGGTAGAGGGAGTGTGCGATGGTGATCGTATCAACCTTTGGAATCACTTCCAACACACTTCGCTCTTAACTAGTCTATGTTCACTCTGCAACTCCTATTTTGAGTTACTAATCTTGGCAACCAAACCGATATCGAATACCCAGGGGCTACTATGAACACTAGTAAAGTACACATCAATAACATGTATATCAAATATACCTTTGTTCACTTTGCCATCCTTCTTATCCGCCAAGTATTTGGGGTAGTTCCGCTTCAAAGGACCATTCCCTTTGCAATAGAAGCACTCGGGCCAGGCTTAGGTCTAGCTTTGGGCTTCTTCACGGGAGTGACATCTTGCTTGCCATTCTTTTTGAAGTTGCCCGTCTTTCCCTTGCCCTTTTTCTTGAAACTAGTGGTCTTGTCAACCATCAACACTTGATGCTATTTCTTGATTTCTACCTTTGCAGATTTCAGCATCGCGAAGAGCTTGGGAATCGTTTTCGTCATCCCTTGCATATTATAGTTCATAAAGAAGTTCTAGTAACTTGGTGATAGTGACTAGAGAACTCATCAATCACTATCTTATCTCGAAGATTAACTCCCACTTGATTCAAGTGATTGTAGTACCCGATGGTGTCCTCGGACTAGGGGTACTCACCACGCCATCTCCCGATCTGTTAGATTGGGCCGAGGACCCCATGGCCGTATACTCATGGGCCAGTTCGGACAAATGCCACATACAAGGAAGATTCCACAAGACTTGGCGATCAAGACAAGGACTCCTCCCCACCGGCGTGTTGGCTAGGACTCTTGTTATCCTAGGCCTCGTGCATTATATAAACCGAGGCCAAAGCTAGTCGATACATATAACAACAATCATACCATAGGCTAGCTTCTAGGGTTTAGCCTCTACGATCTCGTGGTAGATCAACTCTTGTAATACTCATATCATGAAGATCAATCAAGCAGGAAGTAGGGTATTACCTCCATCGAGAGGGCCCGAACCTGGGTAAACATTGTGTCCCCCGCCTCCTGTTACCATCCGCCTTAGATGCACAGTTCGGGACCCCCTACCCGAGATCCACCGGTTTTGACACCAACATTGGTGCTTTCATTGAGAGTTCCGCTGTGTGATCGGCAAAAGGATCAATGGCTCGCCCGTAGGTCAACTACGACGCTGGCATCTTCGTCGCTGGCTACATTGGCTCGGTCGAGGACCGCGCTCCATATCCTATTGTCATGTTCGGACAGGGGCCTTCATCAACATCAACTCCGATCTCTATCATGATCATAGAGGAATCATCCATGGAGCTCGAGGGCTCAACGTCAACATTGCCCTCAGGCGGCCGTGCTGTTTTTCTGGACAACAAACTTGTATCCGCCGTCACCGCCTCCTCGAGCGTTGGTTTGACGATTGCTTTGGTGGAATAGTGCGGAATTACGTCTACAACAGCCATGCAAAATTTCGTCGAGTTCCGATGGAGGAATATCCGACAATCTATGATATACCGGAGCCCTGTCAAATCTGGACGGGAATCTGGACAAGTTTAGGGCGTGCTGTCCAGCTTCTAGCTCGGACGTTCTTTGGAAGATCCAACCATTGATCGGCTGCGGAATTCCTATATCTACCACCCCTCAAAATTTCAGCTTGATCCGACCGTCAAACTCCTGAACCTTCCGATTAGTGCATCACTCTTCGGACCTGTTTTCCGCGCGAGAATGAATCCGACCCGAATTCATCTTTTTTATGAACGGGATTTCGGACATCCTTTTTGAAGGAAGTTTTGTATGGGGTATTGTGTTTTGTTCCCAAACACATCCCGCTAATTTTGAAGTCTTTTTCAATACGATCTTCACCATCGCGCTGGTGTCAAACCAGTCCGACAACGTTGCTCTACGGCTGCCGACCTGCCAGACACGTTGTCACTTTATTGAGCCGAGCTCAACTTCTTCGGATCATCATCTCGGCAAGCCGAACAAGAGTTCAGGATTGCGAAGGATAAATCATCACCAACATCGCCGCCCCACGGATTACACGGAGCGGGCACACCGGCATCACCGCACGGTCACTTCATCAAGCCGGCATCGGCCACGTCACGACCTGCATCGGCAGGGCCGCACTGTTGTTTCTTCAAGCTGATGTCATCACGCCGACCTACTTCGACTCATCGGCTGACATCGAGGCTTCGACGTCTCGGCTGGACCGGGGGCTTCGCCATCTCTTCATCAACCTACTCCGGAGACTTCGGCGTCACTAGCCGACCAGCTCCATCACGTTAGCTGGACCGAGGGCTTTGCCTCGGCGAGCCAACCTTTGCCAGCATCGCCATGCCGTTGCTTTATCGCCCATCAGGCAATGGGTGTGCGGATCGAGTCCCAATTTTGGGAATCACCTTTCTTTGGATTGCTACAACAAATAAACCAGGTGTTATTAATCCTAGTATTTTTTGCTTGTTTGGGTTCATTTTTCCCAAGGAATTATTACTCTGGTTTGTCCATCATATGTACACAGGTCTATCAAATGGTGGCCGCATTAATGACGGTCGCATGGTGGTTCGGTCAGTTTCCGTACATAGTCCGTGACGCCGCATCCGAACTCGGACCGACTCAGCAATTCAGGCTCTGCCACGCCTTTACCGCATCACGCCGACGCCCTGCATCGACATTCACTTCGGCGCGCAGGCCATATTTTCTTTTGTTACTCATTTTGCATAAATTATTTATTATGCAATGATTTTTTTAATTATTATTATTACTATTATCTCCGGTTTGCACTATTTTTTGTGCACAGGAAAATGATCCGGGTTGGGCAGTATCGTCAACTCGGCGTACTGACATACCACGTCACCTCACCGGACGGGGCTTCATCAACACTTCATTGCCCCATGCCGGGACTTGGCATCACTCTGCCGGCCTGCATTGACCGTGCTATGTCACCACTTGAGTGCCGAGCTCTTTGCTCCGCCACCTCGGGACCGGCTTGGGGAATGGAACCTTGTCCGCATCAAGCTCGGACTGCGTCATCAATCTTGAACACATTAACCAGCTAAGTTGCCTTCATGCTCAAAGTTTTAAATTTTTAACTTGTGTTCGGTTCGACCTAGCATTATACCTTTTTGGCAAAAAGTTGTTTGTGAAAACTTCCTTGTCATAACTTTGTTTGTGACACACAAATTCAAATACCCCGTTTACTTGGGGGCTTTCTTTATGAAGCCTTTCCTCTTGCAAATGATTATACTTGTACGGCTTCGTTCCTTGTTCGTGTATTACGCCACAATATGCACCATGTTGACTTAAGCAATTTGCAAGCTGGGTTGCCTTGCTCCTGTGTTTACCCCTACGTTCCCGATTGTTCGGCTAGGGAGTAAAGTGAGCACCTCTGCGATTGTCACGATCGGGTCATCCGAGCCGGACCTCAGACTGGGGGAAGCCGAAAGCTAGCGCTCTTATTGTTTTCAATTATGGTCGGCACACAACGGAACTCATGAGTACAAAAAATCTATTGCACAAGTCTCATAGTAGCAATGATCAACCGAGAAAGGTATCGGTGGGGGTACTATTTTCTTTGAAGATGCTTCTTACACTCCGTCAGTAATATAGCATAAGTTCCCTGAGCGCGCTTTGTCTGTTACAGCCCTATGGCCTGATTGCCTGGTTATCGAAAACACCGTCGATATTCTCGACATGTGGAGTACATAACACTTTTCGGCCCTTGACCGAAGAGGGAGAAGCCGACGGTCGGTTAAGACGCATTTAAAGTTCGGGTGAACACAGATATGATATAAGTACTTCGGTACATAGAATCATTATACATAAAATTCTTTTACCCAAGTCACTTGGGGGCTCTTAAATTTATATGAGCCGTTTTATAATAAGTGTTCTTCTTCTTAGTCGTTGCAAAGTTTTTTTTATTATTATCACTATTTGTCACTCCTTTTTTTTGACACGAGTGTGTGGTCACTAGCCGGGGAGCCTAATTTCTCTCTCAAAGCCGCTAGAGTTTAGTTTGCTAAACTGGCCTAATGAGAAGTACTCTGCCTTCGGGATAGGAGGTTGAAGCCATAGGCTGACCCGCTTGAAGTCTTGAGATAGGATGTGTCATGTTAAAGCACGACAGAAGCACTTTTTTTCTTCTAAAGTCCAATTTTCAGATTGGCACCGAACACTTGATCTTATTCGAACGTCAGGTTTTCACTGACGTTTTTTGGTTTTCCAAGCCTATTGCACTTTTAAACTATTTGTGTATTTCCAGCATTAGTCTCGTAGTGCAACGCCGGACACCTTTAGAGATTCGGCAAAAACACTCTCGGATATTGCCATATATGCATCGGTTTTGAATTGTGTCTTCGGTCAATAGTTGGGTTGCCCGGCTCCTGTGCTTGCCTCCTACGTTCCGCTTTGTTCGGGTAGGTGTGCAAAGGAAGAACCACTGCGATTGTGCTTCCAGCTTGCATGGTTAAGCACCTCGATGGAGAAAGCCGAAACCGATCGTCACAATAGGCGTAAACTGGTCAGTGATCCGATGACTATGTTAAATGACAGGCCGTTCATAACATTGGCCGAAGTGTTTACGGCTTGACCTCGGATGTCGCCGAACACTAACCGGGGGCTCATAGCTAGCTTCCCCGGTTTAAAGCTCCTATGACTAAGCGAAAGTTATAAACCCCGCATATCTGATTGCCTCGTTTCCGCTAACACAACTGCCTTCGGGCACCGAGACGTCGGCTAAGGGTTGTTTTGTTATTGCGGAAACACCCTGCACAGTATCTACCAAGGGGTAGAGGCCGACGATGGGCCACTTTCAACTGATAAACGGTCGTAATGGAGTCAAAATAATGATGTAAAGTACTTGGATACATAGAATCATTACACATAATATGTGATTTTACTCTGGATATCGATCCTTAATTCAGCCACCCGTGCCCACATTAAGGCTCGGGGGCTACTGGGCTTTGCGCTCATTATTTACAAATATTAAAGGGGCACATCGATCCCCTGATCTGTTGTTGCCACCCGACCATTGTCTCGGGGGCTACTGCATTGCCTATTCAATGCAGAAAATTTAAAGGGCTCAGTGTTCGGCTTGATCGAACTATGGGAAGGCGCGTCTTCGGACAACAATAAGTACCATCTGGACCTATCTGGCATCAAGCTAATATATCACGGCGACTTCTCACGACCCTCTCTCAGGGGCCCGTTCGCCGATCACTATTATCTATAATATATTACACTGCGTTTTTATTCCTATGTATGTCTTGCCGAAGTTAGGAGTTGATCCTCGTGCCGATTTCACGCATCGACCTGAGTCTCAGGGGCTACTGGGAACAGCGGTTTTATGCTTGCCTTCAGGTGCATCTCGGGTTTTAGACTCATACACACCTTGAGGGCTATTGGATATACATCGGCAGAGAATAAACTGCACCAGTTAAAAATATTCACAAAAATCAGCTCATGGGTCGAGGTGGTGCACCACCTTGGAAGCGATCCGACATAAAGCTCGGGCGCTAGCGGCTAGCTCCATAGAGGGCATTTCCGCATTAAGCTCGGCTAAACTCCTTCAACTTTTCTGGACCAAGATGATCTATGACATCTTGGATATAGTCCGGCGTTGGAGCTTGGACACAGTCCGACGTTGGAGCTCGGATACATTTCGGCGTTGGAGCTCGGAAGCAGTCCGGCATTGGTGCTCGACTGCAAAATATACCTCGAATGCAGTCCGGCGTTAGAGCTCGGACGCAAGAGGACACTGCCTCCTGGGAACAACTTCAAACCCGAGGTGTGGCATAAAAATAACAAGGCATTGATAAAGGCCAAACTTAAAGGGGCTCCTCGGATACCCGACGTGTAGACTCTTCGGATTCACTTCGGCAATCCTCAAGATCGAAGATGAGAAGATGTGTTGAACCAGTTTTGAAGACCGACGACCGAAGATGAAGAACAGTTCAGAAGAATCGAGCAGCGTCCTCAACTTGAAGACCGGTCCAGGGGCTCTTGACGGTGTCCTGGACTAGGGGTACTCACCACGTCATCTCCCGATCATTAGATTGGGCCGAGGATCCCCATGGCCGTATACTCATGGGCGATTCGAACAGTACCGCATACAAGGAAGATTCCACAAGACACGGTGATCAAGACAAGGACTCCTCCCCACCGGTATGCGGTTAGGACTCTTGTTATCCTAGGCCTCTGGTGCATTATATAAACCGAGGCCAGGCTAGTCGATATATATAACAACAATCATACCATAGGCTAGCTTCTAGGGTTTAGCCTCTACGATCTCGTGGTAGACCAACTCTTGTAATACTCATATCATCAAGATCAATCAAGCAGGAAGTAGGGTATTGCTGATGACCCACAAGTATAGGGGATATATCATAGTCCTTTCGATAAGTAAGAGTGTCGAACCCAACGAGGAGCAGAAGGAAATGATAAGCGGCTTTCAGCAAGGTATTCTCTGCAAGTACTGAAATAAGTGGTAACAGATAGTTTTGTGATAAGATAATTTGTAATGAGCAACAAGTAACAAAAGTAAATAAAGTGCAGCAAGGTGGCCCAATCCTTTTTGTAGCAAAGGACAAGCCTGGACAAACTCTTATATAAGGAAAAGCGCTCCCGAGGACACATGGGAACATCGTCAAGCTAGTTTTCATCACGTTCATATGATTCGCGTTTGGTACTTTGATAATTTGATATGTGGGTGGACCGGTGCTTGGGTGCTGTTCTTACTTGAACAAGCATCCCACTTATGATTAACCTCTATTGCAAGCATCTGCAACTACAACAAAAGTATTAAGGTAAACCTAACCATAGCATGAAACATGTGGATCCAAATCAGCCCCTTTACGGCAACGCATAAACTAGGGTTTAAGCTTCATCACTCTAGGAACCCATCATCTACTTATTACTTCGCAATGCCTTCCTCTAGGCCCAAATAATGGTGAAGTGTTATATAGTCGACGCTCACATAACACCACTAGAGGCTAGACAACATACATCTCATCAAAATATCGAATCTAATACCAAATTCACATGACTACTAATAGCAAGACTTCTCCCGTGTCCTCGTGAACAAACGTAACTACTCGTAAAGCATATTCATGTTCATAATCGGAGGGGCAATAATATGCATATAGGATCTGAACATATGATCTTCCACCAAATAAACCAACTAGCATCAACTACAAGGAGTAATCAACACTACTAGCAACCTACTAGTACCAATCCTGGACTTGGAGACAAGAATTGGATACAAGAGATGAACTAGGGTTTGGATATGAGATGGTGCTGGTGAAGATGTTGATGGAGATTGCCCTCTCCCGATGAGAGGAGCGTTGGTGATGACGATGGCGATGATTTCCCCCTCCCGGAGGGAAGTATCCCTGGCAGAACAGCTCTGCCGGAGCCCTAGATTGGCCCCGCCAAGGTTCCGCCTCGTGGCGGCGGAGTCTCGTCCCGAAAGGTTGCTTATGATTTTTTCCTCGACGAAAGACCTCATATAGAAGAAGATGGGCATCGGAGAGCCAACAGGGGGCCCACGAGGTAGGGGGGCGCCCAGGGGGGTAGGGCGCGCCCCCACCCTCATGGACAGGTGGGCCCCCTGTGGTGAACTTCTTCCACTGGATATTTTTTATTATTTCCAAAAATGACTTTCGTGGAGTTTCAGGACTTTTGGAGTTGTGTAGAATAGGTCTATAATATTTGCTCCTTTTCCAAATTTCATTCCAAATTGCCGGCATTCCTCCTTCTTATGTAAACATTGTAAAATAAGAGATAATAGCCATAAGTATTCTGACATAATGCATAATAACAACCCATAATGCAATAAATATTGATATAAAAGCATGATGCAAAATGTACGTATCAACTCCCCCAAGCTTAGACCTTGCTTGTCCTCAAGCGAAAGCCGATAACGATAAATATGTCCCCATGTTTAGAGGTAGAGGCGTCGATAAAAATAAAATACGGACATGAAGGCATCATGATTGTTTTCATAACAGCAACATATATAGATATTGTCATACGATTTCTTATATTCAAGTAATAATCCATTCACAATGCAAAAGTACGAATCATAAACTTTATTGAGAACCAACAAACTATAATCTCAGTCATTGAAGCAATTTCCATTTATCATAACATCAGAAATAGTCTATGTCAGAGCTTAAAAGCAAGTCCACATACTCAACTATCATCTAGTCCTTCATAATTGCTAACACTCACGCAATACTTGTGGTTACGGAGTTTTAATCGGACACAGAAAAAGATAGGGCTTATAGTTTCGCCCCACAACCTTTTACCTTAAGGGTAATGTCAACAATAATAACTCATGCTCCCCAACATCCAATTATATATATATATATATATATATATATATATATATATATATGCAATTTTTTCATGTAACTTGCGTTGAAATATCTTAGATATAGTATACGAACATATTTAAAATAAGAAAATAGTATATATAGTACCATATAGTAGTATACGAGAGATGTGGGGTAACTACCACCGGGTGGTAGGATGGATTTTTCCTATATATATATATATATACACACACACACACACACACACACACACACACATATATATATATATATATATATATATATATATATATATATATATATATATATATATAACACCCGGTGGTAGTTACCCCATATATACACCTAGGTGCCTGGGCTCCTTGCCTAGAAACCGTTGGATGACACTAAGATGTGTGTACATGTAATTAGTATTAGTATTAATTGAGAATTAGTATTAGGAAAGAATTATTGCTAATTATTGCTTGATATGAACACTTAATACCCAGCAAAATTAAGCCCATGCATGTCTCATACGTCACATAGGCTGGTACTTTTTTGCGTGTAATGGAGGTCGTATTTTTCTTATGTGCTCTCCTTTATTTTTCACTGAATATCTAACACCTTGAATAAATCATTTTGTGTGCAGACACTATGAGTATATATGTTTTTGTAGTTTAGACGTAGCCATATTTTACTTTAGGTACATACCTCGATTGGTTATGTACAATATTTTCCAAACATTTTCGCACAGCCGGGTATACAAGTGTGCAGACACCATGAGTATTTGCACTTAAAGTATATTATTGAATGTATAATATTTTCTCACATTTTTTCACATAGCTGGGTATATACGTCGATCAGATATGTACAATCACTTCCTACCCTTTTTCATATAGCCGGTTATATACGTCGATCCGGTTAAAATATTTTCATCAGTAGATATTGTATAACCGTATTAGATAGTTAGGAAACAAAAATAAAATGCAATTAGTCAAAATACAAATTATTGAGTATATACATACCCGCATACGTACATTCTTTTGTTAGTAAGTATATGATACCCATTTTAGATAATTAGGAAACAAAAAAATGTAATAGTTCAAAAAATAAATTATTGAATATATATGTACATGCGTATGTATATAACTTCATTGGTAGGTATTAGATACCCATATTAGATAGTTGGAAAAAAATACGCATATTATATACCTGCAACAATTCAAACAAAATCAACATTAATATGTTTTATCATACGGTAAGTCTTGCATGCCTAAAAGTTAGAACAAAAATAAAGCATAAGCATGGAAAGTCTTGCATGAAGAATAATTAGGAAACAAATTAAATACATCACGGTTTCCAAAATGATCAAGGTGCCTAAGCACCTAGGTGCCCCATCTATTATATATACATATATATATATATATATATATATATATATATATATATATATATATATATATATATATAGGGTAACGCTATTCTAAGCTTGAGTGTAGAATAGCTTATTCTACACCCCAGTAACACTATGTACAAAATCTAGTAAAGCACTGTAAAAATGTAGTAATTCTGAAATAATTTTTTTTACTATCCAAGTTTTTAATTTCCTACCTTGTCAAAAAAATTACTATATTTTGTATGGTACGTTACTATATTTTTTATAGAGCGTTACTAGGGGTGTAGAATAAGTTATTCTACACTCACGCTTAACAGAAGCGCACTGCATCATTTTGCCGACGAGCACTGCAATAGAGACTAGTGAACTTCTCGTCGAAAAAAACTGCACGCGTTATTTTTTCGGTACTGTTTTCGCTCTAATTTTTTAACCATTTATCGGAATGAGGCGTGTAATATATCATTGAAAAGCTATGGATTAGGCGCAACTTCGACATGTTGAACACTTTTCGAGATTCCACACGGTTTAAGAGCAGTTTTGAAAATAGTGCGGCGGATGACGAGTGGCAGCGAGCGTTTTTTCACGTTTTTTTCTAAACCGCTTGTCGGAATGAAGCAAATGATACGCCGTTGGATAGATATCGTCGAGCCACATCTTTTCCATATATAAATCTTTCTCTAGTTCATTACGGTTTAAGAGCAGTTTCAAATTTATTAAATCGCGGAACTCTGTTTTTAATTTTTTTTTGAAATTTCCATACTGTTTTCGTTCCAGTTTTTGAACCGTTTGTCGAAACGGGGCGTGTGATACGCCGATGGAAAGCTACGGACAAGGCGCAACTTCCATATGTTGAAATAGTTTTGAGATTCCTTACGGTTTTTAGTTAATTTGTAAAATCGTGCGGCTGACTTCGAGAGGCAGCGGCTGTTTTTTCGCGAAATTTTTGCAAACCGCTGGTCGAAATGATTCAAACGATACGCCGTTGGAAAGATATCGACGATACAGAACTTTTTCATGTAGAACACACTCTCTAATTCTTTACGGTTTAAAAGCAGTTTTAAAATTAGTGAAAAGCGGACAATCTGTTTTTTCGCGACACCAAAATCGTAGTGGGACAGAAGAACGCACTGCTTCAAACTGAAAACCGCACTGCAACAGACAGTCAAGTGCACTGCATCATTTCTTTTTGTCGGACGTAAACTTTCTCGCACAAGTTTCTGTTGTCTTTTTTTCAACTTTTTTTTGTATGAGTGGACCACAACACTCCCGAAAGTGAACCGCAACACCACCAAAAGTGAACCTCATGAGTTTTTTGTTGTCTTTTTTCATACTTACTAATTTTTTACATGCGTTGACCAAGCGAGTGGACCACAGGAACTGAGCGAGTGAACTACATCTA
This sequence comes from Aegilops bicornis, assembly GCA_021605145.1. Lineage (NCBI taxonomy): Eukaryota > Viridiplantae > Streptophyta > Magnoliopsida > Poales > Poaceae > Aegilops > Aegilops bicornis. The sequence continues at coordinate 508,665,572 of CM038672.1, forward strand.
ATATAGAAGCGAGCTTCTTTTGAGATGTTTTTGTTTTGTGTTTACCAAGTGGACATCAGAGGAGTTTTATAGCAAACCGTGTCACAGAACAAAGTGAGCTTCAAAAGATACACATCTATCTGATTGTTTTACACAACTCCACACATAATCTGTACTCTCTACCATCCAAACCACGGTAAAGAACTGCAGTTTTTACAATGAGCTAATGAGTGCAGTTTTTAACAACAACCAAATTAAGTAATGGGGCATCCAATGGAACTGCATCACGTCATCTTTCCTGCAAAATTGAGTAAAATGAACCTCAATAGCAAACCATAGCAGACTTCATTTGCACTTTCTTTTATCTTCAGAAATCACAAAAATCAATGAAGTGCAGAAGAGCACTGCCGAATCGCACGACACGCCCAGTCGTACTGCACAGTGGAGGCCAGCAGCACGCTATACCGCGGGCACATGCATTTTAGAAACATGCATACATCCCCACGAGCAGAACAAAATAGCTGCACCCAGCTTATTGCACACCCTTGACCGAGCCAAATTGCACCACATGGCATTCCTAGTTTTTATATTGAAGTGCAGTTTTCAATATTATTTTTTGAGTAACAGGGCATCAGGGCATTGAACCAAAATGCACTACCTATCCTTAGGAAAATACAAAAAACAATGAACCTCCTATATTTTGTTTTCCCAAGATTTGCAGTCCAAGCAAAGACATTTTATCCGCAAAAATGAAAAATGTATAGCACTTTTGTGCACAAACCGAGCTGCACTGGAGTGCCACCAGGAACTGCAATGCGCCATGCAGAGCACCTCCTCTCTCCCTCCGGCGATCTGCAAAAGCGGGCAGACCTCCTCTCGCCCTCCGCAATCAAGAAAGGGCAGTGTGGCCAACCACATAGGAAGCTACCACTGGCACATGCACCGCACCGAGCCGAGAGGGGAACTGCAGACAAGAAAATCAAGAAAAGAAGGTCCCGAATCGCAATACAAAGCAAACAGGTTTTAACACAGAGAATCAAATCATGGGCTCGGGGTACCAGATCGCACGCAAGGGGAAATCCAAAAAAAGAGCCATTACAGAGATGAAATGCAGTTTGCTCCTTTTCTCCCTCGGCGAGGTTCAGCAGCAACAATAAAACAAACTGCTTAGCAGCGACAATAGCGGTGATACAGTTCATCGAGGGGGAGGGAGATGGTCGACGGCTGATGCTACGAAACAAACACAGGGCCGCGGTGGATTTGGCTGCAGCGACCAGCAGGAGGTCGAGGCCGAGCCAGAGTGGAGGAAGGGGGAGCTCCCACCGTGAGGAGCGGTTGCGGGCACCGCCGCTTGGACGCTCCGGCTGTGGGCAAGGGGCGCTGCCGCCGGGGGAGATGAGGGGGAGGGTGGAGCTTGGCGCTGGTGCTGGCCGTCGGTGGAGAAGAAGACCGCAACCCCGTAGAGACACACCTCCTAGCACCCCCACACCTCGCCCCCGTGCGGATCTCGCCGGATCCGGCGCCGGGCTGCATGAGCGAGGGGTTCCGCTACCGAGGGTTGGCGGCGACCAGATCCGTCTTCTGCCGCACTAATGGCCGTGGTGGCAGAGCCGACTACCGAGGCTGCACCGGGGCTAAGTTCGCCGGATCCCGCATGACCGCTGGATGGCACGGGAGAAAGAGGAGTCGGCGGCGGCGTGAAGGTGGTTCCAGGACGCTGTCGGAGGTGGTGGGCTGCGCCACGGAGAAGGTGGAGAGGGTAGGGGTGCGCGGCTCCGGAGAAGGTGGGGAGGGAGGTGGGGCGCGGGAGGAAAGTGGGGCGTGACGCAGAGGTGGCTACCGGAAGGGGAGCAGGAGTTGACGGTGGTCGTGGGGAGACTGAGCGGGTAGTTTATTTGTTGGCCTGTGCAGTTCGGTCTGTTTCTTTTGCGGGGTTAGTTTGTAGCTATCGGTCGCACGAAACTGTTAGCAGAATAAGCGTTTTGGTGTGCAGAATAAGGTCTTCACCCAAGGTAATCTTACGATCACTTCATAATTAAATTACATTTGTAATTCAAATAGTTACGTTCCTATTGATTCACTACGTAAAATTTGGTATAAGAAAATAAAATTATAGGTCATAAGACAAGAAAATTTGGAGATTATGTATATTTTACACTATGTTTTTTACGCTTGTAATTTTACATAACATAAAATATTTTTTAATGCGATTATATATTTTATTACGGTCTCTTTTACGCCGTAAATAAGATAAAACTTACGGAACATAAAATTACAAAGGCAATCGTGGTAAAATATAGGGTGGTAAAGAATAATCGTTTCCTCACCTGTGGTGACGAATAGTCAATCCCTATATATATATATATATATATATATATATATATATATATATATATATATATATATATTCATGGTGATCTTCACCTTTCCTTTTCATTTTATCATGACTCTTGCATAAGGTAGAAGATAATAAAAGATAGGTCCTTCGCAGAGGGAAGCAGAGGTTGCCATGCGCTTTATAGCGAATTCGACCTCAAACGGTCAAGTCTTCCGTGCTCGGTGTCATCCTGGATCAAGAATGCCGACACCACACAAGATTTCAAGGATTTATAACAGAGTAGCAATCACACACTTATTACAATCGAATGTCTCAAGAGAGAACTTAATAAAATAAATATGGCTTAAGGCCATCTAATAACGATAACAACGGAAGGCTTGGAAGAATAAGCGAGTCCATCAACTCCAACGGCATCATCGAGTATAGAACCACGACCTAAGCACCTTATCGGTCGTTCTAAAAGTCTGCAACATGAAACGTTGCAGCCCGAAAACGGGTCAGCACATGGAATATGCTTGCAATGTAACACATAGAGAATAATGGAATGATAAGCCTATACTACATGCATATATGGCTGGTGGAAAGCTCTACGGTTACAGTTTTGCATAAAGCCAATTTTTCCCTACTGCAAAGGAATAAATTTAATTAACTATTATGGTGGTTGTGAAACATTGAAAATGGTTGACATTCTCAATCCCAGCTTAAAAGTACTCATTAACAAACCCAACAATATTAATTAGAAGTAACATGATGAGATTCACATGATATCCGTGTACTAGATACTCAAGATGTCCATAACCGGGGACACGGCTAACCATGATTAGTTTATACACTCTGCAGAGGTTTATGACTTTTCCCCACAAGACTCGATCGCCTCCGTTTGGTTTCTCGCACTACATGGTGTTTGAGAAACGGATGACCGAGATATAGTCTTTCAGAAGCGCTAGCACCTTACATGTGGGTAGACCGTACCAACCTACATCCCCTACATCTGCTAGTCTACCCGTAAGAGTTCGCACAACTTAATCAACTATGCCAGAGCCCATAATGGCTTGTGGTTGCACACGGAAGTTTCTAGTTTGAATAATCTCATGATTCCTTTGGGCCTGGGTGGCGGTCCAAGAAATACAGCAAGTCCTGATAGAAACCAGGTGCCTCAATCCACCCAGGATGTGTGTTTAAGTTGCCACCTTAAATAAAACCATTAAATAACAATCTCACATCTGTCATGGATACACTCACCCAATCCACGCCTACTAGCATAGCATGGCATAATAAGCAAACGTAGAAGTAACTCCCAAAGGTTTGATAATAAAACAGGTAATAGGTACTACCTCATCTACTTCCCATCCCACAATTTAATTAGATCCTAATCAATGCAATGTTTGAGGATTGATCTAATGCATAAAAACTGGGTATGAGAAGAGTATGATCAAAGTGTTACTTGCCTTGCTGATGATCCGCGAAACCTAGAGACTCGAAGTAACAAGCGGCGCACTCCGGGTAATCTATCGCAGACAAACAAGCATACAATAAGTACTCATCTAATGTACAGGTAAAACTCAAATAGATCTAACCAGATAGTTCAACTTAAGAACTCCGGTTTGCAAAAAGAATCAAATCAAACGAAGCAATGAAAGTCAAACGGCGGAAGAAAACAACTTCGTTTTACTAATCTGGATCTAGGTCAAATTTTACAGATGCAAAAACTTGTTTAGGTAGATTATTCGGAAAGAGGGTTTCGAGACGAAACTCCAGACGCTTGAATCGCCTGATTCCGATAAACGAGCGAAAAGTTATACTAAAACGAAAATCGGATCTGGAATCGCGATCAGAAAAATCGCGGATTAAAACCGAAAAAAAGAAAAATACGACGAACAGATTCGAACGGAAAAAGAAAAAAAATAAAAAAATAAAATAAATAAATAAAAAAACCGAAAAAACCCAAAAAAACCGATCAGTTTTTTTATATATAAAACCGGCACGGAAATCAAGGCGGCGGCGAACCTCGAAGGTATTTGCTTTCCTCGGCGATATTGGCCGGTAGAGGCGGCCTTGAACTCGGGTGGGCTGGGGGCTGAAAGGCGGCTCGAGTGACAGCTATTTAAGCGCCCCGCGGAGTCCCGCTGGAATGCGGCCCAATGATTCGTTTTTTAAATAAAACATTACGCTGTAAAAAAAATCAAAAGCAGTTCCAAACGGACTCCAAAAATCCCGAAATAAATTTTCCCCGGTTTCTAAAATCAAGCCGGATTTAATGAACATTTATTTGGGGCCTAGATGCAATTTTGAAAACGCGCATTTTTCCTAAATTCAAATAAAAGGCGAAAAACTCCAAAATAAAATCTTATTTGATTTTATTATTAAATCTTCATTATTTCTTTATTTTGGGAAAGCCATTTTATTCCCTCTCACATATTTTTGTAATAGAAATAAATTGAAGATAAAATAATTAAAATCAACGATACTATTTTCAAAATTTGAGAAAACTCAAATATGAAAATAACGAAAATCCCCAACTCTCTCCGAGGGTCCTTGAGTTGTGTAGAATTTCTAGGATCGAGCAAAATGCAAAGAAAATGCAATGAAAAATATGATATGCAATGATGTTTCACGTATAACATTCCAAATTGAAAATTTGGGATGTTACAAACCTACCCTCTTAAGATGAATCTCGCCCTCGAGATTCGGGTTGGCTAGAAAATAGGTGAGGGTGGTCTTTAAGCAAATCTTCCTCTCGCTCCCAGGTGGCTTCATCCTCTGTGTGGTGGCTCCACTGAACTTTGCAAAACTTAATGACCTTGCTGCGGGTGACTCGGCTGGCATACTCCAAAATCTTAACCGGTTTCTCCTCATAGGTCAAATCATCATTCAACTGAATCGCTTTCAGAGGCACGGTGTCTCTCAGCGGTATATCAGCCATCTCTGCGTGACACTTCTTCAACTGTGAAACGTGAAAAACATCATGAACTCCTGACAATCCTTCGGGTAGTTCCAACTTGTACGCAACTTCTCCCATACGTTCCAAAACACGATAAGGTCCAACAAATCGAGGTACTAACTTTCCCTTAACTCCAAAACGCTTAACTCCTCAAAGTGGCGATACTCGAAGATAAACTCTGCCTCCGACTTCGTATTCTGTCTCCTTGCGTTTTGAATCTGCATAACTCTTCTGTCTTGACTGGGCTACCTTGAGCCTATCGCGAATCAACTTTACTTTCTGTTCAGACTCCTTAATCAAATCTGGTCCAAACAACTGGCATTCTCCATCTTCATCCCATAACAACGGGGTCCTGCACCTCCTTCCGTACAAGGCTTTGAAAGGTGCCATCTTCAAACTGGTTTGTTAACTGTTGTTGTAAGAAAACTCCGCATACGGCAAATTGTCATCCCAACTTGATCCATAATCCAAAGCACAAGCTCTAAGCATATCCTCCAAAATCTGGTTGACTCTCTCGGTTTGTCCATCTGCATGGATGGAAAGCTGTGCTAAACTCCAGCCTGGTTCCCAAAGTCTCATGCAACTACTTCCAGAACTTTGAGGTAAATTGGGTTCCTCTATCTGATACGATACTCCTCGGAACTCCATGCAAGCATACAATCCTGGTCATGTATATCTTAGCCAATTTGGCACTGCTGTAGGTAGTCTTTACTGGAATGAAATGAGCTACCTTCGTCAAACGATCGACTATAACCCAAATCGAATCATAGCCTGAACAAGTCCTGGGCAATCCCGTGATGAAATCCATTCCTTGTTTATCCCACTTCCATTCGGTATAGGCAATGGCTGTAGCAATCCTCGCCGCTTCGATGTTCTCGCCTTCACCCTCCGACATACATCACAAACTGCTACGCATTTCTACAATATCCTTCTTCATTCCGTCCACCGAAACTATTCTTCAAATCCAAATACATCTTGGTATTTCCTGGGTGAATCGAATATGGTGAATCATGTGCCTCTTGTAGAATCAACTTCCTGATCTCCGGGTCATTGGGCACATAAACACGGTCCTCGAACCATAGGGTATCGTGCTCATCCTCACGAAATCCCTTTGCATATAACTGGTGTTCTCTGAGCTTCTCGAGTACCAAACGCAAATGCTCCTTATGTTCATCTTCATTCTTCGAGTAAACCAAAATATCATCAATGAACACCACGACGAACTTATCCAAAAACTCCATAAACACTTTGTTCATCATGTTCATAAAATAGGCAAAAGTCGTTAGTCGCACCAAATGACATAACGGTGTACTCATACAGCCTGCACGGTGGTAAAAGCCGCCTTAGGTATATCCTACTCGAATCTTCAATCGATGGTACCCACGATCGCAAATCGATCTTTGAAAACACCTTAGCTCCTTGCAATCGGTCAAACAAGTCATTGATCATCGGTAACGGGTATTTGTTCTTAATGGTCACTTCATTCAATCCCCGATAATCAACAACCATTCTTAATGATCCATCCTTCTTCTCCACTAGAAGTACTGGTGATCCCCAAGGCGAAGAACTTGGGCGAATAAAACCTTTATCCAAAGAACTCCTTAATCTGCTTCTTAATTTCCTCCAAATCTTGGGCTGGCATCCTATATGGTCTTTTAGATATCGGCCCAGTGCCTGGCAATAGTTCAATTAGAAACTCAATGTCTCTATCCGGTGGCATGCCTGGCAACTCTTTCGGAAACACGTCCGGGAAATCCCTTTACCATCGGTACTTCTTCCTGCACAACTCCTCGATAAGGAATTTACATGTGCTCTCCTCGGCTCATGCCGTGATTCATACTTGATTCTCCTCCCTTCGGGTGGTAAGCAAAATTGACTTCATCGCGCAATCTATGTTCCTCCATACTTTGATAACCAATCCATGCCTAATATCACATCCAATCCTTGGGATTCCGTAACTATTAGGTCCGAGGGAAAAACATAGTGTCCAATCCTTAATGGCAATCGATCACACCATATACTAGCCATGTATTCTCGCCCGTGAGGTTACTAGCATGGGTGACCTAAGGGCTTGGGTTGGTAATTTGTACTTATCCACAAATCCCCTTGATATGTATGAATGCGATGCACCAGTATCAAAAGAACAACTGCAGTAAATGACTTAACCAAAAACTTACCTATTACTGCATCTGGCTGAGTTTCAAAAGAACAGAGTAATGCTTTAAGTAAGGTGACATGATGTAGAGGGATAAACTCATGCAATATGATATAAACCCCATCTTGTTATCCTCGATAGCAAAAATACAATACGTGCCTTGCTGCTGCCCCGTCATCCGAAAGGACACCGCAAGATTGAACCCAAAGCTAAGCACTTCTCCCATTGCAAGAAAGATCAATCTAGTAGGCCAAACCAAACTGATAATTCGAAGAGACTTGCAAAGATAACCAATCATACATAAAAGAATTCAGAGAAGATTCAAATATTGTTCATAGATAAACTTGATCATAAAACCACAATTCATCGGTCTTAACAAACACACCGCAAAAGAAGATTACATCGAATAGATCTCCACGAGAATCGTGGAGAACTTTGTATTGAGATCCAAAGAGAGAGAAGAAGCCATCTAGCTAATAACTATGGACCCGAAGGTCTGAGGTAAACTACTCACACATCATCGGAGAGGCTATGGTGTTGATGTATAAGCCCTCCGTGATCAATGCCCCCCCCCCCGGCGGAGCGCCGGAAAAGGCCCCAAGATGGGATCTCACGGGTACAGAAGGTTGCGGCGGTGGAATTAGGTTTTCGTGGATGCCTCTGTTGGTTTGGGGGTACGTAGGTATATATAGGAGGAAGAAGTACGTCGGTGGAGCAACATGGGCCCCACGAGGGTGGAGGGCGCGCCCAGGGGGTAGGCGCGCCCCCTGCCTCGTGCTCTCCTGGTTGATTTCTTGACGTGGACTCCAAGTCCTTTGGATCATGTTTGTTCCGAAAATCACTTTCCCGAAGGTTTCATTTTGCTTGGACTCCGTTTGATATTCTTTTTCTGCGAAATTCTGAATTAGGCAAAAAAACAGCAATTTGGGCCGGGCCTCAAGTTAATTGGTTAGTCCCAAAAATAATATAGAAGTGTATAAAAAAGCCCATTAATCATCCAAAACAGAATATAATATAGCATGAAGCAATAAAAATTTATAGATACGTTGGAGACGTATCAAGCATCCCCAAGCTTAATTCTGTCATTCCTTGAGTAGGTAAATGAGAAAACAGAATTTTTGATGCGGAATGCTACTTGGCATAATTTTTAATGTAACCCTCTTAATTGTGGTATGAATATTCAGATCCGAAGATTCAAGACAAAAGTTTAATATTGACATAAGAGCAATAATACTTCAAGCATACTAACTAAGCAATTATGTCTTCTCAAAATAACATGGCCAAAGAAAGTTCATCCCTACAAAATCATATAGTTTAGTCATGCTCCATTTTCGTCACACAAGAATGCTCCCATCATGCACAACCCCGATGAAAAGCCAAGCAATTGTTTCATACTTTAGTAATCTCAAACCTTGTCAACCTTCACGCAATACATGAGCGTGAGCCATGGATATAGCACTATGGGTGGAATAGAATATAATGATGGGGGTTATGTGGAGAAGACAAAAAGGAGAAAGTCTCACATCAATGCGGCTAATCAATGGGCTATGGAGATGCCCATAGATTGATGTTAATGCAAGGAGTAGGGATTGCCATGCAATGATGCACTAGAGCTATAAATGCATGAAAGCTCAACAAAAGAAACTAAGTGGGTGTGCATCCAACTTGCTTGCTCACGAAGACCTAGGGCATTTGAGGAAGCCCATTGTTGGAATATACAAGCCAAGTTCTATATTGAAAATTTTCCACTAGTATATGAAAGTGATAAAACAAGAGACTCTCTATCATGAAAATCATGGTGCTACTTTGAAGCACAAGTGTGGAAAAAAAGGATAGTAGCATTGTCCCTTTTATTTTCTCTTTTTTGGGCCTTCCTTTTTGGCCTTTCTCTTTTTTGGGACAATGCTCTATAAATGATGATCATCACACTTCTATTTATTTACAACTCAATGATTACAACTCGATACTAGAACAAAGTATGACTCTATATGAATGCTTCCCAGGTATATCGATAGGCAATGAATCAAGAGTGACATGTATGAAAAATTATGAACGGTGGCTTTGCCACAAATACGATGTCAACTCATGATCATGCAAAGCAATATGACAATGATGAACGTGTAATGATAAATGGAACGGTGGAAAGTTGCGTGGCAATATATCTCGGAATGGCTATGGAAATGCCATAATAGGTAGCTATGGTGGCTGTTTTGAGGAAGATATAAGGAGGTTTATGTGTGACAGAGCATATCATATCACGGGGTTTGGATGCACCGACGAAGTTTGCACCAACTTTCAATGTGAGAAAGGGCAATGCACGGTACCGAAAAGGCTAGCAATGATGGAAGGGTAAGAGTGCGATAATCCATGGACTCAACATTAGTCATAAATAACTCACATACTTATTGCAAAAATCTACAAGTCATTAAAAACCAAGCACTACGTGCATGCTCCTATGGGGATAGATTGGTAGGAAAAGACCATCGCTCGTCCCCGACCGCCACTCATAAGGAAGACAATCAAAGAACACCTCATGTTTAAAATTTGTTACATAATGTTTACCATATGTGCATGCTACGGGACTTGCAAACTTCAACACAAGTATTTATCAATTTCACAACTACTCAACTAGCACAACTTTAATATCACTACCTCCATATCTCAAAACAATCATCAAGCATCAAACTTCTCTTAGTATTCAAAGACACTCATAAGAAAGTTTTTACTAGTCTTGAATACTTAGCATATTAGGATTAATTTCCCTATTTAAGCAAATTACCATGCTGTTTAAGACTCTCAAAACAATATAAGTGAAGCATGAGATAATAATAGTTTCTATGAAACAAAACCACCGCCGTGTTTCTAAAAGATATAAGTGAAGCACAAGACCAAAAACTATATAGCTCAAAAGATATAAGCGAAGCGCATAGAGTATTCTAATAAATTCAATCATGTGTGTCTCTCAAAAGGTGTGTACAACAAATATGATTGTGATAAACTAAAAAGAAAAGACTCAAATCATACAAGACGCTCCAAGCAAAACACATATCATGTGGTGAATAAAAATATAGCTCCAAGTAAAGTTACCGATGGAAGTAGATTTAAAGAGGGATGCCTTCCGGCATCCCCAAGCTTTGGTTATTTGGTGTCCTTAGATTATCTTGGGGTGCCATGGGAATCCCCAAGCTTAGGCTCTTGCCACTCCTTGTTCCATAATCCATCAAATCTTTTACCCAAAACTTGATAACTTCAAACACAAAACTTAACAGAAAATCTCTTGAGCTCTGTTAGCGAAAGAAAACAAAACACCACTTGAAGGTACTATAATGAACTCATTATTTATTTATATTGATGTTAAACCTACTGTATTCCAACTTCTCTATGGTTTATAAACTATTTTACTAGCCATAGATTCATCAAAATAAGCAAACAACACACGAAAAACAGAATATGTCAAAAACAGAACAGTCTGTAGTAATCTATAACTAATGCAAACTTCTGGAACTTCGAACAATCTACCAAAATAGGAAGACCTAGAATTTTTTTTATTGATATTATTCCATTGGAATCAATATTTTATCACGTTCTAGTGATTTTTAACAATTGTTTCCGTGAACAGAAAGTTTCTGGAATTTTCAGCAAGATCAAATAACTATCATCCAAGAAGATCCTATAGGTTTAACTTGGCACCAACACTAATTAAAACATAAAAGCAAATCTATACAGAGGCTAGATCAAATATTTATTCCTAAACAGAAGAAAAAAGCAAAAAACTAAAAATAAAATTGGGTTGCTTCCCAACAAGCGCTATCGTTTAACGCCCCTAGCTAGGCATAGATAATTTCGATGATGCTCACATGAAAGACAAGAATTGAAGCGCAAAGAGATCATCATGAAACATGTGACAAACACATTTAATTGTAACATACTTCCTATGCATAGGCATCTTATAGGCAAACAAATTATAATAGCAAGCAAAAACTAGCATATGCAAGGAAGTGGAAAGAAACAATAGCAATCTCAACATAACGAGAGGTAATTTCATAACATGAAAATTTCTACAACCATATTTTCCTATCTCACAATAATTACATGTGGGATCATAAGCAAATTCAACAAAATAGCTATCACATAAAAAAATTTCAACACGATCCACATGCCTGCAAAGTTGACACTCTTCCAAAATAGCGGGAATACCATTAACTAAAGTCATGACCTCTCCAAACCCACTTTTATCAAAAATTTCATAAGATTGAACATTTTCCAAATATGTGGGATCTAAAGTTGACACTCTTCCAAACCCACTTTCAATATTATTGCAAACACTATTATCAATCTCATATTCATCATGAGGCTTAAATAAATTTTCAAGATCATAAGAAGAATCACCCCAATCATGATCATTGCAACAAGTCGAGGACATAGCAAAACTAGCATCCCCAAGATTAGGGTTTTGCATATTATTAGCATAATTTACATCAATAGAATTTATAATAAAATCATTGCAATCATGCTTTTTATTCAAAGATCTATCGTGAATCGCTTCAAAAAGTACTTCATCACAATTTTCAGATTCACGAATTTCAAGCAAAACCTCATAAAGATAATCTAGTGCACTCAAATCACTAGCAATAGGTTCATCATAATTGGATGTCTTAAAGATATTAGCAAGTGTATGAGGATCCATAAACTCTTAGCAAGCGAAGATGCAAGCAAAAAGAAGGCACATGGTAACACAAGGAGGAAGGGCGAAAAAAACGGCAAGGGTGAAGTGGGGGAGAGGAAAACGAGAGGCAAATGGCAAATAATGTAATGCGGGAGATAAGAGTTTGTGATGGGTACCTGGTATGTTGACTTTTGCATAGACTCCCCGGCAACGGCGCCAGAAATCCTTCTTGCTACCTCTTGAGCACTGCGTTGGTTTTCCCTTGAAGAGGAAAGGGTGATGCAAAGAAAGTAGCGTAAGTATTTCCCTCAGCTTTTGAGAACCAAGGTATCAATCTAGTAGGAGGCCACGCTCAAGTCCCTCGCACCTACACAAACAAATAAAAACCTCGCAACCAACGCAATAAAGGGTTGTCAATCCCTTCACGGTCACTTACGAAAGTGAGATCTGATATATATGATAAGATAATATTTTTGCCATTTTTGTAATAAAGATGCAAAGTAAAATAAAAGGCAATAAAAATAGCTAAGTGTTGGAAGATTAATATGATGGAAAATAGACCCGGGGGCCATAGGTTTCACTAGTGGCTTCTCTCAAGAGCATAAGTATTATGATGGGTGAACAAATTACTGTTGAGCAATTGATAGAATTGAGCATAGTTATGAGAATATCTAGGTATGATCATGTATATAGGCATCACGTCCGTGACAAGTAGACCGACTCCTGCATGCATCTACTACTATTACTCCACACATCGACCGCTATCCAGCATGCATCTAGAGTATTAAGTTCAAAAGAACAGAGTAATGCTTTAAGTAAGGTGACATGATGTAGAGGGATAAATTCATGCAATATGATATAAACCCCATCTTGTTATCCTCGATGGCAACAATTCAATACGTGCCTTGCTGCCCTTGCTGTCATTGGGAAAGGACACCACAAGATTGAACCCAAAGCTAAGCACTTCTCCCATTGCAAGAAAGATCAATCTAGTAGGCCAAACCAAACTGATAATTCGAAGAGACTTGCAAAGATAACCAATCATACATAAAAGAATTCAGAGAAGATTCAAATATTGTTCATAAACTTGATCATAAACCCAGAATTCATCGGTCTCAACAAACACACCGCAAAATAAGATTACATCGAATAGATCTCCACGAGAATCGTGGTGAACTTTGTATTGAGATCCAAAGAGAGAGAAGAAGCCATCTAGCTAACAACTATGGACCCGAAGGTCTGAGGTAAACTACTCACACATCATCGGAGAGGCTATGGTGTTGATGTAGAAGGCCTCCGTGATCAATGCCCCCTCCCGTGGAGACGGAAAAAGGCCCCAAGATGGGATCTCACGGGTACAGAAGGTTGTGGCGGTGGAATTAGGTTTTCGTGGATGCTTCTGTTGGTTTGGGGGTACGTAGGTATATATAGGAGGAAGAAGTACGTCGGTGGAGCAACATGGGCCCCACGAGGGTGGAGGGCGAGCCCCCCTGCCTCGTGCTCTCCTGGTTGATTTCTTCACGTAGACTCCAAGTCCTCCGGATCACGCTTGTTCCGAAAATCACGTTCCCAAAGGTTTCATTCCGTTTGGACTCCGCTTGATATTCTTTTTCTCTGAAACTCAAATAGGCAAAAACAGCAATTTGGGTTGAGCCTCCGGCTAATAGGTTAGTCCCAAAATAATATAAAAGTGTATAACAAAGCTCATTAATCATCCAAAACAGAATATAATATAGCATGAAGCAATCAAAATTATAGATACGTTGGAGACGTATCACCGGTATATGTTGAAGATCCTCCCAAGAACGGCGCCAGAAATTCCTTTTGATGTCGCTAAAGCTACGCCGGTATTTCCCCAAAGTGGAAGGGATGATGAATCACACAGCCGTGGTAGGTATTTCCCTCAGATATGAAACCAAGGTTATCGAACCAGTAGAGAACCAAGCAACACAACGTAAACAACCCCTGCACACAGATAACAAATCCTCGCAACCCGACGTGTTAAAGGAGTTGTCAATCCCTTCCGGGTATGGCGCCTCAAGATAGGAAAACGGTCATGAGATAAAATTGTAGTAGATTGATAGATCGAACGCCAAATAAAATAAATAATAATAAATTGCAGCAAGGTATTTTTGTATTTTTTGGTTTTATAGATCTGAAAAATAAATGCAAGGAAAAAGTAGCTCGCAAAGGCAAATATACGAGAAAGAGACCCGGGGGCCGTAGGTTTCACTAGTGGCTTCTATCGAGAAAAATAGCAAACGGTGGGTGAACAAATTACTGTCGGGCAATTGATAGAACTTCAAATAATCATGACGATATCCAGACAATGATCATTACATAGGCATATAGTCCTAGATTAGTAGACCGACTCCTGCCTGCATCTACTACTATTACTCCACACATCGACCGCTATCCAGCATGCATCTAGTGTATTAAGTTTAGGAAGAAGCGGAGTAATGCAATAAGAACGATGACATGATGTAGACAAGATCTATCTATGTAGATATAGACCCCATCGTTTTATCCTTAGTAGAAACGATACGTACGTGTCGGTTCCCCTTCTGTCACTAGGATCAAGCACCGTAAAATCAAACCCACTACAAAGCACCTCTTTCCATTGCAAGATAAACAGATCAAGTTGGCCAAACAAAACCAAAATATCAGAGAAGAAATACGAGGCTATAAGCAATCATGCATATAAGAGATCAAAGAAACTCAAATAACTTTCATGGATATAAAAAGATAGATATGATCATAAACTCAAAGTTCATCGATCCCAACAAACACACCGCAAAAGAGTTACATCATATGGATCTCCAAGAGACCATTGTATTGATAATTCAGAGAGAGGGAGATGAAGCCATCTAGCTAGTAACTATGGACCCGAAGGTCTACTCACGCATCATCGGAGAGGCACCAATGGAGGTGGTGAACCCCATCCGAGATTGTGTCTAGATTGGATGTGGTGGTTCTGGACTCTGCGGCGGCTGGATGAATATTTTGTCGACTACCCTAGGTTTTGGGAATATTGGCATATTTATAGGGCAAAGAGGTGGTCTGGGGCACCAGAGGTGGGCATAGCCCACCAGGGCGCGTCTGAGCCTCCTGGCACGCCCTGGTGGGTTGTGCTCTCCTCGGAGCACCCCCAGGTGCACCCAGGGCCCATTATGTTCCTTCTGGTCCAAAAAAAATCTCTGTGAAGTTTCGTTGTGTTTGGACTCCGTCTGATATTGATTTCTTGCGATGTAAAAAACATGCAGAAAACAGCAACTGGCACTTGGCACTATGTCAATAGGTTAGTACCAAAAAATGATATAAATGACTATAAAATGATTATAAAACATCCAAGATTGATAATATAACAGCATGGAACAATAAAAAATTATAGATACGTTGGAGACGTATCAACATCCCCAAGCTTAACTCCTACTTGTCCTCAAGTAGGTAAGTGATAAAAACAGAATTTTTGATGTGGAATGCTGCCTAACATGTCAGATCATATTATTTTCTTCATTGCATGGACATTTGGACTTTTATTTGATTCAAAGCAATAGTCTAGTTTTGACATGATAATTTAAATACTCAAGCATATCAACAAGCAACCATGTCTTTCAAAATATCAACGCTTAAAGTAAGTTATCCCTATCCCATCATGCTCAACCATTGATCCATTCATGAAACACACTCGCATATTAGCTACACCCAATACTCAAGTACGATCATATTGCCTCCTAGTTGGTGCTTTTATAAGAGAAGATGGAGATTCAAATTCAAAATAAAAATTGCATAAAGTAAAAGAAAAGGCCCTTCACAAAGGGAAGTAGGAATTTGTAGAGGTGCCAGAGCTCAAAGCGAAAAACTTAGAGATAAAAACATTTGGGAGGTGTATCCATCCCACCAACGAAAACGACTTAGAGTTCCCAACACTTTCCATGCTAGATATATCATAGGCGGTTCCCAATCAGAAAATAAAGTTTATTCCTTTTTCAACCATACTTTCACTTTCCATGGCTAATCAGTATCCACGGGTGCCTTCCATACCAACACTTTCCAAGGAATTTATTATTTGACAACATAAAGTAAATTTATTTTTCATTTCGGACTGGGCATCCCTGATACCTTTGCCTTACTCTCGTGCAATGAGAAGTGAATAAACACTCATCTTGAGAATAACACATCTAGCATGGAAAATATTAGCCACCCCACACCGCTCCGTGAGCTAAACGAACACACAAAAGAGAAGTTTATTTTGAAAATTAGAGATGGCACATGCAAATTTGCTTAGAACGGCATAAGAATACCGCATATAGGTAGATATAGTGGACTCATGTGGCAAAACTATTTAAAGGTTTTTGGATGCACGAGTAGAGATCATACTTAGTGCAAAATGAAGGCTAGCAAAAGATTGAGAAGCGACCAACCAAGAAACAGATAATCTCATAAGCAAGCATTAAGCATAAATAACACCGAATAATGCACCACAAGTAGGATATAATTTCATCGTATGACTATCGACTTCCGTGCTTGCATAAGGAATCACAAACCTTAACACCAATATTCTTACTAAAGCATAATTACTCATCAACATAACCCACATATCACATCATCATATCTCAAAACTATTACTAAGAATCAAGTTTATTTTATCCAATGATCTTCATGAAAGTTTTTATTATATCCTTCTTGGATATCTATCACTTTGGGACTAATTTTCATGTATTGCTTTTCATAAGCTCAAACAAATATAAGTGAAGATCATGAGCATAATTTTTTCTTTATTTCTCTCAAATTAATTTAAGTGAAGAAAGAGAGAATTTCTTGAAAATTTTACTAACTCTCAAATAAATCTAAGTGAAGCAAGAGAGCATTTCTTCAAAAATACTAAGCACACCGTGCTCAAAAAGATATAACTGAAGCACTAGAGCAAGTCCATAGCTCATAAAATTTGATTGAAGCATAGAGAGAAATTCTAACAAGTCATGGCATAATTTGGGATCTCCCAAATAGGTGTGTACAGCAAGGGATCAAGACTTAAAACAAAAAATAAAACAAGCAAAGACTCATATCATACAAGATCTCCAAGGAAAACACATAGTATGTGACGAATAAAAATATAGATTCGAGTAAAATACCGATGGTCGTTAGAAGAAAGAGGGGATGCCACTCGGGGGCATCCCCAAGCTTAGTTGGTTGCTCATTTTTTGATAATAGCTTGGGATGCTGGAGCATCCCCAAGCTTAGGCTCTTCTACTCCTTATTCCTTCATCCATCGTAAGATAACCCAAAACTTGAAACTTTCAATCATACAAACCTCAACAAAACCTTCGTGAGATCCGTTAGTAAAAGAAAGAAAATCACTACTATTAGTACTGTACCAAACCAATTCATATTTTGTTTTTGCATTATATCTACTGTATTCCAAATTTTCTATGGCAAAAACTTATCAAAGAAAACCATAGAGCCATCAAAATAAGCACACAATGCAAAGAAAACAGAATCTGTCAAAACAGAACAGTCTGTAGCAATCTGACTATTTCTAAAATTTATGGTACTCCAAAAATCCTTAAAAATTAGGAAGACCTGAGTAATTTGTATATTAATATTCTTCAAAAAGAGTTGGTATTTTCTCACGCTCTGGTAAAAAATGAGAATTCTTTTTTTGAGCGCAAAAGTTTTTGTTTTCGGCAAGATCAAACAACTATCACCCAAGAAGATCCTAAAGGCTTTACTTGGCAGAAACACTAATTAAAACACAAAAAACACAATCATAACAGTAGCATAATTGTGTAAACACTCAAGAACAGAAAGCAAAAAAGCAAAAATAAATTTATTCAGTGGGTTGCATCCCACCCAGCGGTATAGTGTTACGCCTTAGCTAGGCATAAATCAAGTATCTAATTTTTGTCATCTTTGGTTCGAGATCCATAAGATGCCCTCATGATTGATTCATATGGTGGCCTAATTATTGTTCTAGGAAAGTGTTCCATACCCTTCCTCAAAGGAAATTGGAACTTAATATTGCCTTCTTTCATATCAATCACGGCACCGATAGTGCATAGAAACGGTCTACCAAGAATAATTGGAAAAGACGGATTGCAATCACTATCAAGAACAATAAAATCTATGGGAATAATTCCTATTTTCAATAATAAGAACATCATTAATTTTTCCCATAGGCTTTTTAATAGTAGAATCCACCAAGTGCAAATTTAAAGAACATTCTTCAAGATCGGTATGACCAAGCACATCACATAAAGATTTTGGAGTTGTAGAAACACTAGCACCCAAGTCACACAAAGCAAAACATTCATCATTTTTAATCTTTACTTTGATAGTAGGTTCCCACTCATCATGCAATTTTCTAGGAACTGAAACTTCTAATTCCATATTTTCTTCAAAAGCTTTCATCATAGCATCAACAATATGTTTAGTAAAAGCTTTATTTTGTTCATAAGAATGGGGTGAATTTATCATGGATTGCAACAAAGAAATACAATAAATCAAAGAGAAACTATCATAAATAAAGTCTTTGTAATCCAAAAGAGTGGGAACATCACTAGCTAAAGTTTTGACCTCTTCAAACCCACTTTCATCAATTTTCTCAATAAGATTTTCACCCTTGGGACGCCTTCTACCTATGACTCTTCTCTAGTCCCTTTTTCATCAATCTTAACTTTACTAAACAAGGAATCAATAGAAGAAACGCCAATCATTTTAAGATCTTCATCACTTTTATGAAGAAATCACTAGAAAACGCTTTTTCTTAAAATTCTCTTTTAGGTCTGAGCATAGCGGTTCTTTTCTCACTTTCATCCATAGAAAATAAAGAGCTTTAATTGATTCATCTACTTTAGGCACACAAATTTTCATCTTGAGATTTTCCGCATCATGAGCAATTCAATCAACTCTTCTAGACAAATCATAAATCTTACTCAACTTTTCTTATATTGAAGTGTTGAAAACTTTTTGTGTATTGATAAATTCTTTACTATTATTCTCAAGATCAGAGGTGTTCCTATTATTATTATAAGATTGATTTCCATAGGAATTACCATAATTATTAGAGGAATTACTAGGAAAAGACCTAGGATTAAAATTACCTCTATAAGCATTGTTGTTGAAATTATTTCGAGAGATAAAATTCACATCTATGGCATCACTATTTTGCTCAATCAAAGTAGACAAAGGCATATCATTAAAATCAATGGGAGCACTTTTACTAGAAACTAATTTCGTAAGAGCATCAACTTTTTCACTCAAAGAAGAAATTTCTTCAACCAAATTAACTTTTTTACTAGTAGGAGCCCTTTCTGTATGCCAATGTGAATAATTTGCCACGATATTATCAAGCAATTTGGTGGCTTCACCCAAAGTAATTTCCATAAAAGTACCACCATGTGGAATCTAAAAGATTACGAGAAACAAAATTCAATCCCGCATAAAAAAATTGTATGATCGTCCAAAGATTTAACCCATGAGTTGGGCAATTCCTTAGCATCATTTTTATCCTTTCCAAAGATTGTGCAACATGCTCATGTTCAAGTTGCTTGAAATTCATGATCTGGGTTCTAAGGGAAATAATTTTTGTGGGAGGAAAATACTTAGTGATAAAAGCATCTTTGCATTTATTCCAAGAATCGATACTATTGCGAGGCAAAGAAGAGAACCAATTTTTTGCAGAACACGCAAAGAAAATGGAAATAATTTCATCTTCACCACATCATTGTCCACATCTTTTTTCTTTTGCATATCGCATAATTCCACGAAGGTATTAAGATGGGACGTGGCACCTCATTAGGAGTACCGCAAAAGAGTTACATCATATGGATCTCCAAGAGACCATTGTATTGAGAATTCAGAGAGAGAGAGAGAGATGAAGCCATCTAGCTACTAACTACGGACCTGAAGGTCTACTCATGCATCATTGGAGAGGCACCAATGGAGGTGGTGAACACCATCCGAGATGGTGTCTAGATTGGATCTGGTGGTTCTAGACTCATGCGATCGGATGAATATTTCGTCGACTTCTAGGGTTTTGGGTATTTTGGGGTATTTATAGCGCAAAGAGGCGGTCCGGGGGGCACCCAAGGTGGGAACAACCCACCAGGGCGCGCCTGGGCCTCCTGGCGCGCCCTGGTGGGTTATGCTCTCCTTGGAGCACCCCCGAGGCGTAGCCAGGGCCCATTATGTTCCTTCCGTCCAAAAAATCTCAAGTTTCATTCGTCTGGACTCCGTCGAGATTGATTTCTGCGATGTAAAAAACATGCGTAAAGCAAAGAATCGCACTTGGCACTATGTCAATAGGTTAGTACCAAAAATGATATAAAATGATTATAAAACATCCAAGATTGGTAATATAATAGCATGGAACAATCAAAATTATAGATACGTTGGAGACGATCACACTCCTGGATCACTATCGTACCCCCTTGCCAAACTCATGGCAAGGTACGCAATAGGTCTGGTACATAGCATAGCATACTTTATAGAACCTAGGCATAAGGAATGACTTTCATTCTCTTTCTATTTTCTGCCGTGGTCGGATTTTGAGTCTTACTCAACTTTACATCTTGCAATACAGGCAAGAACTCCTTCTTTGACTGTTCCATTTTGAACTACTTCAAAATCTTGTCAAGGTATGTACTCATTGAAAAATCTTATCAAGCGTATTAATCTATCTCTATAGATCTTGATGCCCAATATGTAAGCAGCTTCACCTAGGTATTTCTTTGAAAAACTCCTTTGAAACACTCCTTTATGCTTTCAGAAAATTCTACATCATTTCTGATCAACAATATGCCATTCACATATACTTATCAAAAAGGTTGTAGTGCTCCCACTCACTTTCTTGTAAATACAAAGCTTCACCGCAAGTTCAGAGAACTATATGCTTTGATGAACTCATCAAAGCATATATTCCAACTATGAGATGCATGCACCAGTCCATAGATGGATCGCTGGAGCTTGCACACTTTGTTAGCACCTTTAGGATTGACAAAACCTTCTCGTTGCATCATATACAACTCTTCTTTAAGAAATCCATTAAGGAATGCAGTTTTGACATCCATTTGCCAGATTTCATAAAATGTGGCAATTGCTAACATGATTCGGACAGACTTAAGTATCGCTACGAGTGAGAAAATCTCATCGTAGTCAACACCTTGAACTTGTCGAAAACCTTTTGCGACAAGTCAAGCTTTGTAGATAGTAACACTACCATTAGTGTCCGTCTTCCTCTTGAAGATCCATTTATTCTCAATGGCTTGGAGATCATCGTGCAACTCCACCAAAGTCCACACTCTGTTCTCATACATGGATCCTATCTCAGATTTCATGGCCTCAAGCCATTCTCGGAATCTGGGCTCATCATCGCTTTCTCATTGTTCGCAGATTTTCCATGGTCTAGTAACATGACTTCCAGAACAGGATTACCGTACCACTCTAGTGCGGAACGTGCTCTGGTTGACCTACGAGGTTTGGTAGTAATTTGATTTGAAGTTTCGTGATCATTATCATTAGCTTCCTCTCTAGTTGGTGTAGGCATCATAGGAACGGTTTTCTGTGATGAGCTACTATCCAATTCGAGAGAAGGTACAATTACCTCATCAAGTTCTACTTTCCTCCCACTCACTTCTTTCGAGAGAAACTCCTTCTCTAGAAAGGATCCATTCTTAGCAACAAATATCTTGCCTTCAAATCTGTAATAGAAGGTGTACCCAACAATTTCTTTTGGGTATCCTATGAAGACACACTTCTCCGATTTGGGTTCGAGCTTATCAGGCTGAAGCTTTTTCACATAAGCATCACAACCCCAAATTTTAAGAAACGACAGCTTAGGTTTCTTGCCAAACCATAGTTCATATGGTGTCGTCTCAACGGATTTAGATGATGCCCTATATAACGTGAATGCAGCTGTCTCTAATGCATAACCCGAAAACGAAAGTGTTAAATTGGTAAGAGACATCGTAGATCGCACTAAATCTAATAAAGTACGATTACGATGTTCGGACACACCATTATGCTGTGGTGTTCCAGGTGGCGTGACTATTCCACATTGCTTTAAATGAAGGCCAAACTCGTAACTCCAATATTCGCCTCCGCGATGAGATTGTAGAAACTTTATTTTCTTGTTACGATGATTCTCTACTTCACTCAGAAATTCTTTGAACTTTTCAAATGCTTCAGACTTGTGTTTCATTAAGTAGATATACCTATATCTGCTCAGATTATCTGTGAAGGTTAGAAAATAATGATACCCGCCGCGAGCGTCAACACTCATAGGACTGCATACATCGATATGTATTATCTCCAATAAGTCAGTGGCTCGCTCCATTGTTCCGGAGAACGGAGACTTAGTCATCTTGCCCATGAGGCATGGTTCGCAAGTATCAAATGATTCATAATGAAGTGATTCCAAAAATCCATCCTCATGGAGTTTCTTCATGCGCTTTACACCAACGTGACCTAAACGGCAATGCCACAGATATGTTTCACTATCATTATCGACTTTGCATCTTTTGGCATCAATATTATGAATATGTGTATCACTACGATCGAGATTCAATAAACCATTCACCTCGGGTGTATGACCATAGAAGGTCTTATTCATGTAAACACAACAACAATTATTCTCTAACCTAAATGAATAACCGTATTGCAATAAACATGATCTAATCATATTCATGCTCAACGCAAACACCAAATAACATTTATTTCAGGTTCAACACTAATCCCGAAGGTAGAGGGAGTGTGCGATGGTGATCGTATCAACCTTTGGAATCACTTCCAACACACTTCGCTCTTAACTAGTCTATGTTCATTCTGCAACTCCTATTTTGAGTTACTAATCTTAGCAACTAAACCGATATCGAATACCCAGGGGCTACTATGAACACTAGTAAAGTACACATCAATAACATGTATATCAAATATACCTTTGTTCACTTTGCCATCCTTCTTATCCGCCAAGTATTTGGGGTAGTTCCGCTTCCAGTGACCATTCCCTTTGCAGTAGAAGCAGTCAGTTTCAAGCTTAGGTCTAGCTTTGGGCTTCTTCACGGGAGTGACAACTTGCTTGCCATTCTTTTTGAAGTTGCCCTTATTTCCCTTTCCCTTTTTCTTGAAACTAGTGGTCTTGTCAACCATCAACACTTGATGCTATTTCTTGATTTCTACCTTTGCTGATTTCAAAGATCCCGAAGAGCTTGGGAATCGTTTTCGTCATCCCTTGCATATTATAGTTCATCACGAAGTTCTAGTAACTTGGTGATAGTGACTAGAGAACTCACAATCACTATCTTATCTCGAAGATTAACTCCCACTTGATTCAAGTGATTGTAGTACCGACGGTGTCCTGGACCAGGGGGTACTCACCACGTCATCTCCCGATCTGTTAGATTGGGCCGAGGACCCCCATGGCCGTATACTCATGGGCCAATTCGGACAGCTGCCACATACAAGGAAGATTCCACAAGACTTGGCGATTAAGACAAGGACTCCTCCCCACCGGCGTATTCGGCTAGGACTCTTGTTATCCTAGGCCTCTGGTGCATTATATAAACCGAGGCCAAAGCTAGTCGATACATATAACGACAATCATACCATAGGCTAGCTTCTAGGGTTTAGCCTCTACGATCTCGTGGTAGATCAACTCTTGTAATACTCATATCATGAAGATCAATCAAGTAGTAAGTAGGGTATTACCTCCATCGAGAGGGCCCGAACCTGGGTAAACATTGTGTCCCCCGCCTCCTGTTACCATCCGCCTTAGACGCACAGTTCGGGACCCCCTACCCGAGATCCACCGGTTTTTACACCAACATTGGTGCTTTCATTGAGAGTTCCGCTGTGTGATCGGCAAAAGGATCAATGGCTCGCCCGTAGGTCAACTACGATGCCGACATCTTCGTCGCTGGCTACATTGGCTCGGCCGAGGACCGCGCTCCATATCCGATCGTCATGTTCGGACGGGGGCCTTCATCAACATCAACTCCGATCTCTATCATGATCATAGAGGAATCATCCATGGAGCTCGAGGGCTCAACGTCAACATTGCCCTCAGGCGGCCGTGCTGTTTTTCTGGACAACGAACTTGTATGCGCCATCACCACCTCCTCGAGCGTTGGTTTGACGATTGCTTTGGTGGAATAGTGCGGAATTATGTCTACAACAGCCATGCAAAATTTCGTCGAGTTCCGATGGAGGAATATCCGACAATCTACGATATACCGGAGCCCTGTCAAATCTGGACGGGAATCTGGACAAGTTTAGGGCGTGCTGTCCAGCTTCTAGCTCGGACGTCCTTTGGAAGATCCAACCATTGATCGGCTGCGGAATTCCTATACCTACCACCCCTCAAAATTTCAGCTTGATCCGACCGTCCAAACTCCGGGAACCTTCCGATTAGTGCATCACTCTTCGGATCTGTTTTCTGCGCGAGAATGAATCCGACCCGAATTCATCTTTTTTATGAACGGGATTTCGGACATCCTTTTTGAAGGAAGTTTTGTATGGGGTATTGTTTTTTGTTCCCAAACACATCCCGCTAATTTTGAAGTCTTTTTCAATACGATCTTCACCATCGCGCTGGTGTCAAACCAGTCCGACAACGTTGTTTCACTGCCGACCTGCCAGACACGTTGTCACTTTATTGAGCCGAGCTCAACTTCTTCGGATCATCATCTCGGCAAGCCGAACAAGAGTTCAGCATTGTGAAGGATAAATCATCACCAACATCGCCGCCCCACGGATTACACGGAGCGGGCACACCGGCATCGCCGCACGGTCACTTCATCAAACCGGCATCGACCACGTCACGACCTGCATCGGCAGGGCCGCACTGTTGCTTCTTCAAGCTGATGTCATCACGCCGACCTACTTCGACTCATCGGCTGACATCGAGGCTTCGACGTCTCGGCTGGACCGGGGGCTTTGCCATCTCTTCATCAACCTACTCCGGAGACTTCGGCGTCACTAGCCGACCAGCTCCGTCACGTTAGCTGGACCGAGGGCTTTGCCTCGGCGAGCCAACCTTTGCCAGCATCGCCATGCCGTCGCTTTATCGCCCATCAGGCAATGGGTGTGCGGATCGAGTCCCAATTTTGGGAATCACCTTTCTTTGGATTGCTACAACAAATAAACCAGGTGTTATTAATCCTAGTATTTTTTGCTTGTTCGGGTTCATTTTTCCCAAGGAATTATTACTCTGGTTTGTCCATCATATGTACACAGGTCTATCAAATGGTGGCCGCATTAATGACGGTCGCATGGTGGTTCGGTCATTTTCCGTACATAGTCCGGCGAACGCCGCATCCGGAACTCGGACCGACCTGTGAATTCAGGCTCTGCCACGCCTTTACCGCATCACGCCGACGCCCTGCATCGACATTCACTTCGGCGCGCAGGCCATATTTTCTTTTGTTACTCACTTTGCATAAATTATTTATTATGCAATGATTTTTTAATTATTATTATTACTATTATCTCCGGTTTGCACTATTTTTTGTGCACAGGAAAATGATCCGGGTTGGGCAGTATCGTCAACTCGGCGATCTTGACATACCACGCCACCTCACCGACGGGGGCTTCGTCAACACTTCATTGCCCCATGCCGGGACTTGACATCACTCTGCCGGCCTGCATTGACCGTGCTATGTCACCACTTCGGAGTGCCGAGCTCTTTGCTCCGCCACCTCGGGACCGGCTTGGGGAATGGAACCTTGTCCCGCATCAAGCTCGGACCGCGTCATCAATGCTGAACACATTAACCAGCTAAGTTGCCTTCATGCTCAAAGTTTTAAATTTTTAACTTGTGTTCGGTTCGACCTAGCATTATACCTTTTTGGCAAAAGTTGTTTGTGAAAACTTCCTTGTCATAACTTTGTTTGTGACACACAAATTCAAATACCCCGTTTACTTGGGGGCTTTCTTTATGAAGCCTTTCCTCTTGCAAATGATTATACTTGTATGCGGCTTCGTTCCTTGTTCGTGTATTACGCCACAATATGCACCATGTTGACTTAAGCGATTTGCAAGCTGGGTTGCCTTGCTCTGTGTTTACCCCTCGTTCCCGATTGTTCGGCTAGGGAGTAAAGGGAGCTCCTCTGCGATTGTCACGATCGGGTCATCCGAGCCGGACCTCGGTAGGTGAAGCCGAAAGCTAAGCGCTCTTATTGTTTTCAATTATGGTCGGCACAACGGAACTCATGAGTACAAAAAATCTATTGCACAAGTCTCATAGTAGCAATGATCAACCGAGAAAGGTATCGGTGGGGGTACTATTTTCTTTGAAGATGCTTCTTACACTCGTCAGTAATATAGCATAAGTTCCCTGAGCGCGCTTTGTCTGTTACAGCCCTATGGCCTGATTGCCTGGTTATCGAAAACACCGTCGATATTCTCGACATGTGGAGTACATAACACTCTTTGGCCCTTGACCAAAGAGGGAGAAGCCGACGGTCGGTTAAGACGCGTTTAAAGTTCGGGTGAACACAAATATGATATAAGTACTTCGGTACATAGAATCATTATACATAAAATTCTTTTACCCAAGTCAATTGGGGGCTCTTAAATTTATATGAGCCGCTTTTATAATAAGTGTTCTTTTCTTAGTCGTTGCAAAGTTTTTTATTATTATTATCACTATTTATCACTCCTTTTTTGACACGAGTGTGTGGTCACTAGTCAGAGCCTAATTTCTCTCTCAAAGCCGCTAGAGTTTAGTTTGCTAAAGCGGCCTAATGAGAAGTACTCTGCCTTCGGGATAGGAGGTTGAAGCCATAGGCTGACCCGCTTGAAGTCTTGAGATAGGATGTGTCATGTTAAAGCACGACAGAAGCACTTTTTTTCTTCTAAAGTCCAATTTTCAGATTGGCACCGAACACTTGATCTTATTCGGACGTCAGGTTTTCACTGACTTTTTTTTGGTTTTCCAAGCCTATTGCACTTTTAAACTATTTGTGTGTTTCCAGCATTAGTCTCGTAGTGCAACGCCGGACACCTTTAGAGATTCGGCAAAAACACTCTCGGATATTGCCATATATGCATCGGTTTCGAATTGTGTCTTCGGTCAATAGTTGGGTTGCCCGGCTCCTGTGCTTGCCTCCTACGTTCCGCTTTGTTCGGGTAGGTGTGCAAAGGAAGAACCACTGCGATTGTGCTTCCAGCTTGCATGGTTAAGCACCTCAGTGGAGAAAGCCGAAAACTGACTGTCACAATAGGCGTAAACTGGTCAGTGATCCGATGACTATGTTAAATGACAGGCCGTTCATAACATTGGCCGAAGTGTTTACGGCTTGACCTCGGATGTCGCCGAAAACTAACCGGGGGCTCATAGCTAGCTTCCCCGGTTTAAAGCTCCTATGACTAAGCGAAAGTTATAAACCCCGCATATCTGATTGCCTCGTTTCCGCTTAACACAACTGCCTTCGGGCACCGAGACGTCGGCTAAGGGTTGTTTTGTTATTGCGGAAACACCACCTGATATCTACCAAGGGTAGAGGCCGACGATGGGCCACTTTCAACCGATAAACGGTCGTAATGGAGTCAAAATAATGATGTAAAGTACTTGGATACATAGAATCATTACACATAATATATGATTTTACTCGATATCGATCTCATTCAGCCACCCGTGCCCACATTAAGGCTCGGGGCTACCGGGCTTCTTGCTCATTATTTACAAATATTAAAGGGCACATCGATCCCCTGATCATTGTTGCCACCCGACCATTGTCTCGGGGCTCTTGCATTGCCTATTCAATGCGAGAAAATTTAAAGGGCTCGATGTTCGCTTGATCGAACTATGGGAAGGCGTCTTGGACAACAATAAGTACCATCGGACCTATCGGCATCAAGCTAATATATCACGGCGACTTCTCACGACCCTCTCTCGAGGCCCGTTAGCGATCACTATTATCTATAATATATTACACTGCGTTTTATTCCTATGTATGCTGCCGAGTTAGGAGTTGATCCTCGTGCCGATTTCAAGATCGACACGAGTCTCGAGGGCTCTTGGGAACAGCGGTTTTATGCTTGCCTTCAGGTGCATCTCGGGTTTTAGACTCATACACACCTTGAGGGCTACGGATATACATCGGCAGAATAAACTGCACCAGTTAAAATATTCACAAAAATCAGCCCGCTGATCGGGTGGTGCACCACCTTGGAAGCAGTCCGGCATAAAGCTCGGGCGCTAGCGGCTAGCTCCATAGAGGGCATTTCCGGCATTAAGCTCGGCTAAACTCCTTCAACTTTTCTGGACCAAGATGATCTATGACATCTTGGATATAGTCCGGCGTTGGAGCTTGGACACAGTCCGACGTTGGAGCTCGGATACATTTCGGCGTTGGAGCTCGGAAGCAGTCCGGAAGCATTGGTGCTCGACTGCAAAATATACCTCGAATGCAGTCCGGCGTTAGAGCTCGGACGCAAGAGGACACTGCCTCCTGGGAACAACTTCAAACCCGAGGTGTGGCATAAAAATAACAAGGCATTGATAAAGGCTGAGAACTTAAGGGGCTCCTTGGATACCCGACGTGTAAACTCTTCGGATTCACTTTGGCAATCCTCAAGATCGAAGATGAGAAGATTTGTTGAACCAGTTTTCAAGACCGACGACCGAAGATGAAGAACAGTTCGGAAGAATCGAGGAGCGTCCCTAACTTGAAGACCGGTTCAGGGGGCTACTGACGGTGTCCTGGACTAGGGGGTACTCACCACGTCATCTCCCGATCTGTTAGATTGGGCCGAGGACCCCCATGGCCGTATACTCATGGGCCAGTTCGGACAGTTGTCGCATACAAGGAAGATTCCACAAGACTTGGTGATCAAGACAAGGACTCCTCCCCACTGGCATATTCGGCTAGGACTCTTGTTATCCTAGGCCTCGGTGCATTATATAAACCGAGGCCAAAGCTAGTCGATATATATAACAACAATCATACCATAGGCTAGCTTCTAGGGTTTAGCCTCTACGATCTCGTGGTAGATCAACTCTTGTAATACTCATATCATCAAGATCAATCAAGCGGGAAGTAGGGTATTGCATGATGACCCACAAGTATAGGGGATCTATCGTAGTCCTTTCGATAAGTAAGAGTGTCGAACCCAACGAGGAGCGTAGGAAATGACAAGTGGTTTTCAAGAAGGTATTCTCTGCAAGTCTTGAAATAAGTGGTAACAGATAGTTTTGTGATAAGATAATTTGTAATGAGCAACAAGTAACAAAAGTAAATAAAGTGCAGCAAGGTGGCCCAATCCTTTTGTAGCAAAGGACAAGCCTGGACAAACTCTTATATAAGGAAAAGCGCTCCGAGGACACATGGGAATATCGTCAAGCTAGTTTTCATCACGTTCATATGATTCGCGTTCGTACTTTGATAATTTGATATGTGGGTGGATCGGTGCTTGGGTGCTGTTCTTACTTGAACAAGCATCCCACTTATGATTAACCTCTATTGCAAGCATCCGCAACTACAACAAAAGTATTAAGGTAAACCTAACCATAGCATGAAACATGTGGATCCAAATCAGCCCCTTACGAAGCAACGCATAAACTAGGGTTTAAGCTTCATCACTCTAGGAACCCATCATCTACTTATTACTTCCCAATGCCTTCCTCTAGGCCCAAATAATGGTGAAGTGTTATATAGTCGACGTTCACATAACACCACTAGAGGCTAGACAACATACATCTCATCAAAATATCGAATCTAATACCAAATTCACGTGACTACTAATAGCAAGACTTCTCCGTGTCCTCGTGAACAAACGTAACTACTCACAAAGCATATTCATGTTCATAATCGGAGGGTAATAATATGCATATAGGATCTGAACATATGATCTTCCACCAAATAAACCAACTAGCATCAACTACAAGGAGTAATCAACACTACTAGCAACCTACTAGTACCAATCCTGACTTGGAGACAAGAATTGGATACAAGAGATGAACTAGGGTTTGGATATGAGATGGTGCGGTGAAGATGTTGATGGAGATTGCCCTCTCCCGATGAGAGGAGCGTTGGTGATGACGATGGCGATGATTTCCCCCTCCGAGGGAAGTATCCCTCATGAGCAGCCTCTGCCGAGCCCTAGATTGGCCCCGCCAAGGTTCCGCCTCGTGGCGGCGGAGTCTCGTCCCGAAAGGTTGCTTATGATTTTTTCCTCGACGAAAGACCTCATATAGAAGAAGATGGGCATCAGAGAGCCAACAGGGGGCCCACGAGGTAGGGGGCGCGCCCAGGGGGGTAGGGCGCGCCCCCACCCTCATGGACAGGTGGGCCCCTGTGGTGAACTTCTTCCACTGGATATTTTTTATTATTTCCAAAAATGACTTTCGTGGAGTTTCAGGACTTTTGGAGTTGTGCAGAATAGGTCTATAATATTTGCTCCTTTTCCAGCCCAGAATTCCAGCTGCCGGCATTCCCCCTTTTTATGTAAACATTGTAAAATAAGAGATAATAGCCATAAGTATTCTGACATAATGCATAATAACAGCCCATAATGCAATAAATATTGATATAAAAGCATGATGCAAAATGTACGTATCAACTCCCCCAAGCTTAGACCTCGCTTGTCCTCAAGCGAAAGCCGATAACGATAAATATGTCCCCATGTTTAGAGGTAAAGGCGTCGATAAAAATAAAATACGAACATGAAAGCATCATGATTGTTTTCATAACAGCAACATATATAGATATTGTCATATGATTTCTTATATTCAAGTAATAATCCATTCACAGTGCAAAAGTACGAATCATAAACTTTATTGAGAACCAACAAACTATAATCTCAGTCATTGAAGCAATTTCTATTTATCATAACATCAGAAATAGTCTATGTCAGAGCTTAAAAGCAAGTCCACATACTCAACTATCATCGAGTCCTTCATAATTGCTAACACTCATGCAATACTTGTGGTTACGGAGTTTTAATCGGACACAGAAAAAGATAGGGGCTTATAGTTTCGCCCCACAACCTTTTACCTTAAGGGTAATGTCAACAATAATAACTCATGCTCCCCAACATCCAATTATATATATATATATATATATATATATATATATATATATATATATATATATATAATATGCAATTTTTCATGTAACTTGCGTTGAAATATCTTAGATATAGTATACGAACATATTTAAAATAAGAAAATAGTATATATAGTACCATATAGTAGTATACGAGAGATGTGGGGTAACTACCACCGCGTGTTAGGATGGATTTTTCCTACACCCGGTGGTAGTTACCCCATATATACACCTAGGTGCCTGGGCTCCTTGCCTAGAAACCGTTGGATGACACTAAAATGTGTGTACATGTAATTAGTATTAGCATTAATTGAGAATTAGTATTAGGAAAGAATTATTGCTAATTATTGCTTGATATGAACACTTAATACCCAGCCAAATTAAGCCCATGCATGTCTCATACGTCACATAGGCTGGTACTTTTTTGCGTATAATGGAGGTCGTATTTTTCTTATGTGCTCTCCTTTATTTTTCACTGAATATCTAACACCTTGAATAAATCATTTTGTGTGCAGACACTTTGAGTATATATGTTTTTGTAGTTCAGACGTAGCCATATTTTACTTTAGGTACATACCTCGATTGGTTATGTACAATATTTTCCAAACATTTTCGCATAGCCGGGTATACAAGTGTGCAGACACCATGAGTATTTGCACTTAAAGTATATTATTGAATGTATAATATATTCTCACATTTTTTTCACATAGCTGGGTATATACGTCGATCAGATATGTACAATCACTTCCTACCCTTTTTCATATAGCCGGTTATATACGTCGATCCGGTTAAAATATTTTCATCAGTAGATATTGTATAACCGTATTAGATAGTTAGGAAACAAAAATAAAATGCAATTAGTCAAAATACAAATTATTGAGTATATACATACCCGTGACACGTACATTCTTTTGTTAGTAAGTATATAATACCCATTTTAGATAATTAGGAAACAAAAAAATGTAATAGTTCAAAAAATAAATTATTGAATATATATGTACATGCGTATGTATATAACTTCATTGGTAGGTATTAGATACCCATATTAGATAGTTGGAAAAAAATACGCATATTATATACCTGCAACAATTCAAACAAAATCAACATTAATATGTTTTATCATACGGTAAGTCTTGCATGCCTAAAAGTTAGAACAAAAAATAAAGCATAAGCATGGAAAGTCTTGCATGAAGAATAATTAGGAAACAAATTAAATACATCACGGTTTCCAAAATGATCAAGGTGCCTAAGCACCTAGGTGCCCCATCTATTTTACCTATATATATATATATATATATATATATATATATATATATATATATATATATATATATATATATAGGGTAACGCTTATTCTAAGCTTGAGTGTAGAATAGCTTATTCTACACCCCAGTAACGCTATGTACAAAATCTAGTAAAGCACTGTAAAAATGTAGTAATTCTGAAATAATTTTTTTTACTATCCAAGTTTTTAATTTCCTGCCTTGTCAAAAAAATTACTATATTTTGTATGGTACGTTACTATATTTTTTATAGAGCGTTACTAGGGGTGTAGAATAAGTTGTTCTACACTCACGCTTAGTTTACCGTTTATATATATATATATATATATATATATATATATATATATATATACAGACGGTCTATTCTGGTAATATTAGCAGAATAACTATTCTGCACACCACTTCGGCACTGCACGCTTAACAGAAGCGCACTGCATCATTTTGCTGACGAGCACTGCAATAGAGACTAGTGAACTTCTCGTCGAAAAAACTGCACGCGTTATTTTTTCGGTACTGCTTTCGCTCTAATTTTTTAACCATTTATCGGAATGAGGCGTGTAATATATCATTGAAAAGCTATGGATTAGGCGCAACTTCGACATGTTGAACACTTTTCGAGATTCCACACGGTTTACGAGCAGTTTTGAAAATAGTGCGGCGGATGACGAGTGGCAGCGAGCGTTTTTTCGCGTTTTTTTCTAAACCGCTTGTCGGAATGAAGCAAATGATACGCCTTTGGATAGATATCATCGAGCCACATCTTTTCCATATATAAATCTTTCTCTAATTCATTACGGTTTAAGAGCAGTTTAAAATTTATTAAATCGCGGAACTCTGTTTTTAATTTTTTTTGAAATTTCCATACTGTTTTCGTTCCAATTTTTGAACCGTTTGTCGAAACGGGGCGTGTGATACGCCGATGGAAAGCTACGGACAAGGCGCAACTTCCATATGTTGAAATAGTTTTGAGATTCCTTACGGTTTTTAGTTAATTTGTAAAATCGTGCGGCTGACTTCGAGAGGCAGCGGCTGTTTTTTCGCGAAATTTTTTCAAACCGCTGGTCGAAATGATTCAAACGATACGCCGTTGGAAAGATATCGACGAGACAGAACTTTTTCATGTAGAACACACTCTCTAATTCTTTACGGTTTAAGAGCAGTTTTAAAATTAGTGAAAAGCGGAGACTCTGTTTTTTCGCGACACCAAAATCGTCGTGGGACAGAAGAACGCACTGCTTCAAACTGAAAACCGCCTTTGACCGCAACAGTCAAGTGCACCTTTGCATCATTTCTTTTTGTCGGACGTAAACTTTCTCGCACAAGTTTCTGTTGTCTTTTTTTCAACTTTTTTTTGAACGATTGGACCACAACACTCCCGAAAGTGAACCGCAACACCACCAAAAGTGGACCTCATGAGTTTTTGTTGTCTTTTTTCATACTTACTAATTTTTTACACGCGTTGACCAAGCGAGTGGACCACAGGAACTGAGCGAGTGAACTACATCTAATATAGAAGCGAGCTTCTTTTGAGATGTTTTTGTTTTGTGTTTACCAAGTGGACATCAAAGGAGTTTTATAGCAAACCGTGTCACAGAACAAAGTGAGCTTCAAAAGATACACATCTATCTGATTGTTTTACACAACTCCACACATAATCTGTACTCTCTACCATCCAAACCACGGTAAAGAACTGCAGTTTTTACAATGAGCTAATGAGTGCAGTTTTTAACAACAACCAAATTAAGTAATGGGGCATCCAATGGAACTGCATCACGTCATCTTTCCTGCAAAATTGAGTAAAATCAATGAAGTGCAGAAGAGCACTGCCGAATCGCACGACACGCCCAACAGATCAAGACAAGGAGGCCAAGAAGACGCTATACCGCGGGCACATGCATTTTAGAAACATGCATACATCCCCACGAGCAGAACAAAATAGCTGCACCCAGCTTATTGCACACCCTTGACCGAGCCAAATTGCACCACATGGCATTCCTAGTTTTTATATTGAAGTGGGGTTTTCAATATTATTTTTTGAGTAACAGGGCATCAGGGCATTGAACCAAAATGCACTACCTATCCTTAGGAAAATACAAAAAACAATGAACCTCCTATATTTTGTTTTTCCAAGATTTGCAGTCCGCGCAAAGACATTTTATCTGGCAAAAAATGAAAAAATGTATTGCACTTTTGTGCACAAACCGAGCTGCACTGGTGGGCCACCAGGGATTGCAACGCTCCATGCAGAGCACCTCCTCTCTCCCTCCGGTGATCTGCAAAGGGCAGTGCACCTCCTCTCGCCCTCCGCATCAGCAAAGGGCAGTGTGGCCAACCACATAGGAAGCTACCGCTGGCACATGCACCGCACCGAGCCGAGAGGGGAACTGCAGACAAGAAAAATCTGAAGAAAAAGAAGGTCCCGAACTGCAATACAAAGCAAACAGGTTTTAACACAGTAGAATCAAACTGCAGGCTCGGGGGTACCGTACTGCACACAAGGGGAAATCCAAAAAAAGAGCCATTACAGAGATGAAATGCAGTTTGCTCCTTTTCTCCCTCGGCGAGGTTCAGCAGCAACAATAAAACAAACTGCTTAGCAGCGACAATAGCGGTGATACAGTTCATCGAGGGGAGGGAGATGGTCGACGGTGATGCTACGTAAACAAACACAGGTCATGGTGGATTTGGCCGCTGACCAGCAGGAGGTCGAGGCCGAGCCAGAGTGGAGGAAGGGGGAGCTCCCACCGTGAGGAGCGGTTGCGGGCACCGCCGCTTGGACGCTCCGGCTGTGGGCAAGGGGCGCCGCCGCCGGGGGCGATGAGGGAGAGGGTGGAGCTTGGCGCTGGTGCTGGCCGTCGATGGAGAAGAAGGCCGCCGCCCCGTAGAGACACACCTCCTAGCAACCCCCCACCCCCCGTGCGGATCTCACCGAATCCGGCGCCGGGCTGCGCGAGCGAGGGGGTTCCGCGCTGAGGGTTGGCGGCGACCAGATCCGTCTTTCTGGCCGCACCAATGGCCGTGGCGGCCAGATCCGACGGCTGACCGGGGGCTAAGTTCGGCCGGATCCCAGCATGACCGCTGGATGGCACGGGAGAAAGAGGAGTGCGGCGGCCGGCGTAGAAGGTGGTTTCCGCGGGACGCTGTCGGAGGTGGTGGTGGGCTGCGCCACCGGAGAAGGTGGAGAGGGTAGGGGTGCGCGGCTCCGGAGAAGGTGGGGAGGGAGGTGGGGCGGCGCGGGGAGGAAAGTGGGGCGTGACGTAGGAGGTGGCTGGCTGGAAGGGGAGCAGGGAGTTGACGGTGGTCGTGGGGAGACTGAGCGGGTAGTTTATTTGTTCGCCCGTGCAGTTCGGTCTGTTTCTTTTGCGGGGTTAGTTTGTAGCTATCGGTCGCACGAAACTGTTAGCAGAATAAACGTTTTGGTGTGCAGAATAAGGTCTTCACCCAAGGTAATCTTACGATCACTTCATAATTAAATTACATTTGTAATTCAAATAGTTACGTTCCTATTGATTCACTACGTAAAATTTGGTATAAGAAAATAAAATTATAGGTCATAAGACAAGAAAATTTGGAGTTTATGTATATTTTACACTATGTTTTTACGTTTGTAATTTTACATAACATAAAATATTTTTACGGCGATGATATATTTTCTTACGGTCTCTTTTACGCCGTAAATAAGATAAAACTTACGGAACATAAAATTACAAAGGCATTGGTGGTAAAATATAGGGTGGTAAAGAATAACTGTTCCTCACCTGTGGTGACGAATAGTCAATCCCTATATATATATATATATATATATATATATATATATATATATATATATATATTCATGGTGATCTTCACCTTTCCTTTTTCATTTTATCATGACTCTTGCATAAGGTAGAAGATAATAAAAGATAGGTCCTTCGCAGAGGGAAGCAGAGGTTGCCATGCGCTTTATAGCGACCCGACCTCAAACGGTCAAGTCTCTGTGCTCAGTGTCATCCCTGGATCAGTAATGCTGACACCACACAGTACTTCGAAGGATTTATAACAGAGTAGCAATCACACACTTATTACAATCGAATGTCTCAAGAGAGAACTTAATAAAATAAATATGGCTTGAGTCCATCTAAGACGATAACAGAGGAAGGCTTGGAAGAATAAGCGAGTCCATCAACTCAAAGGGCATCACTGAGTATAGAACCACGACCTAAGCACCTTACTGTCAATGCGAAAAGTCTGCAACATGAAACGTTGCAGCCCGAAAACGGGTCAAGACATGGAATATGCGGCAATGTAACACATAGAGAATAATGGAATGATAAGCCTATACTACATGCATATATGGCTGGTGCAAAGCTCTCTGATTCTGAGCTTGCATAAAGCCAATTTTTCCTACTGCAAAGGAATAAATTTAATTAACTATCATGGTGATTGTGAAACATTGAGAATGGTTGACATTCTCAATCCCGATTAAAAGTACTCATTAACAAACCCAACAATATTAATTAGAAGTAACATGATGAGATTCACATGATATCCGAATACTAGATACTCAAGATGTCCATAACCGGGGACACGGCTAACCATGATTAGTTTATACACTCTGCAAAGGTTTGCGCACTTTTCCCCACAAGACTCGATCGCCTCCGTTTGGTTTCTCGCACTACATGGTGTTTGAGAAACGGATGATCGAGATATAGTCTTTCAGAAGCGCTAGCACCTTACATGTGGGTAGACCGTACCAACCTACATCCCCTACATCTGCTAGTCTACCCGTAAGAGTTCGCACAACTTAATCAATTATGCCAGAGCCCATAATGGCTTGTGGCTGCACACGGAAGTTTCTAGTTTGAATAATCTCATGATCCCTTTGGGCCTGGGTGGCGGTCCGAAGAAATACAGGCAAGTCCTGATAGAAACCAGGTGCCTCAACCCACCCAGATGTGTGTTTAAGTTGCCACCTTAAATAAACCATTAAATAACAATCTCACATCTGTCATGGATACACTCACCCAATCCACGTCTACTAGCATAGCATGGCATAATAAGCAAACGTAGAAGTAACTCCCAAAGGTTTGATAATAAAACAGGTAATAGGTACTACCTCATCTACTTCCCATCCCACAATTTAATTAGATCCTAATCAATGCAATGTTTGAGGATTGATCTAATGCATAAAAACTGGGTATGAGAAGAGTATGATCAAAGTGTTACTTGCCTTGTCGATGATCCATGAAACCTAGAGACTCAAGTAACAAGCGGCGCACTCAGTAATCTATCGCAGACAAACAACCAATCATACAATAATTAATCATCTAATGCATATATAAAAATCAAATAGATCTAACCATATAGTTCAACTTAAGAACTCCGGTTTGCAAAAAGAATCAAATCAAACGAAGCAACGAAAGTCAAACGGCGGAAGAAAACAACTTCGTTTTACTAATCTGGATCTAGGTCAAATTTTACAGATGCAAAAACTTGTTTAGGTAGATTATCCGGAAAGAGGGTTTCGAGACAAAACTCCAGATGCTTGAATCGCCTGATTCCGATAAACGAGCGAAAAGTTATACTAAAACGAAAATCGGATCTGGAATCGCGATCAGAAAAATCGCGGATTAAAACCGAGAAAAAGAAAAATACGACGAACAGATTCGAACGGAAAAAGAAAAAAAATAAAAAAAAATAAAAAAAAAATAAAAAAACCGAAAAAAACCAAAAAAACAGATCAGTTTTTTTATATATAAAACCGGCACGGAAATCGAGGCGGCGAACCTCGAAAGTCGCTCATTGTGTGGCCAATGGGGAAGCGGCGGGCTCGGGTGGGCTAGAAATTTGAGGCGGCTCGGGCGGCCGCTATTTAAAGCGCCCGAGCGGAGTCCCGCTCGAATGACCGGAAGGCGGTTCGTTTTTAAAATAAAACATTACGCTACAGACAAAAAATCAAAAGGCCCAAACGGACTCCAAAAATCCCGAAATAAATTTTCCCGGTTTCTAAAATCAAGCCGGATTTAATGAACATTTATTTGGGGCCTAGATGCAATTTTTGAAAACGCATTTTTCCTAAATTCAAATAAAAGGCGAAAAACTCCAAAAGAAAATCTTATTTGATTTTATTATTAAATCTTCATTATTTCTTTATTTTGGGAAAGCCATTTTATTCCCTCTCACATATTTTTGTAATAGAAATAATTGAAGATAAAATAATTAAAATCAACGATACTATTTTCAAAATTTGAGAAAACTCAAATATGAAAATAACGAAAATCCCCAACTCTCTCGAGGGTCCTTGAGTTGTGTAGAATTTCTAGGATCGAGCAAAATGCAAAGAAAATGCAATGAAAAATATGATATGCAATGATGCTCTATGTATAACATTCCAAATTGAAAATTTGGGATGTTACAAACCTACCCCCTTAAGATGAATCTCGCCCTCGAGATTCGGGTTGGCTAGAAAATAGGTGAGGATGGTCTTTAAGCAAATCTTCCTCTCGCTCCCAGGTGGCTTCATCCTCTGTGGTGGCTCCACCTGAACTTTGCAAAACTTAATGACCTTCTTTGCGGGTGACTCGGCCGGCATACTCCAAAATCTAAACCGGTTTCTCCTCATAGGTCAAATCATCATTCAAGCTCAGATCGCTTTCAGAGGCACGGTGTCTCTCAGCGGTATATCAGCCATCTCTGCGTGACACTTCTTCAACCGTGAAACGTAAAAAACATCATGAACTCCTGACAATCCTTCGGGTAGTTCCAACTTGTACGCAACTTCTCCCATACGTTCTAAAACACGATAAGGTCCAACAAATCGAGGTACTAACTTTCCCTTAACTCCAAAACGCTTAACTCCTCAAAGTGGCGATACTCGAAGATAAACTCTGCCTCCGACTTCGTATTCTGTCTCCTTGCGTTTTGAATCAGATAACTCTTCTGTCTTGGTAGGCTACCTTGAGCCTATCGTGAATCAACTTTACTTTCTGTTCAGACTCCTTAATCAAATCTGGTCCAAACAACTGGCGTTCTCCAACTTCATCCCATAACAACGGGGTCCTGCACCTCCTTCCGTACAAGGCTTTGAAAGGTGCCATCTTCAAACTGGTTTGGTAACTGTTGTTGTAAGAAAACTCCGCATACGGCAAATTGTCATCCCAACTTGATCCATAATCCAAAGCACAAGCTCTAAGCATATCCTCCAAAATCTGGTTGACTCTCTCGGTTTGTCCATCTGTCTGTGGATGGAAAGCTGTGCTAAACTCTAGCCTGGTCCCCAAAGTCTCATGCAACTGCTTCCAGAACTTTGAGGTAAATTGGGTTCCTCTATCTGATACGATACTCCTCGGAACTCCATGCAAGCATACAATCATGGTCATGTATATCTTAGCCAATTTGGCATCGCTAGAGGTAGTCTTTATCGAATCAAATGAGCTACCTTCGTCAAACGATCGACTATAACCCAAATCGAATCATAGCCTGAACAAGTCCTGGGCAATCCCGTGATGAAATCCATTCCTAGTTTATCCCACTTCCATTCGGTATAGGCAATGGCTGTAGCAATCCTGCTGGCTTCTGATGTTCTGCCTTCACCCTCTGACATACATCACAAACTGCTACGTACTCTACAATATCCTTCTTCATTCCGGTCCACCAGAAAGTATTCTTCAAATCCAAATACATCTTGGTATTTCCTGGGTGAATCGAATATGGTGAATCATGTGCCTCTTGTAGAATCAACTTCCTGATCTCCGGGTCATTGGGCACATAAACACGGTCCTCGAACCATAGGGTATCGTGCTCATCCTCATGAAATCCCTTTGCATATAACTGGTGTTCTTTGAGCTTCTCGAGTACCAAACGCAAATGCTCCTTATGTTCCTCTTCATTCTTCGAGTAAACCAAAATATCATCAATGAACACCACGACGAACTTATCCAAAAACTCCATAAACACTTTGTTCATCATGTTCATATAATAGGCGGTCGTTAGTCGGACCAAATGACATAACGGTGTACTCATACAGCCCGTGCACAGTGGTAAAAGCCGCCTTAGGTATAACTCGCTCTCGAATCTTCAATCGATGGTACCACGATCGCAAATCGATCTTTGAAAACACCTTAGCTCCTTGCAATCGTCAAACAAGTCATTGATCATCGGTAACGGTATTTGTTCTTAATGGTCACTTCATTCAATCCCCGATAATCAACAACCATTCTTAATGATCCATCCTTCTTCTCCACTAGAAGTATTGGTGATCCCCAAGGCGAAGAACTTGGGCGAATAAAACCTTTATCCAGTAACTCCTTAATCTGCTTCTTAATTTCCTCCAAATCTTGGGCTGGCATCCTATATGGTCTCTTAGATATCGGCCCAGTGCCTGGCAATAGTTCAATTAGAAACTCAATATCTCTATCCGGTGGCATGCCTGGCAACTCTTCCGGAAACACGTCCGGGAAATCCCTTACCATCGGTACTTCTTCCCGCACAACTCCCGATAAGGAATTTACATGTGCTCTCCTCGGCTCATGCCGTGATACATACTTGATTCTCCTCCCTTTTGGGGTGGTAAGCAAAATTGACTTATCGCGCAATCTATGTTCCTCCATACTTTGATAACCAATCCATGCCTAATATCACATCCAATCCTTGGGATTCCGTAACTATTAGGTCCGAGGGAAAAACATAGTGTCCAATCCTTAATGGCAACGATCACACCATATACTAGCCATGTATTCTCGCCTCCGGTGAGGTTACTAGCATGGGTGACCTAAGGGCTTGGGTTGGTAATTTGTACTTATCCACAAATCCTTGATATGTATGAATGCGATGCACCAAGATCAAAAGAACAACTGCAGAAATGACTTAACCAAAAACTTACCTATTAATCGCATCCGGCCGAGCTTCAAAAGAATGTAGTAATGCTTTAAGTAAGGTGACATGATGTAGAGGGATAAACTCATGCAATATGATATAAACCCCATCTTGTTATCCTCGATGGCAACAATACAATACGTGCCATGCTGCCCCTCATCCTTTGGAAAGGACACCGCAAGATTGAACCCAAAGCTAAGCACTTCTCCCATTGCAAGAAAGATCAATCTAGTAGGCCAAACCAAACCGATAATTCAAGAGACTTGCAAAGATAACCAATCATACATAAAAGAATTCAGAGAAGATTCAAATATTGTTCATAGATAAACTTGATCATAAAACCACAATTCATCGGTCTAAACAAACACACCGCAAAAAGAAGATAACATCGAATAGATCTCCACGAGAATCGAGGGGAACTTTGTATTGAGATCCAAAGAGAGAGAAGAAGCCATCTAGCTAAATACTATGGACCCGAAGGTCCGAGGTAAACTACTCACACATCATCGGAGAGGCTATGGTGTTGATGTATAAGCCCTCCGTGATCAATGCCCCCTCCGGCAGGACGCCGGAAAAGGCCCCAAGATGGGATCTCACGGGTACAAAAGGTTGCGGCGGTGGAATTAGGTTTTCTTGGATGCCTCTGTTGGTTTGGGGGTATGTAGGTATATATAGGAGGAAGAAGTACGTCGGTGTAGCAACATGGGCCCCACGAGGGTGGAGGGCACGCCCCGGGGGGGGGGGGGTAGGCGCGCCCCCTGCCTCGTGCTCTCCTGGTTGATTTCTTGACGTGGACTCCAAGTCCTTTGGATCATATTTGTTCTGAAAATCACTTTCCCGAAGGTTTCATTTTGTTTGGACTCCGTTTGATATTCTTTTTCTGCGAAACTCTGAAATAGGCTTAAAAAACAGCAATTTGGGTTGGGCCTCCGGTTAATAGGTTAGTCTCAAAAATAATATAGAAGTGTATAACAAAGCCCATTAATCATCCAAAACAGAATATAATATAGCATGAAGCAATAAAAAATTATAAATACGTTGGAGACGTATCAAGCATCCCCAAGCTTAATTCCTGTTCGTCCTTGAGTAGGTAAATGAGAAAACAGAATTTTTGATGCGGAATGCTACTTGGCATAATTTTTTAATGTAACCCTCTTAATTGTGGTATGAATATTCAGATCCGAAAGATTCAAGATAAAAGTTTAATATTGACATAAAAGCAATAATACTTCAAGCATACTAACTAAGCAATTATGTCTTCTCAAAATAACATGGCCAAAGAAAGTTCATCCCTACAAAATCATATAGTTTAGTCATGCTCCATTTTCGTCACACAAGAATGCTCCCATCATGCACAACCCCGATGACAAGCCAAGCAATTGTTTCATACTTTAGTAATCTCAAACCTTTTCAACCTTCACGCAATACATGAGCGTGAGCCATGGATATAGCACTATGGGTGGAATAGAATATAATGATGGGGGTTATGTGGAGAAGACAAAAAGGAGAAAGTCTCACATCAATGCGGCTAATCAATGGGCTATGGAGATGCCCATAGATTGATGTTAATGCAAGGAGTAGGGATTGCCATGCAACGGATGCACTAGAGCTATAAATGCATGAAAGCTCAACAAAAGAAACTAAGTGGGTGTGCATCCAACTTGCTTGCTCACGAAGACCTAGGGCATTTGAGGAAGCCCATTGTTGGAATATACAAGCCAAGTTCTATATTGAAAATTTTCCACTAGTAAATGAAAGTGATAAAACAAGAGACTCTCTATCATGAAAATCATGGTGCTACTTTGAAGCACAAGTGTGGAAAAAAGGATAGTAGCATTGTCCCTTTTTATTTTCTCTCTTTTTTTGGGCCTTCCTTTTTTTTGGCCTTTCTCTTTTTTTGGGACAATGCTCTATGAATGATGATCATCACACTTCTATTTATTTACAACTCAATGATTACAACTCGATACTAGAACAAAGTATGACTCTATATGAATGCCTCCGGCGGTATACCGGGATAGGCAATGAATCAAGAGTGACATGTATGAAAAATTATGAACGGTGGCTTTGCCACAAATACGATGTCAACTACATGATCATGCAAAGCAATATGACAATGATGAACGTGTAATGATAAATGGAACGGTGGAAAGTTGCATGGCAATATATCTCGGAATGGCTATGGAAATGCCATAATAGGTAGCTATGGTGGCTGTTTTGAGGAAGATATAAGGAGGTTTATGTGTGACAGAGCATATCATATCATGGGGTTTGGATGCACCGACGAAGTTTGCACCAACTCTCAATGTGAGAAAGGGCAATGCACGGTACCGAAAAGGCTAACAATGATGGAAGGGTAAGAGTGCGATAATCCATGGACTCAACATTAGTCATAAATAACTCACATACTTATTGCAAAAATCTACAAGTCATCAAAAACCAAGCACTACGTGCATGCTCCTAGGGGGATAGATTGGTATGAAAAGACCATCGCTCATTCCCGACCGCCACTCATAAGGAAGACAATCAAAGAACACCTCATGTTTGAAATTTGTTACATAATGTTCACCATATGTGCATGCTACGGGACTTGCAAACTTCAACACAAGTATTTCTCAATTTCACAACTTCTCAACTAGCACAAATTTAATATTACTACCTCCATATCTCAAAACAATCATCAAGCATCAAACTTCTCTTAGTATTCAGCACACTCATAAGAAAGTTTTTACTAGTCTTGAATACTTAGCATATTAGGATTAATTTCCCTATTTAAGCAAATTACCATGCTGTTTAAGACTCTCAAAATAATATAAGTGAAGCATGAGATAATAATAGTTTCTATGAAACAAAACCACCGCCGTGCTCTAAAAGATATAAGTGAAGCACAAGACCAAAAACTATATAGCTCAAAAGATATAAGCGAAGCGCATAGAGTATTCTAATAAATTCCGAATCATGTGTGTCTCTCTCAAAAGGTGTGTACAACAAATATGATTGTGATAAACTAAAAAGAAAAGACTCAAATCATACAAGACGCTCCAAGCAAAACACATATCATGTGGTGAATAAAAATATAGCTCCAAGTAAAGTTACCGATGGAAGTAGACGAAAGAGGGGATGCCTTCCGGGGCATCCCCAAGCTTTGGTTCTTTGGTGTCCTTAGATTATCTTGGGGTGCCATGGGAATCCCCAAGCTTAGGCTCTTGCCACTCCTTGTTCCATAATCCATCAAATCTTTTACCCAAAACTTGATAACTTAAAACACAAAACTTAACAGAAAATCTCTTGAGCTCTGTTAGCGAAAGAAAACAAAACACCACTTCAAGGTACTATAATGAACTCATTATTTATTTATATTGATGTTAAACCTACTGTATTCCAACTTCTCTATGGTTTATAAACTATTTTACTAGCCATAGATTCATCAAAATAAGCAAACAACACACGAAAAACAGAATATGTCAAAAACAGAACAGTCTGTAGTAATCTGTAACTAATGCAAACTTCCGGAACTTATAACAATCTACCAAAATAGGAAGACCTAGAAAATTTGTTTATTGATATTATGCCATTGGAA
This sequence comes from Aegilops bicornis, assembly GCA_021605145.1. Lineage (NCBI taxonomy): Eukaryota > Viridiplantae > Streptophyta > Magnoliopsida > Poales > Poaceae > Aegilops > Aegilops bicornis. The sequence goes on from CM038672.1 coordinate 508,710,413, forward strand.
TCAATATTTTATCACTTTCTGGTGATTTTTAACAATTGTTTTCGTGAACAGAAAGTGTCTGGAATTTTCAGCAAGATCAAATAACTATCATCCAAGAAGATCCTATAGGTTTAACTTGGCACCAACACTAATTAAAACATAAAAGCAAATCTATACAGAGGCTAGATCAAATATTTATTCCTAAACAGAAGAAAAAAGCAAAAAACTAAAAATAAAATTGGGTTGCTTCCCAACAAGCGCTATCGTTTAACGCCCCTAGCTAGGCATAGATAATTTCGATGATGCTCACATGAAAGACAAGAATTGAAGCGCAAAGAGATCATCATGAAACATGTGACAAACACATTTAATTCTAACATACTTCCTATGCATAGGCATCTTATATGCAAACAAATTATCATAGCAAGCAAAAACTAGCATATGCAAGGAAGTGGAAAGAAACAATAGCAATCTCAACATAACGAGAGGTAATTTCGTAACATGAAAATTTCTACAACCATATTTTCCTATCTCACAATAATTACATGTGGGATCATAAGCAAATTCAACAAAATAGCTATCACATAAAAAAATTTCAACACGATCCACATGCCTGCAAAGTTGACACTCTTCCAAAATAAGCGGGAATACCATTAACTAAAGTCATGACCTCTCCAAACCCACTTTTATCAAAAATTTCATAAGATTGAACATTTTCAAAATATGTGGGATCTAAAGTTGACACTCTTCCAAACCCACTTTCAATATTATTGCAAACACTATTATCAATCTCATATTCATCATGAGGCTTAAATAAATTTTCAAGATCATAAGAAGAATCACCCCAATCATGATCATTGCAACAAGTCGAGGACATAGCAAAACTAGCATCCCCAAGATTAGGGTTTTGCATATTATTAGCATAATTTACATCAATAGAATTTATAATAAAATCATTGCAATCATGCTTTTTATTCAAAGATCTATCGTGAATCGCTTCATAAAGTACTTCATCACAATTTTCAGATTCACGAATTTCAAGCAAAACCTCATAAAGATAATCTAGTGCACTCAAATCACTAGAAATAGGTTCATCATAATTGGATGTCTTAAAGATATTAGCAAGTGTATGAGGATCCATAAACTCTTAGCAAGCAAAGATGCAAGCAAAAAAAAGGCACATGGTAACACAAGGAGGAAGGGCGAAAAAAACGGCAAGGGTGAAGTGGGGGAGAGGAAAACGAGAGGCAAATGGCAAATAATGTAATGCGGGAGATAAGAGTTTGTGATGGGTACTTGGTATGTTGACTTTTGCATAGACTCCCGACAACGGCGCCGTAAATCCTTCTTGCTACCTCTTGAGCACTGCGTTGGTTTTCCCTTGAAGAGGAAAGGGTGATGCAGTAAAGTAGCGTAAGTATTTCCCTCAGTTTTTGAGAACCAAGGTATCAATCTAGTAGGAGGCCACGCTCAAGTCCCTCGCACCTACACAAACAAATAAAAACCTCGCAACCAACGCAATAAAGGGTTGTCAATCCCTTCACGGTCACTTACGAAAGTGAGATCTGATAGATATGATAAGATAATATTTTTGCCATTTTTGTAATAAAGATGCAAAGTAAAATAAAAGGCAATAAAAATAGCTAAGTGTTGGAAGATTAATATGATGGAAAATAGACCCGGGGGCCATAGGTTTCACTAGTGGCTTCTCTCAAGAGCATAAGTATTATGATGGGTGAACAAATTACTGTTGAGCAATTGATAGAATTGAGCATAGTTATGAGAATATCTAGGTATGATCATGTATATAGGCATCACGTCCGTGACAAGTAGACCGACTCCTGCATGCATCTACTACTATTACTCCACACATCGACCGCTATCCAGCATGCATCTAGAGTATTAAGTTCGAAAAAACAGAGTAATGCTTTAAGTAAGGTGACATGATGTAGAGGGATAAACTCATGCAATATGATATAAACCCCATCTTGTTATCCTCGATGGCAACAATTCAATACGTGCCTTGCTGCCCTTGCTGTCATTGGGAAAGGACACCACAAAATTGAACCCAAAGCTAAGCACTTCTCCATTGCAAGAAAGATCAATCTAGTAGGCCAAACCAAACTGATAATTCGAAGAGACTTGCAAAGATAACCAATCATACATAAAAGAATTCAGAGAAGTTTCAAATATTGTTCATAAACTTGATCATAAACCCAGAATTCATCGGTCTCAACAAACACACCGCAAAATAAGATTACATCGAATAGATCTCCTCGAGAATCGTGGTGAACTTTGTATTGAGATCCAAAGAGAGAGAAGAAGCCATCTAGCTAACAACTATGGACCCGAAGGTCTGAGGTAAACTACTCACACATCATCGGAGAGGCTATGGTGTTGATGTAGAAGCCCTCCGTGATCAATGCCCCCTCCGGCAGGACGCCGGAAAAGGCCCCAAGATGGGATCTCACGGGTACAGAAGGTTGCGGCGGTGGAATTAGGTTTTTGTGGATGCTTCTGTTGGTTTGGGGGTACGTAGGTATATATAGGAGGAAGAAGTACGTCGGTGGAGCAACATGGGCCCCACGAGGGTGGAGGGCGCGCCCCCCTGCCTCGTGCTCTCCTGGTTGATTTCTTGACGTGGACTCCAAGTCCTCTGGATCACGTTTGTTCCGAAAATCACGTTCCCAAAGGTTTCATTCCGTTTGGACTCCGTTTGATATTCTTTTTCTGCGAAACTCTGAAATAGGCAAAAAAACAGCAATTTGGGCCGAGCCTCCGGTTAATAGGTTAGTCCCAAAAATAATATAAAAGTGTATAACAAAGTTCATTAATCATCCAAAACAGAATATAATATAGCATGAAGCAATCAAAAATTATAGATATGTTGGAGACGTATCACCTGGTATATGTTGAAGATCCTCCCCGGCAACGGCGCCAGAAATTCCTTTTGATGTCGCTTAAAGCTACGTCGGTATTTCCCCAAAGTGGAAGGGATGATGTATCACACAGCCGTGGTAGGTATTACCCTCAGATATGAAACCAAGGTTATCGAACCAGTAGAGAACCAAGCAACACAACGTAAACAACCCCTGCACACAAATAACAAATCCTCGCAACCCGACGTGTTAAAGGGGTTGTCAATCCCTTCCGGGTATGGCGCCTCAAGATAGGAAAACGGACATGAGATAAAATTGTAGTACATTGATAGATCGAACGCCAAATAAAATAAGTAAGAATAAATTGCAGCAAGGTATTTTTGTATTTTTAGTTTTATAGATCTGAAAAATAAATGCAAGGAAAAAGTAGATCGCAAAGGAAAATATATGAGAAAGAGACCCGGGGGCCGTAGGTTTCACTAGTGGCTTCTGTCGAGAAAAATAGCAAACGGTGGATGAACAAATTACTGTTGGGCAATTGATAGAACTTCAAATAAGCATGACTATATCCAGACAATGATCATTACATAGGCATCACGTCCAAGATTAGTAGACCGACTCCTGCCTGCATCTACTACTATTACTCCACACATCGACCGCTATCCAGCATGCATCTAGTGTATTAAGTTCATGAAGAACCGGAGTAATGCAATAAGAACGATGGCATGATGTAGACAAGATCTATCTATGTAGATATAGACCCCATCGTTTTATCCTTAGTAGAAACGATACGTACGTGTCGGTTCCCCTTCTGTCACTAGGATCAAGCACCGTAAAATCAAACCCACTACAAAGCACCTCTTTCCATTGCAAGATAAACAGATCAAGTTGGCCAAACAAAACCCAAATATCAGAGAAGAAATACGAGGCTATAAGCAATCATGCATATAAGAGATCAAAGAAACTCAAATAACTTTCATGGATATAAAAAGATAGATATGATCATAAACTCAAAGTTCATTGATCCCAACAAACACACCGCAAAAGAGTTACATCATATGGATCTCCAAGAGACCATTGTATTGACAATTCAGGGAGAGAGATGAAGCCATCTAGCTACTAACTACGGACCCGAAGGTCTACACATGCATCATCAGAGAGGCACCAATGGAGGTGGTGAACCCCATCCGAGATGGTGTCTAGATTGGATGTGGTGGTTCTGGACTCTGCGGCGGCTGGATGAATATTTTGTCGACTACCCTAGATTTTGGGAATATTGGCATATTTATAGGGCAAAGAGGTGGTCTGGGGCACCTGAGGTGGGCATAGCCCACCAGGGCGCGTCTGGGCCTCCTGGCACGCCCTGGTGGGTTGTGCTCTCCTCGGAGCACCCCCCCAGGTGCACCCAGGGCCCATTATGTTCCTTCTGGTCCAAAAAAAATCTCTGTGAAGTTTCGTTGTGTTTGGACTCCGTCTGATATTGATTTCTTGCGATGTAAAAACATGCGTAAAACAAGAATCGCACTTGGCACTATGTCAATATGTTAGTACCAAAAAATGACTATAAAATGATTATAAAACATCCAAGATTGATAATATAACAGCATGGAACAATAAAAAATTATAGATACGTTGGAGACGTATCAACATCCCCAAGCTTAACTCCTACTCGTCCTCAAGTAGGTAAGTGATAAAAACACTGCCTAACATGTCAGATCATATTATTTTCTTCATTGCATGGACATTTGGACTTTTATTTGATTCAAAGCAATAGTCTAGTTTTGACATGATAATTTAAATACTCAAGCATATCAACAAGCAACCATGTCTTTCAAAATATCAACGCTAAAGTAAGTTATCCCTATCCCATCATGCTCAACCATTGATCCATTCATGAAACACACTCGCATATTAGCTACACCCAATACTCAAGTACGATCATATTGCCTCCTAGTTGGTGCTTTTATAAGAGAAGATGGAGATTCAAATTCAAAATAAAAATTGCATAAAGTAAAAGAAAAGGCCCTTCACAAAGGGAAGTAGGAATTTGTAGAGGTGCCAGAGCTCAAAGCGAAAAACTTAGAGATAAAAACATTTGGGAGGTGTATCCATCCCACCAACGAAAACGACTTAGAGTTCCCAACACTTTCCATGCTAGATATATCATAGGCGGTTCCCAATCAGAAAATAAAGTTTATTCCTTTTTCAACCATACTTTCACTTTCCATGGCTAACCGTATCCACGGGTGCCTTCCATACCAACACTTTCCAAGGAATTTATTATTTGACAACATAAAGTAAATTTATTTTTCATTTCGGGACTGGGCATCCCTGATACCTTTGCCTTACTCTCGTGCAATGAGAAGTGAATAAACACTCATCTTGAGAATAACACATCTAGCATGGAAAATATTAGCCACCCCACACCGCTCCGTGAGCTAAACGAACACACAAAAGAGAAGTTTATTTTGAAAATTAGAGATGGCACATGCAAATTTGCTTAGAACGGCATAAGAATACCGCATATAGGTAGATATAGTGGACTCATGTGGCAAAACTGTTTAAAGGTTTTTGGATGCACGAGTAGAGATCATACTTAGTGCAAAATGAAGGCTAGCAAAAGATTGAGAAGCGACCAACCAAGAAACAGATAATCTCATAAGCAAGCATTAAGCATAAATAACACCGAATAATGCACCACAAGTAGGATATAATTTCATTGTATGACTATCGACTTCCGTGCTTGCATAAGGAATCACAAACCTTAACACCAATATTCTTACTAAAGCATAATTACTCATCAACATAACCCACATATCACATCATCATATCTCAAAACTATTACTAAGAATCAAGTTTATTTTGTCCAATGATCTTCATGAAAGTTTTTATTATATCCTTCTTGGATATCTATCACTTTGGGACTAATTTTCATGTATTGCTTTTCATAAGCTCAAACAAATATAAGTGAAGATCATGAGCATAATTTTTTCTTTCTTTCTCTCTAATTAATTTAAGTGAAGAAAGAGAGAATTTCTTGAAAATTTTACTAACTCTCAAATAAATCTAAGTGAAGCAAGAGAGAATTTCTTCAAAAATACTAAGCACACCGTGCTCAAAAAGATATAACTGAAGCACTAGAGCAAGTCCATAGCTCATAAAATTTAATTGAAGCATAGAGAGCAATTCTAACAAGTCATGGCATAATTTGGGATCTCCCAAATAGGTGTGTACAGCAAGGGATCAAGACTTAAAACAAAAAATAAAACAAGCAAAGACTCATATCATACAAGATCTCCAAGGAAAACACATAGTATGTGACGAATAAAAATATAGATTCGAGTAAAATACCGATGGTCGTTAGAAGAAAGAGGGGATGCCACTCGGGGGCATCCCCAAGCTTAGTTGGTTGCTCATTTTTTGATAATAGCTTGGGATGCCGGAGCATCCCCAAGCTTAGGCTCTTCTACTCCTTATTCCTTCATCCATCGTAAGATAACCCAAAACTTGAAAACTTCAATCATACAAAACTCAACAAAACCTTCGTGAGATCCGTTAGTAAAAGAAAGAAAATCACTACTATTAGTACTGTACCAAACCAATTCATATTTTGTTTTTGCATTATATCTACTGTATTCCAACTTTTCTATGGCAAAAACTTATCAAAGAAAACCATAGAGCCATCAAAATAAGCACACAATGCAAAGAAAACAGAATCTGTCAAAACAGAATATCAGAAAGTAATCTGACTATTTCTAAAATTTATGGTACTCCAAAATTCTTAAAATTAGGAAGACCTGAGTAATTTGTATATTAATATTCTTCAAAAGAGTTGGTATTTTCTCACGCTCTGGTAAAAAATGAGAATTGTTTTTTTGAGCGCAAAAGTTTTTGTTTTCGGCAAGATCAAACAACTATCACCCAAGAAGATCCTAAAGGCTTTACTTGGCAGAAACACTAATTAAAACACAAAAAACACAATCATAACAGTAGCATAATTGTGTAAACACTCAAGAACAGAAAGCAAAAAAGCAAAAATAAATTTATTCATTGGGTTGCCTCCCAACAAGCGTTATAGTTTTACGCCCTTAGCTAGGCATAAAGCACGGATCTAAGTTTTGTCATCTTTGGTTCGAGATCCATAAGATGCCCTCATGATTGATTCATATGGTGGCCTAATTATTGTTCTAGGAAAGTGTTCCATACCCTTCCTCAAAGGAAATTGGAACTTAATATTGCCTTCTTTCATATCAATCACGGCACCGATAGTGCATAGAAACGGTCTACCAAGAATAATTGGAAAAGATGGATTGCAATCACTATCAAGAACAATAAAATCTATGGGAATAATTCCTATTTTCAATAATAAGAACATCATTAATTTTTCCCATAGGCTTTTTAATAGTAGAATCCACCAAGTGCAAATTTAAAGAACATTCTTCAAGATCGGTATGACCAAGCACATCACATAAAGATTTTGGAGTTGTAGAAACACTAGCACCCAAGTCACACAAAGAAAAACATTCATCATTTTTAATCTTTACTTTGATAGTAGGTTCCCACTCATCATGCAATTTTCTAGGAATTGAAACTTCTAATTCCATATTTTCTTCAAAAGCTTTCATCATAGCATCAACAATATGTTTAGTAAAAGCTTTATTTTGTTCATAAGAATGGGGTGAATTTATCATGGATTGCAACAAAGAAATAAAATAAATCAAAGAGAAACTATCATAAATAAAGTCTTTGTAATCCAAAAGAGTGGGAACATCACTAGCTAAAGTTTTGACCTCTTCAAACCCACTTTCATCAATTTTCTCAATAAGATTTTCACCCTTGGGACGCCTTCTACCTATGACTCTTCTCTAGTCCATTTTTCATCAATCTTAACTTTACTAAACAAGGAATCAATAGAAGAAACGCCAATCATTTTAAGATCTTCATCACTTTTGCGAAAGAAATCACTAGAAAACGCTTTTTCTTAAAATTCTCTTTTAGGTCTGAGCATAGCGGTTCTTTTCTCACTTTCATCCATAGAAAATAAAGAGCTTTAATTGATTCATCTACTTTAGGCACAAAAATTTTCATCTTGAGATTTTCCGCATCATGAGCAATTCAATCAACTCTTCTAGACAAATCATCAATCTTACTCAACTTTTCTTATATTGAAGTGTTGAAAAGTTTTTGTGTATTGATAAATTCTTTACTATTATTCTCAAGATCAGAGGTGTTCCTATTATTATTATAAGATTGATTTCCATAGGAATTACCATAATTATTAGAGGAATTACTAGGAAAAGACCTAGGATTAAAATTACATCTATAAGCATTGTTGTTGAAATTATTTCGAGAGATAAAATTCACATCTATGGCATCACTATTTTGCTCAATCAAAGTATACAAAGGCATATCATTAAAATCAATGGGAGCACTTTTACTAGCAACTAATTTCATAAGAGCATCAACTTTTTCACTCAAAGAAGAAATTTCTTCAACCAAATTAACTTTTTTACTAGTAGGAGCCCTTTCTGTATGCCAATGTGAATAATTTGCCACGATATTATCAAGCAATTTGGTGGCTTCACCCAAAGTAATTTCCATAAAAGTACCACCCGTGGTGGAATCTAAAAGATTACGAGAAACAAAATTCAATCCCGCATAAAAAAATTGTATGATCGTCCAAAGATTTAACCCATGAGTTGGGCAATTCCTTAGCATCATTTTTATCCTTTCCAAAGATTATGCAACATGCTCATGTTCAAGTTGCTTGAAATTCATGATCTGGGTTCTAAGGGAAATAATTTTTGTGGGAGGAAAATACTTAGTGATAAAAGCATCTTTCCATTTATTCCAAGAATCGATACTATTGCGAGGCAAAGAAGAGAACCAAATTTTTGCAGAACACGCAAAGAAAATGGAAATAATTTCATCTTCACCACATCATTGTCCACATCTTTTTTCTTTTGCATATCGCATAATTCCACGAAGGTATTAAGATGGGACATGGCATCCTCATTAGGAGTACCGCAAAAGAGTTACATCATATGGATCTCCAAGAGACCATTGTATTGAGAATTCAGAGAGAGAGAGAGAGATGAAGCCATCTAGCTACTAACTACGGACCTGAAGGTCTACTCATGCATCATTGGAGAGGCACCAATGGAGGTGGTGAACATCATCCGAGATGGTGTCTAGATTGGATCTGGTGGTTCTAGACTCTGCGGCGACTGGATGAATATTTCGTCGACTCCCCTAGGGTTTTGGGAATATTGGGGTATTTATAGAGCAAAGAGGCGGTCCGGGGGGCACCCAAGGTGGGCACAACCCACCAGGGCGCGCCTGGGCCTCCTGGCGCGCCCTGGTGGGTTATGCTCTCCTTGGAGCACCCCCGAGGCGTAGCCAGGGCCCATTATGTTCCTTCTGGTCCAAAAAAATCTCTGTGAAGTTTCATTGCGTCTGGACTCCGTCTGAGATTGATTTCCTGCGATGTAAAAACATGCGTAAAGCAAGAATCGCACTTGGCACTATGTCAATAGGTTAGTACCAAAAAATGATATAAAATGATTATAAAACATCCAAGATTGGTAATATAATAGCATGGAACAATCAAAATTATAGATACGTTGGAGACGTATCACACTCCTGGATCACTATCGTACCCCTTTGCCAAACTCATGGCAAGGTACGCAATAGGTCTGGTACATAGCATAGCATACTTTATAGAACCTAGGCATAAGGAATGACTTTCATTCTCTTTCTATTTTCTGCTGTGGTCGGATTTTGAGTCTTACTCAACTTTACATCTTGCAATACAGGCAAGAACTCATTCTTTGACTGTTCCATTTTGAACTACTTCAAAATCTTGTCAAGGTATGTACTCATTGAAAAATCTTATCAAGCGTATTGATCTATCTCTATAGATCTTGATGCCCAATATGTAAGCAGCTTCACCTAGGTATTTCTTTGAAAAACTCCTTTGAAACACTCCTTTATGCTTTCAGAAAATTCTACATCATTTCTGATCAACAATATGCCATTCACATATACTTATCAAAAAGGTTGTAGTGCTCCCACTCACTTTCTTGTAAATACAGGCTTCACCGCAAGTCTGTATAAAACTATATGCTTTGATGAACTCATCAAAGCATATATTCCAACTATGAGATGCATGCACCAGTCCATAGATGGATCGCTGGAGTTTGCACACTTTGTTAGCACCTTTAGGATCGACAAAACCTTCTGGTTGCATCATATACAACTCTTCTTTAAGAAATCCATTAAGGAATGCAGTTTTGACATCCATTTGCCAGATTTCATAAAATGTGGCAATTGCTAACATGATTCGGACAGACTTAAGTATCGCTACGAGTGAGAAAATCTCATCGTAGTCAACACCTTGAACTTGTCAAAAACCTTTTGCGACAAGTCAAGCTTTGTAGATAGTAACACTACCATTAGTGTCCGTCTTCCTCTTGAAGATCCATTTATTCTCAATGGCTTGGAGATCATCGTGCAACTCCACCAAAGTCCACACTCTGTTCTCATACATGGATCCTATCTCAGATTTCATGGCCTCAAGCCATTCTCGGAATCTGGGCTCATCATCGCTTTCTCATTGTTCGCAGATTTTCCATGGTCTAGTAACATGACTTCCAGAATAGGATTACCGTACCACTCTAGTGCGGAACATGCTCTGGTTGACCTACGAGGTTTGGTAGTAATTTGATTTGAAGTTTCGTGATCATTATCATTAGCTTCCTCTCTAGTTGGTGTAGGCATCATAGGAACGGTTTTCTGTGATGAGCTACTATCCAATTCGAGAGAAGGTACAATTACCTCATCAAGTTCTACTTTCCTCCCACTCACTTCTTTCGAGAGAAACTCCTTCTCTAGAAAGGATCCATTCTTAGCAACAAATATCTTGCCTTCAGATCTGTAATAGAAGGTGTACCCAATAGTTTCTTTTGGGTATCCTATGAAGACACACTTCTCCGATTTGGGTTCGAGCTTATCAGGCTGAAGCTTTTTCACATAAGCATCACAACCCCAAATTTTAAGAAACGACAGCTTAGGTTTCTTGCCAAACCATAGTTCATATGGTGTCGTCTCAACGGATTTAGATGATGCCCTATATAATGTGAATGCAGCTGTCTCTAATGCATAACCCGAAAATGAAAGTGTTAAATTGGTAAGAGACATCGTAGATCGCACTAAATCTAATAAAGTACGATTACGATGTTCGGACACACCATTATGCTGTGGTGTTCCAGGTGGCGTGACTATTCCACATTGCTTTAAATGAAGGCCAAACTCAGAACTCAATATTCGCCTCCTTGATGAGATTGTAGAAACTTTATTTTCTTGTTACGATGATTCTCTACTTCACTCGTAAATTCTTTGAACTTTTCAAATGCTTCAGACTTGTGTTTCATTAAGTAGATATACCTATATCTCGCCGCATTATCTGTGAAGGTTAGAAAATAATGATACCCGCCGCGAGCGTCAACACTCATAGGACTGCATACATCGACATGTATTATCTCCAATAAGTCAGTGGCTCGCTCCATTGTTCCGGAGAACGGAGACTTAGTCATCTTGCCCATGAGGCATGGTTCGCAAGTATCAAATGATTCATAATGAAGTGATTCCAAAAATCCATCCTCATGGAGTTTCTTCATGCGCTTTACACCAACGCGACCTAAACGGCAATGCCACAAATATGTTTCACTATCATTATCGACTTTGCATCTTTTGGCATCAATATTATGAATATGTGTATCACTACGATCGAGATTCAATAAACCATTCACCTCGGCTGTATGACCATAGAAGGTCTTATTCATGTAAACACAACAACAATTATTCTCTAACCTAAATGAATAACCGTATTGCAATAAACATGATCTAATCATATTCATGCTCAACGCAAACACCAAATAACATTTATTTCAGGTTCAACACTAATCCCGAAGGTAGAGGGAGTGTGCGATGGTGATCGTATCAACCTTTGGAATCACTTCCAACACACTTCGCTCTTAACTAGTCTATGTTCATTACGCAACTCCTATTTTGAGTTACTAATCTTAGCAACTAAACCGATATCGAATACCCAGGGGCTACTATGAACACTAGTAAAGTACACATCAATAACATGTATATCAAATATACCTTTGTTCACTTTGCCATCCTTCTTATCCGCCAAGTATTTGGGGTAGTTCCGCTTCCAGTGATCATTCCCTTTGCAGTAGAAGCACTCAGTTTCAAGCTTAGGTCTAGCTTTGGGCTTCTTCACGGGAGTGACAACTTGCTTGCCATTCTTTTTGAAGTTGCCCTTATTTCCCTTTCCCTTTTTCTTGAAACTAGTGGTCTTGTCAACCATCAACACTTGATGCTATTTCTTGATTTCTACCTTTGCTGATTTCAGCATCGCGAAGAGCTTGGGAATCGTTTTCGTCATCCCTTGCATATTATAGTTCATCACGAAGTTCTAGTAACTTGGTGATAGTGACTAGAGAACTCTGTCAATCACTATCTTATCTGGAAGATTAACTCCCACTTGATTCAAGTGATTGTAGTACCCTGACGGTGTCCTGGACTAGGGGGTACTCACCACGTCATCTCCTGATCTGTTAGATTGGGCCGAGGACCCCCCATGGCCGTATACTCATGGGCCAGTTCGGACAGCTGCCACATACAAGGAAGATTCCACAAGACTTGGCGATCAAGACAAGGACTCCTCCCCACCGGCGTATTTGGCTAGGACTCTTGTTATCCTAGGCCTCTGGTGCATTATATAAACCGAGGCCAGGCTAGTCGATACATATAACAACAATCATACCATAGGCTAGCTTCTAGGGTTTAGCCTCTACGATCTCGTGGTAGATCAACTCTTGTAATACTCATATCATGAAGATCAATCAAGCAGGAAGTAGGGTATTACCTCCATCGAGAGGGCCCGAACTGGTTAAACATTGTGTCCCCGCCTCCTGTTACCATCCGCCTTAGACGCACAGTTCGGGACCCCCTACCCGAGATCCACCGGTTTTTACACCAACATTGGTGCTTTCATTGAGAGTTCCGCTGTGTGATCGGCAAAAGGATCAATGGCTCGCCCGTAGGTCAACTACGACGCCGGCATCTTCGTCGCTGGCTACATTGGCTCGGCCGAGGACCGCGCTCCATATCCGATCGTCATGTCCGGACAGGGGCCTTCATCAACATCAACTCCGATCTCTATCATGATCATAGAGGAATCATCCATGGAGCTCGAGGGCTCAACGTCAACATTGCCCTCAGGCGGCCGTGCTGTTTTTCTGGACAACGAACTTGTATGCGCCGTCACCGCCTCCTCGAGCGTTGGTTTGACGATTGCTTTGGTGGAATAGTGCGGAATTACGTCTACAACAGCCATGCAAAATTTCGTCGAGTTCCGATGGAGGAATATCCGACAATCTACGATATACCGGAGCCCTGTCAAATCTGGACGGGAATCTGGACAAGTTTAGGGCGTGCTGTCCAGCTTCTAGCTCGGACGTCCTTTGGAAGATCCAACCATTGATCGGCTGCGGAATTCCTATATCTACCATCCCTCAAAATTTCAGCTTGATCCGACCGTCCAAACTCCGGGAACCTTCCGATTAGTGCATCACTCTTCGGATCTGTTTTCTGCGCGAGAATGAATCCGACCCGAATTCATCTTTTTTATGAACGGGATTTCGGACATCCTTTTTGAAGGAAGTTTTGTATGGGGTATTGTTTTTGTTCCCAAACACATCCCGCTAATTTTGAAGTCTTTTCAATACGATCTTCACCATCGCGCTGGTGTCAAACCAGTCCGACAACGTTGCTCTACGGCTGCCGACCTGCCAGACACGTTGTCACTTTATTGAGCCGAGCTCAACTTCTTCGCATCATCATCTCGGCAAGCCGAACAAGAGTTCAGCATTGCGAAGGATAAATCATCACCAACATCGCCGCCCCACGGATTACACGGAGCGGGCACACCGGCATCGCCGCACGGTCACTTCATCAAACCGGCATCGACCACGTCACGACCTGCATCGGCAGGGCCGCCGCTGTTTCTTCAAGCTGATGTCATCACGCCGACCTACTTCGACTCATCGGCTGACATCGAGGCTTCACGCCTCGGCTGGACCGGGGCTTCGCCATCTCTTCATCAACCTACTCCGGAGACTTCGGCGTCACTAGCCGACCAGCTCCGTCATGTTAGCTGGACCGAGGGCTTTGCCTCGGCGAGCCAACCTTTGCCAGCATCGCCATGCCGTCGCTTTATCGCCCATCAGACAATGGGTGTGCAGATCGAGTCCCAATTTTGGGAATCACCTTTGTTTGGATTGCTACAACAAATAAACCAGGTGTTATTAATCCTAGTATTTTTTGCTTGTTTGGGTTCATTTTTCCCAAGGAATTTTTACTCTGGTTTGTCCATCATATGTACACAGGTCTATCAAATGGTGGCCGCATTAACGACGGTTGCATGGTGGTTCGGTCATTTTCCATACATAGTCCGGTGAACGCCGCATCCGGAACTCGGACCGACCTGTGAATTCAGGCTCTGCCACGCCTTTACCGCATCACGCCGGCGCCCTACATCGACATTCACTTCGGCGCGCAGGACATATTTTCTTTTGTTACTCACTTTGCATAAATTATTTATTATGCAATGATTTTTTAATTATTATTATTACTATTATCTCCGGTTTGCACTATTTTTTGTGCACAGGAAAATGATCCGGGTTGGGCAGTATCGTCAACTCGGCGTACTGACATACCACGTCACCTCAGCTGGACGGGGGGCTTCGTCAACACTTCATTGCCCCATGCCGGGGACTTCGGCATCACTCTGCCGGCCTGCATTGACCGTGCTATGTCACCACTTCGGAGTGCCGAGCTCTTTGCTCCGCCACCTCGGGACCGGCTTGGGGAATGGAACCTTGTCCCGCATCAAGCTCGGACCGCGTCATCAATGGTGAACACATTAACCAGCTAAGTTGCCTTCATGCTCAAAGTTTTAAATTTTTAACTTGTGTTCGGTTCGACCTAGCATTATACCTTTTTGGCAAAAAGTTGTTTGTGAAAACTTCCTTGTCATAACTTTGTTTGTGACACACAAATTCAAATACCCCGTTTACTTGGGGGCTTTCTTTATGAAGCCTTTCCTCTTGCAAATGATTATACTTGTACGGCTTCGTTCCTTGTTCGTGTATTACGCCACAATATGCACCATGTTGACTTAAGCGATTTGCAAGCTGGGTTGCCTTGCTCCTGTGTTTACCCCTACGTTCCCGATTGTTCGGCTAGGTTGTAAAGGGAGCACCTCTGCGATTGTCACGATCGGGTCATCCGAGCCGGACCTCAGACTGGGTGAAGCCGAAAGCTAGCGCTCTTATTGTTTTCAATTATGGTCGGCACACAACGGAACTCATGAGTACAAAAAATCTATTGCACAAGTCTCATAGTAGCAATGATCAACCGAGAAAGGTATCGGTGGGGGTACTATTTTCTTTGAAGATGCTTCTTACACTCGTCAGTAATATAGCATAAGTTCCACGAAGCGCCGCTTTATGCATTCTGACCCTATGGCCTGATTGCTCAGTTATCGAAAACACCGTCGATATTCTCGACATGTGGAGTACATAACACTTTTGGCCCTTGACCAAGAGGGAGAAGCCGACGGTCGGTTAAGACGCGTTTAAAGTTCGGGTGAACACAGATATGATATAAGTACTTCGGTACATAGAATCATTATACATAAAATTCTTTTACCCAAGTCAATTGGGGGCTCTTAAATTTATATGAGCCGTTTTATAATAAGTGTTCTTTTTCTTAGTCGTTGCAAAGTTTTATTATTATTATTATCACTATTTATCACTCCTTTTTTTTGACACGAGTGTGTGGTCACTAGCCGGGGAGCCTAATTTCTCTATCAAAGCCGCTAGAGTTTAGTTTGCTAAACTGGCCTAATGAGAAGTACTCTGCCTTCGGGATAGGAGGCTGAAGCCATAGGCTGACCCGCTTGAAGTCTTGAGATAGGATGTGTCATGTTAAAGCACGACAAAAGCACTTTTTTTCTTCTAAAGTCCAATTTTCAGATTGGCACCGAACACTTGATCTTATTCGGACGTCAGGTTTTCACTGACGTTTTTTTTGGTTTTCCAAGCCTATTGCACTTTTAAACTATTTGTGTGTTTCCAGCATTAGTCTCGTAGTGCAACGCCGGACACCTTTAGAGATTCCGAAAAAACACTCTCGGATATTGCCATATATGCATCGGTTTCGAATTGTGTCTTGATCAATAGTTGGGTTGCCGGCTCTGTGCTTGCCTCCTACGTTCCGCTTTGTTCGGTAGGTGTGCAAAGGAAGAACCATCGCGATTGTGCTTCCAGCTTGCATGGTTAAGCACCTCGATGGAGAAAGCCGAAAACTGATCGTCACAATAGGCGTAAACCGTCGTTGATCCGATGACTATGTTAAATGACAGCCGTTCATAACATTGGCGAAGTGTTTACGGCTTGACCTCGGATGTCGCCGAACACTAACCGGGGGCTCATACCTAGCTTCCCCGGTTTAAAGCTCCTATGACTAAGCGAAAGTTATAAACCCCGCATATCTGATTGCCTCGTTTCCGCTAACACAACCGCCTTCGGGCACCGAGACGTCGGCTAAGGGTTGTTTTGTTATTGCGGAAACACCCTGCACAGTATCTACCAAGGGGTAGAGGCTGACGATGGGCCACTTTCAACTGATAAACGGTCGTAATGGAGTCAAAATAATGATGTAAAGTACTTGCATACATAGAATCATTACACATAATATGTGATTTACTCTGGATATCGATCCTTAATTCAGCCACCCGTGCCCACATTAAGGCTCGGGGGCTACTGGGCTTTGCGCTCATTATTTACAACTATTAAAGGCACATCATCGATCCCCGATACTGTTGCCACCCGACCATTGTCTCGGGGGCTACTGCATTGCCTATTCAATGCGTAAAATTTAAAGGGCTCGAGATTCGCTTGATCGAACTATGGGAAGGCGTCTTCGGACAACAATAAGTACCATCTGGACCTATCTAGCATCAAGCTAATATATCACGGCGACTTCTCACGACCCTCTCTCAGGGGCCCGTTCGCCGATCACTATTATCTCTAATATATTACACTGCGTTTTTATTCCTATGTATGTTGCCGAGCTAGGAGTTGATCCTCAGGCCGATTTCGCGCATCGACCTGAGTCTCAGGGGCTACTGGGAACAGCGGTTTTATGCTTGCCTTCAGGTGCATCTCGGGTTTTAGACTGATACACACCTTGAGGGCTACTGGATATACATCGGCAGAGAATAAACTGCACCAGCTTAAAATATTCACAAAAAATCAGCTCATGGTCGGGTGGTGCACCACCTTGGAAGCAGTCCAAGCATAAAGCTCAGGCGCTAGCGGCTAGCTCCATAGAGGGCATTTCCGGCATTAAGCTCGGCTAAACTCCTTCAACTTTTCTGGACCAAGATGATCTATGACATCTTGGATATAGTCCGGCGTTGGAGCTTGGACACAGTCCGACGTTGGAGCTCGGATACATTTCGGCGTTGGAGCTCGGAAGCAGTCCGGCAGCATTGGTGCTCGACTGCAAAATATACCTCGAATGCAGTCCGGCGTTAGAGCTCGGACGCAAGAGGACACTGCCTCCTGGGAACAACTTCAAACCCGAGGTGTGGCATAAAAATAACAAGGCATTGATAAAGGCCGGAAACTTAAGGGGGCTCCTTGGATACCCGACGTGTAAACTCTTCGGATTCACTTTGGCAATCCTCAAGATCGAAGATGAGAAGATTTGTTGAACCAGTTTTCAAGACCGACGACCGAAGATGAAGAACACTTCGGAAGAATCGAGGAGCGTCCCTAACTTGAAGACCGGTTAAGGGGGCTCTTGACGGTGTCTGGACTAGGGGTACTCACCACGTCATCTCCGATTTGTTAGATTGGGCCGAGGACCCCCATGGCCGTATACTCATGGGCCGATTCGGACAAATTGCCGCATACAAGGAAGATTCCACAAGACCTGGTGATCAAGACAAGGACTCCTCCCCACCGGCGTATTCGGCTAGGACTCTTGTTATCCTAGGCCTCTGGTGCATTATATAAACCGAGGCCAGGCTAGTCGATATATATAACAACAATCATACCATAGGCTAGCTTCTAGGGTTTAGCCTCTACGATCTCGTGGTAGATCAACTCTTGTAATACTCATATCATGAAGATCAATCAAGCAGGAAGTAGGGTATTGCTGATGACCCACAAGTATAGGGGATCTATCGTAGTCCTTTCGATAAGTAAGAGTGTCGAACCCAACGAGGAGCAGAAGGAAATGACAAGCGGTTTTCAGCAAGGTATTCTCTGCAAGTACTGAAATAAGTGGTAACAGATAGTTTTTGTGATAAGATAATTTGTAATGAGCAACAAGTAACAAAAGTAAATAAAGTGCAGCAAGGTGGCCCAATCCTTTTTGTAGCAAAGGACAAGCCTGGACAAACTCTTATATAAGGAAAAGCGCTCCCGAGGACACATGGGAATATCGTCAAGCTAGTTTTCATCACGTTCATATGATTCGCGTTCGGTACTTTGATAATTTGATATGTGGGTGGACCGGTGCTTGGCTGCTGTTCTTACTTGAACAAGCTTCCCACTTATGATTAACCTCTATTGCAAGCATCCGCAACTACAACAAAAGTATTAAGGTAAACCTAACCATAGCATGAAACATGTGGATCCAAATCAGCCCCTTACGAAGCAACGCATAAACTAGGGTTTAAGCTTCTGTCACTCTAGGAACCCATCATCTACTTATTACTTCCCAATGCCTTCCTCTAGGCCCAAATAATGGTGAAGTGTTATATAGTCGATGTTCACATAACACCACTAGAGGCTAGACAACATACATCTCATCAAAATATTGAACGAATACCAAATTCACATGACTACTAATAGCAAGACTTCTCCGTGTCCTCGTGGAACAAACGTAACTACTCACAAAGCATATTCATGTTCATAATTAGAGGGTAATAATATGCATATAGGATCTGAACATATGATCTTCCACCAAATAAACCAACTAGCATCAACTACAAGGAGTAATCAACACTACTAGCAACCTACTAGTACCAATCCCAGACTTGGAGACAAGAATTGGATACAAGAGATGAACTAGGGTTTGGATATGAGATGGTGTTGGTGAAGATGTTGATGGAGATTGCCCTCTCCCGATGAGAGGAGCGTTGGTGATGACGATGGCGATGATTTCCCCCTCCCGGAGGGAAGTATCCCCGGCAGAACAGCTCTGCCAGAGCCCTAAATTGGCCCCGCGAAGGTTCCGCCTCGTGGAGGCGGAGTCTCGTCCCGAAAGGTTGCTTATGATTTTTCCTCGATGAAATACCTCAGATAGAAGAAGATGGGCATCGGAGAGCCAACAGGGGGCCCACGAGGTAGGGGGCGCGCCCAGGGGGGTAGGGCGCGCCCCCACCCTCATGGATAGGTGGGCCCCCTGTGGTGAACTTCTTCCACTGGATAATTTTTATTATTTCCAAAAATGACTTTCGTGGAGTTTCTAGACTTTTGGAGTTGTGCAGAATAAGTCTCTAATATTTGCTCCTTTTCCAACCCAGAATTCCAGCTGCCGGCATTCCCCCTTCTTATGTAAAATTTGTAAAATAAGAGAGAATAGCCATAAGTATTCTAACATAATGCATAATAACAACCCATAATGCAATAAATATTGATATAAAAGCATGATGCAAAATGTACGTATCAACTCCCCCAAGCTTAGACCTCGCTTGTCCTCAAGCGAAAGCCGATAACGATAAATATGTCCCCATGTTTAGAGGTAGAGGCGTCGATAAAAATAAAATACGGACATGAAGGCATCATGATTGTTTTCATAACAGCAACATATATAGATATTGTCATATGATTTCTTATATTCAAGTAATAATCCATTCACAATGCAAAAGTACGAATCATAAACTTTATTGAGAACCAACAAACTATAATCTCAGTCATTGAAGCAATTTCTATTTATCATAACATCAGAAATAGTCTATGTCAGAGCTTAAAAGCAAGTCCACATACTCAACTATCATCTAGTCCTTCATAATTGCTAACACTCACCCAAGGTAATCTTACGATCACTTCATAATTAAATTACATTTGTAATTCAAATAGTTACGTTCCTATTGATTCACTACGTAAAATTTGGTATAAGAAAATAAAATTATAGGTCATAACACAAGAAAATTTGGAGTTTATGTATATTTTACACTATGTTTTTACGTTTGTAATTTTACATAACATAAAATATTTTTTACGGCGATGATATATTTTCTTACGGTCTCTTTTTACGTCAGAAATAAGATAAAACTTACGGAACATAAAATTACAGTGCACTGGTGGTAAAATATAGGGTGGTAAAGAATAACTGTTCCTCATCCAGGGTGACGAATAGTCAATCCCTATATATATATTCCAACATACTGTGCTTGCCAAAGGATAAAATGAAAAAGGAAAGGTGAAGATCACCATGACTCTTGCATAAGGTAGAAGATAATAAAAGATAGGCCCTTCGCAGAGGGAAGCACAGGTTGCCATGCGCTTTGTAGCGACCCGACCTCAAACGCTCAAGTCTCTGTTTCGAACCGAGAAAAAGGAAAATACGACGAACAGATTCGAACGGAAAA
The DNA here is from genome assembly GCA_021605145.1 of Aegilops bicornis. Classification (NCBI taxonomy): domain Eukaryota; kingdom Viridiplantae; phylum Streptophyta; class Magnoliopsida; order Poales; family Poaceae; genus Aegilops; species Aegilops bicornis. The sequence continues at coordinate 508,731,017 of CM038672.1, forward strand.
AGAAAAAAATAAAAAAAAATAAAAAAATAAATAAAAAAACAGAAAAAAACTGAAAAAAAACCGAAAAAACCGATCGTTATATATATATATATATATATATAACCGCATGTAAATCGAGGCGGCGAACCTCGCATGCGCTTTGCTGTGGCCATGAAGCGGCAAGCCAGGCTCGTGGTCTGAGGCGGCTCGGGCGGCCGCTATTTAAAAGCGCCCAGCGGAGTCCCGCACGGCCGAAGGCGGTTCGTTTTTTTTAGATAAAACATTACTCGCAGAAAGAAAAATCAAAAGAAGTACCAAACGGACCTCAAAAATCCCGAAATAAATTTTCCCTGGTTTCTAAAATCAAGCCGGATTTAATGAACATTTATTTGGGGGCCTAGATGCAATTTTGAAAAACACGCATTTTTCCTAAATTCAAATAAAAAGGCGAAAAAGTCCAAAATAAAATCTTATTTGATTTTATTATTAAATCTTCATTATTTCTTTATTTTGGGAAAGTCATTTTATTCCCTCTCACATATTTTTGTAATAGAAATAATTGAAGATAAAATAATTAAAATCAACGATCCTATTTTCAAAATTTGAGAAAACTCCAATATGAAAATAATGAAAATCGCCAACTCTCTCCGAGGGTCCTTGAGTTGTGTAGAATTTCTAGGATCGAGCAAAATGCAAAGAAAATGCAATGAAAAATATAATATGCAATGATGCTCTATGTATAACATTCCAAATTGAAAATTTGGGATGTTACAAATCTACCCCCTTAAGATGAATCTCGCCCTCGAGATTCGGGTTGGCTAGAAAATAGGTGAGGGTGGTCTTTAAGCAAATCTTCCTCTCGCTCCCAGGTGGCTTCATCCTCAGTGTGGTGGCTCCACTGAACTTTGCAAAACTTAATGACCTTGCTGCGGGTGACTCGGCTGGCATACTCCAAAATCTTAACCGGTTTCTCCTCATAGGTCAAATCATCATTCAACTGAATCGCTTCCAGAGGCACGGTGTCTCTCAGCGGTATATCAGCCATCTCTGCATGACACTTCTTCAACTGTGAAACGTGAAACACATCATGAACTCCTGACAATCCTTCGGGTAGTTCCAACTTGTACGCAACTTCTCCCATACGTTCCAAAACACGATAAGGTCCAACAAATCGAGGTACTAACTTTCTCTTAACTCCAAAACGCTTAACTCCTCGAAGTGGCGATACTCGAAGATAAACTCTGCCTCCGACTTTGTATTCTGTCTCCTTGCGTTTTGAATCTGCATAACTCTTGTGTCTTGACTGGGCTACCTTGAGCTCATCGCGAATCAACTTTACTTTCTGTTCAGACTCCTTAATCAAATCTGGTCCAAACAACTGGCGGTCTCCAACTTCATCCCATAACAACGGGGTCCTGCACCTCCTTCCGTACAAGGCTTCGAAAGGTGCCATCTTCAAACTGGTTTGGTAACTGTTGTTGTAAGAAAACTCCGCATACGGCAAATTGTCATCCCAACTTGATCCATAATCCAAAGCACAAGCTCTAAGCATATCCTCCAAAATCTGGTTGACTCTCTCGGTTTGTCCATCTGTCTGTGGATGGAAAGTTGTGCTAAACTCCAGCCTGGTTCCCAAAGTCTCATGCAACTGCTTCCAGAACTTTGAGGTAAATTGGGTTCCTCTATCTGATATGATACTCCTCGGAACTCCATGCAAGCATACAATCCTGGTCATGTATATCTTAGACAATTTGGCATCTTTGTAGGTAGTCTTTACTGGAATCAAATGAGCTACCTTCGTCAAACGATCGACTATAACCCAAATCGAATCATAGCCTGAACAAGTCCTGGGCAATCCCGTGATGAAATCCATTCCTAGTTTATCCCACTTCCATTCGGTATAGGCAATGGCTGTAGCAATCCTTGGCTTCGATGTTCGCCTTCACCCTCGACATACATCACAAACTGCTACGTACTCTACAATATCCTTCTTCATTCCGGTCCACCGTAAAGTATTCTTCAAATCCAAATACATCTTGGTATTTCCCGGTGAATCGAATATGGTGAATCATGTGCCTCTTGTAGAATCAACTTCCTGATCTCCGGGTCATTGGGCACATAAACACGGTCCTCGAACCATAGGGTATCGTGCTCATCCTCACGAAATCCCTTTGCTTTTCCTTCGCTCATTCTCTCCTTTATAGAGGCAATCTCTTTGTCAGTCTTCTGAGCTTCCCTGATCTTGTCCATCAAAGTTGACTGAATCTCCAATGCTGCTACATAGCCTCTCGGAACTATTTACAAACAAGCTCTCGAAGATCCTCGGCTAACTCCTTTGGTATTTCTCCCGTCATCAATGTGTTGGCGTGACTCTTACGGCTCAACGCGTCTGCTACAACGTTAGCCTTTCCGGGGTGATAATGCAATCTCATATCATAATCTTTGATAAGCTCCAACCATCTCCTTTGCCTGAGATTCAGCTCCTTCTGCGTGAAAATGTACTTCAAACTCTTGTGATCCGTATACACCTCACAATGATTTCCAATGAGGAAATATATCCATGTCTTCAATGCATGCACTACGGCTGCTAACTCCAAATCATGCGTAGCATAATTTAGGTCATGAGGCTTAAGGTGTCGTGAAGCATACGAAACAACTCTCCCCTCCTGCATAAGCACTGCTCCAAGTCCTCTGCGTGAAGCGTCGCAATATACCTCGTAATCCTTGGTCTGATCTGGCAGAATTAACACTAGTGAGGTAACCAAACGTTTCTTCAACTCTTGGAAACTAGCTTCACACTCCTCGGTCCAAATGAACTTGGATCCTTCTTCAACAATTCTGTCATAGGCTTCGCAATCCTTGAGAAATTCTCAATGAATCTCCGGTAGTATCCTGCGAGTCCAAGGAAACTCTGGATTTCTCCAACTGTCGTTGGCGCTTCCCAGTTTGTTACAGTGACAACTTTAGTGGGGTCCACTGCTATACATTCTCCCGATATAACATGTCCAAGAAATCCAACTTCCTTCAACCAAAACTCACACTTGCTGAACTTGGCATATAACTGGTGTTCTCTGAGCTTCTCGAGTACCAAACGCAAATGCTCCTTATGTTCCTCTTCATTCTTCGAGCAAACCAAAATATCATCAATGAACACCACGATGAACTTATCCAAAAACTCCATAAACACTTTGTTCATCATGTTCACAAAATAGGCAGGTGCGTTAGTCAGACCAAATGACATAACGGTGTACTCATACAGCCGTGCACGGTGGTAAAAGCTGTCTTAGGTATATCCTGCTCTCGAATCTTCAACTGATGGTACCCTGATCGCAAATCGATCTTTGAAAACACCTTAGCTCCTTGCAATTGGTCAAACAAGTCATTGATCATCGGTAACGGGTATTTGTTCTTAATGGTCACTTCATTCAACTCCCGATAATCAACAACCATTCTTAATGATCCATCCTTCTTCTCCACTAGAAGTACTGGTGATCCCCAAGGCGAAGAACCTGGGCAAATAAAACCTTTATCCAGTAACTCCTTAATCTGCTTCTTAATTTCCTCCAAATGTTGGGCTGGCATCCTATATGGTCTCTTAGATATCGGTCCAGTGCCTGGCAATAGTTCAATTAGAAACTCAATGTCTCTATCCGGTGGCATGCCTGGCAACTCTTCCGGAAACACGTCCGGGAAATCCCTTACCACTGGTACTTCTTCCTGCACAACTCCTGATAAGGAATTTACATGTGCTCTCCTCGGCTCATGCCGTGATACATACTTGATTCTCCTCCTTCGGGGTGGTAAGCAAAATTGACTTCTTTGGCGCAATCTATGTTCCCTCCATACTTTGATAACAAATCCATGCCTAATATCACATCCAATCCTTGGGATTCCAGAACTATTAGGTCCGAGGGAAAAACATAGTGTCCAGTCCTTAATGGCAGTCGATCACACCATATACTAGCCATGTATTCTGCTCCGGGTGAGGTTACTAGCATGGGTGACCTAAGGGCTTGGGTTGGTAATTTGTACCTATCCACAAATCCCTTGATATGTATGAATGCGATGCACCAGATCAAAAGAACAACTACAAGAAATGACTTAACCAAAACTTACCTATTATCGCATCTGGCTGAGCTTCAACCTCCTCCACGGTAACGTGGTTCACTTGTCCTTTATTGAAAGGATTCGGCTTCTTTCCTGAGCTTCCATTGCCATTTCCATTCTGGCCTTCTGGATACTCGTTTGCATAATGTCCAGTCTTGCGGCACTTAAAGCAAGTGATGTGGCTCAGGTCTACCTTGGATGGTGTTGACGGGTTGGTGCGGTTCTGTCCATTGCTGCCTCCATTCCCGTTCCCATTCTTGGTGCCATTATGGTTGTGCGAGCTACCTCCTTCATGGGTATGCTGAAATTGTCCTCCTGGCTTCGGGGTAAAGCGAAGTTTCTGCTGAGCTCTAGAGTTATTCTTCCCCTGTCCATACTTCCTCTTGCGATTTTCAATCTGCTGCTGCTTCCCTTCAATCATAAGCGCACGATCTACCAACTCCTGGTAGTTATTAAAAGTGGCTACCATCAACTGCATGCTCAGCTCATCATTCGGTCCTTCCGAAACTTCTCACCTTAGTTGCGTCTGTAGCAACGTCATCCGGGGCATAACGTGCTAACTTATCAAATCATCTACATCTTGTGCCAACTGTCCGTCCTCCTTGGCGCAAGTTGCGAAACTCACGCTTCTTCATGGCCATAGCTCCTGAAACATGGGCGACTGAAAAGCTTGTCAAATCGATCCCATGTGACGGTGTCTCTTTGGGTAAGTGGTTGTAAAATTCTCCCACCATCTTTCTTTGCGGGTCCTTCTAGCTGATGTGCAGCAAACTTCACCCTTTCTCCATCTGTACATCCTGCATTGGTCAACTCCCTCCCTATCTTACGGAGCCAATCATCTGCAACAATCGGCTCGGTGCTATTGGAAAACACCGGCGGATTCAGCCTTAAGAAACGGGTCAAATGGTCAACAGGTGGTGGTGGCGGTGGGTTGTTGTTGTTGCCTTGGTTCTGTACCAATGTTTGAATCAAGGTATTCTGCTGCTGAATCAACTGAGTGATCTCTGGCGGGAAAACAAATTCGGGGTCGCGTCTCGGAGGCATCTGACGGTTTTAAGAAAAAGACGAGAATTTAGAATAGAATGAGGTCTAGAGAGAAACACTACCCATATGCACATGAGACAAATCACACAATATCACTCCAATCAATTCAAACAAGGGCATACAACGGTCTATCTATCGTTACAAAGTGCTGAAACTAAAACTAATATAATATGGGGGTAATCTACTACCATTATGGTGGTCAACTAGAAAACTGCTCCGAAGAAGACTCCATGATATCTGCTCCAGCCTTCATCTTCGTAATCATCCTCACTAGGATCGGAATCGGTGTAAATCGGCGATGATGTAGTTCTCGGACAGGTGCTATCTTCATCTTCTCCTCCGGGTGCTGAATTTCCCATGAGTTCTTCAATCTTCTCCTTAAGATCGCCATTTTGTCTCACTAGAGCTACAATCTCCTCCATGTAGTCCTTGCGAGTGGCCTTCAGTTCTCCTTCTAGTTCGATAATCTTGGCTTTTGCTGTCTTCAACTCCATCATGTCTGCGCACATCTGGTTCTCCTGACGTCGAATGTGTTGGTTTAACTCCTGGATGAAAGCTGCAATGGATCGATCCTTCTTAGTGCCAACTATCTCCCATTGTTCATCTCGGCGCCTGCAAATCTGGTAGATAGTATCCTTGAGGTCTTCTTTGTAAACTTCTCCAATGCGCCCCATGGTTATGTGAGCTGCCATACTCTTTCCCAGACTCCAGGTTGGTGCATTGAAAACACACACTATGGGCTCCGTGATTGGCACAAACGTCCTTCCGGGAACTTGAGCTTGAATCTTCCAGCGCTCCTCTTTAGGTAAAGTGGAATTGTAGGTCCCGGTGAAGCTTGGTAATCCTATGTTAAGGTACTTAGTGACTTCCTTCAGGTGTCATCCAAAGGGTGTATCTTCATCCGGCCGAGTGAACTTGATCCTCGCTTCTGTCATCCTAAAAGAGTAGAAAAGATGAGGAGTCAGAAATGAGAAGAGAGAGTAGTGATCTAGGGCTTTGGCTTAATGGTCGTGTCCTATAGTCAGCGTGTGCTCTGATACCATCTCTGTGGCGACCCGACCTCAAGCGGTCAATCTCGTGCTCGATGTCATCCACTGGATCGATGTCTGACACCACAGATACTTGAAGGATTTATAACAGAGTAACAATCACATACTTATTACAATCGAATGTCTCAAGAGAGAACTTAATAAAATAAATATGGCTTAAGGCCATCTAATAACGATAACAACGGAAGGCTTGGAAGAATAAGCGCGTCCATCAACTCCAACGGCATCACTGAGTATAGAACCACGACCTAAGCACCTTACTCGTCGTCTGAAGAGTCTGCAACATGATGCCGCTTCCGCTGAGTTCTATACTCAGTGATGCCGTTGGAGTTGATGGACTCGCTTATTCTTCCAAGCCTTCCGCTGTTATCATTATTAGATGGCCTTAAGCCATATTTATTTTATTAAGTTCTCTCTTGAGACATTCGATTGTAATAACTGTGTGATTGCTACTCTGTTATAAATCCTTCGAAGTATTGTGTGGTGTCAGCATTACTGATCCAGGGATGACACTGAGCACAGAGACTTGACCGTTTGAGGTCGGGTCGCTACACGCTTTTATGGTTGGATGCACAAAATATTAATGTGAAAGAACGTCACTTTATATTGCCCCTTGTGATATGAACCTTTATTATGCAGTCTGTCGCTTTTATTACTTCCACATCACAAGATCGTATAAAGCTTATTTCTCCCACACCAATCAATCATACATATTTAGAGCAATTTTTATTGCTTTGCACCGATGACAACTTACTTGAAGGATCTTACTCAATCCATAGGTAGATATGGTGAACTCTCATGGCAAAACTGGTTTAAGGGTTTTGGAAGCACAAGTAGTATCTCTACTTGGTGTTGAGAATTTGGCTAGCATGAGGGGGAAAGGCAAGCTCAACATGTTGGAGGACCCATGACAACATACTTTATTTAAGATATAAGAAAACATAACTCATTATGCTGCCTTCCTTGTCCAACATCAACTCTTTAGCATGTCATATCTTAATGAGTGCTCCCAATCATAAAATATGTCAATAATAGTATATTTATATGTGAAACCTCTCTTTCCTTATTACTTCCTATTAATTGCAACGATGACCAAAACTATGTCTGCCAACTCCCAACAACTTTTAATCATCATACTCTTTCTATATGAAGTCATTACTCTCAATTAGATCAATATGAACTCTTTGTTTCTTTTATTCTTTTTCTCTTTTTTTATTCACTCAAGATCATGGCAAACTAATCAAGCCCTTGACTCAACACTAATCTTTATTATATATAGCTCACAGACTCGATTACATAGAGAGATCATAAAGCAAAACTCAAAACTAGATCATGCCATAAACTTTATTCTACTAGATCAAGATACTACTAATAGGATCGAACTAAGAAAAACAGTAAAGATAGGAGATGTGGTTCTGATACGATACCGAGGCACCTCCCCCAAGCTTGGCAGTTGCCCAGGGGAGTGCCCATACCCATGTGACTATGTCTCCTTTGTCGGTGAAGAATATGGAGGTGATGATGGATAGTCGCACATAGAGCGTAAGAGGTCCTCCACCATGGATAATGCCCTTGAGTGCAACAATATGCTCCTTCAACAAAATATTTTCACGTGTGAGATACTTGTTCTGTATACGAGCTAACTCAATCATCTTGAAAGCTTTGATCTCAGTTGGGGTAAGAAGATTATGATCAAGTTGAAGGATGTCTTCTGCTGCCGGAGCTTGTTCCTCCGTGGCCTTCTTGATCCCTTCATCCTTGTTGATCTCCATGGGTTCTTCCCTCTTCATATCTATCTTCATTAGCCAAGCATCGTTGTCACCATTGTTGGAGGAGGGGGACGACATGATGCATGGCCTTGACAACCCTGACAGAAAACAGCTCGAAACAAGAACAGAGGAGATTTCGGGAGTCAAAACCTTCGAGAGATTATATAATGAATTTTTACCGACCAAAATACGTCGTGCAAGAAAACGGAGTCCGGAGGGCACACGAGGTGCTCACGAGGTAGGGGGCGCGCCCAGGGGGTAGGGCGCGCCCTCCACCCTCGTGGGGCCCTCGTGTCCTTCCCGGACTGCCACTTAGTTTTCTATTTTTCTAAATATTCCAAAACGGAGAAATATTGCCTTAAAAACTGTTTTGGAGTCGGTTTACTTACCGTGCCACATACCTATTCCTTTTCGGAGTCCGAAACGTTCTGGAAAGTGTCCCTTATGTATTCTTCCGGGGTTACAGTTTCAATAATATTGGTTTCAACATTTATGGGATTACCTGAGATATACTGTTTGATTGTTTGACCATTTACCACCTTCGGATTTGTGCCTTCGAAGTTGTTGATTTTTATAGCACCAGAACGATAGACCTCCTCAATAACGTAAGGGCCTTCCCATTTAGAGAGAAGTTTTCCTGCAAAAAATCTTAAACGAGAGTTGTATAGCAATACATAATCACCTACATTAAACTCACGCTTTTGTATCCTTTTGTCATGCCATCTTTTAACTTTTTCTTTAAACAACTTGGCATTTTCATAAGCTTGGGTTCTCCATTCATCGAGTGAGCTAATATCAAATAACCTCTTCTCACCGGCAAGTTTGAAATCATAATTGAGCTCTTTAATAGCCCAATATGCCTTATGGTTCGAGAGGTAAGTGACATGCTTTTCCATAAACCATTTTATACGGAGACATACCCATAGGATTTTTATATGCAGTTCTATAGGCCCATAATGCATCATCAAGTTTCTTGGACCAATTCTTTCTAGACCTATTAACAGTCTTTTGCAATATTAATTTGAGTTCTCTATTGCTCAATTCTACTTGACCACTAGACTGTGGGTGATAAGGAGATGCAATTCTATGATTAACATCATATTTAGCAAGCATTTTATGGAAAGCACCATGAATAAAATGTGAACCACCATCAGTCATTAAATATCTAGGGACTCCAAACCTCGGAAAAATAACTTCCTTAAGCATTTTAATAGAAGTGTTATGATCAGCACTACTAGTTGGAATAACTTCTACCCACTTAGTAACGTAATCAACAGCAACTAAAATATGTGTATATCCATTAGAGGCAGGAAAAGGTCCCATATAATCAAAGCCCCAAACATCAAATGGTTCAATAACAAGTGAATAATTCATAGGCATTTCTTGACGTTTACTAATATTACCAATTCTTTGACATTCATCACAAGACAAGAACAACTTACGGGCATCCTTGAAGAGAGTAGGCCAATAAAAACCGGATTGCAATACCTTATGTGCAGTTCTATCTCCAGCGTGGTGTCCTCCATAAGATTCCGAGTGACACTTGTGTAGGATCTGTTCTGTTCATGCTCGGTACACAACGCCTAATAACACCATCTACTCCTTCTTTATAAAGATGTGGGTCATCCCAAAAGTAATGTCTCAAATCATAGAAAAACTTTTTTTTGCTGGTATGTGAAACTAGGTGGTATAAATTTAGCAACAATATAATTAGCATAATCAGCATACCATGGAGTACTACGAGAAGTACTTATAACATTTAATTGTTCATCGTGAAAGCTATCATCAATAGGCGTTGGGTCATCAAGAACATTTTCTCACCTAGACAAGTTGTGCGCAGCGGGGTTCTCAGCTCCCTTTCTATCAACAATATGCAAATCAAATTCTTGTAGCAAGAGAACCCATCTAATAAGTCTAGGTTTAGCATCTTTCTTTTCCATCAGATATTTAATAGCAGCATGATTAGTGTGAATAGTTACTTTAGAGTCAACAATATAAGGTCTGAACTTATCAGAAGCAAATACAACTGCTAAGAATTCTTTTTCAGTAGTAGCATAATTTCTTTGAGCATTGTCTAGAGTCTTACTAGCATAATTGATAACATTTAATATCTTATCAACTCTTTGCCCTATAACAGCACCTACAGCATAATCACTAGCATCACACATAATTTCAAAGGGTAAATTCCAATTAGGTGGCTGAACAATAGGTGCAGAGACTAATGCTTTCTTAAGTATTTGAAATGCTTCTACACAATCATCATCAAAGAAAAATGGTATATCTTTTTGTAATAAATTAGTCAGAGGCCGAGAAATTTTTGAGAAGTCCTTAATGAACCTCCTATAAAATCCGGCGTGACCAAGGAAGCTTCTTATACCTTTGATGTCCTTGGGACATGGCATCTTTTCAATAGCATCAACCTTGGCTTTATCAACTTCAATACCTCTTTTAGAAACTTTGTGCCCCAAGACAATACCTTCATTAACCATAAAGTGGCACTTTTCCCAATTCAAGACAAGATTAGTTTCTTCACATCTCTGCAAAACTCGATCAAGATTGCTCAAGCAATCATCAAAATAAGATCCATAGACGGAAAAGTTGTCCATGAAAACTTCACAAATCTTTTCACAAAAGTTAGAGAATATAGCCATCATGCATCTTTGAAAGGTAGCAGGTGCATTACATAAACCAAAAGGCATACGTCTATAAGCAAAAGTACCAAAAGGGCATGTAAAAGTAGTCTTTGATTGATCTTTAGCCGACACGGTATTTGAGAGAAACCAGAATAACCATCTAGAAAGCAATAATGTGTATGTTTGCATAATCTTTCTAGCATTTGATCAATAAAAGGTAAGGGGTAATGATCTTTCTTAGTAGCCTTATTTAATTTACAGAAATCAATTACCATCCTATAACCTGTAATAATTCTTTGTGGAATTAATTCATCTTTATCATTAGGAACAACAGTAATACCTCCCTTCTTAGGGACACAATGAACAGGACTTACCCACTGACTATCAGCAATGGGATAAATTATACCCGCCTCAAGAAGCTTTAGTATTTCTTTTGTTACCACTTCTTTCATTTTAGGATTCAGACATCATTGAGGATCACGAACTGGTTTGGCATCTTCTTCCAGATTTATTTTATGTTGACATAGAGTGGGACTAATGCCCTTAAGATCATCAAGCGTATATCCAATAGCAGCACGGTGCTTCTTCAGAGTTTTAAATAATCTTTCTTCTTCATGATCTGAAAGGTTAGCACTAATAATAACAGGATATATCTTCTTTTCATCAAGATAAGCATATTTAAGATTATCAGGCAACAGTTTAAGCTCAAACACGGGATCACCCTTGGGTGGAGGATCCCCTAAGATTTCAAAAGGCAAATTGTGTTTCAGAATAGGTTCCTGTTTAAAGAATACTTCATCTATTTCCCTTCTTTCATTCATAAACATATCATTTTCATGGTCTAGCAAATAATGTTCTAGAGGATCACTAGGAGGTACGGCAATAGAAGCAAGACCAATAATTTCATCATTACTAGGCAATTCCTCTTCACGGTGTTGTTTACTAAATTTAGAGAAATTAAACTCATGAATCATATCATCCAAGCCAATAGTAACAACATTCTTTTCGCAATCTATCTTAGCATTGACAGTATTCAAGAAGGGTCTACCAAATATAATGGGACAAAAGCTATCTTGTGGGGAACTAAGAACAAGAAAATCAGCAGGATATTTAGTTTTCCCACACAAGACTTCAAAGATCTCTAATAGTTCCCATAGCTGATATAGTATCTCTATTAGCAAGTTTAATTGTAACATCAATACCTTCTATCTCGGCGGTGCAATTTCATGCTTAATTTCTTCGTACAAAGTATAAGGTATAACATTAGCACTAGCACCCATATCACATAAGCCATGATAACAATGATCTCCTATTTTAACAGAAATAACAGACACACCTACCACAGGTCTATGTTTATCTTTAGTGCCAGGTTTAGCAATTCTAGCAGTTTCACCATAGAATTGAATAACATGTCCATCAATATTATCAGACAAGAGATCTTTAACAATAGCAATATTAGGTTCAACTTTAACTTGCTCAGGAGGTGTATAAGTTCTAATATTGCTTTTACAAACAACAGTTGAAGATTTAGCATGATCCTTTATTCTAACAGGGAAAGGTGGTTTATCAACGTAAGAAGTAGGAACAATAGGATCATTATAAGTGACAGTCTTTTCTTCAACTTTAATAGGTGCATCTACTTTTACTTCTATGGGAGGATGATATTTAAACCACTTCTCCTTGGGGAGATCAACATAAGTAGCAAAAGATTCACAGAAAGAAGCTACTATCTCAGAATCAAGTCCATATTTAGCGCTAAACTTATAGAAAATATCGGTATCCAAAAAAGATTTAACACAATCAAACTTAGGTGTCATACCTGACTCCTTACCTTCGACGAGATCCCAATCTTTAGAGTTGCGTTTAATTCTATCCAATAAATCCCATTTAAATTCAATAGTCTTCATCATAAAAGAGCCAAAGACAAGAAGTATCGAGCATGGTGCGATTGTTTTCGTAAAGCCGAGCATAAAGATTTTGAATAATTGTTTCTCTTGGGAGCTCATGATTGGGGCATCAATATAACATTGATTTAAGCCTCCCCAAGCTTGAGCGATGCTTTCTCCTTCATGAGGCCAAAAATTATATATATAATTGCGATCACGATGAACAAGATGCATAGGATAATACTTTTGATGAAATTCCAATTTCAGTCTTCTATAGTTCCATGATCCCGTATCATCACATAGCCTATACCATGTCAATGCATCTCCTTCAAAGATAAAGGAAGACCTTCTTCTTAGCAACATCATCGGGTATACCGCAAGCTTAAATAATCCACAAACTTCATCCACATATATTAAGTGCTCATCAGATGCTTTGTTCCATCTCCGTAAAAGGATTAGCTAGCAGTTTTTCTATCATACCTGAAGGAAATTCAAAGGGAACATTTTCATTTTCAGTAGGTTCAGTAGGTTGAGGAGCAACTCTTTGCTCTACTGGTCGGGGTGAAGATACCCCGAACAAGCCCCTCAGAGGATTACTTTCCATAGTAACAAGCGACAGTAAATTTCAGCATGCTATATAAATTTTTCCTTACCAAATTCCACCTACCAAAGGAGCTTAACTCCCCGGCAACGGCGCCAGAAAAGAGTCTTGATGACCCACAAGTATAGGGGATCTATCGTAGTCCTTTCGATAAGTAAGAGTGTCGAACCCAACGAGGAGCAGAAGGAAATGATAAGCGGTTTTCAGGACCAGTTTTCAAGACCGACGACCGAAGATGAAGAACAGTTCAGAAGAATTGAGGAGCGTCCCTAACTTGAAGACCGGTTCAGGGGGCTACTGACGGTGTCCTGGACTAGGGGGTACTCACCACATCATCTCCGATCTGTTAGATTGGGCCGAGGACCCCCCATGGTCGTATACTCATGGGCCAGTTCGGACAGCTGCCGCATACAAGGAAGATTCCACAAGACTTGGCGATCAAGACAAGGACTCCTCCCCACCGGCGTATTCGGCTAGGACTCTTGTTATCCTAGGCCTCTGGTGCATTATACAAACCGAGGCCAGGCTAGTCGATATATATAACAACAATCATACCATAGGCTAGCTTCTAGGGTTTAGCCTCTACGATCTCGTGGTAGATCAACTCTTGTAATACTCATATCATCAAGATCAATCAAGCAGGAAGTAGGGTATTACTGATGACCCACAAGTATAGGGGATCTATCATAGTCCTTTTGATAAGTAAGAGTGTCGAACCCAACGAGGAGCAGAAGGAAATGATAAGCGGTTTTCAGCAAGGTATTCTCTGCAGAAATCTTTGAAATAAGTGGTAACAGATAGTTTTTGTGATAAGATAATTTGTAACGAGCAACAAGTAACAAAAGTAAATGAAGTGCAGCAAGGTGGCCCAATCCTTTTTGTAGCAAAGGACAAGCCTGGACAAACTAGTATTATATAAGGAAAAGCGCTCCCGAGGACACATGGGAATATCGTCAAGCTAGTTTTCATCACGTTCATATGATTCGCGTTTGGTACTTTGATAATTTGATATGTGGGTGGACCGGTGCTTGGGTGTTGTTATTACTTGAACAAGCATCCCACTTATGATTAACCTCTATTGCAAGCATCCGCAACTACAACAAAAGTATTAAGGTAAACCTAACCATAGCATGAAACATGTGGATCCAAATCAGCCCCTTACGAAGCAACGCATAAACTAGGGTTTAAGCTTACATCACTCTAGCAACCCATCATCTACTTATTACTTCCCAATGCCTTCCTCTAGGCCCAAATAATGGTGAAGTGTTATGTAGTCGACGTTCACATAACACCACTAGAGGCTAGACAACATACATCTCATCAAAATATCGAATCTAATACCAAATTCACATGACTACTAATAGCAAGACTTCTCCCGTGTCCTCGTGAACAAACGTAACTACTCACAAAGCATATTCATGTTCATAATCAGAGGGGTAATAATATGCATATAGGATCTAAACATATGATCTTCCACCAAATAAACCAACTAGCATCAACTACAAGGAGTAATTACACTGCTAGCAACCTACTAGTACCAATCCCGGACTTGGAGATAAGAATTGGATACAAGAGATGAACTAGGGTTTGGAGATGAGATGGTGCTGGCGAAGATGTTGATGGAGATTGCCCTCTTCTGATGAGAGGAGCGTTGGTGATGACGATGGCGATGATTTCCCCCTCCCAGAGGGAAGTATCCCCGGCAGAACAGCTCTGCCGGAGCCCTAGATTGGTTCCGCTAAGGTTCCGCCTCGTGGCGGCGAAGTCTCGTCCCGAAAGGTTGCTTATGATTTTTTCCTCGATGAAAGACCTCATATAGCAGAAGATGGGCATCGGAGAGCCAACAGGGGGCCCACGAGGTAGGGGGCGCGCCTAGGGGGTAGGGCGCGCCCCCCACCCTCGTGGACAGGTGGGCCCCCCTCTGGTGAACTTCTTCCGCTGGATATTTTTTATTATTTCCAAAAATGACTTTCATGGAGTTTCGGGACTTTTGGAGTTGTGCAGAATAGGTCTCTAATATTTGCTCCTTTTCCAGCCTAGAATTCCAGCTGCCGGCATTCACCCTTCTTATGTAAACCTTGTAAAATAAGATAGAATAGCCATAAGTATTGTGACATAATGCATAATAACATCCCATAATGCAATGAATATCGATATAAAAGCATGATGCAAAATGGACGTATCAATTACCTCCATCGAGAGGGCCCGAACCTGGGTAAACATTGTGTCCCCCGCCTCCTGTTACCATCCGCCTTAGATGCACAGTTCGAGACCCCCTACTCGATATCCGCCAGTTTTGACACCAACATACCCAGACATTCTGAGCACATGCTCACTAGCTGAGCTATTCTCCTCCATCTTGTAGGCAAAGTACTTGTCAGAGGTCTCGTACCTCTTAACACGGGCATGAGTCTAGAATATCATTTTCAGCTCTTGAAACATCTCATATGCTCCATGGCGTTCAAAACATTTTTGAAGTCCCGGTTCTAAGTCGTAAAGCATGGTGCACTAAACTATCAAGTAGTCATCATACCGAGCTTGTCAAACGTTCATAACGTCTGCATCTGCTCCTGTAATAGGTCTGTCACCTAGTGATTCATCAAGGACATAATTCTTCTGTGCAGCAATGAGGACAATCCTTTGATCACGGATCCAGTCCGCATCATTGCTACTATCATCTTTCAACATAGTTTTTCTCTAGGAACATATCAAAAATAAAACAGGGGAGCTATACGCGAGCTATTGATCTACAACATAGATATGCAAATAATATCATGACTAAGTTCATGATAAATTAAGTTCAATTAATCATATTACTTAATAATATAGACATCCCTCGAGTCATCTAAATGATCACGTGATCCATATCAACTAAACCATGTCCGATCATCACGTGATATGGAGTAGTCTTCAATGGTGAACATCTCTATGTTGATCATATCTACTATATGATTCACGTTCCACCTTTCGGTCTCCAGTGTTCTGAGGCCATGTCTGTACATGCAAGGCTCGTCAAGTTTAACCTGAGTATTCTACATGTGCAATACTGTCTTGCACCCGTTGTATGTGAACGTAGAGCTTATCACACCCGATCATCACGTGGTGTCTCTACAAGACAAACTATCGCAACGGTGCATACTCAGGGAGAACACTTATACCTTGAATTTTTAGTGAGGGGTCATCTTATAATGCTACTGCCGTACTAAGCAAAATAAGATGCATAAAAGATAAACATCACATGCAATCAAAATACTAGAACACGAAGGTGCGTTGCGGCGCCCGTGTATTTTTAAGAAAATACACTATGGAAGAAATTATATGTGGTAAAATTGATGAAAATGGAGTTGTTGTCCCTTAGTCTAAGTAGTAAATCATATTTTTCAAATTATGGATGTCAAAATAAAATTGGAGACAAATGATATATAAGTACCAACAAGCATGCAGCGATTTGTGGGCTATCATTATCACCCTTACAGTCTTAGAGAGTGATGCAATGAAGAGAAAAAACACAGTATAGAAAAAAGAGCGGCATTACGCGTGCAGAGCTTCCAAGCCATCCATTAGTTGGGGATCCAAGATTCTTAGGTCTAATAAAAATCAGCATAAACCAGCTAGCAGTAAATTAGTAAATACAGTCAATATAGCATATTGGGTGGGCAGCAAACAAAGATAGTCCCGCTGTTTGTATGTATGCGACCGGAACCTTGAGATGCCATGTGGTTCAACGAATACAACACATCACAAACGAAATTACCATCTACTCCCTCCGTTCCAAATTACTCGTCGTGGTTTTAGTTCGTAATTTGGAACGGAGGGAATATGCACGAGAAGAGGCGATAGCAATGATAAGCGGCCAATACCTGTTTAAGATCCGCACGTGAAAACATGGTAGAGGACCAGAAGATTGGGACGGATGGGACCGGAGTCTTAGAAGGCGCACCATCGTCGGGAAGCTCGCCCACAGTGCATCGAGGAAAGATTGAGAAACTACGGCGGCGAGGAACAGAGAAACTGTGATGGGGAAGGATAGCGCTCGAATCTGTGCGACGTGGAGCAGCGAACTGGAAACAAGTGGGCCTTCTGCGGCCCGATTAAGGAGAGAAAGATCAGGTCGTTCCATGGAGAAGTGGCCCGCGAGACGGTATGTGAGGCAAGCGGGCGAACTGGGACGACCAGTGCTGATCTGGATCGTAGATTGAAAGATCTGATGACTGAGACAGTCAAATCGCTGTGGAGGCTCCTAACTAGCTGCATTATACTGTTTCTCAATGTACATGATATGGCCATCATCATCTTGTGCCTTTGGTCTCCATCTCCAAAGCACCGTCATGATCTCCATCGTCACCGGCTTGACACCTTGATCTCCATCGTAGCGTCGTTGTCGTCTCGCCAACTATTGCTTCTACAACTATCACTAACGCATATTGATAAAGTAAAGCAATTACATGGCGATTGCATTTCATACAATAAAGCGACAACTATAAGGCTCCTGCCAGTTGCCGATAACTTTTACAAAGCATGATCATCTCATACATCAACGTATATCACATCATGTCTTGACCATATCACATGACAACATGCCTTGCAAAAACAAGTTAGACGTCCTCTACTTTGTTTTTGCAAGTTTTACGTGGCTGCTACGGGCTTCTAGTAAGAACCGTTCTTACCTATGCATCAAAACCACAACGATGTTTCGTCAAGTTTGCTATTTTAACCTTCAACAAGGACCGGCCGTAGTCAAATTCGATTTAACTAAATTTGGAGAAACAGACACCCGCCAGCCACCTTTATGCAAAACAAGTTGCATATGCATCCGGTGGAACCGGTCTCATGAACATGGTCATGTAAGGTTGGTCCAGGCCGCTTCATCCAACAATACCGCCGAATCAAAATAAGACGTTGGTGGTAAGCAGTATAAATATGATCGCCCACAACTCTTTGTGTTCTACTCGTGCATATCATCTACGCATAGACCTGGCTCGGATGCCACTGTTGGGGAACGTAGCATGCAATTTTGAAAAATTTCCTACGATCACGCAAGATCTATCTAGGAGATGCATAGCAACGAGAGGGGGAGAGTGTGTCCACGTACCCTCGTAGACCGAAAGAGGAAACGTTTGACAACGCGGTTGATGTAGTCGAACTTCTTCTCGTTCCGACCTATCAAGCACCGGACATACGGCACCTCTGAGTTCTGCACACGTTCAGCTCGATGACGTCCCTCGAACTCTTGATCCAGCAAAGTGTCGAGGGAGAGTTTCGTCAGCACGACGGCATGGTGACGGTGATGGTGAAGTGATCCGCGCAGGGCTTCGCCTAAGCACTACGACAATATGACCGGAGGCGTAAACTGTGGAGGGGGGCGCCGCACACGGGTAGGAATCAATGTTGTGTGTTCTAGCGGTGCCCCCCGCACATATATATATAGGTGGGAGAGGGAGAGGTGTTGCAAGGGGCGCCCCAAGTAGGAGTTATCCTACTTGGGCGCCTCCTCCAAGTCGGCCTCCCCCCTTCCATATCCATCGGAGGTGGAAGGAAAGAGAGGGAGGAGGGGAAGGAAAGGGGGAGGCTGAGTCCTCCCCTTTCCTTCTCCCTTCCCTTACTTTCCTTCTCCTCTTATTTGGTCTATAGGGGTGCACCAGCCCCTTTCGGGGCTGGTCTGTCCAACTCTTGGCCCATTAGGCCCATATAGCTTGCCGGGGGTTGCCCGGAACCCCTTCCGGTGACCCGATACGTACCCGGTACCCCCAGAACACTTCCGGTGTCCGAATACTATCGTCCTATATATTAATCTTTACCTCTCGACCATTTCAAGACTCCTCGTCATGTCCGTGATCACATCCGAGACTCCTAAGAACATTCGGTCACCAAATCACATAACTCATATAATACAAAATCGTGAACTATGTAGACATGACTGAGACACCTCTCTGGTCAATAACCAACAGCGGAACCTGGATGCTCATATTGGTTCCAACATAATCTACGAAGATCTTTATCGGCCGTATCGTAATGAAAACATACGTTATTCCCTTTGTCATCGGTATGTTACTTGCCCCAGATTCGATTGTTGGCATCTTCATACCTAATTCAATCTCGTTACCGGCAAGTCTCTTTACTCGTTCCGTAATGCATCATCCTGCAACTAACTCATTAGTCACATTGCTTGTAAGGCTTATTATGAAGTGCATTACCGAGAGGGCCCAGAGATACCTCTCGATACTCAGAGTGACAAATCCTAATCTCGATCTATGCCAACCCAACAAACACCTTCAGAGATACCTGTAGAGCATCTTTATAATCACCCAGTTACGTTGTGACGTTTGATAGCACACAAGGTATTCCTACGATATTCGGGAGTTGCATAATCTCCTAGTCAAAGGAATATGTATAAGTCGTGAAGAAAGCAATAGCAATAAAACTTAACGATCATTATGCTAAGCTAACAGATGGGTCTTGTCCATCACATCATTCTCCTAATGATGTGGTCCCGTTCATCAAATGACAACACATGTCTATGGTTAGGAAACTTAACCATCTTTGCTTAACGAGTTAGTCTAGTAGAGGCTTACTAGGGACACTGTGTTTTGTCTATGTACCCACACATGTATCAAGTTTCCGGTTAATACGATTTTAGCATGAATAATAAGCATTTATCATGATATAAGGAAATATAGATAACAACTTTATTATTGCCTCTAGGGCATATATCCTTCACCTCGTCGTCGACGGGAACGTCTCCTCCCATTGAAAACGCATCGCCAAAAATCCTAAAATAAATCTAGAAATAATGCGAGCACCAGGACTCGAACCCTGATGGGCTGGGATACTCTCCCTCTAACCATCCAACCACATGTTAGTTCGCTGCTCTTGAGCATCTCCAACAGCCGCACAACACGCGGCGTGCTAAAAACCAGTTTGCAGCGCGCCCATCGCCTGGTTTGGCGGGCAGCGTGGCCAGCTCCAAAGTAGTGGTAAAATGCAGCGTGTGCATAGCTCCAAAGAATACAAAAAATGCAGCGCACAACTTTCACGGCGCATGCCATATGTTGCATTTTGGACACAAAATGCATTTCAAACATCACAAAACAAAGACATGGCATAATATTTAAATCACACAAACAAGTTGATGACTAAACTTCATGCCCACAAGTTCAAAGTCATGCCCACAACATCATCCAACCAAGTTCAAAATGCAAACCAAGTTCATGACACAAACGAAAGGCACATCAACAATCAAGCCTCGTCCTCGTCTTCATCCTCATCTTCCTCCGACTCCTCCGAAGACGATTCTTCCTCCTCCTCTTCATTATCGCGCGCTGCACCCTCATCACGTGAAGCTCAGAAGGTGCCGGCAAGATCTTCAACGGCATCTTCATGGGAAGGTGTGTGAGGCACACCGGAAGACATTCCGCCCATGGCGCCCGGAGGTGCACCCATGCCTCCCATGAGAGACGCAAAACTCATGCCTCCCATGTCGGCCATGCCGCCCGGAGGTGCTCCAAAGCCACCCATGCCTCCCATGGTCTCCATGGCACCCATGCCGCCCATGGTAGCACTGAAGCCACCCATGCCACCCATGCCTCCCATGCCGCCAAGGCCACTGCCACCCATGGCGCGAATCATGGCTCTTTTTTGGATCAAGACTTCTTCACGGGCAGGATTGACATACTCCTTTTGCGCCTCATTGAGGATAGATGTGTCCAAGAAGAACAAGTGCTTCTCACAATCCAACAATCTATATCGCTCCTCCATGCCCACATTCCTCTCCTCCAATGCCACCTTCCTCTCCTCGGCGGCCACCCTCCTCTCCTCGGCCGCCAACCTCCTCTCCTCGGCCGTGGCATCTTGGTTCCTTGCCATTTTCCTCACCTTGTTGGCTTCTTTTCTTGCCTTCACAATAGCTTCCACATAGCATTTTTTAGCTCATCATCTCCTTTCCTCTTCTTCTTTTCTTTTACGTCTTTCTTGGTTCCATCCGGTCGTTTTGACTTCGAGTATGAAATCGAGTTTGGTGTGGGGGTCTCGCCGTCATCACTTGATGCCTCCTCCTCCTCATCATCCAAATCAATTGTTCGCTTGTGTTTGTTACTCAAATCCAAATCATCCATATCATCACGCTTCTTGTTGGAGTAATGGGCCACGGGTAGGCAGACCCGAGCCCCTGAACCTTTCAAAACATCGGGGCAGACTGCGCCCCTCAAGACGCCAAGACAAAAAGCCGCCTTCAGAAAGTCGGCAACAGAGTCGCCGCCCGCCTCTAGGCCGAGTCCCAGGCGGCCTCGGGGCAGCCGACTCCAAGCCGGCGACCTCAGGCGAAGCCGGCTACAGGGAGTCGGCCCGCGACCCCAACCACCTCTTGCCTGAGCGACTACGAGCGGGATGGGATAAAGCCGCCTCATGCCCATCTCGCCTCGCCCATAAAGGCGAGTATGGCCTGAGCACCGTCTCGACGGAGATCTCTGTCCGTGTGACCTTGTTGCCACGCTGCCCGACATCAGCCCGTGGGCAGATTCCTGTACCCATGATGGCCTGTCACATACGACCCGAAGGACGGCGGGACCGCCGGTCGGCGGAGAATCAAGACGGCGAGAGCGCCCCAAAGACGGACCCGTTGGAGTCGGCCTCTGGGAGTCGGCCGGCCCCTCCCGCGGGCTCCACGCGCCATTAACCAGACAAGACGGAGAATGGCAACAATGATCGCCATGGCGGCGCTGCTATTGCCATGACCCCATGACCAAGCTTCGCGTCATTAGAAGCACGACTACGATGTCTGCAGCCGGCAAGACCCGCCCAGTGGGCAAGGGCTGTCGGCCCCATCTTTGGGCCGTCGGCAGGGGCCCACTAGTCGGCGGGCCCCAGAAGCCGGCGGAGAAGACGGCGACTTAGAGACTGACGGCTTGGACCCGCACCCAGCCGGATTACCGTTGTACCCCCGGGGGGTAGGCCTATATAAACCCCCCGGGGCACCCATGCAAAGGGTTGGAAGCTAGTAGTTTTAGACACACGCATAGAGGGAGAGAAGAGCTAGCCGTGCCCTTCTCCTCCCTCACCCCGAACAGCTCAAGGAGCATCTTGTACTCACTTTGCCATAGTGATCATGCGGAGACCCCAGAAAGCGGCAGATGGGGTGTTATCTCCTCGGAGAGCCACTGAAGGCTGGGTAAGATTCGGCGTGCATGTCTTCGCCTCATCCTGTTTCCGAGCACCGGCGACGTTCTACTCGCCTCCATGATAAGCCATCCTTTGGCATATGTCGCACCAACCCCGACATTTGGCGCCCACCGTGGGGCCTGGTGCACCGTCGTCCGGAGACACCTTTCTGCGGGAACCCTCTTCCTCCCTGGCGGCGCAGCCAGCCCGGCTACGCCCAGACGGTCTGCAGACCGCTACGCATGGCGCCGAGGTCGCCTGCGCGGCGAGCTGCCTCGCCGAACTTGTCGGCGAGGTTCGCCTCTCTGACGAGCCTGCATACGGCGCAGGCACGGACGGCCCCGAAAGCCTCCTCGCAGGCCTCCTCGAGCAGCTCCACGTCGCCCGGCCGAGCCCGCCACGACACAGGTCTCAGGCTCCACCGACCCGATGTTGGTCGACTCCGACACCGCGTCGCTCGACGTGTTCCCCACCAACGTGGTGGTCTACGACGAGCCTCTCCCTCGCAAGGAGAGCGGCGGGAGCACCGTCAGAGAGGTACTCGTCATCGGTCACGGCGAGCCTTCCGGCGAGGGAGCTCGCGACCCTCTCGAAGCAGTTTTGCAAGACCTGACCGCCTCCATTCCGGAAGACGCCGACGCCGGAACGCTGGAAGCACGCTGCCTTCAGCTCCTTGTAGGCGCACAGAAGCTGGCAAACATGAGACGCTTGTCGGAAGCCTATCAGCACGAGATGGATCGCGCTGTGGGCGGCTCACCGGCTCCGGCCCAGGCCTAACCGCCTAAGCGGCGGTCCGGCAGCCTTGGCGTAGCTATCGCCCGGTCTGTTTAGGGCGATCGCCCGTGTACGCATACGCCGCGGAGAACATTCGCGCTGCCCGGCGGCGGCGGACGAAGCTGGATAACCGAGGGCGAGGCGCCGCTGATGACGAGCGAAGTCCGGCAGCTCCTCGGCAACGGCCGCGCGCAAGAAGAAAGTCGGCTGCCGCCGCAGGCGCCACGGCGACAACACGACGACTTTCCTCCTCGCCCGAGATCAAGCGCGACGTCTCGGACGCCGACCGGGCGGCGTCCGCGGAAGAAAGAACAAGGATCCGGCTGTCAGCCATAGCCGGACTCACATCTCCATCGGCCCAGCGGCGAAAGCGGCCGCCCGAGAAAGCGATGGAAGCGGCGGGGCGACTATCGACCTCCTCCTCCCTGCAGAGAAAGGCGAGTCTGCCCGCCACCCGTCGAGCATCCGACTCTCGGCGACCGCCTTGGCCGCCGAGAGGGAGTCGGAGAGAACGACGCCCGCCACCGGATCGAGCGACTCCACCGATCCCTGGCACTAGAAGAAGAGGGCGAGTTGGGCCCGCCTGTTTGGGACCTCGCATCCGAGACGAACCCTTCCCAGAGATTCACACTCCCGAGACACACCCAAATACACCGCTCCGTGAAGCCGGAGGACTGGCTGGTGGACTACTCCACGGCCGTCGGCATAGCAACGGCAACAAGCGCGTTGCCGTAAAGTATGTTCCCCTCATGCTCGAGGCACGGCCCGGACATGGTTGAACAGCTTGAAGCCCCGCAGCATCAACAGCTGGGTCGACTTCACTGAGGCCTTCGTCCGCAACTTCACGAGCACATACAAGCGACCTCCCAAGCCTCGTCAGCTGTCCTTGTGCGTGCAAGGTCCCAACGAGTCTACTCGCGACTACCTCACGCGCTGGGCCGAGCTCCGGAACTCCTACGAAGGAGTGCACGAGGTGCAGGAAATCGAGTACTTCACCGCCGGGTCCAGAGAAGGCACCCTCCTCAAGCACAAGCTCCTTTGCGACGAGCCGGAGACCCTCGACGAGCTGCTGGTCATAGCAGACAAGTACGCCACTACCGACTCCTCCATGAAGTCGGAGATCGAAGTCGATCTGGCGACCGCAAAGTAGCTCCTCATGCTCCCGAGAACTCCGGTGGCGGCGCTTGATCAGCGGCAGCGAGAATGATCATAAGCGCAAGGCCCAGCCGGCTTCCAACAAGCCGGCGGTGGCGGCTGATCGAACCGGCGGCGGAGGGGCAGCCTCACGCTTAGCGGCGGAAAGGCGGCAAGTCCAGCGGTCGCCCGGCCTTCTCTTCTGGCGAGACTACGGGCCGGACCACCAAGTTCCACGATGGCGCAAGCCGTCAAACCACACCACCCGGAAGTGCCACTAGCTCACCAGATCGCCAAGGAGACGGCCTTGCCCTCCTCACTTTCTTTGGGCCGCCGCCTCCACCACCGCCCGGCAATTTGTCGAGCCCGGTCGGTGCGGTACAAGACGATTAGCGGAAAGAGCACGACGCCTATGTCGTGTTTACCGGCGTGGTGATGATCACCGCAAAGACGCGGCAGCGGGCAAGAAGTGAATGCGATAGCATCAGATACCCCAGAATTCATGCCTTTGGTCCGAGAAACCCATTAGCTGGGCCGTCTGATCACCCAGAGGTGATGCCGAGCCCGGGCTCCTCGCCACGGTCTTGGGAGCCACCCTTGCCACGGATAGGCGGGCCGCTCGCTTCTCGCGAAGTCTTGATAGAAGGAGGCGGCAGCATCAACATCTTGTACAAGGATACGATGGAGAAGCTAGGAATCAAGCAAAGACAGCTTGACATAGTCGGATTTGTGTTCCACGGAATTGTACACAGCCTTTCCTCCTCACCGATTGGCAAGATTACGATAGACGTCCTCTTTGGGGACAAGGATCACTTTCGCCGAGAGCGGTCTGGTTCAAGTGGTGGACCTCGAAAGCCCCTACCATGCCTTGCTTGGCCGACCTGCTTCGGCCAAGTTCATGGCGATCCCCACTATGCCTACCTCAATATGAAGATGCCGAGTTCCAAGGGATTACGACCGTGGCCGGCGACTACAGAAGTCGTCACTTTGTACCGAAAGCAAGCGGCTGGCCGAGTCCCACAGTGATCGCGACCGAGAAGCGGCTCTGGATCGGATTATGGCGATGGCGACAAGCAGCCGGAGATATCGCCCGACCCCAAGGAGTCGGAAGGCGAGGGCTCGTTCAAGCCGCCAAAGAGACCAAGAAGATACCCTTGGACCGAGCACCCGGAGAAATCTGTTGTCATAGGTGCAAACCTTGACAGCAAATAGGAAAGCGAGCCTCGTCGATTTCCTCCGTGAGAATCGGGACATCTTCGCATGGTCCCCCAAAGACATGCCAGTGTACCGACGGATTTCGCCGAGCACAAGTTACATGTCCGATCGATGTGAAGCCCGTCGAGGCAGCCCTTGTGCCGCTGTCGAGAAGAAAAGAAGAGTTGTTGGAGAAGAGATAGCCCGGCTCCTCGCAGCCGGTTTCATCATGGAAGTTTTCTTTCCGAATGGTTGGCGAACCGGTCTTGGTACTAAAGAAGAACAAGCAGTGGCGGATGTGTATCGACTACACAAGCCTCAACAAAGCTTTGTCCCAAGGACCCGTTCGCTTTGCCAAGAATTGATCGGGTAATAGACTCCACGGTAGGATGCGAGCTGTTGAGCTTCTTAGATGCATATTCGGGATATCACCGGATCAAGCTGAACCCGGCCGACAGTTGAAGACTGCCTTCATCACGCCTTTTGGAGCCTTACGCTGCGACCATGACGTTCGGCGAGGAACGCCGCGCCACCTTTCGGCGTTGCATGCGAAGTGCCTCCTCAAGCAGCTTAGCGAAGCATACGTTACGTGAAGCGGCGTGGTGGTGAAGACAGAGAAGCGAGGAACGCTGTTGGAAGACCTCAAAGAGACCTTTGAAAACCTGCGCCGATTCGAGATCAAGCTCAACCCGAAGAAATGCATCTTGAATTACCACCGG
Organism: Aegilops bicornis; assembly: GCA_021605145.1. Lineage (NCBI taxonomy): Eukaryota > Viridiplantae > Streptophyta > Magnoliopsida > Poales > Poaceae > Aegilops > Aegilops bicornis. The sequence goes on from CM038672.1 coordinate 508,757,059, forward strand.
CCAGCTCCTTGGCTTCACTGGTATCACGAGCAGCGGCATAGAGTGCAACCCGTGAAGATCAAAGCGATCGAGAGGATGGAAGTACCCGCCATTGCTAGATGTGCGAAGTTCACCGCCGCTTGGCGTCTATCAGCTGATTCATCAGTCGGCTAGGCGAGAAAGCTCTTCCTCTATACCATCTTATGAAGAAGACCACCTTCTTCGAATGGAACTCCAAGGCGGACGAAGCTTTTCTCCAGTTGAAGAGAATGTTGACTACTCCCCGATCTTTGGCGGCTCGACTCCAAAGGATCCCATGCTCCTGTATATTGCCGCCACCGGCGGGGTAGTCAAGACGATCATTGTAGTTGAGCGCAAGGAGGAAGGCAAGGCGCTACCTGTCCGAAGACCAGCGTATTACAGCGAGGTCTTTGTCGACCTCCAAGCAGAACTACCCCACTACCAGAAGATGTGTTCTGGCGTGCACTTTGCCGCCAAGAAGTTGAAACCTTACTTTCAAGAGCATCCAATCACCGTGGTTTGCACGGCCCCACTAGCAGAGATCATCGGAAGCCGAGATGCTTGAGGCCGAGTGGCCGAATGGGCCATAGAGTTGGACCCCTACACCATCTTTTACCAGCCCCGCACCGCCATCAAGTCACAGGCACTGTCCGACTTCCTCGTCGATTGGGCCGAGACCCAGTACCTGCCGCCAGCGCCCGACTCCACCCATTGGCGGATGCACTTTGATGGCTCCAAGATGCGCACCGGCTTGGAAGCCGGCGTAGTCCTCACTTTCCCTAAGGGCGACAAGCTCAGAAATGCAGCAGCTGCGATCCATTTCGCCGCCTCCAACAACGTCACCGAATCTGGCGCTCATCCACGGGCTCCGGCTTGCCAAAAAGAGCTCGGCATTCGCCCGGATCACTGTGCTATGGCGACTCCGACTTAGTGGTCCAACAGTCATCCGTGGCGACGGCGCCAAAGATGCAAATATGGCGAGCTACCGCTTTACGGTACAGCGGTGAGTGGATATTTTGAGGGATGCGAATTCCTCCACGTGCCAAGAAACAACAACGACCAGCGGATGCCACAGCGAGAATCGGCTCCACCCGTCGAGGCAATACCATCCGGCGTCGCCCTTGGCGCCTTCTCAAGCCATCATCAAGCCGTCACGGTCGAGACTCCATTTTGTGCGGCTCCTCTGAAGAAGTCGGATCCGACTCCAAAGCCTCGTGACGGCACAAGAATCCTTGCAGACGCCCCCAAGAACGCAGCGGTTGAAGCCGGCCGGGGACTTGAACCCGGCCGGGGGCTGCGGCGACCATTGCGAACTTGATTACTCGGCCGGGGACTGCACCCGGTCGGCCGGGACTTCTTCAACCCGACAAGCTGCTGCGGAACTCAACCCGCCGCCTCGGCCCGGCCGCCCTCGTCCAAGTAGCAGTACTGGCAGTCGAAGAAATAGCAGCACCCTCATGGGCCCAGCCCATCCTGAAGTTCTTAGTAAGTGGAGAGCAACCAACTGATGAAACCTTGGCTCGACAAGTGCAACGCCGAGCGGCAGCCTACACTATAGTCAATAGAGAGCTGGTCAGGCGCAGCGTCACCGGTGTCTACCAGCGCTGCGTCGAATCAGAGCAAGGCCAAGCAATCCTTGAAGACATCCATCAGGGCGAGTGCGGCCATCATGCAGCCTCAAGAGCACTCGTCGCCAAAGCCTTCCGACACGGTTTCTTCTGGCCAACTGCCCTAGAAGAGGCCAAGGAATTAGTTCAAAAATGCAAGGGGTGCCAGGTGTTCCGCTCCAAGCCGGCTTCAGCGCTCAAGACTATCCCCATCGCTTTGGCCCTTTCTTTGTTTGGGGCACGGACATGGTGGGACCATTCAAGGCGGCCGCGAGGTGGCCTAACTCACTTACTTGTCGCGGTGGACAAGTTCACCAAATGGATAGAAGCAAAACCCATCAAGAAGTTGAATGGTCCTCTGGCGGTGACTTTCATCGCCGACATCACGACTCGATGCGGCGTACCACACAGCATCATCACCGATAACGGCACAAATTTTGCCAAAGGCGCCACAGCCCGTTCTGCGTGGCCTTGAGGGCATCCGATGGACTTAGCGTCCGTTGCCCATCCGCAATCAAGCGGCCGGTGGAAGCGGCGAACGGCCTCATCATGTCGGCATCAAGCCTCGATTGGTCGAACCACTTTGGAAGCGTTCGGCCGGCTGGCTTGAGGAGTTTCCGGCCGTCCTCACGGAGTGCGCATACGACTCCAAACAAGTCAGCGGCTTCACACCCTTCTTCCTCGTCTCGGTGCGAAGCCGTCATCCCAACGGATATAGAGTTCGACTCCCGCGAGTCACCATGTACACCGAAGAGGAAGCGGAAGAAGCACGCGTCAAGGCGGCGTCGATCTGCTGGAAGAGGGCCGGTGTTGGCACTCGGCCGGTCCGGCATCTACCGGCAGAGCCTGCACCGCTAATACAACAAGAAGGTCAAGCCAAGATCATTCCTAGAGGCGACCTTGTGCTCCGGCTGATCCGGTGAACAGCCAAGCCGGCCTGGTTATCGGCGCTTTGGGAAGGACCATTCATCATCGATGAAAGTCTTTGAGCAACGACTCCTACTACCTGATCGGCCTTTCGAAGCCCCGAGCACGCAAGAGGGACGACTCCGGCAAGGAGACGGAGGCGGCCATGGAATCTGAATCTCCTCCGAAGATTTTCTGATTGGCGCAGATGTACCACGCTACCCCTTTGTGTTTGAAATACCAAGACTCGGGCCCCAAAGAGGCAGGCTCGGGGACTGCCCTCTTTGTTATCTGTATGATAAGAATTATGCCTTTGAGTATGTTACCCATTGATTATGCTTTGTTTGGCACCGGGCTCGACTAGTCGGCCCGGGACTCGCCATGCTGAGCTATGAAGTGCTTCTGAAATCGGACAAGTAGCGTCACGGTGCCTAAGCCGTCTCCTGCCGGAAGCCGCGGCTCATGAGCGGCTGTTTGGTGGGCGAGGAGTAAGGTAAGCGGGCGCCCACACGAAAAAAATGGCTAAGGACCCAAAGCATAAACATAGTTTGAATCGGCTTCCGGCCGTTTCGTGAAACCGACTCTTAAGAAGCCGGCTTGCCGTTTCTACCCAACTTGCTTAAACGACTCTAAAAAGCAGGGCCAAGTACTTGCCTTCTCAAAGTAGCCAAGCACTTGACCTGACGGCAATCCATGAGGCGGTTGCCCAGGCAAACAGCAGCATCTAACGGAAGGCGGCAAAGGAAAAAGCCACAAGAGCAATAAGCAAGGAAACATAAAATTAAAATAATATTTACACAAATTTGGTCCTTGGCCGGATCTTCGAACAAAGGTTCAGAATACACCCCGCGGGTGGAATTGCACAAATTAACAAAGTTCTTTCAAAAGACTAGCAAACAGATAAAATAAAGGCAAGGCAGCGGCCTAAGAAGCAGCGGATGGGGTTGGAAGGCTGGAGACGGCGGCGGCGTCGAGCGGCAGGCGGCCCAGGCTGGCGATCTCGGTTTGATCGTCTCTGGCAGCGGCCCGGCTCAGATGGGCTCGGCTCGTTCTTTGGGCCTTGATCGGCCGAGGCTGGTCACCCGCTTCCGTCTTCTGGCGCCTCCATGCCGTCTCCGTCCTCCGCCTCGTCTTCATCCTCGGCGCTGAGTCGATCACCTCCGCCGAGTCCTTGCCGTAGTCCGGGTTCATCCGAACCACTCGGCGGTGCTTCCCCGTCTTCAGCCGCTTCGAGGCGAAAGGCGCTGGTGTCCGTGTAGTCGGCGATCGCCGCCGCACGCTCGACAAAGCGTCCTCCGCGGCGGCGGCTCTGCCTGGGCTTCGGCCGAAGCAGCGGCCGGTCCAGGTCGAGCCACAGATACCACGCCAGCGAACTCGGGGCTCGTCGAGCTCGGCCGAGCCGTGGAGCCCTTCAAGCCTCAAGGCGGCCAGCCGCGACCTCCGGCCGGTCGGCGGTCCGGTGAGAAGTCTGTGAACCGGCATGTCCGGCCCGCAGGCAGCGATCGCTGGCACCGCAAACCGGCGAAGGCGGCGCGACATCCGATGTCTTGCGACGCAGCGAGCCTCGATGCTCAGGAGCTGCCCGTCAAGGGTCCGGGGGGCGTTGGCTGCGATCTCAGCGCCACCCGCCCTCCGCGCCTCGCGCTCAGCCTCGATGGCCTGATTGACCGCCTGCGTGTGACCAGGGAAGAAGTCTGCCAAGAAGAAGAAGAAGCAAGTCAGAAAAAACAGGAGCCGGCTTAACCTATAGTCGGCAACCCAAAAGAAAAAGTAAAAGCAAACTTACCATCGACGATATCTTCGATTTCATGGAAGCCGGAGGTCACCGCGCTTCCACAGCCGGTCCGGTGGGCGCTCGCTCTCAAATTCGCCCGGAGGCGGCCTCTTTCTTCTCCGCCTCGGCTGCGCCGCCTTGAGCAGCTCCTCCGCTCACCGCCATTGCGTGGCCAAGGTCGCCCTCTGTGGCGAGCTTGCCGCACTCCTCCTCTTTGGCGCGCAAAGCGGTCTCGGCCGTACCCAACTGCCCCCGCAAAGAGGCATTGGACTCTGAAGAATAAAAGAAGAAGAAGGACGCGAAGTCGTCAGTTAAGAAGGTCGCCAGGAAGTTCCGGCCCATTGCTGCAGATCGGCCCGAATCTCGAGGACTACAGCCATGAGTGCGCCAAATACCCGAAGAAAAACTCACCTCGGCTCCTCTCCGGGTCAGCAGCCCGCTTGTTGAGTTCTTCAACGTTGCGGTTGAAAGCGGTAGCGGAGGTTGTGATACTCTGTAACAAGAATTTCAGACATAGGTAAAAACTTGGAAGTAAGCAAATAAAGTTCGGGCGCTTTGCTCGTGACGGCCGGAACTCGAGACTTCACCCGATGGAGTCTTGTTGGCCTTACGAAGAAGATCAAGAGAAAATTCGGAAATGAAACATACCGCACGGCGGATCGCGATGCCAGTGCGCCTTGGAAAAGGTTCCGAGGGCGTCGCCTTGACCCAGCTTAACGGGCGTCCGGGAGCGCCCGTGTTCAGCGGGCTGTGCCGCCTCCTCGCACTCCACCTGTGGCGGCGCTTATCGCCTCGGCCTCGAGGATGGCGGTAGCAGCGCCGGTCTCAAAGAAGCGGCGCCGAGGTCGCCTTCTCAAAAGGCGGCGTTAACGGCTGGCGGCGACTTGAAGAAGCGGTACACCACGGCCTCGTCGTCGGTCGGCGGCGAGTGGGTCCGCCGGTGTTTCCCTCGCGATCTCGGATCATGCGGAGGCGGCGGAGGTGGCGGCGGCCCCCGATGAAGAGACCTCGCCGTCTTCCCTTCCTGCGACGGGGACCTCACCACCGACTGCCCCGTGAACTCCGGCGGTGGTGGCGCTGAGCTCAGCGGAGTGACGATCAGCGCCAGCCCAAGGCTTGTGACCTCCTAGGCTCGCCTTTTTCTTTGCAATGGCGTCTTGACCGCCTTCTCGGCCTCCGCCTTCTCCCGACGGGCGGCCTCCTCCTCGTCGCGCTTCTCCTGCGCATTTCGCTCTGTCGCCTTCCGAGGGCGGCGCGAGGTCAGCCGCCGACTATTGGCGGGCGTCTCACGCCGACCCCATGACGGAGGCGGCGGCGACCCTCTCCAAGGTGAGGGAGCCACGATAAGAAAAAGGACATGAGAAGACTTCGGGCAAGACAGCCCGGAAGAAAACAAGACAGAATAAAAAAATACTTACGCGGAGACCAGCGGTGGCTTCTTCACCTCCTTGCGGAGCGGTTAGCCTTCAGCGACCGCTTCTTCAATTGAAGTCATTTAACGCCCGGATTCCATGCGCCCGGTGTCCGCCGTTATTCATCATCTTTGCCATGTCATTTGCTTGCGTGTTGCACTTTGCCATGTCATCATCGCATTTCATATCATGTCATCATGTGCATTTCTTTTTGCATACGTGTTCGTCTCATGCATCCGAGCATTTTCCCGTTGTCCGCTTTTGCAATCCGGCACTCCTATGTCCCCTGGGCCCCTTTGCCTCTTTTTCATGTGCGGGTGTTAAGCGGTCTCGGAATGGACCGAGCTTTGTCAAGCGGCCTTGGTATAGCACCAGTGAACCGCTGTCAAGTTTCGTGCCATTTGGAGGTCGTTTGATACCCCAACGATTAACCGTAAATGAGTAGAAGCCCTCTTTGAGTTGCAGCCCAACATCCCTTCCAAAGTGGCCCAAAACCCAGCAAACTCTCCTCTATGCTCTCGGTCGTTTGATCACGATCGCGTGGCCGTAAACCGCTTCTCATTTGGACTCTCCTAGCTCCCTCTACCTATAAATATGTCTTCCTCCCCCGAAATTCCCGGATGAAACCCTAGCCATCTTCCTCCTCCGGTAGGACATGTCCGATTCCGCCAGACGTGTCCGCGCCGCCCGACCACCTCGCCCGGCCAATCCACAGCGCCACCTCAGCGTCGCCGCCCTCGCCCAATCCCCGCCTGCCACGCGTCGCTTTGTCCGGCTCCCGCCACCGCGCGGCCGCGCCATCGCCAGCGAACCCTTGTGAGCCACGCCGCCCAGCGCTTGCGCCGCCGTGCCCGCGCCCGCCCGTCGCCCGGCGGACCTCGCCCGCCGCCCGTTCCGCCGCGCCCGGCCGAGAAACCCAGCGCCCGCCGCAAACCCAGGCCGGCGCCCCGCGCCCTCGCCCACTCCTGCGAGCTTAGCGCCGCCGGTACCTCGCCGGTCGCCCGCCCGTCTCGCCACTCGACCTCGCCGCCTCCCCGCCGCCATCCGCCCGCGCCCAGCGCCCGCCGCCGTTCCTCGCGTCCGCGCCTCCTCTCGTCGCCGTCGGCTCGCCTCACGACGGTCCGGCCGGCGTTGCCGGATCCGGCCTGCCGCCGCCGCCGTCAAGCCTACGCCCGCCGGCCGCTTCGCCGAAGCCCGCACCGCCTCCTCATCGTCGGATCTGGGCGGGTGGATGAGATCCACTCGTCCCCGATCCAAACACTCGTCCCCGCGCCCGGATCTCCTCGTCCCGCTCGACCCCGTCCAGCTTTTCGGAGGGTATACTTTCGTCTAAGTCATTTTTCTGTGTTAATTTTGTTGCATTTTCATCATGCCATAACTCTGCATCCGTAGCTCCGTTTCGTGCGTGTAATATGTCCAATTTTTCGCTCCGACGAGTACATCATTTGATTCCATTGCATCATTTTCATTTGAGCTCATCTTGATGCCTGAATCATCATTGCAAGAGTGCTATATGATGTTAACCTGCTGAAACTGTTATAACTTGATGATTTGTCATTTTTTCCATGATTGATGTGTGCATCCTATGAGGTTGATGTCTACATGTGTTTTGATCTATGCCATGCCATGTTTACAGTGGTGCGACCCATGTATTTTTGTGAGTTGTGTGGTGAGTGCATCAAGCTTGTTAAGTAGGGTACTTGCTGTTGCTGTTTTGCATGTCTGAATCTGCTATATCATGATGCTATGTTAACCTGCTTCTGTAAGTCATTCTATGCATAATCTGGAGATGTTCACTAAGGATGATTTGTTACACATGTCATGCTATATCCATTCATGCCCTTGGTTGCATTTATAGCCTAATGTAACTTGTTGTAATCTTGCTCTCAAATTGCTAAATGATGTTGCTGTCAGCCTGTTAACATTAAGTTCAAAGTTGCCATGATTGTTGTTAGTGGTCCATGCACTCTATGAACTTTACCTTGCGATGCTTAGCTTCATAAACATATCTTCTTACTGTTGGTTGCCTTTCCATGCCATTTATTGCTCTGTGGTGAGTGGTTCAAGCTCACCAACATGCCTACTTATTGTTGTTCCTGCCATGTATGAATCTGTAATATAATTTGCCATGTTTACATGGGTGCCATCATATCTTATGGTCCTTTTTGGCTCATGGTCACTACAGGACATTTGATCTATGCATTTAGCAGATTCATGTCATGCCTTTGTTTGCCATGTTAAGTTCCTGTAACATGTTGTTTGATAGCTCTAAACATTGCAACCTGATGTTATTTCTGCTAAAGTCTGAACTGTTATTATTTGCAATCTTGCCATGTGTTTTTGAGCATGTTCTAGTGATTTCTGGAGTTAGCTCAGTGTTCATGTTTTGTTATGCTTTACCTGTACATTATGCCCATGCCTTTTGTTTTCTTGTTGAGATCATGTAGCATATTGTTTTGGTGCTTGCAATATGCCTAGTTGCTGTTTTGGACAGTGTTGTCATGTCTTGTATAGAGTGTATGTGTTGCACCGTTGCTCCGTTTTGAGTGTGCTCTATATGAAACTTGCTTGATTTTGCATGTAGTTTCATATTATCATGTTGCATACTTGTTTTGAGGTGTTTGTGTGATGTTTGTATGCATTTTGCACCAATGCCATGTTTGACTTGTTTTGTTCATATCTTCTAGGCCGTAGCTCCGAATTAAATGAACTTTATATCTTAACTTGCTATTTAACAACTTGAACATAAGGTTTATTCAGATCTGGACCAATTTCGAAATATGCATATGAGGACTTACCGAAATTGTTCTATGTTGCTTCCGGCCTCATTTAAACTTGCTTTGATGTGTTGGTCTTGTATGCATCATCTTTTGCCATGAGTAGCCTCATCTAGCGTTGTAATGCATCATGCTTGTTGTGCATCATGTCTTGTTCATGTGTGGTTTGTTTACCTATGTTGTGTGCTTCTTCTTGTTAGTTCATGTTTCGTTGCGATCGTGAGGATTCGTTCGTCTACGCTTGGTTCGGCTTCATCCGTTCGTCTTCTTCATGGACTCGTTCTTCTTCCTTGCGGGATTTCAGGCAAGATGACCGTCACCTTGGATCTCATTACTATCATTGCTATGCTAGTTGCTTCGTTCTATCGCTATGCTGCGCTCCCTATTACCTGTTTATCAAGCCATCCCAAATTGCCATGTCAGCCTCTAACCTTTGACACCTTTCCTATGCAAACCGTTGTTTGGCTATGTTACCGCTTTTGCTCAGCCCCTCTTATAGCGTTGCTAGTTGCAGGTGAAGATGAAGATTGCTCCATGGTGGACAGGATTTTGGTTGGGATATCACAATATATCTTATTTAATTAATGCATCTATATACTTGGTAAAGGGTGGAAGGCTCGGCCTTATGCCTGGTGTTTTGTTCCACTCTTGCCACCCTAGTTTCCGTCATATCGGTATTATGTTTCCGGATTTTGCGTCCCTAACGCGGTCGGGTGATTTATGGGACCCCCTTGACAATTCGCTTTGAATAAGACTCCTCCAGCAAGGCCCAACATTGGTTTTCTATTTGCCTCACCACCACCTATTTTCCCTTGGGAGTAATTAACCCAAGGGTCATCTTTATTCAGCCCCCCGGGCCAATGCTTGTCTAAGTGTTGGTCCAAACCAGAGCCACTTGCGGTGCCGCCCCTAGGCAACTTGGGGTATCGTCGGTTGCGTCGCATCTTGCTCATCCGGTCGTGGCACGAGACGAGATACTGTGCGGCTACTATCGGGGTGTCGGACGCCGGAGGTCTTCTTTGGTCTTGTTTTATTCTTGTCGAAATGTCTTGTAGCAGGATTCCGAGACTAATCGGGTCTTCCCGGGGAGAAGGAATATCCTTCGTTGATCGCGAGGGCTTATCATGGGCTAAGTTGGGACACCCCTGCAGGGTATAAACTTTCGAGAGCCGTGCCCGCGGTTATGTGGCAGATGGAAATTTGTTAATATCCGGTTGTAGTAAACTTGAAGTAAACTCTTCTAAAATACACCAACCGTGAGTGTCTCTTTTCGGGGTTGATCTAGAGGAGAACACGGTTTCTGGGTTTATGTCTGACGTAAGTAGGAGTTCAGGATCACTTCTTGATCATTACTAGTTGTCGACCGTTCCTCTTGCTTCTCTTCTCGCTCTCATTTGCGTATGTTAGCCACCATATATGCTTAGTCTGCTGCAACCTCACCACTTTACTCCTTCCTTACCCATTAAGCTTTGCTAGTCTTGATACCCATGGTAATGGGATTGCTTTGAGTCCTCGTGGCTCATGATTACTACACCATCGATTGCAGTGTACAGGTTGTGCGATGATCATGGCCGAGAGCGATGCTTGCTTGTCTTGAGTTCTTCTTACGCTTCTTCGATCGGGGATAGGTTCGGTCGGCTGACACAGGCTAGCAGGAGTGGATATTGTTTGAGTTTACATTTATGATTCATCCGTAGTCGGATGTTGATCTTGTATGTTGTATTGTTGTATTCATGTGACATTGTATGTCTTGGTTGTATCCCTATGTATTATGTAATGTTGATGTAATGATATCCACCTTGCAAAAGCGTTTCAATATGCGGGTCTATCCTTGGTGGGACCTTCGAGTTCCTTTTGAATAGGGTCACATATTGGGCGTGACAAGTTGGTACCAGAGCCTCGACCGACCTTAGGAGCCCCCTTGATTGATCGTGTAGTTTGGCCGTTGTTGAGTCTAGAAGAAAACTTTTCGGAGTTTAGTTATATCGGAGAGTAGGAATTCTTTTTACTCCTCAGCTCCTTCGTCGCTATGGTGAGGAATCTTGACGTAGGTGTTTTGAATTACTCCTCTTCCCCTTCAAATTTTTCTTTAGGATCACGTGGTTAGTTTCGTGAGTTGTCCATCCTCTTTTGTCCGGTGCATTTCTCGTCAAGTCGACTCGAGCCTCTTCATCTTTGCCAAGTTCAATCCTCCGTTGTCTTCTTTTCCCACCCGCCCACCCTTTTGTCTTCTCGAATCCGGAGTCCGTAATCGAGTATCCATCCTACTCGTGCGAAGTCTTTGCTTTCTTTCCTCAATGATTTCAACCGGTGTTTCCTCTTGAACTCATTCGTCAGTTTCCCCTTCCAAGTTACCTTTGTTTTCCCGCCCTCCCACCCTCTTTTTCCCAGAGTTTGAATCTCTTTCGAGCATCAATTTCATTCATGTGGAGCCTCTTCAGTCTTCCCTCAATCATGTCAACCGGTGAATTCTCGTCTCGTTCGTCATTCTTCATCCCTTTCTTCTCCGGTGGATCCAGTTCAAGTTTTTTTTTCGTTGTCGATCGTATTCTTTCCCTCAGCTCAAATATTTACCTTTGCTCGTTCGCCTCTTGCCAGTTTATCCTTCCGGAGTGCTGAAGACATCTCAGGAGATTCGTCTGTGTTCCAATTAATTTGAGGTGGTCACCTCATTCAAATATTTCATTTGTTCCGGTGCATCATCTATCTGTTCATCATCCCTTTCCAACGGTGTTTTTCTCTTCAGTGGGCCCTAACCCACAGGTCTTTTCCCAGGATCTTACCTGACTCTTCTAATTTTCCCGGAGCTTTTCCCAATTCTTTTCGAAGTGTGACATAAGGATGAATTTCCTCAGTCACATGCCTTTTCCAAGATCTCTTTCAAATTCTTTTCATTGTTGGCTCAACCTCTTCGCTTTTCGTTTCACCGGAGTACCTCAATAATTTTGGTGGTGTTTCTCGTCGTCATTTGAAGACCGAAGTAGAGTTTCTCTTAAATCTTTTCCGTTCTCTCGAAGTTTCGTGATTCTAGCTTAATGCTATCCTCTCGATTTATTCCATTTGTCAGATATTGTTTTCTTACCCATCCGGAGTATGTCAGGAGTTGTTTTTCCATTTCTTTTCATCGGAGGCCATCATTCCAGTTATCGTTCTCTATTTATCCCGGTGCCTCGTTCAAGTGTTCTTTAATCAGCTCATGATCTCTTTGTTCTTTTGCATCTAAATCCCCTCTAGCTTATTGGTTCTTCTAATTCTTCCCGGTGATTCATTCTCTTTCATCAGTCATTTCCAAATTCTTACGATGGTTCGTTCAAGATTCTTTTCCTTGTTTATCATATTAATCCATTCGTTCTTTCGAATCCTACCGGTGGTTCATGAAGACCTTCTCAAGTTTGCGATATGTCACTTCTCAATTCTTTTTCAAGAAGAATAAGTAGTATGTAAAATCCATTGCTTGGCATCAATTTAATTTGATGAAGGATAAGCATACAATAAATCTTATTCTTATTTCATCCTAGTGATTAATCCCTTACTTCGGAGTTTGTTCGTAATGAATAAATTCTACTTCCAAGTGTTTCATCTTTTCTTTTCCGGAGTTTAAATTTCCTCGGCCATCCCGTCGGAACCTCCATCTTAATCATCGCAAGGCTTTAGTCTTATTCTTTCCTCCTTCATTCTATCTCATCACCTTTTGTTACCGGAGTTCTTCATGGTGGATCGTCATGATTTAATTCATTCTTCAAAAGTTCATCAAGATTCTTGTTGGTGGAGTTCAAGTATCTTTCTTCTCGCGTCTCGAAGTGTAATTAATTCTCTGTATTCTTTTGAAGTGGAGTTTTGCATTTCTTCGTCCTTCTCAGCTATTCAATCATTTTTCGTTTGTGGTCGGTTATCACCTCATAATTTTGAGATGTTTCCAATAAGTCCACAACAAGTTTATTCTTTCGTTGGTGATTTTTTCAACAACTCCGTTCAATCCTTCCTTCTAAATTCTTTTCATTTAATTCTTCAATTCTTTCCGGAGGTTTGGTGTCATGTCTTCATCAAGTATCATTCCATCCTCTGAAGCTCGTGTTCTATTCCTACATGTTTCAGCCGGAGTGCTGCCTAAATCCTTTCAGTCTTATTTGTTTCTTATCTCGTTCTAACCGGAGTGGTTTCATAGTCTATTTGATTCGGTGAGCTTTCGATTCTCGTCATTCTCGTCATTTCTCTCTTCTTCTCGTGTGCTCTCGATTCTTTGCTTCTTCTCTTGAGTTCCTGTTTCACCTCATTCCTTTTTCCCTTCCGTCTCGGTCCTAAGATCTCGGGACGAGATCTCTTGTTAGTGGAGGAGTGTTGTAACGCCCCGGATTCGATGCGCCAGGTGTCCGCCAGTTATTCCTCATCTTTGCCATGTCATTTGCTTGCGTGTTGCACTTTGCCATGTCATCATGTGCGTTTCATATCATGTCATCATGTGCATTTCTTTTTGCATACGTGTTCGTCTCATGCATCCGAGCATTTTCCCCGTTGTCCATTTTGCAATCCGACACTCCTATGTCCCCCGGCGCCCCCTTTTGCCTCTTTTCGTGTGCGGGTGTTAAACGGTCTCGGAATGGACCGAGGTCTGTCAAGCGGCCTTGGTATAGCACCGGTAGACCGCCTGTCAAGTTTCGTGCCATTTAGAGGTCGTTTGATACCCCAACGGTTAACCGGGTAACCGTAGAAGCCCTCTTTGAGTTGCAGCCCAACACCCCTTCCAAAGTGGCCCAAAACCCAGCAAACTCTCCTCTATGCTCCCGGTCGTTCGATCACGATCGCGTGGCCAAAAACCGCTCCTCATTTGGACTCTCCTAGCTCCCTCTACCTATAAATATGTCTTCCTCCCCCGAAATTCCCGGATGAAACCCTAGCCATCTTCCTCCTCCGCAGCCGGACATTGCATTCCGCCACAGACGTGTCCACCGCCAACCACCTCATGCAGCCAATCCCACAGCGCCACCTCGGCGCCCGCCGCCCTGCGCCCAATCCCGCTTTGCCGCGTCGCTGTCCGGCTCCCGCCACCGCCCGCGGCTGCCGAACCATCAGCGAACCCTTGGCGCCGCGCCCAGCGCTTGCGCCGCGCCGCGCCCAGCGCCGCCCGCCCGTCGCCAGCGGACCTACGCCGCCGACCACGCCCGCCGCGCGCCCGTTCCACGCCCGGCGGGAAACCCAGCGCCCGCACGACCCAATGGCGCCCGCGCGCCCTCGCCCGCTCCTGCAGAAACTTCGCGCCCGGTACCTCGCCCGGTCGCCGCCTCCCTCCGCCACCGACCTCGCCCGGCTTCGCCTCCCGCCGCCATCCGCCCGCGCCCAGCGCCCGCCGCCGTTCCTCGCGTCGCGCCTCCTCTCGTCGCCGCCCGGCTACGCCTCACGGCCAGATCCGGGCAGCGTTGCGGATCCGGCCGCCTGCGCCATACGCCGCCGTCAAGCCTCGGCTGCCGCCGCCCTTCGCCGAACCCCGGCACCGGCCTCCTCATCGCGGATCTGGGCGGGTGGATGAGATCCACTCGTCCCCGATCCAAACACTCGTCCCCGCGCCCGGATCTCCTCGTCCCGCTCGACCCCGTCCAGCTTTTCGGAGGGTATACTTTCGTCTAAGTCATTTTTCTGTGTTAATTTTGTTGCATTTTCATCATACCATAACTCTGCATCCGTAGCTCCGTTTCGTGCGTGTAATATGTCAAATTGTTCGCCTCGACGAGTACATCATTTCATTCCATTGCGTCATTTTCATTTGCGCTCATTTTGATGCCTGAATCATCGTTGCAAGAGTGCTATATGATGTTAACCTGCTGAAATTGTTATAACGTGATGATTTGTCATTTTTTCCATGATTGATGTGTGCATCCTATGAGGTTGATGTCTACATGTGTTTTGATCTATGCCATGCCATGTTTAGAGTGGTGCCATCCATGTATTTTTGTGAGTTGTGTGGTGAGTGCATCAAGCTTGTTAAGTAGGGTACTTGCTGTTGCTGTTTTGCATGTCTGAATCTGCTATATCATGATGCTATGTTAACCTGCTTCTATAAGTCATTCTATGCATAATCTGGAGATATTCACTAAGGATGATTTGTTATACATGTCATGCTATATCCATTCATGTCCTTTTTTGCATTTATAGCCTACTGTAACTTGTTGCAATCTTGCTCTCAAATTGCTAAATGATATTGCTGTCAGCCTGTTAACATTAAGTTCAAAGTTGCCATGATTGTTGTTAGTGGTCCATGCACTCTATGAACTTTCCCTTGCCATGCTTAGCTTCATAAACATGTCTTATTACTGTTGGTTGCCTTGCTATGCCATGTGTTGCTCTGTGGTGAGTGGTTCAAGCTCACCAACATGCCTACTTATTGTTGTTCCTGCCATGTATGAATCTGTAATATAATTTGCCATGTTTACATGGGTTCCATCATATCTTCTGGTCCTTTTTGGCTCATGGTCACTAAAGGACATTGGATCTATGCATTTAGTAGATGCATGCCATGCCTTTGTTTGCCATGTTAAGTTCCTGTAACATGTTGTTTGATAGCTCTAAACTTCAACCTGATGTTATTTCTGCTAAAGTCTGAACTGTTATTATTTGCAATCTTGCCATGTGTTTTTGAGCATGTTCTAGTGATTTCTGGAGTTAGCTCAATGTTCATGTTTTGTTATGCTTTACCTGTACATCATGCCCATGCCTTTTTTTTCTCTTGTGGAGGTCCTGTAGCATGTTGTTTTGGTGCTTGCAATATGCCTAGTTGCTGTTTTGAACAGTTTGTTGTCATGTCTTGTATAGAGTGTATGTGTTGCACCGTTGCTCCGTTTTGAGTGTGCTCTATATGAAACTTGCTTGATTTTGCATGTAGTTTCGTATTACCATGTTGCATCCTTGTTTTGAGGTGTTTGCGTGATGTTTGTATGCATTTTGCACCAATGCCACGTTTGACTTGTTTTGTTCATATCTTCTAGGTCGTAGCTCCGAATTAAATGAACTTTATATGTAACTTGACTAGAATTTCGTGTAGATCATGGTGGTGCATCTTAACTTGTTGTTTAACAACTTGAACATAAGGTTTATTCCGATCTGGACCAATTTCGAAATATGCATATGAGGACTTACCGGAATTGTTCTATGTTGCTTCCGGCCTCATTTAAACTTGCTTTGATGTGTTGGTCTTGTATGCATCATCTTTTGCCATGAGTAGCCTCATCTAGCGTTGTCATGCATCATGCTTGTTGTGCATCATGTCTTGTTCATGTGTGGTGTGTTTACCTATGTTGTGTG
This sequence comes from Aegilops bicornis, assembly GCA_021605145.1. Classification (NCBI taxonomy): domain Eukaryota; kingdom Viridiplantae; phylum Streptophyta; class Magnoliopsida; order Poales; family Poaceae; genus Aegilops; species Aegilops bicornis. Next base: position 508,772,828 of record CM038672.1, read on the forward strand.
CTTCTTCTTGTTAGTTCTGTTTCGTTGCGATCGTGAGGATTCGCTTCGTCTCACGCTTGGTTCGGCTTCATCCGTTCGTCTTCTTCATGGACTCGTTCTTCTTCCTTGCGGGATTTCGTGCAAGATGATCGGTCACCTTGGATCTCATTACTATCATTGCTATGCTAGTTGCTTCGTTCTATCGCTATGTCAAGGCTCCCTATTACATGTTTATCAAGCCATCCCAAATTGCCATGTCGACCTCTAATCTTTGACACCTTTCCTATGCAAACCGTTGTTTGGCTATGTTACCGCTTTTGCTCAAGCCCCTCTTATAAGCGTTGCTAGTTGCAGGTGAAGATGAAGATTGCTCCATGGTGGACAGGATTTTGGTTGGGATATCACAATATATCTTATTTAATTAATGCATCTATATACTTGGTAAAGGGTGGAAGGCTCGGCCTTATGCCTGGTGTTTTGTTCCACTCTTGCCGCCCTAGTTTCCGTCATATCGGTATTATGTTCCCGGATTTTGCGTCCCTAACGCGGTCGGGTGATTTATGGGACCCCCTTGACAATTCGCTTTGAATAAGACTCCTCCAGCAAGGCCTAACATTGGTTTTCCATTTGCCTCACCACCACCTATTTTCCCTTGGGAGTAATTAACCCAAGGGTCATCTTTATTCAGCCCCCCGGGCCAATGCTTGTCTAAGTGTTGGTCCAAACCAGAGCCACTTGCGGTGCCGCCCTAGGCAACTTGGGGTATCGTCGGTTGCCGTCGTCTTTGCTCATCCGGTCGTGGCACGAGGCGAGATCTGTGGCTACTATCGAGGTGTCGGCGCACGGAGGTCTTGCTGGTCTTGTTTTATTACTGGCGAAATGTCTTGTAGCCGGGATTCCGAGACTAATCGGGTCTTCCCGGGGAGAAGGAATATCCTTCGTTGATCGTGAGGGCTTATCATGGGCTAAGTTGGGACACCCCTGTAGGGTATAAACTTTCGAGAGCCGTGCCCGCGGTTATGTGGCAGATGGGAATTTGTTAATATCAGGTTGTAGTAAACTTGAAGTAAACTATTCTAAAATACACCAACCGTGTGCGTAACCGTGAGTGTCTCTTTTCGGGGTTGATCGAGAGGAGAACACGGTTTCTGGGTTTATGTCTGACGTAAGTAGGAGTTCAGGATCACTTCTTGATCATTACTAGTTGTCGATCGTTCCTCTTGCTTCTCTTCTCGCTCTCATTTGCGTATGTTAGCCACCATATATGCTTAGCCGTTGCTGCAACCTCACCACTTCACTCCTTCCTTACCCATTAAGCTTTGCTAGTCTTGATACCCATGGTAATGGGATTGCTGAGTCCTCGTGGCTCATGATTACCTACACCATCGATTGCAGTGCGAGGTTGTGCGATGATCATGACGCGAGAGCGATGCTTGCTTGTCTTGAGTTCTTCTTACGCTTCTTCGATCAAGGGATAGGTTCCGGTCGGCGGCACTGGGCTAGCGAGGTGGATATTGTTTGAATTTCTGTTTATGATTCATCCGTAGTCGGATGTTGATCTTGTATGTTGTATTGTTGTATTCATGTGACATTGTATGTCTTGGTTGTATCCCTATGTATTATGTAATGTTGATGTAATGATATCCACCTTGCAAAAGCGTTTCAATATCTTGGGTCTATCCTTGGTGGGACCTTGAGTTCCTTTTGGATAGGGTCGCATATTAAACGTGATAACGATCATGGCGGCCGCTCCACAATTTCTTGGCTGGCCGCTCATTTGGCCGGCCGGCCCGGCGCCTCTTCAACGCCTCGACCCCCAAAGGCGGCGGAGGAGCTTGCGCTGGATGGCGGCTTTTTTGTGGCGGGGCGACTTCCTTCTCGCCCGTCATCATCGGGCCGGTCGGCGAAGGTGGCCGAAGGCTGGTCGTCGACCCTCCCCCTCCCTCAGCGTCGGCCTCCATCGCCGCCACACCCAAGTCGGGGTCATCGGCGTCGCTCTCTGCCCGGTCGGGGACGAATTCACGAGCCGGCCCCGCGGCGCCGGCCGAGGGTGGCATGAGAGGATTCTGAGTCAGAAAAGACCAAGGAAAGTTAGAGCCGGATCCGGCTGAAGAAGGAAGCAGAGAAGCAAGAGACGACTTACCAACGGCGGGGATTGGCGCTGAAGTACGGCTCCTTGCCGAACTGCCATTCCTCCGTGAGGCCATAGCTCGCCAAGAAATTCACCGTGTCCACCACCTCCGCGTGGGGCATATCCTTGAGCATACCGGTAAGGGTCCCGTGACGCTCATCTAGCGGTCGGATGAGGTCGGCCTTGAAGAGGAGAACTTCGGCGCGCCACGAAGGCGGCAAGTCTGCCCGGTCGAGGCCCTCCGATCAGATCATTCTGTGAACCCGTAGCGGCGGCGTTACTGCGGAGTCGGCGTCCGGGCCCTATAGGACCAGCTACGCCGCCACGTAGGGCGGCAAGTTGACCCAGTCGCCTTCGGGGGCGACGTTCTTGACGTAGAAGTATGAGCGCTGCCACATCTTCACCGACTTGATGAGGGAGATGGCAGGGAAAGGGTTCTCGGGCACCGGCCTCCTCTTGGCGATGAGCGTGCCGCATGAGCCGACGCGAGCAACATGGGTCCCGAAGCCGCTGGAAGAATTCCCCCAGCTCGATGGTGGGGAGGACTCGAGAAAACCTTCGCATAAGGATGCGAAGGCCGCCAGAACACCACCGTGTTGGGGGTGAGGTGGTGCGGCCGAGCCCGAAAAACTCAAGAATGCGCGGAAGAAGCCGCCGCCGGCAGCCCTAGGCCGCGCATGAGGTGCGAGCGGAAAATCACCCGCTCCCCCTCCTCCGGCGCCGGCGTGATTTCGCCCTCTGGCGCGGCGCGGGTCCGCACTAGGTGGCTGCCGGGGATGCGACGCGTTTGACGAAGGAATTCAATGATGTCGTCGTCGATGATGGAGCCGTCCCACACGCCGGAGCGCGCGGTGCGAGGCCCGGCGCGGTGGAGCAAGGAAGAAAACGAGGCCCGGCGCGGTGGAGCAAGGAAGAAGACGAGGCAGGGAGCGGGGAGGAGAGAGTGCGCGTGCGTCACCGCCCCCTCCCTCCCCCCGCCTACTTATAGGCGCCTAGGCTGCGAAGCCGAGGGGGCGGGCGTGGGATTAACTGCAACCACGTCCCCACGCCCCCACGATTTAACCCACGACGTTACTTCGCGATAGCGGCGTGAGCTCAACCGCCCGCCGCGACCGCAACGGATCCGCTGCGCGCCGGGGCACGATAGTGGCGGGCCCCGCCTGACGGGCCTGTCTTGTCACGCGCGTGGGCTGGCAGGCTGACCCTGCCGCGTGGCGTCACGCGGCGGGCGGCTGCCGGGAAGCTTATCAGGCACGCCGCCCGGATCCCATGCGACCTTGAAACCTTTGAAGAGCAAGACGGACCCTGCAAGGCCGACTCCGGCTCAAGATGGAGACGGGCGGGCGAGTCCAGATTCTCCTAACAAAGGGATGAAGCTGTCGAGGCTCCTCGACAAGCTGCCCTCGGCACCTCACCGGCTTCGGGGACTCTTTGTCGGAGTAATGGGCCACGGGTAGGCGGAACCCGAGCCCTGAACCTTTCAAAACATCGGGCATCGCGCCTCAAGACGCCAAGACAAAAAGCCTTCAGAAGTCGACAACAGAGTCGCCGACCGCCTCTAGGCCGAGTCCCAGAGGCGGCCTCGGGGCAGCCGACTCCAAGCTGGCGACCTCGAGCGAGGCCGCTCTGTGAGTCGACCCGCGACCCCAACCACCTCTTACCCGGCGACTACGAGCGGGATGGGATAAAGCCGCCTCATGACCCATCCTTGCCACGCCCATAAAGGCGGTATGGCCTGAGCGCCAGACGACGGAGATCTCCGTCCGACGCAACCTTGTTGCCACGCCGCCTCGACATCAGCCCGTGGCAGATTCATGTACCCACGATGGCCTGTCTGTGCGACCCAAAGACGGCGGGACCCGCTGTCGGCGGGAGTATGCAAGACGGCGAGCGCCCAAAGACGGACCCGTTGGAGTCGGCCTCCCGAGTCGGCCGGCCCCTCCCGCGGGCTCCACGCGCCATTAACCGAACAAGACGGAGAATGGCAGCGGTGATCGCCCCGGGCGGCTGCTGCATTGCCATGACCACATGACCAAGCTTCGCATCATTAGAAGCACGGCTACAATGTCTGCAGCGGCAAGACCCGCCATGGGCAGGGCTGTCGGCCCCATGCTCAAGTCGGCAGACGGGCCCACTAGTCGGCGGGCCCCGAAGTCGGCGGAGAAGACGGCGACTTAGAAGATCGACGGCTTGGACTGCACCCACTAGGATTACTGTTGTACCCCCGGGGGGTAGGCCTATATAAACCCCCCGGGGCACCCATGCAAAGGGTTGGAAGCTAGTAGTTTTAGACACACGCATAGAGGGAGAGAAGAGCTAGCCGTGCCCTTCTCCTCCCTCACCCCGAACAGCTCAAGGAGCATCTTGTACTCACTTTGCCGTAGTGATCATGCGGAGACCCCGTAGAGCAGCAGTAGGGGTGTTATCTCCTCGGAGAGCCCTGAAGCTGGGTAAGATTCGCCGGCGTTCATGTCTTCACCTCATCCCGTTTCGAACTGCACCGCGTGACGTTCTACTCGCCCCCTCCATGATAAGCCATCCTTTGGCATATGTCGCACCCAACCCCCGACACTTCTTCCATTTCTCATCATCCTTCAATGCTTCATAGCAATGAGGCAAGGTAAATGGCCTTCCTTTCTTGATCTTCCCCTTCTTGGTCCTCTTCTCCTCTCCTTTGAACAAGTTTTGTGCAATATTTAGCTACATGAAAACAAAACAAGTTAGCACTACAAACGCCAACAATAAGCATGATGAACATGGATGAAATGACACTTACCCTATCTTCATCATTAGTGCCACTTGGGTTCAACTTGTCAACCACCTTTTGTGCGGCCGTCCACTTTTGACAATCCTTGTTGTGTTGACCACCAGGAGCGAAGAGATCGAGCGAAGCGGTCAATTCCACTCTCGTTGCATACATCAAAGTGTTCCTTCATCCGGTTCCAATAAGCATCTCTACTTTGATCACCTCCAACGGATGGATCCCTCGACACTTGCAACCAAGTATTGCATATCAAGACATCTTCTTCGTTGGTGTAGTTGCCTCCTCTTCCTTTCGGTGCGTCGACAATGCCCTCACCATCCTCGTCCACCTTGAACTCGTGGTCTTCGAAATGCATGTCATTGGTTTGAGACCAATGCGAATTGTTGGAGCCAACACCCATAGTTGACATGTATGCCTCATCGTTGACACTACAAAGTATATAGGACAATGCAAATAAGCTATCTATATGTATGCATTCAAAAATAACAACAAAAAAAGTTGGGAAAATTTTATACCTTTGGGGCATTTCCTCGAACACATTGTGCGCATCGGCCGCCGGCTCAACAAGTGATCTCGTCGGCGCTTCGGTAGCCGCCGCGCCCGTCGCACGCCCTGCAAGCTTCTTCCTCGACGGCTTCGAGGAGCCGGAGCCGTCCGCCGCCTTGTTCTTCGTCGAGGATGCCTTGCCCTTCTTCGGCCGCGCTGCATTTGGGAGCTTCGAGAGGGGGGCACGTGGCTTCACGGCGGGAGCCGGCAGCAGCGCCACCCGCCGAGGTCATCCATGGCGGCATGAAGAGAAGAGGCCGCGATGCTGGGTGCTCGGAGGAGCTCATGAGGCGAATGCCAAAGCTCCCCAGCTAGGGTTTCTTGGCGGCGGCGGTGGAGGGTCGCGGCAGAGGAAGGGGTGAGGGTGTCGGCGTGGGCGTCCATCGGATCAATTATTTGGCGGCGGCGGCTGGGCGAAGATGGCGCGGTGGAGAAGTCTGGCGCTTGGCGCCGAGTGTGCCACCGCAGCGAAGCGGGCGCACCTAATACACAACGCGCGATGGTGATTCGGACCGCGCGCCCAACTCTATATGGTGCGCGCGCTTATTGCGCGTCCGTTGGAGCCCCTCTACCGATTGCATGTGCTAAAAAGGGCAAATTTGCGACGGCGCTTATTTAGCGCGGCTGTTGGAGATGCCCTTATACTATTTTTTTGATGAATGCTCTTAGAGCAACTCCAACGGGCCGACCCAAACGGACGACGCTTTTGTCCGCTTTTTGTCCGTTTGGGTCAGCCAGCCGCCCGGCGTCCGCCCTATTTTAGATTTGGGCCGGCAGTGCTCCCAACGCGCCGACCCATTTCATGACCGCGCGCGCATAGATCATGCCGGTGACCATGTCGTCATAGTTTTGGCGCTCCGGTAGCGGGAAAGGTTCACGCGTGGGGAAAAATCGACCTAAGCGCTGGTTTTGGTGCTCCGGTAGCGTGGGAAAGGTTCACGCCTTTGGTTTTTGGCCGCGCCGGGCGCTTCGTTATTAAGAAGCGCGCTCCACACTCATCCGCCGCCCACTCGTCTTGCCCTCTCACTAGCCTCGGCGCCTCTGCGCCACCATGTCGATCAGCGCTTGAAGACCTGCGGATTTTCGCGGAGTCCGCGAGCGCCGCTCCGGCGCCTTCTCCTCCGAGATCTGGTTTGGCGGAAACGCCTCATTCTCGGCACCTTCGACACCGCAGAGGAGGCGACCCACGCGCACGACGCGGCGGCGTGGCGCCTCCCGAGGCCTCGTCGGGCGATGAATTTTCCCGACATGTCGAGCCAGCGGGCGCAGGATCTCGCGCCTCTCCCGCGGTCTTTCACCAACAAGGATCGTCGTGACCACCGGAGGCGGCAGCGTCGTCTCACCATCGCCGAGATGGACGTGAAAGCCATGGTGGTGTGGTGTGAACGCTTCCCGCAGAACATCATCGACGAGCGCCAGTTCTACAAGCAAAGGAGGACGGAGCGAGCTGCCTATCGGAAGGACAAGCGTGCGTGGAAGCAGGCCGCTCAATTGAAAATGAAGCTAGAAGAAGCGTCCTCCTGGGACTTCCAGGACGAGCGGTATGCTAACGCCTACATTCAGACGTCAGAGGAGGACATTACCGAGTCGGAGTCGGAAAAGCAACAGTAGTTGATCTTTTATTTTAACAGTCTATGCTATAAGCTATCTATGTATCCATATTATCCGGCCACCCCGACGAGTAGTTCATATTTTCTTTTAACAGTTGATACTTGGTACTATCTATGTTGAATCGCCGGCGTGGCGAAGGCGGCGACGGTGTCTTTGTTGGATGGGGAGAGGGAAATGTGCCACCGACCAGCGGGCCAGGGGAGGGGAGAGGGCGAGCGCGCGTTCGTCTCGTGTGCGCGTCAATGTAAATCCGGCTAAAAATAGGTCGAAAATGGGTCGCTCGTGGACGAAAAGCGGACACGCATCTGTTTGGGTCGGCGCGGGGCGGCTGACGAAATGGATCGCCCATTGGAGTTGCTATTATATAGTACTACTTGAAACGTGTTTTGCTGGTGTACCGATAGTTAACCAGACCATCAATCCTCTGATACGCAAGACATTACGATTCCCAATCAACTCGGCGACCGGCGCGACGCAGAGCAAAGGGAAAACCCCGGATAAAGGAAACGAACAAATTATTATCCCCTTCCCGTACGATTCCTTCCATCCCCCGATCCCGTCACGTCTCTTCTCCCGAAACGCACCGCCTCCGTCTTCCTCTCTCATCGTCTTCCCCCCGTGCGTCCGATTCCCCTTCCCAACCAGACGAGCCGCAGTCCACCGCAAGTCACCTCCTCCCGCGAAACCCTCGCCCCGCGCCGCCGCCTCCTCATCCTCCTCACGCAACCCGCCCTTCGTCGCGCCGGCGCGCCGGCACCCGCCGGTGCCCATCAGGTCGGTGCAGGACTCCGCCCCTCCCTCTTATCCGCTCACGACTCTTTTTCTATTCATTTATTTTATTACATTTATTATGAGATGAAACCGAGCTCTAGCAAACCAGTTGATCTAGGTTTGGGTGTTTGCTGTTGGCCGGGGGAAAGCTTTAGTGGTTGTGATGATCATGCTTTATATGGTGGTTCGGGCGCTGGCTGTAGGGATTCTGCTACAAGTTAGCTCAAACGTGTTGTTTAGCTGCCGACCTTGAGGTGCAGAGAACCGGATTGCTCCGCTGATGATAACACAGAATACGTGGAAGGAGATAGTGCGATTACGCCGGCCTCTTGGCGGCGGTTGATTCCTTAGTTTGGCAGCATATGGTTGCTGATCGGTCTGTACAAGCTTAACATTGGTTAATTTGATTTGCGCCCTAACTGTTTGATGCTTTTATGTTCACTGTGTTTGCAATGATTTTCCAATATTATTGCCTTATTAAGCCTGTTCAGAGCTTGCCCTTGGGTTTGTCTAGGTGGGGAAAATATTGCTTGCCTGTGACATTACTTCAGTTTCTTCGATTTACCATACCCGTAGCCTGTAGATCTTCAGGAGACTGGTGTTACTCAAAATGTGAGTCATTAACATCCTCTTCGTTCTCTTTATAGGTCATTTCCTGTGGCATGGCAAGGATTCCAATTGGCATTGGCTCTTCCTTTCATGAATGATGTCCTTCCCTTCGAAGGACACAAATTCTAAACATTATTTAAGTGGCCTTGGAGAAGAGAATCACCATTATCATCACAACTGCTCATTGATATTCCACCTGAAATTGAGTTGTCGGACTACCGAAGATTGCCAAGTTCTGGAAGTGAGAGCCCGTCTGGACTTCTCCATGGTGAAGGCGTCAAGGAAGAACCGATCCCTGACCTGGATATTTTCTTCGAAAGGCTTTATGAATATTTCTGCGCAAAAGGACTGAGGTGTATTGTTACCAAATGGATAATCGAGATCCTTAATGTACTGTTTACGGTGTGCTGTATTGGGTTCTTCTTTTTATATGTTGATTGGAATGCCATTGGCCACTTGAAATGTGGTGTGGAGGCACTTGAGTCTGGAGAAAAACCATGTGATCTGATGGAGGCCATCAAGCATAATCCATTAGTACCCTTTACATTTCCTAAAATGGTCACTGTTGGATCAATGGTTATATTGGTAACGTATGGACTTATCAACTTCCTCAAGTTCTTTGTACAACTGAAAAGTACACTGAATGCACGTGACTTCTACTATAATAGGTAATATTCAGCTTACCGCACATGCATGTGTGTGTGTGTGTGTGTGTGTGTGTTAGCCCACAACAATTTATAACTTAACCTTATTTTTCTTTTGTAGCCTTAAGATTACAGATCTTGAGATCCAGACGATATCATGGCCCAGAATAATCGAGAAGGTTGTCCTGCTACAAAAGTCTAAAAACTCTGTGTTGTTAGGGATCTCTCAGAGCATGATATTATCATGAGAATAATGAGGAAAGAAAATTACTTGATAGGGATGGTGAATAAAGGCATTATCTCATTTCCAATTAGTCCTTGGCTTCCTGGTGCTGGTCCAACTGTCAAATCTCATGTACATGACAGGAGAAATCATGTGATACTTCCAAAAGCCCTAGAATGGACCTTAAATTGGTGCATCTTCCAGAGTATGTTTGACAGGTAAATTTGTACTTCAGTATTTTTAAGCATTGATTACTCTTTAGTAATGTGTTTTTTGAACGAGTAATAACTATTACAATACTACTTCCTCCGTTCCTAAATATTTGTCTTTCTAGAGATTTTAACAAGTGACTACATACAGAGCAAAATGAGTTAATCTATACTCTAAAATATGTCTATATACATTTGTATGTGATAGTCCATTTGAAATCTCTAAAAAGACAAATATTTAGTAACGGAGGGAGTATTTGTTTGGCTAAAATTATTTTCACTATCTGGTTGATCATGCTTGCATTTGCTTTTCTACACTGTGCTCCTGCTTATATAAGTTCAAGCAAGCAAACACGCCCTTGATCAGTCCATGTAAGCTGTTAAGCCACTGCCTGCTCAACTAAGCCATATATACTGTCTAAACCTTGATATTTGCCATTCACTGCGAATAGTACCATAATTGGTTACCGGCTACCAAATATGTAGTTACTGATGCAGCATATAGTCCAAGCTTTATTGCTTTACAGATAATTTTCTAGATAACCAGTTACAGAACACCTTATTTATTTAGGTCAATTATTTGTCAATTCATGTAGTAATTTATGATGAATCCAACTTCTATTCACTGGTTCAGATCTCACCCAGCAGCTCGTGTGATAACATTCTATGCAGCATATTCCTATTGTGTATTTATCCAACCCCTTGTGCAAGGGTAAGGCTTGGATTGAGGGGATACAAGGATGCACCAAGCACGATGCATAGGATACATCGCCTTACATGTTAGCACCTACAGGCTACAGATGCATATATGTAGTCATGATATTTCCGCAGCTTCCAGTGTGCATGTCATCTACTGTGAAGCTTTAGCAAGAACCCGCACATTGCTTTTGGACGGTTCCATAGATTTTGTTTGGTTAATGGAGTTTTCTCTATTGGTGAACTTTAGTTACTTGCACTGAATACCTGTATCCTTTGCTTTGCAGTAAATTCTGCGTTCGAAAAGATTTTCTAGCAAGCCCAGCTGCATTGAAAAAACGACTTGTATTTGTTGGCATTGCAATGTTGATCCTGTCGCCCTGCCTTGTGATTTTCCCACTGGTGTACCTCATTCTGAGGCATGCTGAAGAAATTTATAATCATCCTAGTACAGCATCATCCAGAAGATGGTCAAATTTATCAAGGTGGATTTTCAGGGAGTATAATGAGGTAGCTTCTCATGCAAAACTCATTAATTTTAGTCACTACTACTACTACTATTGACTGATTTAAATGAATGTATGACATCATTTACTTCTTATTTTCATGATTTATGCGGCTAACAAACCTCATATTAGCTGCAAGCAACTTGTCTGTTGAGGGCTATACATACTATTCTGTTTACCTTGGTTGTCTCTAAAACTCGACTGCTTACAATAATTTCAGGTAGACCATTTCTTCAGACATAGGATGAACAACAGTGCTGTGCATTCGTTGAATTACTTGAAGCAATTTCCTACGCCACTAATTTCTATTATAGCAAAATTTGTGTCTTTTGTTTCTGGTGGTTTGGCTGGTGCTCTTATAATTATGGGATTTCTGGGCGAATCCATCCTCGAGGGTCATGTAAGTTCTTTATCGGCGCCTTTTGTCTTTCTCTTACTTGCATTTTACGCACCTTCTAAAATTCACGTCCATACTTTTGAAGATTTTCGGAAGGAATCTATTCTGGTATACTATTGTTTTTGGGACAATAGCAGCTATAAGTCGAAAAGTAGTGGCTGATGAGCTTCAAGTAATTGACCCAGAAGGGGCTATGTGCCTCGTTGTCCAGCAAACCCATTACATGCCGAAGCGGTGGCGTGGTAAAGAGAGCAGTGAACTGGTTCGAAAAGAATTTGAAACACTATTTCAGGTACCTGAATTCAGCTATAGTGCTGCTATGGTTAAGATAGTACTCATGTGGCATTTGGCTTTTGATAATAAAAATAGTTAAAAGCTTTTTTTTCTAGCACGGGACAGTTAAATTAATGAATAGGTTGAATATATAAATGGCATTTTCCCCCGATAAAGATACGACAATGTTGAGCTTTCAAGTTTTTTTCATCTCTTTCAGTTAAGGAGTGATACATCTAAAAGAAAGTTTAGTTTTGGTGTTTAGATTAACAGTACTCGGCAAAGTGGTTTGCTTCCTAGATATCATTTGCCATCTGCATTAGATTTTCGTCAGTGGTTGAGGTCCAGGATATGTCTGTATTGGCTATGTGTTTTGTCTTTCCTATTATAGCTCTGAGAAGTGTCTTCTTATATTGTGAATGCAGTATACCATAGTAATGCTATTAGAAGAGATGGCATCCATTTTCATCACTCCTTACTTGCTCATTTTGAGGTACCAAAGGTAATGGTCTAAACTAGCTCGATGATGCGTTTCTCTACAGTTTTGTAACAGCTGTAAATTGTTATAAATTTACAGCGTGTTGATGACATTCTGCACTTCATATCGGACTTCACAATTTATGTAGATGGAGTGGGAGATGTATGCAGGTCAGTTGCTGAAGTCTCTTCGTAATTTATGTTCTGACCATCTATCTTTATTGAGCCTCTGCAACACTTAACATCATTGCTTTGCTGTGTGTTTCAATAGTTTAAGCTTATTTGACTTCAGAAGACACGGCAATAGAAACTATGGTTCTCCATTTGATGCACCTAAAAACCTGAGGAGCTCCCAAGGGAAAATGGAGAAATCATTCTTAAGGTAAATTGTACTTGAAAGTACTTCACATGCTTCTTACTAGCTTGGTGTACTTAAGTAGTTTCCGCCAGAATATGGTGTATTTAAGGAGTTTTTTTCTTGGAAGTATGTATTTCCTCTGGAGTCCCATTCTCAGAAGATGTTGATCCTTTTAAAAGAAAATAACAATCTGTCTAAATTGTGCAAAATATGGAAAATGTTAGCTAACTTGTTAAAACAGTGTGTATTTTCAACACTTAGTTAAATCTGAGGCAATTCAACATAGCAGAGAGTGCTTTTCTCCTAAGACATGATATACTAATTTTTAATCTTGTATATCTTGCAACCATGTTATCATTCTGTTAGTATTACCCCAACAAAACGCTGTTATTTTGTTGGTGTTACCTTATGGTTGTAGTGGGACAATGCAGAGGTATAGATAGCACTGATCCTGTGATTTTCGAAGCTACCATTCACTTTTTCCTAACTTACTAGACATCCATTCACACTGACACACATTAACACCAACAGAAACAACAAGATTGAAGTCTAACAGTATTACATAATTGTTTGCAGTTTCCAGAGTGTTTATCCATCATTGGCGTCAAGTGCAGACGGCAAACAGTTCTTACATAACCTACAGAAGTTCAAGGAAAGACAAATACGTCAACAAGCTGTTGCGCAGTATCAGGCAATGGAAGCATCAGGCTTTGTGGATAGTACAGGTCAAAGGGATGATATCTTCCATCAACTGCTCCCAAGTATTATCCGTAACCATGCAGAGGCCTTCCCACCTGCTGGTTATAATTTGGATCCCTTAGGATTGCTGGACACAGATCAAAGAATTCACCCATATATTCTGGATTGGTATTACATGCGGCATTCACCACGCGTGGATAGAACTGAAGCTCCCCATTTTGACGAAGCATCCCTCGAGGCTGGTCAGAACGCAAGTCAACTAGCAAGGGAAACATCTGAAATTGAAGAAGATGAGGATTATTACTCTGATCTGTACGGAAGGGTTCAGAGTCATATGGGAGCATCTACATCAAGCATTTTGTTCCGGCATGCTCCTACAAAGCAGAACGGTAAAGAAGACAGTTCCACAGGCAACAACTGGTGGAACCAGGCCCCTGCATCTTCCCATGATCCTCAAGGCAGTTTTCTCGAGCCTCCAGCGTTTGGATATCATAATATGACAGGCAATAGCCATTCCAGCCATCACAGTGGTGATATATCAGAGGGAAGCGAGGGTGATCTGGAGCAGGGCGACAACAGAAGCAGCAGCACCAGGAGCTGGAGAAATCCCCAAGCCTTGTCCAAGACGAGGTATATGGACGACTCCTACATCGAGGATGGGCTGGGTCTTCATTTCACCGATGAACGACCCGGCGCAGCAGCTGATGCGTACGACAGCATGCCGGCTGGCCTTCCCGTAAGGATAATACCTCGAAGCAGTGACCCAGTGTAGGCTCGAAAAAGGAGAAGAAAAACTGACAAAAATAGTTGATGCTTTGCTCGTGCTCTGTCGTAACTGGTTGTGTGAACCACGCCTTGATCACTTCATGATAAGCTGGCAAATGGCCACAAATTCTTTTGTACATACCTACTACAGATCGGTTACGGCCCTGTATATATAATGCCGTTGTCCAGCCCCGCTTTAGTGGGTTGGGGAAGAACCATTCTTTCATAGCACGCAGTGCATCTGTCTGGTATGATACTTCCTCACAAGTTGGCTGTGCTAGGCCAAATCAATCCGCTACCCAACATACTTTCCCGAGACGGTTTATCATTAGCTACCACATAATCAGTATAAATGTTGCTCATGCTGCCATGATCCCGTCCTGGCAAGGCACATGAGTTATGGAGCTGTCATTTTGAAGGCCTCCGGGAATTAATTGGTAGTAGGTTCTGGAGTACACTCTTCTTGAGGGCCAGACAAGAAGCGAGCGGCCTCAGCATCCTTGTCGAAATCGAAGCCAGCAATGGCGTCGTCCTCGCCGCCTAGATAGTAGGTAGGCGAAAGCAGGTTGCATACGCAACATGTGCACCAAGTATCCGGTCGAGACCAAAACCCCTGCAGCTGGACAAGCTGATAGACATGCCGGGCCGCTTCAGATCTGGGCCGACATGACTCCAGGAGCCCCTCGACACCGCCACTCAATGCCACCCATTCCTAGTACGAACGGTTTCTCCCAACGCACGATCCGGATACCTATGTACTCCAGTGTGTAAAGAGCAGGCCTATTTCATCAATGCAATCCGCTGATGGTAACCAACCATGATTTTACATTTTTTGAGTTGGTAACCAACCATGACAGTGGTACGATCCATCGCAATTTGCAGAGAGGCCTTTCACCCAGTTGTCAACTTGTGGTTGATTGATTAAATTAAACGGTAACGATGGCTGCCGACGTGCCAAACCCATTTTCCTCGCTCATGCTAGCTGTAATTTCCCGCACGTTTTGCTCCGCGTGGACCGACGGACGCCGCAACCACCGGTCGTCCTCGCCCGGATCCGATCGAGTAACGAGGAAACCAACGGCTCGCCCCCACCAAACCAAACCAAACCAACGCCATCTCAGATCTCGAGGGACGAAATGAAACTTTGTTAACCGGTCCTTTTCGTCGCCAGTTCGCAGCTGCCCCGAAAGCAATCGCGGGCGCGCGCAGCGTCGGTACTACTACTACTGTGCCAAGCGTGCTTCTGGTTCGATCAACGGCAGTTGGGGCGGTAGGCCGATGGTTGTTGGGCCCTTCGGCATCCACTCTCCATCAGATCCTTCTTCTTCTTGTGCATGATCTGTCTGGCTGGTTTCGGGCGAGCGTCGGCGTCCTCGCTCGCCACAAAGAATTCCACGGCCTTTGTGTGTGTGTGTGGTGCCTCGCTTTGAGACCGAGGCGAATGGCGAAAATTCTCGTGAAAGCGAGACACGAAACGGTTGCATACGTGGTCGGCTGGCTGGCATGTTTCTTTTTTCGGGGACAGACAGGGTCGTGAGCCTGATCTCAGATGTCACGCATGGACGCCTCGTGGATCACTGGCCTGCCGCAAGTCGATTTTGTAGCGCGGCTGTGGCCAAGTCAAGTGCTTTTCTATTGTTGATATTGGAACACAGCGAATGAATCGCTGCTGGATAGAGAAGTGAACTTTTCTGCTGGGTTTCTTGTCGCGGTGGATGATCGATCGGTGGCTGCAAAGTTCAAACAAAACAAAATCGCGTCGAATCGATCGTCATACTCCGTTGATTAATCTTCCTTTTGGCCTACATTTGGACTTTTCATAATGCCGCTTTGCGACGTTTAGAATTTTTTAGCTTCTATTGTTCCTACACATGGCAGCACCGTGGAAATGTTGCGGCGTCATTGCAGTTTGAATTGTCCAGTTACATGTTAATATGGGTACTTAGCATATATACTCGATTCCACTTTGGATGCTTTTCAGACTCAGGGTACGGCACGAGTTGTTTGCTTATGCATGGCTAGCTCTGTTGTAGGCTAATAAGCACCTGCAAACATAGCAGCTCCCTGGCACACTATGAAAAATGAAAGCTCCAGCTGCTTTAAGGCCTTAAAAGATGTAGCAAAGGAAATTTGAAAAAACGTAGAATCCACTTGAACCTCTTTTTCGAATCCCTACGGATGAAGAACTGAGACTGAGATCCTTAGTGCCATGATAACATGCTAATTATACATTTTCATGTGGTTCCATTTTGATTCGACTCTGTTTACACATTTTCACGTGGTTTAATTTTGATTTGACCCTGTTTATTATGATTTATTTTGTTGTTTTTTACTTCTGTGAACCAAAGCACCCAAGCCTGCAAAATTCCTATATCCTCTAATCCTTTGTCGTTATACACAATTACTGCATTTTATCTATATCCTCTATCCTTTGTTGTTATACACAATTACTGCATTTTTGTCTATCCTGTATTTTTTAGAATTACGTGAATCAAAGAGGCCTAGACGTTTAAGTTGAAGTAACGTCCAACACACAACTTTGATCATTGTGCAACTCGCCTGCAAATAAACCATTGTACAACTCTACAAAGTCGCAGGTACCTCTCTGGGACAGCTTTCTACATATGATTTTCAGGTATTTTTAATCTAAATGTCTTAGTTTTTTTTTACGATATCGGCAGCTTAATTTGCCTGATTTGTGCACGTCGAAAACAGCCGGTACAAGGAACTAAAGCACTAGTATATCATCATACTAGTAGTATATGTACAACCCTATTTACATCGGTCTATTTGTCTACTTGCACGTAAACGGAACATACGTACATACACGACCCACCAGCAACTTCCTCGTGTCTGCTATGTACACGTAACCGCCTAGACCTAGAAAAGAAAAGAAGACCTACTTAATTTACAAACTAGCCCTTGTACCGTCCCGTATTCACACAAAGCAACCCATCCGACACGCGTCCTCCTCCTCCTCCGGCCCTTCAGGAGCAGGATCTGATGAGGCCGAGGTTGTAGAGATTCTTCTTCACCAGGCTGCCGAGCGAGAACAGGCCAGCGCCCGCGCCGCCGCCGCCGCCGCCGTCGCCCTCCGTCGAGCAGAGGCGGGGCCACCGCTCCTCGTCCACCCGGAGGCTCTCGGTGCCGACCCCGTGGATGACCTCGTCGATGGTCTTGGGGTCGGCGGGGCGGCCGGCCACGTCGGTGACGTGGAAGACGTTCACGGCCATGTCGCCCCTGGTGGTGATCTCGGCGTGCGTGACCGAGAGGCTGTTCTCCCGGAACACGCGAGTCACGTAGGCCAGCAGCCCGCGCCGGTCGGAGATGCGCAGCTCCAGCCTCACGCCCTGTGAAAGGAGGAGGATCGGGTTAGTCGGCGGCGGTGGGGTATTCGGCCGAACACATGGCGCTCAAGTGGACAGTTGGGCGGAAAGGGACTCTCTGGTGGGGGATCGGGTGCTTTTTTGTCCAGGGTGGCGTGGCATGGAGGGCAAGGAAAGGAGATATTCAATTGGGACGTACCTCGGACGCGCGCCTCTCGACCGCCGCTTGCAGGCATTGGATCACCCGCTGCCTCTCGCCCTCCGAGCTGATCGCCCGCCCGTCCAGCCGCCTGATGTAGAATTCCTGCGCCCAAGCCAAAGCAAACGCAAATCAGATCGGTTACATGGAGTAGTCTGAATTCTTTCTTGCAGGAGATGAGCATTTCGACAAGGTTTTCAGTTAATCATATGATAATAACTGCAATTTTACGAGATATTCCTACTAGTGTGATATGATTGAGCCATTGAGGTGAAACTTAATCCCATTTCATGACAGGGAAAAGCTGATCCCGTTTGAACTTTCTGCCCGCTCAGAGTAGTTGGAGCCAATATAACAACAGTGGTAAAATTGAATTAAGCAGGTAACCAACGAGGACAGCAGATTGATGGAAGGGCAAAGAAACGTCTAGGAAGCCCGGGCCAAGCACTATCAAGAGGGGAAGTTAAAGCTCCCCGAAATACGGGGCACACAACCTGCTCTAGAACAATTTTCCTGTAGATCGATTGAACAAGAAACTGGTAGAAGCCTCACCTGCTGCGCGTGATCGCCGTCGGTGTCGAAGGTGCCGTGGTAGACCACGTAGTCCAGGTCCGTCAAGGTGCAGACGACGTCGAACAGCAGCTTCGGCCGGTCGCGGCAGCTCACGGTCACCACCGAGTACCCCCTTTCCCCCCACTCCTGCACCGCCACCGCCGTCGCCGTCGGCCCCTCCGCGGGGGCGTGGCGGTCGGCCTCCCTGTCCTCGCTCAGCAGCTGGTGGAGCCTCCGGTCCAGGTTGCCGACCGCCGCCGCGTCGAGCAGGACCGTCCTCGCGCCGCGCGCGCCGCCGCGGAGCACGTGCCTGAGCCGGGACTCGATGCGCCTGATCCGGGCCGCGTCGTGGATGGGCGCGCCGGTGTCCTCGTCGCGGACGAACACCAGGGCGGCGACGCGGCCGCCGTGCGTCCACGCCCTGGCGTCCACGGTGCTGCAGCGCAGGTCGTGCAGCACGGCGAACACCTCCGAGAGGAGACCCGGGCGGTCGACGCCGATGAGCTCGAGCAGGCAGAGCGCCTCCTTGGCGGGCGCGTCGCACCCCGCCGGGCGCGGCAATGCGTCGGCCGCGGCCGCCGCGGCGGCGAGCGAGGACTCGAGGCGGACGAGCAGCTTGTCGGCGTCGGCGACCTTGCAGCCCGCGGCGTCGGTGACGTGGAAGACGTCCATGAACCAGCGGCCGTCGTCGGACGAGATGTACCCCTTCCGGACGCAGACGCCGTGCTCCGACAGCGCGGCCACCGCCTCCAGCAGCACGCCGTGCTTCCACGCGCTGTGCACCTGCACCAGCGTCGCCGTCTCGCACACCCCGTTGTCCACCACCACCCTGCACCGCCGCACAAACGCTCAACAAACCGCTCGAAATCGACCGGGGAACGAGCGCAAGAATCAAGAACCGCGTCCTTACCTCGGGGTGTTCATGTGCCGGACGAAGAGCTCGTACACCTCGGAGGGATGGCACCGCTCCATGGCCGGAGATCGCCGCGCTCGCCGCTTCCGTTTCCTTCCTTCCCCGGGCGGTTTCTTGCGCCCCTCGCCCTTTTCTTTTTCCCCACCCTTCCAAAGGGGAGGAGGAAGGTTTGGGTTGGGTGGGCGGTTCAAAATCGGGTGCGGGGACGGAGACGGTGGGTTTTGGGCGCCGGTGTGCCGATCGCGGTGCGGGCAGTCGGTTTTGTGTGGGGAGGGCCGGTGTTGTCTCGGTCAGCGTCGGCTAAAACGGGCGGAGAAAATCGAGCACCCCAAACCAAACCAAATCCTCGCGATTCCAGGCGTGGATTTTGGTTTTGGTTCCCGGAGTGAAACCGCGGTCGCTGCCGAGGACGGACGGACCGGGCAAATGGAATGGAATTCGCGGGCACTCGGGGTTGGACTTGGACTAGCGACTACGGATGAAAAACAGAGGAGGGAGGGTGCGGCGTGTGGGGAGCTTTTGTAGGAGATCCCGACCGACCGACCGAGTGACTGACAAGGGCGTGGGAAGAGGGCAGGCGCGGGCGAGTGGCCCGTGCGTGGCTGCCACCAGTCACCACGTACGCGCGCGCGCACCTTTTCAGATTCTTTCTTGCGTCTGGGTGCAACTTTGCTTTGCTGCTCCAGACTACTCTGCTCTGCTCGTCTCCAGTATTAGCATTAGTCTAATCGTGACAGAGGATTATGAGTTACTCTTACGTGCTTGACTGCTTTTTTCCGGGACATCGCCATCGAAGAATAGACCGAAAACATTGAACGCCTGACTGAACCTTCGCCGAAATGCTGACCCGTCCCCATTCCATTCCATCCGCTATGTAGAGTAGCTTCACAAGCATGGCAAGCTACACACACATCCACCTTATTTTCGTCTTTACATTTCTTTCAGATCCTTTTTTTTTGGGGCTACAAGCATCAACGCGACGCACGCAGGGCAAAAGGCAGCTTTCATCGGCGTTGCTCTCTACGGGAGGAAAGCCGCGGCCTTCGCACGCAGCGGCAGCGGCACCGACCCGGGTCAACAAGCGCGTCCAGAAAGGACGACCCACGCGAGGAGCCCATTCACACCAATCCCGTGCCACGGCTCGCGCCCATACGTGCCGCGGCTGGTCCACCTCCACCGAACCGTGGCCCCGTCACGCGCCCATCTCTTCAGACGTGTCGCCGACGGGTCCGTGCCACCGCCTCCATCTTCTTGCTTGCCATCCAAGCTAACCATCTCCTGGAACCTGCTCGACCCTTTTTTCCCCTTCTCTATATAAGCCGTCGCGCCCAAGAAGGTTCACCCGGTCAGTAGAAAAATCTGCTTCTGTGCTCGGCCACCGTCAGAGTTTTAAGAAATTATTATTATTCCTATGCATTTGTAATTTAATAGCGTGGGCTATGCCACTCGCAGTTCAAAGAACAGAAACGGAACATCCAGGCCAGAATGCCAGGTTGATTAATCGAGTGACTTTTTACCCTGATCGTGGTTTTCTTAGCTGTGACGGGCGTTGCCACATTTATTGCAGAGTGGTTAGGGGAGATCTGGTAGACTTTTTTTCTCTAGAAATTATGCATCGTCCTTTCAACACACGCTAATTTCCTGCAAAGCTTTCGCTGGCCCTGCGCAGCTCCTTTTCAAGACAGCAGTACTAGTACAAGGTTATGAATCTCTCAGCCAAGTAGAGTAGGTGCGAAAACCTAAAAACATAACATGTGGCCTGTTCGTGCGGTGTTATTTTATTTTACTTTTGAAGGCTCATTTTCCATTGTTGTTTGGTAATGCCATAAAAATAGATCTGGAATGCGCTTCCTTTCTAGCGACGTAAACAGGTGTGTGGTCACGTGAACACGCATGCTGGCTTCAGGCGTTGGTTGCTGGCGCGAGAAGTTGCCAAGATAAGCTCTCGCGCGTGCACGTACCCCCCTTGGCAGGTTAATTGCCCAAAGTGGAGGCAGCAGCACTAGTTCATGATGATAAGACGAGATCGCCGAGAGCGGAACGGAAAGTGTTCGTCCATCTGGAGTAGTAGTAGCTCCGCGCCCAGCGTTATTTATTGGACCAATGCCGTGGGTAAGAAATGATCAATGTGCCCGCTGGACTACTACTACTTCTAGATGCAAGCATAGCGCGCGTGAGGCCCACACCGAAATTCTACTGGCCCATCGTGAGCCAACTCGGCTGCAATGGCCTACTTGTGCCGTCTGTCGGCGTGATAAACTCGCGGCGGACGGACGGGCGACCAAATGAGGGCCTATTTGGTTCCAATAAATCATCAGACTTATAAACAGCGACTTAAACCAAATGACTTATAAACACGCCTGGTTGTCACACCGACTTATAAATCAATTCGACACACCTACCCATACCAATCAACATCAAGCAGATGGTAGGACCCACGCAAAAGGGGGTGACTTATAAGTTTTAAGTTGGGGTGAAGCAACTTATGACTTATAAGTTGGGATGACTTATAAATCAGGTCTGTTTGGTAAAATAAGTCACTTTTTTTATTTTTCGACTTATAAGTTGGTGACTTATTTGAAACCAAGCAGGGCCTGAATCACCGCTCCTAGGCCATTATGCTACTCCGGGCCCGATCGCCGACCACCTCGTCCTCTCCATTTTCAGCACAGGTCGATAATTTAGCAAGCAAACCAATCGCTCTCACCCACGTAGGAGTACGTACCCTACATACGCTGGAACAAACAGATCGCGCTCGGCCACTGGCTGGCGCGGGCAACGACTTTTCGTTCCAACAGCTCCCTTCCCATACTGTGCCACCGCCACCACGCTACTGGATCGAACTGTGTGGAGGTGTGCGTACGCACAGCGACGTGCAGCGCAGTGCGCCGCTGGCGGATTGGCCAGCCTCGGGGCTCCCGTACGGACACATGGGGCAGCTCGCCCCCTGCATGTGCCGCGCTCTGGGGACGAGGGCAGGCGGGTGTCGACCCGCCAAAGCGGTCACATGAGCCGGCGCCAGAGGAGGCGCGACATGTGCGTGCGCGCCGCGCGGCATGTGACGCCACCGGCTCCGGCTGGGAGTTTGGGATGGGCGGCGCAAAACCGAGGTGCACGCACGCACGATCGGAGCAGAGCGGCGCGGGAAAAAACCGCCGGAGTACTGAGGCATCAAGCAAATGTTTTCATATCGATGCAACGAGACCAAAGGTCAGCAGGACGGCAAGACGGAGGTCATCATGGAACCCAAAACGGCGTCACCATCAAAGCCTTTTGCAGACAAAGACCACCTTTGTCAGGATAGCTTGTACTAGCTGTCCCCTTTCAAATTGGCCCGCCGTTGTTGGCTCCCTTCCCGCTCAATATTTGGAGAGAGGAACATGACCTATATAAGTAGAGCTAGCCACCACAGCAAGGGGCAACTGAGCCTGAACTGGTCGAGTCCTCACCCACACAAGTTCGACAAGCACAAGAACACCTTGACCTCAGGAGGCTGTTCTTCTCCTTGTACTATTCATCATCATCCCAAGAGGCAATCCACCACCACCACACTGGAGTAGGATATTACACCACAACGGTGGCCCGAACCAGTATAAATCTCGTGTCTTTCTATGTTGTGAGTTCGTCGAGTTCGTCCGTGAGATCTTAGCGAGTTAGGGCGTGGATCGATAGGAGGGAAAGAACTTCGCGCGCAGCCCAGTGTTTGAACATTACGGGTTTTGCCGGAACCCCAGATTCAACATTTGGCGCGCCAGGTAGGGGGGCGCCGTAGCTTCCCTTCCGTTGATCCGTCGCTTCGTCGTCTCCATGACGGACGCCGCCAAGGCCGAAGCCGAGCGCCGCCCTCACCGCCGCGTTGCTCGACGGCAGCTCCGTCGGCGGCACACCTCGTCGTTCTCCGTCTCCTGCCGCCAATGCCGCCACCGGCCCGGCAGGGAACGAGCAGCAAGCGTCCTCGCTGCACCCATCGGTGCGGCAGGACGGCCGCGCCGCCACTCCATCACTGACCCTGGATGGTTCTTCGTCCCACGCACGTCGCGCTCTCATTGACGCGCAGGCCGTGCTCCTCATGGCGAACGAGCTCCTGCGCTACCGCCCGTTCGACGACCTCTACGAGGACTGGCTCAACCACGTCGCTGAGCTCGTCCGCGCCGCAGGGGGCTCCCAGGCACCGTCCCACTCTCTGCCTCGCCCTCCGCCCGCCATGGGCAACGTGGCTCATGGAGCGCCTCCACCACCTCTGCCCCAAGACTGTGCCTTGGCGCCAAGGCGCGCGGCCCCACGGCGCGATCCACCACGCCCGGCGTCCGCGCGCGAAGGGAGAAGCTGCCAAGAGATTCCTCGGCCGCGAGAAGCTGCACCTGCGCCTTCCCGCGCCGCCTCATCAAGACCGCGCGCTACCTGTGGTGGCGGCGCGCGGACCTCATCAAGACCAAGCTCCACCTCCAAGACGGGCCCCGACAACCACGGCCGGATGCCGCGCCTTCACCCCCGAGCTGCGTAGCGTCGCCTGGCCGGGCAAGTTCAAGCCGGATCTGCCTCCTTGCTACGACGGCACCCTCGACCCCGCGGAGTTACTGCAACTCTACGAGCTGAGCATCGAAGCAGCCAACTGCGACGAGAAAGTCATGGCGAACTGGTTTCCCATGGCGATCAAAGACGGCGCCCGTTCGTGGCTCCTGAACCTGCCGCAAGGCTCGATCTCCTCCTGGGACGAGATGCGCGACCGCTTCGTCGCCAACTTCCAGGGCACCCGCGACCGCCCGTCGGCCGCGGGCGACCTACGCCGCATCAAGCAACAACTAGGAGAGAACCTCCAGAAGTACATCCAGCGCTTCAACAACACCCGCCTCAAGATCCCCAAGGTCACGGACGAGGCCATCATCTCCGCGTTCTCCGACGGCGTACGTAACGTCAAGATGAAGGAAGAGTTCGCTATCCATGAGGAGTTGTGCACATCCCAGGAGCTGTTCAACCTGGCAACCAAGTGCGCATGAGCCGAGGAGGGGCGCCTCTCCCTCCTCGAGCTGCCAGCTGCGGGCATAGAGGAGAAGAAGGCCAAGGCCAAGGACGTGAAGTGCAAGGAAGCAGTAGTGCTCGCAGCAGAGCCTGACACCAAGCGACGCAGAGATCAGCCCGAGTCATCCAAGAACAGCCGGCCGTTCTGCGCCTTCCACAACCTGAACACCCACAACACCAGTGACTGTCAAGAGCCCAGAGCCATTAGCGAAGGACGCTACGGCAGGCGCCCCGAACGCAGCGACCGGGGCTACGACCGAGGAGGAGGACATGGTGGCGGATGCTGGGACGACCGTGGCCCGCGCCAGGAGTGGCGCGACCGGCCTCGTGAGGACCGCTGGCAGGATCATCCTCGCGAGGGCGCCTGGAGAGACCAGCCTCGCGAGGACCGTCCCCAGGGCAACGCCAGTCTTCCCCCATTGCCGCCACCGCCAAGGAGGAACGACGACCACCATCAAGACGAGGGGGCTGGGGGCATCCAAGAGCCGCGTGCTATCGCTTGCATCTTGGGCGGAGCCCAGGCCCCAACCTCGCAGCGCATATTCAAGCAGTTTGCTCGTGAAGTGAACGCAGTCCTCCCCAAGCTCGAGGCCACGCGCCCGCTTAGATGGTCTCAGTGCCCCATCACATTCAGCTCGACCGGTCAGCTCAAGTGCGCGGCTACCGCTGGCGCCCTCCCGATGATGTGCTCCCTAGTCATCAGCAATGTGCAAGTTACCAAGACCCTCATCGACGGGGGAGCAGGGCTCAACGTCATGTCTGTCGATACGTTCGACAACCTCCAAGCCCCATATGACCAGCTTCAGCCTACCAAGCCTTTCTCAGGAGTGACTGACGGGTCCACCTCGCCGATAGGGCAGGTCCACCTCCCTGTCACCTTTGAAGAGCGCAGCTCATTGACTTCGACGTCGCACACATCCGTCTGCCCTACAACGCCATCCTCGGGTATCCAGCTCTGGGCAAGTTCATGGCCGTCACCCACCACGGTTACAACGTCCTCAAGATGCCGGAAAGCGGTGGAATCATCACGGTCACATGCGAAGAGAGAGATGCGGTGTGCTCCCTCGAGCACGCCTTCCAAGCTGTAGCAATCGACGATCCCGACAGCAAAAATGAGGGCCCTCCAGAGGCCATTCCCAAGAAGAAGCAGCTGCGCCGTGTCGGACCTCAGGAGGGTGGCGTCGCGGCTGGAACCTCGTCAGGATCAGCTCCCGCTCCAGGGACGCCTCCCTCCATTGCATAGGAAGGCGCGCCCAGCACCCTCCTCGGGCAGGGCTCGGGGGCTCTCTTCTGGAGGGCCTCAGACCTTGCCAACATCACGAGGGAGGCGCTTGGGCACCACTTGGAGGCGTGCTTCTGATACGTCCATTTTGCATCATGCTTTTATATCGATATTTATTGCATTATGAGTTGTTATTACACATTATTTCATAATACTTATGCCTATCCTCTCTTATTTTACAAGGTTTATATAAGGAGGGGGAATGCCGGCAGCTGGAATTCTGGGCTGGAAAAGGAGCAAATATTAGAGACCTATTCTGCACAACTCCAAAAGTCCTGAAACTCCACGAAAGTTATTTTTGGAAATAATAAAAAATATTGAGCGTAAGAAATACATCGGGGCTCCACACGGCCACGAGGGTGGGGCGCGCCTACCCCTGGCGCGCCCGCCTCGTGGGCCTGCTGGCCCTCCGATGCCCATCTTCTGGTATATGAAGTCTTTCGTCCGAAGAAAAATCATAAGCAAGCTTTCGGGACGAGACTCCGCCACCACGAGGCGGAACCTTGGCGGAACCAATCTAGGGCTTCGACAGAGTTGTTCTGCTGGGACACTTCTCCTGGGAAGGAAATCATCGCCATCGTCATCACCAACGCTCCTCTCATCGGGAGAGGGCAATCTCCATCAACATCTTCACCAGCACCATCTCCTCTCAAACCCTAGTTCATCTCTTGTATCCAATTCTTGTCTCATAGTCTGGGATTGGTACCTATAGGTTGCTAATAGTGTTGAATATTCCTTGTAGCTGATGCTAGTTGGTTTATTTGGTGGAAGATCATATGTTCATATCCATTATGCATATTAATACCCCTCTGATTATGAACATGAATATGCTTTGTGAGTAGTTGCGTTTGTTCCCGAGGACATGGGAGAAGTCTTGCTATTAGTAGTCATGTGAATTTGGTATTCGTTTGATATTTTGATGAGATGTATGTTGTCTATCCTCTAGTGGTGTTATGTGAACGTCGAATACATAACACTTCACCATTATTTGGGCCCAGAGGATTGCATTGTGAAGTAATAATTATATGATGGGTTGCTTGAGTGACAGAAGATTAAACCCTAGTTTATGAGTTGCTTCGTAAGGGGCTGATTTGGATCCATATGTTTCATGCTATGGTTAGGTTTACCTTAATACTTTTGTTGTAGTTGCGGATGCTTGCAATAGAGGTTAATCATAAGTGGGATGATTGTTCAAGTAAGAACAGCACCCAAGCACCGGTCCACCCACATATCAAATTATCAAAGTACCAAACGTGAATCATATGAACGTGATGAAAAGTAGCTTGACGATAATTCCCATGTGTCCTCGGGAGCGCTTTTCTCCATATAAGAGTTTGTCCAGGCTTGTCCTTTGCTACAAATTATCTTATCACAAAACTATCTGTTACCAATTATTTCAGTGCTTGCAGAGAGTACCTTGCTGAAAACCGCTTATCATTTCCTTCTGCTCCTTGTTGGGTTCGACACTCTTACTTATCGAAAGGACTAGATAGATACCCTATACTTGTGGGTCATCAAGAATCTTTTCTAGCGCCGTTGCCGGGGAGTTAAGCACCTTTGGTAGGTGGAATTTGGTAAGGAAAAATTTATATAGTGTGCTGAAATTTACTGTCACTTGTTACTATGGAAAGTAATCCTCTGAGGGGCTTGTTCGGGATATCTTCACCCGACCAGTAGAGCAAAGAGTTGCTCCTCAACCTACTGAACCTACTGAAAATGAAAATGTTCCCTTTGAAATTCCTTCGGGTATGTTAGAAAAACTGCTAGCTAATCCTTTTGTAGGAGATGGAACAAAACATCATGATGAGCACCTAATCTATGTGGATGAAGTTCGTGGATTATTTAAGCTTTCATGTATACCCGATGATGTTATTAAGAAGAAGGTCTTCCCTTTATCTTTGAAGGGAGATGCATCGACATGGTATAGGCTATGTGATGATACGGGGTCATGGAAGTACAAACGATTGAAATTGGAATTTCATCAGAAATTTTATCCTATGCATCTTGTTCATCGTGATCGCAATTATATATATAATTTTTGGCCTCGCGAAGGAGAAAGCATCGCTCAAGCTTGGGGGAGGCTTAAATCAATGTTATATTCATGCCCTAATCATGAGCTTCCAGGAGAAATAATTATTCAAAGTTTTTATGCTCGGCTTTCTGATAATAATCGCACCATGCTCGATACTTCTTGTGATGTCTCTTTTATGATGAAGACTATTGAATTCAAACGGGATTTATTGGATAGAATTAAACGCAACTCTGAAGATTGGGATCTCGACGAAGGTAAGGAGTCAGGTATGACACCTAAGTTTGATTGTGTTAAATCTTTTATGGATACCGATGTTTTCCGTAAGTTTAGCATTAAATATGGACTTGACTCTTAAATAGTAGCCTCTTTCTGTGAATCTTTTGCTGCTTATGTTGATCTCCCTAAGGAGAAGGGGTTTCAATATCATCCTCCTATAGAAGTAAAAGTAGATGCACCTATTAAAGTTGAAGAAAAGACTATCACTTATAATGATCCTATTGTTCCTACTTCTTATGTTGAGAAACCACCTTTCCCTGTTAGGATAAAGGATCATGCTAAAGCTTCAATCAGTGGTTCGTAAAAGCAATATTAGAACTTATACACCTCGTGAGCAAGTTAAAGTTGAACCTAATATTGCTATTGTTAAAGATCTCTTGGCTGATAATATTGATGGGCATGTTATTTATTTCATGTGAAACTGCTAGAATTGCCAAACCTTGTGCTAAAGATAAACATAGACCTGTAGTAGGCATGCCTGTTATTTCTGTTAAAATAGGAGATCATTGTTATCATGGCTTATGTGATATGGGTGCTAGTGCTAGTGCAATACCGATTGACTTATACAAAGAAATTATGCATGAAATTGCACCTGCTGAGATAGAAGGTATTGATGTCACCATCAAACTTGCCAATAGAGATACTATTCACCAATGGGAATAGTTAGAGATGTTGAAGTCTCGTGTGGGAAAACTAAATATCCTGCTGATTTTCTTGTTCTTGGTTCCCCACAAGATAGCTTTTGTCCCATCATATTTGGTAGACCCTTCTTGAACATTTTTAATGCTAGGATAGACTGCGAAAAGAATGTAGTTACTATTGGTTTGGGTGATATGTCTCACGAGTTTAATTTCTCTAAATTTAGTAAACAACACCGTGAAGAGGAATTACCTAGTAAGGATGAAATTATTGGTCTTGCTTCTCATCAAGGGTACCTCCTAGTGATCCTTTAGAACAATATTTGCTAGACCATGAAAATGATGTTTATGAATGAAAGAAGGGAAATGTATGAAGTATTCTTTAAACAGGAACCCATCCTGAAACACAATTTGCCTGTTGAAATCTTAGGGGATCCCCCTCCACCCAAGGGTGATCCTGTGTTTGAGCTTAAACCGTTACCTGATACTCTTAAGTATGCTTATCTTGATGAGAAAAAGATATATCCTGTTATTATTAGTGCTAACCTTTCAGAGCATGAAGAAGATAGATTATTGAAAACTCTGAAGAAGCACCGTGCTGCTATTTGATATACTCTTGATGATCTTAAGGGCATTAGTCCCACTCTATGTCAACATAAAATAAATTTGGAGGAAGATGCCAAACCAGTTCGTGATCATCAACGACGGCTGAATTCTAAAATGAAAGAAGTGGTAATAAAGGAAATACTAAAGCTCCTTGAGGCAGGTGTAATTTATCCCGTTGCTGATAGTCAGTGGGTAAGTCCTGTCCATTGTGTCCCTAAGAAGGGAGGCATTATTGTACTTCTAATGATAAAGATGAATTAATCCCGCAAAGAATTATTACAGGATATAGGATGGTAATTGATTTCCGCAAATTAAATAAAGCTACTAAAAAGGATCATTATCCCTTACCTTTTATTGATCAAATGCTAGAAAGATTATCTAAACATACACATTTTTGCTTTCTAGATGGTTATTCTGGTTTCTCTCAAATACCTGTGTCAGCCAATGATCAATCAAAGACCACATTTACTTGTCCTTTCGGTACTTTTGCTTATAGACGTATGCCTTTGATTTATGTAATGCACCTGCTACCTTTCAAAGATGCATGATGGCTATATTCTCTGACTTTTGTGAAAAGATTTGTGAGGTTTTCATGGACGATTTTTCTGTCTATGGATCCTCTTTTGACGATTGCTTGAGCAACCTTGGTCGAGTTTTGCAGAGATGTGAAGAAACTAATCTTGTCTTGAATTGGGAAAAGTGCCACTTTATGGTTAATGAAGGTATTGTCTTGGGGCATAAAGTTTCTGAAAGAGGTATTGAAGTTGATAAAGCCAAGGTTGATGCTATTGAAAAGATGCCATGTCCTAAGGACATTAAAGGTATAAGAAGTTTCCTTGGTCACGCCGGATTTTATAGGAGGTTCATTAAGGACTTCTCAAAAATTTATCGACCTCGACTAATTTATTACAAAAAGATATACCATTTGTCTTTGATGATGATTGTGTAGAATCATTTGAAATACTTAAGAAAGCATTGATCTCGCACCTATTGTTCAGCCACCTGATTGGAATTTACCTTTTGAAATTATGTGTGATGCTAGTGATTATGTTGTAGGTGTTGTTCTAGGGCAAAGAGTTGATAAGAAATTAAATGTTATTCAATACACTAGTAAAACTCTAGACAATGTTCAAAGAAATTATGCTACTACTGAAAAAGAATTCTTAGGAGTTGTATTTGCTTGTGATAAGTTCAGACCTTATATTGTTGATTCTAAAGTAACTATTCACATGGATCATGCTGCTACTAAATATCTAATGGAAAAGAAAGATGCTAAGCCTAGACTTATTAGATGGGTTCTCTTGCTACAAGAATTTTATTTACATATTATTGTTAGAAAGGGAGCTGAGAACCCCGTTGCAGATAACTTGCCTAGGTTAGAAAATGTTCTTGATGACCCACTACCTATTGATGATAGCTTTCCGGATGAACAATTTATGTCATAAGTGCCTCTCGTAATGCTCCGTGGTATGCTGATTATGCTAATTGTATTGTTGCTAAATTTATACCACCTAGTTTCACATACCAGCAAAAGAAAAAGTTTTTCTATGACTTGAGACATTACTTTTGGGATGACCCACATCTTTATAAAGAAGGAGTAGATGGTGTTATTAGACGTTGTGTACCTGAGCATGAACAGGAACAGATCCTACACAAGTGTCACTCCAAGGCTTATGGAGGACACCACGCTGGAGATAGAACTGCACATAAGGTATTGCAATCCGGTTTTTATTGGCCTACTCTCTTCAAGGATGCCCGTAAGTTTGTCCTATCTTGTGATGAATGTCAAAGAATTGGTAATATTAGTAGACGTCAAGAAATGCCTATGAACTATTCACTTGTTATTGAACCATTTGATTTTTGGGGCTTTGAGTATATGGACCTTTTCCTGCCTCTAACGGGTATACACATATTTTAGTTGTTGTTGATTACGTTACTAAGTGGGTAGAAGCTATTCCAACTAGTAGTGCTGATCATAACACTTCTATTAAAATGCTTAAAGAAGTTATTTTTCCGAGGTTTGGAGTTCCTAGATATTTAGTGACTGATGGTGGTTCACATTTTATTTATGGTGCTTTCCGTAAAATGCTTGCTAAGTATGACGTTAATCATAGAATTGCATATGCTTATCACCCACAGTCTAGTGGTCAAGTAGAATTGAGTAATAGAGAGCTCAAATTAATTTTGCAAAAACTGTTAATAGATCTAGAAAGAATTAGTCCAAGAAACTTGATGATGCATTATGGGCATATAGATCTGCATATAAAAATCCTATGGGTATATCTCCGTATAAAATGGTTTATGGAAAAGCATGTCACTTACCTCTCGAACTAGAACATAAGGCATAGGGCTATTAAAGAACTCAATTATGATTTCAAACTTGCTGGTGAGAAGAGGTCATTTGATATTAGCTCACTTGATGAATGGAAAACCCAAGCTTACAAAAATGCCAAGTTGTTTAAAGAAAAAGTTAAAAGATGGCATGACAAAAGAATACAAAAGCGTGAGTTTAATGTAGGTGATTATGTATTGCTATACAACTCTCGTTTAAGATTTTTTGCAGGAAAACTCCTCTCTAAATGGGAAGGCCCTTACGTTATCGAGGAGGTCTATCGTTCCAGTGCCATAAAAAACAACAACTTCAAAGGCACAAATCCGAAGGTGGTGAACGGTCAAAGAATTAAACACTATATCTCAGGTAAACCTATAAATGTTGAAACCAATGTTATTGAAACCGTAACCCCGGAGGAATACATATGAGACACCTTTCGGTTACGTTTAAGACTCCTAACAGGAATAGGTATGTGGTACGTTAAGTAAACCGACTCCAAAACAGTTTTTAAGGCAATATTTCTCCGTTTTGGAATATTTAGAAAAATAGAAAAATAAGAAGCAGTCCAGGAAGGACACGAGGCTTCCACGAGGGTGGAGGGCGTGCCCCTACCTCGTGGGCACCTCGTGTGCTCTCCGGACTCCGTTTTCTTGCACGTTACGTATTTTGGTCGGTAAAAATTCATTATATATTCTCCCGAAGGTTTTGACTCCCGTATCACGCAAATATCCTCTGTTTTCGTTTCAAGTTGTCTCGCTGCAGATAAGAGCAACATGTTGTCCCAGGATTCTGAAGGAGAAAGCTATGTGGCTGATTACCTTGCAAATCCTAAGGACTATGGAGATGTGGAGCATTGTGGTTGGACTACGGAAGAAGAAGAGGACTATGAACCCAATAGGAGGGAGGAGACGAGCTCAGATGAAGATGAAGTCCCATTACCTCAACCTGGGGACATGCATGTGGAGTTTAAAAAGTCAAGCCTCCCTGAAAGAGCAAAGAAACTTAAGATCGAGTTTATCCCTTTTCGTCTCTTGCAGGAAAACAAGCAGGAACTATGCAAAAAGATATTAATCCTGGAGCGGTAGATTGATGACTTGAGGGATCAAAATTCTGTCCTCAAGCGCAAATTAAGGATGAAGCCTACACCATCATCTCCACCATCCCTGAAGAAGGAGACATAATCACATTGGTATGGGCACTCCCCTTGGCAGCTGCCAAGCTTGGGGGAGGTGCCCCGGTATCGTATCACCATCACACTCCTATTCCTATCTTTACTGTTTTTCTTAGTTCGATCCTATTTAGTAGAATAAAGTTTTTGGCATGATCTAGTTTTGAGTTTTGCTTTATGATCCCTCTATGTAATCGAGTCCGTGAGCAATATAATAAAGATTAGTGTTGATTCAAGGGCTTGATTATCTTGCTATGATCTTGAGTGAATAAAAGAAAAGGGAAAAGAATAAAAAGAAATAAAAATATCATATTGATCTTATGGATAGTAATGACTTCACATAGAAAGAGTATGACGACTAAAAGTTGTTGAGAGTTGACAAACATAGCTTTGGTCATCGTTGCAATTAATAGGAAGTAATAAAGAAAGAGAGGTTTCACATATAAATATACTATCTTGGAAATATTTTATGATTGTGAGCACTCATTAAAATGTGACATGCTAAAGAGTTGATGTTGGACAAGGAAGACAACATAATGGGTTATGTTTTCTTATATCTAAGATAAAGTATATTGTCATGGATCATCCAACATGTTGAGCTTGCCTTCCCCCTCATGCTAGCCAAATTCTCAGCACCAAGTAGAGATACTACTTGTGCTTCCAAAACGCTTAAACCAGTTTTGCCATGAGAGTCCACCATACCTACCTATGGATTGAGTAAGATCCTTCAAGTAAGTTGTCATCGGTGCAAGCAATAAAAATTGCTCTCTAAATATGTATGATTGATTGGTGTGGAGGAAATAAGCTTTATACGATCTTGTGATGTGGAAGAAATAAAAGCGACGGACTGCATAATAAAGATTCATATCACAAGTGGCAATCTA
Source organism: Aegilops bicornis (assembly GCA_021605145.1). Classification (NCBI taxonomy): domain Eukaryota; kingdom Viridiplantae; phylum Streptophyta; class Magnoliopsida; order Poales; family Poaceae; genus Aegilops; species Aegilops bicornis. Next base: position 508,805,713 of record CM038672.1, read on the forward strand.
AAGTGACGTTCTTTCGCATTAAGATTTTGTGCATCCAACCCTGAAAGCGCATGGCAACCTCTGCTTCCCTTTGCGAAGGGCCTATATGTTACTATTATCCTCTACCTTATGCAAGAGTCATGGTGATCTTCACCTTTCCTTTTTACATTTTATCCTTTGGCAAGCACAGGGTGTTGGAAAGATCCTGATAGATATGTCTAATTGGATGTAAGTTAGAATGAGTTATTATTGTTGACATTACCCTTGAGGTAAAAGGTTGGGAGGCGAAAATATAAGGCCCTATCTTTCTCTGTGTCCGATTAAGACTCCGTAACCACAAGTATTGCGTGAGTGTTAGCAATCATGAAAGATTAAATGATAGTTGAGTATGTGGACTTGCTAGATAGCTCTGACATAGACTCTTTATGAAGTTATGATAAATTGCAATTGCCTCAATGACTGAGATTATAGTTTGTTGGTTCTCAATATAGTTTCTGATTCATACTTTGCATTATGAATAGATTATTACTTGAGCATAAGAAATCATATGACAATATCTATATATGTTGCTGTTATGAGAATAATCATGATGCCCTCATGTCCGTATTTTATTTTATTGACGCCTCTACCTCTAAACATGTGGACATATTTATCGTTATCGGCTTCCGCTTGAGGACAAGCGAGGTCTAAGCTTGGGGGAGTTGATACGTCCATTTTGCATCATGCTTTTATATCGATATTTATTGCATTATGAGCTGTTATTACACATTATGTCACAATACTTATGCCTATTCTCTCTTATTTTACAAGGTTTACATAAGGAGGGAATGCCTAAATGGAATTCTGGAATGGGAAAGGAGCAAATATTAGAGACCTATTCTGCACAACTCCAAAATTCCTGAAACTCCACGGAAGTTATTTTTGGAAATAATAAAAAAAATATTGAGCGGAAGAAATACATCAGGGGGGCCTCCACCTGGCCACGAGGGTGGGGGGCGCGCCCTACCCGCCTGGGCGCGCCCCCTGCCTCGTGGGCCCCCTGTTGGCCCTCCGGTGCCCATCTTTTGGTATATGAAGTCTTTCGAACGAAGAAAAATCATAAGCAAGCTTTTGGGGAGGAGACTCCGCCACCACGAGGCGGAACCTTGGCGGAGCCAATCTAGGGCTCCGGCAGAGCTGTTCTGCCGGGGACACTTCCCTCCGGGAGGGGGAAATCATCGCCATCATCATCACCAACGCTCCTCTCATCAGGAGAGGGCAATCTCCATCAACATCTTCACCAGCACCATCTCCTCTCAAACCCTAGTTCATCTCTTGTATCTAATTCTTGTCTCATAGTCTGGGATTGGTACCTGTAGGTTGCTAGTAGTGTTGATTACTCCTTGTAGTTGATGCTAGTTGGTTTATTTGGTGGAAGATCATATGTTGAGGTCCATTATGCATATTAATACCCCTCTGATTATGAACATGAATATGCTTTGTGAGTAGTTACGTTTGTTCCAGAGGACATGGGAGAAGTCTTGCTATTGGTAGTCATGTGAATTTGGTATTCGTTCGATATTTTGATGAGATGTATATTGTCTATCCTCTAGTGGTGTTATGTGAACATCGACTACATAACACTTCACCATTATTTGGGCCTAGAGGAAGGCATTGGGAAGTAATAAATAGATGATAGGTTGCTAGAGTGACAGAGGCTTAAACCCCAGTTTATGCGTTGCTTCGTAAGGGGTTGATTTGGATCCATATGTTTCATGCTATGGTTAGGTTTACCTTAATACTTTTGTTGTAGTTGTGGATGCTTGCAATAGAGGTTAATCATAAGTGGGATGCTTGTTCAAGTAAGAACAACACCCAAGCACCGGTCCACCCACATATCAAATTATCAAAGTACCGAACGCGAATCATATGAACGTGATGAGAACTAGCTTGACGATAATTCTCATGTGTCCTCGGGAGCGCTTTTCTCCATATAAGAGTTTGTCCAGGCTTGTCCTTTGCTACAAAAAGGATTGGGCCACCTTGCTGCACTTTATTTACTTTTGTTACTTGTTGCTCGTTACAAATTATCTTATCACAAAAACTATCTGTTACCACTTATTTCAGTACTTGCAGAGAATACCTTGCTGAAAACCGCTTATCATTTCCTTCTGCTCCTCGTTGGGTTCGACACTCTTACTTATCGAAAGGACTACGATAGATCCCCTATACTTGTGGGCATCAGCTTCGCAGCACGTTTTCCTCAGGAGGGCACACGGCAAGGATCACCCACCGCTCAGGAGTTCATCACCAAGACCACTCAGGAATTCCAAGACGCAAGGGCCATGCGCCACGACCGCCGCTCACGAGGCGTAGCTCCCCATCCAGGCGAGGATGCCGGGCTGCGCGTCTGCATCGACGCATTGTGGCTCAACAGGCCCCTTCTCGTGAAGCTCTTCTGGCCATCGCGTGTGGGACGCTGCAAGGGTCCACCGCACAGCTACGTTCGCATGCCCTTTAGCCTGCCGAGCATGTCGTTGTCAGCATATCAACACAACATGCAGCGTATCCTGGCGGCTCAGGAGGCCAGGCACCACGCCGTCTTGGCGGAGATGGAGACGGTCCTCAGGGAACCACCTGAGTCCCCAGAGCCTCCCGAGGCTCAGGGCCCCGGTGGCCCATGAGGAGCTACCCCTTCGTTGCACGCCTTCACCGCCTCAACCCTCCTTCACAATGTAACCGGTGACATTTTCCAAGTTCATTTAGCTGGGAGCGCCCCTCAGGCTGCATTATTCCCAGGCCGCGTGGATCCGTCCCTGTGGCGTGTATCCTTTCGTTATGTCTTTAGCTTACCTTGATGGGGGCGCCCCACGGGTTGCATCATCCCCAAGCCGCTCGGGCCTGACCCAATGGCATGTATCTTTCTGCATTTACCCATGTTGATTTTCCTTTCATGCTTAATCTGCCCGATTGCCACCTGCCATGGGTCCACCCCTCCATCATGCAATTCGCTTGCACGTTGAAAGGGGGGCTCCTGAGCATCGCGACTCAGGAGCTCTTACTGGCTCTCCAGCCCTCATCCTCTGGCCTTGACCACGGCATCGCGACCTGGCATACCAGCGGCGGCTGAGCTCGCTCGAGGGCCGGGACCTGAGGACGTATAGCGATTGCACCTAACCGTCTGGCAGGAACACACAGCTGTCAAAGACTCAAGACCAGGCGCAACCCTCCTTGAGGTAGGGCCTCGTGAGTCCCACGCTGGCTAACGAGTGCCCAGATACACCTCGCAGCCCTGCTGTGCAAGCCACGTGTCAGGGCGGGGCTGTACACGCCCCGGGGGCTCCTCCCGGAGGGGGCCTCCCTCCCACGCACAAGTGGAAGCACCATGCTCCGCGTTGGCCGTCGACACTGACGAGGAGCGGCTATGCCCATGCACAAGCGGAAGCACTATGCTCCGCGCTGGTGATAAACAACTGAGGCCGGCTCCACGGTCGTACCAACCTCAGGGAGCCCCACAGCTCAGCGTCCGGCCTCACCGCAACGCCTCCCCTCGGGAGAGCCGCGCGAGAGGGCTCGACACGGGGGCTGCGCTCGGGTCACGCCCAATCGTACGCCACCCAATCAGGTCTCCAGGGCCTAGGGGCTGCGCTCGGGTCACGCAAGCGCACGCCGCTCAAACGAGTCTCCCGGACCTGGTCATCGCACGCCCCTCCCGAGGCCTCGGTGAGGGTAGGTATGGAAATTGTTTGCGCGTCAAGGGGGACTCCTGAGCATCGCGACTCAGGAGCCTAACTAGTCCTGTAGCCCCTCACTCCTTGGTCCGTCCCGGTCTCCGGTCGGCCCAACGGCGGTTGAGGTATGCGCGGGGCCGGGCTCTGCCGACGTAGAACATTAATGTACCCTCGCGCACTCTTCCTGTAAGCCGTTTGCGCATCAAGAGGGACTCCTGAGCATCGCGACTCAGGAGCCTAACTGGTCCTGTAGCCCCTCACTCCTTGGTCTGTCCTGGTCTTCGGTCGGCCCAACGGCGGTTGAGGTATGCGCGGGGTCGGGCTCTGCCGACATAGAACATTAATCTACCCTCGCGCACTCTTCCTGTAAGTCGTTTGCGCATGAAGGGGGACTCCTGAGCATCGCGACTCAGGAGCCTAACTGGTCATGTAGCCCCTCACTCCTTGGTCCATCCTGGTCTCCGGTTGGCCCAACGGCGGTTGAGGTATGCGCGGGGCCGGGCTCTGCCGACGCAGAACACAAAGAGGACAGGAAGAAAATCGCAAAATCTCGAAGCAAGTATTACAAAACATATCATCCTCACAATATCAAATGAAAGTTTAACGCCTCCATGAGGCCTGATGCATATTACAGGAACGAAACAGGAGAGTAGCCGCAGGTCACCCCTGGACACCGCCATCGCCTGCAGATGGTTCTCCTCCTTGGGTAACGACGTCTTCACCTGCACCACTAGCCGCAGGATCGGTGGCATCGCCAGACAAGGGTGTGGAGGCAAAGCCGCGGAACTTCTTCAGCAGGGCCTCCACCTGACCTTGCACGGCTGCGGCGGCGGCTGCGATGATCATCGACCACAGGCTCCAAAGACTCGTCAAGACAAGCGCTGGGGTCGCGAAGGTGCAGATGGCTGAAGACACGAGTCAATGCAACTGAAGACAGGACGCGAGCCTTTGCCTCTACTATGGGACCTATACCATCCACAACTTCCTCAAGCGCCTTCACCAAGAGGGGAAGCAGCAGGGCGGGGCCGTCCTCATCGGTGGTCAGCAGCCTCTCCAAGCCGTGCTCGTAGAGCGTCTTCAGTGCCTTGCAAGACCTCTCATCGAGATCGGCAAAGGCCACGCGGTCTTCGGCCAGGACCCGCGCCTTGGCGTCAAGATCAGCCTCCCTTGCCTTCACCTTCCGCTCCAGTTCTTCCAACCGGCTGCGCTCGGCAGCTTGCGTCCTCTCCAACTCCCCTAGCTCAGCGTCATGGTTCTTGACGGCGTCCTCCCGGGCCCTCATCTCCTCCTCCTTCGCCTGGCGGCCGCGTGTTTCTTTGGCATGCTTGTTGCGGAGGCTCTTCAGCTCGTCCGCCAGCTCTCGGCGGCGGTCGCGGGCGGCCTTGGCGTCTTTCTGTGCCGCCTCACGATTGGCTGTAGCATTGGCGGTGCTTTGCTTCTCCTTCTCTGAAGACGCCGACACAGCTCGGCGTCGCGGACCGCCAAGTCGAGTGAAGCCAAAGAGGCGATTCGAGGCGCCGACCACCGAGCACGGGTCCGCTTCAGAGATTTGCTGCAGGTGGGTCATCTCCGAAGAGCACGCTCGGGACAGCAGCAGGCGTAAGAACACAGGAGTGGTGGCGCGGCAGCGGAAGGAGGCGGCGTCGTCACCAGGGCCTGGGAGGCTGCGGGTTCCGGAGTAGTCGGAACCTCATCAGCCGAACCAGGCGCCGGTACCTCCTGAGCCAGTGGGGGCGTGGGGGCTGACTCCCCATGGCGATGCCCCTCTTGGCCTCGCGAGGGCGACCGGGTTGGGGAAGTGCGAGTGCTGCTGCCTCCTTTCCCCGCGGAAGGAGGCGTGGCCGTCGTATCCTCCTTCCTTTTCTTCGCCGAAGGCATCGGCCTGATCAACCAAGGGTGAACGTTGGGAAATAACAAGTACAAGCAGGGACAAGACGAAGCTCAAGGCACTTGCCGATCCACCGCGATGTATTCCACCTTCCGCTTGGGGATCTTGAAGCCAGAAAGTTTGGGAGCCTGGGAAGTAGGCGCGCGGGTTCCGGGGGAAGAAGACGACGCAGCAGGAGGGCTGGAGGCAGCCCCAAGCGGCGTCAAGGCGGAGACAGCATCCCGAGGGATCAGTGACGACCTACTCCTTGTCGGGACGACGGGCAGTTCTCCCTCCTCCTGGCGGGCGTCGACCTCGGTGTCGTCAGGAAGGGCGCGAAGGATTTCAGCCTTGCTCAAGGGGGAGTTTTCCCCCATCTCTTCGAGGGTCACCTCCGAGTCCCCCTCCTCTTCCTTCCCCCCGCCGGACTCGTCGGAGGACACCTCCACCGGCTTCGGTGCTGCAGGGGCTCCTGTGGGCGCCGGCGGCACCGGCCCGCGCGCGTCGAAGGTTGGCCTGGAGGCGACAAATTCCTCCCAGTCCTTGCGATGGAACAGAGGGACGAAGGCGCTCGGTGGGTACTCCTGGTTGTCCCCAACTATGAGGCGCAGAACAGCGGCCGGTTAAATGCATGCCAGGGCCCCTGGCCTCAGGCGGGTCTTGTCCCCTTCATCTCCAAGCTTCCACAGGGGACGCGCGCGCGCCTGAAGTGGAGCAACTCGCAGCATCAAGAACTCCCTCAGGAGCATGACCCCCGTCACCTTGGCCGCCTTCGCGTTGCCCGGCTTCAGGTCGGTCGTCATCTGCCCCAACACAGACAACGCTCGCTCATCAGCGAGCTCTGCGCGGGGCCACCCCTTGTTGAACTGGGGTGCCTCTGTTGGCAACACCAAACGCGGATGGGCGCACTTGGCGTCCATCATGACCATTTTGGCTCGGATGTTGTTGGCCCTCTTCCCGGTGCTCGAGATTGAGTTGGCCTTGCCAGATGCGACGAAATTGACACACTCGGAGATGTGTCCATCGCTGACGTGAAGGAAGAATAAGTGGCGTAGAAGCGCCACAGATGGCATCACACCCAGGTACACCTCGCAGTAGTAGGCGAAGATGGACAAGAGGAGGATAGAGTTGGGATGGAGGTGCAACGCCTGCAGCCCGTAGTGGTCGAGGACCTCATAAAAGAAATCGGAGAAGGGGGGAACCAACCCAACGGCGATGCTGCTCAAGAAGAAGGGGAAGAAGGTGCTTCCCTCAGGCTCCGGCACGTCAGAGGCAAGCTGGAGCTCCGTCTCCCCCCACTCATTGCTCTCCCCCGCCATCAGCAGGCGCGCGGAGGCGAGGCTCTTCTCCGTGATGGTGGGCGCTTCAAGAGCTGGCTCATACCAAGCCGGTGCCGAGGAGGCGTTGACCTTGCGCGTCGCCATGGATCGTAGATGCGGAGCAAGATCGGAGCAGATCTGGAGGTATCAGTGGCAAGGAGCGAGAAAGGGGATCTGAAGCAACGCGAGGAGGAAGCAACAAAGGCAAGCACTGTCTGCGTCAGCCTTTTGTCAAGTCGAACAGTTGCCGAGGCAGCATGGGAAGCGGAGACGCCCACGTCCAATCAACCGCCATGCGTCAACCGAGGCCGCATGCTTTTGAGGGCCGCGGCGCTCCGTACTTGACCTTTGGCTTCGCGTCGAAGCCAAGCCCGGGCGCGCCTTGGGCCCGGGGGCTACTGTCGGCGTTCTGGGAACGGGGGTCCCCAGACTTGCCTATGTGCGGCCCACGGCGTGGCTAAGCTAGTAGGCCGTACGACCCATCTTCATCGACAAGGCGTTCAAGACCCTCATGAGGGGCCAAACCTCGCGGGGCGGCCGACGCAAGACCTCCGGAGCGGCCTAGCCAGGCAGGCTCGCGAGGAGCAGAGATATCAAGGCGGGGCAAATCTCGCGAGGCTCGCGTGACGTGAGCAGTGACGATCGGCGCCAGGCGGGCGCCAGCGCGCGCAGCGTCCTTATTTCCTCTTTGGTGCTAAGGAAGCAGGCGCAGGCGCGGAGTACCGAGGCATCAAGCAAAGGTTTCCATATTGGTGCAACGAGACCAAAGGCCAGCAGGACGGCAAGACGGAGGTCACCATGGACCCCAAGACGGCGTCACCACCAGAGCCTTTTGCAGGCGAAGACCACCTTTGTCAGGATAGCTTGTACTAGTTGTCCCCTTTCAGATTGGCCCGCCGTTGTTGGCTCCCTTTTCGCTTAATATTTGGGGAGAGGACCAGGGCCTATATAAGTAGAGCTAGCCACCACAGCAAGGAGCAACTGAGCCTGAACTGATCGAGTCCTCACCCACACAAGTTTGACAAGCACAAGAACACCTCATCCTCAGGAGGCTGTTATTCCCCTTGTACTGTTCATCATCAGCCCAAGAGGCAATCGACCACCACCACACTGGAGTAGGGTATTACACCACAACGGTGGCCCGAACCAGTATAAACCTCGTGTCTTTCTGTGTTGTGAGTTCGTCGAGTTCGTCCGCGAGATCTTAGCGAGCTAGGGCGTGGATCGATAGGAGGGAAGGAACTTCACGCGCACCCTAGAGTTCGAACCTTAATGGTGTGTTTGCTTTCTGTCATGGGATGGAATATAATGGGTCGGACCCATCCAAAATGACCATTCTCGCGTTTGCCTCGTCGTAGGAACCGGAACCCACCAGTCCCCAGGAACGGCATATTCACTCATTATCCGGAATTGGGCAGTTCCTGAAAACGAGCGGACAACGCTGAACGCCTCACTGCCCCGGCCCTCATCCTCTTCGTTGTCTCTCTCCGCCACGGTGCGCCGCCAGCCGCCACCCCTCGTCTCTCTCCCCGTCTGATCTGCGACGCCGCCAGCCACTCCCGCGTCCCCCCCCCCTCTCTGGCGCCGCCACTCCACCCAATCTTGCACGCGCCGCCACTAGCAGCCCCACCGCACGCGGCATGACTCGCCACCGCCGCATCCTCGCGCTGGTGCTTCTTGCCGTCGCGCTCGCGGCTCTCTCACTCGTCTTCTTCAGCCGGTCATGGAGGCCGGGCGCACCTGAGGTGCCCATCTTCGGTCGCCGCGAGCTCGTGCACGTGGTTCTTCTGGTTCTGGTTTCCCTCATCTCTCTTGGTGCGGCGGCGGCGTGCGGGCCGCTGACCGGCTAGGCGACAGGCAACATACATGCACTAGGCAGCGACTCAGCTGCGCAGCAAGCAACACCAATAAGCGGAAGCGACTAACAGCAATCTCCAGTGTTATTACGATGCAACTTCTGATGATCACTCGTCGCATTCGCCGTCCATTGATTTTTCCAATCCTGTGACGTTGCAGAACGATGAGTTGTGACTACCTGAACTTTTATTTGTTCTGCACTGCAGCGTCTAATGTACCGTTCTCTGAATCAGTTTAATCAAGTGTTTAGTATAGTTCAGTCTAGTTTTCTATCAAGATCTAATTCAGTATGAATCAGTGTAATCAAATGAGATGAACAATTCTATTCCATTCCATCTCTCCAACCAAACACTAAAATGTAATCATTCCATTCCTCACAATTGCTCCTACTAAACATAAAGACGGAACCAACCCGTTCCGGTAAAATGGAACCGTTACATTCCGTTCCACTTCGTTCCCGAACCAAACACACCTTAATGGTTTTGTCGGAACCCAGACCCAACAGGCACATTCCGCGGATCGATGCTTTGGTTAGAGAAAGATTAGCCGCAGGCTTGCAGTGTTTAGCACGAGATACGATTCGTGCTCGCTTTCGGTTAGGCGGTAACGGTCGGCCAGCTGGGCCAGCAGTGCTGCTTGACCCGCTTTCGCAGACTTGGGTTTTACCCAAAGGTAAAAAGGACGGCTGCTTCTCTCAGTGATGGAGAACCAGGTGGAGTGGTGCGTCAGATTACCGCACGCGCACGGAGTTGGTAAATTGTTTGCTCACCAACCCGTGGCCTAATTTTGTGATCGACTCGTTGTACAGATGCACAACGCACGTATCTGCTCGACTGGTTGATGAAGGGCAGCCGTGGTTAAAAACTTGTTAAGATGGTTTGCCGCTTCATTCATTCCAGCTGGATGCAAGTTAGGCATGAACCGCATGGCACGGGGTGCATCCAGGCGAGAGAGAACATTTTTCCGAACCGATTCTGATGCCGCTGGAGTGGATTCGCATCGAATCCAGGCAGAAAAAGCGCGGGAGCCAGCGGGAGCCGAGGAGTAGTGAAGTGAAAGACACGCGCAGGCAGGCCAACTCGATTCACGTTGATTCCATCGGGTTAGTTGGGCCAACGCGATTCACGTCGATTCCCCCACTGGGCCAGTGCGCCTGGGAATATGTCTGCTCCAGCTCACGACGGATTGTCTTAAAAAGAAAAACTCACGACCGTTTTTTTTCTTGAAACGGACGACGGATTCATCCTTTCATTCCTTCATTCATTCATTCTCTGAACCAACTAGCCGCAAAAGTCCGCAGAATTTCTTCTATCTGGCCTGGGAGCATTAGCGTTGCTCTCTTTATTCATCATTCGGCCAGCAACTAGGCTAATGATGCTGGCAAAGTGAATGCGATGGGAATGAATCTAGGTGTACTAAGTGAGATCGGGTCGAATGGATCCCCGAGATCATGGGAAACGTGTAGTACCTTTTCTTGCAAACTTGCATCATTTACGGTTTGATGCCTGCCGATTAGTTCCGCACTCCGGGCCCGCTGTCACTTGCGGTTGATACTCCACTCGCCGGATGCCAAATTGCGCATCGTTTGAACAGAGAGCGTAGGAAGTGCGCCATTTCACAAGAGGCGGACGCAACTCACGTACTGTAATCAGGAAAAAGAGAAGGAAGCGTACAAACCGTTAGATATCGACTTGATTTCAGGGAGACTAAATCAAGTGGTCATTTCACGGCACGATGAAATCGCGCGGCATGCAAAAAGCACACCATATAGACATGTAATCGGTGGGCGAAGCCCACATCCTTCGGCCCTGTTTGGATTGTGGTTTCCTTTTCAAATACCCGTGTAGCAAATACAGACCTCGGGCAGTTGTTTTGTTTCCAGCCAGAAATTGTTCAGCGGTCAGTAAAATACAAGTGTAAACTAAACACGGGGGTGTTGAAATACAACCATTCCAAGCGCGGCCTTAGCCTGTTATTGCATCACGCTGGTCCATCAAAGCAAGTTGTGGAGTGCACAGTCTGAACACATGGAACTGACGGAAGAAACGAAAAATAAAGCAGGCAGATGCAAAGATACTACATTACCTGAATCAACATCAACTAGCTAGGAGGGACCACGGCCTCGTCTGAATACTTGTAGAGTAGTAGTGGTGGTCTAGGAGAGATGAACCAATCGCCGTCGGCGGCGGCTCAATCGGCGCCACCGCCACCGGCCGCTGCAACTGCAACCGCAAAGAAAAGTATCGACAGGACCACCACCGCAGTCAGTGGTTGTCAACTTGTCATGGCAGCCGTAGGTAGACGATGGACCTGAGCAGTAGATGGAGGTACCATGGGATGATGCGATTCATGACATGGCGATGCATATGAGGCTACGGATCGTTACATTCAACCGTCAATTCTTGATCTAGAGATCGTGTATGGTTACCTAGAGGTTGGAATGGAGACGCCGCTTGCATGGATGGAGTTGGAGTCAACTGATACTCGAGGTGTGCGCACCTGTGCTGTCTTTTGGAAATAATTTAGTCTTGTGAGAGTACAGTCAGTGCCCACTGAATTTGAAGGGACGTTTCCAGCTTTCTTTCCATATAAAGAAGCCCTCTGAAGAAACTTGGCCTACTGTCAGAAAACGAAACAAAAACTTGGCCTGTGCCTTGGATCATTTGTACAAGTTTAGACTTTCTAAGTTCATCAGCAACCTAGTATAGAATACTGCTACTAGTACACGAATTAAGACGTCTTGTGGGTTGATCTCTGAAGTTTTATTCGCTAATGCTAGATTCAAGTCACAAATTGAACAGTACATAGGCAATGTGACGCAAAAAGGAACGATGACTACGCGCAAAGACAGGCCTACCTTCAACACCTGGAACAGTGCACAAGCATGGTAGCACCAAAGACCAAAACACAACGACAGCGCAGAGGGAGGGACACAATCACACAAAGCTAAGCAGACACAACAGCGCTTGAGATCTCAACGCCAAGCGAACACGATGAATCGAACTCGTCCGAGGCTCGCTGCAAGAACCGCCGTGGGTACATCCGTATCGTCGGCGCATTCATGCTCGCAAACCGCCTCGCACTGGTCCGGTGAACCCGGCTACGAAAAGCAGCCACTGGAGCACCGGGTGAAGGAATCGAAGCCGGCGGTCCCGGCATTCTAGATAGGGCCGCTGCAGGACTTCAGACGATGCCGTCAGGTCGTCCTTGTCACTGGCGGCGGCCGCAGCCCGCAGAGGCAATGCACATGGCCAGGAACGTGACGGCGATGACCCTTGATGCGGATGTGCAGGTGGCCATACACCATGGTGGTCACTTGTCGTGCTCTTCCTGAGAAAGCTCTGGCTCTCGGCTTCACTCACCTCAACCGACTCTCACTGCAGAGCTACAACTGTCCAGGTTGGCTTGAGAGCAATATACACAGATAATCTGGGGCAACACCAGTTGAACTTTCAATTTCCCTGTGATGATCTGATCGCCGGAAATATCCTAGTGCACACAGTTGTTGCCCTGGGATGGATCAAGGCGCTGATTGGGCTGCTCGGCGTCAACTGTTAATATGGGACTGCCCCAGGAGTACATGTGCATGCACCAACCATCGTTCTATTCTGAAGGCTAAAAACTGTTGAGTGGTGGGTGGTTACAACTCGCCCAGGGTGGGTGGCGACTATGAACACTGACAACGGAGAAGGAAGGGTTCATCAGGGGCTGGCGGCACAACCTCGTGGCGTCGGCGTCGGCTGGTATGCAGATCACCATGTGATTACTGAGTACACGCCCCAATCAGCGGTTCTGAGAGCTACAGATTGCTGGATGATTGGGACACAATTGGTCCCAGTTAAATGAGCTGCACTATCAGATAGCGCTACCAAGTGCCAAGTGCCAAGTGCGAACAAATGGTATGTCAAATCCTGAACCAAATGTGACTTTTTACCGATGGACAGGCATCCAAGCATTCAAATCAGTGGCCACTGCATTGCAGTAATAGGTAGGGATGACAGGATTTGAACCTGTGACATTTTGTACCCAAAACAAACGCGCTACCAAGCTGCGCTACATCCCTTTTCCAAATTAAATTGTTGTACAATGCCATTGTACACAATTCCTGTCTTCTTTTCCACATCATAATTTTCTTCTTCTTTCTATTTTCTTCTTCTTTCTTTCTCTATCTATATATAGAACCCTCGTGTCATTTCTTCTTTTGGTCTCATATAATTAAGGAATTATATACATATAAAATCCAATATAATTTCGCCTATAAAAGAAGGATTACTTTTCCTTGGTAATATATAGGAAGAAGGGGTCATCTTTTTCTTTTTTAGGGATAGGAAAATTTCGTCGATATGGTTCATTTTATATATAGCGTAACAATCTTGGGCAAGAGTTTATGATCGGTGATCTAACGTCGTCCTCCGCCGATCAATAATGAACTTGAGAGGCAAAAGGAACAGCAGCCTATCAGGTTACCGGCATCACTTCCAACTTTTGGAAGGCCCTTCCAGGAACGGCAGACGCTGCTCAAAAGCAGAACAAACAAGCGAGGTGCAAAGACTAGATGTTCCCGATCCCACGTTACAGATAAGGCATATCTCAATCAGTAGCATAATTACCTAACGAGTACTGTTACCTAATCAGTAGCATAATAACAGACTAGACGTTTCATCCCTCAAGCTTAACAAGAAAATGAGGAACTGGTTGATCCTATAAGCAGCCCATTCCACAAAGCGACCAAATGGATCAGATCAGGCTAACAATGCATGTCAGCAGTCTCATGAACAAACACAAAATGGCATAAACTAACCTCCCTACAGCAAACACAACATGAGTTTTCAAAAAAACATAACTTTGATAGGTCCGCAACAAACTTGAATATTATCGATAACAGAAAAAAAACAAAAGGATAACCTATTTAGTTAAATAAGTATGCAAATATTAACTCATTCAGTAACCTCCACTTAATGTTTTTGGCCAGGTTGTAAACAGCGATTCCTTAAGTGGTAACCAGTAAATAAAAATTGCCAAATTTCAGGTAGGTTCACATTACTACAGAAATAATATCTCTAGAAGCCATGTTTCAGATATTGGCACTGTTTATTACCTGGAATAAATTTCAGCACTGCGTGAATCTGAGATGTAGGAAGGTTGCTCAATTTCTAGCATAGAACATATCACTTTGAAACAATCTTCAGATGTTCGTTCAGCATCAGTTACCTGGGAACAAAATGCCTTCCAATTCTACAAAAGAGAGTAATTCTAGGTCAATGTTCTTTCTATTCTATGTCAGAGTAATTCCCGTTATTGCATTGGATATGCTACGTTGCTTGTACTAAAGAGTCTAAGGTAACTTCAAATGTGACCTGTTTCTGACATTCATTTCATCCAAATCATGAGCAGTGATGACCTGCTGACCTGCACACATTTTCCTATATATAGAAGAGGACACAGAATAATATGAGTTCTTCAACCTCAAGCTGACGGTGGTGTCATCTGATGCCAATAAGCTTAAATAAGCAGAAAAGAGACGGGCGCATCTAAAAATTTGATGACAGACCTGTATGTATGCTTATGTCACGAATAAATGGTCAGTTGAAATATGCTACTGGTAAATCACCAGCAAAAGGCCAAAAACACACATGTGTAGCCAAGAAAATGATCGTGTTCAACTGATCCCAAAATCACAATCCAGCAAAGTAACACCATTCTCTTCATAATTTGTTTGTCCCTAAATTTATATGCTTCACTGCTTCAGCCATTTGTGCAACACGAAACTAGTTCATTGGAGAGGATTTGGATGATATGCAGTAGTTATACTTGGGCACACCATTTGCATATGTACTATGGTTTCACATTCGAAAGAGTAAATGTATGCAGAGAACCTCCCCTGAATCATTTTATTGTAAAGCAATATACTGAATGTAAATCAAAAGTTTCCCTACAATTTCTAGCACTGTTAATCATTTTTCTGAGCATGAACAACGATTTTAGCTGCCCAGAATTATGACATCTAGCACTAATAATCATTTTCCTGAGCATGATCAAAGTTTTTAGATGCCCATAATGTTCCAAGAATTATGTGAATACTGTAGCATATATGACATGAAATATACTGGTAGCCAGACAGGCATTAAAACCCTTCCTGTCTTTACAATGTTTGAATACCCTATTTTGTTTCTGCAAGCAATGATGCTTATGTGACCATAAGATGAGGAATATTCCTTCTCACAATAAACACGAACCAGTCAACCACAGATCAATGTACAGGGAAGCAACATCCACCTCACACAGAAAAGCTGAGGTTACAATAAATTAAACCACACAAGAACTCTGGAAATTTCAGTATGCGTATATTAATAATGCATAAGCAACAGCATATCATATCAGGTTCAGTTTCTTTAGCTGTTGCATTAACAATAGGTAAAATTGCAAACAAGGCAAAAATGAACAACTAAGTATAGTAGGATCACTATAGTGAAAGTTATCAATAAATATTAATACACTGGATGCAAATAAGAAGCAACGATGAGAATGATGCAACTTGCGTAGTAATAACACAGCAGATTGTCCTGCTACTGATGTAGTGCGCCAAATTCAACACATGTGCACGCACAAAAACATAGGTTAAGTTAACTCTCAAAAGTACAATAATAAGATAATAAAATACTATGATTAAAAACATAAAGAACAGAACCAATGTTCAACTGTCTTGAAGGAAAACAGTAATCAACAGCGGCACTATAGACAAGTTAAGAAGGTTGAATTGATTAATCAGCCTGTATATATCAGGGAAGATAGGTTACTTTGAAGCTCCACCTACAGACACTACATTAAATTGGTGCAAGCTTATGACATTCTAGCATACAGAATTTACAAGACCTTCCTGGTATCAGGGGTGAATCACAAATCTCACACAAGTCCATGTCTAAAACTGACATCTCCTGCATCGCCACTGGAATCTAAACCTACAGGTGAATCATACCACTTGGGCCCAGAGTAGAATCCGTCTATTTGTATGCCTAACAAACTTGAGTCAGTTACCATGGTATCATCATGCATCAATGGCTTAATAATCTTGGAATCCTCGCCACCATCTTCATCCCCACAGTTAAGAATACTCTTTTCATCAAAGTCACCAACATTCTCCTTCAGCATCCACTTATCACACTTTGGGCTATCACCCATTAGCATCTTCCTGTCCTCGCACTCTGCTGCCATTCTATCCCATGAGACGATGGGCCCAAGGCTTGAACCAAAATCAGTATCATCGTCATCAAGCATGTCATCCTCCTTGCAGAATGCACCGTCGTGATGATCTAAATGGTGCGACACATCACCAGTCGCCCATCCCCCGACCTCATTGCCCATCATCAATGTCTCCTCTGGCTGGTAAGTGTTGCCATCCAAATTAAACTTCCTAATCCTGTGCAACACCTCAGATAGCTCATTGGAAAGAGAACCCAATAGCTCTGGGTGCATCTTAGCCACCTTCCCTTCTAGGGAGACCACCTCTGCTCTGAGTTCCCGGACTTGTTGCAAGACTGCCTGATGCGAGTCATCAATGTCAACATCTACATCCCCCTTAATCGTAAAGCTAGGCTCACCTTCCTCATTGACATCATAAATGTCTGGATCAAACTCAAATGTCCCCTGATGCCCAACTAACCTGTGAACAATCCGAGCACTGCCATCAAGTGGCCCGGGCTCATGACCTGAGTGCACGGGCGTAAAGCTTGAACACTGCAGTGCCCTCTTCTTGGTATACAAAACTCTTGTCTTTCTCGTTATAATTGGCTATGGGCACAATAGCCCTGATACGGAACCCACAGCCACACCTCTTGGATTGGTATGGCTCCCGCTTCAGCCCCCGTGGCTTCTTCGCCTCAGAGACACTGGCTGAAGAGGACACAGTATTCCCACTACTTGAAGTTGGCACTCCAGCACGATGGCATGCATAATCCTTCACCTCGGCCATGAATGGCTTATACCTTATATACTTCTGCCTAATACAGAGGACCACCTTGTGCTTGGCAGCCAGCTGCTGTAGCCGGCGTGGCACGTCTCGTGCCGGCACATCCAGCGTCTCCGTATATTCAAACCTGCGGCGCCGCTTACCACGTCCTGGCGATGAGATAGCAGAATCAGGCTGTCCAGCAGGTGCAGCCTTACAAACGGGGCACGCAGCAACACATACCCTGACAAATGATTCGGGAATACCATAGAATTTGGCTCCCACAGTCCAGGCCTGCCTGATACGCTCGACGGTGTCCTTGAGGCCGAGGTGGCGGAGCAGGTCCGGGTCCGCGTGCGCCTCCGAGACTATGTCCAGCCACTGGCCGACATGGGAGACGCGCTGCGCAGGGTTGGACTTGAAGTGGAGGTGGCGGCCATCGGCCGAGGCGGCGAGCTTGTCCTGGATGCGCTTCCACGCGGTGAGGTAGGCGGTGTCCTCGTTCCGGTCCTTCCAGACCGCCCGCCAGGAGGCGAGCACAGAGGGGGAGGTGGCGGCGCGGACCTCCTCGGCGACGGCGGGGCGGCCGGCGAGGATGCAGCGCAGCATGAGCGCGTGCGAGGCGGCGGTGAAGGTGTAGAACTGCGAGGAGATGTGCGGCGTTGGGTCGACGGGCGGCAGCGCGGGCGAGGAGGCGACGGGGCCCCCCGGGCTAGGGTTCGGGCCGCCGGGGATTTGGATCAGCGCCTCGTCGTCGGCGTCGACGTGGAGGAGGTAGCTGCAGGGGCTGGGGTTCGGGGAGCCGGGGTCCGGGTCCGGCGGGTGGTGGGATTTGAGGTAGGAGGAGGAGGAGGGGAGGAGGGGATTCATGGGGGCGACGGTGGGGGAAGGCGACGAGGAGGTCTTCGGCATATCCGCGGATTTTTTTTATTTTCTGGGGGAATTCGCTTTCCTCTTCCAATTTCACTGCGCCTGCTGTTCGTTATATATATATCTGCCTCTAGTCTCCGGTTGTTATGTTATCGGCTGCGCGTCGCCGGGACTCTGTGAGCTTGTGCCACCGCAGCTGGGCCCAATCGTGGGACGCGTGAACTGAGCCCTTCTGTCAGTGACTCTGGTGGGTTTGGTTTGAGTTACTTTTTCTTGGTACTGGCTCTGCTCGGCTGTTCGGAGAGGGACGACTCGTCTAACGATACCATAGGAACACTGCAGGCGGGCCATACCTATGCGTCTCTCTACTCTCGCTGGTGGTCTACCGGTATGGAAGCCTACTGATGGGGCCGGTAGTTCGCTGGATTTTGGATTTTGTACGGTCTCTGGTCACTGGGTCCCTTCTCATAACCCATGTGTCAGTCTCTATTGTATACTACTATTAAGACCCTGGGCTAAAATCGGTGCCAAATCCACTTTTGACACAGATGCCCCATTGCCTAGACGGTGGCACAAGATTTTTTTTTTTTGAAAAACCCCATCCATATATTAACTAATTAACAAGATTCTTACAATCGTTCATGGCGCAAGAAAATTTCAGGGCACCGAAACACCTACTTGCTCCGATGCTAAACTCATCTAAGTAATAAAAAGAAATCCATTTCACATTCTAGTTATCTCAATTTTATGCGCGAAGCAATAGCATGAATTGTACCTTCGCTTCAGTCCATCGTCTCTGGTGAGCTCTTTGTCGCCTGTCGCCGCCGCTGGACTTTGCACGACAACGGTGTGCACCCTGCCGGTCTCCTAGGCTCTACCGCCTCCCGCTTCGCATGGCCCCCGCCTCCTGGTCATGAGATCGTGCCACCATGACCACCACCCTCTGGCTGCAACCTCTGTCCCCAGATGTGAGCTAGACCCGCCTGCGACCACGCCTCTGGGGGACCCGACACCAGCAACCTCCATTGCGAGGTCGCCCCGCTCAACCTCCGCCCGGTGATGGCCCGCCTAATTCCTCCGCCGCAGAACCTCCATCCGACATGGATTTGATGGGCGGATGTTGAATCAAGAAGAGGATGTGAGGAAGGAGATGGATCCGCTTGAACTGAATTGAGATTTTTTGCCCTGCTGTCTGCAAAGGATGCGGAGGAAGTGAGGAAAAGGCCATCCGAAGGAGACGCTGGCAGGGCTTTTTTAACGAGGGAGAGGAAGACTCTGGTAGTTGGGTTGATTGGTTTGTTTATGCACGTGGGTCTGTGTGCATAGCGCTGCCAAAAGTTTTTCGTCTGACATCGACACGTAGGTGGCATGCTTTTCAGTAATATGACACCGAATACATAATGGAAGGCCTAAGTGTAGAAATGAGTGTTACACGTAGAGTCCTATTGGAGAATTTATAAGCCTTGTGCTAAAAAATAAATTTGTCCAATACCCTTAAGAATTTAACTTTCGATTCCAAGAACAAGGTTCCCCTAGAAAAAAATCAAGAACTAGAAATTATCATCTTTAACGGACAAAAGAACGAAGCATTAAAATATCATGTACCCATCACCTTCAACTGAGTAGTTTAATCACATATTTGCATTATTATTTTTACCTTTATACTCTCTCGTGGCTCGCGGCTATGTAAAATTGGAATTTCCTCAACATTGGAAAATCCAAACTTTCAAAACTATTTCTTTAGATTGGACACTTCAGTTGTTAAAAAGAAGTTACTTTCATAATGCGAGATTGTATAAAGATGCGACAATACAATTTAATTATCAAAAATCCTTAGCAACCCCATCTCACTTATGAATTTTGCCCATATCTCCATATGGAGTGTCTTGTCAAAAGATTTCATTAACAACTTGGCAAAACTTGTTTCCTAAATTTCCGTTCGCCTATATTTATTAATTTACTATATGATGCCAAGAAACATGAAATGTGTTTTCATCTGTTCCTTAATCACTATAGTGTTAGCTTCAAAAATTTACAACAAGAATAGTCCAGTGGCGATCGCCTACATATCTACCATATGCACTATCGTCGTCCCTCTCACTATTATCAACCATCTCCTCCACATGCCCTTTTCCTTCCCACAAAATCCTAGACTCTTAAAGCAAGTCCAACCATAGTCCCAGATTTCTTCCACCCGCAAACTCCTTTTTGGGAACCTTCCAAATTTGAGGGACCCATATTTTACTTGGTACTCTAACCATAGCCCCCAAACTCCCCCTCTGTCTCTCCCCAATCTCCTCTCTCTCTCTCTCTCTCTCTCTCTCTCTCTCTCTGAAAATAGGAAAAAAGAAGGCATCTCTCGACGAGCTCCATGCGTCGGTGCTAAAACTGGCGGATCTTGGGTTGGGGGACCCGAGCTGGTGATCTTGGGACGATGATAACATGAAGTAAGGAGACATGGTATTTACCTAGGTTCGGGCCCTCTCGAAGAGGTAAAACCCTATGTCTGGCTCTTGTTATATTAATTATGGATGGGGTACATAGTACAAGATGGTCTACCTCGAGATCGTATGTGTGAGCTCTAACCTCTAAAAACCTTGCCTCTACGGACTAAACCCCTCGGCTTATATAGGCACTGGGTGTCGGTTCTAAACCCGACATATCTCATAGTAAGGATCCTGAGCTAGACGTCTTGGAGCGATGGTAACATGGACACAAAATTTTACCCAGGTTCGGGCTCTCTCGAAGAGATAATACCCTACGTCCTGCTTTTCATGGTATTCATATGGGGTGTAGTACAGAGTACATGTATCTACCACAAGATCGTTCTAGTGAATATCAGATCGTCTATTGACTAGCCTGGCCTCGGTTTATATAACATACCAGCCTAGGGTTTGGAAGAGTCCTTGTTTTGTGCACCAAGTCTTCAAGAGTTTTCCTTGTATGCGTCATGGGCTGCCCGAAGTGGCCCATGAGTGTACCGCCATGGGTGTCCTCATCTCAACCCACCTAGTCGGTGAGTACCCCCTGGTCCAGAACACTGTCAGTAGCCCCCTGAACCGGTCTTCAAGTTGGGGACGCTCCTTAGTTCTTCCGAACTATTCTTTGTCTTTGGCCGTTGGTCTTGAAAGCTGGTTCAACAAATATTCTCATCTCGGATCTCGAGGATCGCCGAGGTGTATTGATAACCCACAAGTATAGGGGATTGCAACAGTTTTCGAGGGTAGAGTATTCAACCCAAATTTATAAATTCGACACAAGGGGAGCCAAAGAATCACTACAAAAAAATACACTTCCGTGATGATACGTGTTTGTCACAGTAGGTCACGTTTTCTGTCATGCATGTACATCCATGACGATTTTATGACAGAATCAAGACAGTCATACCTGTGTTGTCGTAGAAGTGTTCCATGACATTACCAAAATTATCATCACCGAAGTGTCCACTTCCATGACGATAAATCGCGCATCACAGAAGTGATTTCGTCAAGGGTGACCGACACGTGGCATCCATCAGAATCTTAACGCCGTTAAGCTTATCGGGTCCAGTTTTGGATCCGATAACCCGTTAACAGCCCGGACCAATGGCGATTTTCCACGTGTAAAATCATCATTGGCTGGAGGAAACACGTGTCATCTCCCCGTTGGCACAGGTGTCACTCATCCAATGGGTGAGATGCACTTATGAAATGTTGACACGTGGACCGGCCCAAAAGTGGCCCATAAATTTTAAATGGGCTAGCTCAACTAAAGGCCCACAAGATTTTGCGGTCCATAATGGGCCGGCCCAGCAAAAGGCCCACGAGATTTTGCGAACCATAATGGGCCGGCCCAGCTAAAGGCCCACAAGATTTTGCGGGCCATAATGGGTCGGCCCAGCTAAAGGCTCGCGAGATTTTGCGGACCATCGGGTCAAGCCCGACTAAAGGCCCACAAGATTTTATGGACCATAATGGGCCAACCCAAATTTAAAGGCCCATGAGATTTCGCCGACCATAATGGGCCGGCCCAGCTGAAGGCCCAAAAGATTTTGATGACACTAGTAGGCCGGCCCATTAACAGGCTGCCATGTTTTGGGCCAAATGCCGGGCCATATTTGATCCGGTCCATTAACAATCTGCCATGTTCCGGGCCTAATAAAGGCCCATATGAGATCCATCCCGTTAAAAGCCTACCACATTCTGGGCCAAATTACGACCCAGATCAGGTTCGACCCTTTGAGAGGCTTTGGGCTAAGAGGGTGTTTGGTTACAGGGACTTAAAAAAGTCCCTTTAAGTCCCATCTAGGCCAAACAGGAGGGACTTATAGGGACTTAAAGTGGGCATTTGGGACTTATGAAATAAGACTCTCAAGGAGTCTTATAGGGACTTATAGTTGTAATATGGTCTTTTAGTCCATGTTAAGTCCCAGGAACCAAACAGGTAGGGACTTTTTAGGGACTTGGGACTTATAAGTTGGGACTAAAAAAAGTCCTAGGACTTATGAACCAAACAGGGCCTAAATTATGGCCCATATCACATTCGGTCCGTCAACTGGACGCTATGCTTTTGGGCCCACTTGATAAAGTCCCATTTAGTAATTCAGCCTGATATTAGTTTCGTCCTGTTAAAGGCCCGTTTAATATTTCGGCCCTATATATATTTCGGCCTGTTAAAAGCCCGTCATATAGTTGGGCCTAACTACGGCCTTGTTTGCATCCGGCTTGCTCACAGACGATAATCTGATTGGGCCAAACAAGGACCGAGACAATTTTGGCATGTTATAAGTCCATGATTTGATTGGCACAATCATGGGCCGGGGTTTATTTCGGCCTGCTGCCGTCCCGTGAGCTGTTCGGCACTTTCCAGGCCCAACCTACTTTTCAGCCTCCTAAAAGCCCATTGAGTTTTCTTGGGAAAATAGGGCCGGCGGTTTACTCGGTCTATTAAAGGCCCGAATTTACTAGTGGGCCAGTTTACCTTTAGGCCTGTTAACGGACCAAGATGACGGGGCCCATGATGCGGATCATACATAGTGATTTGCATGACGGCCCGATTATGTACCGTAATTTTACGGTTTGGTCGGTTTACTGCGAAGACAGAATATATATACAGTAAAATAACTGCATCATCGTGAATAAGAAAAAAAACCTAGACTATATAATAAATAAATCATGGCATATTACATCCACTAGGCATCAAAGTTCGCCACTATGATAATAAAGCACAAGCAGACAACAGATTACATACACTGGGCATCAAAGATCGCCACCAATGCAATTAAACACGCCGACAAAATAATATACAAAACCAACAACACTTCAATAGAGTTCAAGAAAGGTTAGCCTGCTGGAGTCATAGCAGAAGTACCGAAAGCAAGCCGATGAAACCGCACTTGTTTGAAAGATAAACAAGCGCATGTGATGATGTGTTTTGCACATATAAGTATCAGCGCTGACAATTCATCACATTTCTTACTGAAGAATAAAGTGACACAGTTTAAAATAGCATTAACACAATATGGTATTGTTTAGGTCAAGACATGGCAGGAAATGACATTGTGAAGGAGTTGGCAGCTTCACGACACCACCGGATTACGTATCAAGAACTCATAAGTATCAATGGTTAGTGTGCTGTCAATTTATCCCATTTCAGATTGGCAAAAAAAGATCACTTGCTCTGTATAGTTTAATTTACATGGTATGAAGAAGGAACTTGGTTGTACAACTGAAAACTTAAATTGAGAATGACAAACTTTTGTTTATGAAGTACATAATAAACTTTAAACATGCAATTTGATGCAAAACACCAAAAAATAAACAGCTGTTGCAGTCATGCCTGACCAAATATACACAACAAAGTTTTAAGGCTTGAGAAGGACAAACTTACATTATTGGTGAAGGCAGGCTCTATGAAGCCCTTGTCCATGCTGATGAGGGGGCAATTCAAGAAGTTTATGACAGAATCTTCTTCATAAGCATTGCCTTTATTCTAGATTTTGTTAAGAGTAAATATAGATGTGACAATATAAGAAAAAATGGAGAATATTTAAGATAAGATGAAGAGTGATGCTACATAACCAAGTAGCTATAAATGTAAGTACAACGATACAAGCAAAAGGTATAGCCAAGAGCAATGCAGAGCTAAACTTCTTCAATACCAACGGTGTTATCCAAACTTATGATAAGAGTAAATATAGATCTTATGTGTAGAGAATGGAGGGCAAAGGAAAATAAGCTGCAGAGTGATGGTACATGAACAACTACCTGTCAATATAAGTACACTGATAAAGGACAATAGGTACTTACAAGAACAATGCAGAGCTAAAAAAAATTCATTAGCATTGGATATATTCCACACTAATGTAACCATTCATACAAATCAGATAATTTGGAGCGAACAATTGATAAGCAAGCTATCATGCATATCTTTGTCACATAATGAACTGTATGTATGCAAGTACAAGGATACAGACAACAGTACTAACAAGAGCAAAGCAATGGGCAGCATATTTGCGATATCCTCGTCGTTCTTTTCAAACCGAATTCTTTTTGAGCAGATTTCACCGCAAAAAAGATCTGTAAGACACATGCGAAAAAGTAGAAGTTCAAATTTTCATGCGATATCATAGACAGTACCTCATCCTCGGAACGAGACCAGTGCATAACAAGGTTTTTCCATTCAATGTCTTCTAAATTTAGCACATGAGACTTCACTAGAAATTCGTTTACAGACTTGCCATCAAAGTGTGATTTCCTCAGGTAACACCGATACTGCTGCAATGCTTCCTTGAAAAGCGCAAGCAAGCTTTGCTCGTCATGACTATCCAGATTGACCCTCGCCTACTTACAACAATATAATGTAAATCATTGATGTGTTCAATCAGCAGAAAACAGGAAAATAATCATCATGAATAATAGCACTTACACGTAAGTGGTACAGGAAGATGTGAAAATGGTGTTTGTCTTCACTATAATCTTCCCATGATGGGAATATATGCACGTAGTCCCTAACAACATTGAAAGCATTGTATTTTAAACTGAGAATAACTGGAATGGGGTTCCAATCTGCAGGAATTGGGCGTCTCTGCAGCTTGGGATAGGTCTTCACGGTGGACTTGCTTTGTACTTTTTCTTTGGAGTGGGATTTTTTTGTACTACCGGTGCTATGGCAACTGAAATCGGCATACCTTTTGCTGGAGTGCAGGTCCTGTGTGGTGTGGCTAGTGGTGTGGTCAGTGAAGTATGGGTACAGTCTGCTGGAGTCGGTCCTACGTTCTGTGTCACTGGTTGTACAACCAATATAAGTGGAGTGCTGTCAGATTTCTCCGGCACAACCACGTTTTTCAAGGACTTTGTTGTGCTCCTTAAGGTTCGGCAATCACCCTCTTCCTTTTTGATGTCTGATGCACAAGAACAACATTTGAGTGAAAAAACATGGTATGATGACAGATGGAATATGTATTGATAATGGATGGGCATGGCATCTCGACATATATGATGAGTAAACTAAGCAGATGGCGGTGCAACAAAGTAGAAGAAATGCAAGACAACATATGCAAGATAAGTGCAATCAATAAAACCTTGCCAAATTAGAACAGCACCTTGATGGGTGAACAGATGTGCCATCTGCCTTTGAAGCCTCGAGGTTAGAATAGTCATTATGATCATATTCTAAACAAGAATCAACAAGTGGGGAGCGTATGAGTTTCATTGCATCCAGAATGGCACTCAATGCCTTGGTGCCAATTTTGTAAGTCATTGCAGTGTTTAGCTTCAAGAGTGGACTGCTGCTAGTGCGACACAAAGCAGCTACACAGATCATAGTGTAGATATGACGGGAAAACCGTAAGCATCAGAGTAAAATCAGCAAAGTGGAACTTGCTGGAATATATGTGCTAGTATTGCGGTATGGCTAGAAAGGCTTGATACCAACTCTCTTCAATCAAGGTGCGGTCATTAATATCGATGTAACTCTCAAAGGCGACCACAGCTCCTCGCATTTCCTTGCTATTCTTATAGGATTCAAGTGGGCAGGCCACTACAAATCCTATTCCCATGTTTACAAAATCCTACGAATCAAAGAGGCCCGAAGAGTTCAAAGTGTCCATCACAACCGACCGTATATACCTCTACAAGGAACATACTGTACTACTATCATACTCCCTCCGTTCCAAAATATAAGTCTTGGTAGATATTTCCACTATGGATCACATACAGACGTATCCAAATACATTTTAGAGTGTAGATTCACTCATTTTGCTCCATATGTAGTCCATGGTGGAATCTATACAAAGACTTGTATTTAGGAACGGAGAGAGTACTTATTAAAGAAGAAATGTAAGAGGAACATGCTAAAGAAGAGCAAGCAGATTTTGGATAATAAAATGTTAGATTCTTGGTGCCCACACACGATGAACCAGAGCGCATTAAGAAAGCAACTCCCTGTTGTCTCTCTATATGTGGTGCACGTGCTTTTCGAAAGTAAAGTAGGAACATTAGCTGACCAATTAAATGTTATCTGTTTTAGTAATATCAGCATCATATCGGATTCATACTTGAGCAACAAGTTTGGAATTATGAGTGGCACGTTGTTTAGCTTGATGGATTCAGAGCGATTGCTAGCGGTATGGTGATGATACTGAATATAAAGGCATGTCTGCATGCAAGTCGCATGACTTTTGTCATTTGGGTCAGTCGACCATTTCAGACGGTTGGATGAAGATCCTACGTCTCCTAACCCTTCTTCTTCCTCGTCTCTGATTCTTCCCATACAGAACACCGCACGGGCCGCTGGCCGGACCCTCGGCCCCCACCGCTGTGTTCCTCCACCACCCCACCCCCACCCCGCCCCCACCTGTCGAGTTTTCTTCGTTCATGAGGCCCCACCATCGCCCCCACAACCACTGTCCCCACTCGAGCCCCTTCGTTCGCACCGGCGAACTCCGACGAGCTCTAAAAATCGACCGACCCAATTTTGAAATTTAGTCTCATCGTGATTTAACTAGTGTGGAATATAAAAGGGGAAAACCATAAGCATTGGGAGTATAGTGTTGAGCATGCCATGGCGGATCTGAAGGTGCAAACCGGACAAAGGCAACTTTGCAACCAATGTTTGCTTTCAACTAGCAAGTAAGTGATGGACAAGAAATCAGAGTAAAGCAGTGGTGATCTATTTTCTTGCTGCGATAAATAAGTTGAGCAGACCTGAAAGAGTACCGCCTCTCGTGTGGTGCCGTGTATGCATCTCTGAGAATTTGATTTGCCGCGACAATGATGGTCGCCGGTGGAAGCGAATCTAGGAGGGTAGACGGTGGCGGCGAAGGCTGTGGGACGAGACGATCGTAGGAGCGGCGTCGACAAGGTGGACGACGGCGGGGATGAAGCGAGAGGACGGGATGCAAGGATCCCGGTTCGAAGCCGTGGAAGAGAGAGGTCGATCTCTTGTAATGGACGGCGGCGTCGGGGTATCAGCTCCGGCATGGTGGAGGAGTACAGTGGTGGATGGGGTGGCGGACGGAGGAGGCTGGGGTGGAGAGGATGTTTTGGCGCCCACGGAGTAAGAATGGGGAAATGGAGGTAGAGAGGAAGGGGGGAACCATGTCTTCAGTGCGCGCTTGTCTCAAATGCAAGGAAATTTACAAACTTAGCCCCAGTTTCAATTTTCCTACATCACAGCAATATTAGTCGGTTGGGACAGGACGGTAATCTCGCATACACCGAATATTTGCTGACGAGAGTTTGTTTTTGGCGCCCACCGTGTATGAATTGGGGAGGGAGTCGATTTCGGCCGAGGACACACTGTGTTTTGGCGCCCACCGTGTATGAATCCGGGTGAGAGGCGGTTATGTCACGTTTGAGTGAAATTACAAACCTACCCCTATCGAAACCTATATGAAATCGAGCAGATAGGCTTTGCCGTCAAGTCGCAATTTGTTTGTTCACCCATGGTAGACGATCCTCCCTCCACCAAGTGGACAACCAGTACACGTGCCAAATTACCGCGTGGGCTGCCTTTTTTCAGATGTAAATGAGCTCCACCGTGTACCCGCCAAGCAGTGTGGTTGGGAAAGAGGCAGAATGCGTCGTCGTCGTGCACCTCTTCTCTTCGTGGCACGCCCCCACCCTACGTGGGTGTGTGTGAGAGAGATACAAACCTAGACATAATGCGCCGTCCATCCCCATGCCTCCGCCCATCCGACCACCAGTCACCACCACACGGCACCACGCCCCACTCCTCCTCACCTTATCTCTCATATTTCTCCCTCCATTTTTATATACAAGGGGCCACTATCAAAATTACAATTTGCAGATATACAAGGCCACTAACACTAATCGATGCAATATTAATGGTGTTTGCCTCGTGGTACTAGCAAAGGAGGACATTAATTATCCCTTGCATGCATGCGGGAGTTTGTAAAAAAACTGCATCTTGATGTTCCATGCAATGCACGGGCATCTTGCTAGTCCATGAAAACAACACATGGCAAAATTCCACGGTGAACGAGGGATTTGAATATGTTGGGAGGGGCTGTTTGGATCTTGCCCGGGGTAGCCAAAATATTGGTGACCCTTTTGTCCACCAAAGGTTTTGCCACCGATGAACGAGGAATGGCTCGGTGTCATGCATCCTCCAACGCCAAGACGTTGGAGACGAGCTCGCACGAGCTGTGTTTTTTGTCCCACAACGCCGCCTCGAGCCGCCCGCAGATCGACCGCGACCCGCAAATTACGCCATCCAACCGTAGCCGCACACATTATGACAAAGAACTCAACCAACCGGACGAAATTCACGCAAACACGTAGACAAACCGATATTTCATATAAGCAACGACGGAAATCATATAAAATATCGGATTTTCACACAAACATGACGGATTTCATTACATTCAAATGAACTACGCGGTGCTAGTTCTGGACAAAGACAGTATATAATACCTGACCTTAATGGTCGCCCGCCGATTGAGTTGGGTTCCTCATATCCGGCAGCACGATCACCGGACCGCCCGGAGCCCCAGGTATATGCTTTAAGCGCAAAGACGGCTCGCTTCCCCACCGCCAACTGATATCATTGGTCGGTGCCAAGATGATGGTGGCGGCACGGTTCGAAGTTCATCACCGGCCACTACTTCGCCATGGCCAAAGACTAGCTCGAGTTCATCCTAACATTGACCTCTTTCGTGGAGCCCATGCGAGGTCGACGAAGGTCCTCGCAACAAAAGGATCCGCAAGACACCGCCGTGTACGCCGCGCCGCCTCCGCGGTGGCCTTCATGGGACCCAAGCGGCGGTGGCCTCTCGTGTTCTACTTCTCCTCGATGATGGCGGCGACGCGAGGCGCCGCCACCGACTCATCGCTCTCCGCATCCGACTTCGCTGCTTGCCAGGCGGCGCGGCCGCCGGCATGGGAGTCTCGGCCACAAAACGGGAGACGCAGACGAGGCAGCGGCGTGGAAGGCAACGACGCCGTGTGCCGCTCCTCGTTGAGCTGGCACAGAGCGGCGAAGGTTCTTGAACCAGCGCTGCACCGGCTTGGGGCGGCAATCGGCTCCGTCGAGCGAGGGAGGGAGGTGGATCGCTGAGTTGCATAGCTTCGTATCCGCGGGCTACCCAGCCCGGCTTGGATGCGGAATAACTACTCTTCGTAAGCCATTGTAAGAGTGGACAAAATGGTGGAGGAGATAGGGGAGCGGCGGAGGTGTGCGATTCTTGGCCGACGTTTGGCCTCGTTTAAATAGGAGATTAAATAGACGGCGGACGGGAGGAGCTCGGCAAGCGTTGCGTTTAAGGCTACTCATAGTGGGGAGTAACATATACTAGTATCATGCATATGATACTAGTATATGATACTACCTTAGTTCATAGTATCATAAAGTAGTGTCATAGATTACCATATTTATTGCCATGCATGACACAAAGTAGTATAGCATTTAACATGATACGGTATCTACCTATGTTACTATAACCCACTCTCTCTTATTTAATTGTGTGCCACATAAGCATGTTTGCTAGTCCCAAGTGCATGTTACCGGTTATGTTACCCCCACTATGGCTAGCCTAACGCCGGCCCGGTCATGAACAGACGTGTGTCCAGAGTGGGTTTCTCGGCTTCCACACAGGCGGGTTTCATGGAGGCGTTTGAATGCGGCACGGAGGCATGTTCAGCTGGGTGTGCCACGAGTGGCGCCCTCGACTATGACCTAGGACACCGCGCCATTCTTCCACTGACGTGTGGGCTCTTTGGGTGCATGGCCTGCATGTCAGTGACCCAACGCAGGCAGCGCACAACAGAGGAACCTTTGGTGGGCCAGGGCGGTCAGAAGCGGGCATTTCATAAACCGATGATTGTTCATTGAGTGTGGCATCATCTTTTTTATGTCGTTAAGCCTACTATGTTGATAGCCCGTTCGATACGTTGTGATTCTTAAAGACCGATGCAAACATCAATGTTCTGCTTATCACAGATAAGATTGATTAATACCCGTAACAATCCATGTCCTTAACAAAGGGTGCATGCACGTATAGGTTGAGCGTCATCTTGCGTCGTGTGCTGTGTGCATGCAGCGTCGAAGTGTTGCGTGCGTGCGAGGGTGCGTTTCAGTGTTGCATGCATGGGTGCGTGCGTGCGTGTGTTCATGAGTGCATGTATGCGTGTCGGTGTTGCACGCCAAAGATGCATGCGTGTGTATGTTATGTGTATGCGTGTCGGTGTTGCACGCCTACATGCGTCGCGTGTCTTGCGTGCGTGCATGTGTATGCGTGCGGGTGAGGCTACACGCGTCGATTGGCGACTTTTTCATCTACATGATCTTGAGATTTTACGAAGTCACCGTAGGTGCCTCGTAGTCTAGTGGAACGTCTCCTCCCATTGAACGTACATCGCCGGAAAATACTGAAATTAACACAAGATAAATGCAAGCACCGGGACTTTAACCTTGGTGGGCTCGAGAAACCACTGTCCTCTAACCATCCAACCACATGTTGGTTAGCACGACAAAATGTATGTGGTGACCGTGATGAGCTTATTCTCAAGTCCAAAGGACCATATCGTGCTTTCGCTTCAAATACAATGACCGTAAGTGTCGTCAACAAAATACGGAGCACGCATCAAATGCAAAGTCCGTCAGTGTCATCAACAAAATATGCAAACGTATCGTGAGCTACATACTGTTGTACTATTGTAATGCTTATTTTCTGAGTGGCCGATTGCGTGTGTAGTGTGGTGGGCACATCATTTCTAGTTGTGGTGGGTCAACATGAAGACTCATGGGTCGGTTCCATCCTGCGCCACATATAGGTTGGACCGAGAAGTGTTATACGGAGACCCATGTGGAGAACTCGGCGTACAAAACGAAGCTACCAGAGTCGCGGAGGACTCTATCCCCACTGGTGATAAGCCGACTATATATGATTTGTGACCCTAGGCCCTTAGTATGCTATACAAGCTTGGGGGCTAGTTCGTCGATAGTATACACACACGCACAATGCCTGGTATTCACGTGTACTTTGTACACACCCCTATCACTAATATAGAATACCAGGAGTAGGCTCTTTCTTCAACCGCAAGGGTCCGATCCGAACTAGGGTAAACTTTGCCTCAGATATCATCCAGCCTAACAGCTGTGGATATCCTACCGAATGATATGATGAAATCATATCTGCCAACTACTATTAGAGAGGTGTGTCGGGGGGGGGGGGGAGGGAAATGTGTGCGAGAGAGGCCGAGATATAATGGGCATGCGGGAGACACGTAGGCACATATATGTGCGTATAGAGGGCTAGTAGAGACCGTGCATGTATATATATGCATGTGAGAGAAATAGTGTTTTCCAACTGAGATTAGTGAAAAGAGTGGTACATAATAGTCAGAAAGAGAGAGATCGAAACAGAGAGAGCATGTGCGTGAGACACCCCAACACCCTGAGAGAGATTGTGAGCATGTGTGAAAGAGAAATGCCGATGCATATAAAGTGTGTGCACTTATGCGTTAGATAGAGAGATATATAACGCGTTTGTGAGAACGAGGCAAGGCATAGTGCATCTACGTGTAAAAGGTGGTTCTACGCATTAAATTAAAATATAAATGGCATTATTATTTTTGGATGAGATCATGAATTTTGCAAAATTGCGTATGGACGAAAATCGGTCTATCAGACACCCATACTCTATTGAATTCTAGCATGTGCATGTGTTTACTTCATATTATCGATCCATAGAGTGAGAGCGGTTTGAAATATAGGCAATGGATGCTTTTGCAATTCATATATAAACATTAATTAGTGCACTCCATGTTGTTAGTGTGAAGCACTTTATACATTTGTCACTTGCATGGATACATTCCAAATTGCTAGCTACGAAATAAAATACATGTCGAATTCAACATAAAGGGGTTTCGAAGATTTGAATTCATAGGAAGTGCATTCATCTATTTGAACCTGAGATAATGGCATTTGTAAATCAGATGTAAAAGGGGGCATCAATCTTTGTTGTGAGTTTGAACATGCTATATATATTCATACGCATATCTAACTTTTTCTGCAACCAACGAGATTATACCAGGAACCATGCATGAACTAAGGTAAGTTGCATATTTTTTAATATATACTCGTGTACAATGTATATTAAAATTTACCCCCTCCATTCCAAAATAATCGTAGCTTTAGGATTTTCAAGAGTAAAGATTTGTGAAGTTTGACAAATCCTGAAAGTTCAATTCAAGAGAACTGAAAACGTTAATGCTTCTGCTCCCAAATATTGAACAAAGCGTAAAATAGGCCTCTGGTCATCCGAAACCCTGCGAGACTAATGTTTGGTGGTAGGAAATTATTGTCCCTGACTACGGCCCGTGTAGCCTATCGGCCCGATGTCCAAAGGTCTAAACCGGGTAGGCTTGTAACTTCACCAAGACGCCAGCCTCAACCGCCTCGAGAAGCATTCATACGCCGTAGGCGCCTAAACACCCATGCGCTCGGCCGAAATCTATCCCGCCCACATTTGGGACACCGACATGACCGTCCTACCCCCAACCCGCAATATGTCCGAATTTTAGATGGGGGCAAAGTTTGTAACTTTCCCCAAGTTTCAAACAAGCTGCGTCTCAAACCAAACATTGTTCCCCTTAGTTCCCCGCCTCCTCCGCTTCCCCATTCATACCCGCGTATGCCGAAACGCCTCTCCACCACCAAAACCCTAGCCTCCTCCGTCATCCACCCCATAGCGGCCAATCCACCGCCGCCCTCCTTCATCACGCCGGAGCCGGTACCCCGATGTCGTCGTCCAACTCAACGCAACCGCAACGCCCTCAAGGAATTAGCAGCTGAAGCCGAGGCAGAGCTGCCTCCACGACGCCAACACCGACGTGCGCCGTACCAGAACCACTCCGACCATGCCGTCTTGCGCCTCACTGCTGCGGCTCCACTGTCGCAACCGTCCACCGCACCGGAGCTGTTCCCTCTACGTTGTCGTTCGCCGCCTCGGATCTGCTTCCCCGCCGCCGACAGACGGCCACCGCACCACACTCAACAACTTGGCCATGGGTTCTTCCAAGGCTGCACCGTCCTCCACAAATTCTGGTTTCCGGCGAACAACATGATCGTCGGAAAAACAGAAAGAGGACACAACGCTTCTAGCAGAAAGAGGTACTCCTCTTCCCTTATTCGTGCAAATCTTACGTCTCCGCTCACACCGTATTCATCCCACGAAAGAAACTAGTTGAGCGCTTTCATCGCATCTTCTTCGTGATACTAAATGCACAAGGTTTCCTCCTTTTACTATTTCACCTTTGCTAGAGGTCAAGAGCCTGCCTCGATTTCAATTCGTCGGTCACGAACCGCAATTAAAAGAAGCAGCACCGCTTAGGGCGCTGAGCACCTAGTCCGCCTGTTCCTCGAGGAAGCGCGATCGTTGTCTATCATAGGGGTGTGGGCGCAGGAGCTGCTTGTGCCCGATCTGGAGGTCGGCGGGGCTTGAATGGATGGCCGGGGCGGTGCCAAGCACGGCAGGCGGTGAGGTCGAGGGAGGGCAGGCGGGGAGGAATCTTGGGCGGTGGTCGTGGCGTTCGAGGAAGATCGTCAACACCGACCGGGCTGGAGGTAGATGAAGGCGATCTGCCCGTTCTTTGTACATCGGACGATGCAGAAAAAATGGACTGGCCTATTTGCTTTCAGTCGATTGTTATTTTCATAGAATCATGTAGTAATTGAGTGTGCCATGCATGTTGTAGAGCTATCATATGTCTCCCGTCATTTATTTCTCACCGACCTGCTATCTGCTACCTTTACCTTTGTACTAATTGTGCACACACTTCACCCATACTCACACTATTGTTTTTTTATGCATGGGTATTTCAGACTGACGCAGTGTTGATGAATGCACAAAAGAAAAGATGTAAGTCGCCCAAAGTGTAATTCAAGATAAGCACTAAGCGTTTCAACGCTCTAAAGGGTGCGAGGTCGTGATTGGAGACAAAGAACGAGCTCTGCAGCTTGATGATCTCAATTGCCACACACAACCATCCTGTGTGCTTGCTTTAACCTCACTGTCAAATGTGGTTGCATGTTGCATATGGTGTCTAGCTTGTATTGCTTCCAATTTGGTTAAATTGCATCTCGCTTACTTTACACATTATACCTTTGATAATGACATGCCTTCCTCGCTTTTGATACATACTACATATGTCTATTAACCATGTTCGTACATCAAACTAATGCTCTTTGTATCCCTCATCAATCACTTATTATGAGACAGTCACCGGGTGGGTTCTTGTGACGCCTCTACTCGCTTAAAGAGTGCAAGATCATCCTCCCCACATGATTCTCAAGAAACAAAGAAGGCTAAATGAAGATAGTCAACGAGTCGCCTAGTTGATCACCATAATTCCCCACACCACCATCGCAGTGCTTGCTCTTACTTGGTAGTGTGATATGTGGTTGCATGTTGCATATGGTGTCTACCTTGTAATGCTTCTAATTAGGGTAAATTGCATCCGCTTAGTTAACACATTATACCGTGGAATATGGCATGCCTTCCTGCTTTTGGTACATACTACGCCTTCCTATTAACCATGTTCTTACATCAAACTACTTTTCTTGTGTATCCCTCATCAATGCTCCTAATTTGTTAAATTGCATCTCCTTAGCTTACACATTATACATGTGAATATGACACGCCTTCCTGTTTTTGGTACATACTACATCTACCTATCACACCATGTTCTTACATCAAACTACCGTTCTTGTGTATCCTGCGTCTATCGCTTATGATGAGATAGTCACGCGCGTGGGTTAATATGAGACGCAATACTCTTGTAAAGAATGCAATTTCATCCTCTCCACATGATTCTCAAGAAACAACAAGCCTAAATGAAGATATTGAACGTTGCTCTGTACCTGAAGACAACACTTCCCCTACACCACCATCACAGGTGCTTGCTCCAACTTCATAAGGTGATATGTGGTTGCATGGTGCATACAAAGGTCTAGCTTGTAATGCTTCTAATTATGGTAAATTGCATCTGCTTAGTTTACACACTATACCGTGAATATGACATGCCTTCCTATTTTTGGTACACACTACATCTATGTGTTAACCTTGTTCTTACATTAAACTACCTCTCTTCTCAGATCCTGCATCAATCACTTACGATAAGTCACCTTTATTCGCTGTATATTGCATATTATTTCTAGCCTGTTGCCATGTATTGCTTCTAATTTGGTCAAATACATTTGTTAGGGCACCCTTTTAATTTGGCAGAGTGATATTGGTTTCATCTTTCATATGGTTTCTAGCTTGCATCGATTCTAACAAGTTCAAGCACCTTGTGCTTAGTTTACACTTTATACATCATACATGTCAATATGTCATGTCGTCCTGCTTTTCATACATATTCCATCCTCCTATCATGCGGCTACCTTACATGAAAGTAGTGTTCACAAGATCATGCATCAATAAGTTCTGAAGAGCAAATTTTATTCCTTTTTCTTGTGGGTTTGACTTGACAAGGCAAAATAAAGAAAGAGGAAGGAAAAGAGTAAGGAAGGCGATGACGGTGGTCCTCTGCAGCAACATAAATGGAGCATCTATACCGATTCTCCTTGTACTGATAGTGCATTACATGGTCCAACTCTCCGCTCCCCTACTCCACCATCCAAGGTGCTTGCTCTAACTTGGCAGTGTGATATCTGGTTGCATGTTGCATATGGTGTCTAGCTCGTATTGCTCCTAATTAGTGTAAACTGCATCTGCTTAGCTTACACATGATACATGTGAATATGACACGCTTTCTGCTTTTTGGTACATACTATATCATCTATCACACCATGTTCTTACATGAAACTACTCTTCTTGTGTATCCCGTGCATCAGTCACTTATGATTGGACACCTTTAAGTTGGCGGTGTGATATTGGTTTGCATCTTGAATATGATTTCTAGCATGTATTGCTTCTAGTTTGATGAACGCCACCTATGACGAGACCGTTTTAACTTGGCAGAGTGATATTGATTGCACCTTCCATATGGTGTCTTGCAGTGTTTCTAATTTGTTGAAGTGCCTTCTGCTTAGTTGTGAATATGTCAAGCTGTCCATTTTTTCGTAGATATTCCATCCTCGTATCATGACTTTGCCTTTCATTAGAGTAGTATTCGTCAGTATCATGCGTGAATGAGTTCTGAAGAGCGAATGATATTCCTTTTTCTTGTCGGTATGACCTCACAATGCAAAACCAATAAAGCTGAAGGAAATTGGCAAGGCATTGGATGATGGTGGTCCTTCCGAGCAACTGAAACGGAGGTTCTCTACATATTGTACTCCGCCATCCTCCCAACAAGATTAGCAAGACAACGCAAGGCTAGACAGTAAACATAGCTGTGTAGATGATGAGCACATCTCCCCTACTCCACCATCACAGGTGCTTGCTCTAACTTGGCACTATTATATGTGGTTGCATGTTGCGTATGATGTATAGCTTGTATTGCCTCTAACTTTGTTGAATTGCATCTGCTTACTTTACACATAATGCCTGTGAATATGACATGCGTTCCTATTTCTACATCAGACTACTATTCTTGCATATCCCGCATCAGTCACTTATGATAAGGCACCTTTAAGTCGCCACTGTGATATTGGTTGTGTCTTGCATATGATTTCTAGCATATATTGCTTCTAATTTGTTGAAACGCCATACAGTTTGAACTTGGCAGAGCGATATTGGTTGCATCTTTCATATGGTGTCTAGCTTGCAAAGCTTCTAATTTGTTGAAATGCCTTACGCTTAGTTACCACATCATAGGTGTGAATATGTCACACCATCCTGCTTTTCATACATATTCCATGCTCGCATCATGTGTTTGCCTTTCATTCGAGTAGTGTTCACAAGATCATGCATGAATGAGTTCGAAGAGCGAATTTTATTCCTTTTTCTTATCGGTTTGACTTCACAATGCAAAATCATTACAGCTGAAGGAAATTAGTCCGCAGAAGGATGATGGTGGTCCTTGAGCAACTCAAACAGGGGGTCTCTCTGCATTCTACTCCACCATCCTCCCAACAAGATTCGCAAGACAATACAAGTCTGGACAATCAACGTAGCTGTGTAGATGATGAGCACATCTCCCCTACTCCACCATCACAGGTGCTTGCTCTAACTTAACACTATTATATATGGTTGCATGTTGCGTATGATGTCTAGCTTGGATTGCTTCTAACTTGAATTGCATCTCGCTTACTTTACACATAATGCTCGTGAATATGACACGTGTTCCTGCTTTCTAGAACATACGTGTACATGATGAGCACATCTCCCTACTCCACCATCACAGTGCTTGCTCTTACTTGGAACTCATATACGTGGTTGCGTTTTCCGTATGATGTCTAGCTTGTATTGCTTCTGATTATGTAGAATTGCATCTGCATAGCTTA
Source organism: Aegilops bicornis (assembly GCA_021605145.1). Lineage (NCBI taxonomy): Eukaryota > Viridiplantae > Streptophyta > Magnoliopsida > Poales > Poaceae > Aegilops > Aegilops bicornis. The sequence continues at coordinate 508,843,153 of CM038672.1, forward strand.
CAACTTATACCTGCAACGATCACTTACCCATAAGACACATTTAACTTGGGACTGTGATGTAGGTTGCATCTTGCATTTTCTTCAAGCTTGTACTGCTTCTAATTTCTTGAAATGGCACTTACGACGAGACACTTTTTACCTGATAGAGTGATATTGGTTGCATGTTCATATGGTGCCTAGCTTTCATTTCTTCTAATTTTGTTGAAATGCCTTCCGCTTCGTTGTTTTTCATACATATTCCATCCTCCTATCGTGACGTGTGAATATGAAATGCTGTCTTTTTGTATATATTCCATCCTCCTATCCTGCGCTTGCCTTACATCAAAGTAGTGTTCGTCATATCATGCATCAACCAGTTATGTAGAGCTAATTTTATTCATCTTCTTGTGGTTTTGACTTCATAAGGCAATATCGTAAAATAGGAAGGAAAAAGTAAGTTAGGGATGTTGGTGGTACTATGCACCGATGCAAACAGAGACTCTCTAGATTTGCCATCGCTATCGCTAATGAAGTTGAAGTCCCAAGTCTACATGATGAGTTCATCTCCGACTCCACCATAGCAGGTGCTTGCTCTAAGTTGAAAGTGTGATAATTGGTTTCATGTTGCATATGTTGTCTAGCCTGTATTTCTTCTATTTTGATTAAATTGCACCTGCTGAGTTTATACGTTATACATGTGCATATGACACGGCTTTCTGTGTCTAGAATACACTGCATCTATCTATCATACCATGTTCTTACATCAAAGTACTATTGTTGTGTATCCCGCATCAAGAACTCATGATTGGACGCTTTTAACATGGCGGTTTGATAGTGGTTGCATCTTGCATTGATTTCTATGTTGTACCGCTTCTAATTTTTTGAATTGCCACTTATGACAAGACACTTTTAACTTGGCGTAGTAATATTGGTTGCATCTTTCATATGGTGTCTAGCTTGCATTACTTCTATTTTCTTGAAAATCCTTCGCTTAGTTTGCACATCCTAGCTGTGAATATGTCATGCCGTCTGCTTTTTCTTACATATTCCGTCCTCATACAGCTTGTCTTACATGAAAGTATTGCTTGTCTCAGATCATGCATCAATGAGTTCAAGAGTGATTTTATTCTTTTGTGTTGTGGGTATAGCTTGACATGGCAAAGTCAAAAAGAGCAAGGAAAATAATATAGTAGGGAGTGTTGTTACTGTCGGGTGAAACGGAAAAGGTTCTCGCCGTCGAGATTCTCATTGGTACTTATAGTGCGAGAGAAGGTCCAAGTCCACCGGCTAAATCTACAAACACAAGATCACCTGCTTCCACCACCGCAGATCCGCTTCAACTGCATTCAAAGATCTCAACCAGTTACTCGCTCGTTTGCTCCAGAATCGCCAGTTCCCAAGCTGCCTTCACACCTAACACTACTTCCAAGCACTCACGACACAATAGGACTTAGCAAGATCAGATGAACCTCATGAGCATCAACACCAAGATGGTACTGACCGAGTCAAGTTGCGATTGCATGCTCCTTTATATGTACTCTCACAGCTTGATGTACACTAACACTTTCCATATTCGTTGTTGAACTAGCACCACGGCGCAAGCGGAAACAGACATCGTGGATAATGCTTGACAAATTAACAAAATCTAAAGGAGGAAGAATGGAGATCCATTTTGAGGCAGGTTTAAAAGGCCACGTGATGCTACAGAGTCGCCCAAATTAGTATCGAGGCAGCCCGTTGCGTTAGGTGTCATGCGCCGTATCCTCCCAACATGGATCCAAAGACAGAATGAGAAAGACAATACCCAGCTTAACACCTTCCTTTACCATTTATCCATAAGTGATGTTATTCATCGCAATTAGTAATATTGTCTTGCTCTGTCCCATACTTTGTAGCTTCCTCCTAATAATACTCGCATTCTTTTTTCAGCAGATGAGGTTCAAGTTGGATCCGAAAGATGATGCAACTAAACAAGCATGCACTCATGTTTTTCGATGCGCTCATGCGACAAAGATCGGTACCACCTTAGAAAATCTCACTTTGAAGGCAAGGCTAACAATCAAATTGCCCAGACATCTCTAGTGGTATATATTACAGATGAAGACTGGACAGCCCTCGTTAAACACTGGTCTGATCCAAAGTATCAGGTAGGCTATATGTATTTGAGCAGACCACATATTGAACTTGTATTTATGTATGTGCCTTACAAGTGTATCTTCTTCTAGGCTAACTGTTTGAAGAACAAAACCAACCGTTCTAAAGTGAAATTCAAATGCAGACAACGAGGATCTCGTAGCTATATTGCACATCGCGAGGCTTATGTAAATAGCTGCTACTTCCTTCTTTTTTGTGCCATATTATCGTATCTATATTGACTTGTTCCAAATACAGAGGAAAGCCCGTGCGGACCAAAAGAACTCGAACCGAATGCAAGTGCAAATCTTCAAGGATTGCCACACCAAAGAAGATGAAGGGCATGAGCACACACCGATTCAAGCCCGTTGTAAGTCCTTACTCCTCCGCCTTTGAACTGATTGGTACTGTGATGTTTTCATTTAACTACTTGGTTTGCAGCCAATGTCAGCTACTCGCTCACTTTTATACACAATTGTCTTAACTTATCATTTCACCTTACATGGTTTAAAAGAGATGAATGATATTCTTTTGGTCTTGATCTCGTAATCTAGTTGTTATGTTAACGTGTGCACACAATGATAAAATAGCCTGTTTGTTTTATATCTGTTTGCCCATGATATGAATGATGTCATACTATGTTCATCCTACTTTAAACCATGTCTCTTTATCCTTAGATGCCAACGAATGTGAGGAAATAGATAATATAGTAGGCATGCTACATGGACATATGTTCCGAAAGTGATTTTATTATGTAGTTGGCACTACAATACATGCTAATGTATTACACTAGTTCACCATAATAAGTTATGTATAAATGTTTAACCTACTTTGTTTGTTTTTATCTCATTAGTAACTTATCCGGTACACTAACCTACAAGTTCAACCTTTCAGGAAGCTATGGAACAAATGATTGAACAACCACAACCACCTGAAGGTGACGAGGCTACTACAGGCACAATGTCACCTCTTGTCAGCAGTTAAGGCCAAGATCTCTCCACTAACATTGCAAAAAGCACCTTCCTGCGTAATTACGGGTTGGTTGTCAAGGTAACCTCGTCCAAATCGCCCTCTTGAACAAAATCTTCCTGCTAGGACAGTGATATATCATGCTCCGCATACAAGTCCAATCCCTAATGGACGTTGTTTCTAAACAAGAATAGTGGTTGAGAAATGTCATCAAGATATGAATGGTTTTGAAACCAAACTATCGACATTCGCTTCGTTGTTGAAGAGCAATGGCGGAAAAAGGTGGAGATCGTGCCGCTCCATCGATTCTACAAACCAAACATTAGCACTCGTGTCAAATGATCTGTGCTTCTATACATCCGATGGTGCTTTTATCTGGAAGGATCAGAACTTTATGCCAACAGGCCTTTTGTTGTATGATTGGAATTTATTTTGTTGTGATACAACATTTATGATGCTGCCACAGGCTGCAGTAATTACGATGCTATTTTTGTATAGTGTAGGTTTATCTTAGTAATGTACTCGGCCGAAAGCTTCGTAGGAGCCCAACATGCCAACATTCGTTGGGACCATTCCAATTGGGCTAAAAACGATTACGGGCCGAAATTGGCATGTAGCCCACTAAAAATATATGGGCTTAAATTAGCATAAGTTTACAAATTTTTCTGGTAGGCCTGTGCCCATAGTGGGCCTTTAACATGCCTAAACATAATTTGGGCCCTCAGTAAAAATAGGCCGTTTACAGGTGTAAATATCTCGAGCCCGTAAAAATATGGGCCTTTGATAGACTAAAAGTGAGATTCGGCCCTAGTTGTGCCAAATAACCCACTGGACTTAGCAGGCTAAAATGGTGGCCCATTTACGATGCGGATATTTGACAGTCAAATTTACGGGTCAGAATGCGCCGACCTAATACACGGGCCTTTAATAGGCCGGAACTTCGGTCGGGCTAGAATATCGTCATTTTTATATGGGTCGTTAATGGGCCCGATATGATGTTGGGCCACATATGGCCCATGGTTTACGCCCGGCGTTAACTGGCCGAAAATGACAACAGGCCGAAAGTGGCCCAAATCTTTAGTGGGCCTCTAACAGGCCGAATGACAGACATGGTCGAATATGACCCAGATCCTTCACGGTCGTTTATGGGCCGAAAGTTTTGATGGCCTGTAAATGGGCCCAAATGAAGCCGGACCTTTAACAGTGCCGGAAATACATCGGGCCGTAATTCGCCCAATTACTTAGCGATCGTTAACGGGCCTGAAGTGACCATGGGACGCATTGATGACAAGTTTAGACCAGCCGTTGACGGGCCGATTTGATGAAGAATGTTGGGCCTTTAGTCGGGCCGCCCATTATGGTCTGCAGAATCTTGTGGGCCTTTAGTCGGGCCGGCCCAAGATGGTCCGCTAAATTTTGTGAGCCTTTAGTCGGGCCAGCCCATTATGGTCCGCTAAATCTTATGGGCCTTCGTTGGGCCGCCCATTTAAACTTTGTGGGCCACTTTTGGGCGGTCCAGCTAAAGGCCCACAAGATTACAGAGACCATAATGGGCCGGCCCAGCTAAAGGCCAATGAGAATTTTACACGTGGAAAATCGGTATTGGTCATGGCTGTTAACGGGTTATCGGAACTAAAATCCGACCCGATAGCTTAACGGCGTTCCGTTACGGTGGATGCCACGTGTCGGTCACCCTTGACGAAAGCACTTCTGTGACGCGTGATTTATCGTCATGGAAGTGGAAACTTCCGTGATGATAATTTTGGTAATGTCATGGAACACTTCTACGACAGCACATGTATGACTATCTTGATTCTATCATAAATTTGTCATGGATGTACATGCATGAAAAAAAACGCGACCTACTGTGACAAACACGTATCATCACGGAAGTGTATTTTTTTTGTAGTGATTGGACGTGGGCATCTCCGCTTCCCCACGCTACCTCGGCAACTGCCCGACTTGACAAGTCCCTGCGACATACAAGGAAAACCATCATTACCTGTGATCGTGGGGGGCGCTGGTTGGCCTTCTTCTGCTATAAATGAGGGAGGGGGCAGAGCCCCCGTCCCCCACTTCTTCCCCTTCCGCCTGCTTCTTCCTCCTCTGCTCCACCACCAACTCCAATGGCACCGTCGAAGAGGTTCTCCACCGCGGAGAAGGGAAAGGCCCCCCGCGAGGGACCCGGCTACATGGCGCCCAAGCGGGGACGCGGTCGTCCCCGTAAGCACCACGACTCCCGCCGTGGCCCCCCGCTCCCGGGGTGGCGCCGCTGTGTGTGGCGGGGTCGCTCTGGTTGCGGCAGCCCCGTCGATGAGGTGAGACGTGTCGTGGTTGCGCGGCCTCCCCGGCCACGCTTCCACTCGGCAGAGGTGCTGCCGGAGTTCGTTGTCTGGTCGGAGGATCCGACCGGCAACTGGCTTCAGCTTCCGTGCTTCTTCATCGACGAGTTGTCGGCCTCTGGTCCAGGTGGGCTCTGGCTGCAAGCGGATGGCTGCTGCAGCAGGGCCTCCTAGGTCGCGGTTGAGGTCTCTGTTGCAGGCAACATAGCTCTGACCCGTGGTTGGCAGACGTTCGCCCGCGCGCGGCCTAGGAAGGCGGTGCACCCTCCATTTCAAGTACGACGGTGATGCGACCCTCTACATGAGGGTGTTTGGGGAAGATGGTCGCCGCGCCGGGTGCTGCCCCGAGACGAACGACTGCGAGGAGGTGCTTGGTCTCGGCGATGGCCGCGACGTGGGCGAGAGCGAGCCCGCCGGCTGCGCCTCGTCCAGCTACGGTGGCTCTTCTCTTGGGGAAAGCTCCAGCAGCGGTGGCTACGACCAGCCGCCACGCTGCCGCACCCGCTTCGAAGGTGGTAGCGGGTCGTCTCGTCACCGCACCTCTGTGAAGTGCGAGGAGGGATCCGACTAAGCTCGGGTCGTCGCCAGAGACTTGCCCCCGTGGATTGCTGCAACGCTGCTTTGGTCTTGTTCCTCTTTTATTTCCTGCATCAAAATGAAACCAGTATGGGCCCGAAGGGGCGTGTATCGAACTGTGGTTCCTCAACCATTATGCTATGTTCGTTATTTCCGTGTTGTGTCGTTACTTTGTGTGGAGATAACTTAGCCTGGCGCGTTCGGGGCAGCCTCTTCTTCACGAGGCACTTGTTTCCTCGTGCCCGTCTTGGCTTAGTGGTTGCTCAGGAACTACTAAAAAATCGTTAGGAGGCTCGCTAGGAGACTTATCGTTCACCCGAGCCTTGACCCAGCGCTTCATATCGCGGTACCCGAGGGGCACGGATTAGGAGAGATGTGCCGGCTTGTGGGCCCGAACGAGGGTGCCTCGCGAGAAAGCAGACCGAAGGCAGAGAGAAGAGGAAGAAACCCTCGCGAGGGCACCTGCCTAGCCCCCTCGCGAGGTATGCGAGAGAGAGAACACAAGCGAACTAGAGTCGGGAAAGGCGGCAAGGGCGACGGAACCAAACCAGCAAGGAACACCAGAAGCAAATTTCGATTAAGAGAAGGCGAGCCAACTACAGAAAGCAAATGAAAATCCGTGTCCGGCACCTAGTCTAGTCTTCAAGTCTTCTCACCAGCGCGGAGCTAAGTGCTGCCACTAGGCGTGGGAGGGAGCCCCCAAGGCCCGAGGGCGGCACTCCTAAGACTCCGGGGCGTGTACAGACCCACTCATTATTATGTGAGAGTGTCACGGGTGGTGATTCTTCACAAGCACCGGGCCTTCTTCACAGGCACTGGGCCTTTCTTCACAGGCACTGGGCCTTGCTTCATGGGTAGAACTTCCGGAGGTGCTAGATGTTCCAGGCATTCTGGATGGGTACCCCGTCCTGCGTCTCCAGGCGCGCGGCGCCAGGCCTGGAGACATGGACGAACCTGAATGGGCCCTCTCACATGGGTGAGAGCTTGTGCAACCCTTCCCTGGAGAGAACCTCAGGACGAGGTCGCCTGCCTCGAGCGTTCTGGAGCTGATGTTGCGGCAGTGGTACCGCCGCAACACCTGCTGATACCTTGCCGCCCTCAGTGCAGCTTCGCGGCGACACTCCTCCCCCAGTACGAGGTCCATCCCCCGCGTGGCGTCCTGCTGTGTTTCATTAAACACCAGGCCCCGTGCGGAGCGATGCCTGACCTCGTGAGGAAGGACCGCTTCGGCTCTGTAGACAAGGAAGAATGGGGTCTTGCCCGTCGGCTTAGTGGCGGTGGTGCGGATGGACCACATCACGGACTGGAGCTCATCGTGCCAGCCCCTGCCGGAGGCCTCGAGCTTCTTCTTGAAGGTCCTGGTCTTGAGGCCTCTCAGGACCTCCGCGTTGGCGCATTCAGCCTGGCCATTGCTCCTGGGGTGCGCCACCGAAGCGTAGCAGATATGCGTTCCAAGGTTAGCATATTATGTTTGAAGAGGTTATTGGTGAACTGTGAGCCGTTGTCGGTGATGATGCGGTTGGGGACCCCTAAATGGCTCACGAGGCCCTTGATGAACTTGACCGCGGAACTGGCTGGGATGGTGCGGACGGCTTCCACTTTCACCCACTTAGCGAACTTGTCGATGGTGACGTAGAGGTAGCGGTAGACCCCTGGCGCTCGAGGGAATGGGCCCAAGATATCCAAAGACCGCATTCACGAACGCCATGTGAGCGGTATAGTCCGGAGGCCCTAAGTCGGGCCGATGGATCTCGCTTGGCGTGGGAATCGCAAGCTTCGCAGACTTCACTAGCTCACCGCGTCGTTGAGCGCCATGGGCCAGTAGAATCCACTGCGGAATACCTTGCCGACGAGAGTCCATGATGACAAGTGGTGTCCGCAGTCCCCGCCATGTATGTCAATCAGCAACTCCTTCCCCTGGTCCCTGGAAATGCAACGCAGCAAAACATCATTTGGTCGCTTCATGTACAACTCACCATCCTGGATGAAGTATGCCGTGGCTTTCTGGGCCACGCACTCTGCATCCTCTTCCTTCTCTGGTAGTGCCCCTTGCATCAGATATTCCTTGAATTCCTTGGTCCAACATCCCTCTTGGGGCTCGAGCGCCAAGAGTAGGCGAGCTCCTGAGGTCGGGCCACAAACTGGGGCTCCCGTGGCAGGCGGTTGTGGGAGCTCCTCCTGAGGCCGCGCTGTGCTTGAAAGTGGTGGCGTCGCTGATGGCTTGAAGAGCCACTCCTCGAAGACACCAGGCTCTTGGAGCTGCCGCTTGGATACCCTCCTGGCGATGTCGTCCGCTTCCTTGTTGGTGCCACGGGGCACATGCTGCACCTCTAGGCCTAGGAACAACTTTTCCATCTTACGTACTTCTACGAGGTACGCCTCCATGTGCTCGTCCTTTGGCTCGTACACTTTGTTGGAGAAGGTGACGAGGAGCTATGAGTCGCCCCTAACGGTGAGGCGCTTCACCCCTAGAGCTGCTGTGGCCTTCAGGCCAGCTATGAGGCCTTCGTATTCTGCGATGTTGTTGGAGACCTTCTCGCCCTGCTGAAAGCAGAGCTGCACAACGTAGTAGAGCTTGTCCTACATGGCAGAGATGAGCACTGCTCCAGCCCCTGCGCCCTGGTGCGCGAAGGCACCATCAAAATACATGACCCATCCGTCGGGCGCCTCAGTTCCTGGCGAGGTGGACCGGTCCTCGCCTACTTCCAGCGTCGGGGCATCCATCCATTCTGCCACGAAATCAGCGAGTGCGGCTCCCTTGATGACCCTGGTGGTGCTGAACTCCAACTGGAATGCCTGCAGCTCGATGTTCCACTTGGCGACCCTTCCGGCAGAGTTGGGGCTCCTGAGCACCCTCTCCAATGGGTAGGCCGAGACGACTTTGATGGGGTGGCCCTGGAAGTAGTGCCGCAACTTGCACGAGGCCACCAGGAGCGCGAGCAGGAGCTTCTGAGGCATGGGATATCGTGCCCTCGCGTCCCGCAACACCGTGCTGACGAAGTACATCGGGTGCTCGACGAGGATAGGCGTGCTGGTGAAGCTCGTGTCTTGCGAAGGTTGGGGTGCCTCCTGAGCCGGTGGGACCCCTGGCGCCTGATCGCTCGCGTGAATCTCTATTGCGTTGTCCTGCCAAGCTTGGTCTTCTGTCGTTGCCGCTTCAGATCTTGCTACGCCTTCCTGATCTTGCATCATCTCGGCTAGCGGCGTAGCTTGGTGTGGCGCGCTCTTGGCTTGGTGCTCCTCTCGGACCGCCACTAGTGCAGCGCTGGCGGAGTATGGGGTGGCGCCAAGATAAAGTACTAGAGGCTCGAGAGGCCATGGCCCCACCATCACCAGAGGGCTGATCAGGTATCTCTTGAGGTCTTGGAAGGCTCGGTCAGCCTCCGAGGTCCACTCGAACGGGCCCTTCTTCTTCATCAGCTTTAAGAAGGGTAAGGCGCGCTCTCCCAGCTTGGAGATGAAGCGCCCCAACGCAGTCACCCGATCAGCCAGCTTCTGCATTTCCTTGAGGGTATGCGATGGTCTCATGTCCTCAATGGCCTTGATCTTCTCCAGGTTCGCCTCGATCCCTCTGTGGGACACGAGGAATCCCAACAGTTTGCCGGAAGGGACACCGAACACACACTTTTCCGGGTTAAGCCGCAAGTTCACCTGGCACAGGCTCTCGAAGGTCTCCTCTAGGTCTTGGATCAAGGTTCTCGCCTCCCGAGACTTCACCACAATGTCGTCGACGTAGGCCTCCGTGTTTCTCCCGAGCTGCCGCCCTAAGGCAATGTGCATCAGCCGCTGAAAGGTAGCACCCGCGTTGCACAGTCCAAAGGGCATGCAGGTGTAGCAGTACACCCCACACGGGGCCAGGAAGGCTGTCTTCTCTACATCTTCCACCGCCATCTTGATTTGGTGATACCCTGAGAACGCATCCAGGAAGCACAGCAGGTCACACTCGGCGGTGGAGTCGACGATCTGGTCGATGCGTGGGAGATGGAACGGATCTTGAGTGCACGCCTTGTTGAGGTTGGTGAAGTCGGCGCACATTCGCTCCTTCCCGCCTTTCTTCGGCACCACGACGGGGTTCGCCAGCCATTCTACGTATCTGACCTCACGAATGGCACCTGCCGCCTCCAACTTGCGGGTCTCTTGGACAATGAAGGCTTGCTTCTCCGTGGACTGCCGCCTTGCTCGCTGCTTCACAGGGCGCACATTGGGCATACCCTTAAGTGGTGCTGAATCACCTCGCTCGGGACCCCCACCAGCTGATTGGGCTCCCATGCGAATATATCCTTGTTCGTGTGCAAGAACTTCACCAATGCTTCCTCTTGGCTGGGGTTGAGGCCGGCACCTATGGTGAAGGTGGCTGCTGAGGACCCTTCCTCATCGACCGACACCTGCTTGGTTTCTGCCTTGTCTTGGGTGAACAGCTGCTTCTTCCTGGTTGGCGCGGCCTCCTTGGCCTCGGGGGCACCGGCGCCGACGGGCTGCGCCGCCATAGTGGTCTTGAAGGCAAGTCTGAGCACCGTCACGGCCTCCTTGGTGTCCCCCTTGACGGTGAGGACACCTTTGCTTCCAGGCATCTTCATGAGGTTGTAGGCTGGATGAGTCGCCGCCATGAACTGGGCCAGAGCTGGGTACCCGAGAATGGCGTTTTACGGGAGGCCGATGCGGGCGATGTCGAAGTCGACCAGCTCGGTTCGGTAGTTGTCACGCGTGCAGAAGGTGACGGGAAGGCGGAACTGCCCCAGGGAGCGGGCAGCACCGCCACCAACTCCTGAGAAAGGCTTGCTGAGTCTGAGCCGCTCGAGCGGCACGTGAAGAAGCTTGAAGGCTTCCATGGAGAGAAAGTTGAGGCCAGCGCCGCCGTCGATGAGGGTCTTGGTGACGGCCACGTTGCAGATGGTGGGCATGCAGAGCATTGGAAGCATAACCGAGCCAGCGGTGGTGATGGGGTGGTCTTCTGAGCCAAAGGTGAGGTCGGCCTCAGGCGCGGCCCAGCTGGGCGGAGCCCCCGAGCGCTTGGAAGTGGCACCAATCTGGTGGAGGAACGGCTTGATGTGGTGATCTGAAGGCGGCGCTTGAGAGCTACCTAGCAGGGCCGCGACCGCGTGGTGTGCCGGTGCCGCGTAGCGCGCAGTGAAGAGGTCGCACAGCTCATCCCAAGACGCCACCGTGGATCCGGGAAGGTTGAGCAACCCGGTAGCGGCTCGCCAGCGAGGGCCATGGGAAGCCAGTTGGCCATGACCTTGTCATCACCCCCGGCCTCGAGGATGGCCTCGTCCTACGCCAGCAGGAAAGCCGACGGGTCCGCCGCGCCATCGTAGCGCGGCGGCATCTCCGGCTTGAACTTGGGTGGCCACCGCACCCGCTGCAGGGCAGGGGCCAGGGCTCGAAGCCCCCTGGCCCCGTCGTCAACGCCGGTCGTAGGAGTCGGTGGCAGGGTGCCTGCCATGCGGGCGGAGCGCAGATCGACGGAAGAGAATCTACGATGCACCCCTACCTGGAGCGCCAAATGTCGGATCACGGGTTCCGGCAAAACCCTTGAGGTTCGAACAATAGGGTGCGCGCAAAGATCTCCTCCCTACCAATCCACGCCCTAGCTCTCTAAGATCTCGCGGACGAACTCGACGAACTCACAAGACAAAGACACAAGATTTATACTGGTTCGGGCCACCGTTGTGGTGTAATATCCTACTCCAGTGTGATGTGGTGGATTGCCTCTTGGGCTGATGATGAACAGTACAAGGGGAAGAACAGCCTCCTGAGGTTGAGGTGTTCTTGTGCTTGACGAACTTGTGTGGGTGAGATGCCTCTGAATGAGTTCTTGACCCGTCCCCCCTACTATGGTGGCTAGTTCTACTTATATAGGCCCTGGTCCTCTCCCCAAATATTGAGCAAGAAGGGAGCCAACAACGGCCAATTTGCAAGGGGACATCTAGTACAGCTTATCTTGACAAAAGCGGTCTTCACCTGCAAAAGGCTCTGGTGGTGATGCCGTCTTGGGCTCCATGGTCACCTCCGTCTTGCCGTCCTGCTGGTCTTGGTCTCATTGCACCGATATGGAGACCTTTGTTTGATGCCTCGGTACTCCGCGCCTGTGCTTGCCCCCTTGGCACAAAAGAGGAAACAAGGACGTTGCACACGCTGGCGCCCGCCTGGTCTCGGTCGTCATGGCTCACGTTACGAGGACATCACGAGGTTTGCCTTGCCTTGATCTCTCCGCCCCTCGCGAGCCTGCCTGGCGAGGCCGCTCCTGAGGAGGTCTTGCATCGTCTGCCTAGCGAGGCTTGGCCCCTCGCGAGAGTCTTGAATGCCTTGTTAATGAAGATGGGCCGCACAGGCCTGCTAGCTCAGCCACGCCGTGGGCCGCAGGCAGGCAAGTCCAGGGACCCCCGTTCCCAGAACGCCGATAGGGTCATCTGAGCAAAGGGCAGTATGGGAGAGTGAGTGCTTTGGAAACTGCTAAGCTTATCTGGGATAGGGTGTCCAAAGTGAATGAAGGAGTCTCAACCCAAGGTGACTCTTGAGTTGACGTTCTTCGCAATCTCTTCAATCGCTTCAAAAGACTTGACAATGAAAATGTTCAACAAACCTTCGATCGCCTCACTGACATCCCAAATGAGCTTCAAACACTTGGTGCCACTAACATCACCGACCATGAAGTGGTGAAGAAATTGCTGAAATCGCTTGATTCTTCATTTCATACTCTAGCACTAACGATACAAGAACGTACAGATTTCAAGTCACTTGATCCCGCTGATATCCTCGAGAGGCTAAACACTCATGAGTTCTAGCTTGCTGAGAAGAGAGATCTCTATGGTTCGAGCTATGGTAGATCACATGCCCTGAAGGCCAAGGCTGTCTCTGAATCTGAAGGTGAAGATTCTGGTAGTATCCTTGGTGATCCTGAAGAATTGAGCCAGGAGCTAGCACTGCTCGTGAAGAAATTCTAGAAGTTCTCAAGACGTGGTACCTTTGGAAAATCCTCAAGGAGCAATGTTTCCTCATCCAGTGACTACAAGAAGAGGCTATGCCACAAATGCAAGAAACCTGGTCACTACATTCAAGATTGTCCTCAGTGGGAAAAGGAATCATAGAAGAAGAAATACAAGGATTACAGTTCTGATGACTCAAAGAAGAAGAAGAAATCTTCAAAGTCTTCATCATCAAAATTATCGAAGTCTTCATCTCACAAGAAGAGCAGCTCCAAGAAGGCTCGGGCATTCATTCGCAAGGAAATGGACTCTGAGGCTAAATCTGAGGAACATGAGGAAGAGGAGGCAACTGAGGAGTCCGAGTCCGGTGGCGAGCCTAGCTCTCGCCCTTTGCATTCGTCGACAAGTCCATCTTCAACTCTGAAGAAAATGGCTTCACCAACAAGGCTGATGAAGGCAATGATGACTACGCTCCCACCTATTGCTTCATGGCAACGGGTGCCAAGGTACTCAAATATACCTCCTTTGAATCTAGTGAGGATGAATCTGATGAAAACCTAAAGCCCAACTATTCTAAACTTGCTAAGATTGCAGTGAAACAACAAAAGGCTTTTGAAAAGGTTTAAAACATGCTAGACAAAAGTGATGATATGTTGGGTGAAGAAATGGATCGCACTAAGATCTTGACTGAAAATCTTCAGAGACTTCAGTCCAGGTTTGACAACCTTCAAGGTCATCATAACACTCTCTTATTTGGCTTTACATGTGATTCTCCTCATTCTGCTGATGAGTTATTTGACTCCAAATATAAACTGTTCAAAAATCAGAATGGTGAAGTATTTGCTAGATATGGTGGCACTAACTGCAGGATCGGTTCCCTATAAAGAAAATACGGGTTCCCAAAAGATGCCTTGAAAGTCTTCAGGTGAATATCCTCATGACCCCACCTGTGAAGAATAGGAACCCCGGATCAAATTCTTCATATGGACCAAATTCTTCATATGGATCCAAGTCCTCATATGGACCAAATTCCTCACGTGGATCAAATTCCTCAAAAGGATCAAAGTCCTCATATGATCATCATCGTGCTAACACCTTTGTTTCGCAGGAAAGAGCTAAGGGCTATGAATATGAGCATTATTCTTCTAATCATTATGTTCATAAGTCCTCGAAGAATTTCTCTGCTTATTCATATGCTTACTCTAACTCCTCTTATGTGAAACGAAGTGGACTGGCTTCTATGCCACCTTTCTCGTATGGAGCTCGCAGAGTGATGAACTCTTTGCCACCCCTTCAGATGTGGGTGGTGAAGAAAAGGAACAAATCTCTTATGCAGGGTCAGGTCTCCACACGTGCTTAAACGTCTGAAGAATTTGCTGGAGACCTGAAATTGCCTGAAAGGACGCAGGCTAATCATGAAGAAATGAACTTTCATTTCTCACGTCCTCATATTGCTTTATCTGTTCTATTACTTGATCTGATGAAATTGATGTCATGTTCTTGACTGATGAAGTATATGAGTTCGTAAGTTGCACTAATTCATCTGCAGGATGATCAACCCAAAGCCAATGAGTGGGTCCTCGATAGTGGATGTACAAATCACATATTTGGTGACAAGAATCTATTGATGGATGCTCCTTATCTCCATCGCATCTGAAGCATATCATCTTCTTGACAAAGGTAAAAGTCGGTCTTGAAGGCTTTAGGAGAGGAGACTTGTATATTGTTTATTTCTCTCTGAGGACCACAACCAGCCGTATGCCTACTTGCAAAAGCTTGAGAAAGGCTGGCTATGGCATCGACGACTTGGTCATGCAGGCATGAGGAATTTGCACACGCTTGCGAAGAAGAAGCATGTCATTGGCATTGAGAATGTCAAATTCCTCAAGGATCACTTATACGAATCCTGTGAAGCTGGAAAGATGAACAAGGCCAAACATCCAGCAAAGACAATCATGACTACCACTCGACCATTTGAATTGCTTCATATGGATCTCTTTGATTCTAACCATTATTCTGCAGTTACAAATGATGCATCTCTATATGGCTTTGTTATTGTTGATGATTACTCTCGTTACACATGGGTACATATTGTCACTTACAAACATGAGGTGGAGGAAGTCTTCAAACGATTTTCCTCGAGGGCTTCAACCAACTTTGGTGTGAAGATAAAGCACATCAGAAGTGATAATGGGCCGAGTTCAAGAATTCTGGTCTTGATGACTATCTTGATGAACTTGGTATTACTCATGAGTTATCTGCTCCTTATACTCCTTAGCAGAATGGCGTCGTGGAGCGCAAGAAGAGGACTCTTGTTGAGATGGCTCACACTATGCTTGATGAATACAAGACGCCTCGTCATTTCTGGATTGAGGCAATTGATACTAATTGCCACATCATCAACAGGGTATATCTTCACAAATTCTTCAAGAAGACTGCTTATGAACTCCTCACTGACAAGAAACCCAATGTGAGCTATTTCAAAGTCTTCGGTGCTAAATGTTGGATTAGAGACCCTCATCACAACTCTAAATTTTCACCGAAAGCAGATGAAGGTTTTATGCTTGGTTACGGAAAGGACTCGCACACCTACAGAGTCTTCAACAACGTTCATCACAAAGTTGATGAAACTGTAGATGTGTGGTTCGATGAAACTAATGGCTCGCAAAGAAAGCACCTACCTTCTGTGTTAGATGAACAGTCCCCTAAGGAAACTATCAAGTTCAAGGCTACTGAGGATGTCATTCCTACCGAAGAATCTGTTGAAGAAATCATTCCAGAACGTGAAGAACGTCGAGCTGATGCACCTGAAGAAAATGCTGATCAAATTCCTCGACGACAACCCACTCATCCTCGCATTGCAAAAGAGGTGCAAATTGAGAGAATCATCAATGTCATTGAAGCACCACGTCCTCTCACACGCTCAAAAGCTTCACATTTATCTAACTTTTGTGGGCACTTTGCTTTCGTGTCTATCACAGAGCCCACTAAGGTAGATGAAGCATTTCTGGAGCCTGAGTGGATTCAAGCTATGCAAGAAGAATTACATCAGTTCGAGCTCAACAACGTCTGGGAACTGGTCAAACGTCCAGATCCTCGCAAGCACAATACCATTGGCACAAAGTGGATCTACCGCAACAAGCAAGATGAAAATGGCCTTGTTGTGAGGAATAAGGCACGACTTGTAGCTCAAGGCTACACACAGGTTGAAGGAATTGATTTTGATGAAACTTTTGCATCTGTTGCTAGACTTGAGGCTATTCGCATATTACTTGCTTATGCTAACCATCATGATATCACTTTATATCAAATGGATGTGAAAAGTGCATTCCTCAATGGTAAGCTTGAGGAAGAAGTATATGTTGCTCAACCCCCAGGTTTTGAAGATCCAAAGAATCCTGACAAAGTCTTCAGACTCAGTAAGGCCCTCTATGGCCTCAAGCAGGCCCTTCGGGCATGGTATTATACTTTGAAGGAATTCCTCATGAAGAAAGGCTTCAAACCCGGTTCACTTGACCCAACTCTTTTCACTAAATCTTATGATGGTGAATTGTTTTTGTGCCAAATATATGTTGATGATATTATCTTTGGCTGTACTGACCAACATTACAGTGATGAATTTGCCTATATGATGAGTGAAGAATATCAAATGTCTATGATGGGAGAATTGAAATTATTCTTAGGTCTTCAAATTCGTCAACAGCGCAATGTCATATTCATATCTCAGGAGAAATACCTCAAGGATGTATTGAGGAAATTCGACATGCAAGATTGCAAAGGGTCAAAATTACAATGCCCACAAATGGCCATCTATGCACTGATGAAAATGGTATTGACTTTGATCAAAAGGTATACCGCTCCATGATTGGCTCTTTATTGTATTTATGTGCATCTAGGCCACACATTATGCTTAGTGTTTGCATGTGTGTCCGATTTCAAGATACACCGAAGGAATCACACCATAAGGCTGTGAAGCATATTCTTCAATATCTAGTTCACACACCAACACTTGGATTATGGTATCCCAAGGGCTCGGCTTTTGATCTCTTTGGATATTCAGACTCTGACCATGCCGGTGATCGTGTGGACCGCAAGTCAACATCTGGCACATGCCATTTCCTCGGACGATCTTTGGTCTGGTTGTCCTCGAACAAACAGAACTCCGTATCACTGTCTACCGCTGAAGCTGAGTACATTGTTGCTTGTTCTTGCTGTGCTCAATTGTTGTGGATGAAGCAAACTCTCAAGGACTACGACGTCAACATGAAGAATGCGCCTCTCTACTGCGACAATGAGAGTGCCATCAAGATTGCTCACAACCCAGTTCAGCACTCGAAGACAAAGCACATTCAGATTCGTCATCATTTTCTTCATGATCATGTGTTGAAGGGCGACATTTCTATTGAGCATATGAAGACTGAAGAACAGCTAGCCGATATCTTCACAAAGAGATTTAGCAAGTTGCGGTGTGAGCTAAATATCTTAGAATCTTTGAATGTTCTTTGAAAAGGACACTCATCCTAACACCTATGCAAAATTCATGACTTAGATGTGCAACACATGAAGAAACATTTTTCTTCAATCAATGAAGACTAACACTCTAAGTGTGAAGAAATTAATGAAGAATTTGATTCTCAGAACCCTACGACAATTGTACGCGGTGTCTGAAATCATCATTCTCATACGGTGGGTCACGCCACCAGCAAAAGTTGAAAATCTTCAATTTGAGTTTTTCCTCAGTTTTGAAATTTCTCACTTGCTCATTTTCTTCAACTTTGCATTGTCTTCACTATTTCCGTCATTTTTCTTCATTGGTCTCTCTCTCTCTCTCTCTCTCTCTCTCTCTATATATATATATATATATATATATATATATATGTATATATATATATATATATATATATATAGGGATTGAATTCGTCATCCTGGGTGAGGAATAGTTATTCTTCACCCCCCTCTATTTTACGATCAACGCACCATAATTTTACGTTCCGTAAGTTTGTCTTATTTCCGACATAAAAAGAGACCGTAAGAAAATATATAATCGTTGTAAAAAATATTTTCTGTTATGTAAAATTACAAACGTAGAAAATAGTGTAAAATACGCATAAACTGCAAATTTTTCTTGTCTTATGATCTATATTTTTATTTTCTTATGCCAAATTTTACGTAGTGAATCAATAGACATGTATCTATTTGAATTCCAAACGTAATTTAATTATGAAATGATCGTAAAATTACCTCGGGTGAAGAATAACTTATTTTGCACCCTAGGTGATGAATAGTAACACTATATATATATATATATATATATATATATATATATATATGTATATAGACACACACATCTGGGCTATTCTGTTATGCGTAACAGAATATTATTCTGTTACTCTTCTTGAACGGATGAATTTGAGCAGTTGTACTGATGACGTCATTTCATTGAACTGATCTTTTTTATTAAAAGGGTAAATAAGAGCTCCCTCCCGCTCTCTCCGCGTTCTGCCGGCCACTCCAGCCGTCGACCGAGCTTCTCGCGACTGATCCATCCACCCGCCCGCCACCCTCCACAACCCAGGCCCCACCCTAGGCGCGGCGATGGGCGCCGGCGTGGGCGGGCGGCGCTCTCAAGGGCCGGCTGGCGGCGGCATCGTCCACCAGGACGCCGACGCACCAAGATCCCCCTGCTCGAACGACTTCATGCTCGTACGCCCACCTCCCCTTCCCCCTCCTCCTCTTCCTCCTCCTCCTCCTCCTCCCCCCTTTGCCAAGCGAGTGGAGCGGCCGACCCCTGTTCCTGATTTCGAGCCCATGGCCGGGTGGTCGGCGGAGCTCCGTTCTTGCCGGCGAGCGACCCCGGAGCCTCCCAATTCTGAACACGTGGCCGGATGGCCGGCGGAGCTCCGCTCTGGATGGGCGCATGACCCCGGAGCCTCTCGATTCTGAGCCCGTGGCCGGTTGGCCGGCAGAGCTCCGTTCTTTCCATTCCTCACCCGTCTTGGCGCCAACGCCTACATTCCTCTCGATAGCTTTTGCCACCTACATTCGTGAATTACGATTGATTGTTGTGGTTGTAGGAATCTAGAAGAAATGTGTAGTATGGCTCTGAGCGATGAAATATATATATCATCGATTATAGTTACTCAAGAAGTTACATTTGAGAGTTTAAATCGGAAAAATGCGGATGCTAGAGAAAGGTTGAAATGTATATTCCTTAATCTTTGATAGAATTATGTTAGTGATAGTTCAGGATATTCTTGCTTCAATCTTGCTTGTCTGAATAATAACATTGTTCTGAATGCAGATTTACAGGGCTCGCTATACAGTTCACAAGAGGGATACTTGGTTGCTTTATGTAAGTCATTCTCATTGAAGCTCTATTTTATTCACTAGGAAGTGGTGAATCATCATTGTTGGACATCGTGGCATATGCTGGGTATGAGTTTGCTGGTACCTCACTTGCGATGTTTGTGTGCATCTTCTGGAGCTACTCATACAGTACTATTTTAAGTACATACATAGCCATGATTGTGCGATAAATTATTTGTCAGGATATGGTTGTACTTGATTAAGCCTATATTGTAGACAGAGTGTCCGAATTGACCAAGGTGTTAACTTTCTTATTCAGTAAGAGGTTGTCTAGAAGACAAAATCAGTTGGGAAACTCAAACAAGAAAGCTGAGATTTGCCTACAATAGAGTGAAAGATTTAACTACGAGAAGGCTGAGTTTGAGCAAGCTTCCTTCACAAAAGTACAGTTCCTTGTCTCGACCTCTTTCTTTTGTGCGATCGCTAGCTAGCGATGTTTTTGGTTATGCAATTTTGTGTGAAGTTCACCCTTGCCATGGACAACATGTCATGGACCCTCTGTTCCTGGCCTCCACTCCGTAGAGGCACGGATCACCGTCACTTGCTGCTTATAGTTAAATTAATTTGTTGTTCCGTTGCAGTTTGTCGGTCTGCTGTGTATGCGGCTGCATTTCGTAGCTTGTTGTGGATGCCCTCTCATTGCTTTTTGTCCAATTCAATTTAAGTTGTTTGTTATTCAGTTTGTTTGTTGTTTATAGGTTCTACAAGTTGTTTGCAGTTTAGTTCAGCCGAGACAGAGCTCCACGTCGTGCAGTCCACCTCACACTACTGGCGCAATCTCCTTTTCCTTCTCTCTGTGATCTGCTATGCAGTCTGCATGGCCTTGCTCCCTTGCGTTTCACTAGTGTGGTTGTGGTGGAATGAGAGAAATAAAGCTAGTAAAGGTGACAAAATTAGATCCATATGGGAAGTTTCATCTTTAGTTGATTATCATCTTTTTAACTGTATGAAGGCCAAGACTCAAGGGAAAGAGAAGAGCACCAGGAAAATGCAGAAATGGAAACCACCTCCAATGGGGAACACGAAGATTAATATTGATGGGGCTTTCATCGAGGCATCAAATATAGGCGGCTGGGGTTTCACGCTTAGAAATGATCAAGGAGTTATGTTGGATCTTTGGTGCGGTAAGTTGAAGCATGTGTCCGATCCGATTACATTGAAAACGCTTGCCTACAAAGCTATGAATATTTGCGATTGAAATGGGCTGCCGGTGGTAATATTTGAAATGGATTCCATGATGCTGAAACAAGCAATCTCTAGTCCTGAGTATGATTTATCAAAGTTGGGATCCTTATTCCAAGATGTAAAATTTCAGATGCGTGTAGGCCTAATCGTTGTAAGCTTTGAACATTGTAGTAGAGAGTGTAATAAAGCAGCACATGTTTTAGCTGCGCATGGTCTCTGTATGGAAAATTCTTGCTTTGAGACTTGGCTTGGCAACTTCCCAGATTTTGTACTAGATGTTGTTGTTGGCGATATGCCAAATGCTCTAATGTAATGGAATACAATGTGTTCCTTTCAAAAAAAAAAGAGGTTTCATTTTTTATCAGGGGCTGGTTGTATTTGTACACGGGGCTGATTGTACTTTTATAAGGGGGGTCAATTGCAAGGCCATGACCATAAAATCATAGGGGGCTGATTGTATTTTTACGAGGGGATATTATTATTTTTAGCAGTTCATCATGCCATCGTGTTACTATTGTTGAAATGATAAATTTGAGCGGTTGTACTGATGCTATCATTTCGTTGAACTGATCACTTTTATTGAAAGAGTAAATATGAGCTCCCTCCCGCCCTCTCCCCGTTCCGCCAGCCACTCCATCCGTCGACCGAGCTGCTTGCGGCAGATCCCTCCACCCGCCCGCCTCCCTCCCAGCAACCTAGGCCCCACCCTAGGCGCAGCATTAGGCGCCGGGGCACGGGCGATGACGGCGGCGCTCGCGGTGGCACTTGTACTGATCTCTGTGTGTTTTTGTACAGAGGAGGTATTTTTCATAAGAGTAATTTTGAATGGTTCCGAAAAAAGTACTTGAACCGATGTCCATATGGCTTTTGTACTGAGCGTGTTTTCGTAGACTAGGTTTTACTCTCTTTTTTGGTACGACATTTCCTCGTAACTTTTCAATGGTTTACGGTTTTCGTAGTCCTCGAACTTGCATGGTTTATATCATTGAATTGAATGATATTTTTTTGAAAAGAAAATGTTTTGTGTGTTTTTTTAAACCCAATTTTTTTTGCAACGATGTTTTGGACTTCTCGCGTTTTACGACTTGAACTTTTACCATTTGAATTTCCGTGGTTTTTCTTTTGTATGAGCTTTTTCCCAAACTTATCTGAGACGTCATGTTTGAACATACAACTTTTGTAGTTGTGAACTTGTGGTTTTTTTTCATTTATTAAATTCCTTTTCCTCCAATCTTTTACTGCTACAATTCTTTTTTGCAAATTTATTGTCCCTTGAGTTAGAACTGATGCAATTTTTAATTTTTAATTTATGGTATTTACGATACTAGAGAGTTTGTACTTCTCAAAAAATAATAACTCGATGTTCTTTTGGTTTTAGTTTTTAATCTTCTTTCCCATCCTTATCCTTCTTGTGATTGTCATCACCATCGCACCTTTATGGTTTATATAGTTGAATGGACTTACATTTTACCATTTTCTTCTTTTAAAAACTTGTGTTTTTTCTCCAAACTTCCTACCGACAAGAATCGAAGTTATTTATTTTCTACATTTGTAATTCCAAGTGTCTTTAATGACATTTTCACTATTTTACTTTGTTTTACCTCATCAAACAGGCGCACACCACATTTGAAGAAACAAAATACGAATCTTTGAAGCACTAGGGGGATAACCATTGCGCAGGACTTTCATGTGTGCCTTCATCATAGAAAAATAGACCGAATATCGCCAAGTTCTGAGGTTGAATAAATGAATCATACAGAATATTGTCAAAACCACACATTTTTCTCACTAAAACAAAATTATGTACTTGCATACAACCCTCTTTGAACTTGGACAACACCTAGTGCTCAACTTGGACGATGACCAGTGCTCAACTCGAACGGAGAAGCTTCCATTGCAGTGGAGAAGACGTTGACATGCACTGGAGCTTGGCGTGCTGGAGTGATACACTTCACGCCTACTCAATGTCACAGATACCACTGCAGACACCAGCCAACAATTAACCATGTGGACTAAATTGGAGCTACAATATGAATTGAACTGGATGAAATTTAGAAATTGAACTAATATAAGAAACTAGACACCACATGTACATCAAATAAAAAAGTGGAGTAGTTAGTACCAACTACTAAACTAATATACTGGATATTGAACTTATAGATTGTATATTGGCGAACTTTTACACTTGCCGGGAGTAATCAACATGAACTTTTACACTTGCCGGAAAGTTGTAAAATATCTGCAGAACTGAAGGATATGCTTTTTGTATTATCTCTGATCACAATGAACAAAGTATTTAGAACTGACGCATATATGATACTAGATCAATACTAAAATGGATAATATTTGTTTAAGTTTCTCTGTATGAACCTGCCAACTTTCTAAACATGAACTTCTCGCTAGGGTTATTCTTCGGTATTGAAAACTGTTTCCTGCATTAACAACAAGCACCTAAAGAGAATCATGTTTTACGCAAGTATATATGAACTTTTGAGAGGACACTTTATTTATTTCACTGCATTTTCTCCACAATTGGAGCGACAAATGCCATCTGTTTTTTTGTAAAATGGAAGTACGAAAACATTTGTAGCATGAATTTTTGCTAATGGACATGTACTTATAAAATACTGCAGTTATTTGTTGTCAAACTGTACTTAGTTTGGACAGGGAGCTCAGCCACTTTTGGCACATGTATTAACATATCTAGTTGACAAGTGGTACCAAATGTCTGAAACTAGAAAAAGTACAGAAGCTGAATCAACACAGTACAACTCTTTGCCCCATGTAGCAAAGTGTGAGAAGAGATGTAAACTAATGAATTCTCACCCAGCTGTGGTTGTTTCTTTTTGGAATCCATTGAACTGAAAAAAACCCAACCATGTGTACTGAAAAACTAACTACAGTGTGAAGTGAAAAAAAACATACAAGTGTAGATGGGGGCATTGATCTGGAGCTCGATCCAGCACGGGGAGATGGCGGAGTTGCCGACTGGGTTGCAGGGTGACTGATCTATCATAAGAAGATAGAATTATGAACTAATGAAAACTTATATCATGAACTGATACACATAGTATGGATATATGTTTCTCTGGACAAGGAAAAAGAATTCTCCAGACAACCATCATATTGCAGAGACTAATTAGGCTCTATTTTTGTGGCTATCCAGCAACAACATTCTTACAAACATGGTGCACACAAACTGTCATTGCGCAACAAGAAACTACAATTAATTAGCCTGTGATGCTCTAGTTCAGCTACACTGCAACAATTCATTATTTTTATGTATACCACCATCAACCATGGCACTGGCACTTATCATCTAAAAACACATAGTGGACTGTTCAACAAACAACTAATAAAACTGCGGGTAGAAGCAGGTATGTATGCATCAAGATCAAGGCATGGGCCTCTGGATTACCGCTTTCCTAGATTTTTTAACGTATGATTTTTCTCTTCATGAACTTACCCATGTTTTTCTAAGCAAGATGTGCACTCCCAAAATAGAGTGTACTTACTAAGCATCGATGTCGAACTTCAAGCATTGTGTGTGTGTAAAATATACTTTTTTAACCCAAGTGAACCCTAGTTTGTAGTCGAACCTTTTCATGTAGATGTACATACATGAAAAGGCTATGATGACAGAAGTGTTGTATAAAGCTCCACAAAGAAGAAGAAGAATCTTCTTTGCCAAATGAATCATACAAAATATTAACCAAAAATCATTAGTATACACATTATCCAGATATTTCATAAGCCATTTTGTGTACAACATCATTATCAAGCACAAGTGCTCTATGAAGAAGATTGAAACACTAAATAAATTGGACTTACCAATGGGAAGTCGATGAACTGAAAAGCATATAGAAGATGAATTTGTGAATCTGGCTTTTTTATTCATCCTGCAAGAAAATAAGAACTATAACAATAAAAGCATTACCACACCGATTTACTTGTTTCACTATTAAAAGGGGTTTCAAACACAACTTCTAAGCAGGAGGCTTACTTTTGCTCTCCCACTTGGGTGAACAGGCAAAAACAGAACTTGCGCTAACAATCTAGAAATCCAATGAACACAAAAAATATAGAAGTATTCCGATACCTCGGGCGAATGGCTCTGCATATGTCGCTTCAGATGAGTCGGTTGGACTAATTTCCTTCTCCCATCTGGACGGATAAATTGTAGAACTTGCACGTCGATGTCGCAAAACTCACACTTTGGACGGATCTCCTTCTTCCATCTGGACTGATAGTTGCAGAATTTCCATCAGGCAACGAACATAACAAGCACGAATACATCAATATCCATGAGAAATCGTGAGGGGGAGGGGTGGTCGCAGCGGTGGCGGGCGTGGGGAGGGTGGAGACGTGGTCGTGGCGGCGGTGGGTGCATGCGGAAGCGGGAGGGAAGGACAGGAGGCTGGCGGCACTGGGGACGGGCTCATCGCATGAAACTGTATTTTTCTATAACACACATGAAACTGTATTTGTGCTTACTTTACAAACTCATGATAAATTACATCATGAACTCCTATGCATAGTGTTTGTTTCTTTCTTTTGTACAGAGCATATGATTTGTGAGCTGCATAGGCGAGATAAATCATCCATTCTACACTTTCTGAACACTCGAGATAGCAATACACGAACTTACCAGGAGAGATCACACTGAACTGATGGGGCTCTGAAATGTAGATGGCAAGTATGCACTCCGGCTCTCTTTGTGAGGGAGGTTTTCATTATCACTGACATCCTTGTCATACTAAGCAGGAGAGGTGTTGGTCATCTGGTCTGACCCCGCGTTGTGTTGTGGGCCTTGGACTCTTTTTGGCACGTCACTTGATGTGAAAACTGCAATTGGAAAGGCTGAGCATCAAGTGATAATTAAGGAAGGCTAGTAGGCTACCAAACAAATGAAAGTAGCATTTTTTACATGACGGGTAGTGGTAGGTATTGGTTCATTGCTTTTGTCACCCAGTATGGTGTCAACAAGGATGCGGTAGCTCTCGTCCTTGATGGGCGCCCAGTTATCGTCGAAGAGCTTGAGGAGGCACTTCAGGACTGGCCAAACATGCTAATTGGAGAAGCCACAAGGCTTCATGGCCTCTAGCTCCTTTCTAGTAGCATTAGCATTGTTGGAAACCATGGACTTTAATGAAATGGTTCAGGGATCATTCCCATTCAGTCCCATTGCTACTTGTGCTGCAGAGAACATGAATATAAAGCAGATGGTGACTCATCGATTTTTCTTTACGACATATCTAAACTTACAGAATTTTGAAACTTGCACTGATGATATTTAGGTGATATATCTAAACTTTACAGAATTTTGAAGAAACTCGCTACAAATCATTACATATTTAGGTGATATATCTAAAGTTACAGAATTTTGAAACTTGCACCGACGATATTTCTGCACACGGACCAACTATTCTGTGATTTTAGAAATGCCACTAAATTTACTTGTCCTTGACCTGTAAAATGAACTGAAAATGCATACGAAGGTGCACTGAAAAGGATGCTTTTTTTCATTTTTGTCCTAGAGACATATCAACTAACTTAAAAGCATATTCACGGCCCTATATAGGGATGTTACTAGTTTTGTTTGGTTCTTAAGAGACATAAACAAACACCTAGCAAGCACAAAGGTACTAATTTTTGTTTTTACATTTGTCCTTGTTTTTTCTCATAGCAAATTCGTGTCATACAAATGCAAAATCAAGACAAAAATGGTTCTATCAAGTAGCAATCAGCAAGTAGCATCTACACATGCACGTAGTTTTGAGAGTGAAAGAATAGAGAACAAGAGTCAAAGATGAAACAAAAACATTTTTACTAGTTCATAAAATCATTAGCTATCAGTTCAAGAGTCGAAATGGACAGAGTTCATCGAGTCTCAGCTATAAGTTCACACAAGCTACAGAGATGGAGAGAACTTTTTTTTAGAATTGAACTGAATTGAAAAAACAAACTGAACTGAGTGTGTCGATTTACTGGAGGTGGCGGCGGCCGGGTGCGTGCTTGGCGCAGCGTGCCTCGTGTGGGAGTAAGCAAGAGGAAGAGGCAGCCCGGGGTGTGCTCGGCGCGGCGCTAGGAGGTGGCAGGAGGAGAGGGGAGGCCGGGCACACCGCCCCGGAGGTGGCTGCAGGAGCACGACGACGGGGTCGCGTGTCCGGAAGGTGGAGCGCGAGGTGACCTTCACGCAGTTCCTTGAGCGACCGAGCATGAAGCAAGTAGTTGGATTGCCAAGTTGGACGGCGCGCAGTGGCCGTGGGATGCAGCGACGCGGATGTAGGGTGGTCGCGGCGATTGGTGGCACTAGGGTGGCTCCCGACGGCGACGACTGGATGTAGGGTGGCAACGGTGGCGCTTGGAAGCAGGGAGGCACGCCGATGGCGGGGGAAAGCAGGGAGTGAGGGCGGCGCCGGTGGTGGGTGGAAGAAGGGGCGGCGCCGGTGTTGGGTAGAAGTAGGGGCAGCGCTGGGAGGGAAGGAGGAAGTGGGGGCCGGGGGAAGTGGGGAGTGATGGCGGCACCGGCGGCGAGTGGAAGCAGGGGCAGCGCCGGTGTTGAGTGGAAGCAAGGGGCGGCGCCGGGAGCGAGGGAGGAAGTGGGGGCGGGGCGGCGCCAGGATGCGGGGAGGAGGTGGGGGGCAGATAGAGCCGGGAGTTGTGGGGAGGTGGGGGCGGGCGGCGCCGGAAGCCGGGGGCAAGTGGGTGTCGGATGGCGCCAAGAGCTGGGGAGGAGGTGGTGGGCGGGCTGGTCGGCAGGGTGGGTGGGATTTTTTAGTTCAGTATCAGTTCGGGTTGATAGCTGATGTAAAAAACCAGATGCGGTCTACATAGGATGAGATGGTAATGAGAATATTATTAGGTTACTAGTATGAATAATAGCATCCTATATATATATATATATATATATATATATATATATATATATATATATATATATATATATATGTAAGTGCATCTAGTGCCCCTTAGTGATTTTGGTGTATTGAAGACTTATAGGTTAAGGAACTAATGCGTTTGTGAGTGTACACAGGTCTATAAGTCTATGAGGAGTTTGATATTTGCAGAGAAAGTCGACCCCTAAAAATGAAGTTTTTCGACTGAAGACTTTGATATTCTCAAGACTTTCTGAAGACTTTGAAAGTGAAGAAATTGGTATGACCTTGAAGACTTGATATTCATTTGAGGAACATGAAGCGTGAAGACTTTTGTTTTCGTAGTTTCTTTTTCTCTTTCTTGAGTCATAGGAAACACCGTCTTTGTTAAAGGGGTCGAGGAAATACTAAGGAAAAATTTCCATGTGATGCTCAACTCAAAATCCTACACCTACCAATCCCTTGAGTGAAGCCTTTGGAAATCTCATACGATTCGATCAATTTCTTGATGTGAGAGGCGAAGTTCTTCCGGGTCACGAGGAATTTGTTCTGACCGAGGAGTTAGGAATTGCCATTGCAGTATTGCCTACACAAGTGAGGAACATGATAGCCCCGAGGAATTTGAAAGTCAAATTTCCGACCGTTCTTTGTGCTTCTTGGCCACCTGTCCCAAAATATCTTATCCACCTAACGGTCATATCATTGAAGGGCATTTATGTCTTATCATGTCGGGCTGCTCCCTAGGCTATAAATAGCCGCCCCTACAACCACTAGCTGGTTGGCTGCTCGAGAGAAACTTGACACTTGTCATTTGAGAGCAACCCATCCTCCAAGACTTTGAGCGAAAATCATCGAAGTGAGGAAAAACCCAAAACCAAACCCTACAAACCCAAAGTGATTGAGCATCATCAAGAGATTGATCCTGCGTGGATCCGACGCTTGTTACCTTTGAAGACTATGCTTCTTCCAGACGGTTAGGCGTCATGGTCTAGAGCATCCAAGAGGAATTGTGGATCGCCGAGTGACCAAGTGCATGAAGGTTTGGAAGTCGCTCAAGACTTACCACGGCGATTGGACGAGGTCTATGTGACCTTAGTTCAAGGAGAATACGGTGAGGACTTGGTGTCTTGAGCTGCGTGCTCGGCTGGGTGTCCGGGGCTGTGTGTCCTCGAGTTTAAATACTCGGCCGCTCAACCCAGACGTACAACCCAGACAGCGGTTGGAATTGGTCTACCAAATCATTGTCTTCACCAACCTTCTTGGTTCTATCTCCTCAACCCTTTCATTTCCTCATTCTTGTGTTGAGTGTTTGTTCATATCATGTTTGAAGACTTTGGTGAAGACTTTCTCAATTTCCTCAGTTCAATTTCTTGATCGGTTTGCCTTCATCTTATGTTATCCTGTGATTACGCTTTCAGACTCCGTGTTTGTCTTCATTTCATCATGATGACCATGCGTGTGATTCTGTTATGCTTACTTCTGAGTACTTATTCATGCAAGTAGTTCTTCGCTAAGGAATTTCCTCACCGCAAATTCCTCGGTGAAGAATTCATAAAATCGCCTATTCACCCCCCTCTAGTCGATATAACGCACTTTCAATTGGTATCGAGCAAGGTACTCCCTTGTTACGTGTGATTTGGTTTAACCACCGGAGTTTTAGTTATGTCGACCGCAGGTATGATCAAGGTCTCGGCAGGGTGTCCTACCTTTGATGGGACGGACTACCCCTCTTTGGAAGAACAAGATGCGAATGCATCTTGAAGCAATTGACAACGATCTACGGTATGTTGTGGAAAATGGTGTTCCCTCGGTCACACCTTCTCTGAATGCTCGACGTGAAGAGATTCAAGCAACTCGATTCTCAAGCGAAGAATATCATATGTGGCCATCTCGAGCAAAGGTCAATATGGAAGAGTGAGTGCTTTGGAATCGCCAAGCTCATCCGGGACAGTGTCCAAAGTGAATGAAGGAGTCTCAACTCAGCGTGACTCCCGAGTTGATGTTCTTCGGAATCTCTTCAACCGCTTCAAAAGACTCTACAACGAAAATGTTCAACAAACCTTCGATCGCCTCACTGACATCTCAAATGAGCTTCAAGCACTTGGCGCCACTGACATCACCGACCATGAGGTGGTGAAGAAATTGTTAAGATCCCTTGATTCCTCATTTGATACTCTGGCACTGATGATACAAGAGCGTGCTGACTACAAGTCACTTGATCCTGCTGATATCCTCGAGAGGCTAAATACTCATGAGTTCCATCTTCTTTGAAGAGAGATCTCTATGGTTCTAGCTATGGAAAACACGTGCCTCAAGGCCAAGGCTGTATGCGAATCTGAGTGTGAAGACTCTAGTAGTAGCCTTGGAGATCTGAAGAATTAGGCCAGGATCTAGCTTGCTCGTGAAGAAATTCCAGAAGTTCTCAAGACGTGGTCGATTTGGAAATCCTCAAGGAGCAGTGATTCCTCATCCAGTGACTATAAGACAAGACTTTGTCACAAATGCAAGAAACCTGGTCACTACATCCAA
The DNA here is from genome assembly GCA_021605145.1 of Aegilops bicornis. Taxonomy (NCBI): domain Eukaryota; kingdom Viridiplantae; phylum Streptophyta; class Magnoliopsida; order Poales; family Poaceae; genus Aegilops; species Aegilops bicornis. Next base: position 508,873,036 of record CM038672.1, read on the forward strand.
GATTGTCCTCAGTGGGAAAAGGAATTAAAGAAGAAGAAATCATCGAAATCTTCATCATCAAAATCCTCAAAGCCTTCTTCTCACAAGAAGAGCAGCTCCAAAAAGGCTCGGGCATTCATTGGCAAGGAAATGGACTCTGAAGCTGAATCTGAGGAACATGAGGAAGAGGAGGCATCATAAGAATCTGAGTCTGGTGTGGCGAGTCTAGCTCTTGCTACTGCTTTCGTCAGCAAGTCCATCTTCAACTCTGAAGAAAATGACCTCACCAACAATGCTGATGAAGATAGTGATGACTACACTCCCACCTATTGCTTCATGGCAAAGGGTGCCAAGGTACTCAAATATACCTCCTCTGAATCTAGTGAAAATGAATCTGATGAAGATCTAAAGCCTAGTTACTCGAAACTTGCTAAAATTGCTGTAAAACAACAAAGGGCTTCGGAAAAGGTTCAAAACATGCTAGATAAGAGTGATGATATGTTAGGTGAAGAAATGGATCGCACTAAAGCCACATTGAAAATCTTGAGAGACTTGATCTAGGTTTGACAGCCTTCAAGGTCATCATAACACTCTCTTATCTGATCATGAGAAACTTTCTTATGAATTTCTTCAAATAAAGCAAGATCTTGAGAAGCTAAGAGTGAGTTATGAAGATCTTCAGAAGGAGCGTGATTCATTACTTGCTCAACAAATCAGCGCTTCTCAGGAAGAATTTGTTCCTCCATGCTTAAAGTGCATTGAACGTGAATCTGCTAATTCTTCACTGAATGTTCAAATGCTTCAATCATACAAATTCTTCTTTGCCTCTGCTATCACTAATTCCTCATCTGAGGACATTGCTAGTATCACTGACGTTGCAGGGCTGAAGGAATTGTATATGAAAGGCATGTACAAAAGCCTCAAAGGGCATCAGACTCTTTGTGATGCGCTTAAAAAGCAGATCCTCAACAGGAACCCTAGGAAAGAGGGTATTGCCTTTGAGAGGAAACTCAATCTTGATGGAACATATTGGAAGCCCGAGCGGTATCCCAAAACCTCATGGGTTCTTTGCAAAGGGACCTCCAGTTGATCCATCTAACTTATCTGGCTTTACATGCGAATCTCCTCATTCTTCCGATGAGTCATTTGACTCCAACTATAAACTGTTCAAAAATCGAGCGGTGAAGTATTTGCTAGATGTGTTGGCACTAAGCTGCAGGAATGGTTCCCCTATGAAGAAAATCTGGGTTCCCAAGAAGTGCCTTGAAAGTCTTCAGTGAATGTCCTCATGACACCACACATGAAGAATAGGAACCCCAGTTTAAATTCTTCATATGGACCAAATTCTTCATATGGATCCAAGTCCTCATACGGACCAAATTCCTCACATGGATCAAATTCCTCAAAAGGATCAAAGTCCTCATATGATTATCATCGTGCTAACAACTACATTTGTGAGGTAGAGCTAAGGGCTATGAATATGTGCATTATTCTTCAAACCAATATGTTCATAAGTCCTCGAAGAATTTCTCTGCTTATTCATATGCTTACCCTAACCCCTCTTATGTGAAACGAAATGGTTTGGCTTCTATGCCACCATTCTCGTATGGTGCTCGCAGAGTGATGAACTCTTTGCCACCCCTTGAGATGTGGGTGGTGAAGAAAAGAACTAATCTCTTCTGCAGGGTCAGGTCTCCAGGCGTGCCTTAACGTCTGAATAATTTCTTTGGAGACTGTGAAATTGCACGAAAGGGCCTTGAGCTAATCATGATGAAATGAACTTTCATTTCACACGTCCTCATCTTGCTTATCTGAATCTTGGTGATGAAATTCATCTGATGAACTTGATATCATATTCTTCAGTGATGAAGTATATGAGATCGTAAGTTGTACTAATTCATCTGCAGGATGATCAACCCAAAGCCACTGAGTGGGTTCTCGATAGTGGATGTACAAATCACATGACTGGTGACAAGAATCTATTGATGGATGCTCCCTTATCACCGTCACATCTCAAGCATATTATCTTTCTTTGACAAAGGCAAAAGTCAGGTATTGGGTCTTGGTAAGGTTGCGATCTCTAAGGACATACACATGGACAAAGTCATGCTTGTTGAGTCCTTAGGATACAACCTCATGTCGATCTCAATGCTTTGTGATCTTGATATGGTTGTTATCTTTGGCAAGTATCGTTGTGTTGTGATTATGGAAGTGACAATTCCAAAGTCTTGAAGGCTTTAGGAGAGGAGACTTGTATATTGTTGACTTCTCTGAGGACCACAACCAGCCGTGTGTTTACTTGCAAAAGCTTCGAAGGCTGGCTATGGCATCGGCGACTTGGTCACGCAGGCATGAGGAATTTGCTGCACGCTTGCAAAGAAGAAGCATGTCATTGGCATTGAGAATGTCAAATTCCTCAAGGATCACTTATGCGGAACTGTGAAGCTGGAAAGATGACCAAGGCCAAGCATCCAGCGAAGACTATCATGACCACTACTCGTCCCTTGAATTGCTTCACATGGACCTCTTTGGTCCCAATCATTACTCGGTATGTCGTTAATGATGCATCTCTATATGGCTTTGTTATTGTTGATGATTACTCTCGCTACACATGGGTACACATTGTTACTTGCAAAAATCAAGTGCAGGAAGTCTTCAAACGATTTTCCTCAAGGGCTTCAACTAACTTTGGTGTGAAGATCAAGCACATCAGGAGTGACAATGGAACTGAGTTCAAGAATTCTGGTCTTGATGACTATCTTGATGAACTTGGTATCACTCATGAGTTATTTGCTCCTTATACTCCTCAGCAAAGGCGTCAAAATTCCTATGCCCACAAATGGCCATCTATGCACTGATGAAAATGGTATTGACTTCGATCACAAGGTATACCGCTCCATGATTGGTTCTTTATTGTACTTATGTGCATCTAGGCCAGATATAATGCTTAGTGTTTGCATGTGTGCCGGATTTCAAGCTACACCGAAGGAATCACAACATAAGGCTGTGAAGCATATTCTTCGATATCTAGCTCACACACCAACACTAGGATTATGGTACCCCAAGGGCTCTGTTTTTGATCTCATTGGATATTCTGACTCTGACTATCTTTGGTGATCGTGTGGACCGCAAGTCAACTTCGGCACTTGTCATTTCCTCGGACGATCTTTGGTCCATTGGTCCTCGAAGAAAGCAGAACTGCGTATCACCGCTTCATCTGCGGAAGCTGAATACATTGTCTTTGGCTCGTGTTGTGCTCAATTGCCGTGGATGAAGCAAACTCTCAAGGACTATGGCATCAACGTGAAGAATGTGCCTCTCTCGTGACAATGAGAGTGCCATCAAGATTGCTCACAACCCGATTCAGCACTTTCGAAGACAAAGCACATTCAAATTCGTCATCATTTTCTTCGTGATCATGTGTTGAAGGCGACATCTCTATCGAGCACATGAAGACTGAAGAACAACTAGCCGATATCTTCACTAAGCCCTTGGATGAGAAGAGATTTAGCAAGTTGCGGTGTGAGCTAAATATCTTAGAATCTTGAATGTTCTTTGAAAAGACACACATCCTAACATTTATGCAAAATTGATGACTTAGATGTGCAACACATGAAGAAACGCGTTTTCTTCAATCAATGAAGAATAACACCCTAAGTGTGAAGAAATTAATGAAGAATTTGATTCTCGTAACCCTCGACAATTGTATGCGGTGTCTGAAATCATCATTCTTATCTGATTGGGTCACGCCACCACCAAAGTTGAAAATCCTCAATTTGAGTTTTTCTTCAGTTTTCAAATTCTTCAACTTTGCAAAATCTTCATTGTTTCCGTCGTCTTTCTTCATTGGCTATATATATATATATGGGTTTATGTCCTCTACATCATTCACTTATAGTTATTTCTTCAAGTTTTTTTTTCTGCTAAGTGAGTGTGATCGGACCCTTCCCCCTCTATGCTATACTCAACCCAATCTATTCACAAATTCTTCATGTGCGTTCTATTTGAAACTCGTTCAAAATCTTCACTGAGTCCTGTCAGCTGAAGAAATTGCGAACGAAACTTTAAAACTGATCTTATCCAAATTTTCGGTTTTGCCGCTCAAACCGTTCCGCATCCCACGATGCATTATTTTACTCACCCACGATCATACACGATCTCCACTACACAGTACATGGGTGACACATGTCGTGAGAAGGAGAATGGTCGAGCACGTTAAGTCCCAAATCTTGAGGCGAACAGTTTTTCACCTTGTCTATAAATACCCTCTCCCTTCCTCACTTCTTTTACCCGCTCGACCTCTCTCTCCCGTTCGAGCTCCTCAAACCCTAAGCGCCGCCGCTTCTCCATCGTCAGCCGATGAGGAAGAACTTCACCGCCTCGACCTGCGTCGCCCGTCGTACTCACGCCCGATCATGAATTCCTCACTCCGCCGCCGCCGTAGTTGTCTTCCTCTGCCAAGTTAGGGCGTGGAAGATCTGAACAGACGAGCTTCACATCTACAACACCCAGTTCGTCTTGTTCTTCATTTAGGGTAAATAAAAGTTACTTTTATTACTCGCTTTGATTCTCAAGCTTTCCTGAAAATCTTCAAAGATGTTTATTCTTCAAATCCTCACACACAAACACCTCACAAGCTATCTGTTCTTGATTCGTTTCTCTAAGCAATCATTTTCTTCAAGATTCCTTAATTGTGTGGATCCTCGATCTGTACAACTCTGGAACCTAAGTCAAAGAACGCTTACTGAAATTCTTCAAGGCTCATCTGGTCAAAATCCTCAAAACTTGTTCTTTTTGAAAAACCTTACGAGAACGCATATGACCTCTCCAAATTCCTCGCAACTATACTCTGTTCACAGGTACACATGTCATTCTTTGAATCACTAGGTTCTCATCAACTTAACTCATTTGCAGCGTTCCTCGAAGAAAAACTGCATACTTCTTCGTGAGAACTCAATAGTTCAATTTCCTCAAGCTGAAGAATATGGCGAGACGGAAAGAAGCAACAGAAAGGAGGAAAGAAACACGAGGTTATGACTGCGTTTGAGATCCCCGAGGAAATCTATGCGGACTATTGCACACGATGAAGAAAACAAAAATCAGCGCAAGGTGCGTATTCGGAAGATTGAATGGAGATGGGCAAGGGAATGGAGGGAATACAGATATGTGACTCCAAAGTACATGAAGAAATTAGCCCTCAATCCTCCATGCCCAAGAGCTCCATTGGCACCTGGCCAAATGGTGACCCCACCAGCATCAAGCGTGGTGAGGACTTTCTGAAGAATGGGCTAAGAGCCAAGCTAAATTGGCAAGACAAGCCAAGGAGGCGGTGAAGAAATTCAATGAGGATTCTGCCATCGCTCTCGCTCGAGGCCTCGGTCAAATCGAGGAAATTCATGCCAAAGAAGTCTGTTCATAAGCCAAGTGCTTCACCATCAGCGCCCTCACGGCAAATTCCTCACACTGCTACAGCTCCACCAAAGTCCTCAACAGCTCCGTCAAAGTCCTCAGCTCCTGTGCATCTGGCTACATGTCAAAGGACTGCTGGTTTCTCGATTGCCTCTGGAGTTTCAGCAAGTTCCTCAGCAGCACCAATTTCATCATCTGGCCCGACTGTGCTGAAGACCAAAGCAACAGCTGGACGAGGTCCTCGGCCAAGTCCAAAGAAGAAACAAGTTGCATTCCATGTTCCTTCTGATGATGAAGCTTCTGATGATGAACTTGCGGAAATCATCAGAGATCGCCAAGAAAGGGCCGCTAGGGCCAAAGGTACATTGTGCCCTTCTTTGTTGGATCCAAGAAAGTCCTCGATTATATTGATCTACGGCACAAGGATCCAAATACCCCTATGCCCGACTTTCATCGACCCTGGACAAAGTCATATGTTGACCCATTTCATCGTCAAGAGAAATGGAAGTTTGAAAAGGCAAGAGAGATCAAGAAGGCTCAATACGAAGGAGAAGTTTCGAAGAAAATGTTGTCAAAATGACACCGAGGAACTTCTCAAGGTCCAGATCGAAATTCAAGACCTCGGCAAAAACTTCGATTCTTATTATGCCGATTGGCAAGGAGCCAAGGTCGATTCGTCAATCGGCGAAGAAATTCACCAATGTTGCTGCCCCAACGCAACATGAAATTCCTCAGTGAAGCCTCGGCTCAGCCGGATCAAGAACTTGCCAGACTACCGATGAAGTTCGGTGGTGATGAAAATGCTAGTTCGAGTGATGATCCCATTCCACCCGAAGAAATTGCCAGGGCATCCACTAGTGGTGCGCCTGAAGAAACTGAACAAGACAGGGCAACTGCATCAGTTGTGCCTGAAGAAATTGAACCAGATTCCTTAGCTCCTCCTGCGCCAACACCAACTCCAATTCTTCCATCTGCCTCTGAGGTGAAGAAAACCAAGGCTGCAAGCGAGCTGCGATGAAGAAAAGGAAGGCATCACCGTGTCAAATTCTTGGTCGCGAAGAAAATGAAGCCAATGACCAGCTCATTCAAAAATCCAATTGATGCTGTTCCGATTTCCTCCATGCCATCGAAGGACCTTGTTCCTTTTGGAGAAGACTATGAGATCCCAATCGGATCTGATGAAGAACATCATTCTGCTGCTTCGTTGGAGCAGATTGATGAAGAAATTGAAGTGGACGCAATCCCTTCAACCCCAGTCATTTCCTCACCTAAGCCTCGGTTCACGGTGAAGAGGTGGTGTTGAGGAAATAGAAGATGAAGATGTGGATATAGGGTGCACCACACCGGTGATGAATGATGACTTTTGGGAAAGTCGCATCCCAATACTCCTTTCTTCACCCCGCTCCAACAGATTCCTCGGTCCCTGCACAAACAGTCCAAATGGACTCAAGAAACTCAACCAACCTGCTCAGGCATGAAGAAATTCCAGCCACTAGTCTTTGATGAACTGCTTGATCCACAGATCGCACCTATTGAGGAACAAGAAATTCCTCGATCAAGAACTGAGCTTGCGATTCCAGAGGTCGTGATGCAACTCAACGACACTCCATCGCCAAAGCCTAAGAATCCTTTCTCAACGAAGCAAAAGTTCAAGGCTGAAGATTTCTTGGCGAAACGTATTCTTCATCGATTACAATCCATATGATTACGCTTTCGCATAAGGAAGAGGCGTTTCTGGACTGCCAGCCAAGCCAACTTCTATTCCTGAGTGCTCTTCAACAAAGACAAAGTCTTCGATCATGCTCATATTCCTCATGTGGACATGGAGTCTCTGCCAGTCTTTGAGCCAGTCCTCAGTGTTCTTCACGACGCAGGACTTCTGAATTTCTGCACTGATATCTGTGGATCGGAATGAAGAACTAATTCTTCAATTCTATGCAACGCTGCACATCACGGAGACGTCAAGACGTGAACTCATGGGTATTAGACCGGATGTGCTGAAAATACTCACTACAAGGCACCGACAAGCTGAATTGCTTCGTGCTCTACCACTAAGTCCTCCACTTGATGGTGCACGTTGTATCTACAACGAACCGTAACTTTCAAATCACTATATGCAAGTCTTGATGAAGCCTTTGAAGCCAAGGCAGGCCCCAAGAACCAAATTCCTCGTCAAGGAATTATTGTATGTGCCTCGGACTGTCTATCGGATTCTCGACGAAGACAATGAGTCCTATCAAAGGCCACGACTCGAATGATGAAGAAGTCGTTGGCATCATGAAGAATATGCTTTTCTACATCATCCATGGCGTTCCGTCAACTTCCATGATTTCTTCATGAGGACTCACGGCAAACATTGCTATGTCACCATTTGAGCTGAAGCCTTATGCGCCTTGGATAATGAGATTCATCGGGACAAGGTCTTCACTCAATTACAAGGTCGATACTCGAACCACTGCGACTACTTGCCCCGATTGAAGTCCTCAAACGGACATTTACCTCATATGATGACAAGGGCAAGGCTACTTGCTGTGATCGATGAAGGCATTCGTCCATTGGATGGACGGTTTAGCAGCAAGATCCTACTCCACCAATGATGACTCGCCACCCATGACTCTGCCATAAATACCTCGGTCGAAGCAAAGTCCTCAAGCTCGCACCTGTGGTGATGACGATCGTGAGTTACTCCTCGCCTTCATCGGAAGGTTGATCGCAATCATAAATGGGTCAAGCGTCGGTTTGGTTCAATTCTTCACAACATGACCTCAACACACAATGCGGTGAAGAAAAACCACTACTACCTCCATGAAACCTTCAAACGCACTTTTGGGCTGTTCTTTCACATGTCTACAATGCGGAAGAACTAACGACTATGGGACTCAAGGAAGAATTTGACTGATCTCACCTCCTCAGAAGAAATACAAGAAGGTCAAAGTTCCGTCCTTGGTGGCCAGCTCCTATTCTTCATCGCGCGACATCGATGAAAATGAAGACTTGGGCGACAACTGCGCGGCAGGTCCTACTACAAAGAACCGACCCCAACAACAATGGCGCTCCTTCTTCAACTTGAAATTCTTCAGAGCGTTAGTCCTCGATTCGATCCTTTTGGTCATTCGATGACAAAGGGGAGAAATTTGAGTTAGTCTTCAAGCGGGTCTAGTTTATTGCCTATATACAGTAATTTTCTTTGTTAAGTTACAACTCTCGTTCTTCTGAAACTTTTATTGGATCGAGTTGTAATCTTAAACCCGATGGTGCTTTGATACTTTTGATGCATTATGTTCTCGCACTATGCTCTGATTCTCTTGAGCTCCTTGAAAATCTTCATAGCAAATCTATTTGAGCTCTGATATTCTTGATGCGTTATTTTGCATGCTTGTTCCTCATTAATGTTATCGCACGCATGCTGAATTACATCAAGCACCATATTTCATCATGCATTTCAAATTCTTCATATTATATGACAAATGCGTGTATGAATTACAAGATATAGGGGGAGATCTCCATGATTCAACTCTTCAAATGTGCATTGCCTCAAAAGAAAATTCCTCACTATGCACATCTTCAGGGGGAGTTCTTCTATATCTTGCAATCAAATTCCTCAATATCAGTATTTACACTTCATATGTTTATCCCGTTGAAAACTTAACCTATATTGTCATCAATCACCAAAAGGGGAGATTGTAAGTGCATCTAGTGCCCTTAGTGATTTTGGTGTATTGAAGACTTATAGGTTAAGGAACTAATGCGTTTGTGAGTGTACACAGGTCTATAAGTCTATGAGGAGTTTGATATTTGCGAGAAAGTCGACCCCTAAAATGAAGTTTTTATTTGAAGACTTTGATATTTTGAAGACTTTCAAGACTTTGAAAGTGAAGAAATTGGTGTGACCTTGAAGACTTGATATTCATTTGAGGAACATGAAGCGTGAAGACTTTTGTTTTCGTAGTTTCATTTTCTCTTTCTTGAGTCATAGGAAACACCGTCTTTGTTAAAGGGTCGAGGAAATACTAAGGAAAAATTTCCATGTGATGCTCAACTCAAAATCCTACACCTACCAATCCCTTCGAGTGAAGCCTTTGGAAATCTCATACAGTTCAGTCAATTTCTTGATGTGAGACGAAGTTCTTCCTCGTCACGAGAATTTGTTCTCGACCGAGGAGTTAGGAATTCGCCAAATGGATTGCCTACACGATGAGGAACATGATAATACGAGGAATTTGAAAGTCAAATTTCCGACCGATTCTTTGTCTTCTTGGCCACCTGTCCCAAAATATCTTATCCACCTAACGGTCATATCATTGAAGGGCATTAATGTCTTATCATGTCGGGCTGCTCCTAGGCTATAAAATAGCCGCCCCTACAACCACTAGCTGGTTGGCTGCTCCGAGAGAAACTTGACACTTGTCATTTGAGAGCAACCCATCCTCCAAGACTTTGAGCGAAAATCATCGAGTGAGGAAAAACCCAAAAACCAAACCCTACAAACCCAAAGTGATTGAGCATCATCAAGAGATTGATCCTGCGTGGATCCGACGCTTGTTACCTTTGAAGATCTGTGCTTCTTCCAGACGGTTAGGCGTCATGGTCTAGAGCATCCAAGAGGAATTGTGGATCGCCGAGTGACCAAGTCTGTGAAGGTTTGGAAGTCGCCTGAAGACTTACCACAAGCGATTGGACGAGGTCTATGTGACCTTAGTTCAAGGAGAATACGGTGAGGACTTGGTGTCTTGAGCTGCGTGCTTTCGACCGGGTGTCCGGACTGTGTGTCCTCGAGTTTAAATACTCAGCCGTTCCAACCAGACGTACAACCGAGACGAAGCTTGGAACTGGTCTACCAAATCATTGTCTTCACCAACCTTATCGGTTCTATCTCCTCAACCCTTTCATTTCCTCATTCTTTGTGTTGAGTGTTTGTTCATATCTGTGTTTGAAGACTTTGTTGAAGACTTTCTCAATTTCCTCAGTTCAATTTCTTGATCGGTTTGTCTTCATCTTGTGTTATCCTGTGATTACGCTTTTACGTACTCTGTGTTTGTCTTCCTTTCATCATGATGACCATGCATGTATTCTGTTATGCTTACTTACGAGTACTTATTCCATGCAAGTAGTTCTTCGCTAAGGAATTTCCTCACCGTAAATTCCTCGATGAAGAATTCATAAAAATCGCCTATTCACCCCCTCTAGTCGATATAACGCACTTTCAATATATATATATATATCTATATATATATATATATATATATATATATATATATATATATATATATATATGAGTTTATGTCCTCTACAACATTCACTTATTGCTATTTCCTCAAGTTGCTTTTTCTGCTAAGTGAATGTGATCGGACCCTTCCCCCTCTATGCTAAACTCAACCCAATCTATTCAGAAATTCTTCATGTGCGTTCTATTTGAAACTCGTTCAAAATCTTCACTGTATCCTTGTCAGCTGAAGAATCTGCGAACGGAATTTTAACTTATCTTATATAAATTTTTGGCTTTGCCGCTCAAACAGTTCCACATCCCACGAAAATACTTATCTATTCACCCACGATCTCACACGATCGCCACCTCTCAGTACGTGGGTGACACATGTCAAGCGAATGAGAAGGGTCAGGGGCACGTTCGTCCAATTTCTTCGGGCGAACAGTTTTTCACCGCGGCTATATATACCCCTCCCCTTCCTCACTTCACTTTTACTCCGCTCGATCTCTCTCCCGCTCGAGCTTCTCAAACCCTAGCGCCGCCGCTACTTCATCGTCGCCGGTGAGGAAGAGCTTCACTGCCTCGACCTCGTCGCCGTCGTACTCGCGCCGGCTGCGGATTTCTTCACTGCGCCGCCGCCGTAGCTGTCTTCCTCAACCGAGTTAGGGTGTGGAAGATCTGAACTGACGAACTTCACTTCTACACTTTCCAGTTCGTCGTGTTCTTCGTCAAGGGTAATTAAAAGTTACTTTTACTGCCCTCTTTGATTCGAATGATTTCTACAAAATCTTCAAAGGTGTTTTTCTTCAAATTCTCACACACTAAAACACCTCACATGTCATCTGTTCTTGATCCGTTTCTCTAAGCAATATTTTTCTTCAAGATTCCTCAATTGTGTGGATTTTTTATCTGTACAACTCTGGAACCTAAGACAAAGAACGCTTAGTGAAATTCTTCAAGACTCATATGGTCAAATTACTCAAACTTGTTCTTTTTGAAAAACCTCTGAGAACGCATATGACCTCTCCAAATTCCTCGCAACTATACTCTGTTCACAGGTACACATGTCCGCTCCTGAATCACTAGGTTCTCATCAACTTAACTCATTTGCAGCATTCCTCGAAGAAAAGTTGCACATCTCTTTAGAAAATTCAGTTGTTCATATTCCTCATCTGAAGAAAATGGCTGACGGTAAGAAGCCACAGAAAGGAGGAAAGAGGCCTGAGGTCAACACAGCGTTTGAATCCCTGATGACATTTATGCTGGGTACTGCACACCCCCTGAGGAGGACAAAAATCAGCGCAAGGTGCGCATTCAAAATATTGAGAGGAGATGGGCAAGAGAGTGGAGGGAGTACAGACATGTTACTCCCAAATACATGAAGAATTTCGCTGTTACCCCTCCATGCTCAAGACCTCCATTGGCACCTGGCCAAGTAGCTGATCCCACCAGCCTCAAGCGCGGTGAGGACTATCCTGAAGAATGGGCCAAGCGCCAGGCCAAGCTGGCCAAACAGGCAAAAGAAGCAGTGAGGAAATTTAATGAAGACTCTGCTAGTGCTGCTACCACTGCTGAGGCCTCTACAAGCAAGCCAAAGAAGGCCGTGGCTAAGAAGCCTGCTCATAAGCCAAGTGCTTCACCATCAATGCCCTCACGACCAGATTCTTCAAAGCCCTCACGGCCAACTCCTCAAGCTGCTCCAGCTCCTCCAAAGTCCTCAGCTCCTCCGCCAAAGTCCTCAGCTGCTCTGACCAAATCCTCTGCACCTGTGCATCTCGCCACGTGCCAAAGGACAACATGCATCTCTATTGCCTCAGGAGCTTCTGCTAGTTCCTCAGCTGCACCAAATTCATCAACTGGCCCCTCTCTGCTGAAGAAAAAGGCCACTATTGGATGAGGCTCTCGCCCAAGTCCTCACAAGAAGCAGGTCGCCTTCCAAGTGCCGTCTGATGAAGACGAAGCTGATGATGAGGAACTTGCCAAAATCATCAGAGACAGACAGCTCAGGGCCGCTAGAGCCAAAGGCACAAATGTGCCTCTACTTTTGGATCCAAAGTTGATCCTTAACTACATTGATCTCTCGCACAAGGACCCCAACACTCCTATGCCTGATTTCAATCTGACTCCTAGCCAGAGTCATATGCTGACTGCCTTCATTCAAGAAGAAAAATGGAAATATGAAAAGGCCAGACAGATCAAGAAAGCGCAGTATAAGAAGGAGCGCTTCCTGAAGAAACACGTTCGCTCTATGACAACTGAAGAACTTGTCAATATTCAATCTGAGATCAAGAAACTCCGTGATGAATTTGACGTATATCGCGCTGACTGGCTTGGAGCCAAAGTCAGGTTTGTGAATTATTTGAAAAGTTCACTTCCAATGTTGCAGCCCCAACGCAACAAGAAAATCCTCGCGGAGGCATTTGCTCACCGACCGAAGAAAATGCCAGCCGCCGATGACAATCAGCTCTAGAAACTCAGAGTACCGTGGTCAAGGATCGCATTCCAGCCGCTAAAGAAATTGCCAGGGGCATCCACTAGTGGTGCGCTGAAAAGCTGAAGAAGTCGTGGCAATCAATCGGTTGTGCTCGGCAATTTGAACCAAATTCCTCTGCTCCTCCTGCGCCTACACCAACTCCGATCCTTCCATCTGCATCAGATGTGAAGAAAACCAAGGCCGCAGAGCGTCCAGCGGTGAAGAAAAGGAAGGCATCAACTTCATCAGATTCTTCAGCTCCGAAGAAGATGAAGCCGCTGACTAGTTCATTTGACAACCCAATTGATGCTATTCCTGTCTCATCCATGCCATCAAAGGACCTTGTTCCTTTTGATGAAATGTGATTCCAAGTGAATCTGATGATGACATTCCTTTTGTTGCTTCTTTAGAGCAGTTGGATGAAGAAATTGAAGCGGATGCAATCCCTTCAACCCCAATAGTCTCATCGCCCATGCCTCAGTTCACTACTGAAGAGGCCAGCGTTGAGGAAAAGAGTGAAGATGAAGATGTGGACATTGGGTGTACAACACCAGTGCTGAATGATGACTTTTGGGAAAGTCAGCACCCCAACTCTCCTCTGTTCACACCACTACAAAAAATTCCCGATCCCTGTCAACACCGAAGTTCAAATGGGATCTGATGAACCTCATGCCACACCGTCTCATCCATGAAGAAATTCCAGCCACTAGTCTTGATGAAAATGTAAATGAAGAATTGAAGACCCAGTACATCCTTTGAAGAAGAACCTGAAATTCCTCAGCCTGTGGATCCTGAGATTGCGATTCTTGAGGTGGTGATGCAATTGACTGATACTCCTCAGCCCAAGCCAAAGGATCCCTTCTCGAAGAAGCAGACGTTCAAGGCCGATGACTTCTTCGGCGAGCACGTGTTCTTCACTGATTATAATACTTATGACTCTGCTCGTCTTAGAAGGAAGCGCTTCTGGACTGCCAGCCAGGCCAATTTGTATTCTTCACTGCTCTTCAACAAAGATAAAGTCTTCGACCACGAGCATATTCCTCACGTGGACATGGAATCACTGCCTTGCTTCACCCCTGTCCTCAGCGTGCTTCACGATGCAGGCCACCTCAACTTTTGCTCTGACATTGTTGATTGGAATGAAGAACTTATTCTTCAATTTGCTACGCAATGCTGCACATCACAGGAGCCGCTGATGATATCAACTCTTGGGTATTGGACTGGTTGACCGAAAACACTCATTATAAGGCACCGGCCTCTGAATTACTTCACGCCCTGCCCATCAGTCCACCCCTTGAAGGAGCTCGCTGCCTGTACCAAGAGCCTGAACTCACTACTCACTATATGCAAGTGCTAATGAAGCCTCTGAAGCCCGGTCAAGCCCCAAGGACCAAATTCCTCGTGAAGGAATTGCTATATGTGCCCAGAACAGTCTATCGTATTCTGACGAAGACAATGAGTCCTATCAAGGGCCACCACTCGTCTGATGAAGAAGTCGTTGGCATCATGAAGAATTTGCTATTCAACATCATGCATGGCATCCCTGTCAACTATCATGATTTCTTCATGAGGACTCTGGCCAATTGCTACCTCTTGAGCACTGCGTTGGTTTTCCCTTGAAGAGGAAAGGGTGATGCAGTAAAGTAGCGTAAGTATTTCCCTCAGTTTTTGAGAACCAAGGTATCAATCCAGTAGGAGACTACGCTCGAGTCCCACACACCTACACAAACAAATAAGAACCTCGCAACCAACGCGATAAAGGGGTTGTCAATCCCTTCACGGTCACTTACGAGAGTGAGATCTGATAGAGACGATAAGATAATATTTTTGGTATTTTTATGATAAAGAGTAAAAGTAAAGAAAGCAAGGTAAATAAAGATAGAAATAACTTGTTGACGGAAGATTAATATGATGGAAAATAGACCCGGGGGCCATAGGTTTCACTAGTGGCTTCTCTCAAGATAGCATAAGTATTACGGTGGGTAAACGAATTACTATCGAGCAATTGATAGAATTGAGAATAGTTATGAGAATATCTAGGTATGATCATGTATATAGGCATCACGTCTGTGACAAGTAGGCCGAAACAATTCTGCATCTACTACTATTACTCCACACATCAACCACTATCCAGCATGCATCTAGTGTATTAAGTTCATACAAATGGAGTAACGCTTTAAGCAAGATGACATGATGTAGAGGGATAAACTCATGCAATATGATATAAACCCCATCTTTTTATCCTCGATGGCAATAATACAATACGTGCCTTGCTTCCCCTCATCCTTTGGGAAAGGACACCGCAAGATTGAACCCAAAGCTAAGCACTTCTCCCATTGCAAGAAAGATCAATCTAGTAGGCCAAACCAAACTGATAATTCGAAGAGACTTGCAAAGATAACCAATCATACATAAAAGAATTCAGAGGAGATTCAAATATTGTTCATAGATAATCTGATCATAAACCCACAATTCATTAGATCTCAACAAACACACCGCAAAAAGAAGACTTACATCAAATAGATCTCCAAGATAATCGAGGAGAACTTTTTACTGAGATCCAAAGAAAGAGAAGAAGCCATCTAGCTAATAACTATGGACCCGAAGGTCTGAGGTAAACTACTCACACATCATCGGAGAGGCTATGGTGTTGATGTGGAAGCCCTCCTTGATCGATGCCCCCTCCGGCAGGACGCCAGAAAAGGCCCCAAGATGGGATCTCACGGTTACAGAAGGTTGCGGCGATGGAATTAGGTTTTCATGGTCGCTTCTGATGGTTTGGGGGTACGTAGGTATATGTAGGAGGAAGAAGTAGGTCGGTGGAGCCACGAGGGGCCACGAGGGTGGAGGGCGCGCCCAGGGGGGTAGGCGCGCCCCCTACCTCGTGGCTTCCTCATTTATTGCTTGACGTCCACTCCAAGTCCTCTGGATCATGTTTGTTCCGAAAGTCACATTCCCGAAGGTTGCATTCCGTTTGGACTCCGTTTGATATTCTTTTTCTGCGAAACACTGAAATAGGAAAAAAACAGCAATTTTGGCTGGGCCTTCAGTTAATAGGTTAGTCCCAAAAATAATATAAAAGTGTATAAGAAAGCCCATTAATCATCCAAAATAGAATATAATATAGCATGGAACAATAAAAAATTATAGATACGTTGGAGACGTATCAAGCATCTCAAGCTTAATTCCTGCTCGTCCTCGAGTAGGTAAATGATAAAAACAGAATTTTTGATGTGGAATGCTACTTAGCATAATTTTCAATGTAATTCTCTTATTTGTGGTATGAATATTCAGATCGGAAAGATTCAAGATAAAAGTTTAATATTGACATAAAAGTAATAATACTTCAAGCATACTAACTAAGCAATTATGTCTTCTCAAAATAACATGGCCAAAGAAAGTTCATCCCTACAAAATCATATAGTTTGGTCATGCTCCATTTTCGTCACACAAGAATGTTCTCATTATACACAATCCCGATGACAAGCCAAGCAATTGTTTCATACTTTAGTAATCTCAAACTTTTTTCAACTTTCACGCAATATATGAGCGTGAGCCATGGATATAACACTATGGGTGGAACAGAGTATGATGATGGGGGTTATGTGGAGAAGACAAAAAAGGAGAAAGTCTCACATTGACGCGACTAATCAACGAGCTAGGGAGATGCCCATCGATTGATGTCAATGCAAGGAGTAGGGATTGCCATGCAACGGATGCACTAGAGCTATAAATGCATGAAAGCTCAATAAAAGAAACTAAGTGGGTGTGCATCCAACTTTCTTGATCACGAAGACCTAGGGCATTTGAGGAAGCCCATTGTTGGAATATACAAGCCAAGTTCTATAATGAAAAATTCCCACTAGTATATGAAAGTGACAAAACAAGAGACTATCTATCATAAAGACCATGGTGCTACTTTGAATCACAAGTATGGAAAAAGGATAGTAACATTGCCCCTTTTTATTCTTCTTTTTTTTGGGACTTTCTTTTTTTATTTGGCATTTCTCTTTTTTTTGGGACAATGCTCTATTAATGATGATCATCACACTTCTATTTATTTACAACTCAATGCTTACAACTCGATACTAGAACAAATTATGACTCTATATGAATGCCTCCGGTGATGTAAAGGATGGGCAATGAATCAAGAGTGACATGTATGAAAAATTATGAGCGGTGGCTTTGCCACAAATACGATGTCAACTACATGATCATGCAAGACAATATGAAAATGATGAAAGCGATGTCATGATAAATGGAGCGGTGGAAAGTTGCATGGCAATATATCTCGGAATGGCTATGGAAATGCCATAATAGGTAGGTATGGTGGCTGTTTTGAGGAAGATATAAGGAGGTTTATGTGTGATAGAGCGTATCGTATCACGGGGTTTGGATGCACCAGCAAAGTTTGCACCAACTCTCAAGGTGAGAAAGGGCAATGCACGATACCGAAGAGGCTAGCAATGATGGAAGGGTGAGAGTGCATATAATCCATGGACTGAACATTAGTCATAAAGAACTCACATACTTATTGCAAAAATCTACAAGTCATCAAAAACCAAGTACTACGCGCATGCTCCTAGGGGGATAGATTGGTAGGAAAATACCATCGCTCGTCCCCGACCGCCACTCATAAGGAGGACAATCAAAGAACACCTCATGTTTCAAATTTGTTACACAACGTTTACCATACGTGCATGCTACGGGACTTGCAAACTTCAACGCAAGTATTTCTCAAATTCACAACTACTCAACTAGCACAACTTTGATATCACTACCTCCATATCTCAAAACAATCATCAAGCATCAAAATTTTCTTAGTATTCAACGCACTTATAAGAAAGTTTTTTCTAATCTTGGATGGCTATCATATTAGGACTAATTTCTCAATTTAAGAAAATTACCATGCTGTTTTGTAGGACTCTCAAAATGATATAAGTGAAGCATGAGAGAACAATAGTTTCTATAAAACAAAACCACCACCATGCTCTAAAAGATATAAGTGAAGCACTAGAGCAAAAACTATATAGCTCAAAAGATATAAGTGAAGCACATAGAGTATTCGAATAAATACCGAATCATGTGTCTCTCTCTCAAAAGGTGTGTACAGCAAGGATGATTGTGGTAAACTAAAGAGCAAAGACTCAAATCATACAAGACGCTCCAAGCAAAACACTTATCATGTGGTGAATAAAAATATAGCTCCAAGTAAAGTTACCGATGGACGAAGATTTAAAGAGGGATGCCTTCCGGGGCATCCCCAAGCTTTGGCTTTTTGGTGTCCTTAGATTTACCTTGGGGTGCCTTGGGAATCCCTAAGCTTACGCTCTTTCCACTCCTTGTTCCATAATCCATCAAATCTTTACCCAAAACTTGAAAACTTCACGACACAAAACTTAACAGAAAATCTCGTGAGCTCTGTTAGCGAAAGAAAACAGAACACAACTTCAAGGTACTGTACTGAACTCATTCTTTATTTATATTGGTGTTAGACCTACTGTATTCCAACTTCACTATGGTTTATAAACTTGATACGTCTCCCTCGTATCTACTTTTCCAAACACTTTTGCCCTTGTTTTGGACTCTAACTTGTATGATTTGAATGGAACTAACCCGGACGAACGCTGTTTTCAGCAGAATTGCCATGATGTTGTTTTATGTGCGTAAAATAGAAGTTCTCGGAATGACACAAACTCCACGGATGTCTTATAAAAATAATAAAAATCCTCGCCAAAGATGAAGACCGGGGCCCACACATCCCACGAGGGTGGGGGGCGCGCCCCCCTACCTCGTGGGCCCCCTGGAGCCCCTCCGACGCCAACTCCAACTCCATATATTGGCTTTCAGGGAGAAAAAAAATCAGAGAGAAAGTTTCATCGCGTTTTATGATACGGAGCCGCTGCCAAGCCCTAATCTCTCTCGGAAGGGCTGATCTGGAGTCCGTTCGGGGCTCCGGAGAGGGGGATTCGTTGCCGTCGTCATCATCAACCATCCTCCATCACCAATTTCATGATGCTCACCACCGTGTGTGAGTAATTCCATCGTAGGCTTGCTGGACGGTGATGGGTTGGATGAGATTTATCATGTAATCGAGTTAGTTTTGTTAGGGTTTGATCCCTAGTATCCACTATGTTCTGAGATTGATGTTGCTATGACTTTGCTATGCTTAATGCTTCTCACTAGGGCCCGAGTGCCATGATTTCAGATTTGAACCTATTATGTTTTCATGAATATATGTGTGTTCTTGATCCTATCTTGCAAGTCTATAGTCACCTACTATGTGTTATGATCCGACAACCCCGAAGTGACAATAATCAGGATACTTCTCGGTGATGACCATAGTTTGAGGAGTTCATGTATTCACTATGTGCTAATGCTTTGTTCCGGTTCTCTATTAAAAGGAGACCTTAATATCCCTTAGTTTCCAATAGGACCCCGCTGCTACGGGAGGGTACAACAAAAGATGTCATGCAAGTTCTTTTCCATAAGCACGTATGACTATATTCGTAATACATGCCTACATTACATTGATGAATTGGAGCTAGTTCTGTGTCACCCTATGTTATGACTGTTACATGACGAACCACATCCGGCATAATTATCCATCACCGATCCGGTGCCTACGAGCTTTCCATATACTGGTTTACGCTTATTAATTTTCCGTTGCTACTGTTACAATCACTACAAAAATACCAAAAACATTACTCTTGCTGTCTTTACTTATGTTACCGTTACCGTCACTATCATATTACTTTGCTACTAAACACTTTGCTGCAGATACTAAGTTTCCAGGTGTGGTTGAATTGACAACTCAGCTGCTAATACTTGAGAATATTCTTTGGCTCCCCTTATGTCGAATCAATAAATTTGGGTTGAATACTCTACCCTCAAAAACTGTTGCGATCCCCTATACTTGTGGGTTATCAAAACTCTTTTACTAGCCATAGATTCATCAAAATAAGCAAACAACACACAAAAAACAGAATCTGTCAAAAACAAAACAGTCTGTAGTAATCTGTAACTAACGCAAACTTATGGAACTCATAAAAATCTACCAAAATAGGGTGACCTAGATAATTTGTTTATTGATATACTGCAATTGGAATCAGTATTTTATCACGTTCAGGTGATTTTTAACAATTGTTTTCATGAACAGAAAGTTTCTGGAATTTTCAGCAAGATCAAAAAACTATCATCCAAGAAGATCCTATAGGTTTAACTTGGCACAAATACTAATTAAAACATAAAAACAAATATAACCAGAGGCTAGATCAAAGATTTATTCCTAAACAGAATCAAAAAGCAAAAAACTAAAAATAAAATTGGGTTGCCTCCCAACAAGCGCTATCGTTTAACGCCCATAGCTAGGCATAAAAACGAGGATAGATCTAGGAATTGCCATCTTTAGTAGGCAATCCATAAGTGGCTCTCATAATAGATTCATATGGTAATTTAACTTTATTTCTAGGGAAGTGTTCCATGCCTTTCCTTAACGGAAATTGGAATCTAATATTCCCTTCCTTCATATCAATAATTGCACCAATCGTTCTGAGGAAAGGTCTACCAAGAATAATAGGACATGAAGGATTGCAATCTATATCGAGAACAATAAAATCTACGGGCACATAGTTCCTATTTGCAACAATAAGAACATCATTAATTCTTCCCATAGGTTTCTTTATGGTGGAATCCGCAAGATGCAAATTTAGAGAACAATCATCAAATTCACGGAAACCTAGCAAATCACACAAAGTTTTTGGGATCGTGAAAACACTAGCACCCAAATCACACAAAGCATAGCATTCATGATCTTTAATTTTAATTTTAATTGTAGGTTACTTTCATCATAAAGTTTTCTAGGGATAGAAACTTCCAACTCAAGTTTTTCTTCATAAGATTGCATCAAAGCATCAACGATATGTTTAGTAAAAGCTTTATTTTGACTATAAGCATGAGGGGAATTTAGCATGAGATCGCAACAAGGAAATACAATCTATCAAAGAGCAATTATCATAATTAAATTCCTTGAAATCCAAGATAGTGGGTTAATTGATATCTAAAGTTTTGACCTCTTCAATCCCACTATTACCAAATTTTGCATCAAGATCTAAAAACTCTGAATTTCTGGGACGCCTTTTAACTAAAGTTGACTCATCTCCAGTCCAATCAATATCAAGATTCATATTGCAAAACAAAGATTTAATAGGGGACACATCAATAACTTTTAGATCTTCATCTTTATTCTCATAAAAATTAGAAGAACACGCTTTCACAAAGCAATCTTTCTTAGCACGCATCCTAGCGGTTCTTACTTTGCACTCATCAATGGAAATCCTCATGGATTTGAGAGACTCGTTGATATCATGCTTAGGTGGAATAGATCTAAGTTTCAAATAATCAACATCAAGAGAAATTCTATCCATGTTCCTAGCCAATTCGTCAACTTTAAGCAATTTTTCTTCAAGCAAAGCATTGAAATTCTTTTGCGAATTCATAAACTTTTTAACAATAGTCTCAAAATCAGAGGGCATCTTATTAAAATAACCATAAGAATTGTTGTAGGAATTACCATAATTATTAGAGGAATTGCTAGGGAACGTCCTAGGATTAAAGTTTCCACTATACGCGTTGTTACCAAAATTATTCCTACCAACAAAATTCACATCCATAGATTCATTATTATTATCAATCAAAGTAGACAAAGGCATATCATTATGATCAGAAGAGACACTCTTATTAGCAAACAATTTCATAAGTTCATCCATCTTCCCACTCAAAACATTAATTTCTTCTATCGCATGCACCTTTTTACTAGTAGATCTTTCGGTGTGCCATTGAGAATAATTAACCATAATATTATTTAGGAGTTTAGTGGCTTATCCTAAGGTGATTTCCATAAATGTGCCTCCCGCGGCCGAATCTAAAAGATTTCTAGAAGAAAAATTCAATCCGGCATAAAAGTTTTGTATAATCATCCACAAATTCAAACCATGAGTAGGGCAATTACGTATCATTAATTTCATCCTCTCCCAAGCTGGTGCAACATGTTCATGATCAAGTTGCTTAAAATTCATAATATCGTTTCTAAGGGAGATGATTTTAGCGGGAGGAAAATACTTAGAGATAAAAGCATCCTTGCACTTATTCCATGAATCAATACTATTTTTAGGTAAAGACGAAAACCAAGTTTTAGCATGATCTCTAAGGGAAAACGGAAATAACTTTAATTTAACAATATCATTGTCCACATCTTTCTTCTTTTTCATGTCACACAAATCAACAAAGCTATTTAGATGGGTAGCGGCATCTTCACTAGGAAGGCCGGTGAATTGATCTTTCATGACAAGATTCAGCAAAGCAACATTAATTTCACAAGATTCAACATCGGTAAGAGGAGCAATCGGAGTGCTAAGAAAATCATTGTTGTTGGTATTGGTAAAGTCACACATTTTAGTGTTATCTTGAGCCATCGCGACAAACAAGCAATTTAACACACGAGCAAACAAGAAGCAAGTGAAAAAGAGGCGAACAGAAAAGAGGGCGAATAAAACAGCAAGGGTGAAGTGGGGGAGAGGAAAACGAGAGGCAAATGGCAAATAATGTAATGCGAGGGATAAGAGTTTGTGATGGGTACTTGGTATGTCTTGACTTGTGCGTAGACTCCCTGGCAACGGAGCCAGAAATGGCTCATTGTCGAGAGTCAAATCTTGACTTGACTAGGTGTAGGCCTCCCCGGCAACAGCGCCAGAAATCCTTCTTGGTACCTCTTGAGCATTGCATTGGTTTTCCCTTGAAGAGGAAAGGGTGATGCAGTAAAGTAGTGTAACTATTTCCCTCGGTTTTTTAGAACCAAGGTATCAATCCAGTAGGAGACTACGCTCGAGTCCCATGCACCTACACAAACAAATAAGAACCTCGCAACCAACGCGATAAAAGGGGTTGTCAATCCCTTCACTATCACTTACGAGAATGAGATCTGATAGAGTAAAAGTAAAGAAAGCAAGGTAAATAAAGATAGAAATAACTTGTTGACAGAAGATTAATATGATGGAAAATAGACCCGGGGGCCATAGGTTTCACTAGTGGCTTCTCTCAAGATAGCATAAGTATTACGATGGGTAAACGAATTACTGTCGAGCAATTGATAGAATTGAGCATAGTTATGAGAATATCTAGGTATGATCATGTATATAGGCATCGCGCCCATGACAAGTAGACCGAAACGATTCTGCATCTACTACTATTACTCCACACATCAACCGCTATCCAGCATGCATCTAGAGTATTAAGTTCATAAGAACGGAGTAACGCTTTAAGCTAGATGACATGATGTAGAGGGATAAACTCATGCAATATGATATAAACCCCATCTTTTTATCCTCGATGGCAACAATACAATACGTGCCTTGCTACCACTGGGAAAGGACATCGCAAGATTGAACCCAAAGCTAAGCACTTCTCCCATTGCAAGAAAGATCAATCTAGTAGGCCAAACCATTCAGAGAGACTTGCAAAAATAACCAATCATACATAAAAGAATTCAGAGGAGATTCAAATATTGTTCATAGATAATCTTGATCATAAACCCACAATTCATCGGATCTCGACAAACACACCGCAAAAAGAAGAGTTACATCAAATAGATCTCCAAGAGAATCGAGGATAACTTTGTATTGAGATCCAAAGAGAGAGAAGAAGCCATCTAGCTAATAACTATGGACCCGAAGGTGTGAGGTAAACTACTCACACATCATCGGAGAGGCTATGGTGTTGATGTAGAAGCCCTCCATGATCGATGCCCCCTCCGGCAGGACGCCGGAAAAGGCCCCAAGATGCGATCTCACGGGTACAGAAGGTTGCCGCGCTGGAATTAGGTTTTCGTGGTCGCTTCTGATGGTTTGGGGGTGCGTAGGTATATATAGGAGGAAGAAGTAGGTCGGTGGAGCCACGAGGGGCCCACGAGGGTGGAGGGCGCGCCCAGGGGGTAGGCGCGCCCCCTACCTTGTGGCTTCCTTGTTTGTTGCTTGACGTCCACTCCAAGTCCTCTAGATGACGTTTGTTCCGAAAATCACGTTCCCGAAGGTTTCATTCCGTTTGGACTTCGTTTGATATTCTTTTTCTGCGGAACACTGAAATAGGCAAAAAAACAGCAATTTGGGCTGGGCCTCCAGTTAATAGGTTAGTCCCAAAAATAATATAAAAGTGTATAATAAAGCCCATTAATCATCCAAAACATAATATAATATAGCATGGAACAATCAAAAATTATAGATACGTTGGAGATGTATCACCAATGTTGCACTCTCTCCATTTGAGTTGAAGCCTTATGCTCCTTGGATTATGAGATTCCTCAGATCAAGGTCTTCACTCAACTATAAAGCTGATTTTCAAAATCACCTCAACTACTTGCCCCCAATTGAAGTCCTTAAGCGGACATATTCCTCAACTGATGAAAAGGGCAAAGCACCTGCTGTCATTGTTGAAGGCATTCGTCCATTGGGTGGTCTTTTTCGCAAAGCTGCATCTTATTCCACCAATGATGACTCTGCCACTCATGATTTTGCTGCCCATGCAATCAAGCCAAATCCTCAAGGCACAACTCCAAGAGTGATGACTGATCGTGAGCTGCTTCTTAGTCTTCACCAGAAGGTGGATCGAGACCACAAATGGGTTAAGCGTCAGCTTGGTTCTATTCTTCACAACATGACTACTACACATAATGCAGTGAAGAAAAACCATTACTACCTCCATGAAGTCTTCGGTCGCACCTGGGCTATCTTATCTCATCTATATGGTGAAGAAGATCTAAAGCAAATGGGTCTCAAGGAGGACTTTGACTGGACTGCACCTCCATCGAAGAAATACAAGAAGGTCAAGGTTCCTTCCTTGGTGGCCAGCTCATATTCTTCATCGCGCGAAACCGACGAGCATGAAGACTTGAACGACACTGCAGCAGACCCTACAACACACGACCCCAACAACGCTGGCGCTCCTCCATCAACAAGATATTCTTCAGGGGCGTTAGTCCTCATTTCTCGATCCTTTTGGTCATACGATGACAACGGGGGAGAAATTTGAGTTACTCTTCAAGCGGGTCTATCTATATGGGCATTTTTTTGCGAAGTTACAACTCTCGTTCTTCTGATGACTTTGCTGGATTGAGTTGTAAACTTAAACTCTATGGTGGTATGATACTTTTGATGTGTTCTTCTGCATGCTTATTCCTCGTTAATGTTAATGCACGCATGCTGAATTACATCAGTCACCATATTTCATCATGCATTTCAAATTCTTCATATTATATGTCAAATGCGTGTATGAATTACAAGATATAGGGGGAGATCTCCATGATTCTACTCTTCAAGTGTGCATTGCTTCAAAAGCAAATTCCTCACTATGCACATCTTCAAGGGGAGTTCTTCTATATCTTGCAATCAAATTCCTTAGTATAAATATTTACACTTCATATGTTTATCCCCGTTGAAAACTTAACCTATATCGTCATCAATCACCAAAAAGGGGGAGATTGTAACCTATATTTACAGAGAATGTCGACCCCTAAAAATGAAGTTCTTCGACTGGAGACTTTGGATTTCTGAAGACTTTCTGAAGATTTTGAAAGTGAAGAAATTGGTGTGACCTTGAAGACTTGGCATTCATTCGAGGAACATGAAGCGTGAAGACTTTTGTTTCTATAGTTTCATTTTCTCTTTCTCGAGTCATTGGAAACACCGTACTGTTAAAGGGGGTCGAGGAAATACTAAGGAATAATTTCCATGTGATGCTCAACTCAAAATCCTACACCTACCAATCCATTCAAGTGAAGCCATTGGAAATCTCATACGGTTTAGTCAATTTCTTAAGTGACAGCGACGAAGTTCTTCTAGTCGCTGAGGAATTTGTTCTGACTGAGGAGTTAGGAATTTGCCAGTGCGGATTGCCTACAAGTGAGGAACATGATAGCCCTGAGGAATTTGAGCCTCAAATATCCGACCGTTGCTGTGCTACGCGCCAGCTGTCCCAAAGTATCTACCCACCTAACGGTCATATCATTGAAGGGCATTTATGTCTTATCATGTCGGGCTGCTCCCTAGGCTATAAATAGCCGCCTCCTACAACCACTAGCTGGTTTGCTACTCCGAGAGAAACTGACACTTGTCATTTGAGAGCATCCCATCCTCCGAGGACTTTGAGCGAAAATCATCAAGTGAGGAAACCCAAACCCAAACACCTACAAACCCAAGTGATTGAGCATCACTTAAGAGATTGATCCTGGGTGGATCCGACGCTTGTTACCTTTGAAGACTGTGCATCTTCCAGACAGTTAGGCGTCATGGTCTAGAGCATCCAAGAGGAAATTGTGGATCATGAGTGGCGAAGTTTGTGAAGGTTTGGAAGTCACCAAGACTTACCACGAGTGATTGGGTGAGGTATGTGTGACCTTAGCTCAAGGAGAATACGGTGAGGACTGTGTGTCCTCAGGTTTAAATACCTAGCCGCTCCAACCAGACGTACAACTATCACAGCTATTGGAACTGGTCTACCAAATCATTGTCTCCACCAAGCCTACTGGTTCTATTTCCTCAACTCTTTCATTTCCTCATTACAGTTGTTGTGTGCTTATTCATATCTGTTTGAAGACTTTGAATGAAGACTTTCTCAATTTCCTCAGTTCAATTTCTTCAGTCTGTTTGTCTTCATCCTATTTTATCCTGTGTTTACGCTTTTTGTACTCTGTGCTTGTTTTCATTTCATCATGATGACCATGCTTGTGTTCTGTTATGTTTACATCCGAGTACTTATTCCGCTGCAAGTAGTTCTTCACTTAGGAATTTCCTCACCCTGAAATTCCTCAGTGAAGAATTCATAAAAATCACCTATTCACCCCCCCTCTAGTCGATATAACGCACTTTCACGGACGTTGGCATCTTCGGAGCCAGCAGGGCCACGGGGGCTGACTCCTCCTGAGGATGCTCCCCAAGCCTCGTGAGGACGGTCGGTACGGAGAAGCGAGAGCACCATCACTATCCTTCCCCACGAAGGGAGATGCAGCCGCAGCAGGTGAATTGGCCCCGAGCAATACCACTGCTTCCTCCTTCCTCTTCTTCGCCGCGGGCATCAGCCTAATCAAGCAACGGAGAAGCATCAAGGATAGGCAGCAGAAGCAAGAACAAGGCAGGACAAAAACACTTACTGGTCCACCACGTGTAGTCCCTCTGCTTCTTGAGCTTGAAGCCTGAGAGCCTCGCAGCCTGAGGCGCAGGCGCGTGGGCTCCAGGAGCAGAAGAGGGGGCAACAGATGGGCCGGAAGCAGCTCCAGGCGGTGTCAGAGCAGGAGCGTCGTCTCGGGAGATCAGAGCTGACCTGCCCCTCGTCGGAACCTCAACCGGCAGCCTCCTCTGGCGGCTGGCCTTAGGCTTCGAGGAGTCTCCAGCCACGGGAGGGTCCTCCCTCTCTGGGGGGACTTCAACTGCGTCATCATCATCAGGCAGGGTGCAGTGGATGTCGGCCTTGTGCAAAGGGGAGGTCTCCCCCGTCCCCTCGGGGGTCGCCTCCGAGTCGTGCTCCTCGCCTTCCTCCTCTTCCCCCTCACTGCAGGAATCACCAGAAGACACGTCCACTGGCGCTGCTGCCATCGGGATCCCAGGGGACGCCGGAGGCACTAGCCCGTGCCCATCAAAGGTGGGCATGGCGGCCGCGACCTACGCCCCATCCGTGCGAAGGAACAAGGGAACGAAGGCACTCGGCGGGTACTCCTGGTCGTCCCCGACCAGGAGGCGTAGAGCCACAGCCAGCTCTTCTTCACACAAGACCTCCGGGCTCAAGAGATGCTTATCTTCTTCGCCCCAAGCGTCCACAAGGGGCGTGAGTGCGCCTGGAGCGGGGCCACACGCAGCATCAGGAATTCCCTCAGGAGCATGCCCCCTATCATCTTCTCCGCCTTCGCGTTGCCCGGCTTCAGGTCGGTGGTCATCTTCTCCAGCACTGGCTTCGCCCGGTCGTCAGTAAGCTTCGCGCAGAGCCACCCTTCGCCGGACTGAGGCATCTCCATCGGCAGTGTCAACCGTTGGTGGACGCACTTGGCATCCATCATGACCCACTTGCTCCTGAAGCCCTCGGCCTTCAAGATCGCGTTGGCCTTACCGGCTGCGATGAAGTTGGCGCACCCTGAGGTGTGGCCGTCGTTGATCCGGAGGAAGAAGAAGTGGCGCAGCAGAGCCACGGACGACATCACCCGAACGTACGCCTCACAGTAGAAGGTGAAGATCGACAAGAGAAGAACAGAGTTGGGATGAAGATGAAGAGCCTGCAGCTTGTAATGGCTGAGGACGGCGTAGAAGAAGTCGGAGAAGGGGGAACGAACCCGGCAACGATGCCGCTCATGAAGAAGGGGTAGAAAGTGCTTCTCGAAACCTCTGGCTCGGCGGAGCTAGCACGGAGCTCGGTCTTCCCCTCCTCGTTGTTCTCCCCCGCCATCAACAGCTGCGTGGCGGCGAGGTTCTTCTCTGAGACGTTGGGCGCGTCCAAAGCTGGCTCATACCAGGTGGGCGGCAAAGCAGCCTTGACCTTCCGGGGCGCCATTGGTCACTGGCTTGGAAGAGAATGGAAGCAGATCTGGAGGTTTCAGAAGCAAGGAGCAAGAAAGGGGATCTGGAGCGAGACGAAGGAAAGCAATTAAGGCAAGCGTTGCTCACGCCAGTCTTTTGTTAGACGGGCAGTTGCCGAGACAACGTGGGGAAGCGGAGACGCCCACGTCCAATCAATCACCATGCGTCAAGCTGGGCCGCAGGCTCTTGGGGCCCACGGCGCTCCGCACTTGCCCTTTGGCTTCGCCTTGAAGCCAAGTCCGAGCGCGCCTTGGGCCCGGGGGCTACTGTCGGCGTTCTAGGAATGGGGGTCCCCAGACTTGCTTGCCTGCGGCCCACGGCGTGGCTGCACCAGCGGCCCTGCACGGCCCATCTTCACCAGCAAACACTCAAGACCCTCGCGAGGGGCCAAGCCTCGCGAGGCGGACGACTCAAGACCTCCTTGGGGGGCAGCCTCACCAGGCTGGCTCACGAGGGGCGGATAGATCAAGGCAAGGGGCACCTCGCGAGGTTCCTGTGATGCAAGCCATGAAGACCAAGGCCAGGCAGGCGCTAGGCGGGCGCCAACGCGCGCAGTGTCCTTATTTCCTCTTTGGTGCTAAAGTGGCAGGCGCAGGTGAGGAGTCCCGATGCATCAGGCAGAGGTTTCCATATCGGTGCAACGAGACCAAGACCAATAGGACGGCAGGATGGGGGTCACCGTGGAGCCCAAGACGGCGTCACCACCAGAGCCTTTGGCAGGCGAAGACCACCTTTAGTCAGGATAACTTGTACTAGTTGTCTCCCTTCGAATTTGGCCGTTGTGGCATCCCTTCCCGCTCAATATTTGGGAAGAGGACCAAGGCCTCTATAAATAGGACTAGCCACCACCATAGGGGGACAGATCTAGATCGGCTGGAGAGACACCACACCAGCTCACCGAGCACAAGAACGCCTCTCCTCAGGAGGTTGTTCTTCCCTTGTAACTGTTCATCCTCAGCCCAAGCGGCAATCCACCACACACACTGGAGTAGGGTATTACACCACATCGGTGGCCCGAACCAATATAAATCTTGTGTCCCTTTGTTCTTTGGGTTCAACGTGCTAGCCCTGGCAATTGTTGCAAGAGTGAGCTAGGGGGAAGGAGAGATCTTCGTGCGCACCCCAGTGTTCCAACCTCAAGGGTTTTGCCGGAACCCGAAATCCGACAGAATACCTGGAGCACCATGAGGTTAGCTGACAGCAGGTAGATGCAGCCATATAAACTTTGTGTGGTGCTACCAAAATTGAGGTTTGTATCCCTTCCCGTTATGAGAATTCTTCTTGAAGTTGGTAGAATTTGACGGCTTGTTCTTTGCATCAAATTTGCCTTTCCCCTGAGATTTGTTCTTATTGTTTTGGGGCTGGTTGGGCTGGAAGTTCTTCTCGTGTACCATGTGGGCACTAGAAGCTCCCTCAGCGACCCGAGCTCGTGTGTCTTTTGCTCTCGCCTTCTCTTCAAAATCAAGAGTGCTAATGAGATCCGAAACGGAAAACTCATGTCTCTTGTTTTTCAGAGAAGTACCAAAATCGTTCCACGAAGGTGGAAGCTTGGAAATGATGGTCCCAACAACAAATTTGTCCGGCAACACACACTTAAAGTACTCAAGTTCCTTAGCGAGTGACTGTATCTCATAAGTCTGCTGAACAACAGAGTGCTCATTAGTCATCTTGTAGTCACAGAATTGCTCCATGACATACAACTCGTTGCCAGCGCCCGAGGCCCCAAACGTGGCCTCGAGCGCAGCCTACATGTCTTTGCCACTGTCAAACGACATATATGAATCCACAATGGAATCGTCAAGAACACTCAGCAGGGCGCCTTTGAAGACGGTATCCATGTTCTCAAAAGCTTCCTGCTGTGTAGGATTAAGATCGCCCTCAGGCTTACCCTTAGTGGCGTCATAGCAGTACATGATCTGAAACCAATATACTGCTCTTGTGCACCACCTTTTATATTGCACCCCCTTAAAAGTAGGCGGCTTCAAAAGCGCAACAAAACCACTCGGAGTAAATTGCCTATAATCAGGTTTTTGGATTGGATTGTTGAATATATGAGCAATTTACTATGAGATTTAATTCGAATCAACAGTAAATAGATCATGACGACAATTGCAAAGATCAAAGTAATGATGCAGACTAAACCAGGAGGACAAAATCACATACTGTACAGCGGGAGCAGAACCGCTGTGGTTGATGTTGTCACACATGTTGTTGATGAAGAGGTTGCTGAGGTCGGGGAAGAAGGCTATCGTTGAGGAAGTCATCGCTGGCAGCAGTCACAGGAGTGTGCTCCCCAAAAACCTGATCGCCCCTCTCCCGTACGGGATCACGAAAGGCGGGGTTCGGAGGACTGTTGTCCCTTCTCGCGGTGCACACCGGAAGGAGGGATGGAGAAGAATTGCATGGCGGCGCTAAGATCTGGAACGGTGCGAAACCATATTATACAGCAGCGGCTAGGGTAGAGCCTGTCAGGTCGGTCGTGTGAGTAAGACCAAGTATAATAGTAGGCCTTTGGCCCAAACCCCACTTCCAAGTCAATAATAGCCGCACTATCCAAAAGAATCAGAAATGGCTGAGAAATTAAGGCGTCCGTTAATTATTAATTAATGCCTTAATAAATTTTCTGACTCACACCACACTTAGAGCATGGTTAATAGTATAGCCAACATCTGGCTATATGAAGTTGACACATCATCTAGAACCAACCTGATAGCCTGCTTACAATAGTTAGTCCCTTTAGTATAATACTATATCATTAATAATGGCCCCACCTTTTGTCTCACAAAGTATGTGTAGTCTGAAATGCCGGGCGTGCAGCGGGTGGTGCTCTCGATCGACGCACTGCTTCAACGGCGAAAGCAGTGAGAGGTCATGTCGCCCTGACTTGCCATCAATGTGGAGCGGCGGTCTCAGATGGCGCCAAGCGGAAGCGCTGGGAGGGTTTTGATGGGCCAAGAAGGTGAGAAGCCAACTTGGGATCGGTCCGGACGGGGAAATATCATGTGCTCTCATACTCACTAGTTTAATGCATATGACACTAGTCTATGTTACTACTCCCTCCTTTCCGGTTTAAAGGCTTATCTCAAAATCTTAGTTTTTCCATTTTATAAGGATCAATTTGGTTGTTCCCCATCACAAGTTTAGATTTCAAGGTGCATTAAACAATGGCATGCAAGTATTAAGAGAAAATTGACCAATGCATGTACTTTATGCATGCATGCGTTGCAATTAATACAATGGTAAACATAAATTTTTGAGGAAAACAAGAGCATTAATTGGGTGCTTTTGCAAATTACAAAAAGTATTCCACCACTCATCATCTACCTTGGTTGGTGAGATTTTCGAATTGAGCCCTATAAACTGGAAAGGAGGGAGCCCTATAAACCGGAAAGCAGGGAGTAGTACATTAATGTTATGATGGCTTCATTTATTAGCTTGTAGACTCATCTTGTCTTGGGAAACGCTATGTTACAGTAACATATTATGTTACCACTTCTCGTCGTTCTGCGAGTTGACGGGACACATGAAAGTTATTTAGTACGTACTCTCTCCAAAAAGGGCCGACCATGTCCATGGCTACCATTCCATGCTCGGTCAATGAGTACGGGCACTACTCACGTGCCATCGAGGAGGAAAAATATTCCGTAGCACTAGGTGCCATCGTAGTGCACGACTCACTTACACACTGTTTATCTCCATTTTCTTGCATGACATGTGCACCTTGATGCTAGGGGGCTGTTTGGTTCTCCGTGTTTGGTTTATTGCCATACTTGTGGCTTGCCACACTTTTCTAGTTATATGGCCCATATTTCATAGGCTCAAACTTTTGCCAAATCTTGCCACATTTGTGGTGACCATTTTGTTAGCCACACTTTTTGTGGCAGCCACACTTTGCCTAAGGTTAGTTGTGGCAAAGTTAGTCATGAACCAAACAGGCCCTAGATGTCCCGTGTGTCGGCAAAAGGATGAACAAAGCTCACGTCAAAAAAGAAAGAGTGGAAGAACATAGATTCCCGACGACCGAGAAGGAGCAAGGAACCTCGTGGTGGAGCGTCTGCACTCATAATAGTTTATATATTCAACCAATCGTCTCCACAGTAGACTGGAAGAGTACGAAACACGACAACCCAGTGTAGTTACATCATACTACATGGCTAACCCACGCTATCACCATATTTCTTGGCCTCTGTGCGACACCTAGCTCTAGTAATCCACCAGCCCGTATCGCTTCTCGCTCCTCTTCTCTCTCAAAGGGCGGCGGGCTGGCGTTTTTGCCGTCTATTGAGGTCGGTTAACTCATCACATGTTAGTGACTCTTGGGTGGGATAGTTTTTTTGGTGGGTTTGGGGCAACTTGCTACAATTTTACCCTCATGTTTGGATACTTTAGGGCTATTTGAGCCCCAACTAGCTCAAACTAACTCTAATCCATGGATCCAAATAGGGCCGAAGTTAGTCTCGCAACGCATTAAGCCCTATATACATGGACAGACGGAGTACATGATACTAGCAAACGCTCACCAGTAGTAGTAGTTCATTGGTTGGTTTTGATTTTTGATTCAGTTGCTATGCTGCTACCGTCCAATATTCGCGTGTGGTTGTTTCTAGAATAAAAAAAGGAGGTACTCCTAATTATGTTACTCCCACTATCGCTAGCCTAAGGTTAGTAGGTGACCTTGCGCTTGGCTCTTCGCCTCTTCTGGAATTCGAACAATAACGGTGGTACTACAGTAGTACTTCTGGCAATCTGACACCAAATGAACTGCTGCACGTCCACCACTTGTAAGAAAAAGTTTCTCTTCGTGCTGCGAGCCACCGCACACGCGTTGGCGAGGGAGAAGGCGTAGTAAGCAAGCTTCTCATCGTTCTGCAAGTTGATGGGACACATCAAAGTTATTTAGTACGTACCCTCTCCAAAAAAGGGCTGACCATGCCATGGCTACCATCTTGTGCTCCGTCGTTGAGTACATGCACTATTCACGTGCCATCGAGGAGAAAAAATATTGCGTAGTAGGAGTAGGTGCCATCGAAGTGCATGACTCACTTACGCACTGCTTATCTGATTATCTCCATTTTCTTGCATGACACGTGCACCTTGATGCTAGATGTCTCACTTGTTGGCAAAAGGATGAACAAACCTCACGTAAAAAAAGTGGAAGAACATAGATTACCGACGACCGAGAAGGAGCAACGAACTCGTGGTGGAGCGTCTGCAAGGAAACTTGCGCGTTTTCCCCTATTTTTTGCCGCCTGCCCACCTATAAACAAATAAAAGAACATGAACTCTTCGCTAACCACTAGAGACGATACATCAGGATGCTAAGTTGAAGATATTTTATTAGTTTATATTGATAACCACACAAGAAGCCACACATGTACAGGACGCATGCAGCCACGCATGTACACACGCCAACACACTAATTCATGCCGATCCAACTCATGCACATACGCGCACAGCATGGAGCAGACAACGCACGTACACAAAACATGCATGCACACACACTCGGCCGCAGAATGCATGTGCATAACACATGCATGCGCACACACTCGGCTGCATGGAGGCGTGTGCCATCTGCGGCGACGTCCGGTTCGTCATGCTACGGTGAAGCTCGCACACAACGGCACCTACGCATCTCTTGCAGCACCTATCTGCCGTCGTTGCTCAACGACTAGCCGAAGACGAAGACGACCACAGCCTCGGCCTTAGAGCTAGCACCGACGGAAAAGCACACACGCTGCACACACAAGCATGTACGGAGTTCCCACGACGTGGTGCGTCCCCAGTCGCCTCTACTCCTTCTGCGCACGTTGTCTATGAAGGCAGCTACATGCCTAGTGATGATGTGGGTGAGATCTTCTAGGACTCAGATGATGACGAGGAAAATTATGGGGGGGGGGGGTGTCTCCAACAGTGTTCCTCGGCTCACACCTCTTGCATCATGGTGGTCGAGCTTGGAGTCATTCATCTGGTACACATGGCATCTCAAATTTGGACACAAGGTGACGTACACCGTCAAGGTCCACGGTCAAGGGGGTCAGGGCGGACACGACCTCTCACTGCGTCCGCCATTTGAAGCGGCGCGCCGGCCCAGGGCGTCGCCCGCTGCACTCCCATTTGTACCCGCCTCCTCGCTGCATTCAAAAACCTACATTTAAACTTGCGTGGAATGCGAGAAACCAACTTCGGCCACACACGTCCGTTCGGGAGCAGGACGCCGACCAAGCTCCTCCTTCCACCATTTTGTCCACTCTTTCGACGGCATCCGATGAGCAGGAAGAGCAGTTCTCCGGCATAAAATTCGTCTGGGTGGCCCACCGAGCCTGGCAGCTCGCTTCTCCACCTACCTCGCCTAGCCCGTCAGAGGCAGTTGCCCCACTAAGACAGCGTGTGGTTCCGCGGCTGGCCTCTCCAATACAACTCGAGGAAGAGTGCCGACTTGCTCCATGCCGGCTTGTTCGGGAGCACGGCGGCACGAGCATCATCGCTGCCCTCTGCATTATTTCCGCACCACTGTGGATAGTCTTACCACCAAAGCCACATGACACGATATGATTTAAATCCCAATGACTCCCACACACAAAAAAACACGACATGCTTGTCACACGAATGCAGGAATGTATAAAAGGTTATTTTCCTCTCGTTGAACATAATGGGAGGGTTGTGTAGCTGGTTAGCCTGTTCGCTCATCAAACTTGAGGTCTCGGGTTCGATAACTACACATGAGCATAATTCGTGCCAGGAGGATTCTTTGACTGGTCAAAATGGATGGATACGGAGCTATACGATCTCGTAGTGACCGTATAATCACCACATCATGTATAAGCTGCAGCCTCAGCGCTTGTAGGTGCTCTCTTCACACTCTCTCACCCTCTCCAGATCTAAACAAGACTTGGTTGGCCTCTCTCTCTCCCCTCACTGCTGGTCTGCTTGTAGTTGCTGTCTTCACACTCTCTCACCCTCTCCAAATCTAAACAAGACTTCGCTAGGCTCTCTCTCTCCCCTCACTGCTGGTCAAAGAGCCGTCCGCCGGGAAGGGAAGGAGGCTTAACATTGTCGCCGTCGGCGAGGGGGGGGAATCCACTACCAGCGCAGCTATTCACTTTCACCCAGTGGCGGGGCCTCCGACCCCTTCTTCTTTGCCGCCGTACATAGTGTGGGTCGAACAGCCTTCGGTCGCCCACCAAACCACACCCCAAGAACCTTAAGGTATAATTTACTTGTTCCACATGCATTGCTCTAGCTGCATGTGGGCTGTTTCTGCTTCTGCACTCGAATCTAGGTGTTGGATCAAACAGGAAAGTAGTGGGGAATTTGTATACCATGAATCTAGGACGTGGTTCAAAGAGGAAAGGAATGGGGGAAAGTAGTGGGAACACTTGTATAGCATGAATCTAGGACGTGGTTCAAAAAGGAAAGGAAGGGGGAAAGTAGTGGGGAAAGTTGTATCGCATGAATCTAAGACGTGGTTCAAAGAGGACAGGAATGGGGGAAAGTAGTGGGGAAAGTTGTATAGCATAAATCTAGGGCGTGGTTCACGAGATGAAAGGAAGTGGGGAAAGTACTAGTACAGACTGGCTATCCGGCACCTACGTTGGTCGAAAAGGAAAACATCGACAAACGCAGACGCACATCTCAGAATCTAACTGATCTTTTGTTTTGGGGGACAAGGCTAGATTTGCTGCGCTCACATAGGGAAAGGTGTCTAAAGATAACAAAACTGGGACCAACACAAATATGCTCCTTGGTTGTTTGTTCTTTGTTGCAACAGATCATGCATCACCCAAAGACATCGGTAGATGCACATGGTGCTGGTGCATCCACCGTCCGTGCAACTCTTTAGTATTGTTAATCTAAGGCCCTGTTTGGTTAAAAACTCCCTAGTCCCTACCTGCTTGGTTCCGGGGACTAAACATGGACTAGAGGTTATTAAATGACATGCTAAAATACCATGTTACCCCTAGTAGTGAACTAATAGAGATAAGGTGCGATGCGTGGCAGGGGCAACTGTTGGAAAAAGTCCCAAAAAGACTCCCTCGGGGTCTTCTTTCTTTAGTCCCAAATGCCCACTTTTAGTCCCTAAAAGTCCCTCCTGTTTGGTTTAGATGGGACTAACACGGAGTTTTTTAGTCCCTCCACCAAAATGTCCCTGTAAACAAACACCCTCTAATAATGCCGCTGGAAAATTGATGCAATGCCACAATTAAAAGCAAATTACATGTTTAACGAATTTTATTGTTAATATAATCTCTCTGTTAATATTACTCAATGCCACCGTTTGAGAAATGCTACTGTCTTGCTTTCTTTCCCATTTAGGTAAGGTAGATGCTTCTTTTTGTTGGCTTCTGTGTCATCCACCGTTATTGACCACTAGTTGTTTCCTTTGCACCTCTGTGTAAACAGGGTTATCTACTTCACCTCGTTGCCATTGTGACCTTTTTGTTGCACTTTGCACAAAACACTTTTGTTTTAATAGTGTTTTGTGCGGTTCAACCAAAATGTCACACCGACAACGTTGCTTGATTGCTTGATCTTAGTGGAATCGCACAAGAGGAGATCTTACTTCCTATCCGTGTTGGCCAATTTGGTTCAGATCTTCTTCTTGTGAGTTGTTTGAATTCAGCGTCATGAGAGGTCGATTACTAGCCTTCTTTCACATGATTCTGCGGTGTGCTTTCATATCTTTGTGCTACTTATGCAGTAATGTTGCTTGATTTTAGTGAACTACACAAATGGAGACAAGACTTCCAATCTGTATGTGCACCGTAACATCCCATTGAGGTAAGATAAGGTTATTTCACAACTGTTGGCCTGTATTTTGCCACTTTCATCAGAAAATTAATGTCATTGTTTAGTGCTATACTTGTGCAACCTAATTGACATGCCAAATCTTACATTGAAGGCGAAGCTTGTCATTATTGAACCAAGTGATGAAGGGGAAGAACAAGCGGAAGAAAAACAAAAATCAACTCCTGGTGATGTAATGAAGCACTGGAACTGTGATGACACAAGTAATGATATAGTTTTGCATCTTAGTTTATTGCTATGGCTGGAACGAGTAATTGTTTTGCCACTTATTTGATGCCACTCTTAATGTAATACGTAATTATCTCTACTTGTGCAAACAGGGGTCTTCTTTGAAGATACCATATATTTTAGCGGAACTGCACAAGAAGATGTTGGAAACATTAATCTAATCGAGGAGTATATAGTAAGCATGGCCACCACAGTAGATAGCAACAGATGGTTCCGGAGAGTGCTTCATCTGTATGCTCTACACAATAAGCCTCCTGACAAAGGTTGGTACTCGCCCACTGATTTCATCCATATGATTGAGCTTTGTCATCTCTATTGGTGTTGTGTGCTGTTTAGATGCTGTCATCAAGAAGTGGTATTGTCCTTGAGAAGTGCTTCATTTGTGCTGTTTTAAATATTTCCTTTCCTTTTTTTCGAGCAAACAGGGATGCTAGCATTTAGTTATCCTCTTGTCTTTGCACAACAGGATCATCCTCCTCTGAAGAAGAATATGGAGTACGTGAAGTGACTAGTTACGATTATGCGGGATGAGGAAGCCCTGTATATCTTCTCATCGGAAGGAGGCGGTTGAAGGATGGTTACATTACCCCCACAAGACCAAACTAACTTCAGCTCGAAAGACTGACAAATCTCCATTTTCTTCTTTGTGATGCTTGCGAGTACAATGTTGTTCTAAGATTCTTTCCGGTGAGTTCCCTTTTTGTAAAAGTGTGCTCTACATGGACCATGTAGGTGCCTGTTTAAACTGTCAATTCATAGTACAATTTGCTTTATACTAATCACTTTTTTCTATTTGTGCAAACAGGGGTGCTCAGCTTGATTTCAACGGGAACTGCACAAAATGTTTATGAATACATCAAATCATTCATTTCCACCACAAGAAAGGAGGTGCCGATAAGTTCAAGGCATTGCAACATATAAGGGCGAAATCATACAAGCTACGCGCGAATTTGGTTGATTTTCGTGGAACTGCACAAAAAGAACAGCTGGTTTATTTAGCACGAGGTGCCATGTCAATGTCCGAACTGATGGCAAACCCTGCCCATTCCACAATCGTTGGCATTTGGTATTTTGGAATGGGAAAACCTTGTCAAATTTTGCTCATTGATTTTAGCAAGAAGACACGCGTCTGATATTTTCGAATGGGACGCCCTTTGTCGACAGCGTCGATCCATTTTTTCTTTATTCTTTAGTTGTGAAGTAAATATTGGCTCTGACATGTGAATCGCTGAGATGCATAATCATCGATTGTTTTGAATGTTCTCTATGACATGTGAATCGCTATGATTGCAATGTACAGGAGCGCTAAAAAGCTGCTCAAACTCTTTGTACTCCTTCTATTCCTTTTTACTTCGCACATTGTCCGGTAGCATACAACTGAAGTGCTCAAGTTCTCTAGCAAATGACTGTATCTCATGAGCTTGCTCAACCACGGAGCGCTCTTCAATCAGCCTGTAATCATAGAATTGCTCCATGATGTACAGCTCAGTGCCAGCAACCGGAGGGTAGCAGCGGTGGCCTTACTTGGACCTGAACGGCGGCGACCTACCGTGTTCTACTCTTCCTCGTTTTTTATGTGGCGCGGCCTCGTTGGCAGCGGGGCGGGGCCTCGACGGAGCCGGCGATGTCCTCTGTCTCGTTGCCGGCGGGCGGCGCCTCGGCGGAGCGGGGGAAAATCCTCCCCCTCATTGTCGGCAGGGTGGCGCCTCGGCAGAGCTGGCGGTGTCCACTGCCTTGTTGTTGGCGTCGCGGGGCCTCGGCGGAGCAGGGCCTCATCGACACTAGCGGAGCAGGGACTCATCGGAGCCGGCATTGTCCTCTGCCTCGTCCTCGGTCTCGCCAAACAGTGCCTCGGCCGCTTCATCGCCCTCTTTGTAGGCGGCCACAGCCTCCGCCACCCGCATGCGGTACCGCCAGCGCTCGAGGCGGCCCTCGCAGGCAGAGCGGTACGAGTCGAGCAGCGCCTCCTGCTCCGCCCGCTCCGCGACGATCTGCTCCTCCGCCCGCAGGTGCTCCTGGAGGAGATGGTGGTTGTAGGCGGCGTCGGCCTGCGCCTCCCGAAACTGCTCCTCACGCTTCTGCCTCACCGTGTCCATATATTGGACACGTGCCTCGCCGATGGTCATGGTGCAATGCACCGGCGAGGATGGCGCGGAGGAGGGGGTTGAAGTCGGATCATCGACTACCATGTTCTCCATTGGGACGTCGTTGTCCTCTAGCTGCCTGCCGGCCAGCCAGTCGGCAGCAATGGCTGCCATCTCCTTGTGGTCCATCGTCCGCCCATCCCGAAGAGCGCGAGGAAGCCATGGTGGGCAGTAGTGGTGTGGACAGGAGAATAGGAACGGATGCGGATGACTGCGGCTATGGCCGGCGTAGCAGTTTATATAGCAATGGTGGGCGGTGGAGGTACGGACGTGTGGCGCCGGAGTAGCCGCCTCGGCAACCGCGTATCATTAATGTGGGCGGCAGAATGAAGGACGGATGGAACTTGTGTCGTTTGAAGGCGGAGCAATCGCATGCACCGGGAAGCGGGGCGGGCGGCGCTAACTGTTTTGGGCGGAAAGCGCGCGCGGGCGAGGGAGGCGGTCTTGGTGGGCGAAGCGGTCGACTCGTGCTTGGCACCGTCGGTCCAAAGAATCGGACATGCTAGCTTCGCCCGGCTACCTTGCCGAGCTAAGCGACGACAACCAGACGATGGACGTAGCTTCCGACCAGGAGCCGGCGCCACTATCCAAGCCGGTTCATGCCGTGTTCACCATAGAGCAGGTGCGGCCGCACTTCGATGCCCTAATGGCGGAAGAGCTACCAGCGTAGGAGGACCTGTGCTGCAACCTCCGTCTCCTCAATGAGCACCGGTGAACAAGCGAACGACAATGCCGTCGCGGACATGTGGCCTTATGATCCTGGCTTCCCGAATGAGCAGCGGGCACTGTATCACACCATCCGTAGGGCCCTTGAGGCCCTCTCCGTCCTTCGAGGTTGTTGCGCTTCCGTGGCGCCGCCGTCTCGCGTTGTCAACATGGTCAACGGACATGAGGATGAGGAGATGACTTTACTTGGAGAGGATGACAGCAAGTGCCTCCTTATTAGTATATAAAACTATTTTTTTTTGCTTCCACCTAGTTTCCTGACATCACCGTCCGACACCATTGTGAACCTATGTAGTCAATAAACGAGAGAATTGCACAAGAAGCGGCCGACAGCTAGGACCAAGCAGCTCGAGCAGTATTTGTGTTTTTGAGGTGTGAGCACTGCAGAGTTTTTTTATGTTTAGCCCAGATATTAATTTTTCTCCTCTGAACAACAACGAAAACATCGCCGCAGGTATTAATCGGCGGGTGGTGGCCCGTCTAGCCCAAAGCCGTATATCCAGCCGGATATTAAATTTTTTAAGTTGAAAATGGCTAGCCCAGCTATACTTTTTAAGGAATACCCGAGCAAGGTCAAGTTGTTATTCTCCGCTACTGGCTGCAAATCTTTCCTAGGAGGGATGCATTAGGCTTAACAAGAAAATGGGCTTTAAGAAATAATAAATGGGATGTAATTATAAAAAGCTGGCAAGTAACTATTAAAAATGCACCAAACACGTAATTACTTTTATAAAATATTATTTTTGGATATTGAAAATTTTAATTTCATTAATTTTTTGCGTCTTGTGATGTTTTGTTGGATTTTTACGTAATATAAATTTATATTGAAATTGTATTTAATCTGACTAGAAATTTCGGGATAAAAATATTTCGGATCCCATCAAAGTGTGGGAAATTTTATTGTGTTTTGAACGGTTGGTTGAAATGGGCTGTACTTTTAACAAACTGTAAATGGGTTGTAGTAAATTCCATTAGAATTGAAAAATTGGCTGCACATTCTTACAAATCACAAATGGGCGATAAGTTCTCTGCCACACACTTGTGGCCTTACTAAGTTGACGCGTCCCCTAAAATAAAGAGAGCTGACGCGTGTGCAAGGCTTTGTCAACTTATAGTCAACACACGGTTCTAGCAGCAGTGGCCGTTGGATGTCCATCCAACGGATGCCGTGCTTCTTCTTCAATCTCGGATATTCTAGCTTCACCCGCCCAAAAAATGATTCCTCCCCCTGACATCTGGGGCGCACCATTTTGGAAGCTAACCTGTGGGCCTACTAAGTTGACAGGGACGGAGTGCTTTGTCAACTTAGTCAATATGAATGATTCTAGCTCCAGTGACCGTACGATGTCCATCCAACGGCCGTAGTGCTTCTTCAACCTCTGGTCTTGTTGCTCTAGCCGCCCAAAGCAGCGCCGGTCGTGCCGCATGCTCCTGCCTCCCGTGGCCGGCTGTGCTGCCGTGGAGGCCTCACCGTCCCCTACTACCCACCGGCCGGCCAGCCTGCTGGCGGCAGCAACCTCACACCGCAAGAACGGTGAACCCTCGTACTCCTCTCCGCACGGGCTTCCACTGCCGCGTCTTCCCCGACTCCGTGTCGTCCCCTTCCTAGGCCTCACCGCCGTCCACCGCCCTAGTGCTCTCAGCGCGGTGTGGTCAATGTGGTCAAGGAACGACTACCATCGAAAGAGTACTGTACATGGAGAGGCTGACAGCTGGGTCCACAACGGCCACAAGGAAATGCCTCCTTATTACGCGCAAAATAATTATTCCTCCACCTGACAGCAGGGACCCACCGGACGGGCAACTGTATTTTGCAAAAAAATTGTTTCCCCCTGACTGCTGGGACCCACCAGCTACATCTTCGCACGCAAGGAAGTGCCTGACAGTCGGGACCCACCTGGTCGAAGCGTACGTAGCGTTGTCATTCTGGTCACGAACGTGTACGTACATATACCTTGGTCGATGTAGAGGCGCGTTCTGCAGTCGTAGTAGAGGCGCACACGTAGCATGTACACATACGTACAGCGGCCAATGTGCAAGAAAGAAAATACGGCCGCATACGTACATACGGGCAGGGTCTCGAACGCCTACTCACGCATACGTACGGCTAGGGCTCGCGTACATGGATGGGTCGGAACGGAGAAACAACATCGTCATCGTGTTCAGGGGGATCCAACCGGCTGGGTCGGAACGGAATGCGTCGTTGTGTTCATCGGGAGGGCTTGGACGGAACAACCAATTGAAAAGAGGTCTGGCATACTGTAGAACAGAGGAAACAACCTTGTGTTCGACCGCCACGTTAAAGCAGGATCCTGTTAAATCGGGAGAAGTCAGCGTACCCGCGAGCGGAGAAACGGACCTCCTATGGTCGAAACGGGGGTCCTGTTGATCGGGTGGGGTGGCGCGTACCACAAAACGGAGGAAACAGACTTGTGTT
The DNA here is from genome assembly GCA_021605145.1 of Aegilops bicornis. Lineage (NCBI taxonomy): Eukaryota > Viridiplantae > Streptophyta > Magnoliopsida > Poales > Poaceae > Aegilops > Aegilops bicornis. The sequence continues at coordinate 508,916,054 of CM038672.1, forward strand.
GGAGCGCTACGGTCGAAACGGGGGTCCTGTTCATCGGGAGGGGTGTGGCATACTGCAAAACAAGACTCCACGGGATAATGTTCATCTCCAACGTCGACCCCCTCCAGCCTCCACGGGCTACTGTTCATCCACCGTCGACCTCCTCTAACCTCCACCTGCGATTGTTCATCCACGGGCTCCTGTTCATCCAGCCTCCACCGCGCGCTACTCCACCGGCTACTGTTCAACCAGCCCTCTCCGCGGGCTCATGTTCAACCACCCCTCCACGGGCTATTGTTCATCCAGCCCTCCACCATCTACTGTTCATCCTGCCCTCCACGGGGTGGTCCTGTTCATCCAGCCCCAGCCGACTCGAACGATCGGGGTCCTGTTCATCCACCCCCACCGGGAACTATTCACCCAAACCCCCCAGCAACGCTCACTGTTCATCCAGAGGCAACGCCATGGGGTCCTGTTCATCCACCCCCACCGGGTTCATTGATAACCCACAAGTATAGGGGATCAATTGTAGCCTCTTTCGATAAGTAAGAGTCTCAAACCCAACGAGGAGCTAGAGGTAGAACAAATATTCCCTCAACTTCTAGCAACCACCGATACAACTCTACGCACGCTTGACGTTCGCTTTACCTAGAACAAGTATGAAACTAGAAGTACTTTGTAGGTGTTGTTGGATAGGTTTGCAAGATAATAAAGAGCACGTAAATAAGAAGTAGGGCCTGTTTAGATAAAAGACACAATAAAGTAAATATAGCGAGTGTGGAAAAGTGGTGGTAGGAGTTGCGAAATTGTCCCTAAGCAATTGACTACTTTACTAGACCGATAGCAAGTTTTATGTGGGAGAGGCCACTGCTAGCATGTCATCCCTGACTTGGAATTCCATGCACTTATGATTGGAACTATTAGCAAGCGTCCGCGACTAGTAACGTTCATTAAGGTAAAACCCAACCATAGCATTATGTTATATTGGCCCCCCTTCAATCCTGTATGCATCAATTTCTATTCTAGGTTGAAGCTTCTGTCACTCTTGCTCTCCAATACATAGTCCTATCAACATACAACTAACCCTATGGTGTGATCCACGCGCGCGCTCATATGATGGGCACCAAAGGACAGCAACATAACCACAAGCAAATTAAATCAATCATAGCAATTCATCAACCACCGATAGGACAACGAAAATCTACTCAGACATCATAGGATGGCAGCACATCATTGGATAATAATATGAAGCATAAAGAACCATGTTCAAGTAGATGGTACAACGGGTTGCGGGAGAGTGGACTGCTGTAGATAGAGGGGGGAAGGTGATGGAGATGTTGGTGAAGATGGCGGAGGTGTTGGTGAAGATCTCAGTGATGATGATGGCCCCCGGCGGCATTGTGGCGCCACCGGAAGCGAGGGGGAGAGAGCCCCCCTTCTTCTTCTTCTTCCTTAACCTTCTCCCTAGATGGGAGAAGGGTTTCCCCTCTGGTCCATGGTCTCCATGGCATGGGAGGGGCGAGAGCCCCTCCGAGATTGGATCTGTCTCTCTGTCTCTCTCTGTTTCTGCGTTATGAGATTCTGCCCTGGCACCGTTTCTTTTATATCCGGAGATCCATAAATCCGATTGGGTGAATCTTTTGCGCAGAGCTTTCTCATAATTTAGCTTTCTTGCGGCAAAAGAAGAGCGTCAACCACCTTACGGGGTGCCCACGAGGGTCCAGGGCGCGCCTGCCCCCTGCCTCGTGGCCCCCTCGAGCATCGTCTCGCGTTGATTTTACTTCCCAAAAATCATAAATATTCCAAAATAATTCTTCTTTATCCCGTTTGGACTCTGTTTGATATTGGGTTTCTGCGGAACATAAACATGCAACAAACAGGAACTGGCACTGGATCAATATGTTAGTCCCAAAAATAATATAAAAAGTTGCCAAAAGTATATGAAAGTTGAATAATATTGGCATGGAACAATCAAAAATTATAGATACGACGGAGACGTATCATTCATCCAACCCCCCCCCCCCAAGAAACGCTCACTGTTCATCTAGAGGTAGCATCGATCGGCTTCAGTTAGCAGCAGTAGCGAAGGAATCGCTCGATCGGGTTTTAGTTAACAACCATCTATCGGTCGCTCGGGTTCAGTAACGTGTAGCCTGTAGTGCAATCGCTCGAGTTCAGTTAGAGCCCAACGCCTCGCTCGGGATCAGTTAGAGCCCAACACCTCGCACACACACGCGTACATACGAGAGAAATGCGCATCGCTCGGACGCTGACCACCCACCGTAACCGAGGACTCCGCGATATTTTCCGCGCCCTCGCTTCTACCATGGTTTTTCCGTCATGGACGGCCCAAAGAATGTCATGCAGCGGCATCTCCGGCCCACCCAGGACGAAAAGTGTCGGTGTTCTGGGAACGGGGGTCCCCAGACTTGCCTGTGTGCGGCCCATGGCGTGGCTAAGCTAGCGGGCCATACCGCCCATCTTCATCGACAAGGCGTTCAAGACCTTCACGAGGGGCCAAGCCTCGTGAGGCGGACGACGCAAGACCTCCTCAGGAGCGGCCTAGCCAGGCAGGCTCACAAGGAGCAGATAAAATCAAGGCAGGGCAAGCCTCGCAAGGCACTTGTGACGTGAGCCATGACGATCGACACCAGGCGGGCGCCAGTGCGTGCAGTGTCCTTGATTCCTCTTTGGTGCTAAGGGGGCAGGCACAGATGCGGAGTACCGAGGCATCAATCAAAGGTTTCCACATTGGTGCAACGAGACCGAAGACCAGCAGGACGGCAAGACGGAGGTCACCGTGGAGCCCAAGACGGCGTCATCACCAGAGCCTTTGCAGGCGAAGACCGCTTTTGTCAGGATAGCTTGTACTAGCTGTCCCCTTTCAAATTTGCCCGCCGTTGTTGGCTCCCTTCCCGCTCAATATTTGGGGAGAGGACCAGGGCCTATATAAGTAGGGCTAGCCACCACCATAGGGGGCATCTGATCGGCAACTGATCGAGTCCTCTCCACACAAGTTCGACAAGCACAAGAACACCTCAACCCCAGGAGGCTGTTCTTCCCCTTGTACTGTTCATCATTAGCCCAAGAGGCAATCCACCACCACCACACTGGAGTAGGGTATTACACCACAATGGTGGCCTGAACCAGTATAAATCTCGTGTCTTTCTGTGTTGCGAGTTTGTCGAGTTTGTCCGTGAGATCTTAGCGAGCTAGGGCGTGGATCGATAGGAGGGAAAAAAATCCGCACGCACCCTAGAGTTCGAACCTTAAGGGTTTTGCCGGAACCCCACATACAACATTTGGCGCGCCAGGTAGGGGTGCACCGTAGCTTCCCTTCCGTTGATCCGTCGCTCCGTCGTCTCCATGGCGGACACTCGTCGTGCTCGAGCTGAGCGTCGGGCTGCCCTCACCGCCCGCGTTGCTCAGATGGCTCCCGTCAGCGACCTCGTCGTTCTCCGTCTCCTGCCGCCAACGCCGCCACCGGCCCGACAGGGAACGAGCAGCTAACGTCCTCGCTGCACCCATCGGCGCGGCAGGACGGCCGCACCGCCACTCCATCACTGACCCCGGCCGGTTCTTTGTCCCACGCATGACGCGCTCCCATGGACGCGCAGGCTGCACTCCTCATGGTGAACGAGCTCCTGCGCTACCGCTCGGTCGATGACCTCTACAAGGACTAGCTCGACCGCGTCGCTGAGCTCGTCCGCGTCGTAGGGGGCTCCCCGGCGCCGTCTCACTCTCTGCCTCGTCCTCCGCCCGCCACGAGTGATGTGGATCATGGAGCGCCTCCGCCACCTCTGCCCCAAGACCGCGCCTTGGTGCCAAGGCGCGCGGCCCCAAGGCGCGATCCACCACGCCCGGCACCCACGCGCAAAGAGAGAAGCTGCCAAGAGATTCCTTGGCCGCGAGAAGCTGCACCTGCACTCCCCGCGGCCGCCTAGCCAAGACCGTGCGCTACCTACGGTTGCGGCGCATGGACCTCATCAAGATCAAGCTCCACCTCCGAGACGGCCCCCGGCAACCACGGCCGGTTGCCGCGCCTTCACCCTCGAGCTGCGTAGCATCGCCTGGCCGGGCAAGTTCAAGCCGGATCTGCCTCCTTTCTACGATGGCACTGCCGACCCCGCGGAGTTCCTGCAGCTCTACGAGCTGAGCATCAAAGCAGCCAATGGCGATGAGAAAGTCATGGTGAACTGGTTTCCCATGGCTCTCAAGGATGGTGCCCGCTCCTGGCTCCTGAACCTGCCGCAAGGCTCGATCTCCTCCTGTAACAAGATGCGCGACCACTTCGACGCCAACTTCCAGGGCACCCGCGACCGCCCGCCGGCAGCGGGCGACCTGCGCCGCATCAAGCAACAACTAGGAGAGACCCTCCAGAAGTACATCCAGCGCTTCAACAACACCCGCCTCAAGATCCCCAAGGTCACGGACGAGGCCATCATCTCCGCGTTCTCCAACGGCGTCCGTGACGTCAAGATGAAGGAAGAGCTTGCTATCCACGAGGAGTTGTGCACATCTCAGGAGTTGTTCAACCTGGCAACCAAGTGCGCAAGAGCTGAGGAGGGCCGCCTCTTCCTCCTCGAGCTGCCAGCTGCGGGCGCAGAGGAAAAGAAGGCCAAGGCCAAGGACGTGAAGCGCAAGGAAGCAGCAGTGCTCGCAGCGGAGCCCGACACCAAGCAAGGCAGAGATCAGCCCAATTCATCCAAGAACAGCCGGCCGTTCTGTGCCTTCCACAACCTGAACACCCACAACACTAGTGACTGTCAAGAGCTCAGAGCCATTCGCGAAGGACGCTACGTCCGACGCCCCGAACGCAGCGACCAGGGCTACGGCCGAGGAGGAGGACATGGTGGCGGATGCTGGGACGATCGTGGCCCGCGCCAGGAGTGGCGCGACCGGCCTCGTTAGGACCGCTGGCAGGATCATCCTCACGAGGGTGCCTAGAGAGACCAGCATCACGAGGACCGTCCTTAGGGCAACGTCGGTCTTCCCCCGTTGCCACCACTGCCAGGAAGGAACGACGAACACCATCAAGACGAGGGGGCTGTGGGCTTCCAGGAACCACGTGCTATCGCCTGCATCTTGGGCGGAGCCCAGGCCCCAGCCTCTCAACGCATCTTCAAGCAGTTTGCTCATGAGGTGAATCCAGTCCTCCCCAAGCTTGAAGCCACACGCCTGCTCAGATGGTCCCAGTGCCCCATCACGTTCAGCTCGGCTGATCAGCTCAAGTGTGTGGCTGCCCCTGGCGCCCTCCCGATGCTGTGCTCCCCAGTCATCAGCAATGTGCAAGTTACCAAGACCCTCATCGACGGCGGCGCAGGGCTCAACGTCATGTCCGTCGATACGTTCGACAACCTCCAAGTCCCATATGACCAGCTTCAGCCTACCAAGCCTTTCTCAGGAGTGACCGACGGTTCCACCACGCTGATAGAGCAGGTCCGCCTTCCTGTCACCTTTGGAGAACGCAAGAATTACCGCACCGAGCTCATCGACTTTGACGTCGCACACATCCGTCTGCCATACAACGCCATCCTCTGGTATCCAGTCCTGGCCAAGTTCATGGCCGTCACCCAACACGGCTTCAACATCCTCAAGATGCCGGGAAGCGGCGGAGTCATCATGGTCCCATGTGAAGAAAGAGATGTGGTGTGCTCCCTCAAGCGTGCCTTCCAAGCTGCAGCAATCGACGACCCCGACAGCAAAAATGAGGGCTGAGGGAGTCCTGGATTAGGGGGTATCCGGACAGCCGGACTATATCCTTTGGCCGGACTGTTGGACTATGAAGATACAAGATTGAAGACTTCGTCTCGTGTCCAGATGGGACTCTCCTTGGCGTGGAAGGCAAGCTTGGCGTCTGGATATGTAGATCTCCTCCCATTGTAACCCGACTACGTGTAACCTAGCCCTCCGGTGTCTATATAAACCGGAGGGTTTAGTCCGTGGGACCAACAACAATCATACCATAGGCTAGCTTCTAGGGTTTAGCCTCTACGATCTCGTGGTAGATCAACTCTTGTAATACTCATATCATCAAGATCAATCAAGTAGGAAGTAGGGTATTACCTCCATCGAGAGGGCCCGAACACAGGTAAACATTGTGTCTCCCACCTCCTGTTACCATCCGCCTTAGACGCATACGATTAAGGACCCCTACCGAGATCCGCCGGTTTTGACACCGACATTGGTGCTTTCATTGAGAGTTCCACTGTGCCGTCACCGTAAGGCTTGATGGCTCCTTCGATCATCGATAGTGATGCGGTCCGGGATGAGGTCTTCATCCCCGGATATATTTTCGTATTCGGCGGTTTCGCACTGCGGGCCATCTCGCTTGGCCATCTGGAGCAGATCGAGAGCTACGCCCCTGGCCATCAGGTCAGGTTCGGAAACTTGAATTACACAGCCGACATCCGCGGAGACCTGATCTTCGACGGATTCGAGTCCATGCCAGGTGTGCCACACAATCACGACGAGCATGATATAGCTCTGCCATCGGACAGTGTTCGGGAGATCACATCGGCAACTACTCCGGCCATCAATCCGGAGCAAATTGCGTCATCCGAGGACGGGTGGATAGACCCCGCCTTGGAGGTTGCACTCTGAGCGGCGACAGAGCCGGATACTGACCTTACCCCTCACGAGAGCCGTGACGCCGAACCACTGGATTCATCTCCGGCCACGGACTCCGAACCGTCTGCACCCATTCTTATCGAATCCGATGGGGCACCGATCATGGAGTTCATCCCCGCCGATATCTTTCAGCACTCGCCCTTTGGCGATGTGCTAAACTCGTTAAGGTCTCTCTCCTTGTCAGGAGAACCTTGGCCGAACTATGTCCGTCTAGAATGGGATGCGGATGACGAAGAAATTCAGTCCCCACCCACCACCCACTTAGTAGCCACTGTTGACGATTTAACCAACATGCTCAACTTCGACTCCGAAGACATCGACGGTATGGACGACGATGCAGGAGACGAACAGGAACCACCGCCCACAGGGCGCTGGACCGCCACTTCATCACATGACATATACATGGTGGATACACCCAAAGAAAATGATGACGAGGAATGGAAGGATGCAGCGAAGGATAACTCCCTCGAGAAGCAATCAAAGCGGCGGCATAGACGCCGCTGCAAATCCCGCCTCGGCAAAAACAACGATAACAGCGCGAGAAAAAATAATACCCCGGTCGACTCCGGAAGAAACGACGACCACATAGACCCAGTGATAGAGCAGGGTGCGCCCGGTGACGGCGAACACAAGACGGAGTCATTTGTCCGATCACGCAGCGACGCCGAAGCTTCAAGCTAATCAACCCGTCTCTGGAGAGGAAAACAGTCCGGATGACGATGCACACATCATCCCGGAAAGGCACTTGGAGCAAGAGAACCTCCATAGAAGGCTTATCACCACTGCGAGGAGTCTGAAGAAGCAGAAGCAAAGGCTCAAGGCCGCGCAAAATACACTCAACAGTAGATGGAACAAAGTGCTCGACACTGTAGAAAACTACGGTGGCAGTCGCCACATTAAGAGCTATCCAAAGCGCAAGCTGCTGCCTGAATCCGACGATGAGGCCTTAGAGCCCCCATAGCCAAAAAATAAAACAGCCGACCGGTCGGATCGACGATCTCGTGGCCGCGATAGAGCGGCTAACGAGGCCGCACATAAGTTAGTACACGATCCACACGAGGACTCGCATCAAAAGGCCGGCGCAACCAGATCCATCTACGGATCAAGGAAGCAGCGCTCGATGCACAACCAAAACCGAACACCACAACCGTCGAGCGCCATGGTACATCTAAATACGGGGTACCACACACCCCTATGTTTCACCGATGAGGTCTTTGGACCACAATTTCTAGAAGGATTCAAACCGGTGAACATAGAGGCGTGCACGACGGGACCCACAGACCTGGGTGCGGATTGGGGACTTTATCCTCCATATTCATATGGCTCGCGGAGACGATCTCCACACCATCAAGTACTTGCCCCTCAAGCTTAAAGGACCAGCTCGGCACTGGCTGAAAAGCCTCCCCGATAACTCCATTGGAAGTTGGTAGGTGCTCGAGGATGCCTTTCGGGCTAATTTTCAAGGGACCTATGTCCGACCTCCGGATGCAGACGATTTAAGTCATATAATTCAAGAGCCTGGAGAGTCAGCCCGAAAGCTTTGGAACATGTTTCTCACTAACAAGAACCAAATAAATCATTTGTCCGGACGCTGAAGCCTTAGCAGCTTTCAAGCACAACGTCTGGGACGAATGGCTCGCCAGACACCTCGGCCAAGAAAAACCGAGAACAATGGCAGCCCTAACAAGCCTCATGACCCGCTTTTGTGCGGGTGAGGATAGCTGGTTGGCTCGCAGTAGCACCAACGACCCAAGCACATCTGAAGTCAGGGATGGCAATGGAAAACCACGATGCAGTAAACACAAGCGCCGGAATAAAGAAGACAACCCAGATAACACGACGGTAAACGCCAAATTCAGAGGCTCTCAGCCAGGTTAGCGGAAAAAGCCTTTCAAAGGCAACATGGATGGACCGTCCAGCCTAAACAAGATTCTAGACAAACAATGTCAGATCCACGGCATCCCCCGATAAACCTACAAATCATACCCACAGAGAATGTTGGGTCTTCAAGCGGGCCGGCAAGCTAAACGCGGAACACAAGGGGCAGGATATAGTAAGCAAAGACGAGGATGAGCCTCGCCAGCAAAGCACTGGGGGACAGAAAAAATTCCTACCAGAGGTCAAAATAGTGAACATGATCCATGTGACGAAGAGGAGAAGCAAACATGCACTCCGAAACACACGAGCCCTAGAGCCCGTCACCCCTAAGTTCAACCCCTGGTTGGCCTGTCCGATCACTTTTGATCGCAGGGATCACCCGACAAGTATCCGGCACGAAGGATTGGCTGCTTTGGTGTTCGACCCAATAATAAATGGATACCATCTCACACGAGTCCTTATGGATGGCGGCAGTAGTTTAAACTTGATATATCAGGAGTCCGCAAAATGGGGATAGACCCAACAAAAATTAGCCACAACAATACTACCATGAAAGGAGTAATACCAGGCCCAGAGGCCCGCTCCATGGGCTCTCTAATACTAGAAGTAGTATCCGGATCACCCGACAACTATCGAAGTGAAACGTTACACTTCGACATCGCTCCATTCCGAAGCGGCTATTGAAAGTGCGTTATATCGACTAGAGGGGGGTGAATAGGCGATTTTTATGAATTATTCACTGAGGAATTTGCCGGTGAGGAAATTCCTTAGCGAAGAACTACTTGCAGTGGAATAAGTACTCAGAAGTAAGCATAACAGAATCTGAGACATAGTCATCATGATGAAATGAAGACAAGCACAGAGTACGTAAAGCTTAATCGAGGATAACACAAGATGAAGACAAATAGATCAAGAAATTGAACTGAGGAAATTGAGAAAGTCTTGATCAAAGTCTTCAAACACGAGATATGATGAAACACTCAACACGGTAATGAGGAAATGAAAGAGTTGAGGAAATAGAACCCGATAAGGTTGGTGAAGACAATGATTTGGTAGACCAGTTCAAGCTGCTTTGTCTCGGTTATGCGTCTGGTTGGCGGCTGAGTATTTAAACTCGAGGACACACAGTCCGGACACCCGATCGCTGAGCACGCAGCTCGGGACACCAGTCCTCGCCAGATTCTCCTTGAACTAAGGTCACACAGACCTCGTCCAATCACTCGTGGTAAGTCTTGAGCGACTTCCAAACCTTCACAGACTCGGTCACTCGGTGATCCACAATTTCTCTTGGATGCTCTAGACCATGACGCCTAACCGTGCGGAAGAAGCACAGTCTTCAAAGGTAACAAGCGTCGGATCCACGCAGGATCAATCTCTTCATTGATGCTCAATCACTTTGGGTTTGTAGGTGTTTGGTTTTGGGTTTTCCTCACTCGATGATTTTCGCTCAAAGTCCCGGAGGATGGGATGCTCTCACAGCAGCCAACCAGCTAGTGGTTGTAGGGGGCGGCTATTTATAGCCCGGGGAGCAGCCCGACATGATAAAACATAAATGCCCTTCAATGATATGACAGTTATGTGGATAAGATATTTTGAGACAGCTGGCGCGTAGCACAACAACGGTTGGAAATTTGACTCTGAAATTCCTCAGGGCTATCATGTTCCTCACTGTGTAGGCAATCCGCACCGGCAAATTCCTAACTCCTCAGTCAGAACAAATTCCTCAGAGACCAGAAGAACTTCGTCTACATCCTTTGAAGAAATTATTTGAACTGTATGAGATTTCCAAAGGCTTCACTTGAAGGGATTGGTAGGTGTAGGATTTTGAGTTGAGCATCACATGGAAATATTTCCTTAGTATTTCCTCGACCCCCTTTAACGATGCGGTGTTTCCTATGACTCAAGAAAGAAAAGCGAAACTACGAAAACAAAAGTCTTCACGCTTCATGTTCCTCAAATGAATACCAAGTCTTCAAGGTCACACCAATTTCTTCACTTTCAAAGTCTTGAGAAAGTCTTGAGAATATCAAAGTCTTCATCGAAGAACTTCATTTTTAGGGGTCGACTTTCTCTTGTAAATATCAAACTCCTCATAGACTTATAGACCTGTGTACACTCATAAACACATTAGTCCCTTAACCTATAAGTCTTCAATACACCAAAATCACTAAGGGGCACTAGATGCACTTACAATCTCCCCCTTTTTGGTGATTGATGACAATATAGGTTAAGTTTTCAACGGGGATAAACATATGAAGTCTAAACACTGATATTGAGGAATTTGATTGCAAGATATAGAAGCACTCCCCCTGAAGATGTGCATAGTGAGGATTTTGCTTTTGAGGCAATGCACACTTGAAGAGTTGAATCATGGAGATCTCCCCCTATATCTTGTAATTCATACACGCATTTGACATATAATATGAAGAATTTGAAATGCATGATGAAATATGGTGACTGATGTGATTCAGCATGTGTGTATTAACATAAAACGAGGAATAAGCATGCAGAGGAACACATCAAAAGTATCAGAGCACCATCGGGTTTAAGATTACATTTCGATCCAATAAAGTTTCAGAACAGCGAGAGTTGTAACTTAGCAAAAAAACGCCCATATAATAGACCCTCTTGAAGACTAACTCAAATTTCTCCCCCTTTGTCATCGAATGACCAAAAGGATTGAAACTGAGGACTAACGCCCCTGAAGAATATCAAGTTGACGGAGGAGCGCCAGCGTTGTCGGGGTCGGTTGTCGTAGTAGGGCCTGCTGCAGTGTCGTCCAAGTCTTCATTTTCATCAGTGTCGCGCGATGAAGAATAAGAGCTGGCCACCAAGGAAGGAACCTTGACCTTCTTGTATTTCTTCGGAGGAGGTGCAGACCAGTCAAATTCTTCCTTCAGACCCATTTTCTTCAGATCTTCTTCGCTGTAGACATGAGACAGAACAGTCCAGGTATGGTTGAAGGTTTCATGGAGGTAGTATTAGTTTTTCTTCACTGCATTGTGTGTTGAGGTCATGTTGTGAAGAATTGAACCAAACTGACGCTTGACCCATTTATGATTGTGATCAACCTTGATGAAGACTGAGGAGTAACTCACGATCAGTCATCACCCTGGGTGCTGTGGCTTGAGGATTTTGCTTGGCAGAGTTGTTGGCGGCAGAGTCATGAGTGGCAGAGTCATCATTGGTGGAGTAGGTGTCGGTGTTCTGGGAACGGGGGTCCCCAGACTTGCCTACCTGCGGCCGGCGGCGTGGCTCAAAGGAGGCCCAGGACAGCCCATCTTCATCAGCACAAGCTCAAGACCCTCGCGAGGGGCCAAGCCTCGCGGGGCGGACGACAAGGAGCTTCCTCAGGCACGGCCTCGTCAGGCTGGCTCATGAGGAGGCGGAGAGTTCAAGGCAGGGTACCTCGCGAGATGCCCATGACGCAAGCCATGACGACCAAGGGCGCCCGGCCCGGCGCCCGCAGCGATGTCCTCCTTTCCCCTTTGGTGCAAAGGGAGCAAGCGTAGACGAGAGTATCAAGCAAAGGCATCCATTTCGGTGCAACAAGACCAAGACCAGCCCAACGGCTGGAAGGGAGTCATCGTGGAGCCCAAGCAGGCGTCGTCACCAGAGCCTTTGGCAGGCGAGGACCAACTTTAGTCAGGATAAGCGTACCCGCTGTTCCCCTTCAAAATGGCCAATTGTTTGCGCCCTTCCCGCTCAATATTTGGGAAGAGGCCCAGGGCCTTCGCCTATAAATAGAAGTAGCCACCCCCAGGGCAGGGGGATGGGAGATCCGAATCCTCATCAAGGAACCAGTAGCTAGAGTGACTGAACCCCACCTAGCAGTTCATCGCACCCGCCAAGAACAGACCCTCGCGAGGCTGTTCTTCCTTGAAGTGTTCCTCACCATCCCAAGAGGCAATCTACCACACCGCACACTGGAGTAGGGTATTACACCACAATGGTGGCCTGAACCAGTATAAATCTCGTGTCTCTAGCGCTGTTCCGTTTAGTAGTTTAGGTCCCTGCGATTCGGCGAGGTGCGAGACGGTGAAGGGTTGGATCTCCGCGCGCACCCCAGTGTTCGAACCTCAAGGGTCTACCGGAACCCGAAATCCGACATTTGGCGCGCCAGGTAGGGGTGCGCCGGAATCCACCTTCTACCGCCTCGTGTTCCGTTGCATCATCATCACCATGTCCGGCGACCAAGCGGGCAACCCTGATCCTTGGGCGGCGTGGCCCGCCCACTTGAGCTCGCTTGCCTCGGCAACCTCATGCCCAGGCAGCTCGCGATCCGCAGGGTGCGGGCCGCTGGGCGGCGCGACAGGCCGGCGGCTCTCACACCGCTGGCAGACGCGGGTCGGCAGCGGGCCTCCAACCACGCCGCAGCAACGGGCGCCGTACACCCGCCGAGCAAAGGCGAACTCAAGGGCGCTCACGGTGGCCCGAGAACTGCTGCAGTGCAGACTGATGGAAGGCGGCCGCGACGTGCTGCTGGAGCGGGTGGCGGAGCTCCTGGGCTTCGCCGCCTCGGGGGCTCACCCCTTCTGCACCCCGCTCCCGCCTCAGGCCCGGGGCGGCCCGCGCGGGGGCTCCACGCATGCCCGCGGGTTCCAAAGCTACTCCAACACCGGCGAAGCTGTCAGCACCGGACCGGCGGCGGGGTTGCCCCCGCCCCGGTCTGCGGAGAAGAAGGACTCGACGTAACCCACGGCCCAGGTGGACCGCCGCGCCACCACCCCGGTGAGCGCATCAAGCGAGCCAGCGTGGCACGCCGAGCACTACGGGCGTGGCCGGGATGACGGGCGCCAGAAGAATACGTGCCCCACATGATGGACCAAGGGCACCCGCATGAGGGAGAACAAGGCTCGCTCCTCGGCCAGTGGGGAGATGAGGTCTTTGAAGCCGAGCTCTTCCGGGGAGCCTCGGGACGGTCCCACTGGTCACGCCTGGGGCGGCGATTATCAGTACCGCTACTTCCTCAAGAGCAAACATACGCTAACCATAGATCACAGGAGGTACAGTCGCCACGACGAGCGGCTGCCCGCTCCCGCGATCTCCTACCCCTCGGGAGGAGGGCACGAGGAGCTGCCGGAGAGGCGATGATCCGACATCACCACCATGGGCGTTTGCAGCAAAGCGTTCTCGAGAGATAGGCCCTCTGTTTGGGAGGCGCCTCGAGGCCTGCCCCTGGCGGAGGACCCGTGGTCGCTGGGGGAACCGCTGGCGACCGCTCTACCCCATCGGCGGCGTCCTGGCTTCCGGTCGTCGTTGATGGCACTAGAGTGTGGCGCAAGGCGGGGCCCTCGTCTGGCGATATGAAGCAAGGCCAGTGCCTGTGAAGAAGGCGAATGCCTGTGAAGCTCATTCTCTTGGGAAAAGGCCCAGTGCCTTTGAAGAAGGTGAATGCCTGTGAAGCTCATTCTCTTTGGAAAAGGCCCAGTGCCTGTGAAGAAGGCGAATGCCTGTGAAGCTCATTCTCTTTGGAAAAGGCCCAGTGCCTGTGAAGAAGGCGAATGCCTGTGAAGCTCATTCTCTTTGGAAAAGGCCCAGTGCCTGTGAAGAAGGCGAATACCTGTGAAGCTCATTCTCTTTAGAAAAGGCCCAGTGCCTGTGAAGAAGGTGAATGCCTGTGAAGCTCATTCTTTTGGAAAAGGCCCAGTGCCTGTGAAGAAGGCGAATGCCTGTGAAGCTCATCTTTTTCGAGAAAGGCCCAGAGCCTGTGAAGAAGGCGAACGCCTGTGAAGCTGTCGCGTTCTGGAAAGGGCCCGGAGCCCGTGAAGAGGGCCAACGCCCGTGAAGCTCGCTTCCCAGAAGAAAGGCCCGGAGCCTGTGAAGAGGGCCAACGCCTGTGAAGCTCGCCGCCCCGTGACACTCTCACGTAATAATGAGTGGGGCTATACACGCCCCGGAGTCTCAGGGGTGCCGGCCTCAGGCCCTGGGGCTCCCTCCCACGCCCAGTGGCAGCACTTAGCTCCACGCTGGTGAGAAGACGTCCAAGACTAGACTAGGTGCCGGACGCGGCTTTTCTTCTGCTTTCTCCGCCTTTCCCTTTGGTTGTCGCTTTCCCCCGCTGGATTTAAGTTGGATTCGAATTTGAGATTTGCGTGTGTTCGGGGAAGGGGTGCTTAGTCTCGTCCGAGCAAATCTCTCGCATTTCGGTTACCACTCCGCCTCAGCTGCCTCCCCTCGTGTGCCTCTCGCGAGCCGGGCCAGGCCTAGCTTGCGCGCAGCCCAGCCTGTCGCCGCCGCGTCCTCTCCGGAGGGTTTTTACTGTAGGTCCTATGGATTCGATCATGAGACACTCAGGTCACCGCAGCCTCCCACATGCTATCTCAGGGCTCGTACGAAACAAAGGTAAACTGGCCAACCAGCACGTCGCTTAGCCAACCACTTGGCGCGGGCTTATGGGCGATGTAACACCTGCTAATACGATGAACACAAGTTTTACATGAGGGGCTCCCCCTCCCAAAATGCTCTCACAGCCATCAGGCCAAAGCACGAAGTTCTATTCATGCAGGTAATGGAACCGGGACAATACATAATCGATCGGATAAATCCCCAATGCATCCTCGGGAGCACCTCCCGAGCCGTTCTTTGGCGTTCTTTGGCCTCGCCGTCATTGTCTGCGTAGCCATCAATGACGTCGGGGCATTCACCACGCCGCCCTCGCCGGCAGCCATGATCACGCCGTTGTTGTCCAAGCAAAGGCCCCGGACGAAGAGCATCCACATTGTCTTCCACCAGTCGCCAGTCGCCCGGATGGCACAGGGGAAGCTGGGCGATGGCTGCGTCCCGGTCGAAGTGGGGTCCATGTTAGGAGATGGCTGAAGACACGAGAAAAGGTCGCCCAAGCAGCGCGGCTCCTCTCCTCCACCAACCTTTGTTGGCCACGACCGGCCGTGCCTCCGGCGCGTCACCACATCGATGAAGAAGCTGGAGGTTGCGGCGTAGAACGCGTCACAGGCTCGCCAACAGCCGCCTCGCAGATGTTACCCAAGGCTGTGTTGGCTCTTTCCCGGAGCGTGGTGAGCATGGGGCCGTGCTCATGCTCCAGGGTTCGCCGCTGGCGTATCTCGTCCGCATTCTGGCGCGCGACGGCCTCGGCCTCCTCCACCCGTCGGCGAAGAAGGAGCACCTCGGCCTGAGAGGTGGTTGACTCCCCCTACGCCACCTCGATGGCGGCCCGAAGAGCATCGGCCCGCCGCGTCGCCTCCTCCAGCTTGGCCCTCAAGGCAGCAGTCCACGCCTTCACCCTGCCCTGATCAACTTCAACCTCTCCTCAAACTCGCGCTCGAGGTTCAAGCGCGCCGTCGCCACCCGACGCCCGACCTCCTCCAGGACACGGGCCTCACGTGCGGCGACATCATATTCCGCCTGCGTCACCAAGTGCTCCCTCGTCTCCAAACGCTCGTACTCGCGCGCGCGTTCGGCGGCTTCAAGCGTCAACGCCTCCTCACGCTTCTGGAGCTCCGCCGGGTCGCCGGAGGCCACCTTCATCGACACGAGGGCTGCCTCGCGCAGCTCCACTTGCTCCTCCAGTGAGTGACACCGGGACAGGAGTTCCCGTGCCCGCTCCTCCGCCGCCTCTCGCCGCCTGTTAGCTTCCCGGGCCTCTTCGACGGCCCAAGAACAGGCCTCCCGAGAGGCCGCCAGCGACGCCTTGGCCTCCTCGTCGTCAAGATCGCGCTGATGGCGCGCAAGGGCGATGGCGCCCTCCAGCTCACGCCTCTCTGCGGCCAGGCGCATGCCCTCGTTCTCAAGGCGCGCGTCTTCATCCGCGAGCTCCTCACCAAGCAGGCTCACCGCATCAGCCGCCCTTCGAAGGAATCCTTGGCGAAGAGCGCGACGCTCCCGAGCGCGCTCGAGCACGTCTTCCACACCATCACCTGCCCCAACCACGCGACGGGGCCCACGAGTCAGCGCTCCCCCTCCGGGCAGGGGCTGGGGGCTGGCACCCACGCGACAGCCGGGCACGCCGCGCCAGAAGCCCGGCCTGGAGCCAGCCCTCCCCCAGACGTAGAGCGCAAGAAGCGCCTCAGCCAATCGCCATCCACGACCAGGCGAGAAGCCCACGGCAGGCTAGCTATGCCACGAGAAGGCTCGCGAGGCACGCAGGGCCACGATGCGCCTCGGGACGGTTCGCCTCCCCGGTCGCCCTCACCACAAGGGCTCCACTGCTCGGAGCGCTCAAGGACGGGAAAGAGGGCGAAGCCAAGGGGGAAGGCTCTTCACCCGTCTCCGTGAACTCGGCAGGAAGGGGCCTGCAGGGCAAGGATCAGTACAAGCAGCAGGAGGATCAGGAGCTGGAGAAGGAGAAGGCTTACTCATCAATGGCGAACTACTTCCTGCGCTTCAGCAGGCGACAAGGGTAATCATCGCCCAGGGCCTCCCTTCTCTTCCGGAGGGCCTCGAAGTCCACGCGAAAGCGACCCAAGATTTGAGCGCAGGGGTCAGCCTGCGACGAGGGAGAAGCACCAAGGCGACCTGCGTCAGGGGCACCCACCTGACGCACGCTGCTGGTCGCCTCACCAAGAGAAGCGGCTGGGGCCTCGGGAGCCTCAGCCGCAGGCGCTGCGGGCAGCTGCCTGCCGCCCTCAGCCACGGCGGCGTGGGCCTCGAGAGATGCTCCCTCATGAGCGTCACCGTGGCCACATCACCCGTGGGGTCCCTTGACCTCTGGCGGCTCGTGCCTCCTGCTCCGCCACTTGAGGAGGAGCCTCCTTAACTATTTGGAAGGGCTGTCACCATCACTGGATTCTCATGAGGCCCCAGAGACCAGCGTGGCGCGCCCCCATTCATCGAAGATAGGCGTCTCGGTTCACAAAACCACCTGATGGCAGAGGTACAACAAGGCCCCTCCATGCCGGATGCCACCGGGGTTGGGGTCGCCAGTCAGGACCAGGAGCACTTTCCTTAGCGCTTCAGGCGTCAGGTCTTCTTCCTGGAGCCTCATACGATCACCAGGCCCACTGAAGGCCCACATCCGGTGGGAATGGCGTTGGAGAGGAGCAACGCGGCACATCAGGAACTCCTTCACCACCTTGGGCGCTGTCACAGCAAGTGACCTCAGGAACGCGAAGCGGTGCCAGACAAAGATGAGTCGAGGGCTTGAAAGCGTCTCCTGGCCCCAGCCTGAATTGGGGACAGCAGGCGAGGTTGGCTCCGATAGCAGGGGCCGGGCACCCCCACATCCACGTACAACCACCTCTCGCGGAACTCAGCCGCGGGCGGAGGGAGGCTGAAGTCAATCCCTGAGGCCGCTGTCTCGGGCGCGGCGACGAGGCTCACACACGCCGAGCATTGGGTGGGGTCGACAAGGTGCAGAGAGAAGAAGTAGCGCAGCAAGGCAACCGAAGGAAGGATGCCCATCATTGCTTCACAAACGAAGGCGAAGACCGAGAGGAGAGTGATGGACTCAGGACCCAGATGCATCATGTGGATCTGATAGTGGGAAAGCACGGCATTGAAGAAATCAGAAAAGGGGGGAACCAGCCCCGCCCACAGGGCGTCAGCAAAATACCGGAGAAGTGGGACGCGGGCCAGGCCGTCGTCCTCCCGCATTCGTTGAAGGTGGTGGCCAGAGCTGAACTAACCTTGCCCAAGCCCTCTAGATTGAGTATGATCGACGGGTCGACGGCGGGGGCCGCCGGCGGCGGCGAGCGAGGCGGAGGCACAGGTTTCTTCCCTTTCCCCTTCTTCGTCGGAGCCATGGCGATTGAAAGGGGGGGGGGAGATTCGAGATTGGATTGAAAATGGAAGCTGGAGTTCGAGAGGGGGAAGGACAGGGGCGCACGAGCAGCAGAGAGGGGAACGGATGTGTACAGCAGCGTGTCCGCCTAGCAAGGCACGAAATAAGGAGGCGTGGGGGAACAGTGCGCACGCGTCCAATCAACCGCCACGCGACGCCCAAGGCCGCAGGCTGTTAGGGCCCGCGACGCTTCGCACTTGCCCTTTCGCCTCTCTGCTCGGCCAAGATTCGGGCGCGCCCGTGGGCCGGGGAGCTCTTGTCGGCGTTACGGGAGCAGGGGTCCCAGACTTTACTGCACTGCGGCCCGTGGCGTGGCTCAAAGGAGGCCCAGACAGCCCATCTTCATCAACGCATAAGCTCAAGACCCTCGTGAGGGGCCAAGCCTCGTGTGGCGGACGACAAGGAGCTTCCTCGAGCACGGCCTCGTCGAGCTGGCTCATGAGGAGGCGGAGAGTTCAAGGCGTGGTACCTCGCGAGGTGCCCATGACGCATAACCATGACGACCAAGGGCGCCATGACCGGCGCTTGACCCGCCAGTGTCCTCCTTTCCTCTTTGGTGCAAAGGGAGCAAGCGCGGCGAGAGTATCAAGCAAAGGCATCCATTTCGTTGCAACAAGACCAAGACCAGCCCAACGGCCGGAAGGAGTCATCGTGGAGCCCAAGCGGCGTCGTCACGAGCCTTTGGCAGGCGAGGACCAACTTTAGTCAGGATAAGCGTACCCATTGTTCCCCTTCAAAATGGCCAATTGTTGGCGCCCTTCCCGCTCAATATTTGGGAAGAGGCCCAGGGCCTTCGCCTATAAATAGAAGTAGCCACCCCCAGGGCAGGGGGATGGGAGATCCGAATCCTCATCAAGGAACCAGTAGCTAGAGCGACTGAACCCCACCTAGCAGTTCATCGCACCCGCCAAGAACAGCCCTCGCGAGGCTGTTCTTCCTTGTAGTGTTCCCACCAGCCCAAGAGGAAATCTACCACACCACACACTGGAGTAGGGTATTACACCAGGATGGTGGCCTGAACCAATATAAATCTCGTGTCTCTAGCGCTGTTCCATTTAGTAGTTTAGGTCCCAGCGATTCGGCGAGGTGCGAGACGGTGGAGGGTTGGATCTCCGCGCGCACCCCAGTATTCGAACCTCAAGGGTCTGCCGGAACCCGAAATCCGATAGTAGGATGCAGCCTTGCGAAATTGACCATCCAATGGACGAATGCCTTCATCTATCACACCAGTTGCCTTGCCTTTCTCATCAGCTGAGGAAAATGTCCGTTTGAGGACTTCAGTCGGAAGCAAGTAGCTGCAGTGGTTCAGAGTATCAGCCTTGTAAATGAGTGAAGACCTTGTCATGATGAACCTCATAATCCATGGTGCATAAGGCTTGACTCAAATGGTGACATAGCAATATTCGCGAGTCCTCATGAAGAAATCATGGAAGTTGGCCAGGGAGCATACATGTAAGATATTGAAAAGCATATTCTTCATGATGCCAACAACTTCTTCATCATTTGAGTCATGGCCTTTGATAGGACTCATTGTCTTCGTCAGAATGCGATAGATAGTCCGAGGCACATATAGTAATTCCTTGACAAGGAATTTGGTTCAAGGGGCCTGCCCTGGCTTCAAAGGCTTCATCAGCACTTGCATGTAATGATTTGTAAGCTCAGGTTCATTGTAGGCATAGCGAGCACCTTCAAGGGGAGGAGGCCGAGTGGGAGGGCATGAAGCAATTCATTCTTTGGTGCCTTGTAGTGAGTATTTTCTGACATCCAGTCCAGCACCCATGAGTTCACATCTTCAGAATTTCCTGTGATGTGCAGCGTCGCATAGAATTGAAGAATGAGTTCTTCATTCCAATCACATATGTCAGTGCAGAAATTTAGCAATCCAGCATCATGGAGAACACTGAGGACTGGCTCGAAGCCCGGCAAAGACTCCATGTCCACGTGAGGAATATGTGCGTGATCGAAGACTTTGTCTTTGTTGAATAGCACTGAGGAATAGAAATTGGCTTGACTAGCAGTCCAGAAACGCATCTTTCTTATGCGGCGAGTCATATGGGTTGTAGTCGTTGAAGAACACATGCTCGCCGAAGAAATCTTCAGCCTTGAACTTTTGCTTGCTTGAGAATGGATCCTTTGGTTTGGGCAGAGGAGTGTCAGTGAGTTGCATCACAACCTCATGAATCGCAATCTCAGGTTCTTCAGGCTAAGGAATTTCTGGTTCCTCTTCAGTGGCAGTCTGCGTGTTCAAAGGATCAGTAGCAGCAGTTTCTTTAGCACTAGTGGCTGGAATTTCTTCATGCACAGACGAGGTGGGGTGAGTTTCTTCAGAGCCCAGTTGAACGGTTGGTGTAGGGATCGAGGTATTTGTTGTATCGGGGTGAAGAGTGGAGAGTTGGGGTGCTGATTTTCCCAAAAATCATCATTCATCACTGGCGTAGTGCATCCAATATCCACGTCTTCATCTTCAATTTCTTCAACGCCAACCTCTTCAGCTGTGAACTGAGGCATTGGCGAGGAAACAACTGGTGTTGAAGGGATCGCATCCACTTCAATTTCTTCATCAATCTGCTCTGACGAAGCAGCAGAATGATTTTCTTCATCAGATCCGCTAGGGATCACATATTCTTCACCAAAAGGAACAAGGTCCTTTGATGGCATAGTTGAGATTGGAACAACATCAATTGGATTTTCAAACGAGCTGGTCATAGGCTTCATTTTCTTGAATTTGAAGCATTTGAAGCGGTGATGCTTTCCTTTTCTTCACTGCAGCTCGCTCTGCAGCCTTGGTCTTCTTCACATCTCATGCAGATGGAAGGATAGGAGTTGGTGTAGGCGCAGGAGGAGATGAGGAATCTGGTTGATTTTCTTCAGGTGCAACTGATGCAGTTGCCCTGACTTCTTCATGATCTCAGGCGCACCACTAGTGGATGCCCTGACAGTTTCTTCAGCGGCTAGAATGGGGTCATCAGCCCTGGAACTAGCATTTTCTTCAGCAGTTTGAAAGTCATCAGCGGTGCTGGCATGTTCTTCAGTAGGCTGAGCAGAGGCTGCAGCCTGAGGAACTTCTTGTTGCATTGGAGCTGCAACATTGGTGAACTTCTCAGTCAGCTTAACAAACCTGACTTTGGCACCTTGCCAATCAGCATAGTAGGCGTTGAAGTTGTCGCTGAGGGCTTTGATTTCAGACTGAATTTTGATGACTTCATCAGTTGTCATTTTGACAGCGTTTTTCCTTAGGAACTTCTCTTTCCTGAACTGAGCCTTCTTGATCTGCGTGGCCTTCTCAAATTTCCATTTCTCTTCAGTGATGAAATGGGTCAGCATGTGACTTTGGCCAGGAGTCAAATGAAAATCGGGCATAGGGGTGTGTGGATCCTTGTGCCAGAGATCAATGTAATTGAGGACCACCTTGGGATCCAAAAGCAGTGGCACAGGTGTGCCTTTGGCTCTAGCGGCCTTTTCTTATGTCTGTCTCGATGATTTCTGCAAGTTCATCATCATCAGCTTCATCGTCAGATGGCACTTGGAAGGCAACCTGTTTCTTCTTCGGACTTGGCTGAGGACCTCGTCCAGCAGTTGCCTTTGTCTTCAGCAAAGTGGGGCCTGATGAAGAATTTGGTGTAGCTGAGGAACCTGATGAGACACCAGAGGCAACAGAGATTCCTGCAGTCCTTTGGCACGTGGCCAGATGCACAGGTGCTGAGGACTTTGCCGGAACAGCTGAGGACTTTGCTGGAACAGTTGAGGACTTTGGAAGAGGAGCTGAGGATTTTGGAGGAGCAGGAGCAGCATGAGGAATTGGTCGTGAGGGCTTTGAAGATCCTGGCCGTGAGGGCATTGCTGAGGAACTAGGCCGTGAGGGCACTGTTGGTGAAGCACTTGGCTTGTGCGCGGGCTTCTTAGCCATTGATTTCCTAGGCTTGACAGAGGCCTCAGTAGCACCAGCAGAGTCTTCATTGAACTTCCTCACTGCTTCATTGGCTTGTCTTGCCAGCTTGGCTTGGCGCTTGGTCCATTCTTCAGGAAAATCCTCACCACGCTTGATGCTGGTGGGGTCAGCTTCTTGGCCAGGTGCCAATGGAGCTCTTGGGCATGGAGGATTAAGTGCGAATTTCTTCATATACTTTGGAGTCACATACCTGTACTCCCTCCATTCTCTTGCCCATCTCCTTTCAATCCTCTGTATGCACACCTTGCGCTGATTTTTGTTCTCCTTTCCTAACTTGGCCTCATCAGGTGTGCAATAGTCGGCATAGATGTCCTCAGGTATTTCAAAAGCAGTCATGACCTCAGGCCTCTTTCCTCCTTTCTGTGGCTTCTGATCGTCTGCCATATTCTTCAGTTGAGGAATTTGAACAATCGAATTCTCTGAAGAAGTATGCAACTTTTCTTCGAGGAACGCTGCAAATGAGTTAAGTTGATGAGAACCTAGTGATTCGGCGGACATGAGTACCGTGAGCAGTATGGTTGCGAGGAATCTGGAGAGGTCATATGCGTTCTCGGAAGGTTTTTCAAAAAGAACAAGTTTGAGGAATTTGACCGGATGAGCCTTGAAGAATTTCACTAAGCGTTCTTTGTCTTAGGTTCGAGTTGTATAGATCGAGGATCCACACAATTGAGGAATCTTGAAGAAAAATGATGCTTAGAGAAACGAATCAAGGACAGATGACTAGTGAGGTGTTTTCTGTGTGAGGATTTGAAGAATAAAACACCTTTGAAGATTTTGTAGAGAAAATTTAAATCAAAGAGGGCAGTAAAAGAAACTTTTAATTACCCTGGATGAAGAACACGACGACCGAGAAGTGTAGATTTGAAGCTTCGTCGATTCAGATCTGCCACGCCCTAACTTCGGCGGAAGAAGACAGCTCTGGCGGCGGCGGAGTGAAGATTTCAGCGACGCTTAGTACTGACAATGACGAAGGTCGAGGCAGTGAAGCTCTTCCTCACCGGCGATGATGGAGTAGCGGCGGCGCTAGGGTTTGAGAAGCTTGAGCGGGAGAGAGAGCGGTCGAGCGGAGTAAAGGAAGTGAGGACGGGGAGAGGGGGTATTTATAGTCGTAGTGAAAAATTGTTTGCCCGAAGATTTAGGAATGAGCGATGCCTGACCCTTCTCATTAAACGACATGTGTCACCCACGTCTTGAAAAGTGGAGATTGTGTTAGATCGTGGGTGAATAGATAAGTCTATCGTGAGGAAGCGGAGCGGTTTGAGCGGCAAAGCCGAAAATTTGGATAAGATTAGTTTAAAGTTACATTTGCAATTTCTTGGTGACAAGGACACAGTGAAGATTTTGAGCGAGTTTCAAATAGAACGCACATGAAGAATTTGTGAATAGATTGGGTTGAGTATAGCATAGAGGGGAAGGGTCCGATCACATTCACTTAGCAAAAATGCAACTTGAAGAAATAGCCATAAGTGTATCTTTGTAGAGGACATAAACCCATATATATATATATACATATATATATACATATATATATATATATATATATTTATATATATATAGCCAATGAAGAAAAGCAGCGGAAGCAGTGAAGATTTTGCAAAGTTGAAGAAATTGAAAAAGCGAAGAATTTCAAAGCGAGGAAAAACTCAAATTGAAGATTTTCAACTTTGGTGATGGCATGTCCCACCATTATAAGAATGATGATTTCAGACACAGCGTACAATTGTCGTAGGGTTACGAGAATCAAATTCTTCATTAATTTCTTCACACTTAGAGTTTTGTTCTTCATTGATTGAAGAAAACGTTTCTTCATGTGTTGCACATCTAAGTCATCAATTTTGCATAAGTGTTAGGATGAGTGTCCTTTTCAAAGAACATTCGAAGATTCTAAGATATTTAGCTCACACCGCAACTTGCTAAATCTCTTCTCATCCAAGGGCTTTGTGAAGATATCGGCTAGCTGTTCTTCAGTCTTCACATGATCAATAAAGATGTTGCCCTTCAACACATGATCGCGAAGAAAATGATGACGAATCTGAATGTGCTTCGTCTTTGAGTGTTGAACTGGGTTGTGAGCAATCTTGATGGCACTCTCATTGTCACAGTAGAGAGGCACATTCTTCACGTTGACGCCACAATCCTTGAGAGTTTGCTTCATCCACAGTAATTGAGCATAGCAAGAACCAGCAGCAATGTACTCAGCTTCCGCAGTAGACAGTGATACGCAGTTCTGTTTCTTTGAGGACCAACGGACCAAAAGATCGTCCAGGAAATGACAAGTACCAGATGTTGACTTGCGGTCCACATGGTCACCGGCATAGTCAGTCAGAATATCCAATGAGATCAAAAGCGAGCCCTTGGGGTACCATAATCCTAGTGTTGGTGAGTGAGCTAGATATCGAAGAATATGCTTCACTGACCTTATGGTGTGATTCCTTGGTGTAGCTTGAAATCGGGCACACATGCAAACACTAAGCATTATATCTGGCCTAGATGCACATAAGTACAATAAAGAACCAATCATGGAGCGGTATACCTTGTGATCAAGTCAATACCATTTTCATCGGTGCATAGATGGCCATTTGTGGGCATAGGAATTTTGACGCCTTTGCAATCTTGCATGCCAAATTTCCTCGAGAACATCTTTGAGGTATTTCTCACGGGATATGAATATGCCATTGCTTATTTGTTGTGAATTTGAAGACCTAAGAAGAATTTCAACTCTCCCATCATAGAAATTTGATATTCTTCACTCATCATATAGGCAATTCATCACTATAACGTTGGTCAGTACATCCAAAGATAATATCATCAACATATATTTGGCACACAAATAGTTCACCATCATAAGATTTAGTAAAGAGAGTAGGGTCGAGTGAACCGGGTGTGAAGCCATTCTTCATAAGGAATTCCTTCAAAGTATCATACCACGCCCGAGGGGCCTGCTTGAGGCCATAGAGGGCCTTGTTGAGTCTGAAGACTTTGTCGAGGATTCTTTGGATCTTCAAAACACAGGGGTTGAGCAACATATACTTCTTCCTCAAGCTTACCATTGAGGAATGCACTTTTCACATCCATTTGATATGAAGTGATATCATGATGGTTAGCATAAGCAAGTAATATCTTGAATAGCCTCAAGTCTAGCAATAGGTGCAAAAGTTTCATCAAATCAATTCCTTCAACTGTGTGTAGCCTTGAGCTACAAGTCGTGCCTTATTCCTCACCACAAGGCCATTTTCATCTTGCTTGTTGCGGTAGATCTACTTTGTGCCAATGATATTATGCTTGCGAGGATCTGGACGTTTGACCAGTTCCCAGACATTGTTGAGCTCGAACTGATGTAATTCTTCTTGCATGGCCTGAACCCACTCAGTGTAACATCCCAAATTTTCAATTTGGCATGTTATACATAGGTCATCCATGCATATCATATTTTATTGCATTTTCGTTTGCAATCCTCGAAATCCTAAGCAACTCAAGGACCCTCAGAGAGAGTTGGGAATTTTCCGATTTTCATATTCGAATTTTATCAAATAATGAAGATCGAGGATTTTGGATTTTATTATTTTTCTCTTCAGAAAATATTTCATGTTTAATAATAAATGAGAGGAGATAATATGACTTCTCCAAAAATAATTGAAATATCGGAGGAAAAATGTTAAAATCATTATTTGGGTCTTATTTTATTTATTTGGAATTTTATTTGCCCTAGAGAACAATTTGCATGATTTAAAAATTGCATTTTAGGGGCCAAGAAAAGTTCATCTTGTTCTAAATATTTTATTTAGACAAAGAAAACTTGTTTTGGCATTTTTAGATTTTTATTTATTTTTCAAGGATTTTTATAAGTTTCGGCGGAACGTTTAAAAAAAAAGAAGACCCGTGCCCGACTGGGCCAAGGGCCCAGCCGAGCAGGCCGGCCCAGCCGCCCGAGCCGCCGCCTTGCCCCTTACCCAAGTCGGACCCCCCCAACCTATATATAGCCGCCCCCCCCCTTCTAAACCACCACCGCCACCACCGCCCCTCCGGGCCGGGAGCCGAGCCGAGCCGCCCGCCCGAGTCGCCCGCCCGCCGCCTCTAGCCGCCGCCCGCCACTCCCGCCGCCACCCCGCGCCCCTCGCCGAGCCCCGCCGGAGCCACCCGCCCGCCAGACGACCTCGCCGGAGGTAGCCCTCGTCGCCTTTTTTTTTAGAAAACCCCTTCGGTTTTTTTAAAAACCCTAGCCCGTTTTTTTATATAGATCGGTTTATTTCTCCGGTTTATTTGTTTTGCGAGCGTTCGCTCGTTCGTTCGTTTTTTCGAACATGTTCGTCGTTTAGTTTCTGCTAACGAACGTTAGATTACGTTTAAGCCGTTAAATGCGTTTTCTTTTATCGGATTTATTCCGCGATTTTTCCGATCGCGATTTACGATCCGATGTTCAATTAAGTATAACTTTTAAGCTCGTTTATCGGAATTAGGCGATTCAAGCGCTGGAGTTTCATCTCAAACCCTCTTTCCGAATAGCCAACTCAAACAAGTTTTTGCCTCTGTAAAATTTGACCCTAGTTCAGATTAGTAAACGGATCTTGTTTCTTTCGCCGTTTGAGTTTCGTTGCTCCTTTTGGTTTGATTTTTCTTGTGAACCGGAGTTCTTAAGTTGAAATCTCCGGTCAACCTTTTTCAGTTGAAGTTTCGTTTGTGCATCTTTGCTTGTTGCTTATGTATGTATTGTTTGCTTGCGATAGAATTCCCGGAGTGCGAAGTGTGTTGCTACGAGTCTCTAGGATTCACGGATCGTCAGCAAGGCAAGTAACACTTGATCATATTTCCTTTCATACCCAGTTTTTATGCATTAGTTCAACCCTCAAACATTGCATGGTTAGGATGACATTAAATTGTGGGTTTGGGAAGTAGATGATGAGGTAGGAACCTATTGCCCTGTTACTATCAAACCCTTGGGAGTTACTTCTACGTATTGCTTATATTGCTATGCTATGCTCGTAGACGTGGTTTGGGTTTGAGAGATATTCATGGCAGATGTGAGATTGTTAATTAATGGTTTACTTTAAGGTGGCAACTTAAATACACATCTGGGTGGATTGAGGCACCTGGGGAACCCAGTGTTGTCTATTTTATTTTTGGAAATCCCGGGGTACCCGTGTGATCTTCCTATGGACCGCCACCCAGGCTCAAAGGGAACTGAGATTATTCATGCTAGAAACTTCCATGTGCAGCCACAAGCTATTATGGGCTCTAGCATAGTTGATTAAGTTACGTGAAGCTCTTGAAGAGGTGGATCAGCAGGTAGTGGGTTTTGTAGGTTTGGTATGATCTATCCGGAGTAGAGAGTTAATGTTTCCGAAAGACTGTGTCTCGGTCATCCGTTTCTCAAACACCGTGTTGTGCGAGAAATTCAACGGAGGCGATCGAGTCTTGTGGGGAAAAGTGCGCAAACCTCTGCAGAGTGTACAATCTAATCATGGTTAGCCGTGTCCCCGGTTATGGACAATTCTGAGTATCTAGTACTTGAGTAATTACATGTATCTCATCACTCTTAATTAATATTATTGGGTTGTTAATTATCTTAATTGGGATTGAGTTGGGGTTATACCTTCTCAATGATGTTTCAACCACCATGATAGTTAAATTAAAATTTATTCCTTTGATGTAGGAAAAAAGTGGCTTTCCGCAAATTGTAACCGTAGAGCTTTCCACCAGCCAAATATGCATGTAGTGTTAGCATTATTCTGTTATTGCTCTATTGTGTTACATTGCCAGCATATTCCATGTGCTGACCCGTTCTCGGGCTGCAACGTATTATGTTGCAGACTTTTCAGACGAGGAGTAAGGTTCGAAAGGTCGTTGCCGTGCAGCTCAGCTATGCCGTTGGAGTTGATGGACTCACTTTATCTTCCAAGCCTTCCGTTGTTATCGTATTAGATGGCCTTAAGCCATATTATTGTAATAAGTTCTCTTTTGAGACATTCGATGTAATAAGTGTGTGATTGCTACTGTTATAAATCCTTGATCTTGTGTGTGTCAGCATTACCGATCCAGGGATGACACGGAAGCACAGAGACTTGACCATCTGAGGTCGGGTCGCTACTAGATGGTATCAGAGCACACGCTGAGTGTAGGACACGACCACTAAGATAAAACCATAGGTCACTCTTCTCTACTCATTTCTGACTCCTCCCCATTTTTCCACTCTTTAAGATGACGGAGATGAAGTACAAGTTTGCACAACCGGATGAAGACACACCTTTTGAACGCCACTTGAAGGAAGTCACTAGGTACCTGAATATTGGAATACCAAGCTTCACCGGGACGTACAACGCCGCCTTACCGTAAGAAGAATCTTTGGAAGATTCAAGCTCTAGTTCCCGGAAGGACGTTTGCGCCAACCACGGAGCCCATAGTGTGTGTTTTCAATGCACCAACATGGAGTTTGGGAAAGAGTATGGCAGCTCACATTACCATGGGATGCATTGGAGAAGTCTACAATAGGGAGCTTAAAGACACCATATATCAAATATGCGGGCGCCGAGACGAGCAATGGGAAGTAATCAGCACCAAGAAGGATAGATCCATTGCAGCTTACAACCAGGAGCTAAACCAGCACATTTGACATCAGGAGAACCAGATGTCTTGTGAGACATGATGGATTTGAAGAAGGCGAAAACTAGGATCATCGAGCTGGAGGAAGAACTCAAGTTTACACGCGATGGATATGAGGAAGAAATCAAGACCCTCTTTGGAGAAGAATGACGACCTAGTCAAGAAGATCGGAGTCTTCATGGGAGGACCAACACCGAAAGAAGAGGAAGAAGATCCCACTTGTCCAGACAACTACATCATCATCGATGACACCGACTCTGATCCAAGTGATGATGACTATGAAGATGAAGCTGGAGCAGACATCATGGAGTCCTCCACCGATCAAAATTTCTAGATGACCACCATATAATAGTAGTATTCCCCCCATGTAACTAGTAGTAGTTGAGCACTTATGCGATAGTCCTAGACCATTTTGTATGCCCTTGCTTGATTGAATGAATGTGTGTGTTTGTCTCATGTGCATATGGGTAGTGTTTTCTCGCTAGACCTCTTTCTATTCTAATCTCTTCCATCTAAACCCTCAGATGCCTCCGAGACGTGACCCCGGTTTTGTTTTCCCATGGAGCTCACCCAGTTGATCCAGCAATGAGAATGCCTTGATGCAGTTGCTAGTTCAGAATCAGGGCAACAACAACAACAACAACAATAACCCGCCGCCAGTGGACAATTTAGCCCGCTTTCTGAGGTTATAACCGCTGGTGTTTTCCAGTAGCACCGAGCCAATAGTTGTTGATGATTGGCTACGCCGTATTGGAAGGAGTTAACCACCGCCGGATGCACGGATCTTTGAAAGGTGCGCTTTGCCACACATCAATTGGATGGACAGACCGCATGGTGGGAGAATTACACGGCTACTTTTCCTATAGCCAATGTCACTTGGGACCAGTTCCAACAAGCTTTTCGCACGACCCATGTCTCAACTGGAGCTATGCAGATAAAGAAGCATGAGTTTCGCAACTTACGCCAGGGGAACCGTACTGTGGCCCAGTACGTGGATGAGTTTAGCAAGTTATCACGCTATGCCCCTGATGATGTGGCCACAGATGTCGCGAAGCAAGAGAAGTTTATGGAAGGGCTGAATGATGAGATGAGTATGCAGTTGATGGTGGCAACTTTCAACAACTACCGAGGAGTTGGTAGATAAGGCCCTAATGATTGAAGGGAAGCAACAGCAGATTGAGAACCGTAAAAGGAAGTATGGACAAGGGAAGTATAACTCAGGAACTCACCAGAAGCCTCGCTTAACCCCGAACTGGGGAGGACTTGTTCATAACCATGGAGGACATAACCATACTGGAGGAGGATCGCATAATCAAAATGGTGTGAAGAACGGGAATGGGAATGGAGTCAACAATAATCAGAATCGCTCTAACCCAGCTACACCCGCCAAGAGGGACTTAAGCCAAGTTATTTGCTTCAAGTGCGGGAAGACAGGGCACTATGCCAATGACTGCCCTGAAGGAAAGAATGGAAACGGAAATGGAAGTGCTGGGAAGAAGCCCAATCCATTCAACAAAGGACAAGTGAACCACGTTAACGTGGAGGAAGTTGAGGAGCAACCGGACGCGGTAATAGGTAAGTTTTTGGTTCAGTCATTTACCGCTATTGTTCTTTTCGATACTAGTGCATCGCATTCATACATATCAAGGGGATTTGTGGAAAAGTTTAAGTTACCAACCCAAACCCTTAGGACCCCTCTTCTAGTGAGCTACTTTGGAGGCGAGTACATGGCTAGCGAGATGGTGCCCCAGATACCCCTAATCATTGGCACGCATGTTTTTAAATGCGACCTAATTATCTTGGAGTCGCAAGGATTGGATGTGATATTAGGTATGGACTGGATGTCAAAGTATGGAGGAAGTATTGACTGTGCTAGCAAGTCAATTTATCTTACCACCCTAGAGGGAAAAAGGATTAAGTATGTATCTAGGCATGTGCCTAGGAAGAGCCAAGTGAATGCCCTCACGGGAGTTGTACAGGAGGAAGTACCTGTAGTAAAGGATTATCCGGATGTTTTTCCAGAGGAGTTACCAGGCATGCCACCGGATCGAGACATCGAGTTTTTGATAGAACTATTGCCAGGTACAGGGCCGATATCAAAGAGACCCTACCGGATGCCCGCAAATGATCTGGAGGAAATTAAGAAGCAGATCAAGGAGCTATTGGAGAAAGGTTACATTCGTAGAAGTTCATTACCCTGGGGAGCCCCAGTACTTTTGGTTGAGAAGAAGGATAAATCCCTAAGGATGGTTGTTGATTACCGAGCTCTAAATGACGTAACGATAAAGAACAAGTATCCATTACCAATGATTAATGATCTGTTTGATCAGTTGCAAGGAGCTAAGGTGTTTTCGAAGATTGATCTACGATCAGGATACCATCGGTTGAAGATCCGAAAGAAGGATATACCAAAGACAACATTTACCACACGGTACGGATTATATGAGTATACGGTCATGTCATTTGGGTGACTAACGCCCTGCCTATTTCATGAGTATGATGAACAAAGTGTTCATGGAGTATTTGGACAAGTTTGTTGTGGTGTTTATTGATGATATTATGGTTTACTCGAAGAACGAAGAGGAGCACGCGGAACATCTACGTTTGGTTCTCGAGAAACTCAGGGAACACGCCAATTCAGCAAGTGCGAGTTTTGGTTGAAGCAAGTTGGATTTCTTGGGCATGTTATATCAGGAGAGGGTATAGCAAGAGACCCGATGAGGTTCGATCAACATCGAATGGTTGGCACCCACTTGATCGTGAGATTCCACGATTTCCTTGGAATGGCGAGGATATTATCGGAGATTCATTGAGAATTTTTCCAAGATTGCTAAGCCAATGACGGAATTGCTAAAGAAGGATACTAAGTTCAAATGGACAGAGGATTGCGAGACAAGCTTTCAGAGTTGAAGAAAGCGGTTGACTACAGCCCCAAAGGTCTTGACATTGCCAGATATACATAAGGAGTTTCAGGTGTATTGTGACGCCTCTTGCTTGGGACTTGGATGTGTTCTTATGCAGGACGGAAAATTTGTTTCGTATGCCTCACGACAACTAAAGCCACACGAGTTGAACTATGCCACGCATGATTTGGAGTTAGCAGTTGTAGTACATGCGCTGAAGACCTGGAGACATTATCTTATTGGAAACCGTTGTGATGTGTACACGGATCATAAGAGTTTGAAGTACATTTTCACACAGAAGGAGATAAACCTCAGACAGAGGAGATGGCTAGAACTCATAAAGGATTATGACATGAAGCTACACTATCATCCAGGAAAGGCCAACGTCGTAGCAGACGCTTTGAGCCGGAAGAGTTATGCCAATATCCTTGAAAGCAAAGGATTGCCAAAAGAGTTAGCTGCGGAGATCATGGAACTTTGATTGGAGATTGTTCCAAGAGGTTTTCTTGCAACAATGGAGGTTCAGTCGATGTTATTGAACAAGATTCGAGAAGCTCATAAGAAGGACAAAGAGATTGCTGAGATAAAAGAGAAGATGGGCGAAGGAAAAGCCAAAGGTTTTCGCGAGGATGAGCACGATACCTTGTGGTTTGAGGACCGGATTTATGTGCCCAACAATTCGGAGATCAGGAAGTTAATACTTCAAGAGGCCCATGAC
Organism: Aegilops bicornis; assembly: GCA_021605145.1. Lineage (NCBI taxonomy): Eukaryota > Viridiplantae > Streptophyta > Magnoliopsida > Poales > Poaceae > Aegilops > Aegilops bicornis. The sequence continues at coordinate 508,948,447 of CM038672.1, forward strand.
TCACCATACTCGATTCACCCCGGAAACACAAATGTGTATTTGGACTTGAAGGAACGTTTCTGGTGGACTGGTATGAAGAAGGATATTGCCGAGTATGTAGCCGTTTGTGATGTATGTCAGAGAGTGAAGGCAGAGCATCAAAAGCCAGCAGGACTGTTGCAGCCTATGCCAATAGCCGAATGGAAGTGGGACAAACTTGGCATGGAATTTATTACCGGATTACCCAGAACCAAGGCAGGATATGATTCAATATGGGTAGTTGTGGATCGTTTGACCAAAGCAGCTCACTTCATCCCAGTGAAAACAACTTATACAAGTGCCAAGTTGGCCAAGATATATATGACCAGGATCGTATGTTTGCACGGAGTTCCGAGGAGCATCATATCAGATAGAGGAACACAGTTTACTTCAAAGTTTGTGCATCAGCTACACCAGACTTTGGGTACCAGATTGGAGTTTAGTACCGCGTTCCACCCACAGACGTATGGACAGACAGAGGAACACAGTTTACTTCAAAGTTTTGGCATCAGCTACTTTTGTGAAATATGGCATCGGCCACATAGTGGAAGGCAACAAATGCCCAAGCTCCTCACATGCTCCTAGTTAAATGAGAGGAAACAGAAAGATAGAGAGAGAGAGAGTGAGAGAGTGAAAAATATCACTAGCCAGCCAACCCTATCGTATGAGCGAATGATATTGGTACCTCTTGATGACACGACAATCTTATGCAGCCAGCTGCTCTAATATGTTCTCTTCTTTTGTAGATAAAAAAAGATCCGAAAGTGAGAAATGTGCTGCACTATAACAATCTCATCAAATGCCTTGATCTCCATCTTACAGAAATTGATTTGATCGACTACCGAGGCAGCACATCTGAGATTAAATTGGCCAGGTTCTTTGTTTTGGAGGCAAGTGTGCTCAAGGTAATGAGGTTTGGCGTTCTCTGGCGCAACAATGAATGGCGTGCTGATCACCGCAAGCGTCTAAGCCTAAATGACAAAGTCTCCGCATTAGTGACTTGTCAGGGCGGTGGATTTTAGTTTGTACGATAACGCTGCATCCACCTAAAGTAACGAAAGTTCTTACGTAAACTTCCTAGTAATTCCCTCTTCCTAGGTGCAGCATTACTCCTAACATTTGTAATATCGGTTTGAAACTTGTAATATTGCCGTGTCCTATTCCTGCATTTTCAAAATCCTGCGAATCAAACAGGTCCTGAGTTGGTGATGATGTTGTGCCTCCCATCTTTCACCAATAGCCGTCGGACCTAGATCTGACGCATACAAACCGAGCTTCTCCATTTTTGCAAAAAGATGCCCGCACTTGTTCCCTATTTACAAACAACTCCTTGTCTCTCACAATCAGCCTTTTCTCCTCCCCACCACATCTAGAAGGCCGTGGAAAAATCTGGCGCGATGGCCGCTGCCGGAGCTGTCCACCCCCAATCTTGGTGTTCCGTGCAATGCACGGGCATCTACGCATGGGAAATTATGTCGAACAGGGCTAGTTGTAAGCAGGCTAGCTCTACAGCCATGATGATAGTGACCGCAGACGGTGAGGCTGAGTATGGCATGCCGAACACGGCGCCTATACTCAGGTGTCATCTCCGGCGCAGGGTCTTGTCACTTCACTGTGAGGAGCAGCACGTAACTATTTGATCAACGGGTAGTACAGTGCTAGTACTCCTAGGAGTACTACATTGGTAGTACTACTACTAGTACTAGTAGCACCATCGTCTGGATTTAGGAGTACTACCACGTCCATATGGATTTTAGTATTTGACTAGCAATATCTAGTAATGCATGTCATAAAAAATGTACTACTCCCTCTGTAAATAAATACATGGTGTTTTATTCCTATCGTGAGAGAACTTAATGTTTTTTTTGCTAACTAGAGTACTAATAGGATTACATGCAATGAACTAAACACTGCATGCCATGTTTGGTAGTCTCAAGTCATTAAAAGCATGCACGGCCCACATCTCTCATTGGTTGATATGTCACGAAATAAGAAACAAGGAGGGAGTTAATGCACCGTGCCTAAGTTTTGGGATTATTTGGCTTTCGTAATGTGACTTACACAACATTTTTGTTTACATGCATTAACATTTTATTAGTTAAATCAAAGGTCAAAACTTGGCGCAAAATGCAAAGGGGACCAATAAACCAGTAAACATCAAAGTTCTCTCGTTTGGCCCCAACTAGAGGTCCGGTGAGATGACTATACTGCACCGCAAGAGGAGGGGGCATAGCTTCATTGACTTCTGACAACTGCCTTTGGGTGAATGACACGTGGGCCCGGGGTGGCTGGCCCACCTATCATACAGCCAAAGGCAAAAAGAGAGGGCCGAGGAGTAGTACGAAATCCTACGCACCTACGCACGCTAATCAAGGGAAAGAGTGATCACTCGAATCGCAAGATTAGTTGACTACTACCTCCGTCCAGGTTTATTAGTCTCCTTTGTAATTTGTGCTAAATTTCGACCAAAGATTTAACTAACAAAATGTTGATGCATGTCAACAAAAATTATATTTTTGGATTCATTTTTGAACATAGTTTTAAGTGATATAATTTTTAGTAACATGCGTAAACATTTTGTTAGTTAAATCTGTGGTCAAAATTTGACACGGATTACAATGGGGACCAATAAACCAGGACGGAGGTAGTAGAAGCTAAGCTAGACCCATGGAGGCGATGAGCGCGAGCATCAGCCGGCTGTGCTAGATGGTCCACGACGCCAGCCTGCGGCCCGGCAACGAGGAACGTCTCCAGGTAATATTGCTTGAGGCCGCCAGGGCAAGGGGCCGCTTGGACGACAACTTCGTCTCCTTGTTCGACAAGGTCCTCGTCGGTTTCCTCGATAAGCTCACCGTTGTCAAGAAGCTCGCGGACGACTTTGACGTAAGCCTCCAGCCGACGCGCCCAGGCTCTGCGATGCCCGCCACCCTCAACGGCCACTATGGTGACAACCTCTTCGACGCACTGGTGGCCCTGCGACTGCCCGCTGTTGCGCCGGAGAATGTCCACCTTGAGGTCGCGCTAGCCGCGCAGCGCCTGGCGCAGCAAGACACCATCGACATAATCACCCACGTCTACGTGCATGCAAGAGGAGGACGATAGGACACTGGCCTTCTTGGACCGCAGGGCAACCTTGGACGACACTGTTGAGAAGCACGTTGAGCTCGCCGCCAATGCCGCTGCTCCTCACACGTCGGTTGGTGACCCGGCGCACTAGGGCATGAGGATCTCGTTGATGGATACGTATGTATTTTTATCTTTTCGTCAAATCCATGTAGTAGTATACGATACTCCCTCCGTCCGAAAATACTCGTCATCAAAATGGATAAAGAGGGATGTATGTAGAACTAAAATACGTCTAGATACATGCCCTTTCATTCATTTTGATGACAAGTATTTCCGGACGGAGGGAGTACTACAGTAATTATCTTACCTTTCGCATCAACTTCATAATTTTCGTACGAACTCGATGCATGAACAGCGCCAGAACCAAACTTCTCATTACTCTAGGCAAAATCGTTATTTTCTATCTACCGATCGCGCCATGGAGCAGAACCAACTTTTACAAGTTACGAGTTCAAAAGGAAAAGCCTGCCGTGTTCGCGTCGCACCCCCACACGGTTGGTCCGGCACGCCGCTCAAGCGGGAATGCGTGCGGTGTTGCATTTTCACTTACAAGTGGGACCATAGTTGAGCAAACCGACTATCGGCAAACCCCACCCCGCCCACCGCACGATGGCTGAGAAAACAGGAGGGAGAAGAGATGGCTATAGCACGGACTCCAAGAAAATATGTGTCGGATGGGACTCGTGTGGGTGGCGTGTGCCGTACTGCTAGACGTGAATGCTAGTTATGGCCCATGCCACCCCACTATATCGAGTCTATATCGAGGTACGTAGAACAAATTTCCTGCAGTCCGTGCTCAGCACTCTTGTATCTCTCTTCTCAGCCAGCCAGCGGATGCACAAAGCCCATCGTCTGTTTGCTCACATGCGGTCCCACATGTCGCTGAAAGCATAAGCGGACCCACCGAACTTGCACATCTTTCACCTCGGCGTCTTTGGTGATGAAAAACAAATCCAAGAAAGATCTTCGGTGGCCGCTTTTGGAGTTACTCAAGAGTAGTAAGATTCTATTTACAGTTTAACCCAAGATGCACATCTCGTGGCTTCAACTACCACTCTATTTTCTTTCATGACACGACCTGGATGCTGGATGTCCCACTTGTCGGCAAAAGGAGGAAGAACCCGACCAAATCTTCGATTGTGCTCTCGGATTAGACTAGTTGTGCTAACTTAAAAATTTTATTGTGTACTCCCTCCGTTCCAAAATACTTGACTTCCATTTGTCCAAAAATGGATGTACCTATATACTAAAACATGTCTAGATACATATATATTTTGACAAATAGAAGGCATGTATTGTGCACCGGAGGGAGTAGAATGGATGAAAGTTTTACGTATTGGGAAGAAGAGTACATCCATATATTGATAGAGCGCAATTTAGTAGATGTTCTATCACTTTTAGCTATACGAGGCTATAGATGAGATTAGTGCACTTGTTGATACTCCTACTTGGTATGCGTGTTGCTGCTTAGGCCTTGAGAGAAAAATGGACCGGAGGGAGTACTAGAATAGAGGCTAGACATGAGACTAGATGCGAGGAAGCAACGTCTACTTCTTTACACTTGAAGAAGAAAGAAGCATGCAAGATCGAGCCTCCGTAGATCAACAATGAATGCATCGAGAAGGCACTGATCCAACTTACAGGAGTAGTAAAATGTATTATTGTGGTTCTTGTTTTCTTTGGTCTTGCTTTTCTAGTCAAAATTATCATTGGAGTTCGTGCAAAACGGAGGTCCGTTTGGGGTCGTATGCGTTGCGATTGGCCTTACAAGTGGGACCGCAGATTAAGGAAACCGACTATCGGCAAACCCCCACCTCGCCGCCGCCAGCGATGGCTGAGTTAGAGAAACGATGAGGTTGAAGAGATTGCTCTAGCACGGACTCCAAGAAATATGGTGTCGATGGAAGTTGTCTTTGGTGGCGTGTGCCGTACTCCTGGACGTGAATTCTTGTTCTGACCCATGCCACCCTACTACTCCTACTACTTACTATATAGTACTACTACTAGTATCGAGGATTCGAGGTGCAGGTTACGTAGTACAATATGGCTACAGTAAAAACACCCATACGACGCCATAAAGCATGTGAAGCTAGTACAAATAGTGTACTACTATTGTTGATTGGCCTCATCCGATAACCTGTTGCAATGCATGTACAATTATGTATTCAGAAAATATTTTTTGCCTCGTCGCACCACTCACTCACGAAGCAACTCGAAAGCCATTCATAAATTTAGTAAGTTTATCACAGGCATATCATTTTATTACATACAACAGGTCATCAACCCACATCGACAATGAGGATACATTATAAATACTAAAGTTTTCACCACACAACAAATAACAAGCAATGAAATGAACTTCAACTCAACCATTCCTCGGGGTTGAAACGCTTGCTTTGAACCACAAGTGATTCTGCTGGGACGGGCCATCCATTGTCGATCTGGAGACCAACGCAGGACTGATCATCCGGGCTGAAGTGGCCTACTATATCGATGCAGGGTAGGGAACCACCCAAATGTCCGAGGTATAGACACGGTTGCTTCTCATAAATGGTAGTAACGTTGTGTCAACAGATGGTTGGATCGCCTTTCACCATCATTGGATAGTTTTGTCCAAGGAAGAGCGAGTTTTCTCCAAGACTATCAATTCTGTACCAGGGAGAAGGAGTTGGCGCTAGCACACTAGTATCCATCCCGAATACCATGCAACGGGTGTTGGAATAGGTCTGGAGAGTGCGACCATGGGAGACTACACCTGCTTCCTTGGCAGTAACATCATCAGTGGGTTGTATACACACGAGAAGAGGTGATCCATCGGAATTAGTTGACAGGCGCCAAATAGTATATGGGTGCTGCTCGTCCTCATGCTCGTGATCATCACCATCATCATCTCCCCCTTGGTTCTAAAAATCTTCAAGTATAGGTGGTGGAATGTTCACAGGACCTTGGAAACACAAGAAGAAGGTTAATTAGTAAGGCTGGCCATAGTGGGGGTAACATAAGTAGTATCATGCACTTAAGACTCGCAAACATGCTTATGTGGCAGGCAATTAAGGAAGAGAGAGATGGTTATAGTAACATAGGCGGAATCTTAGTAACATAATAAATGTGATGCTACTATGTGTCATGCATGGCAATAAATGAGACCACCTATGATACTAATCTAAGATACTATGCACTAAAGGGAAACTTGCTAACCCGCATGCATGTGGATGAAACAATTATAATTACGGTGGAAGACAAACATACCGAAACAACGAGGATGCCATGCAAAAAACAAAGGCCACAGTGGTGGCGAGAAAACACAAGGCCCTCGTATTTAATTGCATCACAGTACTCATCCGTGTACGTAAACTGATTTTTGAGCAATATCCATCCAAGAAACCACCGAGGACGGCAACAAGCTTGTCGAAGATAGCAACAACTTCATAGTTGTTGTAATTCCAAGAGCGGTTGGGGACTCGAGAAATTGCTATCTTCCGTAGAAGACAGTCCACGATGATTGTATTTGAACGCGCGTACAATACCGGTGTGCTCAACCTCTGGGCAGTCTGCTGAGATTTTTGGAAGTGGAACCCGGTCACGAGTGTACACATTCACAAGTTCCCACTCGCAGTTGGACCCAATGTAAACAACCCAATCTCCATTTGCGCCTGCCCAAGCATTGCCCTCAAGCGATGGCATCTTAACATCATATGTATGATTATCAAGCGGCATCAACTTGCACAGGGCGAGGCCTCCGTCATGACGGCGCCAATCATCAGGGTCACGACAAAGAAGATAGGGGAGATCAAACCGCTCCTTGACTCTTGGGTTCCTTGTAATGATGTTATTAGTTGAGTCAAGAATGGGCTTGAACGAACCTGCCATGCTAGCCGAGGTGATGACGTCGCACCGATCATTGAGTTCCTCCACCACGTTATCTTTCAGGTCGGGGCAAGAATAACGGGGTCGTTTCCCTCCTGTTCCCTCCATGGAGAAGACGATCGAACAATGGCACAAGAAAGGGTGAAGGGCTGAAGGAAAATGGAGGAGGGAGAGGAAGAGCGTGCGACAATAGTTCCAAATCGAGAGGGAAAGGCGAAGAGTCGGTGGAAGGTTGCCAGTTTGCCACGGTTCACGAAGGGGCGCCACGTCGGTTTGGAAATACTCCTACTACTCGCCGTCGTCTCACTGATATGTGGAACGGGACCACATGTCAACGAAACATGGTGTGTAATTTCTCGTGCAAAATGCGATCTGGCCGCGTTGGCCCGAGGTGCCGCATTAGTTATCGACCTTTATTTTTAATGTCATGCCGTTCAGTTTTGAAGCACGACTAACTGGTACTGTACGCAGAGAAAATATAAACTACTCTACCACTACTCCACCTCCAGTACTAGTAGTATAAAGAAGATATATAGGCTGGAGCTTCAGCGCTTTCTTGCCAAGGGCTGCCCAATTGCTTCTCGCACTACCACCCTCTCTCCAGATCTAAAAAAGACGGCCCCTCTCTTCCTCCTCACCGGTGGTCACAGATCCACCGGGGAAGAAAAGGACGTGTAGCGTTAGCCCCGTAAATGCGTCGGCGGCGAGGTCACGCACTAACGACAAGGCTGTCCTCTCGGACCTAAGCGCCAGCAGCAGGATGGCCTCCGTCCCCATGCTCGCTGCCGTGAGTGTGTGCGGAGGGCGGCGACCATGAGCTAAGCCACTTCCGCCGACCCCCGTGTATGCTACCTCTTTTCAAACCATACCCTTGTTCTATTGCCCCATCGGCACGTCGTTGCATGTGGATCTTTTTCCACTCCACCATCTTCCCAATTTGCTATCCTCTCGCTTTCTGCTAGCCACGCAGAAAACCATAATTTGCACTATTAAAGGAAACCCTACTTCATGCAGACTAATGCATATGCAGGTTGAATAAGGAAAGGAAGGGAGACTGTACTGTCTAAGAGAGTAGGCATCGAACCCGCATCTAGGTTGAAAAGGGGAAAATCAGTAGCTAAGGAACGAGTCTCGTGTCTCTTGGTTGAAGAAGGGTAGAAAGGCATGACAACGCAATAGAGAATGACCAGGTCGATCAGTTTGTTGTCCTCACATAGGAAAAAGGTGGCTAAAGAGAACAAAAATGGGACGTAATCCACATATGCTGCCTGGATATTTGTTGCTCTGGGCAACCATACCTCCCTCACCACTCTACATCCGTGGAGGTACATCGTACTGGTGCGCCCACTATCCGAATGGGCCTCCCATGCTCTTATTGCCACTTTTTTTGCTATTAGTATAACGCCAGCAATCAAGTCAAGCAATGCTACTGCTAAAGTGATGCCACATTTAACTAATGCCGCTCTCAGTCTAATGCCACAGATAAATTTAAGCGGTGCCATTTAATGTCACCGGATCATTTCGAGGTTAGTGTTGATTGTGGATGTATTAAAGATTTTTCAGCTAAGGCATTCTAATGCTTTGTTGCACAACCAAGATATACCAACGATGAAACTTGTTACTACCTTCAGATTTTTGCACCGTTAATGCTTATAGATTACATACCTCACTTTCATGAGATAAGTTAATTTTTTTGTACAGTGTCACCAAAATGCCAAAGGCGCTGATGTCATTTTATTTTGGTTAAACCGCATGCATAATTAAGAAGACAAGAGGAAAGGTCAAGAGTGGTCACCTCCTCCTCCAGCTGTTCTCTTGATTCGTTCGATCAAGTTTTTATGTTTGATCGATTATCAAGATTGGGATAGCAATTTTTAAGGTCCCCCCAAGTTCGAAATGATATTTACCTTGGAGGTACATGGTTTGCAATTTTTTTATACTGTCATTAGTTAATAATGCTAGTTACCTTCAGACTTCTGTATTTGGTTTAATGCTCATGCACAGCTAATATACCAATGCTGAAACTTGTTACCTTTACATTTTGTATTGTTAATTCTTATAGAAACCTTCCAGTGCTAGAGTTTATTGAAATCTGTTCAAGAAACCATTGTCTTTGTACCACTGTAATAAACTAACTACTCTATTGTTGCACTAGCCCTTTGGATTAGTGTATATTTGTAGTATTCGAATGGTGTTGCATTAGCGTATGGACATAAATAAAGTGTGGCAAGCTTTCCCGGATATGTGCTCAAGAAAACTACTACCTGCTTTTTCTAAATACTAGACGTTTGGGTACTTTAAATTGAACCGCGAAATGTCTTATATTAAGGAACGAGAGGGTGTAGAGTTCACTCAAATTATCCCGTAAAGCTAGTCATACCTTTGTTAAAATTAATGTTCATTATGTTATCGGAGGAGGTCTGTATGTTTGTCTCTAATGCCTGTCTACTACATACCCGACATCATGATGTAATGTTAAGTCATTTCCTTTTGTACAGTGTCACTAAAATTTCAAGGCTGTGATGGCATTTTATTTTAGTAGAACTGCACAAAATTTGCTTAAAAGAAGAGGAAAGGTCAGGAATGGCTCAGTTTTCAGAAAAAACTATGTATGCCTTCCTGACATCAGCCGTTGTTACTTTTTTTATTCCTTCAAACAGGTGGTTAGAAACAGTCTTGCTACCTTTTCCCATTAAGAAATTGGAATGCTGTGAGTCTATGCTTCAACTAGTGCCACTTTTATAGTAATCACTCTTTCAATATCTATGCAAACAGGGATGCTCGATTTTAGTGGAGCTGCACAAAAAGTCCAACTGGTTCAACATTAGGAGCATGTTTTTCCAAACCTTTATATCCAATTGGTGGCACTATGAGCTATTTATTACGAAGGTACATGGTTTGCTACTATCTTGCTACTCTTTTTGTCTTGTCATTAGATAGTAATACTAGTGGTTTGCATGTGAATTTATTGGCAGGGTGGACCTACATTGGAGGTGCAGGACAGGATTCAATGATTGGATGCTCAATTTCGGTTGTATCGATTTCACCTCTTCCATCACTGCGAACATGGTGTGGTATATGTTTACTAGCTGCTTGATATTTGTGCGAGACGAGAGATGTCTGCCCGTTGCTATTTGGCAAACAAACAAAGTGTCCGCAATTTTGGTTGAACTACACAAGAGAATAGTATAGTCACTGCATGCAGTGCCATTTGAAAATAGACACAAAGATTGGATAGTTTCTTCATGGACTGCAGAAAAGTAGTACTGTACTATTTACTGGCCAACACTAGGTGCTTCATTGCTTTGGTCTGATTATACAATGGGCATCATTTTACCTAAGTTAAAGTTTGTATTCCGAAAATAGTCTTGCGGTGTGATCGAGAGAAGACCAAATCATATTGCAGTGGATGTTCCTCCATCATGTGTGGTTCATTGTCATGGTTCCAGCTGTTGGTGAAACCACTTATGTTTGCAAGAGAAATTGTAGACTTCACAAACAAATTTGTCTTTCAGTCTGTATGAATGTTGGCCAAGAGAAGCATCCATGTTAGTAGGAAGAACATATGTTTTTTCTAGATCTTTGCTTTTGGAGCTACATATTTGTATACGATCTGTGAATAATTGAGATGCATTAACATGTTGATCATATATATGGGAATCGTACTAGTTAGTTTTAGTTGCGACGCAAGATCCGAAGTGGCTGATCTTTGCTTTTGGAGCTACATATTTGTATATGATCTGTGAATCATTGAGATGCATTAACAGTTACTTATTTCTGTTCGCTCAGTGTTTACAAGTTACTGATCAATCACTAGCTAGCCTACAAATGCGCTCCTGGCAGTTTTATTTGCGACGCAAGATGCGAAGTGGCAGTTTTTTGAATAAAAATGCCTACTTCTGAAGAAACTGACAAGCTACACTATCGATCCTACACGGATAAAAATGCCTACCTCTGAAGAAACTGACAAGCTACACTATCGATCCTACACGGATAAATAGCAGATCATGCACGTACTACCTCTTTTCCGGTTTGCAGGGCTCAATTCAAGAAACAACCTACTCGATCCTACACGAATAAATAGCGGATCACGCACGTACTAGTACCTCCTTTCCGGTTTCCAGGGCTTAATTCAAACCTCTCACCAACCAAGGTACTCCCTCCGTCCGGGTTTATTAGTCCCGTGAGCAAAGCAGCAAGACCAAGGCATGGCAATAATTAACGGCATGCAGAAGTTTAAGCCTAATTAATTCCAGCGATTTAAGTGGCTGCATGCGTGCCTCTCTGCGACTTCGTTGCATGCTTTGCTTCATGTCTTGTCTGCATAGCGATTACGAGTGCGGCATGCAGCCGGTCGTAATTAAGGCAGCTAACTGATGCGAAAAAGATACACTTTAATTGTTGCGGGCTTTTTAAATCCGTGAAATCATTATTGACAAGGAGGGAGATGATTCGAGTGCACTCGTTTGATCGCCATGCCGGTGTGTGACCCAGACGGGACGGGACAGCACAGTCATAATTTCAGTTTCCCTAGTTTTCCACGGCAAGCTGTCGCCCTAAGCCATTATGCATTGAATTCCGATGATCGTCGCGCTACCTTCCCCCTATAAGTACTGTTTCCCAGCCTTCTCTGGTGCCACCGTGACCCAACTCGCCATATCCTCATAAGCCCCCACCGGCCCGGCGTCGCTCACCACGTCCGCCATGGCCCCGCCCGTCCGCGGTAGGCGACGCCGGAGGTGGTCACCGCCGGAACTAGTGTTCGGTTTTTCACCAGAAGGCAGCCGGAGGGAGGAGGCATTCTATCTGTCTTTAGATGACAATGCACAGATCGAGGAGTTGTTGGAGCGCGACCGCGTGGCGGAGGAGCAGGAGTTGTTGGAGCGCGACCGCCTGGCGGAGGAGCAGCGTATCGCCGATTCTTGCCGCCAGCGGACATGGAGCAGCAACAGACCGACGCTCTGAGTCGCGAGTAGAGCGCCCGCAACTGGGCCGACTACGTGGAGGCCGGCGCCCGGCAAATAGCCCTGGAGGCTGTCGGGCACGCACGCGTTCACGACGCAGATTTTTACTACCAGCTCGTCAAGTGGGTTTCCCGCTTGGAAGCCGAAGCTTTGGTGGACCACGCTGGTATGGAAAGGGCCAGCAGCAGCGAGCAACGCCCTATCGCACCTCCCCGGCAAGTCCGGCGAGGCACAGGGCAGACCGGTGCGGCGTTTAGCGTGTACCGCCGGCATCGTCTAGTTAGCTAAGAGTAAGTTAATACTTGTCTAGTGGGAGTAGATAGTTAACTTGGCTATGATGGTTGTCAACGCGGAAGTTCAGTACTCTATATGTGGATCAGACCTGTTACTTTGCTCTGAATGTTGAACTTTCCGTTTGAACGTATGGAATGGGATGTTATTTTTCTAAATGGGTTGTATATTTCCTCCACGGGTTTAGAGGCTGACTTGTGGGCCTAGCAAGTTGACGCGTACACAATCAGGAGATGATTGTACATGGAGAGGATGACAGCAGGGACCCGCCAAGGTCATGGCAGTATGCAAGCAAGTGCCTCCTTATTTCAAGCCAATAAAAAAATGGCTCCTCCTAGTGGATTTCTGACATCTGGGTCCCATGCCATTGTCAACATAGTCAATAAACGAGAGAATTACTGTGGCCGGCTGACACTAGGGACCCAGCAGCTCGCCCAATTATTTTTGTTTTGGGTTAATTTGATAAATGCCTCCGAGAAATGCCACTGCAATTTCCAAACTTTGAAAAATGCCATTTCATGCCATTTCTAGTGGCATTTTTCGAAGTCTGGAGTGGCGTTTTTCAAAGTTTGCAAACTGCAGTGGCGTTTTCAAAGTTTGCAAAAATTGCAGTGGCATTTTTCAAAGTTTGGAAATTGCAGTGGCATTTTTATGAATCGCCATTATTGGAGTGTAATTTATCTAATTTGTTTTTTAGGCGGAAGCAGGGTGTCAACTGGGCTGTGCGGGACACTCTGGCCTGTCTAGACAACCTTTTCTTTTATGTTTACCATGCACCAGCCCAAGAGTTTTTTTCTTTTTGAAAATGGCTAGCCCAGTTTTTTGTGATTTGTCACGTAAGTCACTTTTATCAGGCCTGTTGGGCTGCAAATCTTTCAAGACGAGGAGAGCTTCATTCGGCTGGCCGTGAAAATGGCCTATTAGTAATGAGAAATGGGCTGTACATTTTTAAAACACATCAAACCGGCAATTAGTTTAAAATATCTTTTTTCATTTCGAGATTTTAAATTGCATTGATTTTTATGCGTGGACAATTTATTGGATTTTATATTGATATATATTTATTTTTAAAATCAGTCTGAATGTGACTCGAAATTTCGGGATTAAAAACAGTTCAGACCGCACCGACATATGCAAAATTTCGTATAATTTTTTAACCGTGGCCACAATATGGGTTGTAATGCTAACAAAAAGAATATGGGCTCCAAAAAAACCCGTAAGAATTAGCAAATGGGTTGTAAACTATTTGAAATAATGGTAGATGGGATGTATGCAGTTTTCCACAGATTTGAGGCTTTCCACAAATGGCCTGTATACTGTTGGATGTCCATCCAACGGCTGTCGTGCTTCTTCAATCTCTGCTCTTCCTGCTCCAGCCGCTCAAACAAGCGCCGGCGGACTGCTCGCTTCCCTCCTCCCATGACGGCCGGGTCAGGTTGCCGTGCAGGCCTCGCCGCCCACCGTACTCCCATCGCCGCCTAGCCATCCCTCTACTCACCCACACATCTTTGTTATTCTCCGTGACGGCAGACGAACCAAGAAACCCTCGTACTCCTCCGCATGGGAAACAAGCTGCTGAGTATTCCTCGGCTCCGTGTCGTCCCCTTCCTAGGCCTCGCTGCCGTCCCACCGCCTGGTGCTCTCGGCGTGGCACGGTCAATGTGGTCAATGAACGACATCCATCGGAAGTGGACTGTACGTGGAGAGGCTGACAGCTGGGTCCACGGCCGTAGGCAAGGAAATGCCTCCTTATTACGCCCAAAATAATGATTCCTCCACCTGACATCTGGTACCCATCGAAAGGGCCTCTGTATTTTGCGAAAAAAACGTTACCGCCGCTGACAGCTCGGACCCACCAGCTATATCTTCGCACGCAAGGAAGTGCCTCCTTATTACGCCAAAAAAAAGAATACTCCCCCTGCTAGCTGGGACCCAGTATAGTGGGCCTACTAAGTTGACGGGGATGAAGGGCTTTGTCAACTTAGTCAATATGCACGATTCTAGCTCGACTGACCGTACGATGTCCATCCAACGGCCTAGTGCTTCTTCAACCTCTGGTCTTCTTACTCCAGCCGCCCAAAGCAGCGCCGGTCGTGCCGCCTGCTCCTGCCTCCCGTGGCCGGTTGTGCTGCCGCGGAGGCCTCACCGCCCCCATACTACTCCCACCGCTGGCTAGGCCATCCCTCCACTCCACTCACTCACAACCCTTGTTATTCTGCGGCGACGGCAGGGCAGCTGAACCAGTGAACCCTCGTACTCCTCTCCGCGTGGGCATCCACTGCCGCGTCTTCCCCGGCTCCGCGTCGTCCCCTTCCTAAGCCTCGCCGTCGTCCACCGCCTTGGTGCTCTCAGCGCGGCGTGGTCAATGTGGTCAACGAACGAATTCCATCGGAAGAATACTGTACGTGGAGAGGCCAATTTGGGTCCACGGCAGCCGCAAGGAAGTGCCTCCTTATTACGCGGAAAATAATTATTCCTCCACCTGACAGTAGGGACCCACCGGACGGACCACCAGTATTTCGCGAAAAAACGTTTGCCCCTGACTGCTGGGACCCACCCGACGGGCCATCGTATTTCGCGAAAAAAACGTGCCCCCTGCTGTCAGCTCGGACCCACCAAAAGTGCCTCCTTATTACGCACAAAAAAATGAATACCCCCTGCTAGCTGGGACCCACCTTGGTGGGAGGCTGACTTGTGGGCCTACTAAGTTGACGGGGACGGAGGGCTTTGTCAACTTAGTCCATATAAATGATTCTAGCTCCAGTGACCGTACGATGTCCATCCAACGGGCGTAGTGCTTCTTCAACCTCTGGTCGTCTTGCTCCAGCAGCCCAAAGCAGCGCCGGTCGTTCCGCATGCTCCTGCCTCCCGTGGCCGGATGTGCTGCCGTGGAGGCCTCACCGGCCCCTACTATTCCCACCGCTGGCCAGCCTCGCGGCGGCAACCTCACACCACAGCCGAACCAGTGAACCCTCGTACTCCTCTCGGCGCGGGCTTCCACTGCCGCCTCTTCCCTGGCTCCCCGTCGTCCCCTTCCCAGGCTTCGCTGTCGTCCACCGCCCTAGTGCTCTCGGCGCGGCGTGGTCAACGTGGTCAAGGAACGACTTCCATCAGACGTGGACTGTATGTGGAGAGGCTGACAGCTGGGTCCACGGCCGCAGCAAGGAAGTGCCTCCTTATTACGCGGAAAATAATTATTCCTCCACCTGACAGCGGGGACCCACCGGACGGGCCACCGTATTTCGTGAAAAAAACGTTTCCCCCTGACTGCTGGGACCCACCAGCTACACCTTCACACGCAAGGAAGTGCGTCCGAGCAAAAAAAAACCCAAAACGATTCGCCCCCTGACTGTTGGGACCCACCAGCTACATCTTCGCAGGCAAGGAAGTGCACGGCGATCGGGACCCACACGGTCGAAGCGTGCGTGGCGTTGTCATTACGGTCGCGAATGTGTGCGTACATACCGGTCGTTGTAGAGGCGCCGCGTGTCGTAGTAGAGTCGCGCCGCGTAGCATGTACACGTCATTACAGCGGCGAGGGTGCAAGAAAGAAAATACAACCACGCGTGCGTACATACGGGCAGGGTCTCGAACGCCTACTCGGCGCGCATACGTACATGGCTGGGTCGGAATGGAGAAAGCAGTAGTAAATGCGTGTTCATGGGGAGCCAACCGGCTGGGTCGGAACGGAATGCGTGGTTGTGTTCATCGGGAGGGCTTGGACGGAACATGCGATGGAAACGAGGCCTGGCATGCCGCACAACGGAGGAAACGGCCTTGTGTTCGACCGGCCACGTTCGAAACGGGGCCCTGTTGATCGGGAGGGTCCTGGCGTACCGCAAAACGGAGGAAATGGACCTCCTATGGTCGAAACGGGGGTCCTGTTGATCGGGAGGGGCCTGGCGTACCGCAAAACGGAGGAAATGGACCTCCTACGGTCGAAACAGGGGTCATGTTGATCGGGAGGGGTGTGGCGTACTGCAAAACGGATGAAACGGACCTCCTACGGTCGAAACGGGGGTCCTGTTGATCGGAAGGGGTGTGGTGTACCGCAAAACAGACGAAACGGACTTGTGTTGGAGCGCTACGGTCGAAACGGGGGTCCCCTTCATCGGGAGGGGTGTGGCGTACCACAAAACGGGACTCCACGGGATACTGTTCATCTCCACCGTCGACCTCCTCCAGCCTCCACGGGCTCCTGTTCATCCAGCCTCCACCGCGCGCTACTCCACCGGCTACTGTTCAACCACCCCTCCACGGGCACCCCTCCACTATCTACTGTTCATCCAGCCCTCCACACCACGGGGTCCTGTTCAACCACCCCTCCACGGCCACCCCTCCACCGTCTACTGTTCATCCAGCCCTCCACACCACGGGGTCCTGTTCATCCAAAGGCAACGCCACCGCTCACTGTTCATCCAACCCCCCCCCCCCGCAACGCTCACTGTTCATCCAATCGATCGGCTGCAGTTAGCAGCAGTAGCGAAGGAATCGCGCCATCGGGGTCAGGTAACAGCCATCGATCGATCGCGCGGGTTCAGTAACACGTAACTGCGGTCTGTCGCTGGAGTTCGATTAGAGCCCAACGCCTCGCTTCGGGTTCGATTAGAGCCAACGCCTACGCACATGTACGAGAAAGCAGCGCATCGCTCGGCCCCCGACCTCCCACCGTAGCCGGCAACTCCCCGAAATTTTCCTCCCCCTCGCTTCTACAACGTTTTTTTCCGTCATGGACGGCCCAAAGAATGTCATGCAGCTGTGTCTCGGGCCCGCCCAGGAAGAAAAGCCCATTTTCTATCATGATTTTTTGTCATAGAAGTAGGAGCCCACCACATCTATGATGATACCGGGTTTTGTCACAATTATCGTCATAGAAGTGTCATATGTATGACAGAAAAAAAAATCGTTCGGCCCAAAATGTCACGGATGTGTCTTTTTTTGTAGTGAAGTTTTAAGCACTACTCAAATCTGAACATTACAAAGCATTACACATCTTGGCTTACAGAAAATTCAGAGAATGAGAGGGTGTGTGTGAGAGAGAGAGATTGAAAGAGAGCAGCAGGAGTAGGGAATTCAGACTTCAGAGAAGAAGGAAGCAACAAAAAGATTCAGGAAGAAAAGAAGAACATTAGCAAAGGGGCGAAGGGAGTAGAAGAATAGGAGCAGCAGAGGTTGGAGTTCAGAGAAGTAAGAGAGGTAGCAGGGAGCGTTGAGGAGGAGCAGCAATAGTAGTGCAACGAGAGGAGAGGAGCGGCAGTGAAAGGCAGGGGAGCAGCAACAGTTTTGGGGAAGAAGCATTAGTTGTAGGCATTGAGGGAGAAGAGGGAGCAGCAGCGGTAGGGTTCAGAGAGAGGAAGAGGAGCGGCGAGGCAAGGAAAGGAGCAGCAAAGAAATGAAGGAGTGGAGGAAAGAAGTAGAGGGAAGAAGTTGGCGAAGCAGCAGGGAGAGGCGTGCTGGCTGGAGGGAGAGGTCGCGCGAGGCACCAGACCACCGCGTCTGGTAGGGCGCGCGAGGTGATGGTGGAGGCGCGGTGGTGATGCAGTGGCGCTGGTGGCTAGATGGATGGGCGGTGTGTGCTGGCGGCGGCATGGAGATGGATCGGTGCTGGTGGATGCTGGTGATGGCGCGGTGGCGCACCGCCACGCCGGCCTGGCCGTGGCGGCTGCCGTTTGTGGAGAAGATGGATGAGGGAGAGAGAGATATGCCAGGCCCGAAGGGGATCGATGGTTGTGCTAGTGATTTTGATCCCTCACGATCTGATCTGCCAGTTTGCAATTTTGCCCTCCTAGTTCTCTTCTTTCTTCCCAAGTTGGTCCCTCTCTTCTTTGGCTAACCCCTCTGGTAACTTCTTATCATCACACACAAGTCCATTCTTCCTTCTCTTCTTTTCACTTGACTAATTCTCTTAGCCACCTAGTCCAGATCTTGGAAGTTTATAGTGCCTTTGCGCACTTTTCTGCAAAAGAAACAAATGACTTGTAAATGATTATTTATATGATTTTCATGCAAATATTCAATATTTCACAGCAGGAATTGATGGTCATATCTCAATAAACCGGATATTTAAGTGCCAAAAGATGTATATGAAATGTGCTTATCAGGCGTGTATCCTTTTCTTATGTCTTTAGCTTACCTTGCTGGGGGCGCCCCTCGGGCTGCATCATCCCCAAGCCGCTCGGGCCTGACCCAGTGGCGTGTATCTTTCTGCATTTACCCATGCTGATTTGCCTTTCATGCTTAATCTGCCCGATTGCCACCTGCCACGGGTCCACCCCTCCATCATGCTATTCGCTTGCGCGTTAAAAAGGGGGCTCCTGAGCATCGCAACTGAGGAGCTCTTACTAGCTCTCCAGCCCTCACCCCTGGCCTTTACCACGACATCATGACCTGGCATACCAGCGGTGGCTGAGCTCGCTCGAGGGCCGGCACCTGAGGACGTAGAGCGCTTGCACCTAACCGTCTTGCTGGAACTCACAGCTATCAAAGACTCAAGGCCAGGCGCAACCCGCCTTGAGGTAGGGCCTCGTGAGTCCCGCGCTTGCTCACGAGTGCCCAGATACACCTCGCAGCCCCCTGCGCAAGCCACGTGTCGTAGGCGGGGCTCTGCGCCGGGGGCTCCTCCCAGAGGGGGGCCCCCTCCCACGCACAAGTGGAAGCACCATGATCCGCGCTGGCCGTCGACACTGCCGAGGAGCAGCTATGCCCGTGCACAAGCGGAAGCACTATGCTCCACGCTGGTGATAAACAACTGAGGGCGGCTCCACGGTCGTACCAACCTCAGGGAGCCCCAGAGCTCAGCGTCCGGCCTCACCGCAATGCCTCCCCTCAGGAGAGCTGGGCGAGGGGGCTGGACACGGGGGCTGCGCTCGGGTCACGCCCAAGTGTACGCCACCCAACTAGATCTCCAGGGCCTGGGGGCTGCGCTCGGGTCACGCCCAAGCGCACGCCGCTCAAACAGGTCTCTCGGCCTGGTCGTCGCACGCCCCTCCCGAGGCCTCGGCGAGGGTAGGTATGGAAATTGTTTGCGCGTCAAGGGGGACTCCTGAGCATCATGACTCAGGAGCCTAACTGGTCACGTAGCCCCTCACTACTTGGTCCGTCCTGGTCTCCGGTCGGCCCAACGGGGGTTGAGGTATGCGCGGGGCCGGGCTCTGCCGACGTAGAACATTAATCTATCCTCGCGCACTCTTCCTGTAAGCTGTTTGCGCGTCAAAGGGGACTCCTGAGCATCGCGACTCAGGAGCCTAACTGGTCACGTAGCCCCTCACTCCTTGGTCCGTCCTGGTCTCTGGTGGGCCCAACGGCGGTTGAGGTATGCGTGGGGCCGGGCTCTGCCGACGCAGAACACAAAGCGAATATGAAGAATATCGCAAAATCTCGAAGCAAATATTACAAAAAATATTGTCCTCACAATATCAAATGAAAGTTTAATGCCTCCACGAGGCCTGATGCATATTATAGGAACGAAAAAGGAGAGTAGCCGCAGGTCACCCCTGGACACCGCCATCGCCTGCAGAAGGTGCTCCTCCCCAGGTAACGACGTCTTCACCTGCAACACCAGCCGCAGGATCGGCGGCATCACCAGACAAGGATGCGGAGGCAAAGCCGCGGAACTTCTTCAGCAGGGCCTCCACCTGACCTTGCACGGCCGCGGCGGCGGTTTCGCAGTGATCATCAGCCACAAGCTCCAGCAGCTCGTCAAGGCAAGCACTGGGGTCGCGAAGGTGCAGGTGGCTGAAGACACGAGTCAATGCTGCTGAAGACAGGACGCGAGCTTCTGCCTCTGCCATGGGACCGACACCATCCACAACTTCCTCAAGCGCCTTCACCAAGAGAGGAAGTACCTGGGCGGGGCCGTACTCGTCGGTGGCCAACGGCTTCTCCAAGCCGTACTCGTAGAGCGTCTTCAATGCCTTGCGAGACCTCTCCTCGAGATCAGCAAAGGCCGCGCGATCTTCGGCCAGGACCTGCGCCTTGGCATCAAGATCGGCCTCCCTTGCCTTCACCTTCCGCTCCAGCTCTTCTAGCCGGCTGCGCTCGGCAGCCTGCGTCTTCCCCAGCTCCTCCAGCTCAGCATCACGGTTCTTGACGACGTCCTCCTGGGCCTTCATCTCCTCCTCCTTCACCAGGCGGCCGCGTGCTTCTTCGGCATGCTTGTCGCACGGGCTCTTCAACTCGTCCTCCAGCTCTTGGCAGCGGTCGCGGGCGGCCTTAGCATCTTTCAGTGCTGCCTCACGATCAACTGCGGCATTGGCGGCGCTCTACTTCTTCTTCTCGGAAGACGCTGCGGCCTGGCTCAGCGTCTCGCGAACCGCCAAGTCGGAGTGAAGCCAGCCAGAGGCCAGCTCCAGACGCCCGACCACCAGGCGCGGGTTCGCACTCAGGAGATCTGCCTGCAGCTGGGTCATTTCCAAAAGAGCGCGCTCCAGAACAGCAGTGGAAGCAGAAGAACCTGGGAGTGGAGGTGCAGCAGTGGGAGGAGGCGGCGTCACCAAGGCTTGGGAGACTGCGGGTTCCGGAGCAGTCGGGACCTCTTCAGCCGAGCCAGACGCCGGCACCTTAGGAGAGGGGCCCTGGGGGCTAACTCCCCACGGCGATGCTCTTATTGGCCTCGCGAGGGCGACCGGGTTGGGGAAGTGCGAGTGCTGCTGCCTCCCTTCTCCATGGAAGGAGGCGCGTCCGCCGTGTCCTCTTTCCTTTTCTTCGCCAAAGGCGTCGACCTGGTCAACCAAGGGTGAACGTCAGGAAATAACAAGTACAAGCGGGGACAAGACGATGCTCAAGGCACTTACCGATCCATCGCGACGTATTCCACCTTTCGCTTGGGGAGCTTGAAGCCCAAAAGTTGCAGAGCCCGGGAAGTAGGCGCGTGGATCCCGGGGGCAGAAGACGGCGCAGCAGGAGGGCTGGAGGCAGCCTCAGGCGGCATCAAGATGGGGGCAGCATCCCGAGGGATCAGTGACGACCTACTCCTCGTCGGGACGATGGGCAGTTCCCCTTCCACCTGGCAGGAGTCGACCTCGGCGTCGTCAGGAAGGGCGCGGAGGATTTCAGCCTTGCTCAAGGGGGTGTTTTCCCCCATCTCTTTGAGGACCGCCTCCGAGTCCCCCTCCTCTTCCTTCCCCCCGCCGGAACCCTCAGAGGACATCTCCACCGGCTTCGATGCTGCGGGGTGATAACCCACAAGTATAGGGGATCGCAATAGCTTTCGAGGGTAGAGTATTCAACCCAAATTTATTGATTCGACACAAGGGGAGCCAAAGAATATTCTTGAGTATTAGCAGTTGAGTTGTCAATTCAGCCACACATGGATAACTTAGTATCTGCAGCAAAGTGTTTAGTAGCAAAAGTGGTATGAAAATAAAGGTAACGGTAGCAAAAGTAAAGATAAATGTTTTTGGGTTTTGTAGTAGTTATGCATGTAGCGGAAAAGTAAATAAGCAAAGAACAATATATGAAAAGCTCGTAGGCAATGGATCGGTGATGGATAATTATGCCAGATGCGATTCCTCAGGCAATAGTTATAACATAGGGTGATATAGAACTAGCTCCAATTCATCAATGTAATGTAAGCATGTATTCCGTAAATAGTCATACATGCTTATGGAAAAGAACTTGCATGACATCTTTTGTCCTACCCTCCCGTGGCAGCGGGTCCTTCTGAGCTAAGGGATATTAAGGCCTCCTTTTAATAGAGAACCGGAGGAAAGCATTAGCACATAGTGAATACATGAACTTCTCAAACTACGGTCATCACCGAGAAGTATCCCGATTATTGTCACTTCGGGGTTGTCGGATCATAACACATAATAGGTGACTATAGAGTTGCAAGATAGGATCAAGAACACACATATATTCATGAAAACATAATAGGTTCAGATCTGAAATCATGGCACTCGGGACCTAGTGACAAGCATTGAGCATAGCAAAGTCATAGCAAGATCAATCTCGAACATAGTGGATACTAGGGATCAAACCCTAACAAAACTAACTTGATTACATGGTAAATCTCATCCAACCCATCACCGTCCAGCAAGCCTACAATGGAATTACTCACGCATGCGGTGAGCATCATGAAATTGGTGATGGAGGATGGTTGATGATGACGACAGCGACGAATCCCCCTCTCTGGAGCACCGAACGGACTCCAGATCAGCCCTCCCGAGAGAGATTAGGGCTTGGCGGCGGCTCCGTGTTGTAAAACGCGATGAAACTTTCTCTCTGATTTTTTCTCCCCAAGACGGAAAATATGGAGTTGGAGTTGAGGTCGGAGGAGGTCCAGGGAGCCCACGAGATAGGGTGGCGCGCCCTAGGGGGGGGGCACCCCCTGTCTCGTGGACAGGCTGTGGCCCCCCTGGTGTATTTATTTCGCCCAATAATTCTTATAAATTCCAAATAATGCCTCCGTGGATTTCCAGGACATTCCGAGAACTTTTCTTTTCTACACATAAAACAACATCATGGTAGTTCTGCTGAAAACAGCGTCAGTCCGGGTTAGTTTCATTCAAATCATGCAAGTTAGAGTCCAAAACAAGGGCAAAAGTGTTTGGAAAAGTAGATATGTTGGACGCCTGTGGGCGCCGGCGACACCAGACCGCGCGCGTCGAAGGTTGGCCCGGAAGCAAAAAATTCCTCCCAGTCCTTGCTATGGAACAGAAAGACGAAGGCGCTCGGTGGGTACTCCTGGTTGTCCCCAACTATGAGGCGCAGCAGCGGCGATTAAATGCGCCGAGCAGGCCCAGCCTCAGGCGGGTCTTGTCCCCTTCATCTCCAAGCTTCCACAGGGGACACGCGCGCCCCTGAAGTGGAGCAACTTGCAGCATCAAGAACTCCCTCAGGAGCATGACCCCCATCACCTTGTCCGCCTTCGCGTTGCCCGGCTTCAGGTCGGTCGTCATCTGCCCCAACATAGACAACGCCCGCTCATCGGCAAGCTCTGTATGGGGCCACCTCTTGTTGAACTGGGGCGCCTCCGTTGTCAACACCAAACGCGGATGGGCGCACTTGGCGTCCATCATGACCCATTTGGCTCGGATGTTATCAGCCCTCTTCCCAGTGCTCGAGATTGAGTTGGCCTTGCCAGATGCAACGAAATTGGCGCACCCGGAGATGTGTCCATCACTGACGCGAAGGAAGAAGAAGTGGCGTAGAAGCGCCATCGATGGCATCATGCCCAAGTACACCTCACAGTAGTAGGTGAAGATGGATAGGAGGAGGATAGAGTTGGGATGGAGTTGCAACGCCTGCAGCCCGTAGTGGTCGAGGACCTCATAAAAGAAATCGGAGAAGGGGGGAACCAACCCGATGGTGATGCTGCTCGAGAAGAAGGGGAAGAAGGTGCTTCCCTCAGGCTCCAACACGTCGGAGGCAAGCCGGAGCTCTGTCTCCCCCCATTCATTGCTCTCCCCCACCGTCAGCAGGAGCGCGGAGGCGAGGCTCTTCTCCGTGACGGTGGGCGCTTCAAGAGCTGGCTCATACCAAGCCGGTGCCGAGGAGGTCGTGACCTTACGTGGCGCCATGGGTCGCAGATGAGGAGCACGATCGGAGCGGATCTGGAGGTATCGGTGGCGAGGAGCGAGAAAGGGGATATGGAGCAAGGCGAGGAGGAAGCAATGAAGGCAAGCACTGTCTGCGCCAGCCTTTTGTCAGGTCGAGCAGTTGCCGAGGCAGCGTGGGGAAGCGGAGATGCCCACGTCCAATCAACCGCCACGCGTCAACCAAGGCCGCAGGCTTTTGGGGCCTGCGGCGCTCCGTGCTTGACCTTTGGCTTCGCCTCGAAGCCAAGCCCGAGCACACCTTGGGCCCGGGGGCTACTGTCTGCGTTCTGGGAACGGGGGTCCCCAGACTTGCCTGCCTGCGGCCCATGGCGTGGCTAAGCTAGCGGGCCGTACGACCCATCTTCATCGACAAGGCGTTCAAGACCTTCGCGAGGGGCCAAGCCTCGCGAGGCGGACGATGCAAGACCTCCTCAGAAGCAGCCTAGCCAGGCAGGCTCGCGAGGAGCGGAGATATCAAGTCGGGGCAAACCTCGCGAGGCACTCGTGACATGAGCCATGACGATCGACACCAGGCGGGCGCCAGGCGGGCGCCAGCGCACGCAGTGTCCTTGATTCCTCTTTGGTGCTAAGGGGGCAGGCGCAGGCGCGGAGTACCGAGGCATCAAGCAAAGGTTTCCATATTGGTGCAACGAGACCGAAGACCAGCAGGACAGCAAGACAGAGGTCAGTGATAACCCACAAGTATAGGGGATCAATTGTAGCCACTTTCGATAAGTAAGAGTGTCGAACCCAACGAGGAGCTAAAGGTAGAACAAATATTCCCTCAAGTTCTATCGACCACCGATACAACTCTACGCACGCTTGACATTCGCTTTACCTAAAACAAGTACGAAACTAGAAGTACTTTGTAGGTATTTTTGGATAGGTTTGCTAGAAAGTAAAGAGCGAGTAAATAAAAGCTATGGGCTGTTTAGATAAAGACACAACTAAATTAGTTTTAGTAAAGAGCTTGTTGTCACGAGAAAGTTATTTGTCCCTAGGCAATCGATAACTAGACCGGTAATCATTATTGCAATTTTATTTGAGGGAGAGGCATAAGCTAACATACTTTCTCTACTTGGATCATATGCACTAATGATTGGAACCCTAGCAAGCATCCACAACTACTAAAGATCATTAAGGTAAAACCCAACCATAGCATTAAAGTATCAAGTCCCCTTTATCCCATACGCAAATAACCTACTTACTCGGGTCTGTGCTTCTGTCACTCACGCCACCCACCATAAGCAAATCATGAACATATTGCAAACCCTATAGCGGGAATCCCTCACGCTTGCACGACACAAAGAGCACCATAGGACAGCACCAATAATAAAACATGCAACTCAAACCAATCTTGATCATCAAATAACCCATAGGACAAAACGGATCTACTCAAACATCATAGGATAGCCATACATCATTGGGAAATAATATATAGCATTGAGCACCATGTTTAAGTAGAGATTATAGCGGGTAAGAGAGAGGTTACACCGCTGCATAGAGGGAAGAGTTGGTGATGATGGCGGTGAAGTTGTTGGTGAAGATTGCGGTGATGATGATGGCCACGGCAGCGTTCGGCCACCGGAAGAGAAGGGAGAGGGGCCCTTCGTCTTCTTCTTCCTTGACCTCCTCCCTAGATGGGAGAAGGGTTTCCCCTCTGGTCCTTGGCCTCCATGGCGTGGGAGGCGAGAGCCCCTCCGAGATTGGATCTATCTCTCTGTTTCTCTCTGTTTTACGTTACGTTACGATGCCCTTTCACCGTTTCGTATATATATGGAGATCCGTAACTCCGATTGGACTAAAACCTTCGCCGTGATTTTTTACCAAAAATTAGCTTTCTTGCGGCCGAAGAAGGGCATCAACCGCCTTACAGGTGGCCCACGAGGGTCAGGGGCGCGCCCAGGGGGGCAGGGGCGCCCCTGCCTCGTGGCCACCTCGGGCACCGTCTCGCGTGGATTTTTCTTCCGCAATTTTCCAAGTATTCCAAAAATAAGCTCTGTCCGTTTTTAGCCCGTTTCGATTCCGTTTGATATGGATATTCTGCGAAACATAAAACATGCAACAAGCGAGGCGGCATCAAGCCTTTGGATCAATATGATAGTCCCAAAAATAGTATAAAAAGTTGCCAAAAAGTATATGAAAGTTGAATAATATTGGCATGGAACAATAAAAAATTATAGATACGACGGAGACGTATCAGCATCCCCAAGCTTAATTCATGCTCGTCCTCGAGTAGGTAAATTATAAAAAAAGATAATTTTTGATGTGGAATGCTACCTAGCATAATCTTGATCATATGTCTGATCATGGCATGAGTATTAAGACACGAGTGATTCAAAGCAATAGTCTATCCTTCGACATAAAAACAATAATACTTCAAGCATACCAACCAAGCAATTATGTCTTATTGAAATAACGTAGCCAAAGAAAGCTCATCCCTACAAAATCATATAGTCTGGCTATGCTCCATCTTCACCACACAAAATATTCACATCATGCACAACCCCGATGACAAGCCAAGCAATTGTTTCATACTTTTGACGTTTCTCAAACCTTTTCAACTTTCACACAATACATGAGCGTGAGCCATGGACATAGCACTATAGGTGGAATAGAATATGATAATGGGGGTTATGTGGAGAAGACAAAAAAAAGGAGAAAGTCTCACATCGACGCGGCTAATCAACGGGCTATGGAGATGCCCATCAATTGATGTCAATGTCAGGAGTAGGGATTGCCATGCAACGGATGCACTAGAGCTATAAGTGTATGAAAGCTCAAACTGAAACTAAGTGGGTGTGCATCCAACTTGCTTGCTCATGAAGACCTAGGGAATTTGAGGAAGCCCATTGTTGGAATATACAAGCCAAGTTCTATAATGAAAATTCCCACTAGTATATGAAAGTGATAACTCAAGAGACTCTATATGAAGAACATGGTGCTACTTTGAAGCACAAGTGTGCTAAAAGGATAGTAACATTGCCCCTTCTCTCTTTTTCTCTCATTTTTTTGTTTGTTTTCCCTTTTTTCCTTCTTTTGGGCCTTCTCTTTTTTGGCCTTTCTCTCCTTTTTTTTCGTCCGGAGTCTCATCCCGACTTGTGGGGGAATCATAGTCTCCATCATCCTTTCCTCACTTGGGCAATGCTCTAATAATGATGATCATCACACTTTTATTTACTTACAACTCAATATTACAACACGATATCTAGAACAAACATATGGCTCTATATGAATGCCTCCGGTGGTGTACAGGGATGTGCAATGATCTAGCGTAGCAATGACATCAAAAAACGGACAAGCCATGAAAACATCATGCTAGCTATCTTATGATCATGCACCAGCTCTCAAGGTGAGAAAGGGCAATGCACGGTACCTAAGAGGCTAGCAATGAAGGAAGGGTGACAGTGCGTATAATCCATGGACTCAACATTAGTCATAAATAACTCACATACTTATTGCAAAAGTCTATTAGCTATCAAAACAAAGTACTACACGCCTGCTCCTAGGGGGATAGATTGGTAGGGAAAGACCATCGCTCATCCCGGACCGCCACTCATAAGGAAGCAATAAACACCTCATGCTCCAACTTCGTTACATAACGGTTCACCATACGTGCATGCCACGGGACTTGCAAACCTCAACACAAGTATTTCTCAATTTCACAATTACCCAACTAGGACGACTCTAATATCACCACCTTTATATCGCAAAACTATTGCAAGGAATCAAACATATCATATTCAGTGATCTACAAGTTTTATGTAGGGTTTTATGACTAACCATGTGAATGACCAGTTCCTGTCATCTCTCTAAATAGATATAAGTGAAGCACGAGAGTTTAAAATTCTTTCTACAAAAGATATGCCCACACTCTAATAAATATAAGTGAAGCAAAAGAGCATTCTACAAATGGCGGTTGTCTATGTAAAGCGAAACAGGCAATCCAAGCTTCAAATGATATAAGTGAAGCACATGAAGCATTCTATAAAGCCATACTCAAAAGATATAAGTGAAGTGCAATGATCATTCTATAAATCAACCAAGGACTATCTCATACCAGCGTGGTGCATAAAAGAAAAGTGAAAACTAAATGCAAAAGACGCTCCAAGATTTGCACATATCACATGAATGAAACGAATCCGAAAACATACCGATATTTGTTGAAGAAAGAGGGGATGCCTTCCGGGGCATCCCCAAGCTTAGACGCTTGAGTCTCATTGAATATTTACTTGGGGTGCCTCGGGCATCCCAAGCTTTAGCTCTTGTCTCTCTTCCTTCTTCTCACATCGAAACCTTCTCGATCATCGAACACTTCATCCACACAAAACTTCAACAGAAAACTCGGTAAGATCCGTTAGTATAATAAAGTAAATCACTACTCTAAGTACTGTTGCAAACCAATTCATATTTTGTTTTTGCATTGTGTCTACCGTAATATAACTTTTTCATGGCTTAATCCACTGATATAAATTGATAGTTTCATCAAAACAAGCAAACTATGCATCAAAAACAGAATCTGTCTAAAACAGGACAGTCTGTAATAATCTGAACATTCGCCATACTTCTGATACTTGCACAATTCTGCCAAAATTAGGAAAAATAAAAAATTTGTATATAAAGACAGTGCAAAAGGTATCAGAACCATTTGACGTTCCAGTAAAAAAGTAAAAATTGCGCACTACAGCCAAAGTTTCTGTCCTGCACCATACAAACCAACAAGCATTGTAAACGTCGTAAAGGCAAACCTTGGCACATTAGTTTTATAATACAATGGAATTGTACAAGGGGATAATTTTTTTTGTTGAAAAGTTTCTGTAATCAAGATTCACAAAGTTTCCGTGAGCATGAACAAAGTTCAAGGCTAGCTCCCACTTTAACAATGCCTGTGTTTCTCACTTTCGCTTTCCTTTTTGAAAAAGTTTTGGGTTCCCCTCTTTATTTTTGTTGTTTTTAAACTATATAAAAGCACTCAAAAGAAATAAATGACTCTCTAAAACTTCCGGGTTGTCTCCTTGGCAGTGCTTTCTTTAAAGCCATTAAGCTAGGCATATAGTGCTCAAGTAATGGATCCACCCGGATCCCAAGGTATATCAAAGCAAATTTTAATTAGCAATGATTTGTAATTTAGTAGTGAGCACAAAGCAACATGTATCATGTAATGAAGAAGTCTAACTCTCTTCCTATGCATCGGCATGTCATAAAAGAACAATTCATGCACACAAAGTAAAGCCCAATGCATAGTATAAACAGTTTCTTGCAATTTTATCACGTGGGAAACATAGAGAGGTCGAGATATAGTTCCTCTCTCATAATAATTGCAACTTGGAGCAGCAATCACATGCATATTATATCTATCAAAATCATCATGTGCGACGGTAGAAGACAACCCATCAATATAATTCTTAATAAAAGCAACCTTCTCCGATATAGTGTAGTTTGGAGAATTCAAAAAGATAATAGGACTCTCATGTGTGGGTGCAATAGCAACAGTTTCATGTTTAACATAAGGAACTATAGCAAGTTCATCTCCATAAGCATAATTCATATTGGCATCTTGGCCACAAGCATAGCAAGCATCATCAAAAAGGGATATTTCAAAAGAATCAAAGGGATCATAATAGTCATCATAGCAATCATTCTTCGATAAGCATGAAGGGAAATTAAACAATGTATGAGTTGGAGGGTTACTCTCATTAGAAGGTGGGCACGGGTGATCAATCCGCTCTTCCTCCTTTTGTTCTTCGCTCTCCTCCTCATCTTTTTCATCCAATGAGCTCACAGTTTCATCAACTTCTTCTATAGATTCCTGCAAAATATTATTCTCTTCTTGGACAGTGGATACTTTCTCAATAAGTGCATTAATATCGGAATTGTATTCATAATTCTCATAGCAATATTTAAGGATAGCTAAATTTTCAGGTCTATAAACAGCATCATCACAATCTTCAAACTCTTTAAGCATAGATTCAATTTCATAAGCACCCATAAAAGCAACAAAATTCTTCTATTTCTTCCACATCATAGTAATCATATATATACCATTAGCATAAGAAGCTAAGGTTTTTGAGGGAGTCTTGGATTAGAGGGTATCCGGACAGTCAGACTATATCCCTTGGCCGTACTGTTGGACTATGAAGATACAAGATTGAAGACTTCGTCTCGTGTCCGGATGGGACTCTCTTGGCGTGGAAGGCAAGCTTGGCGATACTGATATGTAGATCTCCTTCTTTTGTAACCGACTCTGTGTAACCCTAGCCCCCTCCGGTGTCTATATAAACCGGAGGGTTTAGTCTAAGAGGACAACAACAATCATACCATAGGCTAGCTTCTAGGGTTTAGCCTCTATGATCTCGTGGTAGATCAACTCTTGTAATACACATATTCATCAAGATCAATCAAGAAGGAAGTAGGGTATTACCTCCATAGAGAGGGCCCGAACCTAGGTAAACATCGTGTCCCTTGCCTCCTGTTACCATCCACCTTAGACGCACAGTTCGGGACCCCCTACCCGAGATCTACCAGTTTTCACACCAACATTGGTGCTTTCATTGAGAGTTCCACTGTGTCGTCGCTGCAAGGTTCGATGGCCCCTTCGATCATCGACAACGATGCGGTCCAGGGTGAGGTTTTCCTCACCGGATAGATCTCCGTGTTCGGCGGCTTCGCACTGCAGGCCAACTCGTTTGTCCATCTGGAGCAGATCGAGAGCTACGCCCCTGGCCATCAGGTCAGGTTTGGAAACTTGAATTACACTGCCGATATCCGTGGATACTTGATCTTCGATGGATTCGGGCCCATGCCAGGTGTGCCACACAATCACGACGAGCACGATATAGCTCTGCCGTCGGACGATGTTTGGGAGATCATGCCAGCAACTACTCCGGCCTCTAGTCCGGAGAAGATCACGCCATCCGAGGACGGGAGGATAGACTCCGCCACGGAGGCCGCACCCTCAATGGCGATAGACCAGAATACTGACCTTACCCTTGACGAGAGTCGTGTTGCCGAACTGCTGGACTCGTCCTTGGCCACGGACTCCGTACCACCTGCGCCCATACCTATCAAATCCGATTGGGCGCCGATCATGGAGTTCACCTCCGTAGATATCTTTCAGTACTCGCCCTTCGGCGACATACTAAACTCATTGAAATCTCTCTCCCTATCCGGAGAACCTTGGCCGAACTATGTCCGGCTAGAGTGGGATGCGGACGACGAAGAAATTCAATCCCCACCCACCACCCACTTAGTAGCCACTGTCAAGGATTTAACCGACATGCTCGACTTCGACTCCGAAGACATCAATGGTATTGACACCGACGCCGGAGGCGAACAAGAACCACTGCCCACAGGGCACTGGACCGCCACCTCATCATATGATGTATACATGGTGGACACACCCAAAGAAGGCAATGGCGACAAGACAATGGAGGACGACCCCTCCAAGAAGCAACCCCAGCGCCGACCTCAGCGGCGCCGCTCTAAGTCTCGCCACAGCAAAAGCGGTGATACCGGCACAGAGATAACGATTACTCCGGACAGAGTGCGAAGATGATGACAATCCCCTCCAGAACGATCAAGAGTCGAAGGATGAACAAGCCAACCCTCCTAAGAGAGCGGCAGAGGGAGAAATGGAGGACGACAACTATATGCCTCCCTCCGAAGACGAAGCGAGCCTCGACGACGTAGAATTTGTCGTGCCTAAGGATCCTGTCGAGCAGGAGCGCTTTAAGCGCCGGCTTATTGCCGCAGCAAACGGCCTGAGGAAAAGCAGCAACAACTTCGAGCTTATCAGGATCTGCTAGCAGATAGATGGACTGAAGTCCTTGCAGCTGAGGAGTACGAACTCGAACGCCCTTCCAGAGGTCACCCCGCGTTCGATGCGGCTGATCGGTCAACCCGTGGCCGATATAGAGAGGCAGTACGGCCTGAAAATCAGCCTACACCCCGCCGCCATTCAAACAAACATACCACGGGAAACACACGAGACCTGCGAGACGTATTGGAAGACAGGGCAAAGCACGCCAGATCGATCTATGGATCACGGGGCCGTGCCCCTACAAGGGACGGTGACCGCCTTGCGGATCTGATAAAAGCAATTACGACGGGCCGAATACAGCAGGCAGGACTCATACGAGCTGCGCCGCGACATAGCCCAGCACAGAGGCGCGACACACCCCCTATGCTTCACCAACGAAGTAATGGAGCATGAATTCCCAGAAGGTTTTAAACCTGGAAATATCGAATCATATGATGGTACAACAGATCCCGCGGTATGGATTGAGGACTTCCTCCTCCACATCCACATGGCCCACGGTGATGATCTACATGCCATCAAGTACCTCCCGTTAAAACTCAAAGGACCAGCTCGACATTGGCTGAATAGCCTGCCAGCAGACTCCGTCGGCTGTTGGGAGGATCTGGAAGATGCATTTCTCGACAATTTACAGGGCACTTATGTGCGACCACCGGACGCCGATGACTTGAGCCAGATAATTCAGCAGCCAGGGGAATCGGCCAGGCAATTATGGACACGGTTCCTAACAAAGAAAAACCAAATTGTCAACTATCCGGATGCAGAAGCCTTAGCGGCATTCAAGCACAACATCCGTGACGAGTGGCTCGCCCGGCACCTCGGCAGGAAAAGCCGAAATCAATGGCCGACACTCATGACCCGCTTTTGCGCGGGAGAGGATAGCTGGCTGGCTCATAGCAATAACATACCAAGGACAACAACGACAGGTCACATCACAGCAACCACAAGCGCCGCAACAACGGTCATAACGCCAAAGACACGGCAATCAATGCCGGATTCAGAGGCTCTAAATCCGGTCAGCGAAAAAAGCCATTCAAAAGAAGTACTCCGGGCCCGTCCAGTTTGGACCGCATACTCGATCGCTCGTGTCAAATACACGGCACCCCCGATAAGCCAGCCAATCACACCAACAGAGAATGCTTGGTGTTCAAGCAGGCTGGCAAGTTAAATGCCGAAGACAAGGACAAGGGGCTGCACATGATGACGAGGAGGATCCACGGCCGCCCGAACACGGGAGGACGAAGAGGTTCCCCCACAAGTGAGGACAAGAACATGATATACGCAACCCACATCCCCAAAAGGGAGCAGGCGTGCACTAAGGGACGTATACGCGATGGAGCCCGTCGCCACAAAGTTCAACCCATGGTCCTCTTGTCCAATCACATTTGATTGTAGGGACCACCCCACGAGTATCTGTCATGGCAGATCTGCCGCATTGGTCCTAGACCCAATCATCGACGGATATCACCTCACTCGAGTCCTTATGGACGGTGGCAGCAGCCTGAACCTGCTTTAACAGGATACAGTGCGCAAAATGGGTATAGACCCCTCGAGGATCAAACCCACCAAAACGACCTTTAAAGGCGTTATTCCAGGTGTAGAGGCCCATTATACGGGCTCAATCACACTGGAAGTGGTCTTCGGATCTCCGGACAACTTCTGAAGCGAGGAGTTAATCTTCGATATCGTCCCGTTTGGCAGCGGCTATCACGCACTGCTCGGGCGCACCGCATTTGCGAGATTCAATGTGGTACAGCATTATGCATACCTTAAGCTCAAGATGCCAGGACCTAGGGGGGTCATCACAGTCAATGGAAACACAGAACGCTCGCTCCGTACGGAGGAGCACACTGCGGCCCTCGCAGCAGAAGCACAAAGCAGCCTTTTGAGGCAATCCACCGATTCAGCGGTCAAGCCCCGGACACCGTCAAGCGCGTCCGGAATAACTCCTGAGGATCACCAGCACGCTCAGAGCTCGCCTAGCAATTCAGCCCCCGCCCTATTCTTAGTCAACGGCAAAGTCCGTCCCACGCATGCATAATTACGCATTGAAAATACCATGGGTATAGGCGGGGGCACGATCACGGCGTGTCCCGCAATGCAGTTTAACCGCACTAGGGGCTTACTACCTTCATCACTCTCTCTCTTTCAGGACTCTACTCTCTGGAAGCCTTATCCGGCAGTACGGTAGCCGGACACATGATACAACACCCAAGGAGGCAGGAAGCTACGTCGTACAACGGAATCCCCAGGTGGTCTCTGATAACGAGCTAAATACCTGTTTTAAGATACCAGTCTGCATCTTGCCCTTGGATGGGACATGTCAAATAGTCCTATTGTTTGCTTACCGCACCACTTGTATCAGTATGCTTTAACGCATTTCTTAAATAAACAATGCATAGTACTAGTCTATTATTGCATCCTATATTCTTTTATATATATGCTTATCTATGACAATCAGAACCCATACATTGTGGTACGGCTAATACGCCAGTGGGCTTCCAGATACCCCATAATTCGCGTGAGAAGTCCGAACACTTTCGATGAAGGCCACCCGAACTTATAGCATTATATGCATCAGCTCCAAATCATGTCTTGGGTCAATAGTTGGGTTTGCCGGCTCCCATGTTTTGGTACCTTACGTTCCGCTATATTGGCTAAGGTAGCACGGGAGAACTACTGCGATTGTGCCTGGTTCTTCCGGCCGAGCACCTCGAGAGAAAGCTAAAAGCTATTTGTCATGATGAGGCGAGAGTTGGTCGCTGTTCGAGAGGTCTCAAGTCCCTAAAGACTTTTTTACGCTTGAGTAGGAGCCTGCCTTGTCCGGCTTAGGCGTGTATAGCGCCCCAAATTTGGCTTTCCGAAGACTAGGGGCTTCGCCAAAATTTAAAATTGTAGACTTCTATGGCTAAGTGAGAGCGATAAAGCATTATAGTCCGATTGCATGGTTCGTTGCGCTGAACACCTCCCTCGAAGGACCCAAGAATGGGAAAAAGAGTGCTCAAATTTATCCGAACACCCCAAAGACTAGTTGCATGGGGGCAGAAGCCGACGACTAGCAACTCTCAGAATTTATAAACAACCGCACAGATGGTAATATTTTAAATACAAAAGCGTTGCATAACGAACATGAACTAGTTTTCATAAATACAAGGATCACACGAGCAAATTCATTCAAAGATTACATCTTTGGTACATTCGTCCGCCATGAGACGGGCACCCTTCAGGACACTTTCATAATACATTTTGGGGTGGCGATGCTCCTTGCCCTGCGGCAGCCCCTCCTTCACTAGCTTTTCGGCGTCCATCTTCGCCCAGTGCACCTTTGCACGCGCAAGAGCCCTGCGTGCACCTTCAATGCAGACGGACCGCTTGATGACTTCCAGCCGTGGGCAGGCATCTACAAGCCGCCTCACCAGGCCGAAGTAGCTGTTGGGAAGGGAATCGCTAGGCCACATCCGGACTATAAGGCCCCTCATGGCCTGTTCGGCCGCCTTGTGGAGCTCGACCAGTTGCTTCAGCTGGTCGCTCACGGGCATCGGGTGTTCGGTCCCGTGATATCGAGACCGAACAACTTCTCCGTCAAGCTTCCCTCCTCGGCCCGGTAGAACTCCGCGGCGTCAGACACACTACGGGGCAGATCTGTGAACGCTCCTGGAGAGCTCCGAACTCGGGTAAGTAAAAGGAAATTTTCTTTTGCATGCCTACTTTGCATAATGAATGCCTTACCCGCCGCTATCGTTTTCACCGCCTCAACTTCCTGGAGGGCCTTATGGGCTTCGGCGTTGGCATTTTTTGCACTTTCGAGGGCCTGGGCAAACTCGGACTCTCGCGTCCTCGAGTCAAGCTCCAGGGACTCATGCTTCTTGACGAGCACCTGGAGCTCTTGTTGTACCTCACCTACCCGGGCTTTGTGTCTTTCTTGCTCAGTGCACTCCTTGGCCGCTTTGTTTTCGGCCTCGGACAACGCCTTCTTGAGGGTTGCCACTTCGGTCGTGGCCCCTGGTAAAATTCATGATGATCCTATTATTCTGCAACCAACTCTTTCTTTTTTCATATTGACAAGGTATTGCTTACCTTTGTTCTCCTCGAGCTTCCTCTTGGCAAGGCCGAGCTCTTCCTTGGATCGCTCAAGGTCCGTGTAGTCTGGCGACCTCCATGATGCGTCTTGGCGGCAGCCGAGGAAGCCTGCAGATTCACATAGACATACAATAATCAGACTCCTGCGATTATTATTCGATCCTCTATTCGGCTTTTCTTCGCGAACGCCAAACAGAGCATCAGGGGCTACTGTCTACGCGGTGATATTTCCCTATAATTTAATTACTTACCTCAAAGCCTGTTAGGAGGCTGGCGCAAGCTTTAGTTAGTCCGCTTTTGCGGACTGAACCTTCTCCATCACCGCACTCATGATAGTGCGGTGCTGTTCGTCGATGGAAGCGCCTTGGGCGCTTCGGCAAGTTGTCCGGTGCCTCTGGATGGACAGAGGTCACCGGCACGGGCGGCTTGCCCCTCTTCGCAGGGGGTCGCCTGGCAGAGTCCGGAACCACTGAAGGTTCCGGAGCGGTGTTCGGCTGGAGGCCGAACTCGGAGCCCATGGGAGTCTTGCTCCCTTTGCGCCTGTGGTCCGAGTGTCGCCTTGAGGCGCCTCCAGGACTACCTCCCCCGGCTCGGTGCCCTTTGAGACAACACCTCGGCGTTGTCCGTAGGGCGAGGCGTGGAGGCGGTCGGAAGTGAATCACTATTCATATCCGACGGGTCCAAAGAACCATCCGACGAAGATACGTCGATATGGGCTCGAGACGGACTGCGTAATCGTGTTCGGCGTGATGAGAAGCAGTGCGATAAAATATATCAAGAATTATTAAGGTATCCGGATACTTACGACTTCGCCAGGGGCTTGTCCCTGGGCAACCACTCGTCGTCGCTGTGGGCGGCGGTCGTGGAGTAGTCCGGAAGAAGGTTTCTTCCTTTCTTGGACCCTTCAGCCTCCCCGGTTGGGGCGGCCTTCCTTTTCTTGTCTCCCCCGGCTGGGGGAGAACTTTCCTCTTCCTCCTCGTCGTCGTGGGAGGAGTGCACCTCGGAGTGTTCAGATGATGAGTCCAACACAACCTTGCGCCGGAGACCCTGTCGGGTCCCCGTGGCCTTCTTCTCGTCCGTCTTCGCTGGCACCTCGTAAGGTGCGGAGTCTATCTCCGTCGAGAAGCGTCTGCTGGATCTTCGAGCAGGAGGGCGGGGCAGTCAATCCGCTCGGCCGTCTCCACCCAGTCCTGTCAAAGGCATGAGGGCTTAGATCCTGCATATGATTAAACTGAGGAAACTAAACATCTTGTGATGTGTAAAAACCTACCGGATTGGCGCGGCGCTTTGTGCTGAGCCCGCGGTCCTCGGTAAGGGGAGGAGGTACCTCGGCACCTTTAAACAACACCTTCCAGACGTCCTTGTGCGTCGTGTCAAAAAGCTCCTGCAGCGTCTGGTGCTCGGCCGGGTCGAACTCCCACAAATTGAATACCCGTTTTTGACACGGGAGGATCCGGCGGAAGAGCATGACCTGGACCATGTTGACAAGCTTGATTTTGCTGTTCATCATGTTCCTGATGCAGGTCTGGAGTCCGGTCAGCTCTACTGGGTTACCCCAGGACAGGCCCTTCTCTTTCTAGGAGGTGAGCCGCGTGGGGATTCCGGATCGAACTTCGGGGCCGCCACCCGGTTGGTGTCGCGCGGCTCGGTGATGTAGAACCACCCGATTGCCACCTTTATGGTCTCCACATAGGAGCCCTCGAGCCATGTGACATTGGGCATTTTGCCCACCATGGCGCCGCCGCATTCCGCTTGCTGGCCGCCTACAACCTTCAGCTTGACATTGAAGGTCTTCAGCCACAGGCCAAAGTGGGGCTGGATGCGGAGGAAGGCCTCGCACACGACGATAAACGCCGAGATGTTGAGGATGAAGTTCGGGGCCAGGTCATGGAAGTCCAGCCCGTAGTAGAACATGATGCCGCGGACGAATGGGTGGCGAGGAAATCCCAGTCCGCGGACGAAGTGGGTGAGGAAGACTACCCTCTCGTAAGGTTCCGGTGTAGGGACGATCTGCCCCGCGTCGGGCAGCCGGTGAGCGATGTCCGCGGCCAAGTATCCGGCTCCCCGCAACTTCTTGATGTCCTCCTCCGTGACGGAGGATTTCATCTACTTGCCTCCTGCTCCAGACATGATTGAAGCGGTTTGAGGAGAAAAGGTGCAAGCCTGGGCGTTGGAGCTCGAGTGTGCAAGAATGGATATGCGAGAGGGAAGAAGGCGTGGGTGAAAAAGGTGAAGTCCTTATCCCTTTATAAAGGCGGACGAAACTATTCGCACCCACTTGCCTAGTAAAACTCGCTTGATCCCCAAGCGCCGTAATTGATGGCGCGGTTGGGTTACCCACGTCCGTATTGATGATAATCCCGTGGTAAGGGGACACGATCTCTGCTTCGACAAGACGTGCCAAGGAAACCGCCTCGCGATATGCGCCAAGGCTGGTTGAAAAACACGGTTCGATAATAACCGGGTCATGGCATGATGTCATTGTATCAAATACGTCAGCAGGTTGGATTTGTGAATATTATTCTCTCTACGGTGGAATGTGGATCTTGTTTTGCAGAGCCGGAAACTATCCTTGTGTTCAAGATCTTCTAAGGAGTATTCGAAGGAGGAACCCGCCTTGCAAT
The DNA here is from genome assembly GCA_021605145.1 of Aegilops bicornis. NCBI lineage: Eukaryota > Viridiplantae > Streptophyta > Magnoliopsida > Poales > Poaceae > Aegilops > Aegilops bicornis. The sequence continues at coordinate 508,986,770 of CM038672.1, forward strand.
GCCGAAGATAATCTGCACGCCAGACTCGTCGTCATTGAAGCGTGGTTCAGGGGCTACTGAGGGAGTCCTGGATTAGGGGGTATCCGGACAGCCGGACTATATCCTTTGGCCGGACTGTTGGACTATGAAGATGCAAGATTGAAGACTTCGTCTCGTGTCCGGATGGGACTCTCCTGGCGTGGAAGGCAAGCTTGGCTATCTGGATATGTAGATCTCCTTCTGTTGTAACCGACACTGTGTAACCCTAGCCCCCTCCGGTGTCTATATAAACCGGAGGGTTTAGTCTGTAGGACAACAACAATCATACCATAGGCTAGCTTCTAGGGTTTAGCCTCTAAGATCTCGTGGTAGATCAACTCTTGTAATACTCATATTCATAAAGATCAATCAAGCAGGAAGTAGGGTATTACCTCCATAGAGAGGGCCTGAACCTGGGTAAACATTGTGTCCCTTGCCTCCTGTTACCATCCACCTTAGACGCACAGTTCGGGACCCCCTACCCGAGATCCGCCGGTTTTGACACAGACAGTTTTATTATCATTAAATTTGCATGAAAATTGAAGGTGTGGAGCCTTCATCCTACAACAACAAGTATGATCATAACTCAAGCATACTTGCCGAGCATACCAATTCAATATATGAATTTGATCCCATATAGTTTCCCTTTTTGAGTCAAGCAATAATCCCTAAAGTATTCACGTTGATCCAACGTTACTCCCATTACATAATTGAATGGGGTTTTCTCAGGATTATTTAAGTAGTACATAATATCTTTCACATAACCAGCATCGAGGGTTTTAGGAGGTTCCCCATCTCCATGAGCAGCAAGTACACCTAATTTTTTTTGTATTTCGTGTTCCATATCCATAACTAAAGATAAAGAAAAACTAAGAACAGCAAATAAAAATTACTTAGTGATAAAGCAAACAAGCACACACGAGAATATTCACCCCAGGCTATTGCTCCCCGGCAACAGCGCCAGAAAAAGGTCTTGATAACTCACAAGTATAGGGGATCAATTGTAGCCTCTTTCGATAAGTAAGAGTGTCGAACCCAACGAGGAGCTAAAGGTAGAAAAAATATTCCCTCAAGTTTTATCGACCACCGATACAACTCAACGCACGCTTGACGTTCGCTTTACCTAAAACAAGTATGGAACTAGAAGTACTTTGTAGGTGTTTTTGGATAGGTTTGCTAGAAAGTAAAGAGCAAGTAAATAAAAGCTAGGGGCTGTTTAGATAAAGACACAACTAAATTAGTTTTAGTAAAGAGCTTGTTGTCACGAGAAAGTTATTTTTCCCTAGGCAATCAATAACTAGAACGGTAATCATTATTGCAATTTTATTTGAGGGAGAGGCATAAGCTAACATACTTTCTCTACTTGGATCATATGCACTTATGATTGGAACTCTAGCAAGCATCCGCAACTACTAAACATCATTAAGGTAAAACCCAACCATAGCATTAAAGTATCAAGTCCCCTTTATCCCATACGCAAATAACCTACTTACTCGGGTCTGTGCTTCTGTCACTCACGCCACCCACCATAAGCAAATCATGAACATATTGCAAACCCTATAGCGGGAATCCCTCACGCTTGCGCGACACGGAGAGCACCATAGGACAGCACCAATAATAAAACATGCAACTCAAACCAATCTTGATCATCAAATAACCCATAGGACAAAACGGATCTACTCAAACATCATAGGATAGCCATACATCATTGGGAAATAATATATAGCATTGAGCACCATGTTTAAGTAGAGATTACAGCGGGTAAGAGAGAGGTTATACTGCTGCATAGAGGTGGGAAGAGTTGGTGATGATGGCGGTGAAGTTGTTGGTGAAGATTGCGGTGATGATGATGGCCACGGCAGCGTTCCGGCGCCACCGGAAGAGAAGGGGAGAGGGGGCCCCTTCGTCTTCTTCTTCCTTGACCTCCTCCCTAGATGGGAGAAGGGTTTACCCTCTAGTCCTTGGCCTCCATGGCATGGGAGGGGTGAGAGCCCCTCCGAGATTGGATCTATCTATCTGTTTCTCTCTGTTTCTGCCTTTTGTTCTGTTGCCCTTTCACCTTTCGTATATATATGGAGATCCGTCACTCCGACTGGACTGAAACCTTCGCCATGATTTTTTTTACCAAAAAATAGCTTTCTTGTGGCCGAAGAAGGGCATCAACCGCCTTACGAGTGGCCCATGAGGGCCAGGGGCGCGCCCAGGGGGGCAGGGGCGCCCCCTACCTCGTGGCCAGCTCGGGCACCGTCTCACGTGGATTTTTCTTCCAGAATTTTCCAAATATTCCAAAAATAAGCTCCGAACGTTTTTATCCCGTTTGGATTCCGTTTGATATGGATATTCTGCGAAACATAAAACATGCAACAAAGCGAACTGCACTTTGGATCAATATGTTAGTCCCAAAAATAGTATGAAAAGTTGCCAAAAAGTATATGAAAGTTGAATAATATTGGCATGGGACAATAAAAAATTATAGATACGACGGAGACGTATCAGTGACCGTGGAGCCCAAGACGGCGTCATCACCAGAGCCTTTGCAGGCGAAGACCGCTTTTTTCAGGATAGCTTGTACTAGTTGTCCCCTTTCAAATTTTCCCGCCGTTGTTGGCTCCCTTCCTGCTCAATATTTGGGGAGAGGACCATGGCCTATATAAGTAGGGCTAGCCACCACTGTAGGGGGCATCTGATCGTCAATTGATCGAGTCCTCTCCACACAAGTTCGACAAGCACAAGAACACCTCAACCTCAGGAAGCTGTTCTTCCCCTTGTACTGTTCATCATCAGCCCAAGAGGCAATCCACCACCACCACACTGGAGTAGGGTATTACACCACAACGGTGGCCCGAACCAGTATAAATCTCGTGTCTTTCTGTGTTGTTGGTTCGTTGAGTTCGTCCGTGAGATCTTAGCGAGCTAGGGCGTGGATCAATAGGAGGTAAAGAACTTCGCGTGGACCCTAGAGTTCGAACCTTAAGGGTTTTGCCGGAACCCCACATCCGACAAAAAGCCCATTTTCTGTCATGATTTTTTGTCATAGAAGTAGGACCCCACCACATCTATGATGATACCGGGTTTTGTCACAATTATCATCATAGAAGTGTCATAAGTATGACAGAAAAGATTTTCGTTTGGCCCAAAATGTCACAGTTGTGTCTTTTTTTTGTAGTGTACCAAAGCAACACTTGGAACCTAAACTAATGAACTCGGTTGGGCCGAGTCACAGTTTGGTGGCACCGAGATAGCTAGGGTTTCACAGAATCTTGAACTCGGTCACACTGATTTGCTTGTATCGGTCGGACCGAAAAGCGCATGTGCAATGGCCAAGGCGAATCGGTGAGACCGATTTCTACATTTCGATCGGTCCGAGATGAGTTCTGCGGAGAGCTAACCCTAAAATTTTCGAATCAATCTAGACCTAAGGAAGTTTTGGCTGGATGGATCAATCTCAATCGTGGCAAGAAACATGGCATTGTCCTTGTGCTAGGAATCGGAGTGAAAAGGATAGCACAAGGGGTCGAACACTTACGCTAGAGCGGCGAGTGTTCGCTACGGTAGCAACGGCGAAGCAGATTGCCGTTGACGGTGGTGGAGACTAGCAGCGGGAGATCGCTGGCGGTGAGAGGACAATCCGGAGACCCGAAGAGGCAGAGCAGGTTACGCGCGGGTGCAGGGTTTTGGAAAAATTTCCAAAATTTGACCCGTTAGTATATATAACATGACCCTATCGGTTTGACCGAGTGGAACAACTCGGTGGCACCGAGATGCAAAAATGCAGGCAGTTACTGCAACTCAATGTGACCGAAAGGTTCTAATCGGTTGCACCAAGATTGAAAACCTAGATCAACTAAGTGATCTCGGTAGGACCGAAAAGGATGAATCGGTCAGACCAAAATGCACAAAGAGGTTTTGGAAGTTTAAGTCTATGATTTAATCGGGGACTCCGAAAGTGCTCCTCACACAGAGTGGTTCAAATCTGACTTGATCAAACTTTATGATGTAGCATGAATAGAGTTTGAGACGAGAAAAGCATAGATAGCTAGAGGGAGTTCTTAGGAATTCTTGTCCATCCATTTGGCAAAAGAGAAAAAGCCAAACAATCAAGGCAACAAATGGATGTCCTCGAATGAGAAAAATATGCATCCAGTATGCTCACACAATAAAATGGCAAAAGTAATATGTGAAAAACATGCACAAACACTCTAGCCTCTATCAAGCAATTGGCTATGAGTATATTGACTTAGGAGTCAAATGAGAACATTTGATCATAGGTCATACTCATCGTTTAAGCACAAGTGTGGTTACCACTTTTACATAAAGCATTGTTGTGCTCACACCATTAGAGTTGCTTTAGCTCAATTCTTAGAGTAAAGCTCCCCCTAGATGTGATATCCCCCCTAAGAGGGATGAGCTAACCTTGGGTTTTGTCGATGATGACTTCATGTAGGTAATGAAGATGTGGATGCTCAATGTTGATGTAGATCATTTGGAGCAATCCTTTGGAGTGAGTTGCACTTTCAATACTTACACGGGTTAGTCCCACAAGGAACAAGCAAGGATATCCATAGACATAGAGTGATGTATACACAAGATGATGTCCATGAAAGCATTAGGTTACCTTGTCCCTTGTCTTACCAACAAGAGGGTTTGTGACTCCTTGAACTAGTGCAAGATGTGGAAGTTGTTTGCACTTGTCCTTGCCAAAATGATAAAAGTGAAGTATGTTGGCAGAGTCACCCTCAAGAAATCTCTAGTTCTTCTTCTTCGGGATCCACACCATCTTGATGGGAATCCTTGGAGTTGTATTCATACTTGTTGAAGTATAACTTGATGTAGTCTTGGGAACCCACTTGACCAAGGCCTTAGGTGCTTCTTAAAATGCATCAATCTCCTCTTGAGGCTTGTCCTTGCCTTTTTGCTTGTGGTCTTGTGGTGGAAGATCATCTTGAGCTTGTGTTCCTTGGAAAGAAGTAGGATCATACTTCCCTTGTTGAGGAACAAACTTCGTCTTGGGGTATTGATCTTCTTCCCACTCAACTCCATTGGCATTGAACTTTCGTTCAAAACCAACACCTTGATTCTTCCGTGCCTTCCTTGCTTATGCATAATTTCCTCAAATTGCTTACTTCCTAAGAAGGCTCTTGTAAACACCTTTCTCTATAATTCCCTTCAATAAGCTATTTTCTTGCTCAAGTGTAACTTGGCTAAGAGAATCATAAGTGGAATCAAGAGAGCTACTAGAAGCAACAACATTGGATTTAGCATGATTGTTGTTACTACTAGATGAAGAATCTTTCTTGTTCTTGTTGCTAGATTTAACTTGTGGCATGTAAGTAGACAAGAGTAAACGCTTGGCAATGTAAGAAGAACTTTTCTTACGAACATCATCATTGATTGCCTTTAAAAACTCATGTTCTTGCTCAAGGTTGAGCTTTTCAAAGCGTAGCTTATCATGAGTCTTTAAAAGTTCTCGATGATCTTCGATGGTAGTTTCATGAGCTAACTTAAGAGTGTTTAGTTCTTTAGTTAGATTCTCAATCTCCTTCTTATCATCGTCATTCGTTTTATCTTGATTAGCATGATTAATAGAAAGTTCATCATAGTATTCATAACTAGAGTTGTCAACAAGTAAATCATCATCTCCTAGCAAATCATCTTCATCACTATTGAAATAAACATACCCGGGTTGTGTTACCTTTGGACCTTTAGCCATGAAGCATCTTCCAATTCCTTCATTTGGTGAGTCAAATATGTCGTAGGAGTTGGTTGTCACAAGTGCTAGTCCGGCAACACCTTCATCTTGAGTATATTCAGAGTCGGAGTGATAACTTCTTTCGGAGTGATTGTCAGAGTCGAAACCGGATACCCATTCACCAACATGAGCTTGATGTCTTCCTTTTGTGTAGCAACTTGATGATTTATCCTTCCTTTCTGAATCCTTGCTTCTCCGAGAGGGTCTTCATTCATAATGATCATCTCTACTCCTTCTTTCTCTTGGTGGTGATTCTTCTCTTCTACTCCTTCTTTTGGGAGAATCTTCTCTTCTTTTGTAGGGAGCCGTACACTCATTGGAGTAGTGTCCGGGTCTTCCACAATTGTAGAAATTTCTTTCGTGACTTTAAGATCTCTTTTCATTGTAGGATCTTGACTTGGAGCTTCTTTCCTTGCTCCTTCTCTTGTAGAATTTGTTGAAGTTCTTCACCATTGGACTCAATTCTTCATTGAAGGTTTGCTTCTCACTTGATGATGTGGGAGCTTCACATGAGGCTTTGTAAGCACCACTTGACTTGTTGTGGAGCTCTTCCTTATCCTTGAGTGACATGAGCAACAATTCTTCCAATGACTTCTGTTGGCTTGAGATCTTTGTAATTGGGCATCATTTGGATCAATGTGCACACAGTATCATATTTTCCATCCAAGGCTCTTAGGATCTTCTTGATGATGAATCTATCGGTCATCTCTTCACTTCCTAAGCCGGCAATCTCATTTGTGATGAGAGCAAGCCTAGAGTACATTTCAGGGACGCCTTCACCATCCTTCATTTTGAACTTGTCAAGTTGACTTTGAAGCACATCCAATTTATATTCCTTGACGGAGTCAGTACCTTCGTGCGTATCAATCAAAGTATCCCAAATTTCCTTTGCATTCTCAAGACGGCTGATTTTGTTGAATTCTTCGGGGCACAATCCGTTGAAGAGAATATCACAAGCTTGAGCATTGTATTGCAGCATCTTCAACTCTTCCGCGGTAGCTTCATGGTTTGGTTCTCTCCCATTAAAGAATTCACCTTGCAAGCCAATACACACAATAGCCCAAACGACGGGGTTATGTCCAAGAATATGCATTTTCATCTTATGCTTCCAACTAGCAAAATTAGTACCATCAAAGTAAGGACCTCTACGGTGGTAATTTCCTCGCTAGACGCCATACTCTCCTAGGTTGTGAAACCAAGGCTATGACCACCAAAAGCTATGGAAATCAAAGCAAATGGAGACCAAAGCTCTGATACCACTTGTAGGATCGAAAGTATGTCTAGAGGGGGGGTGATTAGACTACTTGACCAAATAAAAATCAAACATTTTCCCAATTTTAGTTCTTGGCCGATTTTAGCAACTTTGCACAAGTCAAGCAATCAACCTACACATGAAATTCTAAGAGTATAGCAGCGGAAAGTAAAATAATTGCCTATGAAGGTAAAGGGAGGAGTTTGAGGGAGCAGACGCAATGTTGACACGAAGATTTTTATCCGTGGTTCCGATAGGTGGTGCTATCATACATCCACGTTGATGGAGACTTCAACCCATGAAGGGTAACGGTTGCACGAGTCCACGGAGGGCTCCACCCACGAATGGTCCACGAAGAAGCAACCTTGTCTATCCCACCATGGCCATCGCCCATGAAGGACTTGCCTCACTCGGGTAGATCTCCACGAAGTAGGCGATCTCCTTGCCCTTACAAACTCCTTGGTTCAACTCCACAATCTTGACGGAGGCTCCCAAGTGACACCTAGCCAATCTAGGAGACACCACTCTCCAATAGGTAACAAATGGTGTGTTGATGATGAACTCCTTGCTCTTGTGCTTCAAACGATAGTCTCCCCAACACTCAACTCTCTCTCACAGGATTTGGATTTGCTAGAAATAATATTTGGGTGGAAAGCAACTAGGGGAAGGCTAGAGATCAAGATTTATGTGGTTGGAATGGAATATCTTGACCTCAACACAAGTGTAGGTGGTTCTCTCTCAGAAAATGTATGTTGGAAGTGTAGGCATGTTCTGATGGCTCTCTCCCGAATGAAGAGTGGGTGGAGGGGTATATATAGCCTCCACACAAAATCTAATCGTTACATACAATTTACCAAACTCGGTGGGACCGAATCATGAAACTCGGTCGGACTGATTTAGTTCAAAATGTGAACGTTAGGATTTTCGGTGGGACCGACATGTCAACTCGGTGGGACCGATTTCATTAGGGTTAGGGCATAACGTAATCTCGGTGAGACCGATTACACAAACTCGGTGAGACCGATTTTGGTAATAGACTAACCAGAGAGTTGGTCAGGCAAACTCGGTGGGACCGATTCGCTCATCTCGGTTGGACCGAAACGTTAGGAAAGGCAAACAGAGAGTTTGCGTTGCAATATCGGTGGGACCGATAGCTCATCTCGGTTTGACCAAAACGTTACGAAGGGAAATAGAGAGATTACAATCCCATCTCGGTGAGACCGAGATCCCTATCGTTGAGACCGAAAAGACTAGGGTTTCTGGCAGCGGCTATGTCAAGAGAACTCGGTGGCGCCGGATAGAAAATTTCGGTGGAGCCGAATTTGACTTTTGGTTTGGGACATATGTGGATATGAGAAAGTAGTTGAGGGCTTTGGAGCATATCACTAAGAATTTTGAGCAAGAAACTCATTAAGCAACACCTCATCCCCTCTTGACAGTATTGGCTTCTCCTATGGACTCAATGTGATCTTGGATCACTAAAATGAAAAATGTAGAGTCTTGTGGTTTGAGCTTGAGCCAATCCTTTTCTCCTTGGCATTTTGAGGGGTCCACTTTTCTAATCCATGCCATGCCAATCATTGAGCTTTCCTGAAATATTTATCTTGAAATAGCATTAGCTCAATGAGCTATATGTTGTTAGGAATTACCAAAACCACCCAGGGATAGTTGCACTTTCAACCGTGGGTTCATAAACCTATGCCTTTTCCACCCAAGTCAACTAAAAAGAATGACAATGAAGAATTTGAATGCTTTGCTGAAATGCTGAGGCCAGTCTTTTTGCATACTCTCTTGATTGATATATTGAAAATGCCTCCTTATGCAAACTATATGAAAGAAATCATCACTAATAAGAGAAAAATACCGGAAGCTGAAATCTCCACTATGCTTGCTAATTATACTTTCAAAGATGGAGTGCCTAAAAAACTTGGAGATCCGGGAATACCAACTATACCTTGCTCCATCAAAAAGTGAAAACGGCTTTGTGTGATTTAGGAGCTGGTATTAGTGTTATGCCATTCTCTTAATATAAAAGACTTGATTTGAATAAACTCACACCTACTGAAATATCTTTGCAAATGGCTGACAAGTCAACTACATACCTATCTGTATCTGTGAGGATGTGCCCGTTGTTCTTGCTAATGTTACTATTTTGACTGACTTTGTTATACTTGAGATGCCCGAGGACGACAACATGTCAATTATCCTTGGTAGACCATTCTTGAATACTGCAGGGGATGTTATTGATTGCAATAAAAGCAAGGTCAGTTTTCATATTAATGGTAATGAGCATACGGTGCACTTTCCGAAGAAACAATTCCAAGTGAATGGTATTGATGTTATGGAAAAATCTGTGACAATCACTATTGGAAGTTTTCAAATACCTCTACCTACTATCAAAAATAAATATGAAATGCTTATTGTAGGGGAGATCCATATCCCCATTGAGGTAACTTAGTGATTTACGAAAGTTCTTTGGTTTCATGCCAATCGGAAGTGGTTGTTAATAAGACCTGATCAACCTTATTAATGAATCATTTTTGAGCGGTATGAAGTTGATGAATATAGTAAGCACTACCTTATGTCCTTACTTTTTGTTTTCTGTTTTTATTAGTTAAATAAAATAAAATGCCATGTTTTGTCCGTTTTCTGAATTTCCCGTGCAATAAAAAATGACCCAAAAATTAAAGTGCTCAGAATGCCGTGAAAATTTTATACGATTTTTTTTCTGAATTTTTTGTGCAAATAATACCAGAGGGAGATGCACCAAGTGGGCACAACCCACACAGGCGCCAGATCCCAGTGCCGCCTGGTGTGTTAATAGTCCCCATGTGGGCCCCCTCACTTATCTCTTTAGCCCACATCATCATTTACCTCCAGAAAAAAAATATACATTGCTCTCTCTCCCGTGTTCTTGAGCTCAAACCCGTGGATCTCGATCTCTTTGTTCGAAGCTCCGTTTCCGAAATTGTTTCGGGGGATTGTTGCTTGGTATGTGACTCCACAGTTTGTCCAATTAGTTTTTGTTTTAGTGGTTTATACTTTGAATAATTAGCTACTCTTGGTGCTGCTGTAGATGAGCTTGCATGTTGAATTCTTAGTGTTCTAAGTAGTTTGAATGCTTGCTATGGTTTCTATGTATCCCTATGAGTAGCTGCTATCAATTTTGTGAAGTTTTGTTGAGAAAATTTTGAGGACTAAAAGTTTCAGATTTTTGTTCATAGGAAAAATTGTACGCGGAAATGAATAGCTTCAGGAAGTTTGGCTATAAGAAGAACTCCAAGTGTGTTATTGGGAAGTCTTCTGATAGTGACCTCCACCCTCGGAGGTTGGCGGAGGTACGACCATGTGAATGGCCGCACACCCCGTTCCTGCAAGAGGCTGGAATTCTTCCGGAGTTCATGCAACATATTGCTAATGCCAGCCTCACTGACTTCATCGCAGATGATTGTGACCAGCACCAAATCCTCACTGTCGGTGTTTTGGGAATAGGGATCCCGGACTTGCCTGCCTGCGGCCCAGGGCGTGGCTCCACCAACGGCCTGGTACGGCCCATCTTCATCAACAGCCACTCAAGACCCTCGCGAGGGGCCAAGCCTCGCGAGGCGGACGGCGCCAAGACCTCCTTAGGGGCATCCTCACTAGCCTGGCTCCTGAGTAGCGGAGATATCTATGCAAGGGGCACCTCGCGAGGTTCGCGTGACGTGAGCCATGACGACCAAGGCCAGGCGGGCGCCAGCGGGCGCAGAGTACTGGTTGCCTCTTTGGTGCTAAAGGGGCAAGCACAGGCAAGGAGTCCCGAGGTATCAGGCAAAGGTTTCCATATCGGTGCAACGAGACCAAGACCAGCAGGACGGCAGGACGGAGGTCACCACGGAGCCCAGAACGGCGTCACCACCAAAGCCTTTGGTAGGCGAAGACCACCTTTTGTCAGGATAACTTGTACTAGTTGTCCCCCTTCAAATTGGCTGTTGTGGGATCCCTTCCCGCCTAATATTAGGGAAGAGGACCAGGGCCTCTATAAATAGGACTAGCCACCACCATAGGAGGGGGACGGATCTCGAAGGGATCAGATCATCCACACACACCCATGAGCTCCTCAAGCTCAAGAACACCTCTCCTCAAGAGACAGTTCATCCCTTGTACATGTTCATCCTCAGCCCACAAGACAATCCACCACACCACACTAGAGTAGGGTATTACACCACATTGGTGGCCCAAACCAGTATAAACTCTTGTGTCCCTTGTTCTTTGGGTTCAGCGAGCTAGGCCTTGAGATCGTTGAGAGTGTGAGCTAGGGGAAGAGAGATCTTCGTGCGCACCCCAGTGTTCAAACCTCAAGGGTTGTCGGAACCCGTAATCCGACACTCAGAACCATCTTTGTTCAGAGCTTTACTTTCTTGCCTAGAAATAATCCTCCTGAAGTGAGCTTTGATTTATATGCTGAAACCATCAGATACCACTTACTGAGTTTTGTGACATATGCATGATCCCTTCTGATGGGAGCTTGGCTGAGCCTAGGCCGGCTGGGTTTGAGGATTTTTATCGCACTTTGACTGTGGGAGATGAGAGAGGGGTGTCAGCCACCACGACTGTTAGCTTACACTTTCCTGCTGTACATTATTTAGCTTTATTTGTCGCTAAGTGTCTGCTTGCTAGAAAGAAAGTAGGTGCGCTCAGCACACCAGACTTTGCTGTTTTACGCCGGGCATTGGAGGGTGACAACACCTATAGCTTGGGAGTTATTGTGGCTCGTCGCCTGCATCTTAATAAATCCCAAGGGGAAATACATGGTGGGATTTTTGCTACTCGTTTGGTGGCCCACTTCAATGTTGGGATACGCCCTCATGATTACCCTCTGGCTAAGTTTTACCTAGACCGTGCAGCCATGGAACACCATCACCTTCTTGCACATGATCGTCCTAACATCGCCATTCCTTATAACCTGGTCTTTAGCGTTAAAACTCATGATGTTTTTCCATCCCTGCACCTGCTTTGTTTGATTCTGCTGCCAGGGGCGGATACCGAATTATGCCTGCGGACATCATCGCCTACCAGAACACTCAGGCTGCTACAGAGGCAGCACAGCAGGAGCCTCAGCAGTGGGATGAGTGGATGCGTGCTCCTCAGGATCCCTACTACCATCCCAGCTACTGATCGACTACAAAGCTAGGCCAAAAGCCTAAGCTTGGGGGAGTGCGTGTTTCTCACCGACATTACATTCATGTTCACACATATCATTCTATTTGTCGGTGCTCACACTTTTTCATTGTATCATCCATGCTTAGATTTATTTTCTTGCTTTGTTCTTGTGTGTTTGAAAAACTTTAGAAAAACCAAAAAAATACTTGTAGTAATTTAGTTTCTATGCATGCTTACTACTAGTACTAAAAAGAAAATCCAAAAAGATTTCCTGATTCTTCTTTTGCTTGTAGGGAGCTTTCCCGTGTAAATAGTTTTTCTCGTTTTTGCTTTTTATTTGCTTGTTGAAGAAAACCAAAAAATCCAAAAATATTTCAGTGTGTCACAGCCCTAGAATCTCATTGGAAATAGTTGCACAAGCATCCATGCATCATGTCTAGATTTATTTGAAACTTGAAATGGGGATGACCAAACCCTTGCACCAATTTATTTCAAACAAGATCAACCTAAAATAATTCTCAATGTTTCCAAAGTGCCCTTCAAAAATGTTCATGATTATGGGAAGTGATTAAAAGCTCCTCCATAAATATTGTACATTTTTCCATGACATTTGTGGACTTTGAGTTAACTCCTAAATATTTGAATTGGGGTTATAAATTCCTATAAATATATTTATAACTCCAATAATTCTGAAAAATAATGTGGGGTTTTGGACTAGTTCATCTTACACCCACAAGAATTTCCAGAAGCAACTAAAATGATTTAGTGCTGGAACTAAATCAAAACAAACAGAACAAATTAGGAAACAAAACAGAAATAGGAAAAGACAGAGAGGAGAGGAATCTCACCTGGGCCTTACCTGGCAGAAGTGGCCCAGCCCACCACCGCTTCCCCCTGTCGTCTTCCTCCCCGCGCCAGTCGGACGCCACAGGTGGTCGACACATGAGCACGCCCGGCCACCTCCTGCCTGCCATCACATCTGGAGATGGCCCCGAGCGCCACACACCCACCCTGGAAACCCCTCGACCCTCTTTCGCTCTCCCAGTGTCCCTCCCCCTCGCTCCTCTGCTTTCTCTTTCCATGGCCGAGCATGCCACCGCCACCGACGCCGTTCGCCGCGGCCAGAGCCACTGCCCCGCCTCATTCTCCTCTTCATCCTCACCAAGCCACGCTTCGCCGGAAGCTCTGCATTGCCTTCACGTCGTCGTCTTCGTCTTCGGATCACCGAAGATCGCCGCCGTCGATGCGCCACCTCCAGAGCTGCCCCGACCATGTCGAGCCTTCTGTTGCAAGCGCCGTGAGCCACAACCCCTTCCACTCCTGCTCCCGTTGTCGTTTGCATGCCGTAGCGCCGTTCCCGCCGTGACCGGAGCTCACCGCCGCCCGGTTTTGTCGCCGCCGTGGCCTGAGCTCGAACCACCTGCGCCCTTGCACCGCACCGCGCTTCTGGTTCCTCCAGGAGGCCGCCTAGCCCCTCTACGCGCTTGCCTGCTTGCTCTAGCGCCACGCTCGCACAAAGCCGAGCTCCGGCCACCGCAAACGAGCTCGCCGGCGTTAACTCCGGCCACCCTAGCACCCGTCGTTGCCACTGTCCGACGCGCCTCATCGCGCCGGTCCCGTAGAACCCATCCGCACGACCTCTCGTCGCCGGAAATGGCCGGACGAGGACCTCCGTCGTGCCCTGCTTAGCACCGGCGGCAAATCATTGGTTAGCCGACGTGGCCGTTATTAGATTAGGGGCTAACTAACCCTTTTGGATTAATTTAGGAACTAACAATGGGACCCACTTTGTTAGGTTACTGGTTAACCAAAATAATTAGGTTAATTAATAAAATCAGTGGACCCACGCGTCAGCATTGACCATGCTGACGTGGCCTTTGACCGGGCCCACATGTCTGTGAGCCTAGCCATCACTATGGGATCGATTTAATGGGACCCATCGTCGTTTGACCTGGACCTGGCGTGTTGACCTGCTGATGTCACACTGATGTCATGTCGATGCAATAAGCTATTTTCTGGATTTAATTCAATTCAGGAAATTTGTGAAAATGTTATAAACTTCTAAAAATCATATAAAATCAACCGTAACTCCAAATGAAACAATCTATATATGAAAAATTATCAAAAAATGCAATCTGTCCATCTGTATCATTTTCATGCATGACAAAATAAGTTATGGCTGTTGTATAGGTGAAAACATGATAATGACATTTTAAATGCTAAGTATGGAGTTGCACATGAACCCTTAGTTCATATGGACTTCATTTAACCTTGTTGCTATTTGCATTAGCTCAATCAAAACCATATTACCATGTCATGATCATGCATCATATTGTTGCATTGCATTGATTGTGTTTCTTCTTTGTTTGTTGGTGCTTGTTCCCTCTCAGTAGACGTTGATCCGACGATGAGATCGATGACACCGATGAAGAACTATACTATCTACAGAAGTGCCAGGCAAGAAAAAACCCCTTGTTCATTCTGATACAATCCCACTCTCTCTCTCCTGCTCTCTTTTACTGCATTTGGACAAGATCGATTCAACTGTTACATGCTGCGGTAGCTGAATTCCTTTTCCTCTACATGACCTATCATTTCCACAGTAAATAGATGAAACCCACTAGCATGAGTAGGAGTTGTTTGAGCCCTGATGTGCCTACTCATTCATGCTTGTTTTTTCATGCCTGCTACTGCTTAGAGTTGAGTCAGGTCTGATTCATCGGGAATGAATTGGAATGGTGATGAACATGTCCTACTATGTGTGAGATAAGTGTGTGAACATGATTTGGTAAAGGTAGCGGTGACATGCCATGTAGGAGTACATGGTGGGTTGTCTCATTGAAACCATCCTCAGGAACTGAGTTCTGTGTTTGTGATCCTTGAACAGCTACTACCACACATTGGGATCCTTAATTGACTCTCTTGACTTATTAATCGCCCCTGTTCTCTGTCCAGGAGTTGCAACTAGTTTCTGGTGTTTGTAGGATATGTGTTGGAGGCCGTGCGTAGTGCTGACCCTAGGGGTGGGCTATGATGTGGTACATACACCATGGCACGGTGTACCGGGCGTCCGTTTGGTGTCTCAGGAACCCTGCACACATCGTTTGGGGCCGTGAGCGAAATCCCGGCCAGATCTCCTCGTGGATGGAACCCGAATAGGCGATAAACCTGGACTAGAGACTTGTGTTGTTAGTCAGGTCGTGGCAGACTCCCTCTCCAGGCTTCCGCTTGAAGGTTGCTGAGATACACGACGTGTACATGGTGGTAAGTGGCGAGAGCGTGTGTGAAGAAGTACACCCCTGCAGGATTATAAATGATCAGTACGAATAGCCGTGTCCGCGGTAAAGGACTTCTGGGTTGCCTGTACAGTTCATAGACAAGTGAAAGTGGATACGCTAAAATGCGCAAGATAAGCATGAGTGCTATGGATGGCCTTTCGTAGGGAGACGGGAGCGGATCCATAGTGGTGTATTGATATGGTGAATATGTGGACTCGTGCGCGCCACCTCAAAAGAGTTACTTGCAGTCGTAGTTCAGGATAGCCACCGAGTCAAAGCTGGCTTGCTGCAGTCAAACTCCACCACCCCCTTTGTTGATACCGATGCATATGTAGTTAGTTCCGATGTAAGTCTTGTCTGTACATTTGTACTCATGTTTGCTTATTTTATGTTTTGCGAGAGACTTGGCCTCACTAGTAGTTCCGCTGTGGACTTCGACGTTTAGCTTGTTACCTCAGCTACGATCTTGTACCCTTGGGAGGGTCTTGTAGATAGCCAGGCTTCTCAGCCTTTTTCATTTGTAGTTGTATGTACCCTGACATGTTTATGCTTCCACTTGATGCTTGTATGCTCTGTATGTTGGGTCATGAGACCCATGCTTGTAATACTTGGCTCCTCGGAGCCTAATGAATAAATACTCTGAGTCGTAGAGTCTTGTTGTGATGCCATGTTGTATTTACACATATCGAGCATATTGTGTTTATGATTGAAATGCTTGGTATGTGTGGGATCCGACAATCTAGTTGTTTATCCTTGGTAGCCTCTCTTGTGGGGAAATGTAGTCTGGTGTTTCCACTGAGTCTTGGTAGTCCGCTACAGCCCGGTTTACTGGAGTCCTGTTAGCCCAGCACTACTGCTCCAGAACACTTAGACTGGCCGGCATGTGATTCACTTCATTCATGTGTCTGTCCCTTCGGGGAAATGTCACGCGGTGACATCCGGAGTCCTGCTAGCCTGTTACAGCCCGGGTTCCCGAAGTCCTGTTAGCCCAGTTGCTACAACCCAGATTCACACGCTGCTGACCGACATGCTCGTGGTTGGTTCATGTATTCTTGTCCCCATAAGTTAGTGCAACTTTGGGTTCACGACTAGCCATGTCGGTCCGGGTTCTCTGTCATATGGATGCTAGCGACACCATCATATACGTGAGCCAAAAGGCACAAACAGTCCAGGGCCAGGTAAGGTGACACCCATGGGAATACCATGCATGAGGCCGCAAAGTGATATGAGGTGTTACATGCTAGATCGGTGTGACTTAGAATCGGGGTCCTGACAGCTTTGGTATCGAGTTTGATCATCAGAGGATTACCAAGCCAAACCGGTCAAGTTGTGTCTAGAAATGATTTAGTCATGTAAGGTAATTGATTGGGGAAGGGAACGTAAGGCTCTTTTTACTCCTTATACCTTATGCCTTTCTGATCTGAGTCAGCCTCTTCTTTTCTACGGGGATTAAGAACTTGGCTTCTCGTCTTTCTATCAGGATCACGTGTTACTAATCTGTAGACTCTTAGGATTGTTGGTTCCAAGCCTCAGTTCAGTTTCTACTACTTCAGTGTGTTGACAGTTGATCTCAGAACCTTGATATTGTGATTCTGAGTGGTTATGCCACCATTTTTGCAGAATGTCCCAATCTTTTGAGCATTTACAGTCATTATGTTGTCCGAGTCATCCCAGGTTTCTAAACCATCTGATGCATTTGCAAAATTCTTTCCCTCTGGTTTTGTTGTTCTTTTAGGCCAGGTTAATCACACTAATTGCTGAGTTGAGGTATTCTATTGCCTCGACATATATGTTGGAGCTATTATTATGACCCTAGGTGTCTTAGGGAGTCACCTAGTAATCTAGCCATGTTTTGTGTTCCCGGTGTGATGATTCTGGCCACCATTCTCGAAAGCATCATGTGATGCCATTTAGTAGTAGGCATTCTACTCCTGGGTTCTTGACCCAAGATTCACACTACTTACCTCGTGTTGAAAGTGTTGCTCGTACCTTTAGGATATTAGTAACCTTTGTGATAGTCTTCGAGGTCCCTGGTATATCATTCTTCCAAATACCATGAACCATCCTTGGCAGGAGTTCCTTTGAACCAAAAGATCACAATAAGAGTGATCTTGATGAGTTCTTCGTTCTACATTGTGAATCTGCCAGTTCTACCTTTCTGCATGGGTTATCCGGAAGAAATGTTGAGCTTTGCTCGACATACTAATCTATGCATCCACAACTCAAAAAATCAGATGTTCTTTTGAGTTGCCCCTCTTTAGTTGTTTTTTGGCCCTCATCTATCATTTGATAGTAAGGAGTAGTTGGCAATTGTGTTTATCAATGCCTATTACTCTAGTGGTCCGTCAAGCCATTCTATTTCAGAATGACTAGGAGAAACAAACTCCAGTACCTCATCCATATCTAGGATTGGGTAAAAGTAGTTGTATTTCGCAGATCAAAATGCCAATCCAGCTTTTGATTCTGTTCTACCCTGAAGTATTACCGTCTTATGTCAAGAATGTCATGGGAATTGCACACCATCTTCTGAATTCTTGATATAGTGATACCTCTCGCCATCGTTGTTCATTCCTCGGTTCCCGTGTTGCTGCGACCTGAATACCGACAAGTGAATCATGATGTGTGAAATCAATACTCCTAGCAACTGCGTTGCTTGCACTACAAAAAAATACACTTCCGTGATGATACGTGTTTGTCACAGTAGGTCGCGTTTTTTGTCATGCATGTACATCCATGACGATTTTATGACATAATCAAGATAGTCATACGTGTGCTGTCGTAGAAGTGTTCCATGACATTACCAAAATTATCATCACGGAAGTGTCCACTTCCATGACAATAAATCGCGCGTCACAGAAGTGCTTTCGTCAAGGGTGATCGACACATGGCATCCACCATAACGGAACACCGTTAAGCTATTGGGTCCGGTTTTGGATCCGATAACCTGTTAACAACCCGGACCAATGGGGATTTTCCACGTGTAAAATCATCATTGGCCGCTGTAGGATCTTGAGAAGAGGTGTCTAGAGGGGGGTGATTAGACACTAAGAACCAAAGTTGCAGTTTTTAACCTTATTAAAGTTTAAGTGGAGTTTAGGCACAAGTTTAACTTTTTCAATACATAACAAGCAAGAATGCAATGAGTATATGAGCAGCGGAAAGTAAAGCATGCAACTTGCAAGAAGGTAAAGGGAAGGGTTTGGAGAAATCAAACGCAATTGGAGACACGGATGTTTTTGGCGTGGTTCCGATAGGTGGTGCTATCGTACTTCCACGTTGGTGGAGACTTCAACCCACGAAGGGTAACGGTTGCGCGAGTCCATGGAGGGCTCCACCCACGAAGGGTCCACAAAGTAGCAACCTTGTCTATCCCACCATGGCCATCGCCCATGAAGGACTTGCCTCACTAGCGGTAGATCTTCATGAAGTAGGCGATCTCCTTGCCCTTACAAACTCCTTGGTTCAACTCCACAATCTTGTCGGAGGCTCCCAAGTAACACCTAGCCAATCTAGGAGACACCACTCTCCAAAAAGTAACAAATGGTGTGTTGATGATGAACTCCTTACTCTTGTGCTTCAAATGATAGTCTCCCCAACACTCAACTCTCTCTCATAGGATTTGAATCTGGTGGAAAGAAGATTTGAGTGGAAAGCAACTTGGGGAAGGCTAGAGATCAAGATTCATATGGTAGGAATGGAATATCTTGGCCTCAACACATGAGTAGGTAGTTCTCTCTTAGAAATAGGATGCTGGAAGTGTAGGTTCAGTCGATGGCTCTCTCCACGAATGAAGAGGAGGTGGAGGGGTATATATAGCCTCCACACAAAATCTAACTGCTACACACAATTTACCAATCTCGGTGGGACCGAATCAACAAACTCGGTCAGACCGATTTTCGTAAACCTAGTGACCGTTAGGGTTTTCGCTGGGACTGACTTGCATCTCGGTAGGACCGATATGGTTAGGGTTAGGGCATAAAGTGATCTTGGTGAGACCGATTACACAAACTCGGTGAGACCGATTTTGGTAATTATCTAACCAGAGAGTTGGTCAGGCAAACTCGGTTGGACCGATTGCTCAAACTCGGTGGGACCGATTTTGGTAATAAGTTAACCAGAAGTAATCTCGGTAGTACCGATTCTCAAACTCGGTGAGACCGATTTTGATAATGGACATACACAGAGAGATTACAATCCCATCTCGGTGAGACCGAGATCCCTATCGGTGGAACCGATTTGCCTAGGGTTGGTGGCAGTGGCTAAGACATCAAAACTCGGTGGCGCCGGATAGGAAGAATCAGTGGGGCCGAGTTTGACTTTAGGTTTTAGGACATTTGTGTGGAAGTGGGAAAGTAGCTGAGGGTATTTAGAGCATATCACTAAGCACATGAAGCAAGAGGCTCATTAAGCAACACCTCATCCCTCCTTGATAGTATTGGCTTTTCCTATAGACTCAATGTGATCTTGGATCACTAAAATGTAAAATGAAGAGTCTTGAGCTTGAAGCTTGAGCCAATCCTTTGTCCTTAGCATCTTGAAGGAGTTCCCACATCCTTTAGTCCATGCCACTCCATTCTTGAACTTATCTGAAACATACTAGATAAAAGTGTTAGTTCAACAAGAGATATGTTGACATTAATTACCAAAACCACCTAGGGAGCACTTCTGCTTTCAATCTCCCCCTTTTTGGTAATTGATGACAACATACATCAAGGCTTTAGATAAAGATATAAAGAATAGCAAGTAAAGCTTTGGAAAGACATGTAACAGGCATAGGCTCCCCCTACATGTATGCAATCATGTGAATATGGAATATAGAAGCATGTGATGGCATAACCATGATAGAGCAGGCAATGTGTTACATGTATCTTGGCCATATGCATCGAGCAAAGAATATTAAAGAAAATACCTTCATGCCCATGAGTCCTTCTTGCAAACAGTATGTACATCAGAAGAATTCCTCATACACAAGATAGAGATGCATATACTTACCTTGTAGTCTTGAGTTGGATTAGGATGGAATGAACCTGCGTAAACAAGGTTAGATAACACAGATGCACCTACTATCCAGAGCAAACAAAAGAAACCACAAGAATACCAAGACTGGGATGACATGTAGAGAGTGAGTACTAAGTACTACATTGGATTTGACATGTCCCCAAGAATAAAGATATGCAATGAATTTAGATGATTTCTTTCCCTTAGATGTCTTGCTCCCCCTGAATCTAGCATGGGATACTAGGAGAAGGTAGGGAACAGAAAATCAGAGATGAAAGAAAATCTGAAAGAAAATCAGAGCGGAAAGATATAAATGAACAGAGTTAATGCAAGCTAATGCAGATAAGCACTTATGAACATGTCTTTCCCCTCAAGAAGACATGTGGCATCTCTCCTCTTGAACACCAAGCATCTGGATCCTTGAGAAATACTTCTATCTAGTATTCTCTCCCCTGGAGATCTCTCTCTCCCCCTGAAGGATCTCTCTCTCCTTCTCTGATGTGATCTCTCTAAGTGATAAGCTTTGATGTGATCTCTCTCTCCCCCTTTGACATCAATTTCCAAGAAGGGCTTGATAAGAAAACTTTTAGCTCTCTCTCCCCCACGGGAAATTGTCGTGAATGGGTTTGATCCTTGAGTCACAACCTAAAGCAATGATAAAAATGTGATGCTTGTAGAGGACAAGATTCATTGAGTGGAGCTGGATCAAAAGAAACACATAATAAGTGGCAAACTGTTTTTCCTGTTGTGAAATCAGTGGCACCGAGTGGTATGCTTCGGTGGTACCGAATGTTTTCGGTTGGACCGAAAATAACAAATCAGTGTAACCGAGTTCGTCGCAGAGAAAACACTTGTCACCTCATCGCACTTGACTAATAAGATCTCACAAAGATTTGCAAGGAATTTACTGAATGATATGCAATGA
Organism: Aegilops bicornis; assembly: GCA_021605145.1. Lineage (NCBI taxonomy): Eukaryota > Viridiplantae > Streptophyta > Magnoliopsida > Poales > Poaceae > Aegilops > Aegilops bicornis. Next base: position 509,008,132 of record CM038672.1, read on the forward strand.
ATTGGAATGCAGAAAATGCAAAGCGAACAGAAAGAAATCTAGATGAAGTTTTTTTTGAAAGGGGAAACACATATGCATGAGACAAATGCAAAAACACAGAAAAGAACACAAGATAACTTCATCTAGAGATGGTCGGTGACAAAGTCACCTATGTTAGAGTATATTGACTTAGGAGTCAAGTGAGATCACTTGATCATAGGTCATACTCATCGTTTAAGCTTAAAATGGGGTTGCCATTTTTCGTTTAAGCATCTTGATGTATTCACATCTTGTCGAGTTGCTTTGACTCATGACTTGGAGTAAAGCTTCTCTAAGATGGAATAACATACCTTGGTTGGTGGTGTCGTCCATGTAGTTGAACTTGTGTGGGTTGCTCAAGGTTGATGTAGCTCATCAAGAATTGGGAGCACCACTTGGAATTTGAGTCCATCTACCTACATGGGTTAGTTTGTGCAAGGAAGAGCACTTGTGTATCCAACAATGACAATCATGAAGCTCAACATAGAATTTGTCAAAGGATATGTTTAAATGGTTTTGTGCTTCCTTGGCTTCAACCACCTTGTGTAGAGACTTGGTGATGTAGAGATTGCTCAAGATATGAGTGGTTTACAATCTCATGGATTTTGATTCAACCAAGTACCTACATGGGTTAGATAACATGCAAGATACAAATATATCCAAGACATAAGATTTCCATCATAGGTGAGATATCAAGGATTAGGCATAAGCTCATGTCTTGCATGTATCCAATGGAGTTTCTACTCCAAGTTTGAAGCATCGATGATGTTCAATTCTCCTCTTAGCCTGAAAAACACTTTCTCATCAAGAGGTTTTGTGAATATATCCGCTAATTGCTTTTCGGTGCGAACATGCTTAAGATCAATGTCACCCTTAGCAACATGATCTCGAATGAAATGATGACGAACTTCAATATGCTTAGTTCGAGAATGATGCACAGGATTATGTCCAATTTTGATAGCACTTTCATTGTCACAAAGAAATGGAACATGTTTCACATATATGCCATAATCTTTAAGAGTTTGGGTCATCCAAAGTAATTGAGCACAACATGAACCAGCGGCAATGTATTCCGCTTCGCAAGGATAAGGATACGAGTTTTGTTTCTTGGAGGACCAAGACACAAGAGATCTACCAAGAAATTGACAAGTACCGAAGTGGACTTTCTATCAACCTTGTCTCTGCATAGTCCGAGTCGGAATAGCCAACAAGATCGAAAGAGGCCCTCTTAGGATACCAAATGCCAAAATTTGGTGTATGGATTAAGTATCTCACTATCCTTTTCACGACCTTAAGATGACATTCTTTAGGAGCAGCTTGATATCGTGTACACATGCACACACTTAGCATAATATCGGGACGTGAAGCACATAGATATAACAATGATCCAATCATGGAGCGATAAACCTTTTGATCAACCGGTTCATCATCTTTGGTTAAGTCAAGATGTCCACTAGTAGGCATGGGTGTAGACATACCTTTGCATTCTTGCATATTGAACTTCTTGAATAAGTCCTTAGTGTACTTCGTTTGAGAGACAAAAGTACCTTCCTTAGTTTGCTTGATTTGCAACCCAAGAAAGAATTTGAGTTCACTCATCATTGACATTTCAAACTTCTCCCACATTAGCTTTCCAAACTTTTCACTAAAATGAGGGTTAGTTGATCCAAATATGATATCATCAACATAAATTTGGCATACAAATAATTCTCCATTAACCCTTTTAGTAAAAAAGTGTGGAATCAATTTTCCCAATTTCAAAGCCTTTTTCAAGAAGAAACTTGGTCAAGCATTTATACCATGCTCTAGGAGCTTGTTTAAGACCATAAAGAGCTTTGTGAAGTTTGTAAACATGATTGGGTTTCTTAGGATTGACAAAGCCGGGAGGTTGCTTAACATAAACTTCCTCCTCTATTTCACCATTTAGAAAAGCACTTTTAATGTCCATTTGGTACAAGGTGATATCATGATGATTAGCATAGGCAAGTAAGATGCGAATGGACTCAAGTCTAGCAACGGGAGCATACGTCTCACCATAGTCCATACCTTCGACTTGTGTGTAGCCTTGGGCGATGAGACGTGCTTTGTTGTGAACTACTTGTCCATCTTCATCTTGCTTGTTGCGAAACACCCATTTGGTATCGATGATGTTGTGGTTGTTGTCGAGCTTCTCAACTAATGTCCAAACTTGATTCCTCTCAAAGTTGTGTAGCTCTTCATGCATAGCGTTTATCCAATCCAGATCTTCCAATGCTTCTTCAACCTTCATAGTTTCAATTCTAGAGATGAAAGAATAATTTTCACAAAAGTTAGCTAAACGAGTTTTAGAGCGAGTGATTCTCCCGGTTTGAATGTCATTGTAGATTTGCTCGACGGGATGGTCTTTAGCAATTCTTGCTCGAACTCGTGAAAGCTTTTGCTTGGGTCTTCGTTGAACATCTTCTTCTTCTTGTTCTTCTTCTTGGCCTTCTTCATTGTTGGCGTTGTCGTTCTCTTGTCGTGGTGGAGAAGGAGGTCGTTGACGTTCATCTTGATGCATTTCCTCGTTTTCTTCATCTTGGTGTGTCCCACTTGTGGATGCTTCCGTATTAACTCTTGGTTCACCTTGTCGTGAAGTAGAAGCTTCCACTTGAATTGACGAGGTACTCTCCTTCACCTCCGTTGGACGGACCTTGCCAATAGACAAGTCTTGGATTGATTCCGAAGGGTCTTTGTCTCCTACATCAATTGGCAATTGCTCTATTTGCGAGCCGTTATATTCATCAAACTTCATATCTACCGTCTCTTCAACCTTTCGGGTGAAATTGTTGTAGACACGGTAAGTGTGAGAGTTTGAGCCATAACCTAGTAGAAAACCTTTATGACACTTAGGAGCAAATTTAGAACGACGATGCTTATCAAGAATGTAGCACTTTGAGCCGAATACTCGAAAGTATCCAACTTGGGGTTTGTTACCGTGAGGAGCTCAGATGCCGTCTTGCCGAGTAGCTTGTGAAGATACAAGCGATTTGTTGCATGACAAGCTGTCTCAACCGCTTCTGCCTAAAAGTGCTTCGATTGTCTTTTACTCATCAAGCATCGTTCTCGCCATTTCGATGAGCGTCTGTTCTTCCTCTCAACAACTCCATTTTGTTGAGGTGTGTACGTAGTCGAGAACTCGTGTGAAATCCCTTCTTCGTCAAGAAAGGTGTCCACATTTGCATTCTTGAACTCTGTTCCGTTGTCGCTGCAAACCTTCTTGATCTTCACTTCAAATTGATTTTGGGCCTTTCTAGTGAAGTTTTTGAAGATCTTTTGGACCTGCGATTTATCATCGAGAAAGAACACCCACGTAAATCTTGAAAAATCATCAACTATAACTAGACCAAAAGAATTTCCACCGAGACTCTTGTAGGAGTTGGGACCAAAGAGATCCATGTGAAGCAGCTCGAGTGGCCTCTTTGTGGTCATGATGTTCTTCACGGGATGCCTTCCTCCAACCTATTTACCTGCTTGACAAGCACTGCAAAGTCTATCCTTATCAAATATGGCATTGTTAACTCCAAGGATATGATTCCCTTTAATAAGCTTGTCAAGATTTCTCATGCCAACGTGACCTAATCGTCTATGCCATAACCAACCTTTTGAGGATTTAGCAATGAAGCAAGTTTTATGTTGAGCCTTTTTAGTGAAATCAACAATGTATAGATCACCTCTACGCACACCGGTAAAGACCATTTTATGATTGTCTCGACGAAACACTTGGCAATCTACTTCAAAGAATAAGACATTGAAACCGAAATCAGCAAGTCTAGATAATCGAAAGTAAGTTGTAGCCAAGAGATTCAACGAGCATGACATTTTGAATGGAGCTATCATGTGAGATGGCCACCTTACCGAGGCCAACCACCTTACCTTTTGAGTTGACACCGAAAGTGACAAACTTTCGAGGACCATCATTTTCAGCAAGCTCACGAAACATGTCTTTATCTCCGGTCATGTGATCGGTACATCCACTATCAAGAATCCATTCCTTTCCTCCTGACACATATCCCCGAAGATTTGCCATAAGACCAAAATGTCTCATTGCATCATCAAGATCGAAGTCACTATCATCATCCTCATCATAGTATCCATGTTCAACATCATCATGTGGTGGATCAAATCCTAGAGAGGGTAATTCATTAGAGCGAGTTTGACAATGATCTTGCTTATGAATTCTTATAGCTTCGGAAATAATATCACCAACAATTCCAACATCTCCTTTGGCACGCATAAGGTCGGTAAGTTCAAATAGGCGATCACCAAACATAAGATCATTAGTATTCATTTTACTCAAAGCAATAGACTTAGAGAGAATTTCATCTAGATTTTTCAAGGAATAATTTGGAAAGCGTTCCTCAAGAAATTTCCATATAGTGTTGGCACACTCAAAGGTAGGCAAGATTCTAATCAAGTTTCTAGGCAAGCCTCTAGTGATAAGATTAACAGTTCTAAGATTCCTAGTCATGTCAATAGATTCATCAAGGGTAGGATGCATATGATCAACATGAGGTGCACAAGGGCTAGCAATGTACTTGTTAAAATGATATTGATTGAAAATTACAAGCATCTCATTTTTCCACTCATGAAAATACTCTCCATCAAGAATAGGCACTCTATGACTAAGACTCCCCGAAGTAGACTCATCCATCTTCCTCCAATGGTGATTAAACCAAGGCAATGGAGACCAATGCTCCCAGAAGTGCTTTCGTCAAGGGTGGCCGACACGTGGCATCCACCGTAACAGAACACCGTTAAGCTATTGGGTCCGGTTTTGGATCCGATAACCTGTTAACAACCCGGACCAATGGGGATTTTCCACGTGTAAAATCATCATTGGCCGCTGTAGGATCTTGAGAAGAGGTGTCTAGAGGGGGGTGATTAGACACTAAGTACCAAAGTTGCAGTTTTTAACCTTGCTAAAGTTTAAGTGGAGTTTAGGCACAAGTTTAACTTTTTCAATACATAACAAGCAAGCATGCAATGAGTATATGAGCAGCGGAAAGTAAAGCATGCAACTTGCAAGAAGGTAAAGGGAAGGGTTTGGAGAAATCAAACGCAACTGGAGACACGGATGTTTTTGGCGTGGTTCCGATAGGTGGTGCTATCGTACTTCCACATTGGTGGAGACTTCAACCCACGAAGGGTAATGGTTGCGCGAGTCCACGGAGGGCTCCACCCACGAAGGGCCCACGAAGTAGCAACCTTGTCAATCCCACCATGGCCGTCGCCCACGAAGGACTTGCCTCACTAGCGGTAGATCTTCATGAAGTAGGCGATCTCCTTGCCCTTACAAACTCCTTGGTTCAACTCCACAATCTTGTCGGAGGCTCCCAAGTAACACCTAGCCAATCTAGGAGACACCACTCTCCAAGAAGTAACAAATGGTGTGTTGATCATGAACTCCTTGCTCTTGTGCTTCAAATGATAGTCTTCCCAACACTCAACTCTCTCTCATAGGATTTGAATCTGGTGGAAAGAAGATTTGAGTGGAAAGCAACTTGGGGAAGGCTAGAGATCAAGATTCATATGGTAGGAATGGAATATCTTGGCGTCAACACATGAGTAGGTAGTTCTTTCTCAGAAATAGGATGCTAGAAGTGTAGGTTCAGTCTGATGGCTCTCTCCATGAATGAAGAGGAGGTGGAGGGGTATATATAGCCTCCACACAAAATCTAACCGTTACACACAATTTACCAATCTCGGTGGGACCGAATCAACAAACTTGGTCGCACCGATTTTAGTAAACCTAGTGACCGTTAGGGTTTTCGGTGGATCGACTTGCATCTCGGTAGGACCGATATGGTTAGGGTTAGGGCATAACGTGATCTCGGTGAGACCAATTACACAAACTCGGTGAGACCGATTTTGGTGATTAGCTAACCAGAGAGTTGGTCAGGCAAACTCGGTTGGACCGATTGCTCAAACTCGGTGGGACTGATTTTGGTAATAAGTTAACCAGAAAGTTTGCATTGTAATCTTGGTAGTACCGATTCTCAAACTCGGTGAGACCGATTTTGATAGTGGACATACACAGAGAGATTACAATCCCATCTCGGTGAGACCGAGATCCCTATCGGTGGAACCGATTTGCCTAGGGTTTATGGCAGTGGCTAAGACATCAAAACTCGGTGGCGCCGGATAGGAAGAATCAGTGGGGCCGAGTTTGACTTTAGGTTTTAGGACATTTGTGTGGAAGTGGGAAAGTAGCTGAGGGTATTTGGAGCATATCACTAAGCACATGAAGCAAGAGGCTCATTAAGCAACACATCATCCCTCCTTGATAGTATTGGCTTTTCCTATAGACTCAATGTGATATTGGATCACTAAAATGTAAAATGAAGAGTCTTGAGCTTGAAGCTTGAGCCAATCCTTTGTCCTTAGCATCTTGAAGGAGTTCCCACATCCTTTAGTCCATGCCACTCCATTGTTGAACTTACCTGAAACATACTAGCTAAAAGTGTTAGTTCAACAAGAGATATGTTGACATTAATTACCAAAACCACCTAGGGAGCACTTGTGCTTTCAGCCGCAGGAAACACGTATTGCCTCACCATTGGGACAGATGTCATCCACTCATTGGACAGGAGGCGCCTATGATAGGTCGACACGTGGCACGGCCCAACAGTGGCCCATTCCGGTGAAGAAGGTCGGCCCAGTAAAAATTAGCAGGCCGGTCCATATAAGGCCTACTTCTGTCAGGTCCATTTAAGCCCACGGCCCATACGAGACGTACATCTCGCCCGTCAACGGCCTGTTAAAGATTTGACACCATTGCAGCCCATCGTCAGTTCGAGCCCGTTAACAGCCCGCTATATAATTGGACTCAATATCGGCCCGATGAGATTTCGGCCTGTTAACGGCCCATTTAATGGATGGGCCAATTTTCAGGATGTACATCTTTCAGCCTTTTAGCGACCCATTTAAATGTTGGGATAATTTCCGGCCCGGTGTGTCTTCCAGCCTGTTGACGACCCATAAATCTGATGGGCCATTTGTAGTCGGACCTGAGTTTCGGCCTTATAGCGGCCCATTTAAGTGTTGGGCCAATTTCTGGCCCGGTGTCACTTTCAGCCTGTTGACGGCCCATAAATCAGTTGGGCCATTTGCAGTCGGACCTGAGTTTTGGCCTTTTAGCGACCCATTTAAGTGTTGGGCCAATTCCCGGCCCTGCGTGCCTTTCGGCTTTTTAACGGACCATAAATGAGTTGGTCCATTTGTAGTCAGACCTTAGTTTTGGCCTTTTAACGGCCCATGCCCTTCATGGTCCAATACCAGCCCGGTTTCTCTTTCGGCCTGCTAAAGGCCCACAACACAGTTGGGCCATTTACAATATGACCTGACTTTCGGCCTCTTAGCGGCCCATGCTCTTCATGGTCCAGTACAAGCCTATTGTCTCTTTCGGCCTGCTAAAGGCCTACAGTATAGTTGGGCCATATGTAGCCCACACTTAGTAACGACCTGTTAACGACCCGTGAAATAAATTGGGGCTAACTGTTGGCCGCTTCGATGTCGGCCTGTTAATGACCCGGGAGGTAAGAGGGCCGACCATTAACTTTCAACCTAGTAACGACCCATTAACTTAATGGGACCACTAAAGTTCGTACATGTCTTTAGGCCAAATTAGATAATTTGAGCCCATTACGACGAGCAATTATGCACAGGACCAAAACCGATCAAGCAAAGGTACGACATACGTGGAATAACGTTGCACATCCCGCATATATTACAGAAATTACATCCACTAGGCAATCAAAGATTGATGCCGGTGCAAATAAATGAGCAGAACCTAACCATCTACAACGTCACAATCTGCAACCTCAAAGATGTATGACGCCCATAAGCATGTGGGCAAGTTCTTGCTGCTTTGCTACACCGCCTCTCGAAAACATTGATCGCTTGTTGTGTCGCACGACTCGCACCTCCGATTCATCCACCATTTCCATCATTTCTTCAGCCATTAATTGGTTCACAAACATACATTTATTCCATTGCATTCGAGATGAGGATACCGAAAGCAGATTCATATGGCGATTTTGGCAGGCTTGTATTATTGATAGTGGAGTGTCTCGACCACTGCATCATAACATAAATTAGGACGGGAACCAAATAGATTAATCATGAGTTATTGCCGTATTACCTGGCCTAGATTTACTGGAAAGAAACAATGGGGTTGCCTTGCTGTTTTCAGAGTTTTTCTTCTTATCTTCAGTAGCCTCCACAAAATTAACACACTAGCATTGCTATCATTGGCCAAGTCAGATAATAGGAAAGCAACATTGACACAACGAACGTTTGGGCAACTAGCCTACACCAAATTAACAAAATATGGCACAACTATCATCAGCCAGGTAAGGTAGTACGAAAGCAACATTGACACAATGAATGAATGGGCAACCAGAGAAGCACTACAATTCAGTAATGTGCGTGATATGAGATAGTACATTCATGCAGCTCAGTATGCAAACCTACCAGGCAGTTTTCCTTACAAAAATCAACATTGGCGCCTTTAACATTTTGCTACAACTAATTCTAGATCAGATAAAGGTTAGATTCATGCTAATTAACAAAATACATGTTGATGTAAAAATATAGTGATATACAACAGGTACTTACAGAGAATTCCTGCAAGATATTTTCCTCGAATACGATCCCAATGGAGGAAGTCCTTTATCGTTTAACCTTATTTTCTAAAAGAGAGATGGGTAAGAAACATGTAGAAAATATGATCAGAATGCTATAAAATTTCATGATGCGAGGATACGCACACGCTTCTTAGAATGGAGTTCACATTCTTTTGCTGGACTGGAGCGGACTAGTTCTTTGGCCACTGGAATCTGCTTATTATCAGTGGGAGTTGGGTTTCTCTATCTGGAGTAGTATCTATGAAAAATGGAGTAGGTTTATTATCTCCTGGCGTTTGGATCTTTTGCAAAGACCGGGTTTGTAACCCTTCAGATTCTAACATAGCCGTCTTCCCCTTGCATGCCTTATATAGAAGAATGGTGATTCAGTTATAAAACATGCTATAGCAGAGATGGAATAGGTAATCAAGAATAGAAAGGCATGACATATTGACATGTATTCCTCCATCCGAAATAAATGGATGGGTCTAGGCGTATTTCAGTTCTAGATACATCCAGCTTATCCATTTCTGCGACATTTAATCCGGACGGAGGGAGTATGATGTAAGAGCTAGGGATACGACAGACAACACAAGAAAAAACACTGAAAAACCCACTGCAGAACCAAATTATTCAAACCCACTGATATGAGATAGTACAATCATGCAGCTCAGGATGCAAAACTACCAGGCAGTTTTCCTTACAAAAATCAACATTGTGGCCTTTAATCATACATTTTGCTACAACTAAATTTAGATCAGATAAAGGTTGGATTCACGCTGATTAACAAAATACATGCTGATGTAAAAATATAGTGATATATAACAGGTACTTACATCTACATTGGAGCATAGAGAATTCCTGCAAGAATCTTTCCTCATAAACGATACCATTACATAAATTCTTCTATCTGTTAAGCTTATTTTCTAAACGAGAGATGGGTAAGAAACATGTAGAAAACTTGATCAGCATGCTATAAAATTTCATGATGCAAGAATACGCACACGCTTCTTAGAATTGAGTTGACATATTTTTGCTGGACTGGAGCGGACTAGTTCCTTGGCACTGGAATCTGCTTATTATCGGTAGGAGTTGGGTTTCTCTGTGCTGGAGCAGTATCTATAAAAACTGGAGTTGGTTTATTATCTCCTGGCGTTTGGATCTTTTGCAAAGGCCTTGTTTGTAACCCTTCAGATTCTAACATAGTCGTCTTCCCTTGCATGCCTTGTATAGAAGAATGGTGCTTTAATTATAAAACATGACAAAGAGAGAGATGGAATAGGTACTAAAGAATAGAAAGGCATGACATGTTGACATGTATTCCTCCATCCGAAAAAAAATGGATGGGTCTAGGCGTATTTCAGTTCTAGATACATCCTTTTTATCCATTTCGCAACATGTAATCCGGATGGAGGGAGTATGGTGTAAGAGCTAGGGATACGACAGACAACACAAAAAAAAACACTAGTTGAATGTAAAACTATATGCTAGCGGAATACATACAGAAATAACTAAGGCAACATACACGTGTATGATTGGGAAAATAAGATGGCATTGCAACAGAGCACTAGAACAGCACTTCAATGTAAAAAAAATGGTATGGCGCATGATGAAGTACATACCGATGAATAACAATGCATAAGATAATCGTAAGCATGATGTCCAAATTAAGCGAGATGGCATTGCGATAGAATAGAACGACAGTACTTGAATTTGAAAACATGTTATCATGAATGGAATAGGTAATCAAAAACAGGAAGGCATGACATATTTACATGCATGATCAAGATGCTAAGCACATGGCATTGCAACAGAGTAGATACACTCCAGGACATTATATGCATGTTGTACCCATATCACAGGCCAAGTTAGAGCAAGGACCTTGTGGGGTGAAGAGGATTCATCATCTTTCTGCAAGTCTTCTGAAGAACTGCCTTGACATGTTCCACATATTGGGTATCATTGACATCAAGTTTATTGGCCTTTACATTGCTCTATGAGGTTCTTGTTGATATATCAGTGCAATTATATCTGACATGCATGGAAGACAACTAGTAGTTAGATTTATGTAATGAGTGTCTGTAGGAGACGACATAAATAGTAGGACTGGGGTTAACTAGCAGCAACAGGTCTCATAAACTAAAGGGAGAACATGTATGAAAGCTACGAGAATATGTATCGTTTGTACTTAGATTAACTAGATGGCACACAAAAGTATTAAAGAACAACATAGGTAATACTAGAAGTGGTATAATACTATAATCACCAGCCTGTGGGATAGCATTGGCTGATGGATGATAACTATGGAACAGCGTTACCTAAAGAACAAGTATCTTAGCTGAACAATGGAACAACGTGAACTCCTGAACAAGACCCGTAAAAGATCAGCATTAACATAGTGTGAAATGTGATGATCTATTTTCCATGCATAGATGAATAACAAAGCCATAAATGTTGCAGACAAGTAAGATGAGGGTACAACCTATCTGGCTGCCATCCATAGGAGTGAGCATCATGTGCTAACTTGTTGATGGCCCTGCAGATGTTGTGGCTGTCCATGTCGGGCACACGCATTCAATGCAGGGAACTGTTGAGTGGGGACTATAGCTCCCTTCTGGTGTATGCTTCCCTTGTTGGAGCAGTCATGTGAGTCGGAAGACGGTGTGTCCAAGATGCAGATAGCACATAATGTTAAGAACGACATATCTCTTTGATCCAAGAAATACACTAAGAGATCAACAACAAGGTACGAGAGTGGTCACACGCCTATTGATCAAGACTAAATTGGGGTCACACGATTTTATTTTATTTTGGTATCGTCTGATTCACGCCGGATGGCTTGATGGCCATCTTGTGCCTCCCGCCGACACTGCTCGTAATCTTCCCGAAGAGCCAACGACCAATGGCAGAGCAGCCTGCCTCCGCCGTTCATGGCCCCGCCAAAACCCCGCCTCGCCCCCACCAAGATCGCTGTGGTTGCGCCGCCTCGGACCAATCCACAAAGACTCCCGTCATCCAGATCCGGTGGTGGCAGTACCTTCAACCCATGCAACTCTAAAAGATAGCCATCTAAGCGCCGCTCATGGGCGAACTTGCGGCCTCAAGACTTACGTTAGACACCAGCCCACCGGCAGCCTAGGAGCTCCGCCGCCGAGGGGTGCTTCCCATTGGGAATCGATTGGCCCGTAATAAAAATTCAGACAACCGACACCTAAATAAAGTGATTTGAGATGAGGGTGCGACCTATCCGGCGGCATGGTGAAGTAGGCAGGTCCACCGCCGAGTCGGTGAGGCCGGGCGCGGTTGCGGTGGTGACCGGCAGTGGAAACAACGATGTCGCGACGGTTGACGGCTACGCTGAAGCAGCGCCAGGACTGGACGGACCCGGTTGGAGCCGCCCGCACCGTGAACAATGGTGGGGTGAGTCGGCTCCGGACGGTTCACGCTGCCGCTGCCGAGGCAGCACCAAAGAACACGGAGTAAGAGGCGACGGCCCAAAGGCACGACGGCAAATGGACAGCGTCTCCGGCATTAGGGAGGAGGGCGGCTGTGAAATTGGTGCGGTGGGGGTGCCATGGAGGTGGGGCTGAGGTTTCATGCTCGGGAGAAGGTGATTTGATGCCCACGAGGTATGAATGGGGGGGATTGGGAGGGGAGTGGAACCATGTCTTACGGACTCATTTGTCTGAAATGTGAGGGGGAGTTACAGTTCTACCCTTGCCTATAGGCTTCTCGGCTTGGGTCTGTGTACTGAGGGTCGGGGATAGTAGAGTAACTTTGCTTCTCCCCAAATAGTGGGCGGGAGCGATTTCAGGCGAGGAGGGCGTGTTTTGAACTATAGTGGGCGCGAGCGATTTAGGGCGAGGAGAGCGTGTTTTGAAATAGTGTGCGCGAGCTATTTCGGGCGAGGAGAGCGTGTTTTTCCGACCATGATTTATGAATTATTTGGCACATGTCATTTCGGCCGAGGAGAAGGCGTGCTTGGATAAAGTTACGAACCTACCCTCGATGTACAACGGGCCAATTAATGCGTGTCCCACATAGGACAGTAATTTCGCGTCTCCCATTTATTTTCTCAGGCGAATTCCACCCAGCAGAGAGGATGTTTAACAGTTCGTTTAAATTTTGGGAGAACGAGCATCCACATGTACCTTACCAAGTCGATTCGAATCAAATTTTTAAATATTAGCTTGCCACTTCTTTTTTAGATGGAGAGATGATGCTCGGGAGTAATGTGTTTTTACATGCTCGTTGCTAGCGATTTACTATATGACAAATAGTTGACCCACTCAAAAACACGAATCAAACCCAAAATGAAATATCTCGATTCAACGAAATAGCTCGTTCAGTAGGTCAAAATAGTGAACTAAATCCAAAATTGAACACCTCAATCGAGTAGCATGTTGTACAATATTGTAGTACTCCATGAACATGTTGAAAGTCAAATTAATAAACTTGTTTGATATACGCATATATCTGTTCATGTGTGGATTGCAGACAACATGTTCTCCAATTTAAATATTTGAATGCAAGTTTATATTGAAACATGGTTTATATCAGTCTTTGATGCATAAAATGCGACCTCCCCCTCTCCCGCACTCCTGCTCTCTCTCTCTCTCTCTCTCTCCCTCTCTCTCTCACCAACAATCTTCAATTCTGTCGCACGCATCTGACACAAAAACCTTGTTGGTCCCTCTCCCTTCTCTCCATCTCTCTCTCTCTCTCTCTCTCTTTGTGTGTGTGTGTGTTGGGGGGGGGATCTTTCTAGTTCGCATGCATATCTTGGGTGCACTCATCGTACACACACAAATTCCTTGGCTCTTTGCCCGTAACTCTCTCACGCACCACTATGTCGTCTCGGAGCTCTTCCCCCCCTCTCTCAAACTCTCCATCCACCTAGGTCACACATACACATGCGTGTCTCACTCGCAATCGATAGGCCCATCTAAAACTCTGTCTCTCTCCCTCGTTCTCTCTCCATCTCACACGCACACACACACAATCTCATGCCCAACTAGCTAAGTATGATGGTCTCTCACTCAATTGTAGGCACACGCAGTCCCCCCTATATGTATATGACTAGCTAATCTTAGTCTCCATCACAAACATGTGCATGGTCTATCTCGATTTCTCTCAGTGCATCTTTCTATCGCGCAAGCACTCCCTAGATATAACACCCATATAGTCCCCTCACGATCTCGTGGTGATCTCTCTATCACAAACACACCCTCTCTCCCTCCCCTGCAAGGCCCATGCCATCGATGTGTCCCTCTCGACCTTTTTTCCTTGTTGGCCAGACCTCTATTGGACATGTGCTGTGGGTGTCTCTCTCCGTTGCAAACAATCACACACTAGGTATCTTCGTGTATCTCCTCGCCTCGCTTTTCCATCTCGGAGATGCATGCGTGATATGTTCGCATAAGAAACGAAAAAACACACTCTTTCTCTAATTTATCATTTGTTGTCACTTTCTCTTTCACACACATACTCCTTTTGCACACTTACTCATTCTCCTTCACACGCACTTGATCTGTCTCGACCGAGGCACACTCCTCGGTCCATAGCATATAGATTTATTGAAAAGTCAAACATCACAAAGTTTGACCATGTACGTGGAGAAAAAGAATTACATCTAGTACGGCAAACATATACCATTAGATTCACCATGAGATGTAGTTTTGTATGATGTATCTTTGGTATTGTAGATATAAATAACATTTTCGTAAACCTGATCAAAGTTTCCAAAGTTTGACTTCTAAAAAATTTACATGCACTGCATTATCGAGCGGATGGAATATCTCTTTCCCCCTCTCAGCTATCTCGACGCACCACTCACCCTTATCGGGCTCCTCAATCTCTCTCAAACTTTATTGGTCAGTTTGGTTCGTGACTGACCCTCATGCCTTGATGGCCGGTATCGCCGTGTGGATGTGAAATGTAAAATATTTCTGCCGGCCAGCTTGTGTGGTGTCAAGCGTTTGGTTCATGCCCGCCAAGCAAAGCATCAAAGTCCCATCAATCAATCCATGCATCAATTATGTAATGCTAATATCCATCAATGTTGTCTTTAGCCTCGTGGCCGCATTTACGACCTGTGCACGGCCAGGCGTTAATCGGTCGCTTTGGGCCAAAGCTACTTGCGTGAGTCTGGAGTTCAGCCAGGGCTAATTAAAGTGCAAGGAACCCAGGCCAAAGCGGGCTTTCTTTTTCACAGGGTAGCAACCAAACAAGCGTGCATGAAATCCAGCCACAACCCTGTGGCTGTGCAAAAGATGCTCAGACGCAAGACAAACCGGCCTTATATCTCCCTGGTTCACACATACACATGTCTTCGGCCAAGGCTTATACATATAGACCCATCCAACACTCTCCGCCCTTGGTCTCTCTCCATGTGACACGCACCCCCCTAAGTACCATAATCCCTCACTCCATCATAGGCTCTGTTTGGATCCATGGGTTAGAGTTAGTTTGGGTTAGTTTGGAGTCAACTAACCCAAAAAGATCCAAACATGAGGGTTAGTTTGGGTTAGATGCATCTAACCCATCCAAAAATAACCCATCCAAGAGGTGCTTATTTGGGTTAGTTCTTCTCGGGACCACTAATAAACACTTTTTCTCTCGCTCTCCCAGCAGATCCTCCCCACTTCCTCGAAGCTTCTCGTCCTCTCCTCCCTCCCTCTCACACCGCCTCGTGAAGGTGCCTCGCCGTATCCGCCTCCATCTAACCCTGCCATCCAAACACCTCTTTACTTAGAGTTAGTTCAGGGTTAGTTCAGGGTTAGAATCTAACTCTAACCTCTAACTGAGTTAGAGTATCCAAACAGGGCCATAGGCACAAGCACTCCCCCCCCTAAGGCCCTGTTTGGATACTCTAACACAGTTAGAGTTAGAGTTATTTTCTAACCCACTCTGGCCCTGTTTGGATACTCTAACTCAGTTAGAGGTTAGAGTTAGATTTTAACCCTGAACTAATCCTGAACTAACTCTAGCCAAAGAGGTGTTTGGATGAGAGGGTTAGATGGAGCACAGATACAGTGAGGCGTCTTCACGGGCGGTGCAAGAGGGAGGGTGGGAGAGGAAGAGAAGCTTCGAGAAGGTGAGGATGGATCTGCTACGGGGAGAGCGAGAGAAAAAGATCTCTTTTAGTGGTCCAAAAAGAACTTACCCAAATAAGCACCTCTTGGGTGGGTTAGATATTTTCAATGAGTTAGATGCATCTAACCCAAACTAACTCACTTGTTTGGATATTTTTGGGTTAGTTGAGTCCAAACTAACCCAGACTAACTCTAACCCATGGAACCAAACAAGGCCTCTAACTCAAATAAGCACATCTCCACCGGGATAGTTGGGTTAGATGGAACTAACCCACTCTAACCCTCCCTGTTTGGATACTTTTGGGTTATTTGAGCCCCCAACTAACCCAAACTAGATCTAACCCCATGATCCAAACATGTATGATTATCTCTTACTAGCCATCAGGAACACACGTATTGTCTCCTTCCATCCATACGTCTATCTCGATATCTCTCGAGACATCTTCTATCGCGCACACACCTTGTCACTCGATCTCCCACCCATGTAGTCCCATCACATCTCCAGGGGATCTCTCTATGACAAACATACACTCTCTCCTCCCCATGTCTGCATTTTCTCCGTACGTCTCTCTCGACCTCTCTCCCTTGTTTGTCGACCCCTCTTGGCCACGTGCTAGGGGTCTTGCTCTCTCGGCCCAAACAACCACACACTATCTCCTCACCTTGCCTCCGTTGTCGAAGATGCATGTGTGATATGTTTGCATAAGACACGCATGCTTTTTCTCTACTTTTATCGTGTGTTGTCCATGTCTCTTTCACACACGCACACACACTTTTTTCACTCTCTCTCTCTCTCTCCCTCTCTAGTTAGGGACTCTGTCATGTCCATAAGCATATGGATGTTGTGAATAGTCAAACCTCAGAAAAGTTTTACCAGGTATATGTGGAGAAAAACATTTACATCTGGAACGATCATTAGATTCATCACACCATGTACTTACTTCATACTATCATTTATCTTTGGTATTGTAGATATAAGTAATTTCTTTATAAACTTGGTCAAAGTCTCAAAAGTTTGACTTAAAAAAAATGTTGGAACTACATTATTGAACGGAGGGAGTAGCTCTTTCTCTCTCTCTGCTATCTCTCACGGGCCTCCCCTCTCACTCGAACTCTCTATACCGACGGATTATACGCTCACCGTGTCGTTGTATAGCTCCAGATATTGTTTAGTTGACCGGTCAACCAATCCACATGCTGCCTTGTCACCGTGTTACAGATCTTCGTGTGCTGGCCCATGTGGCAGTGGGTGAAAATAAGTAAACTAGAGGCCCATCGACACGCGGTGAAGTAAACCACTGGGTAGCACCCGCATGCTAGTAAATTGAGGGCGACCGAGGACAAACTTCTTGCACGCGAAGGACGACTCACAAGACAATTCACCATGCTGGGCGGCATGCATGTATGACGACTCGCACATCCAGCACACAACACACACCAACACACGTGTACACCGGCGTCGCCGCCGGTTGAGATGGACGGCGAGGCAGCCAACAAGCGGAGGCGGCTCGAGCCAAAACCGCATCCGGCGAGCCTGGACTTCATCAGCAACCTCCCCGACGACATGCTGCTCGTCATCATCGGACTCCTCCCCACCAAATCTGCCGTGCGGACCGCCCTGCTCTCCCGGCGGTGGCACTCCCTTTGGTGCTGCGTCCCCCTCAACCTCACCATCGACAGCTGCCTCTGTGACGGGGATTGCAAACGCATGGCCGCAGTCTCCAAGATCCTTTCATCGCACCCTGGGCCAGCCAGACGCCTTGACATCCGCATGTTCAGTACCAACTGCAAGGTCCAACCCAAGTTCGACGAGTGGTTCTTATCCCCCGCCCTAGATCAGCTCGACGAGCTCATCTTTGAAGCTGGACGATGTCGCTCTCTACTGCCGTCCGCGCTCCGCCTCACGCCAACGCTGCGCCACGCCAGCTTCAGCTCCTTCTATCTTCCCTAGATTAATGCCGCGCCCGCCCTTCTTCTCCCTCAACTCAAGCAGCTCGACCTCTTCGACGTTGTCATCTCGAAGAAGGCTATGGAGCACCTGCTCCGCAGCTGTACTGCGCTTGAGTACCTTTGTCTTGAGCAGATCCACATGTTCATTAGCCTCCACAGCGCCTCGACGAATCTCCGATGGATTTATGTCTCTTGCTGGCCCCGCAACAAGACATCAATTGGGAAGAGATCACTCCAGCTGTTCCATGTTATGGTCATTGAGAATGCGCCTTTCCTTGAGAGATTGCTTGTATCGGATCTAGAAGGTCCAACAAAAACGCGCCGAAATTGACAAATTGGTGTACTGCTCCGCCAAATTCTCCGAACTCTTTATTGGATCCGTAATCGCTCGTGTACATCACTCATCTTCTTCTCCGTCTTCTTGAAATTCACATTTTTAAATTTCTTCTTGATGTATTTACGACCGTCCCAGAAAATGATTCCCACAAGCTTGACCCAGTCCATGCGCACAGTGAAGATCTTAGCACTAAAATCTATCGGCCCCAATCTGGATCAAGTTGTTGGATTCCTTACATGCTTTCCGTGCACGGAGAAGCTACTCATCGAGGTGAAACTTCTTTCCTATAAGTAAACGGTAATCACAACGTAGCTCAAGTTTTTCGTAATTTTCCCAAATTACGATGACAAGTGTAGTGTTCAAAACTGCATCTATGCACTGCACCGAAAGAAATGCTTTTAGTATTTTTTTTCTCACGTGATCACCTGCATCGTTTTTATGCTGTACTACTATAGTAGCCTAGCTAGTCATAGTGGAAAGTAACTTAGACTACTCCAGCAACTCTATGGTTACCCTAAGAGCAAGTACTACCTCCGTCCTAGTTTACTCTTCCAATTTTGTAGTATCAAAATTTGACCATAGATTTAACTGACAAAATGTTAATGCATGTCACTAAGTACTATATCGTCGGATTCAGATTTGAACATAATTTCAAATGGTGTAATTTTAGTGACATGCATTGGCATTTTCTTAGGTAAATCTATGGTCAAAATTTTATACTAAATATTTAGAATATTTTCCGTCTCTAAAATTCTTGTCTTACATTTGTTTAGATACGGATGTATCTAACACTAAAATGTAACTAGATACATACGTACTTAGACAAATTTAAGACAAGAATTTTGGGACGGAGGGAGTACAAAATTGGGCTATGTAGGCCAAAACATGTGCCAAATTCACTTGTGATGCATTTGGCATCGATGCCCCTCCATTGCTCACCTGGTTCCCCAATCTGGATCACCTACTTTGCTCCGGTGCCAAATTAACTCACGCAATGAAAAAACACTACGTGGGAGAGAGAGAGAGAGAGAGAGGACTGAGGCAATAAAAAACACTTGTTTGGGAGAGTGAGAGGCTGGTGTAGTTGGTTTGATTGATTTGTTTATACATGTGGGTCTGTGTGCACAGTGGTGCCAACTCTGTCACATCGCGAGAGCGGTGCCAAAATATTTTGATTTGACAGCGATGCGTATTATGTGGCATACTTTTGTGAAATATGGCATCGGCCACATAGTGGAAGGCAACAAATGCCCAAGATCTTCACGTGCTCCTAGTTAAATGAGAGGAAACAGAAAGAGAGAGAGAGAGAGAGAGAGAGTGAAAAAATATCACTAGCCAGCCAACCCTATCGTATGAGCGAATGATATTGGTACCTCTTGATGACACGGCAATCTTATGCAGCCAGATGCTCTAATATGTTCTCTTATTTTGCAGATAAAAAAGACTCGAAAGTGAAAAATGTGATGCACTATAACAATCTCATCGAATGCCTTGATCTCCATCTTACAGAAATTGATTTGATCGACTACCGAGGCAGCACATCTGAGATTAAATTGGCTGTGTTCTTTATCCCGGAGGCAAGTGTGCTCAAGGTAATGAGGTTTGGCGTTCTCTGGCGCAACAATGAATGGCGTCTTGATCACCGCATAGCGTCTAAGCTTAAATGACAAAGTCTCCGCAGAAGCTGAATTTGTTTTTGAAACATCAAGTGGCCAGAGACTCGAAAACTTATTTGCCCATTAGTAACTTGTCAGGGCAGTGGATTTTAGTTTGTACAATAATGCTGCATCCACCTAAAGTAACGAAAGTTCTTACGTAAACTTCCTAGTAATTCCCTCTTCGTAGGTGCAGCATTACTCCTAACATTTGTAATATCTGTATGAAACTTGTAATATGGCCGTGTCCTATTCCTGCCTTTTCAAAATCCTGCGAATCAAATAGGTCCTGAGTTGGTGATGATGTTGTGCCTCCCATCTTTCACCAATAGCCGTCGGATCTAGATCTGACGCATACAAACCAAGCTTCTCCATTTTTGCAAAAAGATGCCCCCACTTGTTCCCTATTTACAAACAACTCCTTGTCTCTCACAATCAGCCTTATCTCCTCCCCACCACATCTAGAAGGCCATGGAAAAATCTAGCGCAATGGCCGCTGCCGGAGCCGTCCACCCCCAATCTTGGTGTTCCGTGCAACGCACGGGCATCTACACACGGGAAATTATGTCGAACATGGCTAGTTGTAAGCAGGCTAGCTCTACAACCATGATGATAGTGACTGCAGATGGTGAGGATGACTATGGTATGCCGAACACGGCGCCTATACTCAGGTGTCATCTTCAAGCAGGTCTTGTCACTTCACCGTGAGGAGTAGCACGTAATAATTTGACCAACGGGTAGTACAAAGGTTAGTACTCCTACTACTACATTGGTATTACTACTACTAGTAATAGTAGCACCACCGTCTGGATTTAGGAGTACTACCACGTCCATCTGGATTTTAGTATTTGACTAGCAATATCTAGAAATGCATGTCACAAAAAATGTACTACTCCCTCTGTAAATAAATACATGGTGTTTTATTCCTATCGATGAGAGAACTTAATGTTTTTTTTTGCTAACTAGAGTACTAGTAGGATTACATGCAATGAACTAAACACTGCATGTCATGTTTGGTAGTCTCAAGTCATTGAAAGCATGCACAGCCCACATCTCTCATTGGTTGATATGTCATGAAATAAGAAACAAGGAGGGAGTTAATGCACTGTGCCTAAGTGTTTTGGGATTATTTGGTTTTCGTAAGGTGACTTACACAACATTTTTGTTTACATGCATTAACATTTTATTAGTTAGATCAAAGGTCAAAACTTGGCGCAAAATGCAAAGGGGACCAATAAACCAAAGAACATCAAACTTCTCTCGTTTGGCCCCAACTAGAGGTCCGTGAGATGACTATACTGCACCGGCACGGAGGGGGACGTAGCTTCATTGACTTACGACAACTGCCTTTGGGTGAATGACACGTGGGCCCAGGGGGTGGCTGGCCCACCTATCATACAACCAAAGGCAGGTGCAGTAGAGGGCCGAGGAGTAGTACGAAATCCTACGCACCTACGAACACTAACCAAGGGCAAGAGTGATCACTCGAATCACAAGATCAGTTGACTAGAAGCTAAGCTAGACCCATGGAGGCGATGAGCGCGAGCATCAGCCGGCTGTGCCAGATGGTCCACGACGCCACTGCGGCCCAAGACCGAGGAACGTCTCTGTAGTATTGCTTGAGGCCGCCAGGCGAGGCACCGCTTGACGACAACCGTCTCCTTGTTCGAAGAGGTCCTCGTCGGTTTCCTCGACAAGTTCACCGTCGTCAAGAAGCTCACGAACGACTTTGATGTAAGCCTCCAGCCGACGCACCCAGGCTCTGCGATGCGTGCCACCCTCAACGGACACTATGGTGACAACCTCTTCGACGCACTGGTGGCCCTGCGACTGCCCACCGTCGTGCCGAAGAATGTCCACCTCGAGGTCGCGCTTCCAAGCGCCAGCGCAAAGCAAGACACCATCGACATAATCACCCACGTCTACGCGCAAATCATCCACAAGGACTACTGCAGTAAAAGGAGGACGATAGGACGCTGGCCTTCTTGGACCGCAGAGCAACCTTGGACGACACTGTTCAGAAGCACATTGAGCTCGCCGCCAATGCCGCTGCTCCTCGCACGTTGGTTGGTGACCCGCCACACTAAGGCGTGAGGATGTCGTTGATGGATCCGTATGTATTTTTATCTTTCCGTCAAATCCATGTAATAGTATATGATACTACAGTAATTATCTTACCTTTCGCATCAACTTCATGATTTTCGTACGTACTCCATGCATGAACGGCGCCAGAACCAAACTTCTAATTACTCCAGGCAAAATCGTTATTTTCTATCTATCGGTCGCGCCATGCAGCAGAACCAAATTTTACAAGTTACGAGTTCAAAAGGAAAAGCCTGCCGCGTTCGTGTCGCACCCCCACACGATTGGTCCGGCACGCCGCTCAAGCGGGAATGCGTGCGGTGTTGCATTTTCACTTACAAGTGGGACCGCAGTTGACCAAACCGACTATCGGCAAACCCCCACCCCGCCCACCGTGCGATGGCTCAGAAAACAGGAGGGAGAAGAGATGGCTGTAGCACGGACTCCAAGAAAATTCGTGTCGGATGGGACTCATGTGGGTGGCGTGTGCCGTACTACTAGATGTGAATGCTAGTTATGGCCCATGCCACCCCACTATATCGAGCCTATATCGAGGTATGTAGAACAAATTTCCTGCAGTCTGTGTCACCCTCCTCTATCTCTCTTCTCAGCCAGCCAGCGGACACGCGGAGCCAATCGTCTGTTTGCTCACATGCGGTCCCACATGTCAGTGAATACGCAAGCGGACCCACTGAACCTGCACATCTTTCACCTCGACGTGCTGGTGATGAAAAACAAATCCAAGAAAGATCTTCGGTGGCTGCTTTTGGAGTTACTCAAGAGTAGTAAGATTCTATTTATAGTTTAACCCAAGATGCACATCTCGTGGCTTCAACTACCACTCTATTTTCTTTCATGACATGACCTGGATGCTGGATGTCCCACGTGTCGGCAAAAGGAGGAAGAACCCGACCAAATCTTTGGTTGTGCTCTCGGATTAGACTAGTTGTGCTAACTTAAATTTTTATTAGGTATTCCTCCGTTCCAAAATACTTGACTTCCATTTGTCCAAAAATGGATGTACCTATATACTAAAACAGGTCTAGATACATATATATTTTGACAAATAGAAGGCATGTATTGTGCAACGGAGGGAGTAGAATGGATGCAAGTTTTTGTATTGCGAAGAAGAGTACATCCATATATTGATAGAGCGCAATTTAGTAGATGTTCTATCACTTTTAGCTAGCACAGAGGCTAGAGAAGAGATTAGTGCACTTGTTGCTACTCCTACTAGAATAGAGGCTAGACATGAGACTAGATGCGAGGAAGCAACGTCTACTTCTTTACACTCGATGAAGAAAGAAGCACGCAAGATCGAGCCTCCGCAGATCAACAATGAATGCATCGAGAAGGCACTAATCCAACTTACAGGAGTAGTGAAATGTATTCTCGTTGTTCTTGTTTTCTTTGGTCTTTCTTTTCTAGTCAAAATTATCGTTGGAGTTCGTGCAAAATGGAGGTCTGTTTGGGGTCGTGCGTTGGAGTTGGCCTTACAAGTGGGACCGCAGTTAAGGAAACCGACTATCAGCAAACCCCCACCTCGCCCGCCGCGCGATGGCTGAGTTAGAGGAACGATGAGGTTGAAAGATTGCTCTAGCACGGACTCTAGGAAATATGGTGTCAGATGGAAGTCGTGCTGGTGGCGTGTGTTGTACTCCTGGACGTGAATGCTTGGGGTGGCCCATGCCACCTTACTACTCCTACTACTTACTATATAGTACTAGTATCGAGGATTCGAGGTGCTGGTTACATACAATATGGCTACAGTAAAAAGACCCGCACGACGCGCGAAGCATGTGAAGCTAGTACAAATACTAGTGTACTACTATTGTTGATTGGCATCATCCAATAACCTGTTGCAATGCACGTACAATTATGTATTCGTAAAATATTTTTTGCCTCGTCGCACCACTCACTCAGAGAAGCGACTCGAAAGCCATTCATAAATTTAGTAAGTTTATCACAGGCATATCATTTTATTACATACAACAGGTCATCAACCCACATCGGCAACGAGGATACATTATAAATACTAAAGTTTTCACCACACAACAAATAACAAGCAATGAAATGAACTTCAACTCAACCATTCCTCGGTGTTGGAACGCTTGCTTTGAACCACAAGTGATTCTCTCGACGGGCCATCCATTGTCGATCTGGATATCAACGCAGGATCGATCATCCAGCTGAAGCGGCCTACTATATCAAGATTGTGGTAGGGAACCACCCAAATGTCCAAGGTATAGACACAGTTGCTTCTCATAAATGGTAGTAATGTTGTGTCAACAGCAGTTGGATCGCCTTTCACCATCATTGGATAGTTTTGCCCAAGGAAGAGCGAGTTTTCTACAAGACTATCAATTCTGTACCAGGGAGAAGGAGTTGGTGCTACCACACTAGTATCCATCCCGAATACCATGCAACGGGTGTTGGAATAGGTCCGGAGAGTGCGACCATGGGAGACTACACCTGCTTCCTTAGCAGTAACATCATCATTGGGCTGTATACACACAAGAAGAGGTGATCCATCGGAATTAGTTGCCAGGCGCCAAAGATTATACGGGCGCTTCTCGTCCTCATGCTCGTGATCATCACCATCGTCATCTCGCCCTTGGTTATAAAAATTTTCAAGTATAGGTGGTGGAATGTTCACAGGACCTTGGAAACACAAGAAGAAGGTTAATTAGTAAAGCAAAACTTGCTAACCCACATGCATGTGGATGAAACAATTATAATTACGGCGGAAGACAAACGTACCGAAACTACGAGGATGCCATGCAAAAACAGTGCCACGAGTGGTGGCAGCAAACACAAGGCCCTCGTATTGAATTGCATCACAGTACTTATCCGTGTACATAAACTGATTTTTGAGCAATATCCATCGAGTCAAACCACCAAGTACGGCAACGAACTTGTCGAAGATAGCAACAACTTCATAGTTGTTGTAATTCCAAGAGCGGTTGGGAACTCGGCAAATTGCTATCTTCCGTAGAAGACAGTCACCATGATTGTATTTGAACGTGTGTACAATTCCGGTGTGCTCAACCTCTGGGCAGTCTGCTGAGATTTTTGGAAGTGGAACCCGGTCACGAATGTACACATTCACAAGTTCCCACTCGCAGTTGGACCCAATGTAAACAACCCAATCTCCATTTGCGCCTGCCCAAGCCTTGCCCTCAAGCGATGGCATCTTAACATCATACGTATCATTATCAAGCGGCATCAACTTGCATAGGGCGAGGCCTCCGTCGTGCCGGCGCCAGTCATCAGGGTCACGACGAAGAAGATATGGGAGATCAAACCGCTCCTTGACTCTTGGGTTCCTTGTAATGATGTTATTAGTTGAGTCGAGAATGGGCTTGAACGAACCTGCCATGCTAGCCGAGGTGATGACATCGCACCGATCAATGAGTTCCTCCACCACGCCATATTTTAGATCGGGCAAGAATAACGGGTCGCTTCCGCCTGTTCCTCCATGGAGAAGACGATTGAACAATGGCGTAAGAAAGGGTGAAGGGCTGAAGGAAAATGGAGGAGGGAGAGGAAGAGCGTCGATGCGAGTTCCAAATCGAGAGGGAAAGGCGAAGAATCGTGGACGGTTGCCGCTTGCCACGGTTCATGAAGAGGCGCCTGCCTACACGTCCGCTCGAAATACTCCTACTACTCGCCTCGCCTCACCGATATGTTGAACGGGACCACATGTCAACGAAACATGGTGTGTAATTTCTCGTGCAAAATGCGATCTGGCTGCGTTGGCCCGAGGTGCCACATTAGTTATTGACCTTTATTTTTTTAATGGCGTGCCGTCCAGTTTTGAAGCACGACTAACTGGTACTGTACGCAGAGAAAATATAAACTCTACCACTATTCCACCTCCAGTAGTAGTATAAAAAAGATATATAGGCTGGAGCTTCAGCGCTTTCTTGCCAAGGGCTGCCCACTTGCTTCTCACACTACCAACCTCTCTCAAGATCTAAAAAAGACGGCCCCTCTCTCCCTCCTCACCAGTGGTCACAGATCCGCCGGGAAAGAAAAGGACGTGCAGCATTGACTCACTCATCGTCGGCGAGCGAGGTCACGCACTGACTACAAGGACGTCCTCTCAGACCTAGCGCCCGCGCGGGATGGCCTCCGTCCCCATGCTCGCTGCCATAGTGTGTGTGGAGGACGACGACCACGAGCGAAGCCACTTCCAGCCGACCCTCAGGTATGCTACCTCTTTTCGAACCATACCCTTGTTCTATTGCCCCATCTGCCACGTCGTTGCATGTGGATCTTTTTCCACTCCACCATCTTCCAAATTTGCTATCCTCTGCTTCACTGGCCACCTGCATTTAAAAACCATAATTTGCACTATAAAGGAAACCCTACATCATGCAGACTAATCCATGTCTGGGTTGAATAAGGAAAGGAAGGGAGACTATACTGTCCAAGAGAGTAGGCATCGAACCCGCATCTAGGTTGAAAAGGGGAAAATCAGTAGCTAAGGAACGAGTCTCGTGTCTCTTGGTTGAAGAAGGGTAGAAAGGCATGACAACACAATAGAGAATGACCAGGTCGATCGGTTTGTTGTCCTCACATAGGAAAAAGGTGTCGGTGCCTAATCGTCCGAATGGGCCTCCCATGCTCTTATTGCCACTTTTTTGTCTGTTAGTATAACGTCGCCAGTCAAGTCAAGCAATGCTACTGCTAAAGTGATGCCACATTTAACTAATGTCACTCTCGCCTAATGCCACCGATAAATTTAAGCAATGCCATTTAATGTCACCGGATTATTTCAGGGTTAGCTGTTGATTGTGGATGTATTAAAGATTTTTCAGCTAAGGCATTCTAATGTTGTTGCACAGCCAAAGATACCAATGATGAAACTTGTTACTACCTTCAGATTTTTGCAATCAAGTTAATGCTTATAGATTACATACCTCACTTTCATGAGATAAGTTAATTTTTTTGTACAGTGTCACCAAAATGCCAAGGCTACTGATGTCATTTTTTTATTTTGGTTAAACCGCATGCATAATTATGAAGACAAGAGGAAAGGTCAAGAGTGGGCACCTCCTCCTCCGGCTATTCTCTTGATTCGTTCGATCAAGTTTTTATGTTTGATCGATTATCAAGATTGGGATAGCAATTTTTAAGGTCCCCCCGAGTTCGAAATGATATTTACCTTGGAGGTACATGGTTTGCAATTTTTCTATACTGTCATTAGTTAATAATGCTAGTTACCTTCAGACTTTTGTATTTGGTTTAATGCTCATGCACAGCTAGTATACCAATGCTGAAACTTGTTACCTTTACATTTTGTATTGTTAATTCTTATGGAAACCTTCTAGTGCTAGAGTTTATTGAAATCTGTTCACTAAAACCATTGTACTGTACCCTGTAATAAACTAACTACTCTACTGTTGCACTAGCCACTGGATTAGTGTATATTTGTAGTATTCGAATGGTGTTGCATTAGCGTATGGACATAAATAAAGTGTGGCAAGCTTTCCCAGATATGTGCTCAAGAAAACTACTACCTGTTTTTCGAAATACTAGACATTTGGGTACTTTAAATTGAACCGTGAAAACATCTTATATTAAGGAACAGAGGGTGTAGAGTTCACTCAAATTATCCCGGTAAAACTAGTCACACCTTTGTTAAAATTAATGTTCATTATGTTATCGGAGGAGGTCCAGTATGTTTGTCTCTAATGCCCGCCGACTACATACCCGACATCATGATGTAATGTTAAGTCATTTCCTTTGTATGCAGTGTCACTGAATTGTCATGGTGGTGATGGCATTTTATTTTAGTAGAACTGCACAAAATTTGCTTAAAAGAAGAGGAAAGGTCAGGAATGGCTCAGTTTTTCAGAAAAAACTATGTATGCCTTCCTGACATCAGCCGCTGTTGCTTTATTTAGTCCTTCAAACAGGTGGTTAGAAACAGTCTTGCTACCTTTTCCCATTAAGAAATTGGAATGCTTATATTTGTGAGTCTATGCTTCAACTAGTGCCACTTTTGTAGTAATCACACTTTCAATACCTATGCAAACAGGGATGCTCGATTTTAGTGGAACTGCACAAAAAGTCCAACTGGTTCAACATTAGGAGCATGTTTTTTCCAAACCTTTATATCCAATTGGTGGCACTATGAGCTGTTCATTACGAAGGTCATTGTTTGCTACTATCTTGCTACTCTTTCTGTACTGTCATTGGATAGTAATACTAGTGGTTTGCATGCGAATTTATTGGCAGGCTGGACCTACATTGGAGGTGCAGGACGGGATTCAATGATTGGATGCTCAGTTTCGGTTGTATTGATTTCACCTCTTCCATCACTGTGAACATGGTGTGGTATATGTTTACTAGCTGCTTGATATTTGTGCAGACATAGATGTCTGCCCGTTGCTATTTTGGTTGAACTGCACAAGAGAATAGTATAGTCACTGCATGTAGTGCCATTTGAAAATAGACACAAAGATTGGATAGTCACTTCATGGACTGCGTAAAAGTAGTACCGTACTATTTATCGCCAACACTAGGTGCTTCATTGCGTTGGTCTGATTATACAATGGGCATAATTTTGCCTAAGTTAAAGTTTGTATTCGAAAATAGTCTCAAGGGTGTGATCGAGAGAAGACCAAATCATATTGCAAAGGATGTTCCTCCATCATGTGTGGTTCATTCTCATGGTTCCAAATTGTTGGTGAAACCACTTACGCTTGCAAGAGGAATTGTAGACTTCACAAACAAATTGGTCTTTTCGGTCTATCTTGAATGTTGGCCAAGAGAAGCATCCATGTTAGTAGGAAGAACAGATGTTTTTTCTAGATCTTTGCTTTTGGAGCTACATATTTGTATATGATTTGTGAATCATTGAGATGCATTAACATGTTGATCTTATGTATGGGAATTGTACTAGTTAGTTTTAGTTGCGACGCAAGATCCGAAGTGGCTGATCTTTGCTTTTGGAGCTACATATTTGTATATGATCTGTGAATCATTGAGATGCATTAACAGTTACTTATTTCTGTTCGCTCAGTGTTTACAAGTTACCGATCAATCACTAGCTAGCCTACAAATGCGCCTCCTGGCAGTTTTATTTGTGGCCTTAAGATGCGAAGTGGCAGTTTTTGAATAAAATGCCTACTCAAGAAACTGACAAGCTACACTATCGATCCTACACGGATAAAAATGCCTACCTCTGAAGAAACTGACAAGCTACACTATCGATCCTACACGGATAAATAGCAGATCATGCACGTACTACCTCCTTTCCGGTTTGCAGGGCTCAATTCAAGAAACAACCTACTCGATCCTACACGAATAAATAGCGGATCACACACGTACTAGTACCTCCTTTCCGGTTTGCATGGCTTAATTCCAACCTCTCACCAACCAAGGTACTCCCTCCATCCGGGTCTATTAGTCCCGTGAGCAAAGCAGCAAAACCAAGGCATGGCAATAATTAACGGCATGCAGAAGTTTAAGCCTAATTAACTCCAGCGATTTAAGTGGCTGCATGCGTCTTCTCACGATTTCGTTGCATCTTTGCCAGATCGCCTGTGAGCGATTCTGTGTGTCTGCATGCAGCCGGCCGTAATTAAGGCAGCTAACTGATGCGAAAAAAGATACGCTTTAATTGTTGCAAGCTTTTTAAACCCGTGGAATCATTATTGATAAGGAGGGAGATGATTCGAGTGCACTCGTTTGACCGCCATGCCGGGCGTCACGACCCGCATCGGACGGGACGGCAGTCATAATTTCAGTTTCCCTAGTTTTCCACGGCAGTCGGGCGCGCTTAAGCCATTCTGCATTGAATTCCGATGACCGTCGCGCTACCTTCCCCTATAAGTACTGTTTCCCGGCCTTCTCCGGTGCCACCGTGACCCAACCCGCCATATCCTCATAAGCCCCAATCGGCCCGATGTCGCTCGCCACGTCCGCCATGCCCCCACCCGTCCGCGGTAGGCGACGCCGGAGGCGGTCACCGCCTGAACTAGTGTTTGGTTTTTCACCGGAAGGCAGACGGGGAGGAGGCATTCTATCTGTCTTTAGATGGCAATGCACAGATCGAGGAGTTGTTGGAGCACGACCGCATGGCGGAGGAGTAGGAGTTGTTGGAGCGCGACCGCCTGGCGGCGGAGCAGCGTATCACCGATTTGCGCCGCTAGCAGGACATGGAGCAGCAGCGCACCGATGCTCTGAGTCGCGAGCAGAGCGCCCGCAACTGGGCCGACTACGTGGAGGCCGGGCGCCGACAAGAATAGCCCCGAGGCTGTCGGGCACGCGCGCGTTCGCGACGCCGATTTTTACTACCAGCTCGTCAAGTGGGTTTCCCGCTTGGAAGTCGAAGCTTCAGTGGACCATGCCGGCATGGA
This sequence comes from Aegilops bicornis, assembly GCA_021605145.1. Lineage (NCBI taxonomy): Eukaryota > Viridiplantae > Streptophyta > Magnoliopsida > Poales > Poaceae > Aegilops > Aegilops bicornis. The sequence continues at coordinate 509,038,285 of CM038672.1, forward strand.
AAGGGCCAACGCGCGTGAACAACGCGCCCTATCACACCTCTGGCATGTCCGAGGCAAGGCGCAGGACACCGGTGCCGGCGTTTAGCGTGTACCATAGATGGCGGCCGACATCGTCTAGTTAGCTAAGAGTAAGTTAGTACTTGTACGCTACTAGAGTATTAGTGGGAGTAGATAGTTAACTTGGCTATGATGGTTGTCAATGTGGAAGTTCAGTACTCTATATGTGGATCGGACACTGTTACTTTGCTCAATGTTGAACTTTCCGCTTGAACGTATGGAATGGGCTGTTATTTTTTAAATGGGTTGTATTTGTCCTCCACGGGTTTACAGCTGACTTGTGGACCTAGCAAGTTGACGCGTACACAATCAGGAGATGATTGTACGTGGAGAGGATGACAGCAGGGACCCGCCAAGGTCATGGTAGTACGCAAGCAAGTGCCTCCTTATTTCAAGCCAATAAAAAAATGGCTCCTCCTAGTGGATTTCTGACATCAGGGTCCCATGCCATTGTCAACGTAGTCAATAAACAAGAGAATTGCACAACGAGCGGCTGACACCAGGGACCCAGCAGCTCGCCTAGTTATTTTTTTTGGGTTAATTTGATAAATGCCTCCGAGAAATGCCACTGCAATTTCCAAACTTTGAAAAATGCCATTTCATGCCATTTCTAGTGGCATTTTTCGAAGTCTGGAGTGGCGTTTTTCAAAGTTTGCAAACTCCAGTGGTGTTTTTCAAAGTTTGCAAAAATTGTAGTGGCATTTTTCAAAGTTTGGAAATTGCAGTGGCATTTTTATGAATCACCATAATTGGAGTGGCATTTATCTAATTTGTTTTTGAGATGGAAGCAGGGTGCCAACTGGGCTGTGCGGGACACTCTGGCCTATCTAGACAGCCTTTTCTTTTATGTTTACCACAGACCAGCCCAATAGTTTTTTTTCTTTCTGAAATGCTAGCCCAGTTTTTTTGTGATTTGTCAAGTAAGTCGCTTTATCAGGCTTGTTGGGCTGCAAATCTTTCAAGACGAGGAGAGCTTCATTCGGCTGGCCGAGAAAATGGCCTCTCAGTAATGAGAAATGGGTTGTACATTTTTAAAACACATCAAACCAGCAATTAGTTTCAAATATCTTTTTTTCATTTCGAGATTTTAAATTGCATTGATTTTTATGCATGGACAATTTATTGGATTTTATATTGATATACATTTATTTTTAAAATCAGTCTGAATGTGACTCGAAATTTCGGAATAAAAAACAGTTCAGACCGCACCGACATATGCAAAATTTCGTATAATTTTTTAACCGTGGCCACAATATGGGTTGTAATGCTAACAAAAAGAATATGGGCTCCAAAAAAACCCGTAAGAATTAGCAAATGGGTTGTAAACTATTTGAAATAATGGCAGATGGGTTGTATGCTATTTTCCACAGATTGGAGGCATTCCACAGATGGTTCAGATAATCGTTGGATGTCCATCCAACGGCCGTCGTCTTCTTCAATCTCTGCTTTTCCTGCTCCGGCCCGCTCAAACAAGCGCCGGTAGGACTGCCTGCTTCCCTTCCTCCTCAAGGCCACTCTTTGTCAGCAGGCCTCATCGCCCATCGTACTCCCATCACTGGCCTAGCCATCCTCTACTCACCCACAGTCCCACACTGCTGTTATTCTCCGTGACGGCAGACGAACCAAGAAACCTCGTGCAACAGACTCCCCTCCGTGTGGGAAACAATCGCCGAGTCTTCCTCGCCTCCGTGTCATTCCTTTCCTGTGCCTTGCCGTCGTCCACCGCCCTGGTGTTTCCTCGGCGTGGCATGGTCAACGTGGTCAACGACCGACATGCATCTGGTGGATCAGACGTGGAGAGGCCGATAGCTGGGTCCACGGCCGCACTCAAGGAAATGCCTCCTTATTACGCAGCAAAATAATGATTCCTCCACCGACATCCGGGACCCACCGAAAGGGCCTCTCAGATTTCAGCGAAAAACGTTATCATTACCGACAGCTCGGACCCACCAGCTATATCTTCGCACGCAAGGAAGTGCCTCCTTATTACGCCAAACAAAAAGAATGCTCTCCCTGCTAGCTGGGACCCAGTATAGTGGGCCTACTAAGTTGACGGGGACGAATGGCTTTGTCAACTTAGTCAATATGCATGATTCTAGCTCGACTGACCGTACGATGTCCATCCAACGGCCGTAGTGCTTCTTCAACCTCTGGTCTTCTCGCTCCAGCCGCCCAAAGCAGCCATTGATCGTGCCGCTTTGCTCCTGCCTCCCATGGCCGGGTCAGGTTGCTGCCATGAGGCCTCACCGCCCCCATACTACTCCCATCGCTGGCCAAGCCATCCCTCCACTCTACTCACCCATACCCCCTGTTATTCTATGGCGACGGCAGCGCAGCCAAACCAGTGAACCCTCGTAGTCCTTGCCGCGTGGCATCCACTGCCGCGTCTTCCCCGGCTCCGCGTCGTCCCCTTCCTAGGCCTCGCCGTCGTCCACCGCCGTGGTGCTCTCGGCGCGGCGTGATTAATGTGGTCAACGACCGAATTCCATCGGAAGAATACTGTACGTGGAGAGGCTGACAGCTAGGTCCACGGCAGCCGCAAGGAAGTGCCTCCTTATTAAGTGGAAAATAATTATTCCTCCACCTGACAGCAAGGACCCACCGGACGGGCCACCAGTATTTCGCGAAAAAAATGTTTGCCCCTGACTACTGGGACCCACCCGACGGGCCACCGTATTTCACGAAAAAAATGTTCCCCCTGCTGTCAGCTCGGACCCACCGGAAGTGCCTCCTTATTACGCACAAAAAAATGAATACCCCCCAACTAGCTGGGACCCACCTTGGTGGGAGGCTGACTTGTGGGCCTACTAAGTTGACGAGGACGAAGGGCTTTGTCAACTTAGTCAATATAAACGATTCTAGCTCCAAAGGATCCACGATGTCCATCCAACGGCCGTAGTGCTTCTTCAACCTCTGGTCTTCTTGCTCCACCAAAGCAGCGCCACAGTGTCAAGATGCTCCCGCCTCCCGTGGCCGGATGTGCTGCCACGGAGGCCTCACCGCCTCTACTATTCCCACCGCTGGCCAGCCTCAAGGGCGACGGCAGCCTCGCACCGCAGTAAACTAGTGAACCTCAGATTCTCTCCTCGCCGCTTCCACCGCGTCTTCCCCAGCCTCCCGTCGTCCTCTTCCTAGGCCTCGCCGTCCACCGCCCGAAAGTGCTCTCGGCGCTGCATGGTCAACATGGTCAAGGAACGACTTCCATCGGACGTGGATCAGATGTGGAGAGGCCGACAGTGGGTCCATGGCCGCAGCAAGGAAGTGCCTCCTTATTACGCCGGAAAATAATTATTCCTCCACCGACAAATGAGGACCCACCGGACGGGCCACCGTATTTCGCAAAAAAACGCTTCCCCATCGCTAGGACCCACCAGCTACACCTTCGCATCGCAAGGAAGTGCGTCCGGGCAAAAACGATTCGCCCCACGATCACCGGGACCCACCAGCCACATCTTCGCACGCAAGGAAGTGCGTCCGCAAAAACACGATTCGCCCCGATCATTGGGACCCACCAGCTACATCTTCGCACGCAATGGAAGTGCGTCCAAAAAATGATTCACCCCTCTGACTGCTGGGACCCACCAGCTACATTTTCGCACGCAAGGAAGCGCCTGACAGTCGGGACCCACCTGGTCGAAGCATATGTAGCGTTGTCGTTCTGGTCGCGAATGTGTACGTACATACTGGTCGTTGCAGAGGCGCGCACGTAGCATGTACACGTACATACAGCGGCCAGGTTGCAAGAAAGAAAATACGGCCACGTACGTACATACGGGCAGGGTCTCGAACGCCTACTCGCGCATACACGGGCGAGGGCTCGTGTACATGGCTGGGTCGGAACGGAGAAACAACGCTGGCCGTCGTGTTCATGGGGAGGCAACGGAATGCGCCGTGTTCATGGCGAGGCAACGGAATGCGCCGTGTTCATCGGGAGGCAGCGGAACGCGCGTGGCAGCCAATCGCTTGGACGTAAACGGCGATGGAAAGCGAGGCCCTAGCGGCATGAACGGAGGAAACGGTCTTGTGTTCGACCGCCACGTTAAACGGGTCCCTGATGATCGGGAGGTGTGGCGTACCGCAAAACGGAGGAAACGGACCTCCTACGGTCGAAACGGGGGTCCTGTTGATCGGGAGGGGTGTGGCGTACTGCAAAACGGAGGAAACGGACCTCCTACGGTCGAAACAGGGGTCTTGTTGATCGGGAGGGGTGTGGCGTACCGCGAAACGGACTTGTGTTGGAGCGGTACGGTCGAAACGGGGGTCCTGTTCATCGGGAGGGGTGTGGCGTACTGCAAAACGGGACTCCACGGGATACTGTTCATCTCCACCGTCGACCTCCTCCAGCCTCCACGGGCTACCGTTCATCCAGCCTCCACCGCGTGCTACTCCACTGGCTCCTGTTCAACCACCCCTCCACGGGCACCCTCCACCGCCTCTGATTCATCCAGCCCTCCACACCACGGGTCATGTTCAACCACCCCTCCACGTGCACCCCTCCACCGCTTCACTGCTCATCCAGCCCTCCACACCACGGGTCCTTTCATCCGGAGGCAACGCCACCGCCATCGCTCATCCAACCCCCCCCCCCGCAGTTACCGCTCATCCAATCGATGAGCTTGATTAGCGACAAGCGAAGGAATCGCCGATCGGGTTCGCCATCAGCCATCGATCGATCGCTCGGGTTCGATGAATGCGTAAGCCTGCGCAGGTAATCACTCGGGTTCGATTAGAGCCCAACGCCTCGCTTCGTGTTCGCTAGAGAACGCCGCGCACACGCGTGTACATGTACGAGAGAGAAACGCGCGCATCGCCGGCCCCGACCTCCCGCCAGAACTGCAACTCCCCGAAATTTTCCTCCCCTCGCTTCTACCACGGTTTTTTTCCATCATGGACGGCCCAAAGAATGTCATGCAATCGCTGCCTCCGCCCGCCTGTGATGAAAATCCCATTTTCTGTCATGATGTTTTGTCATAGAAGTAGGAGCCCACCACATCTATGATGATACCGGGTTTTGTCACAATTATCGTCATAGAAGTGTCATATGTATGACAGAATTTTTTTTCGTTCGGCCCAAAATGTCACGGATGTGTCTTTTTTTGTAGTGTTGGTAGTTAAAGGACAATATTCTCATCCTTAACGTGTTGGTTATTGAATCACCATCCTAGGACTGATCGTGCTACCTAGTCCATTTTTGTTGGTGCACCCTTCGATCGATGAGTTAGGAGTTTGTCAAACCCTTGCTCTTTTGATCATATCATCTTGCCTTGAAAACCAAGATTGTTCTCGAGCTTAGTAACTTATCGGTGGCTCATGATGTTCCGAATATCCTCTCAGAAGTATTACCAGGTTGTCACCTCACTGCTATGTTGAGTTCGTGATCATGTTGGTTTCCCTCCAAACCACCCATTCTCCAAGATTCTGTGTTGGATACCTTGAACTAGTCGGTTGAGCTAAACAACAACTTGGAGAGTTGGAAGATAAAAGCTTGTCTGACTTAGTTCATGTTAAGGGATATCTTTTTGTGTGTGCGTGTGTTGAAGAAAGATGATATCTCCATCGATTGGTCCTCGTGATCAGTTACTGGATCTATTGCCTTGTCAAAACTTGACTTGATTATGGGCTACCGTCAAGTCAAATCAGAACCAACGATGTTCATAATGTTGTCTTACTCGTGGTTGATCCCTCAAGCATACACCATTACTTCTTTTGGTCTGACCAATGCTATCACCGTGTTCACATAATGGTGGAAGTCCAGTGATATGGAAATTCCGATGAGTTGCTATTGAGCCCATCAGCAGCAATTTGTCTCCTCCATGATTCATGTTGAACATCAAGCTAGTGTTGGAAACTTTTGTAAGCATTATCTTCGTGTTCCGTTCATGAAGCCTATGTTTGGATGAAAGAAGTGACTTCCTTTGATTCACGTGCATTTGATGTAAGTTGACGCCGTGAATTCGAGAAAGTTTGTTTTTGCTTCCTCTGGAATCATCCCAAGTCAGTCATGCACGTGCGAAGTATTCTATGGTTTGATAGACTGATCATCTTCATTCCATATGTATTTCATAGCACGCCAAGCCACTGATTGATTTGTTCAAGGAGAAGAAGTTCCTTCCTAAGAGCTAACCCAGGCTTATAAAAGGACCTCGATATCCTTGATGATGGTTCCCAACCAGAATTCGGTAGCGTTTCGTTGTAAGACTACTATGTGGTCATACTTGTCTTGGACAACGTGTTCACCTGTATGTAGCAGAACCAACTCATGTCTTGGAGCTTGCTATTATAGTTCATTTCCCGAGAATCTCGCAACGTCGTCTCGTCGGGTTGTATTGCAAACTTTCTTTTCCAGACGTGATGTCTGAAATATCTTATTACCAACCAGATCTGAATCTCAGGCAGATATGATGGTTGGAACATTCCCAACAATTGCATTTTGTTCCCAGCTTGCACCGCCATTGTGCCAATTTTCCATGGGCTGCCCTTCTCAGTAATTGCTGTTCAAGATCATCTTCAAAAGTGATCCTACCATGGGTCCCATACATTTCCGATGATAAGCAAAATCATCCATTGCATTGTCTTCAACAAGGTAGTCCACATCATCCATTCTAGTCCGAGTATGCCATTCCTTCGAACTCCTTCAAACGATCGGTTGTGATTTGCCTTAGGATAGTATGGAGAGTTTCAATGATCTCTATATCAAAAGTAATTCTTTTGCCACTTAAGGGAATAATTCTACGAGTCACCTTCCCTAAGGTGCCCTGTTGTGGAATCATGGCAGTTAACTCCACGCTACGTCATGATCGAGCGTCGAATTGTTTCCTACCAAGTTGAGCCATCACCATCTGTTTCCTTTCACCCCTAATGTGTGTCTTGTTTCTCGACTCAAGAGACGTTCTTTCGTCTCATTCCATGAGTTGATCGTGTATCGCTTGATCTTCGTGAAGATCGAATTCTGTCGAGTTTCCTCTCTTCCGTCATCATAGTTGGATGAAGATCTCGGAAGCAAGGACGTCAAGATCAATTTGAAGGAATGAATCAACATCTTCGATAAGGCATTTTGGATCATGAAGATCGTGTTAGCTTTGTGTTCCTTCTGTCTTCTTACCTCACGTCTTGAATCTCGGGACGAGATTCTTGTTTAGTGGGGGTGAGTTGTCACAGCCCTAGAATCTGATTGCAAATAGTTGCACAAGCATCCATGCATCATGTCTAGATTTATTTGAAACTTGAAATGGGGATGACCAAACCCTTGCACCAATTTATTTCAAACAATATCAACCTAAAATAATTATCAATGTTTCCAAAGTGCCCTTCAAAAATGTTCATGATTATGGGAAGTGATTAAAAGCTCCTCCATAAATATTGTACATTTTTCCATGACATTTGTGGACTTTGAGTTAACTCCTAAATATTTGAATTGGGGTTATAAATTCCTATAAATATATTTATAACTCCAATAATTCTGAAAAATAATGTGGGGTTTTGGATTAGTTCATCTTACACCCACAAGAATTCCCAGAAGCAACTAAAATGATTTAGTGCTGGAACTAAATCAAAACAAACATAACAAATTAGAAAACAAAACAGAAATAGGAAAAGACAAAGAGGAGAGGAATCTCACCTGGGCCTTACCTGGTAGAAGTGGCTGAGCCCACCACCGCTTCCCCCCTGTCGTCTTCCTCCCTACGCGAGTCGGACACCGCGCGTGGCCGACGCGCGCAAGCATGCGCCCGACCACCTCCTGCCTGCTTATCGCTACTTCAGACGGCCCTGAGCGCCACACACCCACCCTGGAAACCCCTCAACCCTCTCTCGCTCTCCCAGTGTCCCTCCCCCTCGCTCCTCTGCTTTCACTTTCCATGGCCGAGCATGCCACTGCCACCGACGCCGTTCGCCGCGGCCAGAGCCACTGCCCCGCCTCTCCGTTGTGTCCAGAAGGACCGCCTCGTTCCCCTCTTCATCCTCACCAAGCCACGCTTCACTGGAAGCTCTGCATCGCCTTCACGTCGTCGTTGTCGTCCTTGGATCGCTGGAGATCGCCGCCGAAAATGCGCCACCTCCAGAGCTGCCCCGACCATGCCGAGCCTTCCGTTGCAAGCGCCGGAGCAACTCCCCCTTCCACCCCTGCTCCCGTTGTCATTTGCATGCCATAGCGTTGTTCCCGCCGTGATCGGAGCTCACCGCCGCCCGGCTTTGTCGCTGCCATGGCCTGTGCTCGAACCACCCGCGCCCTTGCACCGCATCACGCTTCTGGTGCCTCCAGGAAGCCGCCTAGCCCCTCTACATGCTCGCCTGCTTTCTCTAGCGCCACGCTCACACGAAGCCAAGCTCCGGCCGCCGCAGGCGAGCTCGCCGGCGTCAACTCCGGCCACCCCAGCACCCGCCGTTGCCACTGTCTGATGCACCTCATCGCGCCGGTCCTACAGGACCCATCCGCACGAACTCTCGTCACCGGAAACAGCCGGACGAGGACCTCCGCCGTGGCCTGCTTAGCGTCAGCGGGAAATCGTCGGTTAGCCGACATGGCCGTCATTAGATTATGGGCTAACTAACCCTTTTGGATTAATTTAGGCACTGACAGTGGGACCCACTTTGTTAGGTTACTGGTTAACCAAAATAATTAGGTTAATTAATAAAATCAGTGGACCCACGCGTCAGCATTGACCGTGCTGACGTGGCCTTTGACAGGGCCCACATGTCTGTGAGCCTAGCCATCTTTGTGAGACTGACCAATGGGACCCACTGGTCAGGTTTAACCTGGACCTGGAGTGTTGACCTGCTTATGTCACATTGATGTCATGCCGACGTAATAAGCTATTTTCTGGATTTAATTTAATTCATAAAATTTCAGAAAATGTTATAAAATTCTAAAAATCATATAAAATCAACCGTAACTCCAAATGAAATAATTTATACATGAAAAATTATCAGAAAAATGTAATCTGTCCATCTGTATCATTTTCATGCATGACAAACTAAGTTATACCTGCTGTAGGTGAAAACATGATAATGACATTTTAAATGCTAAGTATGGATTTGCATATGAACCCTTAGTTCATATGGACTTCATTTAACCTTGTTGCTATTTGCATTAGCTCAATCAAAAGCATATTACCATGTCATGATCATGCATCATATTGTTGCATTGCATTGATTGTGTTTCTTCTTTGTTTGTCGGTGCTTGTTCCCTTTCAGTAGACGTTGATCCGACGATGAGATCAATGACACCGATGAAGAACTATACTATCTTCAGAAGTGCCAGGCAAGCAAAACCCCCTTGTTCATTCTGATACAATCCCACTCTCTCGCTCCTGCTCTCTTTTACTGCATTTGGACAAGATCGATTCAACTGTTACATGCTGCGGTAGCTGAACTCCTTTTCCTCTGCATGACCTGTCATTTCCATAGTAAATAGATGAAACCCACTAGCATGAGTAGGAGTTGTTTGAGCCCTGATGTGCCTACTCATTCATGATTGTTTGTCATGCTTGCTACTGCTTAGAGTTGACTCAGGTCTGATTCATCGGGAATGAATTGGAATGGTGATGAACATGTCCTACTGTGTGTGAGCTAAGTGTGTGAACACGATTTGGTAAAGGTAGCGGTGGCAGGCCATGTAGGAGTACATGGTGGGTTGTCTTATTGAAACCGTCCTCAGGAACTAAGCTCTATGTTTGTGATCCATGAACAATTACTACCACACATTGGGATCCTTAATTGACTCTCTCGACTTATTAACCGCCCCCGTTCTCTGTCCAGGAGTTGCAACTAGTTTCTGGTGTTTGTAGGATATGTGTTGGAGGCCGTGCGTAGTGCTGACCCTAGGGTTGGGCTATGATGCGGTAGATACACCATGGCACAAAGGTACCGGGCGCCTGCTTTGGTGTCTCGGGAACCCTGCACACATCGCTTGGGGTTGTGAGCGAAACCCCGACCGGATCTCCTCGTGGATGGAACCGAATAGGCGATAAACCTGGACTAGAGACTTGTGTGGTTAGTCGGTCGTGGCGAATCCTCGCCAAAGCTTCCGCTTGAAGGTTGCCGAGATACACGACGTGTACATGGTGGTAAGTGGCGAGAGCGCGTGTGAAGAAGTACACCCCTGCAGGGTTATAAATGATTTATTCGAATAGCCGTGTCTGCGGAAAAGGACTTCTGGGTTGCCTGTACAGTTCATAGACAAGTGAAAGTGGATACTCTAAAATGCGCAAGATAAGCGTGAGTGCTATGATGGCCTTCTCATAGGGAGACGGTGTCGGCGTTCTGGGAACGGGGGTCCCCAGACTTGCCTGCCTGCGGCCTGCGGCGTGGCTCAAAGGAGGCCCAGGATGGCCCATCTTCATCAACACAAGCTCAAGACCCTCGCGAGGGGCCAAGCCTCGCGGGGCGGACGACCAAGAGCTTCCTCAGGCACGGCCTCGTCATGCTGGCTCACGAGGAGGCGGAGAGATCAAGGCGGGGTGCAACAAGAGCAAGACCAGCCCCAACGGCTGGAACACAGTCATCGTGGAGCCCAAGCGGGCGTCATCACCAGAGCCTCTGGCAGGCGAGGACCAACTTTAGTCAGGATAAGTGTACCCACTGTTCCCCTTCAAGATGGCCAATTGTTGGCGCCCTTCCCGCTCAATATTTGGGAAGAGGCCCTGGGCCTTCGCCTATAAATAGGGGTAGCCACACTCAGGGACGGGGAGGACGACCGGATCGAGCAGTCGGAATCCAGAGAGAGAGAGAAACCCGCTCCTCAAGCTAGAGCGACGGGGCACCACTTAGCAGTTCATCACACCCACCAAGAACAGACCCTTGCAAGGCTGTTCTTCCCTGTCTTATTCTTCGTCGCCCCAGAGGCAATCCACACACCACAAACTAGAGTAGGGTATTACACCACAACGGTGGGTCCGAACTAGTATAAATCTTGCGTCTCTTGTGTTGTTCTTGTTAGTAGTTTAGATCCCTGCGATTCGGGCGAGGTACGAGACGGTGGAGGGTTGGATCTCCGCCGCACCCCGAGTTCGAACCTTAAGGGTCTGCCGGAACCCGTGATCCGACATTTGGCGCGCCCGGTAGGTGCGCGGAATCTGCCTTTTCGTCGCCTCGTTCTTCCTGACCGCCATAACCATGTCGGCGCCCGTCGAATCGCCGAACGCCCTCGCTTCCATCGCCGCCAGACGGCTCCCGCCCGGCGGACGCCCTCGTCGTTCCACTGTCACCGGCTGTCAGCGCCACCGGCCCGGCGAAACGAGCAGCAAGCATCGTCCCCAAGACCCGTCCATGAGGCGGGGCGGCCGCACCGCCACGCCTTCCCTCACCCCGCTGGTTCTTTCGTCGCGCACCCTGCGCGCCATGGAGGCCCGAGCTGCACTTCATCGCGCTAACGAACTCCCTGCGCTACCGCCCGGCGACGACGTCTATGAAGAATGGCTCGACTGCTGCCGCCGAAGCTCGTGCTCATGGCGAGGCGACCAGCGCCGTCTGCTTGCTGCACCGCACTCCGCCCCGTCGCGGGCGATGAAACTCCAGGCGCCTCGGCCGCCTCCTCCTCAAGACGGCGCCAGCCCCAAAGCGCTGCCCTGGCGGAACCCGTTCCGCCAGGCGCCGGCGCGGCAAGAGCAGAGCTGCCAAGAAGTTCCTTGCCCGCAAGAAGCTGCCCGAGCGCTCCCCGCTCCACCACGTCAAGACCCTGCGCTGCCCCCAGCCGCGGCACAGGGAGGCCTGCAAGACCAAGCTCTCTGCCGTCCGAGGCCCCCCCGCGGCCACGGCGGGCTGCCGCGCCTTCACCACCGAGCTGCGCAACGTCGCATGGCCCGCCAAGTTCAAGCCAGACCTGCCTCCTCGCTACGACGGCACGGCTGACCCTACGGAGTTCCTCCAGCTCTACGAGTTGGGCATCGAGGCTGCCAACGGAGATGAAAAGTTCATGGCGAACTGGTTTCCCATGGCGCTCAAGGACGGAGCCCGCACTGCTCCCGAATCTGGCCCTGCACGCGATCTCTTCCTCGGCCGAGATGTGCACCCGCTTCATCGCCAACTTCCAAGGTACTCACGACCGGCCACACGCCGTGAGCGACATGCATCGAATCAAGCAGCAGCCAGGGGAAACCATGCAAAAGTACATCCAGCGCTTCAACAACGCGCGCCTCAAGATCCCCAGGGTAACGGAGGAGGCCATCATCTCTGCCTTCTCCGACGGCGTCGACGTCAAGATGAAGGAGGAGCTGCGATGCATGAAGATCTGTGCACCTCCACGGAGCTGTTCAACTTGGCGACCAAGCGCGCCAGGTGAGGAGGGCGCCTCTCCCTCCTCGAGCTGCCCGCCGGATTCAAGAGAAGAAGTCCAAGGCCAAGGACATAAAGCGCCAAGGGGACTGCCGTACTCATGGTCGAACCCGGACACCAAGCGGGCAGAGATCAGCCTGAGTCTTCCAAGGGCAGCTGCAGATTGCGTGTACCACGACCTCCACTCCCACAACACCAACGAATGTCAAGAGCTCCGGGCCGTGCGTGAAGGAAGGGTCGGCAGACGCCCAGAGCGCAGCGACCGGGGCTACGGCCGAGGAGGAGGTAGAAATGCAGGACGCTGGGAAGACCGCGGCCCGCGCCAAGGGTGGCGCGGCCAACCTCGCGAGGACCGCTGGCAAGACCCACCTCGCGAGGGGGGCTGGAGGGATCAGCCTCGTGAGGATCGTTCGCAAGGGAACGCAGGCCTCCCTCCGCTGCCGCCGCCACCAAGGAGAATCGAAGACCGTCATCGGGGCCGAGGGGCTGGGGCTTCCGGAAGGCCTTGCGATCGCTTTGCATCCTGTGCGGAGCCCAAGCCCCAGCCTCCCACCGCATCTTCAAGCAGTTCGCCAGTGAAGTGAATGCAGTCCTCCCCAAGCACGAGACCACGCGCCCTCTCAGGTGGTCGGCGTGCGCCATCACGTTCAGCTCAGCGGATCAGCTCAAGTGCGCAGCCATAGCTGGACTCCTCCCAATGCTTTGCTCCCCAATCATCAGCAACGTGATGGTCACCAAGACCCTCATCGACGGCGGACCAGGGCTCAACGTCCTGTCCGTGGAGACCTTCAACAATATTCAAGTGCCCTACAGCCAGCTTCAGCCAACCAAGCCCTTCTCCGGAGTCACCGACGGCTCCATGGTCCCGATCGGGCAGGTCCGCCTTCCTGTCACCTTCGGGGCCCGCGACAACTACCACACCGAGATCATCGACTTCGACGTCGCCCACATTCGCCTGCCGTACAATACCATCCTCAGTACCCAGCGTTAGCCAAGTTCATGGCCGTGACCCACCATGGCTACAACATCCTCAAGATGCCAGGAAGCGGCGGGGTCATCACGGTGCCTTGTGAAGAGAGAGATGCAGTGCTCCTTGGAAGCGAGCTTTTTCGAGCCGCATCATTTGGAAGACCTGCACCACGGCGGCGGGGCGCCTCCCGAGGCAGCACCCAAGAAGAAGAAGACATCGGCCGGGCCGGCTCATCAAGAGACAGGCCCCTCAGGGCCCGCGCCGGGCCAGGGGGAGCCTCCTTCCATCGCATAGGAAGGCGCGCCGCGCCTCCTCGAGTGGCTCGGGGCTCTCCACTGGAGGGCCACCTACCTCGCCAAGGTCTCGAGGGAGGCGCTTGGGCACCTCGTGGAGGCATGTTTCGAATCACGTTTCCCGCAATCAGGATCAAGACCAGGAGAACAGAACCCTCAAGAGTTCATCAGCAAGGCCATTCAGGAGCTACAGGAGTCAAGGGTCATGAGGGGCAGCCGCCGCCGCCTGTGGGCCCCCATCCAGCGAGGATGGTGGGCTGCAGCGCAGCATCGGCGTGCGAGGCTCAACCGAGCCGCATCTCAAGAGTGCCTCTGCCCTCGCGAGTGGGGCGTTGCGAGGGCCTGCCCCACGCCTACGTGACGCATGCCTTATGGCCTGCCAAACGCGGGCTGCAGACACCAACGTCTCATGAGGACCATCCCGAGGCTCAAGAGGTCAGGCACGCCGCAGCCTGGCGGAGATGGAGATGGCCCGTGAGGGGCCGCCAGCGCCTCGAGCCTCCCGAGGCCTCTGAGCACAGGGGCTCGTGAGGATCGGCTCCGCAGCCCACCGAGTCTGCTACATCAACAGCCCTTCATCCCCAACATCTCCAGTGACATCTTTAAGTTTTATTTCCGGTGGGAGGCGCCTTCAGGGCCGCATTATTCCCGGGCCGCGTGGGTCCGTCCCTACGGCATGTATCCCTTTTATTTCATGTCCTTAGCTTACCCTGTTGGGGGCGCCCCTCGGGCTGCATCATCCCCAAGCCGCTCGGGCCAATCCCAGCGGCATGTATCCTTCATGCGTTTTCCTTAGGATTATGCTCCACCATGCTTGTTATTTGGTGCCTTCTCCTGGGTGGCAAAATCTTGCATGTTAAAGGGGGGGGGGTACCTGAGCATCGCGACTCAGGGCTCCTACCGGCTCTCCGGCCCTCACCCTCTGGTCTTGTCCATGGCATCGCGACCTGGCTTGCCAGCGACGGTAGAGACCACCCCGAGAGCCGGGACCCGAGGACGTAGAGTTTGGTCATCAAATCCAGCTTGCAGCGTTAAAGGGGGTGCACGAGCATCGCGACTCAGGGCTCCTACCGGCTCTCCGCCCTCACCCTCTGGTCTTGTCCATGGCATCGCGACCTGGCTTGCCAGCGACGGTAGAGACCAGCCCGAGAGCCGGGACCCGAGGACGTAGAGTTGTGTCATCTAATCCTGCTTGCGCGTTAAAGGGGGGTGCCTGAGCATCGCGACTCAGGGCTCCTACCGGCTCTCCGGCCCTCACCCTCTGGTCTTGTCCATGGCATCGCGACCTGGCTTGCCAGCGACGGTAGAGACCAGCCCGAGAGCCGGAGCCAAGACGTGAGCACCTGGCATCTAGCCATTTTTGCAGGAACACACTCGAAGATAAGGCCAGAGCCAGCGCAACCCGCCTTGAGGTAGGGCCTCGTGAGTCCTGCTACTGGCTCACGAGTGCCCCGGCACACCTCGCGAGGCCTCTCGCGCCGCTCCAAAGCAACTAACGGCAAGACTAACAATCGCCCCGGTGAGCTCTTGTTCCCTTTGTGGTGAACCTGCAGGGACCCTCCGAGGAGCAAGGAACGACCTCGCCACGCAATCTCTCGCCAGCCAGGGCACGGACCTAGCGCCGCGCCAGGAAGCATCGCCCTAACCCTCGAGATAAGTCACCCTCCGGACACACTAGTCATCGCAACACCATCCCCGCACTCAATGCAACTCTGTGTTAGCAACGTGGCTCTCCTTTCTCACCGAATGATGGCTGCTTGAGCGCCAAGGGGGAACCCCTGAGCATCGCGACTCAGAGGCTCTTACCGGACCTCGGGCGCTCACCTCCTGGCCTTCGCCACGGCATCGCGACCTGGCATACTAGCGATGGCTGAAGCCGCCTTGGGACTGGGACCTGTCGGCACAGAGCACCAAGCCCTCACGAGGTCTGAAAGGAAGGAAATGAGCTAGAACGGAATGAGCATCCCGCATTGCCTCATAACAAGGAGCATATTGATAAACGGCTACAAATATCTTACAAGCCCCATGGGTACATTTCTTGGCTCTTCGCAGGAACAAAAGACGCGGATCCTAAGGGAGTCCTATCTACGGGGACCACACCGCGGCGGGCCTTGGCGTCATCAACGGTGGGCCACCGGTCCGGAGCCAACCCCATCCAGGTCGAGGCGGCGGCGACGACCGACGAGCTTCGCTTCGCTTCGGGAGAAGCACAGGCTCGAGGCTCGTGGCTGCCGCTTGCCTCTCAAGGCGTCGCAAAGAGCTCGGCGGAGTCGCTGGATCCCCCGGTGCCTTCGTCACCTGGGAAGCTGCCAAGGGAGCGGGCGGTTGACCTCTGTCTCACCACAGTAGAACCCCGACCACCTCTCCCGGGGCAGCACTCCAACCGGCGACCCTCCGCGTCGAAGAGCTTGAAGGACATCACCGAAGCGTCGTCGTACTCCAGGTGGATCGTGAGGGCGCCCCTCGTCCTGCAAACCCGGGCAATCTCGCTCCAGCCACGAGTCATGAAGACCTCGCCCGGGGCAACTACTGCGACCTCTGCCCCGGTCGCGAGGGCGCCGCAGCCGGCGTGCTGCAGCCAGAGTCCCAGGGGCTCCCCCTGCCGGACGACGGAGGCGAAGAAGGAAGGAAGTCGGATCCAAGACTTAGGAGGCGCGGTGACGCGGAGCACGATTCGGCGGGAACCCTGGTGTGGACTCCGAGGAAGACGCACACCTTCGTGACCCGCCGGCGTCGTCGGCGCCGCTTCGTGGCGCCAATGTCGCCTCCTTCAGGCCACCAATCCCAGCGTACAAGGAAGAGAAACCACGGTGGCGGTAGCACGCACCGAGGCACGGGCGCCTCCTCGCGCGCTCCCGCCTCGACACGGAAGAGCAAGCCGCTTCTTTGGGGAGCGGGTCAGATCCTCTTGAGGAGCCTTTCCTTTTCTTCCTCGAGAACCGCGGATCGGAGCCATGGCAACCAGACGAGACGAGGAAGAAGAGAAGCGAAGGATGGACTGGAGGAGCGACGCCTTTCCGTGCCTTATAGCCGGGCGGAGGCCAACGTCGGCCTCCACGGTCACTGATCATCATGCCCAACTCTGCATGCAAGGACCTGTCGAATCCGGGCAGTTACCAAGGCGTCGTGGGGGATGCAGTGCGCCCACGTCCAATCAACCGCCACGCGGCGCCCAAGGCCGCAGGCTGTTAGGGCCCACGACGCTTCGCACTTGCCCTTTCGCCTCTCTGCACGGCCAAGTCCGGGCGCTATTGTGGCCCCGGAGTTATCACGGGCGTTCGGGAACGGGGTCCCCAGACTTGCTCGCTCAAGGGCGTGGCTCAAAGGAGGCCCAGACGGCCCATCTTCATCAACACAAGCTCAAGACCCTCGCGAGGGGCCAAACTCATGAGGCGGACGACCAAGAGCTTCCTCGAGCACGGCCTCGTCAGCCGGGATCACGAGGAGGCGGAGAAGTTCAAGGCGAGGTGCCTCGCGAGGTGCCCGTGGCGTAAGCCATGACGACCAAAGGGCGCCCATGGCGCCCGACTCGCGCAGCGTCCTCCTTTCCTCTTTGGTGCAAAGGGGGCGAGCGCAGGCAAGGGCATCAGGCAAAGGCACCCGTTTCGGTGCAACAAGACCAAGACCAGCCCCAACGGCTGGAATGCAGTCATCATGGAGCCCAAGCGGCCATCACCAGAGCCTTTGGCAAAGCGAGGACCAACTTTAGTCGATAAGTGTACCCGCTGTTCCCCTTCAAATGGCTAATTATTGGCGCCTTCCCGCTCAATATTTGGGAAGAGGCCCAGGCCTTCGCCTATAAATAGGGGTAGCCACACTCGTGGATGTGGAGGACGATCGGGTCGAGCAATGTAATCCGTGAGAGAGAGAGAAACCCGCTCCTCAAGCTAGAGCGACGGGCACCACTTAGCAGTTCATCACACCCACCAAGAACAGACCCTCGCGAGGCTGTTCTTCCCTCAGATCGCTCTTTCGGCCGGGCCCGGAGGCAATCCACACACCACAAACTAGAGTAGGGTATTACACCACAACGGTGGCCCAAACTAGTATAAATCTTGCGTCTCTTGTGTTGTTCTTGTTAGTAGTTTAGATCCCTGCGATTCGGCAAGGTACGAGACGGTGGAGGGTTGGATCTCCCCGCGCACCCCAGAGTTCGAACCTTAAGGGTCTGCCGGAACCCTTGATCCGACAGACGGGAGCGGATCCATAGTGGTGTATTGATATGGTGAATATGTGGACTCGTGTGCGCCACTGTCGGTGTCAAAACCGGCGGATCTCAGGTAGGGGGTCCCGAACTATGTGTCTAAGGCGGATGGTAACAAGAGGCGGGGGACACGATGTTTACACAGGTTCGGCCCTCTAGATGGAGGTAATACCCTACTTCCTACTCAATTGATCTTGATGATGTGATTATTACAAGAGTTGATCTACCACGAGATCGTAGAGGCTAAAACCTAGAAGCTAGCCTATGGTATGATTGTTGTTGTCCTATAGAATAAACCCTCCGGTTTATATAGACACCGGAGGGGGGCTAGGGTTACACAGAGTCGGCTACAAGGGAGGAGATCTACATATCCGTATTGCCAAGCTTGCCTTCCATGCCAAGGAGAGTCCCATCCGGACACGGACGAAGTCTTCAATCTTGTATCTTCATAGTCCAACAGTCCGGCCAAAGGATATAGTCCGTGATCCATGAGACCCCTAATCCGGGACTCCCACGGTAGCCCCCGAACCAGGCTTCAATGACGATGAGTCCGGCACGCAGATTGTCTTCGGCATTGCAAGGCGGGTTCCTCCTCCGAATACTCCATAGAAGATTTTGAACACAAGGATAGTGTCCGGCTCTGCGAAACAAGTTCCACATACCACCGTAGAGAGAATAACATTTCCACACATCTAATCTGCTGACGCGTATGACAGCAGGACATCATACCATGGCCCGGTCATTATTCGAACCATTTTTCTCAACCACCTACTGCACGCATCGCAAGTCGGTTTTCTTGGCATGTCTTGTCGAAGCAGAGATCGTGTCCCCTTATCATGGGATTCTCATCAATACGGATGTGGGTAACCCAACCGCGCCATCAATTACGGCGCTTGGGGAATAAGCGAGTTTTACTAGGCAAGTGGGGAGGCGCATCGCCTC
Source organism: Aegilops bicornis (assembly GCA_021605145.1). NCBI lineage: Eukaryota > Viridiplantae > Streptophyta > Magnoliopsida > Poales > Poaceae > Aegilops > Aegilops bicornis. Next base: position 509,057,021 of record CM038672.1, read on the forward strand.
TTCCGCCCTTATAAAGGGACAAGGATTCACCTTTTTTTACCCACGCCTTCTTCCTCTTTGCTCACCCATTCTTGCGCATTCGAGCTCCAACACCCAAGCCTGCGCTTTTCCCCTCAAACCACTCCAAGCATGTCCGGAGCGGGTGGCAAGGGGATGGTCTCCTCCGTCATGGAGGAGGACGTCAAAAAGCTACGGGGAGCCGGATATCTGGCCGCGGACATCGCACACCGGCTGCCAGATGCGCGGCAGATCATCCCCACGCCCGAAACCCATGAGAGGGTGGTTTTCCTTACCCACTTCGTCCGCGGACTGGGATTTCCCCTCCACCCATTTGTCCGCGGGCTCATGTTCTACTACGGGCTAGATTTTCACGATCTGGCCCCCAATTTCATCCTCAACATCTTGGCGTTTATCGTCAGGTAATGCGAGGCTTTCCTCCGCCAGGCCCCACTTCAAATTGTGGGCTGAAAACCTTCAATGTTAAACCGAAGGTGGTGGTCGGCCAGCAGGCAGAGTGCGGAGGCGCCATGGTGGGAAAAATGCCCAACGTCACATGGCTCGAAGGCTCCTATGTGGAGAACATAAAGGGGTGGCAATCGGGGTGGTTCTACATCACGGAGCCGTGCGACACCAACTGGGTAGCGGCCCCCAAATTTCGATCCGGAATCCCCATGCGGCTCACCTCCTGGAAAGAGAAGGGCCTGTCCTGGGGTTCCCCGGTAGAGCTGACCGGACTCTAGACATGCATCGAAAACATGATGAGCAAGAAAATCAAGCTCGTCAACGTGGTCCAAGTCATGCTCTTCCGCCGGATCCTCCCATGTCAAAGACGGGCATTCACCTTGTGGGAGTTCGACCCGGCCAAGCACCAGACGCTGTGAGAGCTCTTCGACACGATGCACAGGGACATCTGGAGGGTGCTATTCAAGGGCGCCGAGGTACCTCCTTCCCTTACTAAGGACCACGGACTCAGCGCAAAGTGCCATGCCAATCCGGTAAGTCTTTATATCTCATAGGATATTCATTTGCCCCAGTTTAATCATGTGCGGGATCTAAGCTTCCATGACATTAAAAGGACTGGGTAGAGACAGCGGAGCGGATCGATTGTCCGGATCCCCTGCCCGAAGATCCGGCAGATGCTCTCCTAACGGAGATGCTGGTTCCGGCGCCTTATGAGGTGCCGGTGAAGAAGGCCAAGAAGAAGGCCACGGGGACCCGAGAGGGTCTCCGGCGCATGGTTATATCGGACTCATCGTCCGATAACTCCGAGGCGCACTCCCCCCACAAAAACGAGGAGGAGGAAGAGGAAAGTTCTCCCCCCCCCCAGCCGAGGGAGACAAGAAAAGGAAGGCCGCCGCAACCGGAGAGCCCGAAGGGTCCAAGAAGGGAAGGACCCTCCTTCCGGACTGCTCCACGACGGCCGCCTACGGCGACGACGAGTGGTTACTCAGGGACAAGCCCCTGGTGAAGTCGTAAGTATCTGGATACCACAATAATTCATGGTATGTTTTATCTCACTGCTTCTCTTTACGCCGAACATGATTATGCAGTCCGTCCCAAGCCCATATCGACGTATCTTTGTCGGATGGTTCTTTGGACCCGTCGGATATGAATGGCAATTCACTTCCGACCGCCTCCACCCCTCGCCCCACGGACAACGTCGAGGTGTTGTCTCAAAGGGCACCGAGCCGAGGGGAGGTAGTCCTGGAGGCGCCTCGAGGCGACCTTCCGGACCCTGGGCGCAAAGGGAGCAAGACTCCCACGGGCCCCCAGCCGAACACTGCGCCGGAACCTCCAGTGGTTCCGAACTCCGGCAGGAGACCCCCTGTTAAGAGGGGCAAGCCGCCCGTGCCGATGGCCTATGTCCATCCAGAGGCACCAGACAACTTACTGGAAGCGCTTCACGGCGCTTCCACCGAGGAAGAGCACCGCACTATCATGAGTGCAGTGATCGAGAAGGTTCAGTCTGCCAAAAATGGACTAACCGAAGCTTGTGCCAGCCTCCTAACAGGCTTTCAGGTAAGTAATCAAAATATAGGGAAATATTACAGCATAGACAGTAGCCCCTAATGCTCTGTTTGGCGTTCATGAAGAAAGGCCGAATAGAGGATCAAATAATGACTCAAGAGTCTAATTAGAATATGTCTATGTGCATATGCAGGCTTCACTGCTGGCCGCCGCCGCATGTACTGCGGAGGTCGCTGCACTAAAGCAGGACCTTGAGCGGTCCGAGGAAGAGCTCGGTCTTGCCAAGAGGTAGCTCAAGGAGAGAAAAGGTAAGCAATACCTTGTCTATATATTAAAAAAATTGGTTGTAAGATAATAGGATCATCATTGATTTGCCAGGGGCCACGACCGAAGTGGCGACCCTCAAGAAGGCATTGTCCGAGGCCAAAGACAAAGCGGCCAAGGAGCTCATCGAGCGAGAAAAGCAAGAAGCCCGGGTAGGCGAGGTGCAGCAAGAGCTCGGCTCTCGCCAAAAACACGAGTCCTTGGAGCTTGACTCCAAGGCTGAAGCCCACAAGGCCCTCCAGGAGATTGATGCGGTGAAGAAGGTGGTAGTGGGTAAGGCATTCATTATGCAAAACAACGCACGTAAAGGAAACTTTTCTTTTACTTACCCGAGTTCGGAGCTCTCCAGGAGCGTTCGGAGATCTTCCCCGCAATGTGTCGGACGCCGCGGAGTTTTACCGGGCTGAGGAGGGGAGCTCGACAAAAAAGTTGTTCTGGTCTCAGTATACTGGGACCGAACATCCAATGCCTGTGAGCGACCAGCTGAAGCAACTGGTCGAGCTTCACAAGGCGGCCGCACAGGCCATGAAGGTTCTTATAGTCCGGATGTGGCCTGGCGATCCCCTGCCTGATAGCTACTTCGGTCTGGTGAGGCCGCTTGTAGATGCCTGCCCACGGCTTGAAGTCATAAAGCGGTCCGTCTGCATCGAGGGTGCACGCCAGGCTTTTGCCCGGGCGAAGGTGCACTGGGTGAAGCTGGATGCCATGAAGCTGGTGAAGGAGGGGCCGGTGGAGGGTAAGGAGCATCGCCGCCCCGAGATGTATTATGACATTGTCCTGAAGGGTTCCCGCCTTGTGGCGGAGGAATGTGCTAAAGATGTAATTTTTGAATGAACGTGCTCATGTGATCCTTCAATGTGAAACTAGTTCATTTGCGTTATGCATCGCCTTTTGAATTTAAAATATTACCTTCTGTGCGGCCGTTTATAAAATCTGAGAGTTGGCCATTCGTCGGCTTCTGCCCCCATGTAACTAGTACTGGGGTGTTCGGGATAAACCTGAGCACTCTTTTTCCCAATTTTGGGTCCTTCGAGGAGGTGTTCAAAGACAACGAACTGCAATCGGACTATAGGGATTTATCACTCTCACTTAGCCATAGAAGTCTACAATTTTAAATTTTGGCGAAGCCCCTAGTATTCGGAAGGCCAAATTTGGGGCGCTATATACGCCTAAGTCGGGCAAGGCCGACTCCTCGCCCATAGCGGAAGAAGTCTTTAAGGACTTGAGACCTCTCGAACAGCGACCAGCTCCCGCCTTATCATGACAGCCAGTTTTCGGCTTTCTCTACTGAGGTGCTCGTCCGGAAGAACCGGGACACAATCGCAGTAGTCTCCCAGCGCTACCTTAGCCGATATAGCGGAACTTAAGGTACCAAAACATGGGAGCCGGGCAAACCCAACTATTGACCCAAGACATGATTCAGAGCTGATATAATGCTATAAGTTTGGGGTGCCACACTGTTGAAAGTGTTCGGACTTATCATGCCGTATTACGGGATATACGAAAGCCCCTGGCATACTAGTCGTACTAGAATGTACGGGTGCAAGTTGTCGTAAATAAACAGACAAGAAAAAGGAAGGGTAATGCAATAATAGACTAATGCTATGCATTGTTATTTAAATAATATGTCAAAGCGTACTGATACAAGTAGTACAATAAGCAAAAAATAGGACTATTTGACATGTCCTATCCAAGGGTAAGCTGCGTATGGGTATTGAAAATGGGTAATTCGATTGTTATCAGAGACCACCTGGGGATTCCCTTGTACGTCTTAGCGGTTTGCCTCCTTGGTTGTTCCTTCCCGTAATGTGTCCGGCAATCATACTGCCGGAAAGGGCTTCCAGAGAGTAAGGTCTTGAAAGGGAAAAAATGATAAAGGTATGCAGCCCCTAGGGCAGTTGAGCCGCATTCCGGGACGTGCCCTGATCGTGCCCCCGCCTATGCCCATGGTATTTTCAGTGCATAATTACGCACACGCGGCACGGATTTCGTCGCTTGACTGGGACTAGGACGGGGGCCGAATTGCTAGGCGAGCTCTGAACGTGCCAGGCGATCCTGCTGCAGGTTACTCCAGACTCCCTTGACGGTGTCCGGGGGCTGTATCGCTGAATTGGCGGTTTGCCTTAAAAGGTTGCTTTGTGCTTTTGCTGCGAGGGCTGCAGTGTGCTCCTTCGTGCGGAGCGAGCGCTCTGTGTTTCCATTGGCTGTTATGGCCCCCCTAGGTCCTGGCATCTTGAGCTTGAGGTATGCGTAATGCGGTACCGCATTGAATTTTGCAAATGCGGTTCGCTCGAGCAGTGCATGATAGCCACTGCGGAACGGGACGATATCGAAGATTAACTCCTCGCTTCGGAAGTTGTCCGGAGATCCGAAGACCACTTCGAGTGTGATTGAGCCCGCGCAATGGGCCTCTACACCTAGGATGACACCCTTAAAGGTGGTTTTGGTGGGTTTGATCCTCGAGGGATCTATACCCATTTAGCGATCAGATCCCTGATAGAGCAGGTTCAGGCTGCTCCCGCCGTCCATGAGGACTCGAGTGAGGTGAAATACGTCAATGATGGGGTCTAGGACCAATGTGGCGGATCCGCCATGACGGATACTAGTGGGGTGGTCCTTGCAATCGAAGGTGATCGGACAAGAGGACCATGGGTTGAACTTTGGGGCGACAGGCTCCATCGCATAGACGTCCCTTAGTGCATGCTTCCGTTCCCTCTTGGGAATGTGGGTTGCGTATATCATGTTCACCGTCTTCACTTGTGGGGGATCCTCTTCTGTCCTCCTATGTTCGGCGGCCGGGGCTCCTCCTCGTCATCGCTATGCAGCCCCTTGTCCTTGTTTTCGGCATTCAACTTGCCGGCCTGCTTGAACATCCAGCATTCTCTGTTGGTGTGATTGGCTGGCTTGTCGGGGGTGCCGTGAATTTGGCACGAGCGATCGAGTATGCGGTCCAAACTGGACGGGCCCAGAGTACTTCTTTTGAATGGCCTTTTCCACTGACCGGATCTAGAGCCTCTGAATCCGGCATTGACTGCCATATCTTCGGCGTTATCGCCGTTGTTGCGGCGCTTGTGTCTGCTACAACGTGGCCTGCCGTTGGCATCTTTAGTATCTGAAGTGCCTGGATTCCTTGATGTGTTATTGCTGCGAGCCAGCCAGCTATCCTCGCCCGCGCAAAAGCGGGTCATGAGTGTCGTGAGGGCTGCCATAGACTTCAACTTTCCTGGCCGAGGTGCCGGGCGAGCCATTCGTCCGGAATGTTATGCTTGAATGCCGCTAAGGCCTCTGCATCCGAACAGTCGACGATTTGGTTTTTCTTAGTTAGGAACCATGTCCAGAATTGCCTGGCCAGTTCCCCTGGCTGCTGAGTTATATGGCTCAAGTCATCAACATCCAGTGGTCGCACATAAGTGCCCTGGAAGTTGTCAAGGAATGCATGTTCCAATCCTCCCAACTGCCAACGGAGTCTGCTGGCAAGCTATTCAGCCAATGCTGAGCTGGTCCTTTGAGTTTTAGTGGGAGGTACTTGATGGCATGTAGATCATCACCGCGAGCCATGTGGATGTGGAGGAGGAAATCCTCAATGCATACCGCGAGGTCTGTTGTACCATCATACAATTCGATATTTACGGGTTTAAAACCGTCTGGGAATTCGTGATCCATAACTTCGTCAATGAAGCATAGGGGGTGTGCGGCGCCTCTGTGCCGAGCTATATCACGACGCAGTTCATATGAGTCTTGTCTGCTGTATTCGGCCCGGCCGGATTTACTTTTAGTGTATCCGGCATGACGGTCATCGTCCCGCGTCGGTGCGCGCCCCCGTGACCCGTATATCGATCTTGCATGTTTTTCCCTGCTTTCCAATACGTCTCGCTGGTCCTACGTGTTGCCCCGGGCCTTGGTATTTTTGTTTGGGTGGCGGCGGGGAGCTGGCTGAACTTCAGGCTGAAACGCCTCTCTGTCTCGGCCACGAGGTGGCCGGTCAGCCGCATCGTACACTGGTGATGTAGGTTTCAATGCTTGCTCCTCAAGTCGGGGTAGCAACCTGCGATTTGGATAACTCTTGGTCGGGTGTTCGAGTTCATATTCCTCGGCCGCAAGGACTTTGGTCCATCTGCCTGCTAGCGAATCCTCATCAGCTCGAAGCTGTTGTTGCTTTTTCTTCAGGCTATTTGCTATGGCTATAAGCCGGCTCTTGAAGTGCTCCTGCTCGATGGGATCCTCAAGCACGATAAATTCTTTGTCGCCGAGGCTCACCTCGTCTTCGGACAGAAGCATGTAATTGTCATCCTCCGTTTCTCCATCTGCTGCCTGTTTTGGAGGGCTAGCTTGTTCGCTCTCCCGCTCTAAGTCGTGCTGGACGGGATTGTTGTCGTCTTCGGCACTATCCGGAGTGCTATTGTCTCTTGTGCCGGTATCACTGCTTTTGCTATGGCGGGACTTAGAGCGGCGCCGCTGGCGTCGATGCTTGGGTTGCTTCTTGGAGGGGTCATCCTCTGCTGTCTTGTCGCCATCGCCTTCTTTGGGGGTATCCACCATATATATATATCATCTGTGGCGGTCCAGCGCCCTGTGGGCGGTGGTTCCTGTTCGTCTTCTGCATCGTCGTCCATACCGTTGATTTCTTCGGAGTCAAAGTCGAGCATGCCGGTTAAGTCGTCGACAGTGGCTACTAAGTGGGTGGTGGGTGGGCAGCGAATTTCTTCATCGTCCGCATCCCATTCTAGCCGGACATAGTTCGGCCAAGGTTCTCCTGACATGGAGAGAGACCTTAATGAATTTAGCACGTCGCCGAAAGGCGAGTGCTGAAAGATATCCGCGGAGGTAAACTCCATGATCGGCGCCCAATCGGATTCGATAGGCACGGATGCAGGCGGCTCGGAGTCCGTCCCGGAGACGAATCCAGTGGTTCGGCAACACGGCTCACGTAAGGGGTGAAGTCAGTATCCGGCTCTATCACCAATGAGAGCGCGGCCTCCATGGCGGGGTCTATCCACCCGTCCTCGGATGGTGCAATTTGCTCCGGATTGAGGGCCAGAGTAGCTGCAGGTGTGATCTCCCGAACACTGTCTGACGATAGAGCTAAATCATGCTCGTCGTGATCGTGTGGCGCACCTGACATGGGCTCGAATCTGTCGAAGATCAAATCTCCGCGGATGTCGGTAGTGTAATTCAAATTTCCGAACCTGACCTGGTGTCCAGGGGCGTAGCTCTTGATCTGCTCCAGATGGCCAAGCGAGTTAGCCCGCAGTGCGAAGCCGCCGAATATGAAGATCTGTCCGGGGAGGAAAACCTCGCCCTGGACCGCATCGTTACCGATGATCGAAGAGGCCATCAAGCCTTATGGTGACGGCACAGTGGAACTTTCAATGAAAGCACCAATGTCACTGTCAAAACCGGCGGATTTCGGGTAGGGGGTCCCGAACTATGCGTCTAAGGCGGATGGTAACAGGAGGCGGGGGACACGATGTTTACCCAGGTTCGGGCCCTCTTGATGAAGGTAATACCCTACTTCCTGCTTGATTGACCTTGATGATATGAGTATTACAAGAGTTGATCTACCACGAGATCGTAGAGGCTAAACCCTTGAAGCTAGCCTATGGTATGATTGTTGTTGTCCTACGGACTAAACCCTCCGGTTTATATAGACACCGAAGGGGGCTAGGGTTACAAGTCGATTACAAGGAGGAGATCTACATATACATGTTGCCAAGCTTGCCTTCCACACCAAGGAGAGTCCCATCCGAACACGGGACGAAGTCTTCAATCTTGTATCTTCATAGTCCAACAATCCAGCCAAAGGATATAGTCCGGCTGTCCGGAGACCCCATAATCCGGGACTCCCTCAGCCACCTCAAAAGAGTTAATTGCAGTCGTAGTTCAGGATAGCCACCAAGTCAAAGCTGGCTTGCTGCAGTTAAACTCCACCACCCCCTTTGTTGATACCGATGCATATGTAGTTAGTTCTAATGTAAGTCTTGCTGGGTACATTTATACTCACATTTTCTTATTTTATGTTTTGCAGAGAGACTTCAGTCTCACTAGTTGTTCCGCGTGGACTTCGACGTTTAGCTTGTTACCTCGGCTACGATCTTGTACCCTTGGGAGGGTCCTGTAGATAGTCAGGCTTCTCAGCCTTTTCCATTTGTAGTTGTCTGTACCCAGACATGTTTATGCTCCCGCTTGATGCTTGTATGCTCTGTATGTTGGGTTATGAGACCCATGCTTGTAATACTTGGCTCCTCGGAGCCTAATGAATAAATACTCTGAGTCGTATAGTCTTGTTGTGATGCCATGTTCTATTTACACATATCGAGCATATTGTGTGTATGATTGAAATGCTTGGTATGTGTGGGATCCGACAATCTAGTTGTTTATCCTTGGTAGCCTCTCTTATGGGGAAATGTAGTCTGGTGTTTCCACTGAGTCTTGGTAGTCCGCTACAGCCCGTTTTACCGGAGTCCTGTTAGCCCAGCAATACTGCTCCGGAACACTTAGACTGGCCGTAATGTGATTCACTTCGTTCATGTGTCTGTCCCTTCGGGGAAATGTCACGCGGTGACATCCAGAGTCCTGCTAGCCTGCTACAGCCCGGGTTCCCGGAGTCCTATTAGCCCAGTTGCTACAGCACGGATTCACACGCTGCTGACCGACATGCTCGATGTTGTTTCATGTATGCATGTACCCGTAAGTTAGTGTCGCTTTGGGTTCACGGCTAGCCATGTCGGCCCAGGTTATCTGTCATATGGATGCTAGCAAGACCATCATATACGTGAGCCAAAAGGTGCAAACGGTCCCGGGCTAGGTAAAGCAACACCCGTGGGAATACTGTGCGTGAGACCGCAAACTGATATGAGGTGTTACATGCTAGATCGGTGTGACTTAGAATTGGGGTCCTGACACAGTGTGTTTCTCTGAATTTATTTTATTTTTATTTGAGTCTTACCGAGTAGAAGACCACGATGAAAATATTGAGTGTCCCTCATATGAATAATTTTTAAACTAATAAAGGGCACATTTTACCTTGTCTTCTCCTGTTGAATAAAATGTTTTGCAGATCCTAGCTTAGTCCACGGCACTCTTGCACTATTATTATTTTCATATCATTCAGCCGTGCAAGTGAAAGGCAATAATGACAATATTCGATGAACTGGCCGTGGCAGAGGGAAACTGGTATGAACTCAACTTGTTCTGTTTGTGTAAATATGTTTAACCTAGTAGCCAGGCTTAAGCCCGTTATGATTAAACGCAATGAAAATTAGAGATTATAGTTTCTCATGCCATGCATAAGTAGCTTGGTGTTGATAATGATTTATCTTGGATATCAACAATGCTCCTCAAGCTCAAGAACACCTCTCCTCAGGAGGCAGTTCATCCCTTGTACTTGTTCATCCTTAGCCCACAAGGCAATCCACCACACCACACTGGAGTAGGGTATTACACCACATCGGTCGCCCAAACCAGTATAAACTCTTGTGTCCCTTGTTCTTTGGGTTCGGTGAGCTAGGCCTTGAGATCATTGAAAATGTGAGCTAGGGGAAGAGAGATCTTCGTGCGCACCCCAGTGTTTGAACCTCAAGGGTTTGCCGGAACCCGTAATCCGACATTTGGCACGCCAGGTAGGGGCGCGCTGAAGCCTTTCTTCTATCGATCCATGTTTTGATGCTCCGCCGCATCCATGGCCGATGCTCGTCGAGCTCGCGCTGAGAGTCGGGCCACCCTTGCCACCCGTGTCGCTCAGACGGTTCCTGTCGGCCGATCTCCCCGCCGTTCTCCATCACCCGTTGCCAATGCCACCACCGGCCCGACGGGAAATGAGCAGCAAGCTTCGTCGTTGCACCCTTCCATGCGGCAAGATGGGCGCACCGCCACCCCGTCGCTGACTCCAGCCGGCTCGTCATCCCACACTCGTCGCGCGCCCGCGGACGCACAGGCCGCTCTGCTCATGGCACGTGAGGTCCCGCGTTACCGCCCTGTCGACGACCTCTACGAGGACTGGCCGGACCGCATCGCCGAGCTCGTCAGTGCCGCTAGGGGCTCTCCTGCACCATCTCTCTCACTGCCTCACCCTCCTCCAGCATCGGGCGAGGTCGCCCACGGAGTGCCTCCACCACCTCCGCATCAAGGCGGCACCCTCGCACCAAGACACGCGGCCCCGCAGCGTGACCCTGCACCATTGCGCCAAGACCGCCAAGGAAGCTTCCAAGAGGTCCCTCGGCCGCAAGAAAACTCCCCTGCGCTCCCAGCATGTAACACCCCGGATGTAACTTTCCATATTTGTAACTCCAACTCTTGCCATTTTCGGCATTGTGATATGATATTCCCTCCGTGGTTGGGTTTTTCTTCTTTTTGCATTTTGTCTATGTCATGCATTTCATATCATGTTATCATGTGCATCGCATTTGCTTACGTGTTCGTCTCATGTTTCCGAGCATTTTCCCCGTTGTCCGTTTTGCAATCCGACACTCCTATCTTCCCCGGCAGCCCCTTTTACGTTTTTCCGTGTGCGGGTACTAAACCTTCTCGGAATGGACCGAGGTTTGTCTAGTGGCCTTGGTATACCACCCGTAGACCACCGGTCAAGTTTAGTCATTTGGAGCTCGTTTGGTACTCCAGCAGTTAACCTTACTCTCGCATAAAGGCCTCTTTTAAGTTGCAGCCCAACACCCCTTCAAAACAGCCCAATAACCCATCTAAGTCACTTCCATGCTCTCCGTCATTCGATCACGATCGTGTGGGCGAAAACTACACCTCATTTGGACTCTCCTAGCTCCCTCTATGCCTATTTAAGTAACCCCCATTCCAAATCTGGGTCCAACCCTAGCCATCCTCATCCCCGCCTTTTGGGACATTTTTCCCGACGTGCGGACCGTCCACCGTCAGCCGCCCGCCCGCGCCCTATCAGCTCCTGCCACGTGGCCTGCCGCCCTCCTCGTCGCTATGACCTGCGGGTGGCCCGCCGACCCGGCGGGTCGCCCGCGCCCTCATGGCGCCGAGGCCGCCTCCGCCGCCCGCCCGGCTCCAGCGCCCGGCCCCTCGTGATCCCGCCCGTGACCGCCACCGCCCTCGCCGCCCGCCTTGCGCCCGCCCGGCCGGCCGGCCCCGCCGCCATCGCGCCCGGCCGTAGCTCCCTCGCCGGCGCCACCTCCCTCCGACGGCGCTCCTTCCCCGGCGTCCCCTCTCCTTCGCCCGGAGCGAGCTCCGTCGAGCCACCGCCGTCGTCGCCCGATCGGATCCGGCCCGATCCGGATCGGGGTTGACCTTCTTCCCCCCTCATATTTCTTTTTTAAGTTTTTCTTCTGTTAATATTTTTGTGACAATTTCTTCGTAGCATAACTTTGCATCTGTAGCTTCATTTTGCGCGTATAATATATCAAAATGTTCGCCTCGAAGAGTAGATCATTTCTCCTCATTGCATAATTTTCATTTGAGCTCATCTTGACGCCCGAAATGCTGTTAGAAGAGGGCTATGTGATGTTAGTTTCTGTTTCTTAACAGAACTTGCACTTTTGTTATTTTTGCCATGATTAATGTGTGCACCCTATGAATTTGAATCCTACATGTGTTTTGTAATATGCCGTGCCATATTTCCAGGGGTGTATGCCATTTGTTTTTGTGATCTATGTGGTGACTAGCACAAGCATGCAAAGTAGGTGTCCTGATGTTGCTGTTTCCATTTCTGTTTCTTTGATATTTTGATGCCATGTTAACTTGATGCTACCGAGAGATCTATGCATATTTTGAGATACTTCAGTAAGGATGTTTTGTTAAACATGTCTTGCTCTATCCATCCATGTCCTTGTTTGCAATTATGGAGTACCATAGCTTGAGTTAATCGAGCTCTACTTTTGCTATCAAATGTTTCCTGGCAGATTGTTTACATGTTATTCAATTTTGCCAAGGTTGTTGTGGTTGATCCATGTATGCTATGTTATTGTTCTTGCCATGTATGTCTTCTATGCTATGTCTTCTTGATGTATGTATGCTTAGTTTAGCATTTAAGGCTCTGTAGTGAGTGCATTGAGCTTGTAAACATGCCTACTTGTTATCAGTTTTTGACATGCCATGTTGCTGAATCTGTTAACGGAACTTTCAATATTGACATGGATGTTACTATATTTTCTGATCCTTTTTGGCTTATGGTCAGTAAGGGACTTTTGTTCTATGCTTTGATTAGATTGATGCCATGCTATGTTTTTCTATTTTAAGTTCCTGTAGCATGTAGTTTACTTGCTCTGAACATTGCTACCTGATGCTGTTTTGCTATGTTTTTCTATTTTGTGCACTTTTGCCATGCTTGTTCGAACCTGTTATGATGTGATTTAGCCGAAGCTCAGTGCTCATCTTTTGTCAAGCATCTTGTGTAGATCACTGCCATATACTTTGTTGATACGTTTGGGTGCAGTAGCTTAATTTCTTGTCGCTTGCTAAGTGGCATCATGCTTTGTTAATGGCAGATTTGTGCCATTCTTGTTTTGCTTGTCATTTCCAAACCGTGCATCCGGTTCCGGTGATCTTTATATCGATTTCAACCGAAATCATCTCATCTTTCCAGTGGCATACTTGGTTTGCCAAGTTGATGCCTGGTTCATCATTTTCCTTTCGGGCGCACATACGCATTGCATATCACATCCGCATATCATGCCATGTTTTTGCATCATGTTGATTGTGCATTGCACCGTGATTTATTGTGGTTCCTTTGTTTGTGTTGTTGCTTTGGGTAGAGCCGGAGGCGAGTGCGTGAGCGAGGAACCTGTTGAGAACGCTTACGAGGATCAAGCTTTCGACAACTCTCGAGAACATTGCGAGCAAGATGACCATACCCTGAAATCACCTCTATCTTTGCTATGCTAGATGATCGCTCTTTTGCTATGCCTATGCTGCGATGCCTACCACTTGCTATATCATGCCACCCATATTGCCATGTCAGCCCCTAACCATCCTTTCCTAGCAAACCGTTGATTGGCTATGTTACCGCTTTGCTCAGCCCCTCTTATAGCGTTGTTAGTTGCGGTGAAGTTGAAGTTTGTTCCTTGTTGGAACATGGAGATGTTGTTCCTGATCGGAACATGTTTACTTGTTGGGGATATCACAATATATATCTGCTATAATTAATACATCTATATACTTGGTAAAGGGTGGAAGGCTCGGCCTTATGCACAGTGTTTTGTTCCACTCTTGCCACCCTAGTTTCCGTCATACCGGTGTTATGTTCCTTGATTTCGCGTTCCTTACGGTTGGGTGATTTATGGGACCCCTTGACAGTTCGCTTTGAATAAGACTCCTCCAAAGAAGGCCCAACTTTGGTTTTACCATTTGCCACCTAAGCCTTTTCCCCGGGTTTCGCGAGCCCGAGGGTCATCTTTATTTTAAACCCCCGGACGGTGCTCCTTGAGTCTTGGCCCGAACTAAACCACAATGCAGCGCCCCTCAAGGAAACTTGAGGTCTGGTTTTAGTTGTATGGACTGCTCATCCGGATGTGCCACGAGAACGAGATATGTGCAGCTCCTATCGGGATTTGTCGGCACTCGGGCGGCTTTGCTGGTCTTGTTTTATTGCGTCGAAATGTCTTGTAGTCCGGGATTCGAGATTGATCGGGTCTTCCGGTAGAAGGAATATCCTTCGTTCACCGTGAGAGCTTATAATGGGCTAAGTTGGGACACCCCTGCAGGGTAATATCTATCGAAAGCCGTGCCCGCGGTTATGAGGCAGATGGGAATTTGTTAATGTCCGGTTGTAGAAAACCCGAAGTTGACCTCAAATAAAATACACATCAACCGCGTGTGTAACCGTGATGGTCTCTTCTCGTGAGTCCGGAAGTGAACTTCGATGTTGGAGTTATGTCTCGGCGTAAGTAGCTCGGGATCACTTCTTGATCGCTACTAGCTTCACGACCGTGCTTTGCTCCTCTTCTCGCTCTCTTTTGCGAAGTAGCCACCATATATGCTAGTCGCTTGCTGCAGCTCCACTTTACTACTCTGTCCTTCCTATAAGCTTAAATAGTCTTGATCTCGCGGGTGTGAGATTGCCGAGTCCCCGTGACTCACATATACTTCCAAAAAAGTTGCGGTGCCGGCGATGCGGTCACGGTGACTCAACCGAGCTCAAGTGGGAGTTCGACGAGGAACGTGGTCGTTACTATGTGTCTTTTCCTGATGATCGATGGTGGTGCCCGGTTGGGATGATCGAGGATCTGTGTAGCATTTGGGGTATCTTCTTTATTTTGGTTCCGTAGTCGGACCTTGAGTGTACTACGAATGATGGATGTTTATTTATGTATTGTGTGAAGTGGCATTTGTAAGCCAACTATGTATCTCTTTCCCTTATGTATTACATGGGTTGTGTGAAGATTACCTCACTTGCGACATTGCTTTCAATGCGGTTATGCCTCTAAGTCGTGCCTCGACACGTGGGAGATATAGCCGCATCGAGGCGTTCTAAGTTGGTAATCGAGCCTTCCCGACTTAGGAGCCCCCTACATGATTGTTTCTTTGGCGTTGTTGAGTCTAGAATGGAAAAATGTTTTGAGTCTTAGGATTATATATATCGGAGAGTAGGATTCTTTTTACTCCCGGTCCCTTCGTCGCTCTGGTGAGGTATCTGGCGTGAGAGTTTTGACTCTTCTCTCCTCAAATTTCACTAAAAAATTTTAGGATCACGTGGGTATCTTGGAATCGTTACGATGGTTTTGTGGCGAGAACATTGTTATTGGTGCCTCCGACATTTAGGGGTTGTGGCGGTGTCCGGGGAGTTGAGCTCCGAGGTGTTGTCGCCACAATTTTAACGTTGCGATTACGGAATACACGAGTTTTGCCGACATCGAAATCTCTTTTGTGCGATTGTTGGTGAGATAACCCGATAGCCCGATCTTGGCGAGTCTTGGAAGTATTGCCATGACTTGTATAACGGATGTTTTTCAAGGTCGAGGTACCACGATTTCCGAGGATTTCTTGGTTATGTGTTGACGGATGGATACAATTTGGATCTAGGTATTGTTAGTTTGGGTGATATATTTTGTGTCCCTGTATCCCCAACACCAGATTGCATAACCAGAAAGTTTCGGGAGTTTATAGGTGGGAATTCTAGTAGCTTCAGGATTTCTTTCCGACGGATGTATGATTTGCGATTGGGGTTCAACGTCTAGTGGTCCGCCCATTCACGGTCGATTCTGATGGTCGCGAGGCGTCTTAAAGAATCCTTGGCTATGCTGATTCGGGGCGTCTTGTTTGTCATTCGTGGCGCCGCTATACGTCGTGCCCGTGTGGGCCCCACCACGAACACTTTGGGCGAAATCTCTATCATGTGTTTGTTCCGGCTCATTCTAGAAGCCAATCTTTTGTTTTCAGTTGTGATATTCGAGTTGTTTCAGAGGTAGACGGTGATTTCATACCTCTATCTAAGTGGCTTCTCACCTTAATGGACGTGTGATGATTAACTTTTGAAATTCATTCGTTCATTCTTGTTCGAATGTTTATTGTGAAGACTATATGTTGCAATTTCTATCCGTTGATTCTACTTGACTATTTGTCTATCAAAGGACTAACGGATGTCACCCTCTTCAGGATGGCTCCGCCTCTGGCGTACGAATCCGGATCGTAATGATGGGGATCAGTCGAACCTTCCACCTCCACCTCCGCCTCCGGAGGCATGGCAAGCTATCATGGCAGCCACCAATGCCAATGCTCAGATGATTTTGCAGCTCTTGCAAGAACGTACTCAAGGGCAAGGCGGTCAAGGAAATCGAGGTCAAAGGCAACAATCAGCCGCACTTTGCTACTCTCGGTCAGTTCCTCGCTAATCGGCCGAAGTCTTTCGGTTTACGTATGCCGAGGCCCACAGACGGCTGACGATTGGCTTGTGGACATCTGCAAGCATTTTGATTGTAGCAATGTCGGACACGAGGACTTTGTCAAGTTTGCATCGTTTCAACTCAAGGATCAAGCTGCTTTGAGTGGTACCCGGCAATACAAAGATTCCGAGAGGAGGTCGTGTCATTACACAGGATGAGTTCCGTCGTGATTTGAGCTCATCACATTCGAAAAGTGTTGTTGAGAGCAAGCGTGAGGAGTTCCGCAATCTCAAGCAGGGCAACATGTCCGTCTATCAATACAATATCCAGTTCGAGAAGCTCGCTTTCGTTTTGCTAAGCAAGGCGTTCACGATGAAAAGAGTATGATCTATCAATTGAGAGGTGGTGCGAGAGAAGATGCGCAATTAGCTCTTGTGCTTTTTGAGCCGAGATAAGTATGATGAATTCTACAACATGGCACGAAGCAAGAAGCTGCCCAGCTCAAATGTGAGGCTTCTAAGAAGAGAATCGGGGATGCAGCTTCAGTCTTCTTCTTCCTCTCAAGTGGCAGCTAAGCGGCAGAAGTTTTACCTTCCTCCTCCTCCGTTCCGTCGGCCTTATCGTGAGAAGAACTCGGTGGCCGTGGATCTTCCCACCCACCCAACCCAGGCTATCGAACAAGTCTAATTCTCAAGCACCAAGGTCAAGTGCTCCTTACCACCGTCCGCTCTCTGAGGTGACTTGCAACAAATGTCGTGAGAAAGGTCACTATCACGAACAAAGTGCTTCAACCAAAGGCGCCTTCGCCTCCTCCTCTGTGAAATCTTCCGGCAATGCAGTGGTCAAGCATAATCCAAAGCATGCCAAGGTGAATATGATGAATGCAGCTCAAGCAGAGGAATCTACTGATGTGATAATGGGTAATCTTCCAGTTAATGATATTCCTGCAAAAGTCTTATTTGATACTGGTGCATCGCATTGTTTCATGTCAAGACCGTTTTTTGCCAAGCATGTTTTCACTTCAGAATTTTTGGATAGACCTCTAGCAATTGTTTCCCCGGGCAAGCACATGAGTTCTAGTTTGTTGGTTCCGAATGTCTCTATCAAGATGGGCGATTATAGATTTCTGGCTAAACCAATTGTTCTTGGTGACTCGGATATTGATCTTATTCTCGGGATGGACTGGCTTTCTCAGCACAAAGCTCAGCTTGATTGTGCTGCCGGGGAAATTCAATTGACTCACTCCTCTAATGATGTGATCATCTATGCCGCTCGTGATGAAACCATTCGGTTGTTTTCTCTCAATGAGAAGAGGCGAATTGAATGCTATCTCTCAGATTCGATCGTGTGTGAGTACCAAGATGTCTTTCGGAAGAGCTTCGGGTATGCCTCCTCATCGGCCAGTTGAGTTCGTTATCGATCTTGAGCACAACCTTTGAACCCGTTTGCAAGCGTCCTTACAAGCTTGGACCTGATGAGCTGAGGAATTGAAGAAGCAGCTCGATGAACAAGAGCGTCTGGGTTTGATCGGACCGAGTTCATCTCCTTGGGGTTGTGGTGTTCTTTTGTCCGGAAGAAGGATGGCACGGACCGACTGCGTCGATTACCGTCCATTGAATAAGAAGACAATCAAGAACAAGTATCCACTTCCCAACATCAATGAGCTTTTCGAGCAACTCAAAGGTGCTAAAGTGTTCTCCAAGCTTGACCTTCATTATGGGTTATCATCAGATTAGCATTCGTGAACAAGATATTCCCAAGACAGCATTCGAACAAGCTTTGGTTCTTATGAATATATTGTCATGTCTTTCGGCCTCGTCAATGCTCCTCCAACATTCTCTCGGATGATGAACTTCATTTTCAACCCCTATACCAATGAATTCGTCTTGGTCTATCTTGATGATATTTTGGTCTTCTCCAAGAATAAGAAGGATCATGCCAAACATTTGCGATTGGTGCTAGACAAGCTCGAGAGTATCAATTCTATGCTAAGTTCTCCAAATGTGAATTTTGGCTTGATGAAGTGCTTTATCTTGGTCATATCATCTCCGCCAAAGGGCATCGCTGTTAATCCCAGGAAGGTGTCCGCAATTGTGAATTGGGAAACTCCTCGGAATGTCAAGCAGCTCCGCAGCTTTCTTGGTCCTGCAAGCTATTGCGAAGATTCGTTGAGAACTTCTCCAAGATTGCAAAGCCTCTTTCCAACCTCCTCCGAAGCATGTGAAGTATGTCCGGTCTCCACGAGTGTGACGTTGCTTTCAATACTCTCAAAGAGAAACTCGTCACAGCTCTGTCTTGACTCCTCTGATGAATCCAAGCCATTCGAAGTTTTCTGTGATGCTTCTCTTCAAGGTCTCGGTCTTTGTGTTAATGCAAGAGAAGAGAGTTGTGGCTTATACCTCTACTTGATTGAAGCCCTTGAAAAGAACTATCCCACTCACGATCTTGAGTTGGCGGCAGTTGTCCATGCATTGATAACGTGGAGACATCTCTTGTTGGGAAGGAAAGTGGACATTTTCACCGATCACAAGAGTCTCAAGTACATTTTCACTCAGCCCAACCTCAACCTCAGGCAGACTCGATGGGTCGAAATGATTCAAGAGTACAGCCCAAGTATTGAATATACTCCGTGCAAGGCCAATGTCATTGCAGATGCTTTGAGCAGGAAGGCTTACTGCAATAGTCTAATCCTCAAGCCCTTTCAGCCGGATCTCTGTGAAGCTTTCCGCAAGCTGAATCTTCAAGTCGTTCCTCAAGGCTTTCTTGCCAACCTCATAGTCTCTCCTACTTTGGAAGATCAGATTCGTGAGGCTCAACTTCTGGATACCATGGTGAAGAAGGTGAAACGTGGTATCGACAAGGGCATTTCCAAGTACAAGTGCTTCCACGTCGATGACAAAGACACTCTTTTCTTTGAGGACGGATTGTGGTTCCTAAGGGTGATCTGAGAAAAGTCATTATGAGCAGGGCTCACAATTCGCTTCTATCCATTCATCACGGAAGTACGAAGATGTACCGGGACCTCAAGCGATCATATTGGTGGACTCGAATGAAGCGAGAAATTGCTCAATTCGTGAATGAATGTGATGTCTGCAGAAGAGTGAAAGCAGAACACCAAAGACCAGCTGGTCTCCTCCAACCTCTTGCTATTCCAGAATGGAAGTTTGATCATATCAAGATGGACTTCGTGACTGGTTTTCCTAAGTCCAAGCGTGGAAATGATGCTATCTTCGTTGTCATTGACAAGCTTACTAAAGTGGCTCATTTTCTTCCTATCAAAGAATCTATCACAGCAGCTCGGTTAGCGAGCTATACACCTCGAGGATTGTCTCCTTGCGGCATTCCACAAGTGATCTCTTGAGACCGTGGCAGCATCTTTACCTCCAAGTTTTGGGATTCTTTTGAAGGCCATGGGCACCAACATTCGTTTTCAAAGACTTTCCACCCTCAAACAAGTGGCCAAGTCGAGCGAGTAAATCAAATCCTTGAAGATATGCTCGGGGCTTGTGTCATTTCTTCGTTATGAAGTGGGAAGATTGTCTTCCATATGCCGAAGTTCTCCTACAACAACAGCTTCCAAGCGAGTTCGGGCAAGGCCCCATTCGAAATTCTCTATGGCGAGAAAGTGCCGTACTCCTCTCAATTGGTGCGAGGGCAATTGAGCGCCAACTTCTTGGCAATGACTTGATCCACGAAGCGGAAGAAATGTGCCAAGTCATTCGTGAGAATCTCAAAGCCGCGCAATCGCGCGGAAGAGCTATTATGATGATAAGCACCGTGATGTGGCTTTTGAAATCGGAGACCATGTCTACCTCCGCGTCTCTCAATGAAAGGCACTCGTCAACCCGGTATCAAAGGGAAGCTTGCCCCTAGATACGTGGGTCCTTTCAAGATCATTGGGAAAAGAGGCGATCTCGCCTATCAACTTGAGCTTCCATCCAACTTTGCAAGCGTGCGATGTGTTTCACGTGTCACGGCTTCGCCAAGTGCTTCAAGACTCCTGAACGCACTATCAACTTCAAGAGATTGACCTTCAAGAAGAAATCTCTTATCATGAGCACCCGTTGCTATTCTCGAAGAAACCGAGCGCAAGACTGCAACAAGTCAATCAAATTCCTGAAAGTGAAGTGGTCACACCATTCCGACCGAAGCTACACAGGGGCGCGAGGATCACCTCCGTTCGAATATCCGAGTTCTTTCAGTCCTAGATCTCGGGACGAGATCCTCTTGTAGTGGTGGAGTGTTGTAACACCCCGGATGTAACTTTCCATATTTGTAACTCCAACTCTTGCCATTTTCGGCATCGTGATATGATATTCCCTCCGTGGTTGGGTTTTTCTTCTTTTTGCATTTTGTCCATGTCATGCATTTCATATCATGTCATCATGTGCATCGCATTTGCTTACGTGTTCGTCTCATGTTTCCGAGTATTTTCCCCGTTGTCCGTTTTGCAATCCGACACTCCTATCTTCCCCGGCGGCCCCTTTTACGTTTTTCCGTGTGCGGGTACTAAACCTTCTCGGAATGGACCGAGGTTCGTCTAGTGGCCTTGGTATACCACCCGTAGACCACCGGTCAAGTTTCGGGTCATTTGGAGCTCGTTTGGCACTCCAACGGTTAACCGCACTCTCGCAAAGGCCTCTTTTAAGTTGCAGCCCAAAACCCCTTCAAAACAGCCCAATAACCCATCTAAGTCACTTCCATGCTCTCCGGCGTTCGATCACGATCGTGTGGACGAAAACTACACCTCATTTGGACTCTCCTAGCTCCCTCTATGCCTATTTAAGTAACCCCCATTCCAAATCTAAGGTCCAACCCTAGCCATCCTCATCACTTTTGCGGACATTTTCCCGGCGATACGGACCGTCCGCCGTCAGCGCCGCCGCCCGCGCCCTATCAGCTCCTGCCACGTGGCCTGCCCGCCCTCCTCCGCCGCGGCCTGCGAATCCTGGCCCGGCCCATCCAGCCATGCCAGCCCCTCCCATGGCGCCGAGGCCGCCTCCGCCGCCGCCCGGCTCAGCGCCCGGCCCTCGCCTTGATCCCGCCGCCGACCGCCACCGCCCTCGCCGCCCAGCCAGGCACCGCCCGGCCGCCGGCCCCCTCGCCGCCAGCAGCCGTCGCCAGCCCGGCCGCGCCGCCCCTCCGCCGGCGCCACCTCGCTCCGGCAGCGCTCCTTCCCGGCGTCCCTCTCCTTCGCCCGGAGCGAGCTCCGTCGAGCCACCGCCGTCGTCGCTCGATCGGATCCGGCCCGATCCGGATCGGGGTTGACCTTCTTCCCCCCTCATATTTCTTCTAAGTTTTTCTTCCGTTAATATTTTTGTGAAAATTTCTTCATAGCATAACTTTGCATCTGTAGCTCCATTTTGCGTGTATAATATATCAGAATGTTCGCCTCAAAGAGTAGATCATTTCGTCTCATTGCGTCATTTTCATTTGAGCTCATATTGATGCCCGAAATGCTGTTAGAAAAGTGATATGTGATGTTAGTTTCTGTTTCTTAACAGAACTTGCACTTTTGTTATTTTTGCCATGATTAATGTGTGCACCCTATGAATTTGAGTCCTACATGTGTTTTGTAATATGCCATGCCATCTTTCCAGGGGTGTATGCCATGTATTTTTGTGATCTATGTGGTGACTAGCACAAGCATGCAAAGTAGGTGTCCTGATGTTGCTGTTTCCAGCTCTGTTTTGCTGATATTTTGATGCCATGTTAACTTGATGCTACCGAGAGATCTATGCATATTTTGAGATACTTCAGTAAGGATGTTTTGTTAAACATGTCTTGATCTATCCATCGATGTCCTTGTTTGCAATTATGGAGTAACATAGCTTGAGTCAATCGAGCTCTACTTTTGCTATCAAATGTTTCCTGGCAGATTGTTTACATGTTATTCAATTTTGCCAAGGTTGTTGTGGTTGATCCATGTATGCTATGTTATTGTTCTTGCTATGTATGTCTTCTATGCCATGTCTTCTTGATTTATGTATGCTTACTTTAAGCATTTAAGGCTCTGTAGTGAGTGCATTGAGCTTGTAAACATGCCTACTTGTTATCAGTTTTTGACATGCCAGGTTGCTGAATCTGTTAACGAAACTTTTAATATTGACATGGGTGTTACTATATTTTCTGATCCTTTTTGGCTTATGGTCAGTAAGGGACTTTTGTTCTATGCTTTGAGTAGATTCATGACATGCCATGCTCTTCTATTTTAAGTTCCTGTAGCATGTAGTTTTCTTGCTCTGAACATTGCTACTGGATGCTGTTTTTGCCATGTCCAGCCTGATATTTTGTGCACTTTTGCCATGCTTGTTTGAACCTGTTATGATGTGATTTAGCCGAAGCTCAGTGCTCTTCTTTTGTCAAGCATCTTGTGTAGATCACTGCCATGTACTTTGTTGATACGTTTGGGTGCAGTAGCTTAATTTCTTGTCGCTTGCTAAGTGGCATCATGCTGTTAATGGCAGATTTGTGCCATTCTTGTTTTGCTTGTCATTTCCAAACCGTGCATCCGATTCCGGTGATCTTTATATCGATTTCAACCGAAATCATCTCATCTTTCCAGTGGCATACTTGGTTTGCCAAGTTGATGCCTGGTTCATCATTTTCCTTCGGAGCGCCTTTTATCGCATTGCATATCACATCCCGCATATCATGCCATGTTTTGCATCATGTTGATTGTGCATTGCACCGTGATTTATTGTGGTTCCTTTGTTTGTGTTGTTGCTTTGGGTAGATCCGGGAGACGAGTACGTGAACGAGGAACCTATTGAGAACGCTTACGAGGATCAAGCTTTCGACAACTCTGAGAACATTGCAGGCAAGATGACCATACCCTTGAAATCACCTCTATCTTTGCTATGCTAGATGCTCGCTCTTTTGCTATGCCTATGCTGCGATGCCTACCACTTGCTATATCATGCCACCCATAATGCCATGTCAGCCCCTAACCATCCTTTCCTAGCAAACCGTTGATTGGCTATGTTACCGCTTTGCTCGGCCCCTCTTATAAGCGTTGTTAGTTGCGGTGAAGTTGAAGTTTGTTCCTTGTTGGAACATGGAGATGTTGTTCTGATCGGAACATGTTTACTTGTTGGGGATATCACAATATATATCTGCTATAATTAATACATCTATATACTTGGTAAAGGGTGGAAGGCTCGGCCTTATGCACAGTGTTTTTTTCCACTCTTGCCACTCTATTTTCCTTCATACCGTTGTTATGTTCATTGATTTCACGTTCCTTACACGGTTGTGTGATTTTTGGGACCCCCTTGACATTTAGCTTTGTATAAGACTCCTCCAAAGAAGGCCGAACTTTGGTTTTACCATTTGCCACCTAAGCCTTTTCCCCGGGTTTTCGCGAGCCCGAGGGTCATCTTTATTTTAAACCCCCGGACCGGTGCTCCTTGGTGCTGGCCCGAACTAGAGCCCTGTGGCGCCCCTCAAGGAAACTTGAGGTCTGGTTTTAGTTGTATGGACTGCTCATCCGGATGTGCCACGAGAGCGAGATATGTGCAGCTCCTATCGGGATTTGTCGGCACAATCGGGCGGCTTTGCTGGTCTTGTTTTATTCTTTGTCGAAATGTCTTGTAGTCCGGGATTCCGAGATTGATCGGGTCTTCCGGTAGAAGGAATATCCTTCGTTGACCGTGAGAGCTTATAATGGGCTAAGTTGGGACACCCTGCGGGGTAATATCTTTCGAAAGCCGTGCCCATGGTTATGAGGCGGATGGGAATTTGTTAATGTCCGGTTGTAGAAAACCCGAAGTTGACCTCAAATAAAATACACATCAACGCGTGTGTAACCGTGATGGTCTCTTCTCGTGAGTCCGGAAGTGAACACGATGTTGGAGTTATGTCGGCGTAAGTAGCTCAGGATCACTTCTTGATCGCTACTAGCTTCATGACCGTGCTTTGCTCCTCTTCTCGCTCTCTTTTGCGAAGTAGCCACCATATATGCTAGTCGCTTGCTGCAGCTCCACTGTACTACTCTGTCCTTCCTATAAGCTTAAATAGTCTTGATCTCGCGGGTGTGAGATTGCTGAGTCCCCGTGACTCACAGATACTTCCCAAACAGTTGCGAGTGCCGGCCGATGCGGTCTGAGGTGACTCAACCGAGCTCAAGTGGGAGTTCGACGAGGCGTGGTCGTTACTATGTGTCTTTCACGATGATCGATAGTGGTGCCCGATTGGGACGATCGAGGATTTGTGTAGCATTTGGGGTATCTTCTTTATTTTGGTTCCGTGGTCGGACCTTGAGTGTACTACGAATGATGGATGTTTATTTATGTATTGTGTGAAGTGGCGATGTAAGCCAACTATGTATCTCTTTCCCTTATGTATTACATGGGTTGTGTGAAGATTACCTCACTTGCGACATTGCTTTCAATGCGGTTATGCCTCTAAGTCGTGCCTCGACACGTGGGAGATATAGCCGCATCGAGGGCGTTACACAGCACCACTGCGCCAAGACCACGTGCCACCGGCGGCGGTGGCGCGTGGGTATCAAGACCAGGATCCACCTCCGCGGCGGGCTCCGGTGACCACAGCAGGCTGACGTGCCTTCACTCCTGAACTGTGCAGCGTCGTCTGGCCCGGCAAGTTCAAGCCAGACCTACCTCTGCGCTACGACGGCACCCCCGACCCCGCAGAGTTCTTGCAGCTCTACGAGCTGAGCATCAAGGCAGCTAACGGCTACGAGAAGGTCATGGCGAACTGGTTTCCCATGGCCCTCAAAGATGGCGCGCGCTCGTGGCTCTTGAACCTGCCCGCGGGATTGATGTTCTCCTAGGGCGAGATGCGCGAGCGCTTCGTCGCCAACTTCCAGGGCACTCGCAAGCACCCACCAGCCGCGGGTGATCTATGGCGCATCAAGCAATAGTCAGGAGAAACTCTGCAGAAGTACATCCATTGTCAGGACCAGATTTTCGGGATATGATTTCCCAGAAAATGGCCCTTGTGCTCACCAGCCCCAGGATTACTGTTAGCTGATGAGGCACCAACTTGATACAGAAACTCCAAGCAAAATACAAGATATGTGGTACAAGACCATTCTGGCCTATGAGTATAACAATTGGTTTCTAGTGGTTGATGGTAGAAGCATTTTGCGGATCATCAGCGTCTATGGGACTCCATTTCCCGTAGGAACAGCTGACCAGGTTAACTCCTATCTTCGCGAGGCTGCTATCACCGTTGCTTAGGTTCCGAGGCTGTCGTCGCAACGCTCCTCTCCATGCAAGAAATCTGGTCAAGACAATAGCCAGGGACAAGCCACTGAGTACTTTGAATGTACTCGCAAACATTTTGAGCATGGGTATAATATAACAAACGATAATCATGCTCTGAAAACATTCTATGATCACAACGTTAGTCATAAAAATAAAATCCCTGATGCATGGAAGCAGGTTATCTATATGCAACATGAATATGTAATAGCAGAGTAGTAATAAAGTGCACCGATCGGATGTCTGAAGCGACATCTCGAAAGGATAGTAAATAACGAGCATGCCTCAGTCGGGCGTCTGAGCGACACCACATAAAGGGCTTATAAAGTAAATAACAAGCATGCCACAGTCGGGCGTCTGAGCGACACCACATAAAGGGCTTATAAAGTAAACCAATAACAAGCATGCCACAGTCGGGCGTCTGAGCGACACCACATAAAGGGCTTATAAAGTAAACCAATAACAAGCATGCCACAGTCGGGCGTCTGAGCGACACCACATAAAGGGATTGTAAGAAAAATAATCACAGTGAATATCCAGGAGGTAGAACCTTACCAGGGATACTCAATAATTCCAATAATATAAAGTGTTAGTCCATAACAATCATAAGTCACAGGTCATGATCCATGTTCTTGTTTAGTAGTTTCTCCTTCGAAGACCGACACTAAGACCGACACTTGACCCGACCCAGACTGTAGTCCTTAACCATGGACACGGCTATTCGAATAGATTTAATCTCTGCAGAGGGTGTACTCTTTACCCACGAGTAACGGATTCCTTTAGTCCATCAGAACTAATTCCGTCTACGGTCTTTTAGTCGAAAACATGCACGACTACTTTACACCAGCTTAACTTTACTGCGTATGCGGAATCACCCACGACACCCGTTAAGCAAAACTCTAAGTGGGGAGGCTACAACCTCGATTAGCATGGGATCAAACTTATATCACGCGCTACTAAGGGGTGCCCCCTCTCGGTCCCAACCGGAAACACCCATGCCCCCGGACCAAGTGGCATGCCTACCGGCTGCAGTCGGTATCTTCCACTATGGCCTCTCTGTACGGTGTGTGCTAGAAAGGGGTTGACAACTTACTAAACTGTACCCTACCTACGGCAGGGACAAGTGGCAGCATGAAAAAAGTATGGGGGTTACTGGAACAAGACTCGATCTACGGCCGACTCAGGAGGTTTAAGTATTTCCTCCATGATTAGGATAACAAATATGTTTCAACCAACAGACAAAATCACCACTCCTCATACCTCATCTTGCCACACCGGACACAACCGTCTCGACGGGGAACCAGAGATAAGCTCGTGTCTACCCAAGACAGAGACTTTCTCGGCTTCCTTCCGGTAGGCATGAAAGGCATGTGAGCATGATTACTATCGCAAACATATCAAGCTCCAATAGCATGAGATCACCAACATGCACTCATGAGTCTGATCATATCCTCACAAAAAAGACGGATACTCCTTGTCACAGTGGACTTGTAACTATATCAAACAACACACGATAATATTATGCCATGGTTCAAAAATGCTTGCCTTTAAGTTGTGGAGAGGCAAGGTGCATTCCAAAACTTTTGAAAGTTTTCTTCTCTCTCTCCAAAATCCTATTTTAAATAAATTTGAATTAACACATACTTTCAAAATAGCACAAAGATTTGTTTGAATTTTTTTCAAATAAATCTGAAAATAAACTAGACAAAACTTGAGAGAGGTAGGAAAAAGAATCAATTCATTTGGAGTTATATTTAAAAAGTTATAGCCAGTCAAAGTTTAGTCAATATTTTGTTTTAAAAAAATAGATAAACAAAAGAAAACGTTTCGAATAGGTACACGTCAAATACATACTTTGCTTTTACGCCTTCACTTAACCCACGTGGACCGGTGCAGGTTCACTGACATTGGGTCCAGGGGGCCCACTTGTCAGGTTTGACCAGTCATCCCTCGCCTTCCCTCACCTTTGGCCGAACGGAGGCGGAGCTCCGGAGATCTTCGCCGTGACAGCGGCTCCTCGAGGGCATCCGAGGCAGGGATGGATCCGCCCAGTTCAGGCGGTCCTCCCGATAATCGCTAGGCTGGTGGGGTGGAGGGTCGCCAGCCAGCGATCTTCGCAGCCGGAGATGGCTTGGGAGGTTTGGGGCTTTGGGCTATGGTGGTTCCTCGGCCTTGTTGAAGGTCAAGGCGGCTCCGCCGCAGTCGAGATCTGCGGATGGTGGTGCCAGATCGATGGGAGGGGCTCGGGTTGCGACTGAACGGATCGGAGGGCGGCAGCGGCTGTACTGGCCGGAGAAGGGGAAGAAGACCTCCCCTGGTCGATTGCCTGCTACGGGGGTGCTAGGTGGGGTGATAAGAGGTTGCTTGAGGGTTCAGAGAGGCTAGAGGGCTCCTTATATAGGCGGCCGGAGTCGGTTCCCACGGCGGCCGTGGATAAGATTGGCGAACCGCCGTTCTGTAGCTCGCAGAACGACGTGTCAAGGCTGGGGGTGGCGTCAAGGGCTAGCGGACGAGCGGGCACTGCTCCATGGGCGAGTTGGCGAGCGCGGAAGGCTTGGGCGGCGCCGTCCAGGGCAGGGGTCTGCTGCGGTTGGCCGCTAGTGGCCACGGCCGACCTGACAGTGGCGCTGTGGAGCTCCAGGGAGGCTTTGCGGTGAGGGAGGGGGCAGGTGCGTTTGCTGCGAGTGGGAGAGGATCAGAACGGGCGCGGGGGAGGCGGCAATGAGGCCTTGGCGACTTCGGGCGCCTGCGCGCTGCAGCGCTACTGGTTGCGCCCGAGCACGCCCACCAGTGCTTTCGGCGAAATCACGAGGGGCTTGCCGAGGAGGCCGAGGTGGAGCTGGGGTTTAACCGGATTAGGTTAGGGTAGTCTAGAGGCTTAGTGGACATGGTGGTTAGGCAAAGCAAGCAGGTCCATAGTACAAACCAGAAACTATGTCTGGCCAGTCATGCCCATAAGGTGTTTGACAAAATGCCAAGGGCACCTAGGCATTTCTTGGGGTGGCCAAACTCTCCAGGCTAGTGTTTCTTTAGATTTAGGGGATGGTGGCAAGTTTAGTTGGTCAAAGCTAGAAAGTTGTTAGTGCAAGATTTGGAGAAAATCAAATCTGGACAGAAAGAAAATGGCATTATGGCATGTACTAGAAATATTCCAATGGACCCAATCTCCTGGACTTAAGGGTTTGGTAGGGTGTACTACAAGCAGGAGAAAGATCATGGGCATTAGAGCAACAAAAATTAGAGTTGCTGTAGAAAAAGCCAAACTGGACGGAGAGCAAAAGAGGATGGTTTGCTCATATTTTTCAAAGAACACCAGTGGATTTTTGCACCAAGATAAACAATATACTCCTACTGACCTCCCCTAATTTTGGTGGAAGTTCTAAAGAAATATTTAAATAGGTTGTAGTGCAAAAGTGCAATTGGACCAGATTTGAAAACTAGTGGCAAAGCTCAAAATTTTCAATTGAATAAAAGATGTTTTTGCATAAAAGTGATTTAAAAACACCACATGACATCCCCAAATTTTGGTTGAAATTTTAAATAAATTTATCAAAGGGTTGTAGTGCAAATGGGACCCTAAAACTTATGAAAAACCATTTTAGAGAAATAAAGCTCAGGAAAAATAATTATATAAATAATCCCACTGATAAAAGAATTGTTTTCATTGAGAGGGTAAATAAGTCCAATAATGATTGAATTTTTTTTACTTGGGGTGAAAACTCCATAACTTAGAAGAAAGGAGAGGTTCTGAGATCAAAAATAAATCCAGAAAAATAAAAATTTAATTTCCTGGCGAAATTTTAATAATCAAAAATATGGTTAAATTTTTGGGGTGTCACATCCAGCGCTTCAATAGCATTCGCCTCAAGATTCCCAAGGTGACGGACAAGGTCGTCATCTCTACGTTCTCTCATGGCGTCCGCGACGTCAAGATGTTCAACATGGTGACCAAGTGTGCAAGAGCTGAGGAGGGGCGCCTCTCCCTCCTTGAGCTCCCTGATGCCGACCCAGAAGAGAAGCAAGCCAAGGCCAAGGACGTGAAGCGCAAGGGAGTATCCGTGCTCGCGGCGGAGCCGGATATGAAGCTCGGCCGGGACCACCCCGAGTCGTCCAAGAGCAGCCGTCCATTCTACGCCTTCCACAACGTTCACAGCCACAACATCAACGACAGTCAAGAGCTCAGGGCCATTCGAGATGGACGCTTCGGTCGACGCCCCAAGTGCAACGACCGGGCCTACGGCCGAGGAGGAGGATGAAGTGGAGGACGCTGGGACGACCGCGGCCCCCACCAGGAGTGGCGCAACCGACCTCGTGAGGACCACTGGCAAGACCAGCCACGTGAGGGTGCCTGGAGGGACTAGCCTCGTGAGGACCGTCCTCAAGGCAATGCCGGCTTCCGTCCGCTGCCACCACCACCAAGGACGAACGATGACCACCATCAGGACGAGGGGGTTGGGGGCTTCCAGGAGCCACGTGCCATTAACTGCATCTTGGGTGGTGCTCAAGCCCCAGCCTCCCAGCGTATCTTCAAGTAGTTTGCTCATGAGGTGAACGCGGCCCGCCCTAGGCTCGAGGCCACGCGCCCGCTCAGGTGGTCCAAGTGCGCCATCACCTTCAGCTCGTCAGACCAGCTCAAGTGCGCGGCAACCACCGGCGCCCTCCCGATGCTCTGCTCACTTGTCATCAGCAACGTTCAAATCACCAAGACCCTCATTGACGGCGGCGTAGGGCTCAATGTCCTGTCCATCGAGACATTCGATAGCCTCCAAGTGTCATACGATCAACTACAGCCTACCAAGCCCTTCTCAGGAGTAACCAACGGCTCCACCACTCCGATAGGGCAGGACCGCCTCCCTGTCACCTTCGGCCAGCGTAACAACTACTGCACCGAGCTCATCGACTTCGACGTCTCCCACATCCGTCTGCCGTACAACGCCATCCTTGGGTATCCAGCATTGGCCAAGTTCATGGCAGTAACCCATCAAGGCTACAACGTCCTCAAGATGCCAGGGAGCGGCGGCATCATCACGATCCCTTGCGAAGAAAGAGACGTGGTGTGCTCCCTCGAGCATGCTTACCAAGCTGCAGCGGCCGAAGACCCCGACAACGAAGGCGCCCTGCACCCTCCTGAGGCCATCCCCCAAGAAGATGAAGCCGCTACTCGACCCAGGGCCTCAGGAGAGCGGCGTTTCCGGCGGTACCACCTCAGGACCTGAGCACGCTGATGGGGCGCCTCCCTCCCTCACATAGGAAGGCGCGCCCGGTGCCCTCCTCTGGCTGGGCTCGGTGGCTCTCTTCTGGAGGGCCTCAGACCTAGCCAGCATCACGAGGGAAGCGCTCGGCGCCACGTGGAGGCGTGCTTTTCTGCACATTTCCCTCAAGAGGGCACAAGGCGTGGAGCGCCTAGTGCTCGGGAGTTCATCACCAAGGAGATCCAGGAGCTTCAAGAGGCAAGGACCATACGCTGCGACCGCCGCCCACCACCCAGTGCAGCTCCCCATCCTCGCGAGGATGGTGGGCTGCGCGTCTGCGTCGACATTCCGGGGCTCAGGGGCCGCATCTCGGGGCGTTTACGGCGCCAGCGCGTTGGACAGTGCGAGGGTCCACCTCACAGCTATGTTCGCATGCCATTTGGCTTGCCGAACACAGCTGCCACCTTACAGCGCCACATGCGGAGCATCCTGGTGGCTCAGGAGGCCAGGCATCACGCCATCCTGGAGGAGATCGCGACAGTTCTTCAGGAGCCACCTGGGCCTGCGGGTCCTCCTGAGGCTCAGGACCCTGGCGGCTCATGAGGGACAACCCTTCGGCATGTATCTTCAGCTACTCCTACACCACTCCAGCTATGATATCAGGTGACTCTTTCCAGTTCATTCAGTTGGGGCGCCCCTCGGGCAGCATCATCCCCAAGTCACATGGGCCTGTCCCTGCGACGTGTATCCTTTTCCATCTCTAGCTTACTTTGATGGGAGCGCCCCTCGGGCTACATCATCCCCAGGCCGCACGGGTCTGTCCCTGTGGCGTGTATCGTTCTTGCATCTATCTGGATTAGCTTATCTTCTTGCATGTGTTCCCTACGATTATCACTTGCCTGGCTACACCTCGCAGCACCCCGCGTTGCTAACCGACATCCTATTTGCCCCGCGACGGGAGCTCCACATATCGGCACGGCGCTTGTGCTCGGCTCCGTCCTTGCAACGCTGATAAACCTGAGAGATTGAGCTCTGGCTCGCGGCCCGCTCCGTGCACGTCACCTCACAAGATCCTCAGTGCCTTCATCCTCCTGTGGAACGATCAATGGCTGGTTAACCGACGCGATTACGGGCTGTGTTTCCTCTCCAACTGACTCACAGGAATCTCCGGAGCGCTGGCTACTGGCAGCCCCGTCAGCTCGTTCCTTCTCTCATGCAATTCGCTTGCGCATGAAGGGGGGGGCACCTGAGTATCGCGGCTCAGAAGCCCTTACTGACTCTCCAGCCCTCACCCCTTGCCTTGACCACGGCATCGCGACCTGGCATACTAGCGGCGGCTAAGCATTGCTCGAGGTCCGGGACCCGAGAACAGAGAGCACTCAGGAGATCAAGAGAGGAGGAAGGATCTAACGTGAGCCTGACCTGATAGCACCGCCACCACCGACGCGCAAGCCGGGCGCGGCACAAGGACTCGACCCAGGAGCGCTAAAGATAAGTCACGCATTTGAGCCAGCCCGGCGCTGAGACAGATAAGTCCTAGTCCTAGCGGCCTTGCTCCGGCAACGCCACCTACCTTTACTACCTTCAGGGAGTTGCTTGCACACTAAAGGGGACCTCTTGAGCATCGCGCCTCAGGAGCTCTTACCGGACCTCGGGCCGCTCACCTCCTGGCCTTGACCACGGCATCGCGACCTGGCATACCAGTGACGGCTGAAGCCTGCGTGGGGACTGGGACCTGTCAGCGTAGAGCACCAAGTTGCCGCGAGGTCTGAAAGGGGGGACCAAGCCGTCGCAAGATACGTGATCATAGGATTTCATAAAAAGGATGATATTAACACAAAAAGGCACTACAGATTCTTTACACACGCCCATGGGGTTCATCTTGATTCCTCGCAGGGAACAAAAGGAGCAGGATATCAAAAGTTGTATCTACGGGCGACGCTGCCGACGCCATCATCAACAGCGGGCCATGGGGGCCGACACCAACCCACCCAGATCAACGGCGGCGACGGGCGGACGCCGCTGCTGCGCTCCAGGCATGGTGAGAGCTCGGGGGCACATAGCTGTCGTCGCTCATCTCCGGAGTCTCGTAGGGCTCGGGAGAGTCGCTGGACTCCCAAGCACCGTTGCTGCTATCGGAGGAGCTGCCGGCAAGGCCAGTGGCGGACCCGGCTCCTGCCGCTGCGCTGTCCCGATGGCCCCCTCCATGGCAACACTCTAGGTGGCGACCTTCCTCGTTGAAGACCTTGAAGAACATTTAGGAAGCGTCATCGTATTTGAAGTGGATGGCGAGGGCGCCTTCCACGCGGCAAGCGCGGGCGACCTCGCCCCATCCGCGGGTCATGAAGATCTTGCCCGGGGAGAGGATCTCGACCTCCGCTCCCGTCGTCGGGGCGTCGCACTCGGCATGCTGCTGTCAAATTTCGGGTTCCGGCAGACCCTCTAGGTTCGAACACTGGGATGCGCGCGGAGATCTCGCCCTCTACCTACCTGCACCTCGCCGCCTTGCTGTGATCTAAACTATGAAAAGAACAACACAAGAGACACATGGCTTATACTAGTTCGGGCCACCATCGTGGTGTAATACCCTACTCTAGTTTGTGGTGTGGTGGATTGCCTCTTGGGCTGATGATGAACAATACAAGGAAGAACAGCCTCGCGAGGGTCTGTTCTTGGCTGGTGCGATGAACTGCTAGGGGGAGTTCAGTCGCTCTCTCTCTGCTGATTCAAGGTGTTGGATCCTCTCCTCGATGCATCTACCCTGCGGGTGGCTAGTCCTATTTATAGGCAAAGGCCCTGGGCCTCTTCCCAAATGTTGAGCGGGAAGGGCGCCAACGATTAGCCATTTTGAAGGGAACATCTAGTACACTTATCGACTAAAGTTGGTCCTCGCACTTTGTCAAAGGCTCTGGTGGTGGCCTTGGCTTGGGCTCCATGATGACTTCCTTCCTGCCGTTCGTGACGGTCTTGGTCTTGTTGCACGAAGCGGATGCCTTTGCTTGATGCTCTCTCCTGCGCTTGCTCCTTTGCACCAAAGAGGAAAGGAGGACAACTGCCTTGAGGTGGCGCCCGCTGGGCGCCCTTAGTCGCCATGGCTTGCGTCTTGGGCACCTCGTGAGGTACCCGCCTTGATCTCTCTGCCTCCTCGCGAGCCAGCTGACGAGGCCGTGCACGAGAAGCCCCCTTCGTCCGCCCAGCAATCAGCGCTTCGCGAGGTCTTGAGCTTGTCTTTGATGAAAGGCGGGTCGTGCGGGCCACCCCTTGAGCCACGCCCGCGGGCATGGTAAACAAGTCTGGGTACCCCGTTCCCGGAAGCCGACAGTAGCCCCGGGCCCAAGGTGCGCCCGGACTTGGTTGAAACAAGGAAGCGAAGTGGCAAGTCTGAAGCGCCATGAGCCCCTAACAACCTGCAGCCTTGGGCGTCGCGTGGCGGTTGACTGGACGTGGGCGGCTCCGCTCCCCCACGACGCCTCGGCAACTGCACGAACTGACTAGTCCCTGCATGCAAAGCGGGTCATAATTACCTGTGATCATGGAGGCCGGCGGTTGGCCTCCTCTGGCTATAAGTATGGGACGGCGCCTGCCCTTCCGGTCCATCCCCTCTTGCTTCTCCTTCTTCTTCATGGCTCCGCCAAGAGGTTCTCGGCCACGGAGAAAGGAAAGGCCCGCCCGGTGGAGCTGACTCTCCCCATGGCGTGGTCGAGACTATCCTGCAAACACCACATGGATCCCATGGTGGCTCCTCGTGGCCGTGGAGGTGATCTCCGCGTGGTGGCGGCGGCAGGCCGTTCTTTGAGGCCGTCGACCCCCTAGGCTGCGCTTCCACTCGGCGGAGGTGCTGCGGAGTTAGTTGTGTGGTCGGCGGGCAACCGACACCAACTCCAGCTTCCTCGCTTCCTCCTAGGTGAGCTTCTGGTGGTGCCCGGGTGGCCTCTGGCTTCAGGCGGATGGTTCTTTGTGGCGGGCCTCCTGAAGGCTGGAGGTCTCTGGCCGGGAGCTGGCCTAAGCTGCGGTGGCAAAGCGTTTGCCAGCGTCGTGGTCTGAGCGGCGGTGCATCCTGCACTCAAAAGTTCGACGGCGATGCCACCCTCTGCGTGAGGGTGTTCGGGGAGATAATTAGCAGCGCTGGGTGCTACCACGAGAACAACGACATGACCGTGGGTCCAGCCCAATGACGATGAAAGGCGGACGGTAGCAGCGTGGTCGGCGGGGCTCGAGAGTTCATCGAGCTTCGGCGGCTCTTCTTGAGCAGCGGCTCCTCCAGCGATGGCGCGATCAGCCTCTGCGCCCGGCGCCACTGGAGGGAGGTAGCGGGTCTACCGCCGTCGCGCCTCGGTGAAGCGCGAGATGCGATCCGCCCTAAGCTCCGGGCGGTTCGAGTCTCCCAGCGAGTTGGTGCCGGGCGAGTCGCGCTGTTTTGTTCTTTTTCCTTTTCCTGCGCCAAAGAGACAGTAGTGTAGGGCCCAGCCGCGTGCTTGGACTATTGATGTTAATTATCATACTATTTCCGCTATTTCGGTATTGTGCCTTTGTGCACTTGCGCATGCGCGTAGAAATTACTTAGCTCGGGGGGGCCTGTCGTGACCTTTGCTTCCCGAGGCCGAGGCCTCGTCGAACGCTTCAAGTCCTGCGAGGGTTAGTCTGGAGAGGTAACTCCCGGCCTCAGCTGTGGAGGCGACCGACCCATGTCCTATGTTCGTGTCGCGGTGCCCGTGGGGGCCTGCAATTTGGAGGGTGCTCCTGTAGTGGACCCGGGTAGGGAAGCCTCGAGCGATAAGGGCGAGAAAACACTCATGAGGTGCCCGCATTGCTCCCTCGCGAGACTTGCGCGAGAGAAATCGAGGCAGGGAGGCGAAAAAGGCAAAGAGTCACAAGCCAAAGGCGGCAGCGACTTTAATAAAACCTCGAATGGGGATGAACAAGCCAACTGCAGAAAGCAAATGAGAAAAGCCGCGTCCGGCACGGATCTAGTCTTGACGTATTCTCACCGGTAGCAGACTAAGTCACTGCCAGGCGTGGGAGGGAGCCCAGGGCTGAGGCGGCGCTCACGAGACTCGAGGCGTGTACAGCCCCAACTCATTATTACGTCCAGTGTCACGGGCGGCGAGCTTCACGAGCATTGGCCTTCTTCACGAGCTCCGGGCCTTTATCGAAGATAAACTTCACAGCGTTTGCCTTCTTCACGAGCACCGGGCCTTTTCCAAAAGCAGCAGCGGCTTCCAGGCGTTCGCCTTCTTCACGAGCTCTGTGAAAGTGCGTTATATCGACTAGAGGGGTGAATAGGCGATTTTATGAATTCTTCAATGAGAAATTTGCGGTGAGGAAATTCCTAAGTGAAGAACTACTTGCAGCGGAATAAGTACTCGAGAAGTAAGCATAAGAGAATACGGGCATGATCATCATGATAAAATAGAAGACAATCAAAGAATGCGAAAGCGTAAACACATGATAACACAAGATGAAGACAAACAGACTGAAGAAATTGAGCGAGGAAATTGAGAAAGTCTTGATCAAAGTCTTCAAATCTGAGATATGAACAAACACTCAATACGATGTGAGGAAATGAAAGAGTTGAGGAAATAGAACCCGATTAGGTTGGTGAAGACAATGATTTGGTAGACCAGTTCCAAGCTGTTGTCTCGGTTATATGCGTCTGGTTGGGCGGTGAGTATTTAAACTTCGAGGACACACGATCCCAGACACCCAGTCTCACGAGCACGTAGCTCAGGACACCAAGTCCTCACCGTATTCTCCTTGAACTAGGGTCACACAGACCTCGTCCAATCACTCGTGGTAAGTCTTCAGGCGACTTCCAAACCTTCACAGACTTGGTCACTCGGCGATCCATAATTCTTCTTGGATGCTCTAGACCATGGCCCTAACCGTCTGGAAGAAGCACATTCTTCAAAGGTAACAAGCAAAGGATCCACGCAGGATCAATCTCTTGATGATGCTCAATCACTTTGGGTTTGTATGAGGTTTGGTTTTGGGTTTTTCCTCACTTTCGATGATTTTCGCTCAAAGCCCTCGGAGGATGGGTTGCTCTCAAATGACAAGTGTCAAGTTCCTCTCGGGCAGCCAACCAGCTAGTGGTTGTAGAGGCGGCTATTTATAGCCTAGGGAGCAGCCGACATGATAAGACATAAATGCCCTTCAATGATATGACCGTTAGGTGGATAAGATATTTTGGGATAGGTAGTAGCGCCTTGCGACAGCAGTCGGAAATTTGATTCTCAAATTCCTCGGGGCTATCATGTTCCCCCTTTGTGTAGGCAATCCGCCTTTGGCGAATTCCTAACTCCTCGGTCGAGAACAAATTCCTCGGCGACTAGAAGAACTTCGTCTACATCCTTTGAAGAAATTGGTGAAGCTGTATGAGATTTCAAAGGCTTCACTTTCGAAGGGATTGGAAGGTGTAGGATTTTGAGTTGAGCATCACATGGAAATTTTTCCTTAGTATTTCCTCGACCCCTTTAACGATGCAGTGTTTCCTATGACTCAAGAGCGAGAAAGCGAAACTACGAAAACAAAAGTCTTCACGCTTCATGTTCCTCAAATGAATATCAAGTCTTCAAGGTCACACCAATTTCTTCACTTTCAAAGTCTTGAAAGTCTTGAGAATATCAAAGTTTTCAGTTGAAGAACTTCATTTTTAGAATTAGACTTTCTCTGTAAATATCAAACTCCTCATAGACTTATAGACCTGTGTACACTCACAAACACATTAGTCCCTTAACCTATAAGTCTTCAATACACCAAAATCACTAAGGGACACTAGATGCACTTACAATCTCCCCCTTTTTGGTGATTGATGACAATATAGGTTAAGTTTTCTTGAGGATAAACATATGAAGTGTAAATACTAATATTGAGGAATTTGATTGCAAGATATAGAAGAACTCCCCCTGAAGATGTGCATAGTGAGGAATTTACTTTTGAGGCAATGCACATTTGAAGAGTTGAGTCATGGAGATCTCCCCCTATATCTTGTAATTCATACGCATTTGACATATAATATGAAGAATTTGAAATGCATGATGAAATATGGTGGTGATGTAATTCAGCATGTGTGTATTAACATATAATGAGGAAAAAGCATGCGAGAGGAACACATCAAAAGTATCGAGCACCATCAGGTTTAAGATTACAACTCGGTCCAATAAAAGTTTGAAGAGCGAGAGTTCTAACTTAGCAAAATTGCCCATAAATAGACCGGCTTGAAGACTAACTCACATTTCTCCCTCTTTGTCATCGAATGACCAAAAGGATTGAAAGCGAGGACTAACGCCCTGAAGAATTTCAAGTTGATGAAGGGCGCCCGGCGTTAATCGAGTCGGTTGTCGTAGTAGGGCCTGCTTCTTGATGTCGTCCAAGTCTTCATTTTCATCGGTTCTGCGATGAAGAATAGGAGCTAGCCACCAAGGAAGGAACTTTGACCTTTTGTATTTCTTGGAGGAGGTGCAGACCAGTCAAATTCTTCCTTGAGACCCATTGTCTTTAGTTCTTCCGTAGCTGTAGACATTAGAAAGAACAGCCAGTGCGGTTGAAGGTTTCATGGAGGTAGTACTAGTTTTCTTCCTTTGCATTGTGTGTTGAAGTCATGTTGTGAAGAATTAGAACCAAGCGGCGCTTGACCCATCTATGATTGCGATCAACCTTGATGAAGGCGAGGAGTAACTCACGATCGGTCATCACCACAGGTCTTTGTGGCTTGAGGATTTTGCTTGGTGAGGTATTGGCGGCGAGTCATGTGTGGCGAGTCATCATTGGTGGAGTAGGATGCAACTTTGCGAAATTGTCCATCAATGGACGAATGCCTTCATCTATCCCAGCGGCCTTTCCCTTGTCATCAGCTGAGGAAAATGTCTATTTGAGGACTTCAATTGGAGGCAAGTAGCTGCAGTGGTTCAGAGTATCAGCCTTGTACTTGAGTGAAGACCTTGTCTTGATGAACCTCATAATCCACGGTGCATAAGGCTTCAGCTCAAAAGGTGACATAGCAATGTTTGCCAGAGTCCTCATGAAGAAATCATGGAAGTTGACGGGAAAGCCATGAATGATATTGAAAAGCATATTCTTCACGATGCCAACGACTTCTTCATCATTTGAGTCGTGGCCTTTGATAGGACTCATTGTCTTTGTTAGAATCCGATAGACGATTCGAGGCACATATAGTAATTCCTTGACGAGGAATTTGGTTGAGAGTGCCTGTCACGGCTTCAAAGGCTTCATCGGCACTTGCATGTAGTGATTTGAAAGCTTCGGAGTTCGTTGTAGATGCAACGAGCACCATCAAGGGAGGAGGCGAGTGGGAGGGCACGAAGCAATTGATTCTTTGGTGCCTTGTAGTGAGTATTTTCGGACATCGGTCCAACACCCATGAGTTCACATCTTGACGTCTCCGGTGATATGCAGCGTAGCATAGAATTGAATAATAAGTTCTTCATTCCAATAACGGATGTCGGTCAGAAATTGAAGTCACGCATCGTGAAGAACACTGAGGGTAGCTCGAGCTGGCGGAGATTCCATGTCCACATGAGGAATATGTGCATGATCGAAGACTTTGTCTTTGTTGAATAGCCGAGAGGAATAGAAGTTAGCTTGACTAGCAGCCCGAAGCGCCTCTTCCTTATGCGGCGAGTCGTATGGGTTGTAATCCGTGAAGAAAACATGCTGCGCCAAAGAAGTCTTCAGCCTTGAACTTTTGCTTCGTTGAGAATGGATTCTTAGGCTTTGACAGTGGAGTGTCAGTGAGTTGCATCACGACCTATGGAATCGCAATCTCAGGTTCTTCAGGCTGAGGAATTTCTGGTTTCTCTACATGTGCAGTCTGAGGATCAGCAGCAGCAGGTTCATCAACGCTAGTGGCTGGAATTTCTTCATGTACAGATGAAGTGGGATGAGTTTCTTGAGCCCATTTGAGCTGTTGGAGCAGTGCTTGTGGAATCTGTTGGATTGGGGTGAAGAGTGGGGAATTTGGATGCTGACTTTCCCAAAGTCATCGTTCATCAACAGCGTTGTGCTTCCAATATCCACATCTTCTTCAATTTCCTCAACACCAGCCTCTTGGTACATGAAGCTGAGGCATAAGCGAGGAAATGATTGGGGTTGAAGGATTGCTTCCACTTCAATTTCTTCATCAATTTGCTCTGAAGAAGCAGCAAAATGATTTTGTTCATCAGATCCGCTTGGGATCTCATAATCTTCACCAAAAGGAACAAGGTCCTTTGATGGCATGGAGGAAATTGGAACAGCATCAATGGGATTTTCAAATGAGCTGGTGCATCTTCATCTTCTTGAAATTTGAAGAATTTGAAGCGCGGATGCTTTCCTTTTCTTCACATGACTCGTTCTGCTGCCTTGGTCTTCTTCACATCATTTGCGAGATAGAAGGATTGGAGTTGGTGTAGGCACGAGGAGGAGGCGAGGAATCTGGTTGAATTTCCTCGGTATGGCCCAGTCTGCGGTTACCTGACTTATTCGATTTCTTGAGCGCACCACTAGTGGATGCCACGGCAATTTCTTCGGTAATTTGGAATGGAATCATCAGCCTGGAACTAACATTGTCTTCAGCAGCTGAACTTCATCAGTAGTCTTGGCATGTTCTTCGGCCGGTGACGAGGCTCCGGCTTGAGAAATTTCTTGTTGCGTTGGGGCTGCAACATTTGAGAATTTATTCATCAGTTGACAAATCGACTTTGGCTCCTTGCCAATCAGCATAATATGAGTCAAATTTGTCGTTGAGGGCTTTGATGTCGACTGCATCTTGATAAGTTCTTGATTGTCATCTTGAAAACATTTTTCTTCAGTTTCTCTTTTACATCTGCGATTTCTTGATCTCTCTGGCCGTATCAAATTTCCATTTCTCCTCTTGGATGAAATGAGTCGACA
The DNA here is from genome assembly GCA_021605145.1 of Aegilops bicornis. Classification (NCBI taxonomy): domain Eukaryota; kingdom Viridiplantae; phylum Streptophyta; class Magnoliopsida; order Poales; family Poaceae; genus Aegilops; species Aegilops bicornis. Next base: position 509,097,413 of record CM038672.1, read on the forward strand.
TGTGACTTTGGCGGTGTCAACTTGAAGTCGAGCATAGGAGTGTTTGGGTCCTTGTGCGGAGATCAATGTAGTCTAGGATCGCTCTTGGATCCAGCAGCGATGCTTACGGTGTGCCTTTGGCTCTAAGCGGCCCTTTCTTGTCGGTCTCGATGATTTCCATAAGTTCATCATCATCAGCCTCATCATCTTGAATTGGCTCTTGGAAGGCGACCGGTTTCTTCTTGGGACTTGGCGAGGACCTCGTCATTTGTGGCCTTAGTCTTGACAAAGTTGGGCGGATGAAGAATTTGATGCGGTGAGGAACTTCTTTGAAACACCGGAAGGCAATTGAGATACTGCAGTCCTTTGTACGTGGCCGGATGCTGCAGGTCTTGAGGACTTTATCGGAACTTCTTGAGGACTTTGTAGGAGGTGAGGATTTGGGAGGAAGCGGGGGCGGCATGAGGAATTGGCCGTGAGGGCACGGTGAGAACTTGGCCGTGAGGCCTTTGTTGGTGAAACACTTGGCTTGTGTCACGGGCTTCTTTGCCATAGATTTTCTTGCCTTGACAAAGGCCTCGATTAGCGGCAGCGATGGCGAGTCCTCATGAAATGTCCTCCTGCCTCGTTGGCTTGTCTTGCCAATTTGGCTTGGCGCTTGGCCCATTCTTGAGGAAAATCCTCCTGCAGCTTGATCTTTGGTGGGGTCGACTTCTTGAGCAGGTGCCAATGGAGCTCTTGGGCATGGAGGATTGAGGCGAATTTCTTCATGTACTTTGGAGTAACATATCTATACTCCTTCCATTCCCTTGCCCATCTCCTTTCAATCCTTTGAATCGCACCTTGCGCTGATTTTTATTTTCTTTTGAACTTCGGCTTCATCGGTGTGCAATAATCGGCATAGATGTCCTCGGGAATTTCAAAGCAGTCATGACCTCAGGTCTCTTTCCTCCTTTCTGTGGCTTCTTTCCTTCGCCATATTCTTGGTGAGGAATTTGAACAATCGAATTCTCTGAAGAAGTATGCAACTTTTCTTCGAGAGCAGCTGCAAATGAGTTAAGTTGATGAGAACCTAGTGATTCAGCGGCGGACATGAGTACACTGTGAGCAGTATAGTTGCGAGGAATTTGGAGAGGTCATATGCGTTCTCGGAAGGTTTTTCAAAAGAACTAGTTTGAGGAATTTGACCGGATGAGCCTTGAAGAATTTCACTAAGCGATCTTTGTCTTAGGTTCGAGTTGTATAGATCGAGGATCCACACAATTGAGGAATCTTGAAGAAAAAATCATTGCTTAGAAAGCGAATCAAGAGCATATTTCGTTTGAGGTGTTCATATATGTGAAGATTTGAAGAATAAACACCTTTGAAGATTTTCGAGGAAGGTTTGAGAATCAAAGCGAGTAATAAAAGTAACTTTTAATTACGGCGAAGAACACGACGGCGAGAAGTGTAGATTAGAAGTTCATCGATTCAGATCTCCCACGCCCTAACTCGGTGGAGGAAGACAGCTACTGGCGGCGAAGTGAAGATTTCAGCGGTCGGTATGAGTACAATGTGACGAAGGTCGGTAGTGAAACTCTTCCTCACCGCTGACGATGAAGTAAGCGGCGGCACTAGGGTTTGAGAAGCTCGGCGAGAGAGGCGGTCGGCGGAGTAAAGGAAGTGAGGAAGGGAAGAGGGGTATATATAGCCACGGTGAAAAACCGATCGCCGAAGATTTTGAATGAGCGTGCCTGACCCTTCTCATTAAACGACATGTGTCACCCACGTCTTTGAAAAGTGGAGACCGTGTTAGATCGTGGGTGAATAGATAAGTCTATCATGGGACGCGGAACGGTTTGAGCGGCAAAACCGAAAACTTGGATAAGATAAGTTAAAAGTTCCGTTCACAATTTCTTCAGCTGACAAGGACACAGTGAAGATTTTGAACGAGTTTCAAATAGAACGCACATGAAGAATTTGTGAATAGATTGGGTTGAGTATAGCATAGAGGGAAGGGTCCGATCACATTCACTTAGCGAAAAAAGCAACTTGAAGAAATAGCCATAAGTGAATCTTTGTAGAGGGGCCGGAAGCAGTGAAGATTTTGCAAAGTTGAAGAATTTGAAAAACTGAAGAATTTCAAAAGCGAGGAAAAACTCAAATTGAAGATTTTCAACTTTGTGGTGGCGTGTCCCACCGTATAAGAATGATGATTTCAGACACCGCGTACAATTGTCGTAGGGTTCTGAGAATCAAATTCTTCATTAATTTCTTCACACTTAGAGTGTTATTCTTCATTGATTGAAGAAAAATGTTTCTTCATGTGTTGCACATCTAACTCATCAATTTTGCATAAGTGTTAGGATGTGTGTCCTTTTCAAAGAACATTCAAAGATTCTAAGATATTTAGCTCACCTTTGCAACTTGCTAAATCTCTTCTCATCCAAGGGCTTTGTGAAGATATCGGCTAGCTGTTCTTGATCTTCACGTGCTTTCGGTGGAGATGTAAGCCCTTCAACACATGATCACGAAGAAAATGATGATGAATTTGAATGTGCTTCGTCTTGAGTCTTTGAAGCTGGGTTGTGAGCAATCTTGATGGCACTCTCATTGTCACGATGAGAGGCACATTCTTCACGTTGATGTCGTAGTCCTTGAGAGTTTGCTTCATCCACGACAATTGAGCACAACAAGAGCCGGCAGCAATGTATTCAGCTTCCATGATGAAGCGGTGATCTGTGATTCTGTTTCTTGAGGACCAACGGACCAAAGATCGTCAGAAATGCCAAGTACCGGATGTTGACTTGCGGTCCACCACGATCACCAGCATAGTCGAGTCGAATATCAATGAGATCAAAAGTAGAGCCCTTGGGGTACCATAATCCTAGTGTTGGTGTGTGACCTGAATCTTTGAAGAATATGCTTCCATGACCTTATTGTGTGATTCCTTGGTGTAGCTTGAAATCGGGCACATATGCAAACACTAAGCATTATATCTGGCCTAGATGCACATAAGTACAATAGAGAACCAATCATGGGCGGTATACCTTGTGATCAAAGTCAATACCATTTTCATCGATTGCATAGATGGCCATTTGTGGGCATAGGAATTTTAGCGCCTTTGCAATCTTGCATGCCGAATTTCTTCAAGACATCTTTGAGGTATTTCTCCTAAGATATGAATATGCCATTGTGTTGTTGTGAATTTGAAGACCTAAGAAGAATTTCAATTCTCCCATCATAGACATTTGATATTCTTCACTCATCATATAGGCAAATTCATCACTATAACGTTGGTCGATGCAGCCAAACATAATATCATCAACATATATTTGTCACACAAACAGTTCACCATCATATGACTTAGTAAAGAGAGTAGGGTCGAGTGAACCGGGTGTGAAGCCATTCTTCCCGAAGAATTCCTTCAATGCATCATACCACGCCCGTGGGGCCTGTTTGAGACCATAGAGGGCCTTGTTGAGTCTGAAGACTTTGTCGGGATTCTTTGGATCTTCAAAACCTAGAGGTTGAGCAACATATACTTCTTCCTCAAGCATACCATTGAGGAATGCACTTTTCACATCCATTTGATATAAAGTGATATTATGATGGTTAGCATAAGCAAGTAATATCTGAATAGCCTCAAGTCTAGCAACAAGTGCAAAAGTTTCATCGAAATCAATTCCTTCAACCTCTGTGTAGCCTTGAGCTACAACTCGTGCCTTATTCCTCACCACAAGGCCATTTTCATCTTGCTTGTTGCGGTAGATCCACTTTGTGCCAATGATATTATGCTTGCGAGGATCTGGACGTTTGACCAGTTCCCAGACATTGTTGAGCTCGAGCGATGTAATTCTTCTTGCATGGCCTGAATCCATTCGGGCTCGAAATCTTCATCTACCTTAGTGGGCTCTGTGATAGAGACAAAATCATAGTGCCCACAAAAGTTAGATAAATGTGAAGCCTTTGACCGTGTGAGAGGACACTGGTGCTGCAATGTCATCGATGATCTTGTCAACTTGCACTTCTTTTTGCAGCGAGGATGAGCTGGTTGTCATCGAGGAATTTGATCGGCATTTTCTTGATACCATTTTCTTGAGCATTATCCTCGGGTGCATCATTTCGGCGTTCTTCACGTTCGGGAATGAATTCTTATTGATTCTTGATGGGAATGACATCCTCGGTTGCCTTGAACTTGATAGATTCCTCGGTCTTTGGTTCATCTAACCACGAAGGTAGGTGCTCTCTTTGCGAGCCATTAGTTTCATCGAACCGCACATCTGATTATCAACAATCTTGTGAAGAAGCGATGTTGAAGACTACATGTAGGTGTGCAAGTCCTTTCTAACCAAGCATAAAACCTTCATGTGCTTTCGGTGCAAATTTAGAATTGTGATGAGGATCTCTAATCCAGCATTTAGCACCGAAGACTTTGAAATAACTCACATTGGGTTTCTTGTCAGTGAGGAGTTCATAGGCAGTTTTGTTGAAGAATTTGTGAAGATATACTCTGTTGATGATGTGGCACGCGGTATCAATTGCATCAATCCAAAAACGACGAGGCGTTTTGGATTCATCAAGCATAGTCTGAGCCATCTCAACAAGGATTACATTCTTCTTGACTCCACAGCGCCATTTTCTTTGAGGAGTATAGGGAGCGAGATAACTCATGAGTAATACCAAGTTCATCAAGATAGGCATCAAGGCCGAATTCTTGAACTCAGTTCCATTGTCACTCTGATGTATACGATCTTCACACCAAAGTTAGTTGAAGCCCTCGAGGAAAATCGTTTGAAGACTTTACGCACTTCATTTTTGTAAGTAACATTGTGTACCCATGTGTAGCGAGAGTAATCATCAACAATAACAAAGCCATATAGAGATGCATCATTAGTGACTCTTGAGTAATGATTAGGACCAAAGAGGTCCATGTGAAGCAATTCGAATGGACGAGTAGTGGTCATGATAGTCTTATTTGGATGCTTGGCCTTGGTCATTTTCCGACTTCACGGGCTCCACACAAGTGATCCTTGAGGAATTTGACATTTTCAATGCCCATTACATGCTTCTTCTTATGGCGTGTGCAAATTCCTCATGCCTGCGTGACCAAATCGCCCGATGCCATAGCCTTACGAAGCTTTTGCAAGTAGACACCACGGCTGGTTGTGGTCCTATAGAGAAATCAACAATATACAAGTCTCCTCTCCTAAAGCCTTGAGAGACTTTGGAATTGTCGACTTCCATGATCACAACACAACAATACTTACCAAAGACAACAACCATATCAAGATCACAAAGCATTGAGGCCCGACATGAGGTTGTATCCTAAGGACTCAACAAGCATGACTTTGTCCATGTGTATGTTCTTAGAGATCATAACCTTACCAAGACCCAATACACGACATTTGCCTTTGTCGGCAAAGATGATATGCTTGAGATGTGACGGTGATAAGGGAGCATCCATCAATAGATTCTTGTCACCGGTCATGTGATTTGTACATCCACTATCGAGGACCCACTCATTGGCTTTGGGTTGATCATCCTGCGGATGAATTAGTGCAACTTACGATCTCATATACTTCATCGGTGAAGAATATGATATCAATTTCACCGGATGAATTTCATCGGGAAGTATAACGGATAAGCGGTATGAGGGCGTGTGAAATGAAAGTTCATTTCTTCATGATTAGCTGCGTCCTTTCGAGCATTTTTGTCGGGGCCCCGACAAATTCTTGGAGCGTTAGAAACACGTCTGGAGACCTGACCCTGCAGAAGAGATTAGTTCTTTTTCTTCACCACCCACATCTGAAGGGGTGGCAAAGAGTTCATCACTCTGGGAGCTCCATATGAGAATAGTGGCATAGAGGCCAAACCATTTCGTTTCACATAAGAGGGGTTAGGGTAAGCATATGAATAAGCAGAGAAATTCTTCGAGGACTTATGAACATATTGGTTTGAAGAATAATGCACATATTCATAGCCCTTAGCTCTACCCTGCGAAGCGAGTTATTATACGATGATAATCATATGAGGACTTTGATCCTTTTGAGAATTTGATCCACGTGAGAATTTGGTCCGTCGAGGACTTGGATCCATATGAAATTTGGTCCATATGAAGAGTTTGATCTGGGGTTCATTTTCTTCACGAGGTGGTGTCATGAGGACATTCACACGAAGACTTTCAAGGCACTTCTTGGGAACCCAGATTTTCTTCATAGGGAACCGTTCTGCGATTAGTGCCAACATATCTAGCAAATACTTCACCATTACGATTTATGAACAGTTTATAGTTGAGTCAAATGACTCATCGGAAGAATGAGGAGATTCACATGTAAAGCCGGATAAGTTAGATGGATCAGCTGGAGGTCCCTTTGCAGCAACCCATGAGGTTTTGGGAGTCTTGCTCGGGCTTCAATATGTTCCATCAGCATTGAGTTTCCTCTCAAAGGCAATACCCTCTTTCCTAGGGTTCCTGTTGAGGATCTGCTTTTTAAGCACATCATAAAGAGTCTGATGCCCTTTGAGGCTTTTGTACATGCCTGTCATGTACAATTACTTCAGCCCTGCATCGTCAGTGATACTAGCAATATCCTCAGATGAGGAATTAGTGATAGCAGAGGCAGGTGAAGAATTTGTAACATTTGAAGCATTTCAACATTCAGGTGAAGAATTAGCAGATTCACATTCAATGCACTTTAAGCATGCGAGGAACAAATTCTTCCTAAGAAAGCTGATTTGTTGAGCAAGTAATGAATCGTGCTCCTTACGAAGATCTTCATAACTCACTCTTAGCTTCTCAAGATCTTGCTTTCTTTGAAGAAATTCATAAGAAAGTTTCTCATGATCGAGATAAGAGAGTGTTATGATGACCTTGAAAGGCTGTCAAACCTAGGTGAAGTCTCTGAAGATTTTCGATCGGGGCTTTAGTGCGATCCATTTCTTTACCTAACATATCATCACTTTTATCTAGCATGTTTTGAACCTTTTCAAAAGCCCTTTGTTGTTTCTGACAATCTTAGCAAGTTTTGAGTAGCTGGGCTTTAGATCTTCATCGATTCATTTTCACTAGATTCGGAGGAGGTATATCTGAGTACCTTGGCACCCTTTGTCATGAAGCAATAGGTGGGGCGTAGTCATCACTATCTTCATCGACTTTGTTTGTGAGGTCATTTTCTTGAGTTGAAGATAGACTTCTTGTGAAAGCGATGGCGAGAGCAGACTAGCCACACGGACTCGGATTCTTGATGCCTCCTCTTCCTCATGTTCCCAGATTCAACTTGAGTCCATTTCCTTTCTAATGAATGCAGAGCCTTCTTGGAGCTGCTCTTCTTGTGAGAAGAAGGCTTTGAGGATTTTGATGATGAAGATTTTGGCGATTTCTTCTTCTTCTTAAGCGTCATCAGGCTGTAATCCTTGTATTTCTTCTTCTTTAGTTCCTTTTCCATGGAGGACAATCTTGAATGTAGTGACCAGGTTTCTTGCATTTGTGGCAAAGTCTTCTCTTATAGTCCTTTGGATGAGGAATCACTTTGCTCCTTGAGGATTTTCCAAAGAGACCACGTCTTGAGAACTTGGAATTTCTTCACGGCGATTGCTAGCTCCCAGCTCAATTCTTGAGGATCTCCAAAGGCTACTACCGAGTCTTCACAATCAGATTCGAGACACAACCTTGGCCTTGAGGGCACATGATTTCCCATAGCTAGAACCATAGAGATCTCTCTTTTGACAAATTTGGAACTCATGAGTATTTAGCCTCTCGAGGATATCAATTTGGATCAAGTGACTTGTAGTCGGCACACTCTTGTATCATCGGTGCGAGTATCAAATGAGGAATCAAGCGATCTCAACAATTTCTTCACCACCTCATGGTCGGTGATGTCGATTAACAAGCGCTTGAAGCTCATTTGAGATGTCGATGAAGCGATCGAAGGTTTGTTGAACATTTTAGATTGTCGAGTCTTTTGAAGCGGTTGAAGAGATTGCGAAGAACATCAACTTGAGAGTCACGCTAAGTTGAGACTCCTTCATTTACTTTGGACAACCTGTCCCGGATGAGCTTAGCAGTTTCCAAAGCACTCACTCTTCCATATTGTCCTTTGCTCGAGATGGCCACATATGATATTCTTAACTTGAGAATCGAGTTGCTTGAATCTCTTCACATCAGCAACATTCGGAGAAGGTGTGGTGAGGGAACACCATTTTCCACAACATACCGAGAGATCGTTGTCAATTGCCTCAAGATGCATTCGCATCTTGTTCTTCCGATAAAGGGTAGTCCGTCCCGTCAAAGGTAGGACACCCGGTGAGACCTTGATCATACCTGTTGTCGACATAACTAAAACTCCAGGTGGTTAAACCAAAATCACACAGAACAAGGGAGTACCTTGCTCTGATACCAATTGAAAGTGCGTTATATCGACTAGAGGGGGGTGAATAGGAGATTTTTATGAATTCTTCAATGAGGAATTTGTTGGTGAGGAAATTCCTAAGTGAAGAACTACTTGCAATGGAATAAGTACTCGAAGTAAGCATAAGAGAATGCGGGCATGGTCATCATGATAAAATGAAGACAATCAAAAGAGTACGAGAAAAGCGTAAACACGAGGATAACACAAGATGAAGACAAAGCGGTGAAGAAATTGGGCGAGGAAATTGAGAAAGTCTTGATCAAAGTCTTCAAACACGAGATATGAACAAACACTCAACACGATAATGAGGAAATGAAAGAGTTGAGGAAATAGAACCAGATTAGGTTGGTGAAGACAATGATTTGGTAGACCAGTTCAAGCTGTTGTCTCGGTTATGCGTCTGGTTGGAAGCGGTGAGTATTTAAACTCGAGGACACAGTCCGGACACCCGATCTTTGAGCTTGCAGCTCGGGACACCAAGTCCTCACCGTATTCTCCTTGAACTAAGGTCACCTGGACCTCGTCCAATCACTCGTGGTAATTCTTGAGGCGACTTCCAAACCTTCACAGACTTGGTTACTCGGCGATCCACAATTCCTCTTGGATGCTCTAGACCATGGCGCCTAACCGTCTGGAAGAAGCCTGATCTTCAAAGGTAACAAGCGTCGGCTCCACGCGAGATCAATCTCTTGATGGCGCTCAATCACTTTGGGTTTGTAGGGGTTTGGTTTTTGGGTTTTTCCTCACTTTCGATGATTTTTCGCTCAAAGGCCTCGGAGGATGGGTTGCTCTCAAATGACAAGTGTCAAGTTCCTCTCGGGCAGCCAACCAGCTAGTGGTTGTGAGGCGGCTATTTATAGCCTAGGGAGCAGCCCGACATGATAGACATAAATGCCCTTCAATGATATGACCGTTAGGTGGATAAGATATTTTGGGACAGTGGCGCTGACCTGACAGCAGATCGGAAATTTGATTCTCAAATTCCTCGGGGCTATCATGTTCCTCCTTTGTGTAGGCAATCCGCCTTTGGCGAATTCCTAACTCCTCGGTCAGAACAAATTCCTCGTGACCGGAAGAACTTCGTCTACATCACTTAAGAAATTGGTAGGAACTGTATGAGATTTCCAAAGGCTTCACTTTCGAAGGGATTGGGAGGTGTAGGATTTTGAGTTGAGCATCACATGAAAATTTTTCCTTAGTATTTCCTCGACCCCCTTTAACGATGCAGTGTTTCCTATGACTCAAGAGCGAGAAAGCGAAACTACGAAAACAAAAGTCTTCACGCTTCATGTTCCTCAAATGAATATCAAGTCTTCAAGGTCACACCAATTTCTTCACTTTCCAAGTCTTGAAGTCTTGAGAATATCAAAGTCTTGATTCGAAGAACTTCATTTTTAGAAATTCGACTTTCTCTGTAAATATCAAACTCCTCATAGACTTATAGACACATGTACACTCACAAACACATTAGTGCCTTAACCTATAAGTCTTCAATACACCAAAATCACTAAGGGGCACTAGATGCACTTACACTCTGGGCCTTTTCCAGAACGTAACAGCTTCACAGGCATTCGCCTTCTTCAAAGGCTCTGGGCCTTTTCCAAAATGCAACATCTTCACAGGCGTTCGCTTCTTCACAGGCTCTGGGCCTTTTCTAGAACATAACAGCTTCACAGGCGTTCGCCTTCTTCACAGGCTCCGGGCCTTCTTAGGGGTAAAACCTCCGGAGGTGCTGGATGTTCCACGCGTTCTGGACGGGCACCCCCTCCACGAGTCTCCAAGCGCCGCAGGCGGGGCACAGAAACATGAACAAACTTGAACGGGCCCTCCCACATGGGAGATAGCTTATGCAGCCCTTCCCTGGGGAGAACCCGCCTGAGCACGAGGTCCCCTACCTCGAGAGTCCTAGGGCGGATGTTGCGGCAGTGGTATCGCCGCAGCACCTGTTGGTATCTTGCCGCTCGTAGCGCGGCTTCCCGACGATGTTCCGCCCCCAGCATGAGGTCCGTCCCCCGCATGGCGTCTTGCTGCGCCTCGTCGAACGCCAGGACCCGTGCGGAACGACGTCTGACCTCGTGAGGGAGGACTGCTTCAGCTCCATAGACCAGGAAGAACGGGGTCTCGTCGATTCGGCTTGGTCGCGGTTGTGCGGATGGACCTGTCTGGTGAAGCTCATCGTACCGGCCCTCTGCCGCGGGCCTCAACTTCTTCTAGAGCGTCCACGGTTTTGAGGCCCCTCGGGACCTCTGCATTAGCCCTTTCGGCTGTTGTTGCTCCATGGTGTGCTACCGGCGTAGCATATCTGCGTTCAAGGTTAGCGCAATATGTTTTGAAGAGGTTCTTTGGTGAATTGTGAACCGTTGTCAGTGATGATGCGGTTTGGCACCCCGAACCGGCTCACGATGCCCTTGATGAACTTGACCGCAGAACCTGCGGGGATGGTGCGGACGGCTTCCACTTCAGCCCACTTGGTGTACTTGTCCACGGCAACGTAGAGATAGCGATAGCCCCCTGGCGCCCGAGAAGCGGGCCCGGGATATCAACCCAGGCTGCGAGCGGCCATGAGAGGGTATAGTTTGCGAGACCTCCCGCCGGTGATGGATGCGCTTGGCATGGAATTGGCAGGCCTCGCAAGCCTTCACCCGATTCGGCGGCGTCATTGGCCTATGATGGGACAATAAAACCAGCTGCGGGCATGCCCTTAGCGAGGTCCGTGATGATGAATGATGCCCAGTCTCCATCGTGTATATCACGCAGCGGTTCCTTCCCTTGCTCCACAGAGATGCAGCGTGGGGACACATTATTTGGTCGCTTCGGTAGAGCTCTCCATCCACGATGCGATATCTTTGTGGCCTGCCAGCGCCACGCTCCGCTTCCTCCTCCTTCTCCGGCAAGATCCCTTGCGTCAAGTAGCTCCTGAGCTCTGTGATCCAGCACCCCTCCTGAGGCTCCAGCATCAAGAGCAGGCGCGCTCTGAGGTGAGCCTGCAGACCGAGGCTCCACGAGGCTGGTGGTGGGAGAGCTCCTCCGAGGCTGCATCGCGCAGCGGTGATGGCATGGCGAGGGCTTGAAGAGCCGCTCCTCGAAGGCGCCGGGATCCTGAGGTAGCCGCTGGATGCTCGTTTGGCGATGTCGTCGGCCTCTGATTGGTGCCACGGGGCACATGTCTGCAACTCCAGCCCCAGGCTGCTTCTCCATCCCGCGGACCTCCGCGAGTAAACTTCCATGTGCTCGTCCCTCGGCTCGTATACCTTGTTGGAGAAGTTGGCGAGGAGTTGTGAATCACCCTTGATGGTAAGGCGCTTCACTCCTAGGGCATTTGTGGCCTTGAGGCCTGCTATTAGGCCTTCATACTCTGCTATGTTGTTGGAGACCTTTTCTCCGTCTTTGGAAATAGAGCTGCAGCGTCGTGAAACTTGTCTTGGGTAGGAGATATAAGCACCGCACCAGCCCCCGCGCCGTGCCTGGAGAACGCCCCGTCGAAGTACATGACCCAACCGTCCGGCGCCTCGCTTCCCGGGGAGAGGGATCGATCCTCATCAGCCTTGAGGCCCGGCGGCCCCTGAGGGAGTTCCGGACTAGGGGGTGTCCGGATAGCCGAACTATCATCATCGGCCAGACTCCAAGACTATGAAGATACAAGATTGAAGACTTCGTCCCGTGTCCGGATGGGACTTTCCTTGGCGTGGAAGGCAAGCTTGGCGATCCGGATATGTAGATCTCCTACCATTGTAACCGACTACTGTTTAACCCTAACCCTATCCGGTGTCTATATAAACCGGAGGGTTTTAGTCCGTGGGGCGAACAACAATCATACCATAGGCTAGCTTCTAGGGTGTAGCCTCTTTGATCTCGTGGTAGATCCACTCTTGTAACACACATCATCAATATTAATCTAGCGGGGCGTGGGTTTTACCTCCATCAAAAGGGCGAACACAGGTAAAACATCGTGTCCCTTGTCTCCTGTTACCATCCGCCTAGGCCTTGCGATTCGGGACCCCCTACCGAGATCCGCGGTTTTGACACGATATTGGTGCTTTCATTGAGAGTTCCTGCAATAGCCGTTACCGATAGGCTCGATGGCTTCTTCGATCATCAACAATGGCCGCGGTCCGGTGAGACCTTTCTCCCGGACGAGATCTTCGTGTTGGCGGCTTTGCACTGCGGGCAATTAAGCAGCCATCTGGAAGCGGATCGAAAGCTTCGCCCCAGCGTCGGTCGATTTGGAAGATTTAAACTATCTGGTGATATCCGCGAAGACTTGATCTTGACGGATTCGTCGGCAGATTCGAGCAACGGCCGACCGTGCCGCCTTTGTCTCGATGGGCATGATCTAGCTCTGCGGTAGCGGTGCCACAGGCCGCACGAGAATCCGCTCCGACCCTTAATCCGGGCGGATTCCCCGATCGAGGGCGAGTGGTTGGACACCGCCTCGGGGCTTTTTATCTCTGGCGTCGGGCGAACTCTACCCTGTCGCTGCGAAGACCTCGACTCCACGGTGCTGGACTCCTCTCCGGACTCCGAACCCTCCACGCCCTTGCCAATAAAATTCGATTGGGCGCCGGTTATGGAGTTCGCGGCCGCGGACATCTTTCCGCACTCGCCCTTTGGCGACATCCTGAATTCATTAAAGTCTCTCTCTTTATCCGGAGAGCCCTGGCCGGACTGCGGTCAGGACGGTTGGGATGCGGACGACGAATAAATTCAACACCCACCCACCACCCACTTGGTAGCCACTATCAGCTTACACGGCGTGCTCGATTTGACTCCGAAGACATCGGCGGTATGGGCGGCGATGTAGGAGACAACAATGAACCAGCACCTATAGGGCGCTGGACAACCTCATCCCATGATGTATACATGGTGGATACACCTAAAGGAAATAAAGGCGAGGAACAACGGGACATTACGAAGGATAAATCCCTCGGCGGTCAAAATGGCAGCGTAAGCGCGAACAAAGTCCGCCTCAAAAAGACCCAGCCATAGGCGAGGCGAACCGGTGGACAACGAACAAGCTATCGAGCAATCGTCCGAACAAGACAACTTGGATAAACAATCTGTCCCCGGCGAAGACAACGATCCGGACGACCTCACGCCGGACAAACCATTGGAGCAAAATGACCTCCGAGAAAAGGCTCAAATGCATCGCTGGCGTAGCCTGAAAAAGCGAAGCGGAAGCTCAAAACAGCGGAAGATGCACTCGAGTTAGATGGAGCAAGGTATTCAGCACCGCAGATAAATGCAGCGACGATCGCCCGAACAAAGTGCTACCGAAAAAGCTACTGCCCGAATTGACGAGGAGGCCTTAGAGCCCCCACAATTAAAAAGCAAAGAAGGCCACCGGTCGGATGGGCGACCCCACGGCAAAAAAGAAGCGGTGAATGGCGCGCACACAAGCTAATATGCGATCCGCGCATAAGGATTCACATCAAGAGGATGACCCGGTCGAGGTCCATCTATGGGCCAAGAAAGCGAGCTCGTCAAAGCAATGCAATACGTCAAAATTCCGAAGATCACGGCACACCCAAATATAGGGGTGCCGCACACTATGTTTCACCGATGAGGTCTTTGGATCATGAATTTCCGGTGAGATTCAAACCCGTAAACATAGAGGCATCTGACGGACCAACAGACCACAGAGTGCGGATGGGATTACATCCTCCACATACACATGGCTAGAGGAGACGATCTCCACACCATAAAATACTTACCCCTTAAACTCAAAGGGCCAGCTCGGCATTGGCTTAAAAGCCTCCCTGAAAATACCATTGGAAGCTGGGGAGAGCTCGAGGATGCATTTAGGGAAAATTTTCAGGGGACTTATGTCCGCCCTCCGGATGCAGACGATCTAAGTCACATAACTCAACAGCCCGGAGAGTCAGCCCAGAAATTCTGGAACAGGTTCCTTACTAAAAAGAACCAAATAGTCGACTGTCCGGACCTTGAAGCCTTAGCAGCTTTCAAACACAACGTCCAGGGCAGAATGGCTCGCCAGACACCTCGGCCAAGAAAAGCCAAGAACAATGGCCGCATTAACAAGCCTCATGACCCGCTTTTGCGCGGAGGCGACAGTGGCTGGCTAGATGCGATACCAGCGACCGAGTACATCCGAAACCAGGGATGGAAATGGAAATCACAGCCTTGAGAAAAGATCGGTAGCCGGAATAAAGAAAATGGCCCAAATAGTATGGCGGTCGGCGCCGGATTCAAAAAGCTCTTGGCGAACAACAAAACACTGCCCCTAAGGGATAACTTGGTGACGAGCTATCCAACCTAAACAAGATTACGGACATCTTTATGTCAAATACATGGTACCTCAGGAAGCACGCAAACCATACCCACGAGATTGTTGGGTCTTCAAGCGATCCGGCCGACTTAACGCCCGAACACAAGGGGCTCGACACACCAAGGGAAAATGATGGCCAGGCACCACAAGCGAGCCGGAAAACAAAAGAATTTCCCACAAAAGGTTAAAACAGTAAACTCACTTCCACGTGATCAAAGGGAAAAATAAATGGCGCCCACTAAAAGTAGCGCCCGAACATTGGTTGTCAAAACCAATCACTTTCGACCACCGGGACTATTCGAAAATATCCGGAGCGCAGGATGGACTGCCTTGATATTGGATCCTATAATCAGCAGTTCCAATTTACACATGTCCTCATGGATGGCGGCGATGACATAAACACGATATATCGAGGACACAATCCATGAGGATGGGGATAAACCCAACCAAAATTAGCCGTAGCAACACCTCCTTTAAAGTCTTGCACAGCCCATCGCCCTCTGCCCGGTCTCCATCTTTGCTAGAAGTTGTGTTTGGTTCATCCGACAACTTCCGTCGCGAAGGCTACTCTTCCATGTCGCCCGTTTAAAGTAGCCATCAAGCACTCTTGGGACGCGAAGCTTCGCCCGCTTTAACGCAATACCGCATTATGCATCTCTAACACTTAAAATGCCGGTCCACGGCATCATCTTATTAAAAGGAAGTATTAAGTGTTACTCGAGCACGGAAGAAGGGGAGACAGCATTGACAGCTCCACAGCTATCCGGCTCCGCTAAACAAAGAACCTGTAATTGGTCATTCAAACCCAGGACACAACTAGACGAGTCCGGCGCCTACTAGCGGCACGCCCCCATATGAGGGGCTACATGCATGTGCAATAAGAGACAATAGAGCTCAATTTTATTCTTCGAACCGTACTCTGTTTATTTAATATTAAGTACACCTTTCGCACGACCCTTTTTCTTGAAAACTAAGTTCCTCTCTTTTACAGATGAACAACGTGCTACACCCATCCAGGATCTGGCTGCGCGGAGACCTGACGGGAGCGTGCGGCGGGGACCAGCTGCAAGGATTCTTTTCAGATTAAGACCTGCGTAAACCTTTTTTTCACTGTCTCTTGTTGATATACATTCCTCCCAGTTCCTTAATATAACTAAGGAGGAGGCTGGTGCTTTGGCATTGGCCGAACCAGAATTTTTGCGCGTACCAGGACACAAGGGGCTTAGGGCATTATTTTGCCCATTTTCATAAAGACCGAATACCTTAGGGAGTATTCGGCGTCTCGAGTTAGGCCTTATATGCATCAGCTCGAATCATGTCTTTGGTCAAATGTTGGGTTGCCCGGCTCACATGTTTTGCTGCCTTACGTTCCGTTTTCACGGCTAACGGCACCGGAGAACTCTGCGATTGTGCCCGGTTCGCCGGCGAGCACCTCGATGAAAGCCGAAAAGCTGTCATGATATAGCGAGAGACTGGTCAACCACTTTCGATGACTCCTTTGGAATGTTTAGAATTCCTCCGCATTAACGAAGGACGGTTTTCGGTCAGGCACATCGCACCCCAAATTCGGGAGAGTGTGGTGCCCCGAGGCTATATAGTAGCCCCACCCTCGAACTCCTATGGCTAAGTGAAAGTGATAAAGCATTATAGTCCGGTTGCACTGGTTTGCTACGCTATCACCTCGTTAACGAGGACCAAGGCGTTGGATTAAGTGTGAAAAAGTGCTTTTTGCAAACACCCCGCACTATGTGCGTGGGGCTGAAGCCAAGGACTGCCATCTTTCAGTTATATACACATATACATAAGCGGCCGCCTGGGAGTAGTTTACTACTTGAGCACAAGTATAAAAAGCACTTATATTACATTGAAACATTGTTTTCACAAATCATACATGTCATTTAAACATAATGTCCTTGAAACGCTGCGTC
Source organism: Aegilops bicornis (assembly GCA_021605145.1). Classification (NCBI taxonomy): domain Eukaryota; kingdom Viridiplantae; phylum Streptophyta; class Magnoliopsida; order Poales; family Poaceae; genus Aegilops; species Aegilops bicornis. The sequence continues at coordinate 509,113,996 of CM038672.1, forward strand.
TCTATTAAACGAGCGCCCGGCAGGACTTCTTCAAAGTAGTGCTCGGCAGGTACTCGTCCTTTGTCCGAATCCTGGAATGCAATGTCAGTGGCCTTCATTTCTTCCCAGTATGTCTTGACACGGGCAAGAGCCATCCGCGCTCCCTCAATACACGCCGATCGCTTTATTGCGTCGATACGCGGCACCGCACCAAGAAACTGCTGCACTAAACCAAAATAGCTCTTCCGCTGGGGTCCGTCCGGCCACAAGTTAGTCAAGACATGCTTCATGGCAAATCCGGACAGTCGATTCAGCTCGGCCCATTCGGCCAACCGATCGGTCGGCGGAAGGGCGCTCCGGACTATGGAATTGCGACCAATATAGCTCTTCCCATACATGCGCCTTACGGCCCGGAAGTGCTCAACAGCGTCCTAGCGCTTTCGCCGCCAAATGCAGATAAGCATCCTCTGAACTCCACAATTTATCCAAGCGAGCATACTTTGGATCTGTATATTTCCTCCATGGCGAAAGCGGTTTTCCGGCCGCAATTGCCCGTCGACTCAGCTCCTCCTTGGCAGCTCTCAAAGCCGATTGGGCCTTCTTGGATTGGCGGCGGCCTTCTTTAGGTCCTCTTGTTCCGGCAGCGTTCATTTTCAAGAACCGTGCAACGTTCGATAGTATTCCTTAACTTTTTGGCCATCTCGGCCATCTCCTCTTTGCTTCGGCAGTGAGCAGCCCGTTTAGCTTCTAGCTCTTCGGCCGCCTTTAAAGCGGCTGCGTTACTAATTCTGGCTTGCTCTTTCGCTCGGGCGAGTTCTGCCCGCAGCTCTTCCACGGCAGCGGCACCATCTGCATTAAGCATATGATTAGTAAAACATGGGCGTCAAGCTCCCTTACCAGGTGTCCGCATAGAAGTCGCATCCCTTGTGACTCATCAAACCGTTTATTGACCAGCGTGATGTCCGCATCCGCCTCATCAAGCTGCCGCTTTAGTTCGGCATATTCATCAGTCCGGCTGGCCTCGGGACGCCCCGCCACCTGTTTAGGAGTGGCGGTATGTTAAAACTGAGAATTTGATCCTCGGCACGTCGTCAGTTTTGACAACATACCGAGTCACAGGGGCTACTATCTATACATGGCGCATTTTATATGCATAACTGTCAGAAGGTACATTATTTTTTGCGTACCTCAAACCCCGTCAGTAAGCTTACGGCGGCTTATAATCCGCTCTCTGCGGATGCAATCCTTTCAATCACCGTACCCATTAGAGCACGGTGATCTTACGAATAACCGCTTCGCCGAGCAAATCCTTCAGCTCCTCTGACCGCACACCACTCGGCGCCAGACCTTCCGCCCCCGCCGGACTTGGGGGAACCCTCCGCAACGACACCTCCGGGTCGTCCGCTTCACATGAGGGCGCGACAGGTGGAGGCGTTTCGCTCTCCATCATCTCCGGAAGAAGATCCCCCGAAGACGAGCTCTGCTAAGAAGGGATGAGGTCCGAACTACAAGGTACAATTTCGGTTATCTTCACAAATAAATACAGCGATGCTCCTTATTTACAAGACCCCTTCTTTCTACTTACGGCTCCTTTGGAGGCTGATCCCTTGGGGAAATAGTGCGGCTGGGTTACTTCCCGGTAGGACTCTCTGCCGAAGATTCCCTTCCTTTCTTTGAGGCCTTGACCTCCGGATCTTGAAGCGGTCCTCTTCTCTCCTCGGAAGGTGGGACTCTTAATCCCTCCTTCCTTGATAGCCTCCTTCACGCAGGCGGTTGCTCCCCAGCTCCTCCCTTCGCCTTCTTCAAAAGGCGCGACCTTCAACATCTTGGTCAACAGGGGATCCGGCATGGTCTCTGGGAGGGGAGCCGGACACCTTATCAACTTTGCCTTGGCTATCCACTCCTGTTCAAGAAATGGCTCCTTTAAAAAGGGCATATATATATATATATATATATATATATATAATAAATGAATGAACAGCTTGTCCGGTTACAGGACTACTTACTTGAGTATCTGGGCGATTGCAGCTTAGTCCTGCATCCTCGGTCAAGTCCGGACACTTCTCTTGTGATCCGAAGAACAGTTTATACATCTCCACAGGCGTCATGCCCATAAAATTTTAGAGCTCGTGGCCCCTCGGATTGAATTCCACCAGGCGGAGGGGCGGCGTTCTTGAGGCTGAAAGGCGCCGGATCACCATAACCTGCGCCATTGCAACCAGATTGATCCCTCTTTCTGGAGATCTCGAATACGGCCCTGCAGCGGGGAACATCCTTGGATGGCCCCAGTCGAGCCTGTTGACCCATGGCCTTGGCCATGGTGGACTGGCGGAAGGCACGCAGGCGCCCAATGGTGGTGCCCCTGGGAGGCGGTGATATAAAACCACTCCGTTGCCACAAACCAAGCTCCTCTTGAAAAGAGCCCTCGGGCCCGCGGAGCATCAGCACATTTGCTTATGACCGCCCCTCCGCCTTTGTGCTTGCTGCCCCTTGATCATCTTTGGCTCCACCTTGAAGGTCTTGAGCCACAATCCAAAGTGGGGGTAATATGGAGGAAGCCCTCACATCGACAATGAATGACGAGATATGGAGGATGGACTCAGTTCAAGTCATGGAAATCAAGCCCGTAATAAAACATGAGCCCCGCACAAAGAGATCTGTCGGAAGCCCTAAACCCCGAAGGAAGTGGGACCACGAACACCACATTCTCACTTTGGGCTCGGGGAGTGGGAATGACCTGCCTGGAAGCAGGCAGCCTATACGAGATCTCGCGGTTAGATACTGGCGTCTCGCAGCTTTAGCACGTCTTCTTCTATGACGGAGGAAGACATCCATCGGCCATCTTTGGTCGGAGCGGACATCGTCGAAAGTCCGGCGCTGAATCTGAAGCTTTGGGTGTTGGAACTCGAGCCTTGGCGGAATCGATAGAGGGTGTAAAAAGGAGAGGGCCTTGGTCTCGTTATAAAGAGGTTGAATACCAAGAGCCCACCCGTGGTCGACTAGGACTCACCTTTGATAGAGAAGGCAGGCCAGCAGCACGGTTGGGTTACCCACGTCCGTATTGATGAGAATCCCGGAATAAGGGGGCACGATCTACGCTTTGATAAGACGTGCCAAGGAAACCACCTCGCTGAACACGCTGAGGTGGAACAACAAAAAACGATTCATATAAAGGCCTGGCCGTGGTGTGATGTCACGCCGCGGAATACGTCAGCAGATCTGTGCAAGAATTATTCTCTCTACGGTGTTATGTGGAACTTGTTTTGCAGAGCCGGACACTATCCTGGTGTTCACCATCTTCTATAAATTATTTGGAGGAAGAACCCGCCTTGCAATGCGAAGACAATATGCGCGCCCGGACTCGTCGTCATTGAAGCCTGGTTCGAGAGACTCTTGAGGAGTTCCGGACTAGGGGTGTCGGATAGCGAACTATCATCATCGGCGGACTCCAAGACTATGAAGATACAAGATTGAAGACTTCGTCCGTGTCCGGATGGGACTTTCCTTGGCGTGGAAGGCAAGCTTGGCGATCTGGATATGTAGATCTCCTACCATTGTAACCGACTACGTGTAAACCTAACCCTATCCGGTGTCTATATAAACCGGAGGGTTTTAGTCCGTGGAGACGAACAACAATCATACCATAGGCTAGCTTCTAGGGTTTAGCCTCTTTGATCTCGTGGTAGATCCACTCTTGTAACACACATCATCAATATTAATCTAGCGGGACGTGGGTTTTACCTCCATCAAGAGGGGCCGAACTGGGTAAAACATCGTGTCCCTTTGTAGCGACCCGACCGAATGATCAAGTCTACGTGCTCGGGTGTCATCCTGGATCGATGTCTTGACACCACACAGTGCTTGAAGGATTTATATGAGTAGCAATCACACACTTATTACAGCGTTGTCCAAAAGAGGACTTATTACAATAAATATGACTTAAGGCCATCTAATAACGATAACAGCGGAAGACTTGGAAGATAAGTGAGTCCATCAACTCCATCGGCATCACTGAGTATAGAACCGCGACCTAAACACCTTACTAAATAAATGCGAAAAGTCTCGCAACATGAATGTTGCAGCCAAAACGGGTCGCACATGGAATATCTTGGCAATGTAACACATAGAGAGTAATGAAGGAATAAGCCTATACTACTTGCATATATGGCTGGTGGATAAGCTCTCTGATTCTGATTTTGCATAAAGCTAGTTTTTCCCTACTACAAAGGAATAAATTTGTTTAACTATCATGGTGGTTGTTAAACATTGAGAATGGTTGACATCATCCTCAATCCCAATTAAAAGTACTCATTAAAAACCCAATAACATTAATTAGAGTAACATGTTGAGATTCACATGATATTCAAGTACTAGATGCTCAAGATGTCCATAACGGGGACACGGCTAATCATGATTAGATTATACACTCTGCGAGAGGTTTAGCACTTTTCCCCACAAGACTCGATCGCCTTCGTTTGGTTCTCGTGACTACATGATGTTTAAGAGGCGGATGGCCGAGACCACAGTCTTTCGAGCGCTAGCACCTTACGATGGGTGGACCGGTACACCTACATCCCCTACATCTGCTAGTCCACCACTATAAGAGTTCATACGACTTACTCAACTATGCGAGCCCATAATGGCTTGTGGCTGCACGGAAGTTTCTAGCATGAATGATCTTATGATCCCTTTGAGCACAGGTGGCGGTCCGAAGAAAAACAGGCAAGTCCTGATAGAAACCAGGTGCCTCAATCCACCCGGATGTGTGTTTAAGTTGCCACCTTAAATAAACCATTAATTAACAATCTCACATCTGTCATGGATATTCACTCACTCAATCCACGTCTACTAGCATAGCATGGCAATAAGCAAGCGTAGAAGTAACTCCCAAGGTTTCATAAGTAAAACAGGTAATAGGTACTACCTCAATCTACTTCCCATCCCACAATTTAATTAGATCCTAATCATGCAAGTGTTTGAGGATTGATCTAATGCATAAAAACTGGGTAGTAGAAAAGGTATGATCAAGTGTTACTTGCCTTTAGCGACGATCCATGAAACCTAGAGACTCGAAGTAACAAGCGGCGCACTCACGGGTGATCTATCGCAGACAAACAACAAGCATACAATAAGTACTCATCTAATGCAGGTAAATCTTGAATAGAAGATCGACCGGAAAGTTCAACTTAAGAACCCTGGTTGCAAAAAGAATCGAATCAAATAAAACAACGAAAGTCAAGCGTCGAAGAAAAGCGACTCGGTTCTAGCAATTTGAAACTAGGTCAAAATTTTACAATAGCAAAACTTCATTTAAGTTGATTAGTCGAACGGCGGTTTGAAAGCTTGATACTCCAGCGCTTGAATCACCTGATTCCGATAAGCGAGCGAGAAAATAAACTAGATTGAAGATTGGATCTGAAATCGAGATCGGAAAATAATCGGATTAAATCCGGTTAAAGAAAAACGACGAGCGGTTAAGCGAGCGGACGTTCGTTAACAGAAACTAACGGTGAGCAGCGTTAGATTAAGCGAGCGGATCGGAGAACATTCACTAAATAACTAAACCAAAAAAAATAAACCGATCTAGGGTTTTATTTTAAACCGAACAACGGAAGAAAACTGAGCAGGTTTTTAAACCAAACCGAACCGGGAGGCACGGCGGCTACCTCCGATGTCGCCGGCGAAACGGGCTCCCGTGGGTAGGCGGTGGGCGGCGGCGCGGCGGCGGGTGACGGCGGAGTGGCTCAGCGTCGGCGTCAGCTGGCGTCAGCGGCGTCAGGCTCGTATGGCGGGCGGCAAGGGTGGGTGAGGGGGGGGCGGCGGCGGCTTTTAAAGAGGGGAGGGTGCCTTGGGGAAGGGGCCACGGCGGGGCATGGCCGAGCCGGACTCGGCGGCGGCGAGGACTCTCAGGCGGGGCCAGCCTTGAGGAAGAAATGGTGGGCGGTGGGCCCTTGGCCCGGTAGTATGACATTTTTTATTAAAACTTCAGCGCAAAAATGAATAAAATAAAATATAAACGAACTCCAAATTTAATAAAATAAATTTTCCCGACTCCTAAAAATGAGTTGAACAAAATGAACTTTAATACGGGGCCAAAATGCATATTTTTAAAATACTCATTTTTTTCCTAAAGCAGATAAACTCCGAAAATCCAAAATTTGATTTATTTATTAAATCTTCATTTTTCCTAAATTTTGGGAAAGTCATATTATTCCCTCTCTTATTTTTTTATTGGAAAAATATTTGAAGATAAAAATAAATAAATCCAAATGATCCTATTTTCAAAATTTGAGAAAGCTCAAATATGAAAATAATGAAATCTCAACTCTCTCCGAGGGTCCTTGAGTTGCGTGAAATTTTCTAGGATCGGAAAAATGCATGAAAATATGATATGCATGATGACTTAATGTATAACATTCCAAATTGAAAATTTGGGATGTTACAAACCTACCCCCCTTAAGATGAATCTCGCCCTCGAGATTCGGGTTGGCTAGAAAATAGGTGAGGGTGATCCTTGAGCAAATCTTCTTCTCTTTCCCAGGTGGCTTCATCCTCAGTGTGGTGGCTCCATTGAACCTTGCAAAACTTGATAACCTTGCTGCGAGTAACTCTGCTTTGGCATAATCGATAATCTTGACTGGTTTCTCCTCATATGTCAAATCATCCTGCAATTTGAATTGCTTCAAGTGGCCTTTGTATCTCTTAAGCGGTACTTCCGCCATCTCGGCGTGACATTTCTTCAGCTGAGAAACATGGAATACATCATGAACTCCTGACAGTCCCTCTGGCAATTCTAGCTTATAAGCAACTTCTCCCATGCGTTGCAAAATCTTATATGGTCCAACAAAATGCGGTGCTAATTTTCCTTTAACTCTGAAACGCTTAACTCCTCGAAGTGGGGATACTCTAAGATAAACTCTGCCTCCAACTTTATATTCCATCGCCTTGCGTTTTGAATCCGCATAACTTTTACATGCAGGACTGGGCTACCTTGAGCCTATCGCGAATCAACTTAACCTTCTGTTGAGACTCCTTAATCAAATCTGGTCCAAACAAGCGGCGTTCTCGACTTCGTCCCATGATAACGGTGTCCTGCACCTCCTTCCGTACAAATCCTCGAAAGGTGCCATCTTCAAGCTGGTTTGGTAACTATTGTTATAAGAAAACTCTGCATACGGCAGGTTATCATCCCAGCTAGATCCATAATCTAGTGCACAAGCTCTCAGCATATCCTCCGAAATCTGATTGACTCTCTCAGTCATCCATCGATGCAATGGGTGAAAAGTCAGATCTTGAATTCCAGCACTGGTTCCCAATGTTTCGTGCAACCGATTCCAAAACTTTGAGGTAAATTGAGTTCCTCTATCGTCGATACTCCTCGGAACTCCGTGTAAACACAAAATTCTGGTCATGTATATCTTTGCCAACTTAGCACTGCTATAGGTAGTCTTGACTGGAATGAAATGAGCTACCTTCGTCAAGAGGTCGACTATAACCCAAATTGAGTCATAGCCAGAATGAGTCTTTGGCAAACCTGTGATGAAATCCATGCCTAGTTTATCCCACTTCCATTCGGCTATTGGCAATGGTTGTAACAATCCTGCTGGCTTCTGATGTTCTTCCTTCACTCTCTGACATACATATGAAACTGCTACATACTCCGCAATATCCTTCTTCATTCCGGTCCACCGAGCGTTTCCTTCAAATCCAAATACATCTTGGTATTTCCTGGGTGAATCGAATATGGTGAATCATGTGCTTCTTGTAAAATCAACTTCCGATCTCCGGGTTATTTGGCACATAAACACGGTCCTCGAACCATAGGGTATCGTGCTCATCCTCACGAAATCCCTTAGCTTTTCCTTCGCTCATTTTCTCCTTTATAGAGGCAACTTCCTTGTCTGCCTTTTGAGCTTTTCTCTGATTTTGTCCATCAGCGTAGACTGAATCTCCAATGCTGCCACAAAGCCTCTCGGAACTATTTCTAAACATAGTTCTCGAAGATCCTCGGCTAACTCCTTGGGTATTCCTCCCATCATTAGGGTATTGACGTGGCTCTTACGGCTCAATGCATCTGCTACAACGTTAGCCTTTCCGGGGTGATAATGCAATCTCATATCATAATCCTTAATAAGCTCCAGCCATCTCCTCTGTATGAGATTTAATTCCTTCTGCGTGAAGATGTACTTCAAACTCTTGTGATCCGTGTACACCTCACAATGATTTCCAATGAGAAAATGTCTCCAGGTCTTCAATGCATGCACTGTGACTGCTAACTCCAAATCGTGTGTGGCATAATTCAACTCATGAGGCTTAAGCTGTCGTGAGGCATACTGAAACAACTCTTCCTTCCTGCATAAGCACCTTTGCTCCAAGTCCTCGGCGTGAAGCATCGCAATACACCTCATAATCCTTGGTCCGATCCGGCAAAATTAACCTTTGGTGAGGTAACCAATATTTTCTTCAACTCCTGAAAACTTGCCTCACAATCCTCAGTCCATATGAACTTGGTATCCTTCTTCAACAATTACATCATAGGCTTTGCAATCCTTGAGAAATTTTCAATGAATCTTGGTAGTATCCTGCGAGTCCAAGGAAACTCGAATCTCTCCAACTGTCGTTGGTGCTTCCCATTTGGTTCTGATCTCAACCTTTGTGGGGTCAACTGCTATCCCTTCTCCGGATATAACATGTCCAAGAAATCCAACTTCCTTTAGCCAAAACTCACATTTGCTAAACTTGGCATATAACTGATGTTCCTTAGTTTCTCCAAAACCAATCGCAAATGTTCCTTATGTTCCTCTTCATTCTTCGAGAAAATCAAAATATCATCTATGAACACCACGACGAACTTATCCAAAAACTCCGTAAACACTTTGTTCATCAGGTTCATGAAATAGGCAGGCGCGTTAGTCAGTCCAAATGACATAACGGTGTACTCATACGGTCCATATCTCGTGGTAAATGATGTCTTAGGTATGTCCTGCTCTCGAATCTTCAACTGATGGTACCCTGATCGCAAATCGATCTTGGAAAACACTTTAGCTCCTTGCAAACGATCAAACAGATCATTTATCATAGGTAGTGGGTACTTGTTCTTGATTGTTACTTCATTCAATCCACGATAATCAACAATCGTCATAACGATCCGTCCTTCTTCTCCACTAAAAGTACGGGTGATCCCCAAAGGCGAAGAACTTGGGCGTATAAAACCTTTATCCAATAGCTCCTTAATCTACTTCTTGATTTCCGCCAAATCACAATGCGGGCATCACGTATGGTCGCCCGATATTGGGCCTGTTCACGGCAAAAGTTCAATCAAAAACTCAATGTCTCTATCCGGTGGCATTCACGGCAATTCCTCGTGAAATACATCAGGTAATCCTTCACTCTTGGTACTTCTTCCTGCACCACTCACGATAAGCAATTTACATGAGCTCTCCTCGGCTGATGCCGTGATACATACTTAATCCTTCTTCCTTCTGGTGTTGTGAGCAAAATCGTCTTACTTGCGCAATCGATGTTTCCTCCATACATCGACAGCCAATCCATGCCTAATATCACATTAAATCCTTGAGATTCCAGAATGATCAAATCCGTCGGGAACACATGCCTTCCTATACTTAATGGCACTTGAAAACATCCTTGTCTGGCCATATACTCCGCTCTGGTGAGCTTACTAGCAAAGGGTTTTAAGAATCCGAGTAGGTAGACTATACTTCTCTACAAATCCCTTGATATGTATGCGAATGCGATGCACCGATGTCGAAAAGAACAAGCTGCAGTAAATGACTTAACCAAAAACTTACCGATTCTTGCATCGGGCTGATCTTCAATCTCCTCTACATCAATGTGGTTCACATGTCCCCTGTTGAAAGGGTTGGGCTTCTTTCGAGCTTCCATTGCCACCTTGGCCTTGGGACAGTCATTTGCATAATGTCCGGTCTTTGAACACTTGAAACAGGTGACATGGCTTAGGTCTTTCTTGGTTGGGGTTGACGGGTTGGTGCGGTTCTGTCCATTGCTTCCTCCATTCTCGTTCCCATTCTTGGTGCCATTATGGTTGTGCGAATTACCTCCTCCATGGGTATGCTGAAATTGAACTCCCTGTTTAGGGGTATAACGGGGCTTCTGCTGGGCTCCAGAGTTATACTTCCCCTGCCCATACTTCCTCTTGCGATTCTCAATTTGCTGTTGCTTTCCTTCAATCATGAGGGCACGGTCTACCAACTCCTGGTAGTTGTTGAAACTTGCTACCATCAACTGCATGCTTAACTCATCATTCAGTCCTTCCAGAAACTTCTCACCTTAGCTGCATCTGTAGCAACGTCATCCGGGCATAACGTGCTAACTTACTAAAATCATCCACATCTTGTGTGATCCTTCCTCCTTGGCGTAAGTTCTTGAAACTCATGCTTCTTCATGGCCATAGCTCCTTTGAGACATGGGCGGTGCGGAAAACTTGCTGAAACTGATCCCATGTGGCCGGTGTCTCTGAGGTAAGTGGCTGCAAAATTCTCCCACCATGCAGCTGCGGGTCCTTCAAGCTGGTGTGCAGCAAACTTCACCTTCTCTCCATCTGTACATCCTGCAGTGGTTAACTCCCTTCCTACCTTACGGAGCCAATCATCTGCTACTATCGGCTCGGTACTACTGGAAAATACTGGCGGATTCAGTCTTAAGAAACGTGTCAAGTGATCCGCAGGTGGTGGTGGTGGCGGTGGGTTGTTGTTGTTGTTGCCTTGATTATGTACCAATGTTTGGATCAAAGTGTTTTCTTCTTTGAATCAAGCTGGGTGATCTCTGGCGGGAAAACAAATCCGAATCGCGTCTCGGAGGCATCTGATGGGTTTAGAAAAGACGATAAATTAAGAATAGAGTGGGGTCTAAGGAGAAACACTACCCAAATGTATATGAGCAAATGCACACAAAATCACTTCATTCAATTCAAACAAAGGGCTTACAACGGTCTAGCTATCGCAAAAGTGCGTGAACTAAAAAGGTTACATGGAGGAAATACTACTAATATGTGGGGGTCATCTATTAATTTGAACCAGTGGAAGACTCCATGATGTCTGCTCCAGCTTCATCTTCAAAGTCGGGTTCACTTTGATCCGAATCGATGTAAATCGATGTTGATGTAGTCGCTTGGACAACCGGCGTACTGGTCTTCATTCTTGAGTGCCAATTTCTTCTTGAGTTCTTCAATCTCATACTTAAGATCGTTATTGTGTCTTGCTAGCGCTACGATCTCGTCCATGTAGTCCTTGCGTGTAGACTTTAGTTCTCCTTCAAGTTCGTTGATCCTTCCCTTCGCATTCTTCAATTCGATCATATCATTGCACATCTAGTTCTCCTGGCGTCGAATGTGCTGGTTTAACTCCTGGATGAAAGCTGCAATGGATCTATCCTTCTTGGTGCTGACTATCTCCCATTGTTCATCTCGGCGTCCATAAATCGATAGATGGTGTCCTTGAGGTCTTCTTGATAAACTTCTCCAATGCGTCCCATGGTGATATGAGCTGCCATGCTCTTTCCCTGGACTCGGGTTGGTGCCTTGAAAACACTATCTATAGGCTTGGTGATTGGGGCGAATGTCCTTCCCGAACGTGAGCTTGAATCTTCCAGTAGCTCCTCTTGAGCGAGTGGCGTTGAAAGTCCGGTGAAACTTGGTAGTCCAATGTTCAGTACTTGGTGACTTCCTTCAAGTGAAATCCAAAAGGTGTGCCTTCATCTGGTTGGGTGTACACGATCTTGGCGTCCTTCATCCTAAAAGAGTAGAAAATATGAGGATTTAGAAAATGAGAAGAGAGTAGTGATCTATGGCTTTAACTTAGTGGTCGTGTCCCTACGATCGTGTGCTCGATACCATCTCTGTAGCGACCCGACCGAATGGATCAAGTCCACGTGCTCGTGTGTCATCCACAGATCGATGTCTTGACACCACCACGACTTGAAGGATTTATAACAGAGTAGCAATCACACACTTATTACAGCGTTGTCCAAAAGAGGACTTATTACAATAAATATGACTTAAGGCCATCTAATAACGATAACAGCGGAAGACTTGGAAGATAAGTGAGTCCATCAACTCCATCGGCATCACTGATTATAGAACCACGACCTAAACACCTTACTCGTCGTCTGAAAAGTCTGCAACATGAATGTTGCCTCCCGAAAACGGGTCAGCACATGGAATATGCTGGCAATGTAACACATAGAGAGTAATGAAGGAATAAGCCTATACTACATGTATATATGGCTGGTGGATAAGCTCTATGGTTACAGTTTTGCATAAAGCTAGTTTTTCCCTACTGCAAAGGAATAAATTTGTTTAACTATCATGGTGGTTATTAAACATTGAGAATGGTTGTGACATCCTCAATCCCAATTAAAAGTACTCATTAAAAACCCAATAACATTAATTAGAGTAACATGTTGAGATTCACATGATATTCAAGTACTAGATACTCAAGATGTCCATAACCGGGGACACGGCTAATCATGATTAGATTATACACTCTGCAGAGGTTTGCACACTTTTCCCCACAAGACTCGATCGCCTCCGTTTGGTTCTCGCACTACATGATGTTTAAGAGACGGATGACCGAGACACAGTCTTTCAGAAGCGCTAGCACCTTACGATGGGTGGACCGGTACACCTACATCCCCTACATCTGCTAGTCCACCACTATAAGAGTTCGCGCGACTTACTCAACTATGCCAGAGCCCATAATGGCTTGTGGCTGCACACGAAAGTTTCTAGCATGAATGATCTTATGATCCCTTTGAGCACAGGTGGCGGTCCGAAGAAAAGCAGGCAAGTCCTGATAGAAACCAGGTGCCTCAATCCACCCAGATGTGTGTTTAAGTTGCCACCTTAAATAAACCATTAATTAACAATCTCACATCTGTCATGGATATTCACTCACCCAATCCACGTCTACTAGCATAGCATGGCAATAAGCAAAGCGTAGAAGTAACTCCCAAGGTTTCATAAGTAAAACAGGTAATAGGTACTACCTCAATCTACTTCCCATCCCACAATTTAATTAGATCCTAATCATGCAAGTGTTTGAGGATTGATCTAATGCATAAAAACTGGGTAGTAGAAAAGGTATGATCAAGTGTTACTTGCCTTCTTGACGATCCATGAAACCTAGAGACTCGAAGTAACAAGCGGCGCACTCCGGGTGATCTACCGCAGACAAACAACAAGCATACAATAAGTACTCATCTAATGCACAGGTAAATCTCGAATAGAAGATTTGACCAGAAAGTTCAACTTAAGAACCCTGGTTGCAAAAAGAATCGAATCAAATAAAGCAGCGGAAGTCAAACGTCGAAAAGAAAACGACTTCGGTTCTAGCAATTTGAAACTAGGTCAAAATTTTACAATAGCAAAACTTCCTTTAAGTTGATTAGTCGGAACGGCGGTTTGAAACGAAACTCGAGCGCTTGAATCACCCTGATTCCGATAAACGGCGAGAAAATAAACTAGATTGAAGATTGGATCTGAAATCGAGATCGAAAATAATCGGATTAAATCCGGTTAAAAGAAAAAGCGACGAGCGGTTAAGCGAGCGGACGTTCGTTAACAGAAACTAACCGGTGAGCAGCGTTCGTTAAGCGAGCGGATCGGGAAACGTTCACTAAATAACTAAACCGAAAAAAAATAAACCGATCTAGGGTTTTTTTAAAAAAACCGAACAACGGAAAGAAAAAACCGGAACGGGTTTTTTTTAAACCAAATCGAACCGGGGAGGCACGGCGGCTACCTCCGGCGAGGTCACCGTGGCGAACAGGGCTCCGTGAGGTCGGCGGGTCAAGAGGTGGGCGGTGGCGGGCGGGCGTCGGCGCCGGGCGAGGTGGCTCAGCGGCGTCAAGGCGGCGTCAGGCGGCTCGGGTGGCGTGGTGAGGGGGGGCGGAGTGGGTCGAGGGGGGGGGCGGCGGCTTTTAAAGAGGGGAGGGTGCCTTGGGAAGGGGCCACGGCGGCGGGCGTGGCCGAGCCGGACTCGGCGGGCGGAGGACTCCCGAGCTTGAGGAAGAAGGCGGCTGGGCAGTGGTCAGGCCGGCTTGGCCCTTGGCCCAAGTAGCGTCATTTTTTATATTAAAACTCGCGCAAAAAAATGAATAAAATAAAATATAAACGTACTCCAAATTTAATAAAATAAATTTTCCCCGACTCCTAAAAATGAGTCGAACAAAATGAACTTTAATCTGAGGCCAAAATGCATATTTTTAAAATACTCATTTTTTCCTAAAGCGAGATAAACTCCCAAAATCCAAAATTTGATTTATTTATTAAATCTTCATTTTTCCTAAATTTTGGGAAAGTCATATTATTCCCTCTCTTATTTTTTTTTATTGGAAATATTTGAAGATAAAATAAATAAATCCAAATGATCCTATTTTCAAAATTTGAGAAAGCTCAAATATGAAAATAATGAAAACTCCAACTCTCTCCGAGAGTCCTTGAGTTGCGTGAAATTTTCTAGGATCGAAAAAATGCATGAAAATATGATATGCATGATGACTTAATGTATAACATTCCAAATTGATAATTTGGGATGTTACACCTTGTCTCCTGTTACCATCCGCCTAGGCCTTGCAGTTCGGGACCCCTACCGAGATCCGCCGGTTTGACACCGACAGCCCCTTGATGACTCTGGTTGTGCTAAATTCGAGCTGAAAGCGCTTGCGGTTCAATGTTCCACTCAGCGACTCTTCCGGCTGATTTAGGGCTCCTGAGCACCCTTTCCAAGAAGTGCTGTTGAGACAACCTTGATGGGGTGGCCTCGAAAAATAATGTCGCAGCTTGCGAGGCCACCAATAAGCGAGGAGGAGTTTACGAGGCATGGGGTACAGCGCCGTCGCGTCCCGCAACACTTGTCTTGACGAAGTACACAGGGGTGCTCAACGAGGTTGGGAGTCTTTGGTGTCGATGGCGCCCTCCCGGAGACCATGGCGCCTCTGAGGCAGTGCAGCCTCCAGTGGCTGGTCGCCAGGGGAGGTCTCTCTGTCCCAAGTCGTTCCCTGCGGCTGATCCTTCTTGGCTGTGGTAGTGGTCTCTGTGGGTCTTCCTTGATCCTGCTTCGCCTCGACCCGGGAAGCTGCCGCGGCTTTGGTCCAACGCTCCTCCCTAACCGCCACCAGGGCTGCGCTAGCGGAGTAGGGAGTGGCTGCAAGGTAGAGCACCGGGGTTCACAGGGTGCGGGGCCACCATTACCGGAGGGCTGGTTAGGTACCTCTTGAGATCTTGGAGCCTGTGTTGGCCTCTTGATCCATTCAAAGGGTCCTTTTTTCTTCATCAGCTGGAAGAAAGGCAGCGCTCGCTCCCCCAACTTGGAGATGAAGCATCCTAGTGCTGTCACACACCCAGTGAGCTTCTGCATTTCTCTAAGGGTCTTTGGCGGGCTCATGTCCTCGACCGCCTTGACCTTTTCTGGGTTAGCTTCGATGCCTCGGTGGGACACGAGGAAGCCCAAGAGCTTGCCTGAGGGGACCCCAAACACACACTTCTCAGGTTGAGCCGCAGGTTCACTGCGTTGAGGCTCATGAAGGTTTCCTCCGGTATTGTATCGGGGTCTTGGCCTCGCGATACTTCACCACAATGTCATCGGCGTAAGCCTCAACATTCTTCCCGAGCTACGGGCCCAAGGTGATGTGCATCGGCTGAAAGGTCGCCCTGCGTTCTGCGCGGCTGAGCAGCATGCATGTGTACAGACACCCCTGCACGGGGTCGAAAGCCGTTTTTCCACATCTTCTACCACCATCTTGATCTGGTGATACCCGGAGAAGGCATCCAAGAAACACAACAGGTCGCATTCGGCGGTAATGTCGGCGATCGATCGATCTTGAGGGAGCGGAAGCGGATCTTGCGGGCAGGCTTTGTTGAGGTTGGTGAAGTCGACACACATGCGTTCCTTCCCCCCTTTCTTTGGCACGACGACCGGGTTGGCCAACCAATCCGGGTATCGGACCTCGCGAATGACCCCTGCAGCTTCCAACTTGCGGGTCTCTTGGACGATGAAAGCCTGCTTTTCAGTGGACTGCCGCCTTGCCTTCTGCTTCACGGGGCGGACATTGGGGCACACGTTGAGGTGGTGCTCGATCACGCCTCTAGGGATCCCCGCCAGCTGATCAGGCTCCCATGCGAATACCTTCTTGTTTGCGCGCAGGAACTTGACCAGGGCCTCCTCCTGCTCGGGCTCGAGGTTGGCGCCTATGGCGAAGGTGGTGTTAGTGGATCCGTCCTCGTCGACCAGTATCTGCTTGATTTCCGCCTTGTCTTGGGTGAACAATTGGTTCCTCTTGGTTGGCGCAGGCCCCTTGGGCTCAGGGGCGTCTGAGTCGGCAGGCTACACCGACACCGCTGTCTTGAAGGCGAGCTTGAGCACTTGCAACGCATCCCCGGTGTCTCCGGACATGGTGAGGACGCCATTGCTCCCAGGCATCTTCATGAGGTTGTACGTTGGGTGAGTCGCGGCCATGAATCAGGCCAGTGCTGGGTAGCCGAGGATGGCGTTGTATGGGAGGCCGATGGGGGCGATGTCGAAGTCAATTAGCTCCGTGCGGAAGTTGTCGTAGGTGTCGAAGATTACCAGGACACGGATCTGCCCCAGGGAGCTGGACGACCCGCCTCCGACGCCCAAGAAAGGTTGGCTGGGCTGAAGCCGCCCCGGCGGTATGTGGAGGAGGCTGAAGGCTTCGACCGAGAGCACGTTGAGGCCCGCGCAGCCGTCGATGAGAGTCCTGGTGACGGCCACATGGCAGATGGTGGGGGTGCACAGCATTGGGAGCGTGCCCGAGCAGGTTGAGTTGGAGGGGTGGTCCTCCGAGCTGAAGGCCAGACCGGCCTTGGGCGCCGACCGACCTGGGGGAGCCCCCTGCCGCGTGGAGGCAGCGCCGACCTGGTGGGCGAATGGCTTGACGCCGCGGCCTGAAGGTGGCGCCTGCGAGCCGACCAGGAGAGCCGCAACGACTGGGGGCGCCGGCGCAACGTGCTGGGCGAGGAGGAGGTTGCGCAGCTCTTCCCAAGAGGCCACGGAAGCCGCTGGTAGGTGGAGCAGCCACATGTGCGGGGCGTCGGTGAGGGCCATGGGCAGCCAGTTAGCCATGACCCTGTCGTCGCCTCCTTCTTCGAGGATGGCCTCCTCGTACGCCAGCAGGAAGGCCAGTGGATCAGCCGTGCCGTTGTAACGCGGCGGCATCTCCGGCTTGAACTTGTCCGGCGACCGCACCTGTCGCAAGGCTGGGGCCAAGGCACGCAGCCCCCTAGCCCCCGTGCTGGCGCTGGCGACCGGAGTGGGCGGCGCGCTGCTCATCGCGGGCGAGTCGCGGTGTCGGCGGAGAGCGGGTCGATGGAAGGGAAAGCTCCGGCGCACCCCTACCTAGCGCGCCAAATGTCGGATTTCGGGTTCCGGCAGACCCTCTAGGTTCGAACACTGGGGTGCGCGCGGAGATCTTGCCCTCTACCTACCTGCACCTTGCCGCCTCGCTATGATCTAAACTATGAAAAGAACAACACAAGAGACACAGGGTTTATACTAGTTCGGGCCACCATGGTGGTGTAATACCCTACTCTACTTTGTGGTGTGGTGGATTGCCTCTTGGGCTGATGATGAACAATACAAGGAAGAGCAGCCTCGCGAGGGTCTGTTCTTGGCTGGTGCGATGAACTGCTAGGGGAGTTCAGTCGCTCTCTCTCTGCTGATTCAAGGTGTTGGATCCTCTCCTCGATGCATCTACCCTGCGGGTGGCTAGTCCTATTTATAGGCAAAGGCCCTGGGCCTCTTCCCAAATGTTGAGCGGGAAGGGCGCCAACGATTAGCCATTTTGAAGGGGAACATCTAGTACACTTATCTGACTAAAGTTGGTCCTCGCCTGTCAAAGGCTCTGGTGGTGACGCCGGCTTGGGCTCCATGATGACTTCCTTCCTGCCGTTGCGACGGTCTTGGTCTTGTTGCACCGAAACGGATGCCTTTGCTTGATGCTCTCTCCTGCGCTTGCTCCCTTTGCACCAAAGAGGAAAGGAGGACACTGCGCAGGCTGGCGCCCGCCTGGCGCCCTTGGTCGCCATGGCTTGCGTCTTGGGCACCTCGTGAGGTACCCCGCCTTGATCTCTCTGCCTCCTCGCGAGCCAGCCTGACGAGGCCGTGCCTGAGGAAGCCCCCTTCGTCCGCCCCGCGAGGCTTGGCCGCTCGCGAGGGTCTTGAGCTTGTGCTGATGAAGACGGGTCGTGCCGGGCCACCCCTTGAGCCACGCCGCAGGCCGCAGGTAGGCAAGTCTGGGTACCCCCGTTCCCAGAACGCCGACAGTAGCCCCCGGGCCCAAGGTGCGCCCGGACTTGGTTGAGCAAGGAAGCGAAGTGGCAAGTGCGAAGCGCCGCGGGCCCTAACAGCCTGCAGCCTTGGGCGTCGCGTGGCGGTTGACTGGACGTGGGCGGCTCCGCTCCCCCACGACGCCTCGGCAACTGCACGAACTGACTAGTCCCTGCATGCAAAGCGGGTCATAATTACCTGTGATCATGGAGGCCGGCGGTTGGCCTCCTCTGGCTATAAGTATGGGACGGCGCCTGCCCTTCCGGTCCATCCCCTCTTGCTTCTCCTTCTTCTTCATGGCTCCGCCAAAGAGGTTCTCGGCCACGGAGAAAGGAAAGGCCCGCCAGGTGGAGCCTGACTCTCCCCCGCCCAAGCGTGGTCGAGACTATCCCTGCAAACACCCTGTGGATCCCATGGTGGCTCCTCGTGGCCGTGGAGGTGATCTCCCGCGTGGTGACGAGCGGCAGGCCGTTGCTGGGGGCCGTGCGACCCCCTAGGCTGCGCTTCCACTCGGCAGAGGTGCTGCCGGAGTTAGTTGTGTGGTCGGCGGAGCCGACCAGCACCCGGCTCCAGCTTCCTCGCTTCCTCCTAGGTGAGCTTACGGCTGGTGCCCCGGGTGGCCTCTGGCTTCAGGCGGATGGTTGCTGTAGCCGGGCCTCCTGGGCTTCGCTGGAGGTCTCTGAAGCCGGGAGCCTGGCCCTAAGCTGCGGCTGGCAAACGTTTGCCCGCGTGCGTGGTCTGAGCCGGCGGTGCATCCTGCACTCAAAAGTTCGACGGCGATGCCACCCTCTGCGTGAGGGTGTTCAGGGGAGATGGTCGCCGCGCTGGGTGCTACCCTGAGAACAACGACCGCGGCCGTGGGTCCAGCCCCAGCGACGATGAAGACGACAGCGCGCGCGTGGTCGGCGGGGCTCGGGGTTCATCGAGCTTCGACGGCTCTTCTTCGGGCAGCGGCTCCTCCAAAGATGGCGCGATCAGCCTCTGCGCGCCCAGCGCCACTTTGGAGGGAGGTAGCGGGTCTGCCCGCCACCGCGCCTCGGTGAAGCGCGAGATGGAGTCCGCCTGAGCTCCGGAGGCAGTTCGAGTCTCCCCCGCGAGTTGGTGTCAGGCGAGTCGCGCCTGTTTTGTTCTTTTTCCTTTTCCTGCGCAAAGAGACAGTAGTGTAGGGCCCCGCGGGGGCGTGCTTGGACTATTGATGTTAATTATCATACTATTTCCGCTATTTCGGTATTGTGCCTTTGTGCCGCACGCATGCGCGTAGAAATTACTTAGCTCGGGGGGGCCTGTCGTGACCTTTGCTTCCCGAGGCCGAGGCCTCGTCGAACGCTTCAAGTCCTGCGAGGTTGATGCGGAGAGGTAACTCCGGCCTCGGTATGGAGGCGACCGACCCATGTCCTATGTTAAGGTCGCGGTGCCCGTGGGGCACGGATCGGAGGGTGCTCTGTAGTGGACCCGGGTAGGGAAGCCTCGAACGATAAGGGCAGAAAACACTCGCGAGGGTGCCCGCATTGCTCCCTCGCGAGACTTGCGCGAGAGAAATCGAGGCAGGAGAGCGAAAAAGGCAAAGAGTCACAAGCCAAAGACGGCAACGACTTTAATAAAACCTCGAATGGGGATGAACAAGCCAACTGCAGAAAGCAAATGAGAAAAGCCGCGTCCGGCACCAGATCTAGTCTTCGACGTATTCTCACCAGCGCGGAGCTAAGTGCTGCCACTGGGCGTGGGAGGGAGCCCCAGGGCCTGAGGCCGGCGCTCCTGAGACTCCGGGGCGTGTACAGCCCCAACTCATTATTACGTCAGAGTGTCACGGGCGGCGAGCTTCACAGGCATTGGCCTTCTTCACAGGCTCCGGGCCTTTATCAGAAAGATAAACTTCACAGGCGTTTGCCTTCTTCACAGGCACCGGGCCTTTTCCAAAACGCGACAGCTTCACAGGCGTTCGCCTTCTTCACAGGCTCTGTGAAAGTGCGTTATATCGACTAGAGGGGGGTGAATAGGCGATTTTTATGAATTCTTCAATGAGAAATTTGCCGGTGAGGAAATTCCTAAGTGAAGAACTACTTGCAGCGGAATAAGTACTCAGAAGTAAGCATAAGAGAATACGGGCATGATCATCATGATAAAATGAAGACAATCAAAGAGTACAGAAAGCGTAAACACATGATAACACAAGATGAAGACAAACAGACTGAAGAAATTGAACTGAGGAAATTGAGAAAGTCTTCAGTCAAAGTCTTCAAATACAGATATGAACAAACACTCAATACAGTAATGAGGAAATGAAAGAGTTGAGGAAATAGAACCAGTAAGGTTGGTGAAGACAATGATTTGGTAGACCAGTTCCAACTGTTGTCTCAGTTGTACGTCTGGTTGGAGCGGCTGAGTATTTAAACTCGAGGACACACAGTCCCAGACACCCAGTCTCTGAGCACGTAGCTCAGGACACCAAGTCCTCACCGTATTCTCCTTGAACTAGGGTCACACAGACCTCGTCCAATCACTCGTGGTAAGTCTTCAGGCGACTTCCAAACCTTCACAGACTTGGTCACTCGGCGATCCATAATTCTTCTTGGATGCTCTAGACCATGACGCCTAACCGTCTGGAAGAAGCACATTCTTCAAAGGTAACAAGCAAAGGATCCACGCAGGATCAATCTCTTCAGTGATGCTCAATCACTTTGGGTTTGTAGGGGTTTGGTTTTTGGGTTTTTTCCTCACTCGATGATTTTCGCTCAAAGCCCTCAGAGGATGGGTTGCTCTCAAATGACAAGTGTCAAGTTCCTCTCGGAGCAGCCAACCAGCTAGTGGTTGTAGGGGGCGGCTATTTATAGCCTAGGGAGCAGCCCGACATGATAAGACATAAATGCCCTTCAATGATATGACCGTTAGGTGGATAAGATATTTTGGGATAGTCATGCCGAAGACAAGAACGGGTCGGAAATTTGATTCTCAAATTCCTCGGGCTATCATGTTCCCCCTTGTGTAGGCAATCCGCCTTTGGCGAATTCCTAACTCCTCGGTCGAACAAATTCCTCGGCGACTAGAAGAACTTCGTCTACATCCTTTGAAGAAATTGACTGAATCAGTATGAGATTTCCAAAGGCTTCACTCGAAGGGATTGGAAGGTGTAGGATTTTGAGTTGAGCATCACATGGAAATTTTTCCTTAGTATTTCCTCGACCCCTTTAACGATGCGGTGTTTCCTATGACTCAAGAACGAGAAAACGAAACTACGAAAACAAAAGTCTTCACGCTTCATGTTCCTCAAATGAATATCAAGTCTTCAAGGTCACACCAATTTCTTCACTTTCAAAGTCTTCAGAAAGTCTTCAGAATATCAAAGTTTTCAGTTGAAGAACTTCATTTTTAGGGGTCGACTTTCTCTGTAAATATCAAACTCCTCATAGACTTATAGACCTGTGTACACTCACAAACACATTAGTCCCTTAACCTATAAGTCTTCAATACACCAAAATCACTAAGGGACACTAGATGCACTTACAATCTCCCCTTTTGGTGATTGATGACAATATAGGTTAAGTTTTCAACGAGGATAAACATATGAAGTGTAAATACTAATATTGAGGAATTTGATTGCAAGATATAGAAGAACTCCCCACGAAGATGTGCATAGTGAGGAATTTGCTTTTGAGGCAATGCACATTTGAAGAGTTGAGTCATGGAGATCTCCCCCTATATCTTGTAATTCATACACGCATTTGACATATAATATGAAGAATTTGAAATGCATGATGAAATATGGTGACTGATGTAATTCAGCATGTGTGTATTAACATATAATGAGGAAAAAGCATGCAGAGGAACACATCAAAAGTATCAGAGCACCATCAGGTTTAAGATTACAACTCGGTCCAATAAAAGTTTCAGAAGAACGAGAGTTCTAACTTAGCAAAAATTGCCCATAAATAGACCCGCTTGAAGACTAACTCACATTTCTCCCTCTTTGTCATCGAATGACCAAAAGGATTGAAACTGAGGACTAACGCCCCTGAAGAATTTCAAGTTGATGAAGGAGCGCCAGCGTTGTCGGGGTCGGTTGTCGTAGTAGGGCCTGCTGCAGTGTCGTCCAAGTCTTCATTTTCATCAGTTCCTGCGATGAAGAATAGGAGCTGGCCACCAAGGAAGGAACTTTGACCTTTTTGTATTTCTTCGGAGGAGGTGCAGACCAGTCAAATTCTTCCTTGAGACCCATTGTCTTTAGTTCTTCCGCGCTGTAGACATTAGAAAGAACAGCCCAGGTGCGGTTGAAGGTTTCATGGAGGTAGTACTAGTTTTTCTTCACTGCATTGTGTGTTGAAGTCATGTTGTGAAGAATTGAACCAAACTGACGCTTGACCCATCTATGATTGCGATCAACCTTCTGATGAAGACTGAGGAGTAACTCACGATCGGTCATCACCACAGGTGCTGTGGCTTGAGGATTTTGCTTGGCTGAGGTATTGGCGGCAGAGTCATGTGTGGCAGAGTCATCATTGGTGGAGTAGGATGCAGCTTTGCGAAATTGTCCATCCAATGGACGAATGCCTTCATCTATCACAGCAGCGGCCTTTCCCTTGTCATCAGCTGAGGAAAATGTCTATTTGAGGACTTCAATTGGAGGCAAGTAGCTGCAGTGGTTCAGAGTATCAGCCTTGTACTTGAGTGAAGACCTTGTCTTGATGAACCTCATAATCCACGGTGCATAAGGCTTCACTCAAAAGGTGACATAGCAATGTTTGCTGAGTCCTCATGAAGAAATCATGGAAGTTGACGGGAAAGCCATGAATGATATTGAAAAGCATATTCTTCACGATGCCAACGACTTCTTCATCATTTGAGTCGTGGCCTTTGATAGGACTCATTGTCTTTGTTAGAATCCGATAGACAGTTCGAGGCACATATAGTAATTCCTTGACGAGGAATTTGGTTCGAGGTGCCTGTCCTGGCTTCAAAGGCTTCATCAGCACTTGCATGTAGTGATTTGAAAGCTCAGGTTCGTTGTAGATGCAACGAGCACCATCAAGGGAGGGATCGAGTGGGAGGGCACGAAGCAATTCGATTCTTTGGTGCCTTGTAGTGAGTATTTTCAGACATCCAGTCCAACACCCATGAGTTCACATCTTCAGCGTCTCCAGTGATATGCAGCGTAGCATAGAATTGAATAATAAGTTCTTCATTCCAATAACAGATGTCAGTGCAGAAATTCAGAAGTCCTGCATCGTGAAGAACACTGAGGACTGGCTCGAAGCCTGGCAGAGATTCCATGTCCACATGAGGAATATGTGCATGATCGAAGACTTTGTCTTTGTTGAATAGCACAGAGGAATAGAAGTTGGCTTGACTAGCAGCCCAGAAACGCCTCTTCCTTATGCGAGCAGAGTCGTATGGGTTGTAATCCGTGAAGAAAACATGCTCGCCAAAGAAGTCTTCAGCCTTGAACTTTTGCTTCGTTGAGAATGGATTCTTAGGCTTTGACAGTGGAGTGTCAGTGAGTTGCATCACGACCTATGGAATCGCAATCTCAGGTTCTTCAGCCGAGGAATTTCTGGTTTCTCTACATGTGCGGTCGAGGATCGGAAGAAGAGTTCATCAACGCTAGTGGCTGGAATTTCTTCATGTACAGATGAAGTGGGATGAGTTTCTTCAGAGCCCATTTGAACTGTTGGAGCAGGGTACTGTGGAATCTGTTGGATTGGGGTGAAGAGTGGGGAATTTGGATGCTGACTTTCCCAAAAGTCATCGTTCATCACTGGCGTTGTGCTTCCAATATCCACATCTTCTTCAATTTCCTCAACACCAGCCTCTTCAGCTGTGAACTGAGGCATAGGCGAGGAAATGATTGGGGTTGAAGGGATTGCTTCCACTTCAATTTCTTCATCAATTTGCTCTGAAGAAGCAGCAAAATGATTTTGTTCATCAGATCCGCTTGGGATCTCATAATCTTCACCAAAAGGAACAAGGTCCTTTGATGGCATGGAGGAAATTGGAACAGCATCAATGGGATTTTCAAATGAGCTGGTCTGTCTTCATCTTCTTCGGGGCTGAAGAATTTGAAGCAGCAGATGCTTTCCTTTTCTTCACCGCAGCTCGTTCTGCTGCCTTGGTCTTCTTCACATCAGCTGCAGATAGAAGGATTGGAGTTGGTGTAGGCACAGGAGGAGCTGAGGAATCTGGTTGAATTTCCTCAGGCGCAACTGATGCAGTTGCCCTGACTTGTTCAGTTTCTTCAGGCGCACCACTAGTGGATGCCCTGGCAATTTCTTCAGCGGCTGGAATGGAATCATCAGCCCTGGAACTAGCATTGTCTTCAGCAGCCTGAACTTCATCAGCGGTGCTGGCATGTTCTTCAGCCGGCTGAGCAGAGGCTCCAGCTTGAGAAATTTCTTGTTGCGTTGGGGCTGCAACATTTGAGAATTTATTCATCAGATTGACAAATCTGACTTTGGCTCCTTGCCAATCAGCATAATATGAGTCAAATTTGTCGTTGAGGGCTTTGATGTCAGCCTGCATCTTGATAAGTTCTTCAGTTGTCATCTTGAAAACATTTTTCTTCAGCAGTTTCTCTTTCAGATCATGCGATTTCTTGATCTCTCTGGCGTATCAAATTTCCATTTCTCCTCTTGGATGAAATGAGTCGACATGTGACTTTGGCCGGTGTCAACTTGAAGTCGTGCATAGGAGTGTTTGGGTCCTTGTGCCGGAGATCAATGTAGTCTAGGATCGCTCTTGGATCCAGCAGCGGGTGTGTGTGCCTTTGGCTCTAGCGGCCCTTTCTTGTCGGTCTCTGATGATTTCCGCAAGTTCATCATCATCAGCCTCATCATCTTCAGGTGGCTCTTGGAAGGCGACCGGTTTCTTCTTGGGACTTGGCCGAGGACCTCGTCCAGCTGTGGCCTTAGTCTTCAGCAAAGTTGGGCCAGATGAAGAATTTGATGCAGCTGAGGAACTTGCTGAAACACCAGAGGCAATTGAGATGCCTGCAGTCCTTTGGCACGTGGCCAGATGCACGGGTGCTGAGGACTTTGTCGGAACTGCTGAGGACTTTGTAGGAGCTGAGGATTTGGGAGGAGCAGGAGCAGCATGAGGAATTGGCCGTGAGGGCACAGCTGAGGAACTTGGCCGTGAGGGCACTGTTGGTGAAGCACTTGGCTTGTGTGCGGGCTTCTTTGCCATAGATTTTCTTGCCTTGACAAAGGCCTCAGTGGCAGCAGCAGTAGCAGAGTCCTCATGAAATGTCCTCACTGCCTCGTTGGCTTGTCTTGCCAATTTGGCTTGGCGCTTGGCCCATTCTTCAGGAAAATCCTCACCACGCTTGATGCTGGTGGGGTCAGCTTCTTGAACAGGTGCCAATGGAGCTCTTGGGCATGGAGGATTGAGAGCGAATTTCTTCATGTACTTTGGAGTAACATATCTATACTCCTTCCATTCCCTTGCCCATCTCCTTTCAATCCTTTGAATGCGCACCTTGCGCTGATTTTTGTTTTCTTTTTCGAACTCGGCTTCATCAGGTGTGCAATAATCAGCATAGATGT
Organism: Aegilops bicornis; assembly: GCA_021605145.1. Classification (NCBI taxonomy): domain Eukaryota; kingdom Viridiplantae; phylum Streptophyta; class Magnoliopsida; order Poales; family Poaceae; genus Aegilops; species Aegilops bicornis. The sequence continues at coordinate 509,139,830 of CM038672.1, forward strand.
CCTCAGGAATTTCAAACGCAGTCATGACCTCAGGTCTCTTTCCTCCTTTCTGTGGCTTCTTTCCTTCTGCCATATTCTTCAGCTGAGGAATTTGAACAATCGAATTCTCTGAAGAAGTATGCAACTTTTCTTCGAGGAACGCTGCAAATGAGTTAAGTTGATGAGAACCTAGTGATTCAAAGCGGACATGAGTACCGTGAATAGAGTATAGTTGCGAGGAATTTGGAGAGGTCATATGCGTTCTCGTAAGGTTTTTCAAAAGAACTAGTTTGAGGAATTTGACCAGATGAGCCTTGAAGAATTTCACTAAGCGATCTTTGTCTTAGGTTCCGTGAGTTGTATAGATCGAGGATCCACACAATTGAGGAATCTTGAAGAAAAAATCATTGCTTAGAGAAACGAATCAAGAGCATATTTCGCTTTGAGGTGTTCATATATGTGAAGATTTGAAGAATAAACACCTTTGAAGATTTTCAGAAGGTTTGAGAATCAAAGCGAGTAATAAAAGTAACTTTTAATTACCCGAATCAAGAACACGATTTAACTGAGAAGTGTAGATTAGAAGTTCATCAGTTCAGATCTCCCACGCCCTAACTCGGTGGAGGAAGACAGCTACGGCGGCGGCGAAGTGAAGATTTCCGCGGTCGGCGCGAGTACAATGGCGACGAGGTCGAGGTAGTGAAGCTCTTCCTCACCGGCGACGATGAAGTAGCGGCGGCACTAGGGTTTGAGAAGCTCGAGCGAGAGAGAGCGGTCGAGCGGAGTAAAGGAAGTGAGGAAGGGAAGAGGGGGTATATATAGCCACGGTGAAAAACCGATCGCCCGAAGATTTTGGACGAACGTGCCCCTGACCCTTCTCATTCGCTTGACATGTGTCACCCACGTACTGAAAAGTGGAGACCGTGTTAGATCGTGGGTGAATAGATAAGTCTATCATGGGACGCGGAACGGTTTGAGCGGCAAAACCGAAAACTTGGATAAGATAAGTTAAAAGTTCCGTTCACAATTTCTTCAGCTGACAAGGACACAAAGGAAGATTTTGAACGAAGTTTCAAATAGAACGCACATGAAGAATTTGTGAATAGATTGGGTTGAGTATAGCATAGAGGGGGAAGGGTCCGATCACATTCACTTAGCAGAAAAAGCAACTTGAAGAAATAGCCATAAGTGAATGCTGTAGAGGACGGAAACAGTGAAGATTTTGCAAAGTTGAAGAATTTGAAAAACTGAAGAATTTCAAAAACTGAGGAAAAACTCAAATTGAAGATTTTCAATTTTTGTGGTGGCGTGTCCCACCGTATAAGAATGATGATTTCAGACACCGCGTACAATTGTCGTAGGGTTCTGAGAATCAAATTCTTCATTAATTTCTTCACACTTAGAGTGTTATTCTTCATTGATTGAAGAAAAATGTTTCTTCATGTGTTGCACATCTAACTCATCAATTTTGCATAAGTGTTAGGATGTGTGTCCTTTTCAAAGAACATTCAAAGATTCTAAGATATTTAGCTCACACTGCAACTTGCTAAATCTCTTCTCATCCAAGGGCTTTGTGAAGATATCGGCTAGCTGTTCTTCAGTCTTCACGTGCTCGGTGGAGATGTCGCCCTTCAACACATGATCACGAAGAAAATGATGATGAATTTGAATGTGCTTCGTCTTCGAGTGCTGAACTGGGTTGTGAGCAATCTTGATGGCACTCTCATTGTCACAGTAGAGAGGCACATTCTTCACGTTGATGTCGTAGTCCTTGAGAGTTTGCTTCATCCACAAAGCAATTGAGCACAACAAGAGCCAAGAAAGCAATGTATTCAGCTTCCATGATGAGAGCGGTGATACGCAGTTCGCTTCTTCGAGGACCAATGCACCAAAGATCGTCCGGGAAATGCCAAGTACCAGATGTTGACTTGCGGTCCACACGATCACCAAAGATAGTCGAGTCGTAATATCCAATGAGATCAAAAGTAGAGCCCTTGGGGTACCATAATCCTAGTGTTGGTGTGTGACCTAGATACTGAAGAATATGCTTCACAGCCTTATTGTGTGATTCCTTCGGTGTAGCTTGAAATCGGGCACATATGCAAACACTAAGCATTATATCTGGCCTAGATGCACATAAGTACAATAGAGAACCAATCATGGAGCGGTATACCTTGTGATCAAAGTCAATACCATTTTCATCAGTGCATAGATGGCCATTTGTGGGCATAGGAATTTTGACGCCTTTGCAATCTTGCATGCCGAATTTCTTCAAGACATCTTTGAGGTATTTCTCCTAAGATATGAATATGCCATTGTGTTGTTGATTTAATTTGAAGACCTAAGAAGAATTTCAATTCTCCCATCATAGACATTTGATATTCTTCACTCATCATATAGGCAAATTCATCACTATAACGTTGGTCAGTACAGCCAAACATAATATCATCAACATATATTTGTCACACAAACAGTTCACCATCATATGACTTAGTAAAGAGAGTAGGGTCGAGTGAACCGGGTGTGAAGCCATTCTTCCCGAAGAATTCCTTCAATGCATCATACCACGCCTGTGGGGCCCTGTTTGAGACCATAGAGGGCCTTGTTGAGTCTCAAGACTTTGTCGGGATTCTTTGGATCTTCAAAACCTAGAGGTTGAGCAACATATACTTCTTCCTCAAGCATACCATTGAGGAATGCACTTTTCACATCCATTTGATATAAAGTGATATTATGATGGTTAGCATAAGCAAGTAATATGCGAATAGCCTCAAGTCTAGCAACAAGTGCAAAAGTTTCATCGAAATCAATTCCTTCAACCTCTGTGTAGCCTTGAGCTACAACTCGTGCCTTATTCCTCACCACAAGGCCATTTTCATCTTGCTTGTTGCGGTAGATCCACTTTGTGCCAATGATATTATGCTTGCGAGGATCTGGACGTTTGACCAGTTCCCAGACATTGTTGAGCTCGAACTGATGTAATTCTTCTTGCATGGCCTGAATCCATTCAGGCTCCAGAAATGCTTCATCTACCTTAGTGGGCTCTGTGATAGAGACAAAATCATAGTGCCCACAAAAGTTAGATAAATGTGAAGCCTTTGACCGTGTGAGAGGACCTGGTGCTGCAATGTCATCGATGATCTTGTCAACTTGCACTTCTTTTGCAACGCGAGGATGAGCTGGTTGTCATCGAGGAATTTGATCAGCATTTTCTTCAGTACCATTTTCTTGAGCATTATCCTCAGGTGCATCAGCTCGACGTTCTTCACGTTCAGGAATGAATTCTTCAGCAGATTCTTCAGTAGGAATGACATCCTCAGTTGCCTTGAACTTGATAGATTCCTCAGGTGCTGGTTCATCTAACACAGAAGGTAGGTGCTCTCTTTGCGAGCCATTAGTTTCATCGAACCGCACATCTACAAGATATCAACAATCTTGTGAAGAGCGATGTTGAAGACTCAGAGGTGTGCGAGTCCTTTCCTAACCAAGCATAAAACCTTCATGTGCTTTCGGTGCAAATTTAGAATTGTGATGAGGATCTCTAATCCAGCATTTAGCAATCAAGACTTTGAAATAACTCACATTGGGTTTCTTGTCAGTGAGGAGTTCATAGGCAGTTTTGTTGAAGAATTTGTGAAGATATACTCTGTTGATGATGTGGCACGCGGTATCAATTGCATCAATCCAAAAACGACGAGGCGTTTTGGATTCATCAAGCATAGTGCGAGCCATCTCAACAAGAGTTCTGTTCTTGCGCTCCACGACGCCATTCTGCCGAGGAGTATAGGGAGCAGATAACTCATGAGTAATACCAAGTTCATCAAGATAGGCATCAAGACCGGAATTCTTGAACTCAGTTCCATTGTCACTCCTGATGTGTCTGATCTTCACACCAAAGTTAGTTGAAGCCCTCGAGGAAAATCGTTTGAAGACTTTCTGCACTTCATTTTTGTAAGTAACATTGTGTACCCATGTGTAACGAGAGTAATCATCAACAATAACAAAGCCATATAGAGATGCATCATTAGTGACTACTGAGTAATGATTAGGACCAAAGAGGTCCATGTGAAGCAATTCGAATGGACGAGTAGTGGTCATGATAGTCTTCGCTGGATGCTTGGCCTTGGTCATTTTTCCAGCTTCACGGGCTCCACACAAGTGATCCTTGAGGAATTTGACATTTTCAATGCCCATTACATGCTTCTTCTTCGCAAGCGTGCAGTAAATTCCTCATGCCTGCGTGACCAAGTCGCCGATGCCATAGCCAGCCTTCTGAAGCTTTTGCAAGTAGACACACGGCTGGTTGTGGTCCTATAGAGAAATCAACAATATACAAGTCTCCTCTCCTAAAGCCTTCAGAGACTTTGGAATTGTCAGCTTCCATGATCACAACACAACAATACTTACCAAAGACAACAACCATATCAAGATCACAAAGCATTGAGACTGACATGAGGTTGTATCCTAAGGACTCAACAAGCATGACTTTGTCCATGTGTATGTTCTTAGAGATCGCAACCTTACCAAGACCCAATACACTGCATTTGCCTTTGTCAAGAAGATGATATGCTTCAGATGTGACGGTGATAAGGGAGCATCCATCAATAGATTCTTGTCACCAGTCATGTGATTTGTACATCCACTATCGAGGACCCACTCATTGGCTTTGGGTTGATCATCCTGCAGATGAATTAGTGCAACTTACGATCTCATATACTTCATCAGTGAAGAATATGATATCAATTTCACCAGATGAATTTCATCAGGAAGTATAACGGATAAGCAGTATGAGGACGTGTGAAATGAAAGTTCATTTCTTCATGATTAGCCTGCGTCCTTTCAGCATTTTGTCGTGCCCCAAAGAAATTCTTCAGACGTTAGAGCACGCCCGAGACCTGACCTCGCAGAAGAGATTAGTTCTTTTTCTTCACCACCCACATCTGAAGGGGTGGCAAAGAGTTCATCACTCTGGGAGCTCCATATGAGAATAGTGGCATAGAGGCCAAACCATTTAGTTTCACAGAAGAGGGGTTAGGGTAAGCATATGAATAAGCAGAGAAATTCTTCGAGGACTTATGAACATATTGGTTTGAAGAATAATGCACATATTCATAGCCCTTAGCTCTACCTCGCTAAACAGAGTTGTTAGCACGATGATAATCATATGAGGACTTTGATCCTTTTGAGGAATTTGATCCACGTGAGGAATTTGGTCCGTCTGAGGACTTGGATCCATATGAGGAATTTGGTCCATATGAAGAGTTTGATCTGGGGTTCATTTTCTTCACAGGTGGTGTCATGAGGACATTCACCTGAAGACTTTCAAGGCACTTCTTGGGAACCCAGATTTTCTTCATAGGGGAACCGTTCTCTCGCAGCTTAGTGCCAACATATCTAGCAAATACTTCACCATTCTGATTTATGAACAGTTTATAGTTGAGTCAAATGACTCATCGTAAGAATGAGGAGATTCACATGTAAAGTCAGATAAGTTAGATGGATCAACTGGAGGTCCCTTTGCAGCAACCCATGAGGTTTTGGGGTACCGCTCAGCTTCCAATATGTTCCATCAAGATTGAGTTTCCTCTCAAAGGCAATACCCTCTTTCCTAGGGTTCCTGTTGAGGATCTGCTTTTAAGCACATCATAAAGAGTCTCGATGCCCTTTGAGGCTTTTTGTACATGCCTGTCATGTACAATTACTTCAGCCCTGCATCGTCAGTGATACTAGCAATATCCTCAGATGAGGAATTAGTGATAGCAGAGGCAGGTGAAGAATTTGTAACATTTGAAGCATTTCAACATTCAGGTGAAGAATTAGCAGATTCACATTCAATGCACTTTAAGCATGCAGGAACAAATTCTTCCTAAGAAGCGCTGATTTGTTGAGCAAGTAATGAATCGTGCTCCTTCTGAAGATCTTCATAACTCACTCTTAGCTTCTCAAGATCTTGCTTTCTTTGAAGAAATTCATAAGAAAGTTTCTCATGATCGATAAGAGAGTGTTATGATGACCTTGAAGGTTGTCAAACCTAGACTCAAGTCTCAAGATTTTCAACGGGGCTTTAGTGCGATCCATTTCTTTACCTAACATATCATCACTTTTATCTAGCATGTTTTGAACCTTTTCAAAAGCCCTTTGTTGTTTTACAGCAATCTTAGCAAGTTTTGAGTAGCTGGGCTTTAGATCTTCATCAGATTCATTTTCACTAGATTCAGAGGAGGTATATCTGAGTACCTTGGCACCCTTTGTCATGAAGCAATAGGTGGGAGCGTAGTCATCACTATCTTCATCAGCTTTGTTTGTGAGGTCATTTTCTTCAGAGTTGAAGATAGACTTGCTGACGAAAGCAGTAGCGAGAGCCAGACTAGCCACACCAGACTCGGATTCTTCTGATGCCTCCTCTTCCTCATGTTCCCCAGATTCAGCTTCAGAGTCCATTTCCTTTCTAATGAATGCCCGAGCCTTCTTGGAGCTGCTCTTCTTGTGAGAAGAAGGCTTTGAGGATTTTGATGATGAAGATTTTGACGATTTCTTCTTCTTCTTAGCGTCATCAGAACTGTAATCCTTGTATTTCTTCTTCTTTAGTTCCTTTTCCCATGGAGGACAATCTTGAATGTAGTGACCAGGTTTCTTGCATTTGTGGCAAAGTCTTCTCTTATAGTCACTGGATGAGGAATCACTGCTCCTTGAGGATTTTCCAAAGAGACCACGTCTTGAGAACTTCTGGAATTTCTTCACGAGCAGTGCTAGCTCCTGGCTCAATTCTTCAGATCTCCAAGGCTACTACCGTAGTCTTCACAATCAGATTCAGACACAACCTTGGCCTTCAGGCACATGATTTCCATAGCTAGAACCATAGAGATCTCTTTTCAAAGAAGTCGGAACTCATGAGTATTTAGCCTCTCGAGGATATCACCGGATCAAGTGACTTGTAGTCAGCACACTCTTGTATCATCGCTGCGAGTATCAAATGAGGAATCAAGCGATCTCAATAATTTCTTCACCACCTCATGGTCGGTGATGTCAAGGGCACCAAGCGCTTGAAGCTCATTTGAGATGTCAGTGAGGCGATCGAAGGTTTGTTGAACATTTTCGTTGTCGAGTCTTTTGAAGCGGTTGAAGAGATTGCGAAGAACATCAACTTGAGAGTCACGCTAAGTTGAGACTCCTTCATTTACTTTGGACAACCTGTCCCAGATGAGCTTAGCAGTTTCCAAAGCACTCACTCTTCCATATTGTCCTTTGCTCAGATGGCCACATATGATATTCTTCGCTTGAGAATCGAGTTGCTTGAATCTCTTCACATCAGCAACATTCGTGAGAAGGTGTGACCGAGGGAACACCATTTTCCACAACATACCGTAGATCGTTGTCAATTGCCTCAAGATGCATTCGCATCTTGTTCTTCCAAGAGGGGTAGTCCGTCCCGTCAAAGGTAGGACACCCACCGAGACCTTGATCATACCTCGCGGTCGACATAACTAAAACTCCGTGGTTAAACTAAAATCACACAGAACAAGGGAGTACCTTGCTCTGATACCAATTGAAAGTGCGTTATATCGACTAGAGGGGGGTGAATAGGAGATTTTTATGAATTCTTCAATGAGGAATTTGTTGGTGAGGAAATTCCTAAGTGAAGAACTACTTGCAGCGGAATAAGTACTCAGAAGTAAGCATAAGAGAATGCGGGCATGGTCATCATGATAAAATGAAGACAATCAAAGAGTACAGAAAGCGTAAACACAGGATAGCACAAGATGAAGACAAGCAGATCAAGAAATTGAACTGAGGAAATTGAGAAAGTCTTCACCAAAGTCTTCAAACACAGATATGAACAAACACTCAACACAAGAATGAGGAAATGAAAGAGTTGAGGAAATAGGAACCAGCTTAGGTTGGTGAAGACAATGATTTGGTAGACCAGTTCCAACTGTTGTCTCAGCTTGTACGTCTGGTTGGAGCGGCCGAGTATTTAAACTCGAGGACACACAGCCCGGACACCCAGCCTTTGAGCTTGCAGCTCAGACACCAAGTCCTCACCAGATTCTCCTTGAACTAAGGTCACATGCAGACCTCGGCCCAATCACTCGTGGTAATTCTTCAGGCGACTTCCAAACCTTCACAGACTTGGTTACTCGGCGATCCACAATTCCTCTTGGATGCTCTAGACCATGACGCCTAACCGTCTGGAAGAAGCACAGTCTTCAAAGGTAACAAGCGTCGGCTCCACGCAGGATCAATCTCTTCAGTGACGCTCAATCACTTTGGGTTTGTAGGGGTTTGGTTTTTGGGTTTTTCCTCACTCGATGATTTTCGCTCAAAGGCCTCAGAGGATGGGTTGCTCTCAAATGACAAGTGTCAAGTTCCTCTCGGAGCAGCCAACCAGCTAGTGGTTGTAGGGGGCGGCTATTTATAGCCTAGGGAGCAGCCCGACATGATAGACATAAATGCCCTTCAATGATATGACCGTTAGGTGGATAAGATATTTTGGGACAGTCCGGCGCAGAAGACAAGAACGGTCGGAAATTTGATTCTCAAATTCCTCGTGGCTATCATGTTCCTCATCGTAGGCAATCCAAGACCGGCGATTCCTAACTCCTCGGCCGTAACAAATTCCTCAAATGACCGTAAGAACTTCGCTCTCGCTACTTAAGAAATTGACCGAATCAGTATGAGATTTCCAAAGGCTTCACTCAAGGGATTGGGAGGTGTAGGATTTTGAGTTGAGCATCACATGCAAATTTGTCCTTAGTATTTCCTCGACCCCCTTCAACAGAACGGTGTTTCCTATGACTCAAGAACGAGAAAACGAAACTACGAAAACAAAAGTCTTCACGCTTCATGTTCCTCAAAATGAATATCAAGTCTTCAAGGTCACACCAATTTCTTCACTTTCCAAGTCTTCGTGAAGTCTTCGTAATATCAAAGTCTTCAACAAGAACTTCATTTTTAGGGGTCGACTTTCTCTCAGAATATCAAACTCCTCATAGACTTATAGACCTGTGTACACTCACAAACACATTAGTGCCTTAACCTATAAGTCTTCAATACACCAAAATCACTAAGGGGCACTAGATGCACTTACACTCTGGGCCTTTTCCAGAACGTAACAGCTTCACAGGCATTCGCCTTCTTCAAAGGCTCTGGCCTTTTCCAAAATGCAACATCTTCACAAAGTTCGCTTCTTCACAGGCTCTGGGCCTTTTCTAGAACATAACAGCTTCACAGGCGTTCGCCTTCTTCACAGGCTCCGGGCCTTCTTAGGGGTAAAACCTCCGGAGGTGCTGGATGTTCCACGCGTTCTGGACGGGCACCCCCTCCTGAGTCTCCAAGCGCACGGAGCAGGGCCTGGAAACATGAACAAACTTGAACGGGCCCTCCCACATGGGAGATAGCTTATGCAGCCCTTCCCTGGGGAGAACCCGCCTGAGCACGAGGTCCCCTACCTCGAGAGTCCTAGGGCGGATGTTGCGGCAGTGGTATCGCCGCAAAGACTGTTGGTATCTTGCCGCCAGAGCGCTGCTTCCCCGACGATGTTCCGCCTCAAAGATGAGGTCCGTCCCCGCATGGCGTCTTGCTGCGCCTCGTCAACGCCAGACCTGCGGGAACGACGTCGACCTCGTGAGGGAGGACTGCTTCAGCCCATAGACCAGAAGAACGGGTCTCGCTACCGGCTTGGTCGCGGTTGTGCAGATGGACCACAATACGGATCAAGCTCATCGTACCAGCCTCTGCCGCAGGCCTCCAACTTCTTCTAGAACGTCTGGTTTTGAGGCCCTCAGACCTCTCGCATTGGCCCGCTCGACCGTTGTTCGCTGGTGTGCTACCGAGGCGTAGCATATCTGCGTTCAAGGTTAGCGCAATATGTTTTGAAGAGGTTATCGTGAATTGTGAACCGTTGTCGCGATGATGCGGTTTGGCACCCGAACCGGCTCACGATGCCCTTGATGAACTTGACCGCAGAACCTGCGGGATGGTGCGACGGCTTCCACTTCAGCCCACTTGGTGTACTTGTCCACGGCAACGAGATAGCGATAGCCCCTGGCGCCCGAGGAAACGGGCCTGTGATATCCAGCCCCGCATCGCGAACGGCCATGAGAGGGGTATAGTTTGCAGACCTCCCGCCGGCTGATGGATCTGCTTGGCATGGAATTGGCAGGCCTCGCAAGCCTTCACCAGTTCGACGGCGTCATTGAGCGCAGTGGGACAATAAAACCCGCTGCGGAACGCCTTGCCAACGAGGGTCCGTGATGATGAATGATGCCCACAGTCTCCATCGTGTATATCTGCAAGCAGTTCCTTCCCTTGCTCCCTGGAGATGCAGCGTAGGGACACATTATTTGGTCGCTTCCGGTAGAGCTCTCCATCCCTGATGCAAGATGTCGTGGCTCGCTGCGCCACACGCCTCCGCTTCCTCCTCCTTCTCCGCAAGATCCCTTGCGCCAAGTAGCTCTGAGCTCAGGATCCAAAGCACCTCCCGAGGCTCCAAAGATCAAGAGCAGCGCGCGCCTCGAGGCCGGGCCACGCACCGGGCTCACGAGGCTGGTGGCCGAGAGCTCCTCCCGAGGCTGCATCGCGCTTGGACAAGGATGGCATGGCCGAGGGCTTGAAGAGCCGCTCCTCAAGACGCCAGGATCCCGAGGTAGCCGCCTGGATGCTCGTTTGGCGATGTCGTCGGCCTCGATTGGTGCCACGGGCACATGCCGCAACTCCAGCCCCTGTAATCGCTTTCTCCATCCCGCGGACCTCCGCGAGGTAGGCTTCCATGTGCTCGTCCCTCGGCTCGTATACCTTGTTGGAGAAGTTGACGAGGAGTTGTGAATCACCCTTGATGGTAAGGCGCTTCACTCCTAGGGCAGCTGTGGCCTTCAGGCCTGCTATTAGGCCTTCATACTCTGCTATGTTGTTGGAGACCTTTTCTCCGTGCTGGAAATAGAGCTGCACGGCGTCGTAGAGCTTGTCTTGGGTAGGAGATATAAGCACCGCACCAGCCCTCAAGGCTGCGGCCTCGGAGAACGCCTCTGTCAAGTACATGACCCAACCGTCCGGCGCCTCGCTTCCGGGAGAGGGATCGATCCTCATCGCCCTTGAGGCCAGCGGCCCCGAGGGAGTTCCGGACTAGGGGGTGTCCGGATAGCCGAACTATCATCATCGGCCGCACTCCAAGACTGTGAAGATACACGATTGAAGACTTCGTCCCGTGTCCGGATGGGACTTTCCTTGGCGTGGAAGGCAAGCTTGGCGATACGGATATGTACATCTCCTACCATTATAACCGACTCTGTGTAACCCTAACCCTATCCGTGTCTATATAAACCAGAGGGTTTTAGTCCGTGAGGATCTAACAACAATCATACCATAGGCTAGCTTCTAGGGTGTAGCCTCTTTGATCTCGTGGTAGATCCACTCTTGTAACACACATCATCAATATTAATCTAGCAGGACGTAGGGTTTTACCTCCATCAAAAGGGCCCGAACCTGGGTAAAACATCGTGTCCCTTGTCTCCTGTTACCATCCGCCTAGACGCACAGTTCGGGACCCCCTACCCGAGATCCGCCGGTTTTGACACCGATATTGGTGCTTTCATTGAGAGTTCCTCTGTGTCGTTACCGATAGGCTCGATGGCTTCTTCGATCATCAACAATGACGCGGTCCAGGGTGAGACCTTTCTCCCCGGACAGATCTTCGTGTTCGGCGGCTTTGCATCAGCGGCCAATTCGCTGGCCATCCGAGCAGATCGAAGCTACGCCCCTGGCCGTCAGTCAGATTTGGAAGTTTAAACTATACGGCCGATATCCGCGAAGACTTGATCTTCGACGGATTCGCCGACGGATTCGAGCAATGTACCGACCGTGCCGCGACTGTCTCGATGGGCATGATCTAGCTCAGCCTCAAAGGCCTCGAGGCCGCACTGTAATCCGCTCCGACCCTTAATCCGGAGCCGGATTCCCCGATCGAGGACGAGTGGTTGGACACCGCCTCGGGGGCTTTTATCTCTACGGCGATCGAGCCGAACTCTACCCCTGTCCTTTGCGAAGACCTCGACTCCACGGTGCTGGACTCCTCTCCGGACTCCGAACCCTCCACGCCCTTGCCAATAAAATTCGATTGGGCGCCGGTTATGGAGTTCGCGTCATGACATCTTTTCCGCACTCGCCCTTTGGCGACATCCTGAATTCATTAAAGTCTCTCTCTTTATCCGGAGAGCCCTGGCCGGACTGCGGTCAGGACGGTTGGGATGCGGACGACGAATAAATTCAACACCCACCCACCACCCACTTGGTAGCCACTATCGAAAGCTTACACGACGTGCTCGATTTCGACTCCGAAGACATCGACGGTATGGACGACGATGTAGGAGACAACAATGAACCAGCACCTATAGGACGCTGGACAACCTCATCCCATGATGTATACATGGTGGATACACCTAAAGGAAATAAAGACGAGGAACAACGGGACATTACGAAGGATAAATCCCTCGAAAAGCAGTCAAAATGGCAACGTAAACGCCGAACAAAGTCCCGCCTCAAAAAAGACCCAGCCATAGAGCAGGGCGAACCGGTGGACAACGAACAAGCTATCGAAAGCAATCGTCCAACAAGACAACTTGGATAAACAATCTGTCCCGGCGAAGACAACAGTCCGGACGACCTCACGCCGGACAAACCATTGGAGCAAAATGACCTCCGTAAAGGCTCGCCGCCATCAAGCTACAGAGCTCCTAAAAAGGTAGCGGAAGCTCAAAACAGCGGAAGATGCACTCAGGATTAGATGGAGCAAGGTATTCAGCACCGCAGATAAGTACGGGCGACGAAGCCGAACAAAGTGCTACCCAAAAGAAAGCTACCGCCTGAATTCGACGAGGAGGCCTTAGAGCCCCACAATTAAAAAGCAAGAAGGCCACCCGGTCGGATGGACGACCCCACGGCAAAAAGAGAGCGGTGAATGGCGCCAAGACACAAGCTAATATGCGATCCGCATAAGGATTCACATCAAGAGGATGACCCAACAGTCCATCTATGGGCCAAGAAAGCAGGCTCGTCAAAGCAATGCAATACGTCAAAATTCCGAAGATCACGGCACACCCAAATATAGGGGTGCCGCACACCCCCTATGTTTCACCGATGAGGTGCTGGATCATGAATTTCCAGCGGGATTCAAACCCGTAAACATAGAGGCATACGACGGACCAACAGACCCTGGAGTCTGGATCGAGGATTACATCCTCCACATACACATGGCTAGAGGAGACGATCTCCACACCATAAAATACTTACCCCTTAAACTCAAAGGGCCAGCTCGGCATTGGCTTAAAAGCCTCCCCGAAAATACCATTGGAAGCCGGGAGAGCTCGAGGATGCATTTAGGGAAAATTTTCAGGGACTTATGTCCGCCCTGATGCGTGCATTTATCTAAGTCACATAACTCAACAGCCCGGAGAGTCAGCCTGTAAATTCTCGAACAGGTTCCTTACTAAAAGAACCAAATAGTCGATCGTCCGGACGCCAAGCCTTAGCAGCTTTCAAACACAACGTCCGAGACGAATGGCTCGCTGCACACCTCGCCAAGAAAAGCCAAGAACAATGGCCGCATTAACAAGCCTCATGACCCGCTTTTGCTGGAGACGACATTGGCTGGCTAGATGCGATACCAATGACCCGAGTACATCCGAAACCAGGGATGGAAATGGGAAATCACGACGCAGAAAAGATCAGCGCCGGAATAAAGAAAATGGCCCAAATAGTATGGCGGTCAACGCCGGATTCAAAAGCTCTTGGCCGAACAACAAAACACTGCCCCTAAGGGATAACAGTGACGAGCTATCCAACCTAAACAAGATTCTGGACATACTGTGTCAAATACATGGTACCTCCGGGAAGCCTGCAAACCATACCCACAGAGATTGTTGGGTCTTCAAGCAGTCCGACCGACTTAACGCCGAACACAAGGGGCTCGACACACCAAGGGAAAATGATGACGAGCACCACAAGCAGAGCCCCGGAAAACAAAAGAATTTCCCACAAAAGGTTAAAACAGTAAACTCACTTCACGTGATCAAAGGGAAAAATAGAGCGGCGCCCACTAAAAGGCGCGCCGAACATTGGTTGTCAAAACCAATCACTTTCGACCACCAGGACTATTCCGAAAATATCCGGAACGCAGGATGGACTGCCTTGATATTGGATCCTATAATCAACGGATTCCAATTTACACATGTCCTCATGGATGGCGGCAGTGACATAAACCTGATATATCAGGACACAATCCGCAGGATGGGGATAAACCCAACCAAAATTCGCCATAGCAACACCTCCTTTAAAGGAGTAATCGCCTGCCCATACGCCCTCTCGCCGGTCTCCATACCGCTAGAAGTTGTGTTTGGTTCATCCGACAACTTCCGTCGCGAAGGCTACTCTTCCATGTCGCCCGCTTAAAAGTAGCCATCAAGCACTCTTGGGACGCTAAGCTTCGCCGCTTTAACGCAATACCGCATTATGCATCTCTAACACTTAAAATGCCCGGTCCACGCGGCATCATCTTGTTAAAAGGAAGTATTAAGTGTTACTCGAGCACGGAAGAAGGGGAGACAGCATTGACAGCTCCACAGCTATCCGGCTCCGCTAGGCAAAGAACCTGTAATTGGTCATTCAAACCCAGGACACAACTAGACGAGTCCGGCGCCTACTAGCGGCACGCCCCCATATGAGGGGCTACATGCATGTGCAATAAGAGACAATAGAGCTCAATTTTATTCTTCAACTGCATCTGCTTATTTAATATTAAGTACACCTTTCGCACGACCCTTTTTCTTGAAAACTAAGTTCCTCTCTTTTACAGATGAACAACGTGCTACACCCATCCAGGATACGGCACAACGGAGACACAGGCGCAGACGTGCAGCAGGGACCCGCTGCAAGGATTCTTTTCAGATTAAGACCCTGCGTAAACCTTTTTTTCACTGTCTCTTGTTGATATACATTCCTCCCAGTTCCTTAATATAACTAAGGAGGAGGCTGGTGCTTTGGCATTGGCCGAACCAGAATTTTTGCGCGTACCAGGACACAAGGGGCTTAGGGCATTATTTTGCCCATTTTCATAAAGACCGAATACCTTAGGGAGTATTCGGGCGCCTCGAAGTTAGGCCTTATATGCATCAGCTCCGAATCATGTCTTTGGTCAAATGTTGGGTTGCCCGGCTCCTGTGTTTTGCTGCCTTACGCCTGCTTTCACGGCTTAACGCGGCACTGTGAGAACTATCGCGACAGCTCTGTGCCCGTTCGCCGGGCGAAAGCACCTCAAGAGAGAAAGCCGAAACCGACCGTCATGATATAGCGAGAGACTGGTCAACCACTGATGACTCATCGGAATGTTTAGAATTCCTCCGCATTAACGAAGGACCGGTTTTCGTCAGTGCACATACGCACCCCAAATTCGGGAGAGTGTGGTGCCCTGTGGGCCTATATAGTAGCCCCACCCTCGAACTCCTATGGCTAAGTGAAAGTGATAAAGCATTATAGTCCGTTGCCTGGTTTGCTACGCTATCACCTCGCTAATGTGACCAAGACGTTGGATTAAGTGTGAAAAAGTGCTTTTTTGCAAACACCCCGCACTATGTGCGTGAAATGAAGCCAAGGACTGCCATCTTTCAAAGTTATATACACATATACATAAACGGCCGCAGGGAGTAGTTTACTACTTGAACGCACAAGTATAAAAAGCACTTATATTACATTGAAACATTGTTTTCACAAATCATACATGTCATTTAAACATAATGTCCTTCGAAAGCATCGCGTCTCTATTAAACGAGCGCCTCGGCAGACTTCTTCAAAGTAGTGCTCGGCGGTACTGCCCTTTGTCCGAATCCTCGAATGCAATGTCGCTGGCCTTCATTTCTTCCCAGATGTCTTGACACGGGCAAGAGCCATCCGCGCTCCTCAATACACGCCGATCGCTTTATTAAGGCCGATACGCTGCACCGCACTAAGAAATCGCTGCACTAAACCAAAATAGCTCTTCCATTGGGTCCGTCCGCCACAAGTTAGTCAAGACATGCTTCATGGCAAATCCGGACAATGATTCAGCTCGCCCATTCGCCAACCGATCGGTCAGCGGCAGAGGACGCCCGGACTATGGAATTGCGACCAATATAGCTCTTCCCTTCAGGCCCCTTCTCGCCCCGGAAGTGCTCAACCGCTGGCCCACAACGCCGCCGCCAAGTACGTATAAGCATCCTCTCAACTCCACAATTTATCCAATCGAGCATACTTTGGATCTGTATATTTCTCCGCAGCAGTAAACGGTTTTCCAGCCGCAATTGCCCGTCCCCGACTCAGCTCCTCCTTGGCAGCTCTCAAAGCCGATTGGGCCTTCTTGGATTCGGGCGGCCTTCTTTAGGTCCTCTTGTTCCGCTTTGACGCTCATTTTCAAGAACCGTGCAACGCTCGATAGTATTCCTTAACTTTTGGCCATCTCGCCATCTCCTCTTTGCTTCGGGCAAAGGAGCAGCCCGCTTAGCTTTAGCTCTTCGCCGCCTTTTTAAAGCGGCTGGCAAGCATTAATTTCGCTTGCTCTTTCGCCGGGCGAAGTTCTGCCCGCAGCTCTTCCATTTAGCGGCACCATCTGCATTAAGCATATGATTAGTAAAACATGGGCGCTAAGCTCCCTTACCGTGTGTCCGTGATAGAAGTCGCATCCCTTGTGACTCATCAAACCGCTTATTGACCAGCTGGATAAACCGTGATCCGCCTCATCAAGCTGCCGCTTTAGTTCGGCATATTCATCATCCGGCTGGCTCGGGACGCCCGCCACCTGTTTAGGAGTGGCGGTATGTTAAAATCGAGAATTTGATCTCTCGCACGTCGCCGCTTTTGACAACATACCGAGTCACAGGGCTACTATCTATACATGGCGATTTTATATGCATAACTGCCAAGGTACATTATTTTTGCGTACCTCAAACCCCTCACAAGAAGCTTCGACGGCTTCACAAGAATCCGCTCTCTGCGGATGCAATCCTTTCAATCACCGTACCCATTAGGAGCACGGTGATCTTCGAGATAGCCGCCGCCCGAGCAAATCCTTCAGCTCCTCCGACCAAGACACCACTCGGCGCTGCACCTTCCGCCTCGCCGGACTTGGGGAACCCTCCGCAACGACACCTCCGGTCGTCCGCTTCACATGAGGGCGCGACAGTGGAGGCGTTTGCCTCCATCATCTCCGGAAGAAGATCCCCCGAAGACGAGCTCTGCTAAGAAGGGATGAGGTCCGAACTACAAGGTACAATTTCGGTTATCTTCACAAATAAATACAGCGATGCTCCTTATTTACAAGACCCCTTCTTTCTACTTACGGCTCACTGGAGGGCTGATCCCCTTGGGGAAATAGTGCGGCTGGGTTACTTCCCAGCGCCGGACTCTCTGCCGAAGATTCCCTTCCTTTCTTTGAGGCCTTGACCTCCGGATCTTCTGAAGCGGTCCTCTTCTCTCCTCGGAAGGTGGGACTCTTAATCCCTCCTTCCTTGATAGCCTCCTTCACAGAGGCAGCTTGCTCCCCTCCTCCCTTCGCCTTCTTCAAAAGGCGCGACCTTCAACATCTTGGTCAACAGGATCCGGCATGGTCTCCGGGAGGGAGCCGACACCTTATCAACTTTGCCTTGGCTATCCACTCCTGCTCAAGAAATGGCTCCTTTAAAAGGGCATATATATATATATATATATATATATATATATAATAAATGAATGAACAGCTTGTCCGATTCATGTGACTACTTACTTGAGTATCCGGGCGATTGCAGCTTAGTCCTGCATCCTCGGTCAAGTCCGACACTTCTCTTGTGATCCAAGAACAGTTTATACATCTCCACGCAAGGCCATGCCCATAAAATTTTGAGAGCTCGTGGGCCCCTCCGGATTGAATTCCCACAGCGGAGGGGGCGTTTGCAGGTCA
Organism: Aegilops bicornis; assembly: GCA_021605145.1. Taxonomy (NCBI): domain Eukaryota; kingdom Viridiplantae; phylum Streptophyta; class Magnoliopsida; order Poales; family Poaceae; genus Aegilops; species Aegilops bicornis. The sequence continues at coordinate 509,157,765 of CM038672.1, forward strand.
AGGCGCCTGGATCACCATAACTCCGCGCCATTGCAACCAGATTGATCCCTCTTTCCTGGAGATCTCGAATACGGCCCTGCAGCAGGGGAACATCCTTGGATGGCCCCCAGTCGAGCCCCTTGTTGACCCATGACGCCAGCCGCTGTGGTGGACCTGAGCGGAAGGCAGGGAGCGCCGCCCATTTGGTGCCCCCCGAGCGGTGATATAAAACCACTCCCTGCCACAAACCAAGCTCCTCTTGAAAAGAGCCCTCGGGCCACGGAGCATCAAGACATTTGCTTATGACCGCCCCTCCGCATCAGGTTTGCTGCCCCTTGATCATCTTTGGCTCCACCTTGAAGGTCTTGAGCCACAATCCAAAGTGGGGGGTAATATGGAGGAAGCCCTCACATACGACAATGAATGACGAGATATGGAGGATGGACTCCGGATTCAAGTCATGGAAATCAAGCCCGTAATAAAACATGAGCCCCCGCACAAAGAGATCTGTCGGGAAGCCTAAACCCCGAAGGAAGTGGGACACGAACACCACATTCTCACTGGGCTCAGGAGTGGGAATGACCTGCCCTGGAGCAGGCAGCCTATGCGAGATCTCGCCGGTTAGATACCTGGCGTCTCGCAGCTTTAGCACATCTTCTTCTATGACGGAGGAAGACATCCATCGGCCATGCTGGTCGGAGCCGGACATCGTCGAAAGTCCGAAGCGCCTGAATCTGAAGCTTTGGGTGTTGGAACTCGAAGCGCGAGGCGGAATCGATAGAGGGTGTAAAAAGGAGAGGGCCTTGGTCTCGTTATAAAGAGGTTGAATACCAAGAGCCCACCCCGTGGTCGACTAGGACTCACCTTTGATAGAGAAGGCAGGCCAACGGCACGGTTGGGTTACCCACGTCCGTATTGATGAGAATCCCGGAATAAGGGGGCACGATCTACGCTTTGATAAGACGTGCCAAGGAAACCACCTCGCTGAACACGCTGAGGTGGAACAACAAAAAACGATTCATATAAAGGCCTGGCCGTGGTGTGATGTCACGCCGCGGAATACGTCAGCAGATCTGTGCAAGAATTATTCTCTCTACGGTGTTATGTGGAACTTGTTTTGCAGAGCCGGACACTATCCTGGTGTTCACAATCTTCTATAAATTATTTGGAGGAAGAACCCGCCTTGCAATGCCGAAGACAATATGCGCCGGACTCGTCGTCATTGAAGCCCTCGGTTCGTGGGCTATCGAGGAGTTCCGGACTAGGGGGTGTCCGGATAGTCGAACTATCATCATCGGCCGGACTCCAAGACTATGAAGATACAAGATTGAAGACTTCGTCCCGTGTCCGGATGGGACTTTCCTTGGCGTGGAAGGCAAGCTTGGCGATACGGATATGTAGATCTCCTACCATTGTAACCGACTCTGTGTAAACCTAACCCTATCCGTGTCTATATAAACCGGAGGGTTTTAGTCCGTGAGGATCTAACAACAATCATACCATAGGCTAGCTTCTAGGGTTTAGCCTCTTTGATCTCGTGGTAGATCCACTCTTGTAACACACATCATCAATATTAATCTAGCAGGACGTAGGGTTTTACCTCCATCAAGAGGGCCCGAACCTGGGTAAAACATCGTGTCCCTTTGTAGCGACCCGACCCGAATGATCAAGTCTCTGTGCTCAGGTGTCATCCCTGGATCAGTAATGCTGACACCACACAGTACTTCGAAGGATTTATAACAGAGTAGCAATCACACACTTATTACAGCGTTGTCCAAAAGAGGACTTATTACAATAAATATGACTTAAGGCCATCTAATAACGATAACAGCGGAAGACTTGGAAGATAAGTGAGTCCATCAACTCCATCGGCATCACCGAGTATAGAACCGCTGACCTAAACACCTTACTGTCGTTCGAAAAGTCTGCAACATGAATGTTGCAGCCCGAAAACGGGTCAAGACATGGAATATGCCGCAATGTAACACATAGAGAGTAATGAAGGAATAAGCCTATACTACTTGCATATATGGCTGGTGGATAAGCTCTACGGTTACAGTTTTGCATAAAGCTAGTTTTTCCCTACTACAAAGGAATAAATTTGTTTAACTATCATGGTGGTTGTTAAACATTGAGAATGGTTGACATCATCCTCAATCCCAATTAAAAGTACTCATTAAAAACCCAATAACATTAATTAGAGTAACATGTTGAGATTCACATGATATTCAAGTACTAGATGCTCAAGATGTCCATAACCGGGGACACGGCTAATCATGATTAGATTATACACTCTGCAGAGGTTTGCGCACTTTTCCCCACAAGACTCGATCGCCTTCGTTTGGTTCTCGCACTACATGATGTTTAAGAGACGGATGACCGAGACACAGTCTTTCAGAAGCTTAGCACCTTACGATGGGTGGACCGTACACCTACATCCCCTACATCTGCTAGTCCACCACTATAAGAGTTCGCACGACTTACTCAACTATGCCAGAGCCCATAATGGCTTGTGGCTGCACGGAAGTTTCTAGCATGAATGATCTTATGATCCCTTTGAGCCCGGGTGGCGGTCCAAGAAAAACAGTAAGTCCTCGATAGAAACCAGGTGCCTCAATCCACCCAGATGTGTGTTTAAGTTGCCACCTTAAATAAACCATTAATTAACAATCTCACATCTGTCATGGATATTCACTCACCCAATCCACGCCTACTAGCATAGCATGGCAATAAGCAAACGTAGAAGTAACTCCCAAGGTTTCATAAGTAAAACAGGTAATAGGTACTACCTCAATCTACTTCCCATCCCACAATTTAATTAGATCCTAATCATGCAAGTGTTTGAGGATTGATCTAATGCATAAAAACTGGGTAGTAGAAAAGGTATGATCAAGTGTTACTTGCCTTGTCGACGATCCATGAAACCTAGAGACTCAAGTAACAAGCGGCGCACTCCGGTGATCTATCGCAGACAAACAACAAGCATACAATAAGTACTCATCTAATGCAGGTAAATCTTGAATAGAAGATCTGACCGTAAAGTTCAACTTAAGAACCCTGGTTGCAAAAAGAATCGAATCAAATAAAGCAACGAAAGTCAAACGTCGAAAGAAAACGACTCGGTTCTAGCAATTTGAAACTAGGTCAAAATTTTACAATAGCAAAACTTCATTTAAGTTGATTAGTCGGAACGGCGGTTTCGAAACGATACTCCAGGCGCTTGAATCACCTGATTCCGATAAACGAGCGAGAAAATAAACTAGATTGAAGATTGGATCTGAAATCGAGATCGGAAAATAATCGGATTAAATCCGGTTAAAAGAAAAACGACGAACGGTTAAACGAACGGACGTTCGTTAACAGAAACTAACCGGTGAACGCGTTCGTTAAACGAACGGATCGGAGAACATTCACTAAATAACTAAACCAAAAAAAATAAACCGATCTAGGGTTTTATTTTAAACCGAACAACGGAAAGAAAAACCGGAACGGGTTTTTTTTAAACCAAACCGAACCGGGGAGGCACGGCGGCTACCTCCGGCGATGTCGCCGGCGGGCGAACGGGGCTCCGGCGGGGTAGGCGGCAGGGCGGCGGCGGAGGCAAGACGGCGGCGGTGACGGCTGGTGGTTTCAAGGCTGGCCGCTGGGCAAGGCGGGCGGCCGGGCCAAGGGCTCGGGTGGCGGCGGCAAGGGGTGGGTCGAGGGGGGGGGCGGCGGCGGCTTTTAAAGAGGGAGGGGTGCCTTGGGAAGGGGCCACGGCGAGGGCATGGCCGAGCCGGACTCAAGGCGCGGCGGCGGCGAGGACTCTCAAGCGAGGAGCGAGGAAGGGCGGTTGGCCGGTGGGCCCTTGGCCCAAAGTAGCGCGCATTTTTTTTATTAAAACTCGAGCAAAAAAATGAATAAAATAAAATATAAACGAACTCCAAATTTAATAAAATAAATTTTCCCCGACTCCTAAAAATGAGTTGAACAAAATGAACTTTAATACGGGGCCAAAATGCATATTTTTAAAATACTCATTTTTTTTCCTAAAGCAGATAAACTCCGAAAATCCAAAATTTGATTTATTTATTAAATCTTCATTTTTCCTAAATTTTGGGAAAGTCATATTATTCCCTCTCTTATTTTTTTTATTGGAAAAATATTTGAAGATAAAAATAAATAAATCCAAATGATCCTATTTTCAAAATTTGAGAAAGCTCAAATATGAAAATAATGAAATCTCCAACTCTCTCCGAGGGTCCTTGAGTTGCGTGAAATTTTCTAGGATCGGAAAAATGCATGAAAATATGATATGCATGATGACTTAATGTATAACATTCCAAATTGAAAATTTGGGATGTTACAAACCTACCCCCCTTAAGATGAATCTCGCCCTCGAGATTCGGGTTGGCTAGAAAATAGGTGAGGGTGATCCTTGAGCAAATCTTCTTCTCTTTCCTAGGTGGCTTCATCCTCAGTGTGGTGGCTCCACTGAACCTTGCAAAACTTGATAACCTTGTCATGCGAGTAACTCTGCTGGCATAATCGATAATCTTGACTGGTTTCTCCTCATATGTCAAATCATCCCGCAGCCTGAATTGCTTCAAGTGGCACCGTATCTCTTAGCGGTACTTCCGCCATCTCGGCGTGACATTTCTTCACCGAGAAACATGGAATACATCATGAACTCCTGACAGTCCCTCTGGCAATTCTAGCTTATAAGCAACTTCTCCCATGCGTTGCAAAATCTTATATGGTCCAACAAAATGCGGTGCTAATTTTCCTTTAACTCTGAAACGCTTAACTCCTCAAGTGGGGATACTCTAAGATAAACTCGCCTCCAACTTTATATTCCATCGCCTTGCTTTTGAATCCGCATAACTTTTCATGCGGACTGGGCTACCTTGAGCCTATCGCGAATCAACTTAACCTTCGCTCAGACTCCTTAATCAAATCTGGTCCAAACAACCGACGCTTCTCGGCTTCGTCCCATGATAACGGTGTCCTGCACCTCCTTCCGCATAAATCCTCGAAGGTGCCATCTTCAAGCTGGTTTGGTAACTATTGTTATAAGAAAACTCGTGCATACGGCAGGTTATCATCCCAGCTAGATCCATAATCTAGTGCACAAGCTCTCAAAGATATCCTCCAAAATCTGATTGACTCTCTCTCACCGCCCATCGGTTCAGGTGAAAAGTCTTGAATTCCAGCCCGGTTCCCAATGTTTCGTGCAACTGATTCCAAAACTTTGAGGTAAATTGAGTTCCTCTATCTGATACGATACTCCTCGGAACTCCGTGTAAACACAAAATTCTGGTCATGTATATCTTTGCCAACTTAGCACTGCTATAGGTAGTCTTGACTGGAATGAAATGAGCTACCTTCGTCAAGAGGTCGACTATAACCCAAATTGAGTCATAGCCAGAATGAGTCTTTGGCAAACCTGTGATGAAATCCATGCCTAGTTTATCCCACTTCCATTCGGCTATTGGCAATGGTTGTAACAATCCTGCTGGCTTCTGATGTTCTTCCTTCACTCTCTGACATACATCGCAAACTGCTACATACTCCGCAATATCCTTCTTCATTCCGGTCCACCAGAACGTTTCCTTCAAATCCAAATACATCTTGGTATTTCCTGGGTGAATCGAATATGGTGAATCATGTGCTTCTTGTAAAATCAACTTCCTGATCTCCGGGTTATTTGGCACATAAACACGGTCCTCGAACCATAGGGTATCGTGCTCATCCTCACGAAATCCCTTAGCTTTTCCTTCGCTCATTTTCTCCTTTATAGAGGCAACTTCCTTGTCTGCCTTTTGAGCTTTTCTCGATTTTGTCCATCAACAGATCGAATCTCCAATGCTGCCACAAAGCCTCTCGGAACTATTTCTAAACATAGTTCTCGAAGATCCTCGGCTAACTCCTTGGGTATTCCTCCCATCATTAGGGTATTGACGTGGCTCTTACGGTTCAATGCGTCTGCTACAACGTTAGCCTTTCCGGGGTGATAATGCAATCTCATATCATAATCCTTAATAAGCTCCAGCCATCTCCTCTGTATGAGATTTAATTCCTTCTGCGTGAAGATGTACTTCAAACTCTTGTGATCCGTGTACACCTCACAATGATTTCCAATGAGAAAATGTCTCCAGGTCTTCAATGCATGCACAACGGCTGCTAACTCCAAATCGTGTGTGGCATAATTCAACTCATGAGGCTTAAGCTGTCGTGAGGCATACGAAACAACTCTTCCTTCCTGCATAAGCACTGCTCCAAGTCCTCGACGTGAAGCATCGCAATACACCTCATAATCCTTGGTCTGATCCGGCAAAATTAACACCGTGAGGTAACCAATATTTTCTTCAACTCCTGAAAACTTGCCTCACAATCCTCACCCATATGAACTTGGTATCCTTCTTCAACAATTACATCATAGGCTTTGCAATCCTTGAGAAATTTTCAATGAATCTTCGGTAGTATCCTGCGAGTCCAAGGAAACTCCGAATCTCTCCAACTGTCGTTGGTGCTTCCCATTTGGTTACGATCTCAACCTTTGTGGGGTCAACTGCTATCCCTTCTCCGGATATAACATGTCCAAGAAATCCAACTTCCTTTAGCCAAAACTCACATTTGCTAAACTTGGCATATAACTCGATGTTCCCTTAGTTTCTCCAAAACCAATCGCAAATGTTCCCTATGTTCCTCTTCATTCTTCGAGAAAACCAAAATATCATCTATGAACACCACGACGAACTTATCCAAAACTCCGTAAACACTTTGTTCATCAGGTTCATGAAATAGGCATGCGCGTTAGTCAATTCAAATGACATAACGGTGTACTCATACGGTCCATATCTCGTGGTAAATGATGTCTTAGGTATGTCCGCTCTCGAATCTTCAATCGATGGTACCCTGATCGCAAATCGATCTTGGAAAACACTTTAGCTCCTTGCAAACGATCAAACAGATCATTTATCATAGGTAGTGGGTACTTGTTCTTGATTGTTACTTCATTCAATCCACGATAATCAACAATCGTCCTTAACGATCCGTCCTTCTTCTCCACTAAAAGTACGGGTGATCCCCAAGGCGAAGAACTTGGGCGTATAAAACCTTTATCCAATAGCTCCTTAATCTACTTCTTGATTTCCGCCAAATCCTGTGCGGCATCCCGTATGGTCGCTCGATATTGGGCCTGTTCTCGCAAAAGTTCAATCAAAAACTCAATGTCTCTATCCGTGGCATTCTGGCAATTCCTCGTGAAATACATCAGGTAATCCTTCACTACCGTACTTCTTCCTGCACCACCCTCGATAAGCAATTTACATGAGCTCTCCTCCGATGCCGTGATACATACTTAATCCTTCTTCCTTCTGGTGTTGTGAGCAAAATCGTCTTACTTGCGCAATCGATGTTTCCTCCATACATCGACAGCCAATCCATGCCTAATATCACATTAAATCCTTGAGATTCCAGAATGATCAAATCAAATTTGAACACATGCCTTCCTATACTTAATGGCACTTGAAAACATCCTTGTCCGCCATATACTCCGCTCTGGTGAGCTTACTAGCAAAGGGGTTTTAAGAATCCGAGTAGGTAGACTATACTTCTCTACAAATCCCCTTGATATGTACGAATGCGATGCACCAGTATCGAAAAGAACAACTGCAGTAAATGACTTAACCAAAAACTTACCGATTACTGCATCGGGCTGATCTTCAATCTCCTCTACATCAATGTGGTTCACATGTCCCCTGTTGAAAGGGTTGGGCTTCTTTCCAGAGCTTCCATTGCCACCTTGGCCTTCGGGACAGTCATTTGCATAATGTCCGGTCTTTGAACACTTGAAACAGGTGACATGGCTTAGGTCTTTCTTGGTTGGGGTTGACGGGTTGGTGCGGTTCTGTCCATTGCTTCCTCCATTCTCGTTCCCATTCTTGGTGCCAGTATGGTTGTGCGAAGTACCTCCTCCATGGGTATGCTGAATTTGAACTCCCTGGTTAGGGGTATAACGGGCTTCTCATTGGGCTCCAGAGTTATACTTCCCGCCCATACTTCCTCTTGCGATTCTCAATTTGTCGTTGCTTTCCTTCAATCATGAGGGCACGGTCTACCAACTCCTGGTAGTTGTTGAAACTTGCTACCATCAACTGCATGCTTAACTCATCATTCAGTCCTTCCGTAAACTTCTCACCTTAGTCGCATCTCGTAGCAACGCTATCCGGGGCATAACGTGCTAACTTACTAAAATCATCCACATATCGCCAACAAATTCTTCCTCCTTGGCGTAAGTTGCGAAACTCATGCTTCTTCATGGCCATAGCTCCTGCTGAGACATGGGCGGTGCGGAAAACTTGCTGAAACTGATCCCATGTGACAGTGTCTACAGGGTAAGTGGCTGCAAAATTCTCCCACCATGCAGCTGCGGGTCCTTCAAGCTGGTGTGCAGCAAACTTCACCTTCTCTCCATCTGTACATCCTGCAGTGGTTAACTCCCTTCCTACCTTACGGAGCCAATCATCTGCTACTATCGGCTCGGTACTACTGGAAAATACTGGCGGATTCAGTCTTAAGAAACGTGTCAAGTGATCCGCAGGTGGTGGTGGTGGCGGTGGGTTGTTGTTGTTGTTGCCTTGATTATGTACCAATGTTTGGATCAAAGTGTTTTGCTGCTGAATCAACTGGGTGATCTCTGGCGGGAAAACAAATCCGGGGTCGCGTCTCGGAGGCATCTGATGGGTTTAGAAAAGACGAGAAATTAAGAATAGAGTGGGGTCTAAGGAGAAACACTACCCAAATGTATATGAGCAAATGCACACAAAATCACTTCATTCAATTCAAACAAAGGGCTTACAACGGTCTAGCTATCGCAAAAGTGCGTGAACTAAAAAGGTTACATGGAGGAAATACTACTAATATGTGGGGGTCATCTATTAATTTGAACCAGTGGAAGACTCCATGATGTCTGCTCCAGCTTCATCTTCAAAGTCGGGTTCACTTTGATCCGAATCAGTGTCGTCGATGTTGATGTAGTCGCTTGGACAACCGACGTACTGGTCTTCATTCTTGAGTGCCAATTTCTTCTTGAGTTCTTCAATCTCATACTTAAGATCGTTATTGTGTCTTGCTAGCGCTACGATCTCGCCCATGTAGTCCTTGCGTGTAGACTTTAGTTCTCCTTCAAGTTCGTTGATCCTTCCCTTCGCATTCTTCAATTCGATCATATCATTGCACATCTAGTTCTCCTGGCGTCGAATGTGCTGGTTTAACTCCTGGATGAAAGCTGCAATGGATCTATCCTTCTTGGTGCTGACTATCTCCCATTGTTCATCTCGGCGTCCGCAAATCTGATAGATGGTGTCCTTGAGGTCTTCTTGATAAACTTCTCCAATGCGTCCCATGGTGATATGAGCTGCCATGCTCTTTCCTGCATCCGGGTTGGTGCACCGAAAACACTATCTATAGGCTTGGTGATTGGGGCGTAATGTCCTTCCCTTAACGTGAGCTTGAATCTTCCAAATAGCTCCTCTTCGTGCAGAGTGGCGTTGAAAGTCCCTATGAAACTTGGTAGTCCAATGTTCGTGTACTTGGTGACTTCCTTCAAGTGAAATCCAAAAGGTGTGCCTTCATCCGGTTGGGTGTACCTGATCTTCGGCCCTTCATCCTAAAAGAGTAGAAAATATGAGGATTTAGAAAATGAGAAGAGAGTAGTGATCTATGGCTTTAACTTAGTGGTCGTGGTCTCTACGGTCAGCGTGTGCTCGATACCATCTCTGTAGCGACCCGACCGAATGGATCAAGTCCACATGCTCGTGTGTCATCCCTGGATCAAGAATGTCGACACCACACAAGACTTCAAGGATTTATAACAGTAGCAATCACACACTTATTACAGCGTTGTCCAAAAGAGGACTTATTACAATAAATATGACTTAAGGCCATCTAATAACGATAACAGCGGAAGACTTGGAAGATAAGTGAGTCCATCAACTCCATCGGCATCATGAGTATAGAACCACGACCTAAACACCTTACTCGTCAGTCAAAAGTCTGCAACATGAATGTTGCCTCCCTAAAACGGGTCAAGACATGGAATATGCCGCAATGTAACACATAGAGAGTAATGAAGGAATAAGCCTATACTACATGTATATATGGCTGGTGGATAAGCTCTATGGTTACGCTTTGCATAAAGCTAGTTTTTCCCTACTGCAAAGGAATAAATTTGTTTAACTATCATGGTGGTTATTAAACATTGAGAATGGTTGATGACATCCTCAATCCCAATTAAAAGTACTCATTAAAAACCCAATAACATTAATTAGAGTAACATGTTGAGATTCACATGATATTCAAGTACTAGATACTCAAGATGTCCATAACCGGGACACGGCTAATCATGATTAGATTATACACTCTGCAGAGGTTTGCGCACTTTTCCCCACAAGACTCGATCGCCTTCGTTTGGTTCTCGCACTACATGATGTTTAAGAGACGGATGACCGAGACACAGTCTTTCAGAAGCGCTAGCACCTTACGATGGGTGGACCGGTACACCTACATCCCCTACATCTGCTAGTCCACCACTATAAGAGTTCGCACGACTTACTCAACTATGCCAGAGCCCATAATGGCTTGTGGCTGCACACGAAAGTTTCTAGCATGAATGATCTTATGATCCCTTTGAGCACAGGTGGCGGTCCAAGAAAACAGGCAAGTCCTCGATAGAAACCAGGTGCCTCAATCCACCCGGATGTGTGTTTAAGTTGCCACCTTAAATAAACCATTAATTAACAATCTCACATCCGTCATGGATATTCACTCACCCAATCCACGTCTACTAGCATAGCATGGCAATAAGCAAACGTAGAAGTAACTCCCAAGGTTTCATAAGTAAAACAGGTAATAGGTACTACCTCAATCTACTTCCCATCCCACAATTTAATTAGATCCTAATCATGCAAGTGTTTGAGGATTGATCTAATGCATAAAAACTGGGTAGTAGAAAAGGTATGATCAAGTGTTACTTGCCTTCTTGACGATCCATGAAACCTAGAGACTCGAAGTAACAAGCGGCGCACTCCGGGTGATCTACCGCAGACAAACAACAAGCATACAATAAGTACTCATCTAATGCACAGGTAAATCTCGAATAGAAGATTTGACCAGAAAGTTCAACTTAAGAACCCTGGTTGCAAAAAGAATCGAATCAAATAAAGCAACGGAAGTCAAACGTCGAAAGAAAACGACTCGGTTCTAGCAATTTGAAACTAGGTCAAAATTTTACAATAGCAAAACTTCCTTTAAGTTGATTAGTCGGAACGGCGGTTTCGAAACGAAACTCCAGGCGCTTGAATCACCTGATTCCGATAAACGAGCGAGAAAATAAACTAGATTGAAGATTGGATCTGAAATCGAGATCGGAAAATAATCGGATTAAATCCGGTTAAAAGAAAAACGACGAACGGTTAAACGAACGGACGTTCGTTAACAGAAACTAACCGGTGAACGCGTTCGTTAAACGAACGGATCGGAGAACGTTCACTAAATAACTAAACCGAAAAAAAATAAACCGATCTAGGGTTTTTTTAAAAAAACCGAACAACGGAAAGAAAAAACCGGAACGGGTTTTTTTTAAACCAAATCGAACCGGGGAGGCACGGCGGCTACCTCCGCGAGGTCACCGCGGGCGAACGGGCTCCGCGGGTCAAGGTCGGCGGGGTGGGCGGTGGCGGCGGGCTGGCGCACGGCGCCGGGCGGCTGGTGGCTCGGGCGGCGTCAAGGCGCCAAGGCTCGGCGGCGGGCGGCGGTGGTGGGTCGAGGGGGGCGGCGGGTGGGTCGAGGGGGGGGCGGCGGCTTTTAAAGAGGGAGGTGCCTTGGGAAGGGGCCACGGCGTGGGCGTGGCCGAGCCGGACTCGGCGGCGCGGGCGAGACTCCATGAAGCGCCATGAGGGAAGGGGGGCGGTCAAGGCGGGTCAAGCTTGGCCCTTGGCCCAAAGTGCTGGCTATTTTTTTATATTAAAACTCGCGCAAAAAAATGAATAAAATAAAATATAAACGTACTCCAAATTTAATAAAATAAATTTTCCCCGACTCCTAAAAATGAGTCGAACAAAATGAACTTTAATACGGGGCCAAAATGCATATTTTTAAAATACTCATTTTTTTCCTAAAGCAGATAAACTCCGAAAATCCAAAATTTGATTTATTTATTAAATCTTCATTTTTCCTAAATTTTGGGAAAGTCATATTATTCCCTCTCTTATTTTTTTTTATTGGAAAAATATTTGAAGATAAAAATAAATAAATCCAAATGATCCTATTTTCAAAATTTGAGAAAGCTCAAATATGAAAATAATGAAAACTCCAACTCTCTCCGAGAGTCCTTGAGTTGCGTGAAATTTTCTAGGATCGAAAAAATGCATGAAAATATGATATGCATGATGACTTAATGTATAACATTCCAAATTGATAATTTGGGATGTTACACCTTGTCTCCTGTTACCATCCGCCTAGACGCACAGTTCGGGACCCCCTACCCGAGATCCGCCGGTTTTGACACCGACAGCCCCCTTGATGACTCTGGTTGTGCTAAATTCGAGCTGAAACGCTTGCAGTTCAATGTTCCACTCAGCGACTCTTCCAGCTGATTTAGGGCTCCTGAGCACCCTTTCCAAGGGGTACGCTGAGACAACCTTGATGGGGTGGCCCTGAAAAATAATGTCGCAGCCTTAGCGAGGCCACCAATAGCGCGAGGAGGAGTTTCGAGGCATGGGGTACCAGGCTGTCGCCCCGCAACACCAGGCCGATGGCACATGGGGTGCTCAACGAGGTTGGGAGTGCTGGTGTCGATGGCGCCCTCCGGAGACCGCGGCGCCTCCTGAGACAGTGGAGCCTCCAGCGGCTGGTCGCCAGGGGGAGGGGTCTCTCCTGTCCCAAGTGCGTTCCCCTGCGGCGGCTGATCCTTCTTGGCTGTGGTAGTGGTCTCTGTGGGTCTTCCTTGATCCTGCTTCGCCTCGACCCGGGAAGCTGCCGCGGCTTTGGTCCAACGCTCCTCCCTAACCGCCACCAGGGCTGCGCTAGCGGAGTAGGGAGTGGCTGCAAGGTAGAGCACCAGGGGTTCCTGAGGGTGCGGGGCCACCATTACCGGAGGGCTGGTTAGGTACCTCTTGAGATCTTGGAACGCCTTGTTGGCCTCTTCAGTCCATTCAAAGGGTCCTTTTTTCTTCATCAGCTGGAAGAAAGGCAGCGCTCGCTCCCCCAACTTGGAGATGAAGCATCCTAGTGCTGTCACACACCCAGTGAGCTTCTGCATTTCTCTAAGGGTCTTCGGCGGGCTCATGTCCTCGACCGCCTTGACCTTTTCTGGGTTAGCTTCGATGCCTCGGTGGGACACGAGGAAACCCAAGAGCTTGCCTGAGGGGACCCCAAACACACACTTCTCTGGGTTGAGCCGCAGGTTCACTGCGTTGAGGCTCGTGAAGGTTTCCTCCAGGTCTTGTATCGTGGTCTTGGCCTCGCTGATACTTCACCACAATGTCATCGACGTAAGCCTCAACATTCTTCCCGAGCCACGGGCCCAAGGTGATGTGCATCACCACGAAAGGTCGCCCTGCGTTGCAGCGCCGAACGGGCATGCATGTGTACCAGTACACCCCACACGGGGTCAGGAAAGCCGTTTTTTCCACATCTTCTACCACCATCTTGATCTGGTGATACCCAGAGAAGGCATCCAAGAAACACAACAGGTCGCATTCGGCGGTAATCGACGATTTGATCGATGCGAGGGAGCGGAAACGGATCTTGCAGGCAGGCTTTGTTGAGGTTGGTGAAGTCGACACACATGCGTTCCTTCCCCCCTTTCTTTGGCACAATGACAGGGTTGGCCAACCAATCCGGGTATCGGACCTCGCGAATGACCCCTGCAGCTTCCAACTTGCGGGTCTCTTGGACGATGAAAGCCTGCTTTTCAATGGACTGCCGCCTTGCCTTCTGCTTCACGGGGCGGACATTGGGGCACACGTTGAGGTGGTGCTCGATCACGCTTCTAGGGATCCCCGCCAGCTGATCAGGCTCCCATGCGAATACCTTCTTGTTTATGCGAGGAACTTGACCAGGCCTCCTCCTGCTCGGGCTCGAGGTTGGCGCCTATGGCGAAGGTGGTGTTAGTGGATCCGTCCTCGTCGACCAAGATCTCGCTTGATTTCCGCCTTGTCTTGGGTGAACAATTGGTTCCTCTTGGTTGGCGCAGCCCCCTTGGGCTCAGGGGCGTCTGAGTCGGCAGGCTACACCGACACCGCAGTCTTGAAGACAAGCTTGAGCACTTGCAACGCATCCCCGGTGTCTCCGGATATGGTGAGGACGCCGCTGCTCCCGGGCATCTTCATGAGCTTGTACGCTGGGTGAGTCGCGGCCATGAATCGGTCTAGTGCTGGGTAGCCGAGGATGGCGTTGTATGGGAGGCCGATGGGGGCGATGTCGAAGTCAATTAGCTCCGTGCATAAGTTGTCGTAGGTGTCGAAGATTACCAGGACACGGATCTGCCCCAGGGAGCTGGACGACCCGCCTCCGACGCCCAAGAAAGGTTGGCTGGGCTGAAGCGCCCGGCGGTATGTGGAGGAGGCTGAAGGCTTCGACCGAGAGCACGTTGAGGCCCGCGCAGCCGTCGATGAGAGTCCTGGTGACGGCCACATGGCAGATGGTGGGGGTGCACAGCATTGGGAGCGTGCCCGAGCAGGTTGAGTTGGAGGGGTGGTCCTCCCGTGAAGGCCGACCGGCCTTGGGCGCCGACCGACCTGGGGGAGCCCCCTGCCGCGTGGAGGCAGCGCCGACCTGGTGGGCGAATGGCTTGACGCCGCGGCCTGAAGGTGGCGCCTGCGAGCCGACCAGGAGAGCCGCAACGATCGAAGCGCCACAAGAACGTCTTTGGCGAGGAGGAGGTTGCGCAGCTCTTCCCAAGAGGCCACGGAAGCCGCTGGTAGGTGGAGCAGCCACATGTGCGGGGCGTCGGTGAGGGCCATGGGCAGCCAGTTAGCCATGACCCTGTCGTCGCCTCCTTCTTCGAGGATGGCCTCCTCGTACGCCAGCAGGAAGGCCAGTGGATCAGCCGTGCCGTTGTAACGCGGCGGCATCTCCGGCTTGAACTTGTCCGGCGACCGCACTGTCGCAAGGTCAGCCAGGCACGCAGCCCCCTAGCCCCCGTGCTGGCGCTGGCGACCGGAGTGGGCGGCGCGCTGCTCATCGCGGGCGAGTCGCGGTGTCGGCGGAGAGCGGGTCGATGGAAGGGAAAGCTCCGGCGCACCCCTACCTAGCGCGCCAAATGTCGGATTTCGGGTTCCGCAGACCCTCTAGGTTCGAACACCGGGTGCGCGGAGATCTTGCCCTCTACCTACCTGCACCTTGCCGCCTCGCTATGATCTAAACTATGAAAAGAACAACACAAGAGACACAGGGTTTATACTAGTTCGGGCCACCATGGTGGTGTAATACCCTACTCTACTTTGTGGTGTGGTGGATTGCCTCTTGGGCTGATGATGAACAATACAAGGAAGAGCAGCCTCGCGAGGGTCTGTTCTTGGCTGGTGCGATGAACTGCTAGGGGGAGTTCAGTCGCTCTCTCTCTGCTGATTCAAGGTGCTGGATCCTCTCCTCGATGCCTCTACCCTGCGGGTGGCTAGTCCTATTTATAGGCAAAGGCCCTGGGCCTCTTCCCAAATATTGAGCGGGAAGGGCGCCAACAATTTGCCATTTTGAAGGGGAACATCTAGTACACTTATCCTGACTAAAGTTGGTCCTCGCCTGTCAAAGGCTCTGGTGGTGATGTCGGCTTGGGCTACATGATGACTTCCTTCCTGCCATTGCGATGGTCTTGGTCTCGTTGCACCGAAACGGATGCCTTTGCTTGATGCTCTCGCCTGCGCTTGCTCCCTTTGCACCAAAGAGGAAAGGAGGACACTGCGCGGGCTGGCGCCCGCCTGGCGCCCTTGGTCGTCATGGCTTGCGTAATGGGCACCTCGTGAGGTACCCTGCCATGATCTCTCCGCCTCCTCGCGAGCCGGCCTGACGAGGCCGTGCCTGAGGAAGCCCCCTGTCGTCCGCCCCATGATGCTTGGCCCCTCGCGAGGGTCTTGAGCTTGTGCTGATGAAGACGGGCCGTGCTGGGCCACCCTTGAGCCAGGCCGCAGGCAGGCAAGTCTGGGTACCCCCGTTCCCAGAACGCCGACAGCTACAACCACAGCTCGAGTGGCCCCCTCGGCGGCATCTCTTCAGCGAAGAACTGCGGGAATCAGATCCAGGAGCGCGGAGGCATCGCCGCCCACACCACAAGTTCTCGCAAGGAGCCCTCGGCGTGGGTTCGTGGGGCAGCAGCATGCAATGCCACGGCACGGCCATCACGGCCACACCACGGTAGGCGCTGGTTGTTGCCTCCTCCTCTAGAGCCCTCAGCCTGGGCGTACAAGGGCAGTGGATAGCCCGGGGGAGGCCGTTCACACCAAGGCCTCATCACCTCCGGCCTCAAGAAGACATCGTGAGAGCGGGCCAGCCTCTTCTTCGGTGGGAGTGGCCCGAGCTGTTCGCGGGGGGTCTTTCCCTTCTCGGCAGCGGACCTCCGGATCGGCGCCATGGGCGTCGCTGCTGGGAGACAGAGCAAGGAGGAGGAAGAGGAAGCAGGCGAACTGAAGGAAGAGATGAGCGACGGGGGCTCCGCCCCCTCCTCATATATAGCCAGGGAGGCCAATCGCCGGCCTCCATGATCGAAGGTAATGATGGTTTTTCCGCATGCAGCAGGGACTCATCAAGTCGGGCAGTTGCGGAGGCAGCATGGGGAAGCGGAGACACCCACGTCCCGTCAATCGCCATGTGTCAATCAAGGCCGCAGGCTATTGGGGCCCGCGGCGCTCCGCACTTGACCCTTGGCTTCGCCTCAAAGCCAAGTCCGAGCGCGCCTTGGGCCCGGGGGCTATTGTCGGCGTTCCGGGAACGGGGGTCCCCAGACTTGCCTGCCTGCGGCCCAAGGCGTGGCTCCACCAACGGCCTGGTACGACCCATCTTCATCAACAACAACTCAAGACCCTCGCGAGGGGCCAAGCCTCGCGAGGCGGACGACGCCAAGACCTCCTCAGGGGCAGCCTCACTAGGCTGGCTCCCGAGGAGCGGAGATATCTATGCAAGGGGCACCTCGCGAGGTTCGCGTGACGTGAGCCATGATGACCAAGGCCAGGCGGGCGCCAGCGGGTGTAGAGTACTGGTTGCCTCTTTGGTGCTAAAGGGGAAAGCGCAGGCGAGGAGTCCCGAGGCATCAGGTAAAGGTTTCCATATCGGTGCAATGAGACCAAGACCAGCAGGACGACATGATGGAGGTCACCACGGAGCCCACGACGGCGTCACCTCCAAAGCATTTGGCAGGCGAAGACCACCTTTTGTCAGGATAATTTGTACTAGTTGTCCTTCTTCAAATTGGCCATTGTGGGATCCTTTCCTGCCTAATATTTAGGAAGAGGACCAGGGCCTCTATAAATAGGACTAGCCACCACCATAGGAGGGGGAAGGATCTCGAAGGGATCAGATCATCCACACACACCCATGAGCTACTCAATCTCAAGAACACCTCTCCTCAGGAGGCAGTTCATCCCCTATACTTGTTCATCCTCAGCCCAGAAGGAAATCCACCACACCACACTGGAGTAGGGTATTACACCACATCGGTGGCCCGAACTAGTATAAACTCTTGTGTCCTTGTTCTTTGGGTTCGGCGAGCTAGGCCTTGAGAACGTTGAGAGTGTGAGCTAAGGGAAGAGAGATCTTCGTGTGCACCCCAGTGTTCGAACCTCAAGGGTTTGCCGGAACCCGTAATCTGACACTCTTCAGAGCTTTCCTTTCTTGCCTAGAAATAATCCTCCTGAAGTGAGCTTTGATTTATATGCTGAAAACCATCAAATACCACTTACTGAGTTTTGTGACATATGCATGATCCCTTTTGATGGGAGCTTGGCTGAGCCTAGGCCGGCTAGGTTTGAGAATTTTAGTCGCACTTTGATTGTGGGAGATGAGAGAGGGGTGTCAGCTACCACGGCTGTTAGCTTAGACTTTCCTGTTGTACATTATTTTGCTTTATTTTTTGCTAAGTGCCTGCTTGCTAGAAAGAAAGTAGGTGCGCTCAGACTTTGATGTTTTACGCCGAGCATTGGAGGGTGACAACACTTATGGCTTGGGAGCTACTGTGGCTCGTCACATGCATCTTAATAAATCCCAGGGGGAAATACATGGTGGGATTTTTGTTACTCGTTTGGCAGCCCACTTCAATGTTGGGATACGCCCTCATGATTACCCTCTGGCTAAGGTTTACCTAGACCGTGCAGCCATGGAACACCATCACTTTCTTGCACATGATCGTCCTAACATCCCATTCCCTATAACCTGGTCTTTAGCGTTAAAACTCGTGATGTTATTCCATTGCCTGCACCTGCTTTGTTTGATTCTGCTGCCAGGGGCGGATACTGGATTAGGCCTGCGGACATCATCGCCTACCGGAATGCTCAGGCTGCTGCAGAGGAAGCACAGCAGTGGGATGAGTGTATGCCTGCTCCTCAGGATCCCTACTACCATCCCGGCTACTAATCGGCTACCAAGCTAGGCCAAAAGCCTAAGCTTGGGGGAGTGCGTGTTTCTCACCAACATTACATTCATGTTCACACATATCATTCTATTTGTCGGTGCTCACACTTTTTCATTGTATCATCCATGCTTAGATTCATTTTCTTGCTTTCTTCTTGTGTGTTTGAAAACTTTAGAAAAACCAAAAAAATTAGTTGTAGTAATTTACTTTCCATGCATGCTTAGTACTAGTACTAAAAAGAAAATCCAAAAAGATTTCCTCGTTCTTATTTTGCTTGTTGGGATCTTTCCCGTGTAAATAGTTTTTCTCGTTTTTGCTTTTTATTTGCTCGTTGAAGAAAACCAAAAACTCCAAAAATATTTCAGTGTGTTTCTCCGAATTTCTTTTCTTTTTATTTGAGTCTTACCGAGGAGAAGACCACGATGAAAATGTTGAGTGGCCCTCATATGAATAATTGTTAAACTAATGAAGGGCACATTTTACCTTGTCTTCTCCTGTTGAATAAAATGTTTTGTAGGTCCCAGCTTAGTCCACGGCACTCTTGAACTATTATTATTTTCATATCATTCGGTCGTGCAAGTGAAAGGCAATAATGACGATATTCGATGAACTGGCCGTGGCAGAGAGAAACTGGTATGAACTCAACTTGTTTTGTTTGTGTAAATATGTTTAACCTAGTAGCCAGGCTTCAGCCCGTTATGATTAAACATGTTTGCAATGACAATTAGAGATTATAGTTTCTCATGCCATGCATAAGTAGCTAGGTGTTGATAATTATTTATCTTGGATATCAACATAGTGTTAAAATGATTGTGATGTAGTATGATGATATGGTATCCTCCTCTAAATGTTCGAGTGGCTTGATGGCACATGTTCATGCATGTAGTTGAATCAAAACCAACATAGCCTCTATGCTATTTATGTTCATGGTGTCCAATGTTTCTTATTCATAATGCATGGTTATGATCGTTGTTGCTCTCTAGATGTCCGCTTCTCAATCTAATTGCTAGCCTTCGCCTGTACTAAGTGGGAACTCTGCTTGTACATCAAAAACCTTGAACCCAAAGTTATTCCAGATGAGTCCACCATAGCTACCTATATGTGGTATTACCCTGCCGTCCTAAGTAAATTTGCATGTGCCACCTCTAAAAACATCTAAAAAGTATCCTTTTTGTGTGCCTGGATCATTCGTGGAACGACAGGAGGTGGTCGATATCTTCCATGCTAAGCGGGTTATTCTCAGGTCGAGTGTTTATTCACTCGCCATCGCACGAGAAAATGGGCGGTAATAGGGATGCCCAGTCCCTAACTGCAACATGAAAAAGAGTTCATTTCTTGAATAAGCAAACAAAAACTCCCAATGGAGTCAAAACCTTTACTTTTATCGCTTGGGAACTGCCACTAGCGTGCTTAGCATGAAAGATGTTGATAACTGATGGTCGTGAAGCGAATAAGAAAGGTGCATGTCTCAAAATATCATTTATCTCCGTTTTAAAAATTGAGCTCTGGCACCTCTGCAAATCACTGCTTCCCTCTGCGAAGAGACTTTCTATTTACTTTTATGTTGTGTCATCACCTTCTAAAACAAGCGCCAGAAACTGAGGGAGCACAATTGTCATGATTTATGCATTGTGTATAGCTAATGTTGGGTGCATCATGACTGGATCTTTTCTACCATGAATTACAATGTTTAGTCGCTGCTTGAACTTTGGAGGTGCTCTACATTTATGTTTTGCGGTCTCAGAAAGGGCTAGCGAGATACCACTATTGTCATATTATATCATGGTTGTTTTGACAACGTGTTGCTGTTTGAGATCTCTTATTATCGCTCTCTAGCTGATTATGACATTGATATGAGTTCATATAATATTTAAGTATTATTGTCGACATGGTTAGTTATAATGCTGGCTGAAAACTTGGGTGCTATTTAAGCCTATTTATGCAAACAAGAGCAGAAGAGTTCGTAAAAGTTTTTCTTTCTCACTTTCAGTTTATCAACTGAATTGCTTGAGGACAAGCAAAGGTTTAAGCTTGGGGAGTTGATACGTCTCCAATGTATCTACTTTTTCTCACGCTTTTCCTCTTGTTTTGGACTCTAATTTGCATGATTTGAATGAAACTAACCCTGGACTGACGCTGTTTTCGGCAGAACTACCATGATGTTGTTTTTGTGCAGTAATAAAAGTTCTCGGAATGGAACGGAATTTTGCGCGGATTTTTTAATCAATAATAAGAATTTTTGGAGCCAAGACCTGCCGAAGAGGGGCACCTGGGTGGGAACAACCCACCAGGGTGCGCCGCCCTCTCCTGGCGCGCCCAGGTGGGTTGTACCCACCTGGTGGCCCCGCAGACCTCAACCCTGATACTATAAATTCCTATTTTCGAAGAGAAAAATGAGGAGAAAGAATTATCACGTTCCACAAGACAGAGCCGCCGCCAAGCCCTTTTCTTCCTCGGGAGGTAGATCTGGAGTCCACTTGGGGCTCCAGAGAGGGGAATCTTCGTTCTTCGTCATCACCAACCCATCTCCATCGCCAATTACATGATGCTCCCCACCGGGAGTGAGTAATTCCTTCATAGGCTCGCTGGGTGGTGAGGAGTTGGATGAGATTCATCATGTAATCGAGTTAGTTTTGTTAGGGCCTGATCCCTAGTATCCACTATGTTTTTAGATTGATGTTGCTATTACTTTGCTATGCTCAATGATTGTCACTTTGGGCCCAGGTGCCATGAACTCTGAACTGTACCGTTTATGAATTCATAACTGTATCCATGTTTTAGATCCTATCTTGCAAGTTATACTCAACTACTACGTGTTATGATCCGGCAACCCCGGAGTGACAACAACCGGGCCCACTCCCAGTGATGACCGTAGTTTGAGGAGTTCATGTATTCACTATGTGTTAATGCTTTGTTCCGGTTCTCTATTAAAAGGAGGCCTTAATATCCCTTAGTTTCCATTATGGACCCTGTTGCCACGGGAGGGTAGGACAAAATATGTCATGCAAGTTCTTTTAATAAAGCACGATGACTATTTACGGAATACATTCCTACATTATATCGATGAACTGGAGCTAGTGTCGTATCGCCCTAGGTTATAAGCATCACATGATGAATATCATCCAACAAGTCACCGATCCAATGCCTACAAATTTATCTTATATTGTTTTACGCTAAGTTACTACTGCTATCATCAAGTTAAACTTGCTACAAAATTACGCTATCACTATTATCACATTACCGTTCTTTCTTTGTCACTATTATCAAAACTATCAAACTACTTTTGCTCTTGATCACTTTCTTTGCAGATAATTAATCTCTAGGTGTGGTTGAATTGACAACTCAGCTGCTAATACCTTCAAATATTCTTTGGCTCCCCTTGTGTCGAATCTATAAATTTAGGTTGAATACTCTACTTTCTAAAACTGTTGCGATCCCCTATACTTGTGGGTTATTAGTCCATACCAGCCGGATCTGCTGCTGCTGCTCTAGCTCTCGCTCGCTCGCTCACGCTATTGCTGCTGCTCTCCCCCTCGCTTGTGCTGCTACTCTGCTACGATTTACCTACACTTGATCGTGAATCGACTTTGGTCGATCGATGTTAGGGGCGGGGCTCGTCGAGTTAAGGAAGAACCACCCATAGCGGGGAGGGGGCTCATTTGGAGGGTACCCCACTATCTATCTTAGGGTTACGGGTGGGGCGGTGCTACTTGTGATGAAGGCGTGATGGTGGGGCGGTGGCGTGGGGATCACCGGAGAAAAAGCTTGGCGCGCGGGGGGCTAGAGGGCTGGCCGGGGTGGCGGCGGACCGGCGGTGGGGAGTTGTTTTGGGGCGGCGGCGGACCGGCGGTGGGGAGTTGTTTCGGGGCGGCGAGGCGGCAGCAGACCAGCGGTGGGGAGTTGTTTCGGGGCGGCGAGGCGGCGAGGGGGCGTGGGGTTCGGTCGGTGGTTGCTGGCGGCTCATTGGGGTGCAGGTTGAAGATGAACTGCAGGCCTTCCCTCAACTATCCCATGTGAAGTGCCTCTCTGCTACCATTGCGTTTAGTTTCGACAGTAACATTTTGATTCCACGGTAAATTTTAGTTTCGACAGTTAAGTTCAGAGTCAACAGTTTTTACCTCATCTGTTGTAGTCAGGTGGTTTTTGGTGATGTAAATTTTACATCTATCACCTTTTGGTAATGCATTTTATATCATCTATTTGAGATGCTATTAGAATCCCACTTGTGATTAATGATGTATGTCTTGTGCTGCATCAGCCTTGACATCTTACAGCTCACCGGAGCTGCTCTAATGATGGAACGATCCATCACAACAGAGCAGTGCCTTGGACGCCGTCTACAGATTCCTCAGATCTTCCTCCACACCTCTGATAGCCACCTCTGCCTCAACTTCTTCAGCGACCAACCCAATGATGCTGAGGTCGACAGGGCTACGGCAAAGAGGTTGTACACTTGTCGCATCACTTATTACTCTACATTCATGTCAATCCATTAGGGCTATTTTGGTTCAACGAAAAAACATAGCAATAGGAAATTTTCCTATGGCACTCTACTATTCAATTGTTCATGCCTTTTGTTGAAAGGAATGGAGCAAAACATCCACCTGGACCTACTTTTCAAAATCCTATGCATGAAAACAAGATCAAGTGCATTAGTGGCAGAATAACATTCTAACTGTACACGCTTTCATATGGCTTCACTTTATTTTGGCCATGTTTCTTTGCATTCCTCTGCTCTTCCAATTCCCGTGAACCAAACACCAAAGTTGATAGAAACCCTGTGTTTACAAATGCTCTATTTACCATGTGCATTCCTATCCCATTCTGGTGTTTTTCCTATCCCCGCGTTTTTAGAAGCATGCAAGCCAAATGAGCCCTTACAGAATTACTTCAGTTACAGGTAGGTGTCAAAGGAAACTTTGTGTGGTTTGTCCTGCTCCTGCCGTGACATCATCCACCTCACCTGAGCTGCTCCATCGACAGAAGCATCCACCAAACCAGACATCACGACTCCTGACCGTCTTTCGCCGCCTCAGATCTCCTTCCCTGCCGCCGGCACCCACCGCAATAGCATCACCATCATCGACTCAGCAGGTGAACCTGAGGAGTACACGGGTCCACAAGAGAGGTCGCTCTCTTTTGTTTACCGCTATGTTATGCATTGCTTAAAATTACCTGCTACTTTATCGTCCTGTTCACCTCTTAGACTCCAACTCAGGTCCAAATTAATGTTCAAACTTGAGTTCTAAATTAGTTGTGAGGCACATATCAAGGCAGCAATGAATAGTATCTCTGTCTAATATCTGGTTCACCTAGGGTATGCCTATGTTGTTCATCTTGGGTGGGAAACAAACAGTAAAGCAATCATCATCTGTCTTTTTATTAAATTAAAGCAATCATCAGCCTGCTATCATTATTATTGGATCCATCCACTGGTTGTTACCATCACTCTAGATTTCTGCATGATCTCCTAACATAATCTCACCATTTTTTTGTATGCATGTCAGATATTGTACACAGTCATGCTGAACATGTAGAGAAAAAGAGAAGAGTTTTGCGCGGCAATACAATGTCATGCAGACATCACTCCATGGTGGGTTCAATGGAAAACGCTCCCCCCTCTCCAGATTGTAATCGGGAGGAAGATATCTGTTCTGAGGCGGGTTCAGACGCAACTGACCACTCCTAATTACCCCCAAGGTGTTTGCCCTACCATGGCATGATGATGCTAGTCATACCATGCATATGTTGCCTTGCAGTGCCTACTTTTTACATCATATATGTCATCTGCTTAGTTTAGACGTGTTCTATAATGCCACCTGTTTAGTTTCTATACCATATATGGGAATTATGCAGTCTCATGTCTTTTAGTCAGCCATAATATATGTGAAATGTGCAATTCCATCATGTTTAACCAGACATCATATATTTGAATGATATCTTGCCCGTTCTTTTCTTCATTACATTTCCATTTGTCAACAATGCTTGTACATTAAACTACTCTTCCTGTGAATCAACCATTTGGGTGGGAGATGGAAAATCTGGAGTGAAAACAAGGACTTCAGAGCAGACAGTGCTACCTGTCGAAGCAGATCTTTTGTTGGGTCCCGATAGCTCCTCAGAGATGGATTCAGAGACAGATGACCAGTCCTATTCCCCCATCGAGGTGTATGCTCTAACTTCAGCATTATTATATCGCTCATATCATGCATATGGTGTCTTGCATTGCATAGTTTAGACATCATATACACAGTATTCAACACCATGTTCTTAGTTCAGACATCATATATGCGAATGCCCTCTATTTAGCATATAAATCACATATGTGAATTAAATCATGCGATCCTGATTACTTAGATAACATGTATGTATATTATGTCATGCCATCCTATTTAGTTATTCATCATAACTTTGAATTATGTTATGCTATGCTATCTAGTTTAGATAGACATCATATATGTGAAATTATGTCATGCTATCCGTTTTAGTTAAACAATATACATGTCAACTATTTCATGCCCTCTTTTTCCACACTATCTATTGCATCTGTTCTCTCGGACAATGTCTCAGACATTCAACTATGTTTCCTGTTTATCAGCCATTTGAATTGGAGCAGTGATGACAAGATGTCATGGCGGAGTAAAAACACGGTCTTCAAGTAAAATAGTGCTACCTCTTGTTGGAGATAGCACCCCGGTTGTACATGCACAAGAACCAGCCCTACCACACATAACCCAGACTCTCGCAGATTGTACCCCTACTGCAATGGACAGAGAACCAGCTTCACCCAATCTAACCCCAACCCCAACAGACAGTAACCCAGTTCCTGTTGACACAGCACCATCTCCACCATAGAGCTCCCAAACAAGAGTAGTTAGTAAGGCAGCTCCAGTGCCCAAAGGGCCAGTACTACCACGGCGAACCCCAACTGCACCAGTTAGTATGCCTATTCTTGTGGAGGAAGCACAACCAGCCAGTCATAGTTTAGCATCTATCGCATTTGATGTTGTTAAATCCTATGTGCGTATCTTCCCATCTTGGAAACATTATACTGAAGATGAAGGAAAATGCCGATTCTGTGTGTTTGTCCAGGAGTTATGTGTAAGTAATGTTATTCATGGCAATTACTTTGCTTTGTCCCATACATTCTACCTCCATGATGGTTATAATACAACAAATTTTCCCATTTTTATCTATAGAGAAGGACCGATTTGGAAACTTAGGATGAGGTAACCTGTGGTAATACCTCTGCTATCTTCAAGAATGCTTGGTGGCAGTATCGAAATTACATGTAGAAAACGTACTTCACTAGCAAAGAAACTCATCAAATTCCCTTACGTTCTCCTGAGACACATTCTTTGGACGATGACTGGAACGCCTTGTTACTATCTTGGTCCCAAACCAAGAATGTGGTAAGGTCTATGAGCTCATTTTCTATTTTAAGTACTATATTCTTGCGTCTTACTGTACTCTGTTCATGTCGAACAAGTGCTTAAACCTGAAGAACAACTGTTCTAATTTAAGATTCCATTGCTATCGTGCATACTTATTTGCTCTTGTATCACTGTATTTACTCATACAAACTTATTTTTGAATTGAAGGATCTAATCGAAACTCCAATGGCAGAGCAGGTATGTTCACACATGTTTCTTTAACAGGTTTGCTCTTATCAATAGCTCTGTTGATTTCAATTTCAATTGTGTATACAGTTCACTTCTCATATCATGCATATTACTAGCATCACAACAGAGCCAATAGTGTTGTTGTACATGTAGACCCGTGGTACCCATCTGAAATCTTGTTGTGTCATGTAGTTTCCCATG
Source organism: Aegilops bicornis (assembly GCA_021605145.1). Taxonomy (NCBI): domain Eukaryota; kingdom Viridiplantae; phylum Streptophyta; class Magnoliopsida; order Poales; family Poaceae; genus Aegilops; species Aegilops bicornis. The sequence continues at coordinate 509,184,171 of CM038672.1, forward strand.
CTTTGTATTCTTTCACTGCTGCTTTGTCTTGAACTGATATGGTTTGAACCGTGTCTCTATTTTGATTTGGCAAGAAAATGCAGTGACCATAGGACATAGATATATGTTTGTTTGACGCTTTTATTATGTACTACTTGGCAATAGAAGACTTGGTAGTTTAATCTTGTCCACCTTACTAATGAACTGGTTCGCCGAAATGAGTTTCATATACTAGTACATGCTAAACCTGTTATGTGTCCGCTTGTTTCTTCTTTTAGAATGTTGAGAGAATATTGGGGAAGAGTGCCTTATTAAGCAATGGTAAAGGAAGTAATGCAGATAAGGTTCAGAATAGTGAGACATCCTTGTGGTCTCCAACAAAGCTGATAAAATAGCTAAGGAAGACTGTCTTGAAGACAGTGAGACAGCCCCAAAGTCCTGTCTTGGTTTAATGTTCGAGTTACTGGCCACTACCGCTTGCACAAGCTATACAAACTCACTGTCTGAATCAGTTCGGTTTCTTGGGTCTCAACTACAAGATGAAAGACATCGATCGGCTGTTCTGCGACAAGAAGCGGAAGGACTGTGGAAGTCCCTGGAGCATTCAGATGCATACTTTCTGGTGCAACAACAAGCATTGGAGGATATTAGCGCCAAACAGGACAAAGCTAATAAGATTGCTAAGCTTATTGCCAGCATGGTGTATACCTAGGATAACGTTTCTTGAGATCTTCTGAAGTTGTTTCAGTTATGGACTTGTTTTGCTGCCGCGTTTATTTGCACTGGTGGCCAATTTAGACGGCCAGTGTATGTAATATGCTGCTTTGTTCCCTATATTTGCACTGGTGGTGAACTTTGATGCCCAGTGGATGTAATATGTGTAATAGACGTAATAGCCTAGCGTAAGTTCCTTGCTTATTTATTTCCTCATTGTCTTGTTTAGTTGTTCGCTTGTAGTCACTATAGTTCTTTTTCCGTGTTTTTCTAGTGGCCACAATAAACTAGGCCATAATAACCATGGCAACACACAAACTTTTGTGACCATGGTCCTGCTACCTGCGTAGTGACCATGGGCCTTCCACGGGCCGTAGGATCCATGGGCCCTCTACAGGCCGTAGGATCCATGGGCCTTCTACGGGCCGTAGGATCCATGGGCCTTCTGCGGGTCGTCTCATCTATGGGCCTTCTACGGGCCGTCTCATCTATGGGCCTTCTACGTGTCGTATAGTCGTTTCGCCAAACATGGTCTGTACTATTCATGGACCAATGACGGACCGCAAAATGGGCCATAAACGGGCTAGAGTGGAAATCGTCTATTTTATGGCCCGACCATAATGGGCCGTTAATAGGCGCCTCCTATCCAGTGAGTGTTAACGGGCCACAAGCAGGCCGACTGTAAGCACACGCTGAATTTGGCCCACAAGCTAAACAGGTCCGTAACGGACCGTAAGTACTCAAATTCTGGAAATGAGCCAAAGAATAAATGGGCCCTTAGAAGGCCGAAAGTTAACACGGGTTGGAAACGGCCCAATGGAATAATGGGCCGTTAATGGGTATCAAGCGATGCACTATTCATTACTGGCCAGTTTAACCACGGGCCTTTAATGGGCCAAGAGTTACAAAGAGCCTCATATGGGCCGAAAGACATCATGGGACATACATGGGCCGAAAGTTACAATGGGATGGAATCATATTGGACGGCCCAGATGAAGTTACTGGGCTTAATTTTGATAGGCCGTAACAGGCCGTGACTTAGCGGGTTGTAAATGGGCTATATATGAACAAGCCATTAACAGGCTTTCTGTGGGCCGGCCCATTACCTTTTAACCGTATCAAACGGGACGGACTTTTCACCGGAATGGGCCTCTGTCGGGTCGTGCCACGTATCGATGTGTCATAGGCGCCTCCTATCCAGTGAGTGGATCACATCTGTCCCAGCGGTGAGCCAACACGTGTTTCCTCTGGCCAATGAGAATTTTACACGTGGAAAATCCCCATTGGTCTGGGCTGTTAACGGGTTATCGGATCCAAAACCGGACCCGATAGCTTAACGGCGACCCGTTACGGTGGATGTCACGTGTCGGTCACCCTTGACGAAAGCACTTCCATGACGCTCCATTTATCGTCATGGAAATGGACACTTCCGTGATGATAATTTTGGTAATGTCATGGAACACTTCGACGACAACACAGGTATGACTATCTTGATTCTGTCATAAAATCATCATGGATATACATGCATGACAGAAAACGTGACCTACTATGACAAACACGTATCATCGCAGAAGTGTATTTTTTTGTAGTGGTAGTTTACCACAGACCTAAGGGTCCATAGCCAGTAGCTAGATGGCTTCTTCTCTCTTTTTGATCTTCAATACCATGTTCTCCTTGATGTTCTTGGAGTTCTATGCCATGTAATATTCTTTTGCGGTGTGTTTGTCGAGATCCGATGGATTGTTGATTTATGATTGGATTATCTATGAACACTATTTGAGTCTTTTCTAAAGTCATTTACGCGTGATAAGATATCTTTGTATTTCTCTTTGAATTATTGGTTTGGTTTGGCCAACTAGATTGGTATTCTTGCAATGGGAGAGGTGCTTAGTTTGGGGTTCAATCTTGCGGTGTCCTCACCAAGTGACATAGTAGGGGTAGTGAGGCACGTATTGTATTGTTGCCATCAAGGGTAAAAAGATGGGGTTTTCATCATATTGCTTTAGTTTATCCCTCTACATCATGTCATCTTACTTAAGGCGTTACTCCGTTCTTATGAACTTAATACTCTAGATGCATGCTGGATAGCGGTCGATGTATGGAGTAATAGTAGTAAATGTAGGCAGGAGTCGGTCAATTTGACACGGACGTGATTCCTATATTCATAATCATTGCCTTGAATATTGTCATAACTTTGCGCTTTTCTATTAATTGCTCTACAGTAATTTGTTTACCCACCGTATGATTTCTTTCAAGACAGAAGCCTCTAGTGAAACCTATGGCCCCCGGGTCTATTTTCCATCATATATTTTCATATCTATAAACCGAAAAACCCCAAAAATACTTTGCTGCAATTTATTTAGATTTACTTTAGTTTGCCTTTTTAATTATCAATTATACCTATCTCTATTAGATCTCACTCTTGTTCGAGACCGTGAAGGTATTGACAACCCCTTTTTTCGCGTTGAGTGCAAGTGTTTGTTAGTTTGTGTAGGTGCATAGATTGGAGACTTGCTTGTGCCTCCTACTAGATTGATACCTTGGTTCTGTGATAGCCAAAGACCGACGCTCCAGATGCCTTCCATGTTTTGTGTGTCAGGTGTGTGAATTATTTGTATGTTGCATTCGTCATGTCATCATGAGCATTGCATCTGCATGTTTTCATAAAACTCGTAATCGTTCGTAGTTGCCATTTCTCCCCGTTGTCGTCGTTGATTGTTCCGAGTCCAACCACACACTTGACCGCGACCGCCTAACCCCTCTTTGCCAAGTGCATAGACCCCTCCCGCGCGTCTGAAACTTCCCTAAACCCGAACCAGATTGTCATGACCAATGAGTCCGGATCATCCCCGAACACCTCCCGAACATCTTCAGTTCTTTGATTAGACCACCTATTTGACCCGGAGCCATCCGATCTTGATCAGATGATCCAAAACCTTCTCATTTCTCTATATATAGGTTACCCACATTCTAAATCAGTAAACCCCTAGCCCCTAGCCTACCCTAACCCTCGCGTCGCCACCACTCCAATTTCCTCGGGATCCCTCCCGACCCAGCCCGCTGGCGTCCTCGACCTCCAGGCAACCCCGACACCCTCGCTGCCTTGCTCCACCATCGGCTGCCTCGTCGGTCAGGTCACAACGCGCCCTTCCCCTTCCTCTGGTTCCCTTCTCCTCCTCTCACATCTCTCTTTCTCTCACAGAGAACCGCCATGACCGCCGCCCGTTCGTCACCCCCGCTGCGGATCCTGTCAGCTCCGGCCCGCCCCCGCCGGATCCGCACCGTGCCTTCATTTCAAGTTGCGCTGCCGCAAGTCCCACAGCCCCGCCACGCCTGCTGCCTCCTACACAAGCGAGGAGAACCTCGCGTGCGTGGGGACAACTACGTTGACCGCGCCCCTGCCTCATCAGGCCACCCAGCCGGCCTGTCGAGCCTTTTCTTCGACTAGGCCCTGGTCCATGGTGAGAACCCCCTAGCCCACTGTGCTCTGTTCAGCCCGATTGCAAGATTCGGCCCATAGTGTTTTTGTAGTGCTTGCTGCGAATTTTTTCAATTATCCAGAAACTGCATATTTACAGATTGACCCTAAAGTTCATGCATTTAATAACTAATTAACCATGCATCGGATTTAAACAAACTATATATATGTAAAATGCTTAGAATTTTATCTAGCTTCATAATATGCAACTTCCAGCCATGTTTAAAATGTTTAAACTTGTTGGTTGATTAAATTTGCATAAATGACATGCTACAATGGTTTATTTAATATCTCATTAACCATAGCTACGAATTAAATGAACTTTATATGTAAATGGAGTAGAAAAATGTATAGAATAACTTGGTGCACTTCATTTTCCTATTTAACGATAATAAAATATGGTTTTAGGCAGAACAATAACCAATTCAAAATTGCACATGGGGATTTTCTGGAATTGTTATTGTTGTTTTCCGGCCTCATTTAAACTTGCCTAGATAGGTAGATTAATTATGCTTCACCTCTTGCCATGTTAAACAACATTTAATATTTAATATTGATTGTTGCACTTTGCCATGCCATGCCTCATTAAAATGGACATGCATCATACTTGATTGTGTAGTATGCCATGTTTATGTGATGGTTGTTTACCAAGTTGTTTGCTTCTTTCCGCTTGTGCTTCTTCTCTATAGTTCCAGATATGTTGCAATTGTGAGGATTCGTTCGACTACGCCCGTTCGTCTACTTCATGGATTCGGTCTTCTTCCATGCGGGATTTCAGGCAAGATGACCATTACCTTGGATACCACTACTATCTTTGCTTGCTAGTTGTCTCGATGCTATCGCTATGTCATGCTACCTACCACTTGTTTATCAAGCCTCCCAAATTGACATGATAATCCTCTAACCTTTCCACCATCCCCGCAAACCGTTGTTTGGCTATGTTACCGCTTTGCTCAGCCCCTCTTATAGAATTGCTAGTTGCAGGAGCAGTTTCAGGTTGTTCCATGTTGGAACATGGATATCATGGGATATCACAAATATCTCTTACTTAGTTAATGCATCTATATACTTGGTAAAGGGTGGAAGGCTTGGCCTTTTGCTTGGTGTTTTGTTCCACTCATGCCGCATTAGTTTTCGTCATACTGGTGTTATGTTCCTTGATTTGCGTTCCTAACACGGTCGGGGTTTATGGGCCCCCCTTGACAGTTCGCTTTGAATAAAACTCTTCCAGCAAGACCCAACTTTGGTTTTACCATTTGCCTAATAATAACTAAAACTTGCATAGGGACCGGTAGCACCCGAGGATAATTAATCAACAACTCGGGCCAGTGCTCCTCATGAGTGTTGGTCCAAACTAGAGCCCCTTGCAGCGCCACCACGGGGAAACTTGAGGACAAGTTTTAGTTGTACGGACTGCTCATCTGATCGTGGCCTGAGACGAGATATGCGTGGCTCCTATCAGGGTGTTGGCATGTCGGGAGGCGTTGCTGGTTTTGTTTTACCATTGTCGAAATGTCTTGTGCACTGGGATTCCAAGTTTGATCGGGTTGTCCCGAGATGGAGATTTTCCTCCGCGGATCATGAGAGTTTATGATGGACTAAGTTGGGACACCCCTGCAGGGTTTTATATTTTTGAGAGCCATGCCCGCAGTTACGTGGCAGATTGGAAATTTATAATATCCGGTTGTAGAGAACTTGACACTAGATTCGAAATAAAATACACCAATCGCGTGCGTAACCGTGACCATCTCTTTTCAAGTGATGTTTGAGAAGAGAACACGATGGGGTTATGTTTGACTCGTAAGTAGTTCAGGATCACTTCTTGATCATTACTAGTTTGCGACCGTTATGAGTAGTTTCTCTTCTTATTCTTGTACTCGTAAGTTAGCCACCATACAATGCTTAGTGCTTGCCGCAACCTCACCACTTATCCATTTCATACCCATTAAGCGTTTCTAGTCTTGATACCCATGGTAATGGGATTGTTGAGTCCTTGTGGCTCACAGATTACTACAAGAACAGGTGCAGGTACAGGTAATGCGATGATCTGACGAGAGAGTGGTGATTGCTTTCTTTTAGAGTTCTTCTGCTTCTTCTTCTTAATTCAAGGGATAGGTTCCGGGTCGGGAACCTGGGATTAGCAGGGTGGATGTCGTTCTTCTTTTTGCTTGATTTCATCCGTAGTTAGATACTACTCTTCGGTATGATGACTGCTATGTATTGATGTACTGTTGTATTCATGTTGTATCTTGTGGTGAGTGTAAGCCTTTATTTGGTATTCTCATCTATTCAGTACATGGCATGTTGTAATCATATCCACCTTGCTATGCGCTCGAAATGCGGTTGTGCCCCACTCATGATTCATCACGTGATTGGGATAGAATCGCATCTTGGGCGCTACAGGTTCTTAACTGAGGGAAATACTTATCTCTACTTTGCTGCATCACCCATTCCTCTTCAAGGGAAAAATCAACGCAAGCTCAAGAAGTAGCAGTGGTGAACTTTAATGCCCAGTGGATGTAATATACCCTAAATCCTTTATTGTATAGTGTAGGTTTATTCTAAGTTACTATGCCGTAATTTCATTATTGTATACGGTAGGTTTGTTCTTAATTCCTATTTACCATATATGCCATCATTCGCTATCTAAAAAAGGGCGAAAAAATGATTTAGGCAACCGGGCCGAAACATTCGCCTCTAACGGGCCTGCATTTGAGCGAGCCACAATTGGGTCAGCCCGCAACTTACTTGGGCTTGCACTAATCGGCCATTTGGGCCCTGAGGGAGTCCTAGACTAGGGGGTGTCTGGATAGCCGAACTATCATCTTTGGTCGGACTCCTAGACTATGAAGATACAAGATTGAAGACTTCGTCCCGTGTCCGGATGGGACTTTCCTTGGCGTGGAAGGCAAGCTTGGCGATACGGATATGTAGATCTCCTACCATTGTAACCGACTCGGTGTAACCCTAACCCTATCCATGTCTATATAAACCGAAGGGTTTTAGTCCGTAGGACGAACAACAATCATACCATAGGCTAGCTTCTAGGGTTTAGCCTCTCGATCTCGTGGTAGATCTACTCTTGTACTACCCATATCATCAATATTAATCAAGCAGAGTAGGGTATTACCTCCATTGAGAGGGCCAGAACCTGGGTAAAAACATCGTGTCCCTTGTCTCCTGTTACCATCCGCCTAGACGACGCATTCGGGACCCCCTACCCGAGATCCGCCGGTTTTGACACCGACATTGGTGCTTTTCGTTGAGAGTTCCTGCAATGCGTCACCTATAGGCCCGATGGCTCCTTCAATCATCAGCAATGACGCAGTCCAGGGTGAGACTTTTCTCCCCGGACAGATCTTCGTATTCGGCGGCTTTGCACTGCGGGCCAATTCGCTAGGCCATCTGGAGCAGATCGAAAGCTACGCCCCTGGCCATCAAGTCAGATTTGGAAGCTTGAACTATACGGCCGATGTCCGCGGAGACTTGATCTTCGACGGATTTGAGCCACGACCCGGCGTGCCGCCTTTGTCTCGATGGGTACGATCTAGCTCTGCCGCCGAACAGTGCCCTGGGAGCCACACCAGTGCCTGCTCCGACACTTAATCCGGAGCCGGTTTCGCTGATCAAGGACGGTTGGTTGGACACCGCCTCAGGGGCTGAAATCTCTACGGCGGTTGAGCTGAACACCATCCTGTCCTTTGCAAAGCTCGTGACTCCCAGGTGTCGGACTCCTTTCCGGACTCCGAACCTCCCGCGCCCCTGCCAGTCGAATCCGATTGGGCGCCGGTTACGGAGTTCACCGCCGCGGACATCTTTCAGCACTTGCCCTTTGGCGATATCCTGAACTCATTAAAGTCTCTATCTTTGTCAGGGGAGCCCTGGCCGAACTACGGTCAGGAAGGTTGGGAATCAGACGATGAAGAAATTCAACGCTCACCCACCACCCACTTTGTAGCCACTGTCGATGATTTAACTGACATGCTCGACTTCGACTCCGAAGACATCGGCGGTATGGACGACGGTGCCGGAGACGAACAAGAGCCAGCGCCACGGGCACCGGAAGGCCACCTCGTCATATGACATATACATGGTGGGCATCCCAAAAGATGGAATGGCGATGGAACGCGGAGGATGACCCTCCAAGAAACAACCTGTTACCGGCGTCCGGTGCTGCTCTAAATCCCGCCCACAAGAAACGGCGATTCCGCACGGAGACAATAATACCCCTGGACAAGGTCAAGACGACCCCCTCCAAAGCAGGACTCAAGGAGGAGGGAGAAGCAAGTCCGCATAACAAGGCGGGCAGAAAGAGAGGTAGAGGACGATAATTATGCGCCCCCCTCCGAAGACGAGGCAAGCCTCGACGACGATGAATTCGTCGTGCCAGAGGACCCTGTCGAACAAGAGCGTTTTAAACGCAGGCTCATAGCCACGGAAAGCAGCCTCAAGAAAAAGCAGCAACAACTTAGAGCTGACCAAGACCTGCTGGCTGACAGACGGACTGAAGTCCTTGCAGCCGAAGAGTATGAACTCGAACGCCCCTCCAAAAGCTACCCCAAACGCAGGCCGTTGCCTCGATCAGAGGACGAAGCACCCACGTCACCAGCGCATGACATGGCAGTCCGGCCACCCCGTGGCCGCGACAGATAAGCCTCTCGGCCCTCCGCTCAAGCCACGCCCCGACGCCGCTCAAAAAGTACCAAGGCACGGGAAAACACGCCGGACTTGCGACATATATTGGAGGATAAGGCAAAGCATACAAGATCGATCTACAGATCGCGTGGGTGCCCAACGACTCGGTATGATTACCGTCACGGCGGATACAAAGAAACCCGGCCGGGCGAACACAGATGACAAAGCTCATATGAGCTACGCCGTGATATAGCCCAATACAGAGGCGCCAAGACACCCACTATGCTTCACAGATGAAGTAATGGATCATCAAATCCTGAGGGCTTCAAACCCATAAACATCGAATCATACGATGGTACCACAGATCCTGCGGTCTGGATCGAGGACTATCTCCTCCATATCCACATGGCCCGCGGTGATGATCTACATGCCATCAAATACCTCCCACTCAAGCTTAGAGGACCAGCTCGGCATTGGCTCAACAGCTTGCTAGCGTAGTCAATCGGTTGTTGGGAGGACACGGAAGCCGCATTCCTTGATAACTTCCGGGGCACATATGTGCGACCACCGACGCCGATGACCTTAGCCATATCATTCAGCAGCCGGAAGAATCGGCCGAACAATTACGGGCGCGGTTCCTAACAAAGAAAAGTCGGATCGCCGATCGTCCGGATGCAGAGGCGCTTAGCAGCCTTCAAACTCAACATCCGCGACGAGTGGCTAGCCCGCACCTAGGACAGGAAAAGCCGAAATCCATGGCAGCCCTCACCACACTCATGACCCGCTTTTGCGGGAGAGGACAGCTGGCTAGCTCGAAGCAACAACTTGGCCTAACACCTGGTAGTTCGGATACCAAGGACAGCAATGGCAGGTCGGCGTCGCAACAAGCATAAACGCCGCGTTAACGGTGATAATGCTGAAGATATCTGACGATAAATGCCGGATTCAGAGGCTCTAAACCCGGTCGTGGAAGAAGCCATTCAAAAGAAATACCTGTGGCCCGTCCAACTTGGGCGAATACTCGGCGCTTGTGCCAGCGATACATGGCACCCTAAAAACCAGCCAACCACACCAACAAGGATTGTTGGGTGTTCAAGCAAGCAGTGCAAGCTAAGCGCCAAAAACAACGACAAGGGGCTGCATAGCGATGACGAGGAAGAGCCCCGGCCGCCGAACAATAGAGGACAAAAGGGCTTTCCCACACAAGTGCGGACGGTGAACATGATATACGCAACCCACATACCCAAAAGGGAGCGGAAGCGCGCACTAAGGGACGTATACGCGATGGAGCCAGTCGCCCCGAAGTTCAACCCGTGGTCTTCCTGCCCGATCACCTTCGATCGAAGGGACCACCCCACTAGCATCCGTCACGGCGGTTTCGCCGCATTGGTTCTTGACCCAATTATTGACGGATTTCACCTAACCAGAGTCCTGATGGACGGCGGTAGCAACTGAACCTGCTTTATCGGGATACGGTCGCAAAATGGGCATAGACCCTCAAGGATTAAACCCACAAAGACGACCTTTAAAGGCGTCATACCAGGTGTAGAGGCCAATTATGCGTGCTCGATTACACTCGAAATGGTCTTCGGATCCCCGGATAACTTCCGAAGCGAAGAATTGATCTTCGACATAGTCCCGTTCCGCGGCGGCTATCACGCACTGCTCGGACGAACCGCATTTGCAAAGTTCAATGCGGTGCCGCACTACGCATACCTCAAGCTCAAGATGCCAGGCCCTCGAGGAGTAATCACGGTCAATGGAAACACCGAACGCTCTCTCCGAACGGAGGAGCACACGGCTGCCCTAGCGTCGGAGGTGCAAAGCAGGCTCTCACAGCAATTCTCGAGCCCGGCTATTAAACGTCCGGCCACCGTCAAGCGCGCCCGGAGTAACCTACAACAAGACCGCTTGGCATGATCCGAGCACGCATAGCAATCCGGCCCCAACCCCAGCCCACGCTAAATCAAGGAAGCCGCATTTACGCGTACATAACTACACTCTTGAGATACCATGGGCATAAGGGGAGGGCACGACCACGGCACGCCTGCACGCGGCTCAACCGCACCAGGGGCTCCCGATTGTGTCATTCTTTTTCTTTCTTCTTTTTTTTCTTATTTCTTCTTACTTTCAGGACTGTTTTCCAGAAGTCCTGTCCGGCACTAGAATTGCCGAACTCACGATGCAACAGCCAGGGAAGCAGAAAGCTACGTCGAGTGTCCAGGTGGTCTCTACTACGAGCATTATACATGTTTTACATACCATCCCGCAGCTTACCCCTGGAGGGGGACATGTTAAATAGTCCCATCCCTTGCTTATCGCACTATTTGTATCGTTCTGCTTCCATTGCAGTACCTTTTTTAATAAACAATCCATAGCTTTTGCCTATTATTGTACTCCTTTCTTTATCTGTATATATGTTCATTTCATGACATGTTGCACCCCTACACTTTGGTACGGCCAATACACCAGGGGCTTAAGTACCCCAAACGTATGGTGTGATAAGTCTGAACACTTTCACAAGTGCGGCACCCCGAACTAATAGCATTATATGCATCGGCTCCGAATCATGTCTTGGGTCAATAGTTGGGTTTGCCCGGCTCCCATGTTTTGGTACCTTACGTTCCGTTATATCGGCTAAGGTAGCGCTGGGAGAACCACTGCGATTGTGCCCCGGTTGAGCTGGGTCGAGCACCTCAGTGGAGAAAGCTAAAACAGACCGTCATGATAGGGCGAGAGCAGGTCACTGTTCGAGAGGTTTTTTCGGGTCCCTAAAGACTTATGCCGCTTAGAGCGAGGAGTCGGCATTGTCCGGCCAAGGAGTGGATAGCGCCCCGAACTCGGTCTTCCGAATACTAGGGGCTTCGCCGAAATTTAAAATTATAGAATTATATGGCTAAGTGAGAGTGTTCAAGCACTATAAGTCTGGTTGCCTTGTTCGTTGTGTTGACCGCCTCCCTCGAAGGACCCAAGAATGGGAACAAGAGCGCTCAAGTTTATCCCAAACACCCCAAAGACTAGTGGCATGGGGGCTGAAATAACGACTTGCCATCTCTCAAATTTCATAAACGGCCGCATTTAAGGTAATATTTTAAATTCACAAGTGTTGCTTAGCGCATATGAACAAGTTTTCAGCGTCTGAGGATAACAAATGCGAGTCTATTCAAAATTACATCTTTGGAGCATTCACCCGCTATACGGCGGGCACCCTTCAGACGCCCTCATAGTACATTTTGAACTTGCGATGCTCCTTGCCCTTCGTGGCCCGTCTGTCACAAGCTTCTCCGCATCCGGCTTGCCCCAGTGCACTTTAGCACCGGCAAGGGCCCAGCAGCACCTTCAATGCAGACGGAGCGCTGATGACTCCAATCCATGGATGACGTCCACCAGCCGCTGCACTAGCCCGAAGTAGCTCCTGTGCATGGCTTCCAATGGCCACGGCCGAACTATGAGGCCCTTCATGGCTTGTTCGGCGATCTTGTGGAGCTCGACCAAGCTTCAGCTGGTCGCTCAAACACCAGACGTTCGGCCTCAGCATACTGAGACCAGAACACCTTCTCCGTCGAGCTCCCCTCCTTGGCGTGGCAGAACGCGGCAGCATCAGACACACTATGGGGCAGATCTGCGAACGCTCCCGGAGAGCTCCGGATTCGGGTAAGTGATAGGTAATTCACTTTCACATGCTTTCTTTGCATAAAGAATGCCTTACCCGCCGCGATCTTCTTTATTGCCTCAATCTCCTGGAGGGCTTTTTGGGCCTCGGCCTTAGCAGCTTTGGCACTCTCAAGAGCCGAGGCAAGCTCGGACTCTCGGGTCTTCGAATCACGCTCCAAACCCTCGTGTTTTTCCACGAGAGCCTGGAGCTCATGCCGTACCTCCGCCAGCTGCGCCTCACCCTTCTCTCGCTCGGTGCGCTCCACGGCCGCTTTGTTTTTGACGCGGACACCGCCTCCTTGTGGTCGCCACCTCGCTCGTGGCCCCTTGAGTACCCATGTTATTCTTGTTATCTTTTGCAACCACATTTTTAAATTCCATAAGGTATTACTTACCTTCCTTGTCCTCGAGCTGCTTCTTGGCTTGGCCGAGCTCGTTCTCGGACCGCCGAGGCTCTCCTTCAATGCATTGACCTCCATGATCGGTCTGGCAGAGGTCAGCGGGGCAGCCTGCATTCCCATATTGACATAATTATGTTAGACTCCTGCGTATATCTTTTTAGATCCTCAGTCCGGCTTTTCTTTCCGAACACCGAACTAAGCATCAGGGGCTACTGTCTATGCGGTAATCTTCTTACATATATTGGAAACTTACCTCAAAGCATGTTAGAAGGCTGGTACATGCTTTAGTCAGCCCGCTCTTGGCGGACTGAACTTTCTGGATCACCACACTCATAACAGTGCGGTGCTCCTCGTCGATAGAGGTGCCTTTAAGCGCCTCCAGCAAGCTATCCGGTGCCTCCGGATGGACGGAGGCCACCGGCGTTGCAGTCTCGCCCTTCTTACGAAGGGGCCGCTTGCCGGACTCCGGAACCATTGAAGGTTCCGCTACGGAGTCCGGCACAGGGCCAGACTTAGAGCCCTCTGGGGTCTCGCCCCCATCGCGCCCGGAGACCGGGAGGTCGCCTCGCGGCGCCTCCAGGATCACCTCCTCCTGGCTGGGCCCCTTTTTGGACTCCACCACGGTGTCGTCGGCGACACGAGGAGAGGAGGCGGTCGGAAGTGAAGTGTTATTCACATCCGACGAACCCAGGGAGCCGCTCGACGAAGCGGCGAGCTCGTCCTTGGGCGGGCTACATGGTCATATTCGGCGTTAGAAGACACTGTGCGACAAATAAAAAGTCATGAACTATTCGAGTCCGGACACTTACGATCTAGCAGAGACTTGGCCCTTGTTGGCCACTCCTCCTCGTCGTTATGTCGGCGTTGGTAGAGAAGTCCGGAGGAAGGGTCCTTCCTTTCTTGGACCCTCCGGCCTCCCGGTCAGGCGGCCTTCCTTTTTCTCTCCCACTGGGAGAGGCTTCCTTCCTCCTCCTCTTCCTCGGGGAGGATTCCGCCTCGTGGTCGTCGGGCGATGAGTCCGACAAAGACACTGGCGCCAGAGCTCCTTTGAGTTCCCGTGGCCTTCTTCTTGGCCTTCTTCTTGGCACCACGTGAGGTGCGGGCAACAGCCACATCAATCGGGCGTCCGCTGGGTCTTCGGCAATGGGGCAGACAGTTAATCTGTCCGGGCGTCTTCACCCGATCTGTCAAAGGTTAGGGAGTTTTAGATCCCGCATAGAAGTCAAACTATGAAAAAAACAGAGTCCCATAAAGGGTAAAATAACTTACCTCGCTGGCTTGACGCTGCGAGCTGAATCCGCGATCTTTGGTAGCGGATGTGGGAGCCTCGGCGCCCTTGAACAGCACCTTCCAGACATCTTCGTACGTAGTGTCGAAGAGCCTTTTCAGAGTTGGGTCTTTGTGCGGATCGAACTCCCACAATTTGAAGGCCCGTTGTTGGCATGGGAGAATCCGGCGGATGAGCATCACCTGGATAACATTGACAAGCCTGAGATTCTTGATCGCCAGGTTTCAGACGCAGGTTTGGAGTTCGGATAGCTCGTCCGAATCACCCCACGACAGGCCCGTCTCTTTCCATGATGTGAGCCGCGTGGGGAAGCCAGATCGGAATTCGGGGCCGCCGCCCATTGAGAGTCGCGCGGCTCGGTGATGTAAAACCACCCCGATTGCCACCCCTTTATGGTCTCCACAAAGGCCCCTCGAGCCATAGGACTTTGTCCATCTTGCCAACCATGGCACCTCCGCACTCCGCTTGGCGGCCGCCCACTACCTTCGGCGACATTGAACATCTTCAGCCATAAGCGAAGTGGGGCTGGATGCGAAGGAAGGCCTCGCACCTGACGATGAACGCCGAGATGTTGAGGATGAAATTGAGGCTAGATCGTGGAAGTCCAGGCCGTAGTAGAACATGAGCCCCGAGACAAATGGGTGAAGTGGAAAACCTAGTCCATGGAGGAAGTGGGTGAGAAACACCACCCTCTCATGGGGCACAGGGGGTTGGAATGAGCTACCCCTCGTCGGGGGAGCCGGTCTTGCGATGTCGCTGGACAAGTATCCGACCTTCCGCAGCTTTTGATGTGCCCCTCCGTGACGGAGGAGGCCATCCACCTGCCTCCCGCTCCGGACATAGTTGGAGAAGGCTGAGGTGCGGTGTCGGACTTGGGCGCTGGAGCTCGAGTCTTGTGAAATGGATGAGCAAAGGAGGAAGAAGGCATAGGTGAAAAGGTGGATCCTTATCCCCTTATATGGACGGACTGAAGCTATGCGTCCCCGCCCAGCCTGGTAAAACTCGCTTATCTCCCAAGCGCCGTAATCAATGGCGCGGATGGGTTACCCACGTCCGTATTGATGGGAATCCCGGAATAAGGGGGCACGATCTCCGCTTTGATAAGACGTGCATAGGTTACCGCCTCGCTAAAGGCGCTAAGGTGGAACAGTAAAAAACGATTTGTATAAAGGCACGCCGTGGTGTGATGTCACGCCCGGAATACGTCGGCAGATCTGTGCAAAATTATTCTCTCTACGATGGTATGTAGAACTTGTTTTGCGAGCGGACACTATCCTTGTGTTCAAAACCTTCTATGAAGTATTCGGAGGAGGAACCCGCCTTGCAATGCCGAAGACAATATGCGCCCGGACTAAATGCGTCATTGAAGCCTGGTTCGGGGCTCTGAGGAGTCCTGGACTAGGGGTGTCCGGATAGTCGAACTATCATCTTTGGCGGACTCACGGACTATGAAGATACAAGATTGAAGACTTCGTCCGTGTCCGGATGGGACTTTCCTTGGCGTGGAAGGCAAGCTTGGCGATCTGGATATGTAGATCTCCTACCATTGTAACCGACTCTGTGTAACCCTAACCCTATTCGGTGTCTATATAAACCGAAGGGTTTTAGTCCGTAGGACGAACAACAATCATACCATAGGATAGCTTCTAGAGTTTAGCCTCTATGATCTCGTGGTAGATCTACTCTTGTACTACCCATATCATCAATATTAATCAAGCGGGGTAGGGTATTACCTCCATCGAGAGGGCCCGAACCTGGGTAAAAACATCGTGTCCCTTGTCTCCTGTTACCATCCGCCTAGACGCACAGTTCGGGACCCCCTACCCGAGATCCGCCGGTTTTGACACCGACAGGCCCTTTATGGCCACTGTGCGCCAAGCCCATAACTTACATGGGCCTTCGTTGGGCTCAGTGTTTAGTTGGGACTTTAGTGGACCCAACTCTTAGTTGGGCCTTTAGTGGACCCAACGTTTAGTTGGGCCCACGTAGCTTCGGGCCATTAATAGGCTAAATATTCTGCTGGCCTGTTACGGCCAGAAGACACCATGGGCCTTTAGTAGGCCGAAATGCATGTTGGGCCAAGATTTTCAATAGTCGTCCACGGGCCTTTAGCAGGCTAAAATGTACACCGGGCCATAGCCCAGTTATATGACAGGCCATTATCAGGCCGAAACATATCTCGGGCCTTGGTTGGCCCACTGATATCATGGGCCTTTAAGAGGTTGAAAGCTTAATAGACGCATCAACATGCCGAATTATACGACAGGTATTTAACAAGCCCAAAGTCGGGTTGGGCTGAACTATTGCCACTGTGATCACGGGATGTTAATGGGCTGACCATATATGGCTGATGGGTATCACGGGCCATTACAAGGCCGAAAGACACACCGGGCTATAAGGGCCCATGTCTACCTCGGGCCTCTAACGGGCCGAAAACTCACTCGGCAGTAAATGGGCCCAAAGACTTAGCGAACAATTAACGGGCCAGATCTGGTGGCGGGCCGTAAATGGGCCATGTTTAAGTAGGCCGTTAGTGGGCCAGCCCACTAGTACCTCAGTAAATCATATGGGCCTTTGACTAGGCTAGCTTTTTTAACCTATATGGGCCTTTATTCGGTCGTGCCACGTGTTGACGTATCATAGGCACGTCAACTCCATTGGATGGATGACTTCTGGCCCATCGCGGAGCCGACATGTATTTCCTCCGGCCAATGAGAATTTTACCTGTGGAAAATCGCCATTGGTCATGGCTGTTAACAGGTCATCGGATCCAAAACCTGATCCGATAGTTTAACGATGACCTGTTATGGTGGATGCCATGCGTCGGTTACCCTTGATGAAGCACTTCCATGACGCGTCATTTATCACCATGGAAGTGGACACTTCCGTGATGATAATTTGAGTATTGTCATGGAACACTTCTACGACACCACAGGTATGACTATCTTGATTCTATCATAAAATCGTCATGGATGTACATACATGACAGAAAATGTGACCTACTATGACAAACACGTATCATCGCAGAAGTGTTTTTTGTAGTGCATACCCCTGTGCTCAAGTGTCATTCTTCAGTGCTGATGGTGATGAGGCGGTGGGCTTGTCCTTCATAATGTTCATTAAGATCTCCCTCAAACTCTAAATTTCTCAGAGCACATGATGAATAATCTTAGCATTCTTTTGAATTTCAACCATAAGGTGCTTATTTTCTGCCCCTAAACATTCTTTCCGGCATCACTTTCACTTGGATGAGAGGTGTCCCAATTGGAAGGTATGTGCATATGGGGAGTATTCTCAACCCCATAATTATGAACCAAGTTATGAAAATTATTCCGATGTAACCTGTGTAGGGGCCTCCTAGGAGCAGGTCCCTCCTGCATCTCTGGGCTTGCTTGGCTAGATGTCGTCCTCATGGCTTGATGGGGATTTGGAATTGTGGAGATGTCGGCAAGGGTGCCCCTCTCGGATGTCGAAGGGTGCACTTCTAGCGAATCCCCCTCATCTTCCTCCATGGTGACTTCCTCGTCCTCTTCCCTCCTTATTTCCATCTGCATCAACCAAGCATCGTCTCCCACATTGTTGGAGGAGGAAGAAGACATAATGCCAGGTGTCGGGGGAGTTACCTGTGGCTAGACCCGGCTCCGAGGATAAGTCATCTCAGGAGTTAAGTCATTTCTGGAGTTAAGTCGGATGGTTACAATCATGACCCGGCTACAATCATGACTACCTATGTATTGAATAACATCCTTCAAGTAAGTTGGCATCCGTGCATAAAGCAATAAAATTTGCTCCTAAATATGTATGATATTTTTATTGTAAGGGAAAATAAGCTTTGTACGATCTTGTGATGGCAAAGAAATAAAAGCGACGGAGTGCATAACAAAGGTTGCTATCATAAGGGGAAATATAAAGTGATGTTGCTTTACATTAAGAGTTTGCACATCCAAAAACAAAAAGCGCATGAGAACCTCTGCTTCCCTCTGTGAAGGGCCTATGTTTTACTTTCATGTATTTACTTTTATACAAGAGTCAATAATGTTCATTCCTATTCTGCTCTATGTACTCTTTAGTTGGCAAGCATCATGTGGTGGGGAAAGATCCAGATATATATCCAGTTGGATGTAGGTGATCATGAGTTATTATTGTTGACATAATCCTCGAGATAAATAAGTTGGGCGGTGAAAACTATAAATCCCCATCTTCCTATGTGTTTGACTGAAACTTTTGCTCTATAAATATGCCATGAGTGTCAGCAATCATAGAAGACTAAATGACATTTGAGTATGTGAACTTGCTATACAAAGCTCTTGCATAGACTCTTTCTGAAAATATGATGAAATGAGATTGTTTCAATGACTGAGATCATAGTTTGTTAGTTTCCAATGAAGTTTATGTTTCATACTTTAGTTTGTGAATGAATTGTTACTTTAGCATGAGAGTTTATGATGATATATTGCTGCTATGATAATGATCATGATGCTTTCATGTCCGTATTTTGTTTTTATTGACACCTCATTCTCTAAACATGTGGTCATGATTATCGGTTTCGGCCTTCGCTTGAGGACAAGCGATGTCTAAGCTTGGGGGAGTTGATATGTCAATTTTGCATCATGTTTTCCTAGTGTTATTTATTGTATTTTGGATTGTTATTTCACTTTATGATGCAATTCTTATGCCTTTTCTCTCTTCTTTGCAAGTTTCACATGAAGAGCGAGATTGACGGAAGCTAGAATTCTAGACCGGAAAGGGCTACAACAGAGATAGCTATTCTACACAACTCCAAATGGCCTAAAAATTTACGAAGAAATGTTTTGCAAAATATAAAAAATATTGGCGAAAGGAACGCCGGGAGGGGACCCACCAGGAAGCCACAAGAATGGGGGGGGGGCGCCCTACCCCTGAGTTTGTGGGGCCCCTGGTAGGCCTCCGGTGCCCATCTTCTGCTATATGAAGCTATTTTCACTAGAAAAATAATAATAAGACTTTCGGGACGAAGCGCCGCCGTCTCGAGGCGGAACCTGGGCAGGAGCACTTTTGCTCTCCGGCGGAGCGATTTCACCGGGAAACCTCACTCCGGGAGGGGCAAATCGAAGCCATCAACATCACCAACGATCCTCTCATCATGGGAGGACCAATCTTCATCAACATATTCACCAACACCATCTCATCTCAAACCTTATTTCATCTCTTGTATTAAATCTTTGTTCCAAAACCTCATATTGGTACCTGTGGGTTGCTTGTAGTGTTGAGATCAACTTGTAGTTGATGCTAGTTGGTTTATTTGGTGGAAGATTACATGTTTACATACTTAATTATATTCAATGCCCCTCTTATCTTGAATAGGAATATGATTTATGAGTAGTTAGTTTTGTTCTTGAGGACATGAGAGAAGTCTTACTATAAGTAATCATGTGAATTTGGTATTCATTCGATATTTTGATGATATGTATGTTGTTGCTTCCATTAGTGGTGCCATGTGAACATTGACTGCATGACACTTCACCATACTTGGGCCTAAGAGAAGGCATTGTGGAGTAATAAGTAGATGATGGGTTGCTAGAGTGATAGAAGCTTAAACCCTAGCTTATGCATTATTCCGTAAGGGGCTGATTTGGATCCATATGTTTCATGCTATGGCTATATTCATCTTAATTCTTCTTTCATAGTTGTGGAAGCTTGTGAGAGGGGGTAATCACAAGTAGGTTGCTGATACGTCCATTTTGCATCATGTTTTTCTACTATTATTTATGATGTTTTTATACATAATAATGCATTTTGGAGTAATTCTAATGCCTTTTCTCTCATAATATGCAAGGTACACACAAAGAGGGAGAATTCCGACAGCTGGAAATCTGGACCTGGAAAAGCTACGCCAGGCTACCTATTCTACACAACTCCAAACAAGCTGAAACTTCATGGAGAATTTTTATGGAATATATGATGAATATTGGAGCAAATAAGTACCAGAGGGGGCCCACCACGTGGGCACAACCCACCTGGGCGCGCCAGGGAGCCCAGGCGCGCCCTGGTGGGTTGTGCTCACCCAGGCCCACCTCCGGTGCCCATCTTCTGGTATATTGGTCATTTTGACCTAGAAAAAAAATAAGGAGAGGACTTTAGGGACGGAGGGCCGCCTTCTCGAGGCGGAACTTGGGCAGGAGCACTTTTGCCCTTCGGCGAAGCGATTCCGTCGGGGGAACTTCCCTCCCGGAGGGGGAAATCATCGTCATCATCATCACCAACAACTCTCCCTTCTTGGGGAGGGCAATCTCCATCAACATCTTCAACAGCACCATCTCATCTCAAACCCTAGTTCATCTCTTTTGTTCAATCTTGTTACCGGAACTATAGATTGGTGCATGACTAGTAGTGCTGATTACATCTTGTAGTTGAGTACTATATGGTTTATTTGGCGGAAGATTATATGTTGAGATCCAATATGCTATTTAATACCCCTCTGATCTTGAGCATGATTATCATTTGTGAGTAGTTACTTTTGTTCTTGAGGTCATGGGAGAAATCATCTTGCAAGTAATCATGTGAACTTGATATGTGTTCGATAATTTGATAGTATGTATGTTGTGATTCCCTTAGTGATGTCATGTGAACATCGACTACACGACACTTCACCATACTTGGGCCTAAGGGAATGCATTGTGGAGTAGTTATTAGATTATGGGTTGCGAGAGTGATAGAAGCTTAGACCCTAGTTTATGCGCTATTACGTAAGGGACCGATTGGATCCAAAAGTTTAATGCTATGGTTAGAGTTTATTCTTAATACTTTTCTTGTAGTTGCGGATGCTTGGGAGAGGGTTAATCATAAGTAGGAGGCTTCTCAAGTAAGAACAACACCTAAGCACCGGTCCACCCACATATCAAATTATCAAAGTAACGAACACAAATCGAATCAACATGGTGAAAGTGACTAGATGAAACTCCCGTGTACCCTCAAGAATGCTTTGCTTATCATAAGAGACCGTTTTGGCCTATCCTTTGCCTCAAAAGGATTGGGCTACCTTGCTGCACTTATGTTACTACTACCATTACTTGCTCGTTACAAATCATCTTGCTATCAAACTAATCTGCTACTTATAGTTTCA
The DNA here is from genome assembly GCA_021605145.1 of Aegilops bicornis. Classification (NCBI taxonomy): domain Eukaryota; kingdom Viridiplantae; phylum Streptophyta; class Magnoliopsida; order Poales; family Poaceae; genus Aegilops; species Aegilops bicornis. Next base: position 509,205,422 of record CM038672.1, read on the forward strand.
GCGCTTGCAGACATTACCTTGCCGAAAACCACTTGTCATTTCCTTCTGCTCCTTGTTGTGTTCGACACTCTTACATATCGAAAAGAGCTACAATTGATTCCCTAAACTTGTGGGTCATCAAGGCTATTTTCTGGTGCCGTTGCCGGGGAGTGAAGCGCCTTTGGTAAGTGGAATTTGGTAAGGAAACATTTATATAGTGTGCTGAAATTTATTGTCGCTTGTTACTATGGAAAAGAATCCTTTGAGGGGTTTGTTCGGGGTATCTTCACCAAGTCCAGAACCACAATTAGCTACCCCTCAACCTACTGCACCTACTAAAAATATTGAATATGAAATTCCTTCGGGTATGATAGAACCACTGCTAGCTAATCCTTATGTAGGAGATGGAACCGAACATCCTGATATGCACTTGATATATGTGGAAAAAATTTGTGGATTGTTTAAGCTTGCAGGTTTACCCGGAGATGAGGTTATTAAAAAGGTTTTCCCTTTATATTTGAAGGGAAAATCATTGGCATGGTTTAGGCTATGCGATGATATTGGATCCTAGAATTGGAATCAATTGAAATTGGAGTTCCACCAAAAACATTATCCTATGCATCTAGTTCATCGTGATCGGAATTATATATATAATTTTTGGCCTCGTGCAGGAGAAAGTATCGCTCTAGCTTGGGGGAGGCTTAAGTCAATTTTATTTTCAAGCCCCAACCATGAGCTCCCAAGAGAAATTATTATCCAAAACTTTTATGCTCGGCTTTCTCGTGATGATCAATCCATGCTTGATACTTCTTGAACTGGTTCTTTTATGAAGAAGGCTATTGAATTCCGGTGGGATATTTTGAAAAAAAAATGGAACTCTGAAGATTGGGAACTCTACAAAGGTAAAGAGTCGGGTATTAAGCTTAAGTATGATTGTGTTAAATCCTTTATGAATACCGTGTTGGGGAACGTCGTAATTTCAAAAAAAATCCTACGCACACGCAAGATCATGGTGATGCATAGCAATGAGAGGGGAGAGAGTGTCCACGTACCCTCGTAGACCGAAAGCGGAAGCGTTAGCACAACGCGGTTGATGTAGTCATACGTCTTCATGATCCGACCGATCAAGTACTGAACGCACGGCACCTCCGAGATCTGCACACGTTCAACTCGATGACGTCCCTCGAACTTCGATCCAGCCGGGCTTTGAGGGAGAGTTCAGTCAGCACGACGGCGTGGTGACGATGATGATGTTCTACCGACGCAGGGCTTCGCCTAAGCACCGTTACGATATTATCGGGGTGGACTATGGTGGAGAGGGGCACCGCACACGGCTAAAAGATCCAAGAGATCAATTGTTGTGTCTATGGGGTGCCCCTCTCCTCCGGATAAAGGAGGGAGGAGAGGGCCAGCCAAGGGGAGGAGGCGCGCCCAAGGGGGGAGTCCTACTCCCACCGGGAGTAGGACTCCTCCTTTTCCTATTTGGAGAGGGAGAGGGAAGGAAGAGGAAGGAGGGAGGAAGGAAAGGGGGGGTCGGCCCCTCTCCCAATTTGGATTGGGCTTGGGGGGGGCGCCCCCTCCATTTCTCCTTTCCCCTCCTTTCCACTAAAGCCCATTAAGGCCCATATACCTCCCGGGGGGTGCCGATAACCTCCCAGTGCTCCGGTAATATCCCAATCTCACCCGGAACCATTCCGGTATCCAAATATAGTTATCCAATATATCGATCTTTACGTCTCGACCATTTCGAGACTCCTCGTCATGTCCGTGATCACATCCGGGACTCCGAACTACCTACGGTACATCAAAATACATAAACTCATAATATAACCGTCATCGAACGTTAAGCGTGCGGACCCTACGGGTTCGAGAACTATGTAGACATGACCGAGACACGTCTCTGGTCAATAACTAATAGCGGAACCTGGATGCTCATATTGGCTCCCACATATTCTATGAAGATCTTTATCGGTCAAACTGCATAACAACATACGTTGTTCCCTTTGTCATTGGTATGTTACTTGCCCGAAATTCAATCGTCGGTATATCAATACCTAGTTCAATCTCGTTACCGGCAAGTCTCTTTACTCATTCAGTAATACATCATCCCGCACTTAACTCATTAGTTGCAATGCTTGCAACTTAAGTGATGTGCATTACCGAGTGGGCCCAGAGATACCTCTCCGACAATCGGAGTGACAAATCCTAATCTCGAAATACGCCAACCCAACAAGTACCTTCGGAGACACCATTAGAGCACCTTTATAATCACCCAGTTATGTTGTGACGTTTGGTAACACACAAAGTGTTCCTCCGGTAAATGGGAGTTGCATAATCTCATAGTCATTGGAACATGTATAAGTCATGAAGAAAGTAATAGCAACATACTAAACGATCAAGTGCTAAGCTAACGGAATCGGTCAAGTCAATCACATCATTCTCCTAATGATGTGATCCCGTTAATCCAATGACAACTCTTTGTCTATGGCTAGGAAACATAACCATCTTTGATTAACGAGCTAGTCAAGTAGAGGCATACTAGTGACACTCTGTTTGTCTATGTATTCACACATGTATCATGTTTCCGGCTAATACAATTCTAGCATGAATAATAAACATTTATCATGATATAAGGAAATAAATAATAACTTTATTATTGCCTCTAGGGCATATTTCCTTCAGTCTCCCACTTGCACTAGAGTCAATAATCTAGATCACATCGCCATGTGATTTAACATCAATAGTTCACATCACCATGTGATTAACACCCATAGTTCACATCGTCATGTGACCAATACCCAAAGGGTTTACTAGAGTCAGCAATCTAGTTCACATCGCCATGTGATTAACACCCAAAGAGTACAAAGGTGTGATCATGTTTTGCTTGTGAGAGAAGTTTAGTCAACGGGTCTGCCAAATTCAGATCCGTATGTATTTTGCAAATTTCTATGTCAACAATGCTCGCGCGGAGCTACTCTAGCTAATGGCTCCCACTATCAATATGTATCCAGATTGAGATTTAGAGTCATCCGGATCAGTGCCAAAACTTGCATCGACGTAACCCTTTACGATGAACTTTTTTTCACCTCCATAACCGAGAAACATATCCTTATTCCACTAAGGATAATTTTGACCAATGTCAAGTGATCTACTCCTAGATCACTATTGTACTCCCTTGCCAAACTCAGGGCAGGGTATACAATAGGTCTGGTACATAGCATGGCATACTTTATAGAACCTATAGCTGAGGCATATGGAATGACTTTCATTCTCTCTCTATCTTCTGTCGTGGTCGGGTTTTGAGTCTTACTCAACTTCACACCTTGCAACACAGGCAAGAACTCTTTCTTTGACTGTTCCATTTTGAACTACTTCAAAAACTTGTCAAGGTATGTACTCATTGATAAACTTTATCAAGCGTCTTGATCTATCTCTATAGATCTTGATGCTCAATATGTAAGCAGCTTCACCGATGTCTTTCTTTGAAAAACTCCTTTTAAACACTCCTTTATGCTTTACAGAAAATTCTACTTCATTTCCGATCGACAATATGTCATTCACATATACTTATCAGAAAGGTTGTAGTGCTCCCACTCACTTTCTTGTAAATACAGGCTTCACCACAAGTCTGTATAAAACTATATGCTTTGATCAACTCATCAAAGTGTATATTCCAACTCCAAGATGCTCGCACCAGTCCATAGATGGATTGCTGGAGCTTGCATATTTTGTTAGCACCTTTAGGATCGACAAAACCTTCTGGTTGCATCATATACAACTCTTGTTTAAGAAATCCATTAAGGAATGTAGTTTTGACATCCATTTTCCAGATTTCATAAAATGTGGCAATTTGCTAACATGATTCAGACAGACTTAAGCATCGCTACGAGTGAGAAAATCTCATCGTAGTCAACACCTTGAACTTTGGCAAAAACCTTTTTCGACAAGTCTAGCTTTGTAAATAGTAACACTACTATCAGCGTCCGTCTTCCTCTTGAAATCCATTTATTCTCTATGGCTTGCCGATCATCGGGCAAGTCAACCAAAGTCCACACTTTGTTCTCATACATGGATCCCATCTCAGATTTCATGGCCTCAAGCCATTTTGCGGAATCTGGGCTCACCATCGCTTCTTCATAGTTCGTAGGTTCGTCATGGTCTAGTAACATAACCTCCAAAACAGGATTATCATACCACTCTGGTGCGGATCTTACTCTGATTGACCTACGAGGTTCAGTAACAACTTGATCTGAAGTTTCATGATCATCATCATTAACTTCCTCACTAATTGTTGTAGACGTCCACGAGAACCGATTCTTTGTGATGAACTATTTTCCAATAAGGGAGCAGGTACTGTTACCTCATCAAGTTCTACTTTCCTCCCACTCACTTCTTTCGAGAGAAACTCCTTCTCTAGAAAGGATCCATTCTTGGCAACGAATGTCTTGCATTTGGATCTGTGATAGAAGGTGTACCCAACAGCTTGCTTTGGGTATCCTATGAAGACACATTTCTACGATTTGGGTTCGAGCTTATCAGGTTGAAGCTTTTTCACATAAGCATCGCAGCCCCAAACTTTAAGAAATGACAACTTCGGTTTCTTGCCAAACCACAGTTTATAAGGCGTCGTCTCAACGGATTTTGATGGTGCCCTATTTAACGTGAATGCGGCCATCTCTAAAGTATAACCCCAAAACGATAGCGGTAAATCAGTAAGAGACATCATAGATAGCGCCATATCTAGTAAAGTACGATTATGACATTCGGACACACCATTACGCTGTGGTGTTCCGGGTGGTGTGAGTTGTGAAACTATTCCACATTGTTTCAAATGTAGACCAAACTCGTAACTCAAATATTCTCCTCCACGATCTGATCGCTTTATTTTCTTATTACGATGATTTTCAACTTCACTCTGAAATTCTTTGAACTTTCCAAATGTTTCAGACTTATGTTTCATTAAGTAGATATAAACAAATCTGCTAAAATCATCTGTGAAGGTGAGAAAATAACGATATCCGCCATGAGCCTCAACATTCATTGGACCACATACATCAAGATGCATGATCTCCAACAAATCAGTTGCTCGCTCCATAGTTCCGGAGAACGGCGTTTTAGTCATCTTGCCCATGAGGCATGGTTCGCAAGTACCAAGTGATTCCAAAAGTCCATCAGTATGGAGTTTCTTCATGCGCTTTACACCAATATGACTCAAATGGCAGTGCCACAAATAAGTTGCACTATCATTATCAACTCTGCATCTTTTGGCTTCATCATTATGAATATGTGTATCACCACTATCGAGATTCATCAAAAATAGACCACTCTTCAAGGGTGCATGACCATAAAAAATATTACTCATATAAATAGAACAACCATTATTCTCAGATTTAAATGAATAACCGTCTCGCATCAAACAAGATCCAGATATAATGTTCATGCTCAACACTGGCACCAAATAACAATTATTTAGGTCTAAACAAATCCCGAAGGTAGATGTAGAGGTAGCGTGCCGACGGCGATCACATCGACTTTGGAACCATTTCCCACGCGCATCGTCACCTCGTCCTTAGCCAGTGTTCCCTTAATCCGTAGTCCCTGTTTTGAGTTGCAAATATTAGCAAATGTAACCGATCAAATACCCAGGTGCTACTGCGAGCTCCAGTAAGGTACACATCAATAACATGTATATCACATATACCTTTGTTCAACTTGCCATCCTTCTTATCCACCAAATACTTGGGGCAGTTCCGCTTCCGGTGACGATGCTTGCGGTAGAAGCACTTTCGATGTCGGGCTTAGGTCCAGACTTGGGTTTCTTCTCTTGAGCAGCAACTTGTTTGCTATTCTTCTTGAAGTTCCCCTTCTTCTTACCTTTGCCCTTTTTCTTGAAACTGGTGGTCTTATTGACCATCAACACTTGATGCTCCTTCTTTATTTCTACCTCCGCAGCTTTTAGCATTGCGAAGAGCTCGGGAATCGTCTTATCCATCCCTTGCATGTTATAGTTCATCACGAAGCTCTTGTAGCTTGGTGGCAGTGATTGAAGAATTCAGTCAATGATGCTATCATCTGGAAGATTAACTCCCAGTTGAATCAAGTGATTGTTATACCCAGACATTCTGAGTATATGCTCACCGACGTAACTATTCTCCTCCATCTTGCAGCTGTAGAACTTATTGGAGACTTCATATCTCTCAATCCGGGCATTTTCTTGAAATATTAACTTCAACTCTGGAACATCTCATATGCTCCATGACGTTCAAAACATCGTTGAAGTCCCGGTTCTAAGCCGTAAAGCATGGCACACTGAACTATCGAGTAGTCATCAGCTTTGCTCTGCCAGACGTTCATAACATCTGGTGTTGCTCCTGTAGCAGGTTTGGCACCTAGCGGTGCTTCCAGGACGTAATTCTTCTGTGCAGCAATGAGGATAATCCTCAAGTTACGGACCCAGTCCGTGTAATTGCTACCATCATCTTTCAACTTTTCTTTCTCAAGGAACGCATTAATTCAACGGAACAACAGGACGAGCCATCTATCTACAACAAACATAGACATGCAAAATACTATCAGGTACTAAGTTCATGATAAATTTAAGTTTAATTAATCATATTACTTAAGAACTCCCACTTAGATAGACATACCTCTAATCATCTAAGTGATCACGTGATCCAAATCAACTAAACCATAACCGATCATCACGTGAAATGGAGTAGTTTTCAATGGTGAACATCACTATGTTGATCATATCTACTATATGATTCACGCTCGACCTTTCGGTCTCAGTGTTCCGAGGCCATATCTGCATATGCTAGGATCGTCAAGTTTAACCTGAGTATTCTGCGTGTGCAAAACTGGCTTGCACCCGTTGTAGATGGACGTAGAGCTTATCACACCTGATCATCACGTGGTGTCTGGGCACGACGAACTTTGGCAACAGTGCATACTCAGGGAGAACACTTTTATCTTGAAATTTAGTGAGAGATCATCTTATAATGCTACCATCAATCAAAGAAAAATAAGATGCATAAAAGGTAAACATCACATGCAATCAATATAAGTGATATGATATGGCCATCATCATCTTGTGCTTGTGATCTCCATCTCCGAAGCACCGTCATGATCACCATCGTCACCGGCGTGACACCTTGATCTCCATCGTAGCATCGTTGTCGTCTCGCCAACTATTGCTTCTACGACTATCGCTACCGCTTAGTGATAAAGTAAAGTAATTACAGGGCGATTGCATTGCATACATTAAAGCGACAACCATATGGCTCCTGCCAGTTGCTGATAACTCGGTTACAAAACATGATCATCTCATACAATAAAATATAGCATCATGCCTAACCATATCACATCACAACATGCCCTGCAAAAACAAGTTAGACGCCCTCTACTTTGTTGTTGCAAGTTTTACGTGGCTGCTACGGGCTGAGCAAGAACCGTTCTTACCTACGCATCAAAACCACAACGATAGTTCGTCAAGTTAGTGTTGTTTTAACCTTCTCAAGGACCGGGCGTAGCCACACTCGGTTCAACTAAAGTTGGAGAAACTAACACCCGCCAGCCACCTGTGTGCAAAGCACGTCGGTAGAACCAGTCTCGCGTAAGCGTACGCGTAATGTCGGTCCGGGCCGCTTCATCCAACAATACCGCCGAACCAAAGTGTGACATGCTGGTAAGTAGTATGACTTGTATCGCCCACAACTCACTTGTGTTCTACTCGTGCATATAACATCAACGCATAAAACCTGGCTCGGATGCCACTGTTGGGGAACGTAGTAATTTCAAAAAAATTCCTACGCACACGCAAGATCATGGTGATGCATAGCAACGAGAGGGGAGAGTGTGTCCACGTACCCTCGTAGACCGAAAGAAGAAGCGTTAGCACAATGCAGTTGATGTAGTCTTACGTCTTCACAATCCGACCGATCAAGTACCGAACGCACGGCACCTCCGAGTTCTGCACATGTTCAACTCGATGACGTCCCTCGAACTCCGATCCAGCCGAGCTTTGAGGGAGAGTTCCGTCAGCACGACGGCGTGGTGACGATGATGATGTTCTACCGGCGTAGGGCTTCGCCTAAGCACCGCTACAGTATTATTGAGGTGGACTATGGTGGAGAGGGGCACCACACATGGCTAAAAGATCCAAGAGATCAATTGTTGTGTCTATGGGGTGCCCCTCTCCTCCGTATAAAGGGGCGTGGAGAGGGTTGGCCAAGGGGAGGAGGCACGCCCAAGGGGGGAGTCCTACTCCCACCGGGAGTAGGACTAGTGGGAGTAGGACTCCTCCTTTTCCTATTCGGAGAGGGAGAGGGAAGGAAGAGGAAGGAGGGAGGAAGGAAAGGGGGGCCGGCCCCCCTCCCAATTAGGATTGGGCTTGGGGGGCGCCCCCTCCCTTGCTCCTTTCCCCGCCTTTCCACTAAAGCCCATTAAGGCCCATATACCTCCCGAGGGGTTACGATAACGTCCCGGTGCTCCGGTATTATCCCGATCTCACCCGGAACCATTCCGGTATCCAAATATAGTCGTCCAATATATTGATCTTTATGTCTCGACCATTTCGAGACTCCTCGTCATGTCTGTGATCACGAACTACCTTCAGTACATCAAAACACATAACCTCATAATATAACCGTCATCAGAATTTAAGCATGCGGACCCTACGGGTTCGAGAACTATGTAGACATGACCAAGAAACATCTCCGGTCAATAACCAATAGCGGAACCTGGATGCTCATATTGGCTCCCACATATTCTACGAAGATCTTTATCGGTCAAACCGCATAAGAACATACGTTGTTCCCTTTGTCATCGGTATGTTACTTGCCGAGATTCGATCGTCGGTATCTCAATACCTAGTTCAATATCGTTACGCAAGTCTCTTTACTCATTCCGTAATACATCATCCCGCAACTAACTCATTAGTTGCAATGCTTGCAAGGCTTAAGTGATGTGCATTACCGAGTGGGCCCAGAGATACCTCTCCGACAATCGGAGTGACAAATCCTAATCTCAAAATACGCCAACCCAACAAGTACCTTCGGAGACACCAGAGAGCACCTTTATAATCACCCGATTACGTTGTGACGTTTGGTAGCACACAAAGTGTTCCTCCGATGAACGGGAGTTGCATAATCTCATAGTCATAGGAACATTTATAAGTCATGAAGAAAGCAATAGCAACATACTAAACGATCAAGTGCTAAGCTAACGGAATGGGTCAAGTCAATCACATAATTCTCCTAATGATGTGATCCCGTTAATGAAATGACAACTCTTTGTCTGTGGCTAGGAAACATAACCATCTTTGATCAACGAGCTAGTCAAGTAGAGGCATACTAGTGACACTCTGTTTGTCTATGTATTCACACATGTATCATGTTTCCGGTTAATACAATTCTAGCATGAAGAATAAACATTTATCATGATATAAGGAAATAAATAATAACTTTATTATTGCCTCTAGGGCATATTTCCTTCATACCGATGCTTTTCAAAAGTTTAGCACTAAATATGGACTTGACTCTGAGATAGTAGCCTCCTTTTGTGAATCATTTGCTACTCATGTTTATCTCCCTAAGGAGAAGTGGTTCAAATATCACCAACCTATTAAATAAGAAATTAAAGAACCGGTACCAATTAAAGAGGAATCCATACTTTATAATGTTGATCCAGTTGTTCCTACTGCTTATATTGAGAAACCACCTTTCCCTATTAGGATAAAGGAACATGCTAAAGTTTCAACAGTTGTTAACAAAAGTTATATTAGAACACCTAAACCTGATGAACAAATTAAAGTAGAACCTAGTGTTTCTATGATTAAGGATCTCCTAGAAGAAAACGTAGATGGGCATGTTATTTACTTCTGTGAAGAAGCTGCTAGAATTGCCAAACCTGATAAAAATGATAATCATAGACCTGTTATTGGCATGCATGTTGTCTCGGTTAAAATAGGAGATCACTGTTATCATGGTCTATGTGACATAGGTGCTAGCGTAAGTGCTATTCCTTACACCTTATATCAAGAAATTATGAATGACATAGCAGCCGCAGATATAGAAGACATAGATGTTACTATTAAACTTGCTAATAGAGACACTATATCACCAATGGGGATTGTTAGAGATGTTGAAGTCTTGTGTGGGAAAATAAAATACCCTACTGATTTCCTTGTTCTTGGTTCCCCACAAGATGAATTTTGTCCCATTATCTTTGGTAGACCTTTCTTAAACACCGTTAATGCTAAAATAGATTGTGAGAAACAAACTGTTGGTGTTAGATTGTGAGAAGATATATCCTGTTATTATTAGTGCTAACCTTTCAGAACATGAAGAAGAAAGATTATTGAAAGTTCTAAGGAAACACCGAGCTGATATTGGATATACTCTTGATGATTTAAAAGGCATTAGTCCCACTCTATGTCAGCATAAGATTAATATGGAACCTGATCCTAAACCCGTTGTTGATCACCAACGTCGGTTAAATCTGAAAATGAAGGAAGTGGTAAGAACGGAAATCTTAAAACTCCTGGAAGCAGGTATAATCTATCCTATAGCTGATAGTAGATGGGTAAGTCCTGTTCATTGTGTTCCTAAGAAAGCAGGTATCACTGTTGTTCCTAATGATAAGAGTGAAATTATTCCACAAAGAATTGTTATAGGCTATAGAATGGTAATTGATTTCAACAAATTAAATAAAGCAACTAGAAAATATCATTACCCTTTATCTTTTATTATCAAATGTTAGAAAGATTACCTAAGCACACACAATTTTGTTTCCTTGATGGATATTCTAGTTTTTCACAAATACCTGTTTCTCAACCTGATCAAGAAAAGACCACTTTTACTTGTCCCTTTGGAACTTATGCTTATAGACGTATGCCTTTTGGTTTATGCAATGCACCTGCTACCTTTCAAAGATGTATGACTGCTATATTCTCTGATTTCTGTGAAAAGATTGTAGAGGTTTTCATGGATGACTTTTCTGTTTATGAGAAGTCTTTTGATGACTTTTTAAGCAATCTTGATCGAGTTTTGCAGAGATGTGAACAAACAAATCTTGTCTTGAATTGGGAGAATTGTCACTTTATGGTTAAAGAAGGTATTGTCTTGGGTCATAAAATTTCTGAAAGAGATACTGAAGTGGACAAAGCTAATGTTCATGCAATTGAGAAAACGCCATGTCCTAAAGATATCAAAGGTATTCTTAGTTTCCTAGGTCATGCTGGTTTCTATAGGATATTTATCAAAGACTTCTCTAAAATTTCTAGGCCTCTTACAAACCTTTTGCAAAAGGATGTTTTGTAGCTACCCGACCCAAATGGATCAAGTCTCTGTGCTTAAGTGTCATCCCTGGATCGGTACGCTGATACACACAGTACTCGAGGATTTATAACAGAGGTAAATCACATGTATAAAGTAACGTAAATACTATTACCTCAATCCACATAGCGGAAGTAACAACAAAGTTGTGGAGTTCCCAACAACTCCAACGGCAAAGTTGAGTGTAGACATCGTAACCCTAACGTATCACTTACTTGTCGTAAGAATTCCTACAACATGAGACGTTGCAGCCATGTAGGTCAGTACATTGAATGTACTGGGAAATTCACACCATAGAGCAATGATGAATAATAGCTATCACAACATGCATATTTGGCTGGTGGAGGCTCTAAGTTTAATTTTTGCACAAAGCCAATTTTTTCCTACAACAAAGGAATAAGTTTTATTTTTTTCTACCAAGATGATGCCATTATTGAGAAGGTTCCTCCAACTCAAACCCCAAATTATTGACAAACCCAACAAATTCATTTAGTAAAGTGATGATATCAACCAATAATTCAAATACCAGATACTCAAGATGTCCATAACCGGGGACACGGCTAATCATGATTAGTTTGTACACTCTGCAGAGGTTGGCGCACTTTTCCCCACAAGACTCGATGTCCTCCGTTGAATTTCTCGCACTACATGATGTTTGAGAAACGGATGATCGAGACACAGTCTTTCCAAAGCATTAACTCTTATTCTGGGTAGACAGTACAACCTACTTTCCCCTACATCTGCTAGCCTACCACTGAAAAAGGTCACACAACATACTCAACTATGCCAGAGCGCATAATGGCTTATGGCTGCACACGGAAGTTTCTACCATGAATAATCTTATGATCCCTTTGAGCCTGGGTGGCATTCCACAGGGTAATTGTGACGCCCCCGATTCAATCGTACACTAATCATGCACGCAAATGTGTACGATCAAGATCAGGGACTCACGGGAAGATATCACAACACAACTCTAAAACATAAATAAGTCATACAAGCATCATAATACAAGCCGAGGGCCTCGAGGGCTCGAATACAAGTGCTCGATCATAGACGAAGTCGTGAAGCAACAATATCTGAGTACGAGACATAAGTTAAACAAGTTGCCATAAGATGGCTAGCACAAAGCGGATACATATCGAAGAGGCGCAGGCCTCACCTGGGATCCTCCTAACTACTCCTGGTCGTCGTCCGGGCTGCACGTAGTAGTAAGGCGCCTCCATGTAGTAGTAGTCGCCATCGACGGTGGCGTCGCTCCTGGGCTCCATCGTCTGCAGTCGCGACAACCCGGGTAAAGAAAGGGGAAAAGGGGGAACAAGGCAACCGTGAGTACTCATCCAAAGTACTGCAAGCAAGGAGCTACACTACATATGCATGGATATATGTGTAAAGGGCCATATCGGTGGACTGAACTGCAGAATGCTAGAATAAGAGGTGGATATCTAATCACATCGAAGACTATGCTTCCGCAGCCTCCGTCTTGCAACATGTAGAAGAGAGCGGTGAAGTCCTCCAAGTAGCATCACATAGCATAATCCTACCGGCGATCCTCTCCTCGTAGCCTCATAGAGAGCGACCACCGGGTTGTATCTAGCACTTGGAAGGGTGTGTTTTATTAAGTATCTGGTTCTAGTTGTCATAAGGTCAAGGTATAACTCCAAGTCGTCACTGCTATCAAGATCACGGCTATTCGAATAGATTAACTTCCCTGTAGGGGTGCACCACATAACCCAACACACTTGATCCCATTTGGCCGGACACACTTTTCTGGGTCATGCCCGGCCGCAGAAGATCAACAGGTCGCAGCCCCACCTAGGCACAACAAAGAGGCCAGCACGCCGGTCTAAACCTAAGCGCCACGAAGTGCAGGCCCATCGCCTTAGCACACCTGCGTTGTGTACACGGCGGAAGCGTAACTAGCCCCTTAATACAAGAGCAGGCCTACGTTCCAATCCGGTAGCGCGCCGATCGGCCGGCGTCACGAAGTGCCGGTGATACCACGACGCCGAGTGCCCATATCTTTCCCACGTAGTTGGTTAGTGCGTATAGACCAAATGGCCAGACTCAGATCAAATACCAAGATCTCGTTAAGCGTGTTAAGTATCCGCGAACGCCGAAAAGGGCCAGGCCCACCTCTCTGCTAGGCGGTCTCAACCTGCCCTGTCGCTCCGCCATAAAGATCCAGCCAGAGGGCCGTCGGGACAAAGGTCCTTTCAGCCCCCAATCCGTGAATCACTCATGGTGCTCCACAAGCCGACCCGACTTTAGTCACCACATGTATCATGTATAAAGTATATAGTATATACCGTGATCACCTCCCTAGTGATCACAGCCCGATAGTATAGCATGGCGCAGACGGACAAGAATGTAGGGCCACCGATGAAACACTAGCATCCTATACTAAGCATATAGGATTACGGTGTAAAGGTAACAACAAGAGTAGCAAGGACAAAGTATGCATCGTGATAGGATTAACGAAAAGCGAGAACATGCTACACTACTCTAATGCAAGCAGTATAGAGTAGAATAGGCGATATCTGGTGATCAAGGGGGGGGGGCTTTCCTGGTTGCTCTGGCAAGAGAGAGGGGTCGTCAACTCCGTAGTCGAACTGGGCAGCAGCAGCGTCGGTCTCGGTGTCTAGCGGAAGAAGAGGGGGAAGAAACTGTCAGGACCCCGATGACAAATCACATCGACCTAGCCGGTAACACCTCATATCACTTTGCGGCCTCACGCACGATATTCCCACGGGTGTCGCCTTACCATGGCCCGGGACCGTTTGCGTCTTTTGGCTCACGTATATGACAGTGTCGCTAGCATCCATATGATAAAGAACCCGGGCCGACATGGCTAGTCGTGAACCCAAAGCGGCACTAACCTATGGGGACAGGCATACATGAATCACATCGAGCATGTCGGTCATCAACGTATAGATTCGGGCTGTAACCTTTGGGCTATGAGGACTCCGGTGAACCGGGCATGTAGCGAGCTAAGCGGGACTCGAATAACACCGCGACATTTCCCGAAGGACGTACATAGGAACGATGTGAAACACATGCCGGCCAGTCAAGTGTCCAAGCAGTAGTCTTTGGGCTAGCAGGACTCCGGTGAACCGGCTATGGCGGACTACTATCACTCGGAAGCACGAGACTACATTTCCCCATATGAGAGGCTGCCAAGGATAAACAACTAGTTTGTCGGATCCCACTCATATCAAGCATTTCAATCATACACGCAATATGCCCGATATGAATAAATACAACAAGGCATCACAACAAAACTCTACAACTCAAGGTACTTTATTTAGAAGGCTCCGAGGAGCCATACATAACATATCCATACAGATAGGAGTCACATGATCCAACACTCAAGTCATACAACATACAAGCACATGCGGAAGCAAACTAGTCTGAGTACAGACTTTAAAAAGAAAGAAGGTTTGTTGAAGCCTTTCTATCTACAGTGGTCCTTCACAAGCCTTGGATCACCACCTGGGTGGCTAGTTCACTCGTCGATGTCAAGGTCTACATAGAACCCATCGGAAGGGGCAGTGTTGTCGTCTGAAAAACATTAATTAAGCAAACATGAGTACGGAGGTACTCAAAGAAGTCTTACCACGTAATCCTATCATACATGCACATTCTCAAGAAGGTGGTGGAGTTATTTGCAGCAAGCCAGCTTTGACTCTTGGCTAAGCTATCCTACGTGACACCACTTGAAAAGCATTTGTCGCACACGAGTCCACTAATCACCATCACAATACTTCACCGTCATCCCACGAGAGGGCCATCCGCGATACTCACACTTATCTTGAGGCTTTTAGTAGTATCCATTTACTTGTCTATGAACTGATATAGGTAACCCAGAAGTCCTTCTCCGTGGACACGGCTATTCGAATAGATCATAATAACCTGCAGGGTGTACTTCTTCACACACGCTCTCACCACTTACCGTTTACACGACATGTACTCGGAAACCTTCAAGCGGAAGCCCAACGTGGGTGTTGGCCACAGCCTACCTAAACACACAAGTCCCAAGTCCAGGTTTATCGCCTATTCGGGTTCCATCCGCAGGGAGTCCGGCCGAGGTTTCCCATACGGCCCCGAACGATGTGTACAGGGTTCCCGAGACACCAAGCAGGCGAAACGGTACACGGGCCACGGTGCCTACCGCAACACAACCCACCCCTACGGTCAGCGTTGCGTCGGCCCCAAAGATGCTACAAACACCGTAAACTACTTGCAACTACCGGATGAGGACAAGAGTGGTTAAGAAGCCGAGAGGGTCAATTAAGGATCCCAATGCGTGGTAGTAACTGTTTCATGGATCACAAACACAGATCTCAGTTCTTAGGGACGGCTTCAATGAAACAACCCACCATGTACTCCTACATGGCCTCTCATCGATACCTTTACCAAAAGCGTGTTCAACACTTTCACTCTCGAACCCGACACAACCTTTCACTCCAGTTCATCATCCCGATGAGCAGACTGACACAACTCTAAGCATAGCAAGCATAATATGGTAGGAAACACAAACATGGCTCAATCAAATCCTACACATACTAGTGGGTTTCATCTAGTTACTGTGGCAATGACAGGTCATGCAAAGGAAGTGGGTTCAACTACCGCATCACAGAACAGTTTGAATCGCGTTGTCTTAATGCAAGAAACAAGAGCGTAAGCGAGAACATGGGTTTGTATCGGAATGATCAATGGGTTGCTTGCACGATGGAGTGGTGGTAGGATCTTGCCCTTGAGACGGATAGTCGGGATTATCCTCGAGGCGTAACCTATCACGAAAGACATACCGAAAATAAACACACATGGCAATATGCAACAATATGATGCATGCTATGACATGGCAATATGGATGTGTATTGGCCTAATGCAAGCTGAAACAAAAAGGGATGAACTCATTTGAATCAAAGATTCAAATGCTAGCTCATTTAAAATGGTCCTAAACGTGTAATATCTTATCCTGCTTAAACAGCAAGTTTAACTTGTTTTATCATGCATGAAACCTGTACCAATGGATAGAATGGATTTTTCTGGTCATTTTTCATATATAGATCTTTGCATTTGGAGTTACAGATTAAAAGTTATGAATATTTGAAGTTTGAACTATATTCTGGAATTTCCTATATTAGAATAAATCCGAATTGATTTATTGCATCAGCCATGCGTCAGCATGACGTCAGGGTCAACGGAGGCGTCCAGGTCAAACCTGACTGTGGGTCCAGGTTGTCAGGGTAATTAGCTTAACTAAAATATTGATTAAAACTAATCCTAATTAGTTAGCAGGGCTGGGCCCCACCTGTCATTGACTCATCGAGTCAACCAGGCCCACCGTGGTCAAAGTCCACGCCGGCTGCAGCGTCTAGCCGCCGGCGAGCCCGACGCGGCGGCGGAAGTGAGTTTGGCCATTCCGGCGACCAAACGAGCCGCGGAGGGTGGCTACGGGTAGCTGAGGTTGAGCCGCAGCTCTGGGTGGAGTGGGTTGGGGTCGGGCAGCCGAATCGGTGCCAGCGGCGACGACCTAGGCGGCCGCCGGAGTTCGGCCGACGGCGAACTCGAGGCGAGAGGGGTCGGAGAGGTGCGGGGAGTGCTTGATTCGACGCTACGGAGGGGGGTGAGTATGTTAGACACCAATTGGTGTCCGGAGGTGACCGGAGCACGTCGACCTTGAGCTCCGTGGCGGTGAGTGCGTTGAGCTCCGGAGGTCACTACACAGCTCGGGAGCAAGAAAGGAAGGAGGGAGATGGCTAGGCTCACAGGGAACTCGGGGAGCACTCGGTGCAGTCGGGGACGGGCCGGAGCGGGCGACGGCGTTGAAGGGATCTCCAGCTGACGGTGGACTCGGGCGAAGTCGGTGCAGTCGACTCGGGCTACTCGAGCACGCTGGGCTCAGCTAGCTCGGCGTAGTTAAGCGGCGGAGCTCCTGGACACGGTGAGGAGGAGCACGGACGGCGGGGAGCACGTCTCTGGCGATGGTCTGTGGCCAGTGGCGTCGGCCATGGCGAAGTCTGAGAGAGAGGAGCCGGAGGAGCGGAGGTGTCCGGGGTTCGGGGAGAGAGGAGGACGGTCCACGTCGCGGCTGGGCGAGGAGCGGCGGCGACCAGGTGCGTGGCACCCATGCGGTGCTCGCCGCCACGAGCACTGGCTACTGCTTGGCGAGCCAAGCGGCCATTGGCCTTGTTCTTGGGCTGGGCCGGCAGGTGGGCCGGGTAGGTGGCGCCAGGTAAGTGTTTCCTTCCTGTTTTTCTTTTTCTATTTTTCTGCAACTTTGTGGAGTTTTTAAAAATAC
Organism: Aegilops bicornis; assembly: GCA_021605145.1. Classification (NCBI taxonomy): domain Eukaryota; kingdom Viridiplantae; phylum Streptophyta; class Magnoliopsida; order Poales; family Poaceae; genus Aegilops; species Aegilops bicornis. Next base: position 509,223,038 of record CM038672.1, read on the forward strand.
TAAAACAGTTCCAAAATTCACCAAACTGCTCCTGGTCCATTGTTGGAATATTTCCAACATGAAACATTTCTGTTTGGGAATATTTGGACATTTGTAATATTTTATATAATTTGAAATGCTCAAACTCAAATACTTATGATTTAATTCAAAGACCTTTGGATGACCTAGAAAATGGTGCACCACTTTTGGCAGAGGCTCTGAACCAAAGCAAAAATGATGAACATTTTGAAGGGCATTTCAGGTTCATTGAAATAATTTTTAGTAAACCCTAGTTGAATTAAGAGGGGTTCCGGGTTTCTGTCTTCCCCATTTCAAATTCAAATGAAATTTAAACATGATGCACACACTAATGCATGGTCTAACCGGGATGTGACAACTCACCCCACTCAAAAGAATCTCGTCCCGAGATTTAGGATCTGTTGTGAAAAAGGTGGGATACTCTAGTCGAAGACGATCCTCCCTTTCCCAAGTTGCTTCTTGCTCGGAATGGTTTGACCATTGAACCTTTAGAATACGAACGGGATATTCTGACGTCGAGTGGTACGCTCGGCTTGATCAAGAATACAAACGGGATATTCTCGATAGGTGAGGTTATCTTGGAGATCAAGCGTTTCGTGGTCCACTCCACGGATAGGATCCGAGAAGCAACGCCTGAGTTGGGAAACATGGAAGACATCATGGACTCTGGAAAGATGCGGAGGTAGTTCCAATTGGTAGGCAACTTCTCCTCGTTTGGCAAGAATGCGAAAGGGTCCAATGTAACGAGGAGCCAACTTGCCTTTGATACCGAATCGATGGGTTCCCTTCAAAGGAGTAACCCGAAGGTAAGCCTTCTCGCCAATTTCATAAGCCATAGGCTTATGCTTGCGGACATATTGGCTCTTTTGACGAGATTGGGCTGTTTTCAATTTCTCACGAATAACGCGAACTCGCTCTTACGCTTCCCCGAATCATATCCGCCAAAGAGTTGTCTCTCCCGGTTTCGACCCGATTAAGAGGCGTTCGACATTTCCGTCCATAAAGAACTTCGAAAGGAGCTTTGCCCAAGCTAGCTTGATAGCTATTGTTATAAGCGAACTCGGCGAATGGAAGGCATTTCTCCCAATTCATGCCGAAAGAGATGACAGAAGCTCGAAGCATATCCTCTAGGATTTGATTGACTCGTTCTACTTGACCACTTGATTGAGGATGGAATGCGGTGCTAAAAGAGAGACGAGTTCCCATAGCATTTTGAAAACTTTCCCAAAATCGAGAGGTAAAGAGACTTCCACGGTCTGAGTTAATCTCTAATGGAACACCATGAAGAGACACTATTCGAGAGATGTACAAATCAGCTAGCTGGCTAGCGGTTATACTCTCACGAACGGGTAGGAAGTGGGCTACTTTGGAAAGACGATCGATGACAACGAAGATAGCATTATTCCCTCTCTTGGTCCTGGGAAACCCGGTAATGAAATCCATACTGATTTTATCCCATTTCCATTCAGGAATTTCCAAAGGTTGAAGGGTACCAGCAGGCTGTTGATGCTCTGCCTTAACTCGACGACAGACGTCGCAATTAGCAATGTCTTGGCGATTTCTCTCTTCATCCTAGTCCACCAAAACCTCTGGCGTAGGTCTTGATACATTTTAGTACTACGGGATGAATGGTGAGAGGAGAGTCATGAGCTTCCTTAAGGATCAGTTGTCAGTAGCTGTTGTTTCTTAGGAACCACCAAGCGGTTCTCAAAGAAGACAACACCTCGTTCATCTATGGAGAAACACTTAGCAGCTCCGCTAGCAATGTTCTCCTTGATCCGAGATATTCCTCTATCATACCGCTGAGCAGCTATGATTCGATCCGTAAGGTTAGGTTTCGCCACCAAGGTGGAAAGGAATCCTCGAGGAACAATGTGAAGATTAAGCTTACGAAATTCCTCGTGGAGAAATGGTTGACTTTGTTGTAACATCAGATTGTTAAAATAAGATTTGCAACTAAGTGTGTCAGCCAGGACATTGGCTTTGCACAGGGTGTAAGATATTCCTAAGTCGTAATCTGTAATCAACTTCGACCCAACGTCTTTGCCTCGAGATTCAAATCCGGTTGGGTGAAGATATATTTTAGGCTTTGGTGATCGGTGTAAATTTATAGCGATTACCAAGAAGGTAATGTCGCCGAGTTTTGAGTGCATGAACCACTTCTTTGCAAGCTCTAGATCGTGTGTGGGATAATTATCCTCATGTGGGCCTTGGCCCAGCCGAAGCGTGAGGCAATCACATGGCGATCTTGCATGAGTATGCAACCTAGTCCTTGTCGCGAGGCGCCGTAATAGATAATAAAGTCCTTAGAAAAATCTAGTGGAACAAATGCGGAGCGGATGTCGAGGTCTTTTCAGTTCCTGAAAGCTGAACTCGCACTGTGGTGTCCATTCGAACTTCTTATCTTTCTTGAGGAGTTCGGTTAGAGGTTTAGCAACTTTATAGAAATTCTCGACGAATCGACGGCAATAGCTCGCTAAACCGAGAAAACTCCGAACTTGCTTGACCGATTCAGGTGGAGTCCAGTCAAGGATGGCTTGAACTCGCTCGGGATTGACAGCAATGCCCTTACCAGAGATTACATGGCCTAGGTAGGTCACTTCTGGTAGCCAGAATTCACACTTGGAGAATTTGGCATAAAGGCGGTGCTCTCGAAGTTTCATCAATACTAGCCTTAGATGTTCGGCATGTTCTTCCTCATTCTTGGAGTAGATGAGTATATCATCGAGGTATACCATGACGAATTTATCCAAATACTCCATGAAGATTGAGTTCATTAACCGAGAAAAGGTGGCTGGAGCATTGGTTAATCCGAAGGACATGTCGGTGTACTTGTATTGGCCATAACGGGTAACAAAGGCCGTTTTAGGAATGTCCCCGTTCTTGATTTTGATTTGATGGTAGCCCAACCTCAAATCCATCTTGAAAAGATCGAGGATCCAACGAGCTGATCATACAATTCGTTGATCCCGGGAAGCGGATACTTGTTCTTGATAGTGACCAAATTGGACGGTCGGTAATCCACAACCATCCGATCCGTACCATCCTTCTTCTTGACGAAGAGGACGGGCAAGCCCATGGAGATGAACTAGGACGGATGAAACCCTTTTGCAAGGACTCATCGAGTTGCTTCTTAAGTTCGGCTAGTTCTAGGGGTGCCATCTTATAAGGTCTTCTAGAAATTGGGACGGTTCCGGAACAAGATCTATCACGAACTCGACATCCTTGTCGGTGGAACACTGGCAGTTCTTCTGGAAAGACATCCGGAAAATCATGGACTACCGGAATATCTTCGAGGTATGGAAGGGGATTGGCATTTAAGGAGTAAAGCTGGCGCTTGGACACTCGGGTTAAAACATTAACCGTCTTGCCCGAAGGATGAGTGAGTTGAACAGTTCTAGTAGAGCAATCACTCTTAGCATAATGGGCTGACATCCAGTCCATACCCAAGATGATGTTTATGTCCGAGGACTTGAGAGCTATTAGGGAAGCAAGAAAAACTAATCTGTCGACAAGAATTTCATTCCCATGACTTATTCTAGAGGTTTGCCATCTAGAACCGAGGGTCTGAATTTCCATGGAGGTGTGCATGTCACGAGAATGTGGTGTTGTGCAATCGAGCATAGCTCTCGAAATAAATGAATGAGATGCTCGATGTCAAAAAAAGAACGATTCTTGGGATGACAATTAACAAGGAGCATACCGAGAACGACGTTGGGACCCTCATAGGTTTCCTCAGCTGAGACATAGTTGACGTGGCCACGAGCAGTGGCAGCTGGTTTAGCATGGAGCACCTTTCCTGCTGGCTTACAACGGCCAACAGATTTTCCGATCTGACTGGGGTTGTTCTGGGGACACTCGTGGATGTAGTGGCCCGTCTCTCCACATTTGAAGCAAGTTATCATATTGGGGCGTGGGGCAGCATTAGCAGCGGGGCCTCCATAAGTCTTAGGCGAACATATTGCTGGTTGGGGCGAGGCGCCTCAAAGGATGGCCTCGGGGTGAACCCGGGTGGCGAGCAGATGTTGGAATCAAACCCGCGCTTCGAGATCGAGGCGGATGAAGATCCGAGTCACGGATATGCTTGCGTGAAGCTTCAAAATCAGGCCCTTGATTTAGGCATCGATAGCCTTATGGACTAACTTCGGAAAGGAGGTGCACTCATGCAGACGGAGATCACGACGAAGCTCGGGGCTAAGTCCCTTGCGGAACCTTGCATGCTTCTTGGCATCGGTAGAAACTTCTTCGGGAGCATAACGTGCTAATTTCCCAAACTCACGGCCGTAAGTATCCACCGTCACGACCTACCTTGGGTGAAATTGCAGAATTCCTCCCTTTTGCGATCCATGAGACCTTCTCGGGATGTGATGCTCACGGAAAGCGGCACTAAATTCAGCCCAGTAGTAATTTGTCCAACCGGACGCATAGCCTCATAATTCTCCCACCAAAGGCTAGCAGGGCCTTGAGGTGATAGGCGACAAAAGTAACCTTATCACTTCAGCCACGTTAGCGTAACCCGGCTTGTGGTTGATCTTTGCGAAGCCAATCATCCGCCGAGAGGCTCAACGGAATATTTGAACTTCGGTGGATACTGACTTGACGAAGTCATTGAGTGACACCGAATCATTTCTTGGCTGGCGTGCGGTGTTTTGCTCAATCCGCTCCAGTAGGCGATTGGTCTCACGCTTATTGTGTTCTGCTTCCAGCATAACCTCGGCCAAAGATGGCGGTTGAGGCAGATTTGCATTTCCAGCTGCGCTGGCTTCTGCCTGCCCCGGAGCGGCAGGATTGTTGCGGGTGTTGACCATCCGGGGAACAAAACAATGGTTTAAACCAGGATGGCAGAATTTAGCAAGAAAGTGCGGAATGCAATGGATAACACGGAATGCAGAGATGTTCATCAGTATGACATGGTAATATAAAACTGCCATATATATACCAACGGTCATACACACCATTCCTAGTCTAGTACAAGCCCAACGGAGTACAACTATCAGGAAAGGCGTTACATCTCATCGGAAGCATTCCAACTCCTATACATTATTTTTCTACACTTCCGGAATGATACACACTAAGTCATATTCCACAAGTCACGCAGGACGGCGGAAATACAACTATTACAATACTAGGGATACTACTACTACTCAGACAGCTCCGTAGTAGTCCTCATAGAAATCACCACCCAAGCCTGGAAGTGGAACATGATCATCCGGAAACAGACGATCACTGTGGAGCTTGCGGACCAAAGGGCTCGGATGTGGGCGTGGTCCAACAAGCGGCGGCGAGACGAGGTCCACGAGGAGGAGTGATGCCTCCTACCTCACGCCACTCCATAAAGTCCGGCAGACCAGCCCGCACCGGGTACAAGTCCCTCATGTCCATGTATCCGGCTTGCACGGCAGTGCAAACCGAGTCGAGTAGCCAGTGATCGGCCACGGGCATTAAAGAGCTCCATACGCAAGGCCGGTTTTCACGGTCCTTGTCTTCCAAAGATCTCCGTGGTGGTGCGAAGAAGTGAGTTCTCATGGGATGCATCGCTGTACATACCACAGAAGGTAACCATGCGCCCCAGGGAGGGATGCTGGCATGTAGCGGAAATCGGTGTTGCACAGCAAGGCAGTTCTGGCTCGAATAATAGTCATCATTGAATAGGCTGCATCTTGCACGGACATCCCAATAGTGATCCCAAGACCATAAGAACAGTGGAGCGGTTCAGTGGCTCCGGGATAAGATGGATAAATCCTGACCGTGCACAGATATTGGCTTTGATTAAAATCCCTAAACTGCTCCTCGACGGTATATTCAGGATACCATCGGTAACCGGTCTCGACCATCACCGAACCAACATTGCCGTGTGACCACACACATCAATGCAACGGGTCGACGAACCACTTGGTTACGGGGACGGTGGCCATCCGAAAAGCACAGCCACAATGCAAAGACATTAGAATTTCTAGGAAAAATCGGGCAGCATAACATCTGTAAATGCTCAAAAAAACAGATTTGAGACATTCATAATCAGATTGCAAAGCCACACAACAACATCATATCAAGGTTCTGGTTCAACTGGTAGCATACCAAAAATAATAGAAACTGAACTGAGGATGTAACCAACAATCCTATAAGTTACTACGGATTAGTAACACGTGAACTGATAGAGAGAAGAGAGCCTAGTCCTATACCCACGTAGAATGAGAAGAGGATGACTCAGATCAGAGGCATAAGGTAAAGGAGTAAAAAGAGCCTTACGTTCCTCCCACAATCAATTCCCTACATATAACTAAAGTATTTCTAGACTCAACATCGACCGGTTTGGCTTAGCGAACCTCACAGCAGCCCTGCTCTGATGCCAACGCTGTCAGGACCCCGATTCCAAATCACATCGACCTAGCCGGTAACACCTCATATCACTTTGCGGCCTCACGCACGGTATTCCCACGGTGTCGCCTTACCATGGCCCGGGACCGTTTGCGTCTTTTGGCTCACGTATATGACAGTGTCGCTAGCATCCATATGATAAAGAACCCGGGCCGACATGGCTAGTCGTGAACCCAAAGCGGCACTAACCTATGGGGACGGGCATACATGAATCACATCGAGCATGTCGGTCATCAACGTATAGATTCGGGCTGTAGCCTTTGGGCTAACAGGACTCCGGTGAACCGGGCTGTAGCGAGCTAAGCGAGGACTCTGAATAACACGGTAGCGACATTTCCCGAAGGCGACGGACATAGGAACGATGTGAAACACATGCCGCCATCCAAGTGTCCAAGCAGTAGTCTTTGGGCTAGCGGGACTCCGGTGAACCGGGCTGTATCGGACTTCTATCGCTCGGAATCACGAGACTACATTTCCCCTTATGAGAGGCTGCCAAGGATAAACAACTAGTTTGTCGGATCCCACTCATATCAAGCATTTCAATCATACACTCAATATGCCCGATATGAATAAATACAACAACGCATCACAACAAAACTCTACAACTCAAGGTACTTTATTTAGAAGGCTCACGAGGAGCCATACATAACATATCCATACAGATAGGGGTCACATGACCCAACACTCAGAGTCATACAACATACAAGCACATGCGGAAGCAAACTAGTCTGAGTACGTACTTTAGAAAGAAAGAAGGCTTGTTGAAGCCTTTCTATCTACTGATGGTCCTTCACAAGCCTTGGATCACCACACAGGTGGCTAGTTCACTCGTCGATGTCAAGGTCTACATAGAACCCATCGGAAGGGGCGGTGTTGTCGTCTGAAAAACATTAATTAAGCAAACATGAGTACGGAGGTACTCAAGAAGTCTTACCACGTAATCCTATCATACATGCACATTCTCAAGAAGGTGGTGGAGTTATTTGCAACAAGCCAGCTTTGACTCTTGGCTAAGCTATCCTCACGTGACACCACTTGAAAAGCATTTATGCTTTACGAGTCCACTAATCACCATCACAATACTTCACTGTGGATCCTCTCTCGTCATCCCACGAGAGGGCCATCCGCGATACTCACACTTATCTTGAGGCTTTTAGTAGTATCCATTTACTTGTCTATGAACTGATATAGGTAACCCGAAGTCCTTCTCCGTGGACACGGCTATTCGAATAGATCATATTAACCCTGCAGGGTGTACTTCTTCACACACGCTCACCAATTACACGCCATACACGACATGTACTCGGCAACCTTCAAGCGGAAGCCCAACGTGGGTGTCGGCCAGCCTACCTAAACACACAAGTCCCAAGTCCGGGTTTATCGCCTATTCGGGTTCCATCCGCAGGGAGTCCGCCGAGGTTTCCCATACGGCCCCGAACGATGTGTACGGGGTTCCGAGACACCAAGCAGGCGAATCGGTACACCGGGCCCACGATGCCTACCGCAACACAACCCACCCGTGCAGTCAGCGTTGCATGCGCCCCAAGATGTTACAAACACCAGAAACTACTTGCAACTCCCGGACTGAGGACAAGAGTGGTTAAGAAGCCGAGAGGGTCAATTAAGGATCCCAATGTGTGGTAGTAACTGTTTCATGGATCACAAACACAGATCTCAGTTCTTAGGGACGGCTTCAATGAAACAACCCACCATGTACTCCTACATGGCCTCTCATCGATACCTTTACCAAAAGCGTGTTCAACACTTTCACTCTCGAACCCGACACAACCTTTCACTCCAGTTCATCATCCCGATGAGCCGCACGACACAACTCTAAGCATAGCAAGCATAATATGGAAGGAAACACAAACATGGCTCAATCAACTCCTACACATACTAGTGGGTTTCATCTAGTTCTTGTGGCAATGACAGGTCATGCAAAGGAAGTGGGTTCAACTACCGCATGACACAACAGCTTGAATCGCGTTGTCTTAATGCAGTAAAACAAGAGCGAAGCGAGAACATGGGTTTGTATCGGAATGATCAATGGGTTGCTTGCACGATGGAGTGGTGGTAGGATATCGCCTTCGCACGGATAGTCGGGATTATCCTCGGGCGTAACCTATCACGAAAGACATACCGAAAATAAACACACATGGCAATATGCAACAATATGATGCATGCTATGACATGGCAATATGTATGTGTATTGGCCTAATGCAAGCTGAAACAAAAAGGGATGAACTCATTTGAATCAAAGATTCAAATGCTAGCTCATTTAAAATAATCCTAAACGTGTAATATCTTATTCTGCTTAAACAGCAAGGTTAACTTGTTTTATCATGCATGAAACCTGTACCAATGGATAGAATGGATTTTTCTGATCATTTTTCATATATAGATCTTTGCATTTGGAGTTACAGATTAAAAGTTATGAATATTTGAAGTTTGAACTATATTACGAATTTCCTATATTAGAATAAATCCGAATTGATTTATTGCGCCACGCGATGACGTCGTGGTCAACGGAGACGTCCGTGTCAAACCTGACTGTGGGTCCAGGTTGTCGTGGTAATTAAGCTTAACTAAAATATTGATTAAAACTAATCCTAATTAGTTAGCGGTGGTGAGCCCCACCTGTCATTGACTCATCGAGTCAACCAGGCCCACCATGGTCAAAGTCCACGTCACGGCTAGCGCCCAGCCGCCGGGCGAGCGACGCCAGCGGAAGTGAGTTTGGCCATTCCGCGACCAAACGAGCATGAGGGTGGCTATGGGTAGCCGGGTTGAGCCGCAGCTCTTGGTGGAGTGGGTTGGGGTGGGGCAGCGGAATCGGCGCCAGCTGACGACCTAGGCGGGCCGGAGTTCGGCCGAAGGCGAACTCGAGGCTAGAGGGGTCGGAGAGGTGCGGGGAGTGCTTGGTTAGACGCTACGGAGTGTGGTGAGTACGTTAGACACCAAATGGTGGCCGGAGGGTGACCGGGAGCACGTCGGCGACGAGCTCCGCGGCGGTGAGTGCGGTTGAGCTCCGGGAGGTCACTACACAGCTCGGGAGCAAGAAAGGTAGGGAGGGGGAGATGTCTAGGCTCACAGGGAACTCGGGGGAGCACTCGGTGCGGTCGGGGACGGGCCGGAGCGGCGACGGCGTTGAAGGGGATCTCCGGCAACGGTGAACTCGGGCGAAGTCGGTGCGGTCGACTCGGGCTACTCGAGCACGCGGGGCTCAGCTAGCTCGACGTAGTTGTGGACGGCGGAGCTCCTAGACACGGTGAGGAGGAGCACGGACGGCGGGGAGCACGTCTACGTTGATCGTGCGGCGCCGGTGGCGTCGGCCATGGCGGGGGAGTGCGAGAGAGAGGAGCCGGGGAGGAGCGGAGGTGTCCGGGGGGTTCAGGAGAGAGAGGGAGGACGGTCCATATCGCGGCTGGGCGAGGGGAGCGGCGAGGCGGCGACCAGGTGCGTGGCACCCATGCGGTGCTCGCCGCCGAGCACTGGTGCCTGGCCGAAAGCGACTCACTTGGGCGCTTCATGGGGTGGCCGGCAGTGGGCAGTAGGTGGCGCCAGTAAGTGTTTCCTTCCTGTTTTCTTTTTCTATTTTTCTGCTACTTTGTGGAGTTTTTAAAAATACTAAAACAGTTCCAAAATTCACCAAACTGCTCCTGGTCCATTGTTGGAATATTTCCAACATGAAACATTTCTGTTTGGGAATATTTGGACATTTGTAATATTTTATATAATTTGAAATGCTCAAACTCAAATACTTATGATTTAATTCAAAGACCTTTGGATGACCTAGAAAATGGTGCACCACTTTTGGCGAGAGGCTCAACCAAAGCAAAAATGATGAACATTTTGAAGGGCATTTCAGGTTCATTGAAATAATTTTTAGTAAACCCTAGTTGAATTAAGAGGGGTTCTGGGGGTTTCCTGTCTTCCCCATTTCAAATTCAAATGAAATTTAAACATGATGCACACACTAATGCATGGTCTAACTGGGATGTGACAGAAACAATGAATATTTAAGCAAACAGATGCATGACGATGCATGACAAAGCAAAGTGTGATGCTAGGCGTGCCCTAACGCGGTATGTGATGATACCTCTGGGTGAAGGAAACATCCGGGAAAGTATCCCCGGGGTTCCGCGTTTTCGGGCAAAGGAGCCGAAGGGGGAAAGTTGCGAGTTTGATATGTTAGGGGTGTGTGGCGGATGAATGGGCTGCATATCCGGGTTCGTCTCGTCGTTCTGAGCAACTTTCATGTTGAAAATATTTTAATCCGAGTTACGGATTAAAAGATATGATTTTGTAAAGATTTTAATAATTTCTGGAATTTAGTTAATTATTTAATTAATTCGCAAATGATTTAATGACATCAGCATGATGTCATCTTGTCGACAACAGTCAACAAAGTTGGTAGTCAACTGACCGATGGGTCGATTGGGACCCACACTGTCATCTTATTTAGACTTAATTAGGGTTTAGGCTAAACAAACTACTGTTTAATTAAACTAACAGATTAATTAGATTAATTGACTAGGATTAATTAACTTTATTAATTTAGTTAATTAATTAATTATTTAAGTTTATTTTTATTTTTTTAAATCCCTTTTTTTAAACGTTATGTGGGGTGGGGCCCCCTGTCATAGGCACAGGGGGCCTTAACGGGTTTTAGTAGAGGCGACAGTTGTCGCCCGAGCAGAAGTGCGATTCTTGGTAGCCAGTCGCTGGACCAGGCCTTGTGTCTTCTTGGCAACCCAGGCGGAGGGCTCAGTGAGCCACCCGAGCGGCGGATGGAGCCACGGCGAGGTCATGGCCGGAGCCGAAGCCTTGGCCGTGGCCGGGGAGGCGGCATGAGGAGGAGCGCTGGGGCGTCGGCCGTGGCCAAGGCTTGCCGTGGTCTGAGGAGGCGGGCGCAGGGGTGAGCGCCTTGTGGGGAGCAGGGGAAGGAGGCGAGGCGGCGCAAGGCTGGCACAAGACGCTGATGGGCGCGAGCGCTGGCGGGTTAATGGCTTGCCTGTCCGTGGGCTGACGTCAGTGTGACGGCGAGCCAGCTGAGAGGGCGCGACCACGACAGAGAGAGGAGGAAGGGGAGCTCCAGGAGGAGTAGGGCACGGCAGGCGGTGGGCTCAGGGGAGGCTTCAGGGTGATCGACGGGGACGACGCTGGAGCGGAAAGGCAGGCCAAGGGGTAGAACGACGAGGTGGAGGCGGTCGCGTCCCTGACGACAAAGGGACGGGGCAAGGGGCCTGTGCGGCGCGGCTGGCACCGAGGCGACGGACCGCATCGCCGGTGTTCGGGCCAGTAGCCCTCCGGGGCGAGGGAGGTGGCGACCAGTCGGCCGGGGTCAATGAGGAGAGCGGCCAAGCCTGGCTTGCATCACGCGAGGAGAGGAGGCGAGGAGTCAAGCAGGCGGGCGTGATCGCCCGATCCCGATCTGGATCGGGAGTGGGGAGAGGCGAGTGGGGAGGAGTGCGTGGTGGGGGTTAGGGTTTCAGGTTCGTGGGGGGATAAGGAGAAGTGGGGGGAGGCCGGTTGGGCCTGCGGCCATAAAGGGCCGGCCTGCTGGGCCGAAACCCAGTGGAGGTCTTCTCTCTTTTTTTTAATCTAGTTTTAGTTTTCTGTTTTCTTTTTATTTTTTCTCTTTTCTGTTTAATTTCATTTTAAACCATTTAGCCATTTTATAAAAATGTGTTTGCTGCACCATAATTACCCTTGTAATATTTGTCAACCACGAACATTTTTTTAATTTTTGAAAACTTTTATTGTTATCATTAATTTTGAATTTGAATTTTTGGGCGGTTTTGTTCTAACGGCAGTTAGCAGCGATGTCGTGGTGACGTGGCACCATTTCTAGAGGGTTCTTGTAGCTTGATTACCCAAGGCGTCACAATTCTCCTCCACTACAAGAAATCTCGTCCGAGATTTAAGCGAGGAGTAGGAGGGAGAGTCTTGGTAGCGAGAAACCTAACGAGTCTTCTCGGTCTTGGTTGTCCTTTCGAGGAGGTTGATCCCTTTCGTTGATGTCTTCATTTCTCTGCTTCAAATCAGCATGATCAACTCGTCATCCTTTCTTCGGGAACTCCATCGTACTTACGAAAGGATAAGGGGCAGCTCACTACGACATAATGCTTTTGAGGGAAACAATCTGGGGTTAACCCATGAATGAGTATAAGATTATCTCTCGAGTTGAACATATGAAATACATCGAGAGTAAGGTACGAAGGTACAATAAGTGGTTCCAAGCGGATGGATAGTTGCTCGAAGTCTGAACCAGAGTGAGAAAGGGGTTCAGAGTAGCGAGAGTAAGTATTGCGTCTGATACCAGAATAGATCATTAGGACGGTGGCCCGTGAATTACATACGAGGCCACGCGTGAGGAATAACTTTGGGAATAGGGGGTGTACAGGGCAGTCAGGTTTGATCTTGTGGAACTGTGGGTTATGGGCCCACCATGTGGTTGTTTTTTTTAATAAGAGTAGTGACATCTTGCACGGTCATGATAGAAAGGCATGTCAGAGAGTACCATGTCAGTTATGTTGGCAACAACGTTGGTACCAAGGGCAAGGGACGAAGAGAACCAATTTCCTGCTCGTTGAACGAGGCAGACCAATAGGCAAAGTTCCCGTCCATCGGTGGCTACCGGAATGTCATCAACAGTAGAAAATGTGGTCTTCTTGTGACAGAGTTGTACACCGAGGTGTTTACATAAGGTGAGAATAATCATCAGATTATATAGACCTCAAGAAAGGTTAAACCAACCAATGGAAAGGAAAATAAGATTATCATATTAAACAGAACAATGGAAAGGAAAATGTGTTTAAACACATATTTCAAGGGTATATCCTACCCAAGGACAAGCAGAGCATGATATCCATGACAGCATATAATGTAGAAAACTCTTTAGGTAGGGGAGAGAAATTTCATGACATTAGCCATACAGAGGTATTTGGATAATTTAGCAGGAAACATTTAGCATTGGCTTCAAATGTCCTTGTTGAAAATCGGAGTACCAGAACATGCTTCGAGATAGCATTGCATGGTCTTCAAGCAAAGTTCAGACTTTGGAAACAAAAAGGGTCCATCAGGAAGAACTTATAGAATAAGTCTTACAATTTCCTCATGGAAGAAAGGATAGCTTTGACCGAAAAGGAAACCATAACAATAGGGCCTCCGCCAGTGTGCTAGGCACGACATCACCTTACCGGGTCACATAAAGACCATTGTTAAAACTCTTGGAAATATGTTCCAACCATCATATCGACCGAGATTCAGATCTGATTGGTGTCGAGATACCTCAAACTCACGACGCCGAGGAGAAAAGGTGCGACACAAATTGACGAGAAGACATCGAAGATTCTCGAAATGAACTATGGAAGCGAGTTCGAAACAAAAGTTCATCATTAAATCAAGAAGAGGATGAGGAGGTGGTGATGGACTCAGCGATAACTCATCGAGGCATCCAAAGATGGATCTCCACAATTATGTGGATAAGGAGATAACATTTGTCATATCAAATGATATAAGGAAGTAAGCTCGAGGAAGACATACACAATTAAACATTGGTTGAAAGGTGCGCCCGAAATATGGGTTGGGTTGCACGATCAATGTCAGAATGGTGATTCAACAATTAACAGTCTAAGAATGAACGGTCGACCATTACGAGGGTTGCTAGTAGGGCAGAATCCAAACAACACCGTTCACTTGTGGGTACCCCGGTTGGAATCAACACGAGGACCAAGAAAGAATGGTGATGGTGAGAAGTATCATTATAGCAAGAATTCTGAAGAGGTGGAGCAATCCTCACAACATTCTTGATATCAAAGATGGTAATACTCCATGGTAGAGTCATAACCTAAGTAGGATAGAAAGGAACTCAAGGATCAACACAAAACAGGAACAAATTTTGTGTTGGAGGGAATGCAATAATGTTGTGGATGATAACCCAAACCATCGAGGGCAAAGGATGTTGTTTCTCATCAAGAATTCGATAGATATCTTGGAAGACCCCAGAATGTTGATGATGATCATGACACATTTGTCGAGAGGTTTCGAGAAGATGTAACTGATCGGCGATGACATCAAGTCAACGGAAATGATGAAGCCAAAAGTCATTGGAACCATGGGTACGACACAAACTCGAAATCAAGCTTGCGGTACAAGGACAAACGGTATGACGAGGAAGATCGATTGTAAGATTAGCTCACCGTCAAAATTTTGTGCTCCGAGAAGGACCCGGTAGCACAGTTTAAAATTTAGCATGATAATGATATAGCCGATCAGGCTAGGAATGATGTGATCGGGTACAAACTTCGTACTTATAGAAGCTTACCGAAGAGTTGTTGAACCGTAGAAAGTGACTCGGTTCGATTATTGGTGTCTTTGAGTGTTTAATAACTCGAGCCCGTGAAAAAATTGGAATCAGTGGGAATGTAGTACTTGATTAAGAACTCATAAGAAGTTATGCAGTTCCATGATAATCTCGAGATACCAGGGGGTAATACTCGATGACAGATCAACGTAGAAGTTGGACTGGGGCATTGCTCTGCAGAAGACAAGTGCTTAAACTTGCACGAGAAATGGTATTTAAAGGAGAACATGGTCCGAACCACGATTGCAAAAAGGCCAGATCTCAGATATAAGATGAACTTATACCAAGGGAATAATTAATTTTAAAAGAAGCTTCGATGAGAAGATGTACATCGTGTCCATGGGCATGAACACAAAGTTCAAGGTCGACTCCCACTTCCCCAATGCACAACCTTTCATTCACTTCTCGCGTTAAATGAAGTTGTAGTGTTGAAATTTTATCTGGCAATATACCAGAAGAGTACGACTCGTGAAAACTTTCGACTTCATACAGATTCAGGAAGGCATAGGTTCAACCCATCAGGGCATCTTAGGAACATATACCACAAACTTTGGAGTAAACAATACAAGCTCGAAAGTAGAGCATTGTTTAAAAGCAGATGATACAATTTACCAAAGGCATTATATACCCATGGAAGGGCTCACAAGGTTACTCAATATGAAGGACACTGTCGGATAAAATTCAACAAAGGAACCGATGGTCCACAAGGGATCTGATGTGAGCATCGGTACTAAACCAGAAGAAGAAAGCATGCAAGGAGATCAGATGATAGAAACAACTGACTAATTCAAAGCTCAATTGCAAAGGAATTATGAATTCCAAGACAAGGGATCAGAAGCAATGCTCCGATTACGGACGGATAAGTTGAATAGCCTTAGGGGCACAATCGATGGCAATTTGATTGGTCGAGATCTAGCTCATGTTTAAAATGACGTCTGAGCTGGAAAGATAATTTAAAAGGATCAACTGATGATTGCATGCATTCGCACACATGTTGAATCAATAGGATCAAAATGACGGTGCCTAAGGATACTAACGAATATTGTCAGACATAGGGAAAGCATCCATAATGCAAGCAGACAAGTATTGTAGAGCAATACGCTACTAAGGATTTTTGGAGGATCGAATAGTATTTCGAAGACCATTGTGAAACACATGAACAACTGGGGATGAACGGATACTCGATAAGGGCGAGAAATTATCCGTAGGGGTATTCATGTAGCAAAGAACTGCAAGGCAATAGGCACAAAGTATTCTCGGAACATTAGAGAGAATTCCGGGTATCTTGTAATAACAAGACCAATCAGATGAATGTAAGAATAACAACTGCAAGTAGTTATCCATAAGGGTTGACGGTGGAAGGGAATTGCAAACGCGATGAACACAAGTTCTCGGGTTAATAGCGGAGAGTATCTTCAGGGTCTTCACGTGCAGCAGACGATCATCAGTAATAAGAGGCTCTCCGGGTGAAAGTGATAACGAGATCCTAATGTTAGATTTAGTAAAATTCATTTAACCCGAATAGAAGAGAGATCAGAGTCCCGGAGTAAAGGTCGAGGAGTAAAAGATCCTAGTACCACCCGATGGCGACGTGGGCCAGTAGGACACACAGCCATGTTAGTAAAAGTTTTTGCAATGTCTAGACTCGACTTCGGCCAAGGAGTGGAAGGGGGATTCCTACAGGCAGTTGACTCTGATACCAACTTGTGACGCCCCCGATTCAATCATACACTAATCATGCACGCATAACGCAATGCGATCAAGATCGAGGACTCACGGAAGATATCACAACACAACTCTAAAAGATAAATAAGTCATACAAGCATCATAATACAAGCCGAGGGCCTCGAGGGCTCGAATACAAGTGCTCGATCATAGACGAGTCAGTGGAAGCAACAATATCTGAGTACGGACATAAGTTAAAACAAGTTGCCATAAGATGGCTAGCACAAACTGGGATACGTGTCGAAGAGGCGCAAGCCTCTGCACAGGACCCTCCTAACTACTCACCGTCGCCGTCGGTGGCTGCACGTAGTAGTAGGCGCCTCCGGTGTAGTAGTAAATCGCCATCGACGGTGGCGTCTCAGCTCTGGGCTCCATCGTCTGGTCGCAGAACCGGGTAAAGAAAGGGGGAAAAAGGGGGAACAAGGCAACCATGAGTACTCATCCAAAGTACTCGCAAGCAAGGAGCTACACTACATATGCATGGATATATGCGTAAAGGGCCATATCAGTGGACTGAACTGCAAAATGCCAGAATAAGAGGGGGATATCTAATCCTGTCGAGGACTACGCTTCTGGCAGCCTCCGTCTTGCAAACTGAAGTCCTCCAAGTAGCATCGCATAGCATAATCCTACCCGGCGATCCTCTCCTCGTAGCCCTGTTAAAGAGCGACCACCGGGTTGTATTTGGCACTTGGAAGGGTGTGCTTTATTAAGTATTCGGTTCTAGTTGTCATAAGGTCAAGGTACAACTCCAAGTCGTCCTGTTACCGAAGATCACGGCTATTCGAATAGATTAACTTCCCTGCAGGGGTGCACCACATGACCCGACACGCTCGATCCCATTTGGCCGGACACACTTTTCTGGGTCATGCCCGGCCGCGGAAGATCAACACGTCGCAGCCCCACCTAGGCACAACAGAGAGGCCAAGACGCCGGTCTAAACCTAAGCGCCACAGGGTGCAGGCCCATCGCCCTTTAGCACACTGCACACGTTGCATACGCCGGAAGCGTAACTAGCCCCTTAATACAAGAGCAGGCCCTACGTTCCAATCCGGTAGCGTCGCTCGATCGGCCGACATCACGAAGTGCTTGGCCGATACCACGACGCCGAAAGTGCCCATATCTTTCCCACGTGGTTGGTTAGTGTGTATAGACCAAATGGCCGCACTCGGATCAAATACCAAGATCTCGTTAAGCGTGTTAAGTATCCATGAGCGCCCGAGCAGGCCGGGCCCACCTCTCTCCTAGGCGGTCTCAACCTGCCTGTCGCCTCCGCCACAAAGATCCATCCAGAGGGCCGTCGGGACAAAGGTCCTTTCAGCCCCAATCCAAGTGAATCACTCGCGGGTGCTCCACAAGCCGACCCGACTTTAGTCACCACATGTATCATGTATAAAGTATATAGTATCTACCCATGATCACCTCCCTAGTGATCACGGCCCGATAGTATAGCATGGCAGACGGACAAGAATGTAGGGCCACTGATGAAACACAAGCATCCTATACTAAGCATATAGGATTACAGGTAAAGGTAACAACAGTAGTAGCAAGGACAGGCTATGCATCAGGATAGGATTAACGAAAAGCAGTAACATGCTACACTACTCTAATGCAAGCAGTATAGAAGAGAATAGGCGATATCTGGTGATCAAGGGGGGGGGGCTTGCCCGGTTGCTCTGGCAAGAGAGAGGGGTCGTCAACTCCGTTGTCGAGCTGAATCGGGCTTGACATCGTCGGTCTCGGTGTCTAGCGGAAGAAGAGGGGGAAGAAACAATGAATATTTAAGCAAACAGATGCATGACGATGCATGACAAAGCAAAGTGTGATGCTAGGCGTGCCCTAACGCGGTATGTGATGATACCGGTGAAGGGGGGAAACATCCGGGAAAGTATCCCCGGGGTTCCGCGTTTTCGAGCAGAGGAGCCGAAGGGGGAAAGTTGCGAGTTTGATATGTTAGGGGTGTGTGGCGGATGAACGGGCTGCGTATCCGGGTTTGTCTCGTTGTTCTGTGCAACTTTCATGTTGAAAATATTTTAATCCGAGTTACGGATTAAAAGATATGATTTTCTAAAGATTTTAATAATTTCTGGAATTTAATTAATTATTTAATTAGTTCGCAAATGATTTAATGACATCAGCATGATGTCATCTTGTCGACAAAGATCAACAGAGTTGATCGTCAATTCGACCAAGGTCCAGTGGGACCCACCGTCATACATCGCTTAGACGTAATTAAGGTTTAGGCTAAACAAACTACTGTTTAATTAAACTAACAGATTAATTAGATTAATTGACTAGGATTAATTAACTTAATTAATTTAGTTAATTAATTAATTATTTAAGTTTATTTTTATTTATTATTACTTTTTAAAATCCACTTTTTTTGAAACGTTCTGTGGGGTGGGGCCCCCCTGTCATAGGCACAGGGGGCCTTAACGGGTTTTGGGCGCTGGGGCGACGGTTGTCGCCCGAACGGGCGCGGTTGCGGGCGCCGGGTCGCTTGGACCCGGGCGCGCTGTCTTGCCGGCAGCCAGGGCGGAGGGGCTCCGGTGAGCCACCTGAGCAGCGGCGGATGGAGCCACGGCGAGGTCATGGCCGGGCGGGCGCGCCGGCCATGGCTGTGGAGAGGCGGCCGCGGGAGGAGCGCAAGCCGGCGCCGTCGGCTGCGGCCGTGTCTGAGGAGGCGGGGCGCAGGGGTGAGCGCCATGGGGAGCAGGGGACGGAGGCGAGGGAAGCGTAGGCTTGCACAAGACGCTGCTGCTGTGAGGGCGCGAGCGCCGCTGAGGTTGGCGGTGCGGCTGTCCATGGGCGACGCTGGGCTGGCGGAGCCAACACGAGGAGAGGGCGCGACCACGGCAGAGAGAGGAGGAAGGAGCTCACGGAGGAGGAGTAGGGCACGGGCAAGGCTTAGGGAGACTCGGGGTGGTCGACGGGGACGACGGCCATGAAGCGGAGGTAGGCCGGGGTAGAACGACGAGGTGGAGGCGGTAGCCCGGCGCGAAAGGTGCGACAGCCAGCGGGCCGGGCGAAAGGCGCGCGTCCGGGCACCGAGGGCGACGGGACCGGCAGCGCAGTGTTCAAGGGCGGCGGCAGCCTCGGGCGGGAGGTGGCGACCAGCTTGGCGGCGCGGTCGGTGCGAGGAGCGGCCGCGGCTGTCAAGGCCGTCGCGAGGGAGAGGAGGGGCGAGGAGTCAACGGGGGCGGGGGCGTGATCGCCCCGATCCCGATCTGGATCGGGGGAGTGGGGGAGAGAGCGAGTGGGGGAGGGTGTCGGCGTTCTGGGCACGGGGTCCCCAGACTTGCCTGCCTGCGGCCTGCGGCGTGTCTCAAAGGAGGCCCAGGACAGCCCATCTATCAACACAAGCTCAAGACCCTCGCGAGGGGCCAAGCCTCGCGGGGTGGACGACCAGGAGCTTCCTCAGGCACGGCCTCGTCAGGTTGGCCCATGAGGAGGCGGAGAGTTCAAGGCAGGGTACCTCGCGAGGTGCCCATGACGCAAGCCATGACGACAGCCCGCGCAGCGTCCTCCTTTCCTTTTTGGTGCAAAAGGAGCAAGCGCAGGCGAGAGCATCAAGCGAAGGCATCCGTTTCGGTGCAACAAGACCAAGACCAGCCCCAACGGTTGGAAGCGAGTCATCGTGGAGCCCAAGCAAAGGCGTCATCACTGAGCCTTTGGCAAAGCGAGGACCAACTTTAGTCGAGATAAGTGTACCCGTTGTTCCCCTTCAAAATGGCAAATTGTTGGCGCCCTTCCCGCTCAATATTTGGGAAGAGGCCCAGGGCCTTCGTCTATATAAGTAGAGCTAGCCACCATAGTAGGAGAGGGACGAGGAGCATCTAGAGAGAGAGATAGAGACCGGATCCTCAAGCTAGAGCGACGGGACACCACCTAGCAGTTCATCACACCCACCAAGAACAGACCCTCGCGAGGCTGTTCTTCCCTGTACGGTTCCTCATCGGCCCAAGAGGCAATCCACCACCACAAACTA
Organism: Aegilops bicornis; assembly: GCA_021605145.1. Classification (NCBI taxonomy): domain Eukaryota; kingdom Viridiplantae; phylum Streptophyta; class Magnoliopsida; order Poales; family Poaceae; genus Aegilops; species Aegilops bicornis. The sequence goes on from CM038672.1 coordinate 509,243,515, forward strand.
GAGTAGGGTATTACACCACAACGGTGGCCCGAACTAGTATAAATCTCGTGTCTCTTGTGCTGTTCTTTCTAGTAGTTTAGGTCCCTGCGATTCGGCGAGGTACGAGACGGTGGAGGGTTGGATCTCCGCGCGCACCCCAGAGTTCAAACCTTAAGGGTCTGCCGGAACCCGAAATCCGACATTTGGCGCGCCAGGTAGGGGTGCACCGGAATCTGCCTTTCGTCGCCTCGTTCTTCCCCCACCACTTCAACCATGTCAGACGCCCGTCGGGCCCGCGCAGGGCGCCGAGCCGCCCTCGCTTCCCATGTCGCCCAGACAGCTCCTGTCGGCGGGCGCCCTCGACGTTCCCCATCACCTGCCGTCAACACCGCCACCGGCCCGGCGGGGGAAGGGCAGCAAGCATCGTCCCTGCGCTCCTCGCCGAACTTAGGGGAGGGGCCGCGCGGCTTCCTCGACACCCGCACCGTCGCAGCACTCCTGGGCGGCTCGCAGGCGCCGCCTTCCAGCCGCCATGTCAAGACATTTGTCTGCCGGGTCGGCGCCGCCTCCACGCGGCAGGGGGCTCCCTCAGGCCGAACGGAGTCGCCGGCCGAGCTGACCTTTGACTCTCAAGACCACCCCACCAACTCGGCCGGCTCGGGTGCGCTCCCCATGCTCTGCACACCCACCATCTGCCAGGTTACCGTTACCAGGACCCTCGTCGACGGCGGCGCCGGCCTCAACGTACTCTCAGTCGAGGCCTTCAACCTCCTCTGCATACCCAGGGAGCGGCTGCAGCCCAGCCGGCCTTTTTGGGCATAGGAGGGGGGTCATCCAGCTCCTTGGGGCAAATCCGGCTTCCGGTGACCTTCGGCACCTACGATAACTTCCGCACGGAACTGGTCGACTTCGACATCGCCCCCATCGGCCTCCCCTACAATGCCATCCTTGGCTATCCAGCATTGGCCAAATTCATGGACGCAACCCACCCGGGGTACAACCTCATGAAGATGCCTGGGAGCAGCGGCGTCCTCACGGTGCATGGGGATGCTGAAGGTGCGGCTGGCCCTTCGAGCTCACCCTCAAGACGGGCGGCCGCAGCGTAGCCCGCCGATGCGGAAGCCCCAAGCCCAAGGGGGCTGCGCCGACCAAGAAGAAGCGATTGTTCACTCAAGACAAGGCGGAAACCAAGCAGATACAGCCGATGAGGACGGGTCCACAAACGCCACCTTCACCATAGGCGCCAACCTCGAGCCGTAATGTGAGGAGGCCCTTGTCAAGTTCCTGCGTGCGAACAAGAAGGTGTTCGCTTGGGAGCCCGGTCAGGCGGGGATCCCAAGAGGCGAATCGAGCACCACCTTAACGTGTGCCCCAACGCAAGGCCCAAAGGAAATGAAGCGAGAAGGCAGTCCACTGAAAAGCAGGCCTTCATCGTCCAAGAGACCTGCAAGCTAGAAGCCGCGGGGGTTATTCGCGAGGTCCAATACCTAGATTGGCTGGCCAACCCCATGGTGGTGCCAAAGAAGGGAGGAAAGGAGCGCATGTGTGTCGACTTCACCAACCTCAACAAAGCATGCCCGCAGGACCCGTTTCCGCTCCCTCGCATCGACCAGATCGTCGATTCCACCGCCGAGTGTGACCTGCTATGCTTCTTGGACGCCTTTTCCGGGTATCACCAAATCAAGTTGGTGGTGGAATACGTAGAAAAGACGGCCTTCCTAACCCCGTGTGGAGTGTACTGCTATACATGCATGCCATTTGGGTTGCGCAACGCGGGGGCAACCTTCCAGCGGCTCATGCACATCACCTTGGGCCCACAGCTCGGGAAGAATGTGGAGGCATACGTCGACGACATCGTGGTGAAGTCTCGCGAGGCCAAGACTTTGATACAAGACCTGGAAGAAACCTTCGCGAGCCTCAACGCGGTGAGCCTGCGACTCAACCCGGAGAAGTGTGTGTCCCTCAGGCAAGCTCCTGGGTTTCCTCGTGTCCCACCGAGGCATTGAGGCTAACCCAGAAAAGGTCAAGGCAGTGGAAGACATGAGCCCACCAAAGACCCTCAGGGAAATGCAAAAGCTCACGGGCGCGTAGCAGCTGGGCGTTTCATCTCCCGATTGGGGAGCGGCGCTGCCTTTCTTCCGGTGATGAAGAAAAAGGGCCCTTCGAGTGGATCAAGAGGCCGACAAAGTGTTTCAAGACCTCAAGAGGTACTGACCAGCCCTCCAAAGGATGGTGGCCCCACGCCCTCAGGAGCCCTTGGTACTCTACCTCGCCACCACTCCCTACTCCGCTAGCGCTGCTCTGGTGGCAGTTAGGGAGGAGCGTCAGGCTAAGACCACGGCGGCCACCCGAGCTAAGACAAGACCGAATCGGGAGGAACTAGCAGAAGCCAGCACCGCAATGGAAGAAGACCAGCCGTCACAGCAGAGCGCCCCAAGGGAGGGGGAGGCCTCCCATCCGAGCACCCAGCTTCCGGAAGACGCCACCAGCACCGACGCCCCTAACCTCGTCGAGCACCCGGTGTACTTCGCCAGCACCGTGTTACGGGATGCGAGGGCACGGTACCCCATGCCGCAGAAGCTCCTCCTCGCCTTGTTGGTGGCCCGTGCAAGCTGCGTACTACTTCCGTGGTCATCCAATCAAGGTTGTCTCGGCATACCCTGGAGAGGGTGCTCAGAGCCCAACTCGGCCGGAAGGGTCGCCGAGTGGAACATTGAGCTGCAAGCATTCCAGCTCGAGTTCAAGACGACCAGAGTCATCAAGGGGCCATACTGGCAGATTCGTGGCGAATGGGATGAAGCACCGGCCTCGTGGGCGGCGAGGATCGGTCCCTCTCCCCAGGGACCGAAGCGCTAGAAGGTTGGGTCATGTACTTCGACGGAGCATTCTCCAGACAGGGCGTTGGGGCTGGGGCAGTGCTCATATCTCCCGCTCAGGACAAGCTCTACTATGCCGTGCATCTCTGTTTCCAGCATGGCGAGAAGGTCTCCAACAATATAGCAGAATACGAGGGGCTGATAGCGGGTCTGAACGCCGCCGCTGCCCTGGGGGTGAAGCGCCTTACCATCAAGGGCGATTCGCAGCTCCTCGTCAATTTCTCCAACAAGGTGTATGAGCCAAGAGATGAACACGTGGAAGCCTACCTTGCGGAGGTCCGCAGGATGGAGAAACAGTTCTGGGGGTTGGAGCTGCAGCACGTGCCTCGCGGCACCAATCAAGAGGCCGACGACATCGCCAAACGAGCCTCCAGGAGGTTACCCCAGGAGCCGGGTGTCTTTGAGGAATGGCTCTTCAAACCCTCGGCCCTACCGCCGTTATCAAGCACAGCACAGCCTCGGGAGGAGCTCCTCACCACCTGCCTCGGGAGCCCCAGCCAGCCCGGCCTCAGGAGCATGCCTGCTCCTAACGATGGAACCTCCAGAGGAGTGCTGGATCACGGAGCTTAAGAATTACTTAACGGGTGGAACTTTGCCGGAGAAGGAGGAGGAGGCAGAGCGTGTGGCGCGGCAAGCCACGGCATACAGCATCATGGATGGAGAACTCTACCGGAAATGACCGAACGACGTATCCCTGCGCTGCATCACCAGGGAACAGGGGAAGGAATTGCTGGCAGATATACATGGCGGAGATTGTGGGCACCATTCATCGTCACGGACCCTTGTCGGCAAGGCGTTCATGGCCAGTTTCTATTGGCCCACCGCTCAATGACGCCATCGAACTCGTGAAGGCTTGCAAGGCTTTCCAATTCCATGCCAAGCAGATCCACCAGCCGGCGAGAGGTGCGCAAACCATCCCCTCACTTGGCCATTCGCGGTCCGGGGCTGGACATTCTAGGCCCTTTTCCTCGGGCGCCAGGCTACCGCTACCTCTACGTCGTCAGACAAATTCACCAAGTGGGCCAAGTCGAGGCCGTCGCGCCATCCCCAGCTGGTTCTGCGGTCAAGTTCATCAAGGGCATCGTGAGCCGATTCGAGTGCCGAACGCATCATCACCGACAACGGTTCGCAGTTCACCAAGAACCTTTTAAAACGTGCCCGCTAACCTTGGGACGCAGATATGCTACGCCGGTGGCGCACCCCGCAGCAAATGGACAGGCCGAAGCGGGCCAATGCAGAGGTCCCGAGAGGGCTCAAGACCGGGACGTTCAAGAAGAAACCGGAAGCCTGCAGCAGCAGAGGCTGGTACGACGAAGCTTCCCACCGTGTTGTGGTCCATTCGCACAACCGCGACCAAGCCAACCGAGAGACCCCTTCTTCCTGGTCTACGGAGCCGAAGCGGTCCTCCCTCACGAGGTCAAGCATCGATCCGCGCGGGTCCTGGCGTTCGATGAAACGCTACAGGACGCCATGCGGGGGACGGCCCTTGTGCTGGGGGAGGAGCGCCGTCGAGAAGCGGCACTGCGAGCGGCAAGGTACCAGCAGGCACTCCGGCGATACCACTGCCGCAACATCCGCCCCAGAACTCTCGAGGCCTGGCTCCGTGTGCTTGGAGACTCAAGAGGGAGTACCTATATAGAACGCGTGGAACATCCAGCACCTCCGGAGGTTTTACCCCTAAAAGGCCGTGAGCCTGTGAAGAAGGCGAATGCCTGTGAAGTTCATCTTTTTGGAAAAGGCCCTGAGCCTGTGAAGAAGGCAAATGCCTATGAAGCTCACCTCCTGGGAAAAGGCCCAGAGCCTGTGAAGAAGGCGAATGCCTGTGAAGTTCATCTTTTTGAAAAAGGCCCTGAGCCTGTGAAGAAGGCAAATGCCTGTGAAGCTCACCTCCTGGGAAAAGGCCCAGAGCCTGTGAAGAAGGCGAACGCCTGTGAAGCTGTCGCGTTCTGGAAAGGCCCGGAGCCTGTGAAGAGGGCAAATGCCCGTGAAGCTTGCTTCCCAGAAGAAAGGCACGGAGCCTGTGAAGAAGGCGAACGCCTGTGAAGCTCGCCGCCCGTGACACTCTCACATAATAATGAGTTGGGGTTGTACACGCCCCGGAGTCTCAGGAGTGCCGGCCTCAGGCCCTAGGGCTCCCTCCCACGCCCAGTGGCAGCACTTAGCTCCGCGCTGGTGATAAGACATCGAAGACTAGACTAGGTGCCGGACGCGGCTTTTTCATTTGCTTTCTGCAGTTGACTGGTTATTCCCATTTGAAGTTTTTATCAAAACTATCGCCCCTTTTTGGTCCGTGGTTCTTCGATCTTTTTCACCCTCCTGCCTCGATTTCTCTTGCGCGGGGACTCGCGAGGCGGAAGCCTCGGGAGCCCCCGCGAGCGTTCCTACACCTATCGCTCAAGTTTTCACGGCCCTGGTCCACAGCTGGAGCACCCCTCCTAACCATGCCTCACGGGCAAAGACAACGCGAACACGGGCGAGGTGGTCGCCCATGACCGCCACGGCCGGGAGTTCATTTAAGTAATGGGCGCATGGTAGAAGGGAACAATATCCGGATAACAAAAGCAGTACAATAATTAACGGCGTTGCCCTAAACGCGCCCCCACGGGGCCACACATTGTTCTCTTTTTACGCAGGAGAAAAGGAAGGAAAAGGGACGAGCGGTGAAGCACGCCCCGTGCCGGCTCTCTTGGAAGGCCCGAGCCGCCTCCGGAGCTCAGTCGGACTCCATCTCGCGCTTCACCGGGGCGTGGCGGCGAGCGGACCCGCTGCCACCCCCCAAGCAGGTGCGGCGCTGTGGGGGCTGGCCGCAGCCGCTGCTGGAAGAACCGCCACCCGAAGAAGAGTTGGTGAAGCGTGAGGAGTCGCGGGCATCGCCCGACCGCCCAGCAGCTGCCTCTCCGCCCGCACCGGCTGACTCCTCGGCCCATCGTCGTCCTCGTGGCAGCACCCCATGCGGCCGTCTTCCCGAACACCCTCACGTAGAGGGCGGCGTCGCCATCATACTTGAAGTGCAGGGAGCACCGCGCGGAGACCACGCGCCGAGCGAACGTCGCCCGGCCAAGGGCTGAGAACAAGTTCCTGCAGTATAGACCTCCGTGAGAAGCCCACGACCCGGCTGCAGCAGCCATCCTGCTGGAGCCGTGAGGCCACTCAGGCGCCATCTGGGAGCTCACCCATGAGGAAGCACGGGAGCTGAAGCCGGACGCCGGACGGCTCCTCTGCCCACACCACGAACTCCGGCAGGAGCATGAAGGCGCGGCCTCGGGGGACGCGCGGCCGGGACACGCCCTCCGACCATGGCCAGCCGCTCGTCGCTGCGCTGAGGGCCTCCCCCACGACCGCGGGGGACTGCCGTGGAGGCCACGGGGTGCTTGCGAGGGCGGCCTCTGCCACGCTTAGGCGGAGGAGAGGAAGATTCGACCTGGCGGCCATTCCCCTTCTCTGCGGCCGAGAACTTCCTTGGTGGAGCCATGGAGAAGAAGGAGAGACAAGAAAGGATAGACTGGAAGGGCGCACGCCGTTCCGTACTTATAGCCGGCGGAGGCCAACCGTCGGCCTCCACGATCACCGATCATCATGCCCGACTCTGCATGCAGGGACCTGTTGAATCCGGGTGGTTACCGAGGCATCGTGGGGGAGCAGTGCGCACGCGTCCAATCAACCGCCACGCGGTGCCCAAGGCCACAGGCTGTTAGGGCCCGCGACGCTTCTCACTTGCCCTTTGGCCTCTCTGCTCGGCCAAGTTCGGGCGCGCCGTGGGCCCGGGGGCTACTGTCGGCGTTCTGGGAACGGGGGTCCCCAGACTTGCCTGCCTGCGGCCTGCGGCGTGGCTCAAAGGAGGCCCAGGCCCATCTTCATCAACACAAGCTCAAGACCCTCGCAAGGGGGCCAAGCCTCATGAGGCGGGGCGACCAGGAGCTTCCTCGTGCACGGCCTCGTCGGGTTGGCTCATGAGGAGGCGGAGAGTTCAAGGCAGGGTACCTCACGAGGTGCCCATGGCGCAAGCCATGACGACCAAGGGCGCCGATCGAGGCGCCAGCCAGCCTGGCGTCCTCCTTTCCTCTTTGGTGCAAAGGGAGCAAGCGCAGCGAGAGCATCAAGCAAAGGCATCCGTTTGATTGCAACAAGACCAAGACCAGCCCCAACGGCTGGAAGGGAGTCATCGTGGAGCCCAAGCAAAGCGTCATCACCAAAGGTGCCTTTGGCGGTGAGGACCAACTTTAGTCGGATAAGTGTACCCATTGTTCCCCTTCAAAATGGCCAATTGTTGGCGCCCTTCCCTCTCAATATTTGGGAAGAGGCCCAGGGCCTTCGTCTATATAAGTAGAGCTAGCCACCATAGTAGGAGAGGGACGAGGAGGATCCAGAGAGAGATAGAGACCCCATCCTCAAGCTAGAGCGACGGGACACCACCTAGCAGTTCATCACACCCACCAAGAACAGACCCTCGCAAGGTTGTTCTTCCCTGTACTGTTCCTCATCGGCCCAAGAGGCAATCCACCACCACAAACTAGAGTAGGGTATTACACCACAACGGTGGCCCGAACTAGTATAAATCTCGTGTCTCTTGTCTTTGTTCTTTCTAGTAGTTTAGGTCCCTGCGATTCGGCGAGGTACGAGACGGTGGAGGGTTGGATCTCCGCGCGCACCCCAGAGTTCGAACCTTAAGGGTCTGCCGGAACCCGAAATCCGACAGAGGGAGTGCATGGTGGGGGGTTAGGGTTTCAGGTTCGTGGGGGGGATAAGGAGAACTGGGGGAGGCCGGTTGGGCCTGCGGCCAAAAAGGGCCGGCCTGCTGGGCCGAAACCCAGTGGGGGCCTTCTCTCTTTTCTTTTTTTAATCTAGTTTTAGTTTTCTGTTTTCTTTTTATTTATTCTCTTTTCTGTTTAATTTCATTTTAAACCATTTAGCCATTTTATAAAAATGTGTTTGCTGCACCATAATTACCCTTGTAATATTTGGCAACCACCGAACATTTTTGTTTTAATTTTGAAAACTTTTATTGTTATCATTAATTTTGAATTTGAATTTTTGGGCCGGTTTTGTTCTAAACAGATTAGCAGCAGTAATCGTGGTGACGTGGCACCATTTCTAGAGGGTTACTGTAGCTTGATTACCCGGGCGTCACAGTAATCGCACAGGTACTCCGGGATCCCCTTGGGCAAGCACTGGGTTCTCCAGGTGCCCGGGCAAACCGCTGGGTGCTCCAGCGTGCCCCAACCATTCCACCCAGATGTGTGTTAAAGTAGCCACCTTAAGTTTCCCTTAGTTATTATCACTCACAACTCACATGATTCTCACATACCAATCCACGTCTACGAGCATGGCTAAGCAATATATAACACATCGAATATTCCCGGGTTGTTTCAAAAATATAATAGGTTCCTACCTCATCTACTACATAGCAAAATCCCAATTCCCAAATCCTACTCATGCAAATATTTGAGGGGTGAAACTAATGCACAAAAATTGGGTATGAAACATATGATCAAAGTGTGAACTTGCCTTGTACTATTGATGAAGATCCTTCGCACTCATATTTCCTGATAGTTCTACTCGTCACACTCCGTTCAATCTATCGTAAGCAAGCAATTGCATACATAAGCACTCAAGCATAAAATTCGAAGAAAAGATCTCGAAAAACTTCGAAAACAGGCAAATAACTCTTGCAAATAGAAAACAATTTTCAACAGCATTAAAATTATGTGGATTAGTTCTTAACAGAAAGTTTAGATCAAGAGCTTCAATTAGCAAAAATAATCAATTAAATCGGAGTTATAAAACTTAAGTTATGAACAAAAGAAGTTTGAATTCAAATCTGTTTGAAACCAATTTTTGAACTTTCAAAAATATGTTTAAGTTGGTTATCTCGACAGTGGGCATCATAACAAAGAAGTGGGCGTTGGTTTCGTTGGATTTCTATAGATGGTGTAAAAGTTGTGATCATTTGAAAACCAGGGGCTAATCTGTAAATAAACTAATTGCATCTAGGTCCCTCACCGAAATTAAAACAGAAAAAGAAAAACCCAACGAACAAACGTTCACTACAGAACCTAATCTAATGAATACGTTCGCTATAGAAGTTTAACGAACAAACCTTCCTTAAATAACTAGTAAACCGATTTAAAAGGAAAGCGAAGAAAACCTAAACCCTAAAAAAATAAACTGGACTGGGGCGGTTTTATAACTGGTTTGGGACGGTTTTCGTCGAAAACCGGTGGCGGATCGGCTCGAGCGACGGGTCAGCGAGTCTGACGGCGGTGTCGGGCTTCGACGGCGGCGACAGCTTGCAGCGAGGCGCGGGCAACAAGCGGTAGCTATCTTGGCAAGGCAGAATGAAGGGCGGTCACAAGGCAGGGAGATTTACGGGCGGCGCGAGACGCGGCGTGGTGAGGAGGAGAGAGGGGCGGACGGGGCGCGGCTATTTAAAGAGGGGAGGGGCGGCGCGATGCGTGGAGGAGGGGGCAGGGCAAGGCGGTGGCGGAGCGTGTCCCGGTCGGACACGGGGCACGGCGGCGGCGGACTCCGGCGAGAGTCCCGCTCGGAGACAGAGAGAGCGCGCGGCTGGCTTGGGCCGACGCGGTCGGCTGGGCCCTGGGCTTCGGCCCAGTCGGTCCGAAGAGGTTTTTTTAATACAGACTCAATAAAAAACCAAATAAAAATAAAATATAACATCGGCATATTATATATCAAATTTTTCAGAAATAGTTTTCCTACAACCTGAAGATTTTTCTAGCGTCAAATAAAATCCACAAAAATTTAAATAAAGCAAACAGTGCTACTGGTTTAATTAAAAACCAAATAAAAATATTTTAAAATACCAAAATAATTTCAAATTTATTTCTCTCCAATTTTCTATTCTAGGGAATCATTTTACCCTAATTCCCAAATATTTTATTTTTGGAGAAAAATAATTTGATTAAAAATCAAATAACTCCAAATTGAAAATAATTTCAAAGGGATTTTCAATCTGATTCTTTGAAACTTCCAACTCTCTTTCTTAGCATTTGAAGAAGTCATTTTATCTTCTCTCATGAAACTCATTGAGTTGCATAAGTTTCTGAATTTGAAATATTTCCAAATGAAATTCAAATATTTTCAAAAAACCTTTTCATTTATTTAAATGGAAGAAGTCATATCATCTTCACTCTAGGGTTTTGTATTTGAAAAGAATTTGAATTCATGGAGATCAGAAAGCAAAGTGAAAGTTTGGGAAAGTCATTTTATTCCCTCTCATTTAACTTTCAAAAGGTTTCAAATTTCACTCAATTTCACACAAGCAACCACACCACAATCAAACAATCAATCAAAACTATTTATTTAATATAACATTCCAAAATCTAGAATTTTGGGATGTTACATGTCCCTTTTGTTTTTGATGATGATTGTTTAGAAGCCTTTGAAACAGTCAAGAAAGCCTTAATTTCTGCACCTATTGTTCAACCACCTGATTGGAACTTGCCTTTTGAAATTATGTGTGATGCTAGTGATTATGATGTTGGTGATGTTCTAGGACAAAGAGTTGATAAGAAACTGAATGTTATTCATTATGCTAGTAAAACTCTAGACAGTGCTCAACGGAATTATGCTACTACTGAAAAATATTTCTTAGCAGTGGTGTTTGCTTGTGATAAATTTAGATCTTATATTGTTGACTCTAAAGTGATCGTTCACACTGACCATCCAGCTATTAAATATCTTATGGAAAACAAAGATGCTAAACCTAGACTTATTGATGGGTTCTCTTGTTACAAGAATTTGTTTTACATATCGCTGATAGGAAAGGAGCCGAGAACCCCGTAGCTGATAACTTGTCTAGGCTTGAAAATGTGCTTGTTGACCCACTACCTATTGATGATAGTTTTCCTGATGAGCAGTTAGCTGAAATACATGTTTCTAATAATACTCCTTGGTATGCTGATTATGCTAATTACATTGTTGCTAAATATTTACCACCTAGCTTTACGTACCAACAAAAGAAAAAAATTATTCTATGATTTAAGACATTACTTTTGGGATGACCCACGTCTTTATAAAGAAGGATTAGATGGTATTATTAGACGTTGTGTACCAGAGCATGAACAGGAACAAATCCTACGGAAATGTCACTCCGAAGCTTATGGAGGGCATCATGCTGGAGATAGAACTGCTCATAAGGTATTGCAATCTGGATTTTGGTGGCCTACTCTCTTCAAGGATGCCCGTAAGTTCGTCTTATCTTGTGATGAATGCCAAAGAATAGGTAATATCGGCAAGCGTCAAGAAATGCCTATGAATTATTCACTTGCTGTTGAACCATTTGATGTTTGGGGATCTGATTACATGGGACCTTTTCCTTCCTCTAATGGGTATACACATATTTTGGTTGTTGTTGATTATGTTACTAAATGGGTAGAAGCTATTCCAACCAGTTGTGCTCATCACAAAACCTTTATTAAAATGCTTAAGGAAGTTATTTCCCCAAGGTTTGGAGTCCCTAGATATTTAATGACTGATGGTGGTTCACACTTTATTCATGGTGTTTTCCGTAAAATGCTTGCCAAGTATGATGTTAACCATAGAATTGCATCACCTTATCATCCTCAGTCTAGTGGTCAAGTTGAACTTAGCAATAGAGAAATAAAGTTGATTTTGCAAAAGACTGTCAATAGGTCCCAAAAGAATTGGTCTAAGAAATTATATGATGCACTTTGAGCTTACAGAACAGCTTATAAAAATCCTATGGGTATGTCTCCTTATAAAATGGTTTATGGAAAAGCTTGTCATTTGCCTTGTGAGTTAGAACATAAAGCATATTGGGCAATCAAAGAACTCAATTATGATTTTTTGATATTAGCTCACTAGATGAATGGAGAACCCAAGCTTATGAAAATTCCAAGTTATTTAAAGAAAAATTTAAAAGATGGCATGATAAAAGAATACAAAAGCGTGAGTTTAAAGTTGGAGAATATGTTCTTCTGTACAACTCTTGTTTCAGATTCTTTGCAGGAAAGCTCCTCTCCAAATGGGAAGGACCCTATGTTATCGAGGAGGTTTATCTATCTGGAGCTATCAAAATAAATAATGTCGAAGGTACTAACCCGAAGGTTGTCAATGGGCAACGAATAAAACATTATATCTCAGGTACGCCAGTTAATGTTGAAAGTAATATTATCCAAACAATGTTACTGGAAGAACACATAAAAGAGTCCTTCCGGAACACTCCAGAATCATGAAAACAAGGTGGTACGTCATACGGTAAGTAAACGGACTCCGGAAAATCCTCAAAAATATTTTCTGTTGGTTTTATAATATTTAGAAAATTAGGAAAATAAGAAACTTCCAGGAAGCATACCCTGGTGGGCACAAGACACCAAGGCGCGCCTAGTGCCCACCTGGGGTACCTTCCGGACTCCATTTTTCTCACGTTTGCTTGTTCACCAAGATAAAAAATATTTATATACCCCCCGAACCTATTTACCACTGTATCGTGGAGAAATCTTCTGTTCTCTTTTCTTGTTGTTTTTGGTCAGATCTATCAAGCCAGGCATCATGTCTTCCTCCTCCTCCAACAACATGGAAGAAGATGCTTGGCTGATGAAGATTGAGCTGAAGAGGGAGGAGCCCGCGGAAGCCATAAAGGGATACAAGGGCAAGGAGGCTACCGTAGATCCACCCTCGGTGGCAGAACAAGCACTGCCTGCCGAGGAGGAGGAAGAAGATATCCTTAAGCCTTACCTTGCTCATCTTACCCCTACTGAGATTGCAGACTTTCGGATCATTGAAACGGCCCGTGTGTAGAATAAATACCTCACTCGTGAAAATATTCTGCATCAAGAGCACATCATCTTCTTTCGGAGTATCGTACGTAGATTGGAAAATCTCTTGATCTTGAAGGACAGGATCTCTGCTCCAACACCACCACCATCTTCTTCATCACCAAAAGAAAATTGAGTTTCGGGTATGGGCACTCCCCTTGGCCTCCGCCAAGCTTGGGGGAGGTGCCCCGGTATCGTATCATCCTTGCTATATTTTTTCCTTTACTTATTTTAGTTCGATATTTTGCTTTATATGAATAAAAGTTTAGCTCGATCCTTTCTTTTCGAGAGATTGCCTAGTGATCTATCCTTGTAATCGTGTGCAAGATATATAATAAAGTTTAGTTTGAGTTTTTGCTTTCTTTACTTTCACGTTGCAATAAAAATAAAAGGATATAAATAAAAAGAAAGGAAATAGAAGAAAAAGATCATATGCCAATCTTATGGTAGGTGATGGCACCACATAAGGAAAAGTATAAGTAGAAAATTTTATTAGAGATTTACAAACATAGCATTGCTTAATGATGCAACTCATGAAAGAATTATAAGGCAAGAAAAAATTCACATATAAATAAACTATCCTAGAAATCTTTTGTGATTGTGAGCCCCAATCAAAATATTATATGCCAAAATTGTTGATGTAGGACAAGGAAGACAACGTAATGATTTATGTTTGTTCATATCACATAGAAGTTATATTGTCATAGATCCTTCAACATGTGGTGCTTTCCCCCTATCTTTGCTAGCCAAAATTCAGCACAGAGTAGAGATACTACTTGTGCATCCAAAAACCCTTAAACCCAAATCTTATTTTCAAGAGTCCACCATACCTACCTAGGGATTGAGCAAGATCCCTCAAGTAAGTTGTCATCGGTGCAAAAGGGCAATAAAAATTGCTTCTAAGTGTGTGAGATCATTTAGTGTAAGAGAAAATTGAGCATTGCGGGAACTTGTGATGCTGAAGAATAAAAGTGATGGACTGCATAATAGAGGTCGCTATCACAAGGGGCAATGTAACATGACGTTCTTTTGCATTAAGGGGTTGAGCATACAAACAAATAAGCGCATGGCAACCTCTGCTTCCCTATGCGAAGGGCCTATCTTTTACTTTTATGAATTTACTTTTATGCAAAGAGTCAAAGTATTTCCCTCTATTCCTTTTTATTTTCTCCTTTGGCAAGCATCATCTGGTGAGGAAAGATCTAGGAACATATGTCCAGTTGAATACGGGTGGCATAATTTATTATTGTTGACACCACCCTTGAGGTGAATACATTGGGAGGCGAAACTATAAGCCCCTATCTTTCTATGTGTCCGGTTGAAACGTTTTGCTCATGTGTATGCGGTGAGTGTTAGCAATCATAGAAGACTATATGATGGTTGAGTATGTGGACTTGCCTAAAGGCTTCGATACATGACCCTTCCTGAAAAGATGATGAAGTGTAGTTGCAAAGTTGACTGAGAACATAGTTTGTTGGTTTCTAATAGAGTTTATGCTTTATACTTCGATTGTGTGATGAACTGTTACTTATTCATGAGAAGTTTATGATAAAAGTCTTATGTTTAAATTTATTGTTGTTATAATAATCTGCATGATGCTTCTATGTCCGTATTTTGTTTTTATCGACACCTCTCTCTCTCTCTTTAAGCATGTGGACATGTTTTTCGATTTCGGTTTTCACTTGAGGACAAGCGAGGTCTAAGCTTGGGGGAGTTGATACGTCCATTTTGCATCATGTTTTCCTACTGTTATTTATGATGTTTTTATACATAATAATGCTTTTTGGAGTAATTCTAATGCCTTTTCTCTCATAATATGCAAGGTACACACAAAGAGGGAGAATTCCAGCAGCTGGAAATATAGACCTGGAAAAGCTACGTCAGGCTACCTATTCTGCACAACTCCAAACAAGCTGAAACTTCATGGAGAATTTTTATGGAATATATGATGAATATTGGAGCAAATAAGTACCAGAGGGGGCCCACCAGGTGGGCACAACCCACCAGGCGCGCCAGGGAGCCCAGGCGCGCCAGGGAGCCCAGGCGCGCCCTGGTGGGTTGTGCTCACCCAGGCCCACCTCCGGTGCCCATCTTCTCGTATATAGGTCGTTTTGACCTAGAAAAAATAAGGAGAGGACTTTCGGGATGGAGCACCGCCGTCTCGAGGCGGAACTTGGGCAGGAGCACTTTTGCCCTCCGGCGGAGCGATTCCACCGAGGGAACTTCCCTCCCGGAGGGAAAATCATCGTCATCATCATCACCAACAACTCTCCCATCTTGTGGAGGACAAACTCCATCAACATCTTCAACAGCACCATCTCATCTCAAACCCTAGTTCATCTCTTGTGTTCAATCTTGTTACCGGAACTATAGATTGGTGCATGTGCATGACTAGTAGTGTTGATTACATCTTGTAGTTGATTACAATATGGTTTATTTGGTGGAAGATTATATGTTCAGATCCATAATGCTATTTAATACCCCTCTGATCTTGAGCATGCTTATCATTTGTGAGTAGTTACTTTTGTTCTTGAGGTCATGGGAGAAACCATGTTGCAAGCAATATTGCGAACTTGATATGTGTTCGATAATTTGATAGTATGTATGTTGTGATTCCCTTAGTGATGTCATGTGAACGTCGACTACATTACACTTCACCATATTTGGGACTAAGGGAATGCATTGCGGAGTAGTTATTAGATGATGGGTTGCGAGAGTACAAGAGCTTAAACCCTAGTTTATGCGCTATTCCGTAAGGGACCGATTGGATCCAAAAGTTTAATGCTATGGTTAGAATTTATTCTTAATACTTTTCTCGTAGTTGCAGATGCTTGTGAGAGGGTTAATCATAAGTAGGAGGCTGATAATCCACAAGTATAGGGGATCGCAACAGTTTTTGAGGGTAGAGTATTCAACCCAAATTTATTGATTCAACACAAGGGGAGCCAAACAATATTCTCAAGTATTAGCAGTTGAGTTGTCAATTCAACCACACCTGGATAACTTAATATCTGCAGCAAAGTATTTAGTAGCAAAGTAGTATGGAAATGTAATAGCAACGGTGGCAAAAGTAACAGTAGCAGTTTTGTGGTAATTGTAACAGTGGCAACGGAAAAGTAACTAAGCAAAGATCAATATGTGAAAAGCTCAGAGGCATTGGATAAGTGATGGATAATTACATCAGATGCGATTCATCATGCAACAGTTATAACATAGGGTGACAAAGAACTAGCTCCAGTTCATCAATGTAATGTAGGCATGTATTCCGAATATAGTCATACGTGCTTATGGAAAAGAACTTGCATGACATGTTTTGTCCTACCCTCCTGCGGTGAGGTCCGATTGGAAACTAAGGGATCTTACGGCCTCCTGTTAATAGAGCATCGGCCGAAAGCATTAACACTTAGTGAATACATGAACTCCTCAAACTACGGTCATCACCGGAGTGGTCCCGATTATTGTCACTTGAGGTTACCGGATCATAAAGCATAGTAGGTGACTATTGACTTGCAAGATAGGATCAAGAACTCACATATATTCATGAAAACATAATAGGTTCAGATCTGAAATCATGGCACTCGGGCCCTAGTGACAAGCATTAAGCATAGCAAAGTCATAGCAACATCAATCTCAGAACATAATGGATACTAGGGATGAAACCCTAACAAAACTAACTCGATTACATGATAAATCTCATCTAACCCATCACCATCCAGCAAGCCTACGATGGAATTACTCACGCGCGGCGGTGAGCATCATGAAATTGGTGATGGAGGAAGGTTGATGATGACGACGGCAACGGATTCCCCTCTCCGGAGCCCAGAACGGATTCCAGATCAGTCCTCCCGGGAGAGTTTCGGGCTTGGCGGCGGCTCCGTATCGTAAAACGTGATGAATCCTTCTCTTTGATTTTTTCTCCTCGAACATGAATATATAGAGTTGGAGTTGACGTCGGTGGAGCACCAGGGGGCCCACGAGGCAGGGGGCGCGCCTAGGGCGGCGCCCCCACCTCGTGGGAGGTGTGGGCCCCTGGTCTTGATTCTTTCGCCAATATTTTTTATAAATTCCAAAAATATTCTCCATGAAGTTTCAGGTCATTCTGAGAACTTTTATTTCTGCACAAAAATAACACCATGGCAATTCTGCTGAAAACAGCGTCAGTCCAAGTTAGTTCCATTCAAATCATGCAAGTTAGAGTCCAAAACAAGGGCAAAAGTGTTTGGAAAAGTAGATACGATGGAGACGTATCAACTTCCCCAAGCTTAAACCTTTGCTTGTCCTCAAGCAATTCAGTTGACAAACTTAAAGTGATAAAGAAAAACTTTTACAAACTCTGTTTGCTCCTGTTGTTGCAAATATGTAAAGCCAACATTCCAGTTTTCAGCAAAGATTATGAACTAACCATATTCACAATAACACTTAGGTCTCATGTTTACTCATATCAATGGCATAATCAACTAGCGAGCGATAATAATAAATCTCGGACGACAACACTTTATCAAAACAATCATAATATGATATAACAAGATGGTATCTCGCTAGCACTTTGTGAGACGAAAAAAATAAAATCAGAGCACCTCTGAAGATCAAGGACTGACTAAACATTGTAATTCATGGTAAAAGAGATCCAGTCATACTCAATATAAACTAATAATAATGGATGCAAATGACAGCGGTGCTCTCCAACTGGTGCTTTTAGCAAGAGGATGATGACTCAACATAAAAGTAAATAGATAGGCCCTTCGCGGAGGGAAGCAGGGATTTGTAGAGGTGCCAGAGCTCGATTTTTGAAATAGAGATGAATAACATTTTGAGCGGCATACTTTCATTGTCCACATAACAACCAAGAGATCTCGATATCTTCCATGCTACACACATTATAGGCAGTTCCCAAATAGAATGGTAAAGTTTATACTCCCCCTCCACCAACAAACATCAATCCACGGCTTGTCTGAAACAACAGGTCCCTCCAACTAACAACAATCCTGGGGGAGTTTTGTTTGCAATTATTTTGATTTGGTTTGAGCATGGGACTGGGCATCCCGGTGACCAGCGATTTTCTCGTGAGTGAGGAGCGGAGTCCACTCCTCTTGAGATTAACCCGCCTAGCATGGAAGATACAGACAGCCCTAGTTGATACATGAGCTATTCGAGCATACAAAACAGAATTTCATTTGAAGGTTTAGAGTTTGGCACATACAAATTTACTTGGAACGGCATGTAGATACCGCATATAGGAAGGTATGGTGGACTCATATGGAATAACTTTGGGGTTTATGGAATTGGATGCACAAGCGATATTCCCGCTTAGTACAAGTGAAGGCTAGAAAAGACTGGGAAGCGACCAACTAGAGAGCGACAACAGTCATGAACATGCATTAAAATTAATAAACATTGAGTGCAAGCATGAGTAGGATATAATTCACCATTAACATAAATATCGTGGAGGCTATGTTGATTTTGTTTCAACTACATGCGTGAACATGTGCCAAGTCAAGTCAGTTGAATCATTCAAAGGAGGATACCACCCTATCATACCACATCACAACCATTTTAATAGCATGTTGGCACGCAAGGTAAACCATTATAAACTCCTAGCTAATTAAGCATGGCATAAGCAACTATAATCTCTAATTGTCATTGTAAATATGTTTCATCCATAATA
Source organism: Aegilops bicornis (assembly GCA_021605145.1). NCBI lineage: Eukaryota > Viridiplantae > Streptophyta > Magnoliopsida > Poales > Poaceae > Aegilops > Aegilops bicornis. Next base: position 509,261,832 of record CM038672.1, read on the forward strand.
GGCTGAATCAGGAACGATGAACTAATCATATTTACAAAAAACAAGAGAGGTCGAGTTCATACCAGCTTCTCTCATCTCAATCAGTCCATCATATATCGTCATTATTGCCTTTCACTTGCATGACCGAATGGTGTGGATAATAATAATAGTGCACGTGCAGTTGGACTAAGCTGGAATCTGCACGCATTTAGTACACAGGAGAAGACAAGGTAATATGGGCTCTTTGTTAAATCGACAATAATGCATATAAGATCCACTTCAACATTTTCATCACGGTCTTCTCCTCTCGACCCCAAAGAAAAGAAATAAAATAAAACTATTTACACGTGAAAGCTCCCAACAAGCAAAATAAGAACGAGAAATCTTTTTGGGTTTTCTTTTAATCATACTACTACAGGCATGAAAAGTAAACTATCTAAAAGCTACAACTATTTTTTTGGTTTTTCTTAAAGTTTATCAAACACACAAGAAGAAAGAATAAAAAGAAAAAATGAACTAGCATGGATAGTACAATGAAAGAGTATGAGCATCGACAACTAGAATGGGTGTGTGAACATGAATGTAATGTCGGTGAGAAATATGTAATCCCCCAAGCTTAGGCTTTTGGCCTAAGTTGGTCTAGGCCCATGGATGGCCCGGCGGATATCCGAAGTTGTAACTGGGGTCGTACTGAGATGCAGTAGCTACTGCCTCAAGGGCTGCAGCTTGGAGGCGAGATGCCTTCGTCCTCCTCTCGTACTCGTTCGCCTCCTCCCTGGTTATAATATATCTCCTTTTTGCCTGAAAGTCAAAGAAAGTAGGAGCAGGGAGAGTAATATGGACAGCATAACGTCTGTCAAAGATTAGTCAGTACTGGAGAGACTGTTCATTCCTCTCAACAAACTGATGACGAACCATAGCATTAAAATCTAGATAAGCAGGAGGCAACTCCATATCATTTTCACGAATGGGTACCTCAAGAAAATTAGCTAAATGGGTTGCATAAATTCCACCAAACAAATCTCCACTTATAGTGTTATTATGCAACCTACGTGCAACAATGGCTCCCAAGTTATATTGTTTGTCTCCTAATACAACACTCTTGAGAACACTAAGATCAGGAATGCACATGTGACATGCCTCATCCTTACCATTAATACATCTACCTATGAAGGGAGCAAAATAATGTATAGCAGGAAAATGAATACTCCCTATGGTAGCTTGCGTGATTTCCATAGACTCCCATAGTTATACTAGCAAGAAAGTCTTTATATTTAGATTTACGAGGTTCACTAGCATTACCCCACTGCGGGAGTTTGCAAGCAGTATTAAAATCCTCTAAATCCATGGTATAAGATTTATCATAAAGATGAAACAGGACCATGTGAGAATTGTGTGATGATGTAAATTTAAACCTCCTCACAAAGGAGTCAGTTGGGTAGTAATGTTGGGGGCACTTATCTGACACGAGACTATCGGATCACGGGTTCCGGCAAAACCCTCAAGGTTCGAACACTGGGGTACGCACGAAGATCTCCCCCTACCGATCCATGTCCTAGCTTCGCTGAGATCTCAAGGGCTAACTCTACGAACTCGCAACACAAGGGACACAAGATTTATACTGGTTCGGGCCACCGTTGTGGTGTTATACCCTACTCTAGTGTGTGGCGGATGGATTGCCTCTTGGGCTATGGATGAACAGTACAAGGGGAAGAACAGCCTCCCGAGGATGAGGTGTTCTTGTGCTTGGTGGGTGTGAGGATCGGCTAAAGATGAGATGCCTCCCACTGTGGTGGCTAGTCCTATTTATGGAGGCCCTGGTCCTCTCCACAAATATTGAGCGAGAAGGGGGCCAACAACGGCCAATTTGAAAGGGGACAGCTAGTACAGCTTATCCTGACAAAAGCAGTCTTCGCCTGCAAAAAGCTTAGGTGGTGATGTCGCCTTGGGCTACATGGTGACCTCCGTCTTGTCATCCTGCTGGTCTTGGTCTCGTTGCACCGATATAGAAAGCTTTGCTTGACGCTTCGGTACTCCGCGCCTACGCTTGCCTCCTTAGCACCAAAGAGGAAACAAGTACATTGTGCTCGCTGGCGCCCGCCTGGTCTCGATCGCATTGCTCACATCACTGGAACCTTGCGAGGTTTGCCTTGCCTTGAACTCTCCGCCCCTCGTGAGCCAGCCTGGTGAGGCCGCTCATGAGGAGGTCTTGTGTCGTCCGCCTCGCGAGGGTCTTGGATGCCTTGTTGATGACGATGGGTCGTACGGACCCGCTCGCAGAGCCAGCCATGGGCCGCAGGCAAGCAAGTCTGGGGACCCCCGTTCCCAGAACACCGACAGTAGCCCCGGGCCCAAGGCACGCTCGGGCTTGGCTTCGAGGCGAAGCCAAAGGTCAAGTGCGGAGCGCCGCGGGCCCCAATAGAATGCGGCCTTGGTCGACGCATGGCGGTTGATTAGTCGTGGGCGTCTCTGCTTCCCCACGCTACCTCGGCAACTGCCCGACTTGACAAGTCCCTGCTACATGCAAGGAAAAACCATCATTACCTGCGATCATGGGGGGCGCTATTTGGCCTTCTCTTTCTATAAATGAGGAGGGGCGAAGCCCTTGTCGCCCATCTCTTCCCATCCGCTTGCTTCTCCTCCTCTGCTCCACCGCCGACACCAATGGCGCCCATCCAAAGGTTTTCCGCTGCGGAGAAAGGAAAGACTCCCCTCGACGGGCTGGTGCCGCTCCCGCCGAAGAAGAGCCCGGTCCACCACCGTGACGTGGCGACGATGTAGGTGGTGACGAGGCCTAGGCGCGAGCGGCCTCCTCCTGGGTATCCGTTACCCCTGTACGTCCAAGCCGTGGGCTCAGGAGGAAGAGGTGACGAGCGTCGGCCCGAGCGCCGTGGGCTCAAGAGGAAGAGGCGCGAGCGTCGACGCGCGTGCCGTGGCCATGGTCACCGTGCTGCGGTGGCGCGCGTTGCCGCCCCTGGAGTCCACGCCACGGACTCCTCGCGCGAGCTCGTGTTGTGGGCGGCGATGCCCCCGAGCACTCGGATATGCTTCCCTTCGTTCTTCTCAGCTGAGATGCCGCTGAGGGGGCCTCTTGAGCTTTGGCTGCAGCATGCCGACTGCGACACGCCAGCGACTGGAGCGGAGGTTGAGGCCGTCTCCTAGGGGAAGATCTTCATGACCTGAGGCTGGGGTGAGGTCGCCCGAGTGTGTCGCGTGGAGGGCGCCCTCCCGATCCACTTCGTGTACGACGGCGCCTCCATGTTGTTCCCCAAGGTCTTGGACGCAGAATGCCACCGTCTGGAGTGTTGCCCCAGGTGGGGTCATCAGGTTGGTGCCGCAGCTGGGGCAGGGCCTGCTGCCCGCGTCGCCAGCGACTCCTCTGGAGGCCGCAGCGACACTTGGGAGTCCAGCGATTCTCCCGAGCTCTACAAGACCCCGGAGATGAGCGATGACAGCTACGTGCCCCCAAGCTCTCGCCGAGCCCGGAGCAGGGCTGCAACGTCTGGCCGCCGCCGCCGCTGATCTGGATGAGGTTGGTGTCGGCCTTTGGCGGCCCACTGTTGATGATGGCGTCGTCCGCAGGGGAGCGTGTGGATAGGATTCCCTGAGATCTTTCCTTTTGTCCCCTGCGAGGAATCAAGAAGTGCCCCGTGGGGGTGTGTAAAGGTTTTGTAATGTCTCTTGTCAACATCGTCCTTATTACGAACTTGCGCGAGCGCGAGTCCTGCTTCAGCTCGGTCTCCCCTTTCCGACCTCGCGAAGACTTGGTGCTCTACGCCGACAGGTCCCGGTCCCCAGGCAGGCTACAGTCGTCGCTGGTATGCCAGATCGCGTGCCGTGGTCAGGGCCAGGAGGTGAGCGGCCCGAGGTCCAGTAAGAGCCCATGAGGCGCGATGCTCAGGAGGTCCCCTTTAGCGCTCAAGCAGCCGTTGAGAGGTAGGAAAGGGCGGTGACGTTGCCGCAGTAGGGCTGCAGCTAGTATGGTTCCTAGTCCTTAGCGGTTTAGCCAACCCGAGCACGAGACTTATCTTGACGGTCCGTAGTCGGTTCCTTATGATGCTCCAGATTCGGGCATAGGTGTCCATTGCATAGCTAGGCCAGGCCCATACGAGCCTCTCCCTCTTCTCCGCGCTCTCCTTTGTGCTCTACGTCCTCAGGTCTCGGCCCTCGAGCGAGCTCAGCCGCCACTGGTATGCCAGGTCACATGCCGTGGTCAAGGCCAGGGGTGAGGGCCGGAGAGCCGGTAAGAGATCCTGAGTCGTGATGCTTAGGAGCCCCCCTTTTAACGCGCAAGCGGATTGCACGGGAGAAGAGGGAGCTCGCGGTGCCGCCTGCCTTCATCCTCCGGAGATTCCTGCAAGCCAGCACAAGGAGAGACATGGTTTGCCGTCATGGTCTCCGGGCGGCCACTGATTGCTTTGCCAGAGGATGGGGACACTGAGGGCCCGGTGAGGTGGCGCGTGTGGCTAGAGCTTGGTCGCTCACATTTTTCAATGTTGCAGGGACGGAACCAAGCACAAGCGTCGTGCCAGCGTGAGCAACTCCCGGGGTAGGTGCCAATCAAGCAGGTGATAGTCATAGGTAGATTAAGCATGGAAAGCATACTAGCTTAAGTAAATGCAGGGAAGATACATGCCACTGGGCCTGGCCCGAGCGGCTTGGGGATGATGCAGCCCGAGGGGCGCCCCCAGCAAGGTAAGCTAAAGACATGAAAAGGGATACATGCCATAGGGATGGACCCACGTGGCCTGGGAATGATGCAGCCCGGGGGGCGCTCCCAGCTAAATAAACTTGGAAAATGTCACCTGGTTCTGTTGATGAAGGGATGTTGAAGCAGCTGAAGGTACGCGGCGAAGGGGCTGCTCCTCACGAGCCACCGGCGCCCTGAGCCTCGGGAGGCTCTGGGGGTTCAGGCGGTTCCTTGAGGACCGTCTCCATCTCCGTCAGGATGGCGTGGTGCCTGGCCTCCTGAGTTGCCAGGGCACACCGCAAGTTGCGTTGATAGGCGGACGCCACGCTCGGCAGGCCAAAAGGCATGTGAACATAGTTGTGCGGTGGCCCCTGCTACGTCTTGAGCTTGCATTGGTTTTCCCCGAAGAGGAGAGGATGATGCAGCAGAGTAGCATAAGTATTTCCCTCAGTTTTTGAGAACCAAGGTATCAATCCAGTAGGAGGCCATGCGCAAGTCCCTTGTACCTACACAAAACAAATAGCTCAATGCAACCAACGCAATTAGGGGTTGTCAATCCCTTCACGGTCACTTACGAGAGTAAGATCTGATAGAGATGATAGATAATATTTTTGGTATTTTTGGTATAAAGATACAAAGTAAAATAAAAAGCAAAGTAAAAAAGCAAAGCAATAAAAAAGTGACGGAAGATTAATATGATAGAGAATAGACCCGGGGGCCATAGATTTCACTAGTGGCTTCTCTCAAGAGCATAAGTATTTTACGGTGGGTGAGCAGCGAATTATTGTTGAGCAATTGACAGAATTGAGCATAGTTATGAGAGTATCTAGGTATGATCATGTATATAGGCATCATGTCCGAGACAAGTAGACCGACTCCTGCCTGCATCTACTACTATTACTCCACTCATCGACCGCTATCCAAAGATGCATCTAGAGTATTAAGTTAATGAAAGCAGAGTAACACCTTAAGCAAGATGACATGATGTAGAGGGATAAATTCATGCAATATGATAAAAACCCCATCTTGTTATCCTCGATGGCAACAATACAATACGTGCCTTGCTGCCCCTCATCACTGGGAAAAGACACTGCAAGATTGAACCCAAAGCTAAGCACTTCTCCCATTGCAAGAACTACCAATCTAGTTGGCCAAACCACACGGATAATTCGAAGGGACTTGCAAATATAACCAATCATACATAAAAGAATTCAGAGAAGATTCAAATATTGCTCATAGATAATCTTGATCATAAACCCACAATTCATCGATCTCAACAAACACGCCGCAAAAAGAAGATTACGTCGAATAGATCTCCACGAGAGAGGGGGAGAACATTGTATTGAGATCCAAAAAGAGAAGAAGCCATCTAGCTACTAACTATGGACCCGAAGGTCTGAGTAAACTACTCACACTTCATCGGAGAGGCTATGATGATGTAGAAGCCCTCCATGGTGGATTCCCCTTCCCAGTGAACTCTAACAGGCCCCAAGATGGGATCTCGTGGATCTGAGAAAGTTGCGGCGGTGGAATTAGGTTTTGGCTTCAGATTCGATCGTTTGAAGTGCGTAGGTATATATAGGAGGAAGAAGTACGTCGGTGGAGCTTCGTGGGCCCCACGAGGGTGCACTGGGGGGCGCGCCCTACCTCGTGCCCACCTCGAAGCTTCCTTGGCGTAGGGTCCAAGTCTCCTGGGTCATATTCGGTGAGAAAATCACGTTCCCGAAGGTTTCATTCCATTTGGACTCCGTTTGATATTCCGTTTTTTCAAAACTCTGAAATAGGCAAAAAACAACAAATCTGGGTTGGGCCTCCGGTTAATAGGTTAGTCCCAAAAGTAATATAAAAGTGTAAAATAAAGCCCAATATGGCCCAAAACAATAGATAATATAGCACGGAGCAATAAAAAATTATAGGTACGTTGGAGACGTATCAGGCATCCCGAAGCTTAATTCCTGCTCGTCCTCGAGTAGTAAATGATAAAAAGAAGAATTTTTGATGCGGAGTGCTACTTGGCATAATTTCAATGTAATTTTTCTTAATTGTGGTATGAATATTCAGATCCTAAAGATTCAAGACAAAAGTTTAATATTGACATAAAAATAATAATACTTCAAGCATACTAACAAAGCAATCATGTCTTCTCAAAATAACATGGCCAAAGAAAGTTATCCCTACAAAATCATATAGTCCGGCTATGCTCTATCTTCACCACACAAAGTATTTAAATCATGCACAACCCCTATGACAAGCCAAGCAATTGTTTCATACTTTTGACATTCTCAAAACTTTTTCAATCTTCACGCAATACATGAGCGTGAGCCATGGATATAGCACTATATGTGGAATAGGATGGTGGTTGTGGAGAAGAAAAGAAGGGAGAAGATAGTCTCACATCAACTAGGCGTATCAACGGGCTATGGAGATGCCCATTAATAGATATCAATGTGAGTGAGTAGGGATTGCCATGCAACGGATGCACTAGAGCTATAAGTATATGAAAGCTCAACAAAAGAAACTAAGTGGGTGTGCATCTAACTCAACTTGCTCCACGAAGACCTAGGGCAATTTGAGGAAGCCCATCATTGGAATATACAAGCCAAGTTCTATAATGAAAAATTCCCACTAGTATATGAAAGTGACAAAATGAGAGACTCTCTATTATGAAGATCATGGTGCTACTTTGAAGCACAAGTGTGGTAAAAGGATAGTAACATTGTCCCTTCTCTCTTTTTCTCTCATTTTTGGGCCTTTTCTCTTTTATGGCCTTTTTTTCTTTTTCTTTTATTTTTCGTCCGAAGTCTCATCCCGACTTGTGGGGGAATCATAGTCTCCATCATCCTTTCCTCACTTGGGACAATGCTCTAAAAATGATGATCATCACACTTTTATTTACTTACAACTCAACAATTACAACTCGATGCTTAGAAAAAAATATGACTCTATGTGTATGCTTCCGTGGTGTAAGGATATGCAATGATTCATAAGTGACATGTATGAAAGAATTATGAACGGTGGCTTTGCCACAAATATGATGTCAACTAAATAATCATGCTAAGCAATATGACAATGATGGAGAGTGACGTGTATGAAAGAATTATATGGTGGCTTTGCCACAAATACGATTTCAACTACATGATCATGCTAAGCAATATGACAATGATGGAGCGTGTCATAATAAATGGAACGGAGGAAAGTTGCATGGCAATATATCTCGGAATGGCTATGGAAATGTCATAATAGTTAGGTATGGTGGCTGTCTTGAGGAAGGTATATGGTAGGTGTATGATACCGTGAAAAGTCTTGTGCAGTATTAGAAAGGCTAGCAATGGTGGAAGGTGAGAAAAGTGTGTATAATCCATGGACTCAACATTAGTCATAAAGAACTCACATACTTATTGCAAAAATCCACAAGTTATCAAAGCAAAGTATTACGCGCATGCTCCTAGGGGGATAGATTGGTAGGAAAATACCATCGCTCGTCCCTGACCGCCACTCATAAGGAAGACAATCAATAAATAAATCATGCTCCGACTTCATCACATAACGGTTCACCATACGTGCATGCTACGGGAATCACAAACTTTAACACAAGTATTTCTTAAATTCACAACTACTCAACTAGCATGACTCTAATATTACTACCTCCATATCTCAAAACAATTATCAAGCATCAAACTTTTCTTAGTATTCAACGCACTCAAAAGAAAGTTTTACTAATCTTGAATACCAAGGATATTATTTTTATAAGAAAATTACCATGCTATTTAAGACTCTCAAAATAATCTAAGTGAAGCATGAGAGATCAATAGTTTCTATAAAACAAATCCACCACCGTGCTCTAAAAGATATAAGTGAAGCGCTAGAGCAAAACTATATAGCTCAAAAGATATAAGTGAAGCACATAGAGTATTCTATCAAATTCCAGTTCATGTATGGCTCTCTCAAAAGGTGTGTACATCAAGGATTATTGTGGTAAACTAAAAATTAATGACTCAAATCATACAAGAGCTCCAAGCAAAACACATATTATGTGGTGAATAAAAATATAGCTCCAAGTAAAGTTACCGATGGAAGTGGACGAAAGAGGGGATGCCTTCCGGGGGCATCCCCAAGATTCGACATTTTGGTGTCCTTGGATTATCTTGGGGGTGCCATGGGCATCCCCAAGCTTAGGCTCTTGCCACTCCTTGTTCCATAATCCATCAAAAAAATTCACCCAAAACTAGAAAACTTCACAACACAAAACTCAACAGAAATCTTGTGAGCTCCGTTAGCGAAAGAAAACAAAAGACCACTTCAAGGTACTGTAATGAACTCATTCTTTATTTATATTGGTGTTAAACCTACTGTATTCCAACTTCTCTATGGATTATAAACTATTTTACTAGCCATAGATTCATCAAAATAAGCAAACAACACACGAAAAACAGAATCTATCAAAAACAGAACAGTCTGTAGTAATCTGTAACTAACGCAAACTTCTGGAACTCCAAAATTTCAGCCAAAATAGGACGACCTAGGAAATTTGTTTATTGATCAGAAGCAATTAGAATCACTATTTTATCACGTTATGGTGATTTTTAACAATTGTTTTCATGAACCGAAAGTTTCTGGAAATTACAGCAAGATCAAATAACTATCATCCAAGAAGATCCTATAGGTTTAACTTGGCACAAACACTAATTAAAACATAAAACCACATCTAAACAGAAGGTAGATGGATTATTGAATAACAGCAAGGAAAAATATTGGGTTGTCTCCCAACAAGTGCTTTTTCTTTAAAGCCTTTTAGCTAGGCATTGATAATTTTAATGATGCTCACATGAAAGACAAGAATTGAAGCACAAAGAGAGCATCATAAAACACGAGACAAACACATCTAAGTCTAACATACTTCCTATGCATAGGCATCTTATAGAAAAAAAATTATCATAGCAAGCAAAAACTATCATATGCAAGGAAGCGGAAAAGAACAATAGCAATCTCAACATAATGAGAGGTAATTTAGTAACATGAAAATTTCTATAACCATATTTTTCTCTCTCATAATAATTACATGTAGGATCATAAGAAAATTCAACAATATAGCTATCACAGAAAACCATTCCCGTGATGCCTACACCAACTAGATGAGGTAATTGTACCTTCTCTCGAATTGGAAAGTACCTCATCACAGAAAACCATTCCCGTGATGCCTACACCAACTAGATAGGAAGCTAATGATAATGATCATGAAACTTCAGATCAAGTTACTACCGAACCTCATAGGTCAATCAGAGCACGTTCCGCACCAGAGTGGTACGGTAATCCTGTTCTAGAAGTCATGTTACTAGACCATGACCAACCTACAAACTATGAAGAAGCGATGATGAGCCCAGATTCCGATAAATGGCTTGAGGCCATGAAATCTGAGATAGGATCCATGTATGAGAATAAAGTGTGGACTTTGGTTGACTTGCCGATGATCGGCAAGCCATAGAGACTAAATGGATCTTCAACAAGAAGACTAACACTGATGGTAATGTTACTATCTACAAAGCTCGACTTGTCGCGAAAGGTTTTTGACAAGTTCGAGGATTTGACTACGATGAGACTTTCTCACCCGTAGCGATGCTTAAGTCTGTCTGAATCATGTTAGCAATTGCCGCATTTTACGATAATGAAATCTGGCAAATGGGCGTCAAAACTGCATTCCTTAATGGATTTCTTAAAGAAGAGTTGTATATGATACAGCTAGAAGGTTTTGTCGATCCTAAAGGTGCTAACAAAGTGTGCAAGCTCCAACGATCCAGCTATGGACTGGTGCAAGCATCTTGGAGTTGGACTATACGCTTTGATGAGGTGATCAAAGCATATGGTTCTATACAGACTTTCGGAGAAGCCTGTATTTACAAGAAAGTGAGTGGGAGCTAGTAGCATTTCTAATATTATATGTGGATGACATATTGTTGATTGGAAATGATGCAGAATTTCTGGATAGCATAAAAGGATACTTGAATAAAAGTTTTTCAATTAAAGACCTTGGTCAAGCTGCTTATATATTGGGCATCAAGATCTATAGAGATAGATCAAGACGCTTAATAGGACTATCACAAAGCACATGCCTTGATAAAATTTTGAAGAAGTTCAAAATGGATCAGTCAAAGAAAGGGTTCTTGCCTGTGTTACAAGGTGTGAAGTTGAGTCAGACTCAATGCCTGACCACTGCAGAAGATAGAGAGAAAATGAAAGTCATTCCCTATGCCTCAGCCATAGGTTCTATCATGTACGCGATGTTGTGTACCAACCTGATGTGTGCCTTGCTATAAGTTTAGCAGGGATGTACCAAGTAATCTAGGAGTGGATCACTGGACAGCGGTCAAGAACATCCTGAAGTGCCTGAAAAGGACTAAGGATATGTTTCTCGTTTATGGAGGTGACAAAGAACTCATGGTAAATGGTTACGTCGATGCTAGCTCTGAAACTGATCCAGATGACTCTAAGTCACAAACCGGATACGTATTTATATTGAATGGTGGAGCTGACAGTTGGTGTAGTTCCAATCAGAGCGTCGTGGCGGGATCTACGTGTGAAGCGGAGTACATGGCTGCTTCGGAAGCAGCAAATGAAGGAGTCTGGATGAAGGAATTCATATCTGATCTAGGTGTAATACCTAGTGCACCGGGTCCAATGAAAATCTTTTGTGACAACACTGGAGCAATTGCCTTAGCAAAGGAATCCATATTTCACAAAAGAACCAAACACATCAAAAGACGCTTCAACTCCATCCGTGATCAAGTCAAGGAGGGAGACATAGAGATTTGCAAAATACATATCGATGTGCATGTGGTAGACCCGTTGACTAATCATCTTCCATGAGCAAAACATGATCAGCACGAAGAATCCATGGGTGTTAGAATCATTACAATGTAATCTAGATTATTGACTCTAGTGCCAGTGGGAGACTGAAGGAAATATGCCCTAGAGGCAATAATAAAGTTGTTATTTTATATTTCCTTATTCATGATAAATTTTTATTATTCATGCTAGAATTGTATTAACCGGAAACTTGATACACGCGTGGATACATAGACAAAACACCGTGTCCCTAGTAAGCCTCTACTAGACTAGCTCGTTAATCAAAGATGGTTAAGTTTCCTAACCATAGACATGTGTTGTCATTTGATGAACGGGATCACATCATTAGGAAAATTATGTGATGGACAAGACCCATCTGTTAGCTTAGCATATTGATCGTTCAGTTTTATTGCTATTGCTTTCTTCATGTCATATGCATATTCCTTTAACTATGAGATTACGGAACTCCTGGATACCGGAGGTCTTGTGTGCTATCAAATGTCAAAACGTAATTGGGTGATTATAAAGATGCTCTACAGGTATCTCCGAAGGTGTTTGTTGGGTTGGCATAGATCGAGATTAGGATTTGTCACTCTGACTATCGGAGAGGTATCTCTGGGCCCTCTCGGTAATACACATCATAAGAAGCCTTGCAAGCAAAGTGACTAATGAGCTAGTTGCAGGATGATGTATTACGGAACGAGTAAAGAGACTTGCCGGTAACAAGATTGAACTAGGTATGTGGGTACCGACGATCAAATCTCGGGCAACTAACATACCGATGACAAAGGGAATAATGTATGTTGTCATAACAGTTCCACTGAGAAAGATCTTCGTAGAATATGTAGGATCCAATATGAGCATCCAGGTTCCGCTATTGGTTATTGACCGAAGAGGTGTCTCGGTCATGTCTACATAGTTCTCGAACCTGTAGGGTCCGCACGCTTAACGTTCGATGATGATTTAGTATTATACGAGTTATGTGATTTGGTTACCGAATATTGTTTGGAGTCCCGGATGAGATCACGGACATGACGAGGAGTCTCAAAATGGCAGAGAGGTAAATATTGATATATAGGATGATAGTATTCGGACACCGGAAGTGTTCCGGATAGTATCGGGTATTTATCGGAGTACCGGGGGGTTACCGGAACCCCCCGGGGGGAATAATGGGCCATAGGAGGGGAGAACACCAGGCCACAAGGGGTGGCGTGCCCCCCCCCCTAAGGAAGGAGGCCGAGTGGGAGAATGAAGAGGGGGTTCGGCCCCCCTTTCCTTCCCCCTTCCCTCTTCCCTTTTCCCCCCTCCGAAAATATGGAAAGGGGGGTGATACGTCTCTAACGTATCTATAATTTTTTTATTGTTCCATGCTGTTATATTATCATTCTTGGATGTTTTATAATCATTTTATATAATTTTTTGGTACTAACCTATTGACATAGTGCTAAGTCCCAGTTGATGTTTTCTGCATGTTTTTTACATTGTAGGAAATCAATACCAAACGGAGTCCAAAATCAGCGAAACTTTTTGTCGATTTTTTTGGACCAGAAGACATCCAGTGGGTCGGAGAAGCACCTGGAGGGTGCTCCGAGGGGAGCACAACCCACCAGGGCGCTCCTGGAGGCCCAGGCGCGGCCAGGTGGGTTGTGCCCACCTCGGGTACCCCCTGAACCGCCTCTTTGCTCTAAAAATACCCCAATATTCCAGAAACCCTAGGGGAGTTGACGAAAATCAATTCCAACCGCCGCAAGTTCCAGAAACACTAGATCCAATCTAGACACCATCACGGAGGGGTGGATCATGTCCATTAGTGCCTCTCCGATGAGGCGTGAGTAGTTCTTTGTAGACCTACGGGTCTGTAGTTAGTAGCTAGATGGCTTCCTCTCTCTCGTCTGATTCTCAATACAATGGTCTCTTGGAGATCCATATGATGTAACTCTTTTTGCGGTGTGTTTCTTGGGATCCGATGAACTTTGAGTTAAAGATCAGATCTATCTTTTTATCCATGAAAGTTATTTGAGTCTTCTTTGATCTCTTATATGCATGATTGCTTATAGCCTCGTATTTCTTCTCCGATATTTGGTTTTTTTTGGCCAACTTGATCTATTTATCTTGCAATGGGAAGACGTGCTTTGTGATGGGTTCGATCTTACGGTGATTGATCCCAGTGATAGAAAGGGAAACCACATGTATGTATCGTTGCTATTAAGGATAACAAGATGGGGTCTATTTCTACATAAATAGATCTTGTCTACATCATGTCATCATCCTTATTGCATTACTCCGTTCCTCCATGAACTTAATACACTAGATGCATGCTGGATAGCGGTCGATTTGTGGAGTAATAGTAGTAGATGCAGGCAGGAGTCGGTCTACAAATCTTGGACGTGATGCCTATATAATGATCATTGCCTGGATATCGTCATGATTATTTGAAGTTCTATCAATTGCCCAATAGTAATTTGTTCACCCACCGTTTCCTATTTTTCTCGAGAGAAGCCACTAGTGAAATCTACGACCCCTGGGTCTCTTCTTTATTATATTTGCCTTTGCGGTCTATTTTCCTTTGCTTTTATTTTCAGATATATTAAACCAAAAATACAAAAATACCTTGCTGCACTTTATCTTATTTGGCGTTCGATCTATCAATCCATTACAACTTTACCCCATCTGTTTGCCAATTTCTGCCGCCGTTACCAAAAGGGATTGACAACCCCTTTAACACGTCGGGTTGCGAGTATTTGTTATTTGTGTGCAGGTGATGTTTACGTAGTGTTGCTTGGTTCTCCTACTGGTTCGATAACCTTGGTCCCATCACTGAGGTAAATACCTACCGTCGCTGTGCTGCATCATCCCTTCCTCTTTGGGGAAATACCGACGTAGTCCTAGCAGGCATCAAAAGGAATTCCTGGCGCCGTTGCCGGGGAGACATCATAACATCTACCAGGTTCCTAATCACAAATCTCATCTCCTCGCAATTTACATTATTTGCCATTTGCCTCTCTTCTCCTCTCCCCCACTTCACAAAAAAATGTCGGTTTATTCGCCCTCTTTTTCGTTCGCCGTTTTTTTTCCGGATTTGTTTTTTAGTGCAATCTTGTTGCGTAGTCACAATGACTCAAGAGAACACCAAGTTGTGTGATTTCTCAAACACCAACAACAATGATTTTCTTAACACTCTGATTGCTCCTCCCGCCACTAGTGCAGAGAATTGTGGTATTAATACTGCTTTGTTGAATCTCGTTATGAAAGATCAATTTTCCGTACTCCTAATGAGGATGCCGCGTCCCATCTTAACACATTCATGGAATTATGCAGTATGCAAAAGAAAAAATATGTGGAGAATGATGTTGTGAATTTGAAATTATTTCTGTTTTCTTTGCGAGATCAAGCAAAAAATTGGTTTTCTTCTTTGCCTCGCAATAGCATCGATTCTTGGAATAAGTGCAAAGATGCTTTTATCACTAAGTATTTTCCGCCCGCAAAAATTATTTCCCTTAGAACCCAGATCATGAATTTCAAGCAACTTGAACATGAGCATGTTGCACAATCTTGGGAAAGGATGAAATTGATGCTAAGGAATTGCCCAACTCATGGGTTAAATCTTTGGATGATCATACAAAAATTTTATGCGGGGTTGAATTTTGTCTCTGGTAATCTTTTAGATTCCGCTGCGGGTGCTACTTTTATGGAAATTACTTTGGGTGAAGCTACCAAATTTCTTGATAATATCATGGCAAAATATTCACAATGGTATACCGAAAGAGCTCCTACTAGTAAAAAAGTTAATTCGGTTGAAGAAATTTCTTCTTTGAGTGAAAAAGTTGATGCTCTTATGAAATTGGTTGCTAGAAAAAGTGCTCCTGCTGATTTTAATGATGTGCCTTTGTCTACTTTGATTGAGCAAAATAGTGATGCCGTAGATGTGAATTTTATCTCGTGAAACAATTTCAATAACAATGCTTATAGAGGTAATTTTAATCCAAGGCCTTTTCCTAGTAATTCCTCTAACAATTATGGTAATTCCTACGGTAATCCTTCTTACAATAATAATAGGAACACCTATGATCTTGAGAATAATATTAAATAATTTATCAATACTCAAAAGGTTTTCAATGCTACAGTGGAAGAAAAGTTGAATAAGGTTGATGATTTGTCTAGAAGTGTTGATAGAATTTATCATGATGTGGAAAATCTCAAGATGAAATTTTGTGTGCCTAAGGTAGAGGAATCAATTAAAGCTCTTCATGTTTCTATGGATGAAAGTAATAAAACAACCTCTATGCTTAGAGCTAGAAGAGAATTTTTAGAAAAAGCGTTTTCTAGTGATTGCTTTCATAAAAGTGATGAAGATCTTAAAATGATTGGTGTTTCTTCTATTGATTCCTTATTTAGTAAAAGTAAGATTGATGATAAAGGGACTGGAGAAGAGTCAACTTTAGCTAGAAGGCGTCTCAGTAATTCGAAGGGTGAAAATCTTGTTGAGAAAATTGATAAAAGTGGGTTTGAAGAGGTCAAGACTTTAACTACTGATGTGCCACTCTTTTGGATTACAAAGACTTTAATTATGATAGTTGCTCTTTGATTGATTGTATTTCTTTGTTGCAATCCATGATAAATTCACCCCATGCTTATGAACAAAATAAAGCTTTTACAAAACATATTGTTGATGCTATGATGAAAGCTTTAGAAGAAAAATTGGAATTAGAAGTTTCAATTCCTAGAAAATTACATGATGAGTGGGAACCTACTATCAAAGTCAAGATTTAAAATTATGAGTGTTTTGCTTTATGTGACTTGGGTGCTAGTGTTTCTACAATTCCGAAATCTTTGTGTGATGTTCTTGGTCTTACCGATATTGAAGAATGCTCTTTAAATTTGCACTTGGCGGATTCTACTACTAAAAAGCCTATGGGAAGAATTAATGATGTTCTTATTATTGCAAATAGGAATTATGTGCCCATAGATTTTATTGTTCTTGATATTGATTGCAATCCATCTTGTCCAATTATTCTTGGTAGACCATTTTTACGTACTATTGGTGTCGTGATTGATATGAAAGAAGGCAATATTAAGTTTCAATTTCCACTAAGGAAGGGTATGGAACACTTCCCTGGAACAAGAATTAGGCCACCATATGACTCAATCATGAGGGCATCTTATGGATGTAGAAACAAAGATGACAACACTTAGATCCTTGTTTTATGCCTAGCTAGGGGCGTAAAACGATAGCGCTTGTTGGGAGGCAACCCAATGAATAAATTTTATTTCTTCTTTTTGCTTTTTTTTCTTGAGTGTTTGAACAATTATGCTACTGTTATGATTGTGTTTTTTGTGTTTTAATTAGTGCATGTGCCAAGCAAAGCCTTTAGGACTATGTTAGGTGATAGTAGATTTGATCTTGCTGAAAAACAGAAACTTTGCACGCCAGTCACACAATTGTTAAAAATCACATAAGCGTGATAAAATACCCATTCTTTTTGAAGAAGATTAATATAAAAAAGTTTCACGTGGTCCTAATTTTTCAGAATTTTTGGAGTTAGAGAAGTATTCGAAATATCCAGATTGCTATAGACTGTTCTGTTTTTGACAGATTATGTTTTCTTTGCGTTGTGTGCTTGTTTTGATGATTCTATTGTTTTTTTATGAGTTTTTGCCATAGAAAAGTTGGAATACGGTATATATAATGCAAAAATAAAATATGAATTGGTTTGCTATAGTAGTCATAGTAGTGATTTGTTTTCTTATACTAACGGATCTCATGAAGATTTTGTTGAGTTTTGTGTGATTGAAGTTTTCAAGCTTTGGGTGATGTTACGATGGATGAAGGAATAAGGAGTAAGAATAGCCTAAGCTTGTGGATGCCCATGGCATCCCAAACTATTATCCAAAGAGAAGAAAGCAACTAAACTTGGGGATGCCCTGAGAGGCATCCCCTCTTTCTTCTAACGACCATCGGTATTTTACTTGAAGCTATATTTTTATTCGTCACATACTATGGGTTTTGCTTGGAGCGTCTTGTATGATATGAGTCTTTGCTTGTTTTGCTTTGTGTTTTAAGTCATGAATCCTTGTTGGACACACCTATTTGAGAGAGCCAAAATTATGCCATGACTTGTTAGAATTGCTCTCCATGCTTCACTTAAATCTTTATGAGATATGGAATTGCTCTAGTGCTTCACTTATATCCAAAGAGAAGAAGAAGAAGAAGAAGAAGAAGAAGAAGAAGAAGAAGAAGAAGAAGAAGAAGAAGAAGATGAAGAGGAAGACGAAGACGAAGACGAAGAGGAAGAGGAAGAGGAAGAAGAAGAAGAAGAAGAAGAAGAAGAAGAAGAAGAAGAAGAAGAAGAAGAAGAAGAAGAAGAAGAAGAAGAAGAAGAAGAAGAAGAAGAAGAAGAAGAAGAAGAAGAAGAAGAAGAAGAAGAAGAAGAAGAAGAAGAAGAAGAAGAAGAAGAAGAAGAAGAAGAAGAAGAAGAAGAAGAAGAAGAAGAAGAAGAAGAAGAAGAAGAAGAAGAAGAAGAAGAAGAAGAAGAAGAAGAAGAAGAAGAAGAAGAAGAAGAAGAAGAAGAAGAAGAAGAAGAAGAAGAAGAAGAAGAAGAAGAAGAAGAAGAAGAAGAAGAAGAAGAAGAAGAAGAAGAAGAAGAAGAAGAAGAAGAAGAAGAAGAAGAAGAAGAAGAAGAAGAAGAAGAAGAAGAAGAAGAAGAAGAAGAAGAAGAAGAAGAAGAAGAAGAAGAAGAAGAAGAAGAAGAAGAAGAAGAAGAAGAAGAAGAAGAAGAAGAAGAAGAAGAAGAAGAAGAAGAAGAAGAAGAAGAAGAAGAAGAAGAAGAAGAAGAAGAAGAAGAAGAAGAAGAAGAAGAAGAAGAAGAAGAAGAAGAAGAAGAAGAAGAAGAAGAAGAAGAAGAAGAAGAAGAAGAAGAAGAAGAAGAAGAAGAAGAAGAAGAAGAAGAAGAAGAAGAAGAAGAAGAAGAAGAAGAAGAAGAAGAAGAAGAAGAAGAAGAAGAAGAAGAAGAAGAAGAAGAAGAAGAAGAAGAAGAAGAAGAAGAAGAAGAAGAAGAAGAAGAAGAAGAAGAAGAAGAAGAAGAAGAAGAAGAAGAAGAAGAAGAAGAAGAAGAAGAAGAAGAAGAAGAAGAAGAAGAAGAAGAAGAAGAACGCACAGCTTTGCCGCCTCTCCTCGCCTTTTTGCCTCCTCCAAAAGCGCCTGGGTGTTCAATCTCTCTTTCTCAACCAATGCCTGCAACACACCACTCCATGTTAGAATTGTAATCATCGACGGACGCACACACAATGTAATGGAGGAAAGGTGAGAGAGTCTGTATGACTAACCGCCATGGCGAGCTCCGCGGGCCGTGCACGAGGCGTTATCTCAGATCGAGCTACTCCGCGCTTCTTGATCTCAAGGGAGAGTCCCACGACAACGATCAGTCCATCACCAATGGCTATGGAGCCATGCGACCTCCCGCCACCGTGATATCATCACCACTTTGTACCAAAAGGATCCCGACTGGTTAAAGTCCTCCCCTTTCCTCGCCTTCCCTCGCCTCTCAGACTTCACGAGCTTGTGGTGGGAGGAGATGTTGGTGAAGCTCTCTGGATGATCTAGGTCAGACTCCGAGAATGGCTTGGCCTTCTTGTATGGGGCAGTATGGGCCATGCCATAGAGGTCGAACAGATTTGGCACAGGCTTCTTGTTGTGGCGCGCCTCAGAGAAAGGAACAAAATATTAGTTAAGGGCTCGAGCTAGCATGAATAATGATATTGCTATGTAAAAATAGGTCATTTTGGAGCTAAGTAAGGTTATTATGTCATTTTCGAGGAAAATGAGCTAAGTTTAGGTCATTTTGGAGGTAACCAAGATTATTATGCCATTTTTTGACCAAATATGCTAATTATGTCATTATTGAGCTATCCTAGGTAGTTATGCCATTTTTAGCTAACTAAAGCATATTTAGGCATTTTAAAGAGCTATCTAAGGTTATTATGTTATTTTAGAGCTAATTATGTCATGAATGAACTAGCTAAGGTTAGTTTAGTTCGTTATTGAGCTATCCAAGGTAATTATGCCATTTTAACTAACTAAAGCATATTAAGTCATTTTATAGAGCTATTTAAGGTTATTATGTCATTTTAGAGCTAAATATGTCATAAATGAACTAGCTAAGATTAGTTTAGGTCATTATTTAGCTATCCTAGGTAGTTATGCCATTTTTAACTAACTAAAGCATATTTAGTTATTTTATAGAGCTATAAGGTTATTATGTCATTTTAGAGCTAATTATGTCATAAATGAACTATCCAAGGTAGTTACGCCCATTTTTTAACTAACTAAGCATATTAAGTCATTTTGGAAGGAAAATGCTAGCATGAAGAATGAAATTGCATGAATCATGTAGCAAACCACATACCCAAAGGATCCCTCAGACTCAAACAAAGTTGAGGCTCCCTTGATGGTGTGGCACACCATCCATTTGGTCACGCTTATCCTTGGCCCTATGGTGTTCGACTAGCCATTGGGGAGAGCACCACGCATCCACAAACGCCTCCCAATAGTCCATCTTATCCGCACACCATCTCGGGGGCACCTAAGTTAGTCAAGAGGAATTTCAGCGCTACGCCTACGAATCAAATCAAGAAAACTAAGTTCAAGGCCTTAAGAAAAGGTAATTACCTGCATGTACTTCTCCTTACTCAGAAACTTGCCGCGACACTTCGACTTGGCCCTCCTAATACCCTTCGAGGCGTAGTAGTCTCGAACGGCCTGCACCCGAGCCTCGTGTCGTAAGTTCTGAAGTAGGTGCTTGCACTCAGCTTCGACAACCATAGACGCGCCTCCTCGCTTCTCTCCTCAAACCCTCAGAGAAGGTCTCAGAATCAAACAAGACAACACCGATTAGTACAATCACTAGGTAGTGTTGATTTTAATTCAGAAGGAGAAATTACCCAAAACCAACGGAACACAATGTCGGCCACCGCCTCGCATGTACACCGGCGACCATCTCCTCCGGTGGGTCGGGCAACCGAGTACAGCTCCCACCTCAAAGGTTAGTCAGGAACTCGACCACCGGCAACGTGACTCCACCCTGTGGAAGTGCTGCTCGCAGCACACCAGGACTGGTTGGCTCATGGACACCACTTGGGTGTACCCAAACCGCAGATGACAAGGCCAATGCATTAGATATTAATTTGAAGAAACGTGAAGGCAAAAGGTTAAAAAGAGTAAATGCACTTACTTCAACCCATTAGGCGCAAGCAACCACCTCCGGGTCGGGGTCGCTTGATGGGCAGGAGCTTTGTACAGCCACGCTTGTAGACCTTCTTGCCCTTCTCAACCAGCTCGTCGTCGCTGTAGCTATCATTAGAAAAGGTGTCCTCGCTACCATCAGTAGGGCCACTAGCCCCCGGAGTCTCGTGGGAAGAAGACCCCGGGACCGGAGTCTCGTGGGAAGAAGACTCCGGGACCGGCGTCTTTTGGGACGAAGACTCTGGGACCGGACTCGCGTGGGGCGAAGGATCGGCTACCCGAGTCTGGTGGGGCGAAGGATCGGCGACCTGAGGCTCATGGACCGGAGTCTGAGACGGGTCCACGTCAGACGGAGTAGTCCTGTGGTCGGGTGAATCAGCTGGAGGTGGCGGCGAGGAAGGCGTAGCAGCCTTCCTACCTCTCCTACTGCCACGTCCACCTCTAGCAGCCTTCTTCGTCCTCCCCCGACCTCTCCCAGCCAAGAAGAAGCGCCCACCGCTGTCTCAGATATTGTCTAGCAGCACTTCTGAGGGGCTGGGGTGGAATAATGGAACCACCCTCCCAAGACTGGCCAAGATGAGGCTCGGGGCGCCTGACCTTGCCCACCATCCAGTCAACACCTGCAATGAAAAAAAGTAAACGAAATTAGTACAACATAAAAAATTTGAATACCTGACATGAATAATATGTATATAATTTAAGTGTGTCATCATCATGAACATAATAAAAAATTGAATACCTCACATTACTAATATTACTCTGAATCGTCTATATATGCTCTGGGATCATTAAATGCATCATCATCATCACTATCAGTGACGTGCTCATCATTGTCGTCAATAAATGCATCAGCATGTGGAAGGCCTCCTTTACGTAATTGTTCAAGCATTGACAGGTCATCTGCAGCAATAACTTCTTCTTGTTCCGGCTCAGGGGTGAAGTCGGGTTCACTATCGTTGTCTACTTCAAAGTTCTGGGGTGGAGTAGAGCGGTTCTTAAAACATTTTTTGGAAAGACGTGTTTCTTGGAAGAATTCTCCTTCGTCATATGTGTCTTGGTTAATGTGAGGTTCATAATCCTCTTCATTGGGGGGAGGTGGTCTAACACGTGGCGACACTTCATAAACGACATCCCAACCACTGAGATTTGGATCACTTTGACAGGCCCACGGTAGATAGAAAACTTGGGTTGTGTGTTGAGCCGTAACATAGACATCGGGAACATCCAAATGGGTGCTTTGTTTGATTCCGACTAGCCCTATATGTTCACGAGTCCTTCTAGTCTCCCTCGGCCGGAACCAATAACATCTGAAGACTACGACGTTTGGTGGGTTTTCACCATAGAATTGAAGTTCATAAATTGCTTCAACTCTTCCATAATACTCGATATCTCCTTCACCGATAGCAGAGACACAACAATTTGTAGATTTTCGGTCGGCCATAGATAGCTCTTTGCCATAGGTACGAAAGCGACAATTCGCTGATGTCGTATTTGTCAAATGAACGGACCTTATAGTCAAAACCATTAGCTACTTGTCTCAATTCGGCATCCATAATCTCTAAATTAGCCTACAAGTTTAATACGAAAGGATTGTTGTGTTAGTCGCAAATTAGCCAAAGAAATGAAATGGTCTAATGGAAATTACACTTTTTTGAACCAAGAGATGAAACCGGGATATTCGCCTCCTTGCTTTGCCAGAAGCTCATACTCTTCGACGGAATCCTTTTGGATCACCGCTCCATACGAGAATATGGCGACGTATCGACTGCATCAAATATCCGGAAATAAGAGTAGTTCAAAGGAATTAGAAGTTTGGAAACAATGTACCGAGAACTTACTCGATGTACGGCCGCACTTCTGTTAGGTTGTTGAATAGATACAACGAAATGGTCCGCCATTCTTCAACATCCAACGATACTGGTTTCCAACCACTGGCTGGTGCAAGATTCCCTTTGAATAGGCTCAGTTGATTGACCTTTTAGGTCGTCACAAGATTGTACCGAGGCTTCGGATTATGCAAATGACGCATTTTTGGCTTCAGAGTGTGTTGTCATGAAGTTTGTCGCCTCCTCGCTGATGAATGCCTCGCCATCGATGCCTCACATCTACGTTTATTTTTACATTTTCCTCGAAGCGTCTTCTGCATCCTCTCAGTTGAGTAGCACCAACGATTTTGCACGTCCCCCCCCCCCCAATCTTGCCTCGGTCGGGAGATGCAAAATCAAGTGTTCCATTGGATCAAAGAAGCTTGGCGAAAAGATCATCTCTAACTTGCAGATCAACTCCGGCGCCAACTGTTCCATTTCTTCTAGGAGGCCAGGCGATAGTTCTTTCGCACAAAGAACACGGAAGAAATAGCTCAGCTCTGCCAATACTAGCCATTCATCCTCAGGGATGAAGCCACGCAACATCACCGACATTATTCGCTCAATCCATATGTGCCAATCCTGACTTTTTAGACCAAATATTTTCAATTTTTCAAGACTCGCCCCCTCTTTAGATTTGCTGCATACCCATCAGGGAACATCAACTGCATTTTCACCCACAAAATAATTTCCCTCATAGCTGGCCTTCCATGATTGAACCATGCCTTTGGCTTCATCCAGTTCCGCTTTCCTTTCGGTTCTTGCATGTTTTGTAATAGTCTATCACATAGCTCCTCTTGATCGACTCTAGCCTTAGTATTATCCTTTGATTTCCCCTCTATGCCGAACAATGTACCAAAAATGGCTTCGGCAATATTCTTTTCAGTGTGCATCACGCCGATGTTGTGTGGGCAAAGGAGGTCTTTGAAGTAAGGCAGCATCCCACAAGCATGTCTTGTGAGTCCAGCGTGTTCCTTATTATACCCCTTGAAATACCCTCGGACGCCCGGATCCGCTCGAGAGCCGCTTAATCGATCTAGGGTTTGTTGGCCTGTCAACGCAGGTGGTGCAGAGTGTTTGACAACTCTACCTTTGATGAAGTTCGTCTTGTCTTTCCTGAACTTATGGCGAGAATCTAGAAATGGTCTATGCAAGTCGAAGCAAGTATACTTGTGCCCTGCCGTCAGCCAACGAAACTCAAGAGCTCCCTTGCATGTGGGTCACGGGAACCTTCCATGCACACACCAGCCAACGAATAGCGCATACATCGGCAAGTCATGCGTCGAGTACATGTACCAGACACGCATTATGAAGTTCTGTTTGCTAAAGGCGTCGTATGTCTTGAGCCCATTATCCCAAGCTTCTTGCAATTCGTCTTGCGGCCGCATGTACACATTCATATTCTTCCTCGATATTTGGGCCCCGGAATTATCAACGCCAGAAAATGTTCTTTCTTTGCATAATCTGCCAGGGGAGATTGAGGAATGACAAACATGGGCCAACAATCAGTATGGGGTTGCCGCCGACCACACATAATCGAACCCATCTGTGCCGATGGCAACTCGAGGATGCCTTGATGTGCCATTTTTCCTTATAATGCATCAAGCGCCCACGCTTCACCATTCGATGTGTGCACCATCATCACATTCCCATCTGCATCTAGTTTGGTTCTTTTGCCCGTTTTGTGCCATGTCATATGTTTGGCCATCTCTTCGACCATGAAAAGACGTTGAAGTCTTGGTACGATTGGCATATACCGAAGAACATTAACGGGTATTTTGGTCTGCGTCTTCTCACCCATACCGTTGTCTACCACAACATACCTGGAAGAATTGCAAATGGGACAATAGTTCAAGTCCTCATACCGAAGCCTAAATAAGGCACATCCTTTCTCAGTGCATGTATCTTCTCATAGGGCATCTTAAGAGCACGGAGGATTTTGTCCGACCGGTACAAGTTTGCAGGTAGCACATGGCCTTTGGGTAAAAATCGTCAATATCGCCATCATCGCTGTCAGAGCATTCTCTCGCCCAAGTTGAATTGAGCCTTCAAAGCCATTGAGATGGCATCCACCGACAAAGCTCAAGGTGCTCGTGGAGAGGA
This sequence comes from Aegilops bicornis, assembly GCA_021605145.1. NCBI lineage: Eukaryota > Viridiplantae > Streptophyta > Magnoliopsida > Poales > Poaceae > Aegilops > Aegilops bicornis. Next base: position 509,286,547 of record CM038672.1, read on the forward strand.
CGTTTTGAGGACTCCAACATTTCAGTGAAGGCCTTTGCAGATTCCTCCATCTCCTCGTCCGAGTCCCGAGCATCGTCAAAGTCTTGCACCATGTCTTCCATCCCGGTACCATGCTCGTTGGTGCAACGACGAACTACCTCGGCTCTGGCACGTTGGGCAGACTCACCAAGAAATTTCCAGACCGTGTAACCAGGCATAAAACCAAACTTCTGCAGGTCTTTACTCATTTCAAACTCGTCCCTCTTATTATAGTTGTCGCACCGGATACAGGGGCACCAGCTTAATTTCTGGCCACGTGCAAATGCGGCTCTAACAAACCCCTTGGTTTTTGTTAACCATTCCTCGGTCCAAACTTTCTGTCTAGTGTAACCGGTGTACATCCATGCACGATCACTCATATTGACTTCCTACTGGACACACAAGAAATATATACATAATTAAGCAAACCATATCCATCGCTAATGGAGTTTGTCGGTTTTATTACGCCCATGCAACCTACACGCTAATAGGTAAAGATAGGTCCTATTTCCACTGAGTATGTAGATTGGGTCTGTTTCCCATGCTCTACTCGATCCGACGCAGGTTTCGGCAGATTCTCCCCGCTGTTCTCCCGATACACGCCTCGGCAATAAGCAGAGGATGTCTACCCGAGAACAACAGGAGGCATCGACAAAATTCTGCATCGAATCCGGAGCAGAGCATATGGGAAAACGAACCCAATCTACACATACTCGGGCTGTCCATGGATAACGTTGGACAATTCGAAAGAATCACGATTATAAATATGCAAATTCATGCATATTTATAGATGTAACCCTTTCGAACGGGAGACACATAGTGGTTACGCATACTGATGATTGACACCTATAGCTAGCAATTTTCATCGGCACAAAGACCGGAACAGAGCAAATGAAGGGGGAGGAGGAGATGTCATTTGTGCTCACATCCGAACGCAGGGGCGGAGCTCGTAGCGACGAAACAAATGCACATTTAAATCCACCCGATCAACACAAATATATATGATGTTTTGCATAACAAAATCGAAAAATATACGACCTAACTCATAATTCACGAATATATGACCCCGTCGGGGTCGGGGTCGGGGTGTGGTGTCAGGGTGCTGGGTCGATCGGGGTGTCAGGGTGTCGGGGTGTCGGGGTCAGGGTCGGGGTGTGGTGTCAGAGTGTCGGGGGTCGGGGTGTCGTGCCGGGGTGTCGGGGTGTCGTGTCGGGGTCGGGGTCGGGGTGTGGGTCGGGGTGTAGTGTTAGGGTGTCGGGGTGTCAGGGTGTCGGGGTCGGGGTGTCGGGGTGTCAGGGTGTCGGGGTGTCTTTGTCTTCTTCTTCTTCTTCTTCTTCTTCTTCTTTCTTCTTCTTCTTCTTCTTCTTCTTCTTCTTCTTCTTCTTCTTCTTCTTCTTCTTCTTCTTCTTCTTCTTCTTCTTCTTCTTCTTCTTCTTCTTCTTCTTCTTCTTCTTCTTCTTCTTCTTCTTCTTCTTCTTCTTCTTCTTCTTCTTCTTCTTCTTCTTCTTCTTCTTCTTCTTCTTCTTCTTCTTCTTCTTCTTCTTCTTCTTCTTCTTCTTCTTCTTCTTCTTCTTCTTCTTCTTCTTCTTCTTCTTCTTCTTCTTCTTCTTCTTCTTCTTCTTCTTCTTCTTCTTCTTCTTCTTCTTCTTCTTCTTCTTCTTCTTCTTCTTCTTCTTCTTCTTCTTCTTCTTCTTCTTCTTCTTCTTCTTCTTCTTCTTCTTCTTCTTCTTCTTCTTCTTCTTCTTCTTCTTCTTCTTCTTCTTCTTCTACTTCTTCTTCTCCTTCTTCTCCTTCTTCTCCTTCTTCTCCTTCTTCTTATTCTTCTTCTCCTTCTTCTCCTTCTTCTCCTTCTTCTCCATCTTCTTCTTCTTCTTCTTCTTCTTTCTTCTTCTTCTTCTCCCTCCTCCTCTTCTTCCCTCCTCCTCCTCCTTCTACTCTTCTTCTTCTTCTAAACTAAAACTAAAACTAATCTAAAATAAACTAATCTAAAATAAACTAAAATAAAATAAACTAAAACTAAAACTAAAACTAAAACTAAAACTAAAACTAGACTAAAACTATAACTAAAACAGAAACTAAACTAAAAGAAACTAAACTAAAAAAAGGGGGAGGAGCTCACCTGCAGGGGATCGCCGGTGGAGGAGGCGCGGGGCGGCCGGTGGATGGGAGGGCGGCCGCTGGAGGAGGCGGCGACCCATGGAGGGGAGGCCGACGGTCACAAGTGGACGGGCGGGACGGCGACGCAGGGAGGGGGCGGGCGGTCGGATCGCACAAGACGGCCAACATGGAAGGGGCGGTGGGGGCGCGGTGGAGGTCGGGATGCCGCAGGGAAGGGGTGCGGGGCGGCCGGCTATGGCGGACGGGGTCGGCGGTGGCGGCGCGGGTGTGGATCGGGGATGGCGACGCAAGGGAAGGGGCGAGGGGGCATTGCTCCGCTTCTCCATGAACTTAATACACTACATGCATGCTGGTTAGCGGTCGATGTGTGGATTAATAGTAGTAGATGCAGGCAGGAGTCGGCCTACTAATCTTGGACGTGATGCCTATATAATGTTCATTGCCTGGATATCGTCATGATTATTTGAAGTTCTATCAATTGCCCAATAGTAATTTGTTCACCCACCGTTTGCTATTTTTCTCGAGAGAAGCCACTAGTGAAATCTACGGCCCCCGGGTCACTTCTTTACTATATTTGCCTTTGCGATCTATTTTCCTTTGCATTTATTTTCAGATCTACTAAACCAAAAATACAAAAATACCTTGCTGCAATTTATTTTATTTGGCGTTCGGTCTATCAATATATTACAACTTTCTCACGTCCGTTTGCCAATTTCTGGCGCCGTTACCCGAAAGGGATTAACAACCCCTTTTACACGTCGGGTTACGAGTATTTTTTATTTGTGTGCAGGTACTGTTTACGTAGTGTTGCTTGGTTCTCCTACTGGTTCAATAACCTTGGTCTCATCACTGAGGGAAATACCTACCATCGCTGTGCTGCATCATCCCTTCCTCTTTGGGGAAATACCGACGTAGTTTTAGTAGGCATCAGTGACATGTTCCCTCTCAGAACCACGAGCCTTCTTGAGAGAAGCTCCGGCTTGCAAGAAGCTTATTCCAAAGCTTGTCCCAATTCAGAAAAAATTTACCACAACATGTTGGTGCCCTGTCATGACACCATGCCAAGTTTCATGATTTTTAGGCGAGTTTTGGATTTACAGGAATTTAAAAACCAAGTTTCTCGATGTTTCCAGCCGAGCCACGACACCTAGATGTTTGAATTCCATTACCATTTCTTGCATGGGAGCTAGAAATTCACCCAAGTACACATAAATGATTTTTCAACCAACTTTGGCACACTGGAGCATGTGCTTGTACTTCAAATTTGAATTATGCGCATTAAATGCCTGGAAACTCAATTAATGTATAAAACAGGCCAAACGAACCCGGAATAATTCCAAAATTTAGCGTGAAACTCCTATTGGTCTATGTTGCCTCTGTAAAAAAAACCAAGGCGAGAAAAGGCAGTGTATGTCGTTTCGCACATTGAGGTGACACGTTCCCTCTCAGAACCATGAGCCTTCTTGAGAGAAGCTACGGTTTGCATGAAGCTTATTCCAAAGGTTGTCTCAGTTCGGCCAAAAAAATTACCACAACATGTTGGTGCCATGTCATGACACCATGCCAAGTTTCATGATTTTCAGGTGAGTTTTGGATTTACAGGAATTTAAAAACCAAGTTTCTCAATGTTTTCGGCCGAGCCACGATGCCCAGATGTTTGAATTTCATTCCCATTTCTTGCATGGGACCTAAGAATTCACCCAGACACGCATGTAATTTTTCAACCAACTTTGGTGCACTGGAGCATGTGCTCATAGTTGAAATTTGATTGATGCACATTAAATGCCCGGAAACCCAATTAATGCATAAAAAAGGGTAAACGAACCTGGAATAATTCCAAATTTTAAGACGACACTCATATAGTTCTATGTTTCCTTTGTAAAAAAATCAAGGGGGAGAGGCAGTGTATATCATTTCGCACACAAAGGTGGCACGTTCCCTCTCGGAACCACGGGCCTTGTTGATAGAAGCTCCCGTTTGCAAGAAGCTTATACCAAAACTTGTCCCTATTCGGCCAATTTTTTTACCACATCATGTTGGTGCCGTGACATGACACTATGCCAAGTTTCATGATTTTTAGGCGAGTTTTGGATTTACAGGAATTTAAAAATCAAGTTTCTCAATGTTCCCGGCCGAGCCACGACACCTATATGCTTGAATTTCATTCCCATTTATTTCATGGACCTATAAATTCACCCAAGGACACACATGTGATTTTTCAACCAACTTTGGTGCACTAGAGCATGTGCTTGTAGTTCAAATTTGAATTATGCACATTAAATGCCCAAAAACTCAATTAATGCATAAAAAAGGCCAAACAAACCTGGAATAATTCCAAATTTTAACACGACACTCATATATTTCTATGTTGGCTCTATAAAAAGTCAAGAGGGGGGAGAGCAGCGTATGTTGTTTCGCACACAAAGGTGACACGTTCCCTCTCGGAACAACGAGCCTTCTCGAGATAAGCTCCGGTTTGCAAGAAGCTTATACCAAATCTTGTCCCAATTCAGCCAATTCTTTTACCATAGCATGTCGGTGCCATGCCATGACACCATGCCAAGTTTCATGATTTCAGACAAGTTTTGGATTTACAGGAATTTAAAAACCAAGTTTCTCAATGTTTCCAGCCGAGCCACGACGTCGAGATGTTTGAATTTCATTCCCATTTCTTGCATTGGACCTATAAATTCACCCAAAGACACACATGTGATTTTCCAACAAACTTTGGTGCACTGGAGCATGTGCTTGTAGTTCAAATTTGAATTATGCACATTAAATGCCCAGAAACTCAATTAATGCATAAAAAGGCCAACGAACCTGGAATAATTCCAAATTTTAACACGACACTCATATAGCTGCATGTTCACTGCAGATAAATGTTCTAGCAATTCAAACACCATCCTTTCCTCTGTAACACCATTCTGTCTTTCAAAACAGAATGAAAAATCAGGTATACCACAAACAGTTTATTAGCAAGAATCATGTGGGATGGGATATAAAATATTTTGGCGCACTGTCTTGTCTAGCTTACGCAGGAAGCTTCGTCGTCTATAGTCCACCGCCCAAGCTTGAACCACACCTGCGGCCAGTTTCTCGTGGCACCGAGCGAAATTTTTCTGCCACCACGAAAATATCTATCTCCATGCCCCACCCCCTCACCAAAAGCTACATTTCCACTGTTCCTCCTTGCATTCCAAATTTAAACCTTCATCACATTATCGGTAGCGCCGCCTCACCGGGCGAATTCTTTCTTGTAGCGCCGCCTCGCTTCATGCGAATTCTTCTTCTTGATGCGCAGCCTCGTCGATATGGTCAGGTAATCCACACCCCACCCACACCATCCTCCTCCTTCCCCATCCCACATGCCCCGACCGACGGCGCGACGCCTTCCGCCCAAATCACTGCCCCGTCCTACAATTAAGCGCCGCCCATAGCCATTTGGCACGCAGTATAGCGTGGAGCTCAGTAGAATCTGGCAGTGGAGGTCGCGATGGCTGGCATGTGTGTCGACCGCCAGATCTTGGAGGAGCACCTCGTCTTCGAGGCCAAAGTCGACACCGCCACGCGGTTGTCTACTTGAAAATACAGCTCGTGTTGTTTTCTCGAGGCCACCGCTAGTGCCTTCTAGTGATTTATCCCCTGTAATGTCAATATGCAATCTGATTTTCTGAAATGTAATGTTCAGTTAATAGTTTGGTCCAACAATTGCTACATTTCGTAGTAGTTCTTAAGCATTCTTGGTTTCATTAACTGTCTTATATTCTAGTATATGTTCTATTCTGAGATGTCATGCTTAGTTAACTGTTTTGGTTCATTTGTTCTGCTATCCAGTTAACTGTTTGGTTCAATTCAGCAATTTGATTTTCATTTGTTGCGGGTACAATTTTGTATTGTTATGCATGTGAGAAATAAATCGAATTTGGATGTACTCAATACATATTCTATTGATAGTATGGCAACTCTCAGTTAACCTGATCAAGATCTTCCTTATATGTGTTGCACGTAAACAATGGGACTCACTGCGGTTTACCATCGAGGTTTGCTCATGCATGGTCCTTTTAGTAATAGCACATTATTGTGCAGTTGCAGGAATCATTCTAATATTTAGGTTTCTTACAATTTGGTCTTGCACATGTAGGTCTTGCTCTCAGAGGCTTAGACCCACTGTTCAACCCATTTTGCATATGGGGAAATGAGATGTCCATGAATATCAGTCAAGTCAAGAAACTTAGAAAGATTGTTAGGATAAAGAAACTTGTGACGAATAATAGCAAGATCTTTGTTTGCACAATGAAGAAGACATCAGACAACTCTTTACCTTGTTTTTCCCCTTGTGCCATTTCAAAATTTATAACAGCGAGTTATGCATATCTTTGTTTTCGGTACTTTCCAAAGCAGTTCACCGATGATTACCTCTCAAAACACCTGCATGGTCAAGAGGCAAGGAAGGTATTCATTCAACACCCACGGTACAATATTGAAGTCTTCCTCAAGAGGATGAAGGTTGGGTGGGCAATTATCCATAGCCACTGGCCTAAAGTTGCAAGGACATTCAACATCACTGAAGGCTCAATATATGCCTTCCACTTTTGCAGTTTCCAAGATGAGATTCATTTGTCTATTTACCGTGTATGATGCTACTTTCCAAAGGTTTTCGACGTTGCATGTGAAAATTGGCGCGGTTGTGTAATGCCGTAGCTAGCTATATCCCTATATGGTGTAACTGAGTGCTGAAGCTAATTCGATTATGAAATCTGGTTGCCGTTCTACAGATTGAAATATCTGGTGTGTTTTATAAGAAATGTCAATTTGATTACCACATGGATTATCAATAATAGGCCAATTAGCATGCTTATTGGGATTTTCTATTGCAGACGGTTTCTTTGACAATGCCGTGGGCGATGAACTCAAACAGCCCACCCAATTTCTAGAAAGTAGGCGTGTTGGATCAATTAACAATCACACATGGCTTCCGCCAAAGAACTTTTTGCATTAGGCCACCTTGCACAAACGTTTCCGCATAAAAAATTGTGTGTGATATATATACAAATGGAAACGTTTTTCTGGGATTCACTGTGTGTGATGAACATACAAATGGAAACGAGTGGGCATGCATAATTGTCTCCGATGCCTCGCCTGCTCGCACACGAGCTCATTTTACCCCGCGTATGTGACTAGAGGGCCTATCCCCGACGATTTCTGGGTCTTGTGGGAAGGATCCCCGTATCGCACACACTGACTAGGCGACGTTTGAAAACTCCGTCACGGAAAGGGGGTAACCGTTTGTATAGCACATCCCCGCACCAGTGTTTGTTGCTTTACTTTAGTACCTTGTTCTTGCTTTCCTACCTTTGGTTTGTTTGTGAGCCTCTGAGTACATTCAAAGTACTCACCTGGCTTATCATGCCAGATGCAGGAGAAGTTCCCTAGAAGGACATCGAGAGTGAGAGCTAGAATGTGTCCATGTAGTGTCCCTTTGGATTGAAGCCCCACCGTATCACGCCTTCTGCTGTGTCATAACCCCTACCATACTAGTGTTCCATTAGCCACTACGCCATAGGCATAATAATCAAGCACTACCACTATGATTGTACTACCTTGCTAAGCAAGAGTATTGTATTATAACTTTGTGTACCATTTGAGTACTCTATTATAATGTGGTTTTTCTATACCTAGCTATAGTTGTGTTCCAGATGACATATAACTCTAGGCTGGAACACGAGGGCCTCCGGTTCTCTGAATCGGGATGTCACATAGGAAAACAGTGAAAATGTTGTTAAATGCAAAGATGACATGTTTCTCGCATAAGGAGAACTAGATGATACCCCGCTCGTTGCCGCGGGACATTGGCGAGACAAATAGTATTTCTTTAGATGTGGGTCACCCAGCTTTATGAGAGATGATGTGCTCTCTAGACTATAGAGGAATAATAGTATTGATAAGATAAAGAAAAATAATGCGAACAAATTGTACCATTGATGTAGGATGATTTTAGTCACTAAAAAGGGATGTTCGATGACTTATAAGATTGAAATCATACTTAGTGATAATTATCTTCAAAACATTATCCTAAAAATTCGATTGTATGTTGTCTAACATTCCATTCTTAGATGCAAGCACCCTTATAATATTTGAGACTAAGCGCTAGCTTGTATTTCTGCAGCAAATTGTAAGACCAGTTTCCTGAGACCGGAAAAAAAAGAACAAAGTGATTGTGCATTATCTTAGCAAGTACATGTGTCAATTCGGACCAGCATCATTATAGCCTAATGTGCTTCACATTAGTAAGAGTAGGTATGATTAAACAAATTTATACTGTACTTCTCTAAGAAGCATAGTTATATTATGCCTTTCATCTACGAAGACTGAAAGATCTCCCCAAAGTTGCTTTTCTCTGTAGATGAAACCAATAATAGCATCTTATGTTAGACACTTGGATAAGTATGCAACCCCATTATATTCATCAATTACAATGGAAATCAATCAAGTAAAATAAAAGTAAATAGTTTATCATCAAAAACTAAAGACCACTCATTATTAACACTACAAAGCGAAATTACGTCTTGCTAAGTAGAAGTTATGCAAGATTATTTCTAGCAAAAAAAATGTTTTACCTTTTCCAAAAAAAAGGGCAACATATAAGAGTTATGCAATTGCTTGCTTACACTAAAATCAAGGATTGTTAATCAAGAAACATCCAGAATATGTACAAAAGTTATACATAAACAGTATCATAATCTCCTTGAACTGCTCCCAAGTCTGCATTTTCAGTACACCAAATTACTAATGTAATGTAAAGTAGAAGAAGTTTTACTACACCTGAGTCAAGAGATCATTGAACATTCAAAGATAAATATTCATCACTACAAGGATATCCGAAAAGTACAAATTCCAAATACCATTGTGTCTGAAATTTCGTAAACTCTAGCAACACCAAAAGCTAGAAATGCCTTAAAACTGCACTTGAACATCTATGTACACACAATGAAATTTAAAAACAGACACAAATACTAATTTTCCTGTTGGCGACAACCGTGAAAAGTGTTGATCTAGGGCAAAGGCTGAACTGAAAGCTCGCCCAGATGTTTTTAGCAGAGTAAGCAATATGCACATGTTTTATCAACAAAGTAACTGGATGGAGTTAGTTGTTTGATCAATTAAGGAAAAAAATACCTAATAGAACCTTGGTGGCAACAGATGAAAAAAACATGTAGTAGTGAGGCTTAAAAAATGTCAAGCATAAACGTTAAAACCAAAGTAATACTTTGTGATTTCTTTGTAGATACTAAACCATATCCATGATCGAGCCTGTTAAACTTCCAATCCCCATTAATCTGCCAATATTATAGTTTATTAAGATAACTAAATCCCCATCAGTATTAAGCAGCACATGAATATATATACATGGAAGATACGACACCCAAAAAAGGTTCAGTATTAACATGAGAGAGAGAGATGGAACTGCAGACCAAGAAAGAACACCATGTTCAGTATTTAGCAGCAGGCAAAAAAGCTGAGAGAGAGAGAGAGAGAGATGGAACTGCAGACCAAGAAAGAACACCATGTTCAGTATTTAACTTCAGACAAAAAAGCTGAGAGAGAGAGAGAGGTGAGGTGAGGTGAGGTGCAGACCAAGAAAGAACACCCTTATAAGTATTAACTGTAGACCCAAAAAAAGTATTAACTGCAGACCAAAAAAGATCCTAAGCGATATAGGAGTCCATCGGGATGCATCAGACCACGGGGACTACCTTGTGCAGCAGCGGCCAGCGGGGATCCTGACGGGCAGAGGATGGTTTGGAAACCATCTTCGCAGAGCGAGCGGCAACTTCGATCCTGAATGGCGCCGGCGCCGGTGAGTACGACATGGTGCGGTCGCGTCAGTCCTACGTGGAGATGGATGCTGAGTACAATCTCTGTAAAGGGAGAGCCGGAAAAATAGGTGATGCTTCACGTTGAAGGAGATCAAGCAGAGGGAGGGGGGTAATTTTTTCGATAAAGGGTGGATTTTATTACTCAAAATGAAGTATCAAGAAGATACAACTAAAATGAGCACACACCCCGCCTCTGCATTGCTAGGATGCACACAGCTAACACTGACGCACACACACAAAAAAACCTACCGGCAATAGCAAAGTCATATAAGATCAAAGCTATGCCTAAGCAAGAAAAAAAACCCAGAAGCGATCAAATCCACGATCGGTAAACTACGACAATGACCACATCCGCACCAACTATGTCGTGACAACACAAGGACAACAAGGTTCTTCAACAACAACGCCTTCAGGAAGGGAGCGATGTTCGAGCGCCATCGTCATCGATCCGACCACCAAAATCCAGAGTGTAGGTTTTCACCCCTGAAGAAATAGTCCGAGCATATCCGAGCAATGCCTTCAACAAGGTAACGAGGAAAAAACATCGCCATTTCCAGGTACAACCAACTCAGGTCAGACCTAGGTTTTCACCCCGCAGCTCGGGACTTAGTACTCGAGGAGCACCACCATCATAGTCAATCATATGTTGTCGCCACCACTTTTCCAACGATCCTAGCAGCAGCATGCTCTAGTCTAGACTAACTGCCGCCACTGCACAACCATATCCTCTGCGTCAAATCATCGTCAATTGCATCTCTCCATCAAAGGCAACCACCGGATCTGGACAGACTAACCTCGCAAAGATCTTTCGATGGCTAACACAATCCTCAACAGGTCGCCGCCATCGAACAGAGTGGTCATCGCCGCTGTGGGCTGGAGCGGTCATCACATACCAACACTGACACCGGAGAACCTCACCACCGGCTGCCAACACGACGACCCTGGGCACAAGCGTGCAGCCGCGGTCCCCAAGCCCGCTCGACCATCGGCCGGGCCCTCACAGATACTGGATCTGGCCGCAAACCATGGCACCCCTGCCGATCTGGCTGAGTTCAGGGTGGAAATTCGCGGGAGCGCGACCGGAGGATCCTCGTCCAAATCGGTGACCTGGGAAAATCCTTGGGATTGAGTACCTGGCAAGCTGGCCGCATCTCTTGGGCATCAGCAGCCATGACGGAGAGTGAACAGATCTGCACTCTGCAGATGAATGGAAACGGTCTGCTTTCATGGGTTCGATGGACACATGACGAGATGTGAGATGGCCCGCCGCCACCGTCGGCTGGCCGTGGCTTGCCCGGTGGCGCCGACCGGCGACGGCGAGGAGGCGAGGGGTGTGGGGAGGCGCCTGCGGCAGTCGGGATGGGTGGCCGCCCGTGTCGCCCTAGTAGGCAACGCGGGGGCGTGCTGATAACTAATGTCTCGAGGGGGGGGTAATTAAGGGGACGGTAGAATCTAGTGGGGGGTAATTAAGAGGGAGTTAGAAATTCATTGGTCTCTTTTACAGAAAATATAGTGGAGGAGATGAAGAGGATGTAGATTTGGTGGAGATGAAGAGATCAGTGGAAATCTATAGACGGGGAAGTAATTGAAAGGACGATAGGACTGCCATGGGCATCGAGAGAAACAAAACGCTCGCGTCAAGAAGGTAGAAAGTGCCAACCAGCGGTTCGACATAAATTAACAAAGCGACTTTTAAATCACATGACTAGTTTCGTGGAATGTTTTTTTTTGGCTGACGTGGCAGATTTGCTAAAGGTGAATGGCTGCATGTACATTGATGATGTGAATAGCTTGCATGTCAAGAGAAATAACATAATGGGGATGAACTATTTAGGTATTATAGATATGAAGAGGTTGTTGTAAGGAGTTACATCAATACAGGCTCGTTGTAAGTAGTACATCGATAAAGATTTTTTGTAAAAAAAGAACACCTGACCAATAAAATTGCTAGAAAAGACCACCTTTGAATAAAATTGACAGAAAAGACCCCTCGACCGTGGCAGCAGGCGCGGCAGCCAACACGTGGCACCTGCCGCCACATGCGGAGGCGGCAGCCCCTGCCGCCACAGGCCCAGGCGGCTGGTGGCCCGCCACAGGATTCAGCAAAGGCGACCGGCGCGCAACGGAACGGAAGCTGGGCAACTGGGCCCTGCTGCCTCCTGGTGTGGCGGCACCACTATGCAAGGTTGTGCTCCTTTGGTCCTCCATGCGAGATGCATTGCTGTGCACGCTGCGCCTGCGTGGTCAACCCCTTGCCTTCTGCCAGAAATCGGGCGGATCTCAGTTTTGGCAGTCTCTCGTCCAACTCCTACCGGTGCTCCGCATTGGTACCTCTATCTCGGTGGGTTCCGGCCTCTCGATGCTTTTTTGGTTCGACTGGGCCGGAGACTCTCCCTTCGCGCCCGCTTCCCCACCCTCTTCTCTATCTCTCGTCGACCCTATGATTTCGCTGATAGGGCCCTTAGTGACTTAGGGCGCCTTGCTTTCCGCCGTTCTTTTGGGCGGCGGAATCTGGGCCACCGGGCGTGAGTTACTTGATCGCGTTGCTTTTCACGAGCCGTTGGTGGATGGCGACCAGGACCTTATGCGCCGGGCGGCCGGAGCCGTCTGCCGCTTCTCCACCAAATCACTTTACTTGGCCATTGCTCCCTCATCCGCCTCCTCCCCTTTCGATGGTGTGGTCCGTCTGCGTCCCCATCAAGATTCGTGATCTTCATGTGGCAAGGATCCGTGGACGGGTCCCGTCCGGCGTGGAGGTACGCAGTTTAAATGGCCCGCACCGGTATCTCGCCTCTGCGATGTTCCTGAAGACTCCAATCACATTTTCTTCGCTTGCATTTCCGCCCGGTTCCTTTGGAGCTGCTTTCACGAGATTGTCGGTGGGAGTTGGTGCCACACCAATTTCCCGGACCTTTTTGCTGAACTCCAAGTGTCCCCTACGACCTCTCACCACATTAGGTGGCTGGAGGTTGGGGCCCTTGCTCGACGCCGTGGACCGCTCGCAATAAGCTTGTGATCCAACATTCTCCTCCGTCAGCGCCATCGATGCTCTCTACAAATTCTCGGGTTTCTTGCAGCTTTGGCGGCCGCTTAGCCGCCCGGATCGGGACGCCATCTCAGCCTTCATCACCGATCTTCGCTCGATGGCCGTCCTCATTGCCGCCGCTTCTGCCACGCCACGGAGCAGACTAGATCTCTGCGCTGGGCAGGCTTTTGCTGTGGTGTGTTGTTTTTCTTTCTTCTGGGCTTGTTGAGCTGTGCCCTCAGCAGAACCTCTGTACTTTGTTTGTGGTACTTGGGTGGTGTGTGTGTGTGGACCTGCTTTGGTTGTATGTCTTGTGGCGGTTTGCTTTATTTATAAAGCGGGGCGAAAGCCTTTTTCGGTATAAACTAATGAGATAATGGGCTGCATGCATGCAAGAGGCAAGGGAGTGAGTAATCAACAGAGAGAAAAAGAGTACTTCGCTGCATGCACGTATTCGAGGGAATCCCACGCATGCAGTAGTACTGCCGCCTAGCAGCAGGGCCTGCCCAACACTCAGTTCCGGCTGGCCGGGTCATTAATGTCAGTGGGCCACCGCCTTGGGCCTGTGGCGGCAGTGGCTCCTGCGCCAGGCAGTGCAGGCGCCGCCGCCACGATCAAGCTGGTCTGTTTTGTCAATGTTACTCAAGGATTGTCTTTTTTGTCTATTATGTTTGGCAGGTGGTCTTTTTAAAGAAAAAATCCATTGATAAAATATTCATCAGTGCTCCAAGCGATTTTCAATTTCAATTAAGTATTTTCTATTATACAATAATTGGTGGCAAAGTAAGTTGGAATTGGTCCGAGAAAGTTATTGTGGTGAATTCCATAACAATATGGTGAGTAAGTTGTTGCTTTAGAAGCAACATTGAAGGGTGATGAATCAAAAGTTCATTTATGAACGTATGGCTTCTAGATAGTTTGTGCTAATGGGACACTATTCTGAATAATAGTTCCATAGCTCGGTCCGAGGAATCGAAGGTCCTACGAGTGATTCAAGACATACGAAGCTAGTTCCACGCAAATTATGAATTTTGTGGAAGCATGAAAGATGCAAGGAATGCCAAGATACACTCGGATCCAAACTTGTTAGATTTGAGAAGATGAAGGCTATACCACAAACAAAGCATGAACTAACACCAGATTGCCATTGGTGTAAAAAGAAAATGTGCTAACTAGATTATTGACTCTAGTCGAAGTGGGAGTCTATTGGAAATATGCCCTAGAGGCAATAATATTGTATTATTATATTTCCATGTTTATAATTAAGAGTTTATATTCTATGCTATAACTGTTATGATCCTGGAATGTGCGATTCAGCGAACAACTCATATGCACGTGTCGAATGATAGACGGTAAAATCTGATTCCTAGTCTCGCCTCTAAGACTAGCTCGAGTGTTGTTGGTGATCATGTTTTTCGGATCTTAGGATATCGTTAAGAGTAATGATAGTCCTAAAACAACTTTGACAACATGACGTCGGAAGAATGATCATATTGAATCGACCTAAACTTGTTTGTTATACTTTGAGATATTATCGTCACAAGTCAACTGTTATAACATGGAGAGTTAATGTGTGATTTAGTTCCTTAGACCATGAGAGTATCATAGTCTCTTCTTACCGTACGATGGACTTTGGGGTTGCTCAAACGTTATTTGTAACACAGTGATGATAACGACAACATATATGTTCATCGAGAAGTTTGACAAGAGGCTAGATAGCTGAAGAGTGAGATTTTCTCCTTACAATGGAGACATATTCTTAGGGTACTCTCTGTGTGACGACATCCATCATCGTATGGTCAGACATAGTTGACTAGTTCGTGGGGATGCCAGAACATGTCAACAAGAAAGAAGAACAAAACCGGTAACGAGGAGACCTGTATAGTGAGCATGAGAATAACTGAAGAGGATACTGATATATCTCACCTCGGGTTTTGTAAAGTACCACAGAGCAAAGGGAATAGCACAGGATAACCAAAGGTTCACTTGAATTTCATTCTTGTACTCATAGGGATCGATATGGATGTCCATGGTTCTGGTGTCGGTCATTGAACGAAAGGGGTTCTATTCATGTTTATGTTTTACCGAACCTGCAGGGTCACGAGCTTAAGGTAATCACGATCTGCTGAGTGTTAGTAGGACAGGAGTAATGAGGAAATATTTTGTTAATATTCAAAATAGTTTTGAGAGGGGCCGGAAGCATTTCGGGTTCACTGTGAGGGTTCTGGAGTTTACTGGGTAGTACCAATATATAGTATATACGTGGAAATATTGACGTATATGTTAAATTAATAATAAAAGGCTCTAATAATAGTTAGGAGGATTTTATATTTAATTAAATTTCAACGAGCCTTAAAAGACCAAGCGGTGGAAAGGATATTGGGCCACTTGGGCTCAATAGGAGGTGGCGCCCCTTTATTCTGGGAGAAGGAAGCGGGAGACCAAATTGGAAGGGGATTCCCCCTCCTATGGCTGGATCAATGGGGAAACCTTCCCCCTTGTGGCACCCCCTCTCCCCTCCCCCAACCTATATATACTAGAGGATTTGGGCACTTTTGGACACAGAAGTTTTGGAGCCTCCTCTAGTTCTAGTTGAACTAATTAGAGCTAGATCTAATCCTCTCTAGTCTTCATAATTAGGATCCCAGTGTGGTTCTAATCTTCTCCCTATGATTTTCTATTGACGATTATCTCTGGAAAGCAAAGCATTTTCGGACCGTGAAGAACATACGCGTGCAATCTATAGAGAGGTCGTGCTTTCAGTCTTTAGTTTGAGGGATCGTCTGTGAAAGGTTTAAGGGACTTAATTGGCTATCTACATCACGTTCAAGGGATCGTTCGTCAATGGTTCGAGGGACTTTGTCGGTGTCAAAACCGGCGGATCTCGGGTAGGGGGTCCCGACCTATGCGTCTAGGCGGATGGTAACAGGAGACAAGGGACACGATGTTTTACCCAGGTTCGGGCCCTCTTGATGGAGGTAAAACCTCACGCCCCTGCTTGATTAATATTGATGATGTGTGTTACAAGAGTGGATCTACCACGAGATCAAAGAGGCTAAACCCTAGAAGCTAGCCTATGGTATGATTGTTGTTCGTCCTATGGACTAAAGCCATCCGGTTTATATAGGCACCGGAGAGGGCTAGGGTTACACAAAGTCGGTTACAAAGGTAGGAGATCTACATATCCAGATCGCCAAGCTTGCCTTCCACGCCAAGGAAAGTCTCATCCGGACACGGGACGAAGTCTTCAATCTTGTATCTTCATAGTCTTGGAGTCCGCCGATGATGATAGTTCGCTATCCGGACACCACCTAGTCCGAACTCCCTCAAGAGTCTCTCGAACCAGGCTTCAATGACGCATTTAGTCCGCGCGCATGTTGTCTTCGGCATTGCAAGGCGGGTTCTTCCTCCGAATAATTATAGAAGATTGTGAACACCAGGATAGTGTCCGCTCTGCAAAAATAAATTCCACATACCACCGTAGAGAGAATAATATTACACAAGATCGACCACTGACGTATTCTCGTGGCGTGACGCCGCACCACTACCAAGCCTTTACTCAAATTGTTTTTATTGTTCCACCTCGGTAGCGTTTAGCGAAGCGGTTTCCTTGGCACGTCTTATCGAAGCAGAGATCGTGTTCCCCTCATTCCGGGATTCCCATCAATACGGACGTGGGTAACCCAACCGCGCCATTGATTGTGACGCTTGGGAGATAAGCGAGTTTTACCAGGCCGGTGGGGACACATGATTTTGTCCGCCCATATAAGGGGATAAAGATCCAACCCTTTTACCTGCGCCTTCTTCCTCCTTGGCTTATCCATCTCCGCGAACTTGAGCTCCAGCGCCCAAGTCCGCACTTCTCACCTCAACCTTCTCCAACTATGACCGGAGCGAGAGGCAAGTGGATGGCCTCCTCCGTCATGGAGGGGCAGATCCAGAAGCTGCGCGACGCCGGATATTTGTCCAGCAACATCGCGCATCGGCTCCCCGACGAGGGAGAGCTCGTCCCCAACCCCTGTGCCCCATGAGAGGGTAGTATTTCTTCCCCATTTCCTCCGCTGGACTGGGCTTCCCGCTTCATCCCTTTGTCCGGGGCTCATGTTCTACTACGGCCTAGATTTCCATGATCTCGACCCAATTTCATCCTCAACACTTGGCGTTTATCGTCAGGAAGAGGCCTTCCTCTGCATCCAGCCCCACTTAGGCTTGTGGCTCAAGACCTTCAGTGTCAAGCCGAAGGTTGTGAAGGGCAGCCAAGCGGAGTGTGGAGGCGCCATGGTGGGCAGGATGTCCCACGTTACATGGCTAGAGGGCACTTTCGTGGAAACCATCAAGGGGTGGCAATTGGGGTGGTTCTACATCACCGAGCCGCGTGACCCTGATTGGGAAGCAGCCCCCGAATTTAGATCTGGCATCCCTACACGGCTCACCTCCTGGAAAGAGAGTGGCCGGATTTGAGGGGATTTGGAGGAGCTGACCGGACTCCAAGCCTGTATCCAGAAGCTGGTGGACAAGAAGCTCAAGCTTGTCAACGTAGTCCAGGTCATGCTCATCCGCCGGATTCTCCCGTGCCAGCGATGGGGCTTCAACATGTGGGAGTTTGATCCGCGCAGCACTGCACTGAAAGGTGCTCTTCGACACTACGTACGAAGATGTCTGGAAGGTGCTGTTCAAGGGCACCGAAGCTCCCGCATCCGCTACCGAAGATCGCGGATTCCGCTCGCAACGTCCAGCTGACGAGGTAAGTGATTTCACCACTTGTTTTCCATAGTTTGGCTCTATGCGGGATCTAAACTCCCTTTACCTTTGACAGGAATGGTGGCGAAGGCGAACGGACTATCTGTCCGCCCCGTTGCCGAGAGGACCCAGCGGACGCCCGCCTAACAGAAAGCCGAAGGCTCCGGCACCCCACGTGGTGCCGGAGAAGAAGGCCAAGAAGACGGCCACGGGACTCGGAAGAGTTCCCGTTTTCAGGTGCTATCGGATGATGAATCCGAGGCCGACTCCTCCCACCAAGGCAAGGAGGAGAAGAAGAAAGCCTCTCCCCCAGCGGGGGGAGGGAAGAAAAGGAAGGCCTTCCCAACAAGGGAGGCTGAAGGGTCCAAGAAGGGAAAAACTCTTCCCCCGGACTGCTCCGCCAACGCCAGTGATGACGACGAGGACTGGCCTCCAAGGGCCAAGCCTCGGCGAGATCGTAAGTATCCGGACTCCCGAATAACTTCAAGGTTTTTCTTTTCGCCACATAATGTCTTTCTAATGCCGCATACAACCCTCGCAGTCCGCCCAAGGATGATCTTCCCTGCTTGCCGAAGCGGGTCCTTGGGTGCGCCGGATATGGATTCCTTCCGACTGCCTCCACCCCGTGCCGCTGGACGACGCCGAGGTGGGATCCCGAAAGGGACCCACTAGGAGGAGGAGGCCCCGAGGTGTCACAGACACCCTCCCGGACTTTGTAACCGACTCAGCCACGGAGGCCACAAAGTGGCTCCAGAGTCCGGGCGGCGCACCCTTCGTAAGAAGGGCAAGATCATGACGCCGGGCTGCCTCCGGCCCAACCGGAGGTGCCGGATATTTGCTGGAGGCGCTCAACGGCGCCTCAATAAAGAGGAACACCGCACCGTTATGAGTGCGGTGATTCGTAGGTTCAGCTCGCCAAGAGCGGGCTGACCGAAGCCTGCAGCAGCCTTCTAACAGGCTTTGAGGTAAGAATTTCAATATATGTAAAATGGTACCGCATAGATAGTAGCCCCTGATGCTCGGTTCGGTGTTCGGAAAGAAAAGCCGAACTGAGGATCTTTAGAAAGATAAACGCAGGAGTCATAAAAAATATGTCAATATGGGATTGCAGGTTGCCGCCGACCTCCGCCAGACCGATCAAGCGGAGGTCAATACTTTGAAGGAAAACCTCGAGCGGTCCGAGAACGAGCTCGGCCATGCCAAGAAGCAGCTCAAGGAAAAGAAGGTGAGTAATACCTTATGACAATTGTACCTTACAGAAAAGGATTTGGTTGCAAGAAAAATGACAAGGATAACGTGGGTATTGTAGGGGCCACGAACGAGGTGGCGACCCTGAAGGAGGCGGTGGCCGCGGCCGAACGTAATGCGGCTGCGGAGCGCACCGAGTGAGAGAAGCAGGAGGCGCGGGTGGCGGAGGTACAACAAGAGCTCCAGGATCTCGTGAAAAAACATGAGAGCTTGGAGCGTGACTCAAAGACTCGAGAGTCTGAGCTTGCAACGGCTCTTGGGAGTGCCAAAGCCGCTAAGGCCGAAGCCTACAAGGCCCTCCAGGAGGTTGAGGCGGTGAAGAAAATAGCAGCGGCTAAGGCATTTTTATGCAAAGTAAGCATGTGAGTGTTAATTACCTGTTGCTTACCAGAATTTGGAGCTCTCCAGGAGCATTCGCAGATCTTCCTCGCAGCGTGTCCGATGCTGCCGCATTCTACCGGGCCGAGGAGGGGAGCTCGACAGAGAAGGCCTTCTGGTCTCAGTATGCTGAGGCCGGACATCCGGCAGTTTTTAGCGACCAGTGAAGCAGCTGGTCGAGCTCCACAAGGCGGCCGAACAGGCCATGAAGGGCCTCATAGTTCGGCCGTGGCCTAAGGAGGCCATGCCCTGGAGCTACTTGCCCGGTGCGGCAAATGATGGATGCGTGCCCGTGGGTAGAAGTCATCAAGCATTCCGCTTGTATTGAGGGTGCCTGTCGGGCCCTTGCCTGCAAAGGTGCCTTTGGGGCAAGATGGATGCCCGTGGCTCGTGAGGGACCCGCCACCAGAGGGCAAGGAGCATCGCACGCCCGAGATGTATTATAAGAGTGTGTCAAGGGCGCCCAGACTGCTATGCGAGTGAGTGCTCCAAAGATGTAATATTTGAGTAGACTCGCATTTTGTTATCCTGCGCGCTGAAAACTTAGTTCATATGCGCTAAGCAACGCTTGTTAATTTAAAATATTACCTTCAGGCGGCTGTTTATCAAATCTGAGAGATGGCAAGTCGCCGCTTCAAATTTCATGCCACGAAAGTGCCGGGTGTTCGATAAACTTGAGCTCTTGTTCCCATTTTTGGGTCCATCTAGGAGGCGCTCAACACAGCGAACAAGGCAACCGGACTTATAATGCTTGAACACTCTCACTTAGCCATAGAATTCTATAATTTTAAATTTCGAAGCCCCTAGTCTTCGAAGGTCAATTTGGGGCGCTTATTCACGCCTTGGCCGGACAAGTATCCGGCTCCTCGCTCTAAGCGGCATAAGTCTTTAAGGACTCGCAAAAACCTCTTGAACAGCGACCGCTCTCACCTCATCATGACGGTCAGTTTTAGCTTTCTCCATCGAGGCGTTAACTCCAGCTCAACTGAGGCGGAATCGCAGTGGTTCTCCCAAAGGCTACCTTAGCCGATAGAACGGAACGTAAGGTACCAAAACATGGGAGCCGGGCAAACCCAACTATTGACCCAAGACATGATTCGAGCCGATGCATATAGTGCTATAAGTTCGGGTGCCGCACTTGTGAAAGTGTTCGGACTCATCATACCATAATGCGGGAAACATAAGCCCTCGGTGTATATTAGCCGCACTAAAGTGTAATGGATGCTACATGCCGTGAATGAACATATGTATGAAAAAGAAATGCAATTATAAGCAACATGGTGCTGCATTGTTTTATTCAATAAGTGCTGCTACGAATGCGGAACGATACAAATAGTGCGATAAGCAAGGTATGGGACTGTTAAACATGTCCTCTCCGTGGGTAGGCTGCAGATTGGTGTATAAAATGCTCGTAATGGAGACCACCACATATTCGTTGTAGCCTTTATCCTTCCCCGCTGTTGCATCGTGAGTTCGGCAGTTCTGCTCACGACAGGGCCTCGACAAACGGAGTCCTGTGGGTAAAAAGTAAAAGGTAAAAGAAAAAGAAAAGGAACGACACACTTGAGAGCCCCCGGTGTGGTTGAGCCGCACCGGGTTTATCGTGGTCGTGCCCTCTCCCCATGCCCATGGTATCTTCGTGAGCGTAATGGTGTACGCGAAGGACCTGCTTTGACGCTTCGCAGAGCTGGGGTTGGGGACGACCGCTACGCTGCGTGCTCGGAACGCGCGCTTGGTCTTGTTGTAAGTTACACCGGGCGCCGCTTAGCTGTGTTCGGCCGCTTAATGGCCGGACTCGAGAATTGCCTTAAGAGGCTGCATTGCACTTCGCCGCGAGAGTCAGCCAGATGTTCCTCCGCAAGCGGAGAGAACGCTCAAAGGTTTCCGCTGACCGTGATGACTCCTCGAGGGCCCTGGCATCTTGAGCTTGAGGTATGCGTAGTGCAGCACTGCGTTGAACTTTGCAAACGCTGCACGTCCGAGCAAGGCATGATAGCCGCCATGAACGGGACTATGTCGAAGATTAACTCCTCGCTCGGAAGTTATCCAGGATCCGAAGACCACTTCCGGTGTAATTGAGCCTGTACAATTGGCTTCTACACCTGGTATGACGCCTTTAAAGGTCGCTTTTGGTAGGTTTAATCCCGAGGGTCTATGCCCATTTTGGCGACCGTATCCCGGTAAAGCAGGTTCAGTTGCCGCCGTCATTCATCGTGACTCGTTAGGTGAAATCCATCGACGATTGGGTCTAAGACCAGTGCGCGAATCCGCCATGGCGTATGTCGGTGGGGTGGTCCTTCGGTCAAAAGTGATCGGGCAGGAGGACCATGGATTGAACTTCGGGCAACCAGCTCCATCGCGTAGACATCCTCGAAAAGTGCGCGCTTCCGCTCCTTTTAAGTATGTGCGTTGCGTATATCATGTTCACCGTCCGCACCTGGGGGAAACCCTTCATCCTCTATTGTTCGCGCTTGGGTCTCGTCCTCGCTATCGCTATGCAGCCCCTTGTCATTGTTTTCGCAATTAACTTGCATGCATGTTGAATACCCAACAGTCCCTGTTGGTGTGGTTAGTCGGTTTTCGGGGTGCCGTATCCGCACAAGCGGTCGAAAGTATTCGGTCCAAATTGGACGGACCCGAGTAGTTCTTTTGAATGGCTTTTTCACGACCGGGTTTAGAGCCTCTGAATCCGGCATTGATTGTCGTATCCTCAATATTGTCGCCGTTAATGCGGCATTTGTTTTTGTTACGACGCGGCCTGCCATTTCGGTCCTTGAAGTCCGGGCTGCCAGAATTTTTGCTGAGGTTGTTGCTGCGTGCTAGGCAGCTGTCCTCACCCGCGCAGAAGCGGGTCATGAGTGATGTGAGGGCTGCCATGGATTTCGGCTTTTCCTATCCTAGGTGCCGGGCAAGCCACTCGTCGCGAATGTTATGCTTGAAGGCCGCGAGGGCCTCCGCATCCGGACAGTCGACGATTTGGTTTTTCTTGGTTAGGAACCGTGTCCGTAATTGTCTCGCCAATTCGTCGGGCTGCTGAATTATGTGGCTTAGGTCATCGGCTGGTGGTCGCATTATAAGTTCCCCGGAAGTTATCGAGGAATGCGGCTTCCGTGTCCTCCCAGCTCCCAATTGACTCTCACCGGCAAGCTGTTGAGCCAATGCCAGCTGGTCCTTTAAGCTTGAGGGGGAGGTACTTGATGGCGTGAAGATCGTCATCATGGGCCATGTGGATGTGAAGGAGATAGTCTTCAATCCAAACCGCTGGGTCTGTTGTGCCATCATAGGATTCAATATTGACGGGTTTAAACCCTTCGGGATTTGATGACCCATTACTTCGCCCTGTGAAGCATAATGGGTGTGCGGCGCGCTCAGATCTTGGGTGATATCACGACGGAGCTCAAAAGAGCTTTGTCTGCTTTGTTCGCCCGCCGGACTTATCGTGTCCGGGCGCGACGGTTGTCGCCACGCATCTGCGCCCACGCCGATCCATAGATCGATCTTGATTGTCTTGCCTTGTCCTCCAATATATCTCGCGGGTCCGGAGCGTTCCTCGCGGGCCGTGTGCTTTTGAGCGATGCCGGGTACGGTTCTAGTGAAGGGACTAGAGGCCTCTTCGTCGCGACCACGGGTGGTCGGTCAGCCGTATTGTCTCCCCGGTGATGCGGGTTCGTAAGCCTCCTCCTCTAATTGGGGGAGCAGCTTGCGTTTAGGGTAGCTTTTGAGGGGCGTCGAGCTCATGCTCTTCGCCGCGAGGATTTCAGTCCATCTCGCGGCCAGCGTATCTTGATCAGCTCTAAGTTGTTGCTGCTTTTTCTTGAGGCTGTTCGCCGTGGCTATAAGCCCGCGTCTAAAACGCTCTTGGTCAACGGGATCCTCAGCACGATTTAATTCATCATCGTCGAGGCTTGCTTGCCTCCCGAGGGAGGCATATAATCCTCTACCTCTTCTTCCGCCGCCTCTCATGAGGGTCATGGCGTCTCCATCCTCCTCGCTGGATCTTGCTTTGGAGTGGATTTTCTTCGCACCGTCCGGTGTATTGTTATCTCCGTGCCGGAATCTTCATTCTTGCTGTGGCGGGATTTAGAGCGGCGCCACGACGCCAAGGCTTGGGCTGTTTCTTGGAGGGGTCATCCTCGGTTGTTCTATCGCCGTTCCCATCTTTTGGGATGTCCACCATGTATATGTCGTATGACGAGGTGGCCTTCCAGTGCCCTGTAGGCGCTGGGTCTTGGTCGTCTCCGGCATCTCGTCCATACCTCCATGTCTTCGGAGCCAAACTCTAGCATGTCGGTTAAATCATCGACAGTGGCTACAAAGTGGGTGGTGGGTGGGCGTTGAATTTCTTCGTCATCCGCATCCCAACCTTCCTGACCGTAATCCGGCCAGGGCTCTCCGGATAAAGAGAGAGACTTTAGTGAATTCAGGATGTCGCCAAAGGGCGAAGTGCCGAAAGATGTCCGCGGCAGTGAACTCCATGACGGGCGCCCAATCGGATTCGATTAAGGTGCGGCGCTGAGGTTTCAGAGTCCGGAGAGGAGTCCGCACCCCGGAGTCGAGGTCTTCGCAGCGACAGGATGGAGTTCGGCTCGATCGCCGTAGAGATTGTAGCCCCCGAGGCGGTGTCCAACCACTCATCCTCGATCGGGTAATCCGGCTCCGAATTAAGGGTCGGAGCGGATACTGGTGCGGCCTCTAGGGACTGTTCGGCTGCAGAGTTACATCATGCCCATCGAGACAGTGCGGCACGCTTGGCTGCGGCTCGAATCCGTCGAAGATCAAGTCTCTGCGGACATCGACCGTATAGTTCAAACTTCCAAATCTGACATGATGGCCAGGGGCATAGCTTTCGATCTGCTCCAGATGGCCAAGCGAATTGGCCTGCAGTGCAAAGCCGCCGAACACGAAGATCTGTCCGGGGAGAAAAGTCTCACCCTGGACCGCGTCGTTGTTGATGATCGAAGGAGCCATCAGGCCTATCGGTGACGACACAGAGGAACACTCAATGAAAGCACCAATGTCGGTGTCAAAACCGAAGGATCTCGGGTAGGGGGTCCCGAACTGTGCATCTAGGCGGATGGTAACAGGAGACAAGGGACACAATGTTTTACCCAGGTTCGGGCCCTCTTGATGGAGGTAAAACCCACGCCCCGCTTGATTAATATTGATGATGTGTGTTACAAGAGTGGATCTACCACGAGATCAAAGAGGCTAAACCCTAGAAGCTAGCCTATGGTATGATTGTTGTTCGTCCTATGGACTAAAGCCATCCGGTTTATATAGGCACCGGAGAGGGCTAGGGTTACACAAAGTCGGTTACAAAGGTAGGAGATCTACATATCCGTATCGCCAAGCTTGCCTTCCACGCCAAGGAAAGTCCCATCCGGACACGGGACGAAGTCTTCAATCTTGTATCTTCATAGTCTTGGAGTCCGGCCGATGATGATAGTTCGGCTATCCGGACACCCCCTAGTCCGGAACTCCCTCAGACTTCATCGATGATCTTCATCAAGTTCAAGGGATCGTTCGTGAATGATTCGAGGGACTTCAAGAACGATCTATACTAACTCTTCTTCCGCTGCAACTTGAAGTTGGTAACGATCTGGTCTAAATATCTAATGAATCTTCAGAGTGTTCCTGGTGATAGTAGGATGTAAATTTTAGTTTTCTACTACGTTTCCCAACATTTCCGCCTAGCACGTGCCCGACGGGGCACGCGAATAAAAGTGTCAGGACGACCTTCGACCTGCAACAGAACAAGGTCGATCCTTAAAGTTAGGCCTTAAGGCCGGCACAACATGATACTTTTATGTTTTGCCTTTTTAGGCCTATTTTTTACCATTTTAACATAAATTTTTAGGCCATTTAGGTATACTAGGACAATGCTCGTGTGTTGCAACGAGATATAAATACTCTACTACATTAGTTCGTGATTTATGTGTCATATTAATGTGATTGTATAAACAAATTACTATCAAAACATGCCCATAATTTTGTAAATAAATCTTTATCGAATCTTGTATGTGACTGTGTAAATAAATCTTTATTAA
Source organism: Aegilops bicornis (assembly GCA_021605145.1). Classification (NCBI taxonomy): domain Eukaryota; kingdom Viridiplantae; phylum Streptophyta; class Magnoliopsida; order Poales; family Poaceae; genus Aegilops; species Aegilops bicornis. The sequence continues at coordinate 509,311,998 of CM038672.1, forward strand.
ATCATGTCCATGATTGTGTAAGTACATGTGTGGGAAGTAAATTAACGTGGAATTGATGCAAATGAGTGATTAAACTAATTGATCAGCATACAGGGTAGGTGTAAAAAAAGGGTGTGATGGGACTAAAAACTGGTTGGACGAAAAATGTCGATGAATGGATGGGGGAAGATAAACACGATTGATGAAGTGTCCTGCTAGTAGAAAAAGAACGTAACTCTTTTTTTAGTACTCCCTCTGTCCCACTTATTTAGGGATGGAGGGAGTACCAGATAATTGCATGTTTGTTGCAACATGAGTATAAACATTATAATAGATTAGCTCGTGATTGCACATCCATTATTATATTGGTGCACTGAAATCTTAGCAAGTTTTTGTATGCAATTGTCATGATTTACCAGCCAATTGTTATGGACTTATATGGTAAGAATTTATTGACTTATTTGGAAAAATGCCATCAAAGATGGAAGAATGATCATAAACTCACAATTCATTGGAACCCAACAAACACACCGCAAAAAGAGATTACATCGAATAGATCTCCAAGAACATCGAGGAGAACATTGTATTGAAGAACAAAGAGAGAGAAGAAGCCATCTAGCTACTAGCTATGAACCCATAGGTCTGTGGTAAACTACTCACACATCATCGGAAGGGCAACAAGGTTCATGTAGAGCCCCTCCATGGTCGATCGCCCCTCCGGCAGAGTGCCGGGGAAGGCCTCCAGATGGGATCTCACAAGAACGAAAACTTGCAGCAATGAAAAAAGTATTTCGGGTGGCTCTCTGATGTCAGGCGAATATTTGAGAATTTATAGAGGCAGAATTAGGTCAAGAGGTGCCACGAGGGGCCCACAAGCCTGGGGGGCACCCCCCTGGGGGTTACTCCCAAGTTTGTCACTTCCTCGTGGCTCGTCAGTTCTTCTCCCAAACCTTCTAGGGTCTCTTCTGATCCAGAAAAAATTATTCCAAAGTTTTTTCTCTGTGTGGAGTCTGTTTGATATTGATTTCCTGAAAAGCCAAAAACAAGCAAAAAAACAGCAACTCGCACTAGGCACGAGGTTAATGGGTTAGTCCCAAAAATGATATATATGCATAAAATTACATAATAAGCATGCAAGATTGATACTATAATAGCATGGAACAATAAAAAATTATAGATATGTTGGATACATATCAAGCATCCCCAAGCTTAATTCCTGCTCGTCCTCGAGTAGGTAAATGATAAAAAGGGAAATTTTGATGTGGAATGCTATCTATCATGTTCATCATGTAATGTCCCTTTTGTGGCATGAATATTAAGATTCAAATGATTCAAAGCAATAGTCTATAGTTTGACATAAAAACAATAATAATAAGGCATACCAACAAACAATCATGTCTTTCAAAATATCAATGAGAAAGAACGTTACCCTACAAAATCATATATCCTTGCCATGCTCCATCTTTTTAACAAAAAGTATTTATCATGCACAACCTCGATGATAAGCCGAGCAATTGGTTCATACTTTTTAACGCGCTTTAGCTTTTTCAACTCTCACGCAATACATGAGCGCAAGCCATGGATATAGCACTATGAGTGGAATAGAGCATGGTGATAGATATAATATGGAGAAGACAAGAAAGGAGAAAGTCTCACATCGACAAGGCTAATCAACGGGCTATGGAGATGCCCATCAATTGATGTCAATGCAAGGAGTAGGGATTGTCATGCAACAGATGCACTAAGAGCTATAACTGTATGGAAGCTCAAAAAGAAAACTAAGTGGGTGTGCATCCAACCTGCCTGCTAATGAAGACCTCTGGTATTTGAGGAAGCCCATCATTGGAATATACAACCCAAGTTCTATAATGAAAAACTCCCACTAGTTATATGAAAATGAAAGCATAGGAGACTCTCTATATATGAAAAACATGGTGCTACTTTGAAGCACAAGAGTGGAAAGGATAGTAACATTGTCCCTTCTCTCTTTTTCTCTCATGTTTTTCTTTTCTCTTATTTTCTCTTGTTTTTGTTGGGCTCTTTGTTGCCTTTTTTCTTTTCTTTTTATTTTTCGTCCGGAGTCTCATCCCGACTTGTGGGGGAATCATAGTCTCCATCATCCTTTCCTCACTTGATACAATGCTCTAACAATGAATATGATGATCATCACACTTCTATTTACTTACAACTCGATACTAGAACAAAATATGACTCTATATGAATGCCTTTGGTGGTGTACCAAGATGTGTAATGATCTAGCATAACATGTATAAAAATGATGAATGATGGCTGAGCCACAAATACTATGTCAGCTATATGATCATGCAAAGCAATATGACAATGATGATATGTGTAATAATAATGGAACAATGGAAGTTGCATGGCAATATATCTCGGAATGGCTATGGAAATGCCATAATAGGTAGGTATGGTGGCTGTTTTGAGGAAGATATAATTAAGGAGGCTTATGTGTGATAGAGCGTATCATATCACGGGGTTTCAATGCACTGGTGAATTTTGCACCACATATCAAGGTGAGAAAGGGCAATGCACGGTACCAAAGAGGCTAGCAAATTGTGGAAAGGTGAGAGTGTGTATTAATCCATGGACTCACATTAGTCATAAAGAACTCACATACTTATCGCAAAAGCTTATTAGCCCTCGAAGCAAAGTACTACTATGCATGTCCCTAGGGGGATAGATTGGCAAGAAAAGACCATCGCTCATCCTCGACTGCCACTCATAAAGGAAGACAATCAATAATAAATCATGCTCCAACTTCATAGCATAACGAGAGACTATATGTTCATGCTTCAAGAATCACAATCTATAACACCAATATTCTTACTAAACCATAATTACTTACTAGCACAACCCACATATTACCACATTTATATAGAAAAACTATTGCAAGGAATCAAACTTATCATATTCAGTGATCTACATGAAAGTTTTTATTATATCCCTCTCGAATACCTATCATATTAAGACCAAATTCCTAACTCGTACTAATTGCCATTGCTATTATCAACTCTCAAAAAGATATAAGTGAAGCATGAGAGTGCAACTATTTCTTTAAAATAAAACCACCACCGTGCTCTAAAAATATAAGTGAAGCACTAGAGCAACTGCCTAGCTCAAAAGATATAAGTGAAGCACATAGAGTATTCTAATAAAACATGAATAATGTGTGTCCCTCTCAAAAAGTTGTGTTCAGCAAAGATGATTGTGGCAAACTAAAAATCAAACAAAGAAAAGACTCATATAATACATGATGCTCCAAGCAAAACTCATATCATGTGATGAATAAAAATATAGCTCCAAGTAAAATTACCGATAGTTGGTAGAAGAAAGAGGGGATGCCTTCCGGGTCATGCCCAAGCTTAGATGCTTTGGAGTCCTTGAATATTACCTTGGGTGCCTTGGGCATCCCTAAGCTTAGGCTCTTGCCACTCCTTATTCCTTCATCCATCGTGATCTCACTCAAAACTTGAAAACTTCAGCACACAAAACTCAATAAAAACCTTTGTGAGATCCGTTAGTATAACAAAGCAAATCATTACTTTAGGTACTACTGTAAACACACCATATTTTATTATTGCATTATACCTAATGTATTCTAACTTCACCATGGCTTATACACCCTGATGCAATCCGTAGATTCATCAAAACAAGCAAACAACACAATAAAAACATAATATGGTAAAAACAGAACAGTCCTGAAAAAATTGGACAACGTGGGAAATTAGTATATAAATCATGTGTAAAAAATTCAGAATTTTATCACACCCCAGCAAATTTTAACAATTCTGCTACTCGACACAAAAGTTTCTATTTTTACACAGAATCAAAGCAACTATAATTCAAATCATCCCAAAGGCTTTACTTGGCACAAACACCAATTGAAACACAGAAACACAACCATGACAGTAGCATGATTATGTGCACACCAAAAAACAGAAAAAGAACTATAAAAAATAAGATAACTAGTGGCTTGCCTCCCAACTAGCGCTTTTATGCCCCTAGCTAGGCGTAATGCATATTTTCAAGTGTTGCCATCCTTCGTTTTTGCAATTTTGATGGGGCTTTTCTCGAACCCCGGAGGTTCTTTACGTTTCCCATTATTTTAAGAAAATCAAGCAATTTGTGTATCTAAGGCATCTACATGCTGATTGCAAAGAGTAATTAATGTATTCATGCGGTTGAGATTCCCACTAATATTTTTGAGAGGTTCACTAGACTTTTGCAACTCAACCAATTTTTTTGCATAACACCTAATTTTTCCAAGATTTGAATTCCCTCTTGAGTGTAATTAAATCACTTTTGTGGAGGAGGGGATTCCCACTATCACTTCCACTATTTCATAAGCAATGATGGAATCACATTCAATAAAATTCCTTTTGTAGCAAAATCCAGAAGTTGTCTATTAGGTATGGTGAGCCCTACGTAAAAGTTTTGAAGCAAATTTTCATATCCCCTTATAGTGCAAATACGATAAGATTCCATAATTCTATACCAAGCATCTTTTAAATTCTCTCCTTGCTTTTGTTTGAAGTAAAGAACCTCAAAGTCCAGAGAAAAAGGAGGGATAGTAATGCTGGTAACAGCGACAAAGCAAGCGAACAAGCAAAAAGGCGAGCAAAAAAATATTTTTGTGAAAACATTTTAGAAGTGGGGGAGATGAAAACGAAAGGCAAATGACAAATAATGTAAATGCAAGGAGATGAAAGTTTATGTGATGGTACTTGATAGATGTTGATGATGTCTCCCCAGCAACGGCGCCATAAATTCTTCATGCTACTTGTGAGATGCTTTGGGATTTCCTCGAAGAGGAGAGGATGATGTAGTACAGTCGAGATAAGTATTTCCCTCAGTTAAGAACCAAGGTTATCAATCCAGTAGGAGAACTACGCAACACCTCATTAGTAGTACCTACACACAAAATAATGAATACTTGTACCCAACGCAAACACGGGGTTGTCAATCCCTCAATGGTTAATTGTAAGGGTCAAATCTCGTAGTGATAGATAGATAGCATAAAAACAGAAAATAAAAATAAGTAAATAAAATTGCAGCAAGGTATTTTAGAATTTTAATATATGATAAAAATATACCAGGAGGCCATAATTTCAGCAGAGGCTTGTCTCTTGAAAATAACATACAATGGGTAAAAAAATTACTGTTGGGCAATTGATAGAAAAGCAAATAATCATGAAGATATCCAAGGCAATGATCATGTATATAGGCATCATGTCCGAGACAAGTAGACCAACTCCTGCTTGCATCTACTACTATTACTTCACACATCGACCGCTATCCAGTATGCATCTAGAGTATTAAGTTCATAAAGAACGGAGTAACGCCTTAAGCAAGATGACATGATGTAGACAAAGTAAATTCACGCATGAATAAACCCCATCGTTTTATCCTTAATGACAACAATACAAATATGTTTCTTGTCCCCTTCTATCACTGGGATATAGATCACCTCAAGATTGAACCCATCACAAAGCACCTCTCCCATTGCAAGAAAAATCAATCTAATTGGCCAAACCAAATCAATAGATCAGAGAGAAACAGAAAGCTATAACAGTCATGCATAAAAGAGTTCAGAAAAGACTCAAATAATATTCATAGATAATATGATCATAAACTCACAATTCATCGGATCCCAACAAACACACCGTAAAAAGTGATTACATCGAATAGATCTCCAAGAACATCGAGGAGAACATTGTATTGAAGATAAAAGAGAGAGGAGAAGCCATCTAACTACTAGCTATGGACCCGTAGGTCTGTAGTAAACTACTCACACATCATCGGAAAGTTAGCAAGGTTGATGTAGAGCCCCTCCATGGTCGATTCCCCCTCCGGCAGAATGCGGGATGGCCTCTAGATGGGATCTCACGAGAACAGAAACTTGCGGCGGCGGAAAAAGTATTTCGGGTGGCTCTCTGATGTCAGGGGAATATTTTAGAATATATAGAGGTGGAATGAGGTCAAGAGGTGCCACGAGGGGTCCAAAAACTTGGGGGGGTGCCCCCCTGGGGCGCGCCTCCCGAGCTTGTCGCTACCTCGTGGCTCGCCAGGTCTTCTCCCGAACCTTCTAGGGTCTCTTCTGGTCCAGAAAAAATAATCCAAAGTTTTTTCTCTGTTTGATATTGATTTCCTGAAAAGCCCAAAACAAGCAAAAAACAACAACTAACACTGGGCCTTAGATTAATAGGTTAGTCCCAAAAAATGATATATAATTGCATAATAAACATCAAAGATTGATACTATAATATCATGGAACAATAAAAATTATAGATACGTTGGAGATGTATCACTTCATATAGCAGCCGAAGCTCCAACATTGCCATCATGTGATAGACCCCCATCCACATGAATTTTGCAAAACCCTTCGGCCGGAGGCTTCCATGAGGGATATGCAATTGTTCTTTAGATAGCACGCCTAGGTGTCGACGTTGTCGGCATTGCTTTGATAGACCCAAGTTCAATGTTGAACCGCTTAACGAAAAAATGAGTAGCCATGGGGTTCTGGAATATACTTTCATAAATAGCTTTCTTTCTAGTAGTCCATATTGCCCACAAAGTCACGGTCAATTTGACAAATTGAGCATGTGATGATGAGTCCCGGAGATCAAATAACCACCTCTTTGCATTTGGATTGTTATATTTACCTAATACTCCCTCCGTTCCTTTATATAAGGTGTATTTGTTTTTTGATAAAATTCCAGAATGTAAGGTGCATTTCTTCCAATTCCTCATAATTCCCTTGTTAGCCCTCCGGAAAAATGGAAAGTATCTCTCTCCCGATTGTCTGTATCTCTCCTTGTAGCAAAAGAAGGAAAGTATCTCTCTGTCAATTGTAAGTATCTCATACTTTCCTGGACTAACTGATTTACTGTAACATCCCAAATTTTCAATTTGGAATGTTTTACAATTATTAGCTAAGCATCTATGCATTTTGTTTGAATTGAGTGGCATTTGGAAATTTCAAAGGCATTTGAGTTTTATTTGAATTTGGATTCAACTTGGCATTTGAAAATTCATTTCAAATATCCCTGACAACTACTTGAGCAAAAAGTATGAGAGGAGCTAAAATGACACTCCAAAAATGTCAGAAGAAAATAATGCCAAAAGTTTGAATTCAAAATTGGATTTATTTGGATTTTTCAAAAAAATGTTTTACCAAAGTTATTGTTTTGCCTCTGGAAAATAGTTCATGTTTTAGAGTTTATTCTTACCAGAATTTTGATATATATATGTCCTATACAAAAGTATTTTATTTTTCTCTCTATTTATTTTATTCCTCTGTCTTTATTTCAAAAAAAAACGAGCATGCCACCAGTGCCAACTGCCCAGCCAAGAGCTCAATGAAGGCCAGACCCCACCAAATAAGAGAGGGCCAGCAGCCAAATACCAAGACCCCACGCTTGATCCCCTAGTTCGCTTGGATCTCTCCCCCTCACGTAACCCCCTCTCTCTCATTTTTTTCTTTTTTATCCTTTCCTTAATTCCCTTTGATCGCTCGACCCCACCGTGTCATCTCCTTCATCCGGAACAATCTGCGCCGTGTATCTCGCTCGCACCTGACGCACGGCCGCGTCCGCCTCTCGCTAAAACCCAACTATGTTGGGGAACATAGCAATAATTCAAAATTTTCCTACGTGTCACCAAGATCAATCTAGGAGATACTAGCAACGAGAGAGAGGGAGTGCATTTTCATACCCTTGAAGATCGCTAAGCAAAGTGTTACAAGAACACGGTTGATGGAGTCGTACTCGTGGCGATTCAAATTGCGGAAGATCCGATCTAGCGCCGAACGGACGGCGCCTCCGCGTTCAACACACGTACAGCCCGGGGACGTCTCCTCCTTCTTGATCCAGCAAGGGGAGTGCAGAAGTTGAGGGAGAACTATAGCAGCACGACGGCATGGTGGCGATGGAGCTCGTGGTTCTCCAGCAGGGCTTCGCCAAGCACTATGGAGGAGGAGGAGGTGTAGGAGGAGGGAGGGTTGCGCCAGCAAAGAGGTGCGGCTGCCCTCCCACCCCTCCGCTATATATAGGGGCAAGGGGAGAGGGGGAGGTGCCCTAGGGTTTCCCCTAGGGGCCGGCGGCCAAGTAGATTGGATCTCCCTAGGGAAAATCCTAGGGAGACTTGCCCCCCAAGCCAAGCAGGTGGAGGCTTGCCTCCCAAGCCTGGTGGAGGCGCCCCACCTCCCCAAGTAATGTGGGAAAGGGTGTGGGGGGCACACCACCTTCCGGTGTACAAAAGCAGGGGCTCTGCTTTTAACCCCTTTACTTGTGCACGGGCAGCCAGAGCCTCCCGCCACGACCACGCATAGACACGGCAGGAAGGGGGAGCCGGAGAGAAGCCAAGGCCACAAGGCAAATGAAGCAACGACAAGGACCAAGGCCACAAAGATCAGATGGACGAAGCAGGTTTTCCCGGCGAGGACCCTTGCCAGGGCAGCCCAGCGGCCCCGGCAAGACCCTTGCCGGGTCAGCCCGCCACACCAGCCGAATGAGTCACCCTTGAGCCCACCAACGTTCACAAATGCGTTGGGACAGGGCTCAGGAGAGACCTCCGTGGTGGCACGCAGATCTTTGTGAAGACATAGAGTGCTCAAGATCAAATGAGGGTAAGAGGACAACCATCCTCACCGAAGAAACCCACAAGACCCCCGGCAAGACCCTTGCCGGGGAGACCAGCGCGCCACGGCCAGACCCTTGCCGGGGAAGCCAGCGTGCCACAACAAGACCCTTGCCGGGCCACACGACAAGGCCCCCGCCAACGCACACCAGCTGGGCCACTGTCAGACCCGCACCAGATAAGCCTTCACCGTCGTTCGCATGTAGCTGCCAACCCAACCATCTGGGCAGGCACCTGCATGGCGGCATGCAATCCTTCGTGGAGGGTCCACCACCGCGCCACCTCAGCTGCCTGCCTGCCTACATGGCACCGCATGCGTTGCTGGCCAGAGCGCGTGTCGAAGCGAGAAGGAGCGGCGACGGACAGGACGGGCCTCACCCCCGTCCCCAATAAAGCGAAGGGACACCTAAGCCTCGCATTAAATGCGTCTTGTCCTGTAATACGAGGGATAACCTCGCAGCACTGCATCTTTCCACCTCCTCGTCACATCGTGGCGACCCCTTTTCCTATAAAAGGAGGCCCAAGGCGACCAGGAAAAGGATTCGGCTCTTTGGAACCTCGTAGCACCTAGAGCTAGTTCAAGAGCTCAAGAACACTAAATACATCCACCAAAGCAGGACTAGGGTTTTACGCATCCTCGCGGCCTGAACCTGGGTAAATCCCCCTTGCATCACCTGTTGGTCCCGCTCTTCTCACGATCCCCGCGCCCCGTAACCGTAGAAGGGATTCCAGTGATCCCATAGGTGTCGTTTCCCACCGACATCTTTGGCGCGCCTGGTAGGGGGCGCTATTGTGAGAACCTGGTCCAGCAGTCGACTTAGCTAGTCTTCATCGCCATAGCTCCTAAGAACCGGGTTCGTACGGAACCGGGTTGGTACCGGCGCGGACCGGCAGCGGGCCAGTCGCGGAGAGGACCCGTGGCGTTGCCCGCGAACATCCACATCGCCTCGATGGTCCAGACCCGGCGAAGCGGCGTTGTTCAAGGCCGGGCGGTGAGCCACCACCGCAGTTCGGAGGCGGAGTCGGGCCCCCCACAGGCGGCGCGGGGCCCACCAGGGGTGCCGCCGTCCCGCCAGGCGGCGGCACGGCGATCTCCAAAGCGCCAACACCGGCGCCCACCGCGCGCTCCTTTCAGGTTGTGCGCGATGAGCAGCGTCACCCTGCTGGTGACCCTGCGCGCCGCCCTGGGAAGAGTCCCATGCGTCCGTCACATGAAGGAGATGGCCAGCACGCGCGCCGAGGTGCTGCTGGAGGTGGCGAACGGTTGCGAGCCGCGACGCAGCTCCTTCTAACATGGTTAGAAGTCGAGGCGCATCGCGGTCCACCCAGCTTTCGCCGCCACCCACGCCAGCGGAAGCCCTAGCGCGTGCAGCTGCTCCTCGATTTTCCTCCCGCCGCGGAGAAGCTCGACCAATGGAGGGCCACCGTACGGAGCCTCATCGGCATCACCAACGACGATAGGCTGCGGCCGGCGGAACCCGTCGGTCGTTGTTCCGCCGGGCTGCCACACGCTAGCGGAGGCCACACTGGAGGCAACGCGGCCACGGTGTACTCCCCACATCCATCCCGACTGCCCCGGGCGTCGGCCAGTCGCGGCGATGCTCGAGATGATATCTCCATCGCATCGTCCGACCCTCGGACCAACCGCGATCAACGCCTAGTCCTTCGGGAGCGGGCTCATGAGGACACTCGAACTACGATCGAGCACCGACGTGACACGCGCCACCAGTCGGACAGGCGAGCAGGGCCTACTACGGACCACCCAGCGACGGGGGGCTATGGTGGCCTACCTTACGAGGTGGATTGTCCGGCCTTCACCCGTGAGCTGCGGCAGTTCCAGTGGCCCTCCCACGATACGTTCAAACCCGACGTTGGCAAGAAGTACAACGGCAAGACTCACCCGTCAGAATTCCTCAGCATCTACACCATCGCGACGCAAGCTGCTGGGGCCCGTGACAATAAGGTGCTTGCCAACTACTTCCCGTTGGCACTCAAGCCTAATGTTATGTCATGGTTGATGCACTTGCCGGTAGACTCCATCTCTTCTTGGGCGGATCTGTGCCATGAGTTTGTTGGCGCCTTCACCGGAGGCCACCAAGCTCATGGCCAGGCGAGTGATTTACACATCATCCCCCAGAAGGAAGGAGAAAAACTACGCAAGTACATCCAAAGGTTTAGCCGGGTGCAGTACAACATCCCCTATGTCCATCCCGCCGCTGTGATCAGTGCATTCCATCAGAACGTGTGCAATCGCAAGATGCGTGAAGAGTTGGGGATGAACAAGGTCAAGGATGTGGCCGAGCTCTATGTTCTTGCCGATCGGTGCGCTTGTGCCGAGGAAGGAAGGAAGTACCCCGGCAAAGATGCCGGTGCGGAAACCGACTCCACTGACGGTACCGCCACCCCAGTAAAGAAAGGTCGGCGCCGTAATAGGAAGCGCAAGGGCAAGGCCGTGCTTGCCGTAGAGGGATCCGACGACACCGGTACCACCAAGAGGACCAAGGAAAGCGACCCCGGCAAAGAGATTGCCGGGTGTAGCGCTTGCCGGGCCTTGGCGGTTGCCGACAAGCCAGGAGGCTCCGACAAGCAAGATCGCAAGATCCACCGCACCAAGGGCCACGACCTCCAAAACTGCCGGCAGGTAGAGCTGCTCGCCGAGAAGCAGAAATCCGAGTATGAGCGGCGGGACAAGGAGAAAGGCCCAGATGGTGCCGAAGGATCCGGCAAGAAACGTGGCAGCCAAGAAGGCCGCCGCGGCAAGGAGAGATAGTAAGAGAGGCCCGCCGAGGGCCGCGACAAGAAGCGGGAAGACGATGATCGTGACGAGGACGACGAGTCTAGCGACCATGAGTTTCAGAAAGCCACAGAGGCCATGTGCATCGATGGCGGCACCTCGCTGCACACATCCTACCGCCAACTGAAGCAGTGGGCGCGTGAGATCACAGTGGTGGAGCCGTCATTTGACGCACGGAAGCCGCTGAAATGGTCCAGCACGCCCATCATCTTCGACACGAGGACCACCCTGACCGCACCACTGCGGTCGGGTGCTTGCCATTGTTGGTTTCACCAACAATCCGCAACCTCAAGGTGACAAAGATGTTGGTTGACAACAGGGCCGGCTTGAACTTGATCTCGCCCGTTGTGGTTAGAAGGCTGCAGATCCCTGATGGAGACCTCGAGGATACGTGTACGTTCCAAGGGGTTAACCCAGGGAGGAGCTAGCCAAAGGGGAAGATCATGTTGCCCGTGACATTCGGAGGCGACCTGAACCACAGGACGGAGAGGATTGTTTTTGATGTAGCCGAGATCCCCTTGCCTTACAACGGGATCCTCGGCCGCCCAAGACCGCCAAGTTCATGGCGGCTTCACACTACGCCTACAACATGCTGAAGATGCCCAGGCCGATGAACATCATCATTGTCCCCTCCGACAAGAAAGATGCGTTGATCTGCGCTGACCAACTCTACCGGGAAGCAGTTGCAGCAGCTGCCGCTAAGGTACCTGCTCCTGCCGATGGAGCCCCGGGGGGGGGGGGGGAAGATGACCGACGAGACTCCTAACACCCACTCCGGCAAGCGCACCTCTTCGGGGTGTTGCGCTCCCGTTGAGGACGTGCTAGAGAGCTCCGTCGGCAGGAGCAAGAAGTCCAGAGCCATGCCACCAGAAACCAAGAAGGTGCCCGTCAAGGAGGATGGTGCGTGGGGAGTTTTTACCATAAGCTCCACCCTCGACGGCAAATAGGAAAGTGAGCTTGTCGCCTTCCTGCGGGCGAATGTCAATGTGTTTGCATGGCAAGCCTCTGACATCCCCGGCGTTCCCAGGGAGGTGAATGAGCACCACCTTGTTGTCTGTCCTCATGCGCAGCCCGTCAAGCAGAAGGTCCGGAAGCAAGCTCTGGAGAGGTAGGAGTTCATCACAGACGAAATTAGAAAGCTAGAGGCGGTAGGCTTGGTGAGAGGAGTAGTCCACCCAACGTGGTTGGCCAATCCGATAGTGGTGCGCAAGGCAAATAGGAAATGGAGGCTGTGTATTGATTACACAGACATCAATAAGGCCTGCCCAAAGGATCCTTTACCGTTGCCGCCCATCGACCAGATTGTTGACTCCATGGCTGGGTGTGACCTCTTATCGTTCCTGGACGCCTACTTAGGATACCACCAGATCTTCATGACAAAGGAAGACGAGGAAAAGACAGCATTCATCACCCCATGTGGTACGTATTGCTTTTTATGGATGCCTTTCGGGTTGAAGAGTGCTGGCTCGACCTTTGCAAGAGCAGTCCAAATTGGTTTTGAGCCCCAACTACATAGAAATATGGAAGCTTATATGGATGACATAGTGGTCAAAACCAAGGACAAAGCAACGCTCGTGCAAGATCTGGAGGAAACATTTGGGAACCTGCGCAAGATCAACCTCAAAGTGAACCCTGAGAAGTGTGTCTTCGGTGTCCCGTACGGCAAGCTTCTCGGGTTCTTTGTGTCCTAGCGCGGGATTGAAGCAAACCCAGATAAGATCAAGGCTATCGAGCAGATTGAGGCACCCAAACGGATCAAGCACGTACGTTGGCTCACTGGCTGCGTCGCTGCCATGAGCCGGTTCATCTCCAAGTCCGCAGAGCGTGCCCTTCCTTTTTTCAAGATCTTAAAGAAAGCAGGGCCGATGGAGTGGACCCTAGAGGCCGAGGCGGCGCTGCAAGATTTGAAGAAGTACCTCTCCTCTACCCCAGTACTGGTTGCGCCCAGACCACAAGAACCGTTGCTGCTTTATCTAGCGGCAACGAATCGTGGTTAGCGCCGCACTAGTGGCACAGAGAGAGGTTGATGAAGAGACAGCCGCCGCGCAGAAGTCGGACGATTATTGGCGGGCCAGAACCCTCCGGCCGTGGCTCAGCCCCAAAGAAGGTGAACCCCGGCAGGTCCAGCCACAGCAAGATCTGGCGCCTGCGGCTGTGACCCACGCGACCAGGTGAAGAAGCGCAGAATAAGAAAATGGTGTAGCACCCAGTTTACTTCGTCAGCTCCCTTTTGCAGGGGGCTAGGTCAAGGTACTTAGGTGTGCAAAAGCTGCTCTTCGGCCTCCTTATGGCCTCGACGAAGCTGCGCCATTACTTTCAAGCGCATGAGATCATGGTGGTCACCCGCCTCCCATTGCAATGGATACATCGCATAACCCGGATGCAACGGGAGGATTGTTGAATGGGCCCTGGAGCTGTCAAGCTTCGGTTTAAAGTTCGAAAGTACCTCGACGATTCAGAGCAGAATCTTGGCGGAGTTTGTTGCAGAATGGACCTCGACGCCCGATGAAGAGGTACAAGAGACCACTCTCCCCGGCAAGGAAATGAGTCGCAACTGGATCATGTACTTTGATGGTGCCTTCTCGCTGCAAGGTGTCGGCGCTGGTGTGATGCTTGTCGCACCCACCGGAGAGCACCTCAAGTACGTCATCCAGATGCACTTCCCCTGGGAGATGTCATCCAACAGCACCGCCGAGTACGAGCGCTTGCTTGCCGGTCTCAGGATCGCAGCGGACCTCGGGGTTAAAAAGCTCATCGTCAGGGACGACTCACAGCTCGTCGTCAGGCAGATTAACAAAGACTACCAAAGCCCGTTGATGGAAGCTTACGTGGATGAGGTGAGGAAACTGGAGGAACACTTTGACGGTATACAAGTGGAGCATGTCCCACGGGCGGAGAACGACACCGCCAATTACCGCCGTCAAGTGCGCCGCCTCAAGCTACCGTGGAACTGTGTACTTTTGTGCTTCAGCTTAACCCACCGTCTGCTGAACCATCGACCGGGCGGAACAAGCGGAGGAAGCTAGGCCCGGCAAGTACTTTCCCCACCGAAGCTCCCCGGAGCCGGCGAAGATGTTGCTACGGATGTCGATCCTGCCACGGGGCAACCGACTCCGGCAGGACCTCAGGTCATGGCCGTGGAGGCGGCCGCTCCCATGGCAGAAGAGATGCCTTTGGTCCTTGTCGTCGAGCCGCAGGCTCCGGCTTGGGCACAACATACCATCCAATTCCTTCAAAAAGGAGAGCTTCCTGAGGAGCAGGAAGAAGCAGAAAGAGTTCACGGTCTGCTCCTGTACCAATTCGCTGACAACGACAGGCCGTAAGAAGACCGAATGGGGTGAAATTGATGTGCATTTCCCGGGAGGAAGGACAAAAGCTGTTGGCAGAGATACATGGGGGCATATGTGGCTACCACATAGGGTCGAGGGCCCTTGCCGGCAAGGCCTTCCCAAGGTTTCTTCCGCCCACCGCCTCCGTGATGCGACGGCACTAGTAACCAAGTGTGAAGTGTGTCGGCCCATTCAAGAAGCTTCATCAACCAGCTCAAGCCCTCCAAACCATCCCTCTCTCCTGGCCCTTCTCGGTCTGGGGGTTCGACATATTGGGCCCTTTCCCCCGTGCCGTCGGGGGCTTTGAGTACTTGTACGTCTCAATCGACAAGTTCACAAAGTGGCTAGAAGTGGAAGCAGTAAGGAAGGTGACAGCGCAGTCAGCCATCAAGTTCTTCAAGGGACTAGTGTGCTGATTTGGGGTGCCCAACAGATCATCACCGACAACGACACACGCTTCACAAGCCACGCCTTCATGCAAGACATTGAGGATCTCGGCAAGAGGTTTGTTTTGCTTCCGTGGCACATCCACGGAGCAACGGCCAAGCGGAAAGAGCAAATGCTGAGGTCCTGCGAGGCTTGAGGACAAGGACCTTTGACAGACTGCGCAAGAGCGGGAAGCGCTGGATTGATGAGTTGCCCGCGGTTCTTTGGTCGATCAGAACGACGCCAAATCGAGCCACCGCCGCATACCCTTTTCCTCGGTTTACGGGCGTAAGCGCTTCTCCCCACAGAACTCAGATACGGGTCACCTCGGGTGCTCGCTTATGATGAGCTTGAGCAAGAGCGATTGCGGCAAGATGACGCGACGCTCCTTGAGGAAGATCGTCTCCGGGCGGCTGTGAGAGACGCACGCTACCAGCAAGCCTTGCGCCGCTACCATAGCCACAAGGTTCATGCCCGGAGCTTTGAGGAAGGCGACCTTGTTCTTCAGCACGTTCAGTTGGCCAAGAATTCCAACAAGTTGACGCCAAAGTGGGAAGGCCCTTATCGGGTAACATGAGTCACCAGGCCCGGCGATGTCCGGCTGGAGACCAGAGATGCCATCCCAGTGAGTAACTCCTGGAAATCGAGCATCTTCGTAAGTTTTACCCATAAGGCGCGGCTGCCGGGCCTCCCGGAAGCCACCCTTTTGTACAAGCCTTGCCGGCAAGGCATGTAACCCTTTGTACAAAGCCAGGCGCAGACCCTGAGCATAAATAAATGAAGCGCTGGTGCCCTAAGTTGTTGCATGCATGCTAGGTTGAGTCTCTTCCTTGGTTAGGGTTGATACTGCTTAGCGGTGGCTAACCCCTAGCTTAGAGGTCGAGTGCGCGTTTCTCTATTCTTCTCTATCTTCTTTGGTTCGCAGGGCACGTAAGTATTCTTGCCGAGCTGTTTCGGAAGAAAGGGGACAGACCGGCGCCCGAGCCCCGGCAAGCCAGAGTTGCCGAGGGCTGCAAGGACAAGGATCCCTCCGCGGCAAACCAAGATCGCCAGGGGCTGCAGATCCAGACAAGTCCTTTATCCTCTATCATGCATTTCTTATGGACTGGGATACATGAAACCCCGTTCTATCTCTGAGCTACCGTGCTCCCCCTTCTCGGCACCCGAGGGTTATCCCCGGGTCCTGATTTGGTCGAGTCGCGCAAATAAGTAGAGGAACGGGGGTTAAGCCCACCTCATCCTGCCTCCGCCAAGAGCGTGAGAAAGGTCGAGCAAAGTGGGGAAATGGCAAGGCCTGTTGCCGGGCGAGAAATGTTTGTCTTAAAGATAACAAGGATTCATTCCTTGTCATGTGTTCCTCCTGCGAACGAAAATCCCGACAAACATCCCTTTTTTCATAAAAAAAACATCCCATACAGGTACAGTTCATACGAAATGAAAAACATGAGCAATGGGATTACAAGCTTTAAATTCTACTAAGGCCCGGAGGCTTACAAAGTAAAAAGAGATAAGATGCCCGTAATCCCTTTCTTATCCCTCTCCTCAAGAAATGGAACAAGAAAAGCAGGAGGGCAAAAGGGGCGCCTAGGTGAGCTACGGGTGGCAGAAGACACCAAGAGAACATCTTGGTGGCCGTCCAAGGGCTGGATGGTGATGGCGGCGCCGGCGGCAGAGCTCGAAGACGAGGCGGCAGGACGTCAGTATGCGACGAAGGCGTCGGTGCCTGCATACTCCGACTTGACGGCCTTGCCACCCGCCATCTTCCTTTTCTGCAGCCTCCCAACGCCAGCCGCCCAAGGAGACGACCCCGAGAAGTTCAAGGAGCCGGCGACACGGATGATGGGTCACCAGTGCCGCCCGGAGCGGCACCCGACGCCTAGTCAGACCCGTCATCCTGCCGCCCACTGGCCTCGCCGTCTCTGCCGGTGTCCTCCTCGTCACTCTCGCTCAAGGAGGAATCTTCATCATCAAAAAAGCTCTCCACGCAGTACCTCATGCGGGTCCCGAAGTGCCCGAAGATCTTGATGGAGAGGAGGCCGCCCTCCATTAGTTTGAAATGGAGAGCGAGCCCATCCGTCAAGCTGTGGAGGCGAGAGAAAGTATTCCACCCTCGATGAAGGTACATGACGCGAGGGGCGGGGAACTCGACGTTGACCCACGTGTCGCTGTTCCCACAATTCCTCATGTGCAGCCGCAGCGCCTGCGGCAGATCCAGCTCCATCTCCCGTGCAAACGGGGTTGGAAGGCGAAGGCGACGGCGCGGCGGATGGCGCAGCCTGATGAAGAATTCGCAGGGGTTGTCCCCAGCGTGGCCCTCCATCGGAGGAGGGACTGCTGGAGGAGGCGAGGCAGATCTGCCGCCCCGTCCTCCTCTCCCTCTGGCACCACGGCAGCCTCGACCTTGTTCCCTCCCCCTTTCTCTAACGACCGGCTCCTCCGCTACAAGCTCTTGGGGAGGAGCGACGCGCTGCCGGGCCGAGACCCTCGCCGCCACCGATGAAGCATCACCACGTCCCCTCGCCATGGCAAGAGAAGAAAGGAAGCAGGAATGGAGAGAGGCAGATGGCGAAAGCTTGAGAGGTGCCGTCCCTCCCGCTCTCCTCCTTATAAAGGGGCGGGAGCGAGGCTCGGCCGCTTCTCTCGCCAATCCGCCTCTTGAAGTGACAGAAGCGGGCCGCCGACCCTCCTCCCGCTACATTGAGGCGCTGGGAATCAACTCCGACGCTGCGATTACCCAATGCACTCCATGCGCCGCTATTTGCTCGCATGCAGCGAACGTGGCACAAGAGGCGGGCGCAATAGGACGCGTGGAACGACGGTTCCCGAGCGAGGACAGTATATGGGAGGCGGCCCCGCGGTCTCAAAGAGACACGCAAGCCGCCTCTTTACTATCCACCACAAGGTGACGCCAGCACACCCACGTCACACGCACACACGATCCCCATGTCGCGCGTTCAACACGGGTCGTAGGGAAGCACAGCGGACGGAACGGTGGCCACGATAAAAATCCGCCCTAACTGCCCGCGCACCGTTCTGGGCCTGGACTAACAACGTGCTACGCTTATGTGTGGCCTAGGCCCGGGGGATCCTGTCGGTGTACAAAAGTAGGGGCTCTGCTTTTGACCCCTTTACTTGTGCACGGGCAGTCAGAGCCTCCCGCCACGACCATGCATAGACACGGCAGGAAGGGGGAGCCGGAGAGAAGCCAAGGCCACAAGGCAAATGAAGCAACGACAAGGAACAAGGCCACAAAGATCAGATGGACGAAGCAGGTTTTCCCGGCGAGGACCCTTGCCAGGGCGGCCCCGGCAAGACCCTTGCCGGGGCAGCCCGCCAACACCAGCCGAATGAGTCACCCTTGAGCCCACCAACGTTCACAAATGCGTTGGGACAGGGCTCAGGAGACACCTCCGTGGTAGAATGCAGATCTTTGTGAAGACATAGAGTGCTCAAGATCAAATGAGGGCAAGAGGACAACCATCCTCACCGAAGAAACCCACAAGACCCCCAGCAAGACCCTTGCCGAGGAGACCAGCGCGCCACAGCAAGACCCTTGCCGGGCCACCCGGCAAGACCCTTGCCGGGGAAGCCAGCGTGCCACAGCAAGACCCTTGCCGGGCCACTGCTAAGACCCTTTGCCGCCACCCGACAAGGCCCCCGCTTAACGCACACCAGCCGGGCCACCGTCGAGCCCGCACTGTATAAGCCTTCACCGTCGTTCGCATGCAGCAGCCGACCCAACCAGCTATGCAGGCACCTTCATGGCGGCATGCAATCCTTCATGGAGGCTCCACCACCGCGCCACCTCAGCTGCCTGCCTGCCTACATGGCACTGCATGCGTCACCGGGCCAGAGCGCGTGTCGGCGAGAAGGAGCGGCGACGGACGGGACGGGCCTCGCCCGTCCCCAATAAAGCAAAGGGACACCTAAGCCTCGCATTAAATGCGCCTTGTCCTCAGAATACGAGGGATAACCTCACAAGACTGCACTTTTCCACCTCCCGCCACATCGTGGCGACCCCTTTTCCTATAAAAGGAGGCCCAAGGCGACCAGGAAAAGGATTCGGCTCTTTGGAACCTCGCAGCACCTAGAGCTAGTTCAAGAGCTCAAGAACACTAAATACATCCACCAAAGCAGGACTAGGGTTTTACGCATCCTCGCGGCCCGAACCTGGGTAAATCCCCCTTGTGTCACCTGTTAGTCCCGCTCTTCTCACGATCCCCGTGCCCCGCAACCATAGAAGGGATTCCAGTGATCCCATAGGTGTCGTTTCCCACCGACACCACCCCTTAGTGGGCTAGTTTTCCCCTTCCCCTTTGGCCCATGATGCCCTCCAACACTTGACGGGGCTCCCGAAACACCTTTCGGTCATGTCAGCCATAGGTCGGGTACCCCAGAACACTTCCGACTCCAATACCCTTCGTCCAATATATCAATCTTCACCGCCGGACCATTCCGAACTCCTCGTGACGTCTGGGATCTCATCCGAGACTCGAACTACCTTCGTAACCACATACTATTTCCCATAACAACTCTAGCGCCATCGAACCTTATGTGTAGACCCTACGGGTTCGGGAACCATGCAGACATGACCGAGACACCTCTCCGGCCAATAACCAATAGCGGGATCTGGATACCCATATTGGCTCCCACATGTTCCACGATGATCTCATCGAATGAACCACGATGTCGGGGACTCGATCAATCCCGTATTCAATCCCCTTTGTCAATCGGTATGCTACTTGCCCGAGATCCGATCGTCGGTATCCCAATACCTCGTTCAATCTCGTTACCGGCAAGTCAATTTACTCGTTCCGTAATGCAAGATCATGTGACTAACTGCTTAGTCGCATTGAGCTCATTGTGATGATGCATTACCGAGTGGGCACAGAGATACCTCTTCGTCATACGGAGTGACAAATCCCAGTCTCGATTCGTACCAACCCAACAGACACTTTCGGAGATACCTATAGTGCACTTTATAGCCACCCAGTTACGTTGTGACGTTTGGTACACCCAGAGCATTCCTACGGTATCCGGGAGTTGCACAATCTCATGGTTTAAGGAAATCATACTTAACATTAGAAAAGCTTTTAGCAAACGAACTACACGATCTTGTGATATGCTTAGGATTGGGTCTTGTCCGTCACATCATTTTCCTAAAGATGTGATCCCGTTATCAATGACATCTAATGTCCATGGTCAGGAAACCATAACCATCTATTGATCAAAGAGCTAGTCAACTAGAGGCTCACTAGGGACGTTGTGGTCTATGTATTCACACATGTATTATGGTTTCGAGTTAATACAATTATAGAATGAACAATAGACAATTATCATGAACAAGGAAATACAATAATAACCATTTTCTTATTGCCTCTAGGGCATATTTCCAACAGTCTCCCACTTGCACTAGAGTCAATAATCTAGTTTACATCACTATGTGATTGTAATGAATCCAACACCCATGGGGTTTGATCATATCTTTCTTGTGAGAGAGGTTATTAGTCAACGGGTCTGAACCTTTCAGATCCGTGTGTGCTTTACAAATCTCTATGTCATCTTGTAGATGCAGCTACCATGCGCTACTTGGAGCTATTCCAAATAACTACTCTACTATACGAATCTGGTTTACTACTCGTAGTCATCCGGATTAGTGTCAAAGTTTGCATCGACGTAACACTTCTTTACGACTTAACTCTTTACCACCTCCATAATCGAGAAAATTCCTTAGTCCACTAGTTACTAAGGATAAGTTCGATCATTGTCATGTGATCCATTCCTGGATCACTCTTGTACCCCTTGACTGACTCATGGCAAGGCACACTTCAGGTGCGGTACACAACATAGCATACTGTAGAGCCTACGTCTAAAGCATAGGGGACGACCTTTGTCCTTTCTCTCTCTTCTGCCGTGATCAGGTCTTGAGTCTTACTCAATGCTCACACCTTGTAACACAGCCAAGAACTCCTTCTTTGCTGATCTATTTTGAACTCCTTCAAAATCTTGTCACAGTATGTATTCATTTGAAAGTACTATTAAGCGTTTTTGATCTATCCTTATAGATCTTGATGCTCAATGTTCAAGTAGCTTAATCCAGGTTTTCCATTTAAAAACACTTTTCAAATAACCATGTATGCTTTCTAGAAATTCTACATCATTTATGATCAACAATATGTTAACAACAAATACTCATCAAAAATTCTATAGTGCTCCCACTCACTTCTTTGGAAATACAAGTTTCTCATGAACTTTGTATAAACCCAAAATCTTTGATCATTCCATCAAAGTGTACATTCCAACTCCGAGATGCTTACTCCGGTCCTTAGAAGGATTGCTGGAGCTTTGCATACTTGTTAGCATCTTTCAGGATTGACAAAACCTTCTGGTTGTATCACATACAACTTTTCCTCAAGAAAATCGTCGAGGAAACAATGTTTTGACATCCTATCTGCAAGATTTCATAAATAATGCAGTAACTGATAATATAATTCCAACAGACTCTTAGCATCGCTACGAGTGAGAAAGTCTCATCGTAGTCAACTCCTTGAGCTTGTCGGAAAACATCTTAACGACAAGTCGAGCTTTCTTAATGGTGACACTTACCATCATTGTCCGTCTTCCTTTTAAAATCCATCTGCACCCAACAGCCTTACGACCATCAAGTAGTTCTTCCAAAGTCTATACTTTGTTTTTACACATGGATCCTCTCTCGGATTTTATGGCCTCGAGCCATTCGTCGGAATCCGGGCCCACCATCGCTTCTCCATAGCTCGTAGGTTCATTGTTGTCTGGCAACATGACTTCCAAGACAAGATTATGTACCACTCTGAAGTAGTATGCATCCTTGTCGACCTACGAGGTTTGGTAGTGACTTGATCCGAAGTTTCATGATCACTATCATAAGCTTCAACTTCAATTGGTGTAGGCGTCACAGGAACAACTTCTTGTGCCCTGCTACACACTAGTTTAAGTGACGGTTCAATAACCTCATCAAATCTCCACCATGCTCCCACTCAATTCTTTCGAGAGAAACTTTTCCTTGAGAAAGGACCCGTTTCTAGAAACAATCACTTTTGCTTCCGTATCCGAAATAGGAGGTATGCCCAACTGTTTTCGGTGTCCTATGAAGATGCATTTATCCGCTTTGGGTTCGAGCTTATCAGGCTAAACCTTTTTCACATAAGCGTCGCAGCCCCAAACTTTTAAGAAATGACAGCTTAGGTTTCTCTAAACCATAGTTCATATGGTGTCATCTCAACGGAATTACGTAGTTCCCTATTTAAAATGAATGTGTTTGTCTCTAATGCCTAACCCATAAATGATAGTGGTAATTCGATAAGAGACATCATGGTATGCACCATATCCAATAGGGTGCAGTTATGATGTTTGGACACACCATCACACTATGGTGTTCCAGTGTATTAGTTAAGTAAACAATTTCCACAATGTCTTAGTTGTGTACCAAACACGTAACTCAGATATTCATCTCTATGATCATATCATAGACATTTTATCTTCTTGTCACGATGATCTTCAACTTCACTCTAAAATTACTTGAACGTTTCAGTAATTTAGACTTGTGTTTCATCAATTAAATATACTTAGAATCTACTCAAATCATCTATGAAGTAAGAGCATAACGATATTCACTGCGTGCCTCGGCACTCATTGAATTGCACACATCAAATATATTACTTCCAACAAGTTGCTCTCTTGTTCCATCTTACTGACAACGAGGCCTTTCAGTCATCTTGCCCATGTGGTATGATTTGCATGTCTCAAGTGATTCAAAATCAAGTGAGTCCAAACGATCCACCTGTATGGAGTTTCTTCATGCATATCTACCAATAGACATGGTTCGCATGTCTCAATCTTTTCAAAAACGAGTGAGTCCAAAGATCCATCACCATGGAGCTTCTTCATGCGTTTTATACCAATATGACTCAAATGGCAGTGCCACAAGTATGTGGTACTATCATTACTATCTTATATCTTTTGGCATGAACATGTGTATCACTACGATCGAGATTCAATAAACCATTCATTTTAGGTGCAAGACCATTGAAGGTATTATTCAAATAAACAGAGCAACCATTATTCTCCTTAAATGAATAAATCAGACATTGTGATAAACATAATCCAATCATGTCTATGCTCAACACAAACACAAAATAACAATTATTTAGGTTTAACACCAATCCCGATGGTAGAGGGAGCATGCGATGTTTGATCACATCAACCTCGGAAATACTTCCAACATACATCGTCATCTCACCTTAGCTAGTCTACGTCTATTCCGTAGCTTTTGTTTTGAGTTACTAACACTTAGCAACCGAGCTGGTATTTATTACCCTGGTGCTACTAGGAGAACTAGTAAAGTACACATTAATATAACGTATATCCAAAATACTTTTGTCGACCTTGCCAGCCTTCTCATCTACCAAAGGGTAGTTCTACTTCAGTGACCGTTCCCCTTATTACAGAAGCACTTAGTCTCGGGTTTGGGTTCTACCTTGGGTTTCTTCACTAGAGCAGCAACTGAATTGCCGTTTCATGAAGTATCCCTTCTTTCCCTTGCCCTTCTTGAAACTAGTGGTTTTACTAACCATCAAAAATTGATGCTCCTACTTGATTTCTACTTTCGCGGTGTCAAACATCACGAATAACTCAAGGATCATCATATCTATCCCTGATATGTTATAGTTCATCACGAAGCTCTGGTAGCTTGATGGCAGTGACTTTGGAGAACCATCACTATCTCATCTGGAAGATTAACTCCCACTCGATTCAAGCGATTGTAGTACTCAGACAGTCTGAGCACATGCTTAACGATTGAGCTTTTCTCCATTAGTTTGCAGGCTTAAGAAACTTGTCCGAGGTCTCATACCTCTTGACGTGGGCACTAGCCTGAAATCCCAATTTCAGTCCCTGGAACATCTCATATGTTCTGTGATGTTTCAAAAACGTCTTTGGTGCCTCAATTCTAAACCATTTAGCATTACACACTGAACTATCATGTAGTCATCAAAATGTGTATGTCAGATGTTCTCAACATCCACAACCGACGCTCAAGGTTCAGCACACTGAGCGGTGCATTAAGGACATAATCCTTTTGTGCAGCATTGAGGACAATCCTCAGTATACGAACCCAGTCCGTATAATTGCTATTGTCAACTTTCAACTAAATTTTCTCTAGGAACATATCTTAAATAGTAGAATTAAAACGTAAGCTACGACATAATTTGCAAAGACCTTTTGACTATGTTCATGATAATTAAGTTCATCTGATTATTTAATGAACTCCCACTTAGATAGACATCCCTCTAGTCATCTAAGTGATACATGATCCGAGTCAACTAGGCCGTGTCCGATCATCACGTGAGACGGACTAGTCATCATCGGTGAACATCTTCATGTTGATCGCATCTACCATACGACTCATGTTCGACCTTTCAGTCTCTCGTGTTCCGAGGCCATGTCTGTACATGCTAGGCTCGTCAAGTCAACCTAAGTGTTTCGCATGTGTAAATATGGCTTACACCCGTTGTATGCGTACGTTAGAATCTATCACACCCGATCATCACGTGGTGCTTCGAAACAACGAACCTTCGCATAGCGGTGCACGCTTAGGGGAACACTTTCTTGAAATTATTGCGAGGGATCATCTTATTTATGCTACCGTCGTTCTAAGCAAATAAGATGTAAACATGACAAACATCACATGCAAATCATAAAGTGACATGATATGGCCAATATAATCTTGCGCCTTTTGATCACCATCTTCGAGGCGCGGCATGATCACCTTCGTCACCGGCATGACACCATGATCTCCATCATCGTGTCTTCATGAAGTTCTCTCGCTAACTATTACTTCTACTACTATGGCTAATGGTTAGCAATAAAGTAAAGTAATTACATGGCGTTTTTCATTGACACGCAGGTCATACAATAAATTAAGACAACTTCTATGGCTCATGCCAGTTGTCATACTCATCGACATGCAAGTTGTGATTCCTATTACAAGAACATGATCAATCTCATACATCACATATATATATAATTCATCACATCCTTTTGGCCATATCACATCACATAGCATACCCTGCAAAAACAAGTTAGACGTCCTCTAATTGTTGTTGCATGTTTTACGTGGTTGTTATGGGTTTCTAGCAAGAACGTTTCTTACCTACGCAAAAGCCACAACGGTGATATGCCAATTGCTATTTACCCTTCATAAGGACCCTCTTCATCGAATCCGATCCGACTAAAGTGGGAGAGACAAACACCCGCTGCCACCTTATGCATCAAGTGCATGTCGGTCGGTGGAACCAGTCTCACATAAGTGTATGCGTGTAAGTCGGTCCGGCTGCTTCATCCCACAATGCCGCCAATCAAGATAAGACTAGTAACGGCAAGCAAATTGAACAAATCATCGCCCACAACTACTTTGTGTTCTACTCATGCATAGAATCTACGATAGACCTAGCTCATGATGCCATCGCTGGGGAACGAGCAATAATTCAAAATTTTCCTACGTGTCACCAAGATCAATCTAGGAGATACTAGCAACGAGAGAGGGAGTGCATCTTCATACCCTTGAAGATCGCTAAGCGGAAGCGTTACAAGAACGCGGTTGATGGAGTCGTACTTGCGGCGATTCAAATCGCGGAAGATCCGATCTAGCGCCGAACGGACGGCGCCTCCGCGTTCAACACACGTACAGCCCGGGGACGTCTCCTCCTTCTTGATCCAGCAAGGGGAGAGGAGAAGTTGAGGGAGAACTCCAGCAACACGATGGCATGCGCTACAAAAAAAAGACAAAATCCGTGACATTTTGGGCCGAACGAATTTTTTCTGTCATACATATGACACTTCTATGACGATAATTGTGACAGAACCCGGTATCATCATAGATGTGGTGGGCTCCTACTTCTATGACAAAAATCATGAAAGAAAATGGGCTTTTTCGTCACTGGCGGGCCGGAGATGCAGCTGCATGACATTCTTTGGGCCGCCCATGGCGGAAAAACCGTGGTAGAAGCGAGGGGAGGAAAATTTCGGGAGTTGCCGTTACGGTGGGAGGTCGGGGCCGAGCGATGCGCTGCTTTCTTGTACATGTATGCTGCGTGTGCGTAGGCGTTGGCTCTAATCGAACCCAAGCGAGGCGTTGGGCTCTAATCAACCCGGCGATTGCCGCAAGCTACGCGTTCATCGAACCCGAGCGATCGATCGATGGTCATAATCAACCCGATGGAGCTATTCTTCGCCATCGCTGCTAATCAAGCCGATCGATTGGATGAACAAAGTGAGCGCTATGGGGGCGGGGTTGGATGAATAGGAGCGGTGGCGTTGCCTCCGGATGAACAGGACCCGTGGTGTGGAGGGCTGTATGAACATGAGACGATGGAGGGGTGGCCATGGAGGGGTGGTTGAACAGACCCCGTGGTGTGGAGGGCTGGATGAACAGAGACGGTGGAGGGGTGGTTGAACAAGAGCCGGTGGAGTAGCGCCATGGTGGAGGCCGGATGAACAGGAGCCCGTGGAGGCCGGAGGAGGTCGACGGTAGCCCGTGGAGGCCGGAGGAGGTCGATGGTGGAGATGAACAGTATCCCGTGGAGTCCTGCTTTGCGGTACGCCACGCCCTCCCGATGAACAGACCCCGTTTGACCGTAGGAGGTCCGCTTCTCCGCTTTTGCGATACGCCACACCCCTCCCGATCAACAGACCCCCGTTTCGACCATAGGAGGTCCGCTTCTCCGCTTTTGCGGTACGCCACACCCTCTCGATCAACAGACCCTGTTTCACCGTAGGAGGTCTGCTTCCTCCGCTTTTGCGGCACGCCACACCCTCCCGATCAACAGGACCCTGCTCCGAACGTGGCTGGTCGAACACAAGGTCGCTTCTCCGCTTCGCGGTACGCCAGCCTCGCTTCCATCGCCTGTTCCGCCCAAGCCGGTTGGCTCCCACGCTGCCTGCTGCCTCCCCATGAACACGACGCATTCTGTTGCCTCCCCATGAACACGACGCATTCCGTTGCCTCCCCATGAACATGACGCATTCCGTTGCCTCCCCATGAACACAAGCCCTCGCCGTACGTATGCGCGACTAGGCGTTCGAGACCCCGCCGGTATGTACACATACGTGGCCATATTTTCTTTCTTGCACCCTGGCCGCTGTAATGACGCGTGTACATGCTACGTGCGGCGCCTCTACTACGACACGTCGCGGCGCCTCTACTACGACACGTCGCCGCCTCTACATCAACCAAGATGTACGCATATCGTTCGCGACCAGGATGACAACGCTAATACGCTTCGACCAGGTGGGTCCCGACTGTCAGGCACTTCCTTGCCTGCGAAGATGTAGCTGGTGGGTCCCAGTAGTCAGGGGGCGAATCATTTTGTTTTTTTTGCCTGGACGCAATTCCTTGCGTGCGAAGGTGTAGCTGCTGGGTCCCAGCAGTCAGGGGGGCGAATCGTTTTTTTTTTTGCCCGGACGCACTTCCTTGCGTGCAAAGGTGTAGCTGCTGGGTCCCAGCAGTCACGGGGCGAATCTTTTTTTTGCCCGGACGCACTTCCTTGCGTGCGAAGGTGTAGCTGGTGGGTCCCAGCAGTCGGGGGGGACGAATCGTTTTTTTTTCGGACGCACTTCCTTGCGTGCGAAGATGTAGCTCGTGGTTCCCAGCAACAGGCTTAATCATTTTTTTTTGGCGAAATACGGTGGCCCGTCCGGTGGGTCCCCGCCGTCGGTGGAGGAATAATTATTTTGGCGCGTAATAAGGAGGCACTTCCTTGTGGCTGCCGTGGACCCAGTATCGGCCTCTCCACGCATACCCACGTCCGATGGAAGTCGTTCCTTGACCACGTTGACCACGCCGTGCCGAGAGCACCACGGCGGTGGACGACGGCGAGGCCTAGGAAGGGGACGACGCGGAGCCGGGGAAGACACGGCAGTGGATGCACACGCGGAGAGGAGTACAAGGGTTCACTGGTTCGGCTGCGCTGCCGCCGCCGTAGAATAACAGGGGGTGTGGGTGAGTGGAGGGATGGCATGGCCAGCGGTGGGAGTATAAGGGGGCGGTGAGGCCTCCGCTGCAGCATAGCCGGCCACGGGAGGCAGGAGCAGGCGGCACGACCGGCGCTGCTTTGGGCGGCTGAAGCAAGAAGACCAGAGGTTGAAGAAGCACGACGGCCGTTGGATGGACATCGTACGGTCACTGCAGCTAGAATCGTTTATTATTGACTAAGTTGACAAAGCCCTTGGTACGTCAACTTAGTAGGCCCACAGGTCAGCTTCCGAAACGGTGCGCCCCAGATGTCAGGGGGAGGAATCATTTTTTGGGCGGGTGAAGCTAAAATATCCGAGATTGAAGAAGAAGCACGGCATCCGTTGGATGGACATCCAGCGGCCACTGCTGCTAGAACTACGTGTTGACTATAAGTTGACAAAGCCTTGCATACGCGTCAACTCTGTTTTTTTAGGGGACGCGTCAACTTAGTAAGGCTAGAAGTGTGCGGCAGAGAACTTATAGCCCATTTGAGATCTGTAAGAATGTGTAGCCCATTTTTGAATTCTAATGGAATTTACTACAACCCATTTACAGTTTGTTAAAACTACAGCCCATTTCAACCAACTGTTCAAAACAAAATTCAATAAAATTTCCCACATTTTGATGGGATCCGAATATTTTTATCCCGAAATTTCTAGTCAGATTAAATACAATTTCAATATAAATTTATATTAGGTAAAGATCCAACGAAACATTGCGCCAAGCAACAATTAATGAAATTAAAATTTTCAATATTCCAAAAATAATATTTTATAAAGTAATCACTTTGTTTGGTGCATTTTTAATAGTTACTACCTAGTTTTTATAATTACATCCCATTTATTATTTCTTAAAGCCCATTTTCTTGTCAAGCCTAATGCATCCCTCCTAGGAAAGATTTGCAGCCAGTGAGCGGTGAATAACAACTTGACCTTGCCCGGGTATTCCTAAAAAGTATAGCTGGGCTAGCCATTTTCAACTTGAAAAAATTAATATCTAGGCTGGATATCTGCACAGGCTAGACGGGCCACAACCCGCCGATTAATACCTGCAGCGATGTTTTCGTTGTTGTTCAGAGGAGAAAAATTAATATCTGGGGTAAACATCAAAAAATCTGCGGTGCTCACACCTCAAAAACACAAATATCGCCGAGTTGCTTGGTCCCACCGGTATGGTCGCTTCTTGTGCAATTCTCTTGTTTATTGACTAGAGTACATAGTTTGACAATGGTGTGGGACCGAGATGTCAGGAAACCCGGAGGAAGAAAAATAAATTATAGTTATATATATATATATATATATATATATATATATATATAATAAGGAGGCACTTGCATACGTGAGGCTATGGACCTGGTGGGTCCCCATTGTCATCCTATCCAAGTAAAGTCATCTCCTCGCCCGCTGCTTCCGCCAAAGCTTGATCGGCGCCCGGCCACCCCGCTTCCTGGTGCAGGCGATTGCTCGCTTTCAAACAACACAAGTGCCGTCATCGTCTGGCCCATCTCGCCGCACACATTAATGATACGCGGTTGCCGAGGCGGCTACTCCGCGCCACACGTCCGTCCCTCCGCCCGCCCACCATTGCTATATAAACTGCTATGCCAGCCATTGCCGCAGTCATCCGCATCCATTCCCTTTCTCCTGTCGACACCACTACTGCCCACCATGGCTTCCTCGCTTCTAGCGCTCTTGAGACGGGCGGACGACGGACCACAATGAGATGGCAGCCATTGCTGCCGACCGGCCGGCCGGGCAGCAGCCGGAGGACGACGACGTCCTAATGGAGAACATGGTAGTCGACGATCCGGCGCCAACCCCCTCCTCCGCGCCATCCTCGCCGGTGCATTGCACCATGACCATCGGCAAGGCCCGTGCCCAATATATGGACAAGGTGAGGCCGATGCATGAGGAGCAGTTCCGGGAGGCGCAGGCCGACGCCACCTACAACCACCATCTCCTCCAGGAGCACCTGCAGGCGGAGGAGAAGATCACCGCGGAGCGGGCGGAGCAGGAGGCGCTACTAGACTCGTACCGCTCCACCCGCAAGGGCCGCCTCAAGCTCTGGCGGTACCGCATGCGGGTGGCGGAGGCTGCGGCTGCCTACAAAGAGGCTAGCAAAGAGGGCGATGAAGCGGGCGAGGCGCTGTTTGGCGAGACCGAGGACGAGGCAGAGGACAATGCCGGCTCCGATGAGTCCCCGCTCCGGTGGCGTCGACGACGCCCTGCTCCGCCGAGGCCCCGCGGCGCCAACAACGAGGCAGAGGACACCGCCGGCTCCGTCGAGGCTCCGCCCCGCCAACAACGAGGTAGAAGACATCACCGGCTCAGCCGAGGCCCCACCCTGCCATCAACGTGGGGGAGGATTTCCACCGCTCCGCTGAGGCGCCGCCCGCCGGCAACGAGACAGAGGACATCGCCGGCTCCGCCGAGGCTCCGCCCCGCTACCAACGAGGCCGCGCCACACAGAAAACGAGGAAGAGTAGAACACGGTAGGTCGCCGCCACTTGGGTCCAAGTAAGGCCACCGCTGCTACCCTCCGGTTGAAGCCAAGCTAGGCGGGTTGACCATTGACGGTCGGTTAGCTTCTTGGCAGCGATGTGGAGTCGGAGAGCTGCGCTGGAGAAGAACGCTGCTTCTACTTAACTGCTGGTGCAGCTATCGATCGACACATGGGCCCAACAGGCCACATGTCGATTACGCAATCGCACCTGCAATTAAGTCATGAAGCTTCTGCTCGCCTCGGCCGGGACACAGTGGGTAGCTTTGTTAATTAATTATACCTCCAGTAGCACCCCTTTTTAGTTTTTTTTTGAAAAGGAGGATGACCCCTGCCTCAGATCCGGGAGATGCATGCTGCCACAAACACCCCTTTTAGTTGAAGAATGTATGAAATGTAATGAAATCCGGCATGTTTATATGAAATCCGGCCATGTATGAATGAATTTATTTAGATTAGTTCAATTCCTCAGACACTGCATTGGATGAACATGCAAAACAATACGTACTAGCATTATTCCTGTGGTGATCACCACGTTTGCAGCAGTTTCACATGTACTCCCTCCGGTCCTTTATAGTCTGCATACAAGTTTTATCCGCAAATAAAGTATCTCTACTTTGACCAATCTTATACAAAAAGTATGCACTTTCACAATGTGCGAAGTAAAAAGGAAATGTATGAGTACAAAGTGTTTGAGCAGCTTTTTAGCGTTTACAGACATTGCAATCAAACACACAGGCCTGGCAATTCATAGAGAACATTCAAAACAATCGATGATTATGCATCTCAGCGACTCACATGTGAGAGGCAATATTTACTTCACAACTAAAGAATAAAGAAAAAATTAATCGCTGCTGCTGACAGCAAAGGGCGTCCCATTAAAAAATATCAAACGCATATCTTGCTAAAATCAATGAGCAAAATTTGACAAGGTTGTCCCATTCCAAAATATCAAATGCCTACGATTGTGGAATGGGCAGGGTTTGCCATCAATTCGACATTGACATGGCACCTCGTGCTAAATAAACCAGCTTGTTCTTTTTGTGCGGTTCCACCAAAATCAACCAAATTCGCCAGTAGCTTGTATGATTTCGCCTTATATGTTGCAACACCTTGAACTTATGGGCACCTCCTTTCTTGTGGTGGAAATGAATGATTCGATGTATTCATGAACATTTTGTGCAGTTCCCGTTGAAATCATGCTGAGCACCCCTGTTTGCACAAATACAAAAAATTGATTAGTATAAAGCAAACTGTATTATGAATTGGCAGTTTCAACATGCACATACATGGTCCATGTAGAGCACACTTTTAGAAAAATGTAACTCACCAGAAAGAATCCTAGAACAACATTGTACTCGCACATCACAGCAAAAAAATGGAGATTTGTCAGTCCTTCTGAGCTGAAGTTAGTTTGGTCTTGTGGGGAGTAATGTAACCATCCTTCAACTGCTCCTTCTGATGAGAAGATAGATAGTATCTAAACAGTAGCACAACACCAATAGAGATGACAAAGCTCAATCATATGGATGAAATCAGTGGGTGAGTACCAACATTTGTCAGGAGGCTGATTGTGTAGAGCATACAGATGAAGCACTTCTCCGTAACCATCTCATTTGCTATCTACGGGGGTGGCCATGCTTACTATATACTCCTCAATTAGTTTAATGTTTCCAACATCTTCGTGTGCAGTTCCACTAAAATATATGGTATCTTCAAAGAAGATCCCTGTTTGCACAAGTAGAGATAATTACATATGGCATCAAATCAGTGGCAAAACAATTGCTTGTTCCAGCCATAGCAATAAATTAAGATGCAAAACTATATCATTACTTGTGTCATCATAGTTCCAAAGGTTTCATTACAAAGACCGGAGTTGATTTTTGTTTTTCTTCCGCTTGTTCTTCCCCTTCATCACTTGGTTCAATAATGCATAAGCTTCGCCTTCAATGTAAGATTTGGCATGTCAATTAGGGAGCAAAAGTATAGTACTAAACTTAATTTTCGATGAAAGTGGCAAAATACAGGCCAGCGGTTGTGAAATATCCTTATCTTACCTCAATGGGATATTACGGTGCACATACAGATTGGAAGTCTTGTCTCCATTTGTGAAGTTCACTAAAATCAAGCAACATTGTCGCATAAGTAGCACAACATATGAAAGCACACTGCAGAATCATGTGAAAGAAGGCTAGTCTTGACCTCTCATGATGCGGAATTCAAACAACTCACAAGAAGAAGATCTGAACCAAATTCGCCTTAACAGATAGGAAGTAAGATCTCCTCTTGTGCAGTTCCACTAAGATCAAGCAATCAAGCAACGTTGTCGGTGTGACATTTTGGTTGAACTGCAGAAAACACTCTTAAAACAAGTGTTTTGTGCAATGCAACAAAAGGTCACAATGGCAACGAGGTGAAGTAGATAACCCTGTTTACACAGAGGTGCAAAGGAAACAATTAGTGGTCAATAACGGTGGATGACACAGAAGCCAACAAAAAGAAGCATCTACCTTATCTAAATGGGAAAGAAAGCAAGACAGTAGCATTTCTCAAACAGGGGCATTGATTAATATTAACATAGAGATTATATTAACAATAAAATTCGTTAAACATGTAATTTGCTTTTAACTGTGGCATTGCATCAATTTTCCAGCGGCATTATTAGAGGGTGTTTATTTACAGGGACATTTTGGTGTAGGGACTAAAAAAACTCTGTGTCAGTCCCATCTAAACCAAACGGGAGGGACTTTTAGGGACTAAAAGTGGGCATTTGGGACTAAAGAAAGAAGACCCCGAGGGAGTCTTTTTGGGACTTTTCCAACAGTTGCCCCTGCCACGCATCGCACCTTGTTTCTATTAGTTCATTACTAGGGGTAACATGGTATTTTATCATGTGGAACCAAGTAGGTAGGGACTAGGGAGTTTTTAACCAAACAGGGCCTTAGATTAACAACAGCTAATGAGTTGCACGACGGTGGACGACCAAAGACCATGTGCATCTACCGATGTAATGTGGTCATGCACGCTGTTGCAACAAAGAACAAACAACCAAGGAGCATATTTATGTTGGTCCTAGTTTTGTTATCTTTAGACACCTTTCCCTATGTGAGCGCAGCAAATCTAGTCATGCTCAAACTCTACATGACCTTGTCCCTTCCTTTCCTTTTTGAACTAGTACTTTCGCCTTCCTTTCCTCTTTGAACCACGCCCTAGATTTATGCGATACAACTTTCCCCACTACTTTCCCCCATTCCTTTCCTCTTTGAACCACGCCCCTAGATTCATGCTATACAACTTTCCCCTTCATTTCCTCTTTGAACCACGTCCTAGATTCATGCTATATACAACTTTTCCCACTCCTTTCCTCTTTGAACCACGTCCTAGATTCATGGTATACATGCAGCTAGAGCAATGCATGTGGAGTAAGTAAAATATACCTTAAGGTTCTTGGGGCGTGGTTCGGTGGGCGACGGACGATCACGAAGAAGAAGGGTCGGAGGCCCTCCGCCGCCGCTTGGTGGAAAGTGAACAGCGGCGCCAGAGTGGATTCCTCCCTCGCCAACGGCGACAATAAGCCTCCTTCCCTTCCCGGCGGACGGATCATGCCTGCTCTTTGAGCAGCAGTGAGGGGAGAGAGAGGCCAACAAAGTCTTGTTTAGATCTGGAGAGGGCGAGAGAGTGTGAAGAGAGCAACTACAAGCGCTGAGGCTCCAACGGGAGAGGGAGAGAGAGTGTGAAGAGAGCAACTACAAGCGCTGGGGCTCCAGCGTGTATATATATACTGGAGAGAGAGTGTGAAGCATGCAAACCCTAGAAAACATTTTGACCAGTCAAAGAATCCTCCTGGCAAAAATTATGCTCAAGTGTAGTTATCAAACCCGAGACCACAAGTTTGATGAGCGAACAGGCTAACCAGCTACACACCCTCCCGTTATGTTCAACAAGAGGAAAACAACCTTTTATACATTCCTGCATTCGTGTGACAGGCATGCCGTGTTTTTTTGTGTGTGTGGGAGTCATTAGGATTTCAATCATAATTGTGTCATGTGGCTTTGGTGGTAAGACTATCCACAGTGGTGTAGAAATAATGCAGCCTTAGTCACCTTACCTCTCTCCATGTAGCACGTTGGGTCCCACTAGTCAGAGGGTGAAACAAACAAATTAATAAGAAAAATTAAAAGCGCCAGCGGTGTATCTTACTACCTCACATCTCGCTACTGCTCGAGAACACTGTCCAATTGATCCCTCTTTGCTCACGTACTATTTTAAGTGAATCCTTATTATAACATGCACACAAATTTTGGGCACTTGTATTCGACTTAAGTCAGTGTGCCACCGTATCTCGTATACTTACTACTCCCTCCGTCTAGGTGTAATAAGTCACGTTAGAAGGTGCAACGGACCAAGGTGCGTATGCAGTGCGTGTGTGTTTAACGGCATGTGTGTGTTAGAGAGTGCGACAGATCGACCTACTCCTACAGAGATATGGTGTGTAGTGTACGATTTTAGCCATGAGAGTCTCAGGCATCCTCTTGTTCCCGGGCGTGTCCAGTAGGGACATGCGGACAGCTGCCACGCCCGCTCCTGACCAGCCTGGCCCACCCAAAGCCCCTCCATCGCCCGTGCGCGCTTCCCGCCTGAAACGGTCAGCGCCGCTCCAAAGAATCGGTGCCGCATTCATGCCCGGGCAGAGCGGATGCAACCTCTCACCGGGCGCAAGAGTGATGGTTGCTTCGTCCGTCCAACTTACTGCTGGGTCTATGTGATTTGACAGCTCATTGGTCTTTATTACGAGGTGGTAGGACTGCTGGATGTCCCATGCTTTCGGCGAAAGGAGGTAGTAGATTACAATTTTCTCCATTCTTACAGTGGAGGAGTGCAAGAGCAGTGAAAACACGCAGGCTCAGTGATTACATGGCCCACCTCACACTATCACCGCATGACACCTAACTCTTTACATAGTACTCCCTCCGTTCCTAAATATTACTAGATGAGTCCCATGGCTGTCATGAACAACAAGATATCTCTCTCAAGCAAAATTATCGATTTCATAGAACTAAAAAAAATCTATAACCGCATGACAAATGTGGTAGCCAAACTAAATAAACTCCCATCATCATTTAGATCATAGCAAATATGTACTCCCTCCGTTCCAAAATAAGTGTCTCAACTTTGTGCAAACTTTAGTACAAAGTTGTACTACTACTAAAGTTGAC
This sequence comes from Aegilops bicornis, assembly GCA_021605145.1. Classification (NCBI taxonomy): domain Eukaryota; kingdom Viridiplantae; phylum Streptophyta; class Magnoliopsida; order Poales; family Poaceae; genus Aegilops; species Aegilops bicornis. The sequence continues at coordinate 509,347,950 of CM038672.1, forward strand.
ACTTATTTTGGAACAGAGGCAGCTAAAGAAAAAATGATCCATGCAGTCCCTAGCCCTTGAACCGTGAACCCTGACCAGGCTTCAATTTGTCGGGCAACGCTCGAGCTTCCTAATAAATGAAGTTTGCAACCTTTTGACCATCGGATCATTTTGTGCAGTTTCACCAAAATCGAGATGAGCATCCCCTGGCAAAGAAATTGAAGAAGCGTGATTAGAATAAGATTACTAGGACTAGTTGATGAGACATATACTCATCACAAATACAAGACGTAGAAGCCGAGAGGTATCGTATGTGCGGGGCAAAGAAGTAGAGAAATATCCACGAGGGAGTGATGTGGGCAAATGGAGCGATGGTGCAAGCCGGCTGTAAAGGGAGTTGTACCTGAGGGACGTAGCTCAACCTTGAGGAGGGTGGCGGGAGGCGGCAACTGCCCACATCGCGGCAGTGATCAAGGGACGAAGGCAACCTCACCATCTTTCTGAGAGAGAACGGCGGGGACCCCTGATCGGGACGTGCCGACAGTGGGTTTTCGCCATCGGCGACGGCCACCGCATCTACACTAAGCATCCACCCCTTCCCCAAGCGGACGTGATCCGCTGGGATGTTAGAGATGTGGCCACAGTCATTTTGTGCGAGAGAGTGTGAAGAGAGCAACCCCAGCAAGCAACCGTGTAGGCTAGCCCGTCCTGACTATGTATATAGTGGAGTGGTTTCCTTTTCTCTCCATATGAACCTATCATATTGCGTACGTGCCATTGAAGAAAAAAAATTATTTATAAATGACGCGTCACCTACTAACCTTGCGCTTGGCATCTCCAAAATATTAACCTTGCGATTGGCTCTTCGCCTCTTCGGGAAGTCGAGCAATAATGGTAGTGCAGTATATATTGTTCTGGCTATATGAAACCGAATGAATTGTTGCATGTCCACCACGTGGGCGAGGGTCGAGGGGCGAGGGAGAGTGCTACTACATACGGAGCAAAATGAGTGAATGTACACTCTAAAATACGTCTATATACATCACTGTTTGGAGTATGTACTAGTTGTTCATATTGAAATCTACTAAAGGACATATATATTCCAAACAATATGATATAATCTCTATAACCAAGGTAGTAGGGACGAGGAGTAAACGGAGGGAGTAGTAAATTTTTCTCCTCGGCATGCGAGCCACCGCGCGCATGGGCGAGGGAGGAGCAAGCTTCACCTCATCCTGCGAGCCACCGCGCCCGTCGGCGGGGGAGACGGCGTAACAAGCAAGCTTCTCCTCGTTCTGCGAGTTGACGGGACACATCAAAAGTACTCCAGTGTATAGAGCCTTGCCTCTAAGGTAGGCCCCACATGGTTTGCCTCTTTTTTTAATTAAACATAACGCGTCAAGTCGCAATTTGTTTGTTCACCCGTGGTAGATGATCCTCCCTCCACCAAGTGGACAACCAGTACACGTGCCAACTTACCACGTGGGCTGCCTTTTTTGTACATAAACGAGCTCCACTGTGTACCCGCGCGGGTGTGGTTGGGAAAGAGACGGGAGTACGTGCACCGTACATGCACCTCTTCTCTTCGTGCACGCCCCCACCTACGTGGGTGTGTGTGAGAGATACAAACCGCTGCTCGTGAGTGTTTTTGTTTTGAGGTGGGGGTGGGGGTGGGGTGGGGGTTGATTTCGTGAATTATTTGTGGGAATATGTGTCGATGACATCTCAAACAAAATTTTGCATGCAATGTGTGTGAAATGGAGGCCTATCCATATCATACATAGAGGGTCGTGCAATCCACAAGAAGAGAGGGAGGGGTCATAGCTATCGATAGAGTCAAGAGAGGATCAAGTGGGTGGGTGCGAGATCGATGAAGAGAGCCATCGAAATTGTGTGTGTGTGTGTGTGTGTGTGTGTGTGTGTGTGTTTGTGTGTGCAAGTCAAAGATATAGGGCGATCGGCCTACTGAACGTTAGAGGGCACATGTCAAGTTTGTGTGTGTGGCAGGAGACATGACTAGAGCGCTTGATGTATCGGTGTGTGTGGGGGAGTGGGTGGGGGGAGTGGTAGGCAGAGGCCTAACTATAGAGGTAGAACGACTAGTATATGTGTTGAGAAGGAGAGACCCAGCTATGTCTTGAGGGAGATCGGTCGACATCCATACATAACTCAAGGACAGGAAATATGATGGGACAGAGAGAGAGAGAGAGAGAGAGGGAGGGAGAGGGAGGAGAGAGGGTAGAGTGCTGGATGGGTGATGGAGTTGCTTCTGAGATGTTGGGAGAGGCCTACTAGAAAAACCGAGGGTGGAACTGCAATGTTATCAATAAGAGTGGGGATGTGTTTACGTGTGCCTGTATGCGTGATAGATCTGTCAGACGCATCCATTGATGATGAAGGGGAACCATGTGTTTGGTAAGCAAACCTAACTAGATCGGTAGATCAATTGTTGTTTGTCGGAGGAAAGGGAGAGACACAACTAATGAGGTAGATCGATCGATGTGTGGGTAAAAACGAGTTATAAGGACCTAGCTGGCTATATGTATAGCGAGAGATCATTCGGTGTACGTCCATTTGTTAGAGGCAAATAAGGCCCAGCGAGACGGATTGACAGAGAGAATGGAGCTAGGAGGTGGTGCGAGAGGCCCAACTACTAGCTAGATAGGGGGAGGAGTGTGCGGTTGTGAGATCAATGAAAAGAGGGGCGAGAGTTTACACGTGTGTCTGACCATATGAGAGACACGAGGCAAGGACACATAAAGGAGGAGATTGAAGTTGTGTGTGTATGCTGTAGGCAGGCATCGCTGCAGAGGTTTATCGATCGGTGTGTGTCGGAAAGGAGTTGTGGAGACTCTGGGAGAACGACCTAAAGAAAAAATGAATGTGCCCGGTGGATAGAATGCCGAGGGAGGAGGAGGGCGAGGAGGGCGTGTGCATGCACGAGAGAAAGTTAGTGATAGCTACAAAGGCTAGAGGATTGTGTGGGTGTAAGAGACTAACAAAGATCATAATTTGATATGAAAGCGGATTCATATATTTGAATAGGAGATCATAGTGTTTTAAACATTGCATGCATGAATATAAGCGGTGATACACGTGTTGTGCACATGTTATACCATAATGTGATAATGCATGGCGTTTGCAACTCACAGCTAAATGCCGAACAATCTAAACCATACTATATATCAAACAATCTCACATTTTATTTGAATTTGTGATAATGTGCGGCATTTGCAGCTTACAACTAAATATCGAGCAATCTAAACAATACTATACATCGAACATTCTCACATTTTATTTGAATTTGTGGTAATGTGTGGTGTTTGCAACTCACATCTAAATACTTGTAGGCGTGGGGCGGGCACCATAAATAATGTGATAAACACATTATACATATGAGACATGGTTTAGATTATGAAGATCTAGCTAGAGCTAGAAATGTAATGTGATTTGAAATCAAAATAAAGTGGATTCAAAAAATCTAGTTCGAGTTCATATAGTACACATAGTTCATATGTAACTCGAGACTAATCATGTGGTGTGATGTGAAGATAATACACAAACGATGGTTTAACTTGACAATAATGATGATTGTAGATCTTATTAAAACAGATAAACGAATTCAAATGCTTTGACTTCACAACAATCATTACTCTAGATCTTATTCAAATTTAGTTCTTATTAAAGCGGTAGTATATACGTTTGGAATGCACTAAAACGTTCATTTGAGTAGTAGGTTGCATGCATTATACACGTAGCAAAATATTTTAATTGAACATAACATGAATTCAAAGTTTTGAATGACATTTGTAGTGCGCATTGATTTGTTACAATACACGTTAGGCTTATCCGGAAATTTCAACCTGGGCCTTGTTAGCCCGAAATATTTAAGATATATCTTTGTCTCGTTGTGCTCCGACAACTCCCTCCATCTCAACCCGCGCCTTGCTATTCCGAAATTACAACGCGCGCGAAAACTCCCACCTCCGTGAAATCCCGACACGTGAAATGTCCATGGTACCCCTGAACCGAAAGAACCGCCTCAAATCGGTGGGGGGTACTTTCGTAACTTAGCGCACATTTCAGACACGCGCGTCTCTAAGCCATGGTTCCCCACTGCCATCCCATCCGCCCGCCCATTCGTACACCAAGGCCGCGAAAACCCGCGACGAAACCCCACACCCTGCTCCGTCCGCCACCCAGCCGGAGCCTCTTCCCCGACAACGTCGTCCACAACAACACCTCGACGTCCCTCATCCACCATACCGGATAAGGATCCATCGTCGATCTCATTGTCCCGCCGGTTCAGCCACCCCGTCCTCCACCTCCAAGGAGCTGCACCGACGTTCCCCTCGTCTTTCACGCCACCTCCATTCCCACACCGCCGTCTTCACCTGCACCACCAGAAGAACATCATCATCACCATTTCCTCGGATGAAGTTGCGGCCTAATCGGCGCCACCAAAGAGGTTGTACACTAATCGCTGCATTTTCTTCTTGATTCGATCTCACGATGCTGCCGACACTCGGTCCCGAGCCGACACGGCGCGGCTCCATCCACGGCGGCGTCGCCGGCCACTTACTCCACGGCGTCGCTCCCTCGGCGGCGACGTCCACATCAGTAGGACCTGCTGCTGCTTTAGCTCTCGCTTGCGCTGCTGCTCTGCTCTTGCTCTCGGTCCCATGCCTGGTCTGCTCTTGCTATTGCTCTTGCTCTCGCTCTTGCTCTTTCTTGCGATGCTGCTCCGATTTGGCTACACTTCAGTCGACTGAATCGACTTTTGGGTCAGTCGATTTTCAAGGGGTGGGCTCGCCAGGGTGAAGGAAGAACCAGCCGCAGTGGGGAGGGGGGCTCGCCGGTGAGGTACCCCACTATCTATCTTAGGGTTCAGGATGGGGGCGGTGGTCGCCGGCTGTGGCTGGGCATTGGCGGGGCGGTGGCGTGGGGATCGCCGGAGAAAAAGCTTGGCACATGGGGGCCTAGAGGGATGGTCGGGGCGGCGGTGGACCAGCCGTGGGGAGTGTTTTCGGGCGAGGGTGGCGCCGGCAGCGGCGTGACTGTTTGGCGGTGGTGGTGGCGGCTCGAAGGTGGAGGTTGAAGATGAACCGCAGCCCTTGATTTCGTGATCCAACGGCTGCAAAATCGACCGACCAGAGATGAAAAAGTCAATGACCGACGTAGCCTCACCTTGCTAGTGCGTTCAGCCGACAAAAAATTCAGTTTCGGCGACAAAGAAAATTCAGTTTCGGCTTAGGTTCAGTTTGATGATTAAGTTCAGTTCGACAGTTAAGTTCTGTTTCGACAGTTAAGTTCAGAGATGAGCGGCTGATGTATTTTACATCTAGCACTTTGTGGTTACGTATTTTACATCATGTATTAGAGATGCTATTAGAATTCCACTCAGGTTAACATTGTTCGTTGTCTCTCTTGTCCTGCTTCAGCCTCGGCGTCGTACAACTCACCGGAGCTGCTCCAACGACGAAACCCACCATCAAACTGGAGCAGTACCTCGGGCTCCATCTCCAAACGCCTAAGATCTTCTTCCCCTCCTCCGACAGCAAAGTCAGCTAGAGCATCCTCACCGGCCAACCCAATCACGCTGAGATCGACATGGCTTCACCAAAGAGGTTGTACACTTGTTGCATCTCTTTTTTACTCTACATGTTATATATATTGTCCACTGAGCACACGGATTTGTTCCTTTAGTATCTCCTTGAAAGAAAAAATGTAGGAATTTTAATTTTCACTTGTCCTCCTTTTCAAATTCCTATTCATGAAGCACAAGACTAAGAGATAGTAGCATAATAGCATTATAACCGTACATTTTCTTGTGGTTTGACTTAATCTCACCATGCTTCTTTCCATCATGTGATCTTCCAATTGTTGTGAATCAAACACCCAGATTGGCAGAAATCCCGTGTTTTTAAATTCTCTGTTTTGCACGTGCATTCCTATCATATTCCTGTCTATTTCCTATCCCTGCATTGTTGGAATCCTCCAATTCAAACGAGCCCTTACAGAATTACTTCTCTTACAGATAGTTGTCAAAGAAAATCTTGCGTGGTTTGTCCCGATCCTGCTGCGCCGTCGTCCACCCCAACTTAGCTGCTCCAACGACAGAAGGGTCCAGCACATCAGGGATCCGGCCTCCGGACTGTCTTTTGCCGCCTCAGATCTTCTTCCCCGCCGCTGGCAGCCATGAAAACTGCATTACCATCATCAACCGAGCAGATGACCTCGAGGACTACACGGTTCCGCAAGAGAGGTCGCACTCCTTCGTGTCTGCTTACGTTATGCATCGCTTAATATTACATGCTACTTTATCGTCCTCTTCATCGATTAGACTCTGAGTCAGCTCCAAACTAATGGTCAAACTTGAGTTTTTAAATGCTTGTGGGGTACATATCGGGGCCGCTATCAATAGTATCTATCTACTATCTGGTTAATCTCCGGTGTCTACTATGAGTTTCATGTTGGGTGGGAAACAAACAAAGAAAGAAGCCATTATCTGTATTTATTAATCAAGTCATTATCTGCTCGCTATTATTGGTTTTGGGTCTATCCACAGTTGCTACCATCACTCTGGATTTCTGCATGCACTCCTTACATAATCTCACTATGTTTGATTCCTATGCATGACAGCTTATTGTAAACAATGGAACTGACATGTAGAGCAAAAGATACGAGCCTTGCGTGGCAATATAATTTCATGCAGACGTTGCTCCATGGTAGGCGCAAAGGCAGCCCCCCCTCCACGCATTTCGGATTGTAATCGAGAGGAAGATATCTGTTCTGAGGGGGATTCAGAAGGAGAAGATAACTCATATTTACCCACTGAGGTCTTCGCTCTAACTTGGCATGATGATGTTGGTTATATCATGAATATGGTGTCTTGCATTGCTTACTTTATACATCAAATATGTCATCTGCTTAGTTTAGACATCCTTTGTGTGAATGCCATCTGTTTAGTTTATTCATCATTTATGTGAATTATGCAACGCCACCTTGTTTAGCCAGGCATCATATGTGAATTTTGCAATGCCATCCTGCTTAGCCAGTCATCTTATATGTAAATTATATCAGGCCATCCTTTTCATTGTTACATATTACATTTGTCAACAATGTTAATACATTCAACTACTCTTCATGTGCATCAGCCATTTGACACGGTGATGGGAAATTCTGGAGTGAAAACAAGGTCTTCTCGAAAGGCACTATGCTATCTCGGACGCGCATATCTCGCTGGTTACAGATAGCTCCTCAGTGGTGGTTTCAGTGACAGATGACCAGTCCTGTTCTCCCCCCCCCCCCCCCGAGGTGTATGCTCTAACTTTGGCAGGGTTATGTTGCTCATATCATGCGTATGGTGTCTCGCATTGCTATGTCATTTGATTAGTTTAGACATGCTTTGTGTGAATGACACTGCTCAAAGGTCTAATTACCATATATGTGAATTATGCATTGCCATCTTGTTGCAAGACATTATATATGTGAATTATACAATGCTATCTTGTTGCAAAGGCATTATATATGTGAATTATGCAATCCCATGTTGTTTAGCCAATCATCATGTATGTGAATTATATCATGCTATCATTTTTTTGTATTACGTGTTCCATTTGTCGACAACGTTTGTATATTCAACTACTCTTCCTGTGCATCAGCCATTTGAAGCGATGATGGAAGTATCTGGAGTGAAAACAAGGTATTCAGAGCAGACAATGCTACCGTCAAGCGTACATCTTGTTGGCTATAGAGAGCTCCTCGAGAGGAGGATTCAGACCGATGACCAGTCCTATTTCCCCCCTGAGGACTATGCTCAAACTTGGCAGGGTTATATTACCCATGTCATGCATGTTGTCTTGCATTGCTTAGTTTTTACATCATATATAGATTGCCATCTGCTTACTTTCTTGCTATATAAATCATATATTTGAATTATATCATGCCATCATGTTTACATAGTATATACACATCATCTATCTGAATTATGGCATGGCAACCCATTTAATAAAGACATCATATAGTTATATCATCTCATCCTGTTTAGTGTTTACAGTCATCATATTTAGAATTATGGCATTCTATCCATGAATGTATGTGAATTATGGCATGCCAACCTATTTAATAAACACATTATATAGTTATGTCATGTCATCCTGTTTACATAGTCTCATATTTTGAACTATGTCTTTCCATCTTTTAAGTTAGCCATCATAATGTGAAATTGTGTCATGCTATCCTGTTTAGTTAGCCATCATATATGTGAAATTATGTCATGCTATCCTGTTTGGTTAGACAACATAAATATGAATTATTTCATGCCCTCTTTTATTCCCCACTATCCATTGCACCTGTCTATCATACAATGTCTATACTTTCAATTACTTTTCTTGTTTATCAGCCATTTGAATTGGAGAGCGTGATGGCGTTATCTAAGGGAGTAACAACACGGTCTTCGTAAAAGATAGTGCTACCAGTTGATGCAGATAGAACCACGGTTGTACTTGCCCAAGGACCAGATCCACCACACATAACCCAGACTCTCGCAGATTGTACCCCTACCCAGTTGGACAGAGAACCAGCTACACCCCTTCTAACCCCAACCCCGACAGATAGTAACCCAGTTCCAGTTGACACAACACCGTCTCCACCACAGAGCACCCAAACATGAGCGGTAAGTAAGGGAACTGCAGTGCCCAAAGCACGAGGACCACCACTCCGAATCCCAACTCAACGCTTAAAGGAGAAGAAGATTTGTTCTCGTGTCAGTTCTGTAGCTATGGTTCATACTCCTTTGCTCTTGCATTCTTGTATTTACTCATACCAACTATTTTCAAATTTGAAGGATGGAATTGAAACTCCAACAGTGCAACAGTATGTTTTAAACCTGTTTCTTTAACTGGTTTGCTGTTGTAACCTGCTCTATGTTGATTTCAGTTTCAATTGAATAAATAGTTATGTTCTCATGTTATGCACATTACAAGTGTTGTTATTGCTCTATAGTTACCCACACTTATATTCTGTATACTCTGCTTTGTCTTGAACAAATATTATTTGAATTGTGTCTCTAACTTGATTTGGCAACAAAAACTAGAATGATATAGACCATAAAGTGACCATGGTACATAGATATATGTTTGTTTCATGTGTTATCCTGTCCACTTTACTACTGAACTCATTTACCAAAATGAGTTTCATATACAACATGGTAAACATGTGATGTGTCTCGCTTGTTTCTCTTTTAGAATGCGGACAAAATATTGGAGAACAAAGATGCAGCGTTATCCAATGGTAAAGGAAGTAATGCAGATAAGGTTCAAGATAGCGAGACATCCATGTTGGTCTCCAAGAAAGTCGATAAAAACTATCTTGACGACGGTGAGGGAACCCAAAAGTCCTGTCTTGATGTAGTGTTCGAAAGCATCGCCACTACCGGCACAAGCTCTTCGAACTCATTTGCTGAATCAGTTCGTCTTCTTGCCTCAACTTCAAGTTGAAAGACATCGATCGATGTGCACTGACAGAAGTCAAGGACCGAGGAAGTCCCTCTGAATTCGGATGCATATTTTCCGTGCAACAACAAGCGCTAGAGGATTTAAGTGCCAAACAAGAGAAAGTTAATAAGCTTGCTAAGCATCTTGCCGACATTATGGGTACCTGTGATATTGTTTCTTGAGATCTTCAAGTGGTTTCAGTTCTGGATTTGTTTTGTTATGGCGTTTATTTGCATTTGGTCGCCAACTTTGACAACCAAAGGTATATGATATGCTACTTTGTTCCCTATATTTGCACGGGTGGCGAACTTTGATGCCCAAAGGATGTAATATGTGTAACGGTAGTGATAGCCTAGCATAAGTTGCTTGCTTATTTATTTCCTTGTTGTCTTGTTTATTTGTTTGCTTGCGCCAAGGCAGTTCTTTTTAAAACTAGGCCACAATAACCATGGGCTAATATTTACCGTAGTGACACTTGGCCTCCCTACGGGCAGAGAAAGCGATGGGCCTTCTACGGGCCATAGAAACAGTAGACCTTCTACGGGCCGTAGAAACAATGGGCCTTCTACGGGCCATAGAAACAATGGGCCTTCTACGGGCCGTAGAAACAATGGGCCTTCTACGGGCCGTATAAACAATGGGCCTTCTACGGGTCATAGAAACAATGGGGCTTCTACGGGCCGTATCATCAATGGGCCTTATACGGGCCGTATGACCATAACGGGCCATCGTTAATAGGCTGTATTTGATGACGCTATGAAAACGGCCCAATGTATTAACGGACCACAAACGGGCCGATGTAACCACGGGCTGAATTTGGCCCACAAGCAGAAAATGACAGTAACGGGCCGTAAGTAAACGAATGCTGGAAATGAGCCCAAGAATAAATGGGCTCTGAGAAGGCCGAAAGATAACATTTGCCGGAAACGCCCAACTGAATAACGGGCCCTTAATGGGTATAAAGTGATATACTTTGTTCATTACGGGCGATTTCATCACGCGCCGTTAATGGGTGTAAAGTGATACCTTTGTTCATTGCGGGCCAGTTTCACCACGGGCCGTTAATAGGCCAAGAGTTACATAGGGCCTCATATGGGCCTAAAGACGTCATGGGCCATACATGGGCCAGAAGTGAAAACGGGCTGGAATCATATTGGATGGTCCAGATGACGCTACTGGGCCTAATTCGGATAGGGCATAACGGGCCTTGGGTTAACGGGTCGTAAATGGGCTATATGCGAACACGCCGTTAACATGCTTTCTAAGGGCCGGCCCGCCACCTTTTGACCAAGTCAAACGGGCCGGCCTTTTCACATGAATGGGCCTCTGTTGGGCCTGCCACGTGTCGACGTATCATAGGCGCCTTCTGTCCAATGAGTGGATGACATCTGTCCCAACGATGAGTCTAGACGCAGTTTCCTCCACCAATGATGATTTTACACGTGGAAAATCCCCATTGGTCGGGCTGTTAACGGGTTATCGGATCCAAAACCCGACCCGATAGCTTAACGGGCGTTACGTTATGGTGGATGCCACGTGTCGGTCACCCTTGACGAAAAGCACTTCGTGATGCGCGATTTATCGTCATGGAAGTGGACACTTCCGTGATGATAATTTTGGTAATGTCGTGGAACACTTCTCTGACAAAGATGTATGACTATCTTGATTCTGTCATAAATTTGTCATGGATGTACATGCATGACAAAAAACGCGACCTACTACGACAAACACGTACCATCACGGAAGTGTATTTTTTTTGTAGTGATGGTGGCGATGGAGCTCGTGGTTCTCCAGCAGGGCTTCGCCAAGCACTATGGAGGAGGAGGAGGTGTAGGAGGAGGGAGGGCTGCGCCAGCAAAGAGGTGCGGCAGCCCTCCCACCCCTCCACTATATATAGGGGCAAGGGGAGAGGGGGAGGCACCCTAGGGTTTCCCCTAGGGGGTGGCGGCCAAGCAGATTGGATCTCCCTAGGGAAAATCCTAGGGAGACTTGCCCCTCAAGCCAAGCAGTGGAGGCGCCCACCTCCCCAAGTAACATGGGAAAGGGTGGGGGCGCACCACCCCTTAGTGGGCTAGTTTGCCCTTCCCTTTGGCCCATGAGGCCCTCCAACACTTGCCGGGCTCCCAAACACCTTTCGGTCATCTTGCCATAGTCCTGCACCCAGTAACACTTCCGGACTCTAATATCCTTCGTCCAATATATCAATCTTCACCGCCGACCATTCCTAACTCCTCGTGATGTCCGAGATCTCATTCGGGACTCCGAACTACCTTCGATAACCACATACTATTTCCCATAACAACTCTAGCGTCACCGAACCTTAAGTGTGTAGACCCTACGGGTTCGGGAACCATGCAGACATGACCGAGACACCTCTCTGGCCAATAACCAATAGAGGGATCTGGATACCCATATTGGCTCCCACATGGTCCATGATGATCTCATCGGATGAACAACGATGTCCGGGATTCGATCAATCCCGTATTCAATTCCCTTTGTCAATCGGTATGCTACTTGCCCGAGATCTGATCATCGGTATCCCAATACCTCGTTCAATCTCGTTACCGGCAAGTCACTTTACTCGTTACGTAATGCATGATCCCGTGACTAACTGCTTAGTCACATTGAGCTCATTGTGATGATGCATTACCGAGTGGGCCCAGAGATACCTCTCCGTCATACGGAGTGACAAATCCCAGTCTCGATTCGTACCAACCCAACCTACACTTTCGGAGATACCCGTAGTGCACCTTTATAGCCACCCAGTTACATTGTGACGCTTGGTACACCCAAAGCATTCCTACGGTATCCGGGAGTTGCACAATCTCATGGTCTAAGGAAATGATACTTGACATTAGAAAAGCTTTTAGCAAACGAACTACACGATCTTGTGCTATGCTTAGGATTGGGTCTTATCCATCACATCATTTTCCTAATGATGTGATCCCGTTATCAATGACATCTAATGTCAATGGTCAGGAAACCATAACCATCTATTGATCAACGAGCTAGTCAACTAGAGGCTCACTAGGGACATGTTGTGGTCTATGTATTCACACATGTATTACAGTTTCCAGTTAATACAATTTTAGCATGAACAATAGACAAATATCATGAACAAGGAAATACCATAATAACCATTTTATTATTGCCTCTAGGGCATATTTCAAACAAGCTAAAGTCTTCCCCTTGCCCAAGTAACACGTCCTATAAGTACCCCTACCCATTCTCTCGCGAACCCCTTCGAAAGCTCGCTCTAAAACCCTCCACAGCCGTCGCCATCTCCATCCTGATCTCGCCTCTGCAGCTGCTGTTCACCGCCTAAGTTCGCCGTCGGTGAGCAACCCCACGACTCCTACTTCCACCTATGTGTTGCTCTCAATGTCTTGCGTCGTTTTGACATAATTTCGCTTGTCCTCGTCGCCTACAAAAGCCATCCCGATCTCGCCCGACATTGATGAAGCACAGAGTTCACCTCGACGCCCCGCTCGACTCCGACATCCCCTCGCCTCACCAACGCGAAGAAATCGGACCCCCTTGGAGCTCCCAACCCACTGGACATCTTCGCCTCCGCCGTCGAACGCCGGAGCCGTCGCCACGCTGCCATCCTCTTCCCTGACCGAAGGTCTGTACGTGGTTGTAAGCATAAGTGCTCCTTCTTTGTTTGTTTTTGTCTTTTCTTTCTTAGATCGAACCGTTATGTCAAATTAGATCGGTTTAGTAGATCATTTTTCATTAGATCGGTTTACTTCGGTTAGTCCCCGATTTAGATCGTTTGGTTTTATTTTTACGGTCTGGTTCTAGTCGGTTTAGCCGAACGGTTTCTTTTAGTAAGCGATCGTGCGCTGTTTAGTTAGTTCCGACGAAGGGCAGAATAGTTACAGATCGCACCCCTTTCGGCCTAGTAGCGCCCGCTTTTTTCTTTTTTTTTCCTTTCCGTTTCTCTTTTTAAAACAGAAAAGTTTCAGTTTTGTAAATTCTATATCTTTTAGTTTCTTTAGATTTTTTGATTGATTCTTTTTGCTCTAGCCTGCAAAGTTCCTAAAGTTTCCGTATAAAATAGTTCAGGCCATGTTTCAGTTTATATAATTATTTTATATGAGTTTTAGTCGGATTAATATTTCTGCTATAAAATGAGCTAGGATTATTTTTTTTAGTAATTCTTTTTGCCACTGCTTTGTTTTGACCTTGCCTAGCAGTAGGATTAATTTGGGTATTTATAGATTTTAGTAAAGTTATTTTTACACGAAAACATAGTTTATTTCACTTTGTTGTTGTTTTCTGCTATTTTAATTACTTTAAATTAATTTCCACCTCTGTTGTATTTTATTTTAGATTTGTTTCTGTAGTTTTAGAAGGTGAACTTTTATTTACAGAAAAATAAAATGTTTTATTTTATTTTCTTACTAGTTTTGTTTTAATCATAATTAGTGTTTTAATATAGCTTTTAATGCGTTTCTTTTTTGCATTAAATTTTCTTGCTATTTTCTTTTATGTTATTTAATAAAAAACTTGTTTTAATTCTTTCAAAGAAAGTTTTAATGGTAGAAAATTATTTATGTAGTTGGTTTCACTTATAGTAAAAAGTTGGCATTGTTCTTATGACTTTCTTTGTTTTTGTCCTTGGATTTATTTGTGTGTATGATTGTGTGTTATTAAATTTTACTTGTTGTAGTAGAAATTTTATGATGGTATACTTATGTGTGGTATGTTTGACTCGATAGAATTTTCGGAGTGCGAGGCTTGTGTCTACGAAGCGTTAGAGTTTCAGCATCGTCATCAAGGCAAGTTCACTTTGATCATATATTTCCAGTACCCATGTTTTATTGCATAAGTAGTTTTCTTTCCACCATGAATACTAGGATATTGAGCATTGAACTTGAGGTAGTATCATGAGGTAGGAGAAACCCAACACCCTGTTACAATTGCTCGGGAAGGGACGTTGCTTCATATTTATTACGCTTTAGTAGATGGGGTTTGGTTGTGAGATTCAGAAGTGTTGTGAGGTTAAATGATTCAAGACTTGCATGATGATTCAAGACTTCAAGGACTCAGTATACCTCTGGGTGGAATGGAAATCATCTAGCAGCCTGATATCTATCATGGTTATGCCTGGGAATCCTGGTATCTACCTGTGATCATCCCGACAGAATGCCAAGAGATTGATGGATACTTCAAGGCCGGAAAGCTTACGTGTGCAACCGCAAGCCATTATGGGCTCTGCCTTGGTTGACCTTAGTCGAGATTCTGGCTGGTCAGATTGCTAGCAGATGTAGATGAACGGTAGGATTGGATGAGCACTGACTTTTGGCCGGAGGATCACTTTGGAAGACCATGTTTCGATCGTCCCGTTCTCAAACACCAGGCAGAGCGAGGACATAATGGGAGGGATCGAATCTTGCGGGTAAAGTGTACAAAACTCTGCAGAGTAACAATTTAATCGATTAGCCGTGTCCCCGATTACAGACAACTTGAGCACCGGAGATAATACTATCACCAGTCTCAACACAACTAATTATAATGAGTGGGGTTGTTATTAATTTGGGATATGAGAACTGGTTGGCGGAACCATCTCATTAACAAAAAATATTTTGTAGTAATTTACAAGCAAGTCCTTTGTTGTAGGGAAAAATTTCCTTTTCGCAAAAAATTAAACTTAGAGCCCCGCAGCCAAAACTGCATATAGGATAGCATCTTATTATTGTTTTCCTCTCTGTGACTTGCCGACATATTCAAAATGCTGACCTACACGGCTGCAACGTCTTATGTTGCAGAGGTTTATTTTGACTAGGAGCGAGGCTACGCTCTAAGCTCGGTGATTGCCCTATGGAGTCGGATGGACTCGCTTATCGTCTACGCTTCCGTGGTAGTTTATCCCATGAGTTGGCCTTCGGCCGAATTTATTCTATTGTAATAAAGACTCTATATGAGATTCGATGTAATAAAGCATGTGTGATTGCACTTTTATATATTCATTGATGTATTGTGTGTGCCAGCATGATCTTGGGATGGTACAGATACACAGAGGCCGGAACGATTTCGGGTCGGGTCGCTACATTTACTTGCCACTAACTAATAAATTTGCCAAGGGTAATTTCGTCCTAACATGTCTACAATTATGTGCCTTGGTCATCGTGCCAAAAATAATACACCTTACATAAAGGAATAGAGGGAGTAAGAAAGTACCGATTGCTTCTGCCTGTACGTCATCAGCAATTTTGCAGAAAACCCCCATAGTTACTGGTAATTAAGCCGCAATACGATTTTAAGTAGTAAACAGACAAAAATGTTTCATTTTGCAGAAACCCCCTGTCATTTTCGATAATCAACCCACAGTACTGTTTTAGGTGACCCAGTGAAAACGTTTCATGTTTTGTACAAAGCCCCCTGCAGTTTCCTAAATTCAACCCGTAGTCCATATCATATTTTTTAAGTCATATCTTTTAAACCGTAACTCCAATTTTAACACGTTACATATGAAATTTGATTAAAAATGTATAGAATTTGAATATTTTGTTATTTTACTTGTTAATCATTTTTAAAACATTGTTTAGGGCGCAACCATAATCAATGGTGCACGATCCATCTTTATTTCGTATCAATGCAGATCCAGAGAGAGAGGCATTATGATTGACACGTTCAAACGCGTGATTTTGTGGGCCCCAATGGGTCTTGAGTCATGGTTATTGGGTTAGGGGCGTATGTTATTTTTTTTCTTCTGTTGCAACGCACAGGATATTTTGCTAGTATATAGAGAGATATAAATATATAGAAAGATTTTGGAGAAAGGCGTTTTGGAGGCCGAGCTCCATGGAGGCCTTTATTTTTAAAAAATTCAAATTCAAATTTTTATGGTTCAAAAAATTCTGAAAAAAAATATGCGTGTATGTAAGGATGTAACTCACATGTGTGTAAAAATTCATGATGAAATACCTTGAGTTGCGACCTGTACAAAAAAGACAAATCCATGGCCCGGGAGGATGAATAGTATCATGTGTTAAACAGCTCCATATTTGTCTTTTTTGCACAGCCCTTATTTCAATGTATTTTGAAATGAATTTACACACATGTGTATTATTCCTTCATGTATATCTGTGATTTTTTTCAGAATTTTTTGAGATGTAAAAATACGAATTTCAATGAAATTTCAAATCTGAATCTGGAGGCCTCACTGGAGCCCGAGCTCCAAAAGGGATTTCCGAAGATTTTGGGCCTTTTTAGCGCGTGCCAGCTGGCAGCCGTGTCGGGCTGAGCCAGCCTTTTAATGTCGCGTGCTAGGTCGATCCACGAGTCCAGGCTTTCGAGCTAGCGCTGGTCGTGCCGCGTCAAGCCTTTTTGTAGGCCGGCCATGCCATGCCAGCCCGTATGGAGCAGTAATCTGAATCTTTGCTAAAGAAAAATAGCTGTAATCAGAACCTTTTCTCAGAAAAAGCTGTAATTTGAAGCCTTAAAGAAAGGAAAAAGTTTCCGTCTAACCGATTGATCCTACTGATGCATCCGCCTGTTGCCCAGCCGTCGGATTGCCCAGTCGTCTTATGCTCTTCTGGTCCCACCTTTCTCTAGAAATATCCAACTCCAACATACCACACCATTATCCATCCAAAATTCTCCACCACTTCTTTCTCAAGCTCCTGGTCATGGCTCTGCAACTCTGTAGCCTCGTCGCGCTGTCCGTTGCTTTTACTCCTACTGCTGCACTGCGTTGCTACCGACGCTGCTACGAGGAAAGCGGTCGCTGATGTAGGCAAGCCATCGCGTCCCTGGTATTGCAACATCCTCTTTGTTGCAAGAAAATTTTATGCAACATTAGGTATGTTTCAAATCTCTCTTGTGTTGAAAAAAAATCTGCAACATTAGCTTTGTTGCAGAAAAATTTCTGCAATTTTTTTCTGCAACATCACCACAGTTGCAAAGTTTTCTGTAACAATACCATTGTTGCAAAAGTTACATCACGTCTCCGCACAAAGTCTCTGTTTCAGCAACAATCAACTTGTTGCAATTTTATGACGCTCACGTGGGGAGATCTAACGGCATGGAGATGGGCTTGTTTCTGCAACACCGCACTTGTTGCAGAAGGAAGGTGGGAAACGTGGGTTGTACATTAGACGGCCAGTAGTGCATCCATCCAACGGCCAGCCAGGCGACGGGTGTTTCCAATTCATCCACCGGCGGACGCCTAGCAGCCCCTTGAAAAATGCATTAGTCTGGACCCTTAGCAGTTCGCCATTAGGCTTTTCACGCCGCCGCCCATCGCCGCCATCGCCGTGAGATGCCTCGTTCAGATATCATGTTGTTCCCGGATTGCATCATCGACTTGGCTGGATTGGGTTTCGCGGTGGGCACCATAGGCGGCTCCCCGTACCACTTCATCAAGGGCCTTTACAGCTTGCCCAACGGTCGGCGCCTCCCTGCCGGCTCTCAGGCTGTCCGCATAAGCGCACCCCGCATTGGCGGTAGTTTTGCCGCCTATTGTGGCCTCATAGGAACCTTCCGCTTCGCGATGGTCTCGGACCGCAAGAAGGATGACTTCTGGAGCTTCGTCCTTCCCGGGTTCGCCACCGGCATGTGCCTGCTGGTCGGTCGTGGACCTCGCGCCATCGGCATCTCTGCGCTCGCGGGTCTAAGCAGTGCCGCCATGGTGTACGGGGCACGCTTCTGGGCGAGGCACATCCGCTATACTAGACCGTATGCGCAGCCACCCTTGGAAGATCCCGGACTGACCCGTCCCTTGGTCATCGACTCTGTTTCTAGCGGCTATTTTGATTCCTGAAAGTTGTTTTTTCTTCGATTCTTGAAAGATGATCAAACTAATTAGGCTCACGTCTTATGGATAGAAGCCGCCGGTGAGCCCCTATAGCTGCAAGAATGTCCGTCTGGTACCATCCCACGGGCCTGCTGTCAACAGCTCATTCCATGGAATTTGGTAGCCGGTAAACTTGTGCTTATAAAACATTTCCTGCTTGGATTGGATGTAAAAATACATCCAATCCAAGTAGGACCCCTAAGGATTAATCTTGCAATAAGATTACATATATTTACATTAGAACTGTCATATATGTAGTCTTTTGTTTACTAAGAGTATGAATCCCTCTCTTTCAGTTTCTAACTAACCCACAATACTGACCAGAGTCTATCAACTCAAATGGAGACTGTATGATATGGATGGTCATGAAGGCACTTAATCAATAAATATGTTATCGTTCAACATGGCAAGTAGTCCGTAAAAATCATACATGTGTAGATGTCAGATCGATGTTTTCTTGTTTATATTCTTTGTAATTTATTGAGTGCTTGAGTTGACACATATATTTGAATGACTTCTGCTTTAGTTGTCATGCAGTGTGTCAAAAAAGGTAAAGAGTCTTGTGATCCAATATGGACATGCTAGTTAAATAAAGCACTAAGATCATACATACAACAAGCTAACTGAAACTACGAACTACATCATTTATATGCAGTAAGTATTTCACGAACCTTGTTGGAACACAAATTATTTGCTTCACTCCAGGAGTGAAAAGCAAGGAGAGCATGCTCACGTGTCTGGCGATCCTTGGAGATACTTCGGCCACCTTTGCCCCGTTGGGCCTGGATCCGGAACCAGCGCAACTTGCTCTCCCATCTCCCCTCCTTCACCCCTGTAGTCCAATGCTTCCGCCATCGGGATGCGTGGTGATGTGGGCATGAGCTCTTTATCGACCCCATGGACTTGACCAATGGCGACCACCTCAGCCTCCACCATCGTCTCGCCGTCCAATGCTTCGGGGCCTTCCTACCAATCGTTGATACTACCGCTCGTCATCCAAATGTGAGGGCTCCGTTCTGGATCTCTAGACGAAGCTGCCTCCACCACCGCGCGCCTTCGAGGTCCTTGCAGCCCCTTTAGAGCTCTTGTGGGCTTCATTGTTTCAGCTTTGGGCGAGCCCTTGTCGGTCGCCTTTGCAGCCGTGGAGTCAACCCCGACCATGCTCCTCCAGGGCGAGCCCCGTCCCTTAGGTATGTCACCTCTCGGTATTGGCATGTGGGGTTCAGCTCGTGACTATAGCGAGGGTGACAATGAAGAAGAGTTGGCCCTACATATGCCACGAGCTGCCTCCATGGTCATCGACTCCACCTAGGTGAGCATGGGGCGTAAGGCAGAAGGGAACAGTGATGGCAAGAGGTGCTTCCGCGGTATGGCCCGGGCCATCTGACGTAGGCAGCTTGGCTTTAATTCCACGAGCCATCCCCGTTTGGCACCATGGTAGATGTTTCAAATGTCCTTTTCCTGGGCACCATGCAGCACTAGGCGCGTGAGTGCCGCAATGCCTCGCGTCCACTCAACTTGTTGAGAAACCGCGAAGCACCAAAATTGGCCCGCCTAGCGTGTCGAGTATTGTCAGGTTTCAGCTTCTCATCAAGCTCTAATAGAAGGCACACTTCCCTCAAAGGGGTATGTCGTGATTCCTGGGCGTTGGTCGTTTTTGGTACTGCTGGTGAGGGAGTCCTGGATTAGGGGGTGTCCGGATGGCGACTATAACCTTTGGCCGGACTCCTGGACTATGAAGATACAAGATTGAAGACTTCGTCCCGTGTCCAGATGGGACTTTCCTTGGCGTGAAAGGCAAGCTTGGCGATACGGATATGTAGATCTCCTCCCATTGTAACCGACTCTGTGTAACCCAAGCCCTCTCCAGTCTATATAAACCGAGAGGGTTTTAGTCCAGAGGACGAAGAACAATCATACCATAGGCTAGCTTCTAGGGTTTAGCCTCTCGATCTCGTGGTAGATCTACTCTTGTACTACCCATATCATCAATATTAATCAAGCGGGAGTAGGGTTTTACCTCCATCGAGAGGGCCCGAACCTGGGTAAAAACATCGTGTCCCTTGTCTCCTGTTACCATCCGCCTAGACGCACAGTTCGGGACCCCCTACCCGAGATCCGCCGGTTTTGACACCGACATTGGTGATTTCATTGAGAGTTCCTCTGTGTCATCATCTTTAGGCCCGATGGCTCCTCTGATAATCAACAATGATTCGCTCCAGGTGAGACTTTTCTCCCGGACAGATCTTCAGATTCGGCGGCTTTTGCTGCGGGCCAATTAAGCAGCCATCCGGAGCAGATCCAAAGCTTCGCCCACAGCCATCGGTCAGATTTGGAGAGTTTGAACTACGGCCGACGTCCGTGGAGACTTGATCTTCGACGGGTTCGAGCCACGGCCGAGCGCCGCCTGCCATCACGATGGGCATGATCTAGCTCTGCCGCCGAGCGGTGCCACGAAGGCCCGCACCGATGTCCGCTCCGACCCTTAGCTCGGAGCCGATCAAGGCCAATAGAGGACGGGTGGCTGGACACCGCCTCGGGGGCTGCAATCTCTACGGCGATCGAGCCGAACACCAGCCTTGTCCTTTGCGAAGCTCGTGACTCCAAGGTGCCGGACTACGAACCTTCTGTGCCCCTGCCAATCGAATCGATTGGGCGCCGATCATGGAGTTCGCCGCCACGGACATCTTTCAGCAATCGCCCTTCGGCGACATCCTGAATTCACTAAAGTCTCTCTCTTTATCAGGAGAGCCCTGGCCGGACTATGGTCGGCAAGGTTGGGATGCGGACAACGAAAAAATTCAAAACCCACCCACCACCCACTTCATAGCCACTGTCGATGATTTAACCGACATGCTCGATTTCGACTCCGAAGACATCGACGGTATGGACGCCGATGCAGGAGACGACCAAGAACCAGCGCCTATAGGGCACGGGAAGGCCACCTCGTCGTATGACATATACATGGTGGACACCCCAAGAGAAGGGAAGGGCGATGGAACAATGGAGGATGACCCCTCCAAGAAGCAGCCTAAGCGTCGGCGTCAACGGCGCCGCTCTAAATCCCGCCAAAGAAAAAACGGCGATTCCGGCACGGGAGATAATAACACCCCTGCATAAAGGTCAAGACAACCCTCCAATAGGATTCAAAGACAGAGGATGGAGAAGCCAGCCCTCATGAGAGAGCGGCAGACAGAGAGGTAGAGGACGATAATTACATGCCTCCCTCGGAAGACGAGGCAAGCCTCGACGACGACGAATTTGTCGTGCATGAGGATCCCGTCGAACAAGAGCGTTTCAAATGCAGGCTTATGGCCACGGCGAGCAGCCTCAAGAAAAACAACAGCGACTTAGAGCTGACCAAGACTTGCTAGCTGACAGATGGACTGAAGTCCTTGCGGCCGAAGGGTACGAACTCGAACGCCCCTCCAAGAGCTACCAAAAGCGCAGGCTGCTACCCCGATTAGAGGAGGAAGCACCTAAACCTACATCACCAACGCACGACGCGGCCGACCGGCCACCTCGTGGCCGCGACAGAGAGGCCTCTCGGCCCTCCACTCAAGCCGCACCCCAGAGTCGCTCAAAGAATACCAAGGCATGGGGAAATGCGCCAGACCTGCGAGATATATTGGAGGACAAGGCAAGGCAAACAAGATCAATCTACGGATCGCGTGGGCGCCCCACGACGCGTGACGATAATCGTCATGCCGGATATGGCAATTCCGGCCGGGCCGAACACAGTAGACAAAGCTCATTTGTGCTATGTCGTGATATAGCCCAAGATGCAGGCGCCGCACACCCACTATGCTTCACAGATGAAGTAATGGATCATCAAATCCCCGAGGGTTTCAAACCCGTAAACATCGAATCATACGATGGCACAACAGATCCTGCGGTACGGATCAAGGATTATCTCCTTCATATCCACATGGCCCGCGGTGATGATCTACACGCCATCAATACCTCCCACTCAAGCTTAAAGGACCAGCTCGGCATTGGCTTAACAGCTTGCCAGCAGAGTCAATTGGTTGTTGGGAGGACCTGGAAGCCGCATTCCTCGACAATTTCCAGAGCACCTATGTGCGACCACCAGACGCCGATGACCTAAGCCACATAATTCAGCAGCCAGAGGAATCGGCCAGACAATTCTGGACACGGTTCCTAACTAAGAAAAATCAAATAGTCGACTGTCCGGACGCAGAGGCCCTCGCAGCCTTCAAACATAACATCCGTGACGAATGGCTTGCCCGGCACCTAGGACAGGAAAAGCAAAAATCCATGGCATCCCTCACAACACTCATGACCCGCTTTTGCGCGGGAGAAGACAGTCGGCTAGCTCGTAGTAATAACATGACCAAAAGCCCTAGTAATTCGGATATCAAGGACAACAATGGCAGGTCGCGTCACAACAAGCACAACCGCCGCATTAACAGCGATAATGCTGAGGATACGGCAGTTAATGCCGGATTCAGAGGCTCTAAACCCGGTCAGCAGAAAAAGCCATTTAAAAGAAATACTCCGGTTCCGTCCAGTTTGGACCGAATACTCGATCGCTCGTGCCAGATACACGACACCCCCGAAAAACCAGCCAACCACACCAACAGGGATTGTTGGGTGTTCACGCAGTCAGGCAAGTTAAATGAGCCACATAATTCAGCAGCCAGAGGAATCGGCCAGACAATTCTGGACACGGTTCCTAACTAAGAAAAATCAAATAGTCGACTGTCCGGACGCAGAGGCCCTCGCAGCCTTCAAACATAACATCCGTGACGAATGGCTTGCCCGACACCTAGGACAGGAAAAGCCGAAATCCATGGCATCCCTCACAACACTCATGACCCGCTTTTGCGCGGGAGAAGACAGCTGGCTAGCTCGTAGTAATAACATGACCAAGAGCCCTAGTAATTCAGATACCAAGGACAGCAATGGCAGGTCGCGTCGCAACAAGCACAAGCGCCGGATTAACGGCGATAATGCTGAGGATACAGCAGTTAATGCCGGATTCAGAGGCTCTAAACCCGGTTAGCGGAAAAAGCCATTTAAAAGAAATACTCCGGGCCCGTCCAGTTTGGACCGAATACTCGATCGCTCGTGCGGATACACGGCACTTCGAAAAACCGACAAACCACACCAACAGGGATTGTTGGGTGTTCAAGCGGTAGGCAAGTTAAATGTCAAAAACAGTGACAAGGGGCTGCATAGCGATGACGAGGAGGAGCCCGGCCGCCCGAACAAGAGGGGACAAAAGGGCTTCCCCCCATAAGTGCGGACGGTGAACATGATATACGCAACCCACATACCCAAAAGGGAGCGAAAGCGTGCACTCAGGGACGTATATGCGTTGGAGCCAGTCGCCCCAAAGTTCAACCCATGGTCCTCCTGCCCGATCACTTTTGATCGAAGGAACCACCCCACTAGCATCCGCCATGGCGGATTCGCCGCATTGGTTCTAGACCCAATCATTGACGGATTTCACCTCACTAGAGTCCTTATGGACGGCGGCGATAACTGAACCTCGCTTTATCGTGATACAGTGCGAAAAATGGGCATAGATCCCTCAAGGATTAAACCCACAAAGACGACCTTTAAAGGCGTCATACCAGGTGTAGAGGCCAACTGAACAGGCTCAATTACACTTGAGGTGGTCTTCGGATCCCCGGATAATTTCCGAAGCGAGGAGTTAATCTTCGACATAGTCCCGTTCGGCAGTGGCTATCACGCACTGCTCGGACGAACCACATTTGCAAAGTTCAATGCGGTGCCGGACTACGCATACCTCAAGCTCAAGATGCCAGGCCCTCGAGGAGTCATTACGGTCAATGGAAACACCGAACGCTCTCTCCGAACGGAGGAGCATACGGCGGCCCTCGCGGCGAAAGTACAAAGTAGCCTCTCAAGGCAATTCTCCAGTCCGGCCATTAAACGTCGACACCGCTGCGCCGCCGGAGTAACCTACAACAAGACCGCTTGGCACGTTCCGAGCACACGTAGCAATGTGGCCCCAACCCCAGCCCTCGCGAAATTGCGAAACCAGTACTACACGTACATAATTACGCTCTGGAAATACCATGGGCATAGGGGGAGGGGCACGACCACGGGATGCCCAAAATGCGGCTCAACCGCACTAGGGGCTCCCAATGTTGTCATTCTTTTTTTTCTTACTTTCAGGACTCCACTCTCTGGAAGGCCTGTCCGGCAGTACAATCGCCGAACACACGATGCAACAGCCAGGAGGCGTAGCTACGCCGAGTGTCCAGTGGTCTCTATAACGAAAGCAGTATACTTGTTTCACATATCATCCCATAACTCGCCCCTGGAGGGGGACATGTCAAATAGTCCCATCTCTTGCTTATCGCACTATTTGTATCTTTCTGCTTTTACCGCAGACTTTTTGAATAAACAATACATAGTTGTTGCCTATTATTGCATTCCCTTTTTATGTAAATATGTTCAGTTATGACATTATGCAACCGTACACTTTGGTACGGTCAATACACCAGGGGCTTAAGTACCCCAGAATATGGTGTGAGAAGTCCGAACACTCTCACGAGTGCGGCACCCCGAACTTATAGCATTATATGCATCGGCTCCGAATCATGTCTTGGGGTCAATAATTGGGTTTGCCCGGCTCCCATGTTTTGGTACCTTACGTTCCGTTATATCGGCTAAGGTAGCGCTGGGAGAACTACTGCGATTGTGCCCCGGTTGAGCTGGGTTAAGCACCTCGATGAAAGCTAAAACTGACCGTCATGATAGGGCGAGAGCTGGTCGCTGTTTGAGAGGTTTCGAGTCCCTAAAGACTTATGCCGCTTAGAGCGAGGAGTCGGCTTTGTCCGGCCTAGGCGTGGATAGCGCCCCGAACTCGGTCTTTCGAATACTAGGGTCTTCGCCAAAATTTAAAATTATAGAATTCTATGGCTAAGTGAGAGTGATAAAGCATTATAGTCTGATTGCCTTGTTCGTTGTGCTGAGCGCCTCCCTCGAAGGACCCAATAATGGGAACAAGAGCGCTCAAGTTTATCCCGAACACTCCAAAGACTGTGGCATGGGGGCGAAGCGACGACTCGCCATCTCTCGGATTTAATAAACGGCCGCATGTAAGGTAATATTTTAAATTCAACAAGCGTTGCTTAGCACGTATGAACAAGTTTTCAGTGCAGGATAACACGAAGCGAAGTTTACTAAAAATTACATCCTTGGAACATTCATCCGCCACAAGCGGGCACCTTCAGACGCCCTCATAATACATCTCGGGCTTGCAATGCTCCTTGCGCTGTGGTGGCCCATCATCTGACTTCTCAAAGATCCATCTTGCCCTCAAAGGCACTTTAACACGGGCAAGGGCCCTACGGGCGCCTTCGATGCATACGGAGCGCTTGATGACTTCAAGTCGTGGACAGGCATCCGCCAACCGCCTCACCAGCCCAAAGTAGCTCCCAGGCATGACCTCCCCAGGACATAGCCGGACTATAAGGCCCTTCATGGCCTGTTCGGCCACCTTATGGAGCTCGACCAGCTGCTTTGGTCTCTCAAAGGCACTGGTGTCCGCCTCAAAGATATCTGAGACCAGAACACCTTCTCCGTCGACCTCCCCTCCTCGGCAGTAGCAGGCGGCAGCGTCGGACACATCATAAGCAGATCTGCGAATGCTCCCGAGAGCTTCAGACTCGGGTAAGTAAAAAGTAATTCACTTTCACGTGCTTGCTTTGCATAAAGAATGCCTTACCCGCCGCTATCTTCTTCATCGCCTCAATTTCCTGGAGGGCTTTTTGGGCTTCAGCCTTGGCAGACTTGGCGCTCTCAAGGGCAGAGGCAAGCTCGGACTCTCGAGTCTTTGAGTCAAGCTCCAAACTCTCGTGTTTTTTCACGAGAGCACAGAGCTCTTGCTGCACCTCTCGCCACCGCGCCTCCTGCTTTTCTCGCTCGATACGCTCCATGGCCGCATTTTCTTGACCTTGGACAGCGCTTCCTTCGTGGTTGCCACAGGTTGTGGCCCTGTAATACTCACGTTAGTCCTGTCATTTTTGCAACCACATCTTTTTATATACTTACATAAGGTATTACTTACCTTCCTTGTCCTTGAGCTGCTTCTTGGCAAGGCCGAGCTCGTTCTCGGACCACTCGAGGCTCGCTTCAATGCATCGACCTCCATGATCGGTCTGGCAGAGGTCAGCGGCGCAGCCTGCATTCCCATATTGACATACTTATGTTAGACTCCTGTGTATATCTTTTTGATCCTCGATTCGGTTTTCTTTCCGAACACCAAACCGAAGCATCGAGGGCTACCGTCTATGCGGTAATATTTTTACATATCTTAAATACATACCTCAAAGCCTGTTAGAAGGCTGGCACGAGCTTCAGTCAGCCCGCTCTTGGCGGATCGAACCTTCCGGATCACCACACTCATAATAGTGCGGTGCTCCTCGTTGATGGAGGCGCTGTTAAGCACCTCCAACAGATTATCCGGTGCCTCCGGTTGGACGGAGGTCACCGGCATCGTAGGCTTGCCCTTCTTACTAGGGGGGCGCCTGCCTGACTCCGGAACCACTGAAGGTTCCGATGCGTTGTTCGGCCCAGGGCCGGACTTGGAGCCCTTGGGGGTTTTGTCCCCTTTGCACCTGGAGTCCGGGAGGTTGCCTTGCGGCGCCTCCAGGACCACCTCCTCCTGGCTTGGACCCTTTTGGGACTCCACCTCGACATCATCCACAGCGCGAGGGGAGGAGGCGGCCGGAAGTGAAGTGCTATTCACATCCGACGAGCTTAAGGAGCCGCTCGACGACACGCCGACCTGGGCTCGGGGCGGACTGCATGATTATATTCGGCGTCAGAAGATACTGTGCAACAAAGGAACGCCATGAGTTATTCTGGTATCCGGGTACTTATGATTTTGCCAGGGGCTTGGCCCTGGATGGCTACTCCTCTTCACCATCGTCGGCGTTGGTGGAGTAGTCCGGAGGAAGGTTCCTCCCCTTCTTGGACTCTCCAGCCCCCCCAGTTGGGGCGGCCTTCCTTTTCTTCTCTCCCCCCGCTGGGGGAAAGACCTCTCTTTCCTCCTCCTCGTTTTTGTGGGAGGAGTCTGCCTCGGAGTCATCGCACGATGAGTCCGACACCACCAAGCACCAGGAACTCTTTCGAGTTCCCGTGGCCTTCTTCTTGGCCTTCTTCTCCGGCACCACGTAAGGTGCCGGAACCAGCAGTCCCGTCAAGCGGGCGTTCGTTGGGTCTTCGGGCAAGGGAGCCGGACAGTTGATCTACCCGGACGTCTTCTGCCAATCCTGTCAAAGGTAAGGGAGTTTAGATCCCGCATAGGGTCAAACTATGAAAAACAAGTATCCTGTAAAGGGTAAAACAGCTTACCGCGTTGGCTTGATGCTGCGCGCTGAATCCGCGATCCTCGGTAGCGGATGCGGGAGCCTCGGCGCCCTTGAACAGCACCTTCCAGGCATCTTCGTACATAGTGTCGAAGAGCCCGCTCAGAGTTCGGTGCTGTGCCGGATTAAACTCCCACAAGCTGAAAGCCCGTTGTTGGCATGGGAGGATCCGGCGGGTGAGCATGACCTGGACTACGTTGACGAGTTTGAGCTTCTTGCTCACCGGGTTTTGGACGCGAGTTTGGAGTCCGGTCGGCTCTTCGAATTACCCACGACAGGCCCTTCTCTTTCCGTGGAGGTGAGCTGTGGGGATGCGAGATCAGAATTGGGGGCGCTGCCCATTCGAGTCACGCGGCTCGGTGATGTAGAACCACCCCGATTGCCACCCCTTTATGGTCTCTACGAAGGAGCCCTCGAGCCATAGGACGTTGGCATCTTGCCCACCATGGCACCTCCGCACTCCGCTTGGCGGCTGCCCACTACCTTCGGCTTGACATTGAAGGTCTTCAGCCATAAGCCAAAGTGGGGCTGGATGCAGAGGAAGGCCTCGCACACGATGATGAACGCCGAGATGTTGAAGATGAAGTTCGGGGCCAGATCGTGGAAATCCAGGCCGTAGTAGAACATGAGCCCCCGGACAAATGGGTTAAGTGGGAAACCTAGTCCGTGGAGGAAATGGGTGAGGAATACCACCCTCTCATGGGGCCTGGGGGTGGGGATGAGCTGCCCCTCGTCTGGGAGCTGATGCGCGATGTCATTGGACAAGTATCCGGCTTTCCTCAGCTTCTTGATGTGTCCCTCCGTGACAGAGGAGACCATCCACTTGCCTCCCGCTCCGGACATGGCTGGAGAAGGTTGAGGTGGGATGTGTGGACTTGGGCGCTAGAGCTCGAGTGCACGAAAATGGATAAGCAAAGGAGGAAGAAGGCGTAGATGAAAAAGGTGGATCCTTATCCCCTTATATCGGCGGACGAGACTGCACATCCCCATCCGCCTGGTAAAACTCACTTATCTCCCAAGCGCCGTAATTAATGGCACGGTTGGGTTACCCACGCCCGTATTGATGAGAATCCCGGAATAAGGGGACACGATCTCTGCTTCGACGAGGCGTGCCAAGGAAACCGCCTCGCTAAGTGCACTGAGGTGGGACAGTAAAAACGATTCGAATAAAGGCTTGGCCGTGGTGTGATGTCATGCTGCGGAGTACGTCAGCATATTGGATTTGTGTAAATATTATTCTCTCTACGGTGGTATGTGGAACTTATTTTGCAGAGCCGGACACTATCCTTGTGTTCAAAATCTTCTATGAAGTATTCGGAGGAGGAACCCGCCTTGCAATGCCAAAGACAATCGGCCGGACTGACTCGTCGTCATTGAAGCCCTGGTTCAGGCTACCGAGGAGTCCTGGATTAGGGGTGTCCGGATGGCGGACTATAACCTTTGGCGGACTCTGGACTATGAAGATACAAGATTGAAGACTTCGTCCGTGTCCGGATGGGACTTTCCTTGGCGTGGAAGGCAAGCTTGGCGATACGGATATGTAGATCTCCTCCCATTGTAACCGACTATGTGTAACCCTAGCCCTCTCCGGTGTCTATATAAACCGGAGGGTCTTAGTCCGTAGGACGAAGAACAATCATACCATAGGCTAGCTTCTAGGGTTTAGCCTCTCTGATCTCGTGGTAGATCTACTCTTGTACTACCCATATCATCAATATTAATCAAGCAGAGTAGGGTTTTACCTCCATCGAGAGGGCCCGAACCTTGGTAAAAACATCGTGTCCCTTGTCTCCTGTTACCATCCACCTAGACGCACAGTTCGGGACCCCCTACCGAGATCCGCCAGTTTTGACACCGACAGCTAGCTCAACTACCTCAGATGATGTCGCGTATTTACCGCGCATGTTGAGCTTCTATGCTCTGAGTTATAATGGTTGACTTACTTTCAATTGAAGGAGGTGGTTCAGCCCCCGCGTGATGTCGCTAAATCCATGCAATGATGGATTCTGTGGGCTGGGAGCAAGCAAAGACTGCTTTAGGTACACTCTCGCTTAGGATGGATGTGGTGTCGACCCCTCTTATGCCACCTCCTAGGTTAGAGTATGATGCTCTCTTCACAGACGAAAGAGTAGCAAGGCTCTATGGCTGCTTCTCCCCTCGGTCTAGGGCCAGTTCACGTTGCTGCATGTCTTCCCCTCTGTGCCCGCTACTTTTGTAGGTGATGCCTCTTCCATGGTGGTGGCTCATGTCACAAACCAAACATCACTTGATGAAATTTGGCATGTGAATATGCCTCCCATCTTTTATTTTTGCATTTGCCTTTGTTGGCTTTTCTTTGGATATTTGATAATGACTTTGGTAAATTGGCAAGCTCTCTCCCCTGGAACCGTGAACCTTTCTCAAAGACCATTTTGATCCAAGTAATTTCTTAGAGTTTCTTTAAACCCTGATGCAATAATATTAAAACCCTAATTTATTTTATGTCCTTTACAAAGGAAACTTCTACTCCTTTGACCCTATGGTTATCCACGTATTATCATAACCTCTATGATATACATAAAGCCCACTCCTATAAAAATGTTGCTATGCCATTATGCAATATTTATTTGTATTAGCCATTCCCTTTATGACCATGCTTAAATCATAATTTGAAGGTACGTTTTCCTGGTCTCCAAAATTTATTATGAAACTTGGTGGAGACCATTATTACATATCCAAATAGCACTAATCAGCCAAATGGTATCATCACTAACATGCGAGTGGCATGTTAGTGTTTTCGGGTCAGTAATGACTTCATCTGTGATATGGTTCATCACCGATCGACCAACCGATCAGTGAAAAGGGCTCGAAGAAGAGACTTATCACTGACCTTCTCTTATCTACTGGTTGGTCGGTCATGTAAATTTTCAGTGGCAGTAAATGGTTGCACTTCTAGCATTCTAGTAGACTACTACTAGAAGTGCAGCCGTAGCTTCACAGCCATCGAGCATTGCAACGAAGATGTATTTCCTAGTGATACTTTCATTTAACACCTGGTCATACTTTCCATAAATAACGTGATCCTTCTATTGAAAGAATGATATTTTCTACAAGTATATATTCTTCCGATTTAAAGATTGATACTCTCCATAAGTAAGGTGATCCTTTCGTACAAAGAATGATACTCTCCATAGTTAACATGATCCTTCCCTCCAACTCTCGATGGTACTTTCCATAATTAACATGATACTTTCATCCAAAGAATGATACTCTACATAATTAACGTGAAACCAGCTAGCGTACGAAACCAAACCAAATCATGATGTACCATCACCACAATGGCAGAGAGACATATATATAGAATTTGATGGGATATATACATTGAACTGGGTAGGCCCACATACAAATAATTGTATACCATGATCATCACATTGGTACATTTCAACTTATGTGATTGTGTATGCTTTGTCGGTTTCATTGTTATCATTGTCACACCATTGGTTCCCCCCTTGTGCTTGTCCATAGATTGGTCGGACCAAGAGTAAAGCCTGCTAAAAATATTGTAAAATAAACAAAACTTAAATATATTACAATATTAGTTAAGTAAAGCGAGCTAACTTGCAATAATTCTACAATTGTTTTGCTAACATCACTGAAAAAGCAAATTGAATAAAAGCTGGCGTGATTATACCAGCTAATGACGTGAAGACTCTATCTTTTTGTACAATGTAACAAAAATCAAGATTCGTCACCGACATGAAATTTCTGTCGCATTTTACAAAACACTCTTATAAAAAAGAGTGTTTTATACAATACACAGAAAGGTCACAGTGGCACAAATAGAAGACAACATCAATTACTTTATCAAGTAGCCTGGCACAAACATCCACCCAACATTCGAGGTAACCAACTAATGCACCCTCTCCATCGGATTTTCCAAAAAGCAGGTGGTGGGAAAAAACAGAGTAGATCGTGTTGTTTTATGATGTTCCTCATTGGACAAAACCAATAATTTGATCTTTTATGTAGCGCGACATAAATAACTATATTTGTTTGAAATATGTGTCGATATCAGATGCAATTTGAACATACAGCACTGCGACAGTTGAACATAAAACACAATGACATAGTTGTAAGATGCCCACATTGACCATGGAGGACCATCTTCACATCTAGTATGTATCCTTGTCTTATCATTATCAGACATGCTCAGGTTCACTCTTTCCTTGCAACTGTAATCCTTGAGGGCCTTCCTAAGTATGTCAACTAAAGCAAATGTCAAACCAAGATTAAATTTTGGATTTGTCATATCTTCTGTATTGAATGTGTGGAAGTTGTAATCGACAACTTCTTCATCAGATTCTGCAGTTTTCAACTCCCTCTCATCATCTACATCCTCGGCCACTTGTTTTCCCTTGTCTTCCATTTCGGCTAGAGCAGCTCTGCACTTGTTTTTTTGTGATAAAATATGCTCCTCTAAAAGTCCAACATCATCTCCAGATATGTCCGGATCATTGGCAATTAGCTTTGGCACATAATATGTGTCTCAATTAGTATTGTATTTATCTTCGTTTGCTGCAACATTACTTGTATAATTTCTTGATATTCTCAATGGAACACCATCAACCTAAATTCATGTACTACATCTTTCCTTTTCTCCAATTTCTTGCTTCACTAGAATATGAAATACAGGGGGAAGATTTGTAGCTGGATATGTTGCAACATCATCCAGATTAAATGCTCCATAACTCTCACCATGATCTATGTACAATAAATAGAAAATGATTGCTAGACTTTTACACTGTCAACCATGGCTGCAATGTCTTGATCCTCCCAAATTCACCTAACACCACCAGGCTCTCCATCTTCTAGCAACATGTACGATCGAGAGTATACCATCTAGACGGGGTGAATGGGAGATTTAAAATTCTTTTGAAACTTCAAGTCCCTTAAGACAAGGCAACAAAAGTACAACTAGATTTGGTGTACTGAAGACGAATGAACACAGCTACTCAAAGGAAAGTTGTGCCAAGCAAGAGTGACTAAGCAAGACTTTCACCGAGAGCGATGATAATCAGTCTAGTATGAAAACCAAGGACTTTCACGATTACAATAGTGACACAGAAAAAAAGTAGCTCAAGCAGCATGCATGAGTGAATATGTATGAATGAAAACTGAACAAGGTATACAGATAGTCATGCTACCGAGAGATGTTCATCATAGCACAATTCAACTAATAACAAAGTAACACCAAAGGATCAATAGATGAGCATACAAGCACACAACTTTAAGCACGACAAATTGAAATACACTTAACAGTATATCCATGCCACAGATACTAAATAGAAACAGATAAATGATCAGAGATATCCATCGGAATATAGATCACTAAAGATAAACCACTCAAAGTAATGCAGCAAAGTAGAGTGAACCAGTGGTGGTCAAAGGAGACATATGATTTGGTATACCAGCTCACTCTTTTGCAAAAAGATTTACGTCTGGTTGGAAGGACTTGTGATTGAACACATGAGCAAACCTCTCTTCGTCCTATTCTCCTTCAATGCGAAGCTGATCAAACTTCGGTTGATTTCACTCAGAGTAGATACTTAACGACGATCTCCAAACCTTCGACAGTCTTGCTTCGCAAACCAAAACTACTCTTAACTCAGATCTACTATGATGCTCAACCACTATCTATGTTTTTGGCTCTTGATTTTCTCTCGATGGATCTTAAATTCAAATCTATCGAGAGGGGTGCTGAATCAATCTTATCAGAATTTCAAGCGAAGCAGTGATGTCTACTACGCAACCTTCTCCTTGTAGACGTTGTTGGGCCTCCAAGTGCAGAGGTTTGTAGGACAGTAGTAAATTTCCCTCAAGTGGATGACCTAAGGTTTATCAATTCGTGGGAGGCGTAGGATGAACATGGTCTCTCTCAAACAACCCTGCAACCAAATAACAAAGAGTCTCTTGTGTCCCCAACACACCCAATACAATGGTAAATTGTATAGGTGCACTAGTTCGGCAAAGAGATGGTGATACAAGTGCAATACGGATGGTAGATATAGGTTTTTGTAATCTGAAAATATAAAAACAGCAAGGTAACTAATGATAAAAGTGAGCGTAAACGGTATTGCAATGAGTTGAAACAAGGCCTAGGGTTCATACTTTCACTAGTGCAAGTTCTCTCAACAATAATAACATAATTGGATCATATAACTATCCCTCAACATGCAACAAAGAGTCACCCCAAAGTCACTAATAGCGGAGAACGAAGAGATTATGGTAGGGTACGAAACCACCTCAAAGTTATTCTTTCTGCTCGATCTATTCAAGAGTCCGTAGTAAAATAACACGAAGCTATTCTTTCCGTTCAATCTATCATAGAGTTCATACTAGAATAACAACTTAAGACACAAATCAACCAAAACCCTAATGTCACCTAGATACTCCAATGTCACCTCAAGTATCCGTGGGCATGATTATACGATATGCATCACACAATCTCAGATTCATCTATTCAACCAACACAAAGTACTTCAAAGAGTGCCCCAAAGTTTCTACCGGAGAGTCAAGATGAAAACATGTGCCAACCCCTATGCATAGGTTCATGGGCGGAACCCGCAAGTTGATCACCAAAACATACATCAAGTGAATCAATAGAATAACCCATTGTCACCACGGTTATCCCACGCAAGACATACATCAAGTGTTCTCAAATCTTTAAAGACTCAATCCGATAAGATAACTTCTAAGGAAAACTCAATCCATTACAAGAGAGTAGAGGGGAGAAACATCATAAGATCCAACTATAATAGCAAAGCTCGCGATACATCAAGATCGTGCGAATCAAGAACACGAGAGGGAGAGAGATCAAACACATAGCTCTTGGTACATACCCTCAAATTTAGGGTGAACTAGCCATGGAGATCGCCGGGATGATGAAGATGGCCACCAGTGAGGATCCCCCTCCGACAGGTGCTTAACAGGGTCCCGATTGGTTTTTGGTGGCTACAGAGGCTTGCGGCGGCGGAACTCCCGATCTATTATGTTCCCTGAAGGTTTTAGGGTATATTGGTATATATAGGAGGAAGAAATACATCAGGGGAGCCACGAGGGGCCCACGAGGGTGGAGGGCGCCCCCCTGCCTCGTGCCATCCTCGTTGATTCCCTGACGTGCACTCCAAGTCCCCTGGATTGCTTCTGTTCCAAAAATAAATTTCCCGAAGGTTTCATTCCGTTTGGACTCCGTTTGATATTCTTTTTCTGTGAAACACTGAAACAAGGGAAAAAACATAAACTGGCACTGGGCTCTGGGTTAATAAGTTAGTCCCAAAAATAATATAAAAGTGCATAGTAAAGCCCATTAAACATCCAAGATGGATAATATAATAGCATGAATACTTCATAAATTATAGATACGTTGGAGACGTATCAAGATCCCTAAGCTTAATTCCTACTGCCCCTCGAGTAGGTAAATGATAAAAGAAAGAATTTATGAAGTGTGAATGCTAGCAGGTGCATAAGTTTGAGCAATGATAATTTCAATCACCTTTTCTAGCATCATTATATGTCATAACAGTATCTCAACTCATAAAGCTTCTCATGATCAAGTAACAAGCTATTCACATGTTAAAGTATAGATCATAAACCTTCTTGAAAACTAACAAACCGTGTTATTAGTCATCAAACAATTACAATTCATCTTATTTTTAGGAAGAGTCTATGTCAGAGCTTTGATTTAGCAAACTCCACATACTCAACTATCATTTAGTCTTTCACAATTGCTAACACTCACGCGATATTTATGGGTTCAAAGTTTTAATCAGACACAAAGAAAGATAGGGGCTTATAGATTCACCTCCCAACCTTTTACCTTAAGGGTAATGTCAACAATAATAGTTCATGATGCCTTACATACAATTGGATATATATATATATATATATATATATATATATATATATATATATATATATCAGAATCTATAAAACACGAGGTGCTTGCCAAATGATAAAATGTAAAAAGGAAAGATGAAGATTACCATGACTCTTGCATAAAAGTAAAAGATAGGCCCTTCGCAGAGGGAAGCAGAGGTTGCCATGCGCTTTTATAGTTGGATGCACAAAATCTTAATGCGAGAGAACGTCACTTTATATTGCCACTTGTCATAGGGACCTTTATTATGCAGTCCGTCGCTTTTATTTCTTCCATATCACAATGATCGTATAAATCTTATTTTCTCCACACTAAAAGATCATACATATTTAGAGAGCAATTTTTATTGCATGCACCGATGACAACTTACTTGAAGGATATTACTCAATCCATAGGTAGGTATGGTGGACTCTCATGGCAATACTGGTTTAAGGGATGTTTGGAAGCACAAGTAGTATCTCTACTTGGTGCAAGTAATTTGGCTAGCATGAGGGGGAAAAGCAAGCTCAACGTGTTGGGCGATCCATGACAATATACTTTATTTCGGATATAAGAAAACATAACCCATTATGTTGTCTTCCTTGTCCAACATCAACCTTATCATGTCATATTTTAATGAGTGATCACAAAAAAATAGGTCCAAGATAGTATATTTATATGTGAAATCTCTCTTCCTTCAATATTCTTTCATGAATTGTTCAAGTGACCAATACAATGTTTGCTAACCTTCAAAAAATTTACCACCTCTACTTCTTATATGTGAAGTCATTACTCCCCATGAGATAAGCATATGAAACATATATAATTTCAGATTTATGATATTCGTTCATTCAACTATTTACTCAAAGGATATAAGTGAAGCACACGAGTAAATGACAAACTACTCCAAAAAGATATAAGTGAAGATCAATAAGTAGTTAAATAATTATGCAACTATGTGAAGACTCTCTCTCATTTAATAATTTCAGATCTTGGTATTTTATTCATACATCAAGCAAAACAAAATAAAACGACATTTCAAGGATAGCACTCATCATGTGAAGATGCAAAAACTTAGGCTCAACCGATACTAACCGATAATTGTTGAAGAAGAAAGGTGGGATGCCTACCGGGGCATCCCCAAGCTTAGATGCTTGAGACTTATTGAAATATTGTCTTGGGGTGCCTTGGGAATCCTCAAGCTTGAGCTTTTGTGTCTCCTTAATTCCTCTCATATCATGGTTTCCCTAAATCTCAAAAACTTCATCCACACCAAGCTCAACAAGAACTCGTGAGATAAGTTAGTATAAACCAATGCAAAAACCTTATCATTTTCTACTGTAAAAAATAACTAAAATTATTATTTAACATTGCATACTAAATGCCTCTGCATATTTAATACTCATATCCCCAAATATAATCATTAAACAAGCCAACATATGCAAACAATGCAAACATAACAGCAATCTGCCAAAACAGTACAGTCTGTAAAGAATGCAAGATTCATCATACTTCCCTAACTCCAAATATTATGAAAGAAAATTTCCACTGTAGTAAATTTATCAGAGCTTATTATTCAAAAGGTTTAAACATTTTATCACATTCTGACTTTTCTAGGGAATTTTTGCAACAGCGGTAAACTTTCTGTTTTGAAACAGCAACATGTATACTTGCAAAATAAGCATGGTAAAAGCTATCCTTGACATTTTTATTGAAAATAGAGATGCAAAACATTATTCTAAGTAACAGAAAGCAAATACTAACAAAATAAAATGACGCTCCAAGCAAAACACATATCATGTGGTGAATAAAAATATAGCTCCAAGTAAAGTTACCGATGAACGAAGATTTAAAGAGGGATGCCATCCGGGGCATCCCCAAGATTAGGCTCTTGGTTGTCCTTGAATATTACCTTGGGGTGCCTTGGGAATCCCCAAGCTTAGGCTCTTGCCACTCCTTATTCCAGATTCCATCAAATCTTTACCCAAAACTTGAAAACTTCACAACACAAAACTTAACAGAAAATCTCGTGAGCTCCGTTAGCGAAAGAAAACAAAACATCACTCCAAGGTACTGTAATGAACTCATTCCTTATTTATATTGGTGTTAAACTTACTTTATTAAAACTTCTCTATGGTTTATAAACTATTTTACTAGCCATAGATTCATCAAAATAAGAAAACAACACACGAAAAACAGAATCTGTCAAAAACAGAACAATCTGTAGTAATCTGTAACTAACGCAAACTTCTGGAACTCAAAAAATTCTAAAATAAATTGGTGGACCCGAGGAATTTTTCTAGTAATCATCAGTAAAAATAATCAACTAAAAAGCACTTTTCTGTAAAAAAATGACAGCTAAACTCGTGAGCGCTAAATTTTTTGTTTTTTACAGCATGATCATAAAGACTTCACCCAAGTCTTCCCAAAGGTTCTACTTGGCACAAACACTAATTAAAACACAAAACCACATCTAAACAGAAGCTAGATGGATTATTTATTCCTAAACATAACCAAAAAGCAAGAAACTAAAATAAAAAATTGGGTTGCCTCCCAACAAACGCTATCGTTTAACGCCCCTAGCTAGGCATGATGATTTCAATGATGCTCACATAAAAGATAAGAATTGAAACATCAAGAGAGCATCATGAAGAATATGACTATCACATTTAAGTCTAACCCACTTCCTATGCATAGGGATTTTGTGAGAAAACAACTCATGGGAACAAGAATCATCCAGCATAGGAAGGCAAAACAAGCATAACTTCAAAACTTTAAGCACATAGAGAGGAAACTTGATATTATTGCAATTCCTACAAGCATATATTCCTCCCTCATAATAATTTTCAGTAGCATCATGAATGAATTCAACAATGTAACCAGCACCTAAAGCATTCTTTTCATGATCTAAAAGCATAGGAATTTTATTACTCTCCACATAAGCAAAATTCTTATCATTCGGAATAGTGGGAGTATCATAAGAGACTTGAATACTATAAATTGTTTCAACATTAAAAGAGTAATGTTCGAAAAAGGGTAATCATAATAATAACAAGTTTTATAAATATAATCATCACTACTTTTTATAGCATAAGTTTCATCACAATAATCATCATAAGTAGCAACTTTGTTCTCATCATAATCAATTGAAACCTCTTCCGAAATAGCGGATTCATCACTAAATAAAGTCACGACCTCTCCAAATCCACTTTCATAAATACAATCGTCATAGGTAGAAGGCATGCTATCATCATAATAAATTTTCATATCTAAGCTTGGGAGACTAAAAATATCATCTTCATTAAACATAGCATCCCCAAGCTTGGGACAAACATTAATTTCAGCAAATATATTCTCAAAAACATCATCTTCATCAAACATAGCATCCCCAAGCTTGGGCCTTTCATATCATAAGCATAATCACTCTCATCATTAATAGTATGGATAGCACCAATAGTATAGCAATTATCATATTCTTCCAAGCAAGTGCCAAAAAGATTTTCAAGATCATAAGAAGTATCATTATCTTCCCAATCATAATCATCACAACAAGCAATAGGCATAACGAGATCATCATCAAGTGCATCATCTTCCACAATTATTTTTCATTCATTTTTATGAGGCACAACAATAATAGGAGCAACATTATTTGGGAGAGATATCTTGTTACCGCTCTTCCTTTTTCTTTTCTTCTTCTTCACCACATCATGTGTGGGTTCAATCCTCTTTTTGGAGCCACTTATTAATGAAATTGGTTGAATAGAAGGCTCCTCCTCGTTACCTGATTCATCATAAGAAATAATAGGAGGATATTAAAGTCTCTTCCCTTTCATTAGTACTCTCTTCATCTTCTATTTGTTTTCTTTTCTTTATGTAGTTGGCAATATAAGGATTTTCAATGCAATTCACCGCTAATACATATAAATTTCCTCTAGATCAAAATGAAGAACTCTATCAACGGCAAATTCTGGAATAACCTTAGTTATACGTTTCATTTCTTCATAACCCAAGAGCAAACTAAGTTCATTATGATGTGCAAGGGAAATCAAGTCATCATAATTTTTGGACACGATAAGATCATGAAACAATTTGCATTGGGTACTGAAATGATCATGTTCATTGCAAAATTCACAAGTATGGCTAAGAAAATTTAAATTTTCGGCACAAACATCTAGCCTTTCTTGCAACAAGTTAGTTTATAAATGCTTATGCCTCTTGCAATATCTATCTTCCCTATTTGGTGTATACTTGCAAACCCAATACACTCCACAAAATTTGACATGCTTATAAGAGATATTTTCATCATGACTAGTGCAATCATCATTAGTACTATGGATATTCAAGGAATTCATACTAACAACATTGCAATCATGCTCATCATTCAAAGATTTAGTGCCAAACATTTTATAGACTTTTTCTTCTAGCACTTGAGCACAATTTTCCTTTTCATCATACTTACGAAAGACATTAAAAAGATGAAGCATATGAGAAAAACTCAATTCCATTTTTTTGTAGTTTTCTTTTATAAACTAAACTAGTGATAAAACAAGAAACTAAAAGATTAAATTGCAAGATCTAAAGATATACCTTCAAGCACTCACCTCCCCGGCAACGGCGCCAGAAAAGAGCTTAGTTGGCGGGGTGTGAGTGCCGCTTACCTAGCCTCCCCGGCAACGGCGCCAGAAAATAGCTTGATGTCTACTATGCAACCTTATCCTTGTAGACGTTGTTGGGCCTCCAAGTGCAGAGGTTTGTAGGACAGTAGCAAATATCCCTCAAGTGGATGACCTAAGGTTTATCAATCCGTGGGAGGCATAGGATGAGGATGGTCTCTCTCAAACAACC
Source organism: Aegilops bicornis (assembly GCA_021605145.1). Taxonomy (NCBI): domain Eukaryota; kingdom Viridiplantae; phylum Streptophyta; class Magnoliopsida; order Poales; family Poaceae; genus Aegilops; species Aegilops bicornis. The sequence goes on from CM038672.1 coordinate 509,388,339, forward strand.
CTGCAACCAAATAACAAAGAGTCTCTTGTGTCCCCAACACACCCAATACGATGGTAAATTGTATAGGTGCACTAGTTCATGAAGAGATGGTGATACAAGTGCAATATGGATGGTAGATATAGGTTTTTGTAATCTGAAAATATAAAAACAGCAAGGTAACTAATGATAAAAGTGAGCGTAAATGGTATTGCAATGAGTTGAAACAAGGCCTAGGGTTCATACTTTCACTAGTGCAAGTTCTCTCAACAATAATAACATAATTGGATCATATAACTATCCCTCAACATGCAACTAAGAGTCACTCCAAAGTCACTAATAGCAGAGAACGAACGAAGAGATTATGGTAGGGTACGAAACCACCTCAACGTTATTCTTTCTGCTCGATCTATTCAAGAGTCCGTAGTAAAATAACACGAAACTATTCTTTCCGTTCAATCTATCATAGAATTCATACTAGAATAACACCTTAAGACACAAATCAACCAAAACCCTAATGTCACCTCAAGTATCCGTGGGCATGATTATACGATATGCATCACACAATCTTAGATTCATCTATTCAACCAACACAAAGTACTTCAAAGAGTGCCCCACAGTTTCTACCGGAGAGTCAAGACGAAAACATGTGCCAACCCCTATGCATAGGTTCATGGGCGGAACCCGCAAGTTGATCACAAAAACATACATCAAGTGAATCAATAGAATAACCCATTGTCACCACGGTTATCCCACGCAAGACATACATCAAGTGTTCTCAAATCCTTAAAGACTCAATTCGATAAGATAACTTCAAAGGGAAAACTCAATCCATTTCAAGAGAGTAGAGGGGGAGAAACATCATAAGATCCAACTATAATAGCAAAACTCGCGATACATCAAGATCGTCTTTGAATCAAGAACACGAGAGAGAGAGAGATAAAACACATAGGTTCTGGTACATACCCTCAGCCCCGAGGGTGAACTACTCCCTCCTCATCATGGAGATCACCGGGATGATGAAGATGGCCACCGGTGAGGGATCCCCCCCTCCGGCAGGGTGCCGGAATAGGGTCCCGATTGGTTTTTGGTGGCTACAGAGGCTTGCGGCAGCGGAACTCCCGATCTATTCTGTTCCCCGAAGGTTTTAGGGTATATTGGTATATATAGGAGGAAGAAATACGTCAAGGGAGCCACGAGGGGCCCACAAGGGTGGAGGGCGCGCCCAGGGGGGTGGGCGCGCCGCCCTGCCTCGTGCCTTCCTCGTTGACTCCCTGACGTGCACTCCAAGTCCCCTGGATTGCTTCTGTTCCAAAAATAACTTTCCCGAAGGTTTCATTCCGTTTGGACTCCGTTTGATATTCCTTTTCTGCGAAACAGTGAAACAAGGGAAAAACATAAACTGGCACTGGGCTCTGGGTTAATAAGTTAGTCCCAAAAATAATATAAAAGTGCATAGTAAATCCCATTAAACATCCAAGATGGATAATATAATAGCATGAATACTTTATAAATTATAGATACGTTGGAGACATGTCAAGCAGCCAACGAAAAACATTGGAGCGGCGTGACAATTTATAGCTGCTGCCTTCTCTGATGGGAAATGACTATTTAGGACACGCGGTCCAGCCAATGGCCAACCAACACGTTTCCAACCGTCAGATTTTGAGCGCATGCAAATTTATTCGAGGAATAAGTAAAGTTGACTCTTCGGTCCGAATGATATATCTCGCGGTCCGGAAGAACAACGTCTCCGACAGGCAAGTAAATCTTTGGAGCACAAAGAGATTTCTCTCAATCTTTCATAGGATTCGGCTAAGCATCACAACAACCCTAACTCTCGAATACCTATACCCCACTTAATAGTACGGTGGTTGTATGAATCAAATAGGAGAAAGAAGAACAATGAAATAAATACTATGTCATCTCTTCGCCTTTAAACTTCTCGACTACAGTCATTCTTCTTTGAACACATCGAATGAAAATTGCTTTGCGTCAGGAATATTTAAAGGGTAAACTTCTTCCCACTATCTTATCGGTGTTGTCTCTTATCGAAACATAAATCTCCCTTCTCTGCAAGGAAAATATTTTTGGTGAAGTTCTTCAAATTTCTCGTTAGAATGTAGCATTCTTCTCGATACGCCATGAACTATTTTTCTCAGTGTGCACTAGCAAACAAATCAGTCCCTTATTATTTTTGACAACAATCTCTGAGATCCAAGGGGGCAAGATATTGCAACAACACAACCTCACTCCGCCAGCAGCTTCATAATCGATTTCTTTGATAATGTCGTTGGTTACTTCCACAGACCATGTCCGAGTCTACAAAAATCAAACCAAACAGTTTTACGGTCCAAATGCCACTTTTTTCACTCATGTTCCCATGAAAAATCTCTCCATGAGAAATCATGCATGTGAAAAATCCCGTTCTCACCTAATTCATTAAAACATCATAACTAAATTATCGGCCCAACTTCACAAACCCTAGCCAAATCATACAAAACCACCTGTCGTGGGAGTAAACCTGACAATAGAATAGGGGGTATGTATGGAGAGGCAAGATCCTAGCTACAGTGAGGTTGTGCACGCAAGATGTACGAGTTCGGGCCCTTCGCAGAGGAAGTAACAGCCCTACGTCTCGGTGCCCGGAGGCTTGGTCGATTGGATTATGCGTGAAGTTACAGGGGGTGCGCGCCCTTGTCCTAGAGGAGGGGGTGGCTTATATAGAGTGCGCCAGGACCCCAGCCATCCCCCGTTACATAGGGTTCAATGTACATAAAGAGGGGACGTTACTGGTAGCGTCAGCATTAAAGTCATATAAATGTTCGTCAACACTATGGAGTGAACGCCTGACCGTTGCTATCCAGAGTGACGTTAGATCTTTTGTACTCTGAGTGATTTCTGATATGGTCGAATGATTGTATCCGGGTCGACTGGCACTGAGTTATCTGAGTGGAACCCATGGTCGAGTGGGTTGCCTCCTGAGGTAATTTCAGTTGGTAAAAGTTGTTGTCCTTTGAATGTCTTTGACTGTAGGGCAGTGTCCTTGGGAAGGGTGTCTAGATCAGGTCTATTACCCTGCCCTAGGTACATGTCATCATCATTAGCCCCCGAATGGTTCAGGGTCCGAGTGAAGATGGAGTTGAAGATGGTTTCGACCCGATTTTCATGCTCCGGAAGCGTTTTACTTGGATTGGTAAACCATGCAAAAACTTTGACCTCATTTTTAGTCACCTTGAGCCATTCTGATGTTGTCGAGTGAACTTTGCTTGATAAGCTTCGAATGCTGATATGGTATGAAATCTTTTGCGCGATTGATTGCGCTGTTGTTCCTGGATCTCACTGGATTCGAAATTTGGGGAAGCGCGTGGGACGGAGAGGGCCGCAGTAAGCAGAGCGGATTAGGTAGGGGCGCCTCGATTCTCACGCCACCTTTTTCGCAACATATATCGCGCGCGACTGTTGTGGGATTTGACAGGATTGCTTGGGCCCACAAGTCAGTCACTCGGGGAATAGGACCATATAAGGCGTCTGGGCCGGTGGTTTTTGCATAGTGCATCCCATTTTCTTCCTCCCCCCTCTGCTTCTTCACGGCATCCGCCTCCACTCTCGGCGCCACCGCCCAGCCCGAGATCAATCCGTCGTGATGGGGAAGGAGAAGATGGTGGCTCTGGAGCGCGCGAAGAAAGTGAAGGCGAAGGCAAAGGGCAAGCAGACCAGTCGGGGAGGGTCGTCGTCGAGATCTGGCCTGCCGTGAGGGTGGATCCAGGGCGACTAGATCCGCTCCACGATCCAGCAGGAGGATCTGGTCGAGGGGGGACTGATTCCCCACGATTCCTGGTGACTTTCGGAGGACGAGACCGAGCCGCGGCCGCAGGAGGGTGAGTGCGTCCTTCTTGTGACCCACGTCGACCGCAGTTTCTCTTTGTCTCCCCATCCTTTTTTCCGGGGTTTTCTGAACTTTTTTCGAGCTCAACTTTATCACTTTTCTCCCAACACCATCACATACCTTGCTGCATTCGTGTCCATGTGTGAGAACCTTCTGGGCTGTCGACTGCACTGGGGTCTGTCGGCGTTCTGGGAATGGGGGGTCCCCGGACTTGCCTGCCTGCGGCCCACGGCATGGCTGTGCTAGCAGGCATGTACGACCCATCTTCATTAACAAGGCAATCAAGACCCTCGCGAGGGGCCAAGCCTCGCGAGGCGGACGACGCAAGACCTCCTCAGGAGCGGCCTCACTAGGCTGCCTCGCGAGGAGCGGAGATATCAAGGCAGGGCAAACCTCACGAGGCTCCCGTGACGTGAGCCCTGACGATCAAGATCAGGCGGGCGCCAGGCGGGTGCCAGCGCGTGCAGCGTCCTTGTTTCCTAGTTGGTGCTAAGGAGGCCAGCGCAGGCGCGGAGTACCGAGGCATCAGGCAAAGGTTTCCATATTAGTGCAAGGAGACCGAGACCAGCCGGACGTGAGGACGGAGGTCACCGTGGAGCCCGAGACGGCGTCACACCAAAGCTTTCCGCAGGTGAAGACCGCTTTTGTCAGGATAAGTTGTACTAGTTGTCCCCCTTCGAATTGGCCGTTGTTGGCTCCCTTCCCGCTCAATTTTTGGGGAGAGGACCAGGGCCTATATAAGTAGAACTAGCCACCACAGTAGGGCGGATCATCTTGGACTGGATCCACTCCATCCTTGCACCCACTAGTTGGTGGAGCACAAGAACACCTCAACCTCAGGAGGCTGTTCTTCCCCTTGTACTGTTCGTCACCAGCCCAAGAGGCAATCCACCACCACCACCACACTGGAGTAGGGTATTACACCACAACGGTGGCCCGAACCAGTATAAATCTTGTGTCTTTGTGTTGTGAGTTCGTCGAGTTCGTCCGCGAGATCTTAGCGAGCTAGGGCGTAGATTGGTAGGGAGGAAATCTTTGCACGCACCCCAGTGTTCGAACCTTGAGGGTTTTGCCGGAAGCCGTGATCCGATATTTGGCGCGCCAGGTAGGGGTGCGCCGGAACTTCCCTTCCATCGTTCGCGTCCAGTCGCTCCGTCGTCTCCATGGCGGACGCTCGCCGTGCTCGTGCTGAGCGCCGGGCTGCCCTAGCCACCCGCGTCGCTCGAACGGCTCCCGTCGGTGGGCCACCTCGTCGTTCTCCGTCTCCCGCCGCCAACGCCGCCACCGGCCCGGTGGGGAACGAGCAGCAGGCGTCCTCGTTGCACCCCTCGGTGCGGCAGGACGGCCGCACCGCCACTCCATCATCGACCCGGCGGTTCCTCATCCCACGCCGACGCACCCCATGGACGACGCAGACGCGCTCCTCATGGCGCATTTAACTCTAGCAAGAACCGCCCGGTCGACGACCTCTACGAGGACTAGCTCGAATGCATCGCCGAGCTTGTTCGCGCTGTAGGGGGCTCCCCTGTGCCGTCCCTCTCCGCCTGGCCCACCGCCTGCTTCGGGCGACGCAGCTCACGAAGCGCCTCCACCGCCTCTGCCCCAAGATGGCGCCTTGGCACCAAGGCATGCGTCGCCGCGACATGATCCGCCGCGTCCGGCACCTGCACGTGAAGAAGGAAGCTGCCAAGAGGTTCCTCGACCGCAAGAGAACACCCCGCCACTCCTCGCACCACCACGCCAGGATCGTCTGCCGTGGCAGGCCCCCGCGCCGCTTGCCATAGCGGCGCATGGGCATCAAGACCAGGCTCCACCTCCAAGGTGGGCCCCAGCGACCATGGCCGGTTGCCGCGCCTTCACCCCCGAGCTGCATACCTGGCCGGGCAAGTTCAAGCCAGATCTGCCTCCTTGCTACGACGGCACCCTCGACCCCACAGAGTTCTTGCAGCTCTATGAGCTGAGCATCGAGGCGGCCAACGGTGACGAGAAAGTCATGGTGAACTGGTTTCCTATGGCGCTAAAAGACGGCGCCCGTTCGTGGCTCCTGAACTTGCCTTAGGGCTTGATCTCCTCCTGGGACGAGATGCGTGACCGCTTTGTCGCCAACTTCCAGGGCACTCGCGACCGCCCGCCGGGCACGGGTGACCTGCGCCGCATCAAGCAACAACCAGGAGAGACCCTCCAGAAGTAAATCCAGCGCTTCAACAACACTCGCCTCAAGATCCCCAAGGTCACGGACGAGGCCATCATCTTCGCGTTCTCTGATGGCGTCCGCGACATCGAGATGAAGGAGGAGCTCGCTATCCACGAGGAGCTATGCACATCTCAGGAGCTATCCAACCTGGCGACCAAGTGCGCAAGAGCTGAGGAGGGGCGCCTATCCCTCCTCGAGCTGCCAGCTGCGGGCCCGGAGGAGAAGAAAGCCAAGGCCAAGGACGTGAAGCGCAAGGAAGCAGCCGTGCTCGCAGCGGAGCCGGACACCAAGCGAGGCAGAGATCAGCCCGAGTCATCCAAGAGCAGCCGACCGTTCTGCGCCTTCCACAACCTGAACACCCACAACACCAGTGCCTTCCAGGAAGGATGCTTCAGTTGACGCCCCGAGCGTAGCGACCGGGGCTACGGCCGAGGGGGAGGACGTGGTGGCGGACGTTGGGACGACCGTGGCCCGCGCCAGGAGTGGCGCGACAGGCCTCGCGAGGACCGCTGGCAGGATCATCCTCGCGAGGGCACCTAGAGAGGCCAGGCTCGTGAGGATCGTCCTCAGGGCAACGCCGGTCTTCCCCCGCTGCCGCCACCGCCAAGAAGGAATGCCGACCACCATCAGGACGAGGGGGCTTAGGGCTTCCAGGAGCCGCGTGCAATCGCCTGCATCTTGGGCGGAGCTCAGGCCCCAGCCTCACAGTGTATCTTCAAACAGTTTGCTCGTGAAGTGAATGCAGTCCTCCCCAAGATTGAGGCCACACGCCCGCTCAGGTGGTCCCAGTGTGCCATCACCTTCAACTCGGCAGATCAGCTCAAGTGCGCAGCCACCGTTGGTGCTCTCCCAATGCTTTGTTCACCAGTCATCGGCAACATGCAAGTTACCAAGACCCTCATCGATGGCGGCGCAGGGCTCAACGCCCTGTCCGTCGACACGTTCGACAACCTCCAAGTACCATATGACCAGCTTCAGCCTACCAAGCCCTTCTCGGGAGTGACCGACGGCTCCACCACACCGATAGGGCAGGTCCGCCTCCCTGTCACCTTCGGAGAACGCAAGAACTACCGCACCGAGCTCATCGACTTCGATGTTGCGCACATCCGTCTGCCATACAATGCCATCCTAGGGTATCCAGCCCTGGCCAAGTTCATGGCAGTGACCCACCATGGCTACAACGTCCTCAAGATGCCTGGAAGCGGCGGAATCATCATAGTCCCATGCAAAGAAAGAGATGTGGTGTGCTCCCTCGAGCACGCCTTTCAAGCTGCATCAATCGACGACCCCGACAGCCAGGGCGATGGCCCTCCGGAGGCCATCCCCAAGAAGAAGAAGCAGTTGCGCCGTACCGGGCCTCAGGAGGGTGGCAACGCAGCTGGAGCCTCGTCAGGATCAGCGCCTGCTCCAGGGGCACCTCCTTCCATCTCATAGGAAGGCGCGCCCGTCGGCCTTCTCGGGCAGGGCTCAGGGGCTCTCTCTTTGAGGGCCTCAGACCTTGCCCACGTCACGAGGGAGGCGCTCGGGCACCACTTGGAGGCGTGCTTCAAGGCACGTTTCCCTCAGGAGAACACAGGGCAAGGAGCGCCCACCGCTCAGGAGTTCATCACCAAGACCACTCAGGAACTACAAGACGCAAGGACCATGCGCGGCGACCGCCGCTCGCGAGGCGCAGCTCCCCATCCAGGCGAGGATGCCGGGCTGCGCATCTGCGTCGACGTCCCAGGGCTCAACAGGGCCGCCTCTCAGGAGCTTTTCTGGCCTTCGCGTGTGGGCCGGTGCAAGGGTCCACCGCACAACTACGTTCGCATGCCTTTTGGCTTGCCGAGCGTGTCATTCATCTACCAGTGCAACCTGCGGCGCGTCCTGGCGGCTCAGGAGGCCAGGCACCACGCCGTCCTGGCAGAGATGGAGACGGTCCTCAGGGAACCGCCTGGGCCCCTAGAGCCTCCCAAGGCTCAAGGCCCTGGTGGCTCGTGAGAAGCCGCCTCTTCACCGCGTGCCTTCAGCTGCTCCGACATCTCTTCATCAGCATAACCAGGTGACATTTTCCAAGTTCATTCAGCTGGGAGCGCCCCTCGGGCTGCATCATCCCTAGGCCGCGTGGGTCCGTCCCTATGGCATGTACCCCTTTTACTTGTGTCTTTAGCTTACCTTGCTGGGGGCGCCCCTCGGGCTGCATCATCCCCAAGCCGCTCGGGCCCGACCCAGTGGCATGTATCTTTCTGCATTCACCCAAGCTGATTTGTCTTCCAATGCTTAATCTACCCATGATTATCACCTGCTCGATTGCCACTCACCACGGGTCCACCCCTCCATCATGCAATTCGCTAGCGCGTTAAAAGGGGAGCTCTTGAGCATCACGACTCAGGAGCTCTTACTGGCTCTCCAGCCCTCACCCCCTGGCCTTGACCAGGGCATCGCGACCTGGCATACCAGCGGCGGCTGAGCTTGCTTGAGGGCCGGGACCTGAGGATGTAGAGTGCTTGCACCTAACCGCCTCGCAGGAACATACAGCTATCAAGACCCAAGACCAGGCGCAACCCGCCTTGAGGTAGGGCCTCGTGAGTCCCGCGCTGGCTCACGAGTGCCCAGATACACCTCGCAGCCCTGTCGTGCAAGCCACGTGTCAGGGCAGGGCTGTACACGCCCCGGGGGCTCCTCCCGGAGGGCCCCCCCTCCCACACACAAGTGGAAGCACCATGCTCCGTGCTGGCCGTCGACACTGTTGAGGAGCGGCTATGCCCGTGCACAAGCGGAAGCACTATGCTCCGCGCTGGTGATAAACAACTGAGGGCGGCTTCGTGGTCGTACCAAACTCAGGGAGCCCCAGAGCTCAGCGTCCGGCCTCACCGCAACGCCTCCCCTCGGGAGAGCCGTGCGAGGGGGCTGGGCACGGGGGCTGCGCTCGGGTCACGCCCAAGCGTACGCCACCCAACCAGGTCTCTCGGACCTGGGGGCCACGCTCGGGTCACGCCCAAGCGCACGCCACCCAACCAGGTCTCCCGGACCTGGTCGTCACACGCCCCTCCCGAGGCCACAGTGAGGGCAGGTATGGAGATTGTTTGCACGTCAAGGGGGACTCCTGAGCATCGCGACTCAGGAGCCTAACTGGTCATGTAGCCCCTCACTCCTTGGTCCGTCCTGGTCTCCAGTCAGCCCAATGGCGGTTGAGGTATGCGCGGGGCCGGGCTCTGCCGATGTAGAACATTAATCTATCTTCGTGTACTCTCCCTATAAGTTGTTTGCGCGTCAAGGGGGACTCCTGAGCATCACGACTCAGGAGCCTAACTGGTCACGTAGCCCCTCACTCCTTAGTCTGTCCTAGTCTCTGGTCGGCCCAATGGCGGTTGAGGTATGCGCGGGGCCGGGCTCTGCCGATGCAGAACACAAAGCGGATGGGAAGAAAATCGCAAATCTCGAAGCAAATATTACAAAACATATTGTCCTCACAATATCAAATGAAAAGTTTAACGCCTCCACGAGGCATGATGCATATTACAGGAACGAAACAGGAGAGCGGCCGCAGGTCACCCCTGGACACCGCCATCACCTGCAGAAGGTGCTCCTCCCCGGGTAACGTCGCCTTCACCTGCACCACCAGCCGCAGGATCGGCGGCATCACCGGACAAGGGTGTGGAGGCAAAGCCGCGGAACTTCTTCAGGAGGGCCTCCACCTGACCTTGCACAGCAGCGGCGGCTGCTGCGCAGTGATCATCAGCCACAGGCTCCAGCAGCTCGTCAAGACAAGCGTTGGGGTCGCGGAGGTGCAGATGGCTAAAGACGCGAGTCAATGCAGCTGAAGACAGGATGCGAGCTTCTGCCTCTGCCATGGGACCGATACCATCCGTGACTTCCTCGAGCGCCTTCACCAAGAGGGGAAGCAGCAGGGCAGGGCCGTCCTCATCAGTGGTCAGTGGCCTCTCCAAGTCGTGCTTGTAGAGCGTCTGTAGTGCCACGCGAGACCTCTCCTCGAGATCGGCAAAGGCCACGCGGTCTTCGGCCAGGACCCGCGCCTTGGCATCAAGATCAGCCTCCCTCGCCTTCACCTTCCGCTCCAGCTCTTCCAGCCTGCTGTGCTCGGTGGCATGCGTCTTCCCCAACTCCCCCAGCTCAGCGTCACGGTTCTTGACGGCGTCCTCCCGGGCCTTCATCTCCTCCTCCTTCACTTGGCGGCCGCGTGCTTCTTCGGCGTGCTTGTCGCGCGGGCTCTTCAGCTCGTCCTCCAGCTCTTGGCGGTGGTCGCGGGCGGCCTTGGCGTCTTTCAGTGCCGCCTCACAATCGGCTGCAGCATTGGCAGCGCTATGCTTCTCCTTCTCGGAAGACGCCGCGGCCTGGCTCAACGTCGCGCGAACCGCCGAGTCGGAGTGAAGCCAGCCAGAGGCCAGCTCTAGGCGCCCAGCCACCAGGTGCGGGTCCGTTCTCAGGAGATCTGCCTACAACTGGGTCATCTCCAAGAAACACGCTCGGGGCAATGCTGGCGAGAAGAACACAGGAGTGGAGGTGCAGCAGCAGAAGAAGGCGACGTCGTCACCAAGGCCTGGGAGGCTGTGGGTTCGGGAGCAGTCGGGACCTCCTCAGCCAAGCCAGGCACCGGCACCTCCGGGGCCAGCGGGGCCATGGGGGCTGACTCCTCCCGACGGTGCTCTTCTTGGCCTCGCGAAGACGACCTGGCTGGGGAGGTGCGAGCGCTGACGTCTCCTTTCTCAGCAGAAGGGGGCGCGGCCGCAGTACCCTCCTTCCTCCTCTTCGCCATAGACGACGACCTGCTCAACCGAGGATGAACGTCAGGAAGCGGCGACATGAGCAAAAACAAGACAGAGATCGAGCACTTACTGATCCACCGCGGTGTATTCCACCCTCCGCTTAAGAAGCTTGAAGCCTGAAAGCGTCGGGGCCTAAGGAGTGGGCGCGCGGGCTCCGGCGGCAGAAGACGGTGCAATAGAAGTGCCGGAGCCGGCCCAAGGAGGCGTCAAGATGGAGGCAGCATCCTGAGGAACCAACAACGACCTACCACTTGTCGGGATGAGGGGCTGCTCCCTCTCCTCCTGTCGAGCGTCGGTCTCGGCGTAGTCTGGTGCTACCTCTTGAGCTTGCATTGGATTTCCCCGAAGAGGAGAGGATAATGCAGCAAAGTAGCGTAAGTATTTCCCTCAGTTTTTGAGAACCAAGGTATCAATCCGATGGAGGCCACCCGCAAGTCCCTCGTACCTACACAAAACAAATAGCTCAACGCAACCAACGCGATTAGGGGTTGTCAATCCCTTCACGGTCACTTACGAGAGTGAGATCTGATAGAGATGATAGAAATATTTTTGGTATTTTTGGTATAAATATGCAAAGTAAAATAAAAAGCAAAGTAAAAAGCAAAGCAATAATAAAGTGATGGAAGATTGATATGATAGAGAATAGACCCGGGGGCCATAGATTTCACTAGTGGCTTCTCTCAAGAGCATAAGTATTTTACTGTGGGTGAACGAATTATTGTTGAGCAGTTGACAGAATTGAGCATAGTTATGAGAGTATCTAGGTATGATCATGTATATAGGCATCACGTCCGAGACAAGTAGACCGACTCCTGCCTGCATCTACTACTATTACTCCACTCATCGACCGCTATCTGGCATGCATCTAGAGTATTAAGTTAATGAAAAGCGAGTAGCGCCTTAAGCAAGATGACATGATGTAGAGGGATAAATTCATGCAATATGATAAAAACCTCATGTTGTTATCCTCGATGGCAACAATACAATACGATGCCTTGCTGCCCCTTACATCCTTTGGGAAAGGACACCGCAAGATTGAACCCAAAGCTAAGCACTTCTCCCATTGGAAGAACTACCAATCTAGTTGGCCAAACCAAGCGGATAATTGAAGAGACTTGCAAAGATAACCAATCATACATAAAAGAATTCAGAGAAGATTCAAATATTTCTCATAGATAATCTTGATCATAAACCCACAATTCATCGATCTCAACAAACACACAGCAAAAAGAAGAATACATCGAATAGATCTCCATAAGAGAGGGGGAGAACATTGTATTGACATCCAAAAACAGAGAAGAAGCCATCTAGCTACTAACTATGGACCCAAAGGTCTGAGGTAAACTACTCACACTTCATCGGAGAGGCTATGATGATGTAGAAGCCCTCTGTGGTGGATTCCCCTTCCGGCGGAGCTCCGGAACAGGCCCCAAGATGGGATCTCGTGAATACCGAAAGTTGCGGCGGTGGAATTAGGTTTTTGGCTCCGTATCTGATCGTTCGAGTGCGTGAGGTATATATAGGAGGAAGGAATGCGTCGGTGGAGCAAAGGGGCCCCACGGGTGAGGCGCACCCTCCACCCTCGTGGCCGCCTCCTTTCTTTCTTGACGGGGTCCAAGTCTCTGGATCATATTTGGTGAGAAAATCACGTTCCGAAGGTTTCATTCTGTTTGGACTCCGTTTGATATTCCGTTTCTTGAAACACTAAAATAGGCAAAAAACAGCAAATGCAGGCTGGGCCTCCGGTTAATAGGTTAGTCCCAAAAGTAATATAAAAGTGTAAAATAAAGCCCAATATGGTCCAAAACAGTAGATAATATAGCATGGAGCAATAAAAAATTATAGATACGTTGGAGACGTATCATCTGGCAGGGCGCGGAGGATCTCGGCCTTGCTCAGAGGAGGAGTCTCCCCCACCTATTCAAGAGTCTTCACCGAGTCCACCTCCTCTTCCCCCTCCCCATGGGACTCGTCAGAGGATAGCTCCACCGGCTTCGGTGCCGCCAGGGCTCCGGAGAGCGCAGGCGGCACCAGCCCGCGCGCGTCGAAGGTCGACCTGGAAGCCACGAGTGGCTCCCAGTCCTTGCGGAGGAACAAAGGAGTGAAGGCGCTCGTCGGGTACTCCTGGTTATCCCCAACCAGGAGGCCCAGGATAGCAGCCATTTCGTCGTCAGGCAGGGCCCTCGGCCTCAAGCGGGTCTTGTCTTCTTCATCTCCGAGCTTCCACAAGGGGCGCGCACACGCCTGGAGCGGGGCAACGCGCAACATCAGGAATTCCCTCAGGAGCATGGCCCCTGTGACCTTCGCCGCCTTCGCGTTGCCCGGCTTCAGGTCGGTCTGCATCTGCGCCAACACTGACGACGCCCGCTCGTCAGCAAGCTCTGCGCGAGGCCACCCCTTGTTAAACTGGGGTGCCTCCGTCGGCAATGCCAAGCGCGGGTGGACGCGCTTGGCATCCATCATGACCCATTTGGCCCGGATGTTGTCAGCTCTCTTCCCGGTGTTCGAGATCGAGTTGGCCTTGCCAGATGCGAGGAAATTGGCACACCCAGAGACGTGACCATCGCTGACGCGAAGGAAGAAGAAGTGGCGCAGGAGAGCCACGGACGGCATCACGCCCAGATATGCCTCGCAGTAGTAGGCAAAGATGGACAAGAGGAGGATAGAGTTGGGATGAAGATGCAGCGCCTGCAGCCCGAAGTGGTCGAGGACCTCAAAAAAGAAATCAGAGAAGGGAGGAACCAACCCGGCGGAGATGCTGCTCGAGAAGAAGGGGAAGAAGGTGCTTCCCTCAGGCTCCGCCACGTCGGAGGCAAGCCGGAGCTCCATCTTCCCCCATTCATTGCTATCCCTCGCCGTCAGCAAGCGCGTGGAGGCGAGGCTCTTCTCCGTAATGTTGGGCGCTTCAAGAGCCGGCTCGTACCAAGTCGGCACCGAGGAGGGCTTGACCTTGCTCGGCGCCATCAGTCGCGGGTGCGGAGCAAAATTGGAGCAGATCTGGAGGTATCGGCAGCAAGGAGCGAGAAAGGGGATCTGAGGCTAGGCGAAGGGGAACAGTGAAGGCAAGCGCTGCCTGCGCCAGCCTTTTGTCAAGTCGAGCAGTTGCCGAGGCCGTGTGGGGAAGTGGAGACGCCCACATCCAACCAACTGCCACGCATCGACCAAGGCCGCAGGCTTTTGGGGCCCGTGGCGCTCCGCGCTTGACCTTTGGCTTCGCCGCGAAGCCAAGCCCGAGCGCACCTTGGGCCCTGGGGCTACTGTCGGCGTTCTGGGAACGGGGGTCCCCAGACTTGCCAGCCTACGGCCCACGGTGTGGCTATGCTACCAGGCATGTACGGCCCATCTTCATCAACAAGGCAATCAAGACCCTCGCGAGGGGCCAAGCCTCGCGAGGCGGATGATGCAAGACCTCCTCAGGAGTGGCCTCATCAGGCTGCCTCGCGAGGAGCGGAGATATCAAGGAAGGGCAAACCTCGCGAGGCTCCCGTGACGTGAGCCATGACGATCAAGATCAGGCGGGAGCCAGCGCGCCCAGCGTCCTTGTTTCCTCTTTGGTGCTAAGGAGGCCACCGCAGGCGCGGAGTACAGAGGCATCAGGCAAAGGTTTCCATATCAGTGCAACGAGACCGAGACCAGCCGGACGTCAGGACGGAGGTCACCGTGGAGCTCGAGACGGTGTCACACCAGAGCTTTCTGCAGGCGAAGACATCTTTTGTCAGGATAAGATGTACTAGCTGTCCCCCTTCAAATTGGCCGTTGTTGGCTCCCTTCCCGCTCAATTTTTGGGGAGAGAACCAGGGCCTATATAAGTAGAACTAGCCACCACAGTAGGGCGGATCATCTTGGACTGGATCCACTCTATCCTTGCACCCACTAGTTGGTGGAGCACAAGAACACCTCAACCTCAGGAGGTTGTTCTTCCCCTTGTACTGTTCATCATCAGCCCAAGCGGCAATCCACCACCACCACACTGGAGTAGGGTATTACACCACAACGGTGGCCCGAACCAGTATAAATCTTGTGCCTTTGTGTTGTGAGTTTGTCGAGTTCGTCCGCGAGATCTTAGCAAGCTAGGGCGTAGGTCGGCGGGGAGGAAATCTCTGCGCGCACCCCAGTGTTCGAACCTTGAGGGTTTTGCCGGAACCCGTGATCCGACAGGGTCTCTTCAAACACATTTTCACTTGTCGTTCTCACTCTGTAAAAAAGGCTAATCCGAGTGATGAGAGGACACACGTGATCCAGATGTGTGGAGGTCTAGGGATCCAGATGAGGGGTAAAAGCACTTTCCCAACTATGATTCTTCCCGAGTCAGCCAGAGGATGGTTGTCGACCTGGTTCTATTGCAAGGACCAACCAACCCCTGGTCAGTCGACAGGCCTCCCTCCGTTTTCCATGGATCGAGTTGAGAAGCCCTCTTCTTTGAAAGTGACTCCAGCTGAGAAAGTGGAGGTGAATATGTTGGTTGAGCGAGTAGTCCAACTTGTCCGCGACGGTGTGACTGGCATGGATTTGCTGGAGGTTTTTCTCAGTCAACGCATCCAGCCACTTCAAGCCCGTGACCATCGATGTGGATATACTCGGGTATTGATGACACCGCTCGGATCCACCCGGAGGAAGTTGACGAGGAGACGATGGCGCAGTGGTTGCAGGGCATCACTGGCAACAAGGACAACCCCAGGGGGTCTAGGAGGATTCCTCCACTCAACAACACCAACGAACCAGACAAGGTCTGACTCTTTTCTTCCGAGTGTCTCTTTGTTCCGACATCTATTTGTTCTCAATATCGACTGATATCTGTTCAATCCCGTGCCTTGCAAATTTATACTGAGATGTACTCGATGCCCAACGGAGAGCAGGTGCAGGAGCAGGAGCAGGAGGGAGTGGTGAGTGGAGGTGAGAGCGGAGACTGGCAATCTGATGGGGGAGAAGATGAGGAGAGCGAAGACTCAAGCAATGGCGAGGAAGTCGAGTCTCCACCTTGCTCGGAAAGACGCTCCAAGCAGAGGCAAGACCCAGCGAGTGTTCGCGGCAAGACGACAGCTCTGACTGGTCAGACCTCAGAGTGCACTCGAACATCTTCTCCTGTGCCGACAGAGAAAGCTCCGAAGCAGCCCAATGTCGCGCCGTCAAAGCCCCAGAAGGCCTTGCCCAAGATCAAAGTGGTCGTTCCCACGCTTCTGGGTAATCCTTGAGCACGACCCCTTAGTTTTACATGACTTGATCTTTGGTCGACTCACTTTCCCGAGTGAATTTTTGAAATTTGCAGTGCTGCTACCTCTGGGACTTCTATTTATAAAGACGATGATGATGAGGAGATTTAAGACGCCGTCACCTCCAACGCGGGTAAAACTCTTGTCATCTTGTCTTTACTTTACCAGCCACTTTGAGGGTCGACTGAACTCTTGCGATCGATTCTTTTGCAACTCCGCCCAATGCTATTGAACTTCCAGACGATGATGAAGATGTGCCACAGAGGCCCACAGGAAGGAGGGGCAGGACTTCGGGCAGGAAGGCATCAGCTAGCAAGACGCCTCGGTCGGCCTTTTAACGAAAGTGATTCAAAGATCTGGAGACCTCAACCGGGCTTCTATTACTTTTGCCGTTCCATTGTTGAGTGCACAACCTTCAGCATCGACTGCACAGGCTCTTGTTTCATCTGTGCAACCCCAAGCGTCAGATTCTCGAGCTGCTACAGCTGATCCACCATCTTCACTTTTCACCGCCCATCATATCCCGGAGGACCAAGTGAGCGCCGGCAAGGAAGCTATATGCCAGGCGGGCCTTATGATGGAGCAAATGAAAGTGATGCGCGAGGCTAGTCAAGTTGCCTATGACTCCAGCTCAGCACTCCAGTCCAATGTCTAGGTTAGCTAATTTCCGACTAATCTCCTGATACGTCTCCGTCGTATCTACTTTTCCAAACACTTTTGCCCTTGTTTTGGACTCTAACTTGCATGATTAGAATGGAACTAACCCAGACTGACGCTGTTTTCAGCAGACTTTCCATGGTGTTATTTATGTGAAGAAACAAAAGTTCTCGGAATGACCTGAAACTCCACGGAACATCTTTTTGGAAAATATTAAAAATCTTTGGAAGAAAAATCCACATCGGGGGCCCACACTGTCCACGAGGGTGAGGCGCGCGCCCCTGGCGCGCCACGCCTCGTGGGCCCCTGACGCTCCACCGACATCAACTCCAACTCCATATATTCACTTTCGGGAGAAAAATCGAGAGAAGGATTCATCGCGTTTTACGATACGAGCCGCCGCCAAGCCCTAAAACCTCTCGGGAGGCTGATCTAGGGTCTGCTCGGGGCTCAGGAGAGGGGATTCGTCGCCGTCGTCATCATCAACCATCCTCCATCACTAATTTCATGATGCTCACCGCCGTGCGTGAGTAATTCCATCGTAAAGCTTCTTTGGGCCGGTGATGGGGTGGATGAGATCTATCCTGTATTCGAGTTAGTTTTGTTAGGGTTTGATCCCTAGTATCCACTATGTTTTGAGATTCATGTTGCTATGACTTTGCTATGCTTTATGCTTGTCACTAAGGCCCGAGTGCCATGATTTCAGATCTGAACCTATTATGTTTTCATGAATATATGTGAGTTCTTGATCCTATCTTGCAAGTCTATAGTCACCTACTATGTGTTATGATCCGGCAACCCCGAAGTGACAATAATCGGGACCACTCCCGGTGATGACCATAGTTTGAGGAGTTCATGTATTCACTACGTGTTAATGCTTTGATCCGGTACTCTATTAAAAGGAGGCCTTAATATCCCTTAGTTTTCGCTAGGACCCCGCTGCCACGGGAGGGTAGGACAAAAGATGTCATGCAAGTTCTTTTCCATAAGCACGTATGACTATATTCAGAATACATGCATACATTACATTGATGAATTGGAGCTAGTTCTGTGTCACCCTATGTTATGATTTTTACATGATGAACCGCATCCGGCATAATTCTCCATCACCGATCCAATGCCTACGAGCTTTTCACATATTGTTCTACGCTTATTTACTTTTCCGTTGCTATTGTTACAATCACTACAAAACCCAAAAATATTACTTTTGCTACCGTTACCGTTACTTCCATATTTGCTACTAAATACTTTGCTGCAGATATTAAGTTATCCAGGTGTGGTTGAATTGACAACCCAACTGCTAATACTTGAGAATATTCTTTGGCTCCCCTTGTGTCGAATCAATAAATTTGGGTTGAATACTCTACCCTCGAAAACTGTTGCAATCCCCTATACTTGTGGGTTATCATCTCCTAGCTTGTCGCTTGTTCTGTTAGGATATGCTACCTGAAAACCTTTATTGTGCTTCTACTTGTCAATCTGCAGTTTGTACATGTACACCCAGTGGGTGTTTCGATTTTCGCCGAGTAATTTTCCGCTTGAGTCGACTAGGTTGTGTCGATTGTAACTTTGAACCAGTGGGGGCACGCAGAGTGCACCCACTGGGTGTAGTCTCCGAGGCCACCATCGAATGTATGATTCGGTGGGGGTCTTGATAAAAATGTTGCTTTTCAGTTCTTCCACTCGGTCTGGGCGGACCATGTCGAGTGGAACCTGAACCAGTGGGGGCACGCTGAGTGCACCCACTGGGTGTAGTCCCCGAGACTAGGGTCGACTGCGGGCAGTCGGTTGTGGTTTGAGAATAACGGTTGCTTCTCTTTCTTTTCTTTTTTTTTCTTCTCCACTCGGTCTGGGCGGACCATGTCGAGTGGAACCTGAACCAGTGGGGGCACGCTAAGTGCACCCACTGGGTGTAGTCCCCGAGACTACTGTTGAATGTTTGATTCGGCAGTAGTCTTAGAACTTTTTTTCTTGGAAAGCGACCAAACTTTGTATCTGTCGACTGATTGTCCTTTGATCACAGAAATCTTGTGAACTTGGAGCTCAGTTTGCTGACTTAGAGCAAAAGCAGATCCAGCTCAATCTTGATGTGGAGTTGGCTAGGGAGAACTTGCGGAAGGCTAAGGATGATGTTGCTGGTATGGAAAACTTGTCGACTGACTCTTTTCTGAATCCAAGTGTTATTTCCTTCCTCTGAACCAAGCGTTATTTCTTTCAGAAAAAATGAACTAGGCTTTGGCGAAGAAGGATCTTGACCTTGCAGCCGCACAAAAAACAGCAGAAGAGAAAACGGCACTCGCCAACCAAAAGGTGGCCTCAGTCGGAAAACTGGAGGAAGAGAACACCAAGTTGAAGGCTGCCCTTGATGAAGCCAACAGAGAGGTGACTCGACTTAAGAAGGACAAAAGGACCCTGACCGACAAAGTGGAAGACATCGCCATAAGAGGCGAGCTGCAGAATTATCTAGGAGGACTCGCCAAGAAGTTATTCCTTATGCTTGAAGGTGCTTTTCCTTGTCCGACTGACTTGCTGCTATCGACTCTTATATAGCTGTTGACTCATCGTTTTATTGTGTGTGCAGAATTCTGCTAGAGCTTCGAGGAAGAGACTGGGCGGATTGAGACGAGCTTGGATCCCATCCTCTCCCTGTTAAGGATGAAGCTGCCATGAACGTGCTCCGACTGGAGTCCCGCCTTGCCAGCGTTATGGACTATCTTGCATGGCTGAAGGTGGCGATGTCACGGATTGACACGGCACTCTGGCCAAGGGCGACATTTAAGAATGATCTCGAGTCTCTGATGACTCAACTTAACGAGATCCCTGGTCGAGTGCAGGAATGGAAGAAGTCATTTGCCCGATGTGGCGCTGATGTGGCTCTGTCTCTGGTTCGTGTCCACTGTAAGGAGGCCAAGGAAGAGAAGCTAGCAGCGCTCAAGGTGGCCAATACCAAGAGACTTGACTTTTAGTCCTTCATGGAGACCTTCATTGAAGTAGCCACCCGTATTGCAGACGGGATCGACTTGGACGAGTTCGTCGAGCCTGCCAGTCCTCCTCAGGCGGAATGAACAAACTTTGTACTCTGATTAAATTTGCCTCGGAATGCCGAGTGATTTCGTAACCGTTAAACTCCTTCGGGCCTGATGCCCGAGTACTTTTATCTGCGGTTTGGAAACTCGTGGGATTTATCTAAACTTGGTTTTTCCTTGAATACGTTTGCCTTTGCCTCCGAGTGGAAATCATTTCTTCACTCGGAACAGACTTTTGTACACGAGATGCAACTCTGAAGGGAAGGTCGCAGACGACCTACACCTCGTCGTCTTTGTGGATCGAGATGGGGTGCATATTGTATTTGTAGCGCAGCTCCGAGGAGAGGGTCGCAGACGACCTGCACCTCGTCGTCCTTGCAGATCAAGATGGAGCGCATGTTGTATTTGTGGCGTAGCTCCAAGGAGAGGATCGCAGACGACCTGCACCTCATCGTCCTTGCGGATCGGGATGGAGCGCACATTGTATTTGTGGCGCAGCTCCGAGGAGAGGGTCGCAGACGACCTGCACGTCGTCGTCCTTGCGGATCGAGATAGAGCATGTGACCAGGTCTCCGAGGGAGAGGATTGCTCTTCACTCGGAGGTTTTTGAAACTTAAGCGAGTACGGGACTGCAGCTAAGCCCTCGAGTGAGAGGGTTGCTCATCACTCGGTAGGATTTTTTAAACTTAGGCGAGTATGAGACTGCAGCTAAGCCTCCGAGTGAGAGGGTTGCTCATCACTCGGTCGGGTTTTTTAAACTTAGGCGAGTATGAGACTGTAGCTAAGCCCCCGAGTGAGAGGCTTGCTCATCACTCGTTAGGGTTTTTTAAACTTAGGCGAGTACGAGACTGCAGCTAAGCCCCCGAGTGAGAGGGTTGCTCATCACTCAGTAGGGTTTTTTAAACTTTGGCGAGTACGATACTGCAGCTAAGCCCCCAAGTGAGAGGCTTGCTCATCACTCGGTAAGATTTTTTAAACTTAAGTGAGTACGAGACTGCAGCTAAGCCCCCGAGTGAGAGGGTTGCTCATCACTCGGTAGGTTTTTTTTAACTTAGGCGAGTACGAGACTACAGCTAAGCCCCCAAGTGAGAAGCTTGCTCATCACTCGGTAGGATTTTTTAAACTTAGGCAAGTACAGAACTACAGCTAAGCCTCCAAGTGAGAGGGTTGCTCATCACTCGGTATGATTTTTTGAAACTTAGGCGAATCGGATTCGCAGCTAAGCCTCCGAGTGAGAGGCTTGCTCTTCACTCGGTGGTTGTTTTTGAAACTTAGGCAAATCAGATTCGCAGCCAAGCCACCCACTGGGGGATTTTGAACACATGTATAAGTAATAACAATCATTCAGGAAACTGTAAACCATGTCTTTGATAAACAAACTAAAAGGTACTTCTCATTACATCACAACAGTCTGAACTCTTAAGTATAAAAGTGGCGGAGCAGTTCCGCATTCCAAGCGCGTGTCCCGTATTTCTTGTGTTCCACATCGTACAGGTGATATGCTCCATTCTGGAGCACCTTGGTGATGATGAAGGGGCTTTCCCAGGCGGGAGCAAGCTTGTGGGGCCGCTGCTGATCCACTCGGAGCACGAGGTCCCCTTCCTGAAATGCTCGACCTCTCACGTTTCTAGCATGGAATCGACGGAGGTCTTGCTGATAAATGGTCGACCTGATCAGGGCCATCTCTCTTTCCTCTTCCAGAAGATCGGCCGCATCTTACCGGGCTTGTTCTGCTTCTGCTTCTGAGAAAAGTTCTACTCGTGGAGCATTGTGGAGTAAATCAAACGGCAGCACAACTTCAGCTCCATAGACCATGAAGAAGGGAGTCCGACCAGTCGACCGATTCAGCGTTGTTCTTAGACCCCACAGTACTGATGGTAGCTCGTCCACCCAGGCACCTGCCGCGTGTTTGAGGTCACGCATCAACCTAGGCTTCAGCCCTTGGAGGATCAAACCGTTTACCCTTTCTGCTTGTCCATTTGACTGCGGGTGAGCGACTAAAGCATAGTCGACCCGAGTGCCTTGGGAAGCACAAAAAGCCCTGAACTCATCTGAATCAAAGTTTGAACCATTGTCCGTGATGATGCTGTGCGGGACACCATATTTGAATGTTAATTCTCTGATGAAGCTGACGGCGGTACTTGAGTCAAGGTTTTTGATGGGTTTGGCTTCAATCCACTTAGTGAACTTGTCGATTGCAATAAGCAGATGAGTGAAGCCGCTCCTGCCAGTCCTCAGAGGTCCTACCATATCCAATCCCCAGACTGCAAAGGGCCAGACGAGTGGAATGGTCTTCAGGGCTGACGCGAGCTTGTGAGACATGTTGGAGTAGAACTGACAGCCTTCACACTTGTGGACTATGTCTTTTGCCATTTCATTTGCTCGCAGCCAATAGAATCTTGCTCGGTATGCTTTGGCCACAATGATCCAAGAAGACGCATGGTGACCACAGGTCCCCAAGTGGATGTCGTTGAGAATCATTCGACCTTCTTCTGGCATGATGCACCGCTGAGCAACTCCAGTAACACTCTCTCTGTAGAGCTGTCCACCTATCACCGTAAAGGCTTTGGATCGACGGACAATCTGACGCGCCTCCTCTTCATCTTCTGGAAGCTCTTTCTTGAGAATATATGCAATATACAGTACTGTCCAATCAGGAATGATGACCAAAACCTCCATGATTAAGTCGACCACGGCAGGGATTTCAACTTCAGTCGGATCAACAGAACTCTTAGGCTGCGGGGGCTCTTCTATGAAGGGATCCTCTTGAACTGATGGTGTGTAAAGATGCTCCAAGAACACATTGCTAGGAATGGGCTCCCGCTTGGAACCTATCTTTGCCAGGTCATCAGCTGCTTCGTTCTTCAGTCGAGGAATGTGGTGGAGCTCTAGCCCTTCAAACTTCTTTTCTAACTTTCTCACCGCATTGCAATAGCCAGTCATAGCTGGGCTCCTGATGTCCCACTACTTCATCACTTGATTGACCACCAAATCTGAGTCGCCGTAGACCATTAGGCGATGGACGCCGAGTGAAATGGCCATACGCAACACATACAGAAGTGCCTCATATTCAGCTTCATTGTTGGAGGAATCAAAGTGAATCTGGAGAACATAACTGAGCTTGTCACCTCGGGGGGATACCAGTACTACCCCAGCACCAGAACCATTTAGCATCTTGGATCCATCAAAAAACATAGTCCAATGCTCCGAGTGAATCTGAGTCGGTTGTTGCTACTCAACCCACTCGGCGAGGAAATCTGCTATGGCTTGGGACTTGATAGCTTTCTTTGCGTCAAACTTGATATCCAATGGAAGGAGTTCAATCGCCCATTTTGTCACTCGACCAGTTGCATCTTTGTTGTTCAGAATTTCTGACAATGGAGTGTCGCTGACGACTATAATCAAATGATCTGAGAAATAATGTGCAACCTTCTTCGTGGTCAAGTAGATTCCATTACACAAGCTTCTAATAATGCGGATATCTCTGCTTGGATGGAGTCAAGACTTCAGAAATATAGTACACTGGGTGCTGAACTTTATAGGCTTTACCTTCTTCTTCCCGCTTGACCGTGATTACTGTACTGACAACTTGTCTAGTGGCTGCAATATAAAGCAGTAAAGGCTCTTTGCTGATTGGAGCAGCGAGCACCGGCTGGGTGGAAAGCAGGGCTTTGAGCTGTGCAAACGCTGCATCAGCTTCAGGAGTCCACTCGAACTTATCAGATTTCTTCATCGGTCGATAAAGAGGCAATGCCTTCTCACTGAGATGAGAGATGAAACGACTCAAAGCGGCCAAACAACCAGTGAGCTTCTGAACATCATGCACACGCATAGGGCGTTTCATTTAGAGGATGGCGCCAACCTTATCTGGGTTCGCGTCGATTTCTCGTTCGGAAACGAGAAACCGAGTAACTTTCCACCTGGAACTCCGAATGTGCATTTCGACGGGTTAAGCTTGATATCATACCTCCTTAGGTTGGCAAAGGTTTCAGCGAGGTCAGTTAGCAGGTCGGAACCTTTACGCGACTTAACCACGATGTCATCCATATATGCTTCCACATTCCCACTGATTTGAGTGAGCAGGCACTTCTGAAGCATCCTCATAAATGTGGCACCAGCATTCTTGAGACCGACTCGAATGGGGTGATAAAAGCTGTTTTTATTTCATCGGGTCCATACAGACGGATATGATGATACCCGGAATATGCATCCAGAAAAGACAAACGCTCAGACCACGCAGTTGAGTCGACAATCTCGTCGATGCGGGGGAGAGGGAAATGATCTTTCGGGTAGGCCTGATTGATATGCTTGAAATCAATGCACATACAAAGTGAATCATCCTTCTTGGGGACGATGACACCATTGGTGAGCCACTCGGAGTGGTAAATTTCGCGGATGAACTCAGCTGCCAGAAGCTGAGCCACCGCCTCGTCGATTGCCTTTCTCTTCTCCATGGCGGACTGACGTGTTGGGGAACGCAGTAATTTCAAAAAATTTCCTACGCACACACAGGACCATGGTGATGGCATAGCAACGAGAGGGGAGAGTATTGTCTACGTACCCTCGTAGACCAAAGCGGAAGCGATCACAACGTAGAGGAAGTAGTCGTCGTTCTCCTCGCGATCCAGCCGATCCAGCGCCGTTACTCCGGCGCCTCGAATCGATCTGGCGTAGAGGAAGTAGTCGTACATTCTCCTCGCGATCCAGCCGATCCCAGCGCCCGTTACTCCGGCGCCTCCGAGTTCTTGGCACACGTTCAGCTCGATGGCGCTCCTCGGGCTCCGATCCAGCAAAGCTCGGGGAGAGGGAGTTACAGTCGACCACAGGCGTGGTGGCGATCTTGATGTTCTACCGGCGCGAGGCTTCGCCTAAGCACTGCTATGATATGACCGAGGTGGAATATGGTGGAAGGGGCACCGCACACGGCTGAGGAGCGATCTCAAGGATCAACTTGTGTGTCCATGGGGTGCCCCCTGCCCCGTATATAAAGGAGGGAGGGAGGAGGAGGCCGGCCCTAGGAGGGCGCGCCATGGGAGTCCTACTCCCACGGAGTAGGATTCCCCCTTTCCTAGTCCAACTAGGAAACCTTCCATGTAGTAGGAGTAGGAGAGAAGGAAAGGGAAGGAAAAGGAGAAGGAAGGAAGGGGCGCCCTTCCCTAGTCCAATTCGGACCAGACCAAGGGAAGGTGCGGCCACCCTTGAGGCCCTTTTCCTTCTTTCCCGTATGGCCCAATAAGGCCCAATACGTATTCCCGTAACTCTCCGGTACTCGAAAAATACCCGAATCACTCGGAACCTTTCCGATGTCCGAATATAGTCGTCCAATATATCGATCTTTACGTCTCGACCATTTCGAGACTCCTCGTCATGTCCCTGATCTCATCCGGGACTCCGAACTCCTTCGGTACATCAAAACTCATAAACTCATAATATAAGCATCGCCGAAACCTTGCGTGCGGACCCTACGGGTTCGAGAACTATGTAGACATGACCTAGAACTATTCTCGGTCAATAACCAATAGCGGAACCTGGATGCCCATATTGGCTCCTACATATTCTCTGAAGATCTTTATCGGTCAAACCGCATAACAACATACTTTGTTCCCTTTGTCATCGGTATATGTTACTTGCCCGAGATTTGATCGTCGGTATCCAATACCTAGTTTAATCTCGTTACCGGCAAGTCTCTTTACTCGTTATGTAATGCATCATTCCGTAACTAACTCATTAGCTACATTGCTTGCAAGGCTTATAGTGATGTGCATTACCGAGAGGGCCCAGAGATACCTCTCCGACAATCGGAGTGACAAAACCTAATCTCGAAATCGCCAATCCAACATGTACCTTTGGAGACACCTGTAGTACTCCTTTATAATCACCCGATTACGTTGTGACGTTTGGTAGCACCCAAAGTGTTCCTCCGTAAACGGAGTTGCATAATCTCATAGTTACGAGGAACATGTATAAGTCATGAAGAAAGCAATAGCAACATACTAAACGATCAACTGCTAGGCTAACGGAATGGGTCATGTCAATCAGATCATTCTCCTAATGATGTGATCCCATTAATCAAATGACAACTCATGTCTATGGTTAGGAAACATAACCATCTTTGATTAACGAGCTAGTCAAGTAGAGGCATACTAGTGACACTGTTTGTCTATGTATTCACACATGTATTATGTTTCCGGTTAATACAATTCTAGCATGAATAATAAACATTTATCATGATATAAGGAAATAAATAATAACTTTATTATTGCCTCTAGGGCATATTTCCTTCAGTCTCCCACTTGCACTAGAGTCAATAATCTAGTTCACATCGCCATGTGATTTAACATCAATAGTTCACATCTATATGTGGTTAACACCCATAGTTCACATCGACATGTGACCAACACCAAAGGGTTTACTAGAGTCAGTAATCTAGCTCACATCGCTATGTGATTAACACCCAAAGAGTACTAAGGTGTGATCATGTTTTTTTGTGAGAGAAGTTTAGTCAACGGGTCTGCCACATTCAGATCCGTATGTATTTTGCAAATTTCTATGTCTACAATGCTCTGCACGGAGCTACTCTAGCTAATTGCTCCCACTTTCAATATGTATCCAGATTGAGACTCGAGTCATCTAGATTAGTGTTTAAAACTTGCATCGGCGTAACCCTTTACGACCGAACCTTTTCACTTCCATAATCGAGAAACACATCCTTATTCTACTAAGGATAATTTTGACCGCTGTCCATTGATCTACTCCTAGATCACTATTGCACTCCTTGCCAAGCTTAGTGGTAGGGTATGCAATAGATCCGGTACACATGATATGACATACTTTATAGAACCTATGGCTGATGCATAGGGAATGACTTTCATTCTCTTTCTATCTTCTGCCGTGGTCGGGTTCTTTCTTGGACTGTTCCATTTTGAACTACTTCAAAATCTTGTCAAGGTATGTATTCATTGAAAAAACTTATCAAGCGTCTTGATCTATCTCTATAGATCTTGATGCTCAATATGTAAGCAGCTTCACCGAGGTCTTTCTTTGAAAAACTCCTTTCAAACACTCCTTTATGCTTTGCAGAATAATTCTACATTATTTCCGATCAACAATATGTCATTCACATATACTTTATCGAGAAAGGCTGTAGTGCTCCCACTCACTTTCTTGTAAATACAGGCCTTTCCAAAAGTCTCAGATAAAATCATATGCTTTGATCAATACATCAAAGCGTATATTCCAACTCCGAGATGCTTGCACCAGTCCATTGATGGATCATTTGGAGCTTGCACATTTTGTTAGCTCCTTTAGGATTGACAAAACCTTCTGGTTGCATCATATACAACTCTTCTTTAATAAATCCATTAAAGAGTGTAGTTTTGACATCCATTTGCCAGATTTCATAAAATGTGGCAATTGCTAACATGATTCGGACAGACTTAAGCATCGCTTCTGATTGAGAAAATCTCATTGTAGTCAACACCTTGAACTTGTCGAAAACCTTTTTTGTGACAAGTCGAGCTTTGTAGATAGTAACACTACTATCAGTGTCCGTCTTCCTCTTGAAGATCCATTTATTTAACATGGCTTGCTGATCATCGAGCAAGTCAATCAAAGTCCATACTTTTGTTCTCATACATGGATCATATCTCGATTTTATGGCCTCAAGCCATTTCATGAATCTGGGCTCATCATCGCTTCCTCATAGTTCGTAGGTTCATCATGGTCTAGTAACATGACTTCCGTAACATGATTACCGTACTACTACAGTGCGGATCTTACTCTGGAAGACCTACGAGGTTTGGTAGCAACTTGATCTGAAGTTTCATGATCATCATCATTAACTTCCTCACTAATTGGTGTAGGAATCACCGAACTGATTTACGTGATGAACTACTTTCCAATAAGGGAGAAGGTATAATTACCTCATCAAGTTCTACTTTCCTCCCACTCACTTCTTTCGAGAGAAACTTCTTCTCTTAGAAAGGATCCATCTTAGCAACGAAAAACTTGCCTTCGGATCTGTGATAGAAGGTGTACCCAATAGTTACCTTTGGGTATTCTATGAAGACACTTCTCCGATTTGGGTTTGAGCTTATCGGTGAAAACTTTTTCACATAAGCATCACAACTCCAAACTTTTAAGAAACGACAGCTTAGGTTTACTGTTAAACCATAGTTCATATGGTGTCGTCTCAACGGATTTAGATGGTGCCCTATTAATCGTGAATGCAGCTGTCTCTAATGCATGACCCCAAAATGATAGTGGTAAACCGATAAGAGACATCATAGATCGCACCATATCAAATAAAGTGCGGTTACGACGTTCGGACACACCATAACATTGTGGTGTTCCAGGTGGCGTGAGCTGTGAAACTATTCCACATTATTTTAATTGAAGATCAAACTCGTAACTCAAATATTTATCTCCATGATCAGATCGCAGAAACTTTATTTTCTTGTTACGATGATTTTCCACTTCACTCTGAAATTCTTTGAACTTTTCAATTATTTCAGACTTATGTTTCATCTAGTAGTTATACCCATATCTGGTCTAATCATCTTGTGAAGTTCTGAAAATAACGATACTTGCCACGTGCATCAACACTCATTGAATCGCATACATCGGTATGTATTATTTCCAATAAGTCAAGAGCTTGTTCCATTGTTCCGAGAACGGAGTTTTAGTCATCTTGCCCAAAGCGGCACGGTTACGCAAGCATCAAATGATTCATAATCAAGTGATTCCAAAGTCCATCGACATGGAGTTTTCTTCATGCGCTTTACACCAATATGACCTAAACGGCAGTGCCACAAATAAGTTGCACTATCATTATTAACTTTGCATCTTTTGGTTTCAATATTATGAATATGTGTATCACTACGATCGAGATCCAATGAATCATTTTCATTGGGTGTGTAACCATATAAGGTTTTATTCATGTAAATGTAACAACAATTTATTCTCTTACTTAAATGAATAACCGTATTGCAATAAACATGATCAAATCATACTTATGCTCAACACCAAATAACACTTATTTAGGTTCCACACTAATCCCGAAAGTATAGGGAGTGTGCGATGATGATCATATCAATCTTGGAACTACTTCCAACACTCATCGTCACTTCCCTTCAACTAGTTTCTGTTCATTACGCAACTCCGTTTCAAGTTACTACTCTTAGCAACCGAACCAGTATCAAATACCGAGGGTTCTTTGCGAACACTAGTAAAATACACATCAATAATCTGTATATCAAATATACCTTTGTTCACTTTGCCATCCTTCTTATCCGCCAAATACTTGGGGTAGTTCCGCTTCTAGTGACCGGTTCCATTGCAGCAAAAGCACTTAGTCTCGGGCTTAGGTCCGGACTTGGGCTTCTTCACTCGAGCAACAACTTGCTTGCCGTTCTTCTTGAAGTTCCCCTTCTTTTCCCTTTGCCCTTTTCTTGAAACTAGTGGTCTTGTCAATCATCAACACTTGACGCTCTTTTCTTGATTTCTACCTTCGTCGATTTTAGCATCACGAAGAGCTTGGGATTTAATTTTGTTATCCCTTGCATATTATAGTTCATCACGAATTTCTACAAACTTTGTGAATGTGACTAGAGAATTACATCAATCACTATCTTATCTGGAAGATTAACTCCCACTTGATTTCAAGCGATTGAAGTACCGGACAATGCGAGAACATGCTCACTAGTTGAGCGATTCTCTTCCATCTTTTAGCTATAGAACTTGTTGGAGATTTCATATCTCTCAACTCGGGTATTTGCTTGAAATATTAACTTCAATTCTGGAACATCTCATATGGTCCATGACGTTCAAAACGTCTTTGAAGTCCCGATTCTAAGCTGTTAAGTATGGTGCACTAAACTATCAAGTAGTCATCATATTGAGCTAGCCAAACGTTCATAACGTCTACGTTTGCTCCTGCAATAGGTCTGTCACCTAGCGGTGCTTTAAGGACATTATTCTTACAGGCAGCAATGAGGATAAACCTCGGATCACGGATCCAATCCATTATCATTGCTACTAACATTTTTCAATACAATTTTCTCTAGGAACACATATAAAAAACATAGGGAAGCAACAACGCGAGCTATTGATCTACAACATAATTTGCAAAATACTACCGGGACTAAGTTCATGATAAATTAAAGTTCAATTAATCATATTACTTAAGAACTCACACTTAGACAGACATCTCTCTAGTCATCTAAGTGATCACGTGATCCAAATCAACTAAACCATACCCGATCATCACGTGAGATGGAGTAGTTTTCAATGGTGAACATCACTATGTTGATCATATCTACTATATGATTCACGCTCGACCTTTCGGTCTCAGTGTCTCGAGGCCATATCTGCATATGCTAGGCTCGTCAAGTTTAACCTGAGTATTCTGCGTGTGCAACTATTTTGCACCCGTTGTATTTGAACGTAGAGCCTATCACACCCGATCATCACGTGGTGTCTCAAAGACGAAGAACTTTCATAGCGGTGCATACTAGGGAGAACACTTCTTGATAATTTTAGTGAGAGATCATCTTATAATGCTACCGTCAATCAAAGCAAAATAAGATGCATAAAGGATAAACATCACATGCAATCAATATAAGTGATATGATATGGCCATCATCATCTCGTGCTTGTGATCTCCATCTCCGAAGCACCACCGTGATCACCCTCGTCACCGGCGCGACACCTTGATCTCCATCGTAGCATCGTTGTCGTTTACGCCATCTATTGCTTCTATGACTATCGCTACCGCTTAGAGATAAAGTAAAGCAATTACGAGCGTTGCATTTCATACAATAAAGCGACAACCATATGGCTCCGACCAGTTGCCGATAACTTCGGTTACAAAACATGATCATCTCATACAATAAAATATAGCATCACGTCTTGACCATATCACATCACAACATGCCCTGCAAAAACAAGTTAGACGTCCTCTACTTTGTTGTTGCAAATTTTACGTGGCTGCTACGGGCTTAAGCAAGAACCAATCTCACCTACGCATCAAGACCACAACGATACTTCGTCAAATAGACTCCGTTTTAACCTTCTCAAGGACCGGGCGTAGCCCCACTCGGTTCAACTAAATTGAGAGAGACAGACACCCACCAGCCACCTTTAAGCACGAGTGCTCGTAGCAGTGAAACCGGGTCTCGCGTAAGCGTCTGGCGTAATGTCGGTCCGGGCCGCTTCATCTCACAATACCGCTGAACCAAAGTATGACATGCTTTGGTAGGCGGTATGACTTGTATCGCCCACAACTCACTTGTGTTCTACTCGTGCATATGACATCAACGCATAAAACCAGGCTCGGATGCCCTTTGTTGGGGAACGCAGTAATTTCAAAAATTTCCTACGCACACAGGACCATGGTGATGGCATAGCAACGAGAGGGGAGAGTATTGTCTACGTACCCTCGTAGACCAAAGCGGAAGCGATCTGGCGTAGAGGAAGTAGTCGTGCGTTCTCCTCGCGATCCAGCCGATCCCAAGCGCCGTTACTCCGGCGCCTCGAGTCGATCTGGCGTAGAGGAAGTAGTCGACGTTCTCCTCGCGATCCGGCCCGATCCAGCGCCCGTTACTCCGGCGCCTCGAGTTCTTAGCACACGTTCAGCTCGATGGCGCTCCTCGGGCTCCGATCCAGCAAAGCTCCGGGAGAGGGAGTTACATCGACGACGGCGTGGTGACGATCTTGATGTTCTACCGACGCAGGGCTTCGCCTAAGCACTGCTATGATATGACCGAGGTGGAATATGGTGGAGGGGGGCACCGCACACGGCTAAGGAACGATCTCAAGGATCAACTTGTGTGTCCATGGGGTGCCCCCTGCCCCCGTATATAAAGGAGGGAGGGAGGAGGAGGCCGGCCCTAGGAGGGGCGCGCCATGGGGAGTCCTACTCCCACCGGGAGTAGGATTCCCCCTTTCCTAGTCCAACTAGGAAACCTTCCATGTAGTAGGAGTAGGAGAGAAGGAAAGGGAAGGGAAAAGGAGAAGGAAGGAAGGGGGCGCCCCCCTTCCCTAGTCCAATTCGGACCAGACCAAGGGAAGGTGCGGCCACCCTTGAGGCCCTTTTCCTTCTTTCCCGTATGGCCCAATAAGGCCCAATACGTATTCCGTAACTCTCCGGTACTCCGAAAAATACCCGAATCACTCGGAACCTTTCCGATGTCCGAATATAGTCGTCCAATATATCGATCTTTACGTCTTGACCATTTCGAGACTCCTCGTCATGTCCCTGATCTCATCCGGGACTCCGAACTCCTTCTGTACATCAAAACTCATAAACTCATAATATAACTGTCATCGAAACCTTAAGCGTGCGGACCCTACGGGTTCGAGAACTATGTAGACATGACCTAGAACTATTCTCGGTCAATAACCAATAGCGGAACCTGGATGCCCATATTGGCTCCTACATATTCTACGAAGATCTTTATCGGTCAAACCGCATAACAACATACTTTGTTCCCTTTGTCATCGGTATGTTACTTGCCCGAGATTTGATCGTCGGTATCCAATACCTAGTTTAATCTCGTTATCGCAAGTCTCTTTACTCGTTATGTAATGCATCATTCCGTAACTAACTCATTAGCTACATTGCTTGCAAGGCTTATAGTGATGTGCATTACCGAGAGGGCCCAGAGATACCTCTCCGACAATCGGAGTGACAAAACCTAATCTCGAAATACGCCAATCCAACATGTACCTTTGGAGACACCTGTAGTACTCCTTTATAATCACCCGATTACGTTGTGACGTTTGGTAGCACCAAAGTGTTCCTCCGTAAGCAGGAGTTGCATAATCTCATAGTTACCGGACCATGTATAAGTCATGAAGAAAGCAATAGCAACATACTAAACGATCAACTGCTAGGCTAACGGAATGGGTCATGTCAATCAGATCATTCTCCTAATGATGTGATCCCGTTAATCAAATGACAACTCATGTCTATGGTTAGGAAACATAACCATCTTTGATTAACGAGCTAGTCAAGTAGAGGCATACTAGTGACACTGCTTGTCTATGTATTCACACATGTATTATGTTTCCGGTTAATACAATTCTAGCATGAATAATAAACATTTATCATGATATAAGGAAATAAATAATAACTTTATTATTGCCTCTAGGGCATATTTCCTTCATGACGGAGATGCTCTTTAACGAGTTTTGCTTTTGGATCGACTCACAAACGGTGCCCAGCCAATCCCCTGGGTACACCTGGCATGTCAGAAGGTTTCCATGCAAAGATGTCCCAATTCTCACGGAGGAACTGGATGAGCGCTTCTTCCTATTTGCTGTTGAGTGTTGTTGAGATATGAGTCGGAGTAGCATTGGGATCGGTCGGGTGAGTATGAACTGACTTTGTTTCACCGGATGATTGAAATGCAGAATCTGAGGCAGGCTTCTTGGCTCGCAACAAATCACTCGGATCTGCATTCTTCTGGTATTCTTGCATTTCAACTACTGCCATTTGTTCATCAGCAATTTTTGAGCCTTCTGGAGGCACTCTTCTGCTTTCTGCCGATTACCAGTAACTGTGATCACACCTCTGGGACCAGGCATCTTGTCGCGACCGGTTTTTCCGGATATTAAATTCCAGAAAATGGCCCTTGTGCTCACCAGCCCCAGGATAACTTTTAACTGATGAGGCACCAACTTGATACAGAAATTCCAAGCAAAATACAAAATATGTAGTACAAGACCATTCTGGCCTGTGAGTACAACAAATGGTTTCTAGTGGTTGATGGCGGAAGCGGTTTGTGGATCATTAGTGGAACTCCATTTCCCACGGGAATAGCTGACCAGGTTAACTCCTATCTTCGCGAGGCTGCTATCGTTGTTGCTTAGGTTCCGGAACTGTCGGCACGGTCGCTCCTCTCCGTGCAAGGAAATCTGGCCAAGACAATAGCCAGGGACAAGCCAGTGAGTACTTTGAATGTACTCGCAAACATTATGAACACAGGTATAATATAACAATGATATGCTGAAAAATATCTTATGCTCATGACGTCAGTCACAAAAGATAAATAAAACGCTATTGCGTGCAAGCATGTTATTTGTGAATATGCAATAACATGGTAGTATTAAAATGATTATGAAATAAATAACAAACATGCCACAGTGGGGCGTCTTAGCGACACCACATAAAGGGCTTATAAAAGAATTGCCACAGTCGGGCGTCTCAGTGACACCACATAAAGGGCTTATAAATAAACAAAAACAATGCCCCAGTCGGGCGTCTCAGCGCACCACATAAAGGGATTATAAATAAACAAAAACAATGTCATGATCGAGGCGTCGAGCGACACCACATAAAGGGCTTATAAATGAATATCATGAATATCCGAGGAGGTAGAACCGTCCCAGGGATACTCAATGATTCAAATAATATAAAGGGTTAGTCCATAATAATAATCATCCATAATAATAATCATCATCATCATCACAAGTCACAAATCATAAACCAAGTTCTGGTTTAGTAGTGCTCCTCCGGAGACTGACACTAAGACCGACACTTGACCCATCCCAGACTGGAATCCTTAACCGAGGACACGGCTATTTGAATAGGTTTAAATCTCTGCAGAGGGTGTACTTTTTACCCACGAGTAACGGATTCCTTTAGTCCATCGGGACTAATTACATCTCACGGTCTTTTAATAGAAAACACACCGACTTGCACACATCGACAACTTACCCGTGTCTCGAATCACCCATGACACTGTTAAGCAAAACTCTAAGTGGGGAGGCTGCAACCTCGCGTAGCATGGGATCAAATTTATAACGCAGCGCTCTAAGGGGTGGCCTCCCTCTCGGTCTCAACCGGAAACACCCATGCCCCGGACCAGGTGGCATGCCTACCGCTTCAACCGATATCTTCCACCATGGCCTCTACATGCGGTGTGTGCTAGAAAGAGGTTGACAACTTACTGAACCGTACTCTACTTGTTGTAGAGACGAGTGGTAGTACGAAACAAGCATGGGGGTTACTGGAACCAGACTCGATCTAGGGTCGACTCAGGGGTTTTAGTATTCCCTGCCTGATTAGAATAACAAATATATTTCATCCAACAGACAGAGTCACCACTCATCATACTCTTCATGCCATGCCTGACACACTCGTCTCGACGAGGAACTAGGGACAAGCTCTGGTCTACCCAAGACAGCGATTTTCCCATTTTCCTTCCGGCAGGCACGAAAGGCATACGAGGTTGTTCATCATCCCAAGCAAGTCCATTTCCAGCAGCAAGGAAAAATTTAAATAAGCATGCATGCAAATGATCATACCACCACATAAAATAACGAGTTCCATGTAATGAGGTGATGTCATGATCGTGTCAAACAATGCATGCACCATATTGTGCCAGGGTTCAGAATGCTAGCCTTCAATGTGTGGTAAGGCAGGGTGCACTCCAAAACTTTTGAAAGTTTTCTTCTCTCTCTCCAAAGTCCTATTTTAAATAAATTTGAATTAACACACAAATCCAAAACAGCACAAAAGTTAGTTTTGAAAAATTATCAAATAAATCTTAAAATAAACTAGATCAAATTTGAGAGAGGTAGGAAAAAGAATCATTTCATTTGGAGTTATATTTAAAAAGTTATAGCCGGTCAAAGTTTAGTTAAATCTGTTATTTTAAAAAGAAACAGAAAAGAAAACGTTTCAAAAATAAGCATACGTCGAAGACGTACTTTGAGAAAACGCCTTCACTTACTACACGTGGAGGCGGGGCTGGGTCACTGACAGTGGGCCTGCACGCCCTTAGTCGAGTTTGACCGATCGCCCTCCCTCCCCTTTCTCTTGCGGCGAAGTGCGGGACTCCGGCGATCGCCGCCGGCGGACGGCGGGTCCTTGCGGGGAGCTGAGAGCGGGGATGGATCCGCAGATCAAGGGTGGTCCTTCCAGTGGTTGTAGGGTCGTTGGGGGTGGAGGGAATCACCGTTGACGAGCTTCACGGCGACCGGCGGCGTCGGGAGTAAAGTGAGTTTGTGGTTTTTGTGGCTCTCCGTCGCAGCTGGGGGTCTGGGTGGCACCGCAAGAAGGAGTGGAGTCGTCTGGTGGCGTTGGATTGGCCGGGGAGGCTCTGGCTGTGCCGAACGGAGCTGGAGGCGGCGGTGGCGAACTGGCGAGTCGGTGAAGACGGCCTCTTCCCCTCAATTGACGGCAGCGGGGCACTAGGAGGATAGTGAGAGGCTGCTGCGTGCGGGGATGAGCTCGGGGCTCCTTAAATAGACTTGCCAAAGCGGTTCGCTTGGCGGTCGGGATAAGGTTGCCGGCACCGTCTTTTCCAGTAGCTATGGCGACGTGGCAGCGACACGCGCTAGGGGACGAGGCTGCGGATGAGCTGGAGATGCTTAAGGGGGCAGCTGGCGAGCGCTGGTGGCTTGGGCGGTGCCGACACGGCCGGGACCTGCTTGCGGGCGCCGGCGTGCCGCCAAGGCTCGACAAGGCCGTAGGCTGCGAAGCGGCTGGCGCGTTCTTTGTGAGAAGGGAGTGCGTGGCGTGGCGCTTCTGAGCGGGCCAAAACCGAGGCGCGACGTGTCGGCTCGGCGTGGCTCGTCAGTCTGGCAGCTCTGCTCGCGCCTAGAGCACGCATGGAATGTGTTCGATAAAATGCCTGGGCATGTTAGAGGTCTCAGGTGAGGTTGGCAAGCAACAGAACTAGGTTAGTGATAGAGGGAAGATCAAATGACAAGGTGGTTTGATCTGGAGACCAAGTCCACCATGTAGACTTGAAATCATGCCAACCGGCCTTGCACTCGAGGTGTTTGTCAAAATGCCACGGGCACCTAGGCATTTCTTGGAGTGGCCAATTCTTCCAGATTGAAGTCTCTTTGGATGCTCAAGGGGGGGTGAGGTTAGTTAAGTGAAAAGTACAAACTTGCTAGTGCAAGTTTTGCGTAACTCAATTACAGACAGGAGGTGAATGCCATTATTTCATGGACCAAAAATGATCCAAATGGTTGCATGCTCCTGGACTTAGGGGTTTTGCAGGGTTGACTACAAGCAGGAGGAAGAATCAAGGGCCAATGAGCAAGCAAGGATATGGTTGTTGTACAATCCATCATGTTGGACCAGAATGAAGATGAGGCTGATTCACTCAAAATTTTCAAATAACATCCTTGGATTTTTGCATATAGAGGAATAGTATGCTCCTACTGACATCCCATAATTTTGGTGGAGGCTAGAAAGAAGTATTTAAATGAGTTGCAGTGCAAAAATGCCTACTGGACCAGAGAATAAAATTGGGTGTAGAGCTCAAAATAATTCATGAATAAATTATAACTCTGCACAAAAGTGATTTCAAAACATCACCAGACATCTCCAATTTTTGGTTGGAATTTTAGGTGAATTTATAAGAGGGTTGTAGTTCAATTATGGCCATATAATCTTGGAAAACCATTTTTCAAGCAACTAAAGATCAAGCAATTTAATTATGTAATTAGTTCTACTAATAAAAGATAAGTTTTTCTTGAGTGGTTAAACAAGTCCAATATTATAAGTAAAAGATTTTCCATCTTAGGGAACAACTCCAAGATAACCAAGAAAAGAATGGTTTTGAAATCAAGAAAAAACAAGAAAAAGGAAAGTCAAATTTCCTGGCAAGATCTTTGTTAACAAAACAAGGTTAAAATTTTTGGGGTGTGACACATCTTCAACTTAAGGTACACGTAACATGGTCGAGCCATGAAACAAGCATATGCAGGCCTGCCCAGAATAGCATGATAAGCACTTTGCAAATCCACCACTTCAAATGTCAACTTTTCCTTACGGTAATTCTTTGAATCACCGAAAACCACGTCAAGAGTGATCTGGCCGAGTGATTCAGCTTTCTTTCCAGGGATAACACCGTGGAAGCTCGTGTTGCTTTCACTAAGCTTGGACATTGGAATGCCCATCCCCTTCAGGGTTTCAGCGTAAAGAATATTCAGACCACTGCCACCATCCATCAACACTTTGGTCAGTCGAGTGCCTCCAACAACTGGGTCGACTACCAACACTTGCCACCCTAGAGTGGCAACGTGTGCTGGGTGATCGGACTGGTCAAATGTGATTGCAGTTTGCGACCACTTCAAATATGTCGTCGTTGCCGGGGCAACCATGTTTACTTCTCTGTTTATGACTTTCAGTCTACTTTTGCTCTCAATGTCCGCAAAAATCACCAAGGTGGAATTGACATTGGGGAACCCATCATCCTCCTCTTTGTCCTCATCCATACCAGACTCCTTCTCTTTCTCACTGGGTTGTTTCTCTCGGAATTGCTGGATAAGGAGTCAACACTGTCGAGTGGTATGCTTGGGATAAATCAGATTTCCCTCTTTGTCTTTCTTGGTGTGAATGTGACATGGCAAATCCAACACATCATTCCCTGCATGATCTTTCACCTTCTTGGGGGTCTAGGGCCCCTTAGGTTTTCCCTTAAATTTTCCTTGGATCACGGATGCAGTTTCACCAGGTCCTGCAGGCTCGGCTTTGCGTTCCTACTTCCGATTGGAATTACCTCCTCCGGTGTCCTGGCCGACAGGTTTGCTCTTGCCGCTACGGATTCGGTCTTCTTCTTCGCCATTCTCGTACCGAGTGGCTATTTCCATCATTCGGGTCAGGGTCATGTCTCCTGTCCGACCGAATTTCAGGTTAAGCTCACAATATCGAACGCCCTCCTTGAAGGCGCAACTGCTTGATGCTGAGACACATTATCCACTGTGTGATGCAAAGTGGTCCACCTCTGGATGTAATCCCTCAAAGTTTCATTCGGTTTTTGCACACAATGTTGTAATTCTGCCAACCCTACAGGTCGCTTGCATGTACCTTCAAATGTTCTGCAAACACTTTGGCTAACTCTTCCCAGCTAAATATACTGCCTGGAGTCAACTAATTCAACCACGCTCTGGCCGAACCCTCCAACATCAAAGGAAGATGCTTCAACGCCATCTCATCATTACCACCATCGATCTGCACAACCACTCGGTAGTCCTCTAGCCAAGTGTCAGGCTTCGACTCACCGGTGAACTTACTAACTCCAGTAGCCAACCTGAAGTTGGGAGGAATCTCAGCTGCTCTGATGGCTCTGCTGAAACATTCTGGACCGGAAACATGAACTCTACCGCCAGTCGGACGATCTCTGTCAAGTCCTTCTCTGTCTGCTCTATTCCTATCGACCAGACCTTGAACGAGGATCGACCTCGCATCAAAACCTGGCTCTCTTGGGTCGACTAGTAACCTCCGCTC
Source organism: Aegilops bicornis (assembly GCA_021605145.1). Classification (NCBI taxonomy): domain Eukaryota; kingdom Viridiplantae; phylum Streptophyta; class Magnoliopsida; order Poales; family Poaceae; genus Aegilops; species Aegilops bicornis. The sequence continues at coordinate 509,427,309 of CM038672.1, forward strand.
ACCGCTGTGTGGGCGCCTGTCATCATATTGCCAGGGCACATATGATCTACTCCTCGAAGGAGGTGTAGGCACTTGACGGCGGTCATCCCGGCCGAGTCGGTGATCATACTGCTCGTGGTTCCGACCCACGCACTGCTCCTGGCGATGCCCAAGTCCCTCACGCCGCAGGGGCGATCTTGGGTTGTGAGCCGACTGAACTGTGTCAGCTATCACAGATCTGCTGTGTATCCTGTTACGCGACTGAGATACTGTTGTGTTATGTTCTCCTGCTGCCTGAAGCAACGCTTTGATTTGCATCAAACCTCTTCTAGCCTCCGACTGGGACGACTGAATAGACTCTGCTATAGGGGTTGCAGCTGTAAGATTCCGAATCGGAGTGTGGTATACCTGTGGTTCAAGCGGGAACAATTGTCGCTGCCGTCGACTGGACTCAGGGATCTGCCGCCGAGCACGTTCATCGACTGCATGCTGAAGGTTCTCCAGTCGAGTGCGCTCAGCCAATGTGGCCAAGCGCGTGGCCTCCAAGGCCCGAGCCTCGGATGTTTCTCTAACGATTGGAGTGTGGAGCGCTTCCACGTTGCGGCGGTGAAGTTCCTCCCTCTGCTGTGAAGTGAGGGCTTCGGGGTGATATTCCTCGTGGACACGCGATGGATCACGCCGCCATTGCTGCCGTCGCCGTGACGGAAACCTAGCGGGTTGTGCGGCGCGTCGACCACCAAGACTTCTGCCACAGGATCGCTGCTGTCGCACTCGGAAATGGTCTCGACAGAGCCAGTCGACAGGTCGAACATGTCATTGAGAGATTCATCAGGCTCGATTGCCATGACTTGAGGGGTGGTTGATTGACGTGCCACCGCATGCTTCACCCACCGCTGAAGCCGCGATCGACCGGATCGCTTGCGCCGGTGAATAGCGGGGAGCGAAGACATCACAGGAGCCAACCGATACTGGGTCGACGGCTGCCGCAGAAGGACGCCGTGAACGCATGCGCGAAAGTGCGTCGCCCCGCAGACGGGGAGCGTCTCGACCTCGAGGGGGCCCTCTTGGAGTCAGGCGGAGTCATCGACGACGAAAATGAGCGCGCCGAGACGGATTTCACGGCCCTCAGCCAATCCACTGCCGAAAACCATGATGATGGGAATCAAAAAAATCGCAACTTCACCGGAAAGTCGCTAAGACACCAGCCCCACGGTGGGCGCCAACTGTCGTGGGAGTAAACCTGACAATAGAATAGGGGGTATCTATGGAGAGGCAAGATCCTAGCTACGGTGAGGTTGTGCACGCAAGATGTACGAGTTCGGGCCCTTCGCGGAGGAAGTAACAACCCTACATCTCGGTGCCCGGAGGCTTGGTCGATTGGATTATGCGTGAAGTTACAAGGGGTGCGCGCCCTTGTCCCAGAGGAGGAGGGTGGCTTATATAGAGTGCGCCAAGACCCCAGCCATCCCCCGTTACATAGGTTCAATGTACATAAAGAGGGGACGTTACTGGTAACGTCAGCATTAAAGTCATATAAATGTTCATCAACACTACGGAGTGAATGCCCGACCGTTGCTATCCAAAGTGACGTTAGATCCTCTGTACTCCGAGTGATTTCTGATATGGTCGAATGATTGTATCCGGGTCGACTGTCACTGAGTTATCCGAGTGGAACCCATGGTCGAGTGGGTTGCCTCTTGAGGTGATTTCAGTTGATAGAAGTTGTTGTCCTTTGAATGTCTTTGACTGTAGGGCAGTGTCCTTGGGAAGGGTGTCTAGATCAGGTCTATTACCCTACCCTAGGTACATGTTATCGTCACCACCTGCATTGGTGACCTACAGCCAATGCCAGCAACAAATCCGTTCTAAAAAGCACTACTTTGCAGTATGACAAAAAAGGGAGGAGCACGATCACGTACTGTATTGCGCGGCGACTCGCTCGCCGACCCCTGCAGCGATGGAGTCGAGGGCCCTCCAGGCCCCTAGATTCGTCATCCCCTTCAACCGTTCTTCCTCGCACGGTCGCTATGCTAATAAAAACCACGGGAGGGCCTAAATGCAAAATCTCCAACCGCTCGGGTCCGTCTGCCTACATGGCTGTCCGCATTTTTTCACTCGCCTCAGCTGATTTAGGATTAATCCGAGTCAACCGCCCGAGTACAGTGTGCAAAGTTTGCGTTTTGCAAGTAGGAGGACTTAAGAGCATCTCCAGCTGCGCCCCCAGGAAGGCCTCCCCACACGTTTTTTTTGCGCCGGCGCCGAAAAAACGGCCCAGTCGAGCCCTCAGGAGTCCGATTTTCGCCGCCCTGGGCCGAAATCAGCGCCGGTGGACCCAGGCCGAACCCGGCGCGCAGGGGGCGCCCAGGGGCACCGACGCGAGCGGTTTTGGCGTGAAAAGCCACGGCCCAGCCGCATCAGCGACACCGCGTGTCAGGACCCCGATTCCAAGTCACATCGATCCAGCCGGTAACAACTCATATCACTTTGTGGCCTCACACACAGTATTCCCACGGGTGTCGCCTTACCATGGCCCGGGACCGTTTGCGCCTTTTGGCTCACGTATATGACAGTGTCGCTAGCATCCATATGACAGAGAACCCGGGCCGACATGACTAGTCGTGAACCCAAAGTGGCACTATGTCACAGCCCCAGATCAGCCCTTACTTGACTTTGCCTGCTCATCATGTCATCATGTTTAAATTCCTAAGAAACTTGAAATGGGGATGTTGAAACCCTAGCACCAAATGAATTCAACTAGGGTTTACTAAAAACATTTCAATGAACCCAGAATGCCCTTCACAAAAGTTCATCATTTTTGAATTGGTCTAGAACCTCTCCCAAAAATGGTGCACATTTTCCTAGGCCATTCTGGATTTTTGAATTAAATCATTACTTATTTTTATTTGGGCATTTAAATACTATAAAATATTTTAAATTCTCAAATAATCCCAAACTGAAATATTCTTTGTAGGATATATTTCCAACGGTGGTCATGAGCGATTGCAAGATTTTTAGAAATGCTCCGCATTTTAATAAAGCCAAACACAGCTTGCAGAAAATAGAAAGCAGAAAGAAAATGCAATTAGGAAAGGACTAACTCAAGCGCTCACCGAGGCCCACTTACACTGGTGGCCCAGCAGAATCGGCCCAGCCCACCAGGCGCCTTGGTCTTCTTCCACCTCTGCCCGATGGCGGGCGTGTCGACACAGCGTGATCGCCGTGACCTCCTCCTGCCTGCCTCCACACGCCCTCGAGGCCCTTCCAGCGCCACCAGGCTGGCCACGCACCCCCAGGCCTCTCACTCTCTCCCGAGCTCCCTCCTCCTCTGGCTCTCTGCTTGCGCAACCACCGGCGTTGTCGTGCGCCCGGCGTCTTGCAACCCATGACCACCGCCTCCCCCTCGCCTCTCCTACATGCCCAGAAGCTCTGCCACCCTCGCCTACGCCTCTCTGCCGAGCCACGCAGCACCAGACGCCTCCGAACACCGTCACCGTGGTCGTCTTCTACCTTGGGCAGCCGAGATCGCCGGCGACCGCACCTCGTCTCCAGCCCGTCCCCGAGCCCGCTGAGACCGCCGTACGACTCCCTGTGAGCTCCTGCTCCTTTCCCCTTGCTCTCCCCCTCCGTTTCCGTCCTCTAGCTTGCCTCCCCACCGCAACCGAAGCTCGCCGCCGCCGTGGCTCCTCACCGCCGTGGCCACAGCCACCGCACCTAGTGCCCAAGCACACCACCGTGCTCAGCACGTTCTCACGAGCCTGTAGCCACCCGCAGCGCCTCCTCCCGAGCTCTGTAGCGCCACCCCGAGAATGCTCGAGCTGCTGCCACCGCTAAACCTCATCGTCGGCCACTTTTCCGGCCACCCCAGCTCACCCCGCTTGCACCGTTGGATGCGCGGGATCACCAGCAGCTCGTAGATGCTCTCCGTCATCGATTTGGGCGCCGGAGGAAGCGAACCGAGCCCATCCGCACTGTTGTCGCCGGCGTCGAGCCGCCGTGAGTTGATTCTTGACCCCGTTTGACCAAGGGTGGGCCGGTTTGACCCCACAGGTCAATGGCGGTGGGGCCCGGCCTGATAATTAATTAGGATTAGTACTAATTGATTTTAGTTAATCTAATTACACCGACACACAGGGGCCCACAAGTCGGTTTGACCTAGACCGGCGCCCGTTGACCGGCTGACATCACAAAGTGGCGTCATCTTTGATGCAATAACTCTTTTACGGATTTATTCTTTTGCGGAAATTCCGGAAAATAGTGCTAACTTCTAAAATTCATAGAAAATCAATCATAGCTCCAAATCAAATAATTTATATATGAAAAATGATCAGAAAAATCCAATCTATCCATCTGTATCATTTTCATGCATGTTTTAGAAAGTTAACCTCACTGTCTAGGATGAAACATGATTAGGAAAAATTTGATAATAGATTTGGAGTTGGAATTTGATCTAGTTTTGAATTCCACTTCAATCAATATGACCTTCTGTTGCATTAGCTCAGATCACAGCATATTGCCATGTCATGATCATGCATCATATTGTGCATTGCATTGATTGTGTTTTCTTTCTTTGTTGCGGTGTTTGTCCCCTCTCGATGAGCGGCGACGTCAAGCGATGAGTTCGATGACACCGATGAAGAAGTATATTATCTTGGAAGTGCCTGGCAAGCAAAACCCCCTTTTCATTCCGATACAATCCCACTCTCTCGCTTCTGCTCTCTTTTACTGCATTAGGACAACAACGAATCATCTGTTACTTGCTGCGGTAGTTTAACCCCTTTATCCTCTGCATGACTGTCATTCCACGGTAAATAGATGAAACCCACTAGCATGAGTAGGAGTTGTTTGAGCCTGTTGTGCCTACTCATTCATGCTTGTTTGTCATGCACACTCTTTGCTTAGAGTTGAGTCAGTCCGATTCACGAGGATGAATCGGAGTTGTGTGAACATGTCCTACTATGTGTGAGCTAAGTGTGTGAACACGATTTGGTAAAGGTAGCGGTGAGAGGCCATGTAGGAGTACATGGTGGGTTGTCTCATTGAAGCCGTCCTTAGGAACCGAGTTACGTGTTTGTGATCCATGATTCAGCTACTACCATGCATTGGGCCTGAAATATGGCCCCGCCGACTTCTTAATCACCCTTGTCCTCTGTCCGGGAGTTGCAAGTAGTTTACAGTGTTTGTAGTATCTTTGGGGGCCACCTTGGCCGACCTTAGGGGTGGGCTGTGTTGCGGTAGGCACGTGTACAGTGTACCGATTCGCCCGTTTGGTGTCTCGGGAACCCTGCACACATCGTTCGGGGCCGTATGTGGAAACCTCGGCCGGACTCCCTGCGGATGGAACCTGAATAGGCGATAAACCTGGACTAGAGACTTGAGTGTTTAGGTAGGTCGTGGTCTACACCCACGTCGGCTTTTCGCTTGAAGTCTGCCAGAAACGCAGTCGTGTCTGCGGCAGCTAAGTGGTGGAAACATGTATGAAGAAGTACACCACTGCAGGGTTAACATCATCTATTCGAATAGCCGTGTCAGCGGTAAAGGACTTCTGGGTTGCCTATAACAGTTCATAGACAAGTGAAAGTGGATACTCTAAAATGCGCAAGATAAGCGTGAGTGCTATGGATGGCGTTCTCGTAGGGAGACGGGAGCGGATCCATAGTGGTGTCTTGATATGGGGAATATGTGGACTGCGTGCGCCACCTCAAAAGAGTTACTTGCGATGCGTAGTTTAGGATAGCCACCGAGTCAAAGCTGGCTTCTTTGTTAAACTCCACCACCCCTTTGTTGATAATGATGCATATGTAGTTAGTTACGATGTAAGTCTTCTTTGAGTACAATTGTACTCACGTTTGCCTATTTTATGTTTTGCGGAGAGACTTGATCTTGCTAGTAGTTCCACGTGGACTTTGCGTTTAGCTTGTTACCTCAACTACGATCTTGTGCTCTCGGCGGGATCTGGTAGATAGTCGGGCTTCTCGGCCTTTTTCATTTATAGTTATGCGTACTCGGACATGTTAAGCTTCCGCTTGTGCTTTGACTTGTATGCTCACGAATGTTGGGTCATGAGACCCATGTTTGTAATATCTCGCTCCTCGGGCCTAATGAATAAATATTTGAGTCGTAGAGTTATGTTGTGATTCCATGTTGTATTTACACATATTGAGCATATTGTGTGTATGTTTGAAATGCTTGGTATGTGTGGGATCCGACAATCTAGTTGTTTATCCTTGGCAGCCTCTCATATGGGGAAATGTAGTCTAGTGCTTCCTGAGCGATAGTAGTCCGCTACCGCTTTCGGTTCACCGGAGTCTGCTAGCCAGCACTACTTGCTCTGGACATTTATTTGACCGGCATGTGTTTCACTTCGTTCTGTATACATCGCCTTGGAAATGTCACGCAGCGGTGACATCCGAGTCTGCCTAGCTGCTACATGACCCGGGTTCCCGGAGTCCTGTTAGCCAGTCTTTCTGACCGGATTCACATCTTTGTGACCGACATGCTCGATGTGATTCATATATGCCTATCCCCATGGGTTAGTGCCGCTTTGGGTTCACGACTAGCCATGTCGGCCGGGTTCTCTGTCATATGGATGCTAGCGACACTATCATATACGTGAGCCGAAAGGCATAAGCGGTCCCGGGCCATGGTAAGGCGACACTGTGGGAATACCGTGCGTGAGGCCGCAAAGTGATATGAGGTGTTACAGAGCTAGATCGGTGTGACTTAGAATCGGGTCTGACGACTTTGGTATCGAGCTTTGTTGCTGTAGGATTACCAAGCCAAACTGGTGAAGTTGTGTCTAGAAATGCTTTAGTTATGTAAGGGAATTGATTGTGGAAGGGAACGTAAGGCTCTTTTACTCCTTATACCTCATGGCCTTACGATCTGAGTCATCCTCTTCTCTTCTCTGAGGGATTAAGAACTAGGCCTTCTCATCTATCTATCGAGGATGACGTGTTACTAATCCATAGACTTTTAAGATTGTTGGTTTTAAGCCCCAGTTCAGTTTCTACTACTTCAGTATGTTAACTGTTGATCTCGAAACCTTGTTATTGTGCTTCTGAGTGGCTATGCCACCATTTTTGTAGTATGTCTCCAATATTTTTGAGCAATTACAGCCGTTATGATGTCCGAGTCATCCCAGATTTCTAAATAGTATGATGCATTTGCAAATCCCTTCTCTCCATTTCTAATGTTCATCTGGGCCAGATTAATCACACAAATTAGTGTGTTGAGGTACTCCGCTGCCTCGGCATATATGTTGGAGCTATTATTATGAACCTAGGTGTTTTAGGGAGTCACCTAGTAACCTAGCCATGTTTTGTGTTCCCAGTGTGATGATTCTGGCCATCATTCTCGAAAGCATCCCATGATGCAATTTAGTTAGTAGGTATTCTATTCCTGGGTTCTTGAACCCGAGATTCACCCTACTTACCTCCTATTGATAGTGTTTGCTAGTTCCTTTAGGATATTAGTAACTTTGCGATAGTCCTCGAGGTCCGTGGTATTTCCTTCTTCCAAATTCTATGAACCGCTTATGGCAGAAGTTCCTCGCTGAACCGAAGGATCACAATCAGAGTACTCTTGAGGAGTTCTTCATTCATAATTGTGAATCTGCCAGTTCTACCTTCTCCGCATGGGTTATCCGGAAGAAATGTTGAGCTTTGTTCGACATACTACTCTATGCATCCACAACTCAGAAAATCATATGTTCCTTTGAGTTGCTCTTTTTAGTTGTTTCCTGACCCCCGTCTATCAATTGATAGTCAGGAGTAGTCGTGCATTCGTCATCAATGCCTATTATTCTTGTGGTCGGTCAAGCCATTCTATTCTGGAATGACTAGGAGAAACAAACTCCAGTACCTCATCCATATCCAGGATTGGGTCAAAGTAGTTGTAATCCGCAGATCAAATGCAATCAAGCTTTTGATTCTGTTCTATCCTGAAGTATTACCCACTTTATGTCAGGAACGTCATGAGAATTGCACCTTTCCTTATGAATTCTTGATGTAGTGATACTTCTTGCTATCATTATCCTTTCCTCGGTTCCGTTTTGTTGTAACCGGAATGCCGACAAGTGAACTGTGATGTGTGAAATCGATACTCCTAGCAACCTCATTGCTTGGTAGTTAATGGACAATATTCTCAATCTTAGCGTGTTGGTTATTAAATCATCATCCTAAGATCGATCGTGCTACCTAGTCCTTATTTCTGGTGCACTCTTCGATCAATGAGTTAGGATTGTGTCAATTCCTCACTCTTTTGATCATATCATCTTGCCCTGAAAAGCAGGATTGTTCTCGAGCTTAGTAATATATCGGTGGTTCGTGATATTCCGATTATCTTCTCGGAAGTATCACCAGGTTGTCACCTGACCGCTATGTTGAGTTCGTGATCAAGTTGGTTTTCCTATAAACCAGCCATTCTCCAAGAATCTGTGTTGGATACCCCTGAGCTAGTTGGTTAAGCTAAACATCAACTTGGAGAGTTGGAAGATAAAAGCTTGTCTGACTTAGCTCATTTTAAGGGATATCCTTTTTGAGTGTGTGTTGAAGAAAGATGATATCTTCATCGATCGGTCCTCGTGATCAGTTGTTGGATCTGTTGTCTTGCCAAAATTTTGACTTGAGTATGGGCTATCGTCAAGTCAAGTCAGAACCAATGATATTCATAATGTTGTCTTACTCGTGGTTGATCCCTCGAGCATACACCATTATATCTTTTGGCCTGACCAATGCTATCACCGTGTTCACATGATGGTGGAAGTCCAGTGATATGGAAATCCCGATGAGTTGTTGTTGAGCCCATCAGCAGCATTTTGTCTCCCCCATGATTCATGTTGAACATCAACCTAGTGTTGGAAATTTTGTAAGCAATGCCTTCGTGTTCCGTTCATGAAGCCTATGCTTGGATGGAAGAAGTGACTTCCTCGAATTCGTGTGCATCTGGTGTAAGTTGCCGCCATGAATTCGAGAAAGATTGTTTTTGCCTCCTCTGTAATCATCCCAATTCAGTCATGCATATGTGCGAAGTATTACGTGGTGCAGAGACTTGCAACCTTCATTCTATATGTATTCCTAGCACACCAAGCCACCGATTGACTTGTTCAAGGAAAAGAAGTCTATGCTTGGGATCTAATCCATGGACTTGCGTAAAGACTTGATATCCTCGATGATGGTTCCCACACGAACTTCGGTAGTGTTTTATGATAAGACTACTATGTGGTCATTCTTGTCTTGGACAACATGCTCACATGTATGTAGCAGAACCAGCTCATGTTTTGGAGCTTGCTATCATAGTTCATATACCGAGAATCTCGCAACGTTATCTCATCGATTTGTGTTGCAACTTTTCTTTCAGACATGTGAGTCTGAAGTATCATGTTTCTAACCAGATCTGAATCTCAGGCAGATATGATGGTTGGAACATTCCCAACATTTGCATTTTGTTCCCAGCTTGCACCCATCGTGCCAATTTTCCATGGGCTGCCCTTCTCAGTAGTTGTTGTCCAGGATCATCTTCAAAAGTGGTCCTACCATGGGTCCCATCCATTTCCGATGATAAGCAAAAGTCATCCATTGCGTTGTCTTCAACAAGGTAGTCCACATCATCCATTCTAGTCCGAGTATGCCATTTCTTCGAGTTATTTCAATCAATCAATTGTAAATTGCCTTAAGCTGGTATGAAGAGTTCCAATGATCTATGGATCAAAAGTAATCCTTTTTGCCACTTAAGGGAATAGTCCAACGAGTCACCTTTTCTCGAGGTGCCCCGTTACGGGATCATGGCAAATATTTCCTCGCCACCTTGGCACCGTCCACCATCTTTCTAAGCGTGGAATTGTTGCCCACCAATCAACCCCGTCGTTTGTTCTTCCATCCCTCTCGATGTGTTTTGTGTCTCAACTCGAGATTTTTAAAAATATCATTACACGAGTTGATCTTGTGTGCTCGATATTAGAGGAGATAGTTTGCTATAGAGTATTCTTTTTTGTAAGCCATCGTGTTGGATGAAGATCTCGAAAGCAAGGACGTCAAGTTCAATTGGAGCAATGAACCAACATCTTCGGGAAGGGCAATTGGATCGACAAGTTCGTGTTAGCTAGTCTCCCCTCTGTCTTCTTACCTCACGTCTTGAATCTCGGGACGAGATTCTTGTTTAGTGGGGGTGAGCTGTCACAACCCCAGATTAGCCCTTGCTTGACTTTGCCTGCTCATCATGTCATCAGTTTAAATTCCTAAGAAACTTGAAATGGGGATGTTGAAACCCTAGAACCAAATGAATTCAACTAGGGTTTACTAAAAACATTTCAATGAACCCAGAATGCCCTTCACAAAAGTTCATCATTTTTGAATTGGTCTAGAACCTCTCCCAAAAATGGTGCACATTTTCCTAGGCCATTCTGGATTTTTGAATTAAATCATTACTTATTTTTATTTGGGCATTTAAATACTATAAAATATTTTAAATGCTCAAATAATCCCAAACTGAAATGTTACTGTAGGATATATTTCCAACAGTGGTCATGAGCAGTTGCAAGATTTTTAGAAATGCTCTGGCATTTTTAATAAAGCCAAACACAGTTGCAGAAAATAGAAAACAGAAAGAAAATGCAATTAGGAAAGGACTAACCTGGTGCTCACCTGGGGCCCACTTACCTGGTGGCCCAGCAGAATCGGCCCAGCCCACTGTGGGCGCCTTGGTCTTCTTCCACCTCTGCCAGAGGGCGAGGCGTGTCATTACACGATCGCCGTGGCCTCCTCCCTGCCTGCCTCACGCCCTCGAGGCCCTTCCAGCGCCACGAAGACGGCCACGCACCCCCCCTCAGGCCTCTCACTCTCTCCTCGAGCTCCCCTCCTCCTCTGGCTCTCTCGCACGCAACCACCGAGCGCTGTCGTCGCCGCCGACGTGCGCAACCGCGGCCACCGCCTCCCCCTCGCCTGTCCTACATACCCAGAAGCTCTGACACCCTCGCCTCGCCTCTCTGCCCGAGCCACGCGGCACCCAGGCGCCTCGAGCCGCCGTCACCGTGGTCGTCTTCTACCTCGGGCAGCCGAGATCGCCGGCGACCGCACCTCGTCTCCCGGCCCGTCCCGAGCTCTTTGAGACCGCCGTCTGACTCCTTTGAGCTCCTGCTCCTTTCCCTTGCTCTCCCCTCCGTCTCCGTCCTCCGACTTGCCTCCCCACCGCAAGCTACGCGCCGCCGTGGCTCCTCACCGCCCGTACCACGGCCACCGACAGTGCCCAAGCACACCACCGTGCTCAGCGCGTTCTCACGAGCCCGTAGCCACCCGCGCCTCTTCCCGAGCTCTGTAGCGCCACCCCGAGAATGCCCAAGCTGCTGCCGCCGCTAAACCTCGTCGCCGGCCACTTTTCCGGCCACCCCAGCTCACCCCGCTTGCACCGGTGGATGCGCGGGATCACCAGCAGCTCGTAGATGCTCTCCGTCGTCGATTTGGGCGCCGGAGGAAAGAACCCGAGCCCATCCGCCGCACCTGCTGTCGCCGGCGTCGAGCCACCGGCGAGTTGACCCCACTGACCCCGTTTGACCAAGGGTGGGCCCAGTTTGACCCCCCTGGGTCAATGACAGGTGGGGCCTGGCCCTGCTAATTAATTAGGATTAGTACTAATTGATTATAGTTAATCTAATTACACTGACACGCAGGGCCCATAGGTCAGTTTGACCAAGACCGCGCCCATTGACCGCTGACATCACAGTGACGTCATGCTGACGCAATAACTCTTTTCTGGATTTATTCTTTTACAGGAAATTCCAGAAAATAGTGCTAACTTCTAAAATTCATAGAAAATCAATCGTAGCTCCAAATCAAATAATTTATATATGAAAAATGATCAGAAAAATCCAATCTATCCATCTGTATCATTTTCATGCATGTTTGAGAAAGTTAACCTCACTGTCTAGGATGAAACATGATTAGGACAAATTTGATAATAGATTTGGAGTTGGAATTTGATCTAGTTTTGAATTCCACTTCAATCAATATGACCTTCTGTTGCATTAGCTCAAATCACAGCATATTGCCATGTCATGATCATGCATCATATTGTGCATTGCATTGATTGTGTTTTCTTTCTCTGTTGCCGGTGTTTGTCCCCTCTCAGTAGACGACATACCGACGATGAGTTCGATGACACCGATGAAGAAGTATATTATCTTCGGAAGTGCCAGGCAAGCAAAACCCCCTTGTTCATTCTGATACAATTCCACTCTCTCGCTCCTACTCTCTTTTACTGCATTAGGACAACAACGAATCATCTGTTACTTGCTATGGTAGCTGAACCCCTTTATCCTCTGCATGACCTGTCATTCCACAGTAAATAGATGAAACCCACTAGCATGAGTAGGAGTTGTTTGAGCCCTGTTGTGCCTACTCATTCATGCTTGTTTGTCATGCCTGCTACTGCTTAGAGTTGAGTCAGGTCTGATTCATCGGGGATGAATCGGAGTTGTGTGAACATGTCCTACTATGTGTGAGCTAAGTGTGTGAACACGATTTGGTAAAAGGTAGCGGTGAGAGGCCATGTAGGAGTACATGGTGGGTTGTCTCATTGAAGCCGTCCTCGAGGCTGAGTTACGTGTTTGTGATCCATGATTCAGCTAATACCATGCATTGGGCCCTGAAATATGACCCCGCTCGACTTCTTAATCACCCTTGTCCTCTGTCCAGGAGTTGCAAGTAGTTTCTGGTGTTTGTAGTATGCTTGGGGCCGCCTTGTGTGACCTTAGGGGTTGGCTGTGTTGCGGTAGGCACGTGTAACACGGTGTACCAATTCGCCTGTTTAGTGTCTGGGAACCTGCACACATCGTCGGGGCCGTATGTGGAAACCTCGGCGGACTCCCTCATGGATGGAACCTGAATAGGCGATAAACCTAGACTAGAGACTTGAGTGTTTAGGTAGGTCGTGGTCTACACCCGTCGGCTTTCACTTGAAGTCTGCCGAGCACATGTCGTGTCTTGACGCTAAGTGGTGGAAACATGTATGAAGAAGTACACCCTGCAGGTTAACATTATCTATTCGAATAGTCGTGTCAGCGGTAAAGGACTTACGAGTTGCCTATAACAGTTCATAGACAAGTGAAAGTGGATACTCTAAAATGCACAAGATAAGCGTGAGTGCTATGGATGGCGTTCTCGTGAGGGAGGCGGGGCGGATCCATAGTGGTGTATTGATATGGTGAATATGTGGACTCGTGTGCCACCTCAAAAGAGTTACTTGCGTTAATGTAGTTTAGGATAGCCACCGAGTCAAAGCTGGCTTGCTTTGTTAAACTCCACCACCCCTTTGTTGATAATGATGCATATGTAGTTAGTTACGATGTAAGTCTTCTTTGAGTACAATTGTACTCACGTTTGCCTATTTTATGTTTTTGCAGAGAGACTTGATCTCGCTAGTAGTTCAGCGTGGAATTGACGTTTAGCTTGTTACCTCAGCTACGATCTTGTGCCCTCGGCGAGATCTCGTAGATAGTCGGGCTTCTCGGCCTTTTTCATTTATAGTTATGCGTACTTTCGGACATGTTAAGCTTCCGCTTGTGCTTTGACTTGTATGCTCTCAATGTTGGGTCATGAGACCCATGTTTGTAATATCTCGCTCCTCGGAGCCTAATGAATAAATATTTGAGTCGTAGAGTTATGTTGTGATGCCATGTTGTATTTACACATATTGAGCATATTGTGTGTATGTTTGAAATGCTTGGTATGTGTGGGATCCGACAATCTAGTTGTTTATCCTTGGCAGCCTCTCATATGGGGAAATGTAGTCTAGTGCTTCCTGAGCGATAGTAGTCCGCTATAGCCCGGTTCACCGGAGTCCTGCTAGCCCAACACTACTGCTCTGGACACTTGACTGGCCGGCATGTGTTTCACTTTGTTCTGTATACGTCGCCTTGGGGAAAATGTCACGCAGTGACATCCGAGTCCTGCCTAGCCTGCTACACCGGGTTCCCGGAGTCCTGTTAGCCAGTGCTACAGCCAGATTCACACGCTGGCAATCGACATGCTCGATGTGATTCATGTATGCCTATCCCCATGGGTTAGTGCCGCTTTGGGTTCACGACTAGCCATGTCGGCCCGGTTCTCTGTCATATGGATGCTCGCGACACTATCATATACGTGAGCCGAAAGGCATAAACGGTCCTGTGCCTTGGTAAGGCGACACCCGTGGGAATACCGTGCGTGAGGCCGCAAAGTGATATGAGGTGTTACAGGCTAGATCGGTGTGACTTAGAATCGGGGTCCTGACACACTAACCCATGGGGACAGGCATACATGAATCAACATCAAGCATGTCGGTCAGCAGCGTGCGAATCTGGGCTGTAGCACTGGGCTAACAGGACTCCAGGAACCCGGGCTGTAGCAGGCTAGGCAAGACTCCGGATGTCACCGCGTGACATTTCCCCGAAGAACGGAACCACGAGGCGAAGTGAGTCACATGCCGGCCAGTCAAGTGTTCCGGAGCAGCAGTGCTGGGCTAGCAGGACTCCGGTGAACCGAGCTGTAGCGGACTAATATGGCTCATGGAAGCGCAAGACTACATTTCCCCATAAGAGAGGCTACCAAGGATAAACAACTAGGTTGTCGGATCCCACACATACCAAGCATTTCAATCATACACACAATATGCTCGATATGTGTAAATACAACATGGCATCACAACATAACTCTACGATTCAAGTATTTATTCATTAGGCTCCGAGGAGCGAGATATTACAAACATGGGTCTCTCGACCCAACATTCAGAGCATACAAGTCAAACACATGCGGAAGCTTAACATGTCTGAGTACAGACAACTATAAATGAAAAAGGCTGAGAAGCCTGACTATCCACAAGATCCTGCCGAGGCACAAGATCGTAGCTGAGGTAACAAGCTAATCGTCGAAGTCCAAACGGAACTACTAGCGAGACTGACGTCTCTCTGCAAAACATAAAATAGGCAAACGTGAGTACAAATGTACCCAAAGCAAGACTTACATCGAACTAGCTACATATGCATCAAGATCAACAAAGGGGTGGTGGAGTTTGACCGCAGCAAGAAGCTTTGACTTCGATGGCAATCCTAAACTATGACCGCAAGTAACTCTTTTGAGGTGGCGCACGAGTCCACATATTCACCATGTAATACACCACTATGGATCCGCTCACATCTCCCTACGAACGCCATCCATAGCACTCACGCTTATCTTGGCGTATTTTAGAGTATCCACTTTCACTTGTCTATGAACTGTACAGCAACCCAAGTCCTTTTCCGCGGACACGGCTATTCGAATAGATGATGTTAACCCTACAGGTGTACTTCTTCACACACGCTCTCGCCACTTACCACCATGTACACGTCGTGTATCTCAACAACCTTCAAGCGGAAGCTTTGGCGAGGAGTCGGCCACGACCGACTAACCACACAAGTCTCTTGTCCAGGTTTATCGCCTATTCAGTTCCATCTGCAAGGAGATCCGCCGGGTGTCGCTCACGGCCCCAAGCGATGTGTGCAGGGTTCCCAAGCCCACCATCCGGGTGCCACTTGGTACACTGGCCATCAGGTTTAGTCTGTCCCAAGCCCACCTGTACCGGGTGCCACTTTGTAGACTACTAACACTACCTACAAACACCAGGAACTAGTTGCAACTCCTGGACAGAGATCATGTTGATTAATAAGTCGAGAGGGGTCGAGTTACCGGAACCCAATGTGTGGTAGTAACTGTTCATGGATCACAAACACGTAACTCAGTTCACGAGGACGGTCTCAATGAGACAACCCACCATGTACTCCTACATGGCCTCTCACCGCTACCTTTACCAAATCGTGTTCACACACTTAGCTCACACAGTAGGACATGTTCACACACCTCCGATTCATCCCCGATGAATCAGACCTGACTCAACTCTAAGCAGTAGCAGGCATGACAAACAAGCATGAATTAGTAGGCGCATCAGGTCTCAAACAACTCCTACTCATGCTAGTGGGTTTCATCTATTTACTGTGGAATGACAGGTCATGCAGAGCAAAGGGGTTCAGCTACCGCAGCAAGTAACAGTTGAAACGGTGTTGTCCTAATGCAGTAAAAGAGAGCAGGAGTTAGCGCCTAATTGCCGTGCCACGTCGGCGTGGTTACGCTGGCGATGACCCGATGCGGCAGCGATCGCCGGCCGGCCGTTTCCGGCCACGGATGGCCGCGCGGTTAGGTGCGTTGGAGAGCCCATGGTGCAGGGCATCCAGTGGTGGTCGTGGGGATGCCGGGGACGGCGTGTAGCGGCGGCGATGACGAGCTCAGGCGGCAGCGAGGGTCGGTGATGTGCGCGGGTGGCGCTGCAGGGTGCAAGCGGCAAGGGAAGGCGCTAGTGAGGCTCAGAGCGGGGCGGCAAGCTCGGTGGACACGCACCCGGGACCAAATGGTCACCGGAGCGTCGTCGGCGGTGAGCACGGGCGGCGGCCGGAGATCGGGCGCGGTGGGAACGGCGGCTATGGCGGCAAAACGAGCACGGGAGCTAGGGGAAGAGGAAGAGGAGCTCACAGCAAAGTCGGAGGAGGTCTCAGCGGGCTCGGGGACGCGTCGGAGACGACGAACGAGCGCCGGCGATCTCGGCGACCGAGAGGTTGAAGACGATGGCATTGATGGCGAAGTAGAGCTCCCGGAGATGCGTGGCTCGACGAGGAGGACGAAGGCGACGAGGCGGATCCCTGGGGCGCGTCGGAGAGGCGGGAGGGCGGTGGCTGCGGCTATGGCGATCGGCGGCAGGCTCCGCTGGGAATAAAACAGAGCAGGGGAAAAGAGGTCCAGAGAGCGAGGGAGAAGCGAGAGGGGCCCGGTGTCGTGGTCGGCACCGTCTTTGGCGAGGAGGCCAGGCGGCAGCTGCGTGCCGGCCAGCGGAGTGCCGTCTTTCGGCTTGCCTCTGCCCGATGGCGAAGGTTGAAGATGTATGCCCTCGTGGGCTGGGCCGCCTGATAGTGGGTCTCTGAGGGCATGGAAGTAAGCGCCAGGTAATCCTTCTCTCTCTTTCTTAATTCTCTTGTCTATTTTTCTGCTTTATGTTTGGAAATAAAATACCAACCAAAACACTTTGGTTAATTCTGCAAATTTTTGTGAGGAATATTTGAATTGTTTTCAAACCACACAATAAATTTCAGAATATTTGGAGCAACCAATATTTAATGGTAACTTTTAAACTCGAACTCAAATATCATAATGATTTAATTCAATGACCAAAATGTCCTGGAAAAAACAGCATCATCTCTGGTAGAGGCTTTCACCTTTTTCCATAAATCATGAACATTTTAAAAGGATATTTTGAGGTCACTGAAAATATTTTGGTTGAACCTATTTGAGTTCTTCTGGTGCTAGGGTTTTATCATCCCCATTTCAAGTTTAACTGAAAATTAACATGATGCAAGGATGCTTTAATGCAACTAATGGCAAGCAAATTCTAGGGCTGTGACAACTCACCCCCACTAAACAAGAATCTCGTCCCGAGATTCAAGACGTGAGGTGAGAAGACGGAGGGACACGAGCTAATAACACGATTTCCAATATCCAACTGTCCTTCTCGAAGATGTTGATTCATTGATTCAAATGGATCTTGACGTCTTTGCTTGCGAGGTCTTTATCCAACACGATGACGACAGAATGAGACTCTACAGAAAACGATCTCCTCGAAGATTGAGTATTCAAGATCAACTCATGGAGTGAGAGGTAAGAACATCTCTCGAGCTAAGATACAAAGCATTCATCCAAAGGGATGGCGTGAAACAGATGTCGAAGGTTCACTAGGTAGACAACAATTCCACACTTAAGAAGGTGGTAATCGATTGTCAAAGCAGCAAGGAGTTGAGTTGCCATGATACCACAACCAGACACCTTAGGGATGGTGACTCGTAGATATACCCCCTTAAGTGGCAAAAAGAATTACCTTTGATGCATAGATCATACGAAATCCTTATGGATAAGATGGTCAAATTGCTCAATCAAGATACTACAATAGTAGATCTTCCAACTAGGTGTGTCGGCCAGAACATCAACCTTGTCGGGACCTACATCATAGACCTTGGAAAAGTTCCAACCATCATATCTGCCTGAGATTCAGATCTGGTTGGTGACAGGATATTCAGACTGACATGTCGGAAAAGAAAATGTGCAACACAACCCGACGAGATGACGTTGTGAGAGTCTCGAGAAATGAACTACGGTAGTAAGCTCTAAAACATGAGCTGGTTACGCTACACACATGTGAACACGCTGTCCAAGACAAGCATGACCACGTAGAAGTCTTACGATAAAACACTACCGGGTTCAGGTGGGGAACCATCATCGAGGATATCGAAGTCCTAACATAAGTCATGATTAGCTCTTATGAAGGAACTCCTTCTCCTTGAACAAATCAATCAGTGGCTTGGTGTGCTAAGGATACATACAGAATGAAGGTTGCAAGTCTCCATACCACAGAATACTTCGCACATATGCATGACTGATTTGAGATGGTACCAGGGAAACAAAAACAATCTTTCTCGAACTCACGGCGGCAACTTGCACCAAATGCACGTGAATCAGAGAAAGTCACTTCTTTCATCCAACATATTCTTCACGAATGGGACATGAAGATAATGCTTATAAAAGTTTCCAACACTAGGTTGATGTTAAACATGAGTTATTGGGGAGACAAAATGCTGCTGATGGGCTCAACAACAACTCATCGGAATTTCCATATCACTGGACTTCCGCCATCATGTGAACACGGTGATAGTATTGGTCAGAACAAAAGATGTAATGGTGTATGCTCGAGGGATCAACCACGAGTAAGACAACATTACGAATATCATTGGTTCTAACTTGATTTGACGATAGCCCACACTCAAATAAAGGTTTGGACAAGACAATAGATTCAACAACTGATCACGGGGATCAGTCGATGAAGATATCATCTTTCTTCAACACACACACACACACACACACACACACACAAGGATATCCCTTAGTGATGAACTAAGTCGGACAAGCTTTCATCTTCCAACTCTCCAAGTTGTTGTTTAGCTTAACCAACTAGCTCGGGGGTATCCAACACAGAATCTTGGAGAATGGGTGGTTTATATGAAACCAACTTGATCACGAGCTCAACATAACAGTCAGGTGACGACCTGGTGATACTTCCGAGAAGATATTCGGAAAATCACGAACCACCGATATGTTACTAAGCTCGAGAACAATCTTGCTTTTCAGGGCAAGACGATATGATCAAAGAGCGAGGGCTTGACACAATCCTAACTCATTGATAGAAGAGTGCACCAAAGATAAGGACTAGGTAGCACAATCTATCTTAGAATGATGATTCAAGAACTTACACGCTAAGAATGAAATTATTGTCCATTAACTACCAAGACACAGAGTTGCTAGGATTATTGATTTCGCACATCACGGTACACTTGTCGGCATTCCGGTTACAATAACACGGGAACCGAGGAATGAACCATGATGGCAAGAAGTATTACTACGTCAAGAATTCATAAGAGGTGGTGCAATTCTCATGACACTCTTGACATAAAGATGGTAACACTCCAAGGTACAGCAGAGCAAAAGCTGGTTTGGCATTTTGATCCGCAGAATACAATTGCTTTGACCCAATCCTAGATATGGATGAGGTTCTGGAGTTTGTTTCTCCTATTCATTCTAAAATAGAACGGCTTGACGAACCACAAGAATAATAGGCATCGATGAATGAATGCACGCATACTCTTGACTATCAATTGATAGACGAGGGCCAGAAAACGACTAAAGCGGGACAACTCAAAAGAACATATAATTTTCTGAGTTGTGGAAGCATAGCTTAGCATGTCGAACCAAGTTCAACATATTTCTTTCGGATAACCCATGCAGAAAGGTAGAACTGGCAAAGTCACAACATAGAATCGAGAACTCATCAAGAGCACTCTGGCGGTGATCTTTCGGTTCAGTGAGGGACTTCTGCCATAAGCAGTTCATAGTATTTGGAAGAAGAAAATACCACAGACCTTGAGGACTAATGCAAAGGTTACCAATATCCTAGAGGGACTAGAAACACTATCAACATGAAGTAAGTAGGGTGAATCTCGGGTTCAAAACCCAAGGAGTAGAATACCTACTACTAAGTGGCATCACGGGATGCTTTCGAGAATGACGGCCAGAATCATCACACTGGGAACACAAAAACATGGCCATATTACCAGGTGATCCTCTAAGATGCCTATGGTCATAATACTAGTTCAAACATATATGTCCAGGCAAGGAGTACCTCAACAGACGATTAGTGTGCTTATTCTGACCAAAAGGACACCGTGAACAGGAAGAAAGAATTTGCAAACGCATCAGATAGTTTAGAAACCTGGGATGACTCGAGACAGATAACGATCAGAATGCTCAAAAAAAATTGAGACATCATGCAAAATGGTGGCATAACCACTCAACAACATCATATCAAGGTTCCGAGGCCAGCTATGAACATACAGAAGTAATAGAAACTGAACTGGGGCTTAAATCCAACAATCTTGCAAGTCTACAGATTAGTAACACGTGATCCTGATAGAAAGAAGAGAAAGCCTAGTTCCTTAACCCCGTAGGAAGATAAGATGACTCGGATCAGAAGGTCATAAGGTAAAGGAGTAAAAAGAGCCTTACGTTCCCTTCCACAATCAATTCCCTTATATAACTAAAGCATTTCTAGACTCAACTTGACCGGTTTGGCTTGGTAATCCTCACAGCAACAAAGTTCGATACCAAAGCTGTCAGACCCCGATTCCAAGTCACATCGATCCAGCCGGGTAACACCTCATATCACTTTGCGGCCTCACGCACGGTATTCCCAGGTGTCGCCTTACCATGGCCGGGACTGTTTGCGCCTTTTGGCTCACGTATATGACAGTGTCGCTAGCATCCATATGACAGAGAACCCGGGCCGACATGACTAGTCGTGAACCCAAAGTGGCACTAACCCATGGGGACAAGCATACATGAATCAACATCGAGCATGTCGGTCAGCAGCGTGTGAATACGGGCTGTAACCTTTGAGCTAACAGGACTCGGGAACCCGGTCAGTAGCAGCTAGGCGGGACCCGGATGTCACCGCGTGACATTTCCCGAAAGGGATGTACACGAGGAATGAAGTGAGTCACATGCCGGCCAGTCAAGTGTTAGGAGCGGTAGTCTTTGGGCTAGCAGGACTCCGGTGAAGCGGTCAGAAGCGGACTACTATGGCTCATGGAAGCACAAGACTACATTTCCCCATAAGAGAGGCTACCAAGGATAAACAACTAGGTTGTCGGATCCCACACATACCAAGCATTTCAATCATACACACAATATGCTCGATATGTGTAAATACAACATGGCATCACAACATAACTCTACGACTCAAGTATTTATTCATTAGGCTCAGAGGAGCGAGATATTACAAACATGGGTCTCTCGATCCAAAGATTGAGCATACAAGTCAAACACATGCGGAAGCTTAACATGTCTGAGTACAGACAACTATAAATGAAAAAGGCTGAGAAGCCTGACTTATCCACAAGATCCTGCCGAGGCACAAGATCGTAGCTGAGATAACAAGCTAATCGTCGAAGTCCAAACGGAACTACTAGCGAGACTGACGTCTCTCTGCAAAACATAAAATAGGCAAACGTGAGTACAAATGTACCCAACAAGACTTACATCAGAACTAGCTACGTATGCATCAGTATCAACAAAGGGGGTGGTGGAGTTTGACTGCAGCAAGCCAGCTTTGACTCAGTGGCTATCCTAAACTATGACTGCAAGTAACACTTTTGAGGTGGCGCACACGAGTCCACATATTCACCATATCAATACACCACTATGGATCCGCTCCCGGCTCCCTATGAGAACACCATCCATAGCACTCACGCTTATCTTGCGTATTTTAGAGTA
Source organism: Aegilops bicornis (assembly GCA_021605145.1). NCBI lineage: Eukaryota > Viridiplantae > Streptophyta > Magnoliopsida > Poales > Poaceae > Aegilops > Aegilops bicornis. The sequence goes on from CM038672.1 coordinate 509,449,211, forward strand.
TCCACTTTCACTTGTCTATGAACTGCATGCAGCAACCCAGAAGTCCTTTTCCGCGGACACGGCTATTCGAATAGATGATGTTAACCCTACAGGGGTGTACTTCTTCACACACGCTCTCGCCACTTACCACCATGTACACGTCGTGTATCTCAACAACCTTCAAGCGGAAGCCTGGCGAGGGAGTCGGCCACGACCTGACTAACCACACAAGTCTCTTGTCCAGGTTTATCGCCTATTCGGTTTCCATCCGCAAGGAGATCCGGCCGGGGTGTCGCTCACGGCCCCAAACGATGTGTGCAGGGTTCCCAAGCCCACCATCCGGGTGCCACTTGGTGTTGGGGAACGTAGCAGAAATTCAAAATTTTCCTACGTGTCACCAAGATCTATCTATGGAGAAACTAGCAACAAGGGGAAGGAGAGTGCATCTACATACCCTTGTAGATCGCTAAGCGGAAGCGTTCAAGAGAACGGGGTTGAAGGAGTCGTATTGCGTCGTGATCCAAATCACCGGAGATCCTAGTGCCGAACGGACGGCACCTCCGCGTTCAACACACGTACAACCCGGTGGCGTCTCCCATGCCTTGATCCAGCAAGGAGAGAGGGAGAGGTTGGGGAAGACTCCATCCAGCAGCAGCACGACGGTGTGGTGGTGATGGAGGAGCGTGGCAATCCCGCAGGGCTTCGCCGAGCACCATGAGAGGAGGAGGACTTGGGAGAGGGGAGGGCTGCGCCGAGGGCAAGGGTGCAGCTCCCATGCGTCTCCCCACTATATATAGGGGTGGAGGGGATTATTTCTTGCCCTCCAAGTCCATTGGGGCGTTGGCAAAGGTGGAAGGAAAGAAATCCCATCCTTTCCTTTCCCCATCGATTGTTATCCCCCTTTAGGGATCTTGATCTTATCCCTTCGGATATGATCTTATTCCTTCTAAGCGGGGATCTTGGTGCGCCTTGACCAGGGGTGTGGGGCCTTGCCCCACTACCACCACGTTAATGTGGGTCCCCCATGCAGGTGGGCCCCACTCCGGAACCTTCTAGAACCTTCCGGTACAATACCGAAAAATCCGAACATTTTCTGGTGACCAAAACAGGACTTCCCATATATAAATCTTTACCTCCGGACCATTCCGGAACTCCTCGTGACGTCCGAGATCTCATCCAGGACTCCGAACAACATTCGATAACCACGTATATCTATTCCCTATAACACTAGCTTCATCGAACCTTATGTGTAGACCCTACGGGTTCGGGAACCATCTGCGAACATGACCGAGACGTTCTCCGGTCAATAACCAACAGCAGGATCTGGATACCCATGTTGGCTCCCACATGTTCCATGATGATCTCATCGGATGAACCACGATGTCAAGGACTCAATCAATCCCGTATACAATTCCCTTTGTCTAGCGGTATTGTACTTGCCCGAGACTCGATCGTCGGTATCCCGATACCTTGTTCAATCTCGTTACCGGCAAGTCTCTTTACCCGTTCCATAACACATCATCCCGTGATCAACCCCTTGGTCACATTGTGCACATTATGATGATGTCCTACCGAGTGGGCCCAGAGATACCTCTCCGTCACACGGAGTGACAAATCCTAGTCTCGATTCGTGCCAACCCAAGAGACACTTTCGGAGATACCTGTAGTGCACCTTTATAGCCACCCAGTTACGTTGTGACGTTTGGTACACCCAAAGCATTCCTACGGTATCCGGGAGTTGCATAATCTCATGGTCTAAGGAAAAGATACTTGACATTAGAAAAGCTTTAGCATCTGAACTACGATCTTTGTGCTAGGCTTAGGATTGGGTCTTGTCCATCACATCATTCTCGCTAATGATGTGATCCCGTTATCAACGACATCCAATGTCCATGGTCGTGAAACTGTAACCATCTATTGATCAACGAGCTAGTCAACTAGAGGCTTACTAGGGACATGGTGTTGTCTATGTACCCACACATGTATCTGAAGTTTCCTATCAATACAATTATAGCATGGATTATAAACTATTATCATGAACAAGGAAATATAATAATAACCAATTTATTATTGCCTCTAGGGCATATTTCCAACAGTCTCCCACTTGCACTAGAGTCAATAATCTGGTTCACATCGCTATGTGATCAACACTCATAGGTCACATCTCCATGTGACCAACATGCAAGAGTTTACTAGTGTCACTAAACTAGTTCACATCATCATGTGATTAAGACTCAATGAGTTCTGGGGTTTGATCATGTTTTGCTTGTGAGAGAGGTTTTAGTCAACGGGTCTCGCAACATTCAGATCCGTATGTACTTCACAAATCTCTATGTCATATTGTAAATGCTGCTTCCACGCTCCACTTGGAGCTATTCCAAATGGTTGCTCCACTATACGTGATCCGGTTTGCTACTCAGAGTCACTTTCGGATAGGTGTTAAAGCTTGCATCGATGTAACCCTTTACGCCGAACTCTTTATCACCTCCATAATCGAGAAACATGTCCTTATTTACTCCAAGGACAATTTTGACACTGTCCAATGATCCATTCCTGGATTACTCTTGTACCCCCTTGCCAGACTCATGGCAAGGCACACTTCCAGTGCGGTACACAACATAGCATACTACAGAGCCTATGTCTGAAGCATAGGGGACGACCTTCGTCCTTTCTCTCTCTTCTGCCGTGGTCGAGCTTTAACTCTTAACTTCATACCTTACAACTCGGCAAGAACTCCTTCTTTGGTCGATCCATCTTGAACACCTTCAAGATCATGTCAAGGTATGTGCTCATTTGAAAGTACCATTTAGCATTTTTTATCTATCCTCATAGATCTTGATGCTCAATGTTCAAGCAGCTTAATTCAGGTTTTCTATTGAAAACACTTTTCAAATAACCCTATATGCTTTCCAGAAATTCTACATCATTTCCGATCAACAATATGTCATTCACATATACTTATCGTAAATTCTATAGTGCTCCCACTCACTTCTTTGGAAATACAAGTTTCTCACAAACTTTGTATAAACCCAAAATCTTTGATCATCTCATCAAAGCGTACATTCCAACTCCGAGATGCTTACTCCGGTCCTTAGAAGGATTGCGGAGCTTTGCATACTTGTTAGCATCTTCGGGATTGACAAAACCTTCTGGTTGTATCACATACAACCTTTCCTCAAGTATAACGTCGAGGAAACAATGTTTTTGACATCCTATCTGCAAGATTTCATCAATCATGCAGTAATTGCTAATCCAATTCCAACAGATTCTTAGCATCGCTACGAGTGAGAAAGCCTCACCGTAGTCAACTCCTTGAACTTGTCGGAAAACATCTTTAACGACAAGTCGAGCTTTCTTAATGGTGATACTTACCATCATTGTCGGTCTTCCTTTTAAAATCCATCTTTACCCAACGTCCTTACGAACATCAAGTATTTCTTCCAAAGTCATGGATCCTCTCTCGGATGTTATGGCCTTGAGCCATTAAATCGGAATCCGGGCCCACCATCGCTTCTTCATAGCTCATAGGTTCATTGTTGTCTAGCAACATGACCTTGAGACAGGATTACTGTACCACTCGTAAGTAGTACGCATCCTTGTCACCCCACGAGGTACGGTAGTGACTTGATCCAAAACTTCATGATCACTATCATAAGCTTCTACTTCAATTGGTGTAGGCCCCACAGAACAACTTCATGTGCCTGCTACACACTTGTTGAAGTGACGGTTCAATAACCTCATCAAGTCTCCACCATCCCCCACTCAATTCTTTCGAGAGAAATTTTTCTCGGAAAGGACCTAATTCTAGAAACAATCCTTTTTGCTTCCTGAATCGAGGCGGAGGTATACCCAACTGTTTTGGGTGTCCTATGAAGAAGCATTTTGTCCGCTTTGGGTTCGAGCTTATCAACCTGAAACTTTTTCACATAAGCGTCGCAGCCCCAAACTTTTAAGAAACGACAATTTAGGTTTGTCCAAACCATAGTTCAAAGGGTGTCGTCTCAACGGAATTACGTGGTGCCCTATTAAAGTGAGTGTGGTTGTCTCTAATGCCTAACCCATGAACGATAGTGGTAATTCGATAAGAGACATCATGGTACGCATCATATCCAATAGGGCGCAACTATGATGTTTGGACACACCATCACACAATGGTGTTCCAGGCGGTATTTATTGTGAAACAATTTCCACAATGTCTTAATTGCGTACAAAGCTCGTAACTCAGATACTCATCTCTATGATCATATCATAGACATTTTATCCTCTTGTCACGATGATCTTCAACTTCACTCTGAAATTACTTGAACCATTCAATAATTCAGACTTGTGTTTCATCAAGTAAATACACTCAAGATCTACTCAAATCATCCGTGAAGTAAGAACATAACGATATTCCTTTGCATGCCTCAAAGCACTCATTGGACCGCACACATCAAAATGTGTTACTTCCAACAAGTTGCTATCTTGTTCCATCTTCTTTGAACGGAGGCTTTTAGGTCATTTTGCCCATGTGGTATGATTTGCATATCTCAAGTGATTCAAAATCAAGTGAGTCCAAACGATCCATCTGCATGGAGTTTCTTCATGCGTATACACCAATAGACATGGTTCGCATGTCTCAAACTTTTCAAAAAGGAGTGAGTCCAAAGATCCATCAACATGGAGCTTCTTCATGCGTTTTATACCAATATGACTTACATGGCGATTGCCACAAGTAAGTGGTACCATCATTACTATCTTATATCTTTTGGCATGAAAATGTGTATTACTATGATCGAGATTCAATAAACCATTCCTTTAGGTGCAAGACCATTGAAGGTATTATTCAAATAAATAGAGTAACCATTATTCTCCTTAAATGAATAACCGTATTACGATAGACATAATCCAATCATGTCTATGCTCAACGCAAACACCAAATGACAATTATTCTGGTTTAATACTAATCTTGATGGTAGAGGGAGCGTGCGATGTTTGATCACATCAAACTTGGAAACACTTCCAACACATATCGTCAACTCACCTTTAGCTAGTCTCCGTTTATTCCGTAGCCTTTTATTTCGAGTTACTAACACTTAGCAACCGAACGGGTATCTAATACCCTGGTGCTACTAGGAGTACAAGTAAAGTACACAATAACTTAATGTATATCCAATATACTTCTGTCGACCTTGCCAGCCTTCTCATCTACCAAGTATCTAGGGTAATTCTGCTCCGGTGGCTGTTCCCCTCATTACAGAAGCACTTAGTCTCGGGTTTGGGTTCAACCTTGGGTTTCTTCATTAGAGCAAGAACTGATTTGTTGTTTCATGAAGTATCCCTTCTTGCCCTTGCCCTTCTTGAAACTAGTGGTTTCACCAACCATCAACAATTGATGCTCCTTCTTGATTCCTACTTTGTGTGTCAAACATCGCGAATATCTCAAGGATCATCATATTTATCCCTGATTTGTTATAGTTCATCACGAAGCTCTAGCAGCTTGGTGGCAATGACTTTGGAGAAACATCACTCGATCAACTCCCACTCGATTCAAGTGATTGTTGCACTCAGACAATCTGAGCACAAGCTCAACGATTGAGCTTTTCTCCCTTAGTTTGCAGGCTAAGAAAACCGTCGGAGGTCTTATACCTCTTGACGTGGGCACGAGCTGAAATCCCAATTTCAGCCCTCGAAACATCTCATATGTTCCACGACGTTTCAAAAAGCGTCTTTGGTGCCTCAACTCTAAACCATTTAACCGAACTATCACGTAGTTATCAAAAGCGTGTATATGTCCGATGTTCGCAACATCCACAGACGACGTTTGCGGTTCAAAGACACTGGCGGTGCATTAAGGACATAAGCTTTTTACTGTCCGCATAATCGCTCTTGTCAACTTTCAACTATATTTTATCTAGGAACATATCTAAAGCAGTGGAACTAAAGCGCGAGCTTACGACATAATTTGCAAAAATCTTTTGACTATGTTCAGGATAATTAAGTTCATCTCATGAACTCCCACTCGAATAGACATCCCTCTAGTCATCTAAGTGATTACATGATCCGAGCCAACTAGGCCGTGTCCGATCATCACGTGAGACGGACTAGTCATCATCGGTGAACATCTTCATGTTGATCGTATCCTCCATACGACTCATGCTCGACCTTTCGGTCTCTTGTGTTCGAGGCCATGTCTATACATGCTAGGCTCGTCAAGTTAACCTAAGTGTTTCGTGTGTAAATCTGGCTTACACCCGTTGTATGTGAACGTAAGAATCTATCACACCCGATCATCACGTGGTGCTTGAAGCGACGAACTTTACATAGCGGTGCACAGTTAGGGGGAACACTTTCTTGAAATTTTAATGAGGAATCATCTTATTTACTACCGTCGTACTAAGCAAATAAGATGTATAAACATGACAAACATCACATGCAATCAAATAGTGACATGATATGGCCAATATCATATTGCTCCTTTTGATCTCCATCTTCGGGGCTCCACGATCATCATCGTCACCGGCATGACACCATGATCTCCATCATCATGATCGCCATCATCGTGTCTCCATGAAGTTGTCTCGCCAACTTATTACTTGTACTACTATGGATACCGGTTAGCAATAAATTAAAGTAATTACATGGCGTTGTTCAATGACACACAGGTCATACAATAAATAAAGACAACTCCTATGGCACCTGCCGGTTGTCATACTCATCGACATGCAAGTCGTGATTCCTATTACAAGAACATGATCAATCTCATACATCACATATCATTCATCACATTCTTCTTGGCCATATCACATCACATAGCATACCTGCAAAAACAAGTTAGACGTCCTCTAATTGTTGTTTGCATGTTTTACATGGCTGCTATGGGTTTCTAGCAAGAACGTTTCTTACCTACGCAAAACCACAACGTGATATGCCAATTGCTATTTACCCTTCATAAGGACCATTTTCATCGAATCCGTTCCGACTAAAGTGGGAGAGGCATTGCACTTCAGCCACCTTATGCACCAAGTGCATGTCGATTCAGTGGAACCTGTCTCACGTAAGTGTACGTGTAAGGTCGGTCCGGGCCGCTTCATCCCACAATACCGTTGAAACAAGATTTGTCTAGTAACGGTAAGCATATTGAACAAAATCAACGCCCACAACTACTTTGTGTTCTACTCGTGCAAAGAATCTACGCAATAGACCTAGCTCATGATGCCATCGTTGGGGAGCGTGGCGAAATTCAAAATTTTCCTACGTGTCACCAAGATCTATCTATGGAGAAACTAGCAACAAGGGGAAGGAGAGTGCATCTACATACCCTTGTAGATCGCTAAGCGGAAGTGTTCAAGAGAACGGGGTTGAAGGAGTCATACTCGTCGTATCCAAATCACCGGAGATCCTAGTGCCGAACGGACGGCACCTCCGCGTTCAACACACGTACAGCCGGTGGCGTCTCCCATGCCTTGATCCAGCAAGGAGAGAGGAGAGGTTGGGGAAGACTCCATCCAGCAGCAGCACGACGGTGTGGTGGTGATGGAGGAGCGTGGCAATCTGCAGGCTTCGCCAAGCACCATGAGAGGAGGAGGACTTGGGAGAGGGGGAGGGCTGCGCCGAGGGCAAGGGTGCAGCTCCCATGCGTCTCCCACTATATATAGGGGTGGAGGGGATTATTTCTTGCCCTCCAAGTCCATTGGGGCGTTGGCAAAGGTGGGAGGAAAGAAATCCCATCCTTTCCTTTCCCCACCGATTGTTATCCCCCCTTTTTAGGGATCTTGATCTTATCCCTTCGGGATATGATCTTATTCCTTCTAAGCGGGGATCTTGGTGCGCCTTGACCAAGGGTGTGGGGCCTTGCCCCCACTACCCACGTTCATGTGGGTCCCCCATGCAGGTGGGCCCCACTCAAACCTTCTAGAACCTTCCCGGTACAATACCGAAAATCCCGAACATTTTCCGGTGGCCAAAATAGGACTTCCCATATATAAATCTTTACCTCCGGACCATTAGGAACTCCTCGTGACATCCAGATCTCATCCGGACTCGAACAACATTCGATAACCACGTATATCTATTCCCTATAACCCTAAGCGTCATCGAACCTTAAGTGTGTAGACCCTACGGGTTCGGGAACCATCTGAACATGACCAGAGGCGTTCTCCGGTCAATAACCAACAAGCAGGATCTGGATACCCATGTTGGCTCCCACATGTTCCATGATGATCTCATCGGATGAACCCACGATGTCAAGGACTCAATCAATCCGTATACAATTCCCTTTGTCTAGCGGTATTGTACTTGCCGAGATTCGATCGTCGGTATCCCGATACCTTGTTCAATCTCGTTACCGGCAAGTCTCTTTACCCGTTCCATAACACATCATCCCGTGATCAACCCCTTGGTCACATTGTGCACATTATGATGATGTCCTACCGAGTGGGCCCAGAGATACCTCTCCGTCACACGGAGTGACAAATCCAGTCTCGATTAAATGCGAACCCAACAGACACTTTCGGAGATACACCGTAGTGCACCTTTATAGCCACCCGATTACGTTGTGACGTTTGGTACACCCAAAGCATTCCTACGGTATCCGGAGTTGCACAATCTCATGGTCTAAGGAAAAGATACTTGACATTAGAAAAGCTTTAGCATACTGAACTACACGATCTTTGTGCTAGGCTTAGGATTGGGTCTTGTCCATCACATCATTACGCTAATGATGTGATCCCGTTATCAACGACATCCAATGTCCATGGTCGAAAGCTGTAACCATCTATTGATCAACGAGCTAGTCAACTAGAGGCTTACTAGGGACATGGTGTTGTCTATGTACCCACACATGTATCTGAGTTTCCTATCAATACAATTATAGCATGGATAATAAACTATTATCATGAACAAGGAAATATAATAATAACCAATTTATTATTGCCTCTAGGGCATATTTCCAACACTTGGTACACCGGGCCACAGTGCCTAGTCTGTCCCAAGCCCACCTGTACCGGGTGCCACTTGGTAGACTACTAACACTACCTACAAACACCAGAAACTAGTTTCAACTCCCCGGATGTAGATCATGTTGATTAATAAGTCGAGAGGGTCGAGTTACGGAATCGAATGGGTGGTAGTAACTGTTCATGGATCACAAACACAGAACTCAGTTCCTGAGGATGGTTTCAATGAGACAACCCACCATGTACTCCTACATGGCCTCTCACCACTACCTTTACCAAATCGTGTTCACACACTTAGCTCACACACAGTAGGACATGTTCACACCTCCGATTCATCCTCGATGAATCGACCTGACTCAACTCTAAGCGAGCAGGCATGACAAATAAGCATGAATGAGTAGGCGCATCAGGGCTCAAACAACTCCTACTCATGCTAGTGGGTTTCATCTATTTCTTGTGGCAATGAAAGGTCATGCAGAGGAAAGGATTCAGCTACCGCAGATGTAACAGTTGAAACGGTGTTGTCCTAATGCAGTAAAAAGAGAGCAGGAGCGAGAGAGTGGGATTGTATCGAGAATGAACAAGGGGTTTTGCTTGCGACACTTCAAGATAATATAGTTCTTCATCGGTGTCATCGAACTCATCGTCGGTACGTCGTCTACTGAGAGGGGGGACAATTACCGGCAACAGAGAGGAAACACAATCAATGCAATGCAGCAATATGATGCATGAATGTGACATGGCAATATGCTGTTGATTGAGCTAATGCAACTAGCAACCAGATTAAATGAAGTTGGTTTGAATCCAAGATTCACATTCGAACTCCATATGTGGATATTTAAATGCCATTTATATGATTTGTGCTAAACAGCACCTATAAGTTGTTCTAACATGCATGAAAATGGTACAGATGGATAGATTGGATTTTTCTGATAATTTTTCATATATAATTTATTTCATTTTAGATTCTGGTTGAATTTCTATGATTTTTAGAAGTTTAGGACATTTTACGGATTTTCCGATTTATTTTAGATCCGTAAAATCATTAATTGCGCCAAGATCGTGTCATGCCTGCGTCGGCAATCAACTGGGTTGACCCAGGTCAAACTGACGTGTGGGGGGCCACACGTCGGCGACCTGAGCTAATCCGGTCAAACCAGTCTTGTTGGGTTTGACCCGAACTCAGCCCAACCTTGTTAGTCTGTGGGCGGTTTAAGCATCGGAGTTAGTGCCTAATTGTCGTGCCACGTCGGCGTGGTTACGCCGGTGATGACCCGATGCGGCGGCGATCGCCGGCCGGCCGTTTCCGGCCACGGATGGCCGCGCGGTTAGGTGCGTTGGAGAGCTCGTGGTGCGGGGCATCCAGTGGTGGTCGTGGGGATGCCGGGGACGGCGTGTAGCGGCGGTGACGAGCTCGAGCGGCGGCGAAGTCGGTGATGTCTTGCGCGGGTGGCGCTGCGAAATTAGCGGCAAGGGAAGGCGCTAGTGACGCTCAGAGCGAGGCGGCAAGCTCGGTGGACACGCACCCGGGACCAAATGGTCACTGGAGCGTCGTCTGCGGTGAGCATGGGCGGGGACCGGGGATCGAGCGTGGTGGGAACGGCAGCTACGGCGGCAAAATGAGCACGGGAGCTAGGGGAAGAGGAAGAGGAGCTCACAGCGAAGCCGGAGGAGGTCTCAGCGGGCTCGGGGACGCGTCGGAGACGACGAACGAGCGCCGGCGATCTCCGCGACCAAGAGGTTGAAGACAACGGCATTGATGGCGAAGTAGAGCTCCCGGCGATGCGTGGATCTACGAGGAGGACGAAGGCGACGAAGCGGATCCCTGGGGCGCATCGGAGAGGTGGGAGGGAGGCGGTGGCTGCGGCTATGTCGATCGGCGGCGACGGGCTCCGCTCGGGGAAGAAAGCAGAGGAGCGAGGGGAAAAGAGGTCCAGAGAGCGAGGGAGAAGCAGAGGGGCCTGTGGTGTCGTGGCGGCACCACACTGCTGGGGAGGCCAGTAGCAGCGTGCCAAGACGCACGGGGTGCCGTGCTCGGCTTGCCTCTGCCAAGATGGCGAGGTTGAAGACAGTATGCCCACAGTGGGTGGGCGCCTGATAGTGGGTCTCTGGGCTGTAGGTAAGCGCCAAGTAATCCTTCTCTCTCTTTCTTAATTCTCTTTTCTATTTTTCTGCTTTATGTTTGGAAATAAAATACCAACCAAAACACCTTGGTTAATTCTGCAAATTTTTGTGAGGAATATTTGAATTGTTTTCAAACCACACAATAAATTTCAGAATATTTGGAGCAACCAATATTTGATGGTAACTTTTAAACTCCAACTCAAATATCATGATGATTTAATTCAATGACCGGAATGTCCTGGAAAAATATGCATCATCTCTGGTAGAGGCTTTCACCTTTTTCCATAAATCATGAACATTTTAAAAGGATATTTTGAGGTCACTGAAAATATTTTGGTTGAACCTATTTGAGTTCTTCTCCGGTGCTAGGGTTTTATCATCCCCATTTCAACTTTAATTGAAAATTAACATGATGCACGGATGCTTTAATGCAACTAATGGCAAGCAAATTCTAGGGCTGTGACACCGCGCCTCGTCTGTCTTCCTCCAACGCCTCGATTTCCCGCGGGGAATCAATGGCAAGGTTGCTGCCGGTCAGCCTTTCCATTGATTCCTCACGGGCGGCGCGTCACGGGATGGCGCGCTGACGCCTCCCCTCCCTCGCACGCGTATACACGGGCGCGGCGCGACTATATAAGCCGGTGGCCTCGCTCGCCTGTGGCCACACCAGCCCCGCCCTCGCCGCCGAGCTCTACCTCTCCCGAGCGCCGCCGCCGAGCCCTTCCTCTCCCTCTCCCTCTCTCGTGAGCCGCCGCCCAGCCCCTCCCTCTCCTTCCCCCTCTCCTCCTGATGGCCGAGCGTTTCCCCGGAGACGAGGCGACGGCCAACGGCTTCTGCCGCCGCACGCTCTGCGAACAGGAGTCATGGCTCCTGTTCCAGGTGAACATCCCGCCGCCGCCGGACATGCGCGACGGGCCGACGGGGTGGAGGCTCAGCAACGGGGGAGTGCCCATTCCCCCGTTGCCCGACGCCATGGCGAAACCCTCCTACTTCGCCGACGAGGTTGAGGTCGTGCGCGCCTCCCTCACCGACGCCCAACTCGCCCTCCCCCAGTACACCGCCGACAACCACGCGGCTTGGGCGGCATACTTGAAGGCCGCCCGATAGCGGGTGGCGTCCACCAATGGCGCCACGGTGGTGGTGGCTGAAGAAATGTGAGGGCGCCACCTGTGGTGGGGCGTCCCCGACCGCACACTCGAGGAAGTGCTGACGCACCTCGAGGGCGGCAACAACCCGCCGTTGGAGTACCCCCCCGGTGAGCGCGGCCGCCCCGGCGCACCGCCGATGCGACGGGCCATGGGCGCCGAGGAGGTTCGGCTCCTCCTCTTCTTCCTCCTCGCGTTCTTCCTCGCACTCCTCCGGCACTCGGTCTTTGCCGGCGTCAAAGGCGAGCGTGAGACGCGCCGCTCGGCAGCGCACTTGCGGCGGCATCGTCATCAACGAGGGCGGTCGGCTCGCCTCCTCGTCGGCTCCTCCTCCGCGCTTCATCAAGCCAAAGATGGAGCCGGGCTCGCGCCGGTGAAGGCGGAACCGGGTCTCCCCGCTGTGAAGACGGAGCACGGCGAGGTCGAGCTCGACGACGACGCGACCCTTGAATGGGCACGCCAGGACTCCCTGAAGATGGCGAGGAAGTGCCGGTCGCGCTTGCGCTTGAGCGCCACGGGCGACGAAGGAGGAGTCGTCATCGACGACATCGATGATGATGACGCCGCCGCCACCGATCGCCATGGCAACGCCGGGTCAATGGCGCCCGCGTCAGGAGAGAAGGCCGACGATGACGACGGCGGTGAGGATGGCGGCGACGACGGCGACTACTCGGCGTTCAGCCAATTTCGTTTTTAGATTAGTTTATATATTTGCTACGTAATGAAAATCCACGAACTTTGCCAAAATATATGCCCAAGTTGGCCGAAATTTGTCGTGTTTAGCCGAACTTCGCCGAAATTTGTTATATACTTTTATTTTTTGAACGCGCCTGGGGGCGGCCCTGGGCCGGCGGTTGGGGACCAACTCGCCTCCAGACCGATTTTTTGCGCCGGCTCACTCCCAAACGGCGATTTTAGATGCCCCTTGGGGGCCAACGGCTGGAGATGCTCTAAGTGAGCTTCCATGGCAAATACAAGGGCTGATACTGTGTTTAAGGCTGGTCATAGTGGGAGTAACATAAGTAGTAACATAGATGTCACATAAGCAAAAGTGATGATGTGTCAAGTAGTTAATAAGGAAAGAGACAAATAGAGTAACATAATATGTTACCATCACCTAGCGTTCTCAATGCTAAATGAGTCTATGAAGTAATAAATGAAGTGATGAATAACACTACATATATGTTAAGACATTATAAAGGTAATGAAGAATACTAAAGAATATATACACGTTACTACCAAGCTTACTCCCCACTATGACCAGCCTACCTCCTCTTGCTCTACCCCACTAAAGAAAACTATCCTCTCGCTCTATCTCTTCCCCTATCTCCCCGAAACCCAGAAAACCTTCGCCCGCCCGCCATGGCGACCGCCGCCCAGGTCGCCGCCACATTTCTCTCCTTCCTCTCATGTCCCCGTCACCACACCGCTCCCTCCCCTTCCGTCTCCTTCCTGGCGACCCCTGTATTGCCCGCCTCGCTCCGGGCCGCTGCCGCGGGGGGCCAAACCCTCACCTTCCGCTGCCGGGGCCGTCGCGTCGCCGTCGTCGCTCAGCTCCCTACTATGTAAGGATGATCAATAATACTGCGACCACTCAACAATTTGTTCCCGATAAACATTTCTGAACTTGAGCTGTTTTCTCCTAAATCTTGAAACATTTGGAATTTAGCACCTAGTATAACTACTTTTGTGCGATTTGACTATTGTACTTCCGGTCGGATCCTGTGACGAGCTTGATTTAGGAGTTTTTTTCCCAGGATTCCAGAGCTAGCTAGCGGGGAGAAGAAAATCCGGTAAGCTATAATCCCCTAGATATGTTGCCATCTTGTGTCTATACACGGAGCTGACATGGGGATTCACTGCACACAGGTGGTCATCGAGGGCGGTGCGATCATTTGCAATGGCTGAACTGGAGGCACGGAAGATGAGGTACCCAACCACAGGCACCGAGGGGCTGCTTATGGGCATACTCGTTGAAGGTGAGGCACAACCACGTTTGTTCTTACATTTCTGCCCGAACATATGCTTATTTGCTATGCTTGGTGTTTGTATAAGTAACTTAAGTGTGGCAAAGAGAATGAAGAATGATAGATTTTCTGCAAAAAGAAAAGCATTATAAAGAATAATTGAGGCGTTAGAACTTCGAAGATTTTGGAGATTCCTTCTCAGAAAGATACTAGAAGTAAGTCTGAGCTAATGATTTCTTGTTTATCTAGTACTCCCTCCCTCCGGAATTAGTTGACCATCAAACGGGTGTACCTAGTAGCACTGAAATATGTCTAGATACATCCGTTTGAGCTTCAACTAATTCCGGACGGTGGAAGTAAGAAACGAGTATCTATGACTGACTGATGAGATTGGCTTTAAAAGAAACTAAGAATACTTTTTCGTAGTTTAAAAGAAACATATCAAAAAGGACCGTGTACACTACACCTTGCATGCTTAAGCGGCAAGTAGCCCTGGCAGCATCTTGCAATTTTGCCCGCTTTAGGCGCTTAGCCTTGGGCACTTAAGCGGCAAGTCGCCCTGGCAGCGCCTTGCAATTATGCCCGCTTTAGGTGCTTAGGTGTCGCTTAGGTATCAGGATGGTTGGTGTTCGCCTTAGGTCCCCTTATAAACGATGCACTACACATGCTTTGATGCTCAAATTGCTGTTTCAGTGGACATCTGAAGATTGCTGATACCATAATTTACCATGATATTGCCAAATGTTGAGCTAATATTTGCTGTTTATCAGTTTCTACATTGCTATGCCTATTTCGATGCACTAAACTACAAATTTGTTGCTTTCAGGAACTAGTGATGCAGCAAAACTTATGCGTGCTAATGGAATCACATTGCTCACGGTGCGTGACGCGGCAGCAACAATACTTGGGAAGTCAGAAATGTTTTACTTCAGTCCTATGCATCCACCATTGACAGAATCTGCACAGCGTGCCTCGATTGTGCTGTAAACGAGAAACTAAAATCAGGTTATTTCCTTCAATATATGCTTCCATTATTGTTCATTACTCATTTGTGCTGAAAAGGTACTCAAATTCTTCTCTGTACTCTCTAGTAAACAGTATCTGATTGCGCCACATGCTTGTTCTTACTGTTACGGGGCTTAAGATGAGTATATCGTTTCTTGTTTGGAGAACAAGTAGTGTTGGCATATATTTTCCATAATTGCTAGTCTACTGAAGATTAAAAAAGATGTCTAATATGATATATTCACATTTCATTTATGTTTGATGATTTCATCTTGGGTTTAACACAAAGATTAAGCTTACTTAGGCATAGAGTAGGAATGTAGGATACCATGTTTAGTTGTTTACTACTTTACTTCTGCAACGTTTTACATAGTAATGTGTTTCTATGCGATGCCTATATGTTACCATCTCCTACAATCTGGATAGCCAATACTTAAATTGTAACAGGTAACCATAGTCAGGCTTTTAACAAATCGATCATTTAATGCATGCTACTACTTCAACTACAAAACAAGTAAAATGTGTTACCATATAGGCTTATGGTTACCACAGTAGATCACTCTAAACTAGTTATATACTATTAGGCCACTCTATTGGGAAAACGATGATTCATGTAGGACATATTTCATTTTGTTTTGTTCCACTACAATTTCCTCGAATTTAGCCTTCTTGTATAGTGTTGGTTTACATTTGTAGAGCCATAACTACCAACGCTCCGTCCAAAATAGAAGTGCATACAATCTGTAGATTAATGATCAGACCCACTATGCACACTTTTTTTTCCTCAGATGTGTTATCTCTCTATCATTTATATAATTTACTTCATTTCCCTGATGAATGTCTATCAGACCATTAGGCTATGCACACCTGCTGATCTGCATCTCTAACATAAGAGCATGGACTGGGTTTAAATGATGAACATAAATGCTGCAGTGTGCAGTGTCTTTGATTTCATTTCTGGAAGTCTCTGAAATTGTTGATATTTGACAATGATTTCAAGCTTTTGTGGGGGACAACATATTGATGAGAATCGAAATTATCTTGACACTAGGCTCCTGGCTCGATGAGCTAATATCTAGATATCGTTTTGGTATCTATATTTCTCTATAGGTCATATTACAAATCAATCACGCTTCTCTCAGATGTTTGAAAAGTGAGGGTATTTGCTTACAGCGACCCTGAGAACCCATATCTATACACTATGGAGTATGCAATGAATAGGATTCTTATGCTTGGGCTGTTCGATCTTCATGACAAATCCGAGGATAACATGTGTGCATGACAATATTGCCGCAAGTCTATTGTGTGCTTAGTAATATTTTTTGTGCCTCTTGAAGTCCTAAAAGCAGCCTATGCCCACTTTATGTTACTCATATGGCCAAAATTTGGTTCAATATTTGGTCTTATCGACAAGAATTTGCATTCATTTGGTTTGTTGCCAAAAAGTTGCTAAAATTCTATTCACATCATAATTGCCGGATTTACAGTTCGCTCGCTCACGATTCGGGTTCGGGATTCACAATTCAGTAGTGCCTATGAATCGAGTTCGATAGGGGGTATACATCTCTGGTTCATGAATCAGGTGACTGTTACGTGAATTCGATGACCCCGATTCGTGAATCCGATGGCTGTGATGACTCGGATTCTGAACTCAGTATAAGCAAAAAATAATAATAAAATAATAATATATGAGTGCCAAAGGGCATGAAACAATAAAGTCACTAATAGAATAATGTTTAGTTCATAATCAACCACTGGACTGTTTGCAACCAGCTTAGCAGCTTGATTACATGGCTACATGCATAAAGACATAATGAGTTGAATAGTTAAAAACCACAAAAATGCACATATAAAAAATACTACTAATGCGTTGTTGACTCTTTGTGCGTATATAAGCTCTTAATGAGCACCTGAATCAGTGCCGTAACAAATACCAAAATCTGATTAGAGTCGAATGAAGGGAAACTTCCCACCAAAAATTTCACTTTTGAGGCCACATGCCGGAGTGCTTAGTCTCATCCAACCAGATTCATCGTTTTCTCCAGAAAGCCCGCGCCCCCAACTCCACCTCATCGTCTTCTCCAAATTTCAGACCTTCTAATTCCAGATCGCCAACTGGTGGACTGCTCTGCATGCACCAGGTCCCCCGTGTAGAAGCTGCAGCGAGTACCACGTAGGACACATCGCCTTACCCGCAATGGA
The DNA here is from genome assembly GCA_021605145.1 of Aegilops bicornis. Lineage (NCBI taxonomy): Eukaryota > Viridiplantae > Streptophyta > Magnoliopsida > Poales > Poaceae > Aegilops > Aegilops bicornis. The sequence goes on from CM038672.1 coordinate 509,466,569, forward strand.
GGCGATGCAGAAGGTGCTGCTGCACGGAGGCGACTTATCGGACCCGACATCTTCATTGTCTTCATGCCGGCCACCACATATTGGTCGTCGCCGTCGTGCACCAGCTACATGCATGTGCCAGGTCGAGTAGCTGCTGCCCACCCGCTATGTCTGCGCCGAGCGCCGCAGTTCCGTAGCCACTGGCCGCTAGAACAAGGGTTGAGCTGCTGCACACATGCCCACACCAGGTTAGCCAACGATTTCATTTTTGGGGTTTGTTTTGAGTTCGGCGAATCTGGCGCCGATTCGCTACTGATCTGAGCAAATTTGAACCCCGTTCTAGATAAATCTGTCGGAATCAGGGTTCAGTGCCTTTTGTAGCGAATCCGGCAAGTATGATTCACATTAGAATGTCAGTATTCTTCACAAAGTTGAGCAAACCAAAGTGGACAAGTTTTGACCAGACTTTGACACAACTTGTTAATTCAATGTCAGTATAAAGCAAGCAGCAAAGGACACCTTCACTGAATAACTGAAAACATGCCAGTTTTCACCAAGCATAGGACCACACATTCAAGCATCAGACCAAGCCATCAGTGGCGGAGCTACCCAAAATATGTTGGGCGGGCCGGATAGTGCAAACAGTGCTACCAAATTAAAAATCAATGCATTATTGTGGGACAAACTTCATGTAAAACTCATTTTTGCTCCAGCCCAGGGCGGGCGATGGCCCTTTGAGCCTTGCCATAGCTCTGCCAGTGCAAGCCATGTGTTACTCATTTGTTGTAATAACCTGCAAATGCATTGGATATGCTGTAAAGCCTACTTCCTCCATGTCACAATACATACCCATTTTAGATTCCATGCCAGTCAAACATTTTAAGGTTTTACCAACATCTGCAACACAAAATTAATAGAATTAGGTCCATCATGAAATATACTTTCCTAATGCATGCTTAATTTTGAGGAAATATATTTTCATAAAAACTCATGGTCAAGGTTACCTTTGAGACATGTCAATGTAGGAGGGAGTACTTAATTCCTTCCTTTTGTAGAATCGCTTCGTTTCTGACTTGATAAAGGACTTAACAACACCGTTCCTCCACTGGATTGACAAAGCTGTTTCAGCATATCTTTTACGGCAGGTATTGTTTATATAGGGATTAGAGCTGCTTGTATTTTGCATGAAGCCTAGATCTATTGCTTTTGTCCATTTGATATCGTTTCACAAAAAATGATTTGAACAGGACCATGTTAGTACCAGTTTCCTCTAATAAGTTGAGTTTAAAAACACGCTGGGTGTGTTAGCAACTCTGTCTGCAACAAAGTTATATAAAAAGTGCTCTGATGGGATTGCTCCTGCATCGATAATCCTATCTAGAATTAGCATCCAGGAGTCCGTAACACCACCATGAACTTCTTAGCTTGACAACTCCAGCTCGGCATTCATGAGATGACATCTTCATAGTTCATACACACAGGACTGTGGGGCAGGTAAAGATTATATTTTGCTAAGTCTGTTGTGAGAATTGAAGGGGTTGGAGGTCTTTCTTTCGTTAAGATTATGTACCTCTCCAGACATGCCACTTATGATCTGCATGTCTGAGGACCTGGAATTGAAGTCGTGTCTGAGGTATCGACTACATTGCTAGTCTAAAATTGCATCAAAACTCTTGCACAAAATGACCCAGATCATACTGTAGCTATTACAGTTTCGAATGCTAGTATTTCCCTCTTTTTTGCGATATAGTAGTATTTCCATTTCTAAATCGGTTTGTTGCTACTCCCTCCGTCCAAAAATACTTGTCATCAAAATGGATAAAAAGAGATGTATCTAGGACTAAAATACATCTAGATACATCCCCTTTTATCCATTTTAATGACAAGTATTTCCGGAAGGAGGGAGTACATGTTTGGGTTAACACTATATGAATATGATCATTTAGATCAATGGGGTCTAGATATTTATGGCCACTCCCTTCTTAAGTGCACTATGCTTAGAGTCCTGTTGGTTTTATCTACGCTTGTTAAGTGCACTATGCACTATTCTTAACTTTGTGCTCCTGAACCCTGATTGCTGATTCCCTTGTATGTTTGGTGACCGGGTAGCACTGTTCCTGATCTGTGTACGCGTTTCAGGGTGGATGGAAGTGTGATGCATTTCTTTCTTGTTTTCTACCTGCCCATGTGAAATATCATATGTGTACCTTATTTGTTTTATTTAATGAGTTGAAGTCTGACTTCAGGTGAGGACGGAGAGGTAACGGCCAATCATTTGTTCCTGGCGATATGGTCAGATAAAGAGTCAGCTGGTCATAAGGTTCTGGCTTCCCTTGGTTTTGATGATCAGAAAGCCAGTTTGCTGGCCAAAACGGTAATGGTCTAATCCTTCGTCGAGGTAGATACTTCACAGGGCTCATTGTTTCTCAAACCTTCTACCAACCCTCTGCAGGCAGGTGAAGAGAAAGCAATGAGTCCTAGATAGCAAATCGAGCAGCCGGTTTATAATTGAACTTCCTGGAGGTATTTATGTGTTCACCTGGCAACATCTAGACACTGGTTGGCGGCTGGCGGCTGGCGGTACCATGGACCCACATTAAGTTAACTTGAAGAGATCGCTTCTATAAGTTTTAGGGGTTTTAAGACCGGTTAGGCAGAATCCAAAATGTGTACTCCCACTATTGCCAAACGCAGTACATGTAAAAACACTACGATGTATTTTCGGACGAACACGGTTTTGTTCCACTCTCAGCTAGTTTGTTCGACTGCCCTTCAGAGAACCTTTCGAAGATCCAGATTCTGAGTTCATCCCAACCTTCATAGTTTCTGTTCAATCTGAATCCTGACAAACCATAACCATTTTATGGAAAGCGACTGCTCTCCGCATCACCGTATAAGTCTGACGCGGGACATTATATCATTTGCGCCTAAGAAGTGTATGGTTTTCTCATCATTCTAAGCAGGGGAAGGGAAGCTTTGCCCACTTTACACCAAATGTGCAACACGAGGTTGGTAGTACCTGGCACTATGCTTCGATTGCAAGGACATCCACCTTCATATCTTTTACATTGTTTATTGCTGTTTTCACCCTGGCTCTGCGCATTGTTTTTGTTCTGCTTATTGGCACAGAGCAACCAAGCTGACAGTGACCATCGGGAGGTTATACATTGTATTCGTGGACAGGGAGGTGTCATGGCTCGACACTTAGCATGTACATACTGGAAGCCGACGCCATGTTGGTGTGGTCAGTTGGGCTGCCCCATTCCCGGGCTTAGGTTTCTGCTCCCAGGTCCTCATCAGGTAGCATCAATTCTACTATCTGCCACCGACAGGGATCAGAACCAACCCGGGGACGACGAACAGGACCAGCGGGAAAGGAAGAAGCGACGCGATTTATTGGAATTCCTTGCGTGCCAGCAACTGCATGAACACTTTCAAATTTATGGGGCTTACTATCATGGCGCGTTTACCTACTTTTTGGCATGTCTTTTCGGATGGACCATATATATCCGAACCAGCCGTTCACGCTGCTGCCACATAATGGCATTAAATCGCATGTTTCAGCAGGGAACTCGATCTGTAGTTTTGTACGACTTGTGCGGGAGTGCAAGTGCACTCCAAGCCTCGTGCTCGCTAGCTAGGGATATATATTCAACTATGTGTAGCAAGTCTCTGGGTTAACAAATGATCAAGCAAAAAGTTGTGTGCAGCCTACGTGTTGGCCGTTTTCTTTTCGTCTTGAAGCGTGCACTAGTCTACTAGAGTAATGCAAGGCTATATATAAACAAGCATGAAGATTTTCGCTTCTCCGGCGCGCTTTATCGATTGTTTACTCTTTCGTGTCTGCCCCACTCCTTCGAATGTTTGCATCAAAAGGCATGTGCCCCTTTTTGTTGCCTACTTATATATAGTATATTGACGTCTTACATTTTGATAGGGGGTAGTGTATTAGAGTCCCCGGTGTAAGATAGCAATAGCATGCATCTCTTGCCTGTACTGGCCCGTGCTTTTATTTCGCAAAGAAAAAAACAAACTGGCCCGTGCTTTTGACATGTAACACCAAAGATTGCAAATACAATTCTAGTATATCATTGGTTCATCCATGCATGCCATTAGCATCTTAATAGCGTCGTCTTGCGAGTCTGGTACCTGCCGAGCCGTTTCTTGATGCCTATATATGTGTTCTCTGGTCTCCTCCATTACAAGTATAAATCCAAAGTGGTAGGACCAAGAGATGTATGGCGTGAGTACCTCACAGAATACCACTTGGGAGCTAATCAGGTGCTAACCCCAGATCTCTCGGGAAGCTGCGGCCACTGGCCACCCTCCTGGTCTCCTCCACACTGGACAAATCCACTGTCATATCTCTAGTAGTTCTCCGCCAGCCCAAAGGTCAAGGGGATGCATCCACGACGGGGCGACTGGTCCTGTAGATATGATAGCTCATGCCCATGCACGTCCAAAGCTGATGCTCTTTCTTAGGTCGTTTGACTACTGGCGCTCCACGGGATATATGGCATTGGACCACTCACTGCCAGCGCTTAGCCTTTTGCAATCTCGATCTGCCTAAGTTTCTCACGTGCCATCTATATCTACACATCGGACGCGTAGGCGTAGGAGCACTGTAGTGCTGGGAGTTGGGAAAGTCACGTAGGTTCTCCTTCCCGCGCCACATTAAATTCACTGCCAGTGGAGGAGAGAGTGCAAGTCCGGTTCCGGTTCGGCAAAGTGGTGCGCCCCAGCCCCCAGGTGCTGATTCCTGTGGCACTCTTCGTCCAATCATTCAGTTATCTCCGTCTCAGGATATGCTCTATTACTGCTGCTGCTGCTGCTAGTGGTGGTGGTAGATGTATCAGCTTCGCTTAGACTAGTCACAGTGGGAGTAACTTCAGCAGTAACATCGAGTCCAACTCAGCAAATTTGCTTACGTGGTAATGAGTTAGTGAGGAGAGAGGCAGTTACACTAACTTAGCTAGTTACTGTAACATCACATGTCCCAATGCAATATGAGTCTATAACCTAATAAATGAAGCTTTGTATGTTACTACACTTATGTTACTACCCACTATGAAGGTAGTAACATAGTCTAGGGATATGTGTATGTTACTACTAGTATATGTTACTATGCATTGTGGCTAGTCTTAGGTTGATCCTCTATAGACTATACTAGTTAACTATGCCTTGCTCGATCGCCTCCATGGAAATACTGTACTCTAGTTAACCCTATATAGTAAGCAAGATGAGTTGGTTTCAGTTATTGAAGTCAAGGAGTTGTACATGCATCATGCATGTGCTAGTATGATATTCTTCCATTGGGCCTAAAAAACCGTGAGCTGTTTTTTTAGTACGCGCCGCGCACACTTCAGTGCCAGCGATTAGATTTTTCCAACCTGTGTAGATGCAACAACGACATATAAAAAAATCGCGGAATTTTCCGGCGACCATTCCATGAAAACATGGAAAAAGTTGGGCACATATATGCATACTGCATTGACAACACGGCCATGTTCATGACCAAAAATAATAATATTCCCGCGGATTAAATTGTATAATAATATGATAAGGTAACTAGTTGTCCGTACCGGCGACGAGCTTGGCCTTATTATTGGACATACTCCTTGGGTATCCATGCGGGGGCTCCATTTGTTTGCACTGGCTGTCGGCAAAACAGATGGTCTACGTACCTGCTGTATTCTGATGGAGCTGACATCCTGTCACTGAAACCCATTACCACCCGCAGGATTTCTGGGAGGAGCTACTCCCGACTCACTGAAAGCAATAGAGAAATAGGGGGGAGAAGATGGCCCACGTACTCAAACCTCAGCTAAATTTTGGGGATTCCTATGCGCTGACCGCACGAGTGCAAGGGGAGAAAATTTAAGCAATCTCTTACGTGTACCTCTACCTAAGTCGGTTCCGCTTCTTTCTCCATTCCCCCTTTGCATATACACCAGTACATGTCAGGGTTCTAGTGGCGGTTTTAGTATAGGGCTTCCGACGGTTTTGTCTTCCATCTCCATTAAATTAATAGAGTTAATACTCTGACTTATTTATCAATGTCGCGAAACCGGTCGAGAAAATACGCATCTCAGTTAGTTGTTGGTCGAGAAAATCGCATTTGTTGCAGTTTACAAACCGATATGAATATTTCTTTTCTGAATCTTACTCGCTCTATGAGCAAAAGTCAGAACCGTCTGAGATATTATTTGTATTCAAGTCGGTTTGTGCTATAAAACTGGTTGTATCGGTAATTCCCATGGCTATGCTCATTTCTGTTCATCTCAACACACATACATCTCATCACAGAAGCATCACATTCATCATGTACATCACATAAGCATAACAAATTACAAAATTAACAAGTGACACACGTTATGTTGAGTATCGTGACTAGTTAGGAAATACATAGACTAGGATTTATTTTTACCTTGTCTTACTCCAAATTGATCATGTACTCCTATATATACGCCAACGAGGTTCAAGCAATAAACAACAATTTCACCATATTGCATATATTCCTCTAACATGATATCAGCCTAACCCCGATCCAAACCCTTGCCACCGCCGCAGGTTCCGCACCACGCCGTCCCCGGGGCGGCAGATCTCCATGACCACCACCGGGGGCCGCGCTGTCCGTACATCCGCCGGTCATGTTGACCGACTGCCCTAAAAAGACTTCTTTCCCAATCCTTGAATTTGGGTGTTTTTTTTCGCCGGTCGTATTGATTGCGTTTCTTTTTGGCTTATCTATCTAAGATCTGTTTGCGTCGTTCGCCTTTCATCACCTACAACACGCATTAATGATATATTTTTGTTTGTACTCCCTAGGCGGGTGGCTAATATCAGGACTAGCTATTTTTGATATGATGCAAACGGTGATACTCAATCATCGCCGACGACTCTCGCCTTCACCGGCTGCAACGCGTACACTGGTGCGGTGGTCGGTCGCGTCCTACACTGGCCCTTCGTCCTGCGCGCGTGCGTGCCGCGTGGTGCGGACGGCAGCTAGCGCCTGCCACTAGGCCATCTGGATCCACTCCGTTGTCGAAGCATGCATCCCGTGCAGGATGCTTGCACGTGTTCTATGCGGGTATGCTTGCATGCATGGCATGCATTTGCTGTTGGCTCGTCCGACTGTGCGGACATACGCAGATGCGATCCTCATGTCAACTCCACCCCGCAATGCCAAATGGACATCTATTTTATCCGGATTTTATCCGTTTGGGGAAGTAATGGGGACCAAAATGGACATGCATATCCGGGTGTAAGTGAAGACGCCCAACGCGCCGACCGACCCTAAAATGTCCCCCTCGACCGCACGCCCATGCCTGCGCCTCGCCTGCCCGCGAGCTCGCGCTCTCGCCTTGCCGGTGCGCCCGCGCAGTCCCATGGCATCTTGTTGCCGCGCCGGCAGAGGAGGAAGGAGGGAAGCACTCACGAGCAGCGCACGGACGAGCGCGACGTCCTCGTTGCCGGCGGCGAGGAAGAGCATCAAGACGTCGGCGCGGATCTCCTTGCGCGACGTGCGCAGCTCGGCGGCTGCGCCCTCGCGCCACACCACCCCGGCATAGTTCACGTCTGCACGACCGGACGTGAGCAGCTCGCCCGCCTCCCTCGAGTCGCCGCGCGCCACCGCCTCCACGAGCCGCCGAGGCCATTGCCGACGCTTCCCGCGCCACCGCTTCGCCGCTTCATGCGGTTCGAGTGCCGCGCCCGCCATCGCCGCCGCGCCGCCGCCACCGCCGCCCACCATCACGCGCCGGGCTGCCCACAGCCGCGCGTCTGCCGCCGCCGCCTTACCAGCGCCGCCGCCACAGCCATCGGCGCCCACCGCCGCCTTTACATCGCGCCAGCGTCAAGGCGCGCCACCGCTTCGCCACGCTACCGCCGCCGGGGACTGCAGCTGCTACTGGGCCTCCGAGGTGTGTGAGCAGGAATAGAGAGAAAAAGGGAGAGAGAGAAAAGGAGAGAGAGAACGATGGGAGGTGAGTGGTGACAAGTGGGTCCAGGCCCGGACAAGAGCAGTCGGGGAGGACGCAGAAAGCGTCCTTTCGGTGTCCGCTCGACCGCAAAGCCGAATCAAATTTGCGCTCGGGATGGGGCAAGGCGGATCAGAAACAGACATTTTTTATGGATGAGGTCGCGCGTTGGCCGCTTCATTTGTCCGTTTAGACCCAAACGGACAGACCCGGACGATTTGGGATCACGCGGTGGAGTTGGCCTCATACCACGTCCGCCCGTGCAGTCGCACGTCGCGGGTGTTTCGTCGTCGGCACACACAGCTTTGCAGAATCACTAGTGGTTGGGGCCCGTCATTGTGGGCCGCTTAAAAGAAAGCTATGCGCACCTCACCATCATGTCAAAAAATTTAAAAATTATTCTCGTCATGTAGACATCACAACCATCTTAAAAGAAAAAAAAACCTAAAAAAACTTCTTAAAAAAAGTCTCCCTATCATTTAAGAAAACTCTAAAAATACTTTCTCACCATGACCAACCAGCATGCGCCACATGGCGTAGCTGGTTGGTTACCATTCTAGCGTCTCTTAATGGGTTTAATAATGTGAAGATCGTCCTCAAATACAACGCGTCCCTCTACCGATCAAGCAAGCAACGGGCTGCCCATGTGTTGTCGCGTTGAACCGCAGCGTCCCCGTCCCATGGCACTCCATGCGGCAGTATCAACTCGCGTGTTGCCACTGTGTTGTCCTTTAGGCCGTAGTGTCGCACAGTGGCGGAGCTAAAAATAAAGCAAACTCTGGGCCTAATTTTTTTCGACAACATGAAAAAATTTGGCACTTAAAACTACCTCATACCATTTCTAAATAATTACATGATGCCATAGAAAATAAATTTCAATTTCTCAATAAATCTACATTTTAAACTTGATGCTCTATGATCCAAGAAAATAGATAAAACATGACAGAAGCACAAATATTAATACGGGAATACGATAAATACCAAATCAATTGATCACTTTGTCGGTGCATTCAGTCCCCCCATCGCTTGATTCCCTCGCTTCGAAATGGTAGGCGTATGCATCTGTGTTGTGGGCACCGGTGAAAAGAATCTCTTCATCTTCTATTTCTACAACATAAATGAAATTGCAAATGCATCAATTTGAGTTCAACAATACACAATACAATACTGAAATTGCAATCAGCTTTCCTTCTTCTTCCATGACGCGCACGGCCGCACGCACGCACCCTATTTTTTCAGTTAAATTTTGTTCAATGCAGTTCATACACAGAGGTTAGCGGGTTAAATTGCAGAATGCGCTACAAGTACAAACTACAACGAATCAAAGAAAGGTCAGGCAGGGCAAGGGAAGAACAGGGGCGAACGGCGCACACAGGGGCGGAGCTGGGCTGCCGGGGAGTGACCAGGAAGCAGGGGCCTGCCGGAGAAATAGATGGCGGTGGTCGGAGAACGGCGACGACGCCACGGCGGCCAAGCAGGGAGGCGGCGACGCGAGCGCTCAAGACGAGCGTGTCCTGTGCCGCTGTGCGTATGAGTCAGGTCGATCGTGCGGCCGTGGGCTCGTAGCTGGTGCGTGTAGTGCGCGTGCGTGGATCGCTGGTTTTGGGCCTCCTTTCACTGGGCTGAACCCCGGGCCCAAAAGAAAATTTATGTACACAGGAAAAAAATCCCACGCCCCGGGCCTGGGCCCTGGGTGCATGGGGCCCAGCTCCGCCCCTAGTGCCGCGGGCCACGGTCTATCGCTGCCCCGAGGCTATCCGATTTAGGTCATCCCCGTCAATGACGACGCCGGCCTCAAAAATCTGTGGGCTCAATGGAATTTTTTTGATTTTTTTCTTCATGATGAACAGTAATTCTAGTCTGTTTTTCCAAATAGCTGTGGGGTCGGCTGACCCGACAGCGTACACATAGATTCGCCTCTGGTCCCGTGGCTGCATCGACCCTCACGCTGCCACTGCGTCGCCCCATTCGGCCGTAGCGAGTGTAGCACGCGGTCTCTGCCGCCGTCCCGTGGTTCTCCCCGCGGCTGCACCCACTCGCGTGCTCCCGCTACGTCGCCCCTTCGGGCCCTAGTGCCGTGGCCCGTGGTCCACCGCCGCCTAGAGGCCGTCCACTCCAGGCCGTCCCTGTGGTTGCACCGACCCTCACGCTGCCACTGCGTCGCCCAATCGGGCCGTAGCGAGCGTGGCACACGGTCCTTACCGTCGCCCTGAGATCTTCCTCGTTGTCACCCGACCCGTGCGCTGCCACTGGGTCGCTCCTTCGGGCCGGAGCGCCGCGACACGCGGTCAACTTCACCATCCACACGCATCGACTTCTATGTGGTATGCGCCACACTGCCTTCCTAGTCGCGGGAACTCCACTGTCCGCACTAGTCTTCGTCATGCTGTCGGGTTCTTCCTCGCCTACATCGAGCATTGTCGCCACGCTCCTAACCTAGGCGCCGCCGATGCCGCTCTTCTTCCCGGTCCACGGCGACTACCTTGACACCGGCCACCCCAACTCGACATCGACCACGGCGTCCGTCGCACAGCTACCTCGACCACGGCTACACCACCCTACGCTCTCAGCTACATCGACATCGGCACAAAGGGCCACCGCCTTACTTGAGCAACCTCGCCGGTTTTCACTCAGCCACGACTTTCGCGATGCATCGACCGTTACGACTGTGGGAGGGATGTCGTCGTCTTACCTTCGGATTCTTCTCCAGTCTCACCGTCTGTGTCACTACCATTGTGACTACGGGGGATGTTGAGTATCGTGATTAGTTAGGAAATATGAGATAGACTAGGATTTGTTTCTACCTTGTCTTGTACTCCAAGTTGACCATGTACTCCTATATATACGTCCACTAGGCTCAAGCAATAAACAACAATTCCACCATATCCCATCTATTCCTCGAACAGAAGTTTAAAATACAACTAATCAAAGTATCAAAATTGGGAGAGCAAAGTATCATAAACTCTTCGTGTCTCATCTGCTATGGTGGAACTCTCCTTTCAGATTGATCACATTCTTAACGAGGAATGCAACCATCTACACATGGACCATCGCAAGTGAAAGTGCAATCATGCCCTTACATCATATTTTGATGTTGATGACAATATACATGTAGGGGACTAACTATGTTTATGAAGCAAATCTCATGTTTTAGTCCCCGGATGACAAATGTGTGTGGATCATGGACGTACGGAATTGATATGACTAAAGGAAGAAGAAACATTAGATCAATGGCTCTTACCTTTGTTTGTTCTTGAGTATAGGTATCCCGCACTGTTAAGAGGGGATCGATAGGGCTAGCGAAAGACATGCTCAAGTTATTGCGAATTCCTTCGTTTCTCTTACCTTGCCACACCTCCTAAATAACCATATCATGTAGAACTATGGTGGCGTCAATTAGTTTCACATGCTCTTTCTCTCTCTCCCTCTCAAATAATGTGTTATGCTGGGGGGCCGCTGGATGTCTGTGGGCTCTGCCGGAAATCCGGCCCACACAAAACAGAGGATATTTCTCTCCTGGTCCCAGGCGGCCGAATGCCCCCCCCCCCCGTAGCGCCGGATGTCTGGGGGTATCCCAGGTTTCTGGATGGTTCTATCAAGAGAGCGTCATATATCTTTGATAACCCACAAGTATAGGGGATCAATTGTAGCCTGTTTTGATAAGTAAGAGTGTCGAACCCAACGAGGAGCTAAAGGTAGAACAAATATTCCCTCAAGTTCTATCGACCACCGATACAACTCTACGCACACTTGACGTTCGCTTTACCTAGAACAAGTATGAAACTAGAAGTACTTTGTAGGGGTTTTCGGATAGGTTTGCAAGAAGATAAAGAGAGCGTAAATAAAAGCTAGGGGCTGTTTAGAAGAAGACACAACTAAGTTAGTTTTAGTAAAGAGCTTTTTGTCACGAGAAAGTTATTTGTCCCTAGGCAATCGATAACTAGACCGGTAATCATTATTGCAATTTTATTTGAGGGAGAGGCATAAGCTAACATACTTTCTCTACTTGGATCATATGCACTTATGATTGTAACTCTAGAAAGCATTCGCAACTACTAAAGATCATAAGGTAAAACCCAACCATAGCATTAAAGTATCAAGTCCCCTTTATCCCATACGCAAACAACCTACTTACTCGGGTCTGTGCTTCTGTCACTCACGCCACCCACCATAAGCAAATCATGAACATATTGCAAACCCTATATCGGGGATCCCTCATGCTTGCGCGACACGGGGAGCACCATAGGACAGCACCAATAATAAAACATGCAACTCAAACCAATCTTGATCATCAAATAACCCATAGGACAAAACGGATTTACTCAAACATCATAGGATAGCCATACATCATTGGGAAATAATATATAGCGTTGAGCACCATGTTTAAGTAGAGATTACAGCGGGTAAGAGAGAGGTTACACCACTGCATAGAGGGGGGAAGAGTTGGTGATGATGGCGGTGAAGTTGTTGGTGAATATTGCGATGATGATGATGGCTCCGGCGATGTTTCGGCGCCATCGAAAGAGAGGGGGAGAGGGCCCCCCTTCTTCTTCTTCTTCCTTGACCTCCTCCCTAGATAGGAGAAGGGTTTCCCCTCTAATCCTTGGTCTCCATGGCATGGGAGGGGCGAAAGCCCCTCCGAGATTGGACCTGTCTCTCTGTCTCTCTCTGTTTCTGCATTCTCGTCTGCTGCCCTTTCACCGTTTCGTATATATATGGAGATCCGTAACCCCGATTAGGCTGAAACCTTCGCCGTGATTTTTTTTACCAAAAGTTAGCTTTCTTGCGGCCGAAGAAGGGCATCAACCGCCTTATGGGTGGCCCACAAGGGCCAGGGGCGCGCCCAGGGGGGCAGGCACGCCCCCCTGCCTTGTGGCCACCTCAGGCACCGTCTCGCGTTGATTCTTCTTCCAGAATTTTCCAAATATTCCAAAAATAAGCTCCGTCCGTCTTTATCCCGTTTGGACTCCGTTTGATATGGATAATCTGCGAAACAAAAACATGCAACAAATAGGAGCTGGCACTGGGCACTGGATCAATATGTTAGTCCCCAAAAATAGTATAAAAAGTTGCCAAAAGTATATGAAAGTTGTAGAATATTGGCATGGAACAATCAAAAATTATAGATACGACGAAGATGTATCAGCATCCCCAAGCTTAATTCCTTCTCGTCCTCGAGTAGGTAAATGATAAAAAGATAATTTTTGATGTGGAATGCTACCTAGCATAATCTTGATCATGTATCTAATCATGGCATGAATATTAAGACACGAGTGATTCAAAGCAATAGTCTATCATTTGACATAAAAACAATAATACTTCAAGCCTACTAATAAAGCAATCATGTCTTTTCAAAATAACATGGCCAAAAGCTATCCCTACAAAATCATATAGTCTGGCTATGCTCCATCTTCACCACACAAAATATTCACATCATGCACAACCCCGATGACAAGCCAAGCAATTGTTTCATACTTTTGACGTTCTCAAACCTTTTCAACTTTCACGCAATACATGAGCATGAGCCATGGACATAGCACTATAGGTGGAATAGAGTAAAATGATGGTGGTTATGTGGAGAAGACAAAAGGGAGAAAGTCTCACATCGACGCGGCTAATTAACGGGCTATGGAGATGCCCATCAATTGATGCCAATTTGAGGAGTAGGAATTGCCATGCAACGGATGCACTAGAGCTATAAGTGTATGAAAGCTCAAACTGAAACTAAGTGGGTGTGCATCCAACTTGCTTGCTCATGAAGACCTAGGGCATTTGAGGAAGCCCATCGTTGGAATATACAAGCCAAGTTCTATAATGAAAATTCCCACTAGTATATGAAAGTGATAACTCAAGAGACTCTCTATATGAAGAACATGGTGCTACTTTGAAGCACAAGTGTGGTAAAAGGATAGTAACATTGCCCCTTCTCTCTTTTTCTCTCATTTTTTTCCTTTTTTGGGGCCTTCTCTTTTTTTGGCCTTTCTCTCTTTTTTATTTTTTTTATTTTTTTTGTCCGGAGTCTCATACGACTTGTGGGGGAATCATAGTCTCCATCATCCTTTCCTCACTGGGGCAATGCTCTAATAATGATGATCATCACACTTTTATTTACTTACAACTCAATATTACAGCTCGATACTATAATAAAGATATGACTCCATATGAATGCCTTCGGCGGTATACTGGGATGTGCAATGATCTAGCATAGCAATGACATCAAAAAACGGACAAGCCATGAAAACATCATGCTAGCTATCTTACGATCATGCAAAGCAATATGAAATAAATGCTCAAGTCATGTATATGATGATGATGGAAGTTGCATGGCAATATCTCGGAATGGCTATGGAAATGCCATTATAGGTAGGTATGGTGGCTGTTTTGAGGAAGATATAATGAGGTTTATGTGTGACAGAGCGTATCGTATCACGGGGTTTGGATGCACCAGCGAAGTTTGCATCAACTCTCGAGGTGAGAAAGGGCAATGCAGTGCATCAAGAGGCTAGCAATGATGGAAGGGTGAGAGTGCGTATAATCCATGGACTCACATTACTCATAAAGAACTCATATACTTATTGCAAAAGTTTATTAGCCCTCAAGAAAAGTACTACTACGCATGCCCCTAGGGGATAGATTGGTAGGAAAAACCATCGCCGTCCCCGACCGCCACTCATAAAGAAGACAATCAATAAATACCTCATGCTCCAACTTTTACATAACGGTTCACCATAATGCATGCTACGGAATCACAAACCTCAACACAAGTGTTTCTACAATCCACAACTAACCACTAGCATGACTCTAATGTCACCATCTTTATATCGCAAAACTATTGCAAGGAATCAAACATATCATATTCAGTGATCTACAAGTTTTATGTAGGATTTTATGACTAACCATGTGAATGACCAGTTCCTGTCATCTCTCTAAATAGATATAAGTGAAGCAAGAGAGTTTAATTCTTTCTACAAAAGATATGCCCACGCTCTAACAAATATAAGTGAAGCAAAAGAGCATTCTACAAATGGCGGTTGTCTAAGTGAAGAGAAACAGGCAATCCAAACTTCAAACGATATAAGTGAAGCACATGAAGCATTCTATAAAGCCATACTAAAAAGATATATGTGAAGTGTAATGAGCATTCTATAAATCAACCAAGGACTATCTCATGACAGCATGGTGCATAAAAGAAAAATGAAAACTAAATGCAAAAGACGCTCCAAGATTTGCACATATTGCATAAACGAAACGAATCCAAAAACATACCGATACTTGTTGAAGAAAGAGGGGATGCCTTCCGGGGCATCCCCAAGCTTAGACGCTTGAGTCTCCTTGAATATTTACTTGGGGTGCCTCGTGCATCCCCAAGCTTGAGCTCTTTCCTCTCTTCCTTCTTCTCACATCGAGACCTTCTCGATCATCGAACACTTCATCCACACAAAACTTCAACAGAAAACTCGGTAAGATCCGTTAGTATAATAAAGCAAATCACTACTCTAAGTACTGTTGCAAAACAATTCATATTTTGTTTTTTCATTATGTCTACTGTAATATAACTTTTTCATGGCTTAATCCTCTGATATAAATTGATAGTTTCATCAAAACAAGCAAACTATGCATCAAAAACAGAATCTGTCTAAAACAGAACAGTCTGTAATAATCTGAACATTCACCATACTTTGTTACTTGAAAAATTCTTCCAAAATTAGGAAAAATAAAAAAATTGTAAATAAAGCCAGTGCAAAAAGTTTTAGAACTATTTTACGTTCCAGTAAAAAATGAAAAATCGCGCACTACAGCCAAAGTTTCTGTCCTGCACCGTACAAACCAACAAGCATTGTAAACATCCTAAAGGCAAACCTTAGCACATTATTTTTATAATACAATGGAATTTTACAAGGGGATAATTATTTTTGTTGAAAAGTTTCTGTAATCAAGATTGACAAAGTTTCCGTGAGCATGAACAAAGTTCAAGGCTAGCTCCCACTTCAACAATGCTTGTCTCTCTCACTTTCACTTTCCTTTTTGAAAAAGTTTTGGGTTCCCCTCTTTCTTTTTGTTGTTTTTAAACTATATGAAAGCACTCAACAGAAATAAATGACTCTCTAAAACTTCCGGATTGTCTCCCTGGCAGCGCTTTCTTTAAAGCCATTAAGCTAGGCATATAGTGCTCAAGTAATGGATCCACCCGGATCCCAAGGTATATCAAAGCCAATTTTAATTAACAATGATTTTTGATTTAGTAGTGAGCACAAAGTAACATATATCATGCAACGAAGTCTAACTCTCTTCCTATGCATCGGCATGTCATAAAAGAACAATTCATGCACACATAGTAAAGGCCAATGCATAGTATAAACAGTTTCTTGCAATTTTATCGTGTTGGAAATATAGAGAGGTGGAGATATAGTTACTCTCTCATAATAATTGCAAGTAGGAGCAGCAAGCACATGCATATTATATTCATCAAAATCATCATGTGCAACGGTAAAAGGCAACCCATCGATATAATCCTTAATAAAAGCAAACTTCTCCGATATAGTGTAGTTTGGAGAATTCAAAAAGATAATAGGACTATCATGTGTGGGTGCAATAGCAACAATTTCATGTTTAACATAAGGAACTATAGCAAGTTCATCTCCATAAGCATAATTCATATTGGTATCTTGGCCACAAGCATAGCAAGCATCATCAAAAAGGGATATTTCAAAAGAATCAACGGGATCATAACAATGATCATAGCAATCATCTGTCGGTAAGAACGAAGGTAAATTAAAAAATGTATGAGTTGAACAGTTACTCTCATTAGAAGGTGGGCACGGGTAGCTAATCCGCACTTCCTCCTTTTGTTTTTCGCTCTCCTCCTCATCTTTTTCATCCAATGAGCTCACAGTTTCAGTAATTTCTTCTTCCATAGACTCCTGCAAAATATTAGTCTCTTCTTGGACAGCGGAGACTTTCTCAATAAGTGCAATAATATCGTAATTGTAATCATAATTCTCATAACAATATTTAAGGATAGCTAAATTTTGAGGTCTATAAACCGCATCATCAAAATCTTCGAACTCTTTAAACATAGATTCAATTTCATAAGCACCCATAAAAGCAACAAATTCTTCTATTTGCTCCACATCATAATAATCATATATACCATTAGCATAAGAAGATAAGGTTTTATTATCATTAAATTTGCATGAAAAGGGAAGGCGTGGAGCCTTCATCCTAGAGCAACAAGTATAATCATAACTCAAGCATACTTGCCGAGCATACCACTTCAACATATAAATTTGATCCCATAATAGTTTCCCTTTTTGAGTCAAGCGATAATCCCTAAAGTATTAACGTTGATCCAACGTTACTTCCATTACATAATTGAATGGGGTTTTCTCAGGATTATTAAAGTAGTACATAATATCTTTCACATAACCAGCATCGAGGGTTTTAGGAGGTTCCCCATCTCCATGAGCAGCAAGTACACCTAATTTTTTTGGTATTTCGTGTTCCATATCCATAACTAAAGATAAAGAACAACTAAGAACAGCAAATACAAATTACTTAGTGATAAAGCAAACAAACACACACGAGAATATTCACCCCACGCTATTGCTCCCTGGCAACGGCGCCAGAAAAAGGTCTTGATAACCCACAAGTATAGTGATCAATTGTAGCCTCTTTCGATAAGTAAGAGTGTCGAACCCCAGGAGGAGCTAAAGGTAGAACAAATATTCCCTCAAGTTCTATCGACCACCGATACAACTCTACGCACGCTTGTCGTTCGCTTTACCTAGAACAAGTATGAAACTAGAAGTACTTTGTAGGGGTTTTCGGATAGGTTTGCAAGAAGATAAAGAGAGCATAAATAAAAGCTAGGTGCTGTTTAGAACAAGACACAACTAAGTTAGTTTTAGTAAAGAGCTTTTTGTCACGAGAAAGTTATTTGTCCCTAGGCAATCGATAACTAGACCGGTAATCATTATTGCAATTTTATTTGAGGGAGAGGCATAAGCTAACATACTTTCTCTACTTGGATCATATGCACTTATGATTGGAACTCTAGCAAGCATCCGCAACTACTAAAGATCATTAAGGTAAAACCCAACCATAGCACTAAAGTATCAAGTCCCTTTATCCCATACACAAACAACCTACTTACTCGGTTACGTAGCTTCCACACCACGCCACCCACCATAAGCAAATCATGAACATATTGCAAACCCTACAGCGGGGATCCCTCACACTTGCGCGACACGGAGAGAACCATAGGACAGCACCAACAATAAAACATGCAACTCAAACCAATCATGATCATCAAATAACCCATAGGACCAAAAAGATTTACTTAAACATCATAGGATAGCCATACATCATTGGGAAATAATATATAGCGTTGAGCACCATGTTTAAGTAGAGATTACAGCGGGTAATAGAGAGGTTACACTGCTTCATAGAGGGGGGAAGAGTTCGTGATGATGGCGGTGAAGTTGTTGGTGAAGATTGCGATGATGATGATGGCTCCGGCGACGTTCCGACGCCACCGGAAGAGAGGGGGAGAGGGCCCCCCTTCTTCTTCTTCTTCTTCTTCTTCTTCCTTGACCTCCTCCCTAGATGAGAGAAGGGTTCCCCTCTGGTCCTTGGTCTCCATGGCATGGGAGGGGCAAAATTCCCTCCGAGATTGGATCTGTCTCTCTGTCTCTCTCTGTTTCTGCGTTCTCGTCTGCTGTCCTTTCACCGTTTCGTATATATATGGAGATCCGTAACTCCGATTGGCTGAAACCTTCGCCGTGATTTTTTTACCAAAAATTATCTTCCTTGCGGCCGAAGAAGGGCATCAACCGCCTTATGGGTGGCCCACGAGGGTCAGGGGCGCGCGCCCCTGCCTCGTGGCCACCTCGGGCACCGTCTCGCATTGATTCTTCTTCCGGAATTTTCCAAATATTCCAAAAATAAGCTCCGTCCGTTTTTATCCCGTTTGGACTCTGTTTGATATGGATAATCTGCGAAACAAAAACATGCAACAAACGAGAACTGCACCGGCAATCGGATCAATATGTTAGTCCCAAAAAATAGTATAAAAAGTTTCCAAAAGTATATGAAAGTTGTAGAATATTGGCATGGAACAATAAAAAATTATAGATACGACAGAGACGTATCAATCTTCACCTTCTATGGCCGGATGTCCGAGCGGTCACATGCCGCCGGATGTCCGGGTGTACCCTAACCCCTCTGGTGTCTGCGCCGCGGATGTCCGCCCGGGCTTGGGATGTCCAGGACCTCTCCATTGCGCCGGATATCCGGGTCTTCCCCCAGATGTCCGGCTCCTTTGTTTTTGCTCTTAAGTAGTCTGGTGCGTATGTTGGAAATATGCCCTAGAGGCAATAATAAAATGGTTATTATTATATTTCTTTGTTCATGATAATTGTCTATTGTTCATGCTATAATTGTGTTATCCGGAAATCGTAATACATGTGTGAATACATAGACCACAACATGTCCCTAGTGAGCCTCTAGTTGACTAGCTCGTTGATCAACAGACAGTCATGGTTTCCTAACTATGGACATTGGATGTCATTGATAACGGGATCACATCATTAGGAGAATGATGTGATGGACAAGACCCAATCCTAAGCATAGCACAAGATCGTGTAGTTCGTTTGCTAGAGCTTTTCCAAATATCAAGTATCATTTCCTTAGACCATGAGATTGTGCAACTCCCGGATACCGTAGGAGTGCTTTGGGTGTGCCAAACGTCACAACGTAATTGGGTGGCTATAAAGGTGCACTACGGGTATCTCCGAAAGTGTCTGTTGGGTTGGCACGAATCGAGACTGGGATTTGTCACTCCGTATGACGGAGAGGTATCTCTGGGCCCACTTGGTAATGCATCATCATAATGAGCTCAATGTGACCAAGTGATTGATCACGGGATCATGCATTGCGGTACGAGTAAAGTGACTTGCCGGTAACGAGATTGAACGAGGTATTGGGATACCGACGATCGAATCTGGGGCAAGTAACGTACCGATTGACAAAGGGAATTGTATACGGGATTGATTGAATCCTCGACATCGTGGTTCATCCGATGAGATCATCGAGGAGCATGTGGGAGCCAACATGGGTATCCAGATCCCGCTGTTGGTTATTGATCGGAGAGTCGTCTCGTCATGTCTGCATGTCTCCCGAACCCGTAGGGTCTACACACTTAAGGTTCGGTGACGCTAGGGTTGTAGAGATACTAGTATGCGGTAACCTGAAAGTTGTTCGGAGTCCCGTATGAGATCTCGAACGTCACAAGGAGTTTCGGAATAGGACGCCACCCCCTTGGCCGTCGCCCCCCTTGGAGATGGGATCTCCTAGGGCCGGCGCCCCCCTAGGGGCCCTAGATATAGTGGGGGAGGAGGGCAGCCGCACCTAGCCTCGGCGCCTCCCTCTCCCTCCCGTGACACCTCTCCCTCTTCTTTGAGCTTGGCGAAGCCCTGCCGAGATCCCCGCTGCTTCCACCACCACGCCGTCGTGCTGCTGGATCTCCATCAACGTCTCCTTCCCCTTGCTGGATCAAGAAGGAGGAGACGTCTTCCCCAACCGTACGTGTGTTGAACGCGGAGGTGCCGTCCGTTCGGCGCTCGATCATTGGTGATTTGGATCACGACGAGTACGACTCCATCAACCCCGTTCTCTTGAACGCTTCCGCTCGCGATCTACAAAGGTATGTAGATGCACTCCTTTTCCCCTCGTTGCTAGATAACTCCATAGATTGATCTTGGTGATGCGTAGAAAATTTTAAAATTCTGCTACGTTCCCCAACTGTGGCATCATGAGCTAGGTCTATGCGTAGTTTCTATGCACGAGTAGAACACAAACTTGTTGTGGGCGTAGATGTTGTCAATTTTCTTGCCACCACTAGTCTTATCTTGCTTCGGCGGCATCGTGGGATGAAGCGGCCTGGACTGACCTTACACGCACGCTTACGTGAGACAGGTTCCACCGACTGACATGCACTAGTTGTATAAGGTGGCTAGCGGGTGTCTGTCTCTCCCACTTTAGTTGGAGCGGATTCGATGAAAAGGGTCCTTATGAAGGGTAAATATAAATTGGCATATCACGTTGTGGTTTTACGTAGGTAAGAAACGTTCTTGCTAGAAACCTATAGAAGCCACGTAAAACATGCAACAACAATTAGAGGACGTCTAACTTGTTTTTGCAGCATATGCCTTGTGATGTGATATGGCCAAAAGATGTGATGAATGATATATGTGATGTATGAGATTGATCATGTTCTTGTAATAGGAATCACGACTTGCATGTCAATGAGTATGAAAACCGGCAGGAGCCATAGGAGTTGTCTTTATTTTTTGTATGACCTGCGTGTCATTGAATAACGCCATGTAAATTACTTTACTTTATTGCTAAACACGTTAGCCATAGAAGTAGAAGTAATCGTTGGCGTGAAAACTTCATGAAGACACGATGATGGAGATCATGGTGTCATGCCGGTGACGACGATGATCATGGCGCCCCGAAGATGGAGATCATAAGGAGCAAAATTATATTGGCCATATCATGTCACTATTTGATTGCATGTGATGTTTATCATGTTTTACATCTTATTTGCTTAGAACGACGGTAGCTTAAATAAGATGATCCCTCGTAATAATTTCAAGAAAGTGTTCCCCCTAACTGTGCACCATTGCGAAGGTTCGTTGTTTCGAAGCACCACGTGATGATCGGGTGTGATAGATTCTAACGTTCGAATACAACGGGTGTAAGCCAAATTTACACACATAATACACTTAGGTTGACTTGACGAGCCTAACATGTACGAGACATGGCCTCGGAACACGGAAGACCGAAAGGTTGAGCATGATTCAGTATAGAAGATACGATCAACATGAAGATGTTCACCGATGTTGACTAGTCCGTCTCACGTGATGATCGACACCACGGCCTAGTTGACTCGGATCATGTTTCACTTAGATGACTAGAGGGATGTCTATCGAGTGGGAGTTCATTGAATAATTTGATTAGATGAACTTAATTATCATGAACTTAGTCTAAAATCTTTACAATATGTCTTGTAGATCAAATGGCCCACGCTAATGTTGCCCTCAACTTCAACGCGTTCCTAGAGAAAACCAAGCTGAAAGATGATGGCAGCAACTATACAGACTGGTCCTAACACGAGGATCATCCTCATAGCTGCCAAGAAAGATTATGTCCTAGAAGCATCGCTAGGTGAAGCACCCATCCAAGAGAACCAAGACGTTATGAACGCTTGGCCGTCAGCGTCTTGATGATTACTCCCTCGTTCGGTGCGGCATGCTTTACAGCTTAGAACCGGGGCTCCAAAAGCGTTTTGAGCATCACAGAGCATATGAGATGTTCGAAGAGCTGAAAATGGTTTTCCAAGCTCATGCCCGGGTCGAGAGATATGAAGTCTTCGACAAGTTCTTAAGTTGTAAGATGGAGAAAAGTAGTTCTGTCAGTGAACACATACTCAAAATGTCTGGGTTGCACAACCGCCTGACTGAGCTGGGAGTTAATCTCCCGGATGATGCGGTCATTGACAGGATCCTTCAGTCGCTTCCACCGAGCTACAAGAGCTTTGTGATGAACTTCAATATGTAGGGGATGGAAAAGACCATTCCTGAGGTATATTCAATGCTGAAATCAGCATAGGTGGAGATCAAAAAGGAACATCAAGTGTTGATGGTGAATAAAACCACTAAGTTTAAGAAAGGCAGGGGTAAGAAGAACTTCAAGAAGGACGACAAGGGAGTTGCCGCTACCGCAAGCCAGCTTGCCGGAAGAAGCCAAAGAATGGACCCAAGCCCGAGACCGAGTGCTTTTATTGCAAGGGAAGTGGTCCTTTGAGCGGAACTGCCCCAAATACTTAGCGGACAAGAAGGCGGCAACACCAAAGGTATATGTGATATACATGTAATTGATGTGTACCTTACCAAGATTACTCGTAGTAGCTCACTGGTATTTGATACCCGTCTTGTTGCTCATATTTGTAACTCAAAGCGGTGAGCTGCGGAATAAGCGGAGGCTGGCGAAGGACGAGGTGACGATCTTGCGCGTCGGGAATGGTTCCAAGGTCGGTGCTCGCCGTCAAAGACGCTGCCTCTACATTTACCCTCTGAGATTAGTTTTAAACCTCAATAATTGTTATTTAGTGCCAGCTTTGAGCACGAACATTGTATCGTGATCTCGTTTAATTCGAGATGGCTACTCATTTAAATCCGAGAATAATGGTTGTTCTATTTATATGAGAGATATGTTTTATGGTCATGCCTCACCGGTGAATGGTTTATTCTTAATGAATCTTGAGCGTAATGTTACACATATTCATAGCGTGAATACCAAAAGATGTAAGGTTGATAATGATAGTCCCACATACTTGTGTAATCGCCGCCTTGGTCACATAGGTGTCAAACGCATGAAGAAGCTCCATGCAGATGGACTTTTGGAGTCTCTTGATTACGAATCATTTGACACGTGCGAACCATGCCTCATGGGTAAGATGACCAAGTGTAACATCCCAAATTTTCAATTTGGAATGTTATACATTAAGTCATCATGCATATCATATTTTCTTGCATTTTGTTGATCCTAGAAATTTCACGCAACTCAAGGACCCCTCGGAGAGAGTTGGAGATTTCATTATTTTCATATTTGAGTTTTCTCAAATTTTGAAAATAGGATCATTTGATTTTATTTATTTTATCTTCAATTATTTCTACTATCAAAATATGAGAGAGGGAATAAAATGACTTTCCTAAAGAAAAGAAATAATGAAGATTTAATAGAAAAATCAAATAAGATTTATTGAGGAGTTTTCACTTTTTTTTGCCTTAGGGAAAAATGCGTGTTTTCAAAAATTGCATTTTTGGCCCCGAGTAAAAGTTCATTTTGTTCGACTCATTTTTAGGAGTCGGGGAAAAGTTTACTTTATTAATTTTGGAGTTCATTAGATTATATTTTTATTTGTTTTTCTGCACGCTATATTTGTTTACAAAAAAAATCCGCGCCGGGCCAAGGCCAAGGCCCACGACTCCACCTCACGAACCGCCTCCCGCCTTGGGAGACACAGCCGCCCGCCGAGTCCGGCTCGGGGCGTCGCCCGCCGCCGTGGCCCCTCCCCAAGGCAGCACCCCTCCTTAAAACCCGCCCGCCGCCCTCGACTCACCCGCCGCCGCCAGAGTCACCGAGCCGCCACGCCACCAGCCGCCCGACGCCGCCGCTTAGCCACCGAGCCCGCCAAGCCCGCCGAGCCCTCGCCGACCCGAGCCCGTCCGCCACGGCGACCTCGCCGGAGGTATAGCCGCGCCGCGCCACCCTTCCCCGGTTCGGTTTTTTTTATAAAAACCGTTCCGGTTTTCTTTTCCGTTGTTCGGTTTTTTAAAAAACCCTAGATCAGTTTTTTTCCCGGTTTAGCTAATTAGTGAACATTCACCGATCCGTTCGTTTTAACGAACGTGTTCACCGGTTAGTTTCTGTTAACGAACGTCCGTTCGCTTAACCGTTCGTCCTTTTTCTTTTAATCGGATTTAATCCGTTATTTTCCGATCTCGATTTCAGATCCAATCTTCGTTCTAGTTTATTTTCTCGCCGTTTATCGGAATCAGGTGATTCAAGCGCTGGAGTTTCGTTCTGAAACCGCCGTTCGACTAATCCACTTAAACAAAGTTTTGCTACTGTAAAATTTGACCTAGTTTTAAATTGCTAGAACCGAGTTGTTTTCTTTTCGACGTTTGACTTTCGTTGCTTTATTTGATTCGATTCTTTTGCAACCAGGGTTCTTAAGTTGAACTTTCTGGTTAGATCTTTTATTCGAGATTTACCTGTGCATTAGATGAGTACTTATTGTATGCTTGTTGTTTTTTCTGCGATAGATCACCGGTCTGCCGCTTGTTACTTGAGTCTCTAGGTTTCGCGGATCATCAGCAAGGCAAGTAACACTTGATCATATCTTTTCTACTACCCAGTTTTTATGCATTAGATCAATCCTCAAACACTTGCATGGTTAGGATCTAATTAAATTGTGGGATGGGAAGTAGATTGAGGTAGTACCTATTACCTGTTTTACTTATGAAACCTTGGGAGTTACTTCTACGTTTGCTTATTATGCCATGCTATGCTAGTAGACGTGGATTGGGTGAGTGAGTATCCATGACAGATGTGAGATTGTTAATTAATGGTTTATTTAAGGTGGCAACTTAAACACACATCTGGGTGGATTGAGGCACCTGGTTTCTATCAGGACTTGCCTGTATTTCTTCGGACCACCACCCAGGCTCAAAGGGATCATAAGATCATTCATGCTAGAAACTTCCGTGTGCAGCCACAAGCCATTATGGGCTCTGGCATAGTTGACTAAGTTGTGCGAACTCTTACGGGTAGGCTAGCTGATGTAGGGGATGTAGGTTGGTACGGTCTACCCACATGTAAGGTGCTAGTGCTTACGAAGATCGTGTCTCGATCATCCGTCTCTCAAACACCATGTAGTCACGAGAACCAAACGGAGGCTATCGAGTCTTGTGGGGAAAAGTGCTCAAACCTCTTCAGAGTTTATCAACTATTCATGATTAGCAGTGTCCACAGTTATGGACATCTTGAGTATCTAGTACTTGAATATCATGTGCATCTCAACATGTTACTCTAATTAATATTGTTGGGTTTTTAATGAGTACTTTTAATTGGGATTGAGGATGCTGTCAACCATTCTCAATGTTTAACAACCACCATGATAGTTAAATAAATTTATTCCTTTGCGGTAGGGAAAAACTGGCTTTATGCAAAAGCTGAATCAGAGAGCTTTACCACCAGCCATATATGCATGTAGTATAGGCTTATTTCTTCATTACTCTCTATGTGTTACATTGCCAAGATATTCCATGTGCTGACCCGTTTTGGGCTGCAACGTTCATGTTGCAGACTTTTCGCAACGACAGTAAGGTGTTTAAGTCGTGGTTCTATACTCGATGATGCACTGGAGTTGATGGACTCACTTATCTTCCAAGTCTTCCGCTGTTATCGTTATTAGATGGCCTTAAGCCATATTTATTTGTAATAAGTCCTCTTTTGGACAACGATGTAATAAGTGTGTGATTGCTACTCTGTTATAAATCCTTCGAAGTACTGTGTGGTGTCAGCATTACTGATCTAGGGATGACACCTGAGCACAGAGACTTGATCCATTCGGGTCGGGTCGCTACACCAAGACTCCGTTCTCCGGAACAATGGAGCGAGCAACCAACTTATTGGAAATCATACATACTGATGTGTGCGGTCCAATGAGTGTTGAGGCTCGTGGTGGCTATCGTTATGTTCTCACTCTCACTGATGACTTGAGTAGATATGGGTATGTCTATTTAATGAAACACAAGTCCGAGACCTTTGAAAAGTTCAAGGAATTTCAGAGTGAGGTTGAGAATCAACGTGACAGGAAAATAAAGTTCTTACGATCAGATCGTGGAGGGGAATATTTGAGTCACGACTTTGGCACACACTTAAGGAAATGTGGAATCATTTCACAACTCACGCCGCCTGGAACACCTCAGCGAAATGGTGTGTCCGAACGTCGTAATCGCACTCTATTAGATATGGTGCGATCTATGATGTCTCTTACCGATCTACCGCTCTCATTTTAGGGCTATGCTTTAGAGACTGCCGCATTCACTTTAAATAGGGCTCCGTCGATATCCGTTGAGACGACACCGTATGAATTATGGTTTGGGAAGAAACCTAAGCTGTCGTTTCTAAAAGTTTGGGGATGCGATGCTTATGTCAATAAACTTCAACCTGAAAAGCTCGAACCCAAGTCGGAAAAATGCGTCTTCATAGGATACCCTAAGGAAACCATTGGCTATACCTTCTACCTCAGATCCGAGGGCAAGATCTTTGTTGCTAAGAACGGATCCTTTTACGGAGAAAGAGTTTCTCTCAAAATAAGTAAGTGGGAGGAAAGTAGAACTTGATGAAGTACTGCCTCTTGAAGTGGAAAGTAGCGCAGCTCAGGAAGATGTTCCTGTGGTGCCTGCACCGACTAGAGAGGAGGTTAATGATGATGATCAAGGTACTTCGAATCAAGCTCCTACTGAACTTCGTAGGTCCGCAAGGACACGTTCCGCACCAAAGTGGTACGACAACCCTGTCTTGGAAATCATGTTGTTAGACAATGGTGAACCTTCGAACTATGAAGAAGCACTGGCGGGCCCAGATTCCGACAAATGGCTAGAAGCCATGAAATACGAGATAGGACCCATGTATGAAAACGAAGTATGGACTTTGACTGACTTGCCTGATGATCAGCGAGCCATAGAAAATAAATGGATCTTTAAGAAGAAGACATACGCGGATGGTAATGTGACCATCTATAAGGCTCGACTTGTTGCTAAGGGTTATCGACAAGTTCAAGGGGTTGACTACGATGAGACTTTCTCACCGTGGCGAAGCTGAAGTCGATCCGAATCATGTTAGCAATTGCCGCATTATATGATTATGAGATATGGCAAATGGACGTCAAAACGGCATTCCTTAACGGCTTTCTTAAGGAAGAATTGTATATGATGCAGCCGGAAGGTTTTGTCGATCCTGAGAATGCTAACAAGGTGTGCAAGCTCCAACGCTCAATCTATGGGCTGGTGCAAGCATCTCGAGTTGGAACATTCGATTTGATGAGATGATCAAAGCGTTTGGGTTTACATGACTTATGGAGAAGCTTGTGTTTACAAGAAAGTGAGTGGGAGCTCTGTAGCATTTCTCATATTATATGTGGATGACATACTGTTGATGGGAAATGATATAGAATTCTTGGAAAGCATAAAGTCCTACTTGAACAAGTGTTTTTCAATGAAGGACCTTGATGAAGCTGCTTATATATTAGGCATCAAGATCTATAGAGATAGATCGAGATGCCTCATTGGTCTTTCACAAAGTACATACCTTGACAAGATATTGAAGAAGTTCAATATGGATCAGTCCAAGAAGGGGTTCTTGCCTGTATTGCAAGGTGTGCGATTGAGCACGGCTCAATGCCCGACCACGGCAGAAGATAGAGAAAAGATGAGTGTCGTCCCCTATGCCTCAGCCATAGGGTCTATTATGTATGCCATGTTGTGTACCAGACCTGATGTAAACCTTGCTGTAAGTTTGGTAGGAAGGTACCAAAGTAATGCCGGCATGGAACCCTGGAGATCGGTCAAGAATATCCTGAAGTACCTGAAAAGGACTAAGGACATGTTTCTCATTTATGGAGGTGACGAAGAGCTCGTCGTAAAGGGTTACGTCGATGCTAGCTTCGACACAGATCTGGATGACTCTAAGTCACAAACCGGATACATGTTTATTTTGAATGGTGGGGCAGTAAGATGGTGCAGTTGCAAGCAAAGCGTTGTGGCGGGATCTACATGTGAAGCGGAGTACATGGGAGCCTTGGAGGCATCACAAGAAGCAATCTGGGTGAAGGAGTTCATTACCGACCTAGGAGTTATTCCCAATGCGTCGGGCCCGATGACTCTCTTCTGTGACAACACTGGAGCTATTGCCCTTGCCAAGGAGCCCAGGTTTCACAGGAAGACCAGGCATATCAAGCGTCGCTTCAACTCCATTCGTGAAAGTGTTCAAAATGGAGACATAGATATTTGTAGAAGTACATACGGACCTGAATGTAGCAGATCCGTTGACTAAACCTCTCCCTAGAGCAAAACATGATCAACACCAGAACTCTATGGGTGTTCGATTCATCATAATGTAACTAGATTATTGACTCTAGTGCAAGTGGGAGACTGTTGGAAATATGCCCTAGAGGCAATAATAAAATGGTTATTATTATATTTCTTTGTTCATGATAATTGTCTATTGTTCATGCTATAATTGTGTTATCCAGAAATCGTAATACATGTGTGAATACATAGACCACAACATGTCCCTAGTGAGCCTCTAGTTGACTAGCTCGTTGATCAACAGATAGTCATGGTTTCCTGACTATGGACATTGGATGTCATTGATAACGGGATCACATCATTAGGAGAATGATGTGATGGACAAGACCCAATCCTAAGCATAGCACAAGATCGTGTAGTTCGTTTGCTAGAGCTTTTCCAAATGTCAAGTATCATTTCCTTAGACCATGAGATTGTGCAACTCCGGATACCGTAGGAGTGCTTTTTGTGTGCCAAACGTCACAACGTAACTGGGTGGCTATAAAGGTGCACTACGGGTATCTCCGAAAGTGTCTGTTGGGTTGGCACGAATCGAGACTGGGATTTGTCACTCTGTATGACGGAGAGGTATCTCTGGGCCCACTCGGTAATGCATCATCATAATGAGCTCAATGTGACCAAGTGGTTGATCACGGGATCATGCATTACGGTACGAGTAAAGTGACTTGCCGGTAACGAGATTGAACGAGGTATTGGGATACCGACGATCGAATCTCGGGCAAGTAACGCATCGATTGACAAAGGGAATTGTATACATGATTGATTGAATCCTCGACATCGTGGTTCATCCGATGAGATCATCGAGGAGCATGTAGAGCCAACATGGGTATCCAGATCCCGCTGTTGGTTATTGACCGGAGAGTCGTCTCGGTCATGTCTGCGTGTCACCTGAACCCGTAGGGTCTACACACTTAAGGTTCGGTGACGCTAGGGTTGTAGAGGTACTAGTATGCGGTAACCCGAAAGTTGTTAGGAGTCCCAGCTGATATCCCGGACGTCACGAGAAGTTCCGGAGGCGAAGAATTATATATAGGAAGTCCAGTTTCGGCCATCGGGAAAGTTTCGTGGGTCACCGGTATTGTACCGGGACCACCGGAAGGGTCCCGGGGGTCCACCGGGTGGGGCCACCTATCCTGGAGGGCCCCATGGGCTGAAGTGGGGAAGGGAACCAGCCCCTGGTGGGCTGGTGCGCCCCCCTTGGGCCTCCCCTGTGCCTAGGGTAGGAAACCTTAGGGGTGGGGGGCGCCCCACTTGGCTTGGGGGGCAAGCCACCCCCTTGGCCGTCGCCCCCCCTTGGAGATGGGATCTCCTAGGGCCGGCGCCCCCCTAGGGGCCCTATATATAGTGGGGGGAGGGAGGGCAGCCGCACCCTAGCCCCTGGCGCCTCCCTCTCCCTCCTGTGACACCTCTCCCTCTCGCTGAGCTTGGCGAAGCCCTGCCGAGATCCCCGCTGCTTCCACCACCACGCCATCGTGCTGCTGGATCTCCATCAACCTCTCCTTCCCCCTTGCTGGATCAAGGAGGAGGAGACGTCTTACCCAACCGTACGTGTGTTGAACGCGGAGATGCCATCCGTTCGGCGCTCGGTCATCGGTGATTTGGATCACGACGAGTACGACTCCATCAACCCCATTCTCTTGAACGCTTCCGCTCGCGATCTACAAGGGTATGTAGATGCACTCCTTTTCCCCTCGTTGCTACATAACTTCATAGATTGATCTTGGTGATGCGTAGAAAATTTTAAAATTCTGCTACGTTCCCCAACAACGTAGGTTTCTCTGTCTAACCCGGATGTCCGGCTATTGGCCCGGATGTCCAGCCTGGTGTAGCCACTTACACTACAACGGTCAGATTTGCACCACCACTATATATAGCCTTCTTCTCCCTCGGGAGAAGGTTGACCATTCACTTTGATCAAACCCTAGAACACATTTTACCCTCTCTCTCTCAAACTCATACACTAAATCCTAGATCCCGAAGGGATTTGCGAGCATTTGTGAGAAGTTGTCCAATCAAGTGATAGATCCACTCCTTCCCCTTCTCCTCACCAAAGGAACTCGTGATTTGAGCAAGTCTTGAGCTTTTCCCCATCATTCTTGGAGATTGGAGACTCCTAGGCAGTAGGAGTTCTTCGGAGAGGAATCGATCATTGTGATTACTGATACGTCTCCAACGTATCTATAATTTTTGATTGTTCCATGCTATTATATTATCATTCTTGAATGTTTTAAAATCATTTTATAGCAACTTTATATCATTTTTAGGGACTAACCTATTGATAGTGCCCAGTGCCAGTTGTTGTTTTTTGCTTGTTTTTACTTCGCAGAAATCAATACCAAACAGAGTCCAAAATGCAGCGAAACTTTTTGGAGAATTTTTCTGGACCAGAGACACCTGATGGGCCAAAGAAGTACCAGAGGGGGGCTCCGAGGGGAGCACAACCCACCAGGGCGCTCCTAGGTGGGTTGTGCCCACCTGGGTGGCCTCCCGCACCGCCTCTTCGCCCTATAAATTCCCAAATATTCCAAAAACCCTAGGGGAGTCGGTAGATCAGAAGTTCCGCCATCGCAAGCCTCTGTAGCCATGAAAAACCAATCTAGACCCTGTTCCGGCACTCAACCAGAGGGGGAAATCATCATCGGTGGCCATCTTCATCATCCCTATGGCCACCATGATGAGGAGGGAGTAGTCCACCCTCGGGGCTGAGGGTTTGTACCAGTAGCTATGTGTTTAATCTCTCTCTCTATCTCGTGTTATTGAGATGTCATGATCTTGATGTATAGCGGGCTTTGTTAATATAGTTGGATCATATGGTGTTTTCCCCTCTCTATCTTGTTGTGATGAATTGAGTTTTCCCTTTGAGATTTCGTTTTATCGGATTGAATATTTTTATGGATTTGAGAGCACTTGATATATGTCTTGCATATGAATACCCATTGTGACAATGGGGTATTATATTGATTCACTTGATATATGTTTTGGCACTCAACTCGCGGATTCCCGAGGTGACATCGGGGTAATCTATGCATAGGGGTTCATGCATGTTTTCGTCCTTTTTTCTCCAGTAGAAATCTTGGGGCACTCTTTGAGGTTCTTTGTGTTGGATCAAGTATTATGAATCTAAAGTTGTTTGATGCATATCATATAATTAACTCATTGATATTTGTGGTGAGATTGGAGTATCTAGGTGACATTAGAGTTGGTTTATGCATATCATATGATGTTATTTTAGTACGAACTCTTGGATAGATCGAACAGAAAGAATAACTTTGTGTTATTTTAGTACGAACTCTTGAATAGATCGAACGGAAGAATAACTTTACGGTGGTTTCGTACCCTACAAATAATTTCTTCTTATGATCTCTGCTAGATAAGAACTTTGGAGTGATTCTTCATCACACGTTGAGGGATGGTTATATGATCCAGTTATATTAGCATTGTTGAGAGATTGCACTAGCGAAAGTACAGACCCTAGGCCTCATTTTAAAGCATTGCAATACTGTTTGTGCTCACTTTTATCAATTGCTACCTTACTATTTTTTATTGTTCCTATCACAAAAATCACTATCTACTATCATTACTACGCTTTTATTACCATCTCTTCGCCAAACTAGTGCACCTATACAGATTACCATTGTATTTGTGTGATGGGGACACAAGAGACTATTTATTATTTGGTTGCTGGGTTGTTTGAGAGAGACCATCCAACACGAGTCTACAAGAACAAGTTGTGTAGTAGACATCAAGCTCTTTTCTGGCGCCGTTGCCGAGGAGGTGAGTGCTTGAAGGTATATCTTTAGATCTTGCAATCGAATATTTTAGTTTCTTGTTTTATCGATAGTTTGGTTTATAAAAAACTAGAAAAATGGAATTGAGGTGGTCTCATATTGTTCATCTTTATAATGTCTTTCTTGAAAATGATGGATCGGAAAATTGTGCTCAACTGATAGAAAAAGAATTCAATAAAATATTTGGCATAAAATCTTTGAATGATGAGCATGGTTGCAATGTTGTTAGTATGAATTCATTGAATATCCATGATGCTAATGATATGCAAAGCCGTAAGCTTGGGGATGCTATGTTTGATGAAAATGATATTTTTAGGCCCCCAAGTTTTGATGAGAATATTTATTATGATGAAAGCATGCCTCCTATTTATGATGATTATATTGATGAAAGTTTATTTGGGGAGGTCATGAGTTTATTTAGTGATGAATCCACTATTTTGGAAGAGGTTTCAATTGATTATGCCAACAAAGTTGCTATCTATAATGATTATGGTGATGACATGTATGCTATAAAGAGTAATAATAACCATGAAACTTGTCATCATGATTTTAATGTTCAATTTGGTTATGTCAATCAAGTATCTCATGATAGTTATTTTGTTGAATTTGCTCCCACCACTATTGATGAGAATAAATTTGCTTATGTGGTTATAGTAAAAAATAATTGCTTATGTGGAGAGTAATAAAATTTCTATGCTTGTGGATCATGAAAATAATGCTTTATGTGATAGCTATATTGTTGAATTCATTCATGATGCTACTGAAAATTATTATGAGAGAGGAACATATGCTTGTACTTGTGCTGAACACGGAGGTGCCGTACGTTCGGTACTTGGATCGGTTGGATCGTGAAGACGTTCGACTACATCAACCGGGTTAACATAACGCTTCCGCTTTCGGTCTACGAGGTACGTTGACACACTATCCCTGCCTCGTTGCTATGCATCTCCTAGATAGATCTTGCGTGATCATAGGGAATTTTTTGAAATTGCATGCTACGTTCCCCTATAGTGGTATCAGAGCCAGGTCTATGCGTAGATGATATGCATGAGTAGAACACAAAGAGTTGTGGGCGATAATAGTCATCCTGCTTACCACCAACGTCTTACTTTGATTCGGCAGTATTGTTGGATGAAGCGGCCCGGACCGACATTACATGACCGCGTTCATGAGACTGGTTCTACCGACGTGCCTCGCACACAGGTGGATGGCGGGTGTCTGTTTCTCCAACTTTAGTTGAGTCGAGTTTGACTATGGCTGGTCCTGGTTGAAGGTTAAAACAACACACTTGACAAAAAATCGTTGTGGTTTTAATGCGTAGGTAAGAAC
This sequence comes from Aegilops bicornis, assembly GCA_021605145.1. Classification (NCBI taxonomy): domain Eukaryota; kingdom Viridiplantae; phylum Streptophyta; class Magnoliopsida; order Poales; family Poaceae; genus Aegilops; species Aegilops bicornis. The sequence continues at coordinate 509,500,367 of CM038672.1, forward strand.
GGTTCTTGCTAGAAGCCCATAGCAGCCACTTAAAACTTGCAACAACAAAGTAGATGACGTCTAACTTGTTTTTGCGGGGCATATTGTGATGTGATATGGTCAAAACGTGATGAGATATAAATTGTTGTATGAGATGATCATGTTTTGTAAATGTTATCGGCAACTGGCAGGAGCCTTATGGTTGTCGCTTTATTGTATGAAATGCAATTGCCATGTAATTGCTTTACTTTATCAATAAGCGGTAGCAATAGTCGTAGAAGCAATAGTTGGCGAGACGACAACGACGCTACGATGGAGATCAAGGTGTCAAGCCGGTGATGATGGAGATCATGACGGTGCTTTGGAGATGGAGATCAAAGGCACAAGATGATGATGACCATATCATGTCACATATTTTGATTGCATGCGATGTTTACCTTTTATGCATCTTATTTTGCTTAGTACGGCAGTAGCATTATAAGATGATCCTCACTAAATTTCAAGGTATAATTCTCCCTGAGTAGCACCGTTGCTACAGTTCGTCGTGCCAAGACACCACGTGATGACCGGGTGTGATAAGCTCTACGTTCACATACAACGGGCGCAAGCCAGTTTTGCACGTGTAGAATACTCGGGTTAAACTTGACGAGCCTAGCATATGAAGATATGGCCTCAGAACACTGAGATCGAAAGATTGAACGTGAATCATATAGTAGATATGATCAACATAGAGATGTTCACCATTGAAAACTACTCCATCTCACGTGATGATCGGACATGGTTTAGTTGATATGGATCATGTGATCATTTAGATGACTAGAGGGATGTCTATCTAAGTGGGAGTTCTTAATTAATATGATTAATTGAACTTTAATTTATCATGAACTTAGTACCTGATAGTTTTTGCATGTCTATGTTGTTGTGGATCAATGGCCCGTGCTACTGTTCCCTTGAATTTTAATGCGTTCCTAGAGAAAGCTAAGTTGAAAGATGATGGTAGCAACTACACGGATTTGGTCCATAACTTGAGGATTATCCTTATTGCTGCACAGAAGAATTACGTCCTGGAAGCGCCGCTAGGTGCAAGACCCGCTACAGGAGCAACTCCAGACGTTATGAACATCTGGCAGAGCAAAGCTGATGACTACTCGATAGTTCAGTGTGCCATGCTTTACGGCTTGTAATCTGGACTTCAAAGACGTTTTGAACGTCATGGAGTATATGATATGTTCCAGGAGTTGAAGTTAATATTTCAAGCAAATGCCCAAGTTGAGAGATATGAAGTCTACAACAAGTTCTATAGATGCAAGATGGAGGAGAATAGTTCTGTCAGTGAACATATACTCAAAATGTCTGGGTATCGTAACCACTTGACTCAACTGGGAGTTAATCTTCCTGATGATAGTGTCATTGACAGAGTTCTTCAATCACTGCCACCAAGATATAAAGGCTTCGTGATGAAATGTAATATGCAAGGGATGGAAAAGACAATTCCCAAGCTCTTTGCGATGCTAAAGGCTGCGGAGGTAGAACTCAAGAAGGAGCATCAAGTGTTGATGGTTAACAAGACCACTAGTTTCAAGAAAAAGGGCAAAGGAAAGAAGGGGAACTTCAAGAAGAACAACAAGCAAGTTGCTGCTCAAGGGAAGAAGCCCAAGTATGGACCTAAGCCTGAAACGGAGTGCTTCTACTGGAAAGGGACTGGTCATTGGAAGTGGAACTGCCCCAAGTATTTGGCGGATAAGAAGGATGGAAAAGTAAAGGTATATTTGATATACATGTTATTGATGTGTACCTTACTATTGCTCGTAGTAGCGCCTGAGTATTTGATACTGGTTCTGTTGCTCATATTTGCAACTCAAAAAAGGGGCTATGGATTAAACGAAGATTGGCTAAGGACGAGGTGACGACGCGCGCTGGAAATGGTTCAAAAATCGATGTGATCGCCGTCGGCACGCTACCTCTACATCTACCGTCGGGATTAGTTTTGGACCCGAATAATTTTTATTTGGTGCCAGCGTTGAGCATGAACATTATATCTGGATCTTGTTTGATGCGAGACAATTATTCATTTAAATCAGAGAATAATGGTTGTTCTATTTATATGAGTACTATCTTTTATGGTCATGCACCCTTGATGAGTGGTCTATTTTTGTTGAATATCGATTGTAGTGATACACATATTCATAATATTGAAGCCAAAAGATGCAAAGTTAATAATGATAGTGCAACTTATTTGTGGCACTGCCGTTTAGGTCATATTGGTGTAAAGCGCATGAAGAAACTCCATGCTGATGGGCTTTTGGAATCACTTGATACTTTTGAACCATGCCTCATGGGCAAGATGACTAAGACTCCGTTCTCCGAAACAATGGAGCGAGCAACTGACTTACTGGAAATAATACATACTGATGTATGCGGTCCGATGAGTGTTGAGGCTCACGGCGGGTATCGTTATTTTCTGACCTTCACAGATGATTTGAGCAGATATGGGTATATCTAAGTGATGAAACATAAGTCTAAAACATTTGAAAAGTTCAAAGAATTTTAGAGTGAAGTGGAAAATCATCGTAACAAGAAAATAAAGTTTCTATGATCTGATCGTGGAGGTGAATATTTGAGTTATGAGTTTGGTCTTCATTTGAAACAATGTGGAATAGTTTCACAACTCACGCCACCTGGAACACCACAACGTAATGGTGTGTCCGAACATAGTAACCGTACTTTATCAGATATGGTGCAATCTATGATGTCTCTTACAGATTACCACTATCGTTTTGGGGTTATACTTTAGAGACGGCGACATTCACGTTAAATAGGGCACCATCTAAATCCATTGAGACGACACCGTATGAGCTGTGGTTTGACAAGAAACCTAAGCTGTCCTTTCTTAAAGTTTGGGGCTACGATGTTTATGTGAAAAAGCTTCAACCTGATAAGCTCGAACCCAAATCGGAGAAATGTGTCTTTATAGTATACCCAAAGGAAACTGTTGGGTACACCTTCTATCACAGATCCGAAGGCAAGATTTACATTGCTAAGAATGGATCCTTTCTAGAGAAGGAGTTTCTCTCGAAAGAAGTGAGTGGGAGGGAAGTATAACTTGATGAGCTAATTGTACCTTCTCCTGAATTGGAAAGTAGTTCATCATAGAAATCAGTCCAGTGATTCCTACACCAATTGGTGAGGAAGCTAATGATGATGATCATGAAGCTTCAGATCAAGTTACTACCGAACCTAGTAGGTCAACCAGAGTACGTTCGCACCCGAGTGGTACGGTAATCCTGTTCTGGAAGTCATGTTACTAGACCATAACAAACCTACAAACTATGAGGAAGTGATGATGAGCCCAGATTCCGCGAAATTACTTGAGGCCATGAAATCTGAGATGGGATCCATGTACGAAAACAAAGTATGGGATTTGGTTGACTGGCCCGATGATCAGCAAGCCATAGAGAATAAATGGATCTTCAAGAAGAAGACAAACACCGACAGTAATGTTACTGTCTACAAAGCTCGACTTGTTGCGAAAGGTTTTCGACAAGTTCAAGGAGTTGACTACGATGAGACTTTCTCAACCGTAGCGATGCTTAAGTCTGTCCGAATCATGTTAGCAATTGCCGCATTTTATGATTATGAAATTTGGCAAATGGATGTCAAAACTGCATTCCTTAATGGATTCCTTAAAGAAGAGTTGTATATGATGCAACCAGAAGGTTTGTCGATCCTAAAGGTGCTAACTGATACGTCTCCAACTTCTCCAACGTATCTATAATTTTTTATTGTTCCATGCTGTTATATTATCAATCTTGGATGTTTTATGATCATTTTACATCATTTTTTGGTACTAACCTATTGACATAGTGCCAAGTGCCAGTTACTGTATTCTGTATGTTTTTTACATCGCAAGAAATCAATATCAGACGGAGTCCAAATGCAACAAAACTTTATGGAGATTTTTTATGGACCAGAAGACACATAATGGGCCCTGGTTGTGCCTGGGGGGTTGAGGGAGTCCTGGATTAGGGGGTGTCCGGATGGCCGGACTATAACCTTTGGCCGGACTCCTAGACTATGAAGATACAATATTGAAGACTTCGTCCCGTGTCCGTATGGGACTTTCCTTGGCGTGGAAGGCAATCTTGGCGATACGGATATGTAGATCTCCTCCCATTGTAACCGACTTTGTGTAACCCTAGCCCTCTCCGTGTCTATATAAACTAGAGGGTTTTAGTCCATAGGACGAACAACAATCATACCATAGGCTAGCTTCTAGTGTTTAGCCTCTCTGATCTCGTGGTAGATCTACTCTTGTACTACCCATATCATCAATATTAATCAAGCAGGAGTAGGGTTTTACCTCCATCGAGAGGGCCTGAACACAGGTAAAACGTCGTGTCCCTTGTCTCCTATTACCATCCGCCTAGACGCACGATTCGGGACCCCCTACCCGAGATCCACGGTTTTGACACCGACATTGGTGCTTTCATTGAGAGTTCCTCTGTATGCGTCATCTTTAGGCCCGATGGCTCCTCCGATCATCAACAACGGTGCGGTCCAGGGTGAGACTTTTCTCCCGGACAGATCTTAAATTCGGCGGCTTTGCATGCGGGCAAATTAAGCAGCCATCTGGAGCAGATCGAAAGCTACGCCCCCGCCATCAGGTCAGATTTGGAGATTTGAACTACGGTGGCGTCGCGGAGACTTGATCTTCGACGGGTTCGAGCCACAGCCAAGCGCGCCGCACTGTCACGATGGGCATGATCTAGCTCTGCCGCCGAATAGTGCCCGGGAGGCCGCACTAGTATCTGCTCCGACCCTTGGCTCGGAGCCGACTGCGCCAATCGAGGACGGGTGGCTGGACACCGCCTCGGGGGCTACAATCTCTACGGTGATCAAGCCGAACACCAGCCTTGTCCTTTGCGAAGCTCGTGACTCCAAGGTGCCGGAATCCTTTTCGGACTCCGAACCTTCCGCGCCCCTGCCAATCGAATCCGATTGGGCGCCGATCATGGAGTTTGCCGTTGCGGACATATTTCAGCACTCGCCCTTCGAAGACGTTCTGAATTCACTAAAGTCTCTCTCTTTATCAGGAGAGCCCTGGCCGGACTATGGTCAGCAAGGTTGGGATACGGATGACGAAGAAATTCAGAGCCCACCCACCACCCACTTCGTAGCCACTGTCGATGATTTAACCGACATGCTCGACTTCGACTCCGAAGACATCGACGGCATGGACGACGATGTAGGAGACGAACAGGAACCAGCGCCTATAGGGCACTGGACAACCACCTCATCTCACGCTGTATACATGGTGGACACACCTAAAAGAAACAACGACGAGGAACAAAGGGACGTAACGAGGGATTGTTCCCTTGAAAAGCAGTCAAATCGGCGGCGTAAGTGCTGCTCCAAACCCCACCTCGACAGAGACAACAGCCATACAGACCCAGCCACAGAGCAGGGCAAACCGGCGGACGATGAACATGCCATTGAGCAACCGTCCGAAAAGGGTAACTTGGATGAACATACCGAACAACCCGTCCCCGGCGAAAATAACAGTTCGGATGACCTCACGCCAGACAAGTTACTGGAGAAGAAGAACCTCCACAAAAGGCTGCCGCCATCGCGGCGTAGCCTGAAAAAAGCAAAAGCGGAAGCTCAAAACAGCGGAAGATGCACTCGAATTAGATGGAGCAAAGTACTCAACACCGCAGACAAATACGGCGACATACGCCACACAAAGAGCTATCCGGCGAAAATTACTGCCGAATTTGATGAGGAGGCCTTAGAGCCCCGCATAATCAAAAAAAATAAGGAAGCCACCCAGTCAGAAAAACAACCCCATGGCCAACATAGAGCGGCAAGGGCGCCAGACACAAGCCGCACGCGATCCGTACAAGGATTCACATCAAAAAGATGGCCCAGCCAGATCTATCTATGGGCCAAGGAAGCAAGCTCTAGTAAGCAATGCAACGCATCAAGTATCCGAACATCACGGTACACCCAAATATAGGGGTGCCGCACACCCCCTATGTTTCACCGGTGAGGTGCTGGATCATGAATTTCAATGGGATTTAAGCCCGTGAACATAGAGGCATCTGACGGAACAACAGACCACAGAGTGCGGATTGAGGATTACATCCTCCACATACACATGGCTAGAGGAGATGACCTCCACGCCATAAAATACTTACCCCTCAAGCTCAAAGGGCCATCCCGGCATTAGCTTAAAAGCCTTCCCGAAAACACCATCGGAAGTTGGGAAGAGCTCGAAGATGCTTTTCGGGCAAATTTTCAAGGGACCTATGTCCGACCTCCGGATGCAGACGATTTAAGTCACATAACTCAACAACCTGGAGAGTCAGCCCGGAAATTCTGGAACAGATTCCTTACTAAAAAGAACCAGATAGTCGACTCTCCGGACGCCAAAGCCTTAGCAGCTTTCAAACACAACGTCCGAGACGAATGGCTCGCCAGACACCTCGGCCAAGAAAAGCCAAGAACAATGGCCGCATTAACAAGCCTCATGACCCGCTGTTGCGCAGGAGAGGATAGCTGGTTGGCAAGATGCAGTACTAGCTACCCAAGTACATCCGAAGTTAGGGATGGAAACGGGAAACCGCGACGCAGCAAGGACTAGTGCCGGACCAAGGGAAACAGCCTGAAGAGCACGACAGTTAACGCCGGATTCAAAAGCTCTCGGCAAAGTCAGAAAAAGCTGCCCCTCAAGGATAACAGGGACGAGCTATCTAACTTAAAAAAAAATCTTGGACAAGATATGCCAAATCCACAGTACTCCCGGGAAGCCTGCAAAACATACCCACAGAGATTGTTGGGTCTTCAAGCAATCTGGAATACTCAACGCCGAACACAAGGGGCTTGACACACCAAGCGAGGACGATGACGAACCCCACAAGTAGAGCACAGGAAAACAAAAGAATTTCCCACAAGAAGTCAAAACAGTAAACTCACTTCACATGACAAAAGGGAAAAACAGAGTGGCACCCATAGAGATACGCGCCATACGGCCTATCCCAGAGGAGTCCCGCCACTGGTTGTTAAAACCAATCACCTTCGACCGTCAGGATTACTCTAGAAGTATCCGGAATGCAGGCTGGACTGCCTTGATATTAGATCCGATAATTGACGGACTCCACTTTACACAAGTCCTAATGGACGGCGGCAGTGATCTAAACCTGCTATATCGTGACACAATCCATAAAATGGGGATAGACCCAACAAAAATTTGCCATAGCAACACTTCCTTTCAAGGGGTAACGCCAGGCCCAGATGCCCATTGTACGGGCTCTCTCCTGCTAGAAGTTATGTTTGGCTCCCCCGACAACTTCCGCCGCAAAAAGCTAACCTTCCACATTGCCCCATTTACAAGTAGCTATCAAGCACTACTGGGACGCGAAGCTTTCACACGCTTTAATGCAATACCGCATTATGCATCTCTTACACTTAAAATGCCCGGTCCGCGAGGCATCATCTCATTAAAGGGAAATATCGAGTGTTCCTCGAGCGCGGAAGATTGTGCGGCTCCCTTGACAGCCACACACTAAACCGGCTTCACTAATCAAAGCACCTAAACAGGCCGTTCAGACCCCGGACATGGCTAGACGATCCGGCGTAAACATACAAGGGCTTACTAGCCGCATACCCCCGTACAAGGGGCTCCGCGCATGTACAACAAGAGACAATAAAGCTCATTTTTATTCATTTTTTGAATTGTACTTTGTTTATTTAATATAACGTACATTTTCGCACGATCTTTTCAACTAAGTTCCTCTCTTTTACAGATGAACACCGTGCTACACCCGTCCAGGATACGGCACAAGGGAGACACAGGCGCAGACGTGCAGTAGGGACCCATTCCAAGGATTCTTTTTAGATTAAGACCCTGCGTAAACCTTTTTTACTGTCTCTTGTTGATACGCATCCCCCGGTTTCTTGGTATAACCGAGGAGGAGGCTGGCGTCTTGGCATGTGGCCACGTCGAATTTTATGCGTGCACTGGACACCAGGGCTTATTACTAAGGGCGTTGTTCAACCCGTTTTCATAAAGACTGAATACCTTAGGGAGTGTTCGGCATCGCGATTTTGGCCTTATATGCATCAGCTCCGAATCATGTCTTTTGTCAAATGTTGGGTTTGCCCGGCTCCTGTGTTTGGCTGCCTTACGTTCCGCTCTATCGGCTAAGGCGGCACCAGGAGAACTACTGCGATTGTGCCCCGGTTCAGCCAGGCGAGCACCTCAGTAGAGAAAGCCGAAAACTGACTGTCATGATATAGCGTGGGACTGGTCAACAACTTGAAGACCCGCCGGAATCTTTAGGATTCCTCCACATTAACGAAGGGCCGTTTCCCGGCCAGGCACACACGCGCCCCGAATTCGGGTGAGCGTGGTGCCCCTAGGGGCTATATAGTAGCCCCACTGTCAAACTCCTATGGCTAAGTGAAAGTGATAAAGCATTATAGTACGGTTGCCTAGTTCTCTGCACTATCACCTCCTTAATAGGACCAAGACGTTGGATCAAGTGTGAAAATGCGCCTTTTGCAAACACCCCCGCATTATATGCGTGGGGACTGAAGTCGAAGACTGTCATCTTTAAAGTTATATACACATATACATTAACGGCCGCACAGGAGGTATTTTAATTCTTGAAGGCACAAGTATAAAAAGCTTTTATATTCCCTCAAAACATTGTTTTACAATAATACATGTTATTCGAACATAATATCCTTCGAGCACTGCGTCTCTATTAAACGAGCGCCTTGCAGAACTTCCTGAAAATAGTGTTCGGCAGGTACTCGGCTCTTGTCCGAATCTTGGGATGCAATAGCGGTGGCCTTCATCTCCGCCCAGTATGTCTTGACACGGGCAAGAGCTATTCGCGCACCCTCTATGCACGCTGACCTATTCCTTGCATTAATATGCGGCACCGCACCAAGGAACTGCTGCACCAAGCCAAAATAACTCTTCGGCTCGGGCCTTTCTGGCCACAGATGACTCACAACATCCTTCATGGCGAGGCCGGATAACCTATTCAGCTCCGCCCATGCGGCCAAATGATCGGTTAATGGAAGTGGGCGCTCTGGATTGTGGAACTGCGACCAAAAAAGCTTTTCCACTTCGTGATCCTTTTGATCTCGGAAGTGTTCGGCAGCGTCCGCGACACTTGCCGCCAAGTCCAGATAAGTATCCGCCGCACTCCACAGCCGGTCCAACTGAGCATATTTAGGATCCCCAAACTTCATCCGCAACATAAAGGGATTTCCAGCCGCGATATCTCCGGCCTGACGTAGCTCCTCCTTTATAGCTCTCATTGCGGGCGAGCATCCTTGGCCTCGGTAGTGGCCTTCTCCAGTCATACATTCCGCTTTGATCTTCTTTTTCAAGAAGCTTGCGGCGGTCGGCAGCATCCTTCAACTTCACAGCCATTTCAGCCATTTCCTTCTTGCTTGGCGATGAGCAGCCTGTTCGCTTTCGGCTCTTGACGCCTTTAAGGCAGCCGCATCACTTTTCCTGGCCTGTTCCTTGGCTCGGGCGAGTTCCGCCCGAAGGTTCTCCATGGCAGCGGCACCATCTGCATCAAGAATACATGTTGTAAGGCATGGGCATCAAGCCCCCTTACCAGGTGTCCGCGGAGAAATTGCATACCTTGTGACTCGTTAAGCCGCTTGTTGACAAGCGCGATGTTGGCATCTGCCACGTCAAGTTGCCGCTTTAGCTCGGCAAATTCATCAGTCCGGCTAGCCACCGGACACTTCGCCACCTACACAGGAAGGGAAACATATTATACCTGGGATTATGATCCTCGACGCGCCGTCATTTTTGACAATGCACTGAGTCTCGGGGGCTACTATCTACACAGGGCGCATCTTATATATGCGGAACTGTCAAAAGGTACATCATTTAGCGTACCTCAAAACCTATCGGTAAACTCCTGGCGGCCTCGTACAACCCGCTCTCCGCGGATGAAATCCTTTCAATCACCGTACCCATCAACGCACGGTGTTCTTCTGAGATAGACGCTCGCCCGAGCAGATCCTTCAGCTCCTCCGACCGCGCACCGGACGGTGCCGGACTCACCCGATGGCCTTTTTTGAAGGCCGGACACGGAGGGCTTTGGGGGGCCATACGACTGCTTTCCGGCCCTGCCGGATTCGGAGAAACCCTCCGTGACGACACCTCAGGGTCGCCCGCCTCGCACGGCGGTATGGCAGGGGAGGCGTTCTGCTCTCCATCATCTCCGGACGAAGATCCCCCGAAGATGAGCTCTGTTGAGAAGGGCTGAGATCCGAACTACAAGGTAAAATTTCGGTTATCTTCCTCAGAAATAGAACAGGGATGTCTCTTATTTTAAAACTCCCCTCTCTACTTACGGCTCAGTGGAGGGCTGATCCCCTTGGGGGCACAGTGCGGACGAGGCATCTCTCGGCGCAGGACCCTCTGACGAAGATTCCTTCCCCCGCTTTGAGACCACGGTCTCCGGGTCTTCAGAGGCGGTCCTCTTGTTCCCCTGGATGGAGGGATTCTCGATTCCTCCTTTCCTAACAGCCTCCTTCGTGGAGGCGGTAGCTTCCTTGTTCCCCACTTTGCCTTCTTCCAAAGGCGCAACCTCCAGCATCCTGGTTAACACGGGATCCGGCGTGGTCTCAGGGAGGGGGGCCGGACACCTAATTAGCTTTGCTTTCGCTATCCACTCCTGTTTAAGGGACAACTCTTTTAAGGGCAATTTTATGATAAATATACGGATAGCGTGTCCGGGTATAGGGCTACTTACTTGAGTATCCGGGCGATTGCAGCTCAGACCCGCGTCCTCGTTCGAGTCCAGACACATTGCTTGTGATCCGAAGAACAATTTGTACATCTCCATGGGCGTCGCGCCCGTAAGGTATTGGAGAGCTCGTGGTCCCTCCGGATTAAACTCCCACAGGCGGAGGGGCGGCGTTTGCAGGGCAAGGTGCGGCAAATCAACATGACCTGCGTCACTACGACCAGATTGATGTCTCTTTCTAGGAGATCTCGAATGTGGCCCTGCAACAAGGGCACGTCCTTGGACGGCCCCCAGTCAAATCCTTTATTGACCCATGACGCTAGCCGCGGTGGGGGACCCGAGCGAAAGGCAGGTGGCGCCACCCACTTGGTGCCCCTGGGTGCTGTGATATAAAACCACTCTCGTTGCCATAAGCTGAACTCCTCTTGAAAAGAGCCCTCGGGCCATGGAGCGTCAGCATTCTTGGTTATAACAGCACCTCCGCACTCCGCGTGCTGCCCCTCGATCATCTTCGGCTCTACCTTGAAGGTCTTAAGCCACAATCCGAAGTGAGGAGTAATGCGGAGGAAGGCTTCACACACGACAATGAACTATGAGATGTGGAGGATGGACTCCGGAGCCAAGTCGTGAAATTCCAACCCATAATAAAACATGAGCCCCCTCACGAAGGGGTCCGTCGGGAAGCCTAGCCCCCGAAGGAAGTGAGACGCGAACACCACGCTCTCACCAGGCTTGGGAGTGGGAATAACCTGCCCTTGAGCGGGCAGCCTATGCGAGATTTCGCCGGTTGGATACCTGGCATCTCTTAGCTTTAGCACATCTTCTTCCGTAACGGAGGAAGGCATCCACCGGCCTTGAAGTTCGGAGCCGGACATCATCGAAGGTCCGAACCGCCTGAATCTGGAGCTTTGGGTGCTGTAACTCGAGGCAAGAGGCGGATTCGATTGAGATTGAAAGAAAGGAGTAGAACCTTTTTCTCTTTAAAGAGGTTGAATACCAAGAGCCCTCCCCGTGACCGTTTGGGACTCGCCTTCGATAGAGGAGACATGCCAACGGGCACGATTGGGTTACCCACGCCCGTATTAATGAGAATCCCGGAATAAGGGGACACGATCTCTGCTTCGACAAGACGTGCCAAGGAAACCGCCTCGCTAAACGCGCTGAGGTGGGACAGTAAAAATGATTCAAATAAAGGCTTGGTCGTGGTGTGATGTCACGCTGCGGAATACGTCAGCAGATTGGATTTGTGTAAATATTATTCTCTCTACGGTGGTATGTGGAACTTATTTTGCAGAGACGGGCACTATCCTTGTGTTCAAAATCTTCTATGAAGTATTCGGAGGAGGAACCCGCCTTGCAATGCCGAAGACAATCTGCATGCCGGACTAAATGCGTCATTGAAGCCTGGTTCAGGGGCTCTTGAGGAGTCTGGATTAGGGGTGTCCGGATGGCGGACTATAACCTTTGGCCGGACTCTGGACTATGAAGATACAAGATTGAAGACTTCGTCCGTGTCCGGATGGGACTTTCCTTGGCGTGGAAGGCAAGCTTGGCGATACGGATATGTAGATCTCCTCCCATTGTAACCGACTTTGTGTAACTCCTAGCCCTCTCCGGTGTCTATATAAACCGGAGGGTTTTAGTCCATAGGACGAACAACAATCATACCATAGGCTAGCTTCTAGGGTTTAGCCTCTCGATCTCGTGGTAGATCTACTCTTGTACTACCCATATCATCAATATTGATCAAGCGGAGTAGGGTTTTACCTCCATCGAGAGGGCCCGAACCTGGGTAAAAACATCGTGTCCCTTGTCTCCTGTTACCATCCGCCTAGACGCACAGTTCGGGACCCCCTACCCGAGATCCGCCGGTTTTGACACCGACAGGGGTGCTCCGAGGAGGGCACAACCCACCAGGGAGCGCCTAGCGCGCCCTGGTGGGTTGTGCTCACCTCGGGTGCCCCCGGACCGCCTCTTTGATCTATAAATACCCTAATATTCCCAAAACCCTAGGGGAGTCGACGAAATGTTGATCCAGCCGCCGCAAAGTTCAGAACCACCAGATCCAATCTAGACACCATCTCGGATGGGGTTCACCACCTCCATTGGTGCCTCTCTGATGATGAGCTAGTAGTTCTTTGTAGACCTTCGGGTCCGTAGTTAGTAGCTAGATGGCTTCCTCTCTCTCGCTGAATTCTCAATACAATGGTCTCTTGGAGATCCATATGATGTAACTCTTTTTGCGGTGTGTTTGTTGGGATCTGATGAACTTTGAGTTTATGATCAGTTGTATCTTTTTATATCCATGAAAGTATTTGAGTTTCTTTGATCTCTTTTATGCATGATATCTTATAGCCTCGTATTTCTTCTCTGATATTTGGGTTTTGTTTGGCCAACTTGATCTATTTATCTTGCAATGGGAAGAGTTGCTTTGTAGTGGGTTCGATCTTACGGTGCTCGATCCCAAAGGATGTAAGGGGAACCGACACGTATGTATCGTTGCTACTAAGGATAAAACGATGGGGTCTATCTCTACATAGATAGATCTTGTCAACATCATGTCATCGTTCTTATTGCATTACTCCGTTTCTCCATGAACTTAATACACTAGATGCATGCTGATAGCGGTCGATGTGTGGAGTAATAGTAGTAGATGCAGGCAGGAGTCGGTCTACTAATCTTGGATGTGATGCCTATATAATGATCATTGCCTGGATATCCTCATGATTATTTGAAGTTCTGGGTTGCGAGTGGTTGTTATTTGTGTGCAGGGGCTGTTTACGTTGTGTTGCTTGGTTCTCCTACTGGTTCGATAACCTTGGTTTCTTCACTGAGGGAAATACCTACCGTCGCTATGCTGCATCATCCCTTCCTCTTTGGGGAAATAACGACGTAGTCCTAGCCGACATCAAAAGGAATTTATGGCGCCGTTGCCGGGGAGGATCTTCAACATAAACCAGGTTCCTAATCACAAATCTCATCTCCTTGCAATTTACATTATTTGCCATTTGCCTCTCGTTTTCCTCTCCCCCACTTCATAAAAAATTGCCGTTTTATTTGCCCCTCTTTTCCGTTCGTTGTTTTCTTGTCAGATCTATCCTTTGCTTGCAATCATGAGTGATTTCGGTATGGCACCAACAAATGATGGCCTAACTCCCAAGATTTGATGTACGGGGAAATCTAGATGCTAAAACTTTTATCTTGGGGCAAGGGAACGTTATGGTAAAAGAACGTATCAAAAAAAATTTCAATTGTGTTGGAATCTAAGTCTTGATGATGCTCCTATACTTAAAAATACTAGATCTTATGCGGATGCTATTTCAGCACTAGTTCTGAAACTTGAAAGTAAATTTATTCGTATCCATCCTACTTTGCAAAGATTGTTTTTTGAGCTTCCCGACATAAATAATCCTAGGGCTAAAAAGTTGGCCACTCTCGTTCTTATGAATGAGTTTGACTACATAATATGGGAAGCTAGGGAACTCTTTGATTTTTATGGTATGAATCGTGAAAAACCTATGATAGATGAAATTCTCTAAAATAGTTACTATGCTTTAAGACATTTGCTTGGGGATAATAAAATCTTTGATGAGAATCTTAAAAAGGAAGTCCCCCTTTTAGATATAATCCAACAGGTTTTCAATAATGTTAATCAACATTACTCTTGGACTGTTGTGGGGAATCAAAAAGGGTATGATGAACACCAACTTAGGAATGCTAAGGTTTCTATGGATAATATGTTTTACGCTGTGTTTCTTGGTTCTCCTACTGGTTCGATAACCTTGGTTTCTTCACTGAGGGAAATACCTACCATCGCTGTGCTGCATCATCCCATCCTCTTTGGGGAAATACTGACGTAGTCCTAGCCGACATCAATTGTCAACATAACAACCAAGAGTTCCCAATATCTTCCATACTAGATACATTATAGGCGGTTCCCAAACAGAAAGGTAAAGATTTTACTCCCCCTCCACCAACAATCACATTCCACGGCTGGTCCGAAACAACGGGTACCGTCGAACTATCAACAATCCTGGGGGAGTTTTGTTTAATTTATTTGTGATTTTGTTTTTGATCTGTTGATCATAGGACTGGGCATCCCAATTGCCGGCCATTTTCTCGTGAACGATGAGCGGAGTCCACTCATCGTGAGAATAACCCACCTAGCATGGAAGATACTGAAAACCCCTGTTCGTTACATGAGCGATTCGGGCATACAAAATAGATTATTATTTGAAGGTTTAGAGTTTGGCACATGCAAATTTACTTGGAACGGCAGGTAAATACCGCATATAAGTAGATATGGTGGACACTCATGGAAGAAACTTGGTTCAAGGAATTTGGATGCACAAGCAGTATTCCTGCTTAGTACAGAAATTTAGGCTAGCAAAAGATTCTAAATAGGAAGCACCACATGTTGTGGGATCCATAAAAATATAACTTCTATACAAATATACCCAAGCATAAATCATTATGTTGTCTTCCTTGTCCAACTTCAACTAATTTGCTCAGGTACGAAAATAATTAATGGGGCTCACAATCATAGAAGATGTCCAAGATAGTATATTTATATGTGAAATCTCTCTTCCTTCAATATTCTTTCATGAATTGTTCAAGTGACCAATACTATGTTTGCTAACTTTCAATAAATTTACCACCTCTACTTCTTATATGTGAAGTCATTACTCCCCATGGTATAAGCTTATGAAACATATACAAATTCAGATTTATGATATTTAATTCATTCAACCATTTACTCATGGGATAAAAGTGAAGCACGAGAGTAAAGGACAAACTACTCCAAAAATATATAAGTGAAGATCAATGAGTAGTCAAATAATTATTTAGCTATGTGAGGACTCTCTCTCATTTAAGTATTTCAGATCTTAAGTACTTTATTCAAACAGCAACAAAACCTAATAAAATAAAATTGCAAGGATAGCACATATCATGTGAAGAAGCAAAAACTTAGGCTCAACCAAAACTGACCGATAGTTGTTGAAGAAGAAAGGTGGGATGCCAACCGGGGCATCCCCAAGCTTAGATGCTTGATACTTCTTAAAATGTTAATTAGGGATGCCTTCGGCATCCCCAAGCTTGAGCTTTTGTGTCTCCTTAATTCCTTTCATATCGTGGTTTCCCTAAATCTCAAAAACTTCATCCACACAAAACTCAACAAGAACACGTGAGATAAGTTAGTATAAATCCATGCAAAACCTTATCATTCTCTACTGTTTAAAACCACTAAAATTATTATTTGATATTGCCTACTAAATGCCTCTACATATTTAACACTCCTATCCTCAAATAGAATCAGTAAACAAGCAAGCATATGCAAACAATGCAAACATAACAGTAGTCTGTCTAAATAGAACAGTCTGTAAAGAATGCAAGAGGAATCATACTTATTTAACTCAAAAAATTCTAAAAATTTACCACACTGTAGAGAATTCACCATAGCCTATTCTGAAAAAATTTCAACATTTTCTCACATTCCGACTTTTCCTAGGAAATTTTTGCAATAGCGACAAACTTTCTGTTTTGAAACAACAACTCATATACTTGCAAATTGTGCATGGTGAAGGCTACCCTTGACACTTTTATTGAAATAAAAGATATAAACCTTATTATAAATAACAGCAAGCAAATACTAATAAAATAAAATGACGCTCCAAGCAAAACACATATCATGTGGTGAATAAAAATATAGCTCCAAGTAAGCTTACCGATGAACAAAGACGAAAGAGGGGGTGCCATCCGGGGCATCCCCAAGCTTAGTTGCTTGGGTATTCCTTCGATATTACCTTGGGGTGCCTTAGGCATCCCCAAGCTTAAAATGACGCTCCAAGCAAAACACATATCATGTGGTGAATAAAAATATAGCTCCAAGTAAGCTTACCGATGAACAAAGACGAAAGAGGGGGTGCCATCCGGGGCATCCCCAAGCTTAGTTGCTTGGGTATTCCTTCAATATTACCTTGGGGAGACTTGGGCATCCCCAAGCTTAAGCTCTTGCCACTCCTTATTCTATAGTCCATCGAAACTTCACCCAAAACTTGAAAACTTCACAACACAAAATTCAACAGAAAATCTTATGAGCTCCGTTAGTATAAGAAAACAAATCACCACTTAGGTACTGTTGTGAAATCATTATAAATTCATATTGGTGTTATATCTACTGTATTACAACTTCTCCATGGTTCATACCCTCCGATACTACTCATAGATTCATCAAAATAAGCAAACAACACATAAAAAACAGAATCTGTCAAAAACAGAACAGTCTGTAGTAATCTGTAACTCTCGAATACTTCTGTAACTCCAAAAATTCTGAAATATTAGGGAAACCTGGGAAATTTGTGTAAAAATCAGATGCAAAAAGAATCAGATAAAAACCGCCCTTCTATGAATTATGAAAATTATTTTCCTGGGTGCAAAAGTTTTTGTTTCTCAGCATGATCAGAACAACTATAACCATAAGCCATCCCAAAGGTCTTACTTGGCACTTTATTGAAACAAAAGCTATAAAACATAATTAATACAGTAGCTTAATCATGTGGACACACCAAAACAGTAGGTATAAATATTGGGTTTGTCTCCCAACAAGTGCTTTTCTTTATTGCCTTTCTAGCGAGGCATGATGATTTCAATCATGCTCACACAAAAGATAAGAATTGAAACATAATGGGAGCATCATGAAGCATATGACAAGAACATTTAAGTCTAACCCATTGCCTGTGCATAGGGATTTTGTGAGAAAACAACTTATGGGAACAAGAATCAACTTGCATAGGAAGGTAAAACAAGTGGAACTTCAAAAATTTCAACACATAGAGAGGAAACTTGATATTAATGCAATATGTAAGAGCACATGTTCCTCTCATAATAATTTTCAGTAGCATCATGAATGAATTCAACAACATAACCATCACATAAAGCATTATTCTCATGACGCACAAACATATAAATTTTACTACTCTCCACATAAGAAAATTCTTCTCATTCGGAATAGTGGGAGCAAACTCAACAAAATAACTATCATGCGAGGCATAATCCAATTGAAAATTAAAATCATGATGACAAGTTTCATGGTTATCATTATTCTTTATAGCATACATGTCATCACAATAATCATCATAGATATCAACTTTGTTTTCATAATCAATTGGAACCTCTTCCGAAATAGTGGACTCATCACTAAATAAAGTCATGACCTCTCCGAAACCACTTTCATCAACATAATCATCATAAATAGGAGGCATGCTATGATCATAATAAATTTGCTCATCAAAATTTGGGGGACTAAAAATATCATCTTCATCAAACATAGCATCCCCAAGCTTGTAGCTTTGCATATCATTAGTATCATGGATATTCAAAGAATTCATACTAACAACATTGCAATCATGCTCATCATTCAAAGATTTAGTGCCAAGCATTTTAATGCATTCTTCTTCTAACACTTTGGCACAATTATCGGAATCCTTATTGATACGTCTCCAACGTATCTATAATTTTTTATTGTTCCATGCTATATTATATTCTGTTTTGGACATTATCGGGCTTTATTATACACTTTTATATTATTTTTGGGACTAACCTATTAACTGGAGGCCCAACCCAGAATTGCTGTTTTTTTTGCCTATTTTAGAGTTTCACAGAAAAAGAATATCAAACGGAGTCCAAACGGAGTCCAAACGGAATGAAACCTTCGGGAACGTGATTTTCTGAACGAACGTGATCCAGAGGACTTGGACCCTACGTCAAGACATCAAACAGGAAGGCACGAGGAGGGGGCACGCCTACCCCCTGGGCGCGCCCTCCACCCTCGTGGGCCCCATGTTGCTCCACTGACGTACTTCTTCCTCCTATATATACCTACGTACCCTCAAACTACCAGATACGGATCCAAAAACCTAATTCCACCGCCGCAACCTTATGTACCCGTGAGATCCCATTTTGGGGCCTTTTTCGGAGCTCCGCCAGAGGGGGCATCGATCATGGAGGGCTTCTACATCAACACCATAGCCTCTCCGATGATGTGTGAGTAGTTTAACTCAGACCTTCGGATCCATAGTTATTAGCTAGATGGTTTCTTCTCTCTTTTTGGATCTCAATACAATGTTCTCCCCCTCTCTCATGGAGATCTATTCGATGCAATCTTCTTTTGCGGTGTGTTTGTTGAGACCGATAAATTGTGGGTTTATGATCAAGTTTATCTATGAACAATATTTGAATCTTCTCTGAATTCTTTTATGTATGATTGGTTATCTTTGCAAGTCTCTTTGAATTATCAGTTTGGTTTGGCCTACTAGATTAATCTTTCTTGCAATAGGAGAAGTGCTTAGCTTTGGGTTCAATCTTGCAGTGTCCTTTCCCAGTGACAGTAGGGGCAGCAAGGCACACATTGTATTGTTGCCATTGAGGATAACAAGATGGGGTTTATATCATATTGCATGAGTTTATCCCTCTACAACATGTCATCTTACTTAAAGCGTTACTCTGTTCTTATGAACTTAATACTCTAGATGCATGGTAGATAGCGGTCGATGTGTGGAGTAATAGTAGTAGATGCAGGCAGGAGTCGGTCTACTTGTCTCAGACGTGATGCCTATATACATGGTCATACCTAGATATTCTCATAACTATGGTCAATTCTGTCAATTGCTCAACAATAATTTGTTCACCCAGCGTAATACTTATGCTCTCGAGAGAAGCCACTAGTGAAACCTATGGCCCCTGGGTCTATCTTCCATCATATTAACCTTCCAACACTTAGCTATTTTTATTGCCTTTTATTTTACTTTGCATCTTTATCATAAAAATGCCAAAAATATTATCTTATCATATCTATCAGATCTCACTCTCATAAGTGACCGTGAAGGGATTGACAACCCCTTTATTGCGTTGGTTGTGAGGATTTATTTGTTTGTGTAGGTGCGAGGGACTCGTGCGTGGCCTCCTACTGGATTGATACCTTGGTTCTAAAAAACTAAGGGAAATACTTACGCTGCTTTACTGCATCACCCTTTCCTCTTCAAGGGAAAACCAACACAGTGCTCAAGAGGTCTCACTTATTTTCATGAAAGACATTAAAAAGTTGAAGCATATGAGGCAACCTCAATCCATTTTTTAGTTTTCTTTTATAGACTAAATAGTGATAATAAAACAAGAATCTAAAAGATTCGATTGCAAGATCTAAAGATATACCTTCAAACACTAACCTCCCCGGCAACAGCGCCAGAAAAGAGCTTCGTCAACGGGATGTGAGTGCCGCTTAGCCTCCCCGGCAACGGCGCCAGAAAAGAGCTTAATGTCTACTACGCAACTTTATCCTTGTAGACGTTGTTGGGCCTCCAAGTGCAGAGTTTTGTAGGACAACAGCAAATTTCGCTCAAGGGGATGACCTAAGGTTTATCAATCCGTGGGAGGTGTTGGATGAAGATGGTCTCTCTCAAACAACCCTGCAACCAAATAACAAAGAGTCTGTTGTGTCCCCAACACACCCAATACAATGCTAAATTGTATAGGTGCACTAGTTCGGCGAAAAGATGGTGATACAAGTGCAATATGGATGGTAGATGTAGGTTTTTGTAATCTGAAAATATAAAAACAACAAGGTAGCAAGTGGTAAAAGTGAGCGAAAACGGGATTGCAATGCTTCGAAACAAGGGCTAGGGTTCATACTTTCACTAGTGCAAGTTCTTTCAACAATGATAACATAATTGAATGATATAACAATCCCTCAACGTGCAACAAAGAGTCACTCCAAAGTCACTAATAGTGGAGAACAAACGAAGAGATTATTGTAGGGTAAGAAACCACCTCAAAGTTATTCTTTCTGATCGATCTATTGGGCTATTCCTATAAGTGTCACAAACAGTCCTAGAGTTAAATCTTTGAAATAACACCTTAAGATACATATCAACCAAAAACCTAATGTCACCTAGATACTCCAATGTCACCACAAGTATCTGTGGGTTTGATTATACGATATGCATCACACAATCTCAGATTCATCTAGTCAAACCAACACAAAGAACTTCAAAGAGGGACCCAAAATTTCTACCAGAGAGTCAAGATGGAAACGTGTGCCAACCCCTATGCATAAGTTCACAAGGTCACAGAAGCCGCAAGTTGATCACCAAAATAAACATCAAGTGGATCACGTGAATATCCCATTGTCACCACAGATAAGCACATGCAAGAAACATCAAGTGTTCTCAAATCCTTAAAGACTCAATCCGATAAGATAACTTCAAAGGGAAAACTTAATCCATTACAAGAAGGTAGAGGGGGAGAAACATCATAAGATCCAACTATAATAGCAAAGCTCGTGATACATCAAGATCGTGCCAAATCAAGAACACAAGAGTGAGAGATCAAACACATAGCTACTGGAACGTACCCTCAACCCCGAGGGTGAACTACTCCCTCCTCATCATGGAGAGCGCCGGGATGATGAAGATGGCCACCGGTGATGATTTCCCCCTCCGGCAGGGTGCTGAATAGGGCCCCGATTGGTTTTTCGTGGATACAGAGGCTTGCGGCAGCGGAACTCCCCATCTAGGTTTATATCTGGGGGTTTCTATATTTATAGGAATTTTTGGCGTCAAGAACAAGTCAGGGGGGGTCCACGAGTCAACGACAAGGACGGAAGACGCGCCTGGGGGGTAGGGCGCACTCTCCAACCTTGTGGTTGGCTCGGGACTCTTCTGGCCCAACTCTTTTGCTCCAGGGGCTTCTTCTGGTTCATAAAAAATCGCCATAAATTTTCAGCTCTTTGGACTCTGTTTGATATTCCTTTTCTGCGAAACACAAAAACAAGGAAAAAACTGAAACTGGCACTAGGCTCTAGGTTAATAAGTTAGTCCCAAAAATCATATAAAATAGCATATATATGCATATAAAACATCTAAGATAGATAATATAATAGCATGGAACAATAAAAAATTCTAGATACGTTGGAGACGTATCAACAGCTGGTGAAGGAGCCGTCTGGATCCCGTCGCACCGGGAAGGGGAGGAGGTGCAACATTTACTCTGTCGCCTTTGGGAAGGGAGTCAATCCACTACCGGTTGCGCTGTTATCTTTCACCCAGCGCCTGTGTGGGAGGGCCACTGACCCCTTCTTCCTCGCCGTCGTACGTAGTGTGGGCAGTTCCGGCCTCCCGCCACACACCTAGCCACATCCCGACGACCCTAAGGTATAACTTTCTTTGAAACCGTCATTGCTCTAGCTGCACGTGGATCTTTTTCAATCCTGTAGTCGAATCTGGGTCTTGGTTCAAATAGGAAAGAAGGGTGGGGTGGGGTGGAGCATGAATCTATGACGTAGTTCAATGAGGAAAGGGTATAGACTGGCTATCCAGCCGCTTTGTTGGTCGGAAAGGGAAAAGGGGGTACACCAGTACACACATTTGTAAGGAACCGATCTCTTTAATTATTGAAAAAGGAAAGAAACAGGGGGGTCGAGTAGTTTGTGCAGGACTAGATTTGCTGCCCTCACATAGGATAAAGGTTCAAAGAGAAAAATTAAGGGATCAACGCAGATATGCTGCTTGGTAACATACTCTGCATCACCCATTTATACGTGTGGATGCACATGGTGCTGGCATGTCCCATGTCCATGTCCCATGCAACTATTTTGCTGTTGTTAATCTAAGAATAACGTTGAAAAATTGAAGCAATGCCACTATTAAAAGTAAACTACATTTTTAACCAATGTTGTTTTAAGAGAATGTCTGTTAATATGAATCAATGCAACCGTTTTAGAAATGCTACTATCCTACTTTGTTTTCCATCAAGATAAGTTAGATGCTTCGTTTTGTGGCCGTATGTTTCATCCTCCTTTATTGGCCAGTAATTGTTTCCTTTTTGCCTTTGTTAAAACAGGGATATCTATTCAACTTGTTGCTATAGCGAACTTAAATGTCACACCGACGACTTTGCTTGATTTAGTTGAACTATACAAAACGAGATTGGATTCCTATTCGTGTTGGAAGATTCGTAGGTGATCTTGACTGCGTCATGAAAGGTCAGTACCTGCCTTCATCCACATGATCGTGCAGTGTGCTTTGAGATGTTGTGCTACTTGTATTGGTACCATTTTAGATAATTTTTGAATTGAAGCTATTGAATTGTTGTCTTTTCCCATTAAGTGAACAAAAATGGGACCAACCCAAACATGGTGCTTGTTGCTTTGTTACAACAAACTCTGCATCACCCCTTTATAAGTAGATGGAAGCACATGGTGTTGTTGCGCCCACTCTCCCCTGGAACTGTTTATGACTTTTGTTAATGTAATGCCGCTGGTAGAATTAAGCAATGCCACTCTCAAAATTAACTATTGAATCTTAGTTCAAAATTGCAACACTTGTTAGGGATCGGTGAGAGTACCATTTTTGTTAGGGATCGGCCGGAGTACATGTTTAAGAAATGTATTGTTCAAAAAGTTTCTCTGTTATTATATATCAGTTACAGTGTTTTACAAATGGTACTGTCCTGCATTGTAGTTCTTTCTACATGTTTAACCAACATATTGTTAAGATAATGTCTCTGTTAATATGAATCGGTCGCATTGTTTTAGGAATGGCACTTTTCTGCTTTGTCGTTTTATTTCATGTTGAAGCAAGGCATTGTGAAGATAATGTCTCAGTTAATATGAATGAATCACACTATTCTAGAATTGCTACTCTCCTGCTTTGTTCCCATTAAGATAAGGTAGATGTTTTTTCTTCTGGGAGTATAAGTCATCAACCGTTATTTCTCAGTAATTGTTTCCCTTATACCTACTGTTGCATACAGGGATATCAAAACTTCTGCTTGGTTCTATTTCGACTTTGATTTTAGTTGAACTGCACAAAAGGAGCCAATGTGTTTAAGGCAAACTGTTGCATTATTGGGCCCAGTTGGTCTTTCCACTTTGCAGAAAGAAGCAGTCACTATTCGCGCTACATTACACAAGGAATGATCGAGAAGATTTACAGAGTATTTGTAGACGCTGGTGACATGACTAGTCTGCAGAGAGCATAGGCAACTCAACAACACGTGGAGTGCAAAATTCACTCCACAAGGAAAGGTATGACCAAGTCGATTGCCGGCCTTGTTTGTAACAAACAAGGTCGATGTCGGCCTTCATCCACATGATTGTGCTTTGTTATGTTGTGCTACTTATATTGTTGTATTGTTTTGATAAATGTTTAATTCAAGCTATTGTATTGCTATCTTTTCCTGTTAATATAATGAAGATGATTATAGTTGTAAGCGTATGTTTAATCAACTAGTACCACTATTATATTCATCACACTTTTTCTGTATTTATGCAGACATGGATGCTCAGCTTATTTTAGTGGAATGCACAAAATGTTCAGATGGTTCGTGTCCTCCATAATACTTCATCATGCACAATACATCGAATGGTTCTTGTCGGATTTCGGGTTCCGGCAGACCCTCTAGGTTCGAACTCTGGGGTGCACGCGGAGATCTCACCCCCTACCTACCTGCACCTCGTCGCCTCGCTAGGATCTAAACTACCAAAGGAACAACACAAGAGACACAGGGTTTATACTGGTTCGGGCCACCATTGTGGTGTAACACCCTACTCTAGTGTGTGGTGTGGTGGATTGCTCTTGGGCCGATGATGAACAATACAAGGAAGAACAGCCTCGCAAGGGTGAGGTGTTCTTGCGGCTAGGCTCTCGATCGGATAGGATGAGGCTAAGATGAGATGTACGGATCGATCCCCTCTCTACTGTGGTGGCTAGCTCTACTTATAGGCAGGGGCCCTGGTCCTCTTCCCAAATATTGAGCGGGAAGGGCACCAACAATTGGCCATTTTGAAGGGGAACATCTAGTACTCTTATCCTGACTAAAGTTGGTCCTCGCCTGTCAAAGGCTCTGGTGGTGACGCCGACTTGGGATCCATGATGACCTCCTTCCTGTCGTTGCGACGGTCTTGGTCTTGTTGCACCGAAACAGGTGCCTTTGCTTGATGCTCTCGCCTGCGCTTGCCTCCTTTGCACCAAAGAGGAAATGAGGACACTGCGCGGGCTGGCGCCCTCCTGGCGCCCTTGGTCGTCATGGCTTGTGTCATGGGCACCTCATGAGGTACCCCGCCTTGATCTCTCCGCCTCCTCGCGAGCCAGCCTGATGAGGCCGTGCCTGAGGAAGCTTCCTATCGTCCGCCCCGCGAGGCTTGGCCCCTCGCGAGGGTCTTGAGCTTGTGCTGATGAAGATGGGCCGTACTGGGCCACCCCTTGACCCACGCCGCAGGCCGCAGGCAGGCAAGTCTGGGTACCCCCGTTCCCAGAATGCCGACAGTAGCCCCCGGGCCCAAGGCGCGCCTGGACTTGGCCGGGCGGAGAAGTGAAGGGGCAAGTGCGAAGCGCCGCGGGCCCTAACAGCCTGCGGACTCGGGCACCGTGTGGCGGTTGATTGGACGTGGGCTCCCCTGCTTCCCCACGACGCCTCGGCGACTGCACGAATTGACAAGTCCCCGTATGCAAAGCGGGTCATGATTACCTGCGATCGTGGAGGTCGACGGTTGGCCTTCCCCGGCTATAAGTTCGGAACGGCGCGTGCCCTTCCAGTCCATCTCTTCTTGCTTCTCCTTCTTCTCCATGGCTCCGCTGAAGAGGTTCTCGGCCGCGGAGAAAGGAAAGGCCCGCCAGGTAGAGCCTGACTCTCCCCCGGCCAAGCGCGGTCGAGGCCGTCCTCGCAAGCACCCTGTGGCCCCCGTGGCGGCTTCCCGTGGCCATGGAGGCGATCTCCTGCGCGGCAACGGGCGTCGGGCCGTTGATGCGGGGCGCGCCACGGCCGCACGACCCCCTAGGCCACGCTTCCGCTCGGCGGAGGTGCTGCCGGAGTTTGTCGTGTGGTCGGTGGAGCCGACCAGCACCCGGCTCCGGCTTCCCCGCTTCCTCTTAGGTGAACTTCCGGCCGGTGCCCCGGGCGGCCTCGTTCCAGGCGGACGGTTGCTGCAGCCAGGCCTCCCGGGCTCACTGAGGTCTCCGCGGCCGGGAGTGTACTGACCCGCTGCTGGCAAACGTTTGCCCGCGCGCGTGGTCTGAGCCGGCGGTGCACCCTGCACTTCAAGTTCGACGGCGATGCCACTCTCTACGTGAGGGTGTTCGGGGAGGACGGCCGCCGCGCTGGGTGCTGCCCCGAGGACGATGACCGCGGCCGTGGGCCTAGCCCCGACGATGATGAAGATGACATCGCGCGCGTGGTCGGCGCCGCTCGGGGTTCGTCGAGCTTTGGCGTCTCTTCTTCGGACAGCGGCTCCTCCAGCGATGGCCACGACCAGCCTCCGCGCCGCCGCGCTCGCCTGGAGGGAGGTAGCGGGTCCGCTCGCCGTTGTGCCTCGGTGAAGCGCGAGAGAGAGTCCGCTTGAGCTCTGGAGGCGGTTCGAGCCTCCTCCGCGAGTTGGTGTCAAGCGAGCCACGCCTGTCTTGTTATTTTCCTTTCCCTGCACAAAGAGACAATAGTGTAGGGCCCCGCGGGGGCGTGCTTGGACTGTTGCTGTTTAATTATCATGCTGTTTCCGCTACTTTCGTATTAGGCTTCTGTGCCACACGCCTGCGCGTAGAGATTACTTAGCTTGGGGGCGACCTGTCGCGGTCTTCGCCTCCCGAGGCCGAGGCCTCGTCAAACGCTTCATGCCCTGCAAAGATTAGCCAGGAGAGGTAGTTTTCGGCCTCAGTCAGGGAGGCGGCCGACACAGGTCCTGTGTTCGCGTCGCGGTGCCCGTGGTGCACGGACTGTAGGGGTGCTCCGTAGCGAACCCGGTTAGGGAAGCCTCAAACAGTAGGAGCAGAAAACCCTCGCGAGGATGCCTGCATTGCTCCCTCGCGAGACTCGCCCGAGAAAAATTGAGGTAGGAGAGCGAAGAAAGCAAAGAGTCACAAGCCAAAGACGGCAACACCTTCAATAAAACTTCAAATGAGAAAGAACAAGCCAACTGCAGAAAGCAAATGAAAAAAGCCGCGTCCGGCACCTAATCTAGTCTTCAACATCTTCTCACCAAAGACGGCAGAATAAGTCACGCCCTTTGAAGCGTGGAAGGGAGCCCCAGGGCCCGAGGCCGGCGCTCCTGAGACTCCGGGGTGTGTGCAGCCCCAACTCATTATTACATGAGAGTGTCACGGGCGGCGAGCTTCACAGGCATTGGCCTTCTTCACAGGCTCCATGCCTTTCTCAGAAAAATAAGCTTCACAGGCGTTCGCCTTCTTCACAGGCACCGGGCCTTTTCCAAAGCATAGCGCTTCACACGTGCATTCGCCTTCTTCACGAGCACCGGCCTTTTCCAAAACGCATAGCGCTTCACGGGCATTCGCCTTCTTCATAGGCACCGGGCCTTTTCCAAAACGCATAGCGCTTCACGGGCATTCGCCTTCTTCACAGGCACCGGGCCTTTTCCAAAACGCAACGCTTCACAGGCATTCGCCTTCTTCACAGGCACCGGGCCTTTTCCAAAACGCAATGCTTCACAGGCATTCGCCTTCTTCACAAGCACCGGGCCTTTTCCAAAACACAACGCTTCACAGGCATTCGCCTTCTTCACAGGCACCGTGCCTTTTAGGGGTAAAACCTACGGAGGTGCTGGATGTTCCACGCGTTCTGGACGGGCACCCCCTCCTGAGTCTCCAAGCGCGCGGAGCCGGGCCTGGAAACATGAACAACCTTGAACGGGCCCTCCCACATGGGAGATAGCTTATGCAGTCCTTCCCTATAGAGGACCCGCCTGAGCACGAGGTCCCCTACCTCAAGAGTCCTGGGGCGAATGTTGCGGCAGTGGTATCGCCGCAGTGCTTGTTGGTATCTTGCCGCCAGAAGCGCTGCTTCCCGACGATGCTCCTCCCCAAAGACGAGGTCCGTCCCCGCATGGTGTCTCCGCTGTGCCTCGTCGAACGCCAGACCCGCGCGAATGACGTCGACCTTGTGAGGGAGGACTGCTTCAGCTCCATAGACCGGGAAGAGCGGGGTCTCGCCCGATTCGGCTTGGTGGCAGTCGTCGCGGATGGACCACAATATGGACCGAAGCTCATCGTACCAGCCTCTGCGCAGGCCTCTAGCTTCTTCTTGAATGTCCTGGTTTTGAGGCCCCTCGGGACCTCTGCGTTAGCCGCTTCGGCTGACCGTTGCTCATGGTGCGCTACCGAGGCGTAGCATATCTGCGTCCCAAGGTTAGCACAATATGTTTTGAAGAGGTTACTGGTGAACTGCGAACCGTTGTCGGTGATGATGCGGTTCGGCACCCCGAACCGGCTTACGATGCCCTTGATGAACTTGACCGCAGAACCTGCGGGGATGGTGCGAACGACTTCCACTTCAGCCCACTTGGTGAATTTGACCACGACGACGTAGAGGTAACGACAGCCTCCTGGCGCCCGAGGGAACGGGCCCAGGATATCCAGCCCCTAGACTGTGAATGGCCACGAGAGGGGTATAGTTTGCAGACCTCCCGCCGGCTGATGGATCTGCTTGGCATGGAACTGGCAGGCCTCGCAAGCCTTTACTAGTTCCACGACATCATTGGTAGCGATGGGCCAATAGAACCCTGCGCAGCATGCCTTGCCAACGAGGGTCCGTGATGACGAGTGGTGCCCACAGCCTCCACCGTGTATGTCCGCCAAAGAGCTCCTTCCCTTGCTCCCTGGAGATGCATCATGGACACATCATTGATCGCTTCGGTAGAGCTCTCCATCCACGATGCGATGGCCGTGGCTTGTCAGCGCCACTGCCTCCGCTTCCTCCTCCTTCTCCGGCAAGGTTCCTTGCGTTAGGTAGCTCCGGAGCTCTGTGATCCAGCATCCCTCCTGAGGCTCCAGCGTTAGGAGCAGACGCGCTCCCAAGGCCGTGCCACAGACCGGTGCTCCCGAGGCAGGTGGCTGGGGGAGCTCTTCCTGAGGCTGCACTGTGCTTGACAGTGATGGCGTTGCCGAGGGCTTGAAGAGTCGTTCCTCGAAGACACCGGGCTCCTGAGGTAGCTGCCTGGATGCCCGTTTGGCGATGTCGTCAGCCTCCTGATTGGTGCCACGAGGCACATGCTGCAACTCCAGCCCCCAGAACTGCTTCTCCATCCTGCGGACCTCTGCGAGGTAGGCTTCCATGTGCTCATCCCTTGGCTCGTATACTTTGTTGGAGAAGTTGACGAGGAGTTGTGAATCACCCTTGATGGTAAGGCGCTTTACTCCTAGGGCTGCCGCGGCCTTCAGCCTGCTATCGAGCCCTCATATTCCGCTATGTTGTTGGAGACCTTTTTCTCCGTCTTTGAAAGCGAGTTGCACGGCGTAGTAGAGCTTGTCTTGAGTAGGAGATATAAGCACGCGCCAGTCCCATGGCCAGGTCCGGAGAACGCCCCGTCGAAGTACATGATCCAACCAACCGGTGCCTCGCTTCCCGGGGAGAGGGACCGATCCTCGCCATCCTCGAGGCCTGGCGCCTCCGTCCATTCTGCCACAAAGTCTGCTAGCGTGGCTCCCTTGATGACTCTGGTGGTGCTGAATTCTAGCTGAAACGCTTGCAGGTCGATGTTCCACTCAGCGACTCTTCCGGCTGAGTTGGGGCTCCTGAGTACCCTTTCCAAGGGGTACGACGAGACAACCTTAATGGGATGGCCCTGAAAATAGTGCCGCAGCTTGCGCGAAGCCACCAAGAGCGCGAGGAGGAGTTTTTGGGGCATGGGATACCGCACCCGTGGGTCCCGTAACACTGTGCTGACGAAGTACACGGGGTGTTCGACGAGGTTGGGAGTGTTGGTGTCGTTGGCGTCCTCCGGAGGCCATGGCGCCTCTTGAGGCAACGGAGCGCCAAGTGGCCGATCGTCAGGGGGAGGGGTCTCTTCTGCCCCGAGTGCGCTTCCCCTCGGCGGCTGATCCTCTTCGGCTGCGGTAGTGGTCTCTGTGAGGCCCCCTCGATCCTGCTTCGCCTTGACCCGGGCAGCTGCCGCAGCTTTGGTCCGACGCTCCTCCCTAACCGCCACCAGGGCTGCACTGACAGAGTAGGGGGTGGCTGCAAGGTAGAGCACCAGG
Organism: Aegilops bicornis; assembly: GCA_021605145.1. Taxonomy (NCBI): domain Eukaryota; kingdom Viridiplantae; phylum Streptophyta; class Magnoliopsida; order Poales; family Poaceae; genus Aegilops; species Aegilops bicornis. The sequence continues at coordinate 509,530,167 of CM038672.1, forward strand.
GGCTCTTGGGGGCGCAGAGCCACCATTACCGGGGGGCTGGTTAGGTACCTCTTGAGGTCTTGGAGCATGTATCGGCTTCTTCAGTCCATTCAAAGGGGCCCTTTTTCTTCATTAGCTTGAAGAAGGGTAGCGCTCGTTCCCCCAACTTGGATATGAAACGCCATAGCGCGATCACGCGCCCAGTGAGGTTCTGCATTTCTCTGAGGGTTTTCAGCGGGCTCATGTCCTCAACTGCCTTGACCTTTTCCGGGTTAGCCTCGAACGATGGGACACGAGGAAGCCCAAGAGCTTGCCCGAGGGGACCCCAAACACACACTTCTCTGGGTTGAGCCGCAGGTTCACTGCGTCGAGGCTCGCGAAGGTTTCCTCCAGGTCTTGTATCAGAGTTTTGGCCTCCCGAGACTTCACCACAATGTCATCGACGTAAGCTTCAACATTCCTCCCGAGCTGCGGACCCAAGGTGATGTGCATCAGCCGCTGAAAGGTCGCTCCTGCGTTGTGCAGCCCGAACGGCATGCTTGTGTAGCAGTACACTCCACACGGGGTCAAGAAGGCCGTGTTTTCCACGTCTTCTACCGCCATCTTGATCTGGTGATAGCCAGAGAAGGCATCCAGAAAACATAACAGGTCGCTTTTCGGCGGTGGAATCGACGATCCGATTGATCTGGGGAGCGGGAATGGATCCTGCGGGCAGGCTTTGTTGAGGTTGGTGAAGTCGACACATGTGTTCCTTCCCCCTTTCTTTGGCACGACAACCGGGTTAGCCAACCAATGCAGGTATCGGACCTCGCAAATGACCCCTGCAGCTTCTAGTTTGCGGGTCTCTTGGACGATGAAAGCCTGCTTTTCAGTGGATTGCCGTCTCGCTTTCTGCTTCACAGGGCGTACGTTGGGGCACACGTTGAGGTGGTGCTCGATTACGCCTCTCGGGATCCCTGCCAATTGGCCTGGCTCCCATGCGAATACCCTCTTGTTCGCTCGCAGGAACTTGACCAGGGCCTCCTCCTGCTCGGGCTCGAGGTTGGCGCCTATGGTGAAGGTGGCGTTAGTGGATCCGTCCTCATCGACCAGTATCTGCTTGGTTTCTGCCTTGTCCTGGGTGAACAACTGCTTCTTCTTGGCCGGCGCAGCCCCCTTGGGCTCAGGGGCGTCTGAGCTGGCGGGCTGGGCCGCCGCAGTCTTGAAGACGAGCTTGAGTACTTGCAACGCATCCCCGGTGTCTCCGGACACGGTGTGGACGCCGTTGCTCCCGGGCATCTTCATGAGGTTGTACGCTGGGTGAGTCGCGGCCATGAATCTGGCTAGCGCCGGGTAGCCGAGGATGGCGTTGTATGGGAGGCCGATGGGGGCGATGTCGAAGTCGATCAGCTCCGTGCGGAAGTTGTCGTAGGTGCCGAAGGTCACCGGAAGACGGATCTGCCCCAGGGAGCCGGTTGAACCACCTCCGACGCCCAAGAAGGGCCCGCTAGGTTGAAGTCGCTCCAGCGATATGTGGAGGAGGCTGAAGGCTTCAACCGAGAGCACGCTGAGGCCCGCGTCGCCGTTGATGAGGGTCCTAGTAACGGCCACCTGGAAGATGGTGGGGGTGCACAGCATCGGGAGTGCGCTCAAGCAGGCTGTTTTGGAGGGGTGGTCCTCCGAGCTGAAGGCCAGATCGGCCTTGGCGCCCGGCCGACACTGGGAGCCCCCGCAGCGAAGGCAGCGCCGATCTGGCCAGACGAATGGCTTGACGTGGCGGCTTGAAGGTGGCGCTGCGAAGCCGCCCAGAGAGCTGCGACAACTGGGGCGCCAGCAGCATCTTTGGGCGAGGAAGAGGTTGCACAACTCCTCCCAAGAGGCCACGAAGGCTGGTAGGTGGAGTAGCCACATGCACGGGCGCGTTGGTGAGGCCATGGGAAGCCGCTAGCCATGACCTGTCGTCGCCTCTGCCGAGGACGGCCTCCTCGTGACGCCGGCGGGAAGGCGATGGATCGGTCGTCGTGCCGTTGTAACACGGTGGCATCTCCGGCTTGAACTTGCTCGGCCACCGCACCCGTCGCAAGGCTAGGGCCAAGGCGAGGAGCCCCTGGCCCTTGCGCTGGCACTGGCAACCGGAGTGGGCGGTGCACTGCTCATCGTAGGGCGAGTCGCAATGTCGGCGGAGAGCGGGTCGGCGGAAGGGAAAGCTTCGGCGCACCCCTACCTGGCGCGCCAAATGTCAGATTTCGGGTTCTGGCAGACCCTCTAGGTTCAAACTCTGGGGTGCACGCGGAGATCTCACCCCTACCTACCTGCACCTCGTCGCCTCGCTAGGATCTAAACTACCAAAGGAACAACACAAGAGACACATGGTTTATACTGGTTCGGTCCACCATTGTGGTGTAACACCCTACTCCAGTGTGTGGTGTGGTGGATTGCCTCTTGGGCTGATGATGAACAATACAAGGAAGAACAACCTCGCGAGGGTGAGGTGTTCTTGCGGCTAGGCTCTCGATCGGATAGGATGAGGCTAAGATGAGATGTCCGGATCGATCCCCTCTCTACTGTGGTGGCTAGCTCTACTTATAGGCAGGGGCCCTGGGCCTCTTCCCAAATATTGAGCGGGAAGGGCGCCAACAATTTGCCATTTTGAAGGGGAACATCTAGTACTCTTATCCTGACTAAAGTTGGTTCTTGCCTGTCAAAGGCTCTGGTGGTGACGCCGGCTTGGGCTCCACGATGACCTCCTTCCTGTCGTTGCGACGGTCTTGGTCTTGTTGCACCAAAACGGGTGCCTTTGCTTGATGCTCTCGCCTGCGCTTGCCTCCTTTGCACCAAAGAGGAAATGAGGACACTGCGCGGGTTGGCGCCCTTTGGCGCCCTTGGTCGTCATGGCTTGCGTCATGGGCACCTCGTGAGGTACCCTGCCTTGATCTCTCCGCCTCCTCATGAGCCAGCTGGACGAGGTCGTGCACGAGGAAGCTTCATCATCCGCCCATGAGGCTTGGCCCCTCGCGAGGGTGTTAAGATTGTGCCGATGAAGATGGGCCATACTGGACCACCCCTTGAGCCATGCCGCAGGCCGCAGGCAGGCAAGTCTGGGTACCCCCGTTCCCAGAACGCCGACAGTTCTCTAATCATTTGTCATCACCTTGAGCCACCGGACTATCTACTTGAATGGAGCTACCAACGTGTTCAATGCCTTGCAACATATAAATACGAAATCCACCATGCTACGCAAGACATTGTTTGATTTCAGCGGAACTGCATAGAAAGATACGTTGGTTAATCCGGCTCCATGTGCCATTTCAATGTGCAAACTGATGAGAAACCATGCCCGTCTGAATAGAGCTACCAACGTCTTCAAGGCAGAAGAATTCCCACAAGTTCAAGGGAAAGAACTCTGTCCAGCAGAATACTACCTTTAAGAAGGGTAAGAAGAAATACAAAAACAGAGATGGCTGCTTTACTTGTGATTCAGAGGAACACTGGGCAAACAAGTGCCCAAACAAGTACAAGAAGCCAGGACAGGACTCCAAGTCTGTCAATGTCACTCTAAGCAACAATGATGGGGCATCTGGGTATGTTAATCTGTTTAACATACTTTCAGTTTGTCAGTCCACCGATTGGTGGGTTGACACTGGGGCTAATATTCATGTGTGTGCTGATGTGTCTTTGTTTTCTTGCAGCTTATAAATACACAAGACATTGTTTGATTTCAGTTGAACTGCACAAAAAGATACGCCGGTTAATCCGGCTCCATGTGCCATTTCAATGTGCAAACTGATGAGAAACCCTGCCCGTTCCACAATCATAGGCATTACATATTTTGAATGGGAAAAGCTTGTCAAAGTTTAATCACAGATGTTAGTAAGAAGACATTAGTTTAATATATTGGAAATGGAAAACCTTGTCAAATTTTGCTCATTGATGTTAGCCAGAAGACATGCATTTGATATTTTTGAGTGGGACGCCTTTTGCTATGAGCAGCGTCGATCGTTTTTCCTATTCCTGTGTTTAGTTCAGAAGTAAATATTTACTTTGTTGAGATGCATAGTCACATGAATGTTGACTTATGTAAGGTATTTTAAGAGTTTTTCCTGAATGTTGTCTATGTAATGCCAGGCCTTGTGAGTTTGATTGCAAAGTTGAGCTTGCTGTGGCATGCGGCATCACGAGCTGTTCACCGTGCCTCATGAGAATAATGCTTCATACTGTTTTGCATGTTAATCTAATGCCAGTGATTTGCATGTTAAGAAGATCATCCTCTTTTGTTGTTTATGTGCTTAAGAAGTTCATCATCTTATGTTTCATTCATATCCTATACGACAACTCGAGTAGGTCAGAGGTGAAACCATATGATCTTCCGACCAACTCATCATATTAGGCTATGATTGGATCGTCGTTTTCCAATCAAAACCGCTTGTAAAACTGACGCTTCTAAATAAAAGCAGATGGTCTTGGGCGAAGCGCTTGGTTGGTCGATTTCGACTAGTAAAATATACACTGATCTCCCAAATTACACGCGTAACTCACCGGTTTTCGTTACTGACCTTGGGCCATTGGTTTCATTACGCCTGTATTTTACGCAGTGTTTTCGGTGATGAGTAAATTACACTTGTATCTTAATACATGTGTGAAACAATCCAGAGCTCCCAAGCGCGGCCTTATTGTTACATGCCGACTCAGTCTCTCGAAGGTGCTCATAGGTGTCCGATGATCCTGGCTTACTGAATGAGCAGCGGGCACTGTATCAGACCATCCGTAGGGCCCACGAGGCCCTCTCCATCGTCCTTCGAGTTGTGCTCCTCCTGGCACCGAGCATTTTCAACATGGTCAACGAACATGAGGAATCAGGAGATGACTTTAATGGGAGAGGATGATAGTAGGGACCCACCAGGGCCATAGCCGTACGTACACAAGTTCCTCCTTATTATATACAACTATGTTTTTTTGCTTCCTCCTGGTTTCCTCACATCATGGTCCCACACCATCGTCAACCTATATAGTCAATAAACGAAAGAATTGCACAAGGAGCAACCGACAGCTGGGACCCAGCAACTCGAGCAGTATTTGTGTTTTTGAGGTGTGAGTAGAGTTTTCTTTGAGCGATGTTTTTGTTGTTGTTCAGAGGAGCAGGGTATCAACTGGGCGGGCTGTGGCCCGTCTAGCCCAGGCTATTATTTTATGTCGACCAAATATCTAGCCCAGATATTAATATTTAAATGTGAAAATGGCTAGCCCAACTATTCTTTTTTGGCGGATACCCAACCCAGGTCAAGTTGTTATTCTCTGGGGCACATTAGACTTGCCAAGAAAATGGGCTTTAAGAAATAATAAATGGGCTGTAATTAAAAAAATGCCTGTAAATAAAGAAACGCACCGAACTAGTACTTTTTTTTATTCTTCTAAAAAGGTACTTTTTTATTTTATTACTTGTTGTGCTCACAAAATTTCGTTGGATTTTTACCTAATACAAATTTATTTTGAAATTACATTTAATCTGACTCTAAATTTTTGATCCCATCAAAATGTTGGAAATTTTGTTGAATTTTTTTGAGCGGTTGGCTGAAACTATTTAAAAAGTCGTGGCTAGAAAATGGGCTGTAATATTAACAAACAATAAATGGGCTGAGTAAATTCCATTAGAATTAAAAAAATGGGTTGTACATTATAACAAATCACAAATGGGCTATATGTTCTCTGCCACACATGTGATCGTCACTTGTGGGCCTACTAAGTTGACGCGTACGCAAGGCTTTGTCAACTTATAGTCAACAAATGATTCTATTAGCTGTGGCCGTTGGATGTCCATCTAACGGCTGTGGTGCTTCTTCAATCTCGGATAGTCATGCTTCAGCCGCCCAAACCACCGTCGGCGGTACCGCCTGCTACCGCCTCCCGTGGCCGGCTATGCTGCCGCGCAGGCCTCAGCGGCCCACCCTACTCCCATTGCTGTCCAGGCCATTCCTCTACTCACCAACACCTCCTCTTATTCTCTAGCGACGACAGCCTCACACCGCAGCCGAACCAGTGAACCTTCGTACTCCCCTCCGCGTGGGCATCCACTTCTGTGTCTTCGCGGCTCCAGGTAGTTCCCTTCCTAGGCCTTGCCATCATCCACCGCGGTGGTTCTCTCGGCGTGGCATGGTCAACTTTGTCAACAAACAACATCCATCAGAAGAGGCATGAACGTAGAGTGGCTGACAGTAGGGACCGGCATGGCCCATGGCCGCACGCGACCAAGTCCCTCCTTATTATGCGAAAAAAAATGATTTCTCCCCCTGATAGGTTTGGGCCACCAACTATATCCTCGCACGTAGGGAAGTGTTTCCTTTATTACGTGTAAAAAAGTTACCTCTCCCTAACAGCTGGGACCCGCCAGCTTTATTATGACCCATTTCGTGAAAAAATAGACTGTACCAAAGATGCCAAATTGTCTTCTTTTTATTCTAACTTGAAAAATAAGAAATTAAAAAACCCAGAAAACATCTTCGCACGCAAGGAAGTGGCACCTTATTACGAGAAAAAAAATGAATCCCCCTACTAGCTGGGACCCACCAGATTTAGAGGTTGGCTTGTGGGCCAACTAAGTTGACGCATACGGGCTTTGTCAACTTAGTCAAAACGATTCTAGCTGCACTAACCGTTGGATGTTAAATCAACGGCCGTGCTACGTCTTCAACCTCAGGTCTTCTTGCTCCAGCCGCCGAAACCAGGCCCGCCGTACCGCCTGCTCCAGCCTCCCGTGGCCGTCTGTGCTACCGCGCAGGCCTCACGAACCGACCATACTACGACTGGCCAGACCTTCGCTCTACTCACCCACACCCCCTGTTATTCTCCGGCGGCAGCGGACTTACTCCGCAGCCGAACCAGTGAACCCTCATAGTCCCCTCCGCGTGGGCATCCACCTGCCTTGTCTTCTCTGGCTCCTCGTCGTTCCCTTCATAGGCCTCGCCGTCGTCGACCGCCTTGATGCTCTCGGCGCCTCGTGGTCAACGAGGTTAATGAACGACAACCATCGGATGTGGACTTTAGGCTGTGAGGCTGACAGCTGGACCCACTAGCTACATCTTCGAAACCAACAAAGTGCCTCCTTATTACTCGAAAAATAAAAATGATTCCTCCCCCTGACATCCGGGGCCCACCAGCTATATCTTCGCACACAAGGAAGTGCATCCTTATCCTCCCTGATAGCTGGGACCCACCCGGTCGAGGCGTACGTAGCGTTGAAGCGAACATGTATGTACATACTGGTCGATCAGTCTCTCTGCAACGATGAACCGTGGCCAAGCAAGTAGCAACACATGTAGTAGTAGACGATGTCGAGTTGGCGGCAGAGGAAGACTCAGCATGCCCCCGGCGTAGCAGTTCAGGCAGTCCGTTCTAAACTGTGTACACGTATGTACAACCAGATGCCAAAAAATACGACCACGTACGTACATATGGGCAGGGTCTCGAACGCCTACTCATGCATAGGTACTGCCAGGGCTCGCGTACATGGAGAGGCAACGGAGGGCAGCAATGGCGTCATGTTCATCGGGAGCCAACCGGCTTGGACGGAACAGCCGAAATGAGGTCTGGCGTACAGCATAACGGAGGAAATGGGCCTTCTGTTCGACCGGGTATGGTCAAAACGGGGTCCTATTCATCGGGAAGGGTCTGGCGTACCACAAAACAGAGGAAACAGACTTGTGTTGGAGTGCCTACGGTCGAAACGGGGTCCTGTTGATCGGGAGGGGTGTGGCGTACCGCAAAACGGAGGAAACATACTTTTGTGGGAGCGCCTACGGTCGAAACAGGGTCCTGGTTATCCACCGTCTACTGCCTCGCTCTAGCCTTCACGGGCTACTGTTCATCCACCATCGACCTCCTCCAGCCTCCACGGGCTACTGTTCATCCAGCCTCCACCGGCTGCTGTTCATAGAGCCTCCACGAGGTCCTGTTCATCCACCCCCAACCGGATTGGTGCGGCGGCCTCCTCGGGGTCCTGTTCATCTAGCGGCAATGGCCTACTACCACGGTCCTATTCATCCAACCCCCACCGGGAACTGTTCATCCGCACCCAACCAACCGGGTTGACTCACCACGTCTTGACTCGTTCTATGTACCACACGCACGGTAGCAACAGTCACTATTCATCGAGAGGCAACCCAACACCGGCTAGCTACGTCTCGCATGGGGGCTCAATTGGCTTCAGTAAGCAGCAGCAGTGATCGATCGCTCTGGTTCAGTTAGCAGCAGCAGCGAAGAAATCGCTCGGGTTCAGTCAACAGCGAATGAATCGCTCAGGTTCAGTTAACAGCCAATGGATCGATCGCTCGGGTTCAATTAGCCAACGCCTCACACATACGCGCGTACACGAGAGAAACATGGAAACCTTCGTGCATCGCTCGGCCCTGACCACCCACCGTAACCGGGAACTACCCGATATTTTCCTTGCCCTCGTTTCTAGCATGATTTTTTCCGTCATGGACGACCCAAAGAATGTCATACAGCTGCTTCTCCGGCTCACCGAGGACGAAAAGCCCATTTTCTGTCATGATTTTTTGTCATAGAAGTAGTAACCCACCACATCTATGATGATACCGAGTTTTGTCACAATTATCATCATAGAAGTGTCATAAGCATGACAGAAAAAAAATTGTTCAGCTAAAAATGTCACAGATGTGTCTTTTTTTTTGTAGTGACCTGGGTAAAAACCACCTGCGTCATCATCGTCGTGCCGCTTCAAGGCCTTCACTCTTTGTGCAACGTGATCTCCCCCTTTCCCGAACCATAAAAGGGGCTCATGGCCCCATAGGTGATCGTGTTCGCCCACAACACTTATTCATGATAAAAGTTTATTATTCATTCTAGAATTGTGTTGATCGAAAACTTAAATGCATGTGTGGATACATAAACAAGTACCGTGTCCCTATTGGGCCTCTACTAGACTAGCTCATTGATCAAAGATGGTTAAGGTTTCCTAACCATAGACATGAGTTGTCATTTGATAACGGGATGAAATCATTAGGAGAATATGATGTGGTGGACAAGACCCAACGGTAAGCTTAGCAGTTGATCGTATCAGTTTATTGTTATAGCTTTCTTCATGTCAAGTATCTATTCCTAAGACCATGAGATCGTGCAACTCCTTGACACCAGAGGAATACTTAGTGTGTATTCGAGAATCACTTTATAACTGGGTGGTCACAAAGGTTCTCTATAGGTATCACCGAGGTGTTTGTTGGGTTGGCATGGATCGGGACTGGGATTTGTCATTCTGTATGAGGAGAGATATCGCTGGGCCCTCTCGATAATACAACATCTTAAAGAGCTTGCAAGCAATGTGCCTAATGAGTTAGTCACGAGATCTTAGCACAATTAAATATACTTGCCGATAACGAGATTAAACTAGGTATGGAGATACCGAGGATCGAATCTCGGGCAAGTAATATATCGCCGGACAAAGGGAATTGCATACGGGATTAACCGAATCCTTGACATCGTGGTTCAACCGATAGAAGATCTTCGTGGAATTTGTAGGAACCAATATGGGCATCCAGGTCCCGCTATTGGTTATGGACCGGAGAGAGGTCTCGGTCATGACTACATTATTCCCGAACCCGCAGGGTCACACGCTTAATGTTCGTTGATGCTAGAGTAGTATTGGGATATTTGATGATTGGTGACCGAATGTTGTTCAGAGTCCCGGATGAGATCCCAGATGTCATGAGGAGTCTCGGAATGCTCTAGCGGTAAAGATTTATATATGGGAAGTCGTATTTTGGGTTCCGGAAAAAGGTGCAGTTTTTTCGATATTGTACCGGGAAGCTTCCCGAAGGTTCTGAAGGATTCTGAAGGGGTCCAAAAGTCCACAAGTGGGTCCACCATGTCCCAAGGGCTGGAATGGGCTAAGGGGAGGCTCCCTGGCCTTACTGGGCCAGGCGCACCAAGTCCTCAAAAGCCCATCCGGCCAGGGAAGGGAAAAGGTGGGAGTCTTAGTAGGAACAGGATTGGACTTGGAGTCCAAGTCCTCTCCCCTTGGCACCAACTCCTATTAGGTGTAGGGTTGGACATCCAGACCTCCCACGCATATAAATATAGGGGAGGGGCACACCAAGGCACCCCAACACATTAGCCTTGCCTGCAGCCCTGTCTCTCCCCCCGGCATAGTTCTCGTCCACGGTTTTTCGCTTAGCGAAGCGCTGCTGTTGCTCCACCACCACCATCACCACCACGCTTCGTGCTAGTTGTGATCCCATCTACTTCTCTGCTTCTCTTTCTTGATCAAGGAGGAGGAGACATCATCGAGCCGCACGTGTGCTAAACTCGGAGGTACCGTCCGTTGGGCACTAGATCGGTTGGATCGTGAAGAGTACGACTACATCAACCACATTATATACGCTTCTGCTTTCGGTCTATGAGGGTAAGTAGGCACACTCTCCCCTCTCGTTGTTGTGCTTCTCCTAGATAGGTCTTGGGTGTCCGTAGGAATTTTTTTGTTTTCCATGCTTCATTCCCTATCAGTGGTATCAGAGCTAGGTCTATGCGTAGATGTATATGCACGAGTAGAATACAAAGAGTTGTGGGCATTGATGCTCAAATTGCTTACATCTCTTGTCTTATTTGGATTTGGCAGTATTATGGCATGAAGCGGCCTGGACCAACCTTACTTGTCCACGCACAAGAGACCGGTTCCACCTACAGACATGCAACTTGTTTTGCATAAGGTGGCTAGCGGGTGTCTGTCTCTCCTACTTTAGTTGAATCTAATTTGAGGAAGGCGGTCCTTGTAGAAGGTTAAAAGGCAACTTGATTATTATTGTTGTGGCTTTGCGTTGGTAAGAACGGTTCTTTCTAGTTGCCTATAGCAGCCACGTAAAATTTGCAACAACAAAGTAGAGGACGTCTAACTTGTTTTTGCAGGGCATGTTGTGATGTGGTATGGCCAAAACATGATGTGATATATGTTGATGTATGAGATGATCATGTTTTGTAATAGGTTCACGACTTGTATGTTGATGAGTACGGCAACCGACAGGAGCCATAGGGTTGTCTTTAATTTATTATTTGTCATGTAATTGCTTTACTTTATCGCTATGCGTTAGCAATAGTTTTAGAAGCAATAGTTGGCGAGATGACCATGTGACGACACGATGATGGAGATCATGGTGTCATGCCCGTGACGATGGAGATCATGCCGATGCTTTAGAGATGGAGATCAAAGGCACGAGATGATAATGGCCATATCATGTCACATATTGATTGCATGTGATGTTTATCTTTTTATGAATCTTATTTTGCTTAGAACGACGGTAGCATTATAAGATGGTCTCTTCACTTAATTTCAGGAAATTGTGTTCTCCCTAAGTATGCACCATTGCAAAAGTTAAATGCGTTTCGAAGCACCTCGTGATGATTGGGTGTGATAGACTCTATGTTCGTGATGACCCACAAGTATATGGGATCAATTGTAGCCTTTTCGATAAGTAAGAGTGTCGAACCCAACGAGGAGCACAAGGAAATGCCAAGTGTTTTCAGTAAGGTAATGTATGCAAGTGCTAAAATTGTAAGTAACAGAGTAGTTTGGTAGCAAGATAATTTGTAACGAGCAAGTAGATAGTAGTAACAAAAGTGCAGCAAGGTAGCCCAATCCTATTGAGGCAAAGGACATGCCAAGACGGTCTCTTATGATAAGCAAAGTGTTCTTGAGGGTACACGGGAATTTCATCTAGTCACTTTCATCATGTTGGTTCTATTTGTGTTCGCTACTTTGATAATTTGATATGTGGGTGGAGCGCTGCTTAGGTGTTGTTCTTACTTGAACAAACCTCCTACTTATGATTAACCCCCTCGCAAGCATCCGCAACTATGAGAACAGTATTAAGAATAAATTCTAACCATAGCATTAAACTTTTGGATCCAATCGGTCCCTTACGGAATAGCGCATAAACTAGGGTTTAAGCTTCAGTCACTCTCGCAACCCATCATCTAATAACTAGTCCACAATGCATTCCCTTAGGCCCAAATATGGTGAAGTGTCATCTAGTTGACATTCACATGACACCACTAAGGGAATCACAACATACATACTATCAAAATATTGAACACATATAAAGTTCACATGATTACTTGCAACAAGATTTCTCCCGTGACCTCAAGAAAAAAATTAACAACTCACAAATGATAATCATGCTCAAGATCAGAGGGGTATTAAATAGCATAATGGATCTGAACATATAATCTTCCACCAAATAAACCATATAGTAATCAACTACAAGATGTAATCAACACCACTAGTCACCCACAAGTACCAATCTGAGGTTCCGGTACAAAGATTGAACACAAGAGATGAACTAGGGTTTGAGATGAGATGGTGCTGCTGAAGATGTTGTTGGAGATATCCCTCCCCAAGATGGGAGAGTTGTTGGTGATGATGATGACGATGATTCCCCCGGGAGGGAAGTTCCCCCGGCGGATCGCTTCGCTGGAGGGCAGAAGTGCTCCTGCCCAAGTTCCGCCTCGAGACGGCGGCGCTTCATTTCGAAAGTCCTCTCATTATTTTTTCTAGGTCAAAATGACTTATCTACCAGAAGATGGGCACCGGAGGTGGGCTAGGCTGAGCATAAGCCACCAGGGCGTGCTTGGGGGGCCTGGCGCGCCCTGGTGTCTTGTGGTCACCAGGTGGCCCCCTCCGGTAGTTATTTGCTCCAGTATTTCTTATATATTCCATAAACATTCCTCGTGTAGTTTCAGCTCATTTGGAGTTGTGCAGAATAGGTAGCCTGATATAGCTTTTTCAGGTCCAGATTTCCAGCTGCTGGAATTCTCCCTCTTTGTGTGAACCTTGCATATTATGAGAGAAAAGGCATTAGAAATACTCCAAAAACCATTATTATGCATAAAAACATTATAAATAATAGTAGGTAAACATGATGCAAAATGGACGTATCAACTCCCCCAAGCTTAGACCCCGCTTGTCCTAAAGCGAAAAACCGAAATCAAAAACATGTCCACATGCTTAGAGAGAGAGAGAGAGAGAGGTGTCGATAATAACAAAATACAGACATAGAAGCATCATGTAAATTATTATAACAGCAACAAACTTAAACATAAAACTTTTATCATAGACTTCTCATGAATATGTAACAATTCATCACAACATCGAAGTATAAAGCATAAACTCTATTGGAAACCAATAAACTATATTCTCAGTCAACTTTGCAACTACAATTCATCATCTTTTCAGGAAGGGTCACATATTAATTGGAGCCTTTAGGCAAGTCCACATACTCAACCTTCATATAGTCTTCTATGATTGCTAACACTCACCGCATACACATGAGCAAAACGTTTTAACCGGACACATAGAAAGATAGGGGCTTATAGTTTTTCCTCCCAACGCATTCACCTCAAGGGTGATGTCAACAATAATAACTCATGCTATCCACATCCAAATGGGTATATGTGCCTAGATCTTTCCTCACCACATGATGCTTGCCAAAAGAGAAAATAAAAAAGGAAAAGAGAGAAAAACTTTGACTCTTGCATGAAAGTAAATACATAAAAGTAAAAGATAGGCCCTTCGCAGAGGGAAGCAGAGGTTTCCATGCGCTTTTTGTTTGTATGCTCAATCTTTAGTGCAAAAGAACGTCACGTTATATTGCCCCTTATGATAGCAACCTTTATTATGCAGTCTGTCGCTTTTATTCTTTCCTATCACAAGTTCATACAATGCTCAATTTTATCTTACACTAAATGATCTAACACTTTTAGAAGCAATTTTATTGCCTTATTGCACCAATGACAACTTACTTGAAGGATCTTACACTACTGCAGGATGCTGCTAACGCGACACTACGATCAGAGAACCTTCGAGAAACTGTGTGCGATGCCATAATCGCAAACGGTGCTGTATGAAAACCGTCAGAAATGTGTAAAACATTTGCGATGACGGATGCATCAAACACGGTTCAGGTTTTAGTTGTGTGTGTGATGAAGGGCATACGGTTCAGTTCAATGAACTGCTTGCGATGAGGAGGAACAAAAGAAACGGGCAGCCAGATGGAGGCGTGTGCGATAAACAACATATGGTTCACTCGGATGAACTGTTTGTGATTAGGGAATACAAAATAAACGGTCAGCCAGATCAAAGGTGTGTGCGATATACGACATGGGGTTCACTCGGATGAACTGTTTGCGTTGAGACATGAGAACAGAAACGGTTCAACTTAACAAGATGTGTGTGATACGCTGCAAACAGGTCTGTAATCAGAAATGTGTCTAAAGACCGATAAGGACACAGACAGTTACTGCTAATAAGACGTGTGTGTTGTGCAATGGGATTGCATACAGAACAACAACATATACACACACACACACACACACACACTTATAAGGACATGCTTGCATAACCAAATTAAACATCCACTTACATAGGTGGCTACTACAACCATGGCATTTGCACACACCAAAGTAAACTATTACATGCATAATTACATAGGTGGCTACTACACACTTGACATTTCCACACACACCAATAAAGTAAACTATATATTACATGCATGATTAACTAGCATAAACGATCATCTGATCACCATCTACTTCTTGTGACGCTTGCTCTTCTTGTGGCTCGATCCGGGATCGTCGATTTGGGTAACGAGGCACTTCCTCATGTCAACGATCTGCCTGTGCATCTCGTAGCATGTGTACATGCTCTTGGCTGCGAACCTGAGGTGAGGTTCATCCAGTTGTCGCATCCAGACCTTGTGCCAGGATACGGGACTTGTTCTCTGGGCATCCTTCTTCATCTTTTCGTAGTAGGGGTCGATGATGGCCGAGCGAGTTTGACCAAGGAGTCCTGCTTCGTGCTTCCCCATACCCTGTAGTGGTCACGAATTTCGACAAGGTTCTTGAAGGCCAAGCCCATAACACTGAGCACTTTTACATTGTCTTTGGTATCCACCGTGGCGAACTTGTAGTCGGTGTTGTTGACAAACCTATTGAAATGGTCGCAAGGCTCTATGGCCATGCAGTAATGGTAGATGAGGACATGATGGCGCACGCACAACTGAGGGACGACAACCTTCTGATCTATGCCGGGACGAACGGCGGTGTACTGGAGGTCGATGCCGACCACCTTGTACTTGTCTCCAGCAAGCAATTGCTCAACGCTGTTGATGTAGTCGTCCACCACGGCTGGGTCGATGGTGTACACCACCGAGAGATCCGTCTCCCTCGCGTGGGTCTCCACTCTATGCTCGCCGAACTCCATTGGAGCGCCGCCAGACATCCCCTATCTATGTGTCGTCGTGGGTGTGCTTGTTGTGTTGTGGGGCGCGATGGAAAGGTTGAAGAGACTAAGGTTATAATGGCCGCGGGAATTAAAGGGGAAGCTGGACGGCCAGGAATATCGGCAGGACCTGATGGAAGTTCTAATTTGCAGCGCGTAACTCCATCGTGCTGCACGTAACTGCATCGTGTGGCAATGCGCACGGTGCAACCGCATGCATATGGGGCCCCCGACATGATCGTGCGCACGCCCAACCGCTGGCAGAGTGAGTGCAAACGGACGCGAGAAGAGCGCTACGCGATCGCCTCAAGGAAAAGCTGTCCACAAGCCGAGCGCGCCGACGGATGCGAGCAGAGCGCGCCAACGGACGTGACAGAGTGCGTCCTGGCGCCTAACGGTGAGCACAACGCGCTGCGGCGCCTAACGGCGAGTAGAGCTTGCCGAGGAACGTGAGCAGAGGACGGCATAGTGATACGTGGCAAATAAGATGAACTGTGCGAGCGATGTCGGAGACATCAAGCACGAATCATATTAGAGTTGTGTGTGCGATACGTGGCAGATAGTTGATCCATCAAAGCTGTTTGTGATGGAATAAGCCGTGTGTGTTGTGGGCAAACGCCTGCTAGTGTATAACCTTAAATTTAAGAAAAAAAGTGTTAATGCATGTTACAAAAATTGTATAGCTAGAAAGTATGTTCAAATACGACTCCAACAATATAATCTATGGCGACATGCATTCGTATTTTATTAGTTAAATCCTACTTATAAACCAGGACAGGGTATAGTAGGTAATTAAATCGCAAACATTTTTTTTTATTAATCAGACGCGGTATCGTGTCCTCTCGCCCTCCACTCGACGTCTTGTCACCTCATTGTCAGCAGACGGGCTTACAATGCAAGCTTGCGCAGTGCGCGGGGGCGTTCTTTTGGCCAAACAGTGGCGCCAATGAATCGTCGGTGAGCCCGTTCCCCCACAAGCTTCCTGCCCGACTCGGTGCAATCCCCCAAAATCCCAATGCTTACCGGCCTGCTATAAAAACCCTCACGGCCGGCGAGTCATGTGTCACATTTCCCCCTCCCTCCCTATAGCTTATCTTGTCTGCTTCTCCCACAATCGCCAATGGCACCGGTCCGTCATCGTTGCTCAGCCACTCTGCCGTCATCAGAGGACAGCTCCAGCTGGGAGGCTACACCACAGCGGTGGCGCAGTCCCCAGCGTAGTGTAGTGCGCGTGGCGTCCCTGTTGGGTGTGCGCGGAACACCCACCACACGCTCCGCCGCCGCTGATCGTCGGCAGCTGTTGCCGGCCGCCATTGCCGCCACACCACCGTCGAAAGCAAGGGCCATCTCCCGCTCCGCCGCCGCGGCCCGAAGGAGGGAGGTGGTGGTCGTGGCCGCCACCCCATCATCGGCCACCGTGGTCGCCAGCCCACCAACGACTGCCGGGATCATCACCCGCTCCGCCATCGCCACCCGAAGGAGGGAGGCGGAGGTGGAGGCCCACACGTGCGTCAGCGACCTTGCGCGCTACATCGAGTTCCTGTGGGAGGAGGAGGAGCACCTCGTCGAGCACGCAAAGAGCCTTACTGCAGCCGTGGCCGCAGCACACGCCAACGCAGAGGCGAGGAATTGGGAGATCTACGAGCAGTCCGGCCGCTTTGAGAGGGATTGTCTGGAGCGGCAGTGGGCGTTCGAGCTGGAGACCTTCGCTGAACGTGCAAAAGCGGCAGACACCGTATTGCATTTCTCCGGCTCTTGATGGCTCCTCCTCCTCCTGCCTCTCATTGGCGCTTTCAGCAGGAGAGGCTTTCGGAAGTAGCACAAAGCCCCTCCATGGTACTAGTAGTATTTAGGGGCTATTTTGTTCAGTTCATCTGACTATAGATGTGTGGTCGAACTGTACAAGGTACATAAAATTAGCTAGTATATATAGTTGAACTAGATATTCTAGTACATGGTTGGCAACAATTGGGGAGAAGTTTGGTCGGTTCAGCTGTCGAGTTAAACTGTTTGTATAAATTAGGAACGACTGCTTAATCTATGAATGAAATCTATGCTTAATTACTAAATTTTAGTTGCAAAAATTACATAGTGCTAATGATTTCTAGCTGCATATTTTGACAAATCGCAGTGTTACAAGGATTGACAAATGGCAACATTACTAGATCAACAAATGTAAATCTTTCCAGTTTGACAAATGGCAACGTACCAAATATGACAGATGCAAATCTTACCAAATTGTTTGTACGTTGTTGCACATGGGTCATCCAGAACAACCGTTTGCGTTGAAGGGATGCACAAATCCTGCATTGCTTTCACTTTGCATACGGGTGTTCTATTTAAATCGTTTGCGATCAAGAGCTGCAGAAATCCTGCTCGACACATTTCAGTCAAGGTCAAGCAGCTGTATGCATGGCACCTTCTACAGCCATTAAAACCAAGACACGTGGCATCACGTTAATGGTTAACAGAATTTTGGATTTACTAGATTTTAAAAACCAGACATCTCAATGTTTTGCCGGCAATCAACGGTGCCCTGGTGTTTGAAATTCATTCCCATTTCTTGCATGGGACCTAAGCATGCACCCAAGGACACATATTTGATTTTCAACCAATTTATATGCACCTTTGGAGCATGTGCATGTAGTTAAAATTTGAATTATGCACATAAATGCATTGAAAACTCAGTTAATGCATAAAAATGTCCAAACGAACCCCGAAAAATCACAAAAATTCACACAACACTCCAGTTGTTCTATGTTGACACGAGAATTTTTTAAAGCAATAAGAGGCAATGGATATCGTTCTGTCCCCAAAGGTGGCACATTCCCTACTGAAAACCATCATGCTTGTTGTGAGAAGCTCCGGTTTGTGAGAAGCATATACCCAAACCCGCCCCAAATGGGACAAAATTTGTACCACGACATGTTGATGCCACTCCATGATAGCACGCCAAGTTTCATGAATTTCAGATGAGTTTTGGATTTACTAGAATTTAAAAACCAGGCATCTCAATGTTTTGCCGGCAATCAATGGTGCCCTGGTGTTCGAAATTCATTCCCATTTCTTGCATGGGACCTAAGCATGCACCCTAGGACACATATTTGATTTTCAACCAATTTATATGTATTGGAGCATGTGCATGTAGTTCAAATTTGAATTATGCACATAAATGCATTGAAAACTCAACTAATGCATAAAAATGTCTGAACGAACCCCGAAAATCACAAAAATTCACACAACACTCCTGTTGTTCTATGTTAACACGAGAAAAAATTGAAAAGCAATAAGAGGCAATGGATATCGTTTCGTCCCGAAAGGTGGGACGTTCCCTACCGAAAACCATCATGCTTGTTGTGAGAAGCTCCGGTTTGTGAGAAGCATATACGCAAACCCGCCCCAAATGGGACACAAATTTTACCACGGCATGTTGATGCCGCTCCATGATAGCATGCCAAGTTTCATGAATTTCAGACGAGTTTTGGATTTACTAGAATTTAAAAACCAGGCATCTCAATGTTTTGTCGACAATCAACGGTGCCCTGGTGTTCGAAATTCATTCTCATTTCTTGCATGGGACTTAAGCATGCACCCAAGGACACATATTTGATTTTTCAACCAATTTATATGCACTGGAGGATGTGCATGTAGTTCAAATTTGAATTATGCACATAAATGCATTGAAAACTCAGTTAATGCATAAAAATGTCCAAACGAACCCTGAAAAATCACAAAAATTCACACAACACTCATGTATCTATGTTGACACGAGAAAAAAAAATGAAAGCAATAAGAGGCAATGGATATCGTTTTGTCCCCAAAGGTGGCACATTCCCTACCGAGAACCATCATGCTTGTTGTGAGAAGCTCCAGTTTGTGAGAAGCATATACCCAAACCCGCCCCAAATGGGACAAATTTTTTACCACGACATGTTGATGCCACTACATGATATCATGATAAGTTTCATGAATTTCAGACGAGTTTAGGATTTGCTAGAATTTAAAAACCAGGTATCTCAATGTTTGTGGCCGAGTGACGGTGGCAGGGTGTTTGAAATTCATTCCCATTTCTTGCACGGGACCTAAGTGTGCAACCAAGGACACATATTTGTTTGTTTTTTCAATAAGTTTATATGCACTGGAGCATGTGCATGTAGTTCAACTTTGAATTATGTGCATAAAATGCCTGGAAAACCCAGTTAATGTATAAAAATGTACAAACGAACCCTGAATAATTCCAATTTTTTTGACGACACACCTATAGTTGCATGTTCACTGCAGATAAAAGTTCTAACAATTCAAACACCATTTGTCGTGGTTTTGTCACGACAGATGTCCTAGGGAAAGGACTTAGTCGTGAGGCCAACGCATCTATGTGGTAGCTTGAAAGGGGTTGAGCGAAATCGAGAGATGCAACACAAGACAGGGATTTAGACAGCTTCGGGCTCTGAGAAACATCATCCGGTAATAGCCCTACATGCTGTTTGAGGCTATGTCTCCTTATGATCACGAGAGAGTCGCCGGTAAACCGGCTCTCCTCTAGTTGTGTCTAGCCCTAGATATTGTTGTTTGCTTGTCCCCTTTGTGGAGCCCTGCCCCTCCTTATATAAGTTGAAGGGGCGGGTTACATGTAGAGTCCATCTCGGACTAAGACTTAAACTATTTTGACTTCCCTTCATGGGCTTCTTAACGTCTGCCGGTTTAACATGGTTTGTCGGTTTAACATGGTCTGCCGGTTTAACATGGTCTTCCGGTTTAACATGGTCTTCCGGTTTAACATGGTCTAACTTAACACCTACCGGGTTATCATCTGACTTGACTCCTGCCGGTTTACCACCAGCCGGTTTACTCTCTGTCTCAGCCATCTGTCTTGACTCTCTGTCTTAACTGTCCGCCGGTTTACCATCCGCAGGTTTACCAAGTCCCAGCCGGGTTATGACTCCGGCCGGGTCATACCGCGGGGTATATCCCCGACACCATCCTTTGTAGCTGTGACCCCATTACGTAATTCAAATGACCCCGACATTAGCCCCCAGTTTAATTTGAATTTATCCATGTTAAACTAATCCTGAGCATCTTTGAATCCTTGTCATTTCCTTCTAGAAAATCCGGGTTAACAAGCCAGCTTCATAATCAATTTGCTGACATTGGTTTGTCACAGAGAAATATTGTGAAGTATAACTTCTTTGACTCAGCTCCCAATGCTTAACAAAAATATTGGTTTTTGAAATACTCATCTGATCTTCAGCCGGTTTAAGAATGTAGACCGTTGCCGATTTACAAATATTGATGGCACTAGATCATAACTGTTTGTTAACATCAGCTTTTGAAAATATACCTCTTATATGCCTATCACTTGTAGCCCCCAAATCTTAAGAAGGTAACATAGTAACAGCTTAAGATTTGCTTCAATATGAATGTCACAAGCTTGAAGAAATCCAGGTTGTTCATCTCAATCACTAGTCAGAACTGAGTATTCCACATATGTAGCCCCCAAGTACCGGGTTGTCATGCTTGCAGCAACCTGGGACTTGTAATTTCCTGACGCTCATAAAAACTTCAACCAGTGTAGCCCCCAAGGGCCGGTGTCATTATGCAAATAATGAGCAAGGACTTTGAAAATATGATCATGTAGACTTTAACAGCAACGTGTAGCCCCCAAGGGCCGGCTCAGTAAGATAATATTGAGTTGGGACTTTATATATAATTCAATGAAAATAACATCATATGATGTTACCCCCATCATGGGGCTTCAATCTACATCCACAAGGTTAAAAGCCTTGTGCTTTATCAACTGAGCAGTGGACCCTTCAATATAATGGATAAAAAGCTTTGTACCTTGAATAGTTGACAGGAGCAATTGGTAGCCCCCAAGGGCTGGCTCATTATGGTGTGATGAGTCGGGTCTTCAATAAGGCCAATAAAAATGACTTTGCATTAGCCCCCAAGTGTCATGGTGCATGCTTGCAGCGACATGAGACTTGCGTGTAATCTCAATTTGAATAATATAGCCCCCAAGTGTCGGGTTGTAAGCCTGCAGCGACTCGGGACTATTCCTTCCATTGTAGAATAAATCATATCCTTTGATAAAATAATAGCCATTGCACTAAAGCGACTTTTGAAAACCTCAATAATACCGGTTATTAATAACCATAATAAAAATCCATCCATGTTGGCTATTCAAGATAATATAATCAGGTATAAAAACCTTATTCATTCAATATCATAATGAAAATTCAGCCAAGTTTGGCTATTTGTATAATATAACCCAATGATTTATAAGCGCATGATTCGAATGGCGCAATCCAAATATATATTGGCGACTTATAGTCCAAAACCAGGCCGGGTTAATAAACACCGGATAATTTCTCATCATATACTGGCGACTTATCGTCTTAAAGCCAGGCCGGTTTAATAAACACCGGATAATTTATCATCATACTGGCGACATATAGTCGAAAGCCAGACCGGTTTAATAAAAGCCGGTGATTTATCATCATGCTTTATTCAACCTGTTTCTACATACAACAAGTTTAAAGTGTCCTGGTGGTTTACCGCCGGACGGGTCATAATGCCCAACATATAACCTGGGTTGATTACCAAGGCTGCCCTTAAGAATAATCAAATATCAAATATATCATACCTGTGACATTGAATCACATCGTTGGTTTACCAACTTTTTGTAGTAAGGGTGATAACCCTAATCATGAGTATTGATAACTCCTTCCATATTGTGCCGGATTATAA
Source organism: Aegilops bicornis (assembly GCA_021605145.1). Taxonomy (NCBI): domain Eukaryota; kingdom Viridiplantae; phylum Streptophyta; class Magnoliopsida; order Poales; family Poaceae; genus Aegilops; species Aegilops bicornis. Next base: position 509,552,149 of record CM038672.1, read on the forward strand.
CCTGATCATGTACTGACAACTTGTAATTGACAGTCGAACCAGGTTGTTAACGCCGATTTAAAAAGCAACAAAAAATCTTTATCAAAAAGAGAACAAAACTCAAACAAAGGCAAATAAAAACCGTTGTAGGCGAGGCTTTGAGCCGATCAAGAGGTGTGACCATGGTTCGGACACGACCAAGCCCCCAAGAGGTGTAGCTATGGTTCGGGTTTGACCAGGCCCCCAAATGATGCTGTGGCATTACGCCGATCAAGAGGTGTAGCTATGGTTCGGGTTCGACCAAGCCCCCAAGTGATGCTGTGGAATTGCGCCGATCAAGAGGCGTAGCTATGATTAGGATACGACCAAGCCCCCAAGTGATGATGGGGCATTGCGCCGATCAAGAGCCGTAGCTATGGTTCGGATACGACCAAGCCCCCAAGTGATGCCGTGGCATTGCGCCGATCAAGAGGTGTAGCTATGGTTCGGGTTCGACCAAGCCCCCAAGTGATCAATAATATGGTACGCCAATAAGCCATGATACCCATGTTTGAACCGCGCATCATGGCAGCAGGTCCTCTTCGGCAACCTTTAACTCTTTGCAAGAGATAAATTCTTCTTGACCCTGGATTTTGAACCGGATATTGAGAGCTTCAAAGCTTTGTGGGAGACATATTTCCCTTGAACCGGATGTTAAACCAGAATCTTCATTTTCAGCCAGAAATTTTCTAATGGCCTTTAAACTCGAACTTGCAAGAAGTTAATTCCTTTTTGAATCGGACATTTTCAAACCGGATTTGAGATTGTAAAATGGATATCTGAGAGCTTCAATGAGCTGACTTCCTTTGAACCGGATTTTGAACCGGAATCCTTTCTTATGACCCAGAACTTCTTCACTGAGCCGGGATTTTGTCATATACTTTTTGAGCCGGAAATTCTCTAACGACCTTTAAATTTTCATCAATATAGCAGTAGCCTCCGGGACCGGGTTATCTTTCCCTCCATCATCCTGGGGTGTTTAAATTTGCTGAAACTGGCAAGATTTGCTGAGTCATGTCATCGTAGCCCCCGAGTCTCAAAGGTGACTCGAGGAGTTGGCTTGAGACTCTCCATATTTGACCGTGATATAAACCGACATAACTTGTATATCATTGATGTTGATAGCACGATGTGAATCCACAGAAGGTTGAGGTGACTGCGACGGGTTGTAAATGATCCCGTATGAGCCGTGTCATCAACTCGGCCAATGGTTCCTTCCAACTGGCTAATTGAAGTAAACCAAACTGTAGTGGCGGCGACTTGTGTGCCTGCCCATTGAGCCATCCAGTGCAGACGGCGGTTGATAGTATATGATAATTTCCCTCCATTTTGTTGAAAGAAAACCGGGCTACCCAAGCTGTGACTTACTCATACTCAATAAACAGCTCATGCAGACAGGTGCGGCCCCGTATGTTGATGTAGACCGGGTCTGCAGAGGCGGCGGCTTTGTGCACGTCCATTGAACAGTGAGAAAAAGCGATCCCGGCAAGTCGATGTAAACCGGGTAGTATGACACGGACGAAACGCCAGTGCAGAACGTTGGTAACGCGTGCTCCGTACCCATGGTATAGACCACGTTTAAAATGAATAATTGTCCTGCATATCAAAATACACACTCCAAAGTAATTGTTCTTTTAACAAAAAACAATATGTGACAAAAATAGACTTAGATAGATGTCACCCGATATGTTAGGTAGGAGTTATCCGTCACGGTGAAGCTAAAATCAACCACGGATGAGTCACCCGTAGGAGCAAACGGATGAACTGCCCGCGGTGTTGTAAGCCGGTGCGGACGGGCGAGTTGGCCGCGGTGTTGTAAGCCGGTGCGGACGGGCGAGTTAGTCCCGTGTGTTGATGAAGCGGGCGACGGCGACTTACCCATATAGCCGTCTAGCAGCATGGCACGGACCAGACCTAGTGCGATAATCTTGGCGCACATCCCTTTGCGACACCTTTGTAACAAATAATGGTCCTGCCCAAAAATAGCAAAGACCAGAGTAATTGTTCTTTGATAAAAACAATATGCACCAAAAATAAATAGACAAGATAGCACCTGGTATTTTTTGTTGGACGATCACGGACGCTGGACGTGCTTGGACCAAAAAATAACTGGACAGATGCACGACTAATGTTGGACGTAGCCGGGACAAAGCAGCACATGTACATCACGAGACTTGTGACAGTAAACAATGTGGTGGAGCTCTTTTGGCTTCTCTGTTTTCCGTGCATGCGCCTGACCGGAGCTCTTTCTCTCTCTCTTTTTTTAATAAACTTAATCACCTTTCCTTCCATCCATTCATCCACACTTATCTCGTCGCATCATAATCCTGTTTCCGACACACTCTCCTTCTCTTTCTTCTTTCTCTCCTTGCCGACAGATCAGCGTATAGGAGCAACCGGATGCAGACGCCATTGAGGCATGCAGGGGTGTGAAGGAAGTGAGATGAGCGGGCGGAGATGAGGCCGGCTGCTCGGAGCGGCAACTCTTGGCGCAGCAAGGGCGGCTTGGCGGCGCGCGGGTGTAGGACCTTGAAGTATGTCTAGAGGGGGGGGGGGTGATTAGACTACTTGACCAATTAAAAACTTTGCCTTTTCCCAGTTTTAGAGTTTGGCAGATTTTAGCTATCTTAGGACAAGTCAAGCAATCATCACACAATTCAAGCAAGCATGCAAAGAGTGTATGAGCAGCGGAAATTAAAGCATGCAACTTGCAAGAAAGTAAAGGGAAGGGTTTGGAGGATTCAAACGCAATTGGAGACACGGATGTTTTTGGCGTGGTTCCGATAGGTGGTGCTATCGTACCTCCACGTTGATGGAGACTTCAACCCACGAAGAGTAACGGTTCTTGGCGAGTCCACGGAGGGCTCCACCCATGAAGGGTCCACGAAGTAGCAACCTTGTCTATCCCACCATGGCCGTCGCCCACGAAGGACTTGCCTCACTAGCGGTAGATCTTCATGAAGTAGGCGATCTCCTTGCCCTTACAAACTCCTTGGTTCAACTCCACAATCTCGTCGGAGGCTCCCAAGTGACACCTAGCCAATCTAGGAGACACCACTCTCCAAGAAGTAACAAATGGTGCGTTGATGATGAACTCCTTGCTCTTGTGCTTCAAATGATAGTCTCCCAACTCTCAACTCTCTCTCATAGGATTTGGATCTGGTGGAAAGAAGATTTGAGTGGAAAGCAACTTGGGGAAGGCTAGAGATCAAGATTCATATGGTAGGAATGGAATATCTTGGTCTCAACACATGAGTAGGTGGTTCTCTCTCAGAAATGGTAAGTTGGAAGTGTACGTTTGTTCTGATGGCTCTCTCCACGAATGAAGAGGAGGTGGAGGGGTATATATAGCCTCCACACAAAATCTAACCATTACACACAATATACCAATCTCGGTGGGACCGAATAAACAAACTCGGTCAGACCGATTTTAGTAAACCTAGTGGCCGTTAGGGTTTTCGGTGGGACTGACTTGCATCTCGGTAGGACCGATATGGTTAGGGTTAGGGCATAACGTAATCTCGGTGAGACCGATTACACAAACTCGGTGAGACCAATTTTTAGCTAACCAAAGAGTTGGTCAGGTAAACTCGGTGGGACCAATTCGCTCTTTCGGTGAGACCGAAACGTTACGAAAGGGAAACAGAAAGTTTACATTGCAATCTCGGTGGGACCGATCCGCTCTTTCGGTGAGACCGAAAAGTTACGAAAAGGAAACAGAGAGATTACAATCCCATTTCGGTGAGACCGAGATCCCTATCGGTAGAACCGATTTGCCTAGGGTTTGTGGCAATGGCTATGACATTTGGAATCGGTGGCGCCGGATAGGAAGAATCGGTGAGACCGATTTTGGCTTTAGGTTTAGGTCATATGTGGATGTGAGAAAGTAGGCGAGGGTTTTGGAGCATATCACTAAGCACATGAAGGAAGAGGCTCATTAAGCAACACCTCATCCCTCCTTGATAGTATTGGCTTTTCCTATAGACTCAATGTGATCTTGAATCACTAAAATATAAAATGAAGAGTCTTGAGCTTTTGAGCTTGAGCCAATCTTTTGTCGTTAGCATTTTGAGGGATCCACTTTCATCATCCATGCCATGCCATTCATTGAGCTTTCCTGAAATGTTCATCTTGGAATAGCATTAGCTCAATGAGCTATATGTTGTTATGAATTACCAAAACCACCTAGGGATAGTTGCACTTTCAATCTCCCCCATTTGGTAATTGATGACAACATATAGATCAAAGCTTCGACAAATGATAATAAGATTGAAAAACATCGTCGCTTTGAGAAGTATGTGATAAGCAAGTGCTCCCCCTAAATTTGTGCATAGTTTACGATTTTCTTTGGACTGCAAATGCACAAGGAATTAGGCTCATGGGTTACTCTTCCATGTCACATACATCTTGGTGGAGCGCTCAAAATGATACGGAATGAATACATGCACTCATCACCAAGCACAGTGAATGATCACATAGGATAGATAAGATAATATCATCAAACATGCATAAGTGTAGCTTATGATCAAACACATGATCATCAATGTCTCACAAACATAGTAACTCAAGCAATCAAAAGCAAACAAGTTTAAAAAACCACCAAATCAAGAGAGAACAAAAGAAACACTCTCTCTCGAAGCCTATGATCTATACATTTTTCTCCCCTTTGGCAACAAGTTACCAAAAAGTTCATAGAAAATGCATAGTGCTAGATCGACTCTCGTGCTTGATCTTCGTGGTGCTGTCCGGATAGCGCCGAGGACGAAAGCTTCAGTTGAAGTAGATGGAGCTGGAGCTGGTGTAGGTGCTGGAGCTGGTGGCACTGAGGCTGTAGCTGGTGCAGATGAAGTGGCTCTGGTGTCAGGAACTAGCACAACAGATGACCTCCGGGCTCTAGGAACTCTGGCAAATGCATCAATTGTTGTTTTGCCCTTCCTCTCCTACATGTCATCCTGTAGTTGCTCCACAGCAGACTGAATCTCAGTTACTTTCACATCTAAGTCATAGAACTTTTGTTCCATGATTCTTTCCGAGCTCTCCTGATTTTGAGTAAGGGTGGCCAATCCCTTCTCAATCCTCAGTGTTGATGCTATTAAGTATCCAAGCTGCTCCTGCTTGTTCTTCAAGAAATACTCAGATGCCTCCTCTTGAGTTGGCATCCTAGCAGCCTTCTCCTTCCTTGCCTTCTCCTTCTTCTCTTGTGCTTGAACTGACGATGGATCATTCTCATTCATGACAACCTCATTGTCCTCAAAGTCTGGATAAAGTGGAAAATGTTCTTTATCCAATAGATATTTGCCTGCGCCCATCTTTGAGTTAATCAACTCCCGGATCCGAGGGGCATATCCACAACTTCTCTTCCGGTTCCGCCGCAGTCCTCTTAATGGTTTCAACCATAAGGCTCATGACTTTGAATTTTTGTGGCACATCAAACAAATGCAACATGTTGATTGCATGCCCTCTAATCATGTTGTGGTCACCAGACTTAGGCGTTAGAGTATGCCTTAAGATGCGCTTGATAGTTGGCAGCCCTGACAGAAGGAAGTGGACTGATCCAAACTTATGTGTCTCAATGGATGTGTCTGGTATCTCCTTGTACATGTGTGCCATGGAATTGTGGTCCATTTTCTTCTTGGCATATACATCCAGGTCATCTTCATTTTCCTTTGGGGCATTTATCAGATTTGCCCACTCCTCAACAGTTGATTTGGTACCTTGTACCTTGAGACATCCACACTATCCTCGCCATCCGGATAAAAGTGTGTCGTGGAGTAGAACTGCATGATAAGTTCATCGTTCCAGTTGGTGAGCTTTTGCCCAACGAAGTATGCAACTCCAACAAAGAACAAAACTGTCTTGCACTCCAGGATGATAGTGCTCTACATTTTCTTTCATGTAGGTCCAAATGACCCACCTCATATCACACACTATGGGCTTCTTATCCAGCAGAATAGTCTCATAAAAGTCCTGCTGTTCCTTGGTGTGGAACCTGTAGTCCACAACAGTTCTTATTCTTGTGGCATACGGATCTGTCATCCTCCATAGCCTCAACCCATTGTCTCTTCTGGTCTTCATGTCCTCAGCCACAGGATGGGCATCATTGTGGTCTGGTATCTTGGGCTTGAGCTTCCTCGGAACTTGGCCTTCTTCATCTTCTTCATCAAGAACCTCGCACACTTTGGGGCCTTGTTCTTCTCGGCAATTTGGAATGCTCCCTGGTATTCCTCTTTGGTGCAGACACGGCCTTGGGGCAGCTTTGGGTGCTTCCTTGGGCCTAGATGTGGCAGCCCTCGATCTTATAGCATCACCCATAAGCTTTGGTGCCTTGGGTGCCGTGCAGCAATCTCTTCTTCCTCTTCCATCATGGAAGGCTTCCCAATAACTCGATCGTGGTCTTCTTGACCCTTTCTTTCCTTTTCTTTCCTTCAGCAGCTCGCTCTTTGGGATCAGGCTTTTCAGAATTTGAGTTGATGCTCGACCTTTGGCATAGGTGTCCTCTTGGCAGGAACCTTCCTATTGAGTCCGTGCTTTGTGCTATGTCTTTGAGCCATACTCCTTTTTGAGCACCGCCTTCTTGGAGGTTGCCTCATCCTCTTACGCCCTATAATCCTCATCTTCGAATCTGAGGTTTTCTTCTTCCTTTGCCCCTGGCAGCTTTAGGCAAATTGCTTGGGGTGCTCCTGGTGCCTTCATCTCAAGAGCTGGAGGGACTAGTGCCCTCACTCATGTTCACCTGCTCCTCGACACATTACACTGTCACTCTGGTTTGACATGCTGCAAACACCGATCACCACCTGTGAAGAGTTATAGATGAGGTAGAGTGGATGAGCATCACAAAATGCAGAGATTTTTTGCAAAAGAATGACTCAAAAATTCAGTTTTAGTTTTCCACAGAAAGCATTTCGGATCAACCGATTTGCAAACTCGGTGATACCGAAGCAGTTTTGGAACCTAAACTGATGAACTCAGTCAGACCGAGTCACAGTTCGGTGGCACCGAGACTGCTAGGGTTTCAGAAAGTCCTAAAATCGGTCTCACCGATTAGCAATTCTCGGTCAGACCGAGTCTCACTAGTGCAATGGCATAAGCCAAATCGATGGGACCGAGTTTTTCAACTCGGTGGGTCCGAGATGGTTTCGGCGGAAACCTAACCCTAAATTTTTCGAATCAAAACTATTCTAAGGATTGCACTGACAGGATAGGAGTGTTTCAATCGTGGCAAGAATCAATAAGAACACAATGTGCTGAGAATCGGACGAGGAAAGCACTGTGATCGAGTCCATACCCTAGTTCGGCGGAGACTCGCTACGGCGGCAACGGCGGGGTTGAATTCCATTGAAGGCGGTGGAGACCAGGGACAGGAGGCGGCTGGCAACGAGGAGACGATCCGGAGACCACGGAGGCAGAGCGAGTTATTGCGCGGGCGAAGAGGTTCGGAGAAATTTCCAAATTTTTGCCCGTGACTATATATAGCCCGATCCTGTCGGTGTGACCGAGTGGAACAACTCGGTGGCACCGAGATGCAAAACTGTTTACAATTATTGCAACTCGGTATGACCGAAGAGTTCAAATCGGTTGCACCAAGATTGAAAACCAAGATCGACTTAGTGATCTCGGTAAGACCGAAATGGAGGAAGCGGTGAGACCGAGAATCACAAAGAAGTTTTGGAAGTTTAAGTCTATGACGAATCGGGGACTCCGATTGCTCCTCACACAGAGTGGTTCGAATCTGACTTGATCAAATTTTGTGATGTAGCATGAATAGAGTTTGAGACGAGAAAAGCATAGATAGCTAGAGAAGGTTCTTAGGCATTCTTGTCCATCCACTTGGCCAAAAAAAGAAGCCAATCAATCAAAACAACAAGTGGATGTCCTCGAATGAGTAAAGTATGCAACCAACATGCTCACACAATAAGATGGAAAATGAAATATGTGGCAAAGCATGCACAACCAATTCTAGCATCTATCAAACAATTGGCGACGACTAGGTCATCTACATATGAGTATATTGACGTAGGAGTCAAATGATAGACATTTGATCATAGGTCATACTCATCGTTTAAGCTCAAGTGGGGTTACCACTTTTACATAAAGCATTTATGTGTTCACATCATTAGAGTTGCTTTGACTCAATTCTTAGAGTTAAGCTCCCCCTAGATGTGAGATCCCCCCTAAGAGGGATTAACTAACCTTGGGTTTTGTCGATGATGAATTCATGTAGGTGTTGAAGATGTGGATGCTCAATGTTGATGTAGATCCTTTTTGGAGAAATCCTTTGGAGTGAGTTGCACTTTCAATACCTACATGGGTTAGTCCCACAAGGAACAAACAAGTATATCCATAGACATAGAGTGATGCACACACAAAATGATGTCCATGAAATCATTAGGTTACCTTGTCCCTTGCCTTACCAACATGAGGGTTCGTGACTCCTTGAACTAGTGCAAGATATGGAAGATGATTGCACTTGTCCTTGCCATAATGATATGAGTGAAGAATGTTGGCGGAGTCACCCTCAAGAACTCTCTAGTTCTTCTTCTTCGGGATCCACATCATCTTGATGGGAATCCTTGGAGTTGTAGTTGTACTTGATGAGGTAGAACTTGACGTAGTCTTGGGAATCCACTTGACCGAGACCTTAGGTGCCTCTTCATATGCATCAATCTCTTCTTGAAGCTTGTCCTTGCCTTTGTTCTTTGGGTCTTGTGGTGGAAGATCATCTTGTGCTTGTGTTCCCTTGAAGGAAGTAGGATCATACTTCACTTGTTGAGGAACAAACTTCGTCTTGGGGTATTGATCTTCTTCCCACTCAACTCCATTGGCATTGAACTTTTGTTCAAAACCAACACCATGATTCTTCCGGTGCCTTCCTTGCTTGCGTACAATTTCCTCGAATTGCTTACTCCCGGCAAGGCTCTTGTATACACCTTTCTCTATAATTCCCTTCAATAAGCTATTTTCTTGCTCAAGTGTAACTTGGCTAAGAGAATCATTAGTGGAATCAGGAGAACTACTAGAAGCAACAATATTGGATTTGACATTATTATTGTTACTACTAGAGGAAGAATCTTTCTTGATCTTGTTACTAGACTTGACTTGAGACATGTAAGTAGATAAGAGTAAACGCTTGGCAATGTAAGAAGAACTTTTCTTACGGAGATCATCATTGATTGCTTTTAAGAACTCATGCTCTTGCTCAAGATTGAGCTTTTCAAAGCGTAACTTCTCATGAGCCCTTAAAAGTTCTCGATGATCTTCGAAGATAGTTTCATGAGCTAACTTAAGAGAGTTTAGTTCTTTAGTTAGATGCTCAATCTTCTCCTTATCATTGTCATTTGTTTTATCTTGATTAGCATGATTAATTGATGTTTCATCATAGTATTCATCACTAGAGTTGTCAACAAGTAAATCATCATCCACAAGCAAGTCATCTTCATCACTATTGAAATCAACATACTCAGGATGTGTTACCTTTGGACCTTTGGCCATGAAGCATCTTCCAATTCCTTCATTTGGTGACTCAAATATGTCGTAGGAGTTGGTTGACACAAGTGCTAGACCGGAAACACCTTCATCTTGAATATATTTGGAGTCGGAGTGATAGCTTCTCTCGGAGTGATTGTCGGAGTCGGAGCCGGATACCCATTCACCAACATGAGCTTGATGTCTTCGTTTTATGTAGCTCTTTGATGACTTGTCCTTCCTTTCCGAATCCTTGCTTCTCCGTGAGGGTCTTCGTTCATAACGATCATCTCTACTCCTCCTCTCTCTTGGTGGTGATTCTTCTCTTCTACTTCTTCTTTTTGGAGAGTCTTCTCTTCTTTTTTAGGGTGCCGTACACTCATTGGAATAGTGTTCGGGTCTCCCACAATTGTGGCAATTTCGCTCTCGACTAGAAGATCTTTTGTCATTGTAAGACCTTGACTTGGAGCTTCTTTCTTTGCTTCTACTCTTGTAGAATTTGTTGAAGTTCTTCACCATTAAGCTCAATTCTTCATTGAAGGTGTGTTTCTCACTTGATGATGTGGGGGCTTCACTTGAGGCTTTGTAAGCACCACTTGACTTGTTGTGAAGTTCCTCCTTATCCTTAAGTGACATCTCATGAGCAACAATTCTTCCAATGACTTCCGTTGGCTTGAGATCTTTGTAGTTTGGCATCATTTGAATCAATGTGCACACGGTATCATACTTTCCATCCAATGCTCTTGGGATCTTCTTGATGATGAATCATGTCATCTCTTCACTCCCTAAGCCGGCAATCTCATTTGTGATAAGTGCAAGCCTAGAGTACATTTCAGTGACACCTTCACCATCCTTCATTTTGAACTTGTCAAGCTGACTTTGGAGCACATCCAACTTGGATTCCTTGACGGATTCGGTACCTTCATGCATATCAATCAAAGTATCACAAATTTCCTTTGCATTCTCAAGACGACTAATTTTGTTGAATTCTTCGGGGCACAATCCGTTGAAGATAATATCACAAGCTTGAGCGTTGTATTGCAGCATCTTCAATTTTTCCGCATTAGCTTCACGGTTCGGCTCTCTCCCATCAAAGAATTCACCTTGCAAGCCAATACAAATAATTGCCCAAACAGCGGGATTATGTCCGAGAATATGCATTTTCATCTTATGCTTCCAACTAGCAAAATTAGTACCATCAAAGTAAGGACCTCTACGGTGATAATTTCCCTCGCTAGACGCCATACTCTCCTAGGTTGTGAAACCAAGGCTATGACCACCAAAAGCTATGGAAATCAAAGCAAATGGAGACCAAGCTCTGATACCACTTGTAGGACCTTCAAGTATGTCTAGAGGGGGGGTGATTAGACTACTTGACCAATTAAAAACTTTGCCTTTTCCCAGTTTTAGAGTTTGGCAGATTTTAGCTCTCTTAGGACAAGTCCAGCAATCATCACACAATTCAAGCAAGCATGCAAAGAGTGTATGAGCAACGGAAATTAAAGCATGCAACTTGCAAGAAAGTAAAGGGAAGGGTTTGGAGGATTCAAACGCAATTGGAGACGCGGATGTTTTTGGCGTGGTTCCGATAGGTGGTGCTATCGTGCCTCCACGTTGATGGAGACTTCAACCCATGAAGGGTAACAGTTGCTGAGTCCACGGAGGGCTCCACCCACGAAGGGTCCACGAAGTAGCAACATTGTCTATCCCACCATGGCCGTCGCCCACGAAGGACTTGCCTCACTAGCGGTAGATCTTCACGAAGTAGGCGATCTCCTTGCCCTTAAAAACTCCTTGGTTCAACTCCACAATCTCGTCTGAGGCTCCCAAGTGACACCTAGCCAATCTAGGAGACACCACTCTCCAAGAAGTAACAAATGGTGCGTTGATGATGAACTCCTTGCTCTTGTGCTTCAAATGATAGTCTCCCCAACACTCAACTCTCTCTCATAGGATTTGGATCTGGTGGAAAGAAGATTTGAGTGGAAAGCAACTTGGGGAAGGCTAGAGATCAAGATTCATATGGTAGGAATGGAATATCTTGGTCTCAACACATGAGTAGGTGGTTCTCTCTCTAAATGGTAAGTTGGAAGTGTTGGTTTGTTCTGATGGCTCTCTCCACAAATGAAGAGGAGGTGGAGGGTATATATAGCCTCCACACAAAATCTAACCGTTACACACAATTTACCAATCTCGGTGGGACCGAATCAACAAACTCGGTCAGACCGATTTTAGTAAACCTAGTGACCGTTAGGGTTCTCGGTGGGACTGACTTGCATCTTGGTAGGACCAATATGGTTAGGGTTAGGGCATAACATAATCTCGGTGAGACCGATTACACAAACTCGGGGAGACCTATTTTGGTAATTAGCTAACCAGAGAGTTGGTCAGGTAAACTCGGTGGGACCGATTCGCTCTTTCGGTGAGACCGAAACGTTACGAAAGGGAAACATAAAGTTTACATTGCAATCTCGGTGGGACCGATCCGCTCTTTCAATGAGACCGAAAAGTGATGAAAAGGAAACAGAGAGATTACAATCCCATCTCGGTGAGACCGAGATCCCTATCGGTAGAACCGATTTTCCTAGGGTTTGTGGCAGTGGCTATGACATTTGGAATCGGCGGCGCCAGATAGGAAGAATCGGTGAGACCGATTTTGGCTTTAGGTTTAGGTCATATGTGGATGTGAGAAAGTAGCTGAGGTTTTTGGAGCATATCACTAAGCACATGAAGCAAGAGGCTCATTAATCAACACCTCATCCCTCCTTGATAGTATTGGCTTTTCCTATAGACTCAATGTGATCTTGAATCACTAAAATATAAAATGAGGAGTCTTGAGCTTTTGAGCTTGAGCCAATCCTTTGTCATTAGCATTTTGAGGGATCCACTTTCATCATCCATGCCATGCCATTCATTGAGCTTTCCTGAAATGTTCATATTGGAATAGCATTAGCTAAATGAGATATATGTTGCTATGAATTACCAAAACCACCTAGGGATAGTTGCATTTTCAACGGGTGAGGTCGAGTCGCGACAAAAGGGGTGCCTGGCGGAGGCAGGTCGAAGTGTGAGCGAGTTTGGCTCGCGACCACACCAGCGAGGGTGACCCGGTGTAGAAGATACGGCGGCTCCCGCGAGGCAATAGCTCTTCGCGGAGGCTGGTAGGTTGGAGCGGCAACTGCTCTGGGCGGTTCAGCGGGCCGCAGCCGGGACAGAGGCGACCAGCGGAGGCGGCCTGACCGCGTAGGCGCGCTGTAACATCCCAAAATTCTAAATTTTGGAATGTTATAAACAAATAGATAGTTTTGATTGATTGCTTGATTGATTGACTGAAAGTGAGTGAATTCGAAACTTTTTGAAAGTTAAATGAGAGTGACTAAAAGGACTTTCCCAAACTTTCATTTTTGCTTTTATGCTTTTCGTGAATTCAAATTCTTTTCATCACAAAACCCTGGAGAGAAGAAGACATGACTTCTTCCATTTATTTAAATGACAAGGGGTGTTGAAAATATTTGAATTTCATTTGGAAAATATTTCCAATTCTGAAACTTTATGCAACCCAAAGATTTTCACGAGAGAAGATAAAATGACTTCTTCAAAACATATGAAATATGAGTTGGGAGTTTCAAAGAATTAAATTCAAAGTTTCTTTGAATTATTTTTCAATTTGGAGTTAATTGGGTTTTATTCAAATTATTTTTCTCCAAAAATAAAATATATGGAAAATAGGGTAACATGATTCCCTACATCGTAAAAATGGAGAGAAATAAATTTGAATTCATTTTGATATTTTTAAAATGATTTTTGTTGGATTTTATTGGACCAGAAGCACTCTTTGCCTTATTTGAATTTGTGTGAATTTTATTTGACATTAGAATAATGTTCATCATGTAGGAAATCTTTTTCTGAAAATTTTGATATATTATATGCCTATATAATATTTTCATTTTATTTTATTTTATCATTTTGTTTTCCTCTCTGTTTGTTTAAAAAAAAAAATCGCAGCGCCTTGGGCCAAAGGCCCAAGCCGTAAGCTCAGCGGTCGGCCGAGGCCAAGGCCATCACTAGCACGCCAGCACTGTGAGCAAGGGAGCCGCTCGGTTTCCTATTTTCTTTTACAAATCCTAGTAGGATTTGATCCCTTGTCGTTATTCCGTTTTTACTCCTAGGATTCCTAATCCTAGTCTATTTTCTTGCCCCCTACCCCAAGGAAAACCCTCCCCTCCCCAATATAAATAGCCAAGCACCCCCCCCCTCCAACACATCAAACCAACACCTCTCCTCTCCTCTCCTCTCCTCTCCAAGAAGAAGAAGCAGCAAGACCACCGCTGCCGCTTGCCACCGCCGCCGCCAAGTGCCGCCGCCCGCGTCCTCGACCTCTCCTGAGGTTTATATGATCTCCTCTCCACCGTCCCGTGATCTCCTTTCCTCTAGGATCAACCGCAACATCGGATCCGATCTTCTTCCCCAACTCCGACGACTACTCCGGTGAGATCCACGAAATCCCGTAATTCATTTTTTTTCTTCAGAAAATAGCAATCTTAGAAAATTCATATCTTTTAGAGTTTTTAGTATTTTTGAGTGATTCCAATTGCTATGTGTCACAAATTTGCTGAAGTTTCTGTTAGTGTCTCTGGATTTCAAATTTGAGTAGTTTAAATTTGAATTTGATAAATTTTGTTCAGATTAGTATTTTGGCCATAACTTGAGTTTAAAAATAGGTTTTTAATTAATTCTTTTTGCTCCTGGTCACTTGTGATATTTTTTAGCTGTAGGATTTAGTTTGGTAATTTTGGAGTATTTTAAATTAGATTTTTAGTAAAAACAGTACTGTTTTGCTTATATAGTTGTTTTAGTTATGTAATTATTGTTTTTAATTATTTTTAGTTCATTCCTTTTGTAGATTTTCACTTGTTGTTATATGTTTATGTTTAGCTACAGTAGATAAACTTTTATGTTTAGCTACTGTTTTTGTAATTGCTTGTTTAGTTCATAGTGATAGCGGATAAAAATAGTTTTATTAGTTTTAAAAGTAATTCTTTTTCCACTTCAAGTTATATTGTTTTTGTTTTAGTTATTTGTGAACACATTAGTTGTTATATTATTTAGTATAGTTTATTAATGTTTTAATAAATGATTTGCTGTTATAGTTGTCTTAGTGTTTTGCTAGTTGCTATATTTGTTCTAGTATTAACTAGATGGTTATAGTAGTTTTATATTAGTTCTTTTTGTTAGTTATTAAGTTAGTAATTTATTTTCTATTATTTTATTAGATTTATATTTTCTTTGCTGTAGAAAAAATATTAGAGTAATTTAGTGATGTTATGATTTGTGTGAGTTGGTCACCACTAGTTTTTCCTTGAATTTTTCTTTCAAGTTTTTCCTTTGGTTTTCGACTTGGTTTTCTTTGTTGCTTTTATTTTGATTGAGTATTGTTATGATTGATAAAATTGATTGCTAGGATGATTGCTTATATGATTGTCTGATTAATATAGATTTTCAAAGGAGTGACGAATAGTTCTACCAAGTCTTTATTCTGAGAGCGTTATTATCTTCATCAAGTAATACCAGGCAAGTTCACTTTGACCATGTTTTTCATACCTATGTGTTTTATTGCATCTAGTGTCATCTTCACAACAAACCCTCCAGTAGTGATATTGGATTCTTGTACTTGAGTAGTATGCATGAGGTAGGAACCCATCACCCTGTTACCAAGCCCGGGACGATATTTTATTTTAATGCTACGCTATAGTAGACGGGGTTTGGTATGAGTGCACAAGAGTGGTGTGAAGAAGGAGGACTCTACGTCAATGACGACAACTCCATGATGGCATCTGCAAGGACTGCATCTTCAAGGCCTCAAGACTTCAAGACTCGAGACAAGAATTCAATACACACTCTTGGGTGAAGGATGGTTGGCGGGCACCTGGAGAAACCAGTGGTTGGCCGGGATGCATGGAGAAGCGCCATGACATCTTGCGGAAAGCTTCACCCAGACTCAAAGAGACGGAAGAATACTTCATGCCCGGAAGCTTACCTGCAACCGCAAGTCACTATGGGCTCGCTTGGTTGACCTTAGTGGTGAATCTGGCTGGGACGGTGCTAGCAGATGTAGAACTACGGTAGGATTGGATGAGCACCGGACGGTGGTCGAGGAACTCTTCGGAAGACCATGTTTGGTCATCTTGTTCTCAAACACCTGAAGTGCGAGAACGTAAAAGAGGGATCGAATCTTGCGGGTAAAGTGTACAAACCTCTGCAGAGGGTTTAAACCTAATCGATTAGCCGTGTCCCAGTTACGGACAATTGGAGAATCTGGTCTTGGATCTATCTCTGAACTCTCAACACCGGATTGATAACTTAATTGTGGGCAACATATGATGATTTTGGGCTATGAGACATCGGTTGGCGGAACCATGTCATGATAGAAAACTCCATAGTACAGACTTCATTTATTCCTTTGATGTAGGGAAAATAAAACCAGCTTTTACGCATAAACAAAACTCGCATACGAGCCACAAAAGCCATATTGCATATAGTATAGTTTTACCATCTGTTTTCTCATGTTGTGATCTTGCGGTACATTCAATGTCTTGACCTACGGCTGCAACGTATCATGTTGCGTATACTTTCTTCTAACGAGTAAGAGTACAGTGCAGGGTTACGGTCTACACTCAACCTGCCGATGGCGTTGATGGGACTCCACACCCGACTATTTGTTTCATTGTGACTTATGAGGTATATATCAGTTTTACTTTAATTATACATGTGATTGCACTTTGATATATACATTGATGTAGTGTGTGTGCCAAAGATATCGATCCGAGGATGGCACAAGAACACGTAGGCTTGACCGTCACGAGGTCGGGTCGCCTGAGTGTATGGTATCGAGCACATGTTGGTATGAGGACGTGACCCTAGAAATCGGAAAGCCCCTAGGACAGGATGTCTCAAAAAACTTTATTTTCAAAAGGATCCTTTACTTCTCATCTTTTTTGTTTTTATCAAGTAATCCCTCTCACCTCAAATAGTTTGAATATTCCACCTTTCCCTTTTGACCACACGAAGGATCAACTGAAGCCGCTCCAAGAAAGATATCGGACAGCTGATGACCTCTTCAAAGTAACAAGGATTTCACCATGCGTTGGAAGAAATTGCAACTGCAACAATTGAAGACTCCGAAGACTAGAAGAATTTGAAGAATCTGAAGAATTATTTGACCTTTAGAAGACCAAACCCCTGTTACACACTTACGTTAGATGCGGCGATTTGTGAGCTATCATTTGTTTGATGTTTTCCGACAGCCACAAAGTAAACCCCGTTTCTTCAAAAACTATTGTTTGTATTGTGTGTATCCCTCCCCACCTCTCTCATATCTCATCCCAAAACTTTTGGACCCCATAGATGATGAATGAAGTTGGACTGATATTCTTGGATCAAGACTCACCGGAGGCGAGCTATGGATTCGGAACATGGAGAATCACTTCGGGAGTAATTTGGTTTCAAGGAAGAATGAAGTATCATACGCTCTTCAGTACTTTACAGAAAGTGCCGCAACCTGGTGGAAAATGCATCAAGCCATACAAGGATGTAACGGAGCAAAAACTTGGAAAGAATTCAAGAAGACCCTGACAAGATCTCGTCTTATCCGGAAGCAACATGATACACCAAGAAATAAACCTTGTGCCTGCAAGATTTGCGGAGAAATAGGACACACCCAGGGGGAACACAAGGATGGATGCCCTCATTGTGAGGAGAAACACCCACCGAGGAATGCCCAACTAGTCGTGTGACTTGTTTCTTGTGTGAAGGAACCACCCACTACCCGACTCAGTGTCACATTTACCCCATGGTGCAACAAACTATTCAGGAGCAGAAAGAAGGAATGAAAGAAGCCCTCCGAGAAGTTATGAAAGACCCTGATGGAGAAGGCCTCAACAGATTTTACTCCAATGCCTGCTATTCATGTGGAGAAGAAGGACATTTTTCACAGTATTGCACCAAGGAAAGAAAAGAGTATCTGGGATACTTCTACGTAAGCAATAGAGTTTGATCCATAGGGAATAAAAGGTTTGATCGAGCGAAGAAACCCGGAAGAGAAAACAAAGACACCCTCAGAACAACCCAATTTCTGCAAAGAGGGACAAGAGTCATATTACCTGTTTTGAATGTAAGGATGTCGGGCATTATGCCAATCATTGTCTTGAAAGGAAGCAAGGAACTCAAGCAGCAGGCACCATCTCCAAGAAGCCCAAAGACTTATCGAAAGTTATGTGTTTTCATTGCAAGGAAGCAGGACATTATGCTACTAAATGTCCCGACAAGATGAAAGCAGGAGTTGAGTAGTTGGAATTTTGATATTGGAAACAAGAGTAATAGAAAGCAATTTCATTTTCATGAGTTCGATGAGTTGAGTTATGTAATGGGTGCTCAGAGATTGTAATGAATGCATGAATCAATAAAGTTAATGTGTCATGATTTCATCCCTAGATTTTTTGAGTTGTTACTCTGTGAACAAAGATTTTGACCATTTTCGAGGATATGAGAAATATGGTCTATGGATGGATTTGTGAATTTCATTTTAAGGGTGGTAGTACCCTGTGAAGAAGACTACACTAATGGATAAGAAAAATATATATTCCACGGACTGTAGTTTGAAAGAAAAAAATTGGAGTTTTGCTTTTGATATGATGGTATGAAGAAACAGAGTACTACTGGATTTAAAGGAGGTGTAATTTGGAACAAGGGAGTTACTCCAAGGATGAGTTAAAGCTGCACTAGTGTTGAAGTGGGCCATAACCCACGGGCCAGGATTTTGAAAAGGAACAGATGTAACCTTCATGAAGGAAGAAATTTGGAAGAATCGGTGATTCAATCAGATACGTTTCGTAGGAGGTTACGCAAAACACGAGAGTGGTGAAGTAACGATAGTTGTTTTGTTTGGCTTGCGTAACCAAAGGATTTACCGATCCCCTGTTCAATACAGGAGAAATTCTGCAATGCTTGTGAGGATGACCGAGTGTTAGAATGCGAGATTCGCTAAACCATGTACACGGTAATGATTTGGGTGCGTGATGGATTGATCACTGTACCGACTTACTCTTATTATTCGCGCTGCTATATGGGATGGTAAATCTGAGTGACTTACCTATAGTAGGGAGACGACGATCAAAACCTTGTTTGAACCTTAGAATGGTATAAGAATTTTCCCCCTTGTACAAGGCAGTTGTTGCCAACCGTAGGTTATACGGTGAGGTTCAACCTGCACTCCATTTCCTCCGTGACAAACCATAAATTGTTAACCACCATGAGATATCGATAGTTGTTTAGAATTGGCGCCAGACCCGTCAGCTATGAAGACCCAGTTTCGGGATAACCTTACCAAGAGGAAAGGACAAAAGAATTGAGGAAAAGGTTATGCCACTATCAGAAGAGCCCAGAGAAGGAATTTTCCTTACGATATGAGAAGACCGACACTGTCAGTAATAAGGATGGAGTATATGAGTTTTGATGGAACCGTAACCATGTTTCTAAGGGTGGTCGCACCCGAGACCCTGGAGATGATCGATGGATTTTGAAGACCCCAGACCCTAACCTATTTCTTCTAGCCTCTCCGAATCTCGAGGACGAGATTCATTTTAAGGGTGGTAGGTTTGTAACATCCCAAAATTCTAAATTTTGGAATGTTATAAACAAATAGATAGTTTTGATTGATTGCTTGATTGATTGACTGAAAGTGAGTGAATTCGAAACTTTTTTAAAGTTAAATGAGAGGGAATAAAAGGACTTTCCCAAACTTTCATTTTTGCTTTTATGCTTTTCGTGAATTCAAATTCTTTTCATCACAAAACCCTGGAGAGAAGATGACATGACTTCTTCCATTTATTTAAATGACAAGGGGTGTTGAAAATATTTGAATTTCATTTGGAAAATATTTCCAATTCTGAAACTTTATGCAACTCAATGATTTTCACGAGAGAAGATAAAATGACTTCTTCAAAACATATGAAATATGAGTTGGGAGTTTCAAAGAATTAAATTCAAAGTTTCTTTGAATTATTTTTCAATTTGGAGTTAATTGGGTTTTATTCAAATTATTTTTCTCCAAAAATAAAATATATGGAAAATAGGGTAACATGATTCCCTACATCAGAAAAATGGAGAGAAATAAATTTGAATTCATTTTGATATTTTTAAAATGATTTTTGTTGGATTTTATTGGACCAGAAGCACTCTTTGCCTTATTTGAATTTGTGTGAATTTTATTTGACATTAGAATAATGTTCATCATGTAGGAAATCTTTTTCTGAAAATTTTGATATATTATATGCCTATATAATATTTTCATTTTATTTTATTTTATCATTTTGTTTTCCTCTCTATTTGTTTAAAAAATAAAAAATTCGCAGCGCCTTGGGCCAAAGACCCAAACCGCCAAGCCAGCGGCCGGCCGAGGCCAAGGCCATCGCTAGCACGCGCGCGCACCAGGGAGCAAGGGAGCCGCTCGGTTTCCTATTTTCTTTTACAAATCCTAGTAGGATTTGATCCCGTTTCGTTATTCCGTTTTTACTCCTAGGATTCCTAATCCTAGTCTATTTTCTTGCCCCCTACCCCAAGCAAAACCCTCCCCTCCCCAATATAAATACCCAAGCACCCCCCCTCCAACACATCAAACCAACACCTCTCCTCTCCTCTCCTCTCCTCTCCGCAGCAGCAGCAGTGCAGCACCACCGCCGCCGCTTGCCACCGCCGCCGCCAAGTGCCGCCGCCGCGTCCTCGACCTCTCCTGAGGTTTATATGATCTCCTCTCCACCGTCCCGTGATCTCCTTTCCTCTAGGATCAACCGCAACATCGGATCCGATCTTCTTCCCCAACTCCGACGACTACTCCGGTGAGATCCAGGAAATCCTGTAATTCATTTTTTTTCAGAAAATAGCAATCTTAGAAAATTCATATCTTTTAGAGTTTTTAGTATTTTTGAGTGATTCCAATTGCTATGTGTCACAAATTTGCTGAAGTTTCTGTTAGTGTCTCTGGATTTCAAATTTGAGTAGTTTAAATTTGAATTTGATAAATTTTGTTCAGATTAGTATTTTGGCCATAACTTGAGTTTAAAAATAGGTTTTTAATTAATTCTTTTTGCTCCTGGTCACTTGTGATATTTTTTAGCTGTAGGATTTAGTTTGGTAATTTTGGAGTATTTTAAATTAGATTTTAGTAAAAACAGTACTGTTTTGCTTATATAGTTGTTTTAGTTATGTAATTATTGTTTTTAATTATTTTTAGTTCATTCCTTTTGTAGATTTTCACTTGTTGTTATATGTTTATGTTTAGCTACAGTAGATAATTTTTTGTGTTTAGCTACTGTTTTTGTAATTGCTTGTTTAGTTCATAGTGATAGCGGATAAAAATAGTTTTATTAGTTTAAAAGTAATTCTTTTTCCACTTCAAGTTATATTGTTTTTGTTTCTGTTATTTGTGAACACATAAGTTGTTAAATTTATTTAGTATAGTTTATTAATGTTTTAATAAATGATTTGTTGTTATAGTTGTCTTAGTGTTTTGCTAGTTGCTATATTTGTTCTAGTATTAACTAGATGGTTATAGTAGTTTTATATTAGTTCTTTTTGTTAGTTATTAAATTAGTAATTTATTTTCTATTATTTTATTAGATTTATATTTTCTTTGCTGTAGAAAAAAATATTAGAGTAATTTAGTGATGTTATGATTTGTGTGAGTTGGTCACCACTAGTTTTTCCTTGAATTTTTCTTTCGAAGTTTTTCCTTTGGTTTTCGACTTGGTTTTCTTTGTTGCTTTTATTTTGATTGAGTATTGTTATGATTGATAAAATTGATTGCTAGGATGATTGCTTATATGATTGTCTGTTTAATATAGATTTTCAAAGGAGTGACGAATAGTTCTACCAAGTCTTTATTCTGAGAGCATTATTATCTTCATCAAGTAATACTAGGCAAGTTCACTTTGACCATGTTTTTCATACGTATGTGTTTTATTGCATCTAGTGTCATCTTCACAACAAACCCTCCAGTAGTGATATTGAATTCTTGTAGTTGAGTAGTATGCATGAGGTAGGAACCCATCACCCTGTTACCAAGCCCGGGACGATATTTTATTTTAATTCTACGCTATAGTAGACGGGGTTTGGTATGAGTGCACGAGAGTGGTGTGAAGAAGGAGGACTCTACGTCAATGACGACAACTCCATGATGGCATCTGCAAGGACTGCATCTTCAAGGCCTCAAGACTTCAAGACTCGAGACAAGAATTCAACACACACTCTTGGGTGAAGGATGGTTGACGGGCACCACTGGAGAAACCAGCGGTTGGCGGGATGCATGGAGAAGCGCCATGACATCTTGCGGAAAGCTTCACCCAGACTCAAAGAGACGGAAGAATACTTCATGTCCAGAAGCTTACCCGTGCAACCGCAAGTCACTATGGGCTCTGGCCTGGTTGACCTTAGTGGTGAATCTGGCTAGGACGGTGCTAGCAGATGTAGAACTACGGTAGGGTTGGATGAGCACCGGACGGTGGTCGAGGAACTCTTCTAAGACCATGTTTGGTCATCTTGTTCTCAAACACCACGAAGTGCGAGAACGTAAAAGAGGGATCGAATCTTGCGGGTAAAGTGTACAAACCTCTGCAGAGGGTTTAAACCTAATCGATTAGCCGTGTCCCGATTACGGACAATTTGAGCCTCTGGACTTGGATCTATCTCGGAACTCTCAACACCGGATTGATAACTTAATTGTGGGCAACATATGATGATTTTGGGCTATGAGACATCGGTTGGCGGAACCATGTCATGATAGAAAACTCCATAGTACAGACTTCATTTATTCCTTTGATGTAGGGAAAATAAAACCAGCTTTTACGCAAACAAAACTCGCATACGAGCCACAAAAGCCATATTGCATATAGTATAGTTTTACCATCTGTTTTCTCATGTTGTGATCTTGCCGTACATTAAATGTAATCGACCTACACGGCTGCAACGTATCATGTTGCGTATACTTTCTTCCGACGAGTAAGAGTATGCAGTGCAGGGTTACGGTCTACACTCAACTGCCGATGGCGTTGATGGGACTCCACACCCGACTATTTGTTTCATTGTGACTTATGAGGTATATATCAGTTTCGTTAATTATACATGTGATTGCACTTTGATATATACATTGATGTACTGTGTGCCAAAGATACTGATCCGAGGATGGCACAAAGAACACGTAGGCTTGACCGTCTGAGGTCGGGTCGCTACACGCGCTGGTGAGGTGCGGTGGCGACGGAGGCGGCTCGCAATAGATGAGGTGATCCGGAAGTCGAGTCAGCACCGGGGCACAGTCATCCGGGTCAAGCTCGGAGGAGGAGTTTGGGACAAGCGAGCTGTCAGGGGCGGCTCGCAACCGCGTGAGGGCGAATTCAAGCTGGATTGAGGTAATTGCAGCCGAGGCGCGACCGTGGCCCAGCAGAGGTTGCGGCGGCACGGGGCAGGGGGTTTGCTGGCAAGTTAACGAAGGCGAGGCCGGGTCAACCTGACCCGGCGGCGGTCCAACACCGGGACGGCGGCCGAGTTGCAGTTGAAGCGGGACAAATCACGACGACAGAGTGAGGCTGTAGATGTACGACTCTCGGGCGGCTGCTCGTTGCGAGGAGGCCCGGATCGCGGGGTGGTTTAGGCAGGCGTCGGCTCGGTGACGTCGGTGAGTCAACAGGTGTCAGGGGTGGCGGGGCGCGGTGGTCTCGGCGACTCACAACAGCGGCCAAAGCTGCCAGCGAGGTCTGCGCAGGGCCGGGACGAAGTAGGCCGCAGCCCCGGTTTGCTCGGGGTGGCGGTTTGCGGGCACAGCCCCGGCGGCTCTGCGTGCGGCTGCAGTTTGGGCGGTTTTGACTCGGTAGAGGACCACAGACCGGCGCCGGAAGCAAGGTGGGGGCGACGTCCAGCAAGGAGAAACAAAATAGGGGAATCCTGGTGGCGGTTCAACGCAACTACTAGTGAGGGGGTCCACGGCCGGGCGGGTCACGGCGGCGACTTGTCGTAGGCGAATCCGGGTCGGCCCGGTGAAAGTGAATCCGGTGGGCGCGCGGCTGGGCTGCGGCGCGAGGTTCAAGGCGTGGCAGCGGTTCAGCGCCACGGCTCATGCCGATGCAATGTGAAGGCCACTTTGGCAAGGCGACCCGAGGTGTCATCCCAGCGATGGAGTAGCACTTTTCTTCCTTTCTTTGGTTCCTTCGATCTTCACCAGCAGCACAGAGGCGGCTCGGTTTTGGACCGCAGTAGAAAAGGTGGCGGAGGCCACGGGCGGCCCGCGGCGATCTGGAGCGGGGCCGAAACAATGACGACGGAGGTGGTTCAGAACGGGGGTGGCATGCCACGGTATTGGAGGTAGCCGGGCGCAACCATGCTGGCTCAAAGCGAGGCGACGGCGGCTGGTCGGTGCGCGGCCGACGTGTCGTGAGGTGAGTCAACCGTGGCGGTTTGTTCGAAGCAGAGCCAACCAGCGGACGGGGCGGCCAGAGAGCCACCAGCGACGAAGGCATGACTGCAGGCCTCGTTCAGTATGGCCACGCGCCGGCTTGGATGCGGAGGCGAGGGGATTTGAGGCCCGAGGTGCGGCGGTTTACGGATGGCGGCTGAAAGTCATGGCCGAGTCAGAGCGCAGCCAGGGTGACTCATCAGGAGAGAAGAAGGCAAGCAAGATCCAACCCGTCATCTCGTACTACTCTTGACAGCTTTGCTTTAATGGATTACTTGAAGTCCACTTTTTCATTGACCTGGTCTCGGTAGATCGGAGTTGCGTTTGGTGTCTCCTGAATCGGCAACGATGATGGCTTAATCCGAGATCGAATGGAGATGGCAGTTTTGAGCGGCGCAGGCGTAATCGATGGACGAGTCCGGGTCATGGACGACTCTGTTTCCTTTCCTTGAACCTTTTCTTTGACTTTGATTTTTATTCCAATTTGCTGCAGCACGCCCGGCCCTCCGATCCAGCTTAGTTCCAATGTCTATATTGTTTCAATCCGGTTTCGCCGGATCATCTAGACGTAGAGGCGCGTACTGCTGTATAACTCCAGCTCTAATCCAATAGTAATGACTAGTCGGTTCTGCCTATGGCTATCCCATGCCGATTTATCTTGTACGATTCCTCTGTGCCGGTTTAATCACGAGCTTCTCGGTCCCTCGGATAGATCCCTCCAAGAACTCATCACCACCGTGCAATCGCCCCACAGTGGGCGCCAACTGCCGTGGTTTTGTCATGGCAGATGTCCTAGGGAAAGGACTTAGTCGTGAGGCCAACGCATCTATGTGGTAGCTTGAAAGGGGTTGAGCGGAATCGAGAGACGCAACACAAGACAATGATTTAGACAGCTTCGGGCCCCGGGAAACATCATCCGGTAATAGCCCTACATGCTGTTTGAGGCTAGGTCTCATTATGATCACGAGAGAGTCGCCGGTAAACCGGCTCTCCTCTAGTTGTGTCTAGCCCTAGATATTGTTGTTTGCTTGTCCCTCTTTGTGGAGCCCTGCCCCACCTTATATAAGTTGAAGGGGCGGGTTACATGTAGAGTCCATCTCGGACTAAGACTTAAACTATTTTGACTTCCCTTCATGGGCTTCTTAACGTCTGCCGGTTTAACATGGTCTGCCGGTTTAACATGGTCTGCCGGTTTAACATGGTCTAACTTAACACCGCCGGTTATCATCGACTTGACTCTGCCGGTTTACCACCAGCCGGTTTCTTTATCGTCTCAGCCATCTGTCTTGACTCTCTATATTAACTGTCCGCCGGTTTACCATCCGCCGGTTTACTAAGTCCCAGCCGGGTTATGACTCCGGCCGGGTCATACCGCGGGGTATATCCCCGACACCATCCTTTGTAGCTGTGACCCCATTACGTAATTCAAATGACCAAGACAATAAATCAAGTAGATCACACACAGTTTATTATCACCAACCGTGTGAGATGCATCACAAAATATCTTGGAGCACCGTCGGTGTATAGTACGCCCATGCCTTATGAGAGAAGGTGCGTCGGCTACAGTCCACAGCCAGCGTGTCAAGCACACTAGCTAGCTCACTCCCCAAATATCATTTCACTATTCATTCATCGTCGGTGAAAGATGGGGATGTGGACCCACGTCGTGAGGGCAACTTCGGCGGCCCACTCCGGCGAGGGCGCGGCCGCAGCCGCTAGGCGCGTGCTAACAAGCTTCGTGAGGGCGACCGCAGTGCGCGTCCGGGCGGCCAAGGCAGCCAAACAGCCGTTGTTGCTTCTCAGGCGGTGGTGGCAGCATCTGCCTCAGGGATAGCAACTGACGAGAGCGGCACAACAGCTGTCCGTTCCGCAGGGGTGGCCTTAGCCTTGCTGGAGGCCGCCCACTACCTTGTCGAGGCCTTCCACACCCAAGTCATGGCGGTCACCGCACAAATCGAACGAAGGTTCTCCGACAACGATGGAAACCCACGGCCGAAGAGCTGGCAATTGCCGAGAGCGTTCGAGCAGCCGCCCGTTCCTGCGCGGCATACCTTGCCACGACGGAGCCTGCCAAAGCCCACATGGCATCCGCCCACGCCCAGCTCATGGCGGCCTTTTCCAAAGATATGGTGGACGCAGATGGCGAGATGCTTGCCGAGTATGGTGCAATTGATGCCATGGAGCCCCTTCCCCAGGAGACCGTCGGGCGCGTGCTGGACATGGAGGCAGCAGCGGAGATCGACGAGCACCAGCCGTAGTAGTACTCTTTGTTTTGTTTAATTAAGAGTGCTGGTCTTTAATTTGTTAGACTAATTTTAGGTCAACTAGCTCTGTTTTATTGCTGAACTTGCTCGATTAAGAAGTTAGTCTCCTTTGTGTACCCAAATTATGCAATGACGTGGATGACCAATGTAACCAGGGAAATTCGAACCAAAATTTTTGACGTTCAAACTCAACACACACGGGTTAAGCTATCTGAATCATTTGTGATGTTCACATATCGTACACAGTTCTGAGTAAGGGACCGTGTCCGATGACACTATCCGCGCCAGTTTTTTTTGGCTAAAGCGATTCCAAATTTTCGGCTTCCGCGGAAATATCTACCTCCCTGCCCCCTCCCCCTTACCAAAAGTCACATTTCCCCTCGTTCCGCCTTCCTTTCCAAGTTGAAACCTTCACTCCTTGCTTACAGCACCGCCGCCTCCTCGCCGGCGACCCTCCTTGACGCTCCTCGGCCTCGCCTATCCAGGCAGGTAATCCACACCCGACCCCTATCCTCCTCCTCCTCCTTCCACATCCCACATGCCCCTACCGCCGGCGCGAGCGTGACACCTTCCACAAAAATCACCGAACCCTCTACCAAATAAGCGATGGCCTAAGCCATGGTGTACGCAGTATAGCCAGGACCTGAAGGAGCATTTGGCAGCGGAGAAGCAAATTGCGGCCGCACGCATGGATGAGGTCGCGATGGCTGCCACTCGTGCCGAGCCCCAGATCTTGAAGGAGCAGCTTGCCATTTGCTAGCTATGCCGGTTAAGCATGCTCGGTTTACCCGTTGCGTGTGCTGCTCCTGCCTTTCCTTCACAAATTCTAGTGAATTGTGCTATCTAATTTTACCATGAAATCTGTTGCTCTAGTGTATATATTCTATATGTCATGCAGTGTGGTGCTCACTTATTAACTATTTTGTTAATTAGTTGTCGTCTTCAGTTAATTGTTTGGTTGAATTCTGCAAATGTGATGTTCAATTCTTCAGGCTGTAATTTTGTATTGTCTTCCATGCGAGAAATAAATCGATTCTTGTATTGTTGTGCATGTGACGAATAAATCGAATTTGGCTTCACTTAATACATGAGAAACATATACAAGTGCTATATTTCCTAGTTCTTAATCATGCTTGGTTAGGGTAAATGGGTTTTCCCTGTGGCTTGAATTAATCTGATGAATCTGCAATGTGATTATTTTTCATCAACATATTTTCCTGATAGCATGCGAACCCTTACTTAACCTGATGACTAACTACCTTATATGTGTTGTAGGGAAACAATGGGAAGCACTGTGGTTTACAATTGAGGTTAGCACGTGCATGGTCCGTTGTCTAATAGCACATTATTGTGCAATTGCAAGAACCATTCTAATATTTAGGTTTTTAACAATTTGGTCTTGCACATGTAGGTCCTGCTGTCAGAGGTTTTGACCCATACATTCGACCCTTTTTGCATATGGGGAAATGAGTTGTCCATGAATATCACCAAGTCAAGAAACTTCGGAAAGATTGTTAGGATAAAGAAATGAGCGACAAAAACAACAAGATCTTTGTCTGCACAATGAAGAAGACATCAGTTCACTAAAGGATGGTACTAACTATTATACCTTGCCTTTTAATTCCTTTGCCCCATTTCCAATATAGAGAAGATATTTATGCACATCCTTGTTTTCAGGCCTTTCCAAAGCAGTTCACTGATGATTACCTCTCAAACCACCTGTATGGTCAGGAGGCGAGGAAGGTATTCATACAACACCCACGGTTCAATAATGAAGTGTTCTTGGAGAGGACAAAGGATGGACGGTCAATCATCCGCCGACACTGTCCTAAAGTTACAAAGACCTTCAACTTCAATGAAGGCTCAATATTCGCCTTCTGCTTCAGCAGTTTTCCAGATGAGATACATATGTCTATGTACCGTCTATGATGCTAATTTCGAAAGGTTATAGATGTTGCATGTGAAACTTGGTCCTGGTGTAGTTGTGTAATGGGGTAGCTGAGTCTTTGAAGCTATATGATGTTGTACTCTGATGTATTTCAATTATGAAAATGAAATATATTGTGTGCTTAATATGAACTGTCAATTAGATTAATAAATGGATTATGAATAATCAGATAATTAGCCTGCTAGTGGGGAATTGGCATGCTAATTGGGTTTTGCTATTGCAAATGGTTGTTGAAAAAATACCGTGGGCGATGACCTCAGGCAACGCACACAGTTTCTAGGAATAAATCATGTTGGATCAATGAACAATCACACACGACTTTCTCTTGAAAACTATTTGCGTTAGGCCACCTTGCGCAAACGTTTACCACATGAAAACTTTGTGTGATGGACAACCTTTGCCACACAGTTTCTTCCACGGACCGTGTGTGATATATTCAATAACGCAAGCGATTTAACGGGAAAAATTGTGTGTGATGTACCTGTGAACGGAAACGTTTTCCTTCGAGCGACTGTATGAGATGTACATACGAACGGAAACATTTACCGGGGACTGACTATGTGGGATGAACTTGCGACCGAAAACAATTTTGCCGTATAATTGTATTTTTTTAGCTCTACTATACGTATTTCCGTATTTGAGCGCTCGCCGGTTGCACACGACCTCATTTTGCCGTACGTGTGTGCCAGGAGGGCATATCCCTGACGGTTTCTGGGTCGTGCGGGAAGGACCCCCCTATCGCCCACACTCACTTGGAGACGGTTCCAAATGCCATCGCGGAAAGGGGTTTTAAACCGTTTGTTTAGGAGCTCGCTGTACTAGTGTTACTCAATCCTTAGGTAGGTATGGTGGACTCTTGAAAATGAAATTTGGGTTTAAGGGTATTTGGATGCACACGTAGTATCTCTACTTGGTGCGGATATTTTGGCTAGTAAATATAGGGGGCAAGTACCACATGTTGAAGGATCTATGACAATATAACTTCTATGTGAATATGAACAAGCATAAATCATTACGTTGTCTTCCTTGTCCAACGTCAACAATTTTGGCATATAATATTTTGATGGGGGATCACAATCACAAAAGATTTCCAAGATAGTGTATTTTGATGTGAATCTTCTCTTCCCTTATTAATTCTTTCATGAATTGCATCATTGACCAATGCTATATTTGTCAATCTCGAATAAAATTTCTTACTTATACTTTTCTTTATGTGATGTCATTACTTACCATAAGGTTAGCATATGATCTTTTTTATTTATTTCCTTTCTTTTTACTGAAACATGAAAGTAAAGAAATCAAAACTCAAACTAAATTTTATTATATATCTCGCACACGATTACAAGGATAGATCACTAAGCAAACTCTCAAAAAGAAAGGATTGAGCTAAACTTTTATTCATCTAAAGAAAAAGATAACTATGGATTGAACGAAGATAAGTAAAGGAAAAAGATAGTGGATGTGATATGATACTGGGGCACCTCCCCCAAGCTCGGTGTAAGCCAAGGGGAGTGCCCATACCCGATACTCAGTTTTCTTTTGGTGATGAAGAAGGAGGTGGTGGTGGTGATGAAGTAGAGATATTGTCCTTGGGTTTCCATGGAAGAGGCTCACCTTCATAAGAGGAGGAATGAGTCTCACGGGTCCTGAAACTGGTAGCCAATCTCATACCTTTAAACCTCGCCTCATATTCAAAGACTTGGTTTTCGAGATCATAGATCTGGCTTTGGAGGAAGTTGATTTGCTCGTTGAAGGTGAAGACGATGTCCTTCATGGACTTGCCATCCACCTTGAGATCATGGGTGAAGTCCGTGATCATGAGGTGATTGGCATTGAGTCCAGGCTCCACCATCCCCTTGCACCGAAAGACCTCCTACTCCATAGCTTCAAGCCTGGCCTCCACAGTTCCCGTCCCATTGGAACCTTGCACATCACGGATGTGAAGCACCCCCTCATGCATCTGGATAACCTGAGGGTGTTGCACCAACTCCCGAAATATGTGTTGATGATGTTCTTGAAGAACTTGTCCTTGGAGGAGCTTGAAGTGCCATGGCAGATGGGATCGGTCAGAAAATAGCAAGGAAAAGAAAACAGAAGATTTCTCTGTGATACGGTGGTCAATAGGTTTTGGGGGTATATAAAGATTTTTTTATCTTGGGAAACAAGCAAACGGAAGAAAAATGGAGTCCAGAAGGTACCCAAGGTGGGCACAACCCACCTGGGCGCGCCTGGCAAGCCAGGCGTGTCCTGGTGTCTTGTGCCCACCAGAGTGACCTTCCTGGTAGTTTCTTATGTCCCTAATTTTTTCAATATTCCAAAATGGACAGAAAATATTTGTGCAGATTTATCGGAGTCCGTTTACTTACCGTATCACGTACCTCCTCTTTTTTACGATTCTGGAGTATTCCGGAAGGTTTCTTTTATGTGTTCTTCTGGTGTCATAGTTTGGATAATATTTCTTTCAACATTAATGGGCATACCTGAGATATAATGTTTTATTCTTTCCCGTTAACAACCTTCGGGTTAGTACCTTCGACATTATTTATTTTGATAGCTCCAGATCGATAAACCTCCTCGATAACAATCCCAAGAGGTTTGATGGTGTCTCTATTAGCAAGTTTAAATGTAACATCTATGTCTTATATCTCAGCAGGTGCTATGTCATTCATAATTTCTTGATATAATGTAAAGGGAATAGCACTCACGCTAGCACCTATGCCGCGTAAACCATGATAACAGTGATCTCCTATTTTAACTCAGACAACGGGCATGCCAACAACGGGTCTATGTTTATCTTTTTTGTCGGGTTTAGCAATTCTAGCAGCTTCATCACAGAAGTAAATAACATGCCCATCTATATTTTCAACCAGGAGATCCTTAACCATAACAAGACTAGGTTCTACCTTGATTTGTTCAGCTGGTTTAGGTGTTCTAATATAACTTTTATTGACCACAGTTGAAACTGTAGCATGTTCCTTCATCCTAACAGGGAAAGGTGGTTTTTCCATATAGGCGGTAGGAACAACTGGGTCAACATTATAAATAATACTTTCATATTTAACTGAAAGGATCGAGAAGAGGTGTCTAGAGGGGGGTGAATAGACCCTTAGCAAAGAAAAGTAGCACTTTTTAATTTCTTCAAGGTGGAGTTTTAGCACAAGTTAAAACATTCACAATACATATCAAGCAACTATGACAAGAGTGTATGAGCAGTGGAAAGTAAATCATGCAATTTGCAAGAATGTAAAGGGATGGGATTGGAGTATGCAAACGCAATTGGAGACACGGAGATTTTTTCTGTGGTTCCGATAGGTGGTGCTATCATACATCCACGTTGATGGAGACTTCAACCCACGAAGGGTAACGGTTGCGCGAGTCCACGGAGGGCTCCACCCACGAAGGGTCCACGAAGAAGCAACCTTGTATATCCCACCATGGCCATCGCCCATGAAGGACTTGCCTCACTAGGGTAGATCTTCACGAAGTAGGCGATCTCCTTGCCCATACAAACTCCTTGGTTCAACTCCACAATCTTGACGGAGGCTCCCAAGTGACACCTAACCAATCTAGGAGACACCACTCTCCAAAAGGTAATAGGTGGTGTGTTGATGATGAACTCCTTGCTCTTGTGCTTCAAATGATAGTCTCCCCAACACTCAACTCTCTCTCACAGATTTGGATTTGGTGGAAAGATGATTTGAGTGGAAAGCAAGTTGGAGAAGGCTAGAGATCAAGATTTATGTAGTTGGAATGGAATATCTTGACCTCAACACATGAGTAGGTGGTTCTCTCTCAGAAAATGTATGCTGGAAGTGTAGGCACGTTCTGATGGCTCTCCCCACGAATGAAGAGTGGGTGGAGGGGTATATATAGCCTCCACACAAAATCTAACCATTACACACAATTCACCAAACTTGGTGGGACCGAATCAGAAAACTCGGTCGGACCGATTTAGTTCATAATGTGACCGTTAGGCATTTCGGTGGGACCGATATGACCAACTCGGTGGGACCGATGTGCTAGGGTTAGGGTAGAACCTCATCTCGGTTTGACCGATTACACAAACTCAGTGGGACCGATTTTGGTAATGAGCTAACCTGAGAGTTGGTCAAGCAAACTCGGTGAGACCGATTACAAATCTCGGTTGGGCCAAAATTATTACAACAGGATCCACAGAGTTTGCAAGCCCATCTCGGTGAGACCGGGATCCCATCGGTGAGACCGAATTGATTAGGGTTTCTGGCAGTGTCTATGTCGAATGAACTCGGTGGCGCCGGATAGAACAAATCGGTGGGGCCGAGTTTGACTTTTGGTTTGGGACATATGTGGATATGAGAAAGTGGTTGAGGGCTTTGGAGAATATCACTAAGCATTTTGAGCAAGCAAGCCATTAAGCAACACCTCATCCCCTTTTAATAGTATTGGCTTTCCTAAGGACTCAATGTGATCTTGGATCACTAAAATGAAAATGCAGAGTCTTGAGCTTTAGAGCTTGAGACAATCCTTTGTCGTTAGCATCTTGCAGGGTTCCACATCCTCTTGTCCATGCCACTCCATCTGTTGAACTTAACTGAAATATACTAGATAAAAACATTAGTCCAACAAGAGATATGTTGACGTTAATTACCAAAATCACCCAGGGAGCACTTGTGCTTTCAATCTCCCCCTTTTGGTAATTGATGACAACATACATCAAAGCCTTAAAGATATAAGGAATAGCAAGTAAAGCTTTGGAAAGACATGTAACAGGCATAGGATCCCCCTACATGTATGCAATCATGTAAATATAGAATGTAAGGGCATGTGAATGCATAAGCATGACAGAGCAAGCAGTGAGTTACATGTATCTTGGCTATATGCATCAGAGCAAATGATGTGAATATGGAAATTGTACCTTCATGTTCATGAGTCCTTCTTGCAAACAATATGTACATTAGCAAGAGATCTTCATGCACATGAGTGTGATGCATGTACTTACCTCATGGTCTTGAGCTGGCTTAGGAAGAGATGAACCTGACTAAACAAGGTTAGATAACACAGATACATCTACTACACAAAGCAAACAAAAGAGCCATATGAGTACCAAGATTGGGATGACATGTAGAGAGTGATTACTAGGTACTCTATTTGATATAGACATGTCCCCAAAGGTAAAAAATATGCAATGAATTCAAAGGTTTCCTTCCCTTAGATAGCTTCCCCCCTGAATCTTATATTGGATAATGGGAGAAAATAAGGAAACAAAATCAGAGCAAAAACAGATCAGATCATAGGACATAACATAAACAAACATGTCTTTCCCCTCTTAAAGACATGTGTCTTCTCTCCTCTTGAACATCAAGCATCTGGGGCCTTTGGTGTGATTACCTCTCCCCCTGTTGAAGTACTCTCTCCCCCTTTTGAAGTGATTAAGCTTTGATGTGATCTCTCTCTCCCCCTTTGACATCAATTTCCAAGAAGGGATCTTCTGGAGCGTGAGTCAAAATAGGTTTGGTCCTTGAGTCACATAACAAAGCAGCATGTAGAACATGATGCTGGTAGAGGACAAGAATCATCGAGTGGAGCTGGAACAAATGTGCAGGAATAAGTGGCAAATTGTCTTCTCTATAGTGAAATTGGTAACACCGAGTTATATTTTTCGGTAGCATCGAGATGTTTCGGTTTGACCGAAAGTAACAGACCGGTGTGACCGAGTTCAACACAGAGAAAGGGCAATTTTTCACCTCAGCTCACTTAGTCAAATAAGATCTTACAAAGATTTGCAAGGAATTAACAGAAGGATTCACAATGAATTTGATGCAGGAAATGCAGAACAAAACAGAGAAAAGAAAAGAAAATCTAGATGATTTTTTTAATTAAAGGAAGGGGAACAAATACGCCAGGGACAAATGCAAAAACTCAGAAACACTAGAGAACTTCATCTAGAATTGGGCGGCGACAAAGTCACCTATGTTAGAGTTTATTGACTGAGGAGTCAAATGAGAACACCTGATCGTAGGTCATATTCATCGTTTAAGCTCAAAATGGGGTTACCATTTTTCGTTTAAGCTTTTGATGTATTCGCATCTTGTTGAGCTGCTTTGACCCATAACTTGGAGTAAAGCTTCTCTAAGATGGAATAGAATTGAGGGAGTCCTGGATTAGGGGGTCCTCGGACAGCCGGACTATATCCTTTGGCCAGACTATTGGACTATGAAGATACAAGATTGAAGACTTCGTCCCGTGTCCGGATGGGACTCTCCTTTGCGTGGAAGGCAAGCTTGGCAATTTGAATATGTAGATCTCCTCCCTTGTAACCGACTCTGTGTAACGCTAGCCCCCTCCAGTGTCTATATAAACCGGTGGGTTTAGTCCGTAGGACAACAACAATCATACCATAGGCTAGCTTCTAGGGTTTAGCCTCTATGATCTCGTGGTAGATCAACTCTTGTAATACTCATATCATCAAGATCAATCAAGCAGGAAGTAGGGTATTACCTCCATAGAGAGGGCCCGAACCTGGGTAAACATCATGTGCCCCGCCTCCTATTACCATCCGCCTTAGACGCACAGTTCGGGACCCCTACCCGAGATCCGCCGGTTTTGACACCGACATTGGTGCTTTCATTGAGAGTTCCACTGTGCCGTCACCATAAGGCTTGATGGCTCCTTCGATCATAAACAACGATGTGATCCAGGTTGAGGTTTTTCTCCCTGGACGGATCTTCATATTCGGCGGCTTCATACTGCTGGCCAACTCACTTGGCCATCTAGAGCAGACCGAGAGCTACGCCCCTGGCCGTCAGGTCAGGTTTGGAAATTTAAACTATACGGCTGATATCCGTGGAGACTTGATATTTGACGGATTCGAGCGTATGTCAGGTGTACCGCACAGTCACGACGAGCATGACCTAACTCTGCCGTCGGACGGTGTTCAGGAGATCACACATGTGGCTACTCCGGCCCTAAATCCGGAGCAGAGTGCACAGTCCGTGGACGGGTGGACGGACCCCGCCACGGAGGCCGCACACTCAGTGGCGATAGAGACGAATACTGATTGCACCTCCTATGAGACCTATGTTGCCGGACACTTGGATTCGTCCCCGGCCACGGGGCTCCTGACCGCCCGTGTCCGTGCCTATCGAACCTGATTGGGCACCGATCATGGAGTTCACCTCCGCGGATATTTCCCAGCACTCGCCCTTGGGCGACATGCTTGATTCATTAAAGTCTCTCTCCTTGTCAGGAGACCTTTGGCCGAACTATGTTCGTCTTGAGTGGGAAGTGGACGACGAAGGAATTCGTTCCCCACCCACCACCCACTTAATAGCCACTGTCGAACTGACATGCTTGATTTCGGCTCCGAAGACATCGACGATATGGACGGCGACGCAGGAGACGAACAGGAACCACCACCCACAGGGCGCTGGACCACGACCTCATCATATGATATATACATGGTGGACACCCCCAAAGAAGGAGATGGTGATAAGGCAACGGAGGATAATCCCTCTGAAGAGCAACCCAAGCACCGGCGTCAGCAGCGCCGTTCTAAGCCCCGCCATGACAAAAGCAGCGATACCGGCACAAGAAACAATAACGCTGTGGATAGAGCCGAAGGCGAAGACAATCCCCTCCAGCCAGACCTCGAGCGGGAGGATGGGCAAGCTAGCCCTAAGGAACGGGTAGCAGATGGAGAATCAGAGGATGACAATTACATGCCTCACTCCGAAGACGAGGTGAGCCTCGGCGACGAAGAATTTATCGTGCCTGAGGATCCCGTCGAACAGGAGCGCTTCCAGCGCCGGCTTATAGCCACAGCAAATAGCCTGAAGAAAAAGCAACATCAGCTTCAAGCTGACCAAGATCTGCTAGCGGATAGATGGACTGAGGTCCTAGCGGCCGAGGAATACGAACTCGAGCGCCCAACCAAAAGTTACCCAAAGCACAGGTTGCTACCCCAACTTGAGGAGAAAGAATTAAAGCCTACGCTTCCAGCGTATGATGCGGCTGACCGGCCACCTCGTGGCCGAGACAAAGTGGCGTATCAGGCCGAAGTCCAGCCCGCACCCCGCCGCCAGTCAAACAAAAATACTAAGGCTCGGGGTAATACGAAGGACCTGCCATACGTATTGGAAAACAAAGCAGGACATGCAAGATCGATCTACGGATCACGGGGGCGCACCTCAATGCGTGATGACAACCGTCACGCCGGATATACTAAAAGCAAATCCGGCCGGGCCGAACACAGTAGACAAGACTCGTATGAACTGCGTCGTGATATAGCCCGCATGCAGGCGCCGCACACCCCTATGCTTCACCGATGAAGTAATGGATCATGAATTCGTAAGGGTTTAAACCCGTAAACATTGAATCATATGATGGCACTACAGACCCTGCGGTATGGATAGAGGATTTCTTCCTCCACATTCACATGGCCCGCGGGGATGATCTACACGCCATCAAGTATCTTCCGCTAAAACTCAAAGGGCCGGCTCGGCATTGGCTGAACAGCTTGCCGGCAAACTCCATTGGAAGTTGGGAGAACCTCACAGACGCATTCTTGGACAACTTCCAGGGCACTTATGTGCGGCCACCGGATGCTGACGATTTAAGTCACATAACACAACAGCCCGGAGAGTCAGCCAGGAAATACTGGACTCGGTTCCTAACTAAAAAGAACCAAATTGTCGACTGTCCGGATGCCGAAGCCCTAGCGGCCTTTAAACATAACATCCCTGTCGAGTGGCTTACCCGACACCTCGGCCAAGAGAAGCCAGTATCCATGGCAGCACTCACGACACTCATGACCCGCTTTCGCGTGGGCGAGGATATCTGGTTGGCTCGTAGCAACAACACAGCAAGCAACCCTGGCACATCAGAGGCCAGAGATAACAACGGCAAACCCCGACGCAAAAAACACAAGCGTCGCAAAATGGTGATAACGCCGAAGACACGGCAGTCAATGCCAGATTCAGTGGCTCTAAGTCCGGTTAGCGGAAAAAGCCATTCAAAAATAACAATTCGGGCCCGTCCAGTATGGACCGCATACTTGACCGTCCATGCCAAATTCATGGCACCCCAGGAACACCAGCCAATCATACCAACAGAGAATGTTGGGTCTTCAAACAAGCGGCAGGTCGGTGCGAAAACAAGGAGAAGGGGTCTGAAAGCGATGATGGCGACGAGGAGCCCAGATCACCGAACACAGGAGGGCAAAAGAATTTTCCCCCGCAAATCAAAACGGTGAACATGATAAACTCTACCCACATCCCCAGCCTGGAACGGATGAGCACCCTTAGGGATATCGACTTAACGGAACCAGTCGTCCCACAATATAAACTCAGGCCAATCACCTTCAACCGCATGGATCGTCCGGTTAACACCAACCAAGGCAATCCAGCCGCACTAGTCCTAGACCCAATAATTGACGGGTTCCACCTCACACGAGTCCTTATGGACAGAGGCAGCAGTCTAAACCTGCTTTACCAGGACACAGTGCGCAAGATGGGCATTGATCATTCGGTTATCAAACCCACTAAAACCACCTTCAGAGGTATTATACCAGGTGTGGAGGCCATTTGTACAGGCTCCATCGACCTTGAGGTAGTCTTCGGATCACCAGACAATTACCGTACCGAAGAATTAATCTTCGAAATCATCCCTTTCCGCAGTGATTATTAGGCACTGCTCGGACGAACTGCGTTCGCTCGATTCAACGTGGTGCCACTATGCCTACTGTAAGCTCAAGATGCCTGATCCACGCGGCGTCATCATGGTTAATGGCAAGGCCGAACTTTCCTTCGGCACCAACGAGTACAGCGCTGCCTTAACAGCAGAAGCAACGGGCAGCACCCTACAGCCGAACCTTGAGTCTACGGCCAGGCTCCCGGACACCGTCAAATGACTCCGAACTACTTTGCGGCAGGATAGCCCGGCTCGTCCAGAGCTCAATTAAACACTCCGGCGAAAGCCAGGACAGGCCGCACGCAGCGGCTCAACCGCTCTACGGCACACAAACATTTCTTACATTTCCTTTGCAGGTTCACCTTTGCACCGACCAGGACAGGCGATATGGAGGCAGCTCGAACACGCAAAGGAATCCTTATATATTCCCCGTGACGACCATCCGACTATACTCCAGATCCGCGTGCAGCCACTTCCTCCTGGTCTCAGCAGGTTCCACAGTCATATTTCTTTTTTATCACATTACCTGTACTCATACGCATTGACGTACTATTCAAATACAACATGTGGATTTATATGACGCTTACCTGCTGTTATTTCTTATTGAAATTCTTTTGTCAAGTGGCATCCGTACATAGCGATATGCCTTAAAATATGCCAGGGGCTTTGTTTTACCCATAATACGACAACAAAGCCCGAATACCTTCATGGAAGTTCAGCACCCCGAACTTATAGCATTATATGCATCAGCTCCGAATCATGTCTTGGGTCAATAGTTGGGTTTGCCCGGCTCCCATGTTTTGGGACCTTACATTCCGCTATATCGGCTAAGGTAGCATTGGGAGAACTACTACGATTGTGTCCCGGTTCTTTCGGACGAGCACCTCAGTAGAGAAAGCCGAAAACTGACTGTCATGATGCGGCGAGAGTTGGTCAGCAGTTCGAGAGGTTGTAAAATCTTTAAGGATTTCTCCTGCATAATGCCATAACCAATTCTTCCGATCAGGTGCTTATAGAGCCCCTCGTGCTGTCTTCCGAACACTAGGGGTTGCGCCTACCTTCCTAATGCTCCTATGGCTAAGTGAGAGTGATAAAGCCCTATAGTCCGATTGCCTGGTTCGTTGTGCTGAACACTTGCTTCGAAGGACCCAAAACTAGGATAAAGAGTGATCAGGTTTATCCCGAACACCCCCGTACTTCCTACGTAAGGCGTAAGCGACGACTAGCCAACTCTCAGGATTAATATATAGAATGGCCGCGCAGGAGGATAAACTATCATATAACAGGCAATAAACAATAGAAATGACCCTGTTCAAACATTACAAAGGACAACATGACTTGCATTCATGGAAATATAACGTCCTTGGTGCATAGCTCCGCTGCAAGGTAGGATCCTTTCAGGACACTTTCATATATAATTCGGGCTTGCAGTGCTCCTTCCCCTCTGGCGGTCCCTCGGTCATAAGCTTTTCAGCATCCATCTTCCCCCACTGCACCTTTGCGCGGGCGAAGGCCATTCACGCACCCTCTATGCAGACCGACCGCTTGATGACGTCAAGTTGAGGGCAAGCACTTACAAGCCGCTTCATGAGCCCTAAGTAGCTGCTTGGAATCGGCTCGGCGGGCCATAGCCGGATAATCAAATCCTTCATGGCTAGTTCCGCCGCCTTATGCAGTTCGATTAGCTGTTTCAATTGATCGGCAAACGGCACCGAATAATTCGGTGCCAGATACTGCGACCAGAAGAGCTTATCCACAGTGTTCCTTTCTTCGGCTCGGTAGAATTGGGCAGCATCCAATATACTGCGGGGCAACTCCGCAAATACCCCTGGAGAAATCCGAATTCAAAATTAGAAACATAATTTTCTCCTCAAATACTTGCTTTACATGGAAAAAAGCTTTACCCACAGCGATCTTCCTCACCTCTTGGATCCCCTGCAAGGCGCTTTGGGTTTCCCCCCAGGCATCGCTCGTGGCCTGATGAGCCTTGGTAAGTTTGGATTCTTTCTCTGTTAAACTCTGCTCCAAGGTCTCACATTTCTTCATGGCCTCTTGAAGCTCCTGCTCAGCTTCAATAACCCTAGCCTCATGCTTCTCACGAAGAGCCTGCTCTACGGCTGCCTTTTTCTCGGCCTCGGCCACAGCTTTCTTCAGAGCCTCGACTTCGGTCATCATCCTAAGCGCAAATCATGAAACATATTTTATCATATCGCAAATTTATTTGCGAGACGCCTTAACAAGACTTGCGCATACCTTGTTTATCTCCCAACTGCATTTTCAACTGGCCAAGTTCTTCTTTGGCCCGCTCCAGACTTTAATTCAGTCCGGAGACCTCCGCAGTATGAGAGGCTGCAGCCGCTGCAGACGCTTGCTTACAAAAGAGAGATAGATGTTAGCAAATGAGTCTTCCTGCGAACATAATTTTGATCCTCTGTCCGGTTCTTTCTTTCACCGAACAGTTTATCAGGGGCTACTATCCATACCATGACATTCTTCAAAACCTCATAAAACATACCTCAAAGCCTCTTATAAGGCTGATGCAGGCTTCATTCAGTCCACTCTCAGCAGACTGAATCTTCTCAATCACCGCACCCATAAGGGCACGGTGTTCGTCGATGATGGAGGCGCTCTTCAGCGCCGCCAACAAAGCATCCGCACCTCCGTTGGACAGAGATTGCCGGTGGAACAGAACGCCCTCCATCCGAGGGAGGCTGCTCGCTGATTCTCGAGCCGTATTGGTCTCCGGAATTGCGTCCGGCTCGGAGCCGAATTCAAGATGGCTCCCGCCGATGATTCCCATGGGAATCGTTTCCCCCATGTCTCCGGCCCCTGAAGTTTGACCTCCAGGTGCCGCTTTCACTATCTTTTCCTCCCCTCCTTGGCCGGGGTCCTTCTGGGACGAAGCCTCGGTGTTATCCACATGTTTTGGGGAAGGGGCCTTCGGGGGCGTCCCGCTCTCCATAGCATCCGAGCTCAGCAATTCCTCTAATGAGGATTGTTCGGTGTGGGACCTCGCCGGACTATAAAAAATGTGGCTTAGGTCAAAATATTATGCCATGATGAGGTTGGACGCATAAATGTGTTCGGATTTTATACTCACGAGTTCACCAGGGGCTGGGCCCTGGGATCCCACGCCGGCCGTTGTTTGCAGAAGAAGGGACTCTTCCGGAAGAAGAGCTTTTCCCCTTTTAGGCGACTTGTCCTCCAAGTGTATGGAGGCCGCCCTCTTCTTTCTTCCCCCCGCTGGGGATTCGTCTTTCTCCTCCTCCTCGTCCTCTTCAGAGGCAGAACGGGCATTGGAACCTTTGGATATTGTGTCTGAAGTGTCGCGGCACACCCCGGGTCTTTTTGGCCTCCCTCTCGGTCTTCTTCTTCGGTGCCTTATACGGCGCCGTGACCAGCATCTTCGTCAGAAGTGGGTTGGCCGGTCCTTCGGGCAGCGGGGCCGGACAGTGGATCCGCTCCACCTTTTTTGTCCACCCCTAGGGGACTTGAGGAAAACACACTAAGCATTTCCTTTGGGTTATGCGTATAAAACATAAAATAACTTACCAAGCTTGGAGGGCGGGACAGTTGGTACCCGCAGTCCTCCATCGAGCCCGGCCATGATTTGCCAGACTTGAAAAGCACCTTCCAGATGTCTTTGTGCGAGGAGCCAAAGAGCTCTCGCAGCGTCTGATGCTTGGCCGGATTGAATTCCCATAAATTGCAAGTCCGGTGTTGACAAGGTAGGATTCGGCGAACTAACATCACCTGGACTACATTGACGAGTTTGATGTTCTTGCCTTCCATATCCTTAACGCGCATCTGAAGCACCGACAGTTTGTCGGACAAGACCAGTTCAGGCCCTTTTTAGGCTAGGACGTCAGCCGCAGAGGGGCTCCGGATCAGAACTCAGGAGCAGCGGCCCATCCCGTGCGGCGCGTCTCAGTGAACTACAAAAAATACACTTCCATGATGATACGTGCTTGTCACAGTAGGTCGCGTTTTTTGTCATGCATGTACATCCATGACAAATTTATGATGTAATCAAGATAGTCATACCAGGTTGTCAGAGAAGTGTTCCATGACATTACCAAAATTATCATCACGGAAGTGTCCACTTCCATGACGATAAATCGCGCGTCACAGAAGTGCTTTCGTCAAGGGTGACCGACATGTGGCATCCACCGTAACAGAACGCCTTTAAGCTACCGGGTCGGATTTTGGATCCGATAACACGTTAACAGCCCTGACCAATGGGAAATTTCCACATGTAAAATTCTGATTGGCCGAAGGGAACACCCGTCAGCTCGTTAGTGGGCCAGATGTCGCCCGTCCATTGGAGGAGACATGCCTATGATACGTCGACACGTGGCTGGGCCCAACAAAGGCCCATATAGGTTAAAAAGGCTGGCCCAGCCAAAGGCCCGTAGAACTTAATCAGGTACTAGTGGGCCAGCCCAATAACGGCCTGCTTAATAAAGGCCCATTTACGGCCCGAAGCCAGATCTGGCCCGTTAATTGTTCGCCCAATATTTGGGCCCATTTATGGCCCGAAGCTAGATCTGGCCCATTAATTCTTCGCCCAATATTTGGGCCCATTTGCAGCCCGAAGCCAGATCTGGCCCGTTAATTGTTCGTTGAATATTCGGGCTCAACTACAGCCCAGTGACTTTTGACCTGTTAGAGGCCTGATGTAGACATGGGCCCATTTCAGCCCGATGTGACTTTCGGCCTGGGAATGGCCCGTGCTGCCCATGGGCCATATATGGTCCGACGACATCGGCCCACTAACGCCCCGTGCTAAAGGTGGCAACATAAGCCCAACGTGACTTTGGGCCTGTTAAAGGCACCTGCCGCTAATTCGCCCGTTGATGCGCTTTCACCTCTTAAAGGCCCATGATATCGATGGGCCAACTAAGGCCCGAGATATGTTTCGCCCGTAACGAACTGTGAGCTAACTAGGCCCAAACGTCTACATTACATTTCGCCCGTCAAGGCCCGTTGACGACTAGTGAAAATTGAGGCCCAACATGCATTTTGGCTCGCTAAAGGCCCGTGAGTTTCATCTCGCCATAACAGGCCAAGACAATATTCAGCCTATTAATGGCCCAACGCTACAGGCCAAACTAAGTTACTGGTCGACAAAAGGCCCAACTAAAATATAGGCCGGTGTAAGTTTGGGCCTGGCGCAATGTGTGAAGGCCCCAATCATTCGGGCCCAAGAAAGATGCAGGCCGGCCCAATTGTGGCCCGCTAAAAACCTGGCCCGTTAGAGTCGAATGTTTCGGTCCGGTCGACTACATCTGATTTTTTTTAGGTAGCGAATGATGGCAGTAACTAGTAGGAATTAAGAACAAACCTACTATACAATGAAGAAATTACGACATAGTAACTAAGAATAAACCTACACTGTACAATA
Source organism: Aegilops bicornis (assembly GCA_021605145.1). Taxonomy (NCBI): domain Eukaryota; kingdom Viridiplantae; phylum Streptophyta; class Magnoliopsida; order Poales; family Poaceae; genus Aegilops; species Aegilops bicornis. The sequence continues at coordinate 509,595,408 of CM038672.1, forward strand.
AAGGATTTAAGGTATATTACATCCACTGGGCATCGAAGTTCGCCACCAGTGATCATAAAGCGCAACGAAGAAGCAGATTACAAAATCGGGCATCATTGCAGCAGAATAAAATAATACTAAACCGAGACCACTTCCAAGACAGTTCAAGAAAGGTTAGCCTTATGGGGAACTGCCAAGAAGTCGCCGAAAGCAAGGTGTGAGACCGGCCTAGCATGTCGGGTCATAGCTTCCTGTGTAGCTGTTTAGCGATGAGGTTCTCATTGGTGTTCTCCGCAATCTTTCTTAGAGATAGGACTTCAAGTCGAAGTTGAGTTGCGTAATGCCTTTACGCTAGAACTTGGGACCGAAGAAGTCGAACCGATCTGCATAACGAATTACGTGAGCTTGTCTCGACTATTAGTCTCAAGTAACTTGAACACCGCATCAAGACAAGACTTTGGGGTTGTCTCGCTATCTTCAAGATGTTTTGCCTTCTTTGCTGCAATATATGTTGAGTTTGTCTCACAACCTTCAAAGCAGACTTGTGCATGCCATCGTGCATATCACCCTCAAACAAGGCGTAGAGATGACATGTTTTGCACGTGTATAAACAAAGATGATAACTGCTCATTAATTCTATCCAATTTCAAATTAGAAAATAAAGAGTAAGTTCAAAATATCAATAGCATAATTTGGCATTGTTCATAATGCGGGAGCTTCACCACACCATGGATTACCATGTCAACATAACGAGCATAGATGAAGAGCAAAGAAAATCATTGTATCTATTTTGGATAATGTGCATGGCATGTTGTTCATATCATCACCACATCAAGAAGATAAAACAGAGATGACAGGTGCAAATGTGGGCTGCTTCACCACACACCGGATTATAGATCCACAAAAACAAGCATACATGTAGGGAGTATTAAGTAATGTGCATGGTATGAATAAGGAATTTGGTTTTACAAGTAAAACTTAGAACTTACTTCTTACGAACATGCATTTTGGTAGAAACAAGCAAACTAAACAAAGAAAGAAACGATAGGGAGTATGAGCAAATTAAATAGCGCTTGAGGATAAAGGCTTTAGAAGGACTGACTTACATTAACAGCTAACACCGGCTTTATAATGCCCTTCTCCATGTCAAGGGAAGGATAACTCAAGAATTTCAACACATAATGTTCTTCATAAGCATTGCACAGACTCTACAGTTTGTAGAGAGTAATTATAGATATGATAATACCGAAGGGATAGAGGATAATGAAGATAAGATGCAGATTGATGCTACATAATCAACTACCAATCCCTGGAAGTAGCTGTTAATGTAAGTACAGTGATAGACCACGTTCAGTCCTTACAAGAGGACGCGGAGCTAAACCTCTTCAAAAGCATTGGGTTGATTCTAAATTTATGTAAGAGTCCATACGGATCTTATAATGTCCACCAAATGGACGATTATGAGGCTAACATGTGCAGTGATGCTACATAATCAAACAACTATGAAAGTAAGTATGGTCATACAAAGGCAAGAGGTACTCACAAGAGTAATGCAAGCAGCAGATAGTTGCGTAGATTCTCGTGGTCCCTTGAGAATGGATGTTCTTATGCTAACAGTTTTCAGACAAGTGAGACATTAAGGCAAATGCAGAAATGTAGTTCAAATTGTGATGTGATATCATAGAGAGTACCTTACGCTGCAATGAGACCAATGTGTAACAAGATTATTCCAGCCACCGTCGGATAAATGTAGCACCGGAGACTTTACAGAAATTTCGCTCAGAGGCTTGCCATCGGCGCGCTTGCCTCGGTAGGAACGATACTTCATCAACGAAGTGCTTGAAAAGCGCAACCAACCTCGCTCGTCATCACAATCCAGTTTGCTCCTCTCCTATTTAAAAGAATGAAATCTTGTGTCTTCGTCACAGTAAACATATGCAGTAATGACCATGACCGACATTAGTACATTACTTATGCGTAAGTTGCGGAGGAAGATCGAAATTGTTCTGCGTTTCGCGGTATAATCTTTCCATGAAGGAAAGATGCGCACAAAGTTCCTGACAACAACATAAGATTCGTCTTCTAAACTGGGAAGAAATGGAATAGGGGTCCTATTTGCTGCAATTGGGGCTCTCTCTAGTTCGAAAAGGGATTTGGCAAATGGATTTTGTGTACTCTTTGCTGGAATGGGGGTTTTGCGTCGTACAGTTGGTGCTATGTCAACTGGCATAATAATACTGTTTGCTGCAGTTGGGGTCTGCTGAGGTGGGGCATCAGAAATGACTAGTGTAGTAGGGCTAGAGTCTGCTAGAGTTGGGGTATTTTGTGGGTCAGGTGATATTGCAACTACACCTAATGGGCTATTCGATTTATCAGGTGCCACTACCTTTTCCAAATACTTTGCTGGTGCTCCTCCACGATCAGCAATCGCCCTCTTCCTTTTGAACGTTAGAGCAAGTACCTTGATGGGTGAATAAGATAGGGCATCTTCCTCTGACTCCTCCACTAGGGAGCTACATTGACTTAGGTCTCCCTCTAGCTCGTAATCACCAAGTAGGATCACATTCTCGAGCATGAATCAGAGGTGGAGAGCGTTTGCATTGCATTGCATCCAGACTTGATTTCATTCCCTTAATGCCAAGTTTGATAGCCATGGCATTGTTCTGCTTTATTCTTTTCATGCACGCAAGCTCATAATCATTATGATGCTGTTCAGAATCTGAGATTCATGAAAACATAAAAAGTAGTCAGATTATCTATGGAATGCATTATGGATTCAACTCGGAGAGTGTCTCCTATAAACCCCTGCATATGCAAAGTTCACCTCCCCAACCGTCTTGACTGCATCACACACAGAAATACAAACCCCTTATGTCTCTATAACAGGCATGCACACATTTCAAAATTGAAGTAGGAACATTACAATCATATGAAATTCGTATTTAAACAAATAAACTAAGCAATTATGAGTGGCGTAATGTTTAGCTTCAAGGGTGGAGTGTTGGTAGTGCGACACAAAGCAAGTAGGCAGATTGTATTCCATGTAAAAGATCGAAACCTATGTAAAAGCTGGAAATGACACTTTCTTTCTATACAATGCAGTGTTCGTTACCCACACATGATGGAAGAGATCACATAGAGAAATACTATTCACTCATGTCTACGGTTCCAGTATTTAGAAACAGGGTGGTGCAGCCTAGAAGAATATTCACAACAAATCTGACAAGGCAAGCATAGATGTAGTGAATCAATCATTTACTTGTGAGCTTATTAGGACAAGTATGCAGAATTGTAACCGCAGTAAGAGACCGTCCAAAATCTGAATGAAGAAGTTTGTCTTGCACTTATTGTTTGCAACTAATCGACGTGAATAATTGGATATTATATCAAATGATTAAGAAAGACAAGTAAAATTGTCAACAAACCTGGCTTGCAGTAGTAATCTGGGTCAATGTCACTATGACCAACAATCCAAAATGACTAGTTTCTGTTCCGAGGGCCGGATTTTTGAAAACCATGTGAACTTTAGAGGTACTAAAGATTACCGAAATACATCTGAACCATTAAGTGTAGGTAGCACTGAGCACGCAACAAACCCTAATGACAGTTCTGCCTAATGAGTAATGAATCAATTAGAAAATGGGTGATGAGGAGTGGCTGCTGAGTGTTGAGGACGCATCTCAGGAGAAATCGGGTTGGCTTGGTGGGTGCTGCACGCCTGAGCCCTGAGCGGACTAGGAAGGTAGGCACGGCGGCGCGCCCGAGCAGCGGTGACGCTGTTGGGCGAGCGGCTCCTAGCCTCCTGTTAGTTCGGCGTCTCCTCCTAGAGTCATGCCGTCCGGGGACGGCAAGTCGCCCGCGAGGTAGGTGGCTGGGAGCGAGTAGAGATCGGAAGCGCAGTGAATGTAGGGGAATCGGGCCCGATTTACCTAAAATCCTGTGGTGGGCCGCCCACCATGGGAACCTCAGAGATACACACCCGAGCGCGTAACATGCATTTTTGAAACTAATTTAGGAACATTTAGCTGACCAATTAAATAACTCGCTTTTAGTAATATCAGTTCAGATTTGAACAACTAAGCTTGTTTAGCTTGATGGATGGAGCAAGGTTATTATGACACGAATCACGATTCTCGATCAGATAGTGATCATAAAAGGGGAAACTCTAAGTATATTTTTTAAGAAAAGAGGGTTTCCTCCGATTTCTATTAAAGAAACCACCACGGAACCAACATGATCAATTAAACCCTAAGCATGATCAATTAAACCGTATTATGGTTGTGCCATGGCAGATTTGAAGCTGCAAACCGGAGTAATGATATTTAGCATCCATTGTTTGCTTCAAACTAAGAACTAAATTCTAAGAGATGAAAAGAAAGTAGAGTAACCAAGTTAAGATCTATTTTCTGGTTGAGATCAAAAAGTTGAGGAGATATGAAGTACCACCTCTCTTGCGGGCGCCGTAGGCATCGGGGTGGTGCGATGGTCGCCGGTGGCGTTGAAGCAGATCTGCGACGGTAGACGGGTGCATCGGGGATAAGTCCTGCTATGTGGAAGAGAAGGTCGTGTGAGCGGCCCCGGCAAAGAGGACGATGGCGCCGATGAAGCGAGAGGACGCGATGCAAGGCTATTGTTCCGTCGCCGTGGATGAGAAACGACCATCTCTAGCATTGGACGACGCGGTCTTGGTAGGCACTCCGGCATGGTGGAGGACGGTGGCAATGGATGTCGTGGAGGACGGCGGTGATGGATGGGGTGGCGGACGGAGGCTGGTGTGGGGATGGGGTGTTCTAGCGCAGACGGTGTATGAATGGGAAAATGGAGGGAGAGGCACGGGGAACCATGTTTCGGGACGCTACCGTCTGAAATATGGGAAAGTTACGAACTTAGCCCCGTTTAAAATTTGGACGTCTCGTCGGTTGGGGATAGGACGGTAATCTCGCATCTTGCCAATATTTGCCCAGAGCGATTTCGGGTGAGGATAGGGTGGTTGGCGCCCACGGTGTATGAACGGGGCTGACAAGTAGGACGGTTATTGAAAATATTGGCCTACATCGATTTCGGCCGAGTCGAGTTTGTTTTGCCGCCCACCGTGTATGAATGGGGAATGGAGGGAGAAACAGAGGTCTTTCGGGCGAGCTTGAATCAAATGTGTTTTGCCGCCCATGTTTGCCGCCCACCGTGTCGGAATGGGCTCAGAGGCGGTCGTGTCACATCTAATTGAAGTTACTAACCTACCCCTATTTAGAGCAGTGGAAATCGGGCCGATGGATTGTCCGTGTAACGGGTAGACAGTAATTTCCATCTCCCAAACACTTGGCTTCGGGAAACCGACGTGGGAGTGGACATTTTGCTGCTTCTTTCAAATTTTGGGACAATAAGCATCCATGTTTACCCTGGCAACTAAATTCGAATCCATTTCGTATTCCTATATGAATCTTTAAAAATCATTCTATGTGTTTTTATATATCTTCAAAAGGACGACAAAGATGTATTCCATCATATATGAATATGGTTTACAAATGTCGATACTCAAATTCAGAAACTAGAATCCAGTTTAAGGTGAATTCGAATATTTGGAACACTTCATGTGCAACTCAAATGTCACACGCAGCATAATGTGTACTCCCATTTAGATATGTACACAAGCGATGTATCAAGATTCAAATACCGAGTCAATAAACCAAGAATGTACAGAACTAACAGACATATAAACACTTATAGAATATATGGATCAATAATATCAACTAACATACATATGCTAGGCCGATGTACTTTTTTTGGCTACAACAGCATCCTTATTTTAGCCAGCATCTTGGCCCTTTCCGATGCGTGCCACTTATGGTCCAACTATACTACTACTATTGTTGAATGCACATTCAGCCCTATTGGCATATTTGTTGGACTGGCACAGCAATCCAAATGAAATGTCTCCGAGTCTTATCAATTAATACAGACTTGTGCTCAAATAAAATTACAAACAAAAAAAAGACAATTATTACATGATCTCTAAAACAAATGGTTTGATTGATTACATGAATAGACGACACAAAGGTTATTCAACTATGGAAAGAACATTTCACCTATGATTTACCAAGTAGGAATTTAATTTCCTTTTTCCTTCAGACCTTAACAATCTGGGTCGGGCCTCATTTGCTTCATTTTGAAATCCACCAAATATTTAATGGTTGTCTTGAGTAATCGCTTGTGATTGTGTTGTTTGCTTCCTCAACATGTCAACTTCATCTCTAAGTGCGTAAGGTAATATCTTTCTACCACTAGTTTAGCCTTTAGAGCATCAGCTGGCAATTCATAATGCACGATTGGGCGGTGCCATCGTCAGGAGATGATGCAACGTCCATGGGGACCTCGCTCTTTGATCTTGGGCTAACCTGTTTTGCCATTAAAGTTCCGATTGGATTCAGAGAAGGTTAAGTTAGCAAAACATCTCAACTGGGAGTTATAACAGCAAACCAGTTAAACAAACAAGGAATTAAAGAGTTTCAATTGGATGCTGAAAAGTAGTTATTAACATCATTGTAACCCACTGTTGCAGCAGCAATGCAGTTAAACAAACAAGTAGATATTTAAGTTACGGCAAACAGGTAATTCTTAACAATAAGTATCAAACACATAGATAGGCGCAGTCTATAATATGATTAACAGGTTGTGCCATTATGTAATCAGTAGCAAACTAAATTAAGCCAAGCAACGTAATTGAATTTTTTTGCAATAAGTGGCTAACTAAAATTCCAAGAAGTAGGTTGTATGAAGGAGTCCATGGCATCAATTGCTTGGATACGCAGTCCCAATACTTCTTTCTTCCGACACTGCATGGGTAAGTCGAATGGTTAATCTGGTAAGAAGGTGCATCCTTGATATGTTATATGAGGACGTGTATTCAGACTAGTTGTAGCCAAACACATCACACTGGCTTTTACTGTATATTTCATGCGATTACTTTTGGCATATCGAGATCTAAGCAATCTACAATAGTATGAAAAGACTGGCATCCTTCACATTATTGGCGAACTCAGTTCATAGAAACAAGCAATTCAACCATTCTGTGGGTAAAACAAAAGCGCCACCGAATATTTTGCACTATCCAATCATACACGCATAAAAGGCGGCGACGCCACCATAGGGCTGGTATGGGCGGCCGCCTCAGGTGGCTGGAAAGTGTGCACCTAGTTTGAGTCGTCCAGGTTGGCCCATGCTAGTTTTGTTCGTCCCAACGCATGAGCAGGCAGTGTAAAAAATGAAGAAAAATGTTTCAATTTGGATGGGCCAATAACATAAGTGCAAGGCAGGCCCTATGGCAAGCTCGCAGCCCAAACGAGCACCTCCCATATCAATCGACAGCAGGAAAAATCCCAATTCATTCGCTCCAGCCTCCAGTCTGGTTTGCTCCTAACCTAGCCGCTGCTGGACAGACTTACACAGCACTTCCTCACGCCCTCGTTGGAGGGCGGTCGCCGGGCTTCAAGCGAACGGAAGGACAAGAAGATGAAGATCCAACCCTGGGTGTAGCCTGCGTGGGAGGCAACAAGCGGCAAAGACGGCATGGCATCGAAGCTTATGCAAACGGACAACAGCAGCTTGCAAGAGTAGTAGCATGCAACTAGCAGGTACATCACATCTCTGATTATATCTAATTCAACTCTTCAATTTCTGGCCGATAGTTAAACTTGACGGTGTTGTAAAACTGCTTGTATGTAGGGAATCTATGAGAAAATGAAACCAATTTCTACTTATTTTATAACTCCCCCAATCAATACCGAATCGATCGAATCGATGTATCTAATCAAGTTTCCGTGCAAACATACAAGGTCATGTTGTTCTTGAGCCTCAAGTGTCTAATGAATGCATCGCTAATGAAGGATTTGATGCAAACATTTTACATGCTCCTGATGATGAACATATAGTGTCTAATGAGGGATCTAATGCAAGCATTTTGCAAGCTCATTGAAGGATTTAGTGTCTAATGATGATCTACTATGTTGAGAGAGACAGATATTTGCAGGCATTGATGACAAGCAAATTATAGTGCATTTTCATAGCTTGAGGAAATGTCGAGGCCGTCTACCAGAAAGTCCCCGTATCATGACAACATAGCATAAATACTTTTGTAATCTGTTGTTTGAAACTATTGGCATACTTGTGCAGGATAGATATATTGATATGCGCTTATGACCGTTATACGTGCAATTACACTTCGATATTTTTAGCCGAGAACTAATAATTCAAGCAGTATGCACCATGTTTGTAGTCCTTGTACACCATGTTGCATTTTGTGTTTTTGGTGCTTGCATAATTTAGTGTTTATAATCTGAACTACTTTGGATCATTAGCTGGTTTTCAAAGTGCATGTAGCTTCACATTTCGAAGTTATGTTGATTTCGGAGTGCAAGTGCCTTCGTATTTTTAAGTTAAATATTCGCCTGGTAACTTGAATTCGTGGATCGACATCGCACACAAATCATACACGAATGCCAAGATTTAATTAAATGAAATGCGGACTTACGCTAGCTCACAGGCTGTGCTCACCGCAGCTCTACTTGCGCTTGGGATGTTCCATGTACAAGTCCATGTTACCAGCTTGCTTGGATGTGCATGCCTTGTGTTCCTTGCATCCCCTCTCGCATTTTTGACACGGCGAATGGTTGATCAAATAAGAGGAATCGACCTTGATGTTGTACCAGAGGACAGATACTTACAAGGTTATACGGGTGCGCAGGATGTGTACCAGATCCCGTAGCGCCATCATGCTTCACTAAAAAAATGGATTTGCTTGTTTCAGATGATATCTCCAGAAGAAATAAGAGTTAAAGTCAGAGTTGCATATGCGTGTAAGCTAAGAGAGCAGTGAAAGGATATCCAAACATCGTCGGAACAATGCACAAGGGAGTGATGTGTGGATACCTAGTTCGGGCCGGCGTTTGGGTCACTTCAGAGCCGTTGAGGGTGATGCGCTGGCTGGCTACGCACGGATGCAGATCTTGAGTGGCAGCGGAGCGCTATGATACTGTAACGCCCTCGATGCGGCTATATCTCCCATGTGTCGAGGCACGACTTAGAGGCATAACCGCATTGAAAGCAATGTCGCAAGTGAGGTAATCTTCACACAACCCATGTAATATATATAAGGGAAAGAGATACATAGTTGGCTTACAGTCGCCACTTCACACACGACATAAATAAACATCCATCATTCAGAGTACACTCAAGGTCCGACTACGGAACCAAAATAAAAGAAGATACCCCAAATGCTACACAGATCCCCGATCGTCCCAATTGGGCACCACTACTGATCATCAGGAAACGACACATAGTAACGACCACGTTCCTCGTCGAACTCCCACTTGAGTTCGGTTGAGTCACCTGCACCGCATCGCCGGCACTGCAACTGTTTTGAAGTATCCGTGAGTCACGGGACTCAAAGCAATCTCACACCATGAGATCAAGACTATTTAAGCTTATAGGAAGGACAGAGTAGTACAGTGGAGCTGCTGCAGTTTACTAGCATATATGGTGGCTACTTCGCAAAAGAGAGCGAGAAGAGGAGCAAAGCACGGTCGTGAAGCTAGTAGCGATCAAGAGGTGATCCTGAACTACTTACGCCGACATAACTCCAACACCGTGTTCACTTCCCTGACCACGAGAAGAGACCATCACGGTTACACACGCGTGGATGTGTATTTTAATTGAGGTCAACTTCGGGTTTTCTACAACCGGACATTAACAAATTCCCACCTGCCTCATAAACCATGGGCACGACTTTCGAAAGATGTTACCTCGCAGGGTGTCCCATCTTAGCCCATTATAAGCTCTCACGGTCAACGAAGGATATTCCTTCTACCGAAGACCCGATCAATCTCGGAATCCCGGACTACAAGACATTTCGACAAAGAATAAAACAAGACCAAAGAAGCCGCCCGATTGTGCCGACAAATCCCGATAGGAGCTGCACATATCTCGCTCTCGTGGCACACCGGATAAGCTAAGCGTCAGTGAACCGACGTAATCCAAGTTGCCAAGGAATGGTCCCGCGACGGTGCTCTAGTTTGGACCAACGTCAAGGAGCACCGCCCGGGTTTAAAATAAGATGACCCTCGGGCTCGCGAAACCCGGGGAAAAGGCTTAGGTGGCAAATAGTAAAACCAAAGTTGGGCCTTCTTTGGACGAGTCTTATTCAAAGCGAACTGTCAAGGGGGTCCCATAAATCACCCAACCGTGTAAGGAACGCAAAATCAAGGAACATAACACCGGTATGACGGAAACTAGGGTGGCAAGAGTGGAACAAAACACCAGGCATAAGGCCGAGCCTTCCACCCTTTACCAAGTATATAGATGTATTAATTATAGCAGATATATATTGTGATATCCCCAACAAGTAAACATGTTCCAACAAGGAACAACATCTCCATGTTCCAACAAGGAACAAACTTTAACTTCACCGCAACTAGCAACGCTTATAAAAGGGCCGAGCAAAGCGGTAACATAGCCAATCAACGGTTTGCTAGGAAAGGATGGTTAGGGCTGACATGGCAATATGGGTGGCATGATATAGCAAGTGGTAGGCATCGCAGAATAGGCATAGCAAAAGAGCGAGCATCTAGCATAGCAAAGATAGAAGTGATTTCGAGGGTATGGTCATCTTGCTCGCAATGTTCTCGAGTTGTCGAAAGCTTGATCCTCGTAAGCGTTCTCAACAGGTTCCTCGTTCACGTACTCGCCTCCCGGCTCTACCCAAAGCAACAACACAAATAAAGGAACCACAATAAATCACGGTGCAATGCACAAACAACATGATGCAAAACATGACATGATATGCGAGATGTGATATGCAATGCGATAAAAGGCCCGAAGGTAAATGATGAACCAGGCATCAACTTGGCAAACCAAGTATTCCACTGGAAAGATGAGATGATTTCGGTTGAAATCGATATAAAGATCACCGGAATCGGATGCACGGTTTGGAAATGACGAGCAAAACAAGAATGGCACAAAACTGCCATTAACAGCATGATGCCACTTAGCAAGCAACAATAAATTAAGCTACTGCACCCAAACGTATCAACAAAGTATATGGCAGTGATCTACACAAGATGCTTAACAAAAGATGAGCACTGAGCTTCGGCTAAATCACATCACAACAGGTTCAAACAAGCATGGCAAAAGTGCACAAAATATCAGGCTGGACATGGCAAAAACAGCATCAGGTTGCAATGTTCAGAGCAACAAAACTATATGCTACAGGAACTTAAAATAGCAAAACAAGGCATGGCACGAATCTACTCAAAGCATAGAACATAAGTCCCTTACTGACCATAAGCCAAAAAGGATCCGAAAATATAGTAACACCCATGTCAATATTGAAAATTTCGTTAACAGATTCAGCAACATGGCATGTCAAAAACTGATAACAAGTAGGCATGTTTACAAGCTCAATGCACTCACTACAGAGTCTTGTATGATAAACTAAGCATACATACATCAAGAAGACATGACATAAAAGACATACATGGCAAGAACAATAACATAGCATAAATGGATCAACCACAACAACCTTGGCAAACTTGAATAACATGTAAACAATCTGCCAGGAAACATTTTATAACAAAAGTAGAGCTCGATTGACTGAAGCTATGGTACTCCATAATTGCAAACAAGGACATGGATGGATAGAGCAAGACATGGTTAACAAAACATCCTTACTGAAGTATCTCAAAATATGCATGGATCTCTTGGTAGCATCAAGTTAACATGACATCAAAATATCAGCTAAACAGGGCTGAAAACAGCAACATCAGGACACCTACTTTGCATGCTTGTGCTAGTCACCACATAGATCACAAAAATACATGGCATACACCCCTGGAAAGATGGCATGGCATATTACAAAACACATGTAGGACTCAAATTCATAGGGTGCACCCATCAATCATGGCAAAAATAACAAAAGTGCAAGTTCTGTTAAGAAACAGAAACTAACATCACATAGCCCTCTTCTAACAGCATTTCGGGCATCAAGATTGGCTCAAATGAAAATAATGCAATGAGATGAAATGATCTACTCTTCGAGGCGAACATTTTGACATATTATACGCGCAAAGTGGACCTACAGATGCAAAGATACACTACTTCGAAATTGCAACAAAATAACAAATATATCAATACTTAGGAAAAAAAAAGGAGGGGAGAGAGGTCAACGGCTCGGCGCGAGATCCGATCGGGCCGGCCGGATCGGCGACGGCGGCGGCGGCGCGGGCCGGGCTCACGGAGGAGGAGGCAGCCGGGCGGGGCCGACCGAGGAGGGAGGCGGCGCCGGGAAGGCGACGGCGGCGGGCGGGCGCCATGGCGGGCGGCGGCTACCAAAGTGGCATGGCGGGGCCGAGGCGGGCGGGAGGCGAGGGTGGTTCGAGGGCCGGCCGGGGCTCAAGGGCCGGGCGGGCGGAGGCGGCGGCCGGGTGCCACGTGGCGGCTCCCGTTGGCCGGGCGGGCGGCGGGCGGATTTGTCCGCCCCTAATCGGACACGTCCCCACAAGTGTGGAGAGGAGCGGGCTAGGGTTAGGGGAATTGATCCGAGATTTTGGGAGGTGTTTAAATAGGCATAGAGGGAGCTAGGAGAGTCCAAATGAGGTGTAGTTTTCGCCCACACGATCGTGATCGAACGACGGAGAGCATGGAAGTGACTTAGATGGGTTATTGGGCTGTTTTGGAGGGGTGTTGGGCTGCAACTTGAAAGAGGCCTTTGCGAGAGTGCGGTTAACCGTTGGAGTACCAAACGAGCTCCAAATGACCCAAAACTTGACCGGTGGTCTACGGGTGCTATACCAAGGCCACTAGACAAACATCGGTCCATTTCGAGAAGGTTTAGTACCCGCACACAGAAAAACGTAAAAGGGACCGCCGGGGGAGATAGGAGTGCCGGATTGCAAAACGGACAGCGGGAAAAATGCTCGGAATCATGAGACGAACACGTATGCAAATGCGATGCACAAGATGACATGATATAAAATGCATGACATGGACAAAATGCAAAATGAAGAAAAACCCAACCACGGAGGGAATATCATATCACAATGCCGAAAATGGCAAGAGTTGGAGTTACAAATATGGAAAGTTACATCCGGGGTGTTATAGATACGGTGGGCGAGACCGTTGGTGAAGCCCCAACGGCCTCGGGGGGCGGAGGTGCGACGATGTGCTCGGTGAAGTAGCCCCGGTGAGCTGGGAGACGACATCGGTGAAGCGCACCTGATGCGGTGGAACTCGGTGTCCGTGAGGCACGTCGGTTGCGGCAGCCGAAGTTGTCAGTGGACCACCCGGTGCGGTGGACGAGGGCGTAGATGAGGTAGCTCCGGTGTGGTGGTGAAGCGCGACCGTCGTCTTCACCGTCGTAGTCCAGCACAGAGGTGGGGAATGGTGGGGAAAGAGACGAGACGAGGGGCGATTCGAGGGTTGGCGGCGAATTAGGGAATTGAGCAATCTGGGCGCGGAAGGGGACGGTGGAGAAGAGAGATTTTGCAGGGCTGGAATTGGGGCCGCCAGATATTTCAATCCGAAACATGGTAGCGCGAACTTATATTGTCGCTGCCCTTTTTTTGGGGGAGGGTAGGTGGCTGGGTGCTACGCGTCCGTCCGGCACACGCGACCATTCTCGACAGATTATAAGCTGTTGTTTTAAGGCACTCGCTTTAGGTCCATGACATGTGGGCCCAACAGGTTGCCGCCCACATGTCAGCCACCAAGGCAGCTGCCTTTTAAGGCACCGGGCAATGCTCACCTACGACACGACCTTGGTCTGCCTGGTGCGCCTACATTTGAGAATGCAAACGAATCTGTATGTATTACCATGGCCGTGTTTTCCTTGCAATAATTAGTCATTCAAAACGAGATACTCCATCCGTTCACTTTTGTAAGTCGTTTCAGACAACTTAAATTGAACTGTTTTGCACATTGTCTGAAATGTCTTCAAGGTCTTATAAAAGTGAACAGAGGGAGTACTATAAATTAATTAATGAGGAGTTATTTGAAAAAAAATCGAAATGGTACCCACGCTAACGTGGATTAGAGTGTGTGTCACGTAATTAGTTATTTGAATTAGAATGTGTTTCACATAGTTAGATTTTTGAATTAGAGTGTGTGTCACGTAGCGATCTCAAACTCTAACGTGGATTTCGCATTTCACTGTATCCACGCTACTTTTTTTAATACAAATTCATATGTATATGATGAACACCATGGTAGAGAGAAAACTTTTGGATGGATTCAAACATATGACCTACAAAATAGCACAACAAATTGAGTCAATGTCAACTTTTTGAAACTTAGTATGGCACGAATTCGAAATAATTACCCGTATGTCTGGTCCTCGGTTCAAATATTACAATGTACATCGAATTGAAACATTGATATTAAGTCTCGTACTATGTACATTCAAATGTTGTTTTAGCCCCCCCGCACAAACGATACATACTTCTCAGACGGGTCAATCTTCCTCTCCTAACCACCTTAGGAAGCTATCGGTTTCCAACACACGCTCATTCTTTCGCCCATGTTTCGATCTCTAAGTCTCTCAACTACACAACCCCTTTTTCCACTGTTACCAAATGTATTTACCTCACACACCCGCCATTGCACCCCATGCCGAGCTCTCTCTCTCCCCTCTCCTCTCACCCTCTCGCGCTAAATACATGCATTGCCTATCTAGGCCCCCAACCTCTCGTAAGACACAAGCATGTTGTATATCTAGGTCACTCCTCGAGACTGTCTCAATCTTTTCTTCCAAGACGCGGGCCACACTCGCTCAATCTCGCTCTCTTTATCTCGAAGTCTCGTTTAACCTCGCTTTTCTTTCACACACAAATGATATATCTCCTCTTCGGCCTCGATCGACACACTCTATACTCTCTCACGCAGATTGTCTATCTAGGTCACCCATCCAAGCCGCCGCCACTCTTTCGACCTCATGGTGGGCCACGCCACTCAATCTCTCTCTCTCTCTCTCTCTCCGTATGTCTTGATTGACCTCGCTTTTCTCGCATAAAACGATATATCACCATGTTTGAGCCCAATTCGACCTATTCACATTGTATACTCTCTCACGCACATCATCTATCTATGTCACTCTATCCAACCCGTCTCACTCTTTTGATCGCACGGTGTAGGACCTTGAAGTATGTCTAGAGGGGGGGGTGATTAGACTACTTGACCGATAAAAAACTTAACCTTTTCCCAATTTTAGACTTTGGCAGATTTTAGCTATCTTTGAACAAGTCAAGCAATCTTCACACAATTCAAGCAAGCAAGCAACCTTGTCTATCCCACCATGGTCATAGCCCATGAAGGACTTGCGTCACTAGCGGTAGATCTTCACGAAGTAGGCAATCTCCTTTCCCTTAGAAACTCCTTGGTTCAACTCCACAATCTTGTCGGACGCTCCCAAGTGACACCTAGCCAATCTAGGAGACACCACTCTCCAAGAAGTAACAAATGGTGTGTTGATGATGAACTCCTTGCTCTTGTGCTTCAAATGATAGTCTCCCCAACACTCAACTCTCTCTCTCACAGGATTTGGATTAGGTGGAAAGAATATTTGAGTGGAAAGAAACTTGGGAAACGCTAGAGATCAAGATTCATATGGTTGGAATGGAATATCTTGGCCTCAACACATGAGTAGGTGGTTCTCACTCAGAACTGGTAAGTTGGAAGTGTAGGTTTGTTCTGATTGCTCTCTCCATGAATGAAGAGGAGGTGGACGGGTATATATAGCCTCCACACAAAATCTAACCGTTACACACAATTTACCAAACTCGGTGGGACCGAATCAACAAACTTGGCTCGGACCAATTCAAGAAACCTAGTGACCGTTAGGATTTTCTATGGATCGACATGCAACTCGGTAGGACCGATATGGTTAGGGTTAGGCATAACGTAATATCGGTGAGACCGACATACAAACTTCGGTGAGACCGATTTTGGTAATTAGCTAACCAGAGAGTTGGTTAGGTAAACTCGGTGGGACCGATTCACTCTTTCGGAGACCAAAAGTTACGAAGGGAAACAGAGAGTTTACATTGCAATCTCGGTGGGACCGATCGCTCACTTTGTTAGACCAAACGTTACGAAGGGAAACAGAGAGATTACAATCCCATCTCGGTGAGACTGAGATCCCTATCGGTGAAACCGATTTGCCTAGGGTTTGTGGCAATGGCTATGACATCTGAACTCGGTGGCGCCGGATAGAAAGAATCGGTGGGGAAGTTTGACTTTAGGTTTAGGTCATATGTGGATGTGAGAAAGTAGTGGATGGTTTTGGAGCATATCACTAAGCACATGAAGCAAGAGGCTCATTAAGCAACACCTCATCCCTCCTTGATAGTATTGGCTTTTCCTATAGACTCAATGTGATCTTGGATCACTAAAATGTAAAATGTAGAGTCTTGAGCTTTTGAGCTTGAGCCAATCCTTTGTCCTTAATATTTTGAGGGATCCACTTTCATCATCCATGCCATGCCATTCATTGAGCTTTCCTGAAATATTTGTCTTGGAATAGCATTAGATCAATGAGCTATATGTTGTTATGAATTACCAAAACCACCTAGGGATAGTTGCACTTTCAATCTCCCCCTTTTTGGTAATTGATGACAACATATAGATCAAAGCTTAGAGAAATGATAATAAGATTGAAAAACATCGTCGCTTTGAGAAGTATGTGATAAGCAAGAGCTCCCCCTAAATTTGTGCATATTTTAGGATTTGCTTTGGACTGCAAATGCACAAGGAATTGGGCTCATGGGTTACTCTTCCATGTCACATACATCTTGGTGGAGCACTCAAAATAATAAGGATTGAATACATGCACTCATCACCAAGCAAAGTGAATGATCATATAAGGGTAAGTAAGATAATATCATAACAAGCATAAGCGTAGCTTATGATCAAACACATGATCATCAATGTCTCACAGGTGTAATAGCATAGTATCTCAAGCAATCAAAGGCAAACAAAGTTCAACCAAGAAGACAAGAGAGAACAAAAGCAAACTCTCTCTTGAAGCCCTATGATCTATACATTTTTTCTCCCCTTTGGCAACAAGTTACCAAAAGGTCTTAGAAAATGCATAGGACTATATCGTCTCTCAGGCTTGGTCTTCAGCTGGTGGCGTAGAGATGGCTCCTTGGACGAAGACTTCAGTTGATGTGGAAGGAGCTGAAGGAGTTGGTGCTGGAGCTGGTTGCGCTGGAGCTGTAGCTGGAGCAGATGAAGTGACTCTGGTATCTGGTACTGGCTCTGCAGCTGATCTCCGAGCTCGAGGCAGTCTGGCAGATGCATCAGTTGTTGTCCTGCCCTTCCTCTCCTGCATGTCATCCTGTAGCTGCTCCACAACTGACTGAATCTCTGTTACTTTGACATCAAGATCATAGAATTTTTGTTCCATGATTCTTTCCAGGCTCTCCTGGTTTTGAGTTAGGGTGGCCAACCCTTTCTCAGTCCGCAGAGTTGATGCTATCAAGTAACCAAGCTGGTCCTGCTTGTTCTTTAAAAAGTACTCAGATGCCTCTGCTAGAGTTGGCATCTTGGCAGCCTTCTCTTTCCTTGGTTTCTCCTTCTTCTCTTGAGCTTGTACTGATGATGGTTCATTCTCAGTCATGACAACTTGATTGTCCTCAAAGTAAGGATAGAGAACTAAGTGTTCCTTATCCAGCAGATACTTCCCTGTGCCCATCTTTGAGTTAATCAACTCCTGAATTTGTGGGGCATGTCCACAGCTTCTCTTTGGTCTCATTGTCCTCTTGATAGTTTCAACTATGAGGCTCATGACCTTGAATTTCTGGGGCACATCAAATATGTGTAGCAAATTAATTGCATGCCCTCCGATCATGTTGTGGTCACTGATTTGGGCAACAAAGTGTGCCTTAGGATCTAGTTGATCGCTGGCAGCCCCGATGTAAGAAAATGAACTGATCCAAACTTGAAAGTCTCAAGTGCTTCATCCGGGATCTCCTTGTACATCTATGACATAGAATTATGATCCATCTTCTTCTTGGCATAAACGCCCAAGTCATCTTCACTCGCTTTGGGGCATTGATCGACCGCCCATTCCTCAATGGTTGATTGGTATCTCGTTCCTTCAGACATCCAAACTATCCTGCCTTCTGGATAGAAATGTGCTGTGGAGTAGAATTGCATAATGAGCTCGTAATTCCAGTTTGTGAGCTTATGCCCAACAA
Organism: Aegilops bicornis; assembly: GCA_021605145.1. Lineage (NCBI taxonomy): Eukaryota > Viridiplantae > Streptophyta > Magnoliopsida > Poales > Poaceae > Aegilops > Aegilops bicornis. The sequence continues at coordinate 509,613,626 of CM038672.1, forward strand.
AGTCTGCAACTCCACACGCACTGAAGCTTTCATATACTCCAGGATAGTGTTCTTCATTTTCCTGCATGTAGGTCCAGTCGACCCACCTCATATCACACACTATGGGCTTTCAGCAGCTGGTATACTCCTGGTATTCCTCTTAGGTGCACTCTTGGGCTTGGAGGTAGCTTTGGGTGCTTCTTTGGGCTTTGAAGTTGCAGCCCCTGACCTTATAGCATCACCCATCAGCTTTTGTGCCTTGGGTGCTGGTGCAGCAACCTCTTCTTCTTCCTCTTCTTCCATCATGGAAGGCTTTCCTATTACTCTGGCCATGGTCTTCTTGACCCTTTCCTTCCTTTTCTTCCCTTCTGCAGCAGGCTCTTTGGGTTGGGATTCCAAAGAAGCTTGAGTGGAGACTCGGCTTTGGACATTGGTTGTCTTCCCCGCAGCCTTTTGATCTTCATCCCTGGCTTTACTGCAGTTGAGCTGTACTCCTTCTTGAGCACTTTCTACTTTGAACTAGCCTCATCCTCAACTGCCACATAATCCTCATCCTCAGACTCTGAGGTTTTCTTCTTCCTTGTCCTGGTGGCAGCTTTGGGCAAATTGCTGGGAGTGCTCCTGCTCCCCTCATCTGAGCTGCTAGAGGGACTAGTGCCCTCACTCATGTGAATGTGCTCTTCTGACTTGTTCTGGCTGTCACTTTGGTCTGACATGTTGCACACACTGACTGCTGACCCTGTGAATAGTTATAGATGAGGTAGAGTGGATGAGCATCACAAAATGCAGATATTTTTGCAAGAGAATGATTCAAAAAACTTAGTTTTAGTTTTCCACAGAAAGCATTTTGATCTACCGATTTTCAAACTCGGTGATACCGAAGCAGTTTTGGAACCTAAACTAGTGAACTCGGTCGACCGAGTCACAGCCTGATGGCACCGAGACTGCTAGGGTTTCACAAAGTTTTAAAATCGGTCACACCGATTTGTAATTCTCGGTCAGACCGAGAGTTACTAGTGCAATGGCGTTAGCCAAATCGGTGGGACCGAGTTTTTCAACTCAGTGGGTCCGAGATGGTTTCGGCGGAAACCTAACCCTAAATTTTCAAATCACATCTATTCTAAGGATTGTTTTGACTAGATAGAGGTGTTTCAATTGTGGCAAGAAGCATTATGAACACAATGTGCTGAGAATCAGACGAGGATAGCACTATGATCGAGTTCATACCCTAGTTCGGCGGTGAACTCGCTACGTCGGCAACGGCGGAGATGAAATCCGTTGACGGCGGTGGAGACCAGCGACAGGAGGTGGCTGGGGACGAAGTCGACGATCCGGAGACCTAGTAGGCAGAGTGAGCTATGCGTGGGCGAAGAGTTTCGGAGAAAGTTTTCCAAAATTTGCCCGTGCGAATATATAGCCCGACACTGTCGGTGTGACCGCGTGGAACAACTCGGTGGCACCGAGATGCATAACTGTGAACAGTTACAGCAACTCGGTGTGACCGAAAAGTTCAAATCGGTTGCACCGAGATGAAAACCTAGATCGACTTAGTGATCTCGGTATGACCGAAATGGATGAATCGGTCAGACCGAAAATCACAAAGAAGTTTTGGAAGTTTAAGTCTATGACAAATCAGGGACTCCGAGTGCTCCTCACACATAGTGGTTCGAATCTGACTTGATCAAATTTTGTGATGTAGCATGAATAGAGTTTGAGACGAGAAAAGCATAGATAGCTAGAGAAGGTTCTTAGGCATTCTTGTCCATCCACTTGGCCAAAGAAAAAGAAACCAATCAATCAAAACAACAAGTGGATGTCCTCGAATGAGTAAAATATGCAACCAACATGCTCAGACAATAAAATGACAAATAAAATATGTGTCAAAGCATGCACAACCAATTCTAGCATCTATCAAACAAATGGCGATGACTAGGTCATCTATATATGAGTATATTGACTTAGGAGTCAAATGAGAACATTTGATCATAGGTCATACTCATCGTTTAAGCTCAAGTGGGGTTACCACTTTTACATCAAGAATTTATGTGTTCACATCATTAGAGTTGCTTTGACTCAATTCTTAGAGTTAAGCTCCCCTAGATGTGAGATCCCCTTAGAGGGATGAACTAACCTTGGGTTTTGTCGATGATGACTTCATGTAGGTGTTGAAGATGTGGATGCTCAATGTTGATGTAGATCATTTGGAGCAAACCTTTGGAGTGAGTTGCACTTTCAATACCTACATGGGTTAGTCCCACAAGGAACAAACAAGAATATCCATAGACATAGAGGGATGCATTCACAAAATGATGTCCATGAAAACATTAGGTTACCTTGTCCCTTGCCTTACCAACATGAGGGTTTGTGACTCCTTGAACTAGTGCAAGATATGGAAGATGATTGCACTTGTCCTTGCCATAATGATATGAGTGAAGAATGTTGGCGGAGTCACCCTCAAGAACTCTCTAGTTCTTCTTCTTCGGGATCCACATCATCTTGATGGGAATCCTTGGTGTAGTAGTTGTACTTGATGAAGTAGAACTTGACGTAGTCTTGGGAACCCACTTGACCAAGGCCTTAGGTGCTTCTTCAAATGAATCAATCTCCTCTTGAAGCTTGTCCTTGCCTTTGTTCTTGTGGTCTTGTGGTGGAAGATCATCTTGTGCTTGTGTTCCCTTGAAGGAAGTAGGATCATACTTCTCTTGTTGAGGAACAAACTTCGTCTTGGGGTATTGATATTCTTCCCACTCAACTCCATTGGCATTGAATTTTCGTTCAAAACCAGCACCTTGATTCTTCTCGGTGCCTTCCTTGCTTATGCATAATTTCCTCGAATTGCTTACTCCCTAAGAAGGCTCTTGTATACACCTTTCTCTATAATTCCCTTCAATAAGCTGTTTTCTTGCTCAAGTGTAACTTGGCTAAGAGAATCATTAGTGGAATCAAGAGAACTACTAGAAGCAACAATATTGGATTTAGCATTGTTATTGTTACTACTAGAGGAAGAATCTTTCTTGTTCTTGTTACTAGACTTGACATGAGGCATGTAAGTAGATAATAGTAAACGCTTGGCAATGTAAGAAGAACTTTTCTTTCGGAGATCATCATTGATTGCTTTTAGGAACTCATGCTCTTGCTCAAGATTGAGCTTTTCAAAGCGTAACTTCTCATGAGCCCTTAAAAGTTCTCGATGATCTTCGAAGATAGTTTCATGAGCTAACTTAAGAGTGTTTAGTTCTTTAGTTAGAAGCTCAATCTTCTCCTTATCATTGTCATTCATTTCATATTGATTATCATGATTAATTGACGTTTCATCATAGTATTCATCACTAGAGTTGTCAACAAGTAAATCATCATCACCTAACAACTCATCTTCATCACTATTAAAATCAACATACTCGGGGTGTGTTACCTTAGGACCTTTGGCCATGAAGCATCTTCCAATTCCTTCATTTGGTGAATCAAATATGTCGTAGGAGTTGGTTGACACAAGTGCTAGACCGCAACACCTTCATCTTGAGTGTATTCGGAGTCGGAGTTATAGCTTCTCTCGGAGTGATTGTCGGAGTCGGAGCCGGATACCCATTCACCAACGTGAGCTTGATGTCTTCGTTTTGTGTAGCTCTTTGATGACTTTTCCATCCTTTCTGAATTCTTGCTTCTCCGAGAGGGTCTTCGTTCATAACGATCATCTCTACTCCTTCTCTCTCTTGGTGGTGATTCTTCTCTTCTACTTCTTCTCTTGGGAGAATCTTCTCTTCTTTTGTAGGGTGCCCTACACTCATTGGAATAGTGTCTGGGTCTCCCACAATTGTAGCAATTTCGCTCTCGACTAGAAGATCTTTTGTCACTGTAAGTCCTTGACTTAGAGCTTCTTTGTTTGCTTCTACTCTTGTAGAATTTGTTGAAGTTCTTCACCATTAAGCTCAATTCTTCATTGAAGGTTTGTTTCTCACTTGATGATGTGGGGGCTTCACATGAGGCTTTGTAAGCACCACTTGACTTGTTGTGAAGTTCCTCCTTATCCTTGAGTGACATCTCATGAGCAACAATTCTTCCAATGACCTCCGCTATTTGAGATCTTAGTAAGTTCGCATCATATGGATCAATGTGCACACGGTATCATATTTTCAATCCAATGCTCTTAGGATCTTCTTGATGATGAATCTGTCGGTCATCTCTTCACTTCCTAAGCCGGCAATCTCATCTGTGATAAGAGCAAGCCTAGAGTACATTTCAGCGACACCTTCACCATCCTTCATTTTGAACTTGTCAAGCTGACTTTGGAGCACATCCAACTTGGATTCCTTGACAGAGTCGGTACCTTCATGCATATCAATCAAAGTATCCCAAATTTCCTTTGCATTCTCAAGACGGCTGATTTTGTTGAATTCTTCGGGGCACAAGCCATTGAAGAGGATATCACAATCTTGAGCATTGTATTGCAGCATCTTCAACTCTTCCGCGCTAGCTTCATGATTCTGTTCTCTCCCATCAAAGAATTCACCTTGCAAGCCAATACACACAATAGCCCGAACGGCAGGGTTATGTCCGAGAATATGCATTTTCATCTTATGCTTACAACTAGCAAAATTAGTGCCATCAAAGTAAGGACCTCTACGGTGATAATTTCCCTCGCTAGACGCCATACTCTCCTAGGTTGTGGAACCAAGGCTATGACCACCAAAAGCTGTGGAAATCAAAGCAAATGGAGACCAAAGCTCTGATACCACTTGTAGGACCTTGAAGTATGCCTAGAGGGGGGTGATTAGACTACTTGACCGATAAAAAACTTAACCTTTTCCCAATTTTAGACTTTGGCAGATTTTAGCTATCTTTGAACAAGTCAAGCAATCTTCACACAATTCAAGCAAGCATGCAAAGAGTATATGGGCAGCGGAAATTAAAGCATGCAACTTGCAAGAATGTAAAGGGAAGGGTTTGGAGGATTCAAACGCAATTGGAGACACGGATGTTTTTGTCGTGGTTTCGATAGGTGGTGCTATCGCATATCCACGTTGATGGAGACTTCAACCCACGAAGGGTAACGGCTATGCTGAGTCCATGGAGGGCTCCACCCACGAAGGGTCCACAAAGAAGCAACCTTGTCTATCCCACCATGGCCGTCGCCCACGAAGGACTTGCCTCACTAGCGGTAGATCTTCATGAAGTAGGCGATCTACTTGCCCTTAAAAACTCCTTGGTTCAACTCCACAATCTTGTCGGAGGCTCCCAAGTGACACCTAGCCAATCTAGGAGACACCACTCTCCAAGAAGAAACACATGGTGTGTTGATGATGAACTCCTTACTCTTGTGCTTCAAATGATAGTCTCCCCAACACTCAACTCTCTCTCACAGGATTTGGATTTGGTGGAAAGAAGATTTGAGTGGAAAGCAACTTGGGAAAGGCTAGAGATCAAGATTCATATGGTTGGAATGGAATATCTTGGCCTCAACACATGAGTAGGTGGTTCTCTCTCAGAACTGGTAAGTTGGAAGTGTAGGTTTGTTCTGATTGCTCTCTCCACGAATGAAGAGGAGGTGGAGGGGTATATATAGCCTCCACACAAAATCTAACAGTTACACACAATTTACCAAACTCGGTGGGACCAAATCAACAAACTCGTCGGACCGATTCAGTAAACCTAGTGACCGTTAGGGTTTTCGTGGATCGACATGCAACTCGGTAGGACCGATATGGTTAGGGTTAGGCATAACGTAATCTCCGTGAGACCGACATACAAACTCGGTGAGACCAATTTTGGTAATTAGCTAACCAGAGAGTTGGTTAGGTAAACTCGGTGGGACCGATTCGCTCTTTCGGTGAGACCGGAAAGTTATGAAAGGGAAACAGAGAGTTTACATTGCAATCTCGGTGGGACCGATCGCTCACTTCGGTTAGACCGAAACGTTACGAAGGGAAATAGAGAGATTACAATCCCATCTCGGTGAGACCGAGATCCCTACCGGTGAAACCGATTTGCCTGGGGTTTGTGGCAGTAGCTATGACATTTGAACTCAGTGGCGCCGGATAGAAAGAATCGGTGGGGCTGAGTTTGACTTTAGGTTTAGGTCATATGTGGATGTGAGAAAGTAGTGGATGGTTTTTGAGCATATCACTAAGCACATGAAGCAAGAGGCTCATTAAGCAACACCTCATCCCTCCTTGATAGTATTGGCTTTTTCTATAGACTCAATGTGATCTTGGATCACTAAAATGTAAAATGTAGAGTCTTGAGCTTTTGAGCTTGAGCCAATCCTTTGTCCTTAATATTTTGAGGGATCCACTTTCATCATCCATGCCATGCCATTCATTGAGCTTTCCTGAAATATTTGTCTTGAAATAGAATTAGCTCAATGAGCTATATGTTGTTATGAATTACCAAAACCACCTAGGGATAGTTGCACTTTCACACGGCGGCCCTATGTGATCGGTTGACCTTGCTTCCTCCCACGCACAAAATATATCTACACGTCTGTGACTGGATCATCTCTCAAGCTCTACCTTATAGCCCTCACCCTTGCCAAACGCTCAATCGGACAATATCTCTCCAGAGCATATATATTTTTTCAATGAATGTCGGACCACACTCACTTTGTCTCTCTATCTATATGTCTCTCGACTGACCTCGCTTTCTCACACCGTATCTTCCACGCGTTGAAGCTACTACCTCTCCATCCCTCGCAAGGCCGGAGCTATTTACATTGCGAGGGGCACTCCAACCTTGGATTAATTTGTGTAGGCATTTATTCCGGTCGGTTTAGATTAGATTTTTGTAGCATTCGGCCCACAACTACTCCAAACACCGTTGCAACCCACGCAACTCCCCTATTTGATTTCCTCCTGCTCGGTCATCGCTCTCTTGCACATCCTTTCTCGCCTTCAACATCGCACCATGGTATTATTGAAAAAACTATGTTGTTCTCTTTAATTATTATAAATAACCTACAAAACTACACACTGATAGTCCACTTGGAATGGAACAAATTTCGACCCCCAAATTAAAGTGCTACAAACTACACACTGAGGGGCCCACATGTCATGAAACAAATTTGGACCCATATACAAATTAAAAAAATAAAGGACGAGGATCGAACATGCATCGGGCCTTCAAGTCAAGACGTCAATAGGCAACATACATAGAATAGCAATGTTTGTTGTACGCCCTTTGTTCACATAATGTTTTTATATTACCACAACCTAATTAATGGATAACATGTAATATTATTTTTAGTACTATTTGCCTTCACTTACTGGTGGGTTCCATGTGTGCTCCCTCTCTCTCCTCCCCTTCGCTTAGGACGACGGCAAACAGGAAGAACTTCATGGGCGATGTTGCCGTTGACCATATCTGGACGCGTTCACAAGTCACGACACCAGTTTCATGTACTAGCAGCACTAGTCAGTGTGTACATGCAATGCACGTTAATTTGGAAGTATATGAAGTGCATGAGGATATTAACTACTATGATATTATTTGCGTGTTGTCATGTGATTAGCACTATTTTTGGCATGAAATTAACTGCACGCTAAACGTGTTGAGCGCTCGACATTGAAGCAGTCTAGGTCGTTGGATGACAAGGAATACATGTGGCTTGGTGACGTTTTATTTTTAATTTCATACGGCCCTAGCAGAACATTCAATCGATCAAACCATACATTTCGTTCAGTCTGACTTTGACTTTAAATTATACGATGATCGATATAAAATAAACGGAAATGATAAACGTTCGGATTTTAAGCATGGCAATCCGAACGTTTTTCATGGCAAATTTAGATTACGCGGCGGCGGCAGGGGCGTCTCGCGGTGGGAAGCGGCTCCTCTGCCGTGCTCTGTGTGTCGTCGGGCCACTGACCGATGGAGACGGTGGCGTCTTGCACCGTTGTTGGCGTACTCCTGGACGTTGGCCTAGCTTCATGGAAGGCCAAAATATTCTGGACTTCGGAGCGAGTCAATCAGCGGAGGAGGCGATCGGCGCAGTGCAAGGAAGCGGTCGACGGAAGCCATCCATGCCGCCGAGGGGGCACCGCACCGCTGGGACAAAGGCGCCAATGGCGCGGTGGAGACATTCGTGCACGGGCACCGGCATGGGCGCACGCTGCCAGACGCGCAGACGCATACCGCAGTGTGCACGGCGTGAAAGTCGGTGGGGACCTCGTGGAACCCCGTGGCATCAATCTCGGCGATAATGTGCGGCTCCCAGCCCATCAATGCCACGGGGATGGGCGCTAGCGCAGTCGGGGCGACGGGAGCCAGAACGGGAGCGGGGACAAGCGTGGCGTCTTCCCGCAAGGCCAGTTCAAGCTCGTCCCAAAGCGCCTTATGTTCTTGAGACTCGGTACCGGGTGTCTTCCTCGTGAAATCGAACACTAAGGGCAGACCATCGTGATGCGGCATGGCGACGTTTAGGTCAGGCTAGTTGGTGGTAGACGACAGGAGAATCGGAGAGGAAGAGAGAGGATTGTAGCGATACCGGGTAGTGCGGGGTTGATTTTAAATTGCTGCGCAGGCGACATTAAAAGTGGGAGCAGTTGGGACGGCGGTGGGCGGCGGAGCCTGGTCAAAGGGCTCGCCTCCCGGTGAGTTCTGCACAGCGTTCTGCTCGCACGCCTCCGACCGACTCACACGCTTGCTGGGACGACACTGCCGATGAGAAGCGGGGACTTCGTGGCGGCACGTAAACGCCCACGGTTTCAATAGTGAAAGCGTTAAGCCTTAACGTGATGTGTTTTTGTTCCAAAATACCTTGGCTCTTCATTTGTGCAACTTGTCATAAGCAGCTTGTCTCGAATTGAAGAAAAACTTACGAGTAATATTTGTGCCATATCATGTGACCATGCTCAGTTTCAAGAATTTATGCTCACTTTTGGATTTTCTGAAATTTAAGATCCAGGATTCGAAACAATATCATAACCTGCATCATGCAATAAATTTTCTAGCCGTACATCTGTCTTGTTGTATTTCTTAAGAAAGGATTTGGTCAAACATTTTGCTTAATTAGACTTCAGACAAGTTATATATGTAGAGTAAAAGGATAATCCCTCCGTACCAGCGCATTGCCTGATATATTAACTCGAGTACTAGGCACGAACAAACGGGCTCAATTATGTGCTCATCCTGGTGTAGTAGTAGCAGTACTAGGCAATGCAGTTGACGGGTGACCTTGACGAGCGGCGACCGAGGGAATTGAACCATGCTCGGCATGGTAGGTAACGTTGTCTAGTTACTAAAGCATCCCTCTGTTGTTCATCGGTAGTCATTATGGACCGGGGACATGAGGGGAATTTCCTAGGGCTGGAATTCGCCGCCAGATATTTTGACTTGAAACGCCGAGGCTCGATCGTTGGGGTTGCCTAATGTGCGTACCACGCACGCCACCGAAGGACATGAGCCCGGTTTTTAGGATCAACACGAGCCAAGGTCCGCTGGTACGACGTTGGGTCCTACCATTTGAGAATACGAAGTAACCTTTTAAATTGTCGAATCTAATCTATGTGTATTACAATACCCGTATTTTCCTTGCAAATACTAATCTCAACGTGGTAATTGATTTATGACGAGTTGTTGAATTAGAGTGAGTTTGTGATATAGTGATCTCAACATGGATTTCACATTTCTTGGTATCCCTAGTAAGTTTTCCAATGCAGATTCAAATTTAAAAGATGAACAATACGGAGGTGAGAAAACTTTGTATGTATCAAGCATATGACCACACACACACACACATAGAGAGACACACACGCACGAACACAACAACAATCCAATAAGTATAGTGCATCTATTTTTCCAAACCATGCATGTATGACACGAATTCAAAAATACTCCTTCTATTCCTAATACTAGTCTTTTAGAGAGTTCAACAAGTGACTACATACCAGCAAAATGAGTGAATCTAGACTCTAAAATATGTCTATATACATCCGTATGTGCCAGTCCATTTGAAGCCTCTAAAAGACTAATATTTAGGAACGAAGGGAGTAAAATGTAAGACATCCATGGTCCTTAGTTCAATATTTAAAATGAACATGAAACTGAAACATGAATATTAAGTCTAGTACTACAAAGACATGCAAATGTTGTGTTTAGGCGGAGCTATGATTGTCGGGGTCAACCTCGACCTTAGATAAAATTGTGGAGCTCTGCTTAGGGTTGTTTAGATTATATTTGTCCCCACCCTCCCAACCACCGATTGGTTGTGCACCCCCACCCCTCCTCCCCGGGAGAATATCATGTGCCCCATACCTTAGATGCTATATGCCGATACGAGTTGCTTGGAGCTTGTAGATCTGAGATATAGTAGCTCACATGATGTGTCTTAATATTTCTGCAGGAAACCTTGATGAGTTTGAGAATTGCACACAATTTGTACAAAAACTACTTAGATGCCCTTTGATCCCATATCGAACGACCTCGAAGCTCGTATCACCGTAGCATCTAAGATGAAGGAGGACATCATATTCTCCTCAGTATGTAAGAATATCATGTGCTACCACACCTTAGATGCTTTGGTGATACAAGCTCTTCTGGAGGCGTTGGATTTGTGACCCAACACCTCCTCGGTGGTTCAATGGTTTTTGCGTAAAAGCCCCAAAAGAGTTCAGCCATCGCTTACATAAGCACAAAGATCGCTCAGATGCCATTGGATCTCAGATCAAACGACCTCCAAGCTCAGATCATCGTAGCATCCAAGCTGTGATAGCACCTTATGTTTTCTCAAGACGGAGAGTATGAGGTGCTCCCGCACCGTAAATTCTATGGTGATACAAGTTCACTGAGATATAACGGCCCACAGTAGGAGGTTTGAATGTTTTTGCAATATACGGCTGATAGAGTTTGGGAAATGTGCAGAAAGTACAAGTACTACGCATGTGCCATCTGATCACTGATCATATGACCTAGACGCTCATATCACCGTAGCGGGTAATTAAGCTACGGGGAGCACCTAATATGAGCACCGCCGCCTAGAACAAGAGACGTTGTGGCTGGTCGAGACGGAGCTAACCACATCTATCCTCCGTGCCACGTTTGCATGATGAAGCTGTGTGGCTAGTGGGGTGTTTTCGACTGACTGGCTGGGTCACGAGGTCAAACCATAGGTACTACGTCTGATACAGTATATTTTTACACGCATATTTTTCCTCCGTGCCGAGACGTGGCACACCCTACCGCGCGGTTTCGGGGTCCTCTCGGGTGGTGCACGCATATATTCTTCCTGACGTGGGATGCCCTACCGCCCATTTTCTGGGTCCTCCTCGGTCGTAGCGCCGAAGCAAGTAAATGAGTCTTCAAATCACGAAAGACCACCTTTCCCGCCGAGTACATCAGTGAAGCACGGTGGCTAGCTAGTTGGGCTAGTTCGACCAATTAGCTAGGCTGCCGCCACATTTGTTTTTTCACCCCTTCTTTATCTACTTGCCAAAGATGTAAATTTAAATATCCACCGCGGCGTTGCTCTGGTGTTTGGGTGCGGCAGGATTTTTAATTTTTTTATTGACGGGAGCAGGCGCGACAGGATTTAAATTTTTTTGATTGACGGGAGCAGGCGCGGCAGCAATTAGTCACGATGACTCCGCCTGTAAAAACCCACTGCTCCCTGATGTGAGAAGTCGACAACTGGTGTTTTACCATTGTGAAAACCAAAAGATTCCCCGCTCCCTCCGCCTTCCCGTAGATTGCATTGCCTTTCAGCCGATTCGCCCCCTTTGCTTCCTCTCCCCATTGCTTCTACCTGGTGCCATGGCGGCGCAGCAGATCACGGAGTCCGAGGTGAGGCTCCTGACATAGGAGCTCCATGCCAAGGATGCGGAGCTCAGGGCCAAGGACGTGGTGCTCCGTGAGCTCAAGGAGGAGAGGAGTGCCATGCTCCTCCGTTATGTGCGGGAGTTCACGAAGCTTCAAAAGCGGCAGGGGTCCACCACAAAGATGCTCGAGGCGTCGGCGGCGTTGCTGCAGAAAGCGGGAGATACGATAGGCCGGGGGAGCCGGCGGAGCGCGAGCGGCCGATCGTGACGAGGTCAAGGATCGCCAGCCACTTGGTGAACCAAGTTGCCACGCGACGTGTTTGCGGCTGCGCGATGCCTACCGTCTCCGGCCAAAGACGACGATGCCGGCCGTCGGGCTAAACCCGTTCGACCACCAGGTCGACTTCAACGAGCTGCGGCTTCCTGACCTGGTCTCCTTCTTCACCTATATCTCCAAGGAGCTGAGCCGTCTCTGCGGGATGGTTGGGGCTGAGCTAGACAAGGAGGGGTTGCAGGCTGCCATTGTCGTTACCGGGCGAATCCTTTCAGGGCTCCGTCACCGGAATCCACTCGTGCCATTGGACGTCGTCTTTGACGAGCTGGCTCCCGTCGAGCGGGAGCGGGCTCTGCGGGCGGTTGCACCCTGCATCACCAACGTCGTGCGCCTCGAGAAGCAGAGGACTTCGGTGGTGTTTAGGCGCCCTCTGCATGGGCATGTCCATGTCTCGGCGCAACATGACCGTTGGACAAACTCATACGGTGCAGATCATTCACTGTGGCACAAAGCGTGTGGGTGTGTTTGGTTGCATTCTCATCTCAATATAGTTGTTTCCTCTTCAAGTATTTTTGTCAACCTACTAGTATGGACTCCTGCACCCTTCATGCACTCTGCCAAACACCCAAAAGTGGGTCGAGAAGGAACTTTTGCTCCCATCCCGTGCACCCTTCATACACCCTGCCTAACACTATTTGTGCTTCATATGGTTCATGTTTCGTGGAGTATCAGAGCATCGCATTCTCCGCGCTGCGTGCACGTAGTTCATTAACATTGATCTCACCGTTCATTCTCGACCGGACAGTGGAAAAAGCGGTACTATGTTACATATAGGAGTAGTTGACATGCGCACAACATCATTTGTTATCGTCATATCTTACTATACTAGCAACAAGATTGTGTAGTACTGACGTATGAACCATTGCACATGCCTAGTAGTAGGAGCATTGTGTATGTTCAAGTGGCTGCCGTGTTTCGCACTCCTCCGTCGTAAGAGTGGAAACACTTGCTGTAATCATTTTTTTCTTCAGAATGAAAAACAATGGACACACTCTACCGTGCGGATCCTCCTCCAGTCATGCACTACATTACTCACTTTCACCGACGTGTGGGATAGCCAGCACCTGGGTCCACCAGCCATGCACTAAATTACTCCGTAGTAGAGTGACAGTAGACTACCCCGATCGAACCGCCGCAGTAATGCCCAATGACCCGTCAAATCACAAAACCCTCCTTTCCAAAGAAGAAGTTGGACGGACGAAGCAACCATCATTTCACTCTTCTCTCTCAGCTTCCTCTCTTGAAGAAAACCCCCACTCGCTTCGCTTCTCCCTCATCTCGTTCCTCCTTTCACTCTTCTCTCTCAGCTTCCTCTCTTGGATGGAGGCCGGAGCACCGCCCGACGTGATGTCTATGGCTCCGGCCAAAACCGTCGAGGCTCATGGTACGAAGAAGCGCAAGCACCCCACCGAGACTACCGCACACAAGCTCAAAGCCATCGCCCTGTCCAAGCCCCCCTCTCCGGGATCCCTCATTAAGCAAGTGCAGGTAATGTCTCTTGTTGACGATCTTTTTCTCGATCTTGATCGTGTTTTTTCATCTAACACGCAGTACTAGTACCGGTAGTACAACTTCTGGGTGATCTTGCATGTGATTTTAGTGTGCCAAGTGACGGTTCTAAATTCCTCTTTTGACCAAAACATGCGAGAGGTTGACACCGATTTCTTATAGATTACTTTCAACTATTTCCTCTCGTCTCCAAATTTCTTTTCTTAGATTTGTCTAGATACTGATGTATCTAATACCTAAATGTGACTTGATACATCCGTATCTAGACAAATCTAAGACAAGAATTTTGGGACGGAGGGAGTACTTTATGAACATCAATGCTACCTTTTAAGAGGGTATATTTGCCTCAAGAACTTGTGTTATGGATATTGCATGTAATCCCTCCGCTCTCATGCCTTTGAAGACATGTTCTAGTGTCTTTGTTCACTCATTTCTGTATATGTAGTCATAGATGGAGTATAATATCGAAAATCATCTTATAATTCTGAACGGAGGAATTCATAAAGTATGGTTTTTGCTTGAATTAGAACCAGGTCCGCGGTGGAGATGAAGTTCTCAAAGTCATGCCGTGTGAACTGGAAGACCTGATGATGAGTTCTACTGCTGAACTATCCAGCTGTTGTGTCCTTGTCGCAACGTGTCCTGAACTAGTGTTTTCCTATAGCATCGTTGTCAGGCGTGTTCTCAAGGCTGTACTTGACCACAACAATTTCCTGGCTGTGCCTTCGATTACGAAGGGTGTGGTTCTTGTAAAGCTTCCCAACAAATCTGATGCGGCCTGTCTTCATCATCATGCTTATGAGTGGAAAGACCACTCTGTTAGGTTCTCCAAGGTTGACAAGATGGTGATGGTGCATGTAGACATCTCACACGAAGTCCGTGGCCTAGTCAGTTATGCGGGTTTCATCCCGTAGGTCGGTGGCAAGAAATAGTCTGCAGAGTTTAGTTAGTGCAACTTTGCTTGTATGTAGTAAGTACTATTGTTCAGTACTGGATTTGTTTTTGTGAACCCTGTATTGGTTATTAGTACTGTCGCTTTTGGTGTGTGGTCAGTCCTTAGAACGGTCTATGTTAATGTCTGTCCACTGAATGTCTGTATATTTTGAAGTATCCAGATCATATTTTTTGTGAGGAAGGTTTATCAATTATGGTTACACTCCAATATCTGTATGCATTGCAGGGTTTATCGCACCCACCAGGATTTCCAGTCCCATGGATGTTCGGGTCCATACGATTTGTCACGACCTTTGACCTGTCACCTTGTGGGAGTAGGCGGGGCCCCTGCATGCCACGCATAGTTAGACGATCAATCTTCTGTTTAGTACTTCAACATAGTGATTTCCTGGTAAGGATTCGCTCGTGTCACATCAAGTAAATCTTATTGATTTACTGTCTAAATCTTATTGATTTAATGTCATGTTTTCTTTCTTTTCCTGCAATTTTACAATGCAGGTTTTGCCATGTGACATTCATCACAGAATAAACCATTTGGTTTGCTCTACGATGGTTATTTTTGCAGGTTTCACTTCTTATGTCATGTCAGTAATGAAGGCACTGTCCATCACTTATATTACTGGAAAAAAATTGGATCAGTCTGTTGTCTAAGTACAACCTGAATCCCTATGATGAACTGTAGTTTGGTTTAACAAAAACTCCACAATTAGTCCTTCTCACATTTAAAAGAAATGAAGAAAAAACTGGATCATGGTCACGGATCCTAGTCAAGTTAGAAAGTTGATCATAGCAGACCAGACACTATCACCGCTGTCTCGCACAGATCGATCACCGGCAGTTGCTCTAGCACTGACTGGGCAAAGCGGTCAGCCGATCCAGCCGAGGATTGGGCACCGACCTTGTCGGTGGATCACCGATCTACCGAGGATCGGGCATCGACACCGGCACCGCCTCCCACACGGCACCAGCTCTACAAGGAGCACCATCTCCGGCAGCGGCGGCTTGCACTGCACCAACACTTGCACTTGCATCTGCTCGCCCGTGCGGTTGCACCGCAACAGATCGGGCTGCAGTTCGCACTTCATATACCAAAGTCCTTACAAAAACCGACATATCCACCTTCTTGGTAAGCATTGGCCGCCCAAGTGCTTCGTTGTTTTTTCTTTCCATGTTGTTTCACATGATTCACTGTGTTGATCTAACTGTTTGGGTATGTCTTCTTGTTTGCAAACGGAGAATTCCTAGAGCAACGATGGAGTCGTTCAACAATCCGGGCGACCGCAACGAAGTTTCTCTTACCATGCGCAGCCTTGGTGTGAATGAACCTGCTCAATATACCGTAAGTACAAAGGATGGTCGCATGATGATTGATGCTAAAGGATGGTCAAGGTTCAAATCTAAATCATATCTTGCAGTAGGGGATGATGTCAAAATCGAACTTTCTCGGCAAGGAGAGCTGGTCCAAATCAACTTTGAAATTCTTCAGTAGCAGCACGCAACTGCCGAACTGATCTATTCTCCAAGAGATTTTTATGTAATAATCTGGCATGGTGAAACAAGTATCCTGTGTGTATAAGTAGTACGACAGTATTATTTATCACATGGTATATCGTTGATAGAATTGCAAGTCTGATTGCTGGTTAGGAACTGCTGCTCGATTTCATTCCAACAATTGCCGTGCTTTATTCAATTTTGTGTATTCGCCTTGCGACAACATCTAAAACCAGCGCCCGTCTGCGATCACTTGCAATATGAAAAGCGGCGAGGTAGAACACATGGGCCCCCAAACATGCGTGGTCCGCTGCAGCCCAAAGTCCGTAACCGTGAGCCTATCTCGAGTATTATATTCTCATTTGAACCCCCATAAAAAAGCTGAACCCCCATAATGCACGTGCGTTGCAGAGGGAGTATATTTCTCGGCAAGGTGAGCCTGTGATATAAAGATTTGTATATTTCTTTACGGAGGGAGTATCTCTCTGCAAAAAAATATATTTATGTGTAACTGGTTACTCTTGTCTTTCTAATTCCTTTCATTGATATGTGGGGCAACCGGCAACGGGGTCCACGTGCCATATGCACAAATTAGAGTGCACAACTTCACGGTAGACACACCCCGGTCGTAGCGCCGCAGTAAGCTGGACGGACGAAGTGGCAATATTGCACTGGGCCTGAATCCCCTTCTCCCTCGTCTGCTTGTTCAGAGAAACCGCCCTCTCGGCGATTGCATAGGGTTTTCTCATGGAGAACCAGGTACGAATTCTTCATCCATCCCCGATAAATCCAAGTCCCTTGGTCACAGGTAATCCTAGGATGGCAGCCGCCATTGCTGATGAATTTTTCTTCCCATCAATCTAGTGTGTTTCATTTGCGATTGCCCAAAGTGCGACTACCCTCTGAGGTTTCTGCGCCCTCGGCGAGACGCCACACTTGTTCCTTCTCATCCTAACACAACATTTTGAAACGCGCACAATATGTTCCTAGAATCCTCTTTTCTATCCGGGAGGGTGGGGTCTTTTTGAACATGCTATTATTTTTCCTGCAGTGTATTATTTGCTCTGCCAGAACACATGTACTCAAGATGCTCGGCCTTGCCATAACTGAATACACTAGTTTAATGGTCACAATGAAGACAAGCCATGGATATAAGTTCCGAGTTGGGTTCATGAACCAAGAAGATCGCTGCTTTTTTCATGGCCGAACTTGGATAAACTTTCTCAAGTGTTACGGACTGAAAGTTGCCGCACGAATGTTGATGGAAATAGCAGAACCTGGTCTCATCTTCACTGCGATCTTCCACCCCGACGTCGTTCCAATTGTTCATCCATGTTAGTTTTGTATCTGGTTCTTTCTTGTTGCCTCTAACTAATCACAATTTAACTTTAGAAGTAGCAACGAATCTCTCACGAAGATGCTACTTCTAACTAATATTTTCTTATAATTGGTAGCACGTGTAGGTTTTTTTAGAGTTAAGCAGTCTGCTCGTTTGTTACTCTATAATAACTCGGCTGTTACTAATGGCACTGAAGTTGACTGGATCGACATCCACAAGTTCCTACGCTTTACTGATCGTCTTGAGGTCCTTGTGGGGCGTTTAAATGGTGGAAGGCCACATGGGATATGTGTGCCATTGCTGCACTCGTTGAACATGTCCAACTGTGTCGAGAAACTTATGGTACGAGCTGTTTTCTGTTATATATGTTGTTCATAAACTATTGCTTATACACAGTTTTACAACTGTGATCTTCTTGAAATAGGAACTGTCGAGTTCTATTGTTCCTTTACAGATGCCTAACCACGGTCGGGTCAGACTTGTGCTTGGTCACAACATGATGTTTATGTCGACCTACTCAATTCCCCTTGGAGGTGAAAAGATACTTATTCATGGGTGGTCTCAAATAATGAAGGCCCGTCCATCTTCGAGAATAGGATGTAAGATTATGTTCATGCTTTTCCATGGCTCTAAAGCAAATATCCTGTTTATTGACCACGCTTTGCGAGATGAAGCCGCTTTCGGAAGGTTGTGGATGCAGGGGTGGCGCTGAGCCTTGTCACGGGGCTTGGCGGCCTCACCCTTGGTTAATCAGAGGCAAAGTAGCACTGCTCGAGGCGTGCTTTATGCGGTTGAACCTGTATAAGTACTCATACCGCTTTCAACTTTGGTTGTTAAGTGCCCCTGCTGGTTTCGGTTGGGTTATTAAGTACTCTGCTGCTTTTATAGTCTCGTGTTTCTTGATCCTGTCTTCCTCCGGCCGCCAAACCAAACCAGCCCCGTGGCCACACCTTTCGCCTCCCACGGCTAGCTGCGCCTCAGCACATGCATCGCCGCCCCACCGTCTCCTAAATCGTTAACGCCGACGTCCTCCGCGCGCTTTGGTGCGCTCGCCGCGGCGCCGCCCTCTCGCATTGTTAACATGGTCAACAAACAACAGGAATTGGCAGAAGTACGTGGAAAGGATGACAGTAGGGGCCCACCACGTCAGCATATGGAAAAATAAAATGCTTCCTCCTAGTGTTTTCCTGACATCTGGGACCCACGACATTGTGAGCGTATATAGTCAATAGACAAGAGAACAGCACAAGATCGGTGACACACAGGGACGTAGCTACTCGAGCGATTTTTTTGTTTGGTATTGTTGAGTCGGAGCAGGGTTTGAATTGGGCTGTGGCCCGCTAGCCCAGGCTTATATTTTATGTTCACGATGTGACCAACCCAGCTATTTTTTCTTTGTGAAAATGAGCCCAGTTTATTTTTTCTAAAGAATACCCAATCCAGGCCTACTTATTTTCTACGCCCTGATGGGCTGCAACTCTTTCAAGACGCCTGCAAATCTCGAAAGTAATATGAAATGGGTTGTATATATAAAAACAGATGACAAATTGGCAATTACTTTATAATTTCTGATTTTTTTTCACATTTTCAGATTCCTATTTCACTTTGGGCATTAACCTAATTTAAATATATCTTCAAAGTACTTTAAATCTGGCTCGACATTTCGGTATTAAAAATAGTTTGGAACCCACAGAATATGCGAAATTGGCCCCGCCAACTAAAAACGATCGCAATAAATTGCATAAGAAGTTTCCATGAGCTATATATAAATTATTAAAAAAAAGAGTGGTATGACTTGTGGGCCTGTTTAGTTGACGCGTATGCAAGATTTTTTTAGTTATTATATACGTCAACAAGCGATTCTAGTAGACGTAACTGCTGGATGTCAATCCAACGGCCGTGGTTTCTTCAATCTCCGATCTTCTTGCTCCGGCCGCCAAAGCAGCGCCCGGCGGAACTGCGTGCTCCGCCTCGCGTGGCGGCTGTGCTACCGCAGCCTCGGCCCTACTACTCCCACCGCTAGCTGTGGCATCCCTCTACTCACCCACACCCCATGTTATTCTCAAGGCAACGGCAGCCTCACACCGCAGCCGAACCGGTGAACCTCAGACTCCTCTCCGCTGGCTTCCACTACTGCGTCTTCCCTGCTCCGTCGTCCCCTTCCTAGGCCTCGCCGTCGTCCACCGCCGTGGTGCTCTCAGGTGGCGTGGTCAATGTGGTCAACCACCGACTTCCATCGGAAGAGTATCAGACGTGGAGTGGTCGACGGCCGGTCCACGGCAGCCGTAAGGAAGTGCCTCCTTATTACGTGGAAAATAATTATTCCTCCACCTGACAGTAGGGACCCACCGGATGGGCCACCAGTATTTCACGAAAAAAACGTTTGCCCCTGACTACTGGGACCCAGAGGACGGGCCACCGTATTTCGCAAAAAAACATTGCTCCTCTGTCAGCTAGGACCCACCGGAAGTGCCTCCTTATTACGCACAAAAAAATGAATACCCCCTGCTAGCTGGGACCCACCTTGGTGGGAGGCTGACTTGTGGGGCTACTAAGTTGACTGGGACGGATGCCTTTGTCAACTTTAGTCAATATATGAACGATTCTACCTCCAATGACCGTCGATGTCCATCCAACGGCCGTAGTGCTTCTTCAACCTCTGGTCTTCTTGCTCCGGCCGCCCAAAGCAGCGCCGGTCGTGCCGCTTCCTCCTGTGACCCGTGGCGGCTGTGATGCCGCGAGGCCTCACCGCCCCTACTACTCCCACCGCTGGCCAGGCCATCCCTCTCGCACCCACACTCACTTTGTTATTCTGCGCGACGGCAGCCTCACACCGCAGCCGAACGAGTGAACCCTCATACTCCTCTACACGTGGGCATCCACTGCCGCGTCTTCCCCGGCTCCGCGTTGTCCCCTTCCTAGGCCTCACCGTCGTCCACCGCCCTGGTGCTCCTGGCATGGCGTGGTCAACATGGTCAAGGAATGGCTTCCATCGGACGTGGATCAGACGTGGAGAGGCCGATACCGGGTCCACGGCCGCAGCAAGGAAGTGCCTCCTTATTACGCGGAAAATAATGATTCCTCCACCTGACAGCTGGGACCCACCGGACGGGCCACTGTATTTCGTGGCAAAAACATTTCCCCCTGACTGCTAGGACCCACCAGCTTCATCTTCGCACACAAGGAAGTGCGTCCGGGCAAAAAAAATGATTTGCCCCCCTGACTGTTGGGACCCACCAGCTACACCTTCGCATGCAAGGAAGTGCGTCTGGGCAAAAAAAAACGATTCACCCCCTGACTGCTGGGACCCACCAGCTACATCTTCGCACGCAAGGAAGTGCGTCCGGGCAAAAAAAAAATGATTCGCCCCCCTGACTGCTAGGACCCACCAGCTACATCTTCGCACGCAAGGAAGTGCCTGACAGTCGGGACCCACCTGGTCGAAGCGTACGTAGCGTTGTCATTCTGGTCGCGAACGTGTACGTACATACTGGTCATTGTAGAGGCACGCACGTGTCGTAGTAGAGGCGCGCACGTAGCATGTACACGTACGTACAGCGGCCAGGGTGCAAGAAAGAAAATACGGCCACGTACGTGTACATACGGGCGGGGTCTCGAACGCCTACTCGCGCATATGTACGGCTAGGGCTCGTGTACATGGCTGGGTCGGAACGGAGAAACAGTGTCGTCGTCGTGTTCATGGGGAGGCAACGGAGTGTGCCGTGTTCATGGGGAGGCAACATAATGCATCGTGTTCATCGGGAGGCAACGGAACGCGTGGGAGCCAACCGGCTGGGTTGAAACGGAATGCGTGGTCGTGTTCATCGGGAGGGCTTGGACGGAACAGGCGATGGAAATGAGGCCTGGCGTACCGCACAACAGAGGAAACAGACCTCCTACATTCGGAACGGGGTCCTGTTGATCGGGAGGGGTGTGGCGTACCGCAAAACGGAGGAAACGGACCTCCTACGGTCGAAACGGGGGTCCTGTTGATCGGGAAGGGTGTGGCGTATCGCAAAACGGACGAAACAGACCTCCTACGGTCGAAACGGGGGTGCTATTGATCGGGAGGGGTGTGGCGATCGCAAAATGCATTTAAACGGACTTGTGTTGGAGCACTACGGTCGAAACGGGGTCATGTTCATCGGGAAGGGTGTGGCGTACTGCAAAATGGAACTCCACGGGATACTGTTCATCTCCACCGTCGACCTCCTCCAGCCTCCACGGGCTACCGTCGACCTCCTCCAGCATCCACGGGCTCCTGTTCATCCAGCCACCACCGCGCGCTACTCCATCGGCTACTGTTCAACCACCCCTCCACCATCTACTGTTCATCCAGCCCTCCACACCACCGGGTCCTGTTCAACCACCCCTCCACGGGCACCCCTCCACCGTCTACTGTTCATCCAGCCCTCCACACCACGGGGTCTTGTTCATCCAGAGGCAAATGCCACCGCTCATTGTTCATCCAAACCCCTCCGCAACGCTCACTGTTCATCCCAGAGGCAGTATCGATCTGCTTCAGTTAGCAGCAGTAGCGAAGGAATCACTCGATCGGGTTCAGTTAACAGCCATCGATCGATCGCTCGTGTTCAGTAACGCGTAGCCTGCAGTGCAACCGCTCGGGTTCAGTTAGAGCCCAACGCCTCGATCGGGTTCAGTTAGAGCCAACGCCTCGCACACACACGCGTCCGTGTATGAGAGAAACGCGCATCGCTCGGCCCCGACCTCCCACCGTAACCGGGAACTCCCCGAATTTTCCTCCCCCTCGCTTCTACCACGGTTTTTTCCGTCATGGACGGCCCAAAGAATGTAATGCAGCTGCATCTCCGGCCCACCCAGGACGAAAAGCCCATTTTCTGTCATGATTTTTTGTCATAGAAGTAGGAGCCCACCACATCTATGATGATACCGGGTTTTGTCACAATTATCGTCATAGAAGTGTCATACGTATGACAGAAATATTTTTCGTTCGGCCCAAAATGTCACGGATGTGTCTTTTTTGTAGTGGTGATGTAAAAACACTGCTGCTGCCACTCTTTGATGGAATCATTAAAAGTACCTGTCGGCCATGTGACGTTGGGCATCCTTCTCATCATAGCGCCCCCACACTCGGCATGCTCGCCGCCCACCGCCTTGGGCTTCACATTAAAGATCTTCAGCCATAAGCCGAAGTGTGGTGAGATGCAGAGAAAAGCCTCACACACGATGATGAATGTCGAGATGTTGTGGAAGGAATTGGGGGATATATCATGAAAATCGATCCCATCGATGCCGCGAACAAAAGGTGGAGGGGAAACCCTAGCCCACGGACAAAATGAGGGAGGAATACAACCCTCTTGTGGGGTTTCGGAGTAGGGACGATCTGTCCTGCCGTCGGGAGACGGTGGCTGATTTTCTTGGCCAGGTACCCAGCCTCCCGAAGCTTTTTGATATCCTTCTCCCGGACAGTAGAGGCCATCCACTTGTCTCCTGCTCCGGATCCGGACATTTTCAAAAGACCTTTGTGGGCGGATAAGATGAATGCTCGGGCATTGGAGCTTGAGCGAAGGGGAATGGATTAGGAAGAAGAAAGCGTGGGTGCGAAAGGGAGTTCTTATCCCCTTATAAAGGCAGTAGCGCCTCCCCACTTGCTTGGGAAAACTCGCTTATCCCCCGAGTGTCGTGATTAACGGCACGGTTGGGTTACCCACACCCGTATTGATGAGAATCCCATGATAAGGGACACGATCTCTGCTTCGACAAGACGTGCCAAGAAAACCGCATCACAATATGTGCAGTAGCTGGTTGAGAATAACGGTTTGAATAATGACCGGGCCGTGGTGTGATGTCATGTTATAAAAAGTTGTTAGCAGATTAGATTTGTGGAAATATTATACTCTCTACGGTGGTATGTGGAATTTGTTTTCAGAGCCGGACACGATCCTCATGTTCAAAATCTTCTATGGAGTATTCGGAGGAAGAACCCGCCTTGCAATGCCGAAGACAATCTGCGCGCCGGACTCATCATCATTGAAGCCTGGATCAGGGGCTACTGAGGGAGTCCTGGATTAGGGGGGTCCTCGGGCAGTCGGACTATATCCTTTGGCCGGACTGTTGGACTATGAAGATATAAGATTGAAGACTTCGTCCCGTGTCCGGATGGGACTCTCCTTTGCATGGAAGGCAAGCTTGGCAATTCGGATATGTAGATCTCCTCCCTTGTAACCGACTCTGTGTAACCCTAGCCCCCTCCGATGTCTATATAAACCGGAGGGTTTAGTCCGTAGGACAACAACAATCATACCATAGGCTAGCTTCTAGGGTTTAGACTTTATGATCTCGTGGTAGATCAACTCTTGTAATACTCATATCATCAAGATCAATCAAGCAGGAAGTAGGGTATTACCTCCATCGAGAGGGCCCGAACCTGGGTAAACATCGTGTCCCCCGCCTTCTGTTACCATCCGCCTTAGATGCACAGTTCGGGAGCCCCTACCCGAGATCCGCTGGTTTTGACACTGACATGTTGAAGGGTTTCATGCTTCCTTGTCTTCAACCACCATGGTGTGGAGACTTGGTGATGTAGAGATTGCTCAAGATGTGAGAGAGTTGCAATCTCATGGATTTATATTCATCTAAGTAGCTACAAGGGTTAGATAGCATGCAAGGGTACAAATGTATCCTAGACATATGATCATCATCATAAGAGAAGAGTCAAGGATTAGTCATAGGATCATGCCTTGCATGTATCCACATGGAGTATCTACTCCAAGTTTGAAGCATCAATGATGTTAAATTCACCTCTCAAACGACAAAATACTTTCTCATCAAGTGGTTTGGTGAATATATCCTCCAATTGCTTATCGGTACGAACATGCTTTAGATCAATGTCTCCTTTAGCAACATGATCTCGAATGAAATGATGACGAACTTCAATATGCTTAGTTCGAGAATGTTGCACGGGATTGTGAGCAATCTTTATAACACTCTCATTGTCACAAAAGCAATGGAACATATTTCATATAGATCCCATAATCCTTAAGAGTTTGGGTAATCCAAAGTAATTGAGCAAAACATGAACCGGCGGCAATGTATTCCGCTTTGGCTGTGGATAAGGATACCGAGTTTTGTTTCTGGGAGGACCAAGACACAAGAGATCTATCAAGAAATTGACAAGTACCTAAAGTGGAATTTCTATCAACCTTGTCACCGGCATAGTCCGAGTCGGAATAGCCAACAAGATCAAAAGAAGAGCTCTTAGGATATCAAATGCGAAAATTTGGTGTATGTATTAGGTATCTCACTATCCTTTTCACAGCCTTAAGATGGCATTCTTTGGGGGCCGCTTGATATCGTGCACACATGCACACACTTAGCATAATATCGGGACAAGAGGCACATAGATATAACAATGAACCAATCATAGAACGGTAAACCTTTAGGTCAACCGGTTTACCATCCTTGGTCAAGTCAAGATGTCCACTAGTAGGCATGGGTGTTTTCATACCTTTGCTTTCTTGCATGTTGAACTTCTTGAATAAGTCCTTGGTGTACTTCTTTGAGAAACAAAGGTGCCTTCCTTAGTTTGCTTGATTTGCAAACCAAGAAAGAACTTGAGTTCACTCATAATAGACATCTCAAACTTCTTCGACATTAGCTTCCCAAAATTTTCACTAAAATGGGGGTTAGTCGAACCAAATATGATATCATCAACATAAATTTGGCACACAAATAATTCACCATTAACCCTTTTAGTAAAAATAGTACAATCTATCTTCCCAATCTCAAAGCCTTTTTCAATAAGGAACTTGGTCAAGCATTTATACCACGCCCTAGGAGCTTGTTTAAGACCATAAAGAGCTTTGTGAAGTTTGTAAACATGGCCGAGTTTCTTAGGATTGACAAAGCCGGGAGGTTGTTTAACATAAACTTCCTCCTCAATTTCACCATTTAGAAAAGCACTTTTAATGTCCATTTGGTACAAGGTGATATCATGATGATTAGCATAGGCAAGTAAGATGCGGATGGACACAAGTCTAGCAACGGGGGGATATGTCTCACCATAGTCCATACCTTCGACTTGAGTGTAGCCTTGGGTGATGAGACATGCTTTGTTGGGAATGAATTGACCATCTTCGTCTTGCTTGTTGTGAAACACCCATTTGGTACCGATGATGTTGTGTTTGTTGTCGGGCTTCTACCAATGTCCACACTTGGTTTCTCTCAAAGTTGTATAGCTCTTCATGCATGGCATTTATCCAATCCGGAACTTCCAATGCTTCTTCAACCTTCATAGGTTCAATGCTAGAGATGAATGAATAATGTTCACAAAAGTTAGCCAAATGTGTTTTAGAGCGAGTGATTCTCCCGGTTTGAATATCATTGAAGATTTGTTCGACGGGATGATTTCTTGAGACTCTTGCTTGAACTCGTGAGCTTTTGCTTGGTCGGGGTGTAACATCTTCTTCATCATCTTGTCCTTCTTCTTCTTGGCCTTCTTCATTGTTGACGTTGTCACTCTCTTGCTATGGTGGAGAAGGAGGTTGATGAGGTTCATCTTGGAGTAGTTCCTCGTTTTCTTCATCTTGGTGTGTCCCACTTGTGGATGCTTCCATGTCAACTCTTGGTTCACCTTGTCGTGAGGTAGAAGCTTCCATTTGGACGGACGAGGTACTCTCCTTCACCTCCGTTGAACGAATCTTGCCAATAGACAAGTCTTGGATTGCTTCCGAAGGGTCTTTGTCTCCTACATCAATTGGCAATTGCTCTACTTGCGAGCCGTTAGATTCATCAAACTTCACATCTACCGTCTCTTTAACCTTTCGGGTGAAATTGTTGTAGACACGGTAAGTGTGAGAGTTTGAGCCATAACCAAGTAGGAAACCCTCATGAGATTTAGGAGCAAGTTTAGAACGACGATGCTTATCAAGAATGTAACACTTTGAGCCGAATACCCGAAAGTATCCAACTTGGGGTTTGTTACCGGTGAGGAGCTCGTATGCTGTCTTGCCGAGTAGCTTGTGAAGATACAAGCGATTTTTTTGCATGACAAGCCATCTCAACCGCTTCCGCCCAAAAGTGTTTTGGAGTCTTGTACTCATCAAGCATCATTCTTGCCATCTCAATAAGAGTTTGGTTCTTCCTCTCAATAACTCCATTTTGTTGAGGTGTGTACGTAGCCGAGAACTCATGTGAAATCCCTTCTTCTTCAATAAAGGTATCCACATTTGCGTTCTTGAACTCCATTCCATTGTCGCTTCTAACCTTCTTGATCTTCACTTCAAATTGATTTTGGGCCCTCCTAGCGAAGTTCTTGTAGATCTTTTGGACCTGCGATTTATCATCAAGAAAGAACACCCACGTAAATCTTGAAAAATCATCGACTATGACTAGACCAAATGAGTTTCCACCGAGACTCTTGTAGGCGTTAGGAGTAAAGAGATCCATATGAAGTAGCTCGAGCGGTCTTCTCGTGGTCATGATGTTCTTCATGGGGCGACTTCCTCCAACTTGTTTTCCTGCTTGACAAGCACTAAACAATCTATCCTTGTCAAATATAACATCTTTCACTCCAAGGATATGATTACCTTTAATAAGCTTATCAAGATTTCGCATGCCCACATGACCCAACCTTCTATGCCACAACCAACCTTTAGAAGATTTACCAATTAAGCAAGTTCTTGGTTGATCCTTTTTAGTGAAATCAACAATATAAAGATCACCTCTACGTATACCGGTAAAGACCATATTGTGGTTATCTCTACGAAACAGTTGGCAATCTACTTCAGTAAATAGGACATTGAAACCAAATTCAGCAAGTCTAGATGCGGAAAGTAGATTATATCCAAGGGATTCAACGAGCATAACATTTTGTATGGAGCTATCATGTGAGATGGCCACCTTACCAAGGCCAACGACCTTACCCTTTGAGTTATCACCAAAGGTGACATACTTTCGAGGGCCGTCGTTTTCAGCAAGCTCACGAAACATATCCTTATCTCCGGTCATGTGATCGGTACATCCACTATCAAGGACCCATTCCTTTCCCCCAGCCATGTAGCCGCAAAGATTAGCCATAAGACCAAAGTGTCTCATAGACTCGTCGAGATCAAAGTCACTACCGTCGTCCTCATCATAGTATCCATGTTCAACATCGTCTTATGATGGATCAATTCCTAGAGTGAGCGATTCAATAGAAGTATGACTGTAACAATGTTCATCTCTATGGATTCTAATAACTTCGGAAATGATATTACTAATAATTCCAACATCTCCTTTGGCACACATGAGATCACGAAGCTCAAAAAGACAATCATCAAACTTAGGATCACTAGTGCTCATCCTATTCAAGGCAATAGACTTACGGAGAATCTCATCTAGATTTTTCAAGGAATAATTTGGGAATCATTCCTCAAGAAATCTCCATATAGTATAAGCACAATCAAGGCAGGCAAGCCAGCAATCAAGTTTCTAGGCAAACCTCTAGTGATAAGATTAATAGTTCTAAGATTACGGATCATGTCAATAGACTTATCAAGGGTAGGATGCAAGGGGTCGACAAAGCAAGCACAAGGAGTAGTAATGTACTTGTTCAAGTGATATTCATTGAAAATCACAACCATCTCATTTTTCCACCCATGAAAGTACTCTCCATCAAGTATAGGCACTCTACGTCTAAGACTCCCCAACATAGACTCATCCATCTTCCTCCAATGGTGATTAAACCAAAGCAATGAAGACCAATGCTCTGATAACAATTGAAAGCATCGAGAAGAGGTGTCTAGAGGGGGGGTGAATAGACCCTTAGCAAAGAAAAGTAGCAGTTTTTAATTTCTTCAAGTTAGGGTGGAGTTTTAGCACAAATTTAAACATTCAAAATACATATCAAGCAAGCATGACAAGAGTGTAGAGTAGCGGAAAGTAAAGCATGCAATTTGCAAGAATGTAAAGGGATGGGATTGGAGTATGCAAACGCAATTGGAGACATGGAGATTTTTGCCATGGTTCCGATAGGTGGTGTTATCGTACATCCATGTTGATGGAGACTTCAACCCACGAAGGGTAACGGTTGCGCGAGTCCACGGAGGGCTCCACCCATGAAGGGTCCACGAAGAAGCAACCTTGCCTATCCCACCATGGCTATCACCCATGAAGGACTTGCCTCACTAGGGTAGATCTTCACGAAGTAGGCGATCTCCTTGCCCGTACAACCTCCTTGGTTCAACTCCACAATCTTGACGGAGGCTCCCAAGTGACACCTAACCAATCTAGGAGACACCACTCTCCAAAAGGTAATAGATGGTGTGTTGATGATGAACTCCTTGCTCTTGTGCTTCAAATGATAGTCTCCCCAACACTCAACTCTCTCACACAGATTTGGATTTGGCGGAAAGATGATTTGAGTGGAAAGCAAGTTGGAGAAGGCTCGAGATCAAGATTTATGTAATTGGAATGGAATATCTTGACCTCAACACATGAATAGGTGGTTCTCTCTTAGGAAATGTATGTTGGAAGGGTAGGCACGTTCTGATGGCTCTCCCCTCGAATGAAGAGTTGGTGGAGGGGTATACATAGCCTCCACACAAAATCTAACTGTTACACACAATTCACCAAACTCGGTGGGACCGAATCAGAAAACTCGGTTAGACCAATTTAGTTCATAAATGTGACCGTTAGGCATTTTGGTGGGACCGATATGACCAACTCGGTGGGACCGATGTGCTAGGGTTAGGGTAGAACCTCATCTCGGTTTGACCAATTACACAAACTTGGTGGGACCGATTTTGGTAATGAGCTAACCAGAGAGTTGGTCAAGCAAACTCGGTGAGACCGATTACAAATTACGGTTGGGCCAAAATTATTGCAACAGGATCTAGAGAGTTTGCAAGCCCATCTCGGTGAGACCGGGATCCCATCGGTGAGACCAAATTGATTAGGGTTTCTGGCAGTGGCTATGTCAAATGAACTCGGTGGTGCCGGATAGAACAAATCGGTGGGGCTGAGTTCGACTTTTGGTTTGGGACATATGTGGATATGATAAAGTGGTTGAGGGCTTTGGAGCATATCACTAAGCATTTTGATCAAGCAAGCCATTAAGCAACACCTCATCCCCTTTCAATAGTATTGGAATTCCTAAGGACTCAATGTGATCTTGGATCACTAAAATGAAAATGCAGAGTCTTGAGCTTTAGAGCTTGAGCCAATCCTTTGTCCTTAGCATCTTGCAGGAGTTCCACATCCTCTTGTCCACGCCACTCCATCTGTTGAACTTAACTGAAATATACTAGATAAAAGCCTTAGTCCAACAAGAGATATGTTGACATTAATTACCAAAATTACCCATGGAGCACCTGTGCTTTCATTAGCTATTACCGGTTCTTTAATTTTTCTTTAACAGGTGGGTGATATTTAAACCACTTCTCCTTAGGGATATCAACATGAGTAGCAAAAGATTCACAAAAGGAGGCTACTATCTCAGAGTCACGTCCATATTTAGTGCTAAACTTTTGAAAAGCATCGGTATTCATAAAAGATTAACACAATCAGACTCAAGCTTAATACCTGACTCTTTACCTTTGTCAAGTTCCCAATCTTCAGAGTTGTGTTTAATTCTTCTAAAAGATCCCATCGGAATTCATTAGTCTTCTTCATAAAGGAACCAGTACAAGAAGTATCAAGCATGGATCGATAATTATGAGAAAGCCGAGCATAAATTTTTTGAATAATAAATTCTCTTGAGAACTCATGGTTGGGGCATGAATATAACATTGACTTAATCCTCCCCCGAGTTAGAGCGATACTTTCTCCTTCACAAGGCAAAAAATTATATATATAATTTTGATCAAGATGAACTAGATGCATAGGATATTTTTTTTGGTGAAGCTCCAATGTTAATCAATTCCAATTCCAAGATCCAATATCATCGAATAGCCTATACCATGCCAATGACTTTCCCTTCAAAGATAAAGGGAAAACCTTCTTCTTAGTTTCATCTCCGGGCAAACCTACAAGCTGAAATAATCCACAAATTTCTTCCACATATATCAAGTGCATATCAGGATGTTCGGTTCCATCTCCTACATAAGGATTAGCTAGCAGTTGTTCTATCATACCCAAAGGAATTTCATATTCAATATTTTCAGTAGGTGCAATAGGTTGAGGGGTGACTAATTGTGGTTCCGGTCGAGGTGAAGATACCCCAAACAAACTCCTCAAAGGATTGTTCTCCATAATAACAAGTGACAATAAATTTCAGCATGTAGTAATAATTTTTCCTTACCAATTTCCACTTACTAAGAGCTCTTCACTCCCCGGCAACGGCGCCAGAAAAGAGCCTTGATGACCCACAAGTATATGGGATCAATTTTAGCCTTTTCGATAAGTAGGAGTGTCGAACCCAACGAGGAGCAGAAGGAAATGACAAGTGGTTTTCAGTAAGGTAATGTCTGCAAATGCTGAAATTGTAAATAACCAGTAGTTTGATAGCAAGATAATTTGTAACGACCAAGTAACGATAGTAGTAACAAAAGTGCAGCAAGGTAGACCAATCCTTTTGAGGAAAAGGACAGGCCAAAACGGTCTCTTATGATAAGCAAATCATTCTTGAGGGTACACGGGAATTTCATCTAGGCACTTTCATCATGTTGGTTTGATTTGTGTTCGCTACTTTGATAATTTGATATGTGGGTGGACCGGTGCTTAGGTGCGTTTCTTACTTGAACAAACCTCCTACTTATTATTAACCCCCTCGCAAGCATCCGCAACTACGAGAAAAGTATTAAGAATAAATTCTGACCATAGCATTAAACTTTTCGATCCAATCGGTCCCTTACGGAATAGTGCATAAACTAGGGTTTAAGCTTCTGTCACTCTCACAACCCATCATCTAATAACTAGTCCATAATGCATTCCCTTAGGACCAATTATGGTGAAGTTCTTGTAGTCGACGTTCACAGGACACCACTAAGGGAATCACAACATACAAACTATCAAAATATCGAACACATATAAAGTTCACATGATTACTTGCAACAAGATTTCTCCCGTGACCTCAAGAACAAAAGTAACTAATCACAAATGATAATCACGCTCAAGATTAGAGGGGTATTAAATAGCATATTGGATCTGAACATATAATCTTCCACCAAATAAACCATATAGTAATCAACTACAAGATGTAATCAACACTACTAGTCACCGACAAGTACCAATCTGAGGTTCCGGTACAAAGATTGAACACAAGAGATGAACTAGGGTTTGAGATGAGATGGTGCTGTTGAAGATGTCGATGGATATAGCCCTACCCAAGATGGGAGAGTTGTTGGTGATGATGATGATGATGATTTCCCCCTTCGGGAGGGAAGTTCCCCTGGTGGAATCGCCCCGCCGGAGGGCAAAAGTGCTCCTGCCCAAGTTCCCCCTCGAGATGGCGGTGCTTCATCCTAAAAGTCCTCTCCTTATTTTTTCTAGGTCAAAATGACTTATATAATAGAAGATGGGCAACGGAGGTGGGCTGGGCTGAGCACAACCCACCAGGGCGCGCCATGGTGTCTTGTGCTCACCAGGTGGCCCCCCTCTGGTAGTTACTTGCTCCAGTATTTCTTATATATTCCATAAAAATTCCTCTAGAAGTTCCAGCTCATTTGGTGTTGTGCATAATAGGTAGCCTGACGTAGCTTTTTCAGGTTTAGATTTCCAGCTGCCGGAATTCTCCCTCTTTGTGTGAACCTTGCATATTATGAGAGAAAAGGCATTAGAAATACTCCAAAAAGCATTATTATGCATAAAAACATTATAAATAATAGTAGGTAAACATGATGCCAAATGGGCGTATCAACTCCCCCAAGCTTAGACCTCGCTTATCCTCAAGCGAAAAACCGAAATCAAAAAACATGTCCACGTGCTTAGAGAGAGAGAGAGAGAAAGGTGTTGATAAAAACAAAATACACACATAGAAGCATCATATAAATTATTATAACAGCAACAAACTTAAACATAAAACTTTTATCATAGACTTCTCATGAATAAGTAACAATTCATCACAACATCGAAGTATAAAGCATAAAATCTATTGATTAAGTGGGAGTTCATTAGTAATTTGATTAACTGAACTAATTATCATGAACTTAGTCTTAATTGTCTTTGAAAAATTTATGTTATAGATCAATGGACAACGCTATATTTCCTTTGAATTTTAATGCGTTCCTACAGAAATCTAAGTTGAAAGATGAAGCAAGCAACTATGTGGACCGGGTCCGTAACTTGAGGATTATCCTCATTGCTGCACAGAAGGCTTATGTCCTTAATGCACCACTTGGTGATGCACCCCCTCAAGGACCGCCTGCAAATGTTATGAACGTGTGGAAGGCACGTTCTGATGACTACTCGATAGTTTAGTGTGCCATGCTTTACGGCTTAGAACCGGGGCTCCAAAGACGTTTTGAGAACCACGAAGCATATGAGATGTTCGAGGAGATGAAATTGGTATTTCAAGCTCATGCCTGGGTTGAGAGGTATGACACCTCCAACAAGTTCT
This sequence comes from Aegilops bicornis, assembly GCA_021605145.1. Lineage (NCBI taxonomy): Eukaryota > Viridiplantae > Streptophyta > Magnoliopsida > Poales > Poaceae > Aegilops > Aegilops bicornis. The sequence goes on from CM038672.1 coordinate 509,646,493, forward strand.
TTAGTAGCAAGATGGAGGAGAATAGTTCTGTTAGTGAGCATATACTCAGAATGTCTGGGTTTCACAACCACTTGACTCAGTTGGGAGTTAATCCTCCGGATGACACGGTCACTGACAGAGTTCTCCAGTCACTGCCACCAAGCTATAAAGGCTTTGTGATGAACTATAATATGCAAGGGATGGAAAAAACGATTCCCGAGCTCTTCACGATGCTTAAGGCTGCGTAGGTAGAAATCAAGAAGGAGGATCAAGTGTTGATGGTTAAAAAGACCACTCGTTTCAAGAAAGGCAAGGGAAAGAAAGGGAACTTCAAGAAGAATGGCAAGAAAGTTGCCGCTCCCATGAGAAAACCCAAGGCTAGGCCCAAACCTGAGACTGAGTGTTTGTACCGCAAGGGGAATGGCCACTAGAAGCGGAACTGCCCCAAGTACTTGGCGAATAGATGCTGGCAACATCAACAAAGGTATATTTGATATACATGTTATTGATGTGTACCTTACTAGTGCTCGTAGTAGCTCCTGGATATTTGATACCGGTTTGGTTGCTAATATTTGTAACTTGAAACAGGAGCTACGATATAAATGATGACTGGCTAAGGACGAGGTGACGATGCACGTCAGAAATGGTTCCAAGGTTGATGTGATCACCGTTGGCACGCTACCTCTACATCTACCTTCGGGATTAGTTTTAAACCTAAATAATTGTTATTTGGTGCATGCATTGAGCATGGACATTATAACTGGATCTTGTTTATTACGAAATAGCTATTCATTTAAGTCAGTGAATAGTGGTTGTTCTTTTTATATGAGTAATTTCTTTTATGGTCATGCACCCCTTGTGAATGGTTTATTCTTATTCAATCTCGATCGTAATGATACACATATTCATAATATTGATGCCAAAAGATACAAAGTTAATAATTATAGTACCACATATTTGTGGCACTGCCGCTTAGGTCATACTGGTGTAAAGCGCATGAAGAAACTCCATGCTGATGGACTTTTGGAATCTCTTGATTATGAATCATTTGAGACATGTGAACCATGCATCATGGGCAAGACGACTAAAATTACTTTCTCCGGAACAATGGAGCGAGCTAGTGACTTATTGGAAATAATACATACCGATGTATGTGGTCCGATGAGTGTTGAAGCACGCCGTGGACATCGTTATTATCTTACCTTCACAGATGATTTGAGTAGTTATGGGTATATTTACTTAATGAAACACAAGTCTGAAACATTTGAAAAGTTTATGGAATTTCAGAGTGAAGTGGAGAATCGTCGTAACATGAAAATAAAGTTTCTATGATCTGATCATGGAGGTGAATATTTTAATTACCAGTTTGGTATGCATTTAAGACAATGTGGAATTGTTTCACAACTGATGCCACTTGGAACACCACATTGTAATGGCGTGTCCGAACATCGTAATCGTACTATATTGGGTATGGTGCATTCAATGATGTCTCTTACCAATTTGCCACTATCGTTTTGGGTTTATGCATTAGAGACAGTCACATTCACTTTAAATAGGGCACCATCTAAATCTGTTGAGACGACAACATATGAGTTATGGTTTGGCAAGAAACCTAAGCTGTCGTTTCTTAAGGTTTGGGGATGCGATGCTTATGTCAAAAGGCTTCAGCTTGATAAGCTCGAACCCAAAGCGAAGAAGTGCGTCTTCATAGGATAACCTAAAGAGACCATTGGGTATACCTTCTACCACAAATCCGAGGGCAAGATCTTTCTTGCCAAGAATGGTTCCTTTCTAGAGAAGGAGTTTCTCTCGAAAGAATAAGTGGGAGGAAAGTAGAACTTGATGAGGTAAGTGTACCTTCTCTTGAATTGGAATGTAGCACATCATAGAAAGCAATTCCCGTGATGCCTACACCAACTGAAGAAGAAGCTAATGATGATTGAGGGAGTCCTGGACTAGGGGGTGTCCGAATAGCCGAACTATCATCGTGGCCAGACTCCTGGACTATGAAGATACAAGATTGAAGACTTCGTCCCGTATCCGGATGGAACTTTCCTTGGCGTGGAAGGAAAGCTTGGCGATACGGATATGTAGATCCCTACCATTGTAACCGACACTGTGTAACCCTAACCTATCCGGTGTCTATATAAACCGGAGGGTTTTAGTCCATAGGACGAACAACAATCAGACCATAGGCTAGCTTCTAGGGTTTAGCCTCCTTGATCTCGTGGTAGATCTACTATTGTACTACCCATATCATCAATATTAATCAAGCAGGAGTAGGGTATTACCTCCATCGAGAGGGCCCGAACCTGGGTAAAAACATCGTGTCCCTTGTCTCCTGTTACCATCCGCCTAGACGCACAGTTCGGGACCCCCTACCCGAGATCCGCCGGTTTTGACACCGACATTGGTGCTTTCATTGAGAGTTCCTCTGTGTCGTCGCCGTCAGGAAGGATGCCTCATCTCTTTTTTAAAGACGATACTATTGCCAAAGAATTCTTGGCCACTGGTCAGACTCTTCGGCTAGGTGGTTTTCTCATGACCGCCAGTTTGGCCACCGCGCCGACGATGACTTCTCGAGTCATCGAAACCAATCTCCATGTTAATTCGGAACTTGCCGAACAGTTAGATCCGATTGAGCTCTCCTCCGTAAACGAGCTCTTGGATCGCATCGCCGCTCTGAGTCGCCACAGACTACGACCGGATCGGGCCTAAAACCGATCTGAGAGAGATCAACTCTCCCCAGGCTACCCATCATATTGCTGTGATAGAGGAGCAATGCGGCGATTCTTCTTCTATCTTACGGACTAGCTACGTCCGGATTACCGATCCCTCTATGCCGGATTCCCGCAGAGGGACGGATGTCGATCAAGCCCTGAACTTAAAGTCACGCGACGGGATGGATTCATTGGATAGCACTCAAAAATCCAAACTTCCGAATTCGGAAACTTCCCGGCCCCTGAGTCTTAAATTGGACGGGGTTCCGGATCTAGTTCCACCCGCCCACCCAAACATTAGCGATCTATCCCAAATCCAGCAAGAGCCCGCTGAAACAGTACATCATTACTGGGCCAGATTCCTCCTGGTTATGGACAGGATAAAGGACTGCCGGGAGGAGGACGCAATCCCAATTTTCTGCAATAATTGCACGGACAAGGGACTCCTAAACGCCATATGTCGTCACGAAATTACACCCTTTACTGACTTGGTAACCATAGTACAAAAGTACCGTGCGATGGAGAGCGCATGGAAAACCGAAAGTAAATTTTGGGATAATCCGGCCCCGAATACATCCCTAGCCCGAAACAAAAGGGTGCATCATTACCAAGCACCTGGGTTAAACACCAAAAAACCAAAAACCCCCTAAAGGGTACTGAACCGTACTGGAGGGTTGGCTAAACGGACCCTGCAAAATTCATAGCACAGAGGGCGCCACTCCAACTCATAGCCTTCGAGCATGTTGGATACTACGGCAGGTGATCAAAAGTGGCGAAGAGCTTCTAACTTCAGAATCCCAGCCCAGCAACACCTGTACGGTGTTAACAGTCTTCGAGACTTTTGCATCAAATAACATGCGAAAACGAACACTCCACAACCTTGCCGAAGTCTACCAAGTAGCAACAATAAATCCATGGAGTGACACGGCTATTACCTTTAATGCCAGTGACGAACCTAAATTCCGAACAGCCCGAGCACCAGCCGCATTGGTCCTCGGTCCAATAGTGGATGGCTTTCATATACTAAGGTACTCATGGATGGCGGCAGCGGATTAAACCTCATCTATGAGGAAACCCTCCGAAAAATGGAAATAGACTGGAACCGCATTGAGCGAAGCAGCAGATACTTTAGAGGAATAATCCCTAGCCGGAAGCATGCTGCAGGAAAAATCACACTTTGGATGTAGTGTTCGCTCACGGACAATTACAGGTCTGAGGAGGTCACATTTCAAGTGGCCCCGTTCAGCAGCGGATATCATGCTTTATTAGGGCGAGAGGCATTCACAATTTTTCAAGCTATACCCCATTATGGGTACATGAAGCTTAAAATGCCTGGACCCAATGGAATCATCACTCTCGCTAGTGATCCGAACATAGCACTCCGCGCCGAAAACAAGACAGCCGCACTAGCCCTCGAGGCACTATCCGAAGCCCTAGCGGCCGAGGAGCTCACTGCGATGCGCTCCACGGTGAACAGGGACGATGTGATACTTGATAAAAGATCCAAGTCCACCTCTTTTAAACCAGCGGACGAAATAGTCAAATTCCAAGTCCACCCAACGGACCCCGCAAAGACGGCCTCTATTGGGGCACAATTAAACCCTGATGTAGACGCCGCACTACGAGAATTTCTAAGAGAAAACTGGGACATCTTTGCCTGGCACCCTTCAGACATGCCAGGAATCCCACGTCGGCTGGCCGAGCACAGCCTAAATATTCTCAAAGGATTCAAGCTACCAAACAGGCTCTTGGCTTTTCCGAACCCAAGAGACAGGCCATGGGAGAGGAGCTAGCCAAACTTTTGGAAGCCGAATTCATCAGAGATATAAAACATCCAGACTGGCTAGCAAACCTGGTGATGGTACCAAAGAAGGATAAATCCTGGCGCCTATGTGTTGATGTTAAAGACCTTAATAAGGCTTGCCCAAAAGATCCCTTCCCCCTCCCTCGAATTGATCAAATTATCGATGCTACAGCAGGACACGACTCATTGTGCTTCCTCGACGCTGCATTCGGCTACCACCAAATCAAGATGGCAGAGCCGCACCAAGCTACAACAACATTCATCACTCCATACGGCCCGCTTTGCTTCAACACAATGCCCTTTGGGCTCAAAAACGCCAGCGCAACATATCGGCGCATGATTCGTATACATGTCCGGCAAACCAGATCGACAAAACAGTGGAAGCATATGTAGATGACGTGGTCGTCAAAACCAAGCATGTCGAAACTCTAGTAGACGACTTGAGGCTCACATTCGACAATCTTCGAAAATATGACATCAAGCTCAATCCGGAAAAATGCGTCTTCGGCGTTCCAGCCGGAAAACTCCTGGGCTTCATTGTGTCCGGTAGAGGAATTGAAGCAAACCCAGCCAAGATCCGAGTGTTGGGGAACGTAGTAATTTCAAAAAAATTCCTACGCACACGCAAGGATCATGGTGATGCATAGCAACGAGAGGGGGAGAGTATTGTCCACGTACCCTCGTAGACCGTAAGCGGAAGCGTTATGACAACGCGGTTGATATAGTCGTACGTCTTCATGATCCGACCGATCCAAGTACCGAACGTACGGCACCTCCGAGTTCAGCACACGTTCAGCTCGATGACGATCCCCGGACTCGATCCAGCAAAGTGTCGGGATGAGTTCCACAAGACGACGGCGGCGGTGACGATGATGATGTTCTACCGGCGCAGGCTTCGCCTAAACTCAGCGACGATATGACCGAGGTGGAATATGGTGGAAGGGGCACCGCACACGGCTAAGGAACGATCCGTAGATCAACTTGTGTGTCCATGGGGTGCCGCCTGCCCCCGTATATAAAGGAGTGGAGGAGGGGAGGGCCGGCCCTCTCTATGGCGCACCCTAGGGGAGTCCTACTCCCACCGGGAGTAGGATTCCCCCTTTCCTAGTCCAACTAGGAACCCTTCCATGTAGTAGGAGTAGGAGAGAAGGAAAGGGAAGAGTGAAGGAGAAGGAAGGAAGGGTGCGCCCCCCCTCCCTAGTCCAATTCGGACTAGTCCAAGGGGAGGGGTGCGGCCACTCTTTTGGCCCTTTCTCTCCTTTCCCGTATGGCCCAAAGAGGCCCAATACGAATTCCCGTAACTCTCCGGTACTCACAAAAATACCCGAATCACTCGGAACCTTTCCGAACTCCGAATATAGACATCCAATATATCGATCATTATGTCTCGACCATTTCGAGACTCCTCGTCATGTCCCCGATCTCATCCGGGACTCCGAACTCCTTCGGTACATCAAAACTCATAAACTCATAATAAAACTGTCATCGTAACGTTAAGCGTTCGGACCCTACGGGTTCGAGAACTATCTAGACATGACCTAGAACTATTCTCGGTCAATAACCAATAGCGGAACCTGGATGCCCATATTGGCTCCTACATATTCTACGAAGATCTTTATCGGTCAAACCGCATAACAACATACGTTGTTCCCTTTGTCATCAGTATGTTACTTGCCCGAGGTTCGATCGTCGGTATCCAATACTTAGTTCAATCTCGTTACCGGCAAGTCTCTTTACTCGTTACGTAATGCATCATTCCATAACTAACTCATTAGCTACATTGCTTGCAAGGCTTATAGTGATGTGCATTACCGAGAGGGTCCAGAGATACCTCTCCGACAATCGGAGTGACAAAACCTAATCTCGAAATCGCCAACCCAACATGTACCTTTGGAGACACCTGTAGTACTCCTTTATAATCACCCGATTCGTTGTGACGTTTGGTAGCACCAAAGTGTTCCTCCGTAAACGGAGTTGCATAATATCATGAGTTACAGGAACATGTATAAGTCATGAAGAAAGCAATAGCAATATACTAAAGCGATCAAGTGCTAGGCTAATGGAATGGGTCATGTCAATCACATCATTCTCCTAATGATGTGATCCCGTTAATCAAATGACAACACATGTCTATGGTTAGGAAACATAACCATCTTTGATTAATGAGCTAGTCAAGTAGAGGCATACTAGTGACTATATGTTTGTCTATGTATTCACACATGTATCATGTTTCCGGTTAATACAATTCTAGCATGAATAATAAACATTTATCATGAAATAAGGAAATAAATAATAACTTTATTATTGCCTCTAGGGCATATTTCTTCCAGCCTCCCACTTGCACTAGAGTCAATAATCTAGTTCACATCATCATGTGATTCAACACTTATATTAACATCTGTATGTGATTAACACCCATAGTTCACATCGTCATGTGACCAACACCTAAAGGGTTTACTAGAGTCAATAATCTAGTTCACATCGCTATGTGATTAACACCCAAAGAGTACTAAGGTATTATCATGTTTTGCTCGTGAGAGAAGCTTAGTCAGCAGATTACATCACATACAGAGCCGTATGTATTTTGCAAATATTCTATGTCTACAATGCTCGCGGAGCTACTCTAGCTAAATGCTCCCACTTTCAATATGTATCCAGATTGAGACTTATAGTCATCTGGATCAGTGTAAAAAGCTTGCATCGATGTAAATCTTTACGACGGTGTCTATTTATCACCACCATAATCGAGAAATATTTCCTTAGTCCTCACAAAGGAAGTTCTTGACCAATGACCAGAGAACTAATCCTAGATCACTATTGTACTCCTTGCCAAATTCAGAGCAAGGTATATAATAGGTCAGTACATAGCATAGCATACTTTATAGAACCTATGACTAAGGCATAGGGAATGACTTTCATTCTCTTTTCTATTTTCTGCCGTGGTCGGGATTTGAGTCTTACTCAATTTCACACGTTTGCAACACATGCAAGAACTTTTCTTTGACTGTTCCATTTTGAACTACTTCAAAATCTTGACAAGGTATGTACTTATTGAAAAACTTATCAAGCGTCTTGATCTATCTCAATAGATCTTGATGCTCAATATGTAAGTAGTTTTACTGAGGTCTTTCTTTGAAAAACTCCTTTCAAATACTCCTTTATGGTTTGCAGCATAATTCTACATTATTTCCGATCAACAATATGTCATTCACATATACTTATTAGAAATGTTGTAGTGCTCCCACTCACTTTCTTGTAAATACAGGCTTCTCCAAAAGTCTCAGTAAAACCATATGCTTTGATCACACTATCAAAGCGTTTTATTCCAACTCCGAGATGCTTGCACCAGTCCATAGATGGATCGCTGAATCTTGCACATTTTGTTAGCTCCTTTAGGATTGACAAAACCTTCTGGTTGCATCATATATAACTTTTCTTTAATTAATCCATTAAAGAATGCAGTTCTGACATCCATTTGCCAGATTTCATAAAATGTGGCAATTGCTAACATGATTCGGACAGACTTAAGCATCTCTACAGTTGAGAAAATGTCATTGTACTCAACACCTTGAACTTGTCGAAAACCTTTTTGTGAAAAGTCGAGCTTTGTAGATAGTAACACTACTATCAGTGTCCGTCTTCCTCTTGAAGATCCATTTATTTAACATGGCTTGCTGATCATCGAGCAAGTCCATCAAAGTCCATACTTTGTTCTCATACATGGATCCTATCTCAGATTTCATGGCCTCAAGCCATTTCGCGGAATCTGGGCTCATCATCGCTTCCTCATAATTCGTAGGTTCATCATGGTCTAGTAACATGACTTACAGAACATGATTACCGTACCACTCGGGTCTTGGATCTTACTCTGGAAGACCTACGAGGTTTGGTAGCAACTTGATCTGAAGTTTCATGATCATCATCATTAACTTCCTCACTAATTGGTGTAGGAATCAATGGAACTGATTTACGTGATGAACTACTTTCCAATAAGGGAGAAGGTACAATTACCTCATCAAGTTCTACTTTCCTCCCACTCACTTCTTTCGAGAGAAACTTCTTCTCTAGAAAGGATCCATCTTAGCAACGAATAACTTGCCTTCGGATCTGTGATAGAAGGTGTACCCAATAGTTACCTTTGGGTATTCTATGAAGACGCACTTCTCCGATTTGGGTTTGAGCTTATCAAGTGAAAACTTTTTCACATAAGCATCACAACTCCAAACTTTAAGAAACGACAACTTAGGTTTATTGTTAAACCATAGTTCATACGGTGTCGTCTCAACGGATTTAGATGGTGCCCTATTAAACGTGAATGCAGCTGTCTCTAATACATAACCCCAAAATGATAGTGGTAAACCGATAAGAGACATCATAGATCACACCATATCCAATAAAGTGCGGTCCACGACTTTCGGACACACCATTATGCTGTGGTGTTCCATATGGCGTGAGTTCTTGAAACTATTTCACATTGTTTCAAATGAAGACCAAACTCGTAACTCAAACATTCATCTCCATGATCAGATCATAGAAACTTTATTTTCTTGTTACGATGATTTTCCACTTCACTCTGAAATTCTTTGAACTTTTCAACTATTTCGGACTTATGTTTCATCAAGTAGATATACGCATATCTGCTCAAATCACTGTGAAGGTCGAAAATAATGATACTTGTCACGAGCATCAACACTCATTGGATCACATACATCGGTATGTATTATTTCCAACAAGTCAGTAGCTCGTTCCATTGTTCCGGAGAACGGAGTTTTAGTCATCTTGCCCAAAAGGCACGGTTCGCAAGCATCAAATGATTCATAACCAAGTGATTCCGAAGATCCATCTTTATGGAGTTTCTTCATGCGCTTTACACCAATATGACCTAAACGGCGATTGCCACAAATAAGTTGCACTATCATTATTAACTTTACATCTTTTGGTTTCAATATTATGAATATGTGTATCAAACGATCGAGATCCAACAAACCATTTTCATTGGGTGTATGACCATAGAAGGTTTTATTCATGTAAACAAAACAATAATTATTCTCTAACTTACATGAATAACCGTATTGCAATAAACATGATCAAATCATATTCATGCTCAACGCAAACGCCAAATAACATTTATTTAGGTTCAACACTAATCCCGAGAGTATAGGGAGTGTGCGATCATGATCATACCAATTTTGGAACTACTTCCAACACTCACCGTCACTTCCCCTTCAACTAGTCTCTGTTTATTCTGTAACTCCTGTTTCTAGTTACTAATCTTAGCAACCAACAAGTATCAAATACGCAGGGGCTACTATAAACACTAGTAAGGCACACATCAATAACCTGTATATCAAATATACCCTTGTTCACTTTGCCATCCTTCTTATCCACCAAATATTCAGGGCATTTCCGCTTCCAGTGACCATTTCCTTTGAAGTGTAAGCACTCAGTTTCAGGCTTTGGTCCATCTTTGGGCTTCTTCGCAGGAGTGACAACTTACTTGTCTTTCTACTTGAAGTTCCCTTTCTTTCCCTTTGCCCTTTTCTAGAAACCAGTGGTCTTGTCAATCATCAACACTTGATGCTCTTTCTTGATTTCTACCTTCGTCGATTTCAACATCACGAAGAGCTCGGGAATCGTTTTCGTCATCCCTTGCATACTGTAGTTCATCGGGAAGTTCTAGTAACTTAGTGATGGTGACTAGAGAATTACATCAATCACTATCTTATCCGGAAGATTAACTCCCACTTGATTCAAGCGTTTGAAGTACCTGCACAATCTGAGCACATGCTCACTAGTTGAGCGATTCTCCTCCATCTTTTAGCTATAGAACTTGTTGGAGACTTCATATCTCTCAACTCGGGTATTTGCTTGAAATATTAACTTCAACTCTGGAACATCTCATATGGTCCGTGGACGTTCAAAACGTCTTTGAAGTCCCGATTCTAAGTCGTTAAGCATGGTGCACTAAACTATCAAGTAGTCATCATATTGAGCTAGCCAAACGTTCATAACGCCCCAGATCTGCTCCTGCAATAGGTCTGTCACCTAGCGGTGCATCAAGGACATATTTTTACGTGCAGCAATGAGGACAAACCTCGGATCACGGATCCAATCCGCATCATTGCTACTAACATTTTTCAACTTAGTTTTCTCTAGGAACATATCAAAATAAAACAGGGAGCTAAACGCGAGCTATTGATCTACAACATAGATATGCTAATACTACCAGGACTAAATTCATGATAAATTTAAGTTCAATTAATCATATTACTTAAGAACTCCCACTTAGATAGACATCCCTCTAATCTTCTAAGTGATCACGTGATCCATATCAACTAAACCATGTCCGATCATCACGTGAGATGGAGTAGTTTCAATGGTGAACATTACTATGTTGATCATATCTACTATATGATTCACGCTCGACCTTTCGGTCTCCGTGTTCCGAGGCCATATCTGTTATATGCTAGGCTTGTCAAGTTTAACCTGAGTATTCCGCGTGTGCAACTGTTTTGCACCTGTTGTATTTGAACGTAGAGCTTATCACACCCTATCATCACGTGGTGTCTCAGCACGAAGAACTTTCGCAACGGTGCATACTCAGGGAGAACACTTATACCTCGATAATTTAGTGAGAGATCATCTTATAAAGCTACCGCCGAACTAAGCAAAATAAGATGTATAAAAGATAAACATCACATGCAATCAAAATATGTGACATGATATGGCCATCATCATCTTGTGCCTTTGATCTCCATCTCCAAAGCATCGTCATGATTTCCATAATCGTCACCGCATGCCACCATGATCTCCATCATCTTGATCTATATCAATGTCGTCACATGGTCGTCTCGCCAACTATTGCTCTTGCAACTATTGCTATCGCATAGCGATAAAGTAAAGCAATTATTTGGCGCTTGCATCTTATGCAATAAAGAGACAACCATAAGGCTTCTGCCAGTTGCCGATAACTTCAACAAAGCATGATCATCTCATACAACAACTTATATCTCATCACGTCTTGACCATATCACATCACAACATGCCCTGCAAAAACAAGTTAGACGTCCTCTACTTTGTTGTTGAAAATTTTACGTGGCTGCTACGGGCTGAGCAAGAACCGTTCTTACCTACGCATCAAAACCACAACGATAGTTTGTCAAGTTGGTGCTGTTTTAACCTTCGCAAGGACCGGGCGTAGCCACACCGGTTCAACTAAAGTGAGAGAGACAGACACCCGCCACCACCTTTAAGCAACGTGTGCTCGCAGCGGTGAAACCAGTCTCCGTAAGCGTGACGCGTAATGTCGGTCCGGCCGCTTCATCTCACAATACCGCCGAGCGAAAGTATGACATGCCGGTAAGCGGTATGACTTGTATCGCCCAAAACTCACTTGTGTTCTACTCGTGCATATAACATCAACGCATAAAACCAGGCTCGGATGCCACTGTTGGGGAACGTAGTAATTTCAAAAAATTTCCTACGCACACGCAAGGATCATGGTGATGCATAGCAACGAGAGGGGAGAGTATTGTCCACGTACCCTCATAGACCGTAAGCGGAAGCGTTATGACAACGCGGTTGATGTAGTCGTACGTCTTCACGATCCGACCGATCCAAGTACCGAACGTACGGCACCTCCGAGTTCAGCACACGTTCAGCTCGATGACGATCCCCGGACTCTATCCAGCAAAGTGTCGGGGATGAGTTCCGTCGACCTGACGGCGTGGTGGCGATGATGATGTTCTATCGGCGCAGGCTTCGCCTAAACTCCGCGACGATATGACCGAGGTGGAATATGGTGGAAGAGGGCACCGCACCACGGCTAAGGAACGATCCGTAGATCAACTTGTGTGTCCATGGGTGCCCCCTGCCTCAGATATAAAGGAGTGGAGGAGAGGAGGGCGGCCCTCTCTATGGCGCGCCCTAGGGGAGTCCTACTCCCACCGGGAGTAGGATTCCCTTTCCTAGTCCAACTAGGAACCCTTCCATGTAGTAGGAGTAGGAGAGAAGGAAAGGGAAGAGAGAAGGAGAAGGAAGGAAGGTGCGCCTCCCTAGTCCAATTCGGACTAGTCCAAGGGGAGGTGCGGCCACTCTTTTGGCCCTTTCTCTCCTTTCCCGTATGGCCCAAAGAGGCCCAATACGAATTCTCGTAACTCTCCGGTACTCCCAAAAATACCCGAATCACTCGGAACCTTTCCGAACTCCGAATATAGTCATCCAATATATCGATCTTTATGTCTCGACCATTTCGAGACTCCTCGTCATGTCCCCGATCTCATCCGGGACTCCGAACTCCTTCGGTACATCAAAACTCATAAACTCATAATAAAAGCATCGCCGTAGCGTTAAGCGTGCGGACCCTACGGGTTCGAGAACTATGTAGACATGACCTAGAACTATTCTCGGTCAATAACCAATACCGGAACCTGGATGCCCATATTGGCTCCTACATATTCTACGAAGATCTTTATCGGTCAAACCGCATAACAACATACGTTGTTCCCTTTGTCATCGGTATGTTACTTGCCCGAGATTCGATTGTCGGTATCCAATACCTAGTTCAATCTCGTTACCGGAAAGTCTCTTTACTCGTTATGTAATTCATCATTCCGTAACTAACTCATTAGCTACATTGCTTGCAAGGCTTATAGTGATGTGCATTACCGAGAGGGCCCAGAGATACCTCTCCGACAATCGGAGTGACAAAACCTAATCTCGAAATACGCTAACCCAACATGTACCTTTGGAGACACCTGTAGTACTCCTTTATAATCACCCAGTTACGTTGTGACGTTTGGTAGCACCCAAAGTGTTCCTCCGGTAAACGGGAGTTGCATAATCTCATAGTTACAAGAACATGTATAAGTCATGAAGAAAGCAATAGCAATATACTAAACGATCAAGTGCTAGGCTAACGGAATGGGTCATGTCAATCACATCATTCTCCTAATGATGTGATCCCATTAATCAAATGACAACACATGTCTATGGTTAGGAAACATAACCATCTTTGATTAATGAGCTAGTCAAGTAGAGGCATACTAGTGACTATATGTTTGTCTATGTATTCACACATGTATCATGTTTCCCGTTAATACAATTCTAGCATGAATAATAAACATTTATCATGAAATAAGGAAATAAATAATAACTTTATTATTGCCTCTAGGGCATATTTCGTTCACCGAGCTCTGTCACAATTGGATATTCCAAAAGATCTCAAACAAATACAAAAATTGACGGGATGCGTAGCGGCTCTAAGCCGCTTTATTTCTCGTTTGGGAGAAAAGGCGTTACCCCTTTACCGCCTCCTCCGCCGCACCGAACATTTCGAGTGGATTTGATGCCACGGCCGGACTCGAAGAGATAAAAGCCATATTGGCAACAAATCCGGTCTGGCCGGCATAGCATTGGGCGAACCAATGCTATTATATATCGCCGCAACACATCAAGTTGTCGGTAGGTGCTCGTCGTCGAGCGAGAAATGGACGGACATCGGTTCCCTCTTCAGAAACCGGTTTACTATGTGTCCACTATCCTAACTCCATGCAAGTCCCGGTACCCACACTATCAAAAGATAGCATACGCGGTGTTCATGGCATCCCGGAAGCTGCGACACTACTTTCAAGAGTGTTCGATAACGGTAGCCTCCGAAGTACCTCTTAGCGACATTATAAACAACCGCGACGCGACGGGCCGGATTGCTAAATGGGCCATAGAGCTCCTTCCATTTGACATAACCTATAAGCCACGACGAGCTATCAAGTCGCAGGTTTTGGCCGACTTCGTGGCCAAATGGACCGAAGCCGAACTCCCTAAAGAGTACGGCGCATACTCCAATTGGATCATGCACTTTGACGGCTCCAAAATGTTGGCCGGCCTGGGAGGCTGGCGTCGTCCTGACGTCCCCAACCAGGGATACAGTCCAATACGTCCTTCAGATAATGTATACAGACTCCAACAACGTAGCCGAATACGAGGACCTTCTGCATGGCCTCCGGATGGTAGTCTCCATCGGCATTAAACACCTATAGGTGCACGGGGATTCGAACCTCACGATATCTCAAATAAACGAAGACTTTGATGCCAAAGATCCGAAAATGGCAGCATACCGCAATGCGGTCCTAAAAATGTCAGCACGGTTCGAAGGGCTGGAATTTCATCATATAGCCCGGGATAACAACCAGGCGGCGGACATATTGGCACGCATCGGTGCAAAACACGATGCCGTCCCGCCCAACATCTTCCTGGAACGGCTATTCAAGCCATCCGTACTATGGGAAGGGGAGTCCGGAAATAACAATCCGGACTCAACCGCACTGCCTGACGCAATCGGCAGCTCTGCCACCGAGATAACACCCTCCGCCCACGAAATAATGGCGGTTATCGCCCCGTGGACGGAGCCATTCCTAGCCTACCTAACTAGGTAGGAACTCCCCGAAGACCAAAATGAGGCTCGCTGCATAGTACGGCGATCTAAAGCCTATAAAGTCCATGAGGGAGAGCTTTATAAGAAAAGCACAACAGTAGTCCTTCAAAGGTGTATCTCCGAAGAGGAAGGGCGCAACCTCCTGGCTGAAATTCATGCCGGACTGGGTGGGCACCACGCCTCAGCCCGGCCCTTGTAGGCAAGGCCTTCCGACAGGATTTTATTGGCCGACGGCCCGGCAGATCTTGCGCAGGATTTAGTCCAACGATCGTCGGTTGCCCGTATTTGCTAACCAAAGCCACGTGCCACCCACCGCCCTCAAAACTATACCCATCACCTGGCCGTCATGGTCCGGGGCTTTACATGGTAGGACCCCTTAAGGGAGGAACCCACAAGCAAAAATACCTATTGGTCATGGTGGATAATTTCACCAAATGGATAGAGGCCAAGCCTGTTAAAACGGCCAAATCCGGACCGGTGATAGACATCATATCAGGGGTAGTGCACCGTTATGGCGTCCCCACGGATTATCATCGCGATAACGGCACCAACTTCACGACCGATGAGGTCAAATTATGGTGCAAAAACATGGGCATCAAGCTCGACACGCCTCAGTCTATCACCCTCAAACCAACGATCAAGTCGAACGAGCAAACGGTCTAATCATGAGCGGCATTAAACCCAGACTAGTGCGGTCCCTCAAGGAATCTAACACGCACTGGGTTGAGGAGCTTGACTCCATACTCTGGGGGCTGCGGACCACGCCGAATCGTACTACCGGATTCACACCATTTTTTATGGTATACGGTGCAGAGACAGTCTTGCCCTACGACATAATTCATGACTCATCTCACGTGCGCATGTATGAAGAAAGAGAAGCCGAGCTCGATTGGCAGGACAGTTTGGACGCATTGGAGGAGGAGCGCGACGTGGCAAAGGCTCGTTCCGCATTTTATCAACAGCAAGCTCGAAGATATCAAAGCAGGGAAGTACGGGCCAAATCTTACAACGTTGGCGAACTAGTTCTATGCCTGCCGGATAAGAAAAAGGACAAACTCAAGCCCAAATGGGAAGGTCCCTTCATCATCGACCAGGTCCTGACCGGCGGAGCATACCGTCTGCGAAACGCATCGGATAACCGACTCGAGCCGAACCCTTGGAACGCAGCCCGTCTACCAAGATTCTACGCCTAAGCGCCGGACCCCAAGTTCGTCTCCTTCCTCCGTCCACATTTTCTATTTTTGTTGTCTTTTATTTCTCTCCTTCCTCCCCTTTCTTTTTAAAGCCTTTGGAGGCTCGTTCGCGCTCTGTTCGCACATACTTGACGCGCTGTCCGCGCTCATTATACCTGGGGGCTTCTTTAAACAGAAGCTTATTTATATGGGCTTCATGCCCAACACATGCGTCAAACTTCGGCATGTACCTTTTATTCACACTTATATGCATCGATATGACTTAAGTTTTGGCCAAGCTGGGTTGCCTGGCTCCTGTGCTTACCCCTACGTTCCCGATTGTTCGGCTAGGTGGTAAAGGGAGCACCTCTGCGATTATTCTTTGTCGAATTGACCGGATGTGTACCTCAGACTGGGTGAAGCCGAAAGCTAGCGTTCTTAAGGGAATATTCGGTCGGTGAACTGAAAGATGATTTTTAACTATTTACCCATCTGCCCCCAGATGATTATCTGCTTTCTTAGCAGTTTTGACATGCACTTTAGGGCATGCATCCCAAATGAAAGGAACCCTTAATGTAACTATTCTCCCTGGAAGATGTTTCTTACTATCCATGTAATATAACATAACTAGTTGGGCACTTGTCTGATACAGCAACAATGACCCCTACGCCTTGTCTCCATGCGTGCCCCGGTTCTTATATAACCGCGAGGGTATTCGGACACACTCCGGACTGTTGGGTCCCGAGGTCGAAGCGAAAAGGTCCGCTATGACAAACGATCTACAATCCTGCTAGAAGACATTTTTCATGTCATATTTAATTACAAAGTCAATTTGACTCATTGTATTCCTTTTCAATGCCATCTAATAGGCTACCTAATTTACAATCTTGGAGGGAATACTTGGCGGCCAATTCTACCTGGCCGTACACTAAGCTTACAGGGATCTCCTTCCCATCAGGCCTCACAGGTCCGACCTCGGCCATGTGGTTTGGGTCAGCCTTCGTGTACCGCGTCTTCACCATGGCCCAGGCCTCCCTGGCGCCCTAACGGCAGGCTAATATCTTCCATAGTCGGAAGCGTCGCCCTGCTCCTTGAAACCGCTCCGCCAGCTCTCCAATGCCTTCGGGCAGGGAGATAGATGGCCACAAGGCCTGGCCGACGCCTTTCATCACCTGCCGATCTCGTTCGTGCAGCTGACGCAGTTCGGGAAGAAGATCACCCGAAGAACTGGGCATCTCCTCTTCAGGACGACCTGTGAGCAAACCTACGTACATGTTTATGTTAGTCTCCTTCCTCGCCGAACTCTTTCAAAGTTCGCTCAAGCACTTACTGAAAATGCCGCGACGAAGCCGTCGATTCTCCTTTACGGAGTCAGATAACTGGGCACGAACATCTTTTAGTTCCTCACCCAGTTTGGTGTTGGCATCTTGGAGGTTATTTTTCTCCGCCGCACTCGTAAGCATGCTCTCGCCGCCTTTAGCCGGGCGCAAGAGTTGTTGCCTGTTCGATCTAGTCCGCGCCATCTGCAATATTTTTGTCGATTTACACACCCGCCGCACTTCATAAACTATTTATCTTTTGAAACATATGTTACCAGAGGGGTCTCTGTGGCTCCCCTCAGAGCCGCTTAGTGTGGCCTCAAGTTGGGCCTTGCATTCTTCAAGCTCCTGGGACAGTCGGGTATTCTTTTATGTAAGATCCTGCATAACAAATGATCCTTAAATCAGTTATTCTAACTATTTTAAGTCCCGGGGCTCTTGGCATATATAATCACAAATCTCCTTACCCGTATGTCCTTTACATACTGCTCCGTGGCTCTGGCTAGACCATCTTGAGCGGCACGGAGGTGCGCATCTCCCGAATTAAAGGCATTCATGGCCTCTTGGGAGAAACACGCGTCACGAAGAACTGTCCGGCGGCGCCTGTGATTCATGGCGCTCTCCACCTCAGAGCTGGTGGCGGACAATTTGTCGGCATCCTCTGTCGGAGGAGTATCCTACGCACGTCTCGTGCTCGCCTCAGCTTCCGGACCCAGCTTTGAAGCCTGGCCGGCGAAGGTTCGATTGGCAACCTCTCCGGAGTCAGTCCGGCGAGCGCTCCTTTTCCTGAAAAGAGCACCAGCGTTAGTACGCCTTCCAGGAATCAATCCTGGGATTATGGTGACACGCCATACCGTTGCGGCGGAGTTTCGATCCGGACCGCACTTCTTTTTAGCCTGTGGGGCCGCACTGCCCCTTGTTGGCTGGCCACCGCGGGCTCGGCTTCCTGCGTCGAAGGTACCCCCTGCGAAACACCATTTGTATACGATGATCAAAAAATAAGCATGGATGGGTCATTATCAGGGTTTTGGGACCTCGGTCTCGATTACTGTGAGGCTGGAAGTATTCCGGGGTAATCGGCCGTAATGGCAACCAAAGCATTGTCGATGCTAAGTTGGTGGAACACCCCGTCGATCAACTCCACCTTTATATCTGGATCCTCTTCGGAGGCCGGATCGAGGGACCGTTCCGGATCCTAGAGTTGTGGGGGCGGGCTGTGTATCTTCTCCACAGTCCGGCGCAGTTCCTGCGCAGAAACCATGAAATGAGATATTTAATCAGGGGAACATGGATTGGACAGGCCACAAAGATGTTTGCTTACCCAACTTCGAGGGTTATTCGAAGAAAACTCGCTGAGTGGGTTGACACGGAGAAAATCCTCTTCCTCCCCTTTATACATGGCAGACAAGGTCTTCACCAGTTCGGTGACCGATCCCGGCCCGTTGCGGCCATGGCGGGTGGCGTCGTCCTCCCCGTTGTACTCCCACATGGGGTGGCCCCTATATTGAAGTGGCTGCACTCCCCTCATAATGCAGATTGCCATGACTCGAATCATGGTCAATCCGGCATGAGCCAGTAATCTTATTCGGCTCATCAAGTAAAGGACATCCCGATCATTTTCCCACTTTGGGGGCTCCATGGGCGCCAGCTTAAGGCGCTTCTTGAGGAGCGTTGCTAAACTCCGAAGGCCAATCCGAACAGGATCCGCGGTGGGACGTCCTCCATGTAAAACCATTACGAAGGCCGGTCTTGGATGCCTTCTTGAGGTTCCAGATAGATATCCGGTCCCGGCGATGCGCCATAGTTCGGCTCCGCCCACTTGATATATTGACCCCTCATGAAAACGGGGTACTAGGCAGAATAATCTCGTCCACAGCGCGAAATGAGCCTCGACGCCCAAGAACAGCTCGCAAAGGGCCACGAAGCCCGCGATGTGCAAAATGGAGGCAGGCGTAACGTGGTGCAACTGGAGGCCGTAGAACTCCAAGAGCCCCCGGAGAAACGGATGGATTGGAAATCCGAGTCCTCTTACTAGATAAGAGACGAAGCATACCCGCTCTCCTTTAGAGGGATCGGGGAAACTCTCCGCTTGCTTTCCGCCCTTGTAGGTGGCGAGTCCGGCTCGAACCAGAACCATGAAGGCCGGGGGAAGGAATCCCTTGGTTTGGATTATAACTAGCTCGCTATGCGGGACTAAGCATCTCTCCCAATTTCAGTGAGAAATTTGGGAGCGCGAGAGGAGGAGCCGCGTCGACCGTCCATGATGGAATGGGCTTTGGTCGAGGCGCCCACGAAAGCTCACGAAGGGGATGGTGTGACTCAGATCTAGATCCTCGCCTTTTATAGGCAGCTCATTTGCGCAGCTAGGGGGTAAGTGTAAAAATACCCTGGCTTTTCGCATTCGTTCAAACACGTGGAAGATGGCCATTATTGGGCGTAGAAGCCAAGGAGCGCAACATTTATCAGAAGCCGGACACTATTCGACAAGTATATGGAATTTGGAGAAGGACCCGCCTCGCAATGCCGAAGACAATATGCGCGCCAGACTCATCATCATTGAAGCCTGGTTCAGGGGCTATTGAGGGAGTCCTGGACTAGGGGGTGTCCGGATAGCCGAACTATCATCGTGGCCGGACTCCTGGACTATGAAGATACAAGATTGAAGATTTCGTCCCATGTCCGGATGGGACTTTCCTTGGCGTGGAAGGCAAGCTTGGCGATACGGATATGTAGATCTCCTACCTTTGTAACCGACTCTATGTAACCCTAACCTATCCGGTGTGTATATAAACCGGAGGGTTTTAGTCCGTAGGACGAACAACAATCAGACCATAGGCTAGCTTCTAGGGTTTAGCCTCCTTGATCTCGTGGTAGATCTACTCTTGTACTTCCCATGTCATCAATATTAATCAAGCAGGAGTAGGGTATTACCTCCATCGAGAGGGCCCGAACACAGGTAAAAACATCGTGTCCCTTGTCTCCTGTTACCATCCGCCTAGACGCACAGTTCGGGACCCCCTACCCGAGATCCGCCGGTTTTGACACCGACAATGATGATCATGAAACTTCGGATCAAGTTACTACTGAGCTTCGTAGGTCGACCGGGGTATGTTCCGCACCAGAGTGGTACGGTAATCCGGTCCTGGTAGTCATGTTGTTTGACAACGGTGAACCTACGAACTATGATGAGCCCAGATTCCGACAAATGGCTTCAGGCCATGAAATCCGAGATAGGATCGATGTATGAGAACAAAGTATGGACTTTGGTGGACTTGCCCAATGATCAGCAAGCCATTGAGAATAAATGGATCTTTATGAAGAAGACATATGCTGATGGTAATGGCACTGCATATAAAGCTCGACTTGTTGCAAAGGGTTTCTGACAAGTTCAAGGGGTTGACTATGATGATATTTTCTCACCCGTAGCGATGCTTAAGTCTATTAGAATTATGTTAGCAATTGCCGCATTTTTTGATTATGTGATCTGGCAAATGGACGTCAAAACGGCATTCCTTAACGGGTTTCTGAAGGAAGAGTTGTATATGATGCAACCAGAAGGTTTTGTCAATCCTAAGGATGCTAACAAAGTATGCAAGCTCCAGAAATCCATCTATGGACTAGTGCAAGCTTCTCGGAGTTGGAATATACGCTTTGATGAGGTGATCAAAGCTTTTGGTTTTATACAAACTTATGGAGAAGCTTGTATTTACAAGAAAGCGAGTGGGAGCTCTGTAGCATTTCTAATAGTAAATGTGGATGACATATTGTTGATTGGAAATGATATAGAATTTCTGGAAAGCATAAAAGGATATTTGAACAAGAGTTTTTCAATGAAAGGCCTCGGTGAAGCTGCTTACATATTGGGATCAAAATCTATAGAGATAGATCAAGACTCCTAATAGGACATTCACAAAGCACATACCTTGACAAAGTTCTGAAGAAGTTCAAGATGGACCAATCAAAGAAAGAGTTCTTGCCTATGTGCAAGGTATGAAGTTGAGTAAGACTCAAACCCCGACCATGTCGGAAGAAAGAGAAAGGATGAAAGCCATCCCCTATACCTCAGCCATGGGCTCGATAATATATGCCATGATGTGTACCTGACCTGTTGTGTGCCTTGCCATGAGTCTGGCAAGGTGGTACTAGAGTGATCCAGGAGTGGATCACTGGATAACGGTCAAAAACTATCCTTAAGTTACTTAAGGAAATGTTTCTCATTTATGGAGGTAACAAAGAGTTCGTCTAATGGTTTACGTTGATGGAAGCTTTGACGCTGATCTGGATAACCCTGAGTCTCAAACCGGATACGTCAAGTGGAGCAATCATTTGGAGTAGTTCCAAACCAAGCGTTGAGGTGGGATTTACATATGAAGCGCATATTTAACGCCCTTTTTCAACACCATCCGTGATTGGATTAAGGATGGAGACATTGAGATTTGCAAAGCACACAGGGATCTGAATGTTGCAGACCCGTTGACTAAATCCTCTCTCACAAGCAAAACATGATCAAACCCGAGAACTTATTGGGGGTTAATCACATAGCGATGTGAACAGCATTATTGGGAGTCTGTTGGAAATATGCCCTAGAGGCAATAATAAATTTGTTATTATCATATTTACTTATTCATGATAAAGGTTTATTATTCATGCTAGAATTGTATTGACCGAAAACTCAAATACATGTGTGGTTACATAAACAAGTACCGTGTCCCTAGTGAGCCTCTACGAGACTAGCTCGTTGATCAAAGATGGTTAAGGTTTCCTAACCATAGACATGAGTTGTCATTTGATAACTGGATCACATCATTAGGAGAATGATGTGATGGACAAGACCCAAAAGTAAGCTTAGCAATTGATCATATCAGCTTATTGTTATAGCTTTATTCATGTCAAGTATATATTCCTAAGACCATGAGATCATGCAACTCCCTGACACCGAAGGCATACTTAGTGTGTATCCAAACATCACTTTGTAACTGGGTTATCATAAAGGTGCTCTGCAGGTATCACCGAAGGTGTTTGTTGGGTTGGCACTGATCGAGACTGGGATTTGTCACTCCATATGACGGAGAGATATCTCCGGGCTCTCTCGGCAATACAACATCATAAAAAGCTTGCAAGCAATGTGCCTAATGAGTTAGTCATGAGATCTTGTATTACAAGACGAGTTAAGAGACTTGTCGATAACGAGATTGAACTAGGTATGGAGATACCGACGATGGAATCTCGGGCAAGTAGCATATCACCAGACAATGGGAATTGCATACGAGATTAACCGAATCATTAACATTGTGGTTCAACCGACAAAAGATCTTCTTGCATATGTAGGAACCAATATGGGCATCCAGGCCCCGCTATTGGTTATTGACCAGAGAGAGGTCTTGGTCATGACTACATGATTCCCGACCCCGCAGGGTCGCGTGCTTAACGTTCGTTGACGCTAGAGTATTATTGGGATATTTGATGATTGATAACCGAATGTTGTTTGGAGTACCGTATGATATCCTAGACGTCACGAGGAGTCCCGGAATGGTCGAGAGGTAAAGGTTTATATATGGGAAGTCATATTTTGGGTTCCGGGAAAAGGTGCAGTTTTTTCGGTATTATATTGGGAAGCTTCTAGAAGGTTCCGGAGGGTCCAGAAGTCCACAAGTGGGTCCACCACATCCCAAGGGCTTGCATGGGCTAAGGGGAGGCGTCTTGGCCTTATTGGGCCAGGCACACCAAGTCCTCAAAATCCCATGCAGCTAGGGAAGGGAAAAAAGGGGAGTCCTAGTAGGAATAGGATTGGACTTGGAGTCCAAGTCGTCTCCCCTTGGAGCGAACTCCTATTAGGAGTAGGGCTAGACTCCCAGCCCTCCCACACATCTAAATATAGGGGAGGGGGCGCAGCAAGGCACACCAACACATTGGCCTTGGCTGCTGCCCCGTCTCTCTCTCCCGGCATAGTTCTCATCCATGGTTTTCCGCTTAGCGAAGCGCTGCCGTTGCTCCACCACCACCATCACCACCATGCTGTTGTGCTGGTTGTGATCCCATCTACTTCTCCACCTTCTCTTGCTAGATAAAGTTGGAGTAGATGTCATCTAGCCGCACATGTGCTAAACTCGGAGGTGCCGTCCGTTCGGCAATAGATCGGTTGGATCGTGATCGGATCGCGAAGAGTACGACTACATCAACCGCATTATATATTCTTCCACTTTTGGTCTATGAGGGTACATAGACACACTCTCCCCTCACGTCGCTATGCCTCTCCTAGATAGATCTTGGGTGTTCGTACGATTTTTTTGTTTTTCAAGCTTCTTTCCCCATCACCAACCATATGACCATAGATAGCAAATTGCTCTTCGATTTCATGGAAGCTATTCAACCATTTATGACCATTGTGTTTGGTGGAGGATCAAAAGGACAGGTACTTGGGTTGGGCAAGGTGGCTATCACAAATGATATGGCTCTTGCAAATGTTATGCTTGTTCAATCCCTTAAATATCATTTGCTTTCCGTTCGTCAATTGGCTTCCGTTGGTTATGATACACTATTTGGACTAACGGATGTGAAAGTCTTTAAGAGAGATACTCTCAAAGTGGACTTTGTTGGAGAGTTGGATGGCAACCTTTACATGGGGTATTTCTCAAAAGAGAGTACATTCCATGTAACTTATCTCATGGACAAGGCCGACAAGGGGTGCCTATGGCATCACTGGCTAGCCCATGTCGGCATGAGAAATCTTCAATATCTCTTAAAGGGTAATCACATCCTTGGACTAACCAATGTTTCTTTTGAGAAAGATCGCGTGTGTAGTGCATGCATAGCTAGCAAGCAACATCAATCCAAGCACCCACCCAAGAATATTGTATCTACTTCAAGCCCATTGGAGCTCCTTCACATGGATCTCTTTGGGCCTCCTTCATGGGATAGTCTTGGCGGGAAAAAGTATATATGGTCTTGTCATTATTGATGATTATTCAAGATATACATGGGTGTTTTTCCTCAAGTCCAAGGACGAGACGAAGATCACCTTCATTGATTTTGCCAAGCAAGCCCAAGGAAAATTTGACAAAGAAATCTTAGCAATAAGAAGCGATAATGGCACCGAGTTTAAGAACTATACCTTGGAAGAATTCCGTAGTGACGATGGGATTGAGCATCAATACTCTGCACCCTACACTCCCGAACAAAGTGGAGTTGCCGAGAGGAAGAACCGTACACTTATGGAGATGGCAAGGTCCATGTTGGATGAGTATAAATCACCACATAGATTTTGGGCCAAGGCCGTCAACACTGCATGTCATGCATCTAACCAGCTCTTCCTCTGTACGATCTTGGAAAAGACCCCTTATGAGCTTCTAACCTGGAACAAGCCCAATGTCAAGTACTTCCGGGTATTTGGGTGCAAGTGATTCATTCTCAACAAGAGAGAACAGTTAGGAAAATTTTAGTCCAAAACAATTGAGGGCATATTTTTTGGTTATGGATCAAACTCTCACGCCTATAGAGTCTACAAAAAATCCAATGGATGTGTTGTAGAAACTTGTGACGTGGTGTTTGATGAATTTAATGGTTCCCATGGGGAGCAACTTGATCCAAGTGATGTAGGCAAAGAAGATTATTCTCAAGATATCTTGACCATCGGTGTTGGTGCTCTTCTTCCTATGGAACAAGAACCTCATGATGAAGAAGAAGAAGATGGATGATTCACTCATGACCAAGCCACCACAACACCCACACCACCACAAGATCCTATTGTTCAAGAGGAACCTGTTTCTCAAGTCCAATAATGAGACCATCATGAAGGGCAAGAACAAGAATTTGCAACCATTAATGGTGATGGGACTTATGATGATGGTGAACCTCAACAAATGCAACATGAAGAAGAAGATCTTCCACCACACGTTAACGATCCATATATTGAAGATGTTGATGATGGAAAAAAAGTAGAACCAAGTGAAACACTATCCTCCATCATGCCTCAAATAGCCAGTCGAGTGAACGTTGACCAAATTCTCACCGGAATATCGGAGGTAGAGTCACTCGTAAACAATTGACCAACTTTTGTGCTCACATTTCGTTTGTGTCGAGTATTGAGGCACTCAAGGTACAAGATGCATTATTGGATGCCGATTTTCTTGTGGCCATGCAAGAGGAATTGAACAACTTCGAACGAAACCAAGTGTGGACGTTGGTTAAAAGGCCAAACAAAGAACACTGTGTCATTGGGACAAAATGGATTTTCAAGAACAAGCAAGATGAGTGTCGGTGTCAAAACCGGCGGATCTCGGGTAGGGGGTCCCGAATTGTGCTTCTAAGGCGGATGGTAACAGGATGCGGGGGACATGATGTTTACCCAAGTTCGGGCCCTCTCAATGGAGGTAATACCCTAGTTCCTCCTTGACTGATCTTGATGATATGAGTATTACAAGAGTTGATCTACCACGAGATCGTTGAGGCTAAACCCTAGAAGCTAGCCTATGGTATGATTGTTGTTGTCCTACGGACTAAACCCTCCAGTTTATATAGACACCGGAGGGGGCTAGGGTTACATAGAGTCGGTTACAAGGGAGGAGATCTACATCTCCGTATTGGCAAGCTTGCCTTCCACGCCAAGGAGAGTCCCACCCGGACACGGGACGCGTTCTTCAATCTTGTATCTTCATAGTCCAACAGTCCGGCCAAAGTACATAGTACGGCTGTTCGAGGACCCCCTAATCCAGGACTCCCTCAGTAGTCCCTGAACCAAGCTTCAATGACGATGAGTCCAGCGCGCAGATTGTCTTCGGCATTGCAAGGCGGGTTCCTCCTCCGAATATTCCATAGAAGATTTTGAACACAAGGATAGTGTCAGGCTCTGCAAAACAAATTCGACATACCACCGTAGAGAGAATAATATTTCCACAAATCTAATCCGCTGACACATTCGGCAGCATGACATCATACCACAGCTCGGTCATTAATCGAACCATTTTTCTCAACCAGCTACTGCACACATTGCGAGGCGGTTTTCTTGGCACGTCTTGTCGAAGCAGAGATCGTGTCCCCTTATCACGGGATTCTCATCAATACGGGTGTGGGTAACCCAATCGCGCCATCAATTACGACGCTTGGGGGATAAGCGGTTTTACCGGGCAAGTGGGGAGGCGCTGAATACATGCTGCCTTTTTAAGGGGATAAGAACACCCATTCGCACCCACGCCTTCTTCTTCCCGATCCACTCCCCTCCGCCCGAGCTCCAGCGCCCAATTGTTCATCTCTTCTGCCCACAAAGGCCTTCCAAAAATGTCCGGATCCGGAGCAAGAGGCAAATGGAAGGCCTCTACCGTCCGGGAGAAGGATATAAAAAATCTTCGGAAGACCGAGTATCTGGCCAAGAAAATCAGCTACCGTCTCCCGACGGCGGGACAGATCGTCCCTACTCCGGATCCCCACGAGAGGGTTGTATTCCTCCCTCACTTTATCCGTGGGCTAGAGTTTCCCCTCCACCCTTTCGTTCGCGGCATCATGTATTACTATGGGATCGATCTTCACGATCTGTCCTCTAATTCCTTCCTCAACATCTCGACATTCATTGTCGCTGTCGGTGTCAAAACCGGCGGATCTCGGGTAGGGGGTCCTGAACTATGCGTCTAAGGCGGATGGTAACAGGAGGCGGGGGACACGATGTTTACCTAGGTTCGGGCCCTCTCCATGGAGGTAATACACTACTTCCTGCTTGATTGATCTTGATGATATGAGTATTACAAGAGTTGATCTACCACTAGATCGTAGAGGCTAAACACTAGAAGCTAGCCTATGGTATGATTGTTGTCGTCCAACAGACTAAACCCTCTGGTTTATATAGACACCGTAGGGGGCTAGGATTACACGGAGTCGGTTAAAAGGGAGGAGATCTACATATCCGTATTGCCAAGCTTGCCTTCCACGCCAAGGAGAGTCCCATCCGGACACGGGATGAAGTCTTCAATCTTGTATCTTCATAGTCCAACAGTCCAGCAAAAGTACATAGTCCGGCTGTCCGAGGACCCCCTAATCCAGGACTCCCTCAGTAGCCCCTGAACCAGGCTTCAATGATGATGAGTCCGGCGCACAGATTGTCTTCGGCATTGCAAGGCGGGTTCCTCCTCCGAATACTCCATAAAAGATTTTGAACACAAGAATAGTGTCCGGCTCTGCAAAACAATTTCCACATACCACCATAGAGAGAATAATATTTCCACAAATCTAATCCGCCGACACATTCGGCAGCATGGCATCATACCACGGCCCGGTCATTATTCGGACCGTTTTTCTCAACCAGCTACTGCACACATTGCGAGGCGGTTTTCTTGGCACGTCTTGTCGAAACAGAGATTGTGTCCCCTTATCACGGGATAATCACTAATACGGGTGTGGGTAACCCAACTGCACCATCAATTACGGTGCTTGGGGAATAAGCGAATTTACCAGGCAGGTGGGGAGGCATATAGTTTCTTTCGCCCTTATAAAGGGACGGGGATTCCTTTACCCACGCCATCTTCCTCCTTGCTCATCCATTCTTGCGCACTCGAGCTCCAGCACCCAAGTTCGCATTTCCTCCTCAAACCACTCCAAGCATGTCCGGAGCAGGAGGCAAGTTGATGGTCTCCTCCGTTACGGAGGAGCACATCACAAAGCTACGGGAAGCAGGATATCTAGCCGCGGATATCGCACACCAGCAGCCAGATGCGGGGCAGATCGTCCCTACTCCAGAACCCCATGAGAGGGTGGTTTTCCTTACCCACTTCGTCCGCGGACTGGAATTTCCCCTCCACCCGTTTGTCCGCAGGCTCATGTTCTACTACGGGCTGGACTTTCATGATCTGGCCCACAATTTCATCCTCAACATCTCGGCGTTTATCGTCGTGTGTGAGGCCTTCCTCCGCATCAAGCCCCACTTCGGCCTGTGGCTGAAGACCTTCAACGTTAAACCGAAGGTGGTGGTCGGCCAGCAAGCGGAGTGCAGAGCCGCCATGGTGGGCAAAATGCCTAACGTCACCTGGCTCGAAGGCTCCTATGTGGAGACCATAAAGGGGTCGCAATCGGGGTGGTTCTACATCACCGAGCCGCGCGACACCAACTGGGTGGCGGCCCCCAAATTTCGACCTGGAATCCCCATGCGGCTCACCTCCTGGAAAGAGAAGGGCCTATCCTGGGGTTCCTCGATAGAGCTGACCGGACTAAAGACCTGTGTCAAAAACATGATGAGCAAGAAAATCAAGCTCGTCAACGTGGTCCAAGTCATGCTCTTCCGCCGGATCCTCCCGTGTCAAAGACGGGCATTCAATTTGTGGGAGTTCAACCTTGCCGAGCACCAGACGCTGCGAGAGCTCTTCGACACGACGCACAAGGACGTCTGGAGGGTGTTGTTCAAGGGCGCCTAGGTACCTCCTCCCCTTACCGAGGACCGCGGACTCAGCGCAAAGCGTCCTGCCAATCCGGTAAGCCTTTTACATCTCATAAGATGTTATTTTCCACAGTATAACCGTGCATGAGATCTAAGCCTCCACGCCATTTAACAAGACTGGGTAGCGACAGCGGAGCAGATCGATTGTCGGGCTCCCCTGCCGGAAGAACCAGCAGATGCTCTCCTAACGGAGATGCTGGTTCCGGCGCCTTATGAGGTGTCAGAGAAGAAGGCCACGAGGACCAGGAAGGGTCTTCGGCACAAGGTTATATCAGACTCATCGTCCGAAAACACTGAGGCGCAATCTGAAGGAAATATGCCCTAAAGGCAATAATGAAGTTATTATTTATTTCCTTATATCATGATAAATGTTTATTACTCATGCTAGAATTGTATTAACTGGAAACACAATACATGTGTGAATACATAGACAAACAGAGTGTCACTAGTATGCCTCTACTTGACTAGCTCGTTAATCGAAGATGGTTATGTTTCCTAACCATAGACATGAGTTGTCATTTGATTAATGTGATCACATCATTAGGAGAATGATGTGATTGACTTGACCCATTCCGTTAGCTTAGCACTTGATCGTTTAGTATGTTGCTATTGCTTTCTTCATGACTTATACATGTTCCTATGACTATGAGATTATGCAACTCCCGTTTACGGAGGAACACTTTGTGTGCTACCAAAGCGTCACAACGTAATCGGGTGATTATAAAGCTGCTCTCTGTGTGTCTCCGAAGGTATTTGTTGGGTTGGCGTGTTCGAGATTAGGACTTGTCACTCCGATTGTCGGAGAGGTATCTCTGGGCCCTCTCGGCAATGCACATCACTTAAGCCTTGCAAGCATTGCAACTAATGAGTTAGTTGCGGTATGATGTATTAAGGTACGAGTAAAGAGACTTGCCGGTAACGAAATTTAACTAGGTATTGAGATACCGACGATCGAATCTCGGGCAAGTAACATATTGATGACAAAGGGAACAACGTATGTTGTTATGCGGTCTGACCGATAAAGATCTTCATAGAATATGTGGGAGCCAATATGAGCATCCAGGTTCCGCTATTGGTTATTGGCCGGAGACGTGTCTCGGTCATGTCTACATAGTTCTCGAACCCGTAGGGTTCGCACGCTTAAAGTTTCGATGTGATGCTTATATTATGAGTTTATATGTTTTGATGTACCGAAGGAGTTCAGAGTCCCGGATGAGATCGGGGACATGACGAGGAGTCTCGAAATGCTCGAGATGTAAAGATCGATATATTGGACGACTATATTCGGACATCGGAAAGGTTCCGAGTGATTCAGGTATTTTTTGGAGTACCGAAGAGTTACGGTAATTCGTATTGGGCCTTAATGGGCCATACGGGAAAGGAGAGAAAGGCCCCAAAGGGTGGCCGCACCCCTCCCCATGGACTAGTCCGAATTGGACTAGGGAGGCGCCCCTTCCTTCCTTCTCCTTCTCCCTTCCCTTCTCCTACTCCAACAAGGAAAGGAGGAGTCCTACTCCCGGTGGGAGTAGGACTCCCCCATTGGTGCGCCCTCCTCCTAGGCCGGCGACCTCCCCCCTTGCTCCTTTCTATACGGGGGCAGGGAGGCACCCCGTAGACACAACAATTGATCGTTTGATCTTTTAGCCATGTGCGGTGCCCCCTTCCACCATAGTCCACCTCGATAATACTGTAGCGGTGCTTAGGCGAAGCCCTGCGTCGGTAGAACATCATCGTCGTCACCACGCCGTTGTGCTAACGAAAATCTCCCTCAACACTCGGCTGGATCGGAGTTCGAGGGACGTCATCGGGCTGAACGTGTTCTTAACTCGGAGGTGCCGTACGTTCGGCACTTGATTGGTAGGATCGTGAATACGTACGACTACATCAACCATGTTGTGCTAACGCTTCCACTTTCGGTCTACGAGGGTACATGGACAACACTCTCCCCTCTCGTTGCTATGCATCACCATGATCTTGCGTGTGCATAGGAATTTTTTTGAAATTACTACGTTCCCAAACAGTGGCATCCGAGCCTGGTTTTATGCGTAGATGTCATATGCACGAGTAGAACACAAGTGAGTTGTGGGCGATATAAGTCATACTGCTTACCAGCATGTCATACTTTGGTTCGGTGGTATTGTTGGATGAAGCGGCCCGGACCAACATTACGCGTACGCTTACGCGAGACTGGTTCTACCGACGTGCTTTGCACACAGGTGGCTGGTGGGTGTCAGTTTCTCCAACTTTAGTTGAACCGAGTGTGGCTACGCCCGGTCCTTGCGAAGGTTAAAACAGCACCAACTTGACAAACTATCATTGTGGTTTTGATGCGTAGGTAAGAATGGTTCTTGCTAAGCCCGTAGAAGCCACGTAAAATTTGCAACAACAAAGTAGAGGACGTCTAACTTGTTTTTGCAGGGCATGTTGTGATGTGATATGGTCAAGACGTGATGAGATATAAGTTGTTGTATGAGATGATCATGTTTGGTTGAAGTTATCGGCAACTGGCAAAATCCATATGGTTGTCTCTCTATTGCATAAGATGCAAGCGCCAAATAATTGCTTTACTTTATCGCTATGCGATAGCAATAGTTGCAAGAGAAATTGTTGGTAAGACGACCATCTGACGACACATTGATATAGATCAAGATGATGGAGATCATGGTGTCATGCCGGTGACGATGGAAATCATGACGATGCTTTGGAGATGGAGATCAAAGGCACTAGATGATGATGGCCATATCATGTCACATATTTTGATTGCATGTGATGTTTATCTTTTATACATCTTATTTTGCTTAGTTCGGCGGTAGCTTTATAAGATGATCTCTCACTAAATTATCAAGGTAGAAGTGTTCTCCCTGAGTATGCACCATTGCGAAAGTTCTTCGTGCTGAGACACCACGTGATGATCGGGTGTGATAGGCTCTACGTTCAAATACAACGGGTGCAAAATAGTTGCACACGCGGAATACTCAGGTTAAACTTGACGAGCCTAGCATATAACAGATATGACCTCGGAACACAGAGACCGAAAGGTCCAGCATGAATCATATAGTAGATATGATCAACATAGTGATGTTAACCATTGAAACTACTCCATCTCACGTGATGATCGGACATGGTTTAGTTGATATTGATCACATGATCACTTAGAGGATTAGAGGGATGTCTATCTAAGTGGGAGTTCTTAAGTAATATGATTAATTGAACTTTAATTTATCATGAACTTAGTCCTGGTAGTATTAGCATATCTATGTTGTAGATCAATAGCTCGCGTTGTTGCTCCCGCTTATATTTTGATATGTTCCTAGAGAAAAATAAGTTGAAAATGTTAGTAGCAATGATGCGGACTTGGTCCGTGATCCGAGGATAAACCTCATTGCTGCACGTAAGAATTATGTCCTTGATGCACCGCTAGGTGACAGACCTATTGCGAGGAAGCGGTCTGCACGTTATGAACGTTTGGCTAGCTCAATATGATGACTACTTGATAGTTTAGTGCGCCATGCTTAACGGCTTAGAATCGGGACTTCAAAGACATTTTGAATGTCATGGACCATATGAGATGTTCCAGGAGTTGAAGTTAATATTTCAAGCAAATACCCGAGTTGAGAGATATGAAGTCTCCAACAAGTTCTATAGCTAAAAAGATGGAGGAGAATAGCTCAAGCAGTGAGCATGTGCTCAGATTGTCTGGGTACTACAATCACTTGAATCAAGTGGGAGTTAATCTTCCAGATAAGATAGTGATTGACAGAGTTCAATAGTCACTATCACCAAGTTACTAGAACTTCGTGATGAACTATAATATGCAAGGGATGATAAAAACAATTCCCAAGCTCTTCGCGATGCAAAAATCGGCGAAGGTAGAAATCAAAGAAAAAGAGCAAAGGGAAGAAGGGGAAGTTCAAAAAGAACAGCAAGCAAGTTGCTGCTCAAGTGAAGAAGCCCAAGTCTGGACCTAAGCCTAAGACTAAGTGATTCTACTTCAAAGGGAATGGTCACTGGAAGCGGAACTACCCCAAGTATTTGGCGGATAAGAAGGATGGCAAAGTGAACATAGGTATATTTGATATACATGTTATTGATGTGTACTTTACTAGTGTTTATAGCAACCCCTTGGTATTTGATAATGGTTCAGTTGCTAACAAGAGTAACTTCAAAGCAGGAGTTGCGAATAAATGTAAACTAGTTGAGGGTGAGGTGACGATGTGTGTTGGAAGTAGTTCCAAGATTGATATGATCATCATCGCACACTCCCTATACTTTCGGGATTAGTGTTGAACCTAAATAAGTGTTATTTAGTGTTTGCGTTGAGCATGAATGTGATTTGATCATGTTTATTGCAATATGGTTATTCATGTAAGTTAGAGAATAATTGTTGTTCTGTATACATGAATAAAACCTTCTATGGTCATACACCCAAT
Organism: Aegilops bicornis; assembly: GCA_021605145.1. Lineage (NCBI taxonomy): Eukaryota > Viridiplantae > Streptophyta > Magnoliopsida > Poales > Poaceae > Aegilops > Aegilops bicornis. The sequence goes on from CM038672.1 coordinate 509,679,765, forward strand.
GAAAATGGTTTGTTGGATCTCGATCGTGTGATACACATATTCATAATATTGAAGCCAAAAGATCTAAAGTTAATAATGATAGTGCAACTTATTTGTGGAACTGCCGTTTAGATCATATTGGTGTAAAGCGCATGAAGAAACTCCATGCTGATGGGCTTTTGGAATCACTTGATTAAGAATCACTTGATGCTTGCGAACCATGCCTCATGGGCAAGATGACTAAGACTCCGTTCCCCGGAACAATGGAGCGAGCAACAGATTTGTTGGAAATAATACATACTGATGTATGCAGTCCGATGAGTGTTGATGCTCATGGCGGTATCGTTATTTTCTGACCTTCACAGATGATTTGAGCAGATATGGGTATATCTACTTGATGAAACACAAGTCTGAAACATTTGAAAAGTTCAAAGAATTTCAGAGTGAAGTGGAGAATCATCGTATCAAGAAAATAAACGTTTCTACGATATGATCGCAGAGGTAAAATATTTGAGTTATGAGTTTGGCCTTCAGTTAAAACAATGTGAAATAGTTTCACTACTCACGCCACCTGGAACACCATAGTGCAATGGTGTGTCCGAACGTCATAACTGTACTTTATTAGATATGGTGCGATCTATGATGTCTCTTACCGATTTACCAATATCGTTTTGGGAGTATGCATTAGAGACAGCTGCATTCATGTTAAATAGGGCACCATCTAAATCCGTTGAGACGACACTATATGAACTGTGGTTTGGCAAGAAACCAAAGTTGTTGTTTCTTAAAGTTTGGGGTTGCGATGCTTATGTGAAAAGTTTCATCCTGATAAGCTCAAACCCAAATCGGAGAAATGTGTCTTCATAGGATACCCAAAGGAGACAGTTGGGTACACCTTCTATCACAGATCCGAAGGCAAGACATTCGTTGCTAAGAATGGATCCTTTCTAGAGAAGGAGTTTCTCTTTAAAGAAGTGAGTGGGAGGAAAGTAGAACTTGATGAGGTAATTGTACCTGCTCCCTTATTGGAAAGTAGTTCATCACAGAAATTTGTTCATGTGACTCCTACACCAATTAGTGAGGAAGCTAATGATGATGATCATGTAACTTCAGATCAAGTTACTACCGAACCTCGTAGGTAAACCAGAGTGATATCCACACCAGAGTGGTGCGGTAATCCTATTCTGGAGGTCATGTTACTTGACCATGACGAAACCTACGAACTATGAGGAAGCGATGATGAGCCCAGATTCCGCAAAATGGCTTGAGGCCATGAGATCTGAGATGGGATCCATGTATAAGAACAAAGTATGGACTTTTATTGACTTGCCCAATGATCGGCGAGCCATTGAGATTAAATGGATCTTCAAGAGGAAGACGGACGCTGATAGTAGTGTTACTATCTACAAAGCTTGAATTGTGGCAAAAAGTTTTCGACAAGTTCAAGGTGTTGACTACGATGAGAGTTTCTCACTCGTATCTATGCTTAAGTCTGTCCGAATAATGTTAGCAATTGCCGCATTTTATGAAATCTGGCAAATGGATAAACAAAACTGCATTCCTTAATGGATTTATTAAAGAAGAATTGTATATGATGCAACCAGAAGGTTTTGTCAATCCTAAAGGTGCTTAAAAAATATGCAAGCTCCAACGATCCATCTATGGACTGGTGCAAGCATCTCGGAGTTGGAATATATGCTTTGATGAGTTGATCAAAGCATATAGTTTTATCTGAGACTTACGGGGAAGCCTGTATTTACAAGAAAGTGAGTGGGAGCACTACAACCTTTCTGATAAGTATATGTGAATGACATATTGTTGATCGGAAATAATGTAGAATTTTCTGAAAAGCATAAAGGAGTATTTGAAAGGAGTTTTTCAAAGAAAGACCTCGGTGGAGCTGCTTACATATTGAGCATCAAGATTTATAGAGATAGATCAAGACGCTTGATAAGTTTTTTCAATGAGTACATACCTTGACAAGATTTTGAAGTAGTTCAAAATGGAACAGTCAAAGAAAGAGTTCTTGCCTGTGTTACAAGGTGTGAGATTGAGTAAGACTCAAAACCCGATCACGGCAGAAGATAGAAAGAGAATGAAAGTCATTCCCTATTCCACAGCCATAGGTTCTATAAAGTATGTCATGCTGTGTACCAGATCTATTGCATACCCTACCACTAAGTTTGGCAAGGGAGTGCAATAGTGATCTAGGAGTAGATCAATGGACAGTGGTCAAAATTATCCTTAGTGGAATAAGGATATGTTTCTCGATTATGGAGGTGACAAAAAGGTTAAATGCGTAAAGGGTTACGTCGATGCAAGTTTTGACACTGATCCAGATGACTCTAAGTCTCAATCTGGATACATATTAAAAGTGTGAGCAATTAGCTAGAGTAGCTACGTACAGAGCATTGTTGACATAGAAATTTGCAAAATACATCACTAATCTGAATGTGACAGACCCATTGACTAAACTTCTCTCACAAGCAAAACATGATCACACCTTAGTACTCTTTGGGTGTTAATCACATAGCGATGTGAACTAGATTACTGACTCTAGTAAACCCTTTGGGTGTTGGTCACATGTCGATGTGAACTATGGGTGTTAACCACATAAAGATGTGAACTATTGATGTTAAATCACATGTCGATGTGAACTAGATTATTGACTCTAGTGCAAGTGGGAGGTCAAGGAAATATGCCCTAGAGGCAATAATAAAGTTATTATTTATTTCCTTATATCATGATAAATGTTTATTACTCATGCTAGAATTGTATTAACCGGAAACATAATACATGTGTGAATACATAGACAAAGCAGTGTCACTAGTATCCCTCTACTTGACTAGCTCGTTAATCAAGATGGTTATGTTTCCTAACCATAGACATGAATTGTCATTTGATTAACGGGATCACATCATTAGGAGAATGATGTGGTTGACTTGACCCATTCCGTTAGCTTAGCACTTGATCGTTTAGTATGTTGCTATTGCTTTCTTCATGACTTATACATGTTCCTATGACTATGATATTATGCAACTCCCGTTTACCGGAGGAACACTTTGTGTGCTACCAAACGTCACAACATAACTGGGTGATTATAAAGGTGCTCTACAGGTGTCTCGGAAGGTATTTGTTGGGTTGGCGTATTTCGAGATTAGGACTTGTCACTCCGATTGTCGGAGAGGTATCTCTGGGCCCTCTCGGTAATGCACATCACTTAAGCCTTGCAAGCATTGCAACTAATGAGTTAGTTTCGGGATGATGTATTACGGTACGAGTAAAGAGACTTGCCGGTAGCGAGATTGAACTAGGTATTGAGATACCGACGATCGAATCTCGGGCAAGTAACATACCGATGAAAAAGGGAACAACGCATGTTGTTATGCGGTCTGACCGATAAAGATATTCGTAGAATATGTGGGAGCCAATATGAGCATCCAGGTTCCGCTATTGGTTATTGGCCGGAGATGTGTCTCGGTCATTTCTACATAGTTCTTGAACCCGTAGGGTCCGCACGCTTAAAGTTCCGATGACAATTATATTATGAGTTTATATGTTTTGATATACCGAAGGAGTTCGGAGTCCCGTATGAGATCGGGGACATGACGAGGAGTCTCGAAATGGTCGAGACGTAAAGATCGATATATTGGACGATTATATTCGGACATCAGAAAGGTTCCGAGTGATTCGGGTATTTTTTGGAGTACCGGAGAGTTACGGTAATTCGTATTGGGCCTTAATGGGCCATACGGAAAGGAGAAAGGCCCCAAAGGGTGGCCGCACCCCTCCCCATGGACTAGTACGAATTGGACTAGGGAGGGGGGCGCCCCCTTCCTTCCTTCTCCTTCTTCCTTCCCTTCTCCTACTCCCACAAGGAAAGGAGGAGTCCTACTCCCGATGGGAGTAGGACTCCCCCCTTGGCGCGCCCTCCTCCTAGGCCGGTCGCCTCCCCTCTTGCTCCTTTATATATGGGGGCAGGGAGGCACCCCAGAGACACAACAATTGATCATTTGATCTTTTAGCCGTGTGCGGTGCCCCCTTCCACCATAGTCCACCTGGATAATACTGTAGAGGTGCTTAGGCGAAGCCGTGCGTCGGTAGAACATCATCATCGTCACCACGCCGTTGTGCTGATGAAACTCTCCCTGAACCCTCGGCTAGATCGGAGTTCGAGGGACGTCATCGGGCTGAACGTGTTCTGAACTCGGAGGTGCCGTACGTTCGGTACTTGATCGGTCGGACCGTGAAGACGTACGACTACATCAACCACGTTGTGCTAACGCTTCCACTTTCGGTCTACGAGGGTACGTGGACAACACTCTCCCCTCTCATTGCTATGCATCACCATGATCTTGCGTGTGCGTAGGAAATTTTTTGAAATTACTACGTTCCCAAACACACTCCTCCCACAAAAACAAGGAGGAAGAAGAGGAAAGTTCTCCCCTCCCAGCCGGGGGGGGGGGGACAAGAAAAGGAATGCCGCCCCATCAGGGGAGGCTGAAGGGTCCAAGAAGGGAAGGACCCTCCTCCCGGACTGCTCCACGACGGCTGCTTTCAGCGAAGAGGAGTGGTTGCCCAGGGACAAGCCCCTGGCGAAGTGGTGAGTATCTTGATACCCTAACAATTCTTGGTACGTCTTATTGTATTGTTTCTTATCACGCCGCGCATGATTATGCAGCCCATCCCGAGCCCACATCGACGTATCTTCGTCAAATGATTATCTGGGCCCGTCATATATGAACAACGATTCACTCCCGACCACCTCCTCCCCCCGCCCTACAGACGACGCCGAGGTGTTGTCTCAAAGGGGAATGAACCAAGGGGCAAGACTGTCACGCCCAAGATGCGACCCTATCCAAAAGGAACTCGAAGGTCCCACAAAGGATAGAAGCGCATCTTGAAGACGCTTTTGCAAGGTGGATATCATTACATCAACATTACATAATAGATGTGGATACATACATAAGGCATACAATGCCACACGAATACAACATCACATCATATACAAGATCAACATCCAACTACGGATGAAACATAAACAGAAACTCAAACGACATCCACCCTGCTAGCCCAGGCTGCCGACCTGGAACCTATCCCCTGATCGAAGAAGAAGCGGAAGAAGAACTCCAAAACAAGCAAACATCGCTCTCGCGCCATGCTCATCGCAAACCTGTACCTGCAACTGGTGTTGTAGTAATCTGTGAGCCACGAGGACTCAGCAATCCCATTACCATGGGTATCAAGACTAGCAAAGCTTAAGTAGGAAAGGAAGGGATAAAGTGGTGAGGTTGCAGCAGCGACTAAGCATATATGGTGGCTAACATACGCAAATGAGAGCGAGAAGAGAAACAAAGGAACGGTCGTCAACTAGTCATGATCAAGAAGTGATCCTGAACTCCTACTTACGCCAGACATAACTCAGAAACCGTGTTCTCCTCTCGATCAACCCCGAAAAGAGACACTCACGGTTAAGCACACGGTTGGTGTATTTTAGAAGAGTTTGCTTCAAGTTTACTACAACCGGATATTAACAAATTCCCATCTGCCACATAACCGCTGAGCACGGCTCTCGAAAGTTTATACCTGCGCAGGGTGTCCCAACTTAGCCCATGATAAGCTCTCGCGATCAACGAAGGATATTCCTTCTCCCCGGGAAGACCCGATCAGTCTCAGAATCCCGGCTACAAGACATTTCGACAGTAATAAAACAAGACCAGCAAGACCGCCCGATGCGCCGACATTCCCGATAGGAGCTGCACATATCTCGTTCTCAGGGCAACACCGGATGAGACAGGCTACGAGTAAAACCAGGCCTCGAGTTTCCCCGCGGTGGCCCCGCAGGCGGCTCGGTTTGAACCAGCACTTAGAGAAGCACTGGCCCGGGGGGGCTAAAATAAAGATGACCCTTGGGTTAATTACTCCCAAGGGAAAGGTAGGTAGTGGTGAGGAAAATGGTAAAACCAATGTTGGGCCTTCTTTGGAGGAGTCTTATTCAAAGCGAACTGTCAAGGGGTCCCATAAATCACCCGACCGCGTTAGGGGACGCAAAATCCGGGAACATAATACCGATATGACGGAAACTAGGACGGCAAGAGTGGAACAAAACACCAGGCATAAGGCCGAGCCTTCCACCCTCTACCAAGTATATAGATGCATTAAAAATATAAGATATATTGTGATATCCCAACAAGTAAACATGTTCCAGCAAGGAACAACATCTCCATGTTCCAACAAGGAACAAACTTCATCTTCACCTGCAACTAACAACGCTATAAGAGGGGCTGAGCAAAGCGGTAACATAGCCAAACAACGGTTTGCTAGGAAGGGTGCAAAAGGTTAGAGGCTGACATGGCAATTTGGGATGGCTTGATAAACAGGTAATAGGTAGCGCAGCAAAGCGATAGAACGAAGCAACTAGCATAGCAATGATAGTAGTGAGGTCCAGGGTAGCGGTCATCTTGCCTGAAATCCCGCAAGGAAGGAGAGCGAGTCCATGAAGAAGATGAACGGATGAAGCCGAACCGAGCGTAGATGAACGAACCCTCACGATCGCGACGAAACATGAACTAACAAGAAGAAGCACACAACATAGTAAACACACCACACATGAACAAGACATGATGCACAACAAACATGATGCATGACAAATCTAGATGAAGCTACTCATGGCAAGAGATGATGCAAACAAGAGCAACACATCAAAGCAAGTTAAAATGAGGCCGGAAACGACATAGAACAATTCGGTAAGTCCTCATATGCAAATTTCAAAATTGGTCCAGATCTGAATAACTTTATGTTCAAGTTGTTAAACAGCAAGTTAAGATGCACCACGATGATCTACACGAAATTCTAGTCAAGTTACATAGAAAGTTCATTAGATTCGCAACTATGGCCTAGAAGATATGAGCAAAACAAGTTAAACATGGCATTGATGCAAAATGCATACAAACATCAAGCAAACACCTCAAAAAATGGATGCAACATGATAATATGAAACTACATGCAAAATCAAGCAAGTTCCATATAGAGCACACTCAAAAGCAGAGCAACGGTTCAACACATACACACAATACAAGTTATAGCAACAATCTGTCCAAAACAGCAACTAGGCATATTGCAAGCACCGAAACAACATGCTACAACATCTCAACGTGAAAATAAAAGGCATGGACATGAAGTACAGGTAAAGCATGACAAAAAATGAACAATGAGCTATCTCCAGAAATCACTAGAACATGCTCAAAATGACATGGCAAGATTGCAAATAATAACAGTTTCAGACTTTAGCAGAAATAACATCAGGTTGCAATGTTTAGAGCTATCAAACAACATGCTACAGGAACCTATGATGGTAAACAAAGGCACTGAATGAATCTACTAATTGCATAGAACAAAAGTCCCTTACTGACCATGAGACAAAAGGGCACAGAAAATATGATGGCACCCATGTAAACATGGCAAGTTATATTACAGATTCATACATGGCAGGAACAATAAGTAGGTATGTTAGTGAGCTTGAACCACTCATCACAGAGCAATACATGGCATGTCAAGGCAACTCACAGTAATAAGACATGGCATAGAAGCTATACATGGCAAGAATAACATCATAGCATACACGGATCAACTACAACAACCTTGGCAAAATTGAATAACATGTAAACAACCTGCCAGGAAACATTTTATAGCAAAAGTAGAGCTCGATTGACTCAAGCTATGGCACTCCATAATTGCACAAAAGGGCATGGATGGATAGAGAATAACCATATGTTCAAAACATCCTTACTGAAGTATCTCAAAACAAGCATGGATCTCTCGGTAGCATCAAGTTTACATGGCATAAAAATATCAGCAGAACAGGGGCTGAAATCAGCAACATTATGAAGCCTAGTTTGCATGCTTGTGCTAGTCACCACAGAGATCACAAAAATACATGGCATACACCCCTGTAAAGATGGCATGGAATATTACAAAACACATGTAGGACTTAAGTTCAAAGGATGCACACATCAATCATGGCAAAAAATGACAAAAGTGCATGTTCTGATAAGAATCTGAAACTAACATCACATATCCCTCTTCTAACAGCATTTCCGGAATCAATATGAGCTCAAATGAACATGATGCAATAATATGAAATGATGTACTCATCGAAGCGAACAATTTGACATATTACACGCACGAAACGGAGCAACATGCAGAGAGTTATGGCATGATGAAAATGCAACAAAATTACTAACAGCAAAAGACAGGGGATTTCGGGGGAGAGGAAAGTCAACCTCCTCTCTCAGATCTGGATCCATGGCGCGGATCCCGAGGATGGCCGGCTGGGCTCGCCGGAGAGGAGGACGGGGAGGCCGGAGAGAGGGAAGGTCGCCGGAGGGGCAGCGCCGGGCGGAGGAGTTCGGCCGGGGCGCGGACCTCGGCATGGCGCGGCGGAGGCCATGGGAGGCGCCGAGGCGGCGATCGCCAGCTATGATGAGGCGGGCGGCGCGAGGCGCCGCGAGGCGGCTTGAGGCTGAGGCTGGCGAAAGCGGTCGCGTGGGGAGATGGGCCTCAAGGGCTCGATGGCTGCCAAGGGTCAAGGCGGACGGGGCGGCGACAGGTGGCGGCTGACAGGCGCGCGCAGGTTTCGTCGCGAGGCTGGACGTGTCCTGGGCGAGAGGAGGATTTTAGGGTTTGGACCATGGATTTCGGAGAGGAAGACATATATATAGGTAGAGGGAGCTAGGAGAGTCCAAATGGAGCACGGTTTTCGCCCACACGATCGTAATCGAACGACCGAGAGCATGGAGGGGAGTTTGCTGGGTTTTGGGCCAGTTTGGAAGGGTGTTGGGCTGCAAAGAGAAAGAGGGGTTCATGTTACCACGTTAACTGCTGAGTACCAAACGACCTCCAAATGGCACGAACTTGACAGGCGGTCTACCGGTGGTATACCAAGGCCGCTTGGCAAACCCCGGGCCATTCCGAGAAAGTTTAACACCCGCACATGAAAAGAGGCAAAGGGGGGCGCCGGGAGACATAGGAGTGCCGGATTGCAAAACGGACAACGGGAAAATGCTCGGATGCATGAGACGAACACGTATGCAAAATGAAATGCACATGATGACATGATATAAAATGCAGATGATGACATGGCAAAGTGCAACACGCAAGCACATGACATGGCAATGACGGCAAATAATCGGGCGAGACACCGCGCGATCGAATCCGGGGCGTTACAACACTCCTCCACTAACAAGAGATCTCGTCCCGAGATCTTAGGACCGAGATGGAAGGGAAAGGGATGAGGTGAAACAAGAACTCAAGATAAGAAGCAAAGAATCGAGAGCACTCGAGAAGAAGAGAGGAACGACGAGAATGACGAGAATCGAAAACTCATGGAATCAAGATAGACTATGAAAGCACTCGTGCTAACCGGAGCGGTTAGAATGAGAAAAGAAACGAATAAGACTAAAAGGATTTAGGCAGCACACCGGTTGAACAAGGAAAGAATAGAACATGAGCTTCAGAAGATCGAATGACACTTGACGAGATAAACAATGCAATGCCTCCGGAAGAATTGAAAGAATTTGAATGAAAAGAACTTAGAAGGAAGGATTGGGTGGATTTGAATATCTGAGAAGAACAAAGAAATGCAAAACTCCAATTCTAAAGAATACGGAGAATTAGTTACACTTAGAGATGCAAGAAGAAAAGATACTTGAACTCCACCAACAAAATCTTGATGAACTCTTGAAGAAAAGATTAAATCATGAAGAACCACTATGAAGAACTCCGGTGACAAAAAGATGATGAGATATGATGAAGGATGCAAGAATAAGATTAAAGCTTGCGGTGACTTAGGTGGAGGTTCCGACGAAATGCCCGAGGAAATTTAAACTCCGGAAAAGAAAAGATGGAAAGACTTGGAACTAGAATTTATTCATCAAGAACAAACTCTGAAGGAAGGATTACTCACTTCGAGGAAATAAGAATAAGATTTATTGTATGCTTATCCTTCATCAAATTAAATTGATGACAAGCAATGGATTTTGCATATTACTTATTCTTCTTGAAAAAAAGAATTGAGAAGTGACATATCGCAAACTTGAGAAGGTCTTCATGAACCACCGGTAGGATGAAAAGAACGAATGGATTAATATGATAAACAAGGAAAATACTCTTGAACGAACCACCGTAAGAATTTGGAAATGACTGATGAAAGAGAATGAATCACCGGGAAGAATTAGAAAAGCACGAAGATACTTGAGGGAATTTAGAAAAAAAAGATCGAAGAGATCGCGAACTGATTAACGAATGCTTGAACGCAGCACCGGAAGAATATTGAGACGAACGATGGGGCACGGATATAGAATAATTGGAGAACGACTTAGAAAACTTGGAACGAAGAAATCTTCCGAAAAGATGGTCTCCGGATGATTGAGACGGAAAGTAACTCCTGAAATACTCCGGATGGATGAAAAGAATATCTGACAAACGGAATAATTCGAGAGGATGATATGAAGCTAGAACCACGAATCTTCGGGAGGACGGACAAGATTTAGAGGGAGAACTCTTCTTCGATCTTCAAAGCTGAGGAATACGACGAGAAACTCCACCGAAATTGTTGAGAAACTCCGGAAAAATGAAAAAGAGGAAAAGTAGAACCCGAGATGAAAAGAATTTGAAAGCGATGTTGGAGATGGCATCTGACTGATGAAATTCATTCTTACGTCAAACTCCGAAAAGAATTGAGAATAGCTCCGGGGAAATTAAAAGAGTCAGGTAAGATCCTGGGAAATACCTGTGGGTTAGGGCCCACTAAAAGAAAACACCGTTGGAAAGGGATGTTGAACAGATAGATGATGCACCAGAAGAACTGAAATATTTGACTGAGGTGACAACCTCGAATTAATTGGAACACAGACGAATCTTCTGAGATGTCTTGAACACTCCGGAAGGATAACTGGCGAGAGGCGAATGAGCAAGGGGAAAACATTTGAGCCGAGGAAAAGAATGTGATCAACACCGAAAAACTTGAATTTGGATCCACCGGAAACAAAACAAGACAGACATTGATGAACAAGACGAGAATTCAGCGGTTGAAACAATTGAGAAAAGACTGAAGATACTCCGCACGAGTGAAATTGATTGCTCGAATAAAGACTCAGACTCCGGAAATAAAAGGGGTGGGAGGGCGGGAAAAACAAAGGCAACTTGGAACGGGGAACCGACGAATAACTTCAAGAGGAAACACCGGTTGAAATCATTGAGGAAAGAAAGCAAAGATTTCGCACGAGTAGAATGGATACTCGATTACGGATTCCGGTTCCGAAAAGAAGAACAGGGAGGGCGGGCGGGAAAAGAAAACAACTGAGGATTGGACTTGACAACGATGAAGAGGCTCGAGAAAACTTGACGAGAAATGCACCGGATGAAAAGAGCTGAGGAACAACTATCGGAAAGCCAACTGCGTGAACCTAAAGAAAAAAAATTGAAGGGGAAGAGGAGTAGTTCAAAACACCTACGTCAAGATTCCTCACCAGAGCGATTTAAGGGCTGAGGAGTAAAAAGAATTCCTACTCTCCGATATAACTAGACTCCGAAAATAGTTTTCTTCTAGACTCAACAACAGCCAAACTACACGATCAATCAAGGGGGCTCCTAAGGTCGGTCGAGGCTCTGATACCAACTTGTCACGCCCAAGATGCGACCCTATCCAAAAGGAACTTGAAGGTCCCACCAAAGATAGAAGCGCATATTGAAGACGCTTTTGCAAGGTGGATATCATTACATCAACATTACATAATAGATGGGGATACATACATAAGGCATACAATGCCACACGAATACAACAACATCATATACAAGATCAACATCCGACTACGGATGAAACATAAACAAACTCAAACAACATCCACCTCGCTAGCCCAGGCTGCTGACCCGGAACCTATCCCCTAATCGAAGAAGAAGCGTAAGAAGAACTCCAAAACAAGCAAACATCGCTCTCGCGCCATGGTCATCGCAAACCTGCACCTGCAATCGGTGTTGTAGTAATCAGAGCCACGAGGACTCAAAGAATCCCATTACCATGGGTATCAAGACTAGCAAAGCTTAAGTAGGAAAGGAAGGGATAAAGTGGTGAGGTTGCAGCAGCAACTAAGCATATATGGTGGCTAACATGCGCAAATGAGAGCGAGAAGAGAAACAAAGGAACGGTCGTCAACTAGTCATGATCAAGAAGTGATCCTGAACTCCTACTTACGCCAGACATAACTCAGAAACCGTGTTCTCCTCTCGATCAACCCCGAAAAGAGACACTCACGGTTACGCACACGGTTGGTGTATTTTAGAAGAGTTTGCTTCAAGTTTACTACAACCGGATATTAACAAATTCCCATCTGCCACATAACCGCTGGCAAGGCTCTCGAAAGTTTATACCTGCAGGGTGTCCCAACTTAGCCCATGATAAGCTCTCACGATCAATAAAGGATATTCCTTCTCCGGGAAGACCCGATCAGTCTCGGAATCCCGGCTACAAGACATTTCGACAAGAATAAAACAAGACCAAAGAAGACCGCCCGATGCGCCGGCAATCCCGATAGGAGCTGCACATATCTCGCTCTCGTGGCAACACCGGATGAGACAGGCTACGAGTAAAACCAGGCCTTGAGTTTCCCCGCGGTGGCCCCGCAGGCGGCTCGGTTCGAACCAGCACTTAGAGAAGCACTGGCCCGGGGGGGCTAAAATAAAGATGACCCTTGGGTTAATTACTCCCAAGGGAAAGGTAGGTAGTGGTGAGGCAAATGGTAAAACCAATGTTGGGCCTTGCTGGAGGAGTCTTATTCAAAGCGAACTGTCAAGGGGGTCCCATAAATCACCCGACCGCGTTAGGGACGGAAAATTCGGGAATATAATACCGATATGACGGAAACTAGGGCGGCAAGAGTGGAACAAAACACCAGGCATAAGGCCGAGACTTCCACCCTTTACGAAGTATATAGATGCATTAAAAATATAAGATATTGTGATATCCCAACAAGTAAACATGTTCCAGCAAGGAACAACATCTCCATGTTCCAACAAGGAACAAACTTCATCTTCACCTGCAACTAACAACACTATAAGAGGGGCTGAGCAAAGCGGTAACATAGCCAAACAACGGTTTGCTAGGAAGTGTGCAAAAGGTTAGAGGCTGACATGGCAATTTGGGATGGCTTGATAAACAGGTAATAGGTAGCGCAGCAAAGCGATAGAACGAAGCAACTAGCATAGCAATGATAGTAGTGAGATCCAGGTTAGCGGTCATCTTGCCTGAAATCCCGCAAGGAAGAAGAGCGAGTCCATGAAGAAGATGAACGGATGAAGCCGAACCGAGCGTAGACGAACGAACCCTCACAATCGCGACGAAACATGACCTAACAAGAAGAAGCACACAACATAGTAAACACACCACACATGAACAAGACATGATGCACAACAAACATGAGGCATAACAAATCTAGATGAAGCTACTCATGGCAAGAGATGATGCAAACAAGAGCAACACATCAAAGCAAGTTTAAATGAGGCTGGAAACAACATATAACAATTCCGGTAAGTCCTCATATGCAAATTTCGAAATTGGTACAGATCTGAATAACTTTATGTTCAAGTTGTTAAACAGCAAGTTAATATGCACCACGATTATCTACACGAAATTCTAGTCAAGTTACATAGAAAGTTCATTAGATTCGGAGCTACAGCCTAGAAGATATGAGCAAAACAAGTTAAACATCAAGCAAACATCTCAAAACATGGATGCAACATGATAATATGAAACTACATGCAAAATCAAGCAAGTTCCATATAGAGCACACTCAAAACGGAGCAACGGTTCAACACACACACACAATACAAGTTATAGCAACAATCTGTCCAAAACAGCAACTAGGCATATTGCAAGCACCGAAACAACATGCTACAGCATCTCAACGTGAAAACAAAAGGCATGGAAATGAAGTACAGGTAAAGCATGACAAAACATTAACACTTAGATATCTCCATAAATCACTAGAACATGCTCAAAATGATATGGCAAGATTACAAATAATAACAGTTTCAGACTTTAGCAGAAATAACATCAGGTTGCAATGTTTAGAGCTATCAAACAACATGCTACAGGAACTTATCATGCAAAACAAAGGCATGGAATGAATCTACTAATTGCATAGAACAAAACTACCTTACTGACCATGAGCCAAAAGGGCACAGAAAATATGATGGCACCCATGTAATCATGGCAAGTTATATTACAGATTCATACATGGCAGGAACAACAATAAGTAGGCATGTTGGTGAGCTTGAACCACTCACCACAGAGCAATACATGGCATGGCAAGGCAACTCACAGTAAGAATACATGGCATAGAAGCTATACATGGCAAGAACAACATCATAGCATACACTGATCAACTACAACAACCTTGGCAAAATTGAATAACATGTAAACAACCTGCCAGGAAACATTTTATAGCAAACGTAGAGCTCGATTGACTCAAGATATGGCACTCTATAATTGCAAACAAGGGCATGGATGGATAGAGAATAACCATATGTTCAAAACATCCTTACTGAAGTATCTCAAAACAAGCATGGATCTCTCGGTAGCATCAAGTTTACATGGCATAAAAATATCAATGAAACAGGGGCTGAAATCAGCAACATCATGAAGCCTAGTTTGCATGCTTGTGCTAGTCACCACAGAGATCACAAAAATACATGGAATACACCCATGTAAAGATGGCATGGCATTTTACAAAACACATGTAGGACTTAAGTTCAAAGGATGCACACATCAATCATGGCAAAAAATGACAAAAGTGCATGTCAATATGAGCTCAAATGAACATGATGCAATGAGACGAAATTATGTACTCGTCGAGGCGAACAATTTATCATATTACACGCACGAAACGGAGCAATATGCAGAGGGTTATGGCATGATGAAAATGCAACAAAATTACTGACAGCAAAAGACTAGGGGATTTCGGGGGAGAGGAAAGTCAACCTCCTCTCTCAGATCTGGATCCATGGCGCGGATCCCGAGGATGGCCGGCTGGGCTCGCCGGAGAGGAGGACGGGGAGGCCAGAGAGAGGGAAGGTCGCCGAGGGGCGGCCTGGCCGGGCGGTTGGGCGGCGCAGGCGGAGGAGTTCCAGACGGGCGCGACCCGGCGGCCGGCGGAGGCGCTGGGAGGCGCTGGCGAGGCGGCGACTGCCGGGCGGCGCATGGCGGCGGGCGGCGCGGGCGCCGAGGCGGCCGGAGGCGGCGAGCGGTCGCGGCGGCGGAGATGGGCCTCATGGCTGGCGCGAAGGCAAGGGCCACAAGTGACGGGCGGCGCGGGACAGTGGCGGCGTCTGACAGGCGCGCGCGGCGGTTTCGTCCGGCGAGGCCGGACGTGTCCGGCGGGCGAGAGGGAGGATTTTTAGGGTTTGGACTGCGGGATTTCGGGGAGGAAGACATATATATAGGTAGAGGGAGCTAGGAGAGTCCAAATGGAGCACGGTTTTCGCCCACACGATCGTGATCGAACGACCGAGAGCATGGAGGGGAGTATGCTGGGTTTTGGGCCAGTTTGGAAGGGTGTTGGGCTGCAAAGAGAAAGAGGGGTTTACGGTTACCCTGTTAACCGTTGGAGTACCAAACGACCTCCAAATGACACGAAACTTGACAGGCGGTCTACCGGTGGTATACCAAGGCCGCTTGGCAAACCTCGGGCCATTGCGAGAAAGTTTAATACCAGCACATGAAAAGAGGTAAAAAGGGGCGCCGGGAGACATAGGAGTGCCGGATTGCAAAACGGACAACGGGGAAAATGCTCAGATGCATGAGACGAACACGTATGCAAAATTAAATGCACATGATGACATGATATAAAATGCAGATGATAACATGGAAAAGTGCAACACGCAAGCACATGACATGGCAATGACGGCAAATAACTGGCAGACACCTGGCGCATCGAATCCGGGGCGTTACAAAGACTCCTTTGGGCCCTAACGCCGGGGGCAGCAAGTCTAGCCCCAAGCCGAATACGGCGCCGGAACCTCCAGTGGTTCCGGATTCTGTCCGGTGATCCCTCGCTAAGGGGGGCAAGCCGTCTGCGCCGATGGCCTCTGTTCATCCAGAGGGATCGGACAACTTGCTGGAAGTGCTTCGCGGTGCTTCCTTTGACGAAGAGAACCACACTATTATGAGTGCGGTGGTCAAGAAGGTTCAGTCCGCCAAGAGGGGACTGACTGAAGCCTGTGCCAGCCTCCTAACAGGCTTTGAGTTAAGTAACCAGATTACAAGAGAATGTTACCGCATAGACAATAGCCCCTGATGCTCTGTTTGGCATTCGCGAAGGAAGGCCGAATAGAGGATCAAATAATAACCGCAGGAGTCTAATCGGAATATGTCTATGTGCATGTGCAGGCTTCACTGCTAGCCTCTGCCGCACCTACCGCGGAGGTCGCCGTACTGAAGCGGGACCTTGAGCGGTCCACGGAAGAGCTTGGCCTTACCAAGAGGCAGCTCGAAGAGAACAAAGGTAAGTGATACCCTATCTGTATATTGATAAAGAAAAATTTGGTTTTGGAATAATAGGATCGTCATGAATTTTGCTAGGCGCCACGACCAAAGTGGCGGCCCTGTAGAAGGCGCTATCCGAGGTCGAAGACAAAGTGGCCAAGGAGGGCATCGAGCAAGAGAAACAAGAGGCCCGAGTAGGCGAGGTGCAGCAAGAGCTCCAGGCTCTCGTCAAGAAACACGAGGCCTTGGAGCTTGACTCTAAGACGCAAGGGTCCGAAAGCCATGGAAGGCCCTCAAAGCGCATTAACATGCCAAGGCTGAAGCCCAAAAGGCCCTCCAGGAGATTGAGGCGGTTAAGAAGATAGCGGTGGGTAAGGCATTCATTATGCAAAGAAAGCATGTGAAGGAAACTTTCTTTTTACTTACCCGAGTTCGGAGCTCTCCAGAAGCGTTCGCAGATCTACCCCGTAGTGTGTTAGATGCTGCGGAGTTCTACCGGGCCGAGGAGGGGAGCTCGACGGAGAAGTTGTTCTGGTCTCAGTATACTGGGACCGAACACCCAATGCCCTTGAGTGACCAGTTGAAGCAACTGGTCGAGCTTCACAAGGCGGCCGAACAGGCCCTGAGGGGTCTTATAGTCCGGATGTGGCCTGGCGAGTCCCTTCCTGGTAGCTACTTCGTTCTGGTGAGGCGACTTGCGAATGCCTGCCCACGGTTTGAAGTCATAGAGCGATCCGTCTGCATCGAGGGTGCGCGTAGGGCTTTGGCCCAGGCGAAGGTGCACTGGGCGAAGCTGGACGCCGAAAAGCTGGTGAAGGAGGGGCCGCCGGAGGGCAAGGAGCATCGCCACCCCGAAAAGTATTATGAAAGTGTCCTGAAGGGTGCTCGCCTTGTGGCGGATGAGTGTGCTAAGGATGTAATATTTGAGTAAATGTACTGATGTGATCCTGTGATATGAACCGAGTTCATTTGCACTATGCAACGCTTGTGAATTTAAAATATTACCTTCTGTGCGGCCGTTTATAAAATCTGAGAGTTGGCGGTCATCGGCACGCCCCATGTAACTAGTACTGAGGTGTTCGGGATAAACCTGAGCACTCTTTATCCCAGGCAATAGGACTATAAGGCTTTATTACTCTCACTTAGCCATAGAAGTCTACAATTTTAAATTTTGGCGAAGCCCCTAGTATTCGGAAGGCCGAAATTGGGGCTATATACACCTAAGTCGGGCAAGGCCAACTCCTCGCCCGAAGCGGAAAAAGTCTTTAAGGACTTGAGACCTCTCGAACAGCGGCCAGCTCTCGCCTTATCATGACAGTCAGTTTTCGGCTCTCTCTACTGAGGTGCTCGTCCGGAAGAACCGGGTCACAATCGCAGTAGTTCTTCTAGTGCTACCTTAGCCGATATTGCGGAACGTAAGGTACCAAAACATGAGAGCCGGGCAAACCCAACTATTGACCCAAGACATGATTCGGAGTTGATGCATATAGTGCTCTAAGTTCGGGGTGCCGCACTGCCGAAGGTGTTCAGACTTCTCACGCCGTATTTATGGGGTATACTGAAGCCCCTGGCGTATTGGTCATACCAGAATGTACTGGTGCAATTTGTCGTAAATAAGCAGACAAGGAAAAAAAGAAAGGGTAATGCAATAATAGACTAACGCTATGCATTGTTATTAAATAATACGTCGAAGCGTACGGATACAAGTAACACAATAAGCAAAAAATAGGACTATTTGACATGTCCTATCCAAGGGCAAGCTGTGTATGGGTATTTAAAATAGGTATTTCGATCGTTATCAGAGACCAGCTGGGGATTCCCTTGTACGTCAGAGCTTCTTGCTTCCTTGGTATTTCCTTCCCGTAATGCTTCCAGCAATCAGACTGCCGAAAAGGGGTTCCAGAGAGTAAGGTCCTGAAAGATAGAAAATGATAAAGGTACGCAGCCCCTGGGGCGGTTGAGCCGCATTGTAGGACGTGCCTTGGCCGTGCCCCCGCCTATGCCCATGGTATTTTTAGTGCGTAATTATGTACGCGCGGCACAAATTTCGTCGCTTGACTGGGACTAGGACGGGGGCTGAATTGCTAGGCGAGCTCTGAGCGTGCCAGGCGATCCTGTTGCGGATTATTCCGGACTCGCTTGAAGGTGTCCGGGGAATTTATCACCGAATTGGCGGTTTGCTTTAAAAGGCTGCTTTGTGCTTCTGCTGCGAGGGCCGCAGTGTGCTCCTCCATGCGGAGTGAGCGTTCTGTGTTTCCATTGACTGTTATAACCCCACGAGGCCCTGGCATTTTGAGCTTGAGGTATGCATAATGCGGTACCGCATTGAATCTGGCAAATACGCTTCGCCCGAGCAGTGCGTGATAGCCACTGCGGAACGAGACGATATCGAAGATTAACTCCTCGCTTCGGAAGTTGTCCGGAGATCCGAAGACCACTTCCAATGTGATTGAGCCCATGCAACGGGCCTCTACACCTGGGATGACACCTTTAAAGGTGTTTTTAGTGGGTTTGATCCTCGAGGGATCTATACCCATTTTGCACACTGTATCCTGATAAAGCAGGTTCAGGCTGCTGCCACCGTCCATAAGGACTCGGGTGAGGTGAAATCCGTCGATGATGGGATCAAGGACCAATGCGGCAGAATCGCCATGACGGATACTAGTGGGGTGGTCCATGCGATCGAAAGTGATCGGACAAGAAGACCATGGGTTGAACTTTGGGGCGACTGGCTCCATCGCATAGACGTCCCTTAGTGCACGCTTCCGTTCCCTCTTGGGAATATAGGTTGCGTATATCATGTTCACCGTTTTCACTTGTGGAGGGAACCTCTTCTGTCCTCCTGTGTTCGGCGGCCGAGGCTCCTCCTCGTCGTCGCTATGCAGCCCCTTGTCCTTGTTTTCTGCGTTCAACTTGCCGGCCTGCTTGAACACCCAGCATTCTCTGTTGGTGTGATTGGCTGGCCTATCGGGGGTGTCGTGAATTTGACACGAGCGATCGAGTATGCGGTTCAAACTGGACGGGCCCGGATTACTTCTTTTGAATGGCTTTTTCCGCTAACAGGATTTAGACCCACTGAATCCGGCATTGACTGCCGTGTCTTCGGTGTTGTCGCCGTTGCTACAGCGCTTGTGTCTGTTACGACGTGGTCTGCCGTTAGTATCTTTGGTATCTGAAGTGCCAGGATTTCTTGATGTGTTGTTGCTGCGAGCCAGCCAGCTATCCTCACCCGCGCAAAAGCGGGTCATGAGTGTCGTGAGGGCCGCCATGGACTTCGGCTTCTCCTGGCCGAGGTGCCGGGCAAGCAACCCGTCACGGATGTTATGCTTGAATGCCGCTAAGGCCTCTGCATATGGACAGTCGACAATTTGGTTTTTCTTGGTAAGGAACCTGGTCCAGAATTTTCTGGCCGATTCCCCTGGCTGCTGAATTATATGACTCAAGTCATCAGCATCCTGTGGTCGCACATAAGTGCCCTGGAAGTTGTCAAGGAATGCATCTTCCAAATCCTCCCAACTGCCAATGGAGTCTGCTGGCAAGCTATTCAGCCAATGCCGAGCTGGTCCTTTGAGTTTTAGTTGGAGGTACTTGATGGCATGTAGATCATCACCACGAGCCATGTGGATGTGGAGGAAGAAGTCCTTGATCCATAACACGGGATCTGTTGTACCATCATATGATTAAATGTTTACGGGTTTAAAACCCTCTGGGAATTCGTGATCCATTACTTCATCAGTGAAGCATAGGGGGTTTCCGGTGCCTCTGTGCCGGGCTATATCACGACGCAGTTCATACGAGTCTTGTATGCTGTATTCGGCCCGGCCGGATTTGCTTTTAGTATATCCAGCGTGATGGTCTTCGTCCCGTAGATCGATATTGCATCTTTTGCTTTGTTTTCCAATACGTCTTGAAGGTCCCGCGTGTTGCCCCGGGCCTTGGTATTTTTATTTGAGTGGCGGCGGGCTGATATGCCTCTCTGTCTCAGCCACGAGGTGGTCGATCAGCCGCATCATACGCTGGTGATGTAGGTTTCAATGCTTCCTCCTCGAGTTGGGGTAGCAACCTGCGCTTTGGGTAACTCTTGGTTGGGCGCTCGAGTTCGTATTCCTCGGCCGCCAGGACTTCAGTCCATCTATCCGCTAGCAGATCTTGATCAACTCGAAGCTGTTGTTGCTTTTTCTTTAGGATGTTTGTTGTGGCTATAAGTCGGCGCTTGAAGCGCTCCTGCTCGACGGGATCCTCAGGCACGATAAATTATTGGTTGCCGAGGCTCACTTCGTCTTCATAGAGAGGCATGTAATTGTCATCCTCTGATTCTCCGTCTGCTGCCTGTTCTGGAGGGCTAGCTTGTTCATCCTCCCGCTCGAGATTTGGCTGGTGGGGATTGTTGTCGTCTTCGGCACCATCCGGAGCGTTATTGTCTCTTGGGCCGGTATCGCTGCTATGGTGGGACTTAGAGCGGCGCCGCTGACGTCGGCGCTTGGATTGCTTCTTGGAGGGATTATCCTCTGTTGTCTTATCGCCATCCCCCTCTTTGGGGGTGTCCACCAAGTATATGTCATATGATGAGGTGGCAGTCCAGTGCCCTGTGGGCGGTGGTTCATGTTCGTCTCCTACATCATCGTCCATACCGTCGATGTCTTCGGAGCCGAAATTGAGCATGTCGGTTAAATTGTCGATAGTGGCTACTAAGTGGGTGATGGGTGGGGAGCGAATTTCTTCGTCGTCCGCATCCCATTCTAGCCGGACATAGTTCGGCCAAGGTTCTCCCGACAAGGAGAGAGACCTTAATGAATTTAGCACATCGCCAAAAGGCGAGTGCTAAAAGATATCCGCGGAGATGAACTCCATGATTGGCGCCCAATCAGATTCGATAGGCATGGACGCAGGCGGTTCGGGGCCTGTGGCCGGGGATGAATCCGGGGATCCGGCGACACAGGTCGCATAGGAGGTGAAGTCAGTATTCGGCTCTATCGCCACTAAGTGTGTGGCCTCCGAGGCAAGGTCCATCCAACCGTCCTCGGACGGCGTAATCGACTCCGGATCTAGGGCCGGACTAGGCATAGGTGTGATCTCCCAAACACCATCCGACGGCAGAGCTAAGCCATGCTCATTGTGACTGTGCGACGCACCTGACATGTGCTCGAATCTGTCGAAGATCAAGTCTCCGCGGATATCGGCAGTATGGTTCAATTTTCCAAACCTGACCTGATGGCCAGGGGCGTAGCTCTCGATCTGCTCTACATGGCCAAGCGAGTTGGCCCGCAGTGCAAAGCCGCCGAATACGAACACCTGTCCGGGGAGGAAAACCTCACCCTGGATCGCATCGTTGCCGATGATCGAAGGGGCTATCAAACCTTGTGGTGACGGCACAGTGGAACTCTCTATGAAAGCACCAATGTCGGTGTCAAAACCGGCGGATCTCGGGTAGGGGGTCCCGAACTGTGCGTCTAAGGCGGTTGGTAACATGAGGCTGGGGACACGATGTTTACCCAGGTTCGGGCCCTCTCGATGGAGGTAATACCCTACTTCCTGCTTGATTGACCTTGATGATATGAGTATTACAAGAGTTGATCTACCACGAGATCGTAGAGGCTAAACCCTAGAAGCTAGCCTATGGTATGATTGTTGTCGTCCTATGGACTAAACCCTCCGGTATATATAGACACCGGAGGCGGCTAGGGTTACACAGAGTCGGTTACAAGGGAGGAGATCTACATATCCGTATTGCCAAGCTTGCCTTCCACGCCAAGGAGAGTCCCATCCGGACACGGGACGAAGTCTTCAATCTAGTATCTTCATAGTCCAACAGTCCGGCTGTACGAGGACCCCCTAATCTAGGACTCCCTCAGTAGTGTGCGAGGCTTTTCTCCGCATCTCGCCACACTTCGGCTTATGGCTGAAGATCTTTAATATGAAGCCCAAGGTAGTGGGCGGTGAGCACGCCGAGTGCGGGGGCATTATGGTGAGGAAGATGCCCAATGTCACATGGCCAATAGGCACCTTTAACGATTCTGTCAAGAAGTGGCAACAGCAGTGGTTTTACATCACTGAGCCGCGTGGCACGGAATGGGCCGCTACTCCCGAGTTTCGATCCGGTGCCCCCCTGCGGCTTACTTCCTCGGTCAAGAAAGGCCTGAACTGGTCCTTGTCCGACGAACTCTCGGTGCTCCAGCCGCGCGTTAAAGATATGGGAGACAAGAATATTGAACTTCTCAATGTAGTCCAGGTGATGTTAGTTCGCCGAATCCTGCCTTGTCAACACGGGACTTGCAATCTATGGGAATTCGATCCGGCCAGGCACCAAACCTTACGAGAGATTTTTGGCTCCTCGCACAAGGACATCTGGAAGGTGCTTTTCAAGTCCAGCAAATCATGGCCGGACTCCGCCGAGGACCGCATGTACCAACTGTCCCACCCTGCAAGTTTGGTAAGTCATCATACTTTTCATCTGCGTAACCCAAAGGAAGCGCTTAACGTGTTTTCTACAACTCTCCCAGGGCTGGACGAAGAAGGCGGAGCGGATCCATTGTCCGGCCTAGCTACCCGAAGAACCGGCCGTCCCACTTCTAGCGAAGATGCTGGTCCCGACGCCTTACAAGGTGCCGAAGAAGACGGCCAAGAAGGAGGCCAAAAAGACCCGGGGAGGTCTTCGTCGCCGCGGCACTTCGTACACAATATCCGAAGGCTCTGATGCCCATTCCGCCTCCGAAGAGGACGAGGAGGAGGAGGAAGATGAATCCCCTACGGGAGGAAGAAAGAAGAGGACGGCCTCCGTACACTTGGAGGCCCAACCGCCCTGAAGGAGAAAGGCTCCTCTTCCGGAGGAGTCCACTGCCGCCACCGACAGCGGCCCGGCGTGGGATCCCAGGGCCCAGCCCCTGGTGAACTCGTGAGTATATGAAATCTGAGTACGTCTATGCGCCCAGACTCGTCATGGCATAGTATTTTAACCTGAGCCATATTTTTTTGTAGTCCGGAGAGGTCCTGTACCAAACAATCATCATCAGAGGATTCGCTGAGCTCGGATGCTATGGAGAGCGGGACGCCCCCAAAGGCCCCTTCCTCCGAACAGGTGGATAACACCGAGGCTTCGTCCCAGAAGGACCCCGGCCAAAGAGGAGAGGGGAAGACCGCGAAGGCGGTGCCTGGAGGTCAAACTTCAGGGGCCGGACACACGTGGGAGAAAACTCCCATGGGAGCTGATGGCAGGGACCATCTGGAATTCGGCTCCAGCCGGATCTGACTCCGGAGACCAATCTGGCTCGAGTTAGACAGACAGCCTCTCTCAGCTGAAGGGGACATGCCTGTTCCACCGGCAACCTCAGTCCAACCAGAGGTGTCGGATGCTTTGTTGGTGGCACTGAAGAGAGCCTCAATCGTCAATGAACACCGTGCCCTTATGGGTGCGGTGATTGAGAAGATTCAGTCTGCTGAGAGTGGACTGAATGGAGCCTGTATCGGCCTTATAAAAGGTTTTGAGGTATGTTTTATGAGGTTTCGAAGAGTGTCATGGTATGGATAGTAGCCCCTGATACACTGTTCGGTGAAAGAAAGAACCGGACAGAGGATCAAATTTATGTTCGCAGGAAGACTCATTGAATGACATCTATTTCTCTTCTGTTATAAGCAGGCGTCTGTAGCGGCTGCTGCCTCTCATACTGCGGAGATCTCCGGACTGAATCAAAGTCTGGAGCGGGCCAAAGAAGAACTTGGCCAGTTGAAAATGCAGTTGGGAGATAAACAAGGTATGCACAAGTCTTGTTCGCGTTTATTGCGAATGGATTTTCAGTATGATGACATAAGTTTCATGATTTGTGCTAGGGATGGTGACCGAAGTCGAGGCTCTTAAAAAGGTTGTGGCCGAGGCCAAGACGAAGCCAGCCACAGAGCAGGCTCTTTGCGAGAAGCACGAGGCCAAGGTTATTAAAGCTGAGCAGGAGCTGCAAGAGGCCATGAGGAAATGTGAGACCTTGGAGCAGAGTTTAATAGAGAAAGAATCCGAACTCGCCAAGGCGCATTAGGCCACGAGCGATTCCCGGGGGGAAACCCAAAGTGCCCTGCAGGGGATCAAAGAGGCGAGTAAGATCGCGGTGGGTAAGGCTTTTTCCCTGTAAAGCAAGTTTTTGAGGAGAAGATTATCTTTCTAATTTTGAAATCGGATTTCTGCAGGGGTGTTGCGGAGCTGCCCCACAGTATATCGGATGGCGCCCAATTCTACTGGGCCGAAGAAAGGAACACTGCGGATAAGCTTTTCTGGTCGCAGTATTTGGTGCCGAATTATCCGGTGCCTTTTGCCGATCAACTGAAACAGCTGATCGAACTGCATAAGGCATCCGAATTAGCCATGTAGGATTTGATTATCCGGCTACGGCCCGCCGAGCCGATTCCAAGTAGCTACTTCGGGCTCGTGAAGCGGCTTGTAAGCGCTTGCCCTCGACTTGACGTCATCAAGTGGTCGGTCTGCATAGAAGGTGGACGAATGGCCTTCGCCCGCGCAAAGGTGCACTGGGGGAAGATGGATGCTGAGAAGCTGATGACCGAAGGGCCGCCAGAGGGGAAGGAGCACCGCAAGCCCGAATTATACTATGAAAGTGTCCTTAAAGGATCCTACCTTGCAGCGGAGCTATGCACCAAGGACATTATATTTCCATGAATGCAAATCATGCTGTCCTTTTTAATGTTTAAACAAGGTCATTTATATTATTTATTGCTTGTTATATAAAAGTTTATCCTCCTGCGTGGCCATTTTATATATTAATAATGAGAGTTGGCCAGTCGTCGGCTTCTGCCCCCACGTAAGAAGTACGGGGGTGTTCGGGATAAACCTGATCACTCTTTATCCCAGTTTTGGGTCCTTCGAAGGAGGTGTTCAAAGACAAATGAACCGTGCAATCGGACTATAAGGCTTTATCACTCTCACTTAGCCATAGGAGCTTTAGGAAGGTAGGCGCAGCACCAGGTGTTCGGAAGACCGCACGGGGGGCTCTATAAGCACGTGATCGGAAGAAAAACCGATCCATCGCACGCTACATTGGTTATGGCATTATGCGGAAGAAATCCTTAAAGATTTTGTAACCTCTCGAACACCTGACCAGCTCTCGCCGTATCATGACAGACAGTTTTCGGCTTTCTCTACTGAGGTGCTTTGTCCGGAAGAACCGGGACACAATCGCAGTAGTTCTCCCAGTGCTACCTTAGCCGATATAGCGGAATGTAAGGTACCAAAACATGGGAGCCGGGCAAACCCAACTATTGACCCAAGACATGATTCGGAGCTGATGCATATAATGCTATAAGTTCGGGGTGCCAAACTTCTGCGAAGGTGTTTGGACTTTATTGCCGTGTTATGGGTAATACGAAGCCCCTGGCATATTTTAAGGCATATCGCTGTATACGGATGCCACTTGACAAAAGAATTTCGATTAGAAATAACAGCAGGTAAGCGTCATATAGATCCATATGTTGTATTTGAATAGTACGTCTATGCGTATGAGTATAGGTAATAAAAAAGGAATATGACCGCGGAATCTGCTGAGGCGGCGGGGGGGGGGGGAGGTGAGTCCGGTTCCGGAGTATAGCCGGATGGTCATTGCGGAGAATGTCTAAGGATTCCCCTGCGCGTTCAAGCTGCCTCCGTATCGCCCGTCCTGGTCTGTGCAAAGGTGGACCTGCGAAGGAAATGTAAGAAATGTTTGCGTGCCGGAGAGCGGTTGAGCCGCCGAGTGCGGGCTGTCCTGGCCTTCGCCGGAGCATTTAATCGAGCTCTGGACGAGTCGGGCTATCTTCCACGAAGTAGTTCGGAGTCCCTTGACGGTGTCCGGGAGCCTGGACGTCGACTCGAGGTTTGGCTGCAAGGTGCGGATCGTTGCTTCTGCTGTTAAGGCGGTGGTGCCATTAACCGTGATGACGCCGCGTGGACCGGGCATCTTGAGCTTACGGTAGGCATAATGTGGCACCGCGTTGAATCGAGCGAACGCGGTTCGTCCGAGCAGTGCCTGATAATCACTGCGGAAAGGGACGATTTCGAAGATTAACTCTTCGGTGCGGTAATTTTCTGGTGATCCGAAGACTACCTCAAGGGCAATGGAGCATGTACATCTGGCTTCCACACCTGGTATAATGCCTCTGAAAGTGGCTTGCGGGTTTGATCGCCGAATGATCAATGCCTATCTTGCGCACTATGTCCTGGTAAAGCAGATTTAGACTGCTGCCTCCGTCCATAAGGACTCGTGTGAGGTGGAACCCATCAATTATTGGGTCGAGGACTAGTGCGGCTGGATTGCCCTGCTTGGGGTTAACCGGACGATCCGTGCGGTTGAAGGTGACCGGCCCTAGTTTATATTGTGGGACGAATGGTTCCGTTAAGTCGACATCCCTAATGGTGCGTATCCGGTCCGAGTTGGGAATTTGAGTGGTGTTTACCACATTCACCGATTGAATATGCGGGGGGGGGGGGGGAATTTCTTTTGCCCTCTTGTGTTCGGTGATCTGGGCTCTTCGTCGCCATCATCGCTTTGAGACCCCTTCTCCTTGTTTTCGACACCTGACCTGCCGGCTTGTTTGCAGACCCAACATTCTCTGTTGGTATGATTGGCTGGTGTTCCTGGGGTGCCATGAATTTGGCATGGACGGTCAAGTATGCAGTCCAGACTGGACGGGCCCGAATTGTTATTTTTGAATGGCTTTTTCTGCTGACCGGACTTAGAGCCACTGAATCCGACATTGACTGCCGTGTCTTCGGCGTTATCACCATTTTTGTGACGCTTGTGTTTGTTGCGTCGGGGTTTGCCGTTGTTATCTCTGGCCTCTGATGTGCTAGGGTTCCTTGTTGTGTTGTTGCTACGGGCCAACCAGATATCCTCCCCCGTGCGAAAGTGGGTCATGAGTGTTGTGAGTGCTGCCATGGATCTTGGCTTCTCTTGGCCGAGGTGTCGGGCAAGCCACTCATCACGGATGTTATGTTTAAAGGCCGCTAGGGCTTCGGCATCCGGACAGTCGACAATTTGGTTCTTTTTAGTTAGGAACCGAGTCCAGAATTTCCTGGCTGACTCTCCGGACTGTTGTGTTATGTGACTTAAATCTTCAGCATCCGGTGGCCGCACATAAGTGCCCTGGAAGTTGTCCAGGAATGCGTCTGTCAGGTTCTCCCAACTTCCAATGGAGTTTGCGGGCAAGCTGTTCAGCCAATGCCGAGCCGGCCCTTTGAGTTTTAGCGGGAGATACTTGATGGCGTGTAGATCATCCCCGCGGGCCATGTGAATGTGGAGGAAGAAATCCTCTATCCATACCGCAGGGTCTGTAGTGCCATCATATGATTCAATGTTTACGGGTTTAAACCCTTCTGGGAATTCATGATCCATTACTTCATCAGTGAAGCATAGGGGGTGTGCGGCGCCTCTGTGCCGGGCTATATCACGACGCAGTTCATACGAGTCTTGTCTGCTGTGTTCGGCCCGGCCGGATTTGCTTTTAGTATATCCGGCGTGACGGTTGTCGTCACGCGTTGAGGCGCGCCCCCGTGATCCGTAGATCGATCTTGCATGTCCTTCTTTGTTTTGCAATACGTCTCGCAGGTCTTTCGTATTACCCCGGGCCTTAGTATTTTTGTTTGACTGGCGGCAGGGTGCGGGCTGGACTTCGGCCTGATACGCCGCTTTGTCTCGGCCACGAGGTGGCCGGTCAGCCACATCGTATGCTGGAAGCGTAGGCTTTAATGCTTTCTCCTCAAGTTGGGGTAGCAACCTGTGCTTTGGGTAACTTTTGGTTGGGAGCTCGAGTTCGTATTCCTCGGCCGCTTGGACCTCAGTCCATCTATCCACTAGCAGATCTTGGTCAGCTTGAAGCTGCTGTTGCTTTTCTTCGTGCTATTTCTTTGTGGCTATAAGCGGTACCGAAGCGCTCCTGTTCGACGGGATCCTCAGGCACGATAAATTCTTTGTCGCCTCGGCTGCAAGGTGCGGCTCGTTACTTCTGCTGTTAAGGCAGTGGTGCCATTAACCGTGATGACGCCGCATGGACCGGGCATCTTGAGCTTACAGTAGGCATAATGTGGCACCGCGTTGAATCGAGCGAACGTGGTTTGTCCGAGCAGTGCCTGATAATCACTGCGGAAAGGGACGATTTCAAAGATTAACTCTTCGGTACGGTAATTTTCTGGTGATCCGAAGACTACCTCAAGGGCAATGGAGCACATGCAATTTGGCTTCCACACCTGGTATAATGCCTCTGAAAGTGGCTTTAGTGGGTTTGATCGCCGAATGATCGATGCCCATCTTGCGCACTGTGTCCTGGTAAAGCAGATTTAGACTGCTGCTTCCACCCATAAGGACTCGTGTGAGGTGGAACCCGTCAATTATTGGGTCGAGGACTAGTGCGGCTGGATTGCCCTGATTGGGGTTAACCAAACAATCCATGCGGTAGAAGGTGACCGGCCCTAGTTTATATTGTGGGATGACTGGTTCCGTTAAGTTGGCATCCCTAAGGGTGCGTATCCGGTCCGAGTTGGGAATTTGAGTGATGTTTACCACATTCACCGATTGAATATGTAGGGGGAATTTCTTTTGCCCTCCTGTGTTCGGTGATCTGGGCTCTTAGCCGCCATCATCGCTTTGAGACCCCCCTTCTCTGTGTTTGGTGCCTGCCCTGCCGGCTTGTTGGAAGACCCAGCATTCTCTGTTGGTATGGGTGGCTGGCGTTCCTGGGGTGCCATGAATTTGGCACTGGCGGTCGAGTATGCAGTCCAGACTGGATGGACCCAAATTGTTATTTTTGAGTGGCCCTTTCCGCTGATCGGTGTTTGAGCCCCTAAACCCGGCATTAACTGCCGTCTCTTCGGCGTTTTCACCATATTTGCGGCGGTTGTGTTTGTTGCATCGTGGTTTGCCGTTGCTATCCCTGGCTTTTGATGTGCCAGGTTTTCTTGCTGTATTGTTGCTACGAGCCAACCAGCTATCTTCGCCCGTGCAAAAGCGGGTCATAAGTGTGGTGAGGGCTGCCAAGGATTTTGGCTTCTCTTGACCGAGGTGCCGGGCGAGCCATTTGTCACGGATGTTATGCTTAAATGCCGCTAAGGCCTCTGCATCCGGACAATTGACAATTTGGTTCTTCTTAGTTAGGAACCGGGTCCAGAATTTCCTGGCCGATTCCCCTGGCTGCTGAGTTATATGACTTAAATTGTCAGCATCCAGCGGTCGCACATAAGTGCCTTGAAAATTGTCCAGGAATGCATCTGCCAGGCTCTCCCAACTTTCGATGGATTTTGCCGGCAAGCTGTTGAGCCAATGCCGAGCCGGCCCTTTGAGTTTTAGCGGGAGATACTTGATGGCATGTAAATCATCCCCGCGGGCCATGTGAATGTGGAGGAAGAAGTCGTGTATCCATACCGCGGGGTCTGTGGTACCATCATATGAGTCAATGTTTACGGGTTTAAACCCTTCTGGGAATTCGTGAACTATTACTTCATCTGTGAAGCATAGGGGGTGTGCGGCGCCTCTGTGTCGGGCTATATCACGACGCAGTTCGTACGAGTCTTGTCTGCTGTATTCGGCCCGGCCGCATTTGCTTTTACTATATACAGCATGATGGTCATCGTCCTGCATTGGGGCGTGCCCCCGTGATCCATGGATCGATCTCGCATGTCCTGCTTTGTTTTCCAATACGTCTCGCAAGTCCCACGTGTCGCCCCGAACCTTGGTATTTTTGTTTGAATGGCGGCGGGGTGCGGGCTGGACTTCGGGCTGGCATGCCCCTCTGTCTCTGCCACGAGGTGGCCGATCAGCCGCATCATACGCTGGTGATGTAGGTTTTACTGCTTCCTGCTCGAGTTGGGGTAGTAACCTGCACTTTGGGTAACTCTTGGTTGGGCGCTCGAGTTTGTATTCCTTGGCCACCAGGACTTCAGTCCAACTATCCGCTAGCAGATCTTGATCAGCTCGAAGCTGTTGTTTCTTTTTCTTCAGGCTGTTTGCCGTGGCTATAAGCCAGCGCTTGAAGCGCACCTGCTCGACGGGATCCTCAGGCACGATAAATTCTTCGTCGCCGAGGCTCACTTTGTCTTCGGAGAGAGGCATGTAAATGTCATCCTCTGATTCTCCTTCTGCTGCCTATTCTAGAGGGCTAGCTTGTTCATCCTCCCGCTCGATGTTTGGCTGGAGGGGGTTGTCGTCGTCTTCAGCACTATCCGGAGCGTTATTGTCTCTTGGGCCGGTATCGCTGCTATGGCGGGACTTAGAGTGGCGCCGCTGACGTCGGTGCTTGGATTGCTGCTTGGAGGGATTATCCTCCATTGTCTTATTGCCATCGCTTTCTTTGGGGGTGTCCACCATGTATATATCATATGATGAGGTGGCAGTCCAGTGCCCTATGGGCGGTGGTTCCTGTTCATCTCCTGCATCGTCGTCCATACCGTCGATGTCTTCGGAGCCGAAATCGAGGATGTCGGTTAAATCATCGACAGTGGCTACTAAGTGGGTGGTGGGTGGGGAGCGAATTTCTTCATCGTCCGCATCCCTTTCTAGCCGGACATAGTTTGGCCAAGGTTCTCCTGACAAGGAGAGAGACCTCAATGAATTTAGCACATCGCCAAAAGGCGAGTGCTGAAAGATATCCGCTGAGGTGAACTCCATGATCGGCGCCCAATCAGATTCGATAGGCATGGATGCAGGCGGTTCGGGGCCTGTGGTCGGGGATGAATCCAAGGATCCGGTGGCCCAGGTCTCATAGGAGGTGAAGTCAGTATTTGGCTCTATTGCCTACTGAGTATGTGACCTCCGAAGCGGGGTCCATCCACCCATCCTCGGACGGCGTAATCGACTCCGGATCTAGGGCCGGAGTAGGCACAGGTGTGATCACCCGAACACCGTCCGGCGGCAGAGCTAAGTCATGCATCGTCGTGGTATCGCTGGCGCACTGACATGTGCTCGAATCCGTCGAAGATTAAGTCTGGCGGATATCGGCAGATAGTTCAAGTTTCCAAACCTGACACGATGGCGGGCGTAGCTCTCGATCTGCTCTAGATGGCCAAGCGAGTTGGCCGCGGTCTTGCCGCCCGAATCTGAAGATCTCGTCGAGGAGGAAAACCTCACCCTGGATCGCATCGTTGTCGATGATCAAAGGAGCCATCTAGCCTTATGGTGACGGCACAGTCGAACTCTCAATGAAAGCACCAATGTCGGTGTCAAAACCGGCGGATCTCGGGTAGGGGGTCCCGAACTGTGCATCTAAGGCGGATGGTAACAGGAGGCCGGGGACATGATGTTTACCCAGGTTCAGGCTCTCTCGATGAAGGTAATACCCTACTTCCTGCTTGGTTGATCTTGATGATATGAGTATTACAAGAGTTGATCTACCACGAAATCGTTGTGGCTAAACCCTAGAAGCTAGCCTATGGTATGATCGTTGTTGTCCTACGGACTAAACCCTCCGGTTTATATAGACACCGGAGGGGGCTAGGGTTACACAGAGTCGGTTACTAGGGATGATATCTACATATCCGTATTGCCAAGCTTGCCTTCCACGCCAAGGAGAGTCCCATCCGGACACGGGATGAAGTCTTCAATCTTGTATCTTCATAGTCCAACAGTCTGGCCAAATTACATAGTCCGGCTGTCCGAGGACCCCCTAATCCAGGACTCCCTCAATGAGCACGACACCATCATTAGAAACAAGGAAAGGTTAGTGGCACAAGGGTACACTCAAGTTGAAGGTTTGGACTTTGATGAGACATCTTGAATCTATTCGCATCTTACTTGCTTATGCTG
Source organism: Aegilops bicornis (assembly GCA_021605145.1). NCBI lineage: Eukaryota > Viridiplantae > Streptophyta > Magnoliopsida > Poales > Poaceae > Aegilops > Aegilops bicornis. Next base: position 509,712,042 of record CM038672.1, read on the forward strand.
CTTTCAATGGCTTTACATTACATCAAATGGATGTGAAAAGTGTTGGGGAACATTGCATGGAAAACAAGATATTTTCTACGCATACGCAAGATCTATCCATGGAGATGCATAGCTACGAAATAGGAGAATATGTCTACGTACCCTCATAGACTGAAAGCGGAAGTGTTTATCACGCGGTTGATGTAGTCGAACACCTTCGTGATGCAACCGATCAAGTACCAAACGTACGGTACCTCTGTGTTTAGCACACGTTCAGCTCGATGACATCCTCGCCTTCTTGATCCAGCAAGACTTGCAAAGTAGTAGATGAGTTCCGGTAGCATGACGGTGTGGTGACGGTGGTGATGCAACTATCTCTGCAGGGCTTCGCCGAGCACTACAAAAATATGTCCGAGGACGAACTAGAGGGAGAGGGGAGCCGCACACGGCTTGGGGATCGTGGTGTGTCTTGCCCCTCTCTCTCCACACACATAGATAGGTGGGGGGAGAGGGGAGCCAGCCTAGGGCAACCCCAAGGGGTCCGACGGCCACCCTTGCCCCTACCCTGGCCGCCCCCTTCCTTCTAGGGCGTGGGGGGAGGCAAGAGGGGAGGGGGTGATGGCTCGTGTCCGTGTCAGTTTCCCCTGAAGAGGAAGGGGTGATGCAACACATCTACGGTAGGTATTTCCCTCAGTGATGAAACCAAGGTTATCAAGCCAGTAGGAGAACCAAGCAACACTATGTGAACGACACCTGCACACAAAGAACAAATACTTGCAACCCGGCGCGTAAGAGGGGTTGTCAATCCCTCGGGGTAAAAAGATAGATTGATTTGTATGATTTCGGATAAATAGATCTCTCGATCAAACAAAATAAATTAAATAAAAAGTGCAGCAAGGTATTTTTGGGTTTCTAGAATTACAGATTTGAAAAGAAAAGCAAATAAAAATAGATCTTGAAGCAAATATGATAAAGAATAGACCCGTGGCCCGTAGATTTGGCTTCTCTCGAGAAAATAGCAAACGGCGGGTAAACAAATTACTGTTGGGTAATTGATAGAACTTCAAATAATTATGACGATATCCAGGAAATGGTCATTATATAGGCATCACATCCAAGATTAGTAGACCGACTCCTACCTGCATCTCTACTACTATTACTCCACACATCGACCGCTATCCAGCATGCATCTAGTGTATTAAGTTCATGGAGAAATGAAGTAATGCAATAGGAACGATGACATAATGTAGAAAAGATCTATTCATGTAGGAATAGACCCCATCTTGTTATCCTTAATAGCAATGATCAATACGTGTCTTGCTACCCCTTCTGTCACTGGGAAAGAACACCGCATGATCGAACCCATCACAAAGCACCTCTTCCCATGGCAAGAAAAATCGATCTAGTCAGCATAACTAAACCAAAGATTCGAAGAAGAAATACGAGGCTATAAGTAATCATGCATATAAGAGATCAAAACTCAAATAACTTCCATGGATAAAATAGAACTGATCATAAACTCGATCATAAACTCAAAGTTCATCGGCTCCCAACAAACACATCGCAAAAATAGTTACATCAAATAGATCTCCAAGACACCATTGTATTGTAAATCAGAAGAGAGAATAAGCCATCTAGCTACTGCCTACGGACCCGTAGGTCTACAATGAACTACTCATGCATAATCGGAGAGGCACCAATGAGGATGTGAACCCCTCCATGATGGTTTCTAGATTGGATCACGTGGTACTTCATTGGCCCATCTTGTGACTTCTGGTCCAGAAAAACTCTCCAAAATGTTTTGCTGCATTTGGACTCCGTTTGGTACTGATTTTCTACGAAGTAAAAACAAGCAAAAACAGCAACTGGCACTGGGCACTATGTCACTAGGTTAGTCCAAAAAAATGATATAAATTTGTTGTAAAATGATTGTAAAACATCCAAGAATGATAATATAACAACATGGAACAATCAAAAATTATAGATACATTGGAGACGTATCAGCATCCCCAAGCTTAATTTCTGCTCATCCTCGAGTAGGTAAATGATAAAAACAGAATTTTTGATGTGGAATGTTGCTTAACATGTTCATCACATGTTCTTTTATTTTGTAGCATGGACATATGGACTTTTATCTTTACCTAATAATAAAGCAAATAGGGTTTCTGGTCGTCCCTCATGGCATTTTTCAGAAAAGTCCCTCTATTTCAGAGAATTCAACTCGCAATCCTCTTTTAAGTTAAAATGAATCGTTTTTTCATACTTTACACAAAAGTCTCTGTGTTTTCTTGAAATCAACCCGCAGTCCAGATTTAAGTCACACCCGAACCGTTATTTTACATTTTTGAAGAACCCCTGATGTTTTAGGTAATTCATCCGCGGATCATATTTATGTCAAACATATCTTTTAAACCGTAACTCCAATTTGAACATGTTATATATGAAATTTGATTAGGAAAATATGTAGAATATGAATATGAGATTATTTTTACCTGTTAATTATTTTTAAATATGATTTTGGAATATATTTAAATCAAACAAATGATTTTCTAAATTATCCGTATCTTTTAAACCGTAACTTCGATTTTAACATATTATATATGAAATTTTATTAGAAAAATGTGTGGAATATAAATATGATGTTAATTTTACCTGTTAATTTAAAAAAAATTGTTTTGGAAGCAAACTAATAATTTATAGCGTAAAATCCGTTTTTCATTCATATAGGCGGCGAGCCGGATTGCAAATAAACATCCCACTATAACCATATATGGAAAAGAAAACATCGATAACTACACATGCATACCTCTGAAAAATGTCGCATGGGAAAACAACAGATTTCTCATCGCGAGAGTGAGAGAAAGCAAGAGAGAGAGAGAGAGGGAGAGGGAGGAGAGAGGGAGAGAGAGAGATGCCTTAGGATTAACCATATTCAAACACGTTTTTTGTTGTTTTGTGTGAACACTGAGGCCATCGCTGGCGAGGTTAAGAAGGAGGATAAGCGGCTACACAAATATGATGCCTCACAAAAATAAAGGAGATGGACCTATTGTGGTCTTGAGTGATGGTTGTTGGGTTAAGAGCATGTGTTATGTTTTCTCTCCCGTTGCAACGCACGGGCTCTTATGCTAGTATGATTCAAAGCAATAGTCTAGTTTTCACATGAAGACTTCAATACTCAAGCATATCAACAAGCAACCAAGTCTTTCAAAATATCAATGCTAAAGCAAGTTATCCCTAGCCCATTATGCTTAATCATTGATCCATTCATGAAACACACTCGCATATTAGCTACACCCAATGCTCAAGTATGATCATAGTGCCCCTTAGTTGGTGCTTTATGAGAGAAGATGGAGATTCAAAATAAAAAATGCATAAAGTAAATAGAATGGCCCTTCGCAGAGGGAAGTAGGGATTTTTAGAGGTGCCAGAGCTCAAAGCGGAAAAAATAGAGATAAAACATTTTGGAGACATACTTTTCCCGTCAGCGAAAACGACTGAGTAATTCCCAACACTTTCCATGCTAGATATATCATAGGCAATTCCCAAACAGAAAATAAAGTTTATTCCTTTTTCCACCATTCTTTCACTTTCCATGGCTAGCCGTATCCACGGGTGCCTTCCATACCAACACTTTCCAGGGAGTTTATTATTTGGCAACATAAAGTAAATTTCTTTTCATTTCGGGACTGGTCATCCCTAATACCTTTGTCGTACTCTCGTGCAATGGCAAGTGAATAAACACTCATCTTCATAATAACACATCTAGCATGGAAATTATTGGCCACCTCCTGCCGCTTCATGAGCGGTATGAGCACATAAAATGGAAATTTATTTTGAAAATTAGAGATGGCACATACAAATTTGCTTAGAACGGCACGGAAATACCACATATAGGTAGGTATGGTGGACTCATATGGCAAAACTGGTTTAAAGGATTTTGGATGCACAAGTAGTAATCATACTTAGTACAAGTGAAGGCTAGCAAAAGATTGAGAAGCAACCAACCAAGAAACAAAAAAAATCACATAAGCGAGCATTAAGCATAACTAACACCGAATAATGCACCACAAGTAGGATGTAATTTCATTGCATAACTATTGACTTTCGTGCTTGCATAGGGAATCACAAACCATAACACCAATATTCTTACTAAAGCATAATCACTCATCAACATGACTCACATATCACTATCATCATATCTCAAAACTATTACAAAGAATCAAGTTTGTTTTGTCCAATGATCTTCATGAAAGTTTTTATTATATCCCTCTTGAATATCTACCACTTTGGGACTAATTTCATATGTTGCTTTTGATAAGCTCAAACAAATCTAAGTGAAGAACATGAGCATAATAATTTCCTCCTCTCAAAATAATATAAGTGAAGCATGGGGGAATTTCTTAAAAATATTACTAACTATCAAAAATCTAAGTGAAGCATGAGAGCATTTTTTCAAAAATATTAAAGCACACCATGATAAAAAAAGATATAAGTGAAGCACTAGAGCAATTCCATAGCTCAAAAAATTTAAGTGAAGCATATAGAGCAATTCTAACAAATCATAGCATAATTTTGGCTCTCTAAAATAGGTGTGTCCATCAAGGATAGATGACACAAACTAAAAACCAGAACAAGCAAAAACTCATATAATACAAGAAGCTCCAAGCAAAAGTCATGATATGTGATGAATAAAAATATAGTTCCAAGTAAATATCGATGGTCGTTAGAAGAAAGAGGGGATGCCACTCGGGGCATCCCCAAGCTTAGTTGCTTGTTCCTCTTTGGATAATAACTTGGGGTGCCATGGGGCATCCCCAAGCTTAGGCTATTCTTACTCTTTATTCCTTCATCCATCGTGATCTCACCCAAAACTGGAAAACTTCAATCACATCAAAACTTAACAAAACCTTCGTGAGATCCATTACTATAACAAAGAAAATCACTATTCTAAGTACTGCTGCAAACCCATTCATATTTTATTTTTGCATTATATTTACTATATTCCAACTTTGCTATGGCTTATACCCCCCGATAAAGTCCATAGATTCATCAAAATAAGCACACAATGCAACGAAAACAGAATATGTCAAAAACATACCAGTCTGTAGAAATATGAAAACTTTGAATACTTCTGTAACTCCAAAAATTCTGAAAAATTAGGACAACGTAGGAAATTTGTATATCAATATTGTGTACGAAAATTAGGGTTTTATCATGCTTCTGTGATATTTAATAATTATGTAACTGGCACACAAAGTTTCTGTTTTTCAATGAGATCAAATAAACTATCACCCAACATGATCCCAAAGGATTTACTTGGCACAAACACTAATTAAAACATAAAAAACACAATCATAATAGTAGATTAATTGTGCAAACACTCATGAACAGAAAGAAAAAGGCAAAAATAAAATTTTGTTCATTGGGTTGCCTCCCAACAAGCGATGTCGTTTTATGACCCTAGCTAGGCATAATACATAGATTCAAGTGTTGTCATTTTTAGTTTTGGAAATTATCAGGAAAATAAACCATTTTGAAATCTAAAATATCCAACCGTTTATTGCAAAGAGTAATCAAAGTATTCATGCAATTGAGGTTTCAACTAATATGTTTGAGAGGTTCCTTATATTTTTGCAGCTGGACCATACGTTTATGCAAATCACTCAACTTGTCTAAATTTGAAACCCTTCTTGAGTAAAAGAAATCCCCTTCTTGGTTGGTGGGATTCCCAAGATCCCCTCTAAGATCTCATAAGCAGTATTAGCATCAAGTTCAATAAAATTCCCTTTAGCGGCAAAATCCAAAAGTTGTCTATGATGCAAAGCTAATCCTATATAAAAATTTCGAAGCAAAATCCTTGCATCTCCTTTAAGATTGCTAATGCGATAAGACTCCAGTAATATATACCAAGCATCTTTCAATTTTTCTCCTTGTCTCTGCTTGAAGTATAAAACTTCAAATTATGGAGATAAAGGAGGAGTAGTAGTGGCAGACATAGTGACCAGCTAGGCAAGCAAGATCACACACATAAACAGATCTGACGAGAAACCGGCGAACGAAAAAGAGGGCGAATAAAACGTCAAATTTTTGTGAAGTAGGGGAGATGAAAACGAGAGGCAAATATAAAATAATGTAAATTGCAAGGAGATGAGATTTGTGATTAGGAACCTGATAGATGTTGATGATGTCTCCCCGGCAACGGCGCCAGAAATCCTTTCTTGATGGCTTGTGTCCGCGTCAGTTTTCCCCAAAGAGGAAGGGATGATGCAACACAGCTACGGTAGGTATTTCCCTCAGTGATGAAATCAAGGTTATATAACAAGTAGGATAACCCAGCAACAATATGTAAACGGTACCTACACACAAAGAACAAATACTTGCAACCCGACGTGTAAGAGGGGTTGTCAATCCCTCCCGGGTAAAAAGATAGATTGATTTGTATGATTTTCGATAAATAGATCTCTTGGTAAAACATAATAAATTAAATAAATAAAAAGTGCAGCAAGGTAGTTTTTGGGTTTTTAGAATTATAGATCTGAAAAAAAAGCAAATAAAAATAGATCTCGAAGCAGATATGATAAAGAATAGACCCGGGGCCATAGATTTCACTAGTGGCTTCTCTCAAGAAAATAACAAACGATGGGTAAACAAATTACTGTTGGGCAATTGATAGAACTTCAAATAATTATGATGATATCCAGGCAATGATCATTATATAGGCATCACGTCCAAGATTAATAGATCGATTCCTGCCTGCATCTACTACTATTACTCCACACATCAACCGCTATCCAGCATGCATCTAGTGTATTAAGTTCATGGAGAACTGGAGTGATGCAATAAGAATAATGACATGATGTAGACAAGATCTATTCATGTAGTAATAGACCCCTCTTGTTATCGTTAATAGCAACGATCAATACGTGTCTTGCTGCCCCTTCTGTCACTGGGAAAGAACACCACATGATCGAACCCATCACAAAGCACCTTCCCATGGCAAGAAAAATCGATCTAGTCGGCCTAACTAAACCAAATATTCGAAGAAGAAATACGAGGCTATAAGTAATCATGCATATAAGAGATCAAAACTCAAATAACTTTCATGGATAAAATAGCTCTGATCATAAACTCAAAGTTCACAGGATCCCAACAAACACACCGCAAAAAGAGTTATATCAAATAGATATGCAAGAGACCATTGTATTTAGAATCAAAAGAGAGAAGAAGCTATCAAGCTACTGCCTACGGACCCATAGGTCTACGATGAACTAATAACGCATCATCGAAGAGGCACCAATGAGGATGATGAACCCCTCCGTGATGGTGTCTAGATATGATCTTGTGGTTCTGGAACTTGCGGTGGCTGGAGTTGTGTTTCCCATAGGGTTTCTGGAATATTTGGGAATTTATAGGGCGAAGAGGCGGTGCAGAAGGCCACCGAGGTGGGCACAACCCACCAGGGCGTGCCTGGAGGCCAAGGCGCGCCCTGGTGCCCCCCTCAGGGCACCACTCTGGTATTTCTTTGGCCCATCTTGTGTCTTCTGGTCCAGAAAAAATCTCCAAAAAGTTCCGCTGCATTTGGACTCCGTTTGGTATTGATTTTCTGCGAAGTAAAAAACTAGCAAAAGACAGCAACTGGCACTGGGCACTATGTCAAAAGGTTAGTCCCAGAACATGATATAAAGATGCTATGAAATGATTGTAAAACATCCAAGAATGACAATATAACTGCATGGAACAATGAAAAATTATAGATACGTTGGAGACGTATCAGGGTGGCCCCCCTTTCCTTTCCCTTAGGTGGAGGGAAGGCAGGAGGGGCTAGCCCTCCCCCTTTACCATCCATAGGGCTGGCGGCCTAGAGGTGGGGTGTGCCAGACCCTTTTGGGCTAGTGTGCTCCCCTCTCTTGGCCCATATGGCCCATTAACCTCCCGTGGCCTCCCGGAACCCCTTCTGGTGATCCGAGGACTACCCGATACATTCTGAAACCTTTCCGGTGACCAAATAGCATCGTCCCATATATCAATCTTTACCTTCGGACCATTATGGAGCTCCTAGTCATGTCTGTGATCTCATCCGGGGCTCCGAACAACATTCGGTCATCAACTCACATAACTCATATAATACTATATCGTCAAGGAACGTTAAGCGTGCGGACCCTACAGGTTCGAGAATGATGTAGACATGAAAAAGACGTCTCTCCGGTCAATAACCAATAGCAGGACCTGGATGTCCATATTGGTTCCTACATATTCTACGAAGATCTTTATCTTTAACATCCCAATTTTCAATTTGGATGTTAATCATTAGGTCATCATATGCATCCATGATTTGTACATTTTTTGGAATTTGGTTTATTTGAACATTTTGATCCTAGAAGCCTTAAGCAACTCAAGGACCAATTCAGAGAGTTGGAGGTTTTCACATAAATCCATTTTTGAAATTTTCAAAATTGGTAATTGGATCAAAGTGGTTTTATTCAAATTATTTTTCCAATTACTCCAGTTTAAATAAATGAGAGAAGATAATATGACTTCTTCAATACAACTAGGAAATATCAGAAATTTAATTTTGAATAAAGTTATATTTTATTTGAATTTGATTTGAAATTTTATTCCGTTAAATTAGGGAAATTGTGCATTTTAAAAAATTGCATTTAGTCCAGAAAAATGTTCACTTTGTCCTAAATATTAGGAAAGGACGTTGAAAATTATTTCTAGAATTTTATGATTTTATTTTATTTTTATTTTGGATTTTTCTCTGCGGCGAAATTATTTCCAAAAAAATCTTCCGGACCGAACTGGGCCGAAGGCCAAGCCGGCCCAAACCACGCCGCCACCTTCCACCCCGCGCCCGAGCCGGACTCCTTCAGGGTCCGATCGCCGCACGCCGCCGACCGGCCCCCTGCCCAAGTCGGACCCCCAGGGGCTCCTTATAAGCCGCCGCCCCCCGGCCCTCTCCTCCACCAAACAGCACCGCCGCCTCCTGCCGCCTCAAGCCACCGCTGCAGTCGCCCGCCGCCGCTGCCGCTGCCCGCACCGCCCGAGCCGCCGCTGCCGCCGCACTACCCCGCCGCCGCCTCGCGTCGCCGGAAGCCTCGCCGGAGCCGCCGGCGCGATCCGATCCGATCCGAGCCGCCGATTTTATTTCGGGAACCGGTATAACCGCTAAAAACCCACCCCGGTTTTTTTAAGTTTCGGTTTTCTTTTTAGATCGGTTAATTTTATTAGGTTAGTTTAATATGAGAACATTCGTTCGTTTAGATCTGTTAGTGAACGCTTCCATCGGTTAGTTCCTGTTAGTGAACGTTCGTTCGTTACATTTTTCTTTTTCCGTTTATTTCAGCCAGGGACCTATCCGTGAATAGTTTTCTTAAAGATTAGTCCCTGATCTTTGAACCCTCACAACTTTTTGCTCGCTTATCCAAATCCAATGAAACCAACGCCAAATTCTTCGTCTTGTTTTCTTCTATCCAGATAAAAAACTTGAACATGATTTGAAAATTTAGAATTTGGTTTCAAGCAGATTTGAATTCGAACTTCTTTTGATCATAGTTTGAGTTTCGTAATTCCAATTTGATCGATTTTTTTTGCAAATCGAAGTTCTTCGCTTTTACATTCTGTTTGAACTTCTATTTTGGTTTTAGCCTTGCATATTATGCTTGAGTTCTTATGTATGCTATTGTTTGTTCACGATAGAGTTTCCGGAGTGCGAAGCTTGCTACTACGAATCTCTAGGGTTTTTCGATCGTCAGCAAGGCAAGTAACACTTTGATCATATCCCTTCATTACCCAGTTTTTATGCATTAGTTGTTAAGGTAGTTGTTAAGGTAGGAACCTATTATCCTTTATCAACCCTAGGAATATAGGTTATGCTCATATTGCTTGCTATGCTCGTAGACGTGGATTGGTATGTGAGATTCATGCAAGATGGGGGAGATATTAACTAAGGGAAACTTAAGGTGGCTACTTTAATAAACATCTGGGTTTATTGGTTGTGGGCACCTGCAACAATCCAGTGATGTCCTAGGATATCCCGGAGTACCCGTGTGATCATCCTATGGAATGCCACCCAGGCTCAAAGGGATCATAAGGTTATTCATGCTAGAAACTTCCGTGTGCAGCCACAAGCCATTATAGGCTCTAGCATAGTTGATTATGTTGTGTTACCTCTTTCAGTGGTAGGCTAGCAGATGTAGGGGAAGTAGGTGGTACTGTCTACCCATAGTAAAGAGTTAATGCTTCTGAAAGACCGTGTCTCGATCATCCGCTTCTCAAACATCAGGCAGTGCGAGAAATTCAACGGAGGAGATCGAGTCTTGTGGGGAAAAGTATGCAAACCTCTGTAGAGTGTATAAACTAATCATGGTTAGCCGTGTTCCCGGTTATGGACATCTTGAGTATCTGCTACTTGAATTATTGATTTGATCTCATCACATTACATACTGAATGTTGTTGGGTTATTAATAATATTTTGGGATTTAAGTTGGATGAACCTTCTCATTTAATTTCAAAAACTTGGTAGTTAAATAAAATCTATTCCTTTGTTGTAGGAAAAAATTGGCTTTATGCAAATATTAAACTTAGAGCCTCCATCAGCCATATATGCATATAGTGATAGTTGTTTTTTCATCATTACCTCTATAGTGTTATCTTGCCAGCATATTCCATGTGCTGACCTACACGGCTGCAACATATCATGTTGCAGAATTTTCAAACGAAGAGTAAGGTGCGCTAGGTCGTTGTCATGCACTCAGTATTGCCGTGGAGTTGGATGGACTCATTCATCTTCGATGCTTCCACATTTATCTTATTTAGATGGCTTTCAGCCATATTATTGTAATAAGTACTCTTTTTGAGACACTCAATGTAATAAGTGTGTGATTGAACTCTGTTATAAATCCTCGAGTACTATGTGTGTCAGCAATAACAATCCAGGGATGACACTTAAGCATAGAGACTTCGATCCATTCGGGTTGGGTCGCTACAAGATGGTATCAGAGCACGCGCTGACTATAGGACGCGAGCACTAGGACAAGCCACATGATTCTCTTCTCTACTCATTTCTAACTCTTCTCCATTTCTACTCTATAGATGGCGGACCCAAGGAACAAGTTCACACAACTGGATGACCACACCCCTTTCGGACGACACTTGAAAGAAGTCACTAGGTACCTGAACATCGGCATACCAAGCTTCACCGAAGCCTTCACCACCACTTTACCAGAAGAGGAGCGTTGGGCGATTCAAGTTCGTGTTCTAGGAAGGACTTTTGCACAAATTACTGAGCCCATCGAGTTTTCCTTTGATGCACCAACCTGGAGTTTAGGAAAAAGCATGGCCGCCCACATCACCATTGGACGCATAGGCGAGGTGTACAACAAGGATCTTAAGGACACCATCTACCATATATGTGGACGCCGAGATGAACAATGGGAGATGATTTGCACCAGGAAGGACAAATCTATTGCATCCTACATACAAGTGTTTAATCAGCACATTCGTTGTTATGAGAACCAGATGTGCGCCAACATGATAGACACGAAGAAGGTGATGACCCGAAACATGGAGTTGGAGGAAGAACTCAAAGCTATGCGTGATGGAATAGAAGAGGAAATTGCTGTACTACTGGAGAAGAATGAAGACCTGAAGAAGAAGCTAGGAATATTCATGGGTGGTCCCGAACTTGAAGAGGACATCCGTTCTGAAGACTACATCATACTAGACGACACAGAATTACACCCCGACAACGATGATGATTATGAAGACAAAGCTAGAGATGATATTATGGAGTCTTCCATCGATGAAAATTTCTAGTCGACCACCCTATTGCCATTAGAAGTTCTTCCATGTATATAGTAATAGTCCGCGAGATTTTGTAATAGTAGCTTAGATCGATTGTATGCTTCTTGTTTGATATTGAGTGGTGTGGAATGAATATGTATGTCTCATGTGCATATGGGTAGTGAAATATCACTTTAGACCCTCCTCTATTCTGTTCTCACCCCTCTAAACCTATCAGATGCCTCCAAGACGTGACCCCGGATTCGTTTTCCCACCAGAGCTCACTCAGTTGATCCAACAGTAGAATGCCTTGATGCAGTTGCTAGTCCAGAACCAAAGCAGCAGCAGCAACAACAACAACAACAACAACAACAACAACAACAACAACAACAACAACAACAACAACAACAAAAAAACAACAACAACAACAACAACAACAACAACAACAACCCACCGCCACCACCCTCAGTTGACAACTTAGCCCGCTTTCTAAGGTTGAATACGCATGTGTTCTCTAGCAGCACCGAGCTGATTGTTGCTGATGACTGGCTCCACAAGATTGGAAGGGAGCTGACCACAGCAGGATGCATAGATGCTGAGAAAGTGCGCTTTGCCGCACATCAACTGGATGGACCCGCAGCCTCATTGTGGGAGAACTACACCGCCACTTTTCCCGTGGCCAATGTTACTTGGGATCAGTTTCAACAAGCCTTCCGCACTGCACACGTCTCAGCCGAAGCCATGAGTATGAAGAAGCGCGAGTTTCGCAACTTATGCCAAGGGAATAGTACCATGGCGCAGTACGTGGATGAGTTCAGCAAGTTAGCACGCTACGCCCCAGATGATGTGGCCACAGATGCCGTGAAGCAGGAGAAGTTTCTTGAGGGACTGAATCATGAGCTGAGTATGCAGTTGATGGTGGCAACATTCACCAACCATCAGGAGCTGGTAGACAGGGCCCTCATGATTGAAGGCAAGCAACAACAGATAGAGAGCCGCAAAAGGAAGTATGGACAGGGGAAGTACAACTCTGGAGCTCAGCATAAGCCTCATTATACCCCGTACTCAGGAGGACACACTCATACCCATGGGGGACATAACCATGGAGGCCATTCCCACAATGGAGGAAATTCACACAACCATAGTGGCCCTAAGAATGGTAATGGGAGTGGAGGAAACAACAGTCAGAATCGTCCCAACCCCACTACACCCGCTAAGAAGGATCTGAGTCACATTACTTGTTTCAAATGCGGGAAGACTGGACACTACGCCACCGAGTGTCCTAAAGCAAAAAATGGTAATGGTAATGGAAGCTCGGGAAAGAAGCCAAACCCCTTTACCAGAGGTCAAGTGAACCACATCAACATGGAGGAAGTTGAAGAGCAGCCTGACGCAGTTATTGGTAAGTTTTTTATTAAGTCGTTGAGGGAGTCCTGGATTAGGGGGTATCCGGACAGCCGGATTATATCCTTTGGCCGGACTGTTCGACTATGAAGATACAAGATTGAAGACTTTGTATCGTGTCCGGATGGGACTCTCTTGGCGTGGAAGGCAAGCTTGGCGATACGGATATGTAGATCTCCTTCTATTGTAACCGACTCTGTGTAACCCTAGCCCCCTCCGATGTCTATATAAACCGGAGGGTTTAGTCCGTAGAACAACAATCATACATAGGCTAGCTTCTAGGGTTTAGCCTCTACGATCTCGTGGTAGATCTACTCTTGTAATACTCATATTCATCAAGATCAATCAAGCAGGAAGTAGGGTATTACCTCCATAGAGAGGGCCTGAACCTGGGTAAACATTGTGTCCCTTGCCTCCTGTTACCATCCGCCTTAGACGCATAGTGCGGGACCCCCTACCCGAGATCCGCCGGTTTTGACACCGACATTGGTGCTTTCATTGAGAGTTCCACTGTGTCGTCGCCATAAGGAAGGATGTCTCGTCTTATTGTCAATGACAGCGTCACCTCTGGAGGAGCCCTGGCTGTCGGCCAGACTCTCGCTAAGCGAAGTTCGTCATGACCGCTGCTCGTTAATGCTTCTTGTGACGATGACTTCTCGGGTCATCGAAAATAGCCTCCACGTCGGCTCAGAACTTGCCGAGCAGATGGATCCAATGGAGCTCTCTTCCCTAAACAAGCTCTTGGACCGCATCGCCGCTTTGGGAGTCGCTACGGACTATGATCCGATTGGGCTTAAACCCGACCAAAGGGAGATTAACTCTCTGCCAGTCACCCATCAGATAGCGGTGGTGGAGGAACAATGCGGTAATTTTCCCTCAATCTTGAGGACAAGCTATGTCCGGATTCCAGAGCTCTCCGAGCCGGATACCTGTACACGAAAGGACATCCCCTGAGCCTTGAACGTAGAATCAGGCAGTGGGCCAGACCTATCGGGCGACATCCCGGAGCCCGAACCTCCAAGATCGGAAACTCCCACGCCCCGGGTCGCAGACCGGGTCAGGGTTCAGACTTAAATCCGCCCATCCACCCAGATACAAGCGATCTCTCCCACATTAGACAAGAGCCCCAGGAAATAGTACATCACTATTGGGCCAGATTCCTCCCAGTAATGAACAAGGTCAAGGACTGTCGAGAGGAAGACGCAATTTCATTCTTTTGCAATAATTGCACGGACAAGGGAATCCTTAAAGCCATAAGCCACCGCAACATAGCACACTTCACTGACTTGGCGGCCATAGTACGGAAATACTGTGCGATGGAGAGCGCCTGGAAAACCGAAAGAGAATTTTGGGACAATCCGGCTTTGGCTAAATACCCAGTCCGAACCAAAAGGGTGCACCCCCGTAAGTCACCCGATTCAATCAAAAAAAAAGCAAAAGCCCACTAGAGGGCACGAAACCGTATTGGAGGGATGGCTTAACGGACGCTGCAAAATTCACAGTATGGTGGATACCACACCAACACACAGCCTTAGAGCATGTTGGGTACTCCGGCAGGTTGCTAAGAGCGGTGAGGTTCTCCTCATTCAAAACACCGCAGAGCAACATCCCGTGAATTACAATACGGTCTTAACATTCTTCAAGACATTCGCCTCAAATAATAGGCGCAAGCGAGCACTCCGCAGCCTTGCCGAGATCTGCCAGGTGGCAGCAATAAATCCATGCAGCGACACGGCTATCACCTTCAATTCCAGTGACGAACCCAAATGCCGAAAAGCCCGAGCACCGGCCGCACTAGTCCTTAGTCCAATTGTGGACGGCTTTTGGCTCACTAAAGTGCTCATGGACGGCAGCAGCGGATTAAACCTCATTTACGAGAAACTCTTCACAAAATGGAAATAGACTGGAACCGCGTTGAGCAAAGCAGCACAACCTTTAGAGGAATCATCCCGGTCGGGGAGGCACGCTATACTGGGAAAATCACACTAGATGTGGTATTCGGCACACCAGAAAATTACAGGTCCGAAGAAATAACATTCCAAGTGGTCCCGTTCAGTAGCAGATACCACGCCCTTCTAGGGCGGGAGGCATTTACGATCTTCCAAGCTATACCCCCATTACGGGTACATGAAGCTCAAAATGCCTGGGCCCAATGGAATCATCACTCTAGCTAGTGATCCGGACATAGCGCTCCGTGCCGAAAACAAAACAACCGCATTAGCCCTCGAGGCACTATCCGAAGCCCTAGCGGCAGAGGAGTTAATCAGCTGCTTACGCCGACCGTGGACAGGGACGACGTGATACTCGACAAGAGATCCAAGTCCACCTCTTTTAAACCAGCGGACGAAATAGTAAAATTCCAAGTCCACCCAACGGACCCTACAAAAACAGCCTCAATAGGGGCACAATTAAGCCCTGATGTGGACGCCGCACTACGGGAGTTCCTGCGTGAGAACGGGGATATATTTGCCTGGAACCCATCAGATATGCTAGGAATCCCATGCAAGTTGGCCGAGCATAGCCTTAACATTCTAAAAGGGTTCAAGCCGGTCAAGCAGACTCTTCGGCGCTTCTCTGAACCTAAGCAACAAGCTATGGGCGAGGAGCTAGCCAAGTTATTGGAGGCCGGATTCATCGTGAGAAATAAAACACACGGACTGGCTAGCAAACCTGGTGATGGTACCAAAGAAGGACAAATCCCGGCGCTTATGTGTCGACTTCAAAGACATCAATAAAGCTTGCCCAAAGGATCCCTTCCCCCTCCCCCGCATCGATCAAATTATGGACGCCACCATGGGACACGACTCATTGTGCTTCCTCGATGCATACTCTGGCTACCACCAAATCAAGATGGTCGAGTCCGACCAAGCCGCAACGGCGTTTATCACACTATACGGCCCCTTCTGTTTCAACACAATGCCTTTCGGGCTTAAGAATGTTGGTGCAACGTATCAACGCATGATTCAGACATGCCTGGAAAAGCAAATCGGCAAAATAGTGGAAGCATACGTAGACGATGTGGTCGTCAAAACCAGACACGTCGACTCTTTAATAGACGACTTGAGGCTTACGTTCAACAACCTCTGAACATACAACATCAAGCTCAATCCGGAAAAATGCGTTTTCGGCGTACCCGCCGGGAAGCTCCTGGGCTTCATCATCTCCAGTAGAGGGATTGTAGCAAACCCGGCTAAAATCCGAGCCCTGTCACAATTGGCCATCCCAACAGGCGTCAAGCAAATCCAGAAGTTATCTGGATGCGTTGCGGCCTTAAGTCGCTTCATCTCCCGATTAGGAGAAAAGGCACTACCCCTTTATCGCCTTCTTCGGCGCACCGAACACTTCAAGTGGACGGATGCTGCCACGACCGGACTGGAAGAAATAAAAGCCATACTGGCCACCAACCAAATCCTGGCCGCGCCAAACATTGGCGAACCGATGCTGCTATATATAGCAGCGACTCATCAAGTCATAAGCGCTGCACTCATCGTCGAACGAGAAAAGGACGGACATAAATTCCCCCTTCAAAGGATGGTATATTATGTATCCACTGTCCTCACCCCATGCAAATCATGGTACTCGCATTATCAAAATATAGTGTATGCGGTATTCATGGCATCCCGGAAACTACGACACTACTTTCAAGAGTGTTCAATCACAGTGGCCTCTGAAGTGCCACTGAACGACATAATAAACAACCGCGACGCCACAGGCCGGATTGCCAAATGGGCCATAGAGCTCCTCCCGTTCGACATAACATATAAACCTCGGCGAGCTATTAAGTCGCAGGTATTGGCTGATTTTGTCGCCGAATGGACCGAAGCCGAACTCCCTAAGGAATACGACGCATACTCCAATTGGATTATGCACTTTGACGCTCTAAAATGTTGGCCGATCTGGGGGTTGGCGTCGTCTTGACGTCCCCTACCAGAGATACAGTCCAATATGTACTCCAAATACTGTACACAGACTCCAACAATGCCGCCGAATACGAGGCCCTGTTACATTGTCTCGGGATGGCAGTCTCCATGGGCATTCAACGTATGGAGGTGCGTGGGGATTCGAACCTCGCTATATCCCAAATAAACTGAGACTTCGATGCTAAAGATCTGAAAATGGCGGCTTATCACAATGCCGTACTCAAGATGTCAGCTCGGTTCGAGGGGCTCGAATTCCACCATGTAGCTCGGGAAAACAATCAGGCGGCGGACGCTCTTGCCCGTATCGGTGCTAAGCGCGATCCGGTCCCACCCAACATATTCTTGGAAAGGTTGTTTAAGCCATCCATGGCATGGGAAGGGGAACAAGCAACAACAGTCCGGACCCGGCTACAACGCCAGATTCCGAACACTCTGACATAATCGGCGGCTCCGCCACCGAAATAACACCTTCAGCCCACGTAATAATGGTCGTCATCACCCCATGGACTGAACCATTCCTGGCCTACCTAACCGGGCAGGAACTTCCCAAGGACCAAAATGAGGCATGCTGCATTGTGCGACAATCTAAAGCCTACAAGGTCCACGAGGGAGAGCTCTATAGGAAAAGCACTACCGGAGTCCTTCAAAGGTGCATCTCCGAAGAGGAAGGGCGGAAGCTTCTGGCAGAAATTCACGCCGGACTCGGTGGCCACCACGCCGCAGCCTGGGCCCTCGTAAGTAAGGCCTTCCGTACAGGATTTTATTGGCCGACGGCTCGAGCAGACGCACAAGACTTGGTCCAACGCTGCGTCGGTTGCCAGCTTTTTGCAAACCAAGGCCATATGCCACCGTCAGCCCTACGCATAATCCCCATTACCGCCTTTGCGGTCTGGGGCTAGACATGGTTGGACCCCTTAAAGGGGGAACCCATAAGAAAAAAATACTTACTAGTAATGGTGGATAAATTCACCAAATGGATAGAAGCCAAACCTGTTAAAATGGCCGAATCCGAACCAATGATAGACTTTATATCCGGGGTTGTACACCGTTATGGTGTCCCCCATAGCATCATCACTGACAACGGCACGAACTTCACTGCCGATGAGGTGAAAATATGGTGCAGCAACATGGGCATCAAGCTCGATTACGCTTCTGTCTATCATCCACAAATAACGGTCAAGTCAAACGAGCAAATGGTCTTATCATGAGCGGCATCAAACCCAGATTAGTGCGGTCCTTAAAGGAATCTAACACACACTGGGTAGAGGAGCTTGACTCCGTACTCTGGGGGCTACAGACCACGCTGAATCGCACTACCGGATACACACCGTTCTTTATGGTGTACGGCGCAGAGGCGGTTCTGCCCTGCGACATAATTCATGACTCACCTCGAGTGCACATGTATGAAGAGAGAGAGAGGCCGATCTCGATCGGCAGGACAGTTTGTACGCCCTCGAGGAGGAGCGTGACGTGGCAAAAGCTCGTTCCGCATTCTACCAGCAACAGGCTAGATGATACCAAAGCAGAGAAGTATGGGCCAAAACTTATAACGTTGGCGAACTCGTTCTACGCCTACCGGAAAAGAAAAAGGACAAGCTCAAGACCAAATGGGAGGGTCCCTTCATTATTGACCAGGTCTTAACCGGCGGAGCGTACCGTCTGCGGGATGCATCGGACAACCGCCTCGAGCCAAATCCATGGAACGCAACGAGACTCTGAAGATTCTATGCCTAGTGCCAGACTCCGTGTTCGTCTCCTTACCTCTGTCAAATTGTTATACATTCGTTACCTGACTTTTCTTTCTTTCTTTCTTCCCCTTTCTTTCGAGACCTTGAAGGGCTAAAATGTGTTTTGACTACACAATCTTGATGCGCCAGCCGCGCTCATTATACCTGGAGGCTTCCTATACGGAAGCTTAAATATTTGATGGGCTTCATGCCCCGCACATGTGTTATTCTTCCACATGTACCTTTTCTTCGCCACTATATGCATCGATATGACTTAAGTTTTGGCCAAGCTAGGTTGCCAGGCTCTTGTATTTATGCCCTACGTTCCAATTAATTTGGCTAGGGCATAAGGGGAGCACCTCTGCAATTGTTACTGCTGGGTCAGCCGGATGTGTACCTCAGACTGGGTGAAGCCGAAAGCTAGCATTCTTAAGGGAATATTCGGTCGGTGAATAAAAGATGGCTTTTTGTTTTTTCCACTTGCCCCCAGATGTTTTCGCCTGCGTCTCTTCTCGCAGTTCGGACATGCACATTAGGGCATGCGCATCTGTGGAAAGGAACCCTTAACAGAACTATTCTCCCTGGAATATGTTTCTTACTACCCATGTAATATAACATAACTAGTTGGGTACTTGTCTGTTCAAGCACTTATGACCCCTACGCCTGGTTTCCATGCATACCCCGGTTTTTACATAATTGCGCTGGTATTCGGATACACTCCGGACTATCGGGTCCAGAGGTTGAAGCGAAAAGGTCCGCCATGACAAATGATTTACAATCCGGCTAGAGACATTCTACATGTCATCCAAATTACATAGTCACTTAGACTGATTAAATTCTTCTTCTATGCCATCCAACAGGCTGTCTAGCCTACAATCCTATTGGGAATACTTGGCGGCTAACTCTACTTGGTGATACACCAAACTGACAGGGATTTCTTTCCCATCAGGCCCCACAGGTCCGACCTCAGCCAAGTGGTTTGGGTCAGCCTTGGTATACCTCGTCTTCACCATGGCCCAGGCTTCCCTAGCACCTTGACGGCAGGTCGATACCTTCCATAATCGGAAGCGCCGCCGCGCTCCCTTGAGCTTCTCTGCAAGTCCTCCAAGGCCTTCGGGCAGGGAGACGGATGGCCACTAGGCCTGGGCAATACCTTGCATCACCTGCCGAACTTGTTCATGCAGTAGGGCGAGCTTTGGTAGAAGATCACCCGCACCTGTGCATCTCGATCAAGGATGACTGTCAAAGATACCCGCAGACATAACTCGTTACTGTGCTTCCTCGCCGAACTCTTTTTGAAGTTCTTTCAAGCACTTACTGAAAATGCCGCGTTGAAGCCGCTTGTTCTCCTTCACGGAGTCTGACAGCTGGGCGCGAACATCCTTTAGTTCCACGCTTAGCTGGGTATTGGCATCTTGGAGATTGTTTTTCTCCTGCCTAACCTTTGTAAGCACGCGCTCGCCATCCTTTAGCCGCTGTATGACATGTTGCTCATCCGGATTCACTCCAGCGTCATCTGCAATATTTATTGTCAGAATTGCATGCATGTTGCATCCTATATGGTACCTGTCAGTCTTTAAAGCAGGTGTTACCAGAGGGGGCCTTTTTGGACTCCTTCATCAAGCGCCATCGCGTCCGTAGCTGGGCCTTGCACTCTTCCAGCTCTTGAGACAATTGGGTATTCTTCTCTGTAAGAACTTGCACATATAATGATCTTTAAATCAGTTGTTCCAACTGTTTCAAGTCTCAGGGGCTACTGATGTATATAACCATCAAATTTGCTTACCCGTATATCCTTTACATACTGGTCCGTGGCTCTGGCAAGACCATTTTGAGCAGCACGGATGTACGCGTCTCCCGAATTGAAGGCATCAAATGCCTCTTGGGAGAAACTAGCGTCACGGAGTACGGCCCGGCGGCGCCTGTGATTCATGGCGCTCTCCACTTCGGAATTTGTAACAGAGATTTTATCCGCATCCTCTATAGGACGAACGTCCGACGCGTGCCCCGCCTCCGTGTCTCACCCTGGAGCCTGGCTGGTGGAGGCGTGATCGGCAACTTCTCCGGATATAGTCCGGCGAGTATTTTTCCTTCTAGGAAACATGGGTGTTATTATGTTTTCAAAGACAAACCCATGGAGCGAGGTTTTATATCATACCTCTGCGCCGGCGTCTCAGTCCGAACCGCTTTTCTTTTCAGCCTGCCTGGCCTCGGTACCCCTTGCTGATAACTCGCCACGGGCTCGGCATGGCGTCCGGAGGACCTTCCCTGTAAGACACCGTGCAGATACGGAAGGTAAGGTGCGTGGAAAGGGATACTTCTCAAAGGTTAGGCCCCTGGTCTCACCTACCTGCGAGGCAGGCAGTAGCCCCGGATAGTCGGCTGTAATAGCCACCATGGCCCCATCACGGCTTGATTTATAAAATATCCTATCGATTAGCTCCATGAATAAGTCCGGATCCTCTTGAAGACCGGGGTCGAGGGACCGTTCAGGTTCCTCTTGTTGTGGAGTTGGGCTAGTTATCTCCCTCACCGCTTACACACAGCCTCATGTGAACGGGCAATATAAGACATTTATTGTGGAAATGCGGAAGGGAAGGGCATGAAAAGTGGCAGCTTACCCAGCTCGGAGGATTGTACATGGAGAATCCGTCCCGTGGTTTGATGCGGAGGAAATCCTCTTCCTCTCCCTTGTACAGACCGGACAGAGTTTTTGCAAGAGCGGCAATGGAGTCCGGCCCCTTACAGTCCCAGCGGGGGCATCGTCTTCCCCGTTAAAATCCCACATTGGGCGGCCTCGGTATTGAAGCGGCTGCACCCCTCGCATAATGCATATTGACATAACTTCGGTTGTAGTCAGCCCTGATAGAGCCAGCACCTTTATCCGGCTCATCGTAAGAAACGCCTCTATCGTCTTCCTCCCGAGGGCTCCTTGGTCGCCAAATTTTAGGTGTTTCTTCAGAGGAGCATTATTAAACTCAGAAGGCCGATCCGAATAGGATCCTAAGAGGGACGCCCTCTATATAGAACCACTCAAGGCCAGTCTTCGGATGCCTTCTTCGGGTGCCGACAGTATCCAGTCCGGCGATGCGACATATTTCGCTCGCCCACTTGAAACAGTGACCCCTGTAATGCGGTACGAGGCAGAATAGCCTCTTCCATAGCTCAAGTGAGCTTGCAGCCCAAAAATAGTTCGCAAAGAGCGACATAGCCAACAATGTGCAATATGGAGGCAGGAGGAAATTATGCATTTGAGGCCGTAGAACTCCAGGAGCCCGCAGAGGAACGGGTGGATTGGAAATCCCAGTACCCTTAATAAATAAGGGGCAAGGCATACCCGTTCCCCTTTGGAGGGATTGGGGAAGCTCTCTTGTCCTCCGCCATTATAGGTGGCAAGCCCGGCTCGAACGGGGACCATATACGCTGGGGGAGAAATCCCTGGGTCTGTAGTCTCACTAGTTGGCTATGCGGGACAGAACACTTCTTCCAATCACCGGGCTTATGGCTACGGGGGCGAGAGGAGGAGCTGCGGCGACTGGCCATGTTGGAATGGATTTTTCCAGCGTGCTCCGATGGATACTACGTGGGAGGATGGTATGATATGGATCTGTGAATCCCCGTCTCTTTAATAGGCGATTTGCCTACATGGCTAGGGTGGCAATTGTAAAAATTCCCCGGCTTCTCGCATTCGCTCGACGCGTGGAGGATCTCCATTATTGGGCGCAGAAGCCAATGAGTGCAACATTTATGGGAAGCCGGACACTATTCAAACAAGTATTCAGAATTTGGAGAAGAACCCGCCTTGCAATGCCGAAGACAATCTGCGCGCCGGACTCATCGTCATTGAAGCCTGGTTCGGGGGCTACTGAGGGAGTCCTGGATTAGGGGGTATCCGGACAGCCGGATTATCCTTTGGCCGGACTGTTGGACTATGAAGATACAAGATTGAAGACTTTGTCTCGTGTCCGGATGGGACTCTCTTTGCGTGGAAGGCAAGCTTGGCGATACGGATATGTAGATCTCCTTCTGTTGTAACCGACTCTGTGTAACCCTAGCCCCCTCCAGTGTCTATATAAACCGGAGGGTTTAGTCCGTAGAACAACAATCATACCATAAGCTAGCTTCTAGGGTTTAGCCTCTACGATCTCGTGGTAGATCAACTCTTGTAATACTCATATTCATCAAGATCAATCAAGCAGGAAGTAGGGTATTACCTCCATAGAGAGGGCCTGAACCTGGGTAAACATTGTGTCCCTTGCCTCCTATTACCATCCGCCTTAGATGCACAGTTCGGGACCCCCTACCCGAGATCCGCCGGTTTTGACACCGACAGTCATTTACAACCCTTGTTCTTTTTGACACTAGTGCATCGCATTCATACATATCAAGGGGATTTGTGGATAAGTTTGGGTTGGAAACCTTAGCCCTTAGGTCACCCGTGTTAGTGAGCTCACCAGGAGCGAAATATATGGCTAGTAAGTCAATACTTCTCACCACCCCAGAGGGAAAATGGATCAAGTATGTGTCTAGGCATGCGCCAAGAAGGACTCAAGTAAATTCACTCTCTGGAGTTGTTCAGGAGGAAGTGCCAGTTGTGAAGGATTATCCCGATGTATTCCCAGAGGAATTACCAGGCATGCCACCAGACCGAGACATATAGTTTTGACCGAACTATTGCCAGGCACCGGACCAATATCTAAGAGACCGTATCGGATGCCCGCAAATGATCTGGAGGAAATTAAGAAGCAGATTAAGGAGTTATTAGAGAAAGGTTATATTCGACCAAGTTCATCACCGTGGGGAGCCCCAGTGCTCTTAGTTGAGAAGAAGGATGGATCCTTCAGAATGGTTGTTGATTATCTCGTGCATTGAATGAGGTGACGATCAAGAACAAATACCCCCTACCGATGATCAATGATTTGTTTGACCAGCTGCAGGGAGCTAAAGTATTCTCCAAGATCGAGATTTGACCAGGATATCACCAGTTGAAGATCCGAGAACAAGATATATCCAAGACAACCTTTACCACAAGGTATGGGCTATATGAGTACACGGTCATGTCTTTTGGATTGACTAACTCCCCTGCCTACTTTATGAGTATGATGAATAAGGTGTTCATGGATTTCTTGGATAAGTTTGTTGTGGTGTTCATTGATGATATTTTGGTGTAAGAACATTTGCGCTTGGTTCTCGAGAAGCTCAGGGAACATCAGCTATATGCCAAGTTCAGCAAATGTGAGTTTTGGTTGAAGGAAGTCGGATTTCTCGGACATGTTATATCTGGAGAAGGTATAGCAGTGGACCCTTCCAAAGTTAAATCCATCACCGAGTGGTTGGCACCCACCTCAGTTGGAGAGATATGTAGTTTCCTTGGACTCACAGGATATTATTGGAGATTCATTGAGAATTTTTCCAAGATTGCGAAGCCCATCACGGAGTTATTGAAGAAGGACACTAAGTTCAAATGGACAGATGAGTGTGAAGTCAGTTTTCAGGAGTTGAAGAAACGTTTGGTTATAGCCCCAGTGCTAATTCTTCCGAATATACGCAAGGATTTCCAAGTATATTGCGACGCTTCACTCCAGGGCCTTGGAGGCGTTCTTATGCAAGAAGGAAGAGTTGTTTCATATGCCTCACGTCAACTTTGACCTCATGAGTTGAATTATGCCATGCATGATTTGGAGTTAGCAGCCATAGTGCATGCGCTCAAGACATGGAGACATTTTCTCATTGGAAACCATTGTGATGTATACACAGATCATAAGAGTTTGAAGTACATGTTCACACAGAAGGAGTTGAACCTCAGGCAGAGGAGATGGTTGGAGCTCATAAAGGATTATGACATGAAAATGCATTATCATCCAGGAAAGGACAATGTTATAGCAGGTGCGTTGAGCCTCAAGGGTTATGTTAATAGTCTAATAACCAGAGGATTTCCTCAGGAGTTAGCCGATGATCTTAGAGAACTTCGCTTGGAGATAGTTCCGAGAGGTTTTGTTGCAGCGTTGGAAGTACAGTCCACGTTGTTGGGAAAGATTCAAGAAGCTCAGAAGACTGATAAGGAGATTGCGGAGATAAAGGAAAAGATGAGTAAAGGAAAGGCCAAAGGTTTTCGTGAGGATGAACACGAAACTTTATGGTTTGAGGATCGTATTTATGTGCCCAATGACCCAGAGATCAGGAAGTTAATTCTGTAGGAGCCTCATGATTCGCCATTTTCGATTCATCCAGGAAACACCAAGATGTATTTGGATTTGAAGGAACGTTCACTACAAAAAAAAGACACATCCGTGACATTTTGGGCCGAACGAATTTTTTTCTGTCATACTTATGACACTTCTCTGACGATAATTGTGACAAAACCCGTTATCATCATAGAGGTGGTGGGCTCCTACTTCTATGACAAAAAATCATGACAGAAAATGGGCTTTTCCTCCTGGGCAGGCTGGAGACGCAGCTGCATGACATTCTTTGGGTTGTCCATGACAGAAAAAACCATGGTAGAAGCGAGGGCGAGGAAAATATCGGGGGAGTTCCCGGTTACGGTGGGTGGTCCGGGGCCGAGCCATGCGCGTTTCTCTCATACGTACGCTCGTGTGTGCGAGGCGTTGGGCTCTAGATGAACCCGAGCGAGGCGTTGGGCTCTAACTGAACCCGAGCGACTGCACTAGCTACGTTACTGAACACGAGCGATCGATCCCTTGCTGTTAACTGAACCCGAGTGATTCCTTCGCTACTGCTGCTAACTGAAGCCGATCGATGCTGCCTCTAGATGAACAGTGAGCATTGTTGGGGGCTTTGGATGAACATGAACCCGTGGTAGTAGAGGCCGTTTCCGCTGGATGAACAGTACCCCGATCAATCGAGCAGGTGGATGAACAGGACCCCGTGGAGGGCTGGATGAACATGACCCCCGTGGAGGGCTGGTTGAACAGCAGCCGATGGAGGGTTGGATGAACAGTAGCCCGTGGAGGGGTGGTTGAACAGGACCCCGTGGAGGGGTGGAGGAGCACGCGGTGGAGGCTGGATGAACAGGAGCCCGTGGAGGCTGGAGGAGGTCGACGGTGGATGAAGAGTTGCCTGTGGAGGCAGTCGACGGTGGAGATGAACAGTATCCCGTGGAGTCCTGTTTTGCGGTACGCCACACCCCTCCCGATGAACAGGACCCCCATTTTGACCATAGCGCTCCAATACAAGTCTGTTTCCTCCGTTTTGCGATACGCCACACCCCTCTTGATCAGCAGGACTCCGTTTCGACCGTAGGAGGTCCGTTTCCTCTGTTTTGCGGTACGCCAGACCCCTCCCGATGAACAAGATCCCGTTTCGACCATGGACGGTCGAACACAAGTCCGTTTCCTCTGTTCTGCGGTAGGCCAGGCCTCGTTTCCATCGGCTATTCCGTCCAAGCCGGTTGGCTCCCGATGAACAGCACGCGTTCCGTTTCCTCCCGATGAAGACGACGCATTCCATTGCCTCCCCATGAACACGACGACGACACAGTTTCTCCATTCCGACCCAGCCAAGTACACGAGCCATGGCCGTACATATGCACGAGTAGGCGTTTGAGACCCCGCCCGTATGTACGTATGTGGCCATATTTACTTTCTTGCACCCTTGCCGCTGTACGTACGTCTACATGCTACATGCGCGCCTCTACTATGACACGGACTGCAGACAGACCGATCGTATGTACATACACGTTCGCGACGAGAATGACAACGCTACGTACGCTTCGACCAGGTGGGTCCCAACTGTCAGGCACTTCCTTGCGTGCGAAGATGTAGCTGGTGGGTTCCAGTATTCAGGTGTGTGAATCATTGTTTTTGCCCGTAATATGGATGCACTTCCTTGCATGCGAAGATGTAGCTGGTGGGTCCCAGCAGTCAGGGGGGAAACGCTTTTTTCACGAAATATGGTGGCCCGTCCGGTGGGTCCCTGCTGTCAGGCGGAGGAATAATTATTTTGCGTGTAATAAGGAGGCACTTCCTTGCTACGTCTGTGGACCCAGGTGTTAGCCTCTTCACATACAGTACTCTTCCGACGGAAGTCGTTCGTTGACCACATTGACCACGCCGCACCGAGACCACCAAGGCGGTGGACGATGGCGAGGCCTAGAAGGGGACGACGTGGAGCCGGGGAAGATGCGACAGTGGATGCCCACGCCGAGGGGAGTACATGGGTTGACTGCTTCGGCTGCGGTGTGAGGCTGCCGTTGCCAGAGAATAACAGGAGGTGTGGGTGAGTATAGAGGGATGGCATGGCCAGCGGTGGCAACACAGCCGGATACGGGAGGCAGGAGAAGGCGGCACGGCCGACGCTTGTTTGGGCGGCTGGAGCAAGAAGCCCAGAGGTTGAAGAAGCACTACGGCCGTTGGATGGACATCGTACGGTCACTGAAGCTAGAATCGCTCATATTGACTAAGTTGACAAAGCCCTCCGTCCCCGTCATCTTAGTAGGCCCACAAGTCAGCCTCCCACTATGGTGGGTCCCAACTAGCAGGGGGAGTATTCATTTTTTGTGTGCATAATAACGAGGTACTTCCTTGCGTGTGAATATATAGCTGGTGGGTCCGACCTGTCAGCAGGGGAACTTTTTTTTGCCAAATACAGAGGCCCTTCCGGTGGGTCCCAGCTGTCAGGTGGAGGAATCATTATTTTGCGCGTAATAAGGAGGCATTTCCTTGCGTGCGGCCATGGACCCAGTTGTCAGCCTCTCCACGTACAGTCCACTTCCGATGCATGTCGTTTGTTGACCATGTTGACCATGCCACGCCGAGAGCACCAGGGCGGTGGACGACGGCGAGGCCTAGGAAGGGAACGACACAGAGCCAGGGAAAACTCGGTAGTTGTTTCCCACGCGGAGGGGAGTGCGAGGGTTTAGTGGTTCGTCTGCTGTCACCGGAGAATAACAGCAGGTATGGGTGAGTTGAGGGATGGTTAGGGCAGCGATGGGAGACGATGGGGTGGTGAGGCCTGCGCGACAGCATAGCTTGCCGCGGGAGGAGGGAGCAGGCAGTCCCGCCGGAGCTTGTTAGAGCGGCTGGAGTAGGAAGAGCAGAGATTGAAGAAGCATGACGGTCGTTGGATGGACATCCAACAGTCACTGTTCTCGTGTGTTGACTAAGTTGACACGGCGTTCTGTGTGCGTCAACCTTATGTTTTAGGAAAGCATACGCGTCAACCTGTAATAGGCGCACAAATCAGCCTCAAATCTGTGGAAAACAACATACATCCCATCTGCCATTATTTCTAATAATTTACAGTCCATTTGCCAATTCTTAAGAATTTTCTGGAGCCCATCTTCTTTTTGTTAGCATCGCACCCCATATTGTGGCCATGGTTAAAATTATACGAAATTTTGCATATTTCGGTGCGGTCAACTGTTTTTAATCCCGAAATATCGAGTCACATTCAAACTATTTTGAAAAATAATTTATATAAATATGAAATCCAAATAATTGTCCACACATAAAAATCAATGGAATTTAAAATCTTTTAATTAAAAAATATTGAAACTAATTCCCGGTTTGATGTGTTTTAAAATTGTACAGCCCATTTCTAGGCAAACCAAATGAAAATCTCCTCGTCTTGAAAGATTTGCAGCCCAGCAGGGCTGATAAAGCAAGTAGGCCTCATTTGGGTATTTCTTTTTTTAAATAGAACTGGGCTAGCCATTTTCAGCAAGAAAAAAAAACACAACTGGGCTCATGATGTGGTAAACATAAATAAAACCCTGGCTAGACGGGCCACTGCCCCCGCACAGCCCCGTTGTTACCCTGATCCGTGATACGTCTCCAACGTATCTATAATTTTTGATTGTTCCATGCCATATTATATTCTGTTTTGGACATTATTGGGCTTTATTATACACTTTTATATTATTTTTGGGACTAACCTATTAACCGGAGGCCCAGCCCAGAATTGCTGTTTTTTTGCCTATTTCGTAGTTTCAGAGAAAAGAATATCAAACGGAGCCAAAACCTAATTCCACCGCCGCAACCTTCCTGCACTCCATGAGATCCATCTGGGGTTGTTCCGGTTCACGGAGGGGGCATCGATCATGGAGGGCTTCTACATAAACACCATAGCCTCTCCGATGAAGTGTGAGTAGTTTACCTCAGACCTTCGGGTCCATAGTTATTAGCTAGATGGCTTCTTCTCTCTTTTTGGATCTCAATACAATGTTCTCCCCCTCTCTTGTGGAGATCTGTTCGATGTAATCTTCTTTCGCGGTGTGTTCGTTGGAACCGATGAATTGTGGGTTTATGATCAAGTTTATCTATGAACAATATTTGAATCTTCTCTGAAATCTTTTATGTATGATTGGTTATCTTTGCAAGTCTCTTCGAATTATCAGTTTGGTTTGGCCTACTAGATTGATCTTTCTTGCAATGGGAGAAGTGCTTAGCTTTGGGTTCAATCTTGCGCTATCATTTCCCAGTGACAGTAGGGGCAGCAAGGCACGTATTGTATTGTTGCCATCGAGGATAACAAGATGGGGTTTATATCATATTGCATGAGTTTATCCCTCTACATCATGTCATCTTTCTTAAAGCGTTACTCTATTCTTATGAACTTAATAATCTAGATGCATGCTGGATAGCGGTCGATGTGTGGAGTAATAGTAGTAGATGCAGGCAGGAGTCGGTCTACTTGTCTCGGACGTGATGCCTATATACATGATCATACCTAGATATTCTCATAACTATGCTCAATTCTGTCAATTGCTCAACAGTAGTAATTTGTTCACCGATCGTAATACTTATGCTCTTGAGAGAAGCCGCTAGTGAAACCTATGGTCCCCGGGTCTATTTTCCATCATATTAATCTCCCGACAACAAGCTATTTCTGGCGCCATTTTTATTTTGTTTTCTTTACTTTGCATCTTTATCATAAAAATACCAAAAATATTATCTCATCATATCTATCAGATCTCACTCTCGTAAGTGACTGTGAAGGGATTGACAACCCCTTTATTGCGTTGGTTGCTAGGATTTATTTGTTTGGTGTAGGTGCGAGGGACTTGTGCGTGGCCTCGTACTGGATTGATACTTTGGTTCTCAAAAACTGAGGGAAATACTTATGCTACTTTGCTGCATCACCCTTTCCTCTTCAATGGAAAACCAACGCAATGCTCAAGAGGTAGCAAGAAGGATTTCTGGTGCCATTGCCGGGGAGTCTACACAAAAATCAACACACCAAGTACCCATCACAAACCCTTATCTCCCGCATTACATTATTTGCCATTTGCCTCTCGTTTTCCTGTCCCCCACTTCACCCTTGCCATTCTATTCGCCTTCTTTTTCTTTTGCTTTTTTCGCCAGATCTATTGCTTGCTTGTGTTACCGTGTGCCTTCTATTTGCTTGCATCCCTGCTTGCTAAAAACCTATTGTTATGGATCCACTTAAAGTGTTCTCCTTGGATCATCTTCGATCCTTATGCGCTCGTGCTGAAACCCCAACTAGCCTAGTTGATGGGAAATCTTTACATGAGCATGCTCATTTTAAAGGCCACCGCTTGTCCTAAAGGGAAACTCTTATGGAATCACATAAACAGATTACTGTGTTATGCTTGGAATCTTTGTGAAATTCATGGTTTTACTTGTTTCTCTAAGAACCCTAAAAAACACCTTCCCTACCTATGTGAGTTTAATGAAAATGAAATCTTGTCTTCTTATGCAAAGTCTATTTATAGTTACTATGATATCGGACAAATTGAAGAATTTGTTGCTTTTAAGGGTGCTTATGAAGTTGCTTCTTTGATTGAAAAGTATGATATTACTCTCTACGAATCTGAAAATTTTGACATACTTAAATATTGCTATGAAAACTATGCTCATAATGTCTATGTCAAAGAATTTATTGAGAGAATGACCGTTGCTTTGGAAGAAAATAATGATATGCATGAATCTATAGATAATGATGATTCCGATGATTTGATTGAAATATCCCTTGATGAACATGATGCTTGCTATTCTTGTGGCCATGATGCCAATATTTATGAAGATGAATTTGCTATAGTTCCTTATGTTAAACATGAGATCATTGCTATTGCACCCTTACTTGGTAATTCCTTCGATGAAAAGCAAGATTGCAATGATGTTACCATAAATTCTCTTGATGTCAATTGTGCTAATATATGCAAAACCCTAAGCTTGGGGATGCTAAGTTTGCTATGTCTACTACTTGTTGCAATGATCATGATTGGGGTGATTCTTCTTATGATCTTGAAAATTTATTTAAGCCCCATGATGAATATGAGATTGATTATAGTGTTTGCAATATTATTGAAAGTGGGTTTGGAAGAGTGTCAACTTTAGATCCCACATATTTGGAGAATGTTCAATCTTATGTTTTTTTATAGAAGTGGGTTTGGAGAGGTCATGACTTTATTAATGATAATCCCACTATTTTGGAAGAGTGTCAACTTCGCATGCATGTGGATCGTGTTGAGAATATGCTATGTGATAGCTATTTTGTTGAATTTGCCTATGATCCTACATGTAATTATTATGAGAGAGTAAAATATGGTTCTAGAAATCTTTATCTTACTAAATTACCTCTCGTCATGTTGAGATTGCTATTGTTTCTCACTTCTTCCTTGCATATGCTAGTATTTGCTTGTCTTGATAATTTGTTTGCCTATAAGATGCCTATGCATAGGAAATATGTTAGAATTAGATGTGATTTTCACATGTTTTATGATGCTCTCTTTGTGCTTCAATTCTTGTCTTTCATGTGAGCATCATCGAAATTATCAATGCCTAGCTAGGGGCGTTCAACGATAGTGCTTGTTGGGAGGCAACCCAATTTTATTTTTAGTTTTTTGCTTTTTGCTTCTGTTTAGGAATAAATATTTGATCTAGCCTCTGGTTAGATTTGTTTTTATATTTTAATTAGTGTTTGTGCCAAGTTTAACCTATAGGATCTTCTTGGATGATAGTTATTTGATCTTGCTGAAAATTCCAGAAACTTTCTGTTCACGAAAATAATTGTTAAAAATCATCAGAACGTGATAAAATATTGATTCCAATTTCTTCTGATCAATAAACAAATTTTCTAGGACTTCCTATTTTGGTAGAATTTTTGGAGTTCCATAAGTTCGCGTTAGTTACAAATTACTATAGACTGTTCTGTTTTTTGACAGATTCTTCTTTTCGTGTGTTGTTTGCTTATTTTGATGAATCTATGGATAGTAAAAGAGTTTATAAACCATATAGAAGTTGGAATACAGTAGGTTTAACACCAATATAAATAAATAATGAGTTTATTACAGTACCTTGAAGTGGTCTTTTGTTATCTTTCGCTAACGGAGCTCACGAGATTTTCTGCTGAGTTTTGTGTTGTGAAGTTTTCAAGTTTTGGGTGAAAGATTTGATGGATTATGGAACAAGGAGTGGCAAGAGCCTAAGCTTGGGGATGCCCATGGCACCCCAAAATAATCTAAGGACACCTAAAAGCCAAAGCTTGGGGATGCCCCGGAAGACATCCCCTCTTTCGTCTACTTCCATCGGTAACTTTACTTGGAGCTATATTTTTATTCACCACATGATATGTGTTTTGCTTGGAGCGTCTTGTATGATTTGAGTCTTTGCTTTTTAGTTTACAAAAATCATCCTTGCTGTACACACCTTTTGAGAGAGACACACATGATTCGGAAATTATTAGAATAATCTATGTGCTTCACTTATATCCTTTGAGTTATGTAGTTTTTGCTCTAGTACTTCACTTATATCTCTTGGAGCACGGTGGTGGTTTTGTTTTATAGAAACTAATATTCTCTCATGCTTCACTTAGATTATTTTGAGATTCTTAAAATGAAGGAAATATGCCCTAGAGGCAATAATAAAGTTATTATTTATTTCCTTATTTCATGATAAATGTTTATTATTCATGCTAGAATTGTATTAATCGAAACATGATACATGTGTGAATACATAGACAAACATATAGTCACTAGTATGCCTCTACTTGACTAGCTCATTAATCAAAGATGGTTATGTTTCCTAACCATATACATGTGTTGTTATTTGATTAATGGGATCACATCATTAGGAGAATGATGTGATTGACATGACCCATTCCGTTAGCCTAGCACTTGATCGCTTAGTATATTGCTATTGCTTTCTTCATGACCTATACATGTTCCCGTAACTATGAGATTATGCAACTCCTGCCATCGGAGGAACACTTTGGTGCTACCAAACGTCACAACGTAACTGGGTGATTATAAAGGAGTACTACAGGTGTCTCCAAAGGTACATGTTGGGTTGGCGTATTTCGAGATTAGGTTTTGTCACTCCGATTGTCGGAGAGGTATCTCTGGGCGGTAATACACATCACAAAAGCCTTGCAAGCATTGCAACTAATAAGTTAGTTGTGAGATGATGTATTACGGAACGAGTAAAGAGACTTGCCGGTAACGAGATTGAACTAGGTATTGGATACCGACGATCGAATCTCGGACAAGTAACATACCGATGACAAAGGGAACAACGATATCGTTATGCGGTTTGACCGATAAAGATCTTCGTAGAATATGTAGGAACCAATATGGGCATCCAGGTTCCGCTATTGGTTATTGACCGAGAATAGTTCTAGGTCATGTCTACATAGTTCTCGAACCCGTAGGGTCCGCACGCTTAAGGTTTCGATGGCGATGCTTATATTATGAGTTTATGAGTTTTGATGTCCCGAAGGAGTTCGAGTCCCGGATGAGATCGGGGACATGTCGAGGAGTCTCGAAATGGTCGAGACGTAAAAATCGATATATTGGACGACTATATTCGGACATCGGAAAGGTTCCGAGTGATTCGGGTATTTTTCGGAGTACCGGGTAGTCACGGGAGAAGCAATGGGCCTTGATGGGCTTTAGTGGGAAGAGGAGAAAGGGCCAAGGGGCTGCTGCGCCCCTCCCTCTAGTCCGAATTGGACTAGGGAAAGGGGCCGCCACCTTCCTTCTCCTCCACTTCCTTCTCCCTTCCTCCCCTCTTGGTGGACTCCTACTAGGACTTGGAGTCCTAGTAGGACTCCACATCCTGGCCGCACCAAGCTTTGGCCGGCCTCCTCCTCCTCCATCCTTTATATACTGAGGCAAGAGGCACCCCATGGAGACATAAGTTGATCTACGAAACGTTCCTTAGCTGCAGGCGGTGCCCCTCCACCATATTCCACCTCGGTCATATCGTCATGAGTTTAGGCGAAGCCCTGAGCCGTAGAGCATCATCATCGCCACCACGCCGTCGTCTTGACGGAACTCATCCCCGACACTTTGCTGGATCGGAGTCCGGGATGCGCCATCGAGCTGAACGTGTGCTGAACTCGGGAGGTGCCGACGTTCGGTACTTGGATCGGTCGGATCGTGAAGACGCACGACTACATCAACCGTGTTGTCATAACGCTTACGCCACGGTCTCACGAGGGTACGTGGACAATACTCTCCCTCTCGTTGCTATGCCATCACCATGATCTTGCGTGCGCGTAGGAAATTTTTGAAATTACTACGTTCCCCAACAAAGGGCATCCGAGCCTGGTTTTATGCGTTGATGTTATATGCACGAGTAGAACACAAGTGAGTTGTGGGCGATACAAGTCATACCGCTTACCAAAGATGTCATACTTTGGTTCGGGCGGTATTGTGAGATGAAGCGCCCAGACCGACATTACGCCAGACGCTTACGCGAGACCGGTTTCACCGCTGCGAGCACTCGTTGCTTAAAGGTGACCGGGCGGGTGTCTGTCTCTCTCACTTTAGTTGAACTGAGTGTGGCTACGCCCGGTCCTTGCGAAGGTTAAAACAGCACCAACTTGACAAACTATCGTTGTGGTTTTGATGCGTAGGTAAGAACGGTTCTTGTTCAGCCCGTAGCAGCCACGTAAAACTTGCAACAACAAAGTAGAGGACGTCTAACTTGTTTTTGCAGGGCATGTTGTGATGTGATATGGCCAAGACGTGATGCTATATTTTATTGTATGAGATGATCATGTTTTGTAACCGAGTTATCGGCAACTGGCAGGAGCCATATGGTTGTCACTTTATTGTATGAAATGCAAACGCCATGTAATTGCTTTTACTTTATCACTAAGCGGTAGCGGTAGTCGAGAAGCAATAGTTGGCGAGACGACAACGATGCTACGATGGAGATCAAGGTGTCGCTACCGGTGACGATGGTGATCACGACGGTGCTTCGGAGATGGAGATCACAAGCACAAGATGACGATGGCCATATCATATCACTTATATTGATTGCATGTGATGTTTATCCTTTATGCATCTTATCTTGCTTTGATTGACGGTAGCATTATAAGAAGATCTCTCATTAAATATCAAGAAGTGTTCTCCCTGAGTATGCACCGCTATGAAAGTTCTTCGTCTGAGACACCACGTGATGATCGGGTGTGATAGGCTCTACGTTCAAATACAACGGGTGCAAAACAGTTGCACACGCGGAATACTCAGGTCAAACTTGACGAGCCTACCATATACAGATATGGCCTCGGAACACGGAGACCGAAAGGTCGAGCATGAATCATATAGTAGATATGATCAACATATTGATGTTCACCATTGAAACTACTCCATCTCACGTGATGATCGGACATGGTTTAGTTGATATGGATCACGTGATCACTTAGAAGATTAGAGGGATGTCTATCTAAGTGGGAGTTCTTAAGTAATATGATTAACTGAACTTAAATTTATCATGAACTTAGTCCCGTAGTATTTTGCAAATTATGTTGTAGATCAATAGCTCGCGTTGTTGCTTCCCCTGTTTTTTATATGTGTTCCTAGAGAAAATTGTATTGAAAAATTTTAGTAGCAATGTTGCGGATTGGATCCGTGATCTGAGGTTTATCCTCATTGCTGCACAGAAGAATTATGTCCTTAATGCACTGCTAGGTGACAGACCTATTGCAGGAGCAAATGCAGACGTTATGAACGTTTGGCTAGCTCAATATGATAACTACTTGATAGTTTAGTGCACCATACTTAACGGCTTAGAATCGGGACTTCAAAGACGTTTTAAACGTCATGGAGCATATGAGATGTTCCAGGAGTTGAAGTTAATATTTCAAGCAAATACCCGAGTTGAGAGATATGAAGTCTCCAACAAGTTCTATAGCTAGAAGATGGAGGAGAATCGCTCAACTAGTGAGCATGTGCTCAGATTGTCTGGGTACTTCAATCGCTTGAATCAAGTGGGAGTTAATCTTCCAGATAAGATAGTGATTGACAGAATTCTCTAGTCACCATCACCAAGTTAGTAGAACTTCGTGATGAACTATAATATGCAAGGGATAACAAAAGTAATTCCCAAGCTCTTCGTGATGCTGGAAATCGACGAAGGTAGAAATCAAGAAAAGAGCATCAAGTGTTGATGATTGACAAGACCACTAGTTTCAAGAAAAGGGCAAAGGGAAAGAAAGGGAAACTTCAAGTAGAATGGCAAACAAGTTGTCACTCCCGAAGAAGCCCAAAGCTGGACCAAAGCCTGAAACTAAGTGCTTCTACCGCAAAATGAAATGGTCACTGCAAGCGGAAATGCCCTGAATATTTGGTGGATAAGAAGGATGGCAAAGTGAACAAGGGTATATTTGATATACAGGTTATTGATGTGTGCCTTACTAGTGTTTATAGTAGCCCCTGAGTATTTGATACTTGTTCGGTTGCTAAAATTAGTAACTCGAAACAGGAGTTACAGAATAAACAGAGACTAGTTGAAGGGGAAGTGACGATGAGTGTTGGAAGTAGTTCCAAGATTGATATGATCATCATCGCACACTCCCTATACTTTCGGGATTAGTGTTAAACCTAAATAAATGTTATTTGGCGTTTGGTTGAGCATGAATATGATTTGATCATGTTTATTGCAATACGGTTATTCATTTAAAGTTAGAGAATAATTGTTATTCTGTTTACATGAATAAAACCTTCAAATGGTCATATACCCAATGAAAATAGTTTGTTGGATCTCGATCGTAGTGATACACATATTCATAATATTGATGCCAAAAGATGCAAAGTTAATAATGATAGTGCAAATTATTTGTGGCACTGCCGTTTGGGTCATATCGGTGTAAAGCGCATGAAGAAACTCCATAAAGATGGAATTTTGGAATCACTTGGTTATGAATGATTTGATGCTTGCGAACCGCGCCTTTTTGGGCAAGATGACTAAAACTCCGTTCTCCGGAACAATGGAACAAGCTACTGACTTATTGGAAATAATACATACCGATGTACGCGATCCAATGAGTGTTGATGCTCGTGGCAAGTATCGTTATTTTCTGACCTTCACAAGATGATTTGAGCAGATATGGGTATATCTACTTAATGAAACATAAGTCTGAAACAATTGAAAGGTTCAAAGAATTTCAGAGTGAAGTGGAAAAATCATCGTAATAAGAAAATAAAGTTTCTGCGATCTGATCACGGAGACGAATATTTGAGTTACGAGTTTGGTCTTCAATTAAAAAATGTGGAATAGTTTCACAGCTCGCGCCACCTGGAACACCACAACGTTATGGTGTGTCCGAACGTCGTAACCGCACTTTATTGGATATGGTGCGATCTATGATGTCTCTTATTGATTTACCATTATCGTTTTGGGGTTATGCATTAGAGACAGCTGCATTCACGTTAATATGGCACCATCAAAATCCGTTGAAACTGGTTTGGCAAGAAACCAAAGTTGTCGTATCTTAAAGTTTGGGGCTACGATGCTTATGTGAAAAAGTTTCATCCTGATAAGCTCGAACCCAAATCGGATAAGTGCGTCTTCATAGAATACCCAAAGGTAACTATTGGGTACACCTTCTATCACAGATCCGAAGGCAAGTTATTCGTTGCTAAGATGGATCCTTTCTAGAGAAGAAGTTTCTCTCGAAAGAAGTGAGTGGGAGGAAAGTAGAACTTGATGAGGTAATTGTACCTTCTCCCTTATTGGAAAGTAGTTCATCACAGAAATCAGTTCCGGTGATTCCTACACCAATTAGTGAGGAAGTTAATGATGATGATCATGAAACTTCAGATCAAGTTGCTGCCAAACCTCGTAGGTCTTCCAGAGTAAGATCCGCACCAGAGTGGTACGGTAATCATGTTCTGGAAGTCATGTTACTAGACCATGATGAACCTACGAACTATGAGGAAGCGATCATGAGCCCAGATTCTGCGAAATGGCTTGAGGCCATGAAATCTGAGATAGGATCCATGTATGAGAACAAAGTATGGACTTTGATTGACTTGCTCGATGATCAGCAAGCCATGTTAAATAAATGGATCTTCAAGAGGAAGACGGACCGATAGTAGTGTTACTATCTACAAAGCTCGACTTGTCACAAAAAGGTTTTCGACAAGTTCAAGGTGTTGACTACAATGAGATTTTATCAACTGTAGCGATCTTAAGTCTGTCCGAATCATGTTAGCAATTGCCAAATTTTATGAAATCTGGCAAATGGATGTCAAAACTACATTCTTTCATGGATTTATTAAAGAAGAGTTGTATATGATGCA
This sequence comes from Aegilops bicornis, assembly GCA_021605145.1. Taxonomy (NCBI): domain Eukaryota; kingdom Viridiplantae; phylum Streptophyta; class Magnoliopsida; order Poales; family Poaceae; genus Aegilops; species Aegilops bicornis. The sequence continues at coordinate 509,750,372 of CM038672.1, forward strand.
ACCAGAAGGTTTTGTCAATCCTAAAGGAGCTAACAAAATGTGCAAGCTCCAAATGATCCATCTATGGACTGGTGCAAGCATCTCAGAGTTGGAATATATGCTTGATGATTTGATCAAAGCATATGGTTTTATACAGACTTTTGGAGAAGCCTGTATTTACAAGAAAGTGAGCGGGAGCACTACAAAGATTTTCGATAAGTATATGTGAATGACATATTGTTGATCGGAAATAATGTAGAATTATTCTGCAAAGCATAAAGGAGTTTTTCAAAGAAGGACCTCGGTGAAGCTGCTTACATATTAAGCATCAAGATCTATTGAGATAGATCAAGACGCTTGATAAGTTTTTTAATAAGTACATACCTTGTCAAGATTTTGAAGTAGTTCAAAATGGAACAGTCAAAGAAAAGTTCTTGCCTTTGTTGCAAACGTGTGAAATTGAGTAAGACTCAAATCCCGACCACGGCAGAAAATAGAAAAAAGAATGAAAGGCATTCCCTATGCCTCAGCCATAGGTTCTCTAAAGTATGCTATGCTATGTACCAGACCTATTGTATACCTTGCTCTGAATTTGGCAAGGGAGTACAATAGTGATCTAGGAGTAGATCACTGGACATTGGTCAAGAACATCCTTAGTGAGGACTAAGGAAATATTTCTCGATTATGGAGGTGATAAAAGAGCCTGCCGTAAAGAGTTACATCGGTGCAAGCCTTACAGTGATCCAGATAACTCTAAGTCTCAGTCTGGATACATATTGAAAGTGGGAGCAATTAGCTAGAGTAGCCCCGTGCAGAGCATTGTAGACATAGAATATTTGCAAAATACATATGGCTCTGAATGTGACAGACCCGTTGACTAAGCTTCTCTCACAAGCAAAACATGATCATACCTTAGTACTCTTTGGGTGTTAATCACATAGCGATGTGAACTAGATTATTGACTCTAGTAAACCCTTTGGGTGTTGGTCACATGACGATGTGAACTATTTGTCTTAATCACATACAGATGTGAATATTAGTGTTGAATCACATAATGATGTGAAATAGATTATTGACTCTAGTGCAAGTGGGATACTGAAGGAAATATGCCCTAGAGGCAATAATAAAGTTATTATTTATTTCCTTATTTCATGATAAATGTTTATTATTCATGCTAGAATTGTATTAATCGGAAACATGATACATGTGTGAATACATAGACAAACATATAGTCACTAGTATGCCTCTACTTGACTAGCTCATTAATCAAAGATGGTTATGTTTCCTAACCATATACATGTGTTGTTATTTGATTAATGGGATCACATCATTAGGAGAATGATGTGATTGACATGACCCATTCCGTTAGCCTAGCACTTGATCGCTTAGTATATTGCTATTGCTTTCTTCATGACCTATACTGTGTTCCTCGTAACTATGAGATTATGCAACTCCGTTTACCGGAGGAACACTTTGGTGCTACCAAACGTCACAACGTAATCGGGTGATTATAAAGGAGTACTACAGGTGTCTCCAAAGGTACATGTTGGGTTGGCGTATTTCGAGATTAGGTTTTGTCACTCCGATTGTCGGAGAGGTATCTCTGGGCCCTCTCGGTAATACACATCACATAAGCCTTGCAAGCATTGGAAATAATAAGTTAGTTGTGAGATGATGTATTACGGAACGAGTAAAGAGACTTGCCGGTAACGAGATTGAACTAGGTATTGGATACCGACGATCGAATCTCGGACAAGTAACATACCGATGACAAAGGGAACAACGTATATCGTTATGCGGTTTGACCGATAAAGATCTTCCTAGAATATGTAGGAACCAATATGGGCATCCAGGTTCCGCTATTGGTTATTGACCGAGAATAGTTCTAGGTCATGTCTACATAGTTCTCAAACCCGTAGGGTCCGCACGCTAAGGTTTCGGCGATGCTTATATTATGAGTTTATGATTTTTGATGTACCGAAGGAGTTCGAGTCCCGGATGAGATCGGGGACATGACGAGGAGTCTCGAAATGGTCGAGACGTAAAATCGATATATTGGACGACTATATTCGGACATCGGAAAGGTTCCGAGTGATTCGGGTATTTTTCGGAGTACCGGGTAGTTACGGGAGAAGCAATGGGCCTTGATGGGCTTTAGTGGGAAGAGGAGAAAGGGCCAAGGGGCTGCTGCGCCCCCCCCCTCCCCTCTAGTCTGAATTGGACTAGGGAAAAGGGGGCCGGCCACCTTTCCTTCTCCTCCACTTCCTTCTCCCTTCCTCCCCTCTTGGTGGACTCCTACTAGGACTTGGAGTCCTAGAAGGACTCCACATCCTGGCCGCACCAAGCTTTGGCCGGCCTCCTCCTCCTCCATCCTTTATATACTGAGGCAAGAGGCACCCCATGGAGACACAAGTTGATCTACGGATCGTTCCTTAGCCGTGTGCGGTGCCCCCCTCCACCATATTCCACCTCGGTCATATCGTCGCGGAGCTTAGGCGAAGCCCTGAGCCGGTAGAGCATCATCATCGTCACCACGCCATCGTGCTGACGGAACTCATCCCCGACACTTTGCTGGATCGGAGTCCGGGGATCGTCATCGAGCTGAACGTGTGCTGAACTCGGAGGTGCCGTGACGTTCGGTACTTGGATCGGTCGGATCGTGAAGACGTCATTTACTACATCAACCGTGTTGTCATAACGTTTCCGCTTACGGTCTACGAGGGTACGTGGACAATACTCTCCCCTCTCGTTGCTATGCCATCACCATGATCTTGCGTGTGCGTAGGAATTTTTTTGAAATTACTATGTTCCCAACATAAAACAGCATGGTAATTTGCTTAAATAATCCTAGTATGCTAGGTATTCAAGACTAGTAAAAACTTTCTTATGAGTTTGTTGAATACTAAGAGAAGTTTGATGATTGATGATTGTTTTGAGACATGGAGATAGTGATATGAAAGTTGTGCTAGTTGAGTAGTTGTGAATTTGAGAAATACTTGTGTTGAAGTTTGCAAGTCCCGTAGCATGCACGTATGATAAACGTTATGTAACAAATTTGAAACATGAGGTGTACTTTGATTGTCCTCCTTATGAGTGGCGGTCGGGGACGAGCGATGGTCTTTTCCTACCAATCTATCCCCCTAGGAGCATGCACGTAGTGCTTGGTTTTTGATGACTTGTAGATTTTTGCAGTAAGTATGTGAGTTCTTTATGACTAATGTTGAGTGCATGGATTATACGCACTCTCATCTTTCCATCATTGCTAGCCTCTTCGGTACCGTGCATTGCCCTTTCTCACACTGACAGTTGGTGCAAACTTCATCGGTGCATCCAAACCCCGTGATATGATACACTCTTTCACACATAAACCTCCTTATATCTTCCTCAAACAGCCACCATACTTACCTATTATGGCATTTCCATAGCCATTCCGATATATATTGCCATGCAACTTTCCACCGTTCCGTTTATCATGACACGTTCAGCATTGTCATATTGCTTTGCATGATCATGTAGTTGACATAGTATTTTTGGCAAAGCCACCATTCATAATTCTTTCATACATGTCACTCTTGGTTCATTGCATATCCCGGTACACCGCCGGAGGCATTCATATAGAGTCATACTTTGTTCTAGTATCGAGTTGTAATCATTGAGTTGTAAATAAATAGAAGTGCGATGATCATTATTTTCTAGAGCATTGTCCCAAGTGAGGAAAAATAAAAAAATAAAAAAAGAGAAAGGCCATAAAAAAAAGAAGGCCCAAAAAAATGAGAGAAAAAGAGAGAAGGGACAATGTTACTATCCTTTTTACCACACTTGTGCTTCAAAGTAGCACCATAATCTTCATGATAAAGAGTCTCTTATTTGGTCACTTTCATATACTAGTGGGAATTTTTCATTATAGAACTTGGCTTGTATATTCCAACAATGGGCTTCCTCAAATGCCCTAGGGCTTCGTGAGAAAGCAAGTTGGATGCACACCCACTTAGTTTCTTTTGTTGAGCTTTCATATATTTATAGCTCTAGTGCATCCGTTGCATGGCAATCCCTACTCCTTGCATTAACATCAATCGATGGGCATCTCCATAGCTCATTGATTATCCTCGTTGATATGAGACTTTCTCCCTTTTTGTCTTCTCCACATAACCCCCATCATTATATTCTATTCCACCCATAGTGCTATATCCATGGCTCACGCTCATGTATTGCGTGAAGGTTGAAAAAGTTTGAGATTACTAAAGTATGAAACAATTGCTTGGATTGTCATCGGGTTGTGCATGATGAGAGCATTCTTGTGTGATGAAAATGGAGCATGACTAAACTATATGATTTTGTAGGGATGAACTTTCTTTGGCCATGTTATTTTGAGAGGACATAATTGCTTAGTTAGTATGCTTGAAGTATTATTATTTTTATATCAATATTGAACTTTTATCTTGAATCTTTCAGATCTGAATATTCATACCACAATTAAGAAGAATTACATTGAAATTATGCCAAGTAGCATTCCACATCAAAAATTAAATTTTTATCATTTACCTACTCGAGGACGAGCAGGAATTAAGCTTAGATGCGTGATACGTCTCCAACGTATCTATAATTTTTGATTGTTCCATGCTATATTATATTCTGTTTTGGACATTATTGGGCTTTATTATACACTTTTATATTATTTTTGGGACTAACCTATTAACCGGAGGCCCAGCCCATAATTGCTATTTTTTGCCTATTTCAGAGTTTCGTAGAAAAAGAATATCAAACGGAGCCAAAACCTAATTCCACCGCCGCAACCTTCTCGCATTCGTGAGATCCCATCTTGGGGCCTGTTTCGAGCTCACGAGGGGGCATCGATCACGGAGGGCTTCTACATCAACACCATAGCCTCTCCGATGAAGTGTGAGTAGTTTACCTCAGACCTCCAGGTCCATAGTTATTAGCTAGATGGCTTCTTCTCTCTTTTTGGATCTCAATACAATGTTCTCCCCCTCTCTTGTGGAGATCTATTCGATGTAATCTTCATTTGCGGTGTGTTTGTTGGGACCGATGAATTGTGGGTTTACGATCAAGTTTATCTATGAACAATATTTGAATCTTCTCTGAATTCTTTTATGTATGATTGGTTATCTTTGCAAGTCTCTTCGAATTATCAGTTTGGTTTGGCCTACTAGGTTGATCTTTCTTGCAGTGGGAGAAGTGCTTAGCTTTGGGTTCAATCTTGCGGTGTCCTTTCCCATTGACAGTAGGGGCAGCAAGGCACATATTGTATTGTTGCCATCGAGGATAACAAGATGGGGTTTATATCATATTGCATGAGTTTATCCCTCTACATCATGTCATCTTGCTTAAAGCATTACTCTGTTCTTATGAACTTAATACTCTAGATGCATGCTAGATAGCGGTCGATGTGTGGAGTAATAGTAGTAGATGCAGGCAGGAGTCGGTCTACTTGTCTTGGCCGTGATGCCTATATACATGATTATACCTAGATATTCTCGTAACTATGCTCAATTCTGTCAATTGCTCAACAGTAATTTGTTCACCCACCATAATACTTATGCTCTTGAGAGAAGCCACTAGTGAAACCTATGGTCCCCGGGTCTATTTTCCATCATATTAATCTCCCGACAACAAGCTATTTCTGGCGCCATTTTTATTTTGTTTTCTTTACTTTGCATCTTTATCATAAAAATACCAAATATATTATCTCATCATATCTATCAGATCTCACTCTCGTATATGACCGTGAAGGGATTGATAACCCCTTTATTGCGTTGGTTGCGAGGATTTATTTGTTTGTGTAGGTGCGAGGGACTCGTGCGTGGCCTCCTACTGGATTGATACCTTGGTTCTCAAAAACTGAGGGAAATACTTATGCTACTTTGCTGCATCACCCTTTCCTGTTCAAGGGAAAACCAATGCAGTGCTCAAGAGGTAGAAATCCGTCGCTAAAACTACTATAAATAACAACTGCTTGTTCCTAAAAAAAGTAAATAACAACTGCGCGACCTGTTGGGTCCCTGGTGTCAACTTCTCATTGTGTAATTCTCTCGTTTATTGACTGCGTTGACAATGGCGTGAGCCCCAGATGTCCAACCATTAGGAGGAACCATTGTTTTGGGCTTATCATAACGAGGCACTTGCTTGCGTATTGCCATGATGCTGGTGGGTCCCTACTGTCATCCTCTCCACGTACAGTCATATCCTTGTTCCTCTCGGTTGTTGACGGTGTTGACAATGCAAGAGGGCGGCGCACCGTGCACGGCGAGCGAACCAAGGCCGAGGACGACGGCGAGGCCTCGAACGGAACGAACAGGAGCCGTGGAAGATGCGTCGGTCCAGTCACAGGCGGAGGGGAGTACGAGGGTTGACTGGTTCGGGACGTCGCTGGAGAATAACAGGACGTGTGGGGGAATAGAGGGAGGGACTGCCAACGTTGGAGAGTATGGTAGGGCGGCGGAGGCGCGGCCAGCCATGGGAGGCGGGAGCAGGCGGAGCCAACGGGGTGGTTTGGTATGGGCGACTAGAGGAAGAAGAACAGAGATAGAAGATACACGACACATGTTGGATGTCAATCCAATGGCTGGTAGGCAGAATCCTTTGTTGACTAGCTAGTAAGTCGACACCACCTTGGATAGGCTATTTCCTAGTGGGTCCCAAATGTCAGAATCCAAATCTGTCACGGTCATGCAGCCTTTCCTATGAAAATTTACAACCCATTTGGTGTGCTAGTTCGAAATAAGTTTGTGGGTGCTGGTGGGGGCTCATCACTTGGCTTCTGTAATGCACAGCGAGCTCAAGCAGCCGTCGAGAGTGATGTTATTTCCCTTGGTTGGGATTGTTACAATATTTCACTCTAAATTAAATGAATGGCAAGCCATTTGCCTTGTTTCAAAGAAAATATGACAATCACAACCGAGTTGAAAAGGGCAAGAACATCTAACTCCAGCTTACAAACTGTAAAAAAGCACGAGGGTTAATTGTTCATCAGGTTTAGACAAAACCTGGGTTGAAAAGGGCAACAATATCTAACTCCAGCACTGTTTTCGGCAGTCATAGTCAAATGGATCAGTCAGGTCCATAGAATGAACATCCTGGGTCATAAAATTTACTGGATTATGACCACAATATGTTGTAAATAGAAGCCCGACATGTTCAGAAGCTCTTTTCCCCACCTAAAACTCCTTTTTTTGCTCTTCGACATACCCATCCGTCAAAACCATGCTGCTGATAAACTTAAGCCTGATGGGCAATAGTAAGCTCGCATTCAGCAGGAAGAATGTGGCAAATCTAGTGTTTGCATGGTTGGCTACATATCATTCTAGCGTTATTGTCTTCAATCGAATGTCATGAGAAGTGAGAAAATCCCGGTTCTTACGAATCCACTGATTGGTTATAACTTTCTTACCCCGTCCTGTTGCCTAAATAGACATGAAGATTGAAAACAGTTAAGGTCTAAAAAAAGAGTGTGGAAAGAGCAACAGCTGAACGATTAATTCTAGTACACTATATGCGGGCTTCCAATGTGCGTGAAATTATCACCTTTATATGCAGCTTCTCCAGATATGGAAAGCATTGCAGCAAGCCAATAATCTTGTTCACATCAATACTATTCATTTGGATATATAAGATCTTGACAGAATCTAGCACCACTGATAGGATATCCATGGAGAAACTCTTCATAGAGCATAGAACATAATATTAGTAAAAAATGTGTACTCCGAGATGATATATAACTTATGCACAGAAATTTAAAATGCAGCTTATGGTTTCAAGTGTAGATGATCATATAAAGTACCTGAAGAAGTGTGGAGCCAAACGCCGTCTTGAAATGAGCACAGAGATCATGTATTACACCCAAGGTCTCCAGTTTAGGCGCAGAGAGGACGGTTATTTGCAACGATGAATAACTAGAATCAAGGATCAACCTTTGAAGTGAAGGGGCATCTTGGATGATGAGCTGCCTTCCGTCAAAAGAAATTCCAATTCTTACAAGGTTAGGCAACTTTATTTGGAGACAACTGATTCTAACTGTGAAAACAAGCACCAAGCACTCCAGGGCAGGGCAGCTGGAGTGGATGATGCTATGCAATGAGGCCTCCGATATACGAACCCGCACAAGTGAAAGTTTCTTGACAAATGGGAGTTGAAGGTTTAGTACTAGATTGTCTGGTAGTTAGCACATCGCAAAGGTGGCGGTGTGGAGAGAGGAAGAAAACCGCGAGATGGACATCGGTGCTGAGGGCACAGGTAGATGGCATTCCATATCTGGTAGGTGATTTCCAGGGGAGTAGTAGAACTCAAGCAGCTGTAGTTATGTGAATTCAGGGGATTTCAGCCAGGCGTCCACCGTGCAGGGCAAGGTATGCTTGCTCAGGTAGCATGACGGGATGCAGAGGCTTTGAACGGAGCCCTGGTGGGAGGATATGATGGCTCTGGGGATTTCCAAATCATTGAAGAGAGATAGCTGACGATAATCGAGATTAAGGGGCACGACACGCCATCGAGGGCGCCACCGAATTGAGAGGACTTGGGTGCGGCAACAATCCTTGGTGGGGAGAAGCGAGATGATCTCCCGAAGGACGGCGCCCGGGAGATCGCTGATGCGGTCCACCCGAGATTCTACGGGTTCCTAGGATCCGGTGGGAGCGGGGTCGCCGCTTCTCCCCGCACTGCCGGGTGCAGGATCTACAACAGGCATCGCCGCTGGCGGGAGCCTCATCTTCTTGGTGCTGGGGTCAGCCGACTCCATTTTCCTCGAGGGTCTTGCGTCACGCCCACAGATTTGAGCAGAGTAACGAATGACGAGCCTAGTTGTAGTGCGAGTGAAGAAGAAGGGGAGCTTGGATTTTTCTGTAGTAGTGAGGAACAAGGGGAGCTGGGGTTTTCTGTAGGAGTGAGTTGAGGAATTTGGGGGTACGAGTGGAGCGAGCTGACGTGAGGTGGGTGGGAGTGAGGAGGAAGAAGAGCACCCAGGTTTTGGGGGGGGGGGGGGGGCGGTGTGTTGGGTGTGGGTAGTGCCTCTCATTAAGTAAATACATGGGCTTTTGAATTGATTTTATTATTTACTAGGGTGGATGGGCTGTTTTGACTTGGGCCTAGAGAAACAATTACTACTAGTACAGTGGAGACAGTCTACAGCTACCAGAAAAACAATTACTACTAGTATAGTGGATACACTACCGCTTCTGGCTCCTCCTAGGTCATCGAAACGTCTCCCTCTACTGAATGCCATTTTACTTTTGTTCATGGACATGCGGGCGATGCCGCGCGCGGGCCCTAATGCCATCCACCAAATTAGAAGGCAGTATGCAGGCAGAAAGTCACCCCGGTTGTAGCGTGCAGTAATGAGCCGTCGTATCACAAAACCCCACCTCCCCGCAGTCTAAGTTTGATGGACGAAGCAACCATCATTTCACTCTTCGCTGAATCCCCTTCTCCCTCACCGTCTTCAAGAAAGCCAACACTCGCATCTACCACTGTTCTTCTCTCCCAATGAAGGGAAGGTAAGCGGATCCGTGATATTGGTATATTTTTGTTCAGAAAAAAAAAGAACTTTTGCAAAGCAGTAACCGATCCTCACTCTCTTTTTTGTTTCATTGTCATTGCGATTGTGTTTTCCTTTCAGTGGTCTCCTAGTATTCGCTAGTTTCATGATGGACCAAGGAGAACCAGGCAAAGATCTGCCGATATTGGAGCAGACGCGGGAGGCTGATCCCCACAAGACAGAGATCTCCAAGAAGATGGAGGCAGCCACCGAGCCGACCCCAGATACGCTCACGGCCACTACTGAGATGGTCAACGCCCCATTTGAGGTTACAGCCCCTATGGCACTGCAGGGGCAGTTTTCCCCTTTGAGGATGTGTCCCCCCTTCCCCCGCTGAGCTGCCCAAGGTGATTTTCTTCTTTGCCGATCTCGATTGTGGTTTTTCATCTAAGTATGTGGTGACGAATAATTTAAAATTGTATTAGCTTTTATGCCATGCTATACATAGTGGTTTAAATAACTTGTGTTTCTTATACTGGAAAGTAATTCAAAATTTGTTTCTGTTTCAATTAGAGCCCTGATGCATACAAGGATTGTGTGGTTGTACATGTCACTCGCTATGAGGCGGATGACCTGAATATACACACTGGGAAAATAGAGTTCTTAGGCTATTGGATCCTGGAAGCCATTTGCACTTATACCGATGTCGAGTTGTATTCCAGCCTCACTGTTGTCAGGCCTATTGTCCAGGGTGTACTGAAGCATAAGAAGTTCAAAGCTACTCCTTTGTTTGTGAGGCATACTGTTCTTGTCAAGCTTGAAGATGACGTGGCATGCCTCCACAAACAAGTTTATGAGTGGAAAGGCCACAAGGTTATCTTCATGAAGGTTCATAGGATTGAGCTGCTGCCGGACGTCCTCGATGATGTTCATGGCAAGGTCCGTCTTGTGTCCAGCCCAAATTAGATCGAGGCATGAAATAGTTGCCCCAACTAGTGTTTAATACTAGTTTGGATTGTGTCCACTTATCCGAACCTTTCCTATTATCGAGCCCTGTGGGGCTAGTACTCTGTTTGAATCCGTCTATGGGAACTGCTGCTACTTTTGTGTGCCTGTGAATCATGTGAGAACCATCATAATTGTTGCCAAAACAGATGCGTCATCGCTAGTTTTTTCATGAATATGGCATGGTAAGACATAAGTTGTCACTGTTTATCATACGAGCAGTGCGTGTTTGATGAAATAGAGTACTCGTTCGAGAAATGTGTGCCAGCGTATGCATAAGTACTTGTAAACACTGTTGGTGCTACCCCACTTGTAAGCAGTTGTGCAAAACACGGCACATTGGCTCAGCTTGCTTCAACACTAGGCTATCGACCAACTAACAATCAATAATCTACTGTCTGACATATAAGCAACTACATATCTCATTACAGTGGTTCATGCAGTTAACTGAGGCAACAATGTAAATTCCAAACATTCACACGCTAGTCCAACGTTCATGTGGATACTCACATAAAACTCGGCTTCATAAAAAACTTGAAAAGCATAAGTTAAGCAATTTTATACATCTCAATGATTCATAGGACATAACAAACATATACTAGTTCACAACAAAAGACAGTTGTGAGAAGGTTTACAAATCAGGAAAAAACAAGCAAGGCTTGTCTAAGCAAAGGGCCTCCCGGCAGGCTTAAATTTCCTGGAGTTCACTCTGGTTTTTTCTTGTTGGCACCATCCAGGGTTAGGTTCTCTCATTCCAGAATAACCAATTATAATTGTGTTCTCAGCTGGAATGCTGAACTGAACCATGTAGTGTACGGACCAACTGAAAGCCTTGTGCATTCCACTAAATTTAAGAACCGCTATTTGCAGAAATAAGCAGACCACAATGCCTCTTGTCCGCGCTCCTGTCCCAAAAACCTCCGTGTAGCCGTGCCAGCTAGTCCTCGGTCCATGGATGAACTGGAAGAAAGTGCATTCCAGACTAGGATGCAGTTGTTTTCGCTCGTCCCTGCACTGCAATCAGGAAGTAAAACATACGAATCAGCTTCTTTTAGATTGTGCTGGTCATTCTACCTAGTTAGAACCAATGTAGGAATACCTGGAACACTGGTGGTTAGAGGACGACAACTAGGAATAGCCATCTCATTTTGTGCAGTTGTACTAAGACTGAGGTGTGTACTTTTGATTGTGCAGATATAAATGATATGGAGACAGACATCCCTATTTGCGCAAATATGAAATACGGTTATTTAAACAGTGACAGATATTTGCAGTGGCGTATGATTAACAGCAACATCTATTGTGTTATAATTGGCACTAGATCGACAGATGAAAGTGCCCTTAAGTAAGTAGCATCACATCACATCATCACTGCCACTAAATTAACATGCAGAACAATAGCATTAGTATTACTGTCATGAGAGTAGCACATGGTCAGTAAATGCGCAATCAAATTTGTGCAGTTCCACCGGGATGAAGCAATGTTAGCGGTGTGAGATTTAAGTCTAACTTCAACAACACAATTCATGGGAAATAAAGCAAGACGGAAGCACTTCATAAAATGGTGGTGGCATTGCTTCAATTTATCTACGGCACTAGACCATTACTTATAGTGACATTAGGTGGCATTGCTTAATGCTTCACGTCATTTCACATTAATGATAGCGATATGGGCGTAGGGATAGTAGGGGCATAAAGTGGTGAGGAAGATGTGGTTGCCAAGAGTGGCAGACACTCAGGCAGCATGTCTGCATTTGTCCCATTTTTTATCTCCTCGGCGACATTTTCCTATGTGAGCGCAGGAAATCTAGACCTGCTCATTCTCATTTGTATTGTCCCCCAACACCCCTCACTTTCTTTCCTTTTTCAACCAAGAGACAGGTCCACTTCCCCCCACCCTTCGCCATCCACCATGCTTTCTATTCCTTTTCAACCAATAGAGCGGTTGGGTAGCCAGTATCTACTACTTTCCCCCGTTTCCTCTTAGAACCAAGTCCTAGATTCATGCTACAGCTTTCCCACTTTCTTCCCTGTTTGATCCAACTCTTAGATTCGACTCTATGAACTACCTTTACCTCTAATAATAGTAAAAGTATAGGTGGCTTTGGAACAGCCGACGGAAGTAGAAAAAGATCCACACGCAGCCACGTGGGGAGCTGGGGTAGTAGAGCAAGGCAGGTTTCGAAGGAATATATACCTGAGGGTCGTCGGCATGTGGCAAAGACGGCGTCGGGAGGCTGGATCTTGGCCACAATACCGCAGGGAGGAAGAAGGGGTCGGAGGCCCTCCCGAGCCGGCGCTCTCTCGGAGAGAATGGCACGACCGCCGATCAGGACACGCGGGCAGCCGTTTGTCTCCTCCCTCACCGCCGATGACAGCGAGAACGATGCACCTACACCCCTGCCCCGATCGAGGTGGTCTGGCCGGATTTGTGACCACCCGTGAGTAGAGAGAGAGTGTGTGGTCGCCTATGTCTTGCTTAGATCTGGAGAGCACAAGAGAGTGAAAGAGAGGAACCCTAGTAAAGCAAGCGCTAAGGCTCCTGCTTATATATATAGTGGAGTGATTTTGTTGTACCAGCTTCAAAAAAATGCGCTCCTACGTGTATCCGTGAGTTGGTGTGAGAGAATTAGTGTGTGCATGCACCGCTTCTTTTCGTGAGAGTACAATATACTACGCCCAAAGAACGTTCGCCACAAGAGAAATAGTATAAGTGTGTGACATGTGAGCTAAAATAAAAGGTGCGCGATGTCTTTTGTTTTTTAGAAGTTCTGAGGGTAGGGTGTGAAGAGCACATATGTGTGTGACGTCTACCTGCAGATAGAAGGTGGGTGCAAGAGGACTCGGGACAGTCGTGACTCATCAGGGTGCGTGTGTGCGTGAGAGAGGGTGGGCACGTATCAATGCAATGCATGTGTCCGTAAATCATTATCCGACAAACGTTCACCACATGCCATTTCCCGATGAACGCCGTAAGAACCGTTAGATCGGCATCTGACAGTGTCAGTTTTGCCATGTCATTTAACAGAGAAGCCACTCCTCTGACACACAAATATTCCACGTGAGTTTTAGCAACTGCCGTATGCTCCTCCCTCCGTTCCAAAATGCAGTGCATATAGCTTTATTGAAAATTCGAACCTCGCAAAGTTTTATCGACTTTTCGTGTACCAAAATGCACATATAGAATACCCAGTATATATCATTTCATTCATCTTCGAGAGGTAACTATAAAGATGGGGGAGGAGTCTACAGAGAAAGACCGTCGTATCGCCTGCTGTACTTTCAACCATCCTTTGGTGTGGAGGAATATCATAGGAACTCTATATGATATGATTTTTGTAGGATTTTTTCCTTTATAGCCAATTGGTTCATAGGAATAGATTCATATACTCCACATTTCAAAGGAAATAAACATGATATAATTTTTATAGCTTTAGAGCCACTTGGTTCATATGAATGGATTCCTATACTCCCATAATTTCAAAGGAAAATAAATAGTAGCGCATATTCAATAGAAAAGTTCCTATGATGTGAACCAAATGACATCTCTTTTCTAATCCCTCCTCATAGGAATTGAGATACATGTCATCTTTAGATTCAATAGAAAAGTTCCTATGATGTGAACCAAATGACATCTCTTTACCAATCCCTACTCATGGGAATTGAGATACATGTCATCTCTTTCCCTAAAGCTTCCATGTATACATCTTCTATTCTTAAATAGCTAGTACAACCCACTAGTAGCTTTTTTCCTAGACATGCAACTATGGCACAAGAACACGTCATGCATGCAAGTTATAAATCACATTGTTTTTTCTACTCTATGCATGCAAGCACCACATCATCAATTTGTGCATGTTACTCATAAGTTATTTCTTGCATTAAATTTTGCATTGACAATGTATGTGCTGGTCTCGTGCACACATATGTAGTTCACATTCACATTTTTGTTAGATATGCCATTCTTTTAACTGCAATTCATTTTTTGTCTTTGTACTCCCTCCGTCTAGGTGTGTAAGTTATCTTCCGAAAACCAAATAATCCCAAAACACTGGCACGGTACATTAACTCCCTCCTTGTTTCTTGTTTCGTGACATATCAACCAATAAGAGATGTGGGCCGTGCATGCTTTCCCAAAACACAAGCACTTCTCCTTTGTTCTAGAATTTCCGTATCATAATTGCCCAAACTTTTTTTTCTAAATGAATTGCCATTATTCGTTTTTTACTTTATGCTTTACAATGCACGGTCCCATGAATCTTAACCTTTTTATAAATCTAATTTATTTTGAATGAGACTAACTATAAGAACTAAACGAACATCTACATCATGCATATATGACTCAAAGTTTTACATGCTATAGTGTGTATTTATTCATAATTTGGTTTCCAAATCTCATGCGTTCAATGCATGCGTACCTTACTACTTTTGAGTAGAGTAGCAAATTTCACGCGGCCGCGGGTATATCAAAATGCAGGGCCCATGCATCATTGCCTTTCGGTCGAACCTACGTCCACAATTTTTTGTACGTATATCTCCATTGGTCCTTGAACCAAAAATGCTGCCTCGTTCCTGTAAAACCAAGTGGCCCACACATATTAAGGCGTCGACTCGAAATCAATCCCTCTCCCATTTACTACGACGTGGCCCCGCACGCCGTAGTATTCCTACAAACCCTACCGCCGCACGCATCATCGCTTTTCTTCAAGAGGACGAGGGAGAAGCGGATTTGTAGTGGAGGTGCTTTTAAAAAATGGATTTGTAGTGGAGGCCCCTACCCTAGGGTTCCCTAGGTAGCTGACGCACACATCATTGGTTTTCTCTTTTCTTTATGCTCTTGCGCCCTAGAGTGAATTGATGGTTGCTTCGTCCGTCCGCTTAATGCTGGAAAGGTGGGGCTTTGTGATTTGACCCCTCATCGCTCATTTACTACTACTGCGGACCTATGACCGGGGTGCCTCCAAGTCCAACCGCTGCTCCGAACTATAATTTGGTGCATCGCACATGGAACAAGATGGTGGATGAGCGACATGTCGGCCAAAGGGGTCCTGTTAAGTGTGTCACCATTTCGCAGCGGATCGACCTGCTTGAGTTGCTACGCCAACACGACAGGAGCAGCCTACCACTTGGTTTTGCTCCTTGGTGAATTCCGACTATATTGATCTAAAAAGATATGTATTGTACTACCCTATCCGTCTCGTTTTATAGGGCGCGCACGTAGTTCTCGGTCATCCATTTGACTAACTAAATATGAGTTACTATGTCACAAAAAGTATATCATTCGATTCTCAAGCGGATGTAGTTTCTAAACATATACTGTTCATTGCATATATAGCTAGTTAAATTCTCAACCTAGAACGAGGTGCATGCCCTGTAAACCGATAGGGAGGAAGTAGTAAAAATGAATTGATTTTACCGAGAGATGGGCGGGGGAGCATGGACTGTCATGCGGTCCCACGTGTCATGATGTACCAAGGCGATGCGCGTGTCCTTCTTGAGGCAGAACAATGGAAGAAGCAATACTATGTGGTTTTCTTGAAGGAGATGATGGCGAAGCGAAGTGTGAAATAATGGTTGCTTCGTCCGTCTGGGAAGGTGCGACATTGTGATTTGACGTCTCATTGCTTATTACTACTACTAGGGCGGTACGACTGCGGTGCGTCCCCCTGCTGTTCTGCACTGTTATTTGGTGCATGACACGTCGATCCGGTTGCTATATGTCCCACATGTTGTCGAGAGGAAGTACAGAATTTATGAATGCGAGCGTTGACGGAGGAGTACAAGACACGGCTTGGTTTTTGCTGCTTCACGTGATCCATCGATAACCCGGACTAATAAAAAGGCGAGGGCGGGTCTTTTCCCGCGCGGCAGGCAAGGGAGTTTGGCATAGTCTGTTCAAGGCAACGAGGCAGGAAGGGAAACAAGCAAATAAAGGTTGAGCGACTTAGTTTTGGGAAAATCTGATTTTACGGAGTACGTACCGACTATGGAGGTAGTATACTACTTACTATCCCTCCTTTCCGGTTTATAGGGCTCGTTTAAAAAAATTCGTTTTTCCGTTTTATAAGTCTCAATTCTACAACTAGTAGTAGTACCATCACATGTTGGATTTCGAGGCGTTAAATCACCCGATGCAAGCATTGTCAAGAGAAAACTCACCAATGCATGTAGAAGTTTATGGAAATTTTAGTGGTCATGCATGCATTCGTTCTAATTAATGCCTCGGTAAACATAACTTCTTGAGAAAAACGAGTTCACATTACTTGCGCAAACTACGAAATTAATTCCACCACTCACCGTCTACCTAGGTTGGAGAGATTTTGAAATTGAGCCATAAACTGGAAAGGAGGGAGTAGTAACATAGCCTGGTGTAGCTTGCTGCACCAGGGACTCCAAGGAAATTGTCGTAGTAGTACTACTCCTATATACTACTCCAACGAAATTGAGCCATAAACTGGAAAGGAGGGAGTACTACTAAAAGACATATATTCCAAACAATATGATAATCTCTCTAACCAAGGTAGGGACGAGGAGTAAATAGAGGGAGTAGTAAAAAATTCTCCTTGTCCTCATGAGCCACCGCTGCATGCAGGGAGCGGGCGTAAGGCGTAGTACTACTACCTCCGTCCTGGTTTATAGGTCACCTTTGTAGTTCGTGCCAAATTTTGACCAAATATTTAGCTAACAAAATGTTAATGCATGTCAACAAAAATTATATCGTTGGATTCGTATTTCAACATAGTTTTAAATGGTATAATTTTTTGTAACATGCACGAACGTTTTGTTAGTTTAATCTATAGTCAAAATTTGACACAATACTAGCAAGATGCCCATGCGTTGCATGGAACATCAAGATGCATTTGGATGAGTAGTTTATCTTGTAAGAGAAAAGGATGAACAAGGGAAGGCCCTATTTGCAAATGTGGAGAGGGGTATGGGTATCTTTTTACAAAATTGCCATAGTTTCCTTCCTATCCGTTAGATATAAATCGGACGGCCTATATTGCAGGATGGCAGGCACACCATCATCACCAATTCTATTTTTTATAAGAGTAGAGATAGAGATACAATGGGGACCAATAGACCAGGACGGAGGTAGTTTCAAGCAAGCTTCACCTCGTCCGGCGAGCCACCGCGCTCGTGGGCGGGGGAGACGGTGTAGTAAGCAAGCTTCTCCTCGTTCTGCGAGTTGACAGGACACATCAAAAGTAATATGTATAGAGCAACTCGAGTGTATAGAACCTTGCCTCTAACATAGGCCCCACATGATGCGTCAAGTCGCAATTTGTTTGTTCACCCATGGTAGACGATCCTCCATCAAGTGGACAACCAGTACACGCGTCAAATTACCACGTGGGCTGCCTTTTCGTACAGAAATGAGCTCCACCGTGTACCCGTGCGGGTGTGGTTGGGAAAGAGACGGGAGTACGTGCGCCGTGCGTGCACCTCTTCTCTTCGTGCACGTCCCCCACCTACGTGGGTGTGTGTGAGAGAGATACAAATCTAGACATAATGCGCCGTCCATCCTCATGCCTCCACCTAGTCCAATCACCAGTCACCACCACGCCCCACTTCTCCTCACCTTGTCTCTCATCTTTCTCGAGATATCATTTTTTCGATGAAATTCTCGAGATACCATTTTTCTGATAAAATTCTCGAGATATCATTAGTTTTTAGACATGGGATTACTCTTGCATGGGTCAATCACAACAGGTGTTTTGTAAAAAAATGCATCTTGATGTTCCGTGCAATGCACGGGCATCTTGCTAGTCCATGAAAACAACACATGGCAAAAATTCACGGCAAACGAGGGATTTGAATCTGCTGGGAGGGGCTATTTGGGTTTTGCCCGGGGTAGCCAAAATATTGGTGACCCTTTTGTCCACAGGTGCCTTTCCCACCGATGAATGAGGAATGGCTAGGGAGATCATGCATCCTCCAGCGTGCACATTGGAGATGAGCTCGCACGAGCTGTGCTTTTTTTGTCCCACCATGCCACCCGAGACGGCAGCAGACCGACCGGCGACCCGCATATTACGCCATCCAACCATAGCCGCACACATTCTGACAGCAACTCAACCAACCGGACGAAAGTCATGCAAACACGGCGATATATCTCATAAACAATGAAGGAATTCATATAAAATACTGGATTTTCATACAAACATGACGGATTTCATTATATTCAAATCAACTAAGCGGTGCTAGTTCTGGACAGCACAGGTATATAATACCTGGCTTAAATGGTCGCCCGCTGATCTATTTTGTCGGCGATCTGGGAACGGGGGTCCCCAGACTTGCCTGCCTGCGGCCTGCGGCGTGGCTCAAAGGAGGCCCAGGACAGCCTATCTTCATCAACACAAGCTCAAGACCCTCGCGAGGGGCCAGATTGCTGGGCGGACGACCAGGAGCTTCCTCAGGCACGACCTCGTCAAGCCGGCTCATGAGGAGGCGGAGAGTTCAAGGCAGGGTACCTCGCGAGGTGCCCATGATGCAAGCCATGACGACCAAGGGCGCCAGTCGAGCACCAGCCCGCGCAGCGTCCTCCTTTCCACTTTGGTGCAAAGGGAGCAAGCGCAGGCGAGAGCATCAAGCAAAGGCATCCGTTTCGGTGCAACAAGACCAAGACCAGCCCCAACGGCTGGAAGGAGTCATCATGGAGCCCAAGCGGCCATCACCAGAGCCTTTGGCAAAGCGAGGACCAACTTTAGTCAGGATAAGTGTACCCGCTGTTCCCCTTCAAAATGGCCAATTGTTGGCGCCCTTCCCGCTCAATATTTGGGAAGAGGCCCAGGGCCTTCGTCTATATAAGTAGAGCTAGCTACCATAGTAGGGAGGTTGGCATTTTGGAATCCAGAGAGAGAGATAGGGACCCGATCCTCAAGCTAGAGCGACGGAACACCACCTAGCAGTTCATCACACCCACCAAGAACAGACCCTCGCGAGGCTGTTCTTCCCTATACTGTTCCTCATCAGCCCAAGAGGCAATCCACCACGCCACAAACTAGAGTAGGGTATTACACCACAACGGTGGCCCGAACTAGTATAAATCTCATGTCTCTTGTGTTGTTCTTTCTAGTAGTTTAGGTTCCTGCGATTCGGTGAGGTACGGGACGGTGGAGGGTTGGATCTCTGCGCGCACCCCAGAGTTCGAACCTTAAGGGTCTGCCGGAACCCGAAATCCGACATTTGGCGCGCCAGGTAGGGGTGCGCCGGAATCCACCTTCTGCCACCTCGTGTCCCGTCGCATCGCCACCACCATGCCCAGCGACCAAGCGGGCAACCCAGATCCTTGGGTGGCGTGGCCCGCCCACGCAGAGCCGCCGCCGGGCGACCCGTTGCCCGTGCAGCTCGCGGTCCGCAGGCACCGCGCAGGTCATGCGGCGACGCGAAAGGCTTCGACGGCTCTCACGCCGCTGGCAGGCGTGGTCGGCAGCAAGAGCCTCCAATCACGCCGACCACATCACCGTACACCCGGGCCGAGCAGCAAACTCGAGGGCAGCGCTCACGGTGGCCCGAGAGCTGCCGCAGCAGGCTGCTAGAGAGCGGCCGCGACGTGCTCTTTGGAGCGAGTGGCGGAGCTCACTGGCTTCGCCGCCTGGGCTCACCCCTTCGCACCCAACTTCCATCTCAGGCCTGTATGCTCGCACGGGCACCGCAGCGTTCTGCTGGGCTCCAAAGCTACTCAAGACCGGGCGAAAGTTGAAGACTGGCCGGGCGGCGGGGTTGCCCGCCTCGCCCGCCAAGAAGAAGGACTCGACGCAACTCACAGCCCTGGTGGACCGTCGCGCCACCACCCCACGGCGGCGCATCAAGCGAAAGCAGCATGGCACGCCAAAGATTACGGCGTGGCCTTCGGGATGACGGCGCCGGAAGAATACGTGCCCCACATGATGGATCAAGGGCACCCGCATGAGGGAGAACAAGGCTCGCTCCTCAGCCCGAGCCGGGGGATGAGGCGCCGGCCGAGCTCTTTCAGAGGCTCGAGACGGTCCCATCGTCACGCCTTGAGGGCGACGATTATTAGGGTACCGCTACTTCCTCAAGAGCAAACATACGCTAACCATAGGTCGCAGGAGGTACAGGTCGCCACGACGAGCGGCTGCCCCACTCCTCAGCCTCCTACCCCTCGGGAGGGGGGGGCGAGGCTGCCGAGAGGGGCAGAGATCCGACATCACCACCGCGGGCGTTGAGAGCAAGGCGTTCTCAGGAGGTAGGCCCTCTGCTGGGAGGTGCCTCGGGGCCTGCCTGGCGGAGGACCCGTGGTCGTCAGGGGAACCACTGGCGACCGCTCTACCCCATCGGCGGCGTCCTAGTTTCCGGTCGTCGTTGATGGCACTAGAGTGTGGCGCAAGGCGGGGCCCTCGTCTGGCGATATGAAGCAAGGCCGGTACCTGTGAAGAAGGCCTAGTGCCTGTGAAGCTCGCCGCCCCGTGACACTCTCATGTAAAAATGAGTGGGGCTGTACACACCCCGGAGTCTCAGGGGTGCCGGCCTCAGGCCCTGGGGCTCCCTCCCACGCCCAGTGGCAGCACTTAGCTCCGCGCTGGTGAGAAGACGTCCAAGACTAGACTAGGTGCCGGACGCGGCTTTTCTTCTGCTTTCTTCGCCCTTCCATTTGATTGTCGCTTTCCCCCGCTGGATTTAAGTTGGATTCAAATTTGAGATTTGCGTGTGTTCGGGGAAGGGGTGCTTAGTCTCGTTCGAGCAAATCTCTCGCGTTTGATTTACAACTCCGCCTCAGCTGCCTCCCCTCATGAGCTGGGCCAGGCCTAGCTTTGGCAAGAGCCCAGCCTGTCGCCGCCGCGTCCTCTCCGGAGGGTTTTTACTGCAGGTCCTACGGATTCGATCAGGAGACACTCAGATCGCCTCAGCCTCCCACATGCTATCTCGGGGCTCGTACGAAACAAAGGTAAACCAGCCAACTAGCACGTCGCTTAGGCAACCACTTGGCGCGGGCGTATGGGCGATGTAACACCTGCTAATACGATGAACACAAGTTTTACATGAGGGGCTCCCCCTCCCAAAATGCTCTCACAACCATCAGGCCCAAACCTGAGTTCTATTCATGCAGGGTAACAGAAGCGGGACAATACATAATCAGTCGGATAAATCCCCCAATGCATCCTCAGGAGCACCTCCCGAGCCGTTGCTGGCATCGCTGGCCTCGCCGTCGCTGTCTGCGTGATCGTCGGTGGCGTCTGGGCCGTTCACCACGCCGCCCTCATCTGCGGCCACGACCGCGCCGTCATCGTCCGAAGCGGCGTCTTGACGAGGGCATCCACGTTGTCTTCCACCGGTCGCCAGTCGCCCCGGACGGCCTGGGGAACTGGGGCGATGGCTGCGTCAAAATCTATGGGGGTCCATGTCCCGGAGATGGCTGAAGACACGAGAGAAGGCGCGCCCGAGCAGCACGCGGCTCCTCTCTTCCACCAACCTGTTGGCCCTGACCGACCGTGCCACCAGCCGCGCCACCACGTCGGTGAAGAACTGAAGGTTGCCGGCGTAGTTAACCGCGTGCGGCTCGCCTACTGCCGCCTCGCAGATATTATCCAAGGCTGCGTTATCTCTTTCCCGGAGCGTGGCGAGCATGGGGCTGTGCTCATGCTCCAGGATTCGCCGCTGACGCATCTCGTCCGCATTCTGGCGCGTGACGGCCTCGGCCTCCTCCACCCGCTGGCGAAGAAGGAGCGCATCAGCCTGAGAGGTGGTGGACTCCCTCTGCGCTACCTCGAGGGCGGCCCGAAGAGCATCGGTCCGCCGCGTCGCCTCCTCCAGCTTGGCCCTCAAGGCAGCAGTCCTGCCCTCAGCCTCGGCCATGATCAATCTCAGCCGCTCCTCAAACTCGCGCTCGAGGTTCGAGCGCGTCGCCGCCGCTCGGCGTCCGACCTCCTCCAGGACGCGGGCTTCCCGTGCCGCGACCTCATCCTCTGCCCGCGTCGCCAAGCGCTCCCTCGTCTCCAAGCGCCAGACTACGCACGCTCGTTGGCGGCTTCAAGTGTCGGCGCCTCCTCACGCTTCGAGCTCCGCCCGGGTCGCCGGAGGCCACCTTCATCGACGCAAGGGCTGCCTCGCGCAGCTCCACTTGCTCCTCCAATGAGTGACACCGGGCCAGGAGTTCTCGTGCCCGCTCCTCCGCTGCCTCTCGCCGCCTGTTAGCTGCCCGGGCCTCCTCGACGGCTCGAGAACAGGCCTCCCGAGAGGCTGCCAGTAACATGTGGCCTCTTCATCACCAAGATCGCGCTGGTGGCGCTTGAGGGCGAGCGCCCTCCAGCTCGTGCCTCTCTGCAGCCCGCGCAGGCCCTCGGCCTCAAGGCGCGTCTTCATCAATGAAGCTCTTCACCAAGCAGGCTCACTGCGTCAGCCGCCCTTCAAGAAATCCTTGGCGAAGGTGCGACGCTCCCGAGCAGCCTTCACGCCCGTCCTCCACACCATCAACCGCCCAGACGGTATTTGGGATCCGCGAATCAACACTCCCCCTCCGGGCGGGGGCTGGCACCCTCGACGGCCGGGCGCCGCGCGCCGCTGAAGCCCGGCACGGCCAGCCCATCCCCAGACGAGGGGCGCAGGAAGCGCCTCAGCCAATCGCCGTCCACGACAAGGCGAGAAGCCCACGGCAGGCTACCTATGCCACGGGAAGGCTCGCGAGGTCGCGAGGCGCGCAGGGCCACGACGCGCCTCGGGACGGTTCACCTCCCCGGTCGCCCTCACCGCAAGGGCTCTGCTTGGAGCACTCAAGGACGGAGGAGGGGGTGAAGCCGGGGAGGACGGCTCCTCACCCGTCTCCATGAGCTCGGCAGGAAGGGGCCTGCAAGCAAGGATCAGTACAAGCAGCAGAAGAATCAGGAGCTGGAGAAGGAGAAGGCTTACTCATCAGTGGCGAAGTACTTCCTGCGCTTCAGCAGGCGACAAGGGTAATCATCGCCCAGGGCCTCCCTTCTCTTCCGGAGGGCCTCGAAGTTCACGCGGAAGCGACCCAAGATTTGAGCACAGGGGTCAGCCCGCGGCGAGGGAGGAGCATGAAGGCGACCCGCGTCACGGGCGTCCGCCTGACGCGCGCTGCTGATCGCCTCACCAAGAGAAGCAGCAGGGGCCTCGGCGGCTCCATCCGCAGGCGCTGCGGGCAGCTGCCTGCCGCCCTCAGTCATGGTGGCATGAGCCTCAGGAGCTGCCCCCTCATGAGCATCACCCGGCGCTGTCACCCCGGCGGGGGTCCCTTCGGCTTCTGGCGTCTCATGCCTCCCTGCTCCGCCACTGGAGGAGGAGCCGCCTTGGCCGACTGGAAGGGCTGTCACCATCACTGGATTCTCGCGAGGCCCCTGGAGACCAGCGGGGCGCGGCCCCCATTCGTCGAAGATAGGCATCTGGTTCACCAAATCACCCCTGTTCTGGCAGAGGTACAGCAAGGCCCCTTCATGCCGGATGCCACCGGGGTTAGGGTTGCCAACAGACCAGAGCACTTTCCTTAGCGCTTCAGCGTCGAGTCTTCTTCCGGAGCCTCATACGATCACCAGTTCACCAAGGCCCACATCCGGTGGGAATGGCGTTGGAGAGGAGCAATGCGGCACATCAGGAACTCCTTCACCACCTTGGGCGCTGTCACAGCAAGCGACCTCAGGAACGCGAAGCGGCGCCAGACGAAGATGAGCCGAGGGCTTGAAAGCGTCTCCTGGCCCCAGCCTGAATTGGGGACAGCAGGCGAGGTCGGCTCCGATAGCAGGGGGCTGGGCACCCCCACATCCACGTACAACCACCTCTCGCGGAACTCAGCCGCGGGCGGAGGCAGGCTGAAGTCGATCCCTGAGGCCACTGTCTCGGGCACGGCGACGAAACTCACGCACGCCGAGCATTGGGTGGGGTCAACAAGGCGCAGAGAGAAGAAGTGGCACAACAAGGCAACCGAAGGAAGGATGCCCATCATTGCTTCGCAAACAAAGGCGAAGACCGAAAGGAGAGTGATGGACTCAGGACCCAGGTGCATCATGTGGATCAGATAGTGGGAAAGCACGGCATTGAAGAAATCAGAAAAGGGGGGAACCAGCCCCGCCCACAGGGCGTCAGCGAAATACCGGACCTCGGTGACTATCCTGTCGATGGAGAAGTGGGACGCGGGACAAGCCGTCATCCTCCCGCATTCGCTGAAGGAGGTGGCCAGAGCCGAACTAACCTTGCCCAAGCCCTCTAGATTGAGTATGATCGACGGGTCGATCATGGAAGCGCCGCGGCGCTGGCGAAGCGAGGCGGAGGCACATGTTTCTTCCCTTTCCCCTTCTTCGTCGGAGCCATGGCGATTGGAAGGGGGAGGGGGAGATTCGAGATTGGATTGGAAATGGAAGCTGGAGTTCGAGAGAGGGAAGGACAGGGGCGCACAAGCAGCAAAGAGGAGAACGGATGTGTTCAGCAGCGTGTCCGCCTAGCAAGGCACGAAATAAGGAGGCGTGGGGGAACAGTGCCGCCCATGTCCAATCAACCGCCACGGGTCGCCTAAGGCCGCAGGCCGTTAGGGCCCGCGACGCTTCGCACTTGCCCTTTCGCCTCTCCGCTCGGCCAAGTTCGGGCGCGCCGTGGGCCCGGGGGCTACTGTCGGCATTCTGGGAACGGGGGTCCCCAGACTTGCCTGCGTGCGGCCTGCGGCGTGGGTCAAAGGAGGCCCAGGACAGCCTATCTTCATCAACACAAGCTCAAGACCCTCGCGAGGGGCTGATTGCTGGGCGGACGACAAGGAGCTTCCTCGGGCACGGCCTCGTCAGGCTGGCTCATGAGGAGGCGGAGAGTTCAAGGCAGGGTACCTCGCGAGGTGCCCATGACGCAAGCCATGATTTACCAAGGGCGCCGGGCGCCAGCCAGCGCAGCGTCCTCCTTCCTCTTTGGTGCAAAGGGAGCAAGCGCAGGCGAGAGCATCAAGCAAAGACATCCGTTTCGGTGCAACAAGACCAAGACCAGCCCCAACGGCTGGAAGGGAGTCATCGTGGAGCCCAAGCAGGCGTCATCACTAGATCCTTTGGCAGGCGAAGACCAACTTTAGTCAGGATAAGTGTACCCGCTGTTCCCCTTCAAAATGGCCAATTGTTGGCGCCCTTCCCGCTCAATATTTGGGAAGAGGCCCAGGGCCTTCGTCTATATAAGTAGAGCTAGCCACCATAGTAGGGAGGTGGGCATTTTGGAATCCATAGAGAGATAGGGACCCGATCCTCAAGCTAGAGGGACAGAACACCACCTAGCAGTTCATATCACCCACCAAGAACAGACCCTCGCGAGGCTGTTCTTCCCTGTACTGTTCCTCATCAGCCCAAGAGGCAATCCACCACGCCACAAACTAGAGTAGGGTATTACACCACAACGGTGGCCCGAACTAGTATAAATCTCGTGTATCTTGTGCTGTTCTTTCTAGTAGTTTAGGTCCCTGCGATTCGGCGATGTACGGGACGGTGGAGGGTTGGATCTCCGCGCGCACCCCAGAGTTTGAACCTTAAGGGTCTGCCGGAACCCGAAATCCGACACATTTGTGTTCCTCATGTCCGGCAGCATGATCATCGGACTGCCGGGAGCCCCAGAGGTATATGCTTCAGCGCAAAGGACGACTCCCTTCCCCGCTGCCCAACTGATATGGTTGGCTGATGCCCAAGATGATGGTGGAAGGGGGCTTCTCCGCTTCCGTGGAGCCCATGCGGGGTCGACGAAGGTCCTCGCAACAAAAGGATCCGGCAAGACACCTGCTGTGTACACCGGCGTCGCCTCCGCGGTGGCCTTCATGGGACCCAAGCGGCGGCGGCCTCCCGTGTTCTACTTCTCCTCGATGATGGCGGCGGACACGGAGGCACTGGCCACCGACTCGTCGCTCTCCGCGCACCCGGCTTCTATCTTTGCTTGCATGGCATTGCCGCCGGCATGGGAGTCTTGGCCATAGAAACGGGAGATGCGGTTGTAGACACGGGAGGCGCGGCATGAGGCGGCGGCATGGACTGCAGCGATGACGCCCGTGCCCTGCTCCTCGTCGAGTTGGCCTGGAGTGGCGAGTTGCTGAACCGTGTGCCGGCTTGGGGCGGTAACTGGCTCCGTCGGGCGAGGGGAGGGAGGTGGATCAACGAGCTGCATAGCTCGTATCCGGCGGGCTCGGCGGGCCACCCAGCCGGCTTGGATGCGGGATAACTACTCTTCATAAGCCATTGTTAGAGTGCACAAAATGGTGAAGGAGGAGATAGGGGAGTGGCGGAGGGGTGCGATTCTTGGCCGGCGCTTGCCCTCGTTTAAATAGGAGATTAAATAGACGGCGGACGGGAGGAGCTCAGCCGGCGTTGCGTTTAATGCCGGCGTCATGAACGCACGTGTGTCCAGAGTGGGTTTCTCGGGTTCCACATGGGTTTCATGGAGGCGTTCAAATGCGGCAAGGAGGCGTGTTCAGCCGGTCGTGCATCGAGTGGCGCCCTCGACTCTGACGTACGACACCACGCCGTTCTTCCACTAACGTGTGGGCTCTTTGGGTACATGGCCTGCATGTCGCTGACTCCAAAGCGTGCAGCGCATTTACGTAGAAACTTTTGGTGGGCCAGGCGGTATGTCAAGCGGGCATTTCATAAACCGATGATTGTTCATTGAGTGTGACGTCATCTATTTCATCTAGATAAGCCTACTATATAATGTAAGAGAATTTTAAAATTTTCATATATCCGTTGATAGCCCGTTCGATATGTTGTGATTCATAAAGACCGCTGCAAACATCAATGTTCTGCTTATCACGGATAAGATTGATTAAACCTTGCAAAAAAAAAAGATAAGATTGATTAATACCCGTAACAATCCATGTCCTTAACAAAGGGTGCATGCACGTATAGGTTGAGTGTGTGCCTTGTGTCATGTGCGGTGTGCATGCAGGCGTGCAAGTGTTGCATGCGTGCATGTGTACGTTTCAGTGTTGCATGCATGTGTGCATACGTGCGTGTGTTCGTGAGTGCATGTGTACGTGTCAGTGTTGCACGCGTGCATGCGTGCGTGTGTTCTTTATGTGTACGTGTCAGTGTTGCACGCCTGCATGCGTGCGTGTGTTCGTGTGAGTATTGCGTGCGTGTGGGGTGAGGGTACACGTCAGTCGACTGACTTCTTCATCTTTGGTCAGTAGATTTTCCAGCCGTTGGATACGAAATCAAGGGCCTGCAGTTTATCTTCAACCTCCACCCCCCTGAGCCGCCAGCCACCGCCGGCCGAACAGCCGGCCGCCGCCGCCCGCAGCCGGCCACGCTACCCCGCACGCCCCAAAACCACTCCCCACCGCCCGTCCGCCGCCGCCCCGACCATCCTCCAGCCCCACCGAGCTTTTTCTTCGGCGATCCCCACGGCACTGCCCAATCACCACGCCCCCACCGCCGGCGACTGCCAACCAGAGGTCTCACGACTTCGAATCCCCACCGACCACTAATTTATTACCATTTCTGTCCTTCAGATACGCGCTGACGTGTTGGCCCTATGATAATGTGCACTGCTGAATGTGGACCGTTTGACTGGGCAATTGATCGTGTCATCAACAAATTACGAAGCTGTATGGTGAGCCAGTGGCTGTATGATCATCCTAAAATGTATTTTATTAAAAGTACAGACTCAAACTACCATTTCTTTCTTTCATATACGCGCTGACAGGTGGGCCCCACGGTTACGCGCCCCGATGGTGCAACACTAGTTGCACCATGTGGAACGTTTGACCGGTCAATTGATTGTGTCATCAACAAAATACGGAGTTGTATGGGTGAGCCAGTGACCGTATAATCACGACATGTATTTTTTAACACGATACAGATGCAAGCGCTCATATATACGCGCAAGCACTCACCACTGTAAGTGCACACACGCAGACCCTACCCCTATGAGCGCCTTCGAGAGAGTGAGCCGGCATATGATCTTGAGATTTTACGAACTCACCATAGGTGCCTCGTAGTCGAGCAGAACGTCTCCTCCCACTGAACGCACATCGCCAGAAAAATACTGAAATTAACCCAGGATAAATGCGAAGGACTTTAACCCTGGTAGGCTCGACAAACCACTGTCCTCCTAACCATCCAACCACAGGTTGGTTAGCACCACAAAATGTATGTGCTGGCCGTGATGAACTTATTCTGAAGTCCAGTGACCATATCGTGCTTTCGCTTCAAATACAATGACCGTAGGTGTCGGCAACAAAATACGGAGCACACATCAAATACAATGTTCATTAGTGTCATGAACGAAAAACGGAGACGTATCGTGAGCTAGATACTGTATGATCACCACGAGAATATATACGGACCGTAATGAGGATATTCTGAAGTCCACCGACCGTATAGTGCTTTCGCTTGAAATACAGTGACCGTCACGCGTGAATGTGTCATGGGCATGCATACTTTTAGAGGGCCGAGAGATAGTTTGTGTGCGTACGTGAAAGTGGTGTAGAAAGAGGGGGTGTCCGGTGGAGACAAGAGAGATATGTCCTTTGTTTCTCTTCCCGTGACTAATATTTTAGGAGAAAATATAAACATTCACAATGCAGAACAAATACTTTTGGATGCACCATGCAATTAACTTTCATGTATAACATTATTTTTTAGTGGCCGATTGCGTGTGTGGTGTGGTGGGAACATCATTTCTAGTTGGGGTGGGTCAACATGAGGACTCATGAGTCGGTTCCATCCTGCGCCACATAGGTTGGACCGAGACGCATTATACGAAGACCCATGTGGAGGACTCGGCGTACAACACGAAGCTACCAGAGTCGTGGAGGACTCTATCCCCACTGGTGATAAGCCGACTATATATGATTTGTAACCCTAGGCCCCGAGTATGTTATAGAAGCCTGGGGGCTAGTCCGTCGATAGTATACACACACGCACAATGCCTGGTATTCACGTGTACTTTGTACACACCCCTATCACTAATATACACTACCAGGACTAGGCTTTTTCCTCAACTGCAAGGGTCCGGACTTGGGTAAAACTTTGCCTCGTATTACAATCCAGCCTAACAGTCAGGGATATCCTACCGAATGATCTGATGGAATCATATCTGCCAACTACCAAGAGAGAGGTGTGTCTGTGGGGGGGGGGGGGGGGGGGAATGTGTGGGGGGGTGGCCTAAAGATAATGTGTGTGCCGAACACACGTAGGCACATATATGTGCGTATAGAGGGCTAGTAGAGACCGTGCGTGTGTATATATGCATGTGAGAGAAATATTGTTTTCCAACTGAGATTAGTGAAAAGAGTGGTACATAGTAGTCAGAAAGAGAGAGAGGGAGAGAGAGAGAGAGAGAGATACAAAGAGAGTGTGTGCGTGAGACACCCCGACACCCCGGGATAGATTGTGAGCATGTGTGAAATAAAAATGACGATGTATATAAAGTGTGTGCACTGATGCGTTAGATAGAGAGATAAATTGCACACTTGTGAGAACGGGATGAGGCATAGTGCATCTACATGTAAAAGGCGGTTCTACGCATTAAATTAAGATATAAATGACATTATTATTTTTGGATGAGATCATGAATTTTGTAATTTGTGTACGAACGAAAATCGGTCTATCAGACACCCATACTCTATTGAATTCTAACATGTGCATGTGTTTATTTCATATTATCGATCCATAGAGCGAGAGCGGTTTGAAATACAGGCAATGCATTGCTTTTGCAATTCATATATAAACATTAATTAGTGCACTCCATGTTGTTAGTGTGAAGCACTTTATACATTTGTCACTTACATGGATACATTCCAAATTGCTAGCTACGAAATAGAATACATGTTGAATTCAACATAAAGTGGGTTTTAAAGATTCAAATTCATAGGAAGTGCATTCATCTATTTGAACCCAAGATAATGGCATTTGTAAATCAGATCTAATAGGGGCATCAATCTTTGTTGTGAGTTTGAACATGCTATATATTCATACACATGTCTAACTATTTTTTTGCAACCAAGGAGATTATATCTGGAACCATGCATGAACTGAGGTAAGTTGCATATTTTTTAATATATACTCATGTACAATGTATATTCAAATGTACCCCCTCCATTCCAAAATAATCGTAGTTTTAGGATTTTCAAGAGTAAATATTTTTGAAGTTTGACAAATCCTGAAAGTTCAATTCAAGAGAACCGAAAACGTTAATGCTTCTTCTCCCAAATATTGAACGAAGTGCCAAATAAGCCTCTAGTCAACCGAAACCGCGCGAGACTAATGTTTGGTGGTAGGAAATTACTATCCTGACTCTGGCATGTGTAGCCTATCGGCCCGATGTCCAAAGGTCTACACCGGGGTAGGATTGTAACTTCACCAAGACACCAATCTCAACCGCCTCCGAGAAGCATTCATACGCCATGGGCACCTAAACACCCATGCGCTCGGCCGAAATCTATCCCGCCCACCATTTGGGACACCTGAGATTACTGTCCTACCCCCAACCCGCAATATGTCTGAAATTTTAGATGGGGGCAAAGTTTGTAACTTTCCCCAAATTTCAAACAAGTGCGTCCCCAACCGAAACATTGTTCACCCTTAGTTCCCCCTCCCTCCGTTTCCCCATTCATACTTCGTGGGCGCCAAAACGCCCTCTCCACCAGCTGCGAAACCCCAGCCTCCTCCATCCTCCACCCCATCACACCCAATCCACCGCCGCCCTCCTCCATCACACCGGAGCCGGTACCCCGACGTTGTCGTCCAACACAACCGCAACCGCAACGCCCTCAAGGACTTAGCAGCTGAAGCCGATGCAGAGCTGCCTCCATGACGCTGACACCAACGTGCGCCGTACCAGAACCACTTTGACCACGCCGTCCTGCTCCTCACCGCTGCCGCTCCACTGTTGCAACCATCCACCGCACCGGAGTTGTTCCCGATACACCGTTGTTCGCCGCCTTGGATCTGGTACCCCGCCGCCGATAGATGGCCACTACACCACACTCAACAACTTGGCCATTGGTTCGTCCAAGGCTCCACTGTCCTCCACAACTTCTCGTTTCCAGCGAACCACAAGAAGATCATTGAAATAACAGAAGGAGGACACAACACTGCCAGCAGAAAAGGTACTCCTCTTCCCTTATTCGTGCAAATCTTACGTCTCTGCTCACACTGTATTCATCCCACGAAAGAAACTAGTTGAGCGCTTCGTACTGCATCTTCTTCGTGATACTAAATGCATAAGGTTTCCTCCCATTTACTATTTCACCTTTGCTAGAGGTCAGTAGCCCGCCTCGATTTCAATTCAGGGTCAGAAGAATCGCAATTAAAAGAAGCAGCACCCGCTTACGCGCGTGGAGCACCTAGTCCGCCTGTTCGCCGGGGAAGCGGCGCATCGGTTTCTATCATAGGGGTGTGGGGCGCAGGAACTGCTTGCGCCTGATCTGGAGGTTGGCGGGGCTTGAAGGGATGGCTGGGCGTCTTGCACGGGCGGTGCAAAGGAGGTCGAGGGGAGGGCGGAGGTAGGGGACTGGGTCGATGGTCACTGGCGTTTCGAGGAAGATCATAACACTGACTGGCTGGAGGTAGATGAAGGCAATCTGCCCGTTCTTTGTACATAGGACGGTGCAGAAAAAAATGGACTGACCTATTTGTTTTCAGTCGACTGTTATTTTCATAGGACCACACCTTGTGGTGTGCTGGAGGAGCATCTGCATTTCCTAGCCATCCCTGTGCTCATATTTCAAAATCCTAGAATCTAGTAATTTCGTGTGCCATGCATGTTGTAGAGCTATCATATGTCTCCCGTCATTTATTTCTCACTGACCTGCTATCTGCTACCTTTACACTGTATTACTTGTGCACACACTTCACCCATACTCACACTATTGTTTTTTTATGCATGGGTATTTCAGACTCTGACGTGGTGTTGATGAATACAAAAAAGAAAAGACAGAATTCGCTCCAGTGTATTTTGAAGATAAGCACTAAGCGTCTTAGTGTTCTAAAGGGTGCAGTGCCAGCAGATGGAGACAGTAAACGTAGCTCTGCAATTGATGATCTCAATTTCCACACACAACCATCCCAGGTGCTTGCTTTAACTTCGCGCTGTCAAATGTGGTTGCATGTTGCATATGGTGTCTAGCTTGTATTGCTTACAATTTGGTTAAATTGCATCAGCTTACTTTACACATTATACCTTTGGTAATGACATGCCTTCCTGTTTTTGATACATACTACATATGTCTACTAACCATGTTCATACATCAAACTAATGCTCTTTTGTATCCCTCATCAATCACTTATGACGAGACAGTCACCCCAGTGGGTTACTGTGAGACGCGCTACTCGTTGAAAGAGTGAAGTGTCAGCCTCCCCACACGATTCTCAAGAAATAGCAAGGCTAAATGAAGATAGTCATCGTAGCTCTCTAGTTGATGACCGCAATTCCCCCACACCACCATCGCAGGTGCTTGCTCTTACTTGGCGGTATGATATGTGGTTGCATGTTGCATATGGTGTACCTTGTAATGCTTCTAATTAGGGTAAATTGCATATGCTTAGTTAACACATTATACCTGTGAATATGACATGCATTCCTGTTTTTGGTACATATTACATCTTTCTATTAACCATGTTCTTAATCAAACTACTTTTCTTGTGTATCCCTCATCAATCACTTCTCACGAGACACCTTCAAGGTTACAGTGTAATATTGGTTGCATCTTGCATATCATTTCAAACATGAATTGCCTCTAATTTGTTCAAGTGCCACTTATAATGAGACACATCTAACTTGGTAGAGTGATTTTGGTTGGATCTTTCATATGGTGTCTAGATTTCATTGCTTCCAATTTGTTGAAATGCCTTCTGCTTAGTGTTTTCCGCACATATTCCATCCTCCTACAATGTGGTTGCCATACATAAAAGTTGTGTTCGTCAGTATCATGCATCAACTAATTTGGAAGTGCGAATTTCATTCCTTTTTCTTGTGTGTTTACTTGACAAGGCAAAATCTAAAAGGTCGAAGGCACGGAATGATGGTGGTCCTCTGGAGCAACTGAAACAGATGATCCCTGCAGATTCTCCTGCTACTCCTACTGCAGCGCAAGTTCCAAATCTCATCTCCCCTACTGATGAAGTCATGTACCTGGGGTAGGGTCATGGACCTGCCCAAGGGTACCCTCCACAAGGACATTCACAAGAGAAGCAGCCTTCCAGTCGACCTGGTAGACTTCCACTCGACAGATTCAAAGGCACTCGACTATGAAGACCCACTCGACCACCAAGAGTCCAAGAGCCACTTGGTGTCCAAACGGTCTGTAGTTAAATAGTCTTTATGACCTTAATGACACTTTATGTAAGGCGTTACCAATAACGCCTAGCTTTAATGTACCTTAAACCCTCTACTACGTGGGCTGGCTGGGGTCCTGCCGCACTCTATATAAGCCACCCCCCTCCACAGGTAGAAGGGTTCGCACCCCTGTAACACATACGCATATAATTCAGTCGACCGCCTCCGGGCTCCGAGACGTAGGGCTGTTACTTCCTCCGAGAAGGGCCTGAACTCGTAAATCCCTTGCGTATACAACTACTCCATAGCTAGGATCTTGCCTCTCCATACCTACCCCCATTCTACTGTCAGACTTAGAACCACGACAGTTGGCGCCCACCGTGGGGCAGGTGTTCTAGCGAATTGTTGGAGAAGTTGGGATTCTCTCGATCTCCGGCATCATGGTTTGATGTGGAGTTCTGGTTGGACGGCCACGAGATCCGTCTCGGTGCGCTCACGTTCGTCGTCGACGACTCCGCTTCAGGAGGCTCCACTCGGCGTGGGACGCTCCCCCATCCGCTGGGCGACGCACTTTCAGGCGTCTGCGGCGTCCTCTGCGACAACCGTCGACCCAAGTATGGGTCGGCTCTGCCGTCTTCACTCCCGGCCTCCCACCGGGCGCAAGCTGCCCGGTCGGTCGAGGCTTCAGCGGTGGGTGAGGCATGCGGTGGCCCGCCATTGGCCATCCCCAAGTCGCGACGATCGAGCCTGGAATCTCTCTACGGCATGTTCGATTGGCCGACTGGCTCCGTAGAGACCGCGTCCGAATGCGATAGCAGTGACCCGGCGGCAGAAGTTCTGATGGTCGATGGACCATGCAGTCCCCCTGGATTCACCCGCACCAACGAAGGTGGCGGTGGTGGCGATCCGGCGCAAGCCCATGAAGAGTACTTGCCCGAGCCCCTCACTTCGCTCCAGAGGGAGGAGCTTCGTCATCGGAACATGGATGCACTTCACACTCCTATCGTTGGAGAAACCCCCGAGGCCCGCGCCTTGGAGGATGCGCGCCATTAACTCGGCTGAGCGCACTCGACCGGAGAATCTTCAGCGAGTACTTTGGATGAGCGACGCGACCGAGGGTTCCAGAATCCGATTGACGCCAGCTCTTTCAAACGCCAACCTGTATATCGAACTCCGATTCAGAATTTAGCAGCTGCCGCCAGATAGCAGAATCAATTCAGCCTTCCCAGTCGGAGGCAGGTAGAGGTTTGCAGCAAATCAGGGATTTGCTCCGGGTGGCAGGAGATCAAAACTCAGTGGTATCCCAGTTGCGGGACAGGATTCACAGCCGATCCGTCGCTGCGAATTCATTCCAGTCGGCCCATAGTCCAAGATCGCCCCCGAGGCGTGAGGAACGTGGAGGCTGGCGTGATGATCAATACAAGGGTCATGGCAAGTATGAGCACCGATTCGATCATAGCGGTCGACGCCGAGTGCCCACCCCTCCCAAGGGGTGGATCATACGCTCCTCGGCAGCAGGATGATAGACGCCAAAAGCAGTCTTTGAACGAAGAGTTCGGTCGACCCCAGGGAACCAGGCTTTGATGCGAGATCCATTATCGTTCAAGGTTTGGTCGACAGGAACAGAGCTCACCGAGACGGCCATGATAGAGATGTTCCTTCTAGTAGTAGAGTCCATGTCTCGGGACCAGAGTGTTTCACCAGAGCCATCGGCGCAAGTGATTCCCCCAACTTCAAAGTTGGCGATC
Source organism: Aegilops bicornis (assembly GCA_021605145.1). NCBI lineage: Eukaryota > Viridiplantae > Streptophyta > Magnoliopsida > Poales > Poaceae > Aegilops > Aegilops bicornis. The sequence goes on from CM038672.1 coordinate 509,785,799, forward strand.
GGAGTCGACAAGTTCACTTTGGAGAATCCAAGCGACACCTGGCTTGAAGATTACCGAGTGGCGGTTCAGATCGGCGGTGGCAACAATGAGGTAGCCATGAAGCATTTACCTCTTATGTTGGAGGGTTCAGCCGGGCGTGGTTGAATCGGTTAGCACACAAAGCAGATGTTACACTTGGGAAGATCTAGCCGAGTGTTTGTCAGACATTTGAAGGAACTTGCAAAGCGACCAGCGGGTTTGGACAGAGTTGCGTCGCGTGCAAAAGTCGAGTGAAACCTTGAGAGATTATATCCAGAGGTGGATCACTTTGCACCACAGCTGGAGAATGTGTCGATCACCGAGCGATCTGTGCCTTCAAGGAAGGCGTCAAGAACGAAGAATTGAGTTTGAAATTTGGTCGAATCGGAGATATGACCTGAGTCGGATGATGGAGACTGCCACCAAATATGCAAATGGTGAAGAAGAGGACCCGGCTTCGAAGTGGTAAATATAAATCTGCCGCCAATGAGACCGGCGGAGGAAATTCCAATGGAAGCAGAAGCGCAAAGCCGAGCCAGCGGCTCCCGGAGAGGCCTTGGCTATGACCCCAGGAAAGTTCAAGGGGAAACCCAAGGGTCCTTGGAACCCTAAGAAGGTGAAAGATCAGGATGGGAACGACGTGTTGGATTTACCATGCCATATTCATACAAAGAAAGATGAAGAGGGACACTCGACTCAAAATAGGAAGAAGCGCTCATCCAGTTCCTCCGTGAGAACTGGGACATCTTTGCATGGAAGCCTGCTGACATGCCGGGTGTTCCCAGGGGGCTGGCTGAGCATCGCCTCTGAGTCGACCCAAAATTCAAACCAGTTAAAGAGTATCTTCGGCGGTCCGCCGTCCAGAAGAGAAAAGCTATTGGCGAGGAGGTGGCTCGGCTCTTAGCAGCAGAGTTCATCCGAGAGATCTACCACTCCGAGTGGCTCGCGAACGTTGTCATGGTCCCCAAGAAAGACAAGTCATTGCGCATGTGCATCGATTTCAAGCATATCAATCGGGCATGCCCGAAAGATCATTTCCCTCTTCCTCGCATCGACCAAATAGTCGACTCAACTGCGGGATGCGAGAGGTTGTCTTTTTAGACGCCTATTCCGGTACCATCAGATCCGTGCATATGGACCCGATGAGATTAAAACAGCATTCATCATCTTGCATTCGGGTGCTTCGTTATGTCACCATGCCATTCGGTCTCAAGAATGCGGAGCCACATTCATGAGGATGATTCAAAAGTGTTTGCTCACTCAAATCGGTCGGAATGTGGAAGCGTACATGGATGATATAGTGGTCAAGTCACGAAAGGGTTCCGACCTGTTGGTGACCTTGCTGAAACATTTGCCAATCTCGGGAGGTATGATATCAAGCTTAACCCATCAAAGTGTACATTCGTAGTCCCCGTGGAAAGTTACTCGGTTTTTTCGTTTACGAGCGAGGAATCGATGCTAACCCGAAGAAGGTTGGCACCATACTCCGAATGAAGCGCATACATGTGCGTGTGCGATGTCCAGAAACTTACTGGATGCTTGGCCGCTTTAAGTCGATTCATCTCTCGCCTCGGTGAAAAGGCATTGCCTCTGTACCGATTGATGAAGAAGTCAGACAAGTTTGAGTGGACTCTAGAAGTTGATGCAGCGTTCGCAGAGCTCAAAGCTCTGCTCTCCACCCAGCCGGTGCTTGCTGCTCCAATCAGCAAGGAGCCTTTGCTGCTTTACATTGCAGCCACTGGACAAGTCGTCAGTACCGTACTTACGGTCGAGCGGGAAGAAGAAGGAAAAGCCTTCAAAGTTCAACGCCCGGTTTATTATCTTTACGAAATCTTGACCCGTCAAAGCAAAGATACCCTCACTATCGAAGCTTGTTTATGGGATCTATATGACCACGAAGAAGGTTGCTCATTATTTCTCTGATCATTCCATTACGATCGTCGTGACGCCCTTTGTCGGAAATTCTTCATAACAGAGATGCAACTGGTCGAGTGGCAAAATGGGCGATTGAACTCCTTCCCTTGATATCAAATTCGAGGCAAAGAAAGCCATCAAGTCCCAAGCAATAGCAGATTTCCTCGCCGAGTGGATCGAATGTCACCGCTTCCGACCCAAGTTCACTCGAACCTTTGGACTATGTTTTTCGACGGTTCCAAGATGCTTTGAATGGTTACCGTGCAGGGGTTGTATTGGTTTCCCCGAGGAGATAGGCTCAAGTATGTTCTCCAGATTCACTTTGATTCTTCCAACAACGAAGCGTAATATGAAGCACTCTTGTATGGGTTATGCATGGCCATTTCACTCGGCGTCCGTCGCCTTATGGTTTATGGCGACTCAGATCTGGTTGTTAATCAAGTGATGAAGGAGTGGGATGTCAGAAGCCCAGCTATGACAGGTTATTGTAATGAAGTGAGAAAGCTGGAGAAGAAATTCGAGGGGTTAGAGCTTCATCATATACCTCGACTGAAAAATCAAGTTGCGGATGATTTGGCGAAGATAGGGTCCAAGAGGGAAGCCATTCCCAGTGATGTATTTTTAGAACACATTCATGCTCCATCAGTGCAGGAGGATCCTTTCATAGAAGAAGCCCCGCAGCAAAAGAGTGCCAATGATCCGACTGTAGTTGAGGTCCCAGCCGTGGTCGACCTAATTATGGAAGTTGTGGTCATCACTCCCGATCGACAGGCTGCATATCGCATATATCCTTAGGAAAGAGCTCCCAGAAAATGAAGAAGAGGCTCCACAGATCGTCCGTCGATCCAAGGCCTTTACAATAATCAAAGGACAATTGTACAGAGAAAGCGCGACTGGAGTCGGCCAGAAGTGTATCACGCCAGAAGAAGGTTAGATAATTCTTGAGGATATCCACTCGGGGACCTGTGGCCATCATGCGTCCTCTCGGACCATTGTGGCTAAAGCATACCGAGCGGATTTTCTTGGCGAAGGCAAATGAAATGGCAAAAGAAATAGTCGACAAGTGTGAAGGATGTCAGTTCTATTCCAACATGTCGCACAAGCCAGCCTCAGCCTTGAAGACCATTCCACTCGTTTGGCCCTTCGCTGTTTGGGGATTGGACATGATTGGACCTTTGAAAACTGGCAGTAGCGGCTTCACTCATTTGCTAGTAGCGGTCGACAAGTTCACCAAGTGGATCGAAGCCAAGCCCATCAAGAACCTCGATGCATGCACCTTTGCATCGTAGAGTTGATATTCAGATATGGAGTTCCGCATAGCATCATCACCGACAATGGGTCAAACTTCGATAATGACAAGTTCAAAGCCTTCTGCGCCTCTCAAGGCACGCTGGTCGACTATGCTTCGATGGCTCATCCTTAGTCGAATGGACAAGCAGAACGTGCAAACGGCCTCATTCTCAAAGGGCTGAAACCTCGGCTGATGCGTGATCTCAAACACGCAGCATGAGCTTGGGTCGACGAACTTCCATCAGTTCTCTGAGGATTGAGGACCACTTCTAATCGGTCGACTGGGAGAACTCCATTCTTCCTGGTCTATGGAGCTGAAGCAGTTCTGCCGAGTGACCTGCTTCACAATGCGCCTCGAGTCGAGCTATACTCAGAAGAGGAAGCGAACAAGCCCGGCAAGATGCGATCGACCTCTTGGAAGAGGAGAGAGATGGCCTTGATCCGCTCGACTATCTATCAGCAAGACTTGCGTCGATTCCATGCCAGAAATGTGAAGAGTCGAGCCTTCCAAGAGGGAGATTTGGTCCTCCGAGTGGATCAATAGAAACCACACAAGCTTGCTCCCACTTGGGAAGGTCCCTTCATCGTCACGAGGGTCCTCCACAATGGAGCGTATCATCTCTACAACGTTGAACGCCAGATCGATGAGCCTCGAGCTTGGAACGCGGAGCTGCTCCGCCCCTTTTACACTTAAAACTCACTCGGTTGAGATGTAATAAAAGTACTTTTGTAGTTTGTTTATCTAAGACAAGAATGTTATAATTCTCCCAAAGTGATTAATATTGCTTTTGTTGGAATTTCCCCGATGGGTGGCTTAGCTGCGAATCCGATTCGCCTAAGTTTGTAAAAATCCTTTCCGAAAGTGCGAGCAGTCTCTCACTCGGGGGCTTAGCTGCGAATCCGCTTCGCCTAAGTATTGAAAATCCTACCGAGTGGCGAGCCAGCCTCCCACTCGGAGGCTTAGCTGCAGTCCAAGTACTCGCCTAAGTATCCAAAATCCTACCGAGTGGCAAGCCAGCCTCCCACTCGGAGGCTTAGCTGCGGTCCAAGTACTCGCCTAAGTATCCAAAATCCTACCGAGTGGCGAGCCAGCCTCCCACTGGAGGCTTAGCTGCAGTCCAAGTACTCGGCTAAGTATCCAAAATCCTACCGAGTGGCGAGCCAGCCTCACACTCGGTGGCTGAGCTGCAGTCCAATTCCTCGCCTAAGTATCCAAAATCCTTCCGAGTGGCGAGCCAGCCTCCCACTCGGAGGCTTAGCTGCAGTCCAAGTACTCGCCTAAGTATCCAAAATACTACTGAGTGGCGAGCCAGCCTCCCACTCGGAGGCTTAGCTGCAGTCCAAGTACTCGCCTAAGTATTCAAACCCTACCGAGTGCTGAGCCAGCCTCCCGCTCGGGGGCTTATAACAGCCCAAGGATTCGCCTCAAACCTCCCACTCGGGAGCTTAGCTGCAGCCCAGTGCTCGCCTAAGTAATAAAAATCCTACCGAGTGGAGAGCAAACCTCCCACTCGGAGGCTTAGCTGCAGCCCAGTGCTCGCCTAAGTAATAGAATCCTACCGAGTGGAGAGCAAACCTCCCACTCGGAGGCTTAGCTGCAGCCAGTGCTCGCCTAAGTAATAGAAATCCTACCGAGTGGAGAGCAAACCTCTCACTCGAGGGCTTAGCTGCAACCCAAGTGCTCGCCTAAGTAATAAAATCCTACCGAGTGGAGAGCAAACCTCCCACTGGAGGCTTAGCTGCAGCCCAGTTCTCGCGTAAGTAATGTAAATCATACTGAGAGGAGTTCATACCTGTCACGGGGGGGCTTTGCTGCAGCCCAGTGCTCACCTAAGTAATAAAATCCTACCGAGTGGAGAGCAAACCTCCCACTCGGGGGCTCAGCTGCAACACAGTACTCGCCTAAGTAAGGAATTCACCCGGATCCGCAAGGACGACAATGTGCAGGTCGACTGCTACCTTCTCCTTCGGAGCTTCGCCACAAGTACAACGTGCGGCCCATCCCAATCCGCAAAGACGAAGAGGTGCAGGTCGACTGCTACCTCCTCCTTCGGAGCTTCAACGGAATATCTTCCGAAATGAAGAATAAAGTTCTCTCGAAGGCAAGCAAAGCATGTTAAAGGAAAAATCAAGTTCGGATAAACGTCCTACGGATCCAAAGGTGCTCAGGCGTTAAGCCTGTTAAAGTTTGTCGATTCTGAAACCACTCAAAGATTCCGATGCAAATTTAAAGCGGGACTTAGAAATTTTTACTCCTCCGACGGAGGACTTGAAGGCGCAACAAACTGGCCGAGGTCGATTCCGTCGGAAATACGGGTAGCAGCAGCGATGAAATTCTCCCTGAAAGATCTGAACTCGTGCTTCCTTGTATTGGCAACCTTGAGAGACACCATCTTGTCCTCTTGGCGCTTCTTTGCGGGGACACGAACCAGAGATAGAGCAACATCAGCACCACACAGCGGATGACTTCTTCCATTCTTGCACTCGACTTGGAATCTCATTCGGTCGAGTCATCAAAGATTCAAGATCATTCGAGAGTCATTACGGCGGAGAGTCGAGTCGATCCGCGACACGCAACTTTCGGTCGAGCAAGATAATCCATGCGCTAGCAACACGAGACTCGATGGAGCACATTCATAGCAGCTTCGTCCTTCACAGGAGAGTTGACGGGGTTCAAACTGGTTTCCACTCGACTGGTTTCTTCTTCAAAGTTTTGGCAGAATTATGAAAACACAACTCAGATTCAAAATGAAGATCATATGATGACCTGGTAAGAGCAAGGCAGTTGGATAAAAGAGATTACCTTCAAGCATGAGAAACAGCTTCTTGGCGAACCCTCCAAGATAAATCTCCAGCTGGCCAACCTTGTCAGACAGAATATTCTTGTCGTTCTTCAGTCGACTGACTTCCTTGTTAGCCGCGTCAAGAGAGGCTTTCAAATTTTGGTATTTTCATCTTCAAGTTTGTCGACCGAGGCAAGCTTCTCTTCAATGAGCTTTGTTTTCTCCAAAGCCGCCTTCCAGGCCTCTCGCAAGGTCAAGGTCCTTCTTCTTCAAAGTCTCTTCCAGCTTATCTGCAAAGCATCAATGGGAACAGAGTTGAGAATGAGCAGAAAAACAGAGGCAGTCGTCAAAAATTCTCACCAGCCATACCTTTTGCTTCATCCTGTGCCTTCTGCAAACTCTCCTGAGCAAGCTTCAAATCGAGGTTGGGCTGAATCTGCTTCTTCTCTAACTCAAAGATAGCGAGCCACAAGCTCGCAAGATTTCTATAAAGAGTCAACCAACGAAGACATCAAAGACAGATCACTTCCGAGTGACTAAGGAAAAATAGTAGCATTTCTAAGACTATGGTCGAATAAAACATTCAACAAGAGTCTCGGGACTACAGCGGGTGCACTCAACGTGCCCCCACTGGTTTACCAATTTGGTTCGATCAGTCGACCAAAAGAGGTAAAGAGGCTATGATTCTAAAAACATGGCTAATTGTCAGCGGTCAGCCGCAGTAAAAAAAACAGTTCTTTAGACTATAGTCAACTGCACGCAGTCGACCATAGTCTCGGGGAGTACACCCAGTGGGTGCACTTAGCGTGCCCCCACCGTTTTTTCAGTTCCATTCGACTTGATCTGTCCAAGTCGAGTGAAGAAGATCACAGCATAAAGACCATAGCCGACTGCACGCAGTCGACCATAGTCTCGAGGACTACACCCAGTGGGTGCACTCAGCGTGCCCCCACAAAAGTTCAAACGACACACACACCCAGTGGGTGTACAGATATGGAAATTTCCAGAAGAAAGCAGTTTCAGATAGTATATCCTAACAAAGAAAGCGACGACTGACTTACTTGGACATTGCTCTAGAGAGCTGAACTAGCATCATAGGCCGCCTGACTTGCCTCTCGAGACGCTTTCACCTGCTCCATCATGATCCCTGCCTGGCGTATGGCCTCCTTAGCAGCACTTACTTGGTCTTCCGGGACGTGGTGTGTAGCAAAGAGAGATGGTGGATCAGCGATGAAGTGGGTCGGGCACTTGTCGGCCGCACAAATGAAGATACAGAAGTCCGAGTGGGGTTGCCTCCCTCGAAATCAACGTCTCGTGAGTCGCCATGACTTGAGCAGCCTTGCCAGCAGGCACTTTCTTGTTCCTCCTTTTCCTCAATGGCGCTTCCTCGTCATCATCAGGAAGATCAATGACGTGAGGCGGAACTACAAGAGAGATCCAGAAGTAGACATAGAAGCCCAATCGACTAAAAATCCCCAGTCGGCTAAAAGTGAAATCTCAGAGATCTTACCAAGATTGGAAGTAGCCGCATCCTCCATTTCCTGATCATCGTGCTTGGCTGAAGTCTCGGAGGTAGCGGCGCTGTAGATTTTAGGAGTCGGCTGATCACCATCAAGTCGACTAAAAGTTCACTCATGTTGAAAAAGGAAATACAAGGTTACATTGGTTACCCGGAGATGGTGGGGATGACCATTCGCATCTTGGGCAGGGCCTTCGCCGGCTTCGACGACGTCGCTCGAGGTTGCTTCGGCGGCTTCTCAGTCGGCGCGGGAGAAGTTGTCCTAGGTCGCTTCGTCGACTGACCGGTGGGCACAACAGCTTTACCGCGTTCGGCCGCCGGGTCGTGCGTCGACTTGGACCTTCCCTCCAAGCGAGGAGGGTCGACGTCTTCCTCCTCTTCTTCCTCCTCCTCCTCATCATCAGAGCCATCATCCTCCTCATCCTCTTCGCCGTTGGACTCCCATTCCTCCAGACTCTCACCTCCACTTCCTTCTTCTTCTTCGGCTGCTTCTTGCACCCCGTTGGGCATCGAGTACATCTCAGTGGTGACCTAGAAGACAACAAAACAAGGTTAAAGTCACGATTTAAATTGACATCAAAACATGAGGTATGCAGCAGAATCACAGTCGGAGATAAGTAATGATACCTTGTCTGGTTCGTAACTCTGGTCGAGTGGTGGAATCCTCCTAGCTCCACGAGGGTTATCTTTATTTCCTATGATGACAGTCATCCACTTCTCCAGTATGGCGTCATCAACCTCCTCCGGATGGACCCGAGTGGTATCATCCGTACCGGAGTACATCCACATCGGATGACCTTGGTATTGGAGTGGCTGAATACACCGTCGGAGAAAAACCTCCAGGAGATCCATGCCGGTCACCCCTTCGCGAATAAGCTGGACTACACGCTCCATCAGAAGCTTTACTTGGGCCTTCTCCTCCGCAACACCTTCGGGGAAGATGGCTTCTTCACTCGACTCATGGAGAAAGGAGGGAGCCTGGGCCGATCGGCTTCCCGCGTCGGCTGGTCTTGGAAATAAAACCAGGTCGACCGCCACCCTCTAACCGAGTCGGGAGAGTCATAGCTGGAAAGGCGCTCTTCCCCTCATCCGGACTCCGAGTCCCCCACACATTTGGATTACTTGGGTCCTCTCGTCATTCGGGCTCGCTTTTCTTCACCGTCTGAGAGCGACAGTGAATATGTGCTTGAAAAGACCCCAATGCGGTCGACAACCCAAGAAATTCACGCAGAGCTAAACGAAGCAGCAAGATACACAATGGAGTTTGAGTGAAATGGTGGAGTTGCACTCCAAAAAGTTCAGAAACCCCGGAAAAAAAGGATTTGGCGGCAGAGAAAACCCCCTATCTACGTGGGTGGCCAGGAGGACGCACTCACCCTCTTCAGGCTGCGGTTGCCACTCCGTGCCCGGAAGCCTCGCCGACCCATGGGGGATCAATCCTTCATTGGCCAGATCGGTGAGGTCTTTGTCGGTGATGGTCGACCGGATCCAGTCTCCTTGGACCCAGCCCTGCGGCAGCTTGGACCGCGAAGAGGAGCCGCCCCGACTGGTCGCTATCCCATTGGCCTTCGCCGCCGTCTTCTTCACCCATTCCAAGGCGGCACTCTTGTCCTTCACCATGGTCGCCGGCGAGAGAGGTACCGAGCTTCGGTGCTGGACGAACGGAGAGCGTGGCGAGAAAGTTTTGGAGGCGGAGAGAAGAGAAATCTGAGGGCGCACTGTTCAAAATGCCCGGTCCAACGCCTTATATGGGGTCGCTTCCGAGTGGCTGACCGGTAGTCCCAGGCAATCCCGTCACGATCCCGCAACAGGCGCGAGGATCGAGGCGTCATCGTCTTATCCCATCCGAGTGCCGCGGTTTTCTCCGCTTCGCGCGCTTCCCAAAATTCGGATCCCACGAAATCCGCTAACCGTAGAGCAACTCGTCAGATAACAGATTTCCTGAGATCCGTTGCTCGGAAATCCTCAGGTTCACAAAGTTCACTCGACAAACATGAAGAATGGATCAAGGCGACTGAAAGAAAGGTTGACGTCATCACCAAAAGGTCGTTGATCCAGAGTAAGACGCACTCACAACACGAAGAACAGGTCGGAAAGATTCTCAACTCCTTCCTCACTCAAACCTCGATCCATTCGGGGGCTAATGATGAAGTCATGTACCTGGGGTAGGGTCATGGACCTGCCTAAGGGTACCCTCCACAAGGACATTCACAAGAGAAGCAGTCTTCCAGTCGACCTGGTAGACTTCCACTCGACAGATTCAAAGGCACTCGACTATGAAGCCCACTCGACCACCAAGAGTCCAAGAGCCATTCGGTGTCCAAACGGTCTGTAGTTAAATAGTCTTTATGACCTTAATGACACTTTATGTAAGGCGTTACCAGTAACGCCTAGCTTTAATGTACCTTAAACCCTCTACTACGTGGGCTGGCTGGGGTCCTGGCGCACTCTATATAAGCCACCCCCCTCCACAGGTAGAAGGGTTCACACCCCTGTAACACATACGCATATAATTCAGTCGACCGCCTCCGGGCTCCAAGACGTAGGGCTGTTACTTCCTCCGAGAAGGGCCTGAACTCGTAAATCCCTTGCGTATACAACTACTCCATAGCTAGGATCTTGCCTCTCCATACCTACCCCCATTCTACTGTCAGACTTAGAACCACGACACCTACTCCACCCCAGGTGCTTGCTCTAACATGGCAGCGTGATATCTGGTTGCATGTTGCATATGGTGCCTAGCTTGTATTGCTCCTAATTTGTTAAATTGCATCGCCTTAGCTTACACATTATACATGTGAATATGACACGCCTTCCTATTTTTGGTACATACTACATCTGCCTATCACACCATGTTCTTACATCAAACTACTGTTCTTGTGTATCCTGCATCTATCGCTTATGATGAGATAGTCACGCTCGTGGGTTAGTATGAGAGGTGCTACTCTTATAAAGAGTGCAGTTTCATCCTCTCCACATGATTCTCAAGAAACAGCAAGCCTAAATGAAGATATTGAAAGTAGCTCTGTACTTGAAGACCGCACTTCCCCTATACCACCATCGCAGGTGCTTGCTCTAACTTCGCAGTGTGATATGTGGTTGCATGTTGGATACGATGTCTAGCTTGTAATGCTTCTAATTAGGGTAAATTGCATCTGCTTAGTTTACACATTATACCTGTGAATATGACATGCCTTCCTATTTTTGGCACACACTACATCTATGTGTTAACCATGTTCTTACATGAAACTACGTCTCTTATGTATCCTGCATCAATCACTTATGATGAGACACCTTTATTCGTTGCATATTACATATTATTTATAGCCTATTGCGATGTATTGCTTCTAATTTGGTCAAATACATTTGTTAGGCCACCCTTTTAATTTGGCAGAGTGATATTGGTTTCATCTTTCATATGGTTTCTAGCTTGCATTGCTTCTAACTAGTTCAAACACCTTGTGCTTAGTTTACACTTTATACATCATACATGTCAATATGTCATGCCGTCCTATTTTGCATACATATTCCATCCTCCTATCATGCGGATGTCTTACATGAAAATAGTGCTCGTCAGTATCATGCATCAATGAGTTATGAAGAGAAAATTATATTCCTTTTTCTTGTGGGTTTGACTTAACAAGGCAAAATCAAAAAAGAGGAAGGAAAAGAGTACGGAAGGCGATCATGGTGGTCCTCTGTAGCAACGTAAACGGAGCACTTGTACGGATTCTCCTTGTACTGCTAGTGCATTACAAGTTCCAAGTCTCCGCTCCCCTACTCCACCATCCAAGGTGCTTGCTCTAACTTGGCAGTGTGATATCTGGTGGCATGTTGAATATGGTGTCTAGCTTGTATTGCTCCTAATTAGTGTAAACTACATCTGCTTAGCTTACACATGATACGTGTGAATATGACACGCTTTCCTGTTTTTGGTACATATTATATCTGTCTATCACACCATGTTCTAACATGAAACTACTCTTCTTGTGTATCCCGCGTCAGTCACATATGATGGGACACCTTTGAGTCGGCGGTGTGATATTGGTTTGCGTCTAGAATATGATTTATAGAATGTAGTGCTTATAGTTTGATGAACGCCACCTATGATGAGATAGTTTTAACTTGGTAGAGTGATATTGATTGCACCTTCCATATGGTTTCTAGCTTGAAGTGCTTCTAATTTGTTGAAGTGCCTTCTGCTTAGTTACCATATCATAGGTGTGAATATGTCAAGCCGTCCAGTTTTTCATACATATTCCATCCTCGTATCATGACTTTGCCTTTCATTAGAGTAGTGTTCGTCAGTATCATGAATGAATGAGTTCTGAAGAGCGAATTTTATTCCTTTGTCTTGTCGGTTTGACCTCACAATGCAAAATCAATAAAGCGGAAGTAAATTGTTAATGCATTGGATGATGGTGGTCCTTCCGAGCAACTGAAACGGAGGGGCTCTACAGATTCTACTCTGCCATCCTCCCAACAAGATTTGCAAGACAACACAAGGCTAGACAGTCAACGTAGTTGTGTAGATGATGAGCACATCTCCCCTACTCCACCATCACAGGTGCTTGCTCTAACTTGGCACTATTATATGTGGTTGCATGTTGCGTATGATGTCTAGCTTGTATTGCTTCTAACTTTGTTGAATTGCATCTTCTTACTTTACACATAATGCCTGTGAATATGACACGTGTTCCTGTTTCTAGAACATACTATATCTAATCACACCATGTTCTTACATCAGACTACTGTTCTTGTATATCCCGCATCAGTCACTTATGATAAGGCACCTTTAAGTCTCCACTGTGATATTGGTTGTGTCTTGCATATGATTTCTAGCATGTACTGCTTCTAATTTGTTGAAACGCCAGATAGTTTGACTTGGCAGAGTGATATTGGTTGCACCTTTGATATGGTATCTAGCTTGCGGTGCTTCTAATTTGTTGAAATGCCTTCTGCTTAGTTACCACATCATAGGTGTGAATATGTCACGTTGTCCTGTTTTTCGTACATATTCCATCCTCGTATCGTGTGTTAGCCTTTTATCCGAGTATTGTTCATCAGTATCATGCATGAATGAGTTTTGATGAGCGAATTTTATTCCTTTTTCTTATCGGTTTGACTTCACAATTCAAAATCAATACAACTGAAGGAAATTAGTCCGGCAGTGGATGATGGTGGTCCTTCGGAGCAACTCAACTAGAGGGTCTCTATAGATTCTACTCCGCCATCCTACCAACAAGATTCGCAAGACAACACAAGGCTGGACAGTCAACGTAGCTGTGTAGATGATGAGCGCATCTCCCCTAGTCGACCATCACAGGTGCTTGCTCTAACTTGGCACTATTATATGTGGTTTCATGTTGCGTATGATGTCTAGCTTGTATTGCTTCTATATTTGTTGAATTGTATCTGCTTACTTTACACATAATGCCTGTGAATATGACACCTGTTCGCTTCTGCAACATACGTGTAGATGATGAGCACATCTCCCCTACTCCACCATCACATGTGGTTGCTCTAACTTGGAACTATTATATGTGGTTGCGTGTTCCATATGATGTCTAGTTTGTATTGCTTCTGATTTTGTTGAATTGCATCTGCGTAGCTTACAACTTATACCTGCAACGATCACTTACCCATAAGACACATTTAACTTGGGAGTGTAATGTAGGTTGCATCTTGCATTGTCTTCTAGCTAGTACTACTTCTAATTTCTTGAAACGACACTTATGACGAGACACTTTTTACCTGATAGAGTGATATTGGTTGCATGTTCATATGGTGCCTAGCTTTCATTTCTTCTAATTTTGTTGAAATGCGTTCTGCTTACTGTTTTGCATACATATTCCATCCTCCTATCGTACGTCTGAATATGCAATGCTGTCTTTTTTTGTATATATATTCCATCCTCCTATCATGCGCTTACTATCGGGGTTCAAGAACGACACCTATGGGATCACAGGGAATCCCTACTACGGTTGCCGGGGCGCGGGGCTGTGGAAAGAGCGGGTTTAGAAGATCAACACGGGGAAATTTTATCCAGGTACAGGCCGCAAGCGATGCGTAATACCCTAGTCCTGCTTTGGTGTATATTTGGTGTTCTTGAGATCTTGAACTAGCTGCGGTGCATGCCTAGCCCAAAAAGTCTGAATCCTTCCTCAATAAGCCTCGGGCCTCCTTTTATATGTCAAAGGGGTCGCCACAGTGGCACACAGGAGGTGGAAAGTCCGTACTGTGTACAAGTCTATCCCTGACATCGTGGGACAAAATGCATTTAAGGCGCTGCGCCGTGTCCTCTTGCTTTATCGGGGGCGGCAAGGAAGCTCGTCCCGTCCGTTGCTGCTTCACCTCGCTCCGACACGCGTCCATGCTGACGAGGCGTGCAGCGCCACGCTGGCTGGCTGCTGCGATAGTGCAGTGGCAGGGTCTTCACGAAGACCCGCATGCGACCACGCTAGTGCTTGCTTGGTTGTCCTAGAAGCTGCATGCTGCCACGTAGGTGCGTGCCTAGTTGGCAGGCTGGCTGCTGCGTTGGGACGGCCATGGGGTAGCAAAACCTTGATAAGTGCGGGCCTGGTTGTGGCCCCGCAGATGTCCCCAGCAAGGGTCTTGCCGGGGTCTTGTGGGCGTCCCCGGCAAGGGTCTTGCCAGGGGGCCTTTGTCTTCTGGTTCTCATCTGGTCTTGCAGGCCTTCAGTCTTCACAAAGATTTGCATGCCATCACGTAGACGCCTCCCGAGCCTTGGTTCCAATGTTGTCGATGGTGTCGGAACTCTCAGGCTCAATGGTGGCGGTCTTGCTGGTGTTGGGTAAGTTGCCCCGGCAAGGCCCTTGCCGGGGCAGCGTAGGTCTTCCTCGGCAAGGCTCTTGCCGGGGGAAACCCACCTTGCCCCTTCGCTCTTCGCGCCTCTGGTCTCAGCACAGCTCTGGTAGTTCTGTTCCTTACTTCTTCTACCCCGCCAAGCGTGGCCACAGGTGTGGCTACAACTTCCCATGCACAAGTAGAGGGGTATAGAAGGCCCCTACTTTTGTACACTGATAGGAGCCCCCGGGCCTGGGCCACACATAAGCGCACAGTGTTGCTGGACCGGGCCCAGAACGGTGTGCGGGCACGCGTGGCAGAGTTTTACTACGATAACTCTTTCGCCAGTTGCGCTTCCCCATGACCCGCGTCGAATGCGTGACATGGGGGTCATGCGTGGGATGACCGCATCATGCTTGCATCATCCCATGGTGAATTGTAAAGAGGCGGCTTGCGTCTTCCCTATAAAAGAGGGAAAACTGCAAGGCTGCTACTCATTTACTCTCCCAGCCTGGGAACCGCCGTTCTACGTTTCCCACTTCGCCCGCCCCTTTCGCCACATATGCCGCATGCACGACACGGGGTAGATGACATACGCGCGGGATATGGGAAGGCGCGCTATGGCTGATACTTATGCACCTTTGATTGGGCGGGGAGGGCGGTTGATGACCTCGCTTGTAACTTAATGAACCGGACTTGAACGGGCTCTTCAGAGGCGTGGAGCCGGCCTTTAGCCTTCCTAGTCTCGCTATAAAAAGGGACTCAGGAGGAGGAGGGGAGGCATCTTCTCGCGTCTTCCCTTCGCCTCCATTCTCCATCCACTGCTATGGCGAGAGGGCGTGGCCGTGTCCGTTCTTCCGCGGAGGCGACCAGGTCTTCCTCCCGCCAGAGAGCCGCGGCGGTCAAGGAAGAGCCAGCCGCCCAAGGCGAAGGCCACGCTCGAGGTGGAGGTGCGGGATGGGGCCGCGGTTGGCGAGGCGGTCGAGGCAGAGGCGGGCACGGCAGGGGGGCACCCGCGTCATCGCCATCTCCGTCACCATCTCCGCCTCCATCTCCTTCTGCTTCGTCGAGCGGCCATGTCGGGGACACGGCGCTGGAGTTCATCCTGCAACTGCGCGAGCCTCCGCGTAGCCGCCTTGGCGGTCCCGAGGCGTTCGCGAGGGTGCTGGATATCGACCAGCCGCCGAGGCTGAGGCTTCACATGAAGGGGTGTTGCAATGGCAACATGTGGGTGAACACAAGTTTCCCCTTCCCTCATGTAATGCTCCTTCGTCGGGGCTGGAAAACCTTCACACGCGCCCATTGCTTGACGAAGGGGCACGTTCTCCTCTTCAAGTTGGTGGATAGCGACCTGCTCTCCATCAAGGTCTTCGGGCGCTCGGGACAAATGCTAGGGTGCTGTGCGGAGAGCTCAACTGACGACGACAGCTCCTCCTCGAGCAACGGCGACGAGGAGGGGACCAGCGGGGATGATGATATGGACGGGTCTGACTAGGCGTTGGAAGCCCCGTCCCTAGGCGATGCCGGCAGCAGCACCATCTGCACCTGGCCTTTCCCCCGGCGGAATGACTTGCCGGGGGCGGGGAAGTTCTTGGCGGCGGCTCCTCGAGCCAGCTCCTTGAACTTCTCGGGGCCGCTGCTTCTAGCGGCTGGCGCTGGAATGCCGGAGAAGACGAAGAAGGCGGGTGGCGCGCCGTCAACTCGGAGTACGATGGCACCGACGCCTTCATCGCGTATTGCTGGCCCGCTGCCTCATCTTTCGGTTTCTTCCCTGGCACCGTCATCACCAGCCCTCTCTTGGTGTCTTCTGCTGCTCGTACCTCGCCTAGGCACTCCTTTTTCCCTCCTGCTTATCCTGATCCGCTTCCTGAGGAGAGGGACAAGAAAGGGATTACGGGCATCTTATATTTTTTAGATCTTAAGCCTGCGAGCACTTGTCGAATTTACACCTTGTTACCCTCTGCTCATGTTCACATTCCGTATGAATTGTACTTGTTTGATTAACGTATTACTGAAAAGGGGGTTTGCCGGGTTCTTTTGTGCGTGAGCGAGGCCCACACCAAGGAATGAGTCCTTGTTACTTTAAGTACACAATGTCGTCCGGCAAGAAGCCTTGCCGTCCTCCTGCTTTATAGCCCAGCCACACTCATGCCCTTGGCGGAGGTAGGGGAAAAGTAGCATTAGGCCCCTCGCTCGTCCCCTTTCTACCGTGACTACAACCAAGTTTCGGCCCAAAGAAGGGTCTTTGGGGATAGGAAAGAGGGAGCACGATGGCCTAGGGGTGAACAAAGTTTCGTATGTTCAAGCTTCATAATAAAGTGCACAGTGGGGGAAAAATATTTATCTGGGTCTGCAGCCCCCGGCAACCTTGGCTTGCCGGGGTCGGGGTGTCGATCCATCTTCTTTTCTCCAAATGGTTCTGCAGAGATGCCTGCACGGCCTTTGAACCAAAAGAGGATCGGAAGAGACAGAAAGACACACACTCGACCTCTATGCTGGGGGTCAGTTGCTGCTAAGCACTACCAACCCTACCAGAGAGAGAGAGACTCAACCTAGCATGCATGCTAAATCTAGGGCGCCAGCACTTCATTTATTTATCTATTGCTCAGGGTCTGCGCTTGGCTTTGTACAAAGGGTTAGATGCCTTGCCAGCAAGGCTTGTACAAAAAGTGGTCTGCCGGGAGGCCCGACAACCGCGCCTTATGGGTAAAACTTGCAAAGATGTTCGATGTTCCAGGAATTGTACACTGGAATCCCATCTTAGGTCTCCAGGAGGACTGCGCCGAGCCTGGTGACTCGTATTACCCGGTAAGGTCCTTCCCACTTTGGCGTCAACTTGCTGGAATTCTTGGCGGATTGAACTCGCCAAAGAACAAGGTCGCCTTCCTCAAGGCTTCGGGCATGAACCTTGCGGCTATGGTAGCGGCGCAAGGCTTGCTGGTAGCGAGCAGCTCGCACAGCGGCCCGAAGGCGATCTTCCTCAAGGAGCGTCGCATCATCTTGGCGCAAACTGCTCTTGCTCAAGCTCATCATAAGCAAGCACTCGAGGTGACCCGTATATGAGTTCCGTGGGGAGAACTGCTTCTGCCCCGTATACCAGGGAAAAGGGTGTCTGGCCAATGGCTTGATTTGGCGTCATTCTGATCGACCAAAGAACCGTTGGCAACTCATCAATCTAGTGCCTTCCTCACTTATGCAGCCTGTCAAAAGTCCTGGTCTTGAGGCCTCGCAAAACTTCTGCGTTTGCCCTCTCAGCCTGGCCGTTACTTCTGGGAAGAGCAACAGAAGCAAAACAAACCTTGCCGTCGAGGTCTTGGATATACTACATGAAGGTGCGGCTCGTGAACTACAAGCCGTTGTCGATGATTACTTTGTTCGGCACACTAAAGCGGCAGACTGGCCCCTTGAAGAACTTGACAGCTGATTGTGCAGTCACCTTTCTCGCTGGTTCCACTTCTGGCCACTTTGTGAACTTGTCGATTGCAACGTACAAGTACTCAAAGCCCCCGACAACGCGCGGGAAGGGGCCCAGTATGTCGAGACCCCAGACCAAAAATGGCCCGGAAAGAGGGATTGTTTGAAGGGCTTGGGCTGGTTGATGAAGCTTCTTTGAATGGAACTGGCACGCTTCACACTTGGTGACTAGGACAGTTGCATCCTGGAGAGCGGTGGGCTAGAAGAAGTCTTGCCGGAATGCTTTGCCGACAAGGGCTCTTGACCCTATGTGCGAGCCACACATGCCTCCATGTGTCTCTGCCAACACCCTCAGTCCGTCCTCCCGAGGGATGCACTTCAACTTCACGTCGTTCGGTCTCCTTCTGTATAGGGCATCGTCCACAAACTGGTACATGCTGGACCGACGGGCTACTTTCTCTGCCTCTTCCTGCACCTCAGGGAGCTCCCCTGTTTGGAGAAAACGGACGGTGTGGTGCGCCCATGCTGGAGCGTGGGGCTCGACGGCAAGGACCAAAGGCTCATCTTCGGACGTGGGGGTAGCTGCCTCTACGGCCAGGGCTTGGGGTCCTGCCGGAAGTTGCCGCCCTTCGGCAAGCTTGGGGCACCCGGCAACGTCCTTGCTGGCGGCTCCTGGGAGCTCAGCGGGGAAGTACTTGCCGGGGCCTGCTTTCCTTCGCTTGTTCTGCCCTGCTGATGGCTCAAAGGACGGCTGAGTTAATTGAAGCACGAAGGTACCTGGTTCCACATGCAACTTGAGGGCAGCGTGTTTTGATAGGTCGTCGGCAATGCTGTTCTCTACTCGGGGAACATGCTCTGCTTGCAGCCCATCAAAACACTCTTCCAACTTCCTCACTTCATCTACGTAGGCCTCCATCAGTGGGCTCTGGTAATCCTTGTTAACCTGCTTGACGACGAGCTGCGAATCACCTCTGATGATGAGCTTCCTGATTCCGAGGTCCGCCGCGATCCTGAGACCGGCAAGCAATCCCTCGTACTCCGCCGTGTTGTTCATCGATTTTTCCCGGGGAAAGTGCATCCAGACCACGTACTTGAGGCGCTCTCCGGTGGGTGCGACGAGTAGCACGCCGGCACCAGCACCTTGTAGTGTGAAAGCTCCATCAAAGTACATGATCCAATTGCGGCACGTCTCCTTGCCGGGATGGGTGGTCTCTTGAGTCTCTTCATCGGGCGTTGCGGTCCATTCTGTTATGAACTCTGCCAAGGTTCGGCTGTTGATCGTTGAAGTACTTTCAAACTTGAGGCCAAAGTTCGACAGCTCCAATGCCCACTCCACAATCCTCCCAGTCGCCTCTGGGTTGTGCAAGATTCGCTGCAAAGGGAGGCGGGGTGATGATGGTGATCTTGTGTGCTTGAAAATAGTGGCGTAGCTTTCTCGAGGCCATGAGGAGGCCAAAAAGTAGCTTCTGGAAGCCATAATATCTTGATCTAGCCCCCTGCAAGAGGGAACTGACAAAATAAACCGGATACTGCACCATCTTCTTCTTTTGTTCAACTTTGCCCATCTGCGCAGACTCTGTCTTGCCGGGACCGTGCCTTGCCGGGGGGATCTCCGGCCCATCATCCGATGGCTCCGCTGCTACTGCTGCTTCTTCCTCAAGTTCTCTCTGTGCTACTAGCGCAGTGCTGACCACTTGACTCGTCGCTGCTAGATATAGCAACAACGACTCTTGTGGTTTAGGTGTGACTAGTATTGGCGTGGAGGAGAGGTATTTCTTCAAATCTTGCAGAACCGCCTCTGCCTCCGGAGTCCATTTCATTGGACCCGCCTTTTTCAAAACTTTGAAAAAGGGGAGGGCGCGCTCGGCAGACTTGGAGATGAACCTACTTAGAGCAGCAATGCAGCCGGCAAGCCTACGAACGTCTTTGACCCGTCTTGGCGCCTCAATCTGCTCAATCGCTTTGATCTTGTTGGGATTTGCTTCGATTCGCGCTGAGACACAAAGAACCCAAGAAGTTTGCCGGATGGGACCCCGAACATGCACTTCTCTAGGTTGAGCTTGAGGTTGATCTTTCACAAGTTTGCAAATGTTTCTTCTAGGTCTTGCATGAGCGTGGCACTGTCCATTGTTTTGACCAATATATCATCCATGTAAGCCTCAGTATTTCTATGCAGCTGGGGCTCAAAACCAATTTGGGCTGCCTGGGCAAACGTTGAACCGGCGCTCTTCAACCTGAAAGGCATCCGTACAAAACAGTACGTACCACATGGGGTGATGAACGCGATCTTTTCTTCATCTTCCTTCATCTTGAAGATTTGGTGGTATCCTGAATAGGCATCAAGGAATGATAGTAGGTCACACCCGGCAGTGGAGTCCACAATCTGGTCGATGCATGGCAGAGGGAAAGGATCCTTTGGAAAGGCTTTTGATATTTGTGTAGTCAATACATAGCCTCCATTTCCCATTTTCCTTATGCACCACCACTGGATTGGCCAACCACATGGGGTGGAGTACTCCTCTAACCAGGCCCACCGCCTCCAACTTCCTGATCTCCTCGATGATGAACTCTTGTCGCTCCAAAGCTTGCTTCCCGACCTTCTGCTTGACGGGCCGCGCATGAGACAGACAACAAGATGGTGCTCAATCATCTCCCTGGGAACGCCGGGGATGTCGGATGCTTGCCATGCAAACACGTCGACATTTGCCTGCAGGAAGGCAACGAGCGCGCTTTCCTATTTGCTGTCAAGGGTGGAGCTTATAGTAAAAGCCCCGCCCGTGTCGTCCTCCTTGACGGGCACCTTCTTGGACTCGGGTGGCGCTGCCATTGGATTTCTTGCTCTTTCTGGTAGAGCTCTATGGCACGTCCTCGACGGGAGTGCTGCACTCCGAAGATGCGCGCTTGCCGGAGTGGGTGCTGGAGGTCTTGCCGGAAGAGGTCGTGCATGTCTTCTTCCCTCCCGGGGCTCCAACGGCAGGAGCAAGTGCCTTGGCGGCAGTTGCTGCAACTGCGTCCCGGTAGAGTTGGTCGGCGCAGATGAGTGCGTCTTTCTTGTCGGAGGGGATGGTGATGATGGTCAGCGGCCCAGGCATCTTCAAAGTGTTGTAGGTGTAATGTGACGCCACCATAAACTTGGCCAGCGCTGGGGGGCCAAGGATCCCATTGTAGGGCAAGGGGATCTCGGTGACATAAAAAACGATCTTCTCCGTCCTGTAGTTCAGCTCGCCCCCAAATGTGACGGGCAACATGATTTTACCTTTTGGCTGACTCCTCCCTGGGTTGACTCCTTGAAACGTGCCCGTCTCCTCGAGATCTCCATCGGGGATTAGCAGCCTGTCGATCACGGTAGGCGAGATCAAGTTCAGACCGGCCCCACCACCAACTAGCACCTTTGTCACCTTGAGGTTGGGTATTGTTGGTAAAACCAACAACAGCAAACACCCGACCGCAGTTGTGCGATCAGGGTGATCCTCGGTGTAAAAAATGATAGGTGTGTTGGACCACTTCAGTGGC
Organism: Aegilops bicornis; assembly: GCA_021605145.1. Lineage (NCBI taxonomy): Eukaryota > Viridiplantae > Streptophyta > Magnoliopsida > Poales > Poaceae > Aegilops > Aegilops bicornis. The sequence goes on from CM038672.1 coordinate 509,807,057, forward strand.
TTCTGGGCGTCGAACGATGGCTCCGCCGCAGTGACCTCACGTGCCCACTGCTTCAGCTGGCGGTGAGAGGTATGCAGCGAGGCGCCACCATCGATGCACATGGCCTCCGTAGCCTTCTGGAACTCGTGCTCGCCGGACTCGTCGTCTTCATCATGATCATCATCTCCCTCCTTCTTTTCACGGCCCCGAGCGGGCCTCTCTTGTTGATTATCTTTCCCGTGGCGACCTCCTTGGCCTCCATGTTTCTTTCCGAACCCCTCAGCACCATCCTGACCCTTCTCCTTGTCCCGCCTTTCATATTCAGCTTTCTGCTTTTCTGCAAGCAGCTCAACCTGTCGGCAGTTCTGGAGGTCGTGGCCCTTGGTGCGATGGATCTTGCAATACTTCTTATTGGAGCATCCTAGCTTGTCGGCAGCCGCCAAGGCCCGGCAGGCGGCACACCCGGCAACTTCCTTGTCGGGGTCGTCAGCCTTGGCCTTCTTGGCAGCGCCGGGGTCACCGGATGATACCTCTCCGTCGTATCTATAATTTTTTATTGTTCCATGCCAATATTATACAACTTTCATATACTTTTGGCAACTTTGTATACTATTTTTGGGACTAATATAATTTTCCAGTGCCGAGTGCCTGTTCCTGTTTATTGCATGTTTATGTTAGCAGAAACCCCATACCAAACGGAGTCCAAATGGTATAAAAACGGGCGGAGAATATTTTTGGAATATTTGTGAAATATGGGAAGAAGAATCAACGCGAGAAGGTGCCCGAGGGGGCCACGAGGTAGGGGGGCGCGCCTGCCCCCCTGGGCGCGCCCCTGACCCTCGTGGTCTCCCTGTACGGTGGTTGCTGCTCTTCTTTGGCCACAAGAAAGCTAATTTTCGGGAAAAAAATCTAGGCGAAGGTTTCAATCCAATCGTAGTTACGGATCTCCGGATATATAAGAAACAGTGAAAGGGCAGAATCCCAGAACGCAGAAACAGAGAGAGACAGAGATACAGATCCAATCTCAGATGGGCTCTCGCCCCTCCCATGCCATGAAGACCAAGGACCAGAGGGGAAACCCTTCTCCCATCTAGGGAGGAGGTCAAGGAAGAAGAAGGAGGGGGGCTCTCTCCCCCTCGCTTCCGGTGGCGCCGGAGTGCCACCGGGGGCCATCATCATCACCGCAATCTTCACCAACAACTTCACCGCCATCATCACCAACTCTTCCCCCCTCTATGCAGCGGTGTAACCCCTCTTTTACCCGCTGTAATCTCTCCTTAAACATGGTGCTCAACGCTATATATTATTTCCCAATGATGTATGACTATCCTATGATGTTTGAGTAGATCCGTTTTTTCCTATGAGTTAATTGATGATCGTGATTGGTTTGAGTTGCATCTTTTATTATTGGTGCCGTCCTATGGTGCTCTCCGTGTTGCGCAAGTGTGAGGGATCCCCGTTGTAGGGTTTGCAATATGTTCATGATTTGCTTATGGTGGGTGGCGTGAGTGACAGAAGAACATACCTGAGTAAGTAGGTTTTTTGCGTGTGGGAATAAAGAGGACTTGATACTTTAATGCTATGGTTGGGTTTTACCTTAATGATCTTCAGTAGTTGCGGACGCTTGCTAGAGTTCCAATCATAAGTGCATATGATCCAAGTAGAGAAATTATGTTAGCTTATGCCTCTCCCTCATATAAAATTGCAATACCGATTACCGGTCTAGTTATCGATTGCCTTGGGACAAATAACTTTCTCGTAACAAAAACCTCTCTGCTAAAACTAATTTAGTTGTGTCTTTATCTAAACAGCCCCTACTTTATATTTACATGCTCTTTATTATCTTGCAAACCTATCCAAAAACACCTACAAAGTACTTCTAGTTTCATACTTGTTCTAGGTAAAGCTAACATTAAGCGTGCGTAGAGTTGTATCGGTGGTCGATAGAACTTGAGGGAATATTTGTTCTACCTTTAGCTCCTCGTTGGGTTCGACACTCTTACTTATCGAAAGAGGCTACAATTGATCCCCTATACTTGTGGGTTATCAAGACCTTTTTCTAAGCGCCGCTGTCAGAGTCATAGCGTGGGGTGAATATTCTCGTGTGTGCTTGTTTGCTTTATCACTAAGTAATTTTTATTTGCTGTTCTTAGTTGTTTTCTATCTTTAGTTATGGGTAGGAAACGCAAAATACCAAAAAGATTAGTTGTACCTACTGAATCAATGGTTGAAGAACCACTCAAAATCTATCACACTCCTGAAGATTTTTACTTGGATCATCTTCGATCCCTTTGTGCTCGTGCTGAAACCCCAACTAGCTTAGTCGAGGGCAAATCTTTAGATGAGCATGCTTGTTATGTGCGACACCGCATATCTGAAAAGGGGAAACTGTTATTGGATCAAATTCATCGTTTGCAGTGCTATGCTTGGAATTTATGTGAAATATATGATTGTACTTGTTGTTCTAAAAACCCCAAGAAACACCTTCCTTACCATTGTGAGTTAGTGATGATGGAATTGTATCTTCGTATACTAATGGTGTTTATAATTACTATGATGTTCAACAAATTGAAGAATTTGTTGCTTTTATGGGTACTTGTGAAATTGCTTCTTTTATTGAAGAGTGCGATGCTACTCTCTACAAATCTGAAAATTTGGCCATACTTAAATATTGCTATGATAATTATGCTTCTATTCCTTATATTAAACCATATATTGAGGACTCCTCCGCTGTCCAAGAAGAGACTAATATTTTGCAGGAGTCTATAGAAGAAGGAATTGATGAAACTGTGAGCTCATTGGATGAAAAAGATGATGAGGAGAGCGTAGAACAAAAGGAGGAAGAGCGGATTAGCTACCCATGCCCACCTTCTAATGAGAGTAACTCTTCAACTCATACATTGTTTAATTTCCCTTCATGCTTACCGAAGGATGAATGCTATGATGATTGTTATGATCCCGTTGATTCTTTTGAAATATCCCTTTTTGATGATGCTTGCTATGCGTGTGGCCAAGATGTCAATATGAATTATGCTTATGGAGATGAACTTGCTATAGTTCCTTATGTTAAACATGAAATTTTTGCTATTGCACCCACGCATGATAGTCCTATTATCTTTTTGAATTCTCCCGACTACACTATACCAGAGAAGTTTGCACTTATTAAGGATTATATTGATGGGTTGCCTTTTACCGTTGCACATGATGATTTTGATGAATATAATATGCATGTGCTTGCTGCTCCTACTTGCAATTATTATGAGAGAGGAACTATATCTCCACCTCTCTATGTTTCCAACACGATAAAATTGCAAGAAACTGTTTATGCTATGCATTGGCCTTTACTTTGTGTGCATGAATTGTTCTTTTATGACATGCTGATGCATAGGAAGAGATTTAGACTTCGTTGTTGCATGATGTATGTCACTTTGTGCTCACTACTAAATTACAAATCATTGTTAATTAAAATTGGCTTTGATATACTTTGGGATCTGGGTGGATCCATTACTTGAGCACTTTATGCCTAGCTTAATGGCTTTAAAGAAAGCGCTGCCAGGGAGACAACCCGGAAGTTTTAGAGAGTCATTTATTTCTGTTGAGTTCTTTTAAATAGTTTAAAAACAAAAAAAATAAAGAGGGGAACCCAAAACTTTTCAAAAAGGAAAGTAAAAGTGAGAGAGACAAGCATTGTTGAAGTGGGGGAGCTCCTTGAACTTTGTTCATGCTCACGGAAACTTTGTGAATCTTGATTACAGAAACTTTTCAACAAAAATAATCATCCCCTTGTACAATCCATTGTATAATAAAAATAATGTGCCAAGGTTTGCCATTAGGATGTTTACATTGCTTGCTGGTTTGTGCGGTGCAGGACAGAAACTTTGGCTGTAGTGCACGATTTTACATTTTTTACTGGAACGTCAAATGGTTCTGAAACTTTTTGCACTGTATTTCTATATTTTTTTTATTTTTACTAATATTGGTATAATGTTTGGAGTAACAGAAGTATGGTGAATGTTCATATTACTACAGACTGTCCTGTTTAAGACATATTCTGTTTTTGATGCATAGTTTGCTTGTTTTGATGAAACTATAGATTCCTATCAGTGGTTTAAGCCATGGAAAAGTTATATTACAGTAGCTTAATGCAAAAACAAAATATGAATTGGTTTGTAATAGTACTTAGAGTAGTGATTTTCTTTATTATACTAATGGATCTTACCGAGCTTTCTGTTGAGTTTTGTGTGGATGAAGTGTTCGAAGATCGAGGAGGTCTCGATGTGAGAAGAAGGAAGAGAGGCAAGAGCTCAAGCTTGGGGATGCCTGAGGCACACCAAGTAAATATTCAAGTATACTCAAGCGTCTAAGCTTGGGGATGCCCCGGAAGGCATCCCATCTATCTTCAACAAGTATTGGTATGTTTTCGGATTCGTTTCATTCATGCGATATGTGCAAATCTTGGAGCGTCTTTTGCATTTAGCTTTCACTTTTCTTTTATGCACCATGCTGGTATGAGATAGTCCTTGGTTGATTTATAGAATGCTCATTTCACTTCACTTAAATCTTTTGAGTATGGATTTATAGAATGCTTCATGTGCTTCACTTATATCATTTGAAGTTTGGATTGCTTCTTTCTCTTCACATAGAAAACCGCCATTTGTAGAATGCTCTTTTGCTTCACTTATATTTGTTAGAGCATGGGCATATATTTTGTAGAAAGAATTAAACTCTCTTTCTTCACTTATATCTATTTAGAGAGATGACAGGAACTGATCATTCACATGGTTAGTCATAAAATCCTACATAAAACTTGTAGATCACTGAATATGATATGTTTGATTCCTTGCAATAGTTTTGCGATATAAAGGTGGTGATATTAGAGTCGTGCTAGTTGAGTAATTATGAAATTGAGAAATACTTGTGTTGAGGTTTGCAAGTCCCGTAGCATGCATTATGGTGAACCGTTATGTAACGAAGTTGGAGCATGAGGTATTTATTGATTGTCTTCCTTATGAGTGGCGGTCGGGGACGAGTGATGGTCTTTTCCTACCAATCTATCCCCCTAGGGGCATGCATGGTAGTACTTTGCTTTGAGGGCTAATAAACTTTTGCGCAATGTGAGTTCATGGATTATACGCACTCTCACCCTTCCATCATTGCTAGCCTCTTTGGTACCATGCATTGCCCTTTCTCACCTCAAGAGTTGGTGCAAACTTCGCCGGTGCATCCAAACCCCGTGATACGATACGCTCTATCACACATAAACCTCCTTATATCCTCTTGAAAACAGCCACCATACCTACCTATCATGGTATTTCCATAGCCATTCCGAGATATATTGCCATGCAACTTCCATCATCATCATATACATGACTTGAGCATTTATTGTCTTATTACTTTGCATGATCGTAAGATAGCTAGCATGATGTTTTCATGGCTTGTCCATTTTTTTGATGTCATTGCTACGCTAGATCATTGCACATCCCGGTATGCCGCCGGAGGCATTCATATAGAGTCATATCTTTGTTCTAGTATCGAGTTGTAATATTGAGTTGTAAGTAAATAAAAGTGTGATGATCATCATTATTAGAGCATTGCCCCAGTGAGGAAAGGATGATGGAGACTATGATTCCCCCACAAGTCGGGATGAAACTACGGACTTTAAAAATAAAAAAAAGAGGCCAAAGAAGCCCAAATAAAAAAGAGAGGCCAAAGAAGCCCACCAAAACAAAAAAAGAAAAAAAGAAAAAATGAGAGAAAAAGAGAGAAGGGGCAATTGTACTATCCTTTTACCACACTTGTGCTTCAGAGTAGCACCATGTTCTTCATATAGAGAGTCTCTTGAGTTATCTCTTTCATATACTAGTGGGAATTTTCATTATAGAACTTGGCTTGTATATTCCAATGATGGGCTTCCTCAAATGCCCTAGGTCTTCATGAGCAAGCAAGTTGGATGCACACCTACTTAGTTTCAGTTTGAGCTTTCATACACTTATAGCTCTAGTGCATCCTTTGCATGGCAAACCCTACTCCTCACATTGACATCAATTGATGGGCATCTCCGTAGCCCGTTGATTAGCCGCGTCGATGTGAGACTTTCTCCTTTTTTGTCTTCTCGCACAAACCTCCATCATCATATTATATTCCACCCATAGTGTTATGTCCATGGCTTGCACTCATGTATTGCGTGAGGGTTGAAAAGGCTGAAGCGCGTTAAAAAGTATGAACCAATTGCTCGCCTTGTCATCGGGGTTGTGCATGATTTGAATGCTTTGTGTGGTGAAGATGGAGCATAACCAGACTATATGATTTTGTAGGGATGAGCTTTCTTTGGCTATGTTATTTTGATAAGACATAATTGCTTGGTTAGTATGCTTGAAGTATTATTGTCTTAATGTCAAATGATAGACTATTGCTTTGAATATCTCGTGTCTTAATATTCATGCCATGATTAGATTATGTGATCAAGATTATGCTAGGTAGCATTCCACATAAAAAATTATCCTTTTTATCATTTACCTACTTGAGGACGAGCAGGAATTAAGCTTGGGGATGCTGATATGTCTCCATCGTATCTATAATATCTGATTGTTCCATGCCAATATTATACAACTTTCATATACTTTTGGCAACTTTTTATACTATTTTTGGGACTAACATATTAATCCAGTGCCCAGTGCCAGTTCCTGTTTGTTGCATGTTTATGTTTCGCAGAAACCCCATACCAAACGGAGTCCAAATGGAATAAAAACGGACAGAGAATATTTTTGGAATATTTATGAAATATGGGAAGAAGAATCAACGCGAGAAGGTGCCCGAGGGGGCCACAAGGTAGGGGGCACGCCCCTGACCCTTGTGGGCCCCCGTAAGGCGGTTGCTTCTCTTCTTTGGCCGCAAGAAAGCTAATTTTCGGAGAAAAATCTGGGCGAAGGTTTCAATCCAATTGGAGTTACGGATCTCCGGATATATAAGAAACGGTGATAGGGCAGAATCCCAAAACGCAGAAACAAAGAGAGACAGAGAGACAGAGAGACAGATCCAATCTCGGAGGGGCTCTCGCCCCTCCCATGCCATGGAGACCAAGGACCAGAGGGGAAACCCTTCTCCCATCTAGGGAGGAGGTCAAGGAAGAAGAAGAAGGAGGGGGCTCTCTCTCCCTCGCTTCCGGTGGTGCCGGAGTGCCACCGGGGGCCATCATCATCACCACCGCAATATTGACCAACAACTTTACTGCCATCATCACCAACTCTTCCCCCCTCTATGCAGCGGTGTAACCCCTCTTTTACCCGCTGTAATCTCTACTTAAACGTGGTGCTCAACGCTATATATTATTTCCCAATGATGTATGGCTATCATATGATGTTTGAGTAGATCTGTTTTGTCCTATGGGTTAATTGATGATTGTGATTGGTTTGAGTTGCATGTTTTATTATTGGTGCCATCCTATGGTGCTCTCCGTTTTGCGCAAGCATGAGGGATCCCCGCTGTAGGGTTTGCAATATGTTCATGATGTGCTTATGGTGGGTGGCGTGAGTGACAGAAGCACATACCCGAGTAAGTAGGTTGTTTGCGTATGGGAATAAAGAGGACTTGATACTTTAATGCTTTGGTTGGGTTTTACCTTAATGACCTTTAGTAGTTGTGGATGCTTGCTAGAGTTCCAATCATAAGTGCATATGATCCAAGTAGAGAAAGTATGTTTGCTTATGCCTCTCCCTCATATAAAATTGCAATAACGATTACCGGTCTAGTTATCGATTGCCTAGGGACAAATAACTTTCTCGTAACAAAAAGCTCTTTGCTAAAACTAATTTAGTTGTTTCTTTATCTAAACTGCCCCTACTTTTTATTTACGTTCTCTTTATTATGTTGCAAACCTATCCAAATACACCTACAAAGTACTTCTAGTTTCATACTTGCTCTAGGTAAAGCGAACATTAAGCATGCGTAGAGTTGTATCGGTGCTCGATAGAACTTGAGGGAATATTTGTTCTACCTTTAGCTCCTCGTTGGGTTCGACACTCTTACTTACTGAAATAGTCTACAGTTGATCCCTATACTTGTGGGTTATCACCGGAACCCTCAACGACAAGTACGGTCTTGCCCTTACGCTTCCTGTTGCGGCGTCGGCCCTTCTTTGCTGGGGCAGTGGCGTCTTGGTCTGTGGAGTTGGATTCCGCGCCGGCATCTTCGCCAGGGTACTTCCTTTCTTCTTCAGCCCGAGCACATCTGTCAGCCAGAACATAAAAGCTCGGCTACATCCTTGACCTTGTTTATCGCCAGCTTTTCACGCATCTTACGGTTGCGCACATTCTGATGGAATGCACTAATGACTGGAGTGGGGTGAACATCTGTGATGTTGTACTGCACCCGGCTGAACATTTGGATGTACTTGCGTAGGTTCTTGCCATCCTTCTGGGGGATGACATCCAAATCACTTGCCTGCCCAGGAGCTTGGTGGCCTCCGGTAAAGGCGCCAACAAACTCGTGGCACAGATCCAACCAAGAAGAGATGGAATCCACTGGCAGGTGCATCAACCATGACATGACGTTGGGCTTAAGTGCCAACGGAAAATAATTGGCAAGCACCTTGTCATCGCGAGCTCTGGTGGCTTGCATCGCGATAGTTTAGATGTTGAGGAACTCCGACGGGTGAGTTTTGCCGTTGTACTTCTCCCCAACATCAGGCTTGAACGTCCGGCGGGAGGGCCACTGGAACTGCCGCAGCTCACGGGTAAAGTCCGGACAACCCACCTCGTAGGGCAGGTCGCCGGAACCCCCCGGTGCTGGGTGGTCCATGGTGGGCCCCGCACACCTATCTGACTGATAGCGTGCTTCCCAGCGCCGCTCGATGGTGGTCCGAGCATCCTCCTAGGCTCGCTCCCGAAGAACTTGATGTTGGTCGCGGCGAGCTCGTGGGTCGGATGACGTTGTCGAAACATTGTCACAGGCGTCGGCCCGACGAGCCGGCGGCTGCTATTGCTGGCGTGGGGGAGGAGAGTGCACCGTGGTTGCAGCGCCTCCGGTCCTCCCACCATCGGCGTGCGTCGGCTCCACATAGTGCCGGCACGAGGGCCCCGCTGGTCGCGGTTCATCCTTGTTGGCGAAGCCGATGAGGCTCCGAATGGTGGCTCTCCACTCGTCGAGCTTCTCCACCGCAGGAGGAAAGTTGAGGAGTAGCTGCAGGCGCGCCAATGCTTCTGTCGGCGTTGGAGGTGGCGAAAGCTGCATGGACCGTGACGCGCTTCGACTTCTAACCATGTTAGAAAGAGCTCTATCATGGTCATGCGGCCGTGTGCCGCTTCCGCCAGCGTTCGGTTGTGCACGCCGGCCCCGCGCGTCCTAAGAATGACGCAAAGGGTTCTTCTCGTGGCGGCGCCCAGGGTCACCGACGTCGTGGTATTGTTCATCGCGCGCGACCTGGGAGGGCCGCGGTGCGAGCGCCAGCTGGGGCGTCAAAGAGGTCGCCGCGCCGCCCGTGGGCTGCACGGCCCTGCCCTCAGACCCAGCGGCGTGTGGCTCGTCGTCTTCGGCCGGAACGATGCCGCTTGCCTGGCTTCGATTGCTAAAGTGTCGTGGGTGCTCGCGGGGTGCGCCTCTGGCTCCACCCATGGCCACCACAGCCGCCCGCCAGCTGGGTGCGACGGCGAGCTCGACGACGACAATCGCTGTGATCCACTTCTTCTTGGGGGCCATGGCGATGACGAAGTTGGCGAGTTGGCTTCAAAACTGGATTTTCACAGCTTGCGCCCCCTACCTGGCGCGCCAAAGATCTCGGGATTCAATAATGACACCTATGGGATCATAGGGAATCCCTACTACGGTTGTCGGGGCGCGGGGCTATGGAAATAGCGGGTTTAGAAAATCAACGCGGGGGAATTTTATCCAGGTTCAGGCCGCAAGCAAAGCGTAATACCCTAGTCCTGCTTTGGTGTATATTTGGTGTTCTTGAGATCTTGAACTAACTGCTGTGCATGCCTGGCCCAAAAAGTCTGAATCCTTCCTCAGTATGCCTCGAGCCTCCTTTTATATGTTAAAGGGGTCGCCACAGTGGCACACAGGAGGTGGAAAGTATGTAACGTGTACAGGTCTATCCCTGACATCGTGGGACAAAACGCATTTAATGCACTGCCGACGTGACCTCTTGCTTTATCGGGGGCGGCAAGGAAGCTCGTCCCCTCCGTCGCCGCTTCGCCTCGCTCCGACGCGCGTCCGTGCTGATGAGGCGTACAGCGCCACGCTGGCTGGCGGGCTGCTGTGCTAGTGCGATGGCAGGTCTTCACGAAGACCCGCATGCCACCAGGCAGGTGCTTGCTTGGTTGGTCTAGAAGCTGCATGCTGCCACGTAGGTGCGTGCCTAGTTGGCAGGCTGGCTGCTGCGTTAGTACGGCCATGGGGTAGCGAAGCCTTGATAAGTGCGGGCCTGGTTGTGGCCCCGCATATGTCCCCGACAAGGGTCTTGCCGGGGGGCCTTCGTCTTCTGGTTCTCATCTGTTGGGTAAGTTGCCCCGGCAAGGCCCTTGCCGGGGCAGCGTAGGTCGTCCCTGGCAAGGCTCTTGCCAGGGGAAACCCACCTTGCCCCTTCGCTCTTCGCGCCTCTGGTCTCAGCACAGCTCTGGTAGTTCTGTTCCTTGTTTCCTCTGCCCCGCCAAGCGTGGCCGGAGGTGTGGCTACAACCGCCCGTGCACAAGTAGAGGGGTACAGAAGGCCCATACTTTTGTACACCGACACTTACCTTACATCAAAGTAGTGTTCGTCTGTATCATGCATCAACCAGTTTTGAAGAGCTAATTTTATTCATCTTCTTTTGGTTTTGACTTCATAAGGCAATATCAGAAAATAGGAAGGAAAAGAGTAAGTTAGGGGATGTTGGTGGTCCTCCGGACTGACGCAAATAGAGACTCTCTAGATTTTCCACTGCTACTGCTAATTAAGTTGAAGTCCCAAGTTTACATGATGAGTTCATCTCCCGTACTCCACCATCGCAGGTGCTTGCTCTAAGTTGACAGTGTGATAATTGGTTTCTTGTTGCATATGTTGTCTAGCATGTATTTCTTCTATTTTGATTAAATTGCACCTGCTGAGTTTATATGTTATACATGTGCATATGACATGTCTTTCTGTGTCTAGAATACACTGCATCTATCAATCATACCATGTTCTTACATCAAAGCACTGTTGTTGTGTATCCCGCATCAGTCACTCATGATTGGACGCTTTTAACATGGCAGTTTGATAGTGGTTTCATCTTGCATTGATTTCTATGTTTTACTGCTTCTAATTTTTCGAAATGCCACTTATGACAAGACACTTTTAACTAGGTAGAGTGATATTGGTTGCATCTTTCATATGGTGTCCATCTTGCATTACTTCTATTTTCTTGAAAATCCTTCTGCTTAGTTTACACATCTTTGCTGTGAATATGTCATGTTGTCCTGTTTTTCTTACATACTCCATCCTCATACGGTTGTCTTACATCAAAGTATTGATTGTCTGTATCATGCATCAATGAGTTCTGAAGAGCGATTTTATTCTTTTGTGTTGTGGGTATGCCTTGACATGGCAAAGTCAAAAAAGAGCAAGGAAAAGAATATAGTAGGGAATGGTGTTACTCGTCGGGTGAAACGGAAAAGGATCTGCCCTCGAGATTTTGCTGGTACTTATAGTGCAGTAGAAGGTTCAAGTCCATCGCCTAAATCTAGAAACACAGTATCACCTGCTCCACCAGCTGTAGCTTCCGCTTCAACTGTACAAACATCTCAACGAGTTACTCGTTCGTTTGCTCCGGAACTGGCCAGTTCCCAAGCTACATTCACACCTAACACTACTTCCAAAGCACTGTTGACACAACATGACTTGGCAAGATCAGATGAACCTCATGAGCATCAACACTAAGATGGTACCTGACCGAGTCAAGTTGCAGTTGCATGCTCCTTTATATGTACTCTCACAGTTTGATGTGCACTAACACTTTCCATATTTGTTGTTGAACTAGCACCATGGCGCAAGCGGAAATAGACATCAGGGATAATGCTTGAAAAATTAACAAAATCTAAAGGAGGAAGAATGGAGATCCATTTTGAGGCAGGTTTAAAAAGGCCACGTGATGCTATAGAGTCAGCCAAGTTAGTATCAGAGGCAGCCATTGCCGTTAGGTGTCATGCACGTATCCTCCCAACGTGGATCCAGTACTGGAATGAGAAAGAAAATACCCGGTTTAACACCTTCCTTGACTATTTATCTGTAAGTAATGTTATTCATCGCAATTTATAATATTGTCTTAATTTGTGCCATACTTTCTAGCTTCCTCCTAATAAGACTCACATTCTTTTTTCAACAAATGAGGTTCAAGTTGGATCCGAAAGATGATGCAACTAAACAAGCATGCACTCATGTTTTTCAGTTTGCTCTGCGATAGTGTCGGTACCACCTTAAAAATCTTACTTTGAAGGCAAGGCTAACAATGAAATCGCCCAAACATCTCCGGTGGAATATATTACAGATGAAGACTGGACAGCCCTTGTTAAACACTGGTCTGATCCAAAGTATCAGTTAGGGTATATGTATTTGATCAGACCACATATTGAACTTGTATTTATGTATGTGCCTTACAAGTGTATCTTCTTCTAGGCTAACTGTTTGAAGAACAAGACCAACCGTTCTAAAGTGAAATTCCAACAGACAATAGGATCTCGTAGCTATATTGCACACTGCGAGGCTCTTGTAAATAGTCACACTTCCTTCTTTTTTACATGCCATATTATCGTATCTATATTGACTTGTTCCAAATACAGAGGAAAACCCGTGCGGACCAAAAAGAACCTGAATCGAATGCAGTGCAAATCTTCAAGGATTGCCACACTACCAAGATGAAGGGCATGAGCACACCAGTTCAGGCCGCTGTTGTAAGTCCGTACTCCTCCTGCCTTTGAACTGACTGGTACTGTGATGTGTTAATTTAACTGCTTGGTTTGCAGCCAATGTCAGTTACTCTGTTCACTTTTATACACAGTTGTCTTAACGTATCATTTCACCTTACATGGTTTAAAAGAGATGAAGGATATTCTTTTGGTCTTGATCTGTAATCTAGTTGTGATGTTCACGTGCGCACACAATGATACAATAGCCTGTTTGTTTATATCTGTTTGCCCATGATATGAATGATGTCATACTATGTTCATCCTACTTTAAACCATATCTCTTTATCCTTAGATGTCAATGAATGTGAGGAAATAGACAATACAGTAGGCATGCTACATGGACATATGTTCCGAAAGTGATTTTATTACGTAGTTGGCACTACAATACATGCTAATGTATTACAGTAGTTCACCAAAATAAGTTATGTATAAACGTGAAACCTACTTTGTTTGTTTTTGTCTCTTTACTAACTTATCTGGTACACTAATCTACAAGTTCAAACTTTCAGCAAGCTATGGAACAAATGATTGAACAGCCACAACCACCTGAAGGTGACGAGGCTACCACAGGCACAATGTCACCTCTTCCTGCAGTGCGTAAGTATCTCTCCACTAACAGTGCAAAAAGCACCTTCCTGCATAATTTTGGGTTGTTTGTCAAGGTAACCTCGTCCTAATCGCCTACTGAACAAAATCTTAAAAAAGTGATATATCTGTGCTCCAGACACAAGTCCAATCCCTAATGGACATTGTGTCGGAAACAAAAATAGTGGTTGACAAATGTTGTGAAGATATGAATGGTTTTGAAACCACACTATCAGACATTTGCTTCATTGTTCAAGAGCAATGGCAGAAGAAAGGGGAAGATCGTGCTGCTCCATCAGATTCTATAGCCTGAAACATAAGCACTCAGGTCAAATGATCTGTGCTTCTATACATCGGATGGTGCTTTTATCTGCAAGGACTGTAAACTTTATGCCAACATGCCTTTTGTTGTATGGTTGGAATTTATTTTGTTGTGATACAACATTTATGTTGCTGCCAAAGGCTGCAATAATTACGACGATATTTTTGTATAGTGTAGATTTATCATAGTAATGTATTCGACCAAAATCTTCGTAGGAGCCCAACATGCCAACATTCGTCGGGCCCATTCTAGTTGGACTAAAAACGATTCTGGGCCAAAATTTGCATGTAGCCCACTAAAAATATCTGGGCCTAAATAAGCATAAGCTTTCATATTTTTCTGGTAGGCCTGTGCCCATAGTGGGCCTTTAACAGGCCTAAATATAATTTGGGCCCTCAGTAATAATAGGCCATTTACATGTGTAAATATCTCGAGCCCATAAAAAACATGGGCCTTTAATATGACGAAAGTAAGATTGGGCCCTGATTGTGCCAAATAACCCGCTGGTCTTAGCTGGCCGAAATGGTGGCCCATTTACAATGTGGATCGTCCATAGGCCAAAATTCAGACGGGCCATAAATGCGCCGACCTACTGGGCCTTTAAAAGGCCGAAAGTTCGGTCGGGCTTGATTAGTGTCATTTTTATATGGGCAGTTAGTAGGCTCGATGTGGCATTGGGCCACATATGGCCCATGGATTTCGTCCGACGTTAACAGGCCGAAAGCCACAACAGGCTGAAAGTGGCCCAAATCTGTAGTGGGCCCTAACAGGCCAAATGTCACACATGGCCGAATATGACCCATATCCTTCACGGTCATTTATGGGCCAAAAGTTTCAATGGCCTATAAAAGGACCCAAATGGAGCAGGACCTTTAACAAACCGGAAACACACTGAGCCGTAATTCGACCCAAATTCTTAGCGGACTGTTAATGGGCCAGAAGTGACCATGGGCCGTGATGATGACAAGTTTAGGATGGGCCGTTGACGGGCTGATTTGACACTAGCCATACGGGCCATAACTGAGAATGTTGGGCCTTTAGCTGGGCTGGCCCATTATGGTCTGCAAAATCTTGTGGGCCTTTAGCTGGGCCGACCCATTATGGCCCGCTAAATCTTCTGGGCCTTTAGTTGGGCTGGCCCATTTGATCTCTATGGGCCACTTTTGGGCTGGTCCATGTGTCAACGTATCATAGGCGCATCTCGCCCATTGGATGAGTGACACCCGTGCCAACGCATAGCTGACACGTGGTTCCATCAGCCAATGAGAATTTTACACGTGGAAAATCGGCATTGGTCATGGCTTTTAGCGGGTTATCGGATCCAAAACCAGACCCGATAGCTTAACGGCATCCTATTACGGTGGATGCCACGTGTTGGTCACCCTTGACGAAAGCACTTCTATGACGCGATTTATCGTCATGGAAGTGGACACTTCCGTGATGATAATTTTGGTAATCTCATGGAACACTTCAACGACAGCACAGGTATGACTATCTTGATTCTGTCACAAAATTGTCATGGATGTACATGCATGACAGAAAACATGACCTACTGTGACAAACAAGTATCGTCACGGAAGTGTATTTTTTTGTAGTGGATTCTGGTGGACAGGTATGAAGTATATTGCCGAGTATGTAGCAGTATGAGATGTATGTCAGAGAGTTAAGGCAGACCATCAGAAGCCAGCAGGATTACTCCATCCTTTGCTGATACCCGAATGAAAGTGGGATAAGCTTGGCATGGATTTCATCACCGGATTACCTAGGACACGATCTCGATATGAGTCCATCTGGGTAGTAGTTGATCGTTTGACCAAAGTGGCTCACTTTATCCCCGTGAAAACCACTTATACAAGCGCGAAGTTGGCCAAGATATATATGACCAGGATTGTATGTCTGCATGGAGTTCCGAGGACCATCATATAAGATAGAGGAACACAGTTTACCTCGAAGTTTTGGAATCAGTAGCATCAGACTTTGGGTACCAGGCTAGAGTTTAGTACAACCTTTCATCCACAGACAGATGGACAGACCGAGAGAGTCAACCAGATTCTGGAGGACATGTTGAGAGCTTGTGCGCAGGATTATGGATCTAGTTGGGATGATAATTTGCCTTACGCTGAGTTCTCGTACAACAACAGCTACCAAGCAAGTTCGGAGATGGCCCCTTTCAAAGCCTTGTATGGGAGGAGGTGCAGGACACCATTGATGTGGGATGAAGTTGGAGATCGACAGTTGTTCGGACCAGATTTAATCAGAGAATCTGAGGAGAAGGTCAAGTTGATTCGCGATAGGCTGAAGGTAGCTCAGTCCAGGCAGAAGAGTTATGCCGATACTAAACGCAAGGAGGTAACATACGAAGTAGGAGACAGAGCATATCTTGGTGTGTCACCACTTCGAGGAGTTAAACGATTTGCAGTCAAAGGAAAGTTAGCACCATGATTTGTAGGACCATACCGAGTTTTGGAACGTATGGGAGAAGTTGCCTACAAGTTGGAGTTACCCGAAGGCTTGTGAGCAGTTCATGACGTGTTTCACGTTTCCCAGTTGAAGAAATGACATGCAAAGATGGTCGATATTCCTCTGAGAGATACAGTGCCCCTAGAAGCAATTCAGTTGGAGAGTGACCTGACCTATGAGGAGAAGCCCGTCAAGATTCTCGAGTTTGCCAATCGAGTTACACACAGCAAGGTCATCAAGTTTTGTAAAGTTCAGTGGAGCCACCATACCGAGGAAGAAGCCATCTGGGAGCGAGAAGAATACCTCCGGAAAGACAACCCATGCCTATTTGCTAGCCGACCCGAATCTCGAAGGAGAGATTCATCTTAAGGGGGGTAGGTTTGTAACATCCCAATTTTCAATTTGGATGTTAATCATTAAGTCATCATATGCATCCATGATTTGTACATTTTTTTGAATTTGCTTTATTTGGACATTTTGATCCTAGAAGCCTTAAGCAACTCAAGGACCAATTGAGAGAGTTGGAGGTTTTCACAAAAATCCATTTTTGAATTTTTCAAAATTGGTAATTGGATCAAAGTGGTTTTATTCAAATTATTTTTCCAATTATTCCAATTTAAATAAATGAGAGAAGATAATATGACTTCTTCAAAACAGCTAGGAAATGTTGGAAATTTAATTTTTAATAAAATTATATTTTATTTGAATTTTATTTGAAATTTTATTCGGTTAAATTAGGGGAAAATGTGCATTTTTAAAAATTGCATTTAGTCCAGAAAAATGATCACTTTGTCCTAAATATTAGGAAAGGAGGGTGAAAATATTTCTGGAATTTTTAGGATTTTATTTTATTTTTATTTTGGGTTTTTCTCTGCGGCGAAATTATTTTTAAAAAATCTTCCGGATCGAATCGGGTCAAGGTCTTGGCTGCCCAAACTGCCAGCTCGCCTTTCCGCTGCGCTTAGCCGGATTACTCCGGAGTTCGAGCGCCGCACGCCGTCGACCGGCTCCCTGCCCAACTCGGACCTCCCGGGGGTCCTTATAAGACGTCGGCCCCCCGCCCTCTCCTCCACCAAACCGCGTCGCCCCATCCGCCGCCTCGAGCAGCCACTGGAGCGGCCCGCCGCCGTAGCCGCCGTCACCGTTGCTGTTGCCCGCGCCACCGCCGCCGCTACCACTGCCCACACCGCCCGAGCCGCCGCTGCAACCGCACTACCCCATCGCCGCCCCGCGTCACCGGAAGCCTCACCGGAGCCGCCGCTGCAGTGATCCGTGCCGAGCCGCCGGCTTTATTTCGCGAACCGGTATAACCGCTAAAAACCCGCCCCATTTTTTTTAAGTTTCGGTTTCCTTTTTAGATTGGTTAATTTTATTAGGTTTGTTTAATTTGCGAACGTTCATTTGTTTAGATCTGTTAGTGAACGCTTCCGTTCGTTAGTTTCTGTCAGCGAACGTTCATTCGTTAGATTTTTCTTTTTCCGTTTATTTCGGGCACGGACCTATCCATGAATAGTTTTCTTACAAATTAGTCCTTGATCTTTGAACCCTCACAACTTTTTGCTCGCTTATCCAAATCCAACGAAACCAACGCCAAATTCTTCGTCTTTTTTCTTTTGTCCAGATAAACAACTTGAACATGATTTTGAAAATTTAAAATTTGGTTTCAAGCAGATTTGAATCCGAACTTCTTTTGATCGTAGTTTGAGTTTCGTAATTCCGATTTGATTGATTCTTTTTGCAAATCGAAGTTCTTTGCTTATACTTTTTGTTTAGAACTTTTATTTTGGTTTTACCCTTGCATCTTATGATTGGGTGCTGATTTATGCTATTGTTTTTTCACGATAGAGTTTCCGGAGTGCAAAGCTTGCTACTACGAATCTCTAGGGTTTTCTGGTTGTCAGCAAGGCAAGTAACACTTTGATCATATCCCTTTATTACCTAATTTTTATTGATGCTACGGCGGGTTGTGAGCGTTTGAGCTTTTTGGATGCGTATTCTGGATATCATCAGATTAATATGGCGGTTAAAGACCAGGAGAAGACGGCGTTTATCACTCCTTTTGGAGCCTTCTGCTATGTATCTATGCCTTTTGGGCTCAAGAGCGCCCAAGCAACTTATCAGCGTTGCGTGCAGAATTGCTTACACGAACAGATAGGCCGTAACGTGCATGCTTATGTGGATGATATTGTGGTTAAGTCAAGGAAGAAGGAAACGTTGATTGAGGATCTAAAAGAAACCTTTGACAACTTGCGGGTGTACAAGATGATGCTCAACCCGCCAAGTGTGTCTTCGGTGTTCCGGCGAGCAAGTTATTGGGTTTTCTTGTGTCCAACAGAGGATTGAAGCTAACACGAGAAAATTACGGCTATCACCTCCTTGGCTAAGCCGAAGTGTATCAATGATGTCCAGCGATTGGCGGGTCGGATTGCCGCGCTAAGCCGGTTTATCAGCCGCCTCGGAGAGAAGGCTATTCCTTTGTACCAGATGCTGAAGAAGACGGATCAGTTTGTCTGGAGTTCAGCTGCCGATGAAGCATTGGAGGATTTAAAGCGGCAGTTGGCCAACCCGCCGGTTCTCGCCGCTCCCATTGACAAAGAGCCGCTTCTATTATATGTTCTTTGCTAATGCCAAGGCGGTTAAGCGTAGCCATTGTGGTAGAGCGGAAGGAGGCAGGAAGGAATATCCGGTTCAACGGCGGTTTATTACATCGGCGAGGTGCTCATTGAATCTAAGCGAGAGATATCCGCATTGGCGTAAGCTGGTATATGGAGTTTTTATGGCAAGCCGGAAGCTGAAGCAATATTTTCAAGGGCATCCCATCACGGTGGTCGATTCAGCTCCTTGGGCGATATCATACGTAACCGAGAAGCAATCGCGGATTGCTAAGTGGGCCATAGAGCTTGGGCATACGGTTTCTGATATGTACCTCGGACGGCGGTAAAATCTCGAGCACTTGTGGATTTCATTAATGATCGGACGGAGTTGCAAGCACGAAGAAAGGCCGAATCATACCTATTGGACCATCCACTTTGACGGGTCCAGACAATTGGAGGGCTCGGGGGCTGGAGTTGTGTTGACTTCCCCACGAGGTGAAAAGTTTTGTTACGTCCTCCGCTTAATGTTCCCATGTACTAACAATGCAGCTGAGTATGAAGCTTTGCTCCATGGTCTCCGGATGGCTAAGGAGATGAATCTAAGCCGGGTTAAGTGCTTTGGTGACTCGGACTTGGTGGCCCGGCAAGTATCGTGTACCAGGATTCCAAAGATCCACTCATGGCGGCGTATCGTCGGGAGGTGGATGTTGTTGCAGGACACTTTAAAGGATATCGTGGACCATGTGGATCGTCGAAAGAACGGCGGCGGATGCTTTAAGCGGCTGGGCTCTCAACGTAAACCGGTCCGCCCAATGTCTTCCTTGATGTCTTGCATAATCTGTCGATCAAGCTTCTGGTGAAGTAGATTTGGCTATTCCTGATCCGGAGGCTCGGTTGGTAGCAACCTTACACGTCATTCCGGATTGGGCGCTCCCTTATTTGGCATACATGACCCGGGCGAGTTACGGAAGATGAGACTTTGGCCCGACGGTGTAGTTCGGGCGGTCTAAGTCTATGACCATTGTTAATGGCGAGTTGCATCATTGCGAAAGGTGTCGAGGCGTTTCAGCGTTGTGTGTCCCCCGAGGAAGGCTGTGAGATATTGCGTGAGATCCATGAAGGGGACTGGTCACCATGCCGGTTCAAAATCCTTGGTTGCCAAAGCGTTCCGCCATGGTTTTTATTGGTTGACTGCCCATGCTGATGCGGAGGATCTGGTCAGGCGATGTGATGGTTGCCAGAAGTTTTCTAGACGTGCCCACATACCGGCCCAGGAATTGAGGATGATTCCAATTACTTGGCCGTTTGCGACTTGGGGGCTGTACATGGTGGGGCCTTTTAAAAGGTCCAAGGACAAGAAAACACACTTGCTGGTCGCAGTTGACAAGTTTACGAAGTGGGTCGAGGCAGAGCCTATTAGCAGGTGTGATGCGGCCATGGCGGTTCAGTTCATAAAAAGGGTGACCTTCCGGTTTGGATTTCCGCATAGTATCATCATGGATAATGGCACCAATTTGTCCAAGGGTGCCATGAAAGAGTTTTGTGAACGTGAGCACATCCGCTTGACGCGTTTCTTGATGGCCCACCGCAGTCAATGGTCAAGCGAGCGAGCTAATCAGGAGATCTTGAGAGGTATCAAACCCCGGCTTATGGTCCCTTTACAAAGGACACCGGGTTGTTGGGTAGAAGAGCTACCATCTGTGATATGGAGTATCAATACTACCCCTAACAGATCCACTGGATACACACCGTTCTTTATGGTCTATGGAGCGGAGGCGGTCCTTCCCAGCGATATCCGTCATGATTCACCTCGCGTGGCAGCCTATGTTGAGGCAGATAGCGAAGCTGCACGGCAGGACGCTTTGGATCGATTGGATGAGGAGCGAGATATGGCGGCTGCTCGTTCGGCGATTTACCGGCGGGATCTTCGTCGGTATCCACGGTCCCGGTTTAAAACCGTAATCTTTCAGAAGGAGACTTGGTGCTCGGCTCATTCAAGACCGGAACAAATATGCACAAGCTATCCCCACCTTGGGAAGGGCCTTTTGTGGTCAGCAAGAATCTGCACAACGGGTCATACTATCGATTGATGTTCGAGAGCGAAAAGACTCACGACGTCGGAAGAGGAGACCAACGAGCCATGGAATATAGCTCATCTTGACCTTATTATACACGAGCCATCGGCTCTACTTATGTACATATTATGACAATGTATATATTTTGAATCAAAGCAATAAACCGGAGCCTCGGCTAAAGCGGGGTATCCGTTCTGTAAAAATCCGGTTTGGGTACATGGAGTGGTTGTCGCCAAAGCAGCCTCCGGTTTAGCCCTTGATCTTGATTTTCAGAAGTTTTGTCATCTGGGGCTTGGTGGTGTCCGAACCAATGCAACACTTTTGATGGGCGAAAGCCACCGGATCACTTGGGGACATGGTCACATCTGAACCCGATCACGCCTCTTGGTCGGCCTAAAGGTCATAGAGTCACTTGGGGCTTGGTCGAACCCGAACCATTGCCATGCCACTTGATCGGCATAATGCCACGGTTTCAGGTTGGGGGCCTGGCTGACTTGAACCATAGCTACACCTTATGGGGAGCTTGGTCCTGTCCGACCATGGTAACACCATCGATCGGCTCGATAAAGCCTCTTCTTGCAAAGCGGTTTTATCATTGCCTTTTCTTCCATATTGGTTTCATCACTGTTATTTGATTTTTATTGACCTTTTTAAACCGATAACATTTTTAAACCGGTTCAAGCTGTCAATTAACGGAATTCGGTCCATTTTTACTCCGGAGGTATTTGTTTCGGTTTGACTTTTTCTGTTAAAATCCCATTATGGAGTAACAGGGGGCTTGTCATGACCCGACACGGTTTACACGGTAAACCGGCATTATAAACACAGGGGTTGTTTTTCTCCTTTGACGGTAACGGTTTATACAACCTCCGCCTCAAGATTGGCTAAGCCAACTGCATGCCCGATCTTTGGCGGTATTTTTGTATCACAAAATTTTGATCGTATACATCAATATTTTCTTATATAAATATATAGGCGTCACAAGCGGTGGCGACATAAGCCGCCCGTGGCGTTTAAGAACTTGTGATTGCGAGGCAAAATGCATTGAAGGTTTCAATTCTTCAAACCAAAGTATCAGCACCTCCGCCATAAAGGTTCTGAGACTAAGGGCATAAAGGCATGTTCAAAAACAAAGTGCTAGCTATTCTATTACAAAGCCTTCCAAGGCCCGGCGTGTCGCATGGCGTTATGACTAGCGATTTACGATGCATCACCGGCTTGGCGGATTAAGCTTCCTCGCCGGGTTGGCGTGAGGAGGAGGCGTCTGGCGTCGGTTCAACTTCTTCCTCTTCATCACCCAAAGGCGGAAGTCATTGGTGGACCCGGTCAATCCGGGTTAAGGCACGAAAAAGCGGCCTCTTCACTTATAAGCTCAGCCGGATCAACGTCAGGGGCATAAGTGTGCTTACGGGTTGGGGGAACAAGGCTCTGCACTTCTGGAATGACAAACTCCACCCGCTTGTTGTTCGCGTCGTAGAAAGAGCGGTGAACCGCAAGGTTGGCTTCTGCTGCCAGTTTACTCGCCAGCGGACGCATCTCCTTTGTTATTCGTTTCAGGGCGTCATTATCAAAGGCTTCACCGTTCTCTTGAGCGCTGGGGAAACCCTTGGCTATGTCAGCCGGATCAAGATCCGCTATCCACGCCTTAAGCGCGAGTTAGAAACGATGAGAGTGCCGGCCGGTCGCGGATCGTTTCAACTCTTCAAGCTGCCCGGAACCATGGACAGCCGGTCGATGTATCTTTGATCAAGGGCGGAGCTGTGTTGTCGTGCGATGCGGCACATATGACTTCATTGGCGCCGGTATACAACTGCTCAATCAGCGTGTAAGAGGCCTTGAGCTTCTTCCGCACATCGAGCCCGGATGAGCAATACGCTTGCTGCACCGATTTCGGACAGCTCAGGTTAAACCGGCGGAAATATCAAAACAGGTGTACTCAGTGCAAATTTTCTTACCAAAGATGGCAGAAGTCATGGCATGAACTTGGCGCTTTAGTCTGGTAAGCTCTTCAGTCACCGGTTTAAGAGCTGATTCAGCATCTTCCGCCCGTTTTTTCAAACCGGCCTTCTCGGTATCCCAATTGGCCCGCTCGGATTTATACCACTCCTTCAGCTGTTCCATAGTGGCCAAGGCAGTTTTCAATTCATCCTTGGCCTTGGTAGTTTACGCTTGTTGAGTTTCCAGATTGGCACGAAGGTCCTTGAGTTGCACGGTTTCTTTGGTATATCTCATTCTGGTAACAAAGGAAGCACGTTAGTTGTTCCATTATCAAGTCCCAAGCTCAATACAAGTATTCAACTTGGCACTTGGGGGCTAATGGCTAGTTGATCTCAGTTTGCTATGGGGATATAGAAATTAAGTCGGTTCAACTATGCTAAGTTGAACCGACCCTTGAGAGCTACTATGCAGCAAAAGTACAAGGCATAAATCCTTACCTCATAACGGTCCTTCATGCGATTTACCGGACCGGCTTCAAAGTCACGGCTTGTGTAGAGCCGGTTCGAAAAGTCAAGTAAAGTTCTTGGGCGAGAGGTTGTCATAAGCTGATAGATCAATTTTCCCTTATCTTTGCTCATAGTAGTAGACTCGTCTTTGGTGCTGTGTTTTGCTAAAGCGACCGGTTGGCTAGGAGTGGTGTAGCGATTACTGTCACAATAACATCATCATTTTTGATCGGGCTGGCCAGATTGGTGGTCTTCTTGGGGCTTGGTGTCTTCGTACTCCGGCTCGGCGGTTCAGCAATTACGACCGCTCTGTGGCCGGACTCGGTGGAGCAGGATGCGAGGTTTCCACTTGGGCCTCCGGTTCAGTTTCTGGCGGATCAGCGTTGTCGTCTTTGTATAACTCGCCAGAGCTATTTTTAGCGATTTCAGGATTTTCGTGGGTCTGCTCTAGGGTCTTCTCCGGGTCAACATCCGCAGTAGGGTCAAGGATTTTCACTTTTTTACTCAAGCGAGCCTTGGTGCTGTAGTGTTCAGAATTAGAATAAGATAAACCGACCAACGCAAATATAACCGAATTGGCGGGACAGAAGTATGGTGCTTACCCTGCAGCAACTTTAAGCGGAGACAGTTGCATGGTTGATGAACCGCCAGAGGAGTTGGAAGATGCACGATAATTGAATTCGGGACGGATTGAGAGGACATCGGAAGAAGCCTTTTAAGGGATAACGCTTTTCGGAGAATAAATCACCTCACGGGCGATGCTTAGGGTTCGTGTATCTGGTAAACCAGATGAGGTAATCTGTTGACCAACGTGTCGGGTCGTCTGGCGCTCTTCAGCCTCTTTGTGTCTTCAAGGAAAGATTTGGATTCAAGTGAGCATAGGAATGAGATTTTTTCACTTTCCGGACGGTATGACGAATTTTTTAACCGACACGAGGTCGGATTCGGAAGAAAGAAAGATTACCTCGACATGGTCGGCATGGTAGCTTCAAAGATCATCACAGGAGTTAAAATTGTCGATAAAGGGAAAAATAAAAGGAACAAACTACAAGTAAGAAGAAACACAAAGTGGAGGGCGGTTCTGGCGACTCCCTCGTGAGGATATCAAGTTTTACCTCAACCGATTCTTCGTCTTCCGCGGATCGAAGACTCGGCGGTTTTCCTCTTGCCAGCCTTCTTGGTGGCCTTGGACTTTACGCGAGCCGGGCGGTTTGGTGCGCTTCGTAAGGAGCTGTTAGCTTTGAAGTAACAAGGATTAACATATATATATCAACAAGGCATTAATGGCGTAAAAGCGGTGAGTAGAGCCTACCATTTGGCGGTTTGTTGGCAACCACGTAAGCGAGCCAACCGGTTTGGCTGCGAGCGAAGATCGGTTCATCAAGCAGCCTCTTTACTTCCTCTGTGACTTCAAGCTCAGTTATTGGTAGCTCGTGACGTCTTTGAGGGTCTTGGAGGCTGCCAGTGTATTCGTGCATCAATCCGGGCAGGCGGCTTAATGGCATGATGCCCCAAGAAACCCAGCATCGCACAAGGTCCACGCCGATTAGTCCATTGGCCGATGAGCCCGGAGTTTAATGATTTGAGGCGCAAAATTCTTCCGTTCATGGCGGTCAAACGTAAAGGCAGCGGATGATAGTTGCTAAGCCGGTGAGGACGGTAACCCGGCAAAGGGATTCTCGTTGTCGGGAAGCGGTGTTCTGCGGTAGAACCAGGTTTGGTTCCAATCTTCGGATGGCTATGGTGTTTAGCGTGAGGAAAGTCTACTTCCTTCCTTTTACGGATTGAACGCCGCCCAGCTCCGTGTTAGGACCATCCGAGAATTATGTACGGCGGTTCAAGTGAAAGAAATCCCGGAACAGCTCCACAGATGGCTCTTCTTGAAGATAGACTTCACAAAAAACTTGGAAATTGCATATATTTGATACGGAGTTCGGACCAATATCCTGCGGATGGAGTTGAAAGCTTGCAAGGACATCCGGAAGAATTTTGATCCGGCGGGCAGAATCCCGGTCTAAGTGCTGCACAAACACAATTACTTATCCTTCCTGCGGATTGGGAGGGCATTCGTCATCCGGAACCCGCCCGATGGAGGACGTTTTTAGAAGCTAAAGCGCCCGGTGGTGACGTATCCATTGAGTTGCGTCTCGGTGATCTTAGACGGACCCAATTGCAAGCTGAGAATTGTTTGGCCATTCCGGAAGACTAAACTGCGAAAGGAAAGGAAAAAGCGATTCACCGTTAAATGGTTCGTACACATTATACAATGTTAAACCGCGATTCGGCCGGTTTCCAATTCGATTTAGCGAGGACTAATGGAGTGACGGATTGGCTATCAAAAGTCGAACCGCCCAAAGAAGCAAAAGCTGGAAAATTTACTAAGTATGGACAGAAACAGTTTTCACATTCGAATGGAGGAAATTTGGATCTACCAAGATTGATGAAAAAACTTCTGCGACCTATGCAAGCCTCATAAAAGGCGGGAAGGTTAAATGCGTTCTAAAGCGGAGGATCTGAACAAAAGAAAGATGCATAAAGGGTTAAAGCGATGGCGGAGCGATCGCCGCCTGGGGCGTATGGTACGGTTGAATCGTACGGCCATGGCGAGGGCAGGTATGAGGAAATTAAGGCGAACACCTATGAACTACGAGATGAACAGGACCTTGAATGCGGATCCGAGCGTAAAGAGGACCTTACGATCAGCGCGCAGAACCGCGGACGAGCGCCGAGAGCCTCTGGAACGATTAGGTTGATGCAGCGGCCTGGCACTGACGCGGCGCTCGAAGGTCGGAGGCGAGAGCGGAGCTTCGGAGCTGGGGCGTCGCGAGGAAGAAGAAGCGTGGAAGAAGAAGAGAAAGGGCCTGCCGGTCTATTTATAAGGAAACGGAATAATTAACAAGCGCGAGAATCGAGGAGCCAAAAGCGGCCGGACGGGCGCAGCGGTCGCCTCGATTTCGGGATGGTATTAAATGAAGGGAATCTTCTTTGTTGGATTTCTTTATTAAAGATGACGTCAAAGGCGCCCTGTTCTTTGTGGTTGGAAGATAGCGTCATGGCGGTTCAAGCGGAGCGGCGGTTTCACGAAATATGAAGGGAGATTCAGAGTTTCTGAAGATGTTTAAGATTAACATGAACCGGTTAAAGTCATTCTGGGGCCTATTGTTGGGTATATAACTACTGAGTTTAAACCGCCCTGAAGGGGCGGGTTACCCTAAATCCATGATCGGGGCTCACGAAGGCACGAGGCCCAGAGCCCAGAGGCGGATTAGGATCCATAAGTGTAAACCGCCTTAGTCATGTAAACTTGTGCTGTAAGATAAGAAAGAAGAGACCGAGCCGGACTCTGGTATGAGCCGGATCGGGACTCTGTAGGCCGGCCGGGCGTCAACCCGTGTATATAAGGGGACGACCCGGCGGCGGTTTAGGGACAGACAATTCGAGGCTTAGGCGAAGCTATTGCTCCCTAGTCGCCAAATCACATCAATCCCATCACAACTAGGCGTGAGGCTTTACCTTCATCGAAGGGGCCGAACTAGTATAACTCCCGTGTCTTTGTGTCCGCTTTAACCCCTCTGAGTTAACCCGTACGATGGCCCTGCGACTAAGTCCTTTCATGAGGACATCTGCCGTGACAATTCCACGACATAATGTGTTTGGTTCTCTTGTGAAACCTTGATTCCTTCGTTAAGGCAATTACTCCAGTGTTGTCACAAAAGATTTTCATTGGACCCGATACACTGCGTATTACACCTAGATCAGATATGAACTCCTTCATCCAGACTCCTTCATGCGGTTCTTCCGAAGCAGCTATGTACTCCGCTTCACACGTAGATCCCGCCACGACGCTCTGCTTAGAACTGGACCAACTGAAAGCTCCACCATTCAATGTAAATACGTATCCGGTTTGTGACCTAGAGTCATCCGGATCTGTGTCGAAGCTAGCATTGATGTAACCTTTTACGACGAGCTCTCCGTCACCTCCATAAATGAGAAACATATCCTTGGTCCTTTTCAGGTACTTCAAGATGTACTTGACCGCTGTCCAGTGACCACTCCTGGATTACTTTGGTACCTCCCTGCAAAACTTATGGCAAGGCACACATAAGGTTTGGTACACAACATAGCATACATGATAGAACCTACGGTTGAGGCATTGGGAATGACTTTCATTTTCTCTCTATCTTCTGTCGTGGTCAGACTTCGAGTCTGACTCAATTTCACACCTTGCAACACAGGCAAGAACCCTTTCTTTGACTAGTCCATTTTGAACTTCTTCAGAACTTTGTCAAGGTATGTGCTTTGTGAAAGTCCTATTAAGCATCTCGATCTATCCCTATAGATCTTTATGCCCAATATATAAGCAAATTCACCGAGGTCTTTCATTGAAAAATTCTTATTCAAGTATCCTTTTATGCTATCCAGAAATTCTATATCATTTCCAATCAGTAATATGTCATCCACATATAATATCAAAAATGCTACAGAGCTCCCACTCACTTTCTTGTAAATACAGGCTTCACCATAAGTCAGTATAAAACCATATGGTTTAATCACATCATCAAAGCGTATATTCCAACTCCGAGATGCTTGCACCAGTCCATAGATGGATCACTGGAGCTTGCACACTTTGTTAGCACCTTTAGGATCGACAAAACCTTATGGTTGCATCATATACAACTCTTCTTTAAGAAATCCATTAAGGAATGCAGTTTTGACATCCATTTGCCAGATTTCATAATCATAAAATGCGGCAATTGCTGACATGATTCGGAAAGACTTAAGCATCACTACGAGTGATATAGTCTCACCATAGTCAACCCCTTGAACTTGTCAAAAACATTTTGTGACAAGTCGAGCTTTGTAGACAGGGACATTACCATCAGCGTCTGCCTTCTTCTTGAAGATCCGTTTATTCTCATTGGCTTGCCGATCATCGGGCAAGTCCACCAAAGTCCATACTTTGTTCTCACACATGGATCCTATCTCAGATTTCATGGCCTCAAGCCATTTATCGGAATCTGGGCTCATCATAGCTTCTTCATAGTTCGTAGGTTCGCTGTGGTCTAATAACATGACTTCCAGGAAAGGATTACCATACCATTCTGGTGCATAGCGTGTTTTGGTCGACCTACGAGGTCCAGTAGTAACTTGATCCGAAGTTTCATGATCATCATCATTAGCTTCCTCTCTAGTTGGTGTAGGCATCACCGGAATGGTTTTCTCTGATGTGCTACTTTCCAATTTGAGAGAAGGTACAATTACATCAGCGAGTTCAACTTTCCTCCCACTAAATTCTTTCAAGAGAAACTCCTTCTCTAGGAAGGACCCATTCTTGGAAACAATGATCTTGCCTTCGGATCTATGGTAGAAGGTGTACCCACCGGTGCGCGTTGGTCCTAAACAAACGGTTTTTAACCCCTTTTCACGATGGATTTTGGAACCGTCTCCAAGTGAGTGTGGGCGATAGGGGTGAGGGAGTCCTGGATTAGGGGGTATCCGGACAGCCGAACTATATACTTTGTCCGGACTATTGGAGCGTGAAGATACAAGACTCAAGACTCCATCCCGTGTCCGGATGGGACTATCCTTTGCGTGGAAGACAAGCTTGGCGATCCGGATAATATATTTCCTGCCTTGTAACCGACTCCATGTAAACCCTAGCCCTCTCTGGTGTCTATATAAACCGGAGAGGTTGGTCCTTAGAAGGCCGATCACGATCACAATCATAATCATCATAGACTAGCTTCTAGGGTTTAGCCTCTACACTCTCGTGGTAGATCTACTCTTGTACTACTCATATCATCAATATTAATCAAGTAGGAAGTAGGGTTTTACCTCCATCAGAAGGCCCGAACCTGGGTAAACATTGTGTCCCTTGCTTTCTGTTACCATCAGCCTAAGACGCAGAGATCGGGACCCCCTACTCAAGATCCGCCGATTTTGAAACCGACATTGGTGCTTTCACTGGGAGTTCCTCTGTGTCGTCGCCGCGAGGCTCGATGGCTCGTCTCATCGTCAAGGATAGCATTACCTCTAGGGGAGCGCTGGTTGTAGGACAAACTCTCCGGCTTGGCGGCTTCATCATGGCTGCCCCTTCGGCTGTTACGCCGACGATGACCTCTCGGGTCATCCCATATAACCTTCGCGTCAATTCGGACCTCGCCGAACAGATGGATTAGATAGATCTCCCCCTTAATGAGCTCTTGGATCGCATCGCCGCTTTGGGAGTCGCTACAGACTATGACCAGATCATGCTTAAACCCGACCAAAGGGACATTAGATCCCCGCCGGCCACCCATGAGATAGCGGTAGTGGAGGAACCACACACGGATTACCCCTCTATTTTGAGGACGAATTATGTCCGGATCACCGAGCTCCCTGAGTCGGACACCCGCTCAAGGGAAGACATAGCACAGGTCCCGGACTTAGAATCGGGAATTGGGCCGGAAAAATTGGGCAGCACCCCGGATCCCGAGCTGCCAAACTCGGAAGCTCCCATGCCCCTGGGCGCTAGATCGGATCAGAATCCGGATTCAGCTACGCTCACCCACCCAGACTTAAACCGTCTCTCCCATATCAGACAAGAGCCATAGGAGACAGTACATCACTACTAGGCCAGATTCCTCCTTGTGCTAAATAAGGTCAAGGACTGTCGTGAGGAGGACGTAGTCTCACTTTTCTGCAAAAACTGCACGAACAAAGGAATCCTTAATGCTATAAGTTGCCATGACATAGTACACTTTGCTGACTTGGCAACCATAATACACAAGTATTGTGCGATGGAAAGCGCCTGGAAAACCCAAACAGAATTTTGGGATAGTACGGCTCTCACAAAAACCTTGGTCCGAGCTAAACGGGCGAACTCTCGTAAGTTGGCCGATCCAATCCCCAAGAAACCAAAGCCCACCCCAGGGCGTGGAACCGTATTGGAAGAATAGCTCAATGGGCCATGCAAACTCCACAGTACACCGGACACAACACCAACTCATAGCCTTAGGGCATGTTGGATACTCCGAAAGGTTGCAAAAAGTGGCGAAGATCTTCTTGTAAGCCATAAAGCAGAACAACATCCCGCAAACGAACACAATATGGTACTAACAGTCTTCGAGACTTTCGGCTCAAACAATAGGCGCAAGCGAGCTCATCGAAGCTCCGCTGACATCTGCCAGGTGGCAAAAATAAACCCGTGGAACGATACTGCTATAACTTTCAATGCCAGTGATGAACCTCGATTCCAGACTGTCCCGGCACCAGCCGCTCTGGTCCTTAGCCCAACCGTGGACGACTTTCGACTCACTAAAGTACTCATGGACGGCGGAAGCGGATTAAACTTGATCTATGAAGAAACACTCAACAAAATGGAAATTGATAAAAGCCGCATTGAACAAAGTGGCACAACCTTCAGGGGAATTATCCCTAGTCGGGAAGCGCGGTGAGCGGGAAAAATCACACTCGATGTGGTATTCGGCACCCCGGAGAATTACAGGTCCGAAGAAATTACATTCCAAGTAGCTCCTTTCAGCAGCGGATACCACGCCTTTTTAGGACGGGACGCGTTTACAAGCTTTCAAGCTATACCCCATTACGGGTACATGAAGCTTAAAATGCCCGGACCCAATGGAATCATCACTCTATCCAGTGATTCGGACGTCGCACTTCGCGCCGAAAACAAAACCACATCACTAGCCCTGGAAGCATTATCTGCAGCCTTAGCAGCCGAAGAACTAACAACGCTGCGTGCCACCGTGGGCAGGGACGATGTGATACTCGACAAGCGACCCAAGTCTACCTCATTCAAACCTGCAGACGAGATAGTCAAATTTCAGGTCCATCCAACGGACCCCACGAAGACAGCTTCCATCGGGACAGTTGAGCCCGCAATGGACGCCCGCCTTTGCGAGGTATTACGCGAGAATTGGGACATTTTTGCCTGGCACCCATCGGACATGCCGGGCATCCCACGCAGACTGGCCGAATACAGCTTCAATATACTGAAAGGATACAAACCTGTCAAGTAGACTCTAAGGCGATTTTCAGAGCCCAAATGGCAAGCCATGGGGGAAGAACTAGCCAAACTACTCGAGGCCGGATTCATCAGAGATATCAAGCATCCGGATTGGCTGGCAAATCTGGTAATGGTACCAAAGAAGGACAAATCCTGGCGCCTATGTGTCGACTTGAAAGACCTCAATAAGGCTTTCCCCAAGGATCCCTTCCCCCTCCCTCGCATCGACCAAATCATCGATGCCACAGCAGGACACGACTCGCTCTGTTTCCTCGACGCATACTCCGGATACCATCAAATAAAGATGGCAGAGTCCGACCAAGCTGCAACAGCTTTCATAACGCCATATGGTCCTTTCTGCTTCAACACTATGCCTTTCGGGCTTAAAAATGCCGGCACAACCTATCAACGCATGATTCAAACATGCCTGGAAAAGCTAATAGGCAAAACAGTGGAGGCATACGTGGACGACGTGGTCATAAAAGCAAGACACGTCGAAACCCTAATATATGACTTGAGGCTTACGTTCGATAATCTCCGAACATACGACATCGAGCTGAACCCGGAAAAAATGTGTTTTCGGCGTTCCCTCTGGGAAACTGCTGGGCTTCATTGTTTCCAATAGAGGATTTGAAGCGAATCCAGCAAAAATCCGAGCTCTGTCGCAGTTGGCTATACCAACAGACCTCAAGCACATCCAGAAACTAGCTGGATGCGTGGCTGCCTTAAGCCGCTTTATCTCCAGGTTAGGAGAAAAGGCACTACCTCTTTACCGCCTTCTTTGGCGCACCGAAAACTTCGTGTGGACGGATGCAGCCACGACCGGACTGGACAAAATAAAGACCTTATTGGACAATAATCCAGTCCTAACAGCGCCAAATATTGTTGAACCTATGCTGTTGTACATAGCTGCAACACATCAAGTTGTAAGCGCGGTTCTCATCGTCGAACGAGAGGTTGACGGACACAAATTCCCGCTCCATAAGCCGGTTTATTACGTATCCACGGTCCTCACCCCATGCAAATCCCGATACCCACACTATCAAAAAATAGCATACGCGGTCTTCATGGCATCCCGGAAGCGACGACAATACTTTCAAGAGTGTTCGATTACGGTGGCCTCCGAAGTACCACTCAATGACATAATAAATAACCGCGATGCTACGGGCCGGATTGCTAAATGGGCCATCGAGCTCCTTCCGTTCGACATAACATACAAACCACGACGGGCCATCAAGTCGCAGGTATTGGCTGACTTTGTCGCCGAATGGACAGAAGCCGAACTCCCTAAAGAGTACGGCGCGTACTTTAACTGGATCATGCACTTCGATGGCTCTAAAATGCTGGCCGGATTGGGAGTAGGTGTAGTCCTGACGTCTCCCACCGGAGACACGGTCCAGTATGTCCTCCAAATATTATAAACAGACTCCAACAATGCAGCCGAATATGAGGCTCTGTTGCACGGTCTTTGGATGGCAGTCTCTATGGGCATCCAACGCCTAGAAGTGCGTGGAGATTCAAACCTTGCAATATCACAAATAAACGGAGACTTTGATGCCAAGGATCCAAAAATGGCGGCCTACCGTAATGCCGTCCTCAAAATGTCAGCCCGGTTCGAGGGGCTCGAATTCCACCATGTGGCTCGAGAAAACAATCAAGCGGCAGATGTCCTCGCCCGCATCGGTGCTAAACGCGACCCTGTCCCACCTAACATATTCCTGGAAAGGTTGTTCAAGCCATCCGTAGTATGGGAAGGGGAGTCCGGCAATACTAGCACGGATCCGAATACAACCCCGGATGCGAACTATCAGACATAATCGGCGGCACTACCACGGAAATAACATCTTCGGCCCACGAAATCATGGCTGTAATCGCCCCGTGGACTGAGCCTTTCTTGGCCTACCTCAATAGGCAGGAGCTCCCCGAAGACCAAAATGAAGCACGTTGCATCGTTCGGCGTTCTAAAGCTTACAAAGTCCATGAAGGGGAACTCTATAAGAAAAGTGCGACCGGAGTGCTCCAAAGGTGCATCTCCGAAGAGGAAGGGCGGCCGCTCTTGGCTGAAATCCATGCCGGACAGGGCGGGCACCACGGCGCGGCTCAAGCACTAGTCAGCAAGGCCTTCCGTACAGGCTTCTATTGGCCGATGGCCCGAGCAGACGCACAGGACCTTGTCCAACACTGCGTCGGTTGCCAACTCTTTGCCAATCAGAGTCATATGCCCCCTACCGCTCTCCAAACAATTCCCAAAACTTGGCCCTTCGCAGTCTGGGGGCTGGATATGGTCGGACCTCTTAAAGGGGGAACCCATAAGAAAAAATACATATTGGTCATGGTGGACAAGCTCACCAAATGGATAGAAGCCAAACCAGTCCAAACGGCCGAATCCGGACCGATAATAGACTTCATATCTAGGGTCGTGCACCGATACGGCGTCCGCCACAGCATCATCACTGATAATGGCTCAAACTTCACAGCTGATGAAGTGAAAACTTGGTGCGGCAAAACGGGCATTAAGCTCGACTACGCTTCCGTCTACCATCCCCAAACAAATGGCCAGGTCGAACGGGCAAACGGTCTCATCATGAGCGGCATCAAACCCAGACTAGTGCGATCCTTGGCAGTCGACACGCCTTTGGGTCGAAGAGCTCGACCAGACTCCGTACTGGGGGCTGCGGACCACGCCGAATCGCACCACCGGATATACACCGTTTTTTATGGTGTACGGTGCGGAAGCAGTACTACCCTGCGACATAATACATGATTCGCCTCGCGTACGCATGTATGAAGAGAAGGAAGCTGAGTTAGATCGGCATGATAACTTGGATGCCTTGGAGGAGGAGCGCGACGTCGCAAAAGCCCGCTCCGCATTCTATCAGCAGCAGGCTCGACGGTACCAAAGCAGAGAAGTGCGGGCCAAAACTTATAATATTGACGAACTCATTCTACGCCTACCGGAAAGAAGAAGGACAAGCTCAAACCTAAGTGGGAAGGCCCATTCGTCATCAATAAATTTCTCACCAGAGGAGCGTACCGCTTACGTAATGCATCCGATAACAGACTCGAGCCAAACCCATGGAACGCGGCCAGACTCCGGAGATTCTACGCCTAGCGCCGGACTCAGTGTTCGTCTCCTTACCCATCCTCTTTTAATTATGCTCCCTCCTTTTCCTTTCTCGACCTTTTTCCTCTTCACACAAAGTACTTAATACTGATTTAACGCCTGGATCACTCCGGCCGCACTATGTGTGTAAGCAATACAGGGGCTTCCCATACGGAAGCTAAACATAATTACTTTAATGGCTTTTTGCCCATCACATATGCGTTCTTTTTTCATATGTGCCTTTTCTTCACCATTATATGCATCGATATGACTTAAGATGTGGCCAAGCTGGGTTGCCTGGCTCTTGTGTTTATGCCCTACGTTCCCGTTAATTCGGCTAGGGCATAAGGGGAGCACCTCTGCGATTGTTACTGCCGGTTCAGCCGGATGTGTACCTCAGACTGGGTGAAGCTGAAAGCTAGCGTCCTTAAGGGAATATTTGGTCGGTGAACAAAAGTTGTTTTCATTTATTACAATGTAAATCCCCAAAAGTTTTGTATCATGCGTCCTTGTTCGCAGTCCGGACATGTGCATCATCGAACGCGTACCCAGGGAAAGGAACCCCTAACGGAACTATTCTCCCTGGAAGATGTTTCTTACTATCCATGTAATATAACATAACTAGTTGGGTACTTGTCTGTTCAAGCACTTATGACCCCTACGCCTGGTTTCCATGCATACTCGGTTCTGCATAACTGAGCGGGTATTCGGATACACCCCGGACTATCGGATCTAGGGGCTGAAGCGAAAAGGTCCGCCAAGAAAAATGATTTTAATCCGGCTAGGGACTACTTATGCCCATTGAATTACACAGTCACTTGGACTGACTATATTCCTCCTCTATACCATCCAACAGGCGATCTAGCTTACAATCCTGTTGGGAATACTTAGCGGCTAACGCTACCTGGTCATACACCAGACTCACGGGAATTTCTAGCCCATCTGGCCCTGCCGGTCCGACTTCGGCCATATGGTTCGGGTCCAGCTTGGTGTAGTGTGTCTTCACCATAGCCCAGGCTTCTCTTGCACCTTGTCGGCAGGCTGACATCTTCCACAATTGGAAGCGCCACCGTGCTCCTTGAAGCATATCCACAAGCTCCCCCATGCCCTTCGGCAGGAAGCTTGGTGGCCCCAAGGCCTGAGCAACGCCCTGCATCACCTGCCGAGCTCGCTCGTGCAGTTGTGAGAGGTCTTGTAGTAAATCGCCTGCAGACATAGGCACCTCCTCCTTAGGGCGGCCCGTTAACATACCTGCAAGTAAAAATTCTTATGCTTCCTCGCCGAGCTGTACTACGGTTCATTTGGGCACTTACAATAAATGTCGCGACGAAGCCTTTTGTTCTCCTTTACGGAGTCCGCCAGTTGAGCGCGGACGTCTTTTAATTCCACGTCTAGCCAGACATTGGCATCTTGAAGATTGTTCTTCTCCTGCCTAACTTGCGTAAGAACGCGCTCTCCAGCCTTTAGACGCCTTTTGAGACGCGACTCGTCATCTCTTACGCCCTCCGGATTCACCCCGGGATTGTCTGCAGAATTTTCTGTTAGACTTGTCATACCAAGCCACTTACTAACTGGTGCATCTTCGTACAATTGAGAAAAATGTTACCAGATGAGGCCTTCTAGGATTCCTCTAGCTTGGCAACCGTGGCCCTCAGCTGGGCCTTGCACTGCTCTAGCTCTCGACACAATTGCTCATTCTTATCTACAAGGACCTGTGCATATATTGATCCTTAAAACAGTTGTTCCAACTGTTTCAAGTCTCAGGGGCTACTGCTATACATGCTTATAAAATTTTCTTACCCGTATATCTTTGGTATACTGGTCCGTCGCTCGGGCAAGCCCGCCTTGTGCAGCTCGGATGTATGCGTCTCCCGAATTGAAAGCGTTAAATGCCTCTTCGGAAAAGATGTTGTTGCGAAGTACGGCCCGTCGGCACCGGTGATTCATGGCGCTCTCTACTTCAGAATTCGTGGCAGAGAGCATATCCGCGTCCTTCGTCGAAGGACTATGCGGCATCAGCCTCACGTCCGCCTCCTCTCTCGAAGCCGGTTTTGGAATCCGGCTGGTGGAGACATGATTGGCAGGATCCCCGAATATAGTCCGGCTACTCCTCTTCCTGCCAGGACACAAAGGGCGCTGTTACACTTCAAAAACAATAAATCGCAGAGCAGGTTTTTACCTTACCTCTGTAGCGGTGTTTTGACCCTAACCGCCTTCCTCTTAAGCCTGCCCGATCCGGACGTCCGTTGCCAAAGGGTCCCTAGGGGCTTGGCCCCGCGCTCTGACCGTCGTCTCTGCAAAAGCACGACACTTTAGGGGTAGGGCATGACATCATAAGGGAGTCCTCTTCGGAGGATAGAGCTTTCGGCTCGGCTTACGCGCGATGCAGGTAGCAGTCTGGGATAGTCGGCAATAATAGCCACTGAGGCACCATCGCAGCTCGCCTGATAAAATATCCTATTGACAAGCTCCACAGTAATATCCGGATCTTCTTCGAGTCCTGGATCGAGGGCCCTTCCGGGGTCCTCTGGCTGCTGGGAAGGGCTGGAGATCCCTTCGACGGCCCTCCTCAGTTCCTTCTCGAAAATATCGAGCCAGATAATCTTAGCGAAGAACGCCACAATAATTGAAGCGGGAAAAATAATAACGACTTACCCAGCTTGTGGGGTTGTACATAGAAAACCCAGCCCGCGATTTAATGTGAAGGAATTCTTCTTCTTCTCCTTTATACAGGTCGGATAATATCCTCGCCAGAGCAGTGGCGGAGTCCGTACCCTTACGGCCACAGCGGGTAGCATCATCTTCCCCGTTGAAGTGCCACATGGGCTTCCCCCGATATTGAAGCGGTTGCACCCCCCGCATTATGCATATTGCCATAACCTCGACTATCGTCAGTCCGGATTTGGCCAGTAACTTTATCCTGCTCATCAGGAAGTGTATTTCCCTAGTATCCTCCTCTTGGGGGCCCCGAGGGCGCCAGCTTCGACGTGCCCTCGGCGGGGCGTTACTGAACTTGGGGAGACCTGTCCGGACTGGATCCGGAAGGGGAACGTCATCAATGTAAAACCATTCCGAAGGCCAGTTCTCTGGTGCCTTCTTGGGGGTGCCGGATAGGTATCCGGTCTCGGCAATGCGCCATACTTCGGCTCCGCCCACTTGACATAGGGATTTTCCCTGGTAGCAAGGGACGAGGCAGAACAGCTTCTTCCATGACCCGAGGTGAGCCTGGCAGCCTAGAAACAGCTCGCAAAGGGCAACATATCCTGCTATATGTAGCACGGAGGCAGGGGTAAAGTTGTGCAACTGGAGGCCGTAGAACTCCAGGAGCCTGCGAAGAAACGGTGAATAGGAAACCCGACGCCCCTTAGCAGATGTGAGATGAGGCATATTCGCTCCTCTAGAGATGGATTAGCAGATCCCTCCGCTTGCTCCCCGCCATTATAGGTGGCTATTCCGGCTCGGACAGGGACCATGAACGCCGGTGGAAGATACCCTTGGGTTTGTAACTCTATCTAATGACTATGAGGAACTGAACACTCTTCCCATTCCCCCGGCTTCGAGCAAGGAGAGCGAGAAGAAGAGCTGCAACGACCGGCCATGTTGAAATGTTTTCTTCCGGAGCGCTCTGTTGGATGCTTGCTCGAGGGAAGAGGATGACGTTTGGATCTGGGAATCCCCGTCTCCTCAAATAAACGGTCAACCTGCTGGATCAGGGGGTGGCAAATGCAAAAATGCCTCGGCTCCTCGCATTCGCTCGACACATGGAAGAGGTCATTATTGAGGCACAGAAGCCGAAGAGTATACATTGAGGGGAAGCCGGACACTATCTGTCGTAATAGGTACTTTGGAGAATTCGGATATGGAACCCGCCTTGCAATGCCGAAGACAAGACCGCGCCCCAGACTCGTCGTCATTGAAGCCTGGTTCAGGGGCTACTGAGGGAGTCCTGGATTAGGGGGTATCCAGAAAGCCGAACTATATACTTTGTCCGGACTATTGGAGCGTGAAGATACAAGACTCAAGACTCTGTCCCGTGTCCGGATGGGACTCTCCTTTGCGTGGAAGACAAGCTTGGCGATCTGGATAATATATTTCCTTCCTTGTAACCGACTCCATGTAAACCCTAGCCCCCTCCGGTGTCTATATAAACCGGAGAGGTTGGTCCTTAGAAGGCCGATCACGATCACAATCATAATCATCATAGGCTAGCTTATAGGGTTTAGCCTCTACGATCTTGTGGTAGATCTACTCTAGTACTACTCATATCATCAATATTAATCAAGCAGGAAGTAGGGTTTTACCTCCATCGAGAGGGCCCGAACCTGGGTAAACATTGTGTCCCTTGTTTTCTGTTACCATCAACCTAAGACGCACAGATCGGGACCCCCTACCCGAGATCCGCCGGTTTTGACACCGACAAGGGGGGTCCTTCCCACACGACCCAGAAACCGTCGGGGATATGCCCTCCTGGCACACACGTTCGGCAAAGTGAGGTTGTGTGCGACTAGCGAGCGCTCAAATACAGAAATACGTATAGTAGAGCTAAAAAATACAATTATACGGAGAAATTTTTTCCGGTCGCAAGTACATCCCACACAGTCAGTCCCTGCTAAACGTTTCCATTCATATGCACACCCCACACAATCGCTCCAAGGAAAACATTTTCGTTCACAGGTACATCACACACAATTTTTCTCGTTAAATCGTTTGCGCTATTATATGTATCACACACGGTCCATAGAAGAAACTGTGTGGCAAAGGCTGTTCATCACACGCAGTTTTTATGTGGTAAACGTTTGCGCAAGGTGGCCTAACGCAAACCGTTTTCAAGAGAAAGTCGTGTGTGATTGTTCATTGATCCAACACGGTTTATTCCTAGAAACTGTGTGCGTTGCCTGAGGTCATCGCCCACGGTATTATTTCAACAACCGTTTGCAATAGCAAAACCCAATTAGGAGGCAAATTCGCCATTAGCAGGCTAATTAACCGATTATTCATAATCCATTTATTAATCTATTGACATTTCATATTAAGCACACAATATATTTCATTTCCATATTAAGGAAGCAGAATTTCATAATTGAAATACATCAGAGTACAACATGATATAGCTTGACACTCATTACCCCATTACACAATCGCACTAAAGAGCAAGTTCCACATGCAACATGTAGAACCTTTCGAAATTAGCATCATAGATGATATATGGACAGATGCATCTCATCTGGAAAACTGCTAAAGCGAAAGGCGAATATTGAGCCTTCATTCATGTTGAAGGTCTTTGCAACTTTAGTCCAGTGCCTGTGGATGATTGACTGTCCTTCCTTCGTCCTCTTCGGGAACACTTCAATATTGAACCGTGGGTGTTGTATGAAAACCTTCCTCGCCTCCTGACCATAGAGGTGGTTTGAGAGGTAATCATCAGTGAACTGCTTTGGAAAGGCCCGAAAACAAGGATGTGCATAAATATCTTCTCTATATTGGAAATGGGGCAAAGGAATAAAAAAGGCAAGGTATAATAGTTAGTACCATCTTGTAGTGAACTGATGTCTTCTTCATTATGCAGACAAAGATCTTGTTGTTTTTTGTCGCTAATTTCTTTATCCTAACAATCTTTCTGAGTTCTTGATTTGATTGATATTCATGGACAGCTCATTTCCCCATATGCAAAAAGGGTCGAACAGTGGGTCAAAACCTCTGACAGCAGGTTAAGTAAGGGTTCGCATGCTATCAGTAAAATATGTTGATGAAAAATAAGCACATTGCAGATTCATCAGATTAATTCAAGCCACACGGAAAACCCATTTACCCAAACCAAGCATGATTAAGAACTAGGAAATATAGCACTTGTATATGTTTCTCATGTATTAAGTGCAGCCAAATTCGATTTATTCCTCACATGCACAACAATACAAAATTCTACCCACGACAATTGGACATTGCATTGCAGAATTGAACCAGGCAGTTAACTAAACACCACAACAAATGAACCAAACATTAACTGAGCACCACATTGCACAATATAACATACTCCTAATAGAAGATCACACAGTTAACCAAACAGTTAACTACAGCTAATTGTAGCAATTGTATTTGTTTCTCATGTATTTACTACAGCCAAATTCAATTTATTCCTCACATGGTATACTATAACAGAATGCACCCACAATTTTGTAAAGATAAATTCAATTTATTTCTCACATGTAAGACAATACAAAATTGCAGCCTGAAGAATTGAACATCACATTTGCAGAATTGAACCAAACAATTAACTGAAGACGACAACTAATTAACAAAACAGTTAATAAGTGAGTACCACACTGCATGACATATAGAACATATACACTAGAGCAACAGATTGCATGGTAAAATTAGATAGCACAATTCACTAGAATTTGTTGAGGAAAGGGAGGAGCAGCACACGCAACGGGTAAACCGAGCATGCTTAACCGGCATAGTTAGGCCCTGGACGTGGGTGGCCTCGACATGGTCGTGGGCGGCCTCCATCAGGGCTAAGGCCGCTGCTGCGGAGCGGACAGCTGTTGTGCCGCTCTCGCTAGTTGCTATCCCCGAGGCAGATGTTGCTGCCGCCACCTGAGAAGCAACAACGGCTGTTTGGGCTGCCTTTGCCGCCCGGTCGCGGTGATTGCGGCGCTCATGCACCTTGTTAGCAGCGCCAGATAGCGGTTGCGGCCAAGACTTCACCGGAGTGGGCCACCCCAGTTGCCCTCACGACGCGGGTCCACATGCCCATCTTTCACCGGCGACGATTGAACAGTGAAATGATCTTTAGGGAGCGAGCTAGTGTGCTTGAGACACCGGCTGTGGACTGTAGCCGACGCACCTTCTCGCGTAAGCCATATGCGTACTATACACCGACGATGCTCCAGGATATTTTGTGCTGCATCTCACATGGTTGCTGATAATGAACTGTGTTTCTACTTGATTTTTCATCTTGATTTGAATAACATAATGGGGTCACAGCGGCAAGGGACGGTGTTTGAATTGCTAGACCTTTTATCTGGAGTGAACATGCAACTATATGTGTGTCGTAAAAGAATTGGAATTATTCAGGGTTCGTTTGAACATTTAATACATTAAATTGGATTTCTAGCCATTTTAGGTGAACAATTCAAATTTGAACTACATGCACATGCTCCAGTGCATATAAATTGGTTGAAAAATCAAATCTGTGTCCTTGGGTGCATGCTTAGGTCCCATGCAAGAAATGGGAATGAATTTCAAACACCAGGGCACCGTTGATTGCCGGCAAAACATTGAGATGCCTCATTTTTAAATTCTAGTAAATCAAAAAACTCTTTTGAAATTCATGAAACTTGGCATGCTATCATGGAGCAGCATCAACATGTCGTGGTAAATTTTTTATCCCATTTGGGGCAGGTTTGGGTTATGCTTCTCACAAAGCGGAGCTTCTCACAACAAGCATGATGGTTTTTAGTTGGGAACGTCCCACCTTTGGGGGAGAAACAATATCCATTGCCTCTTATTGCTTTCAAGTTTTTCTCATGTCAACATAGAGGAACAAGAGTGTT
This sequence comes from Aegilops bicornis, assembly GCA_021605145.1. Taxonomy (NCBI): domain Eukaryota; kingdom Viridiplantae; phylum Streptophyta; class Magnoliopsida; order Poales; family Poaceae; genus Aegilops; species Aegilops bicornis. The sequence goes on from CM038672.1 coordinate 509,849,094, forward strand.
GTGTGAATTTTTGTGATTTTTCGGGGTTTGTTTGGACATTTTTATGCATTAATTGAGTTTTCAATGCATTTATGTGCATAATTCAAATTTGAACTACATGCACATGCTCCAGTGCATATAAATTGGTCGAAAAATCAAATCTGTGTCCTTGGGTGCATGCTTAGGTACCATGCAAGAAATGGGAATGAATTTCAAACACCAGGGCACCGTTGGTTGCCGGCAAAACATTGAGATGCCTGGTTTTTAAATTCTAGTAAATCCAAAATTTTGTTAACCATTCACGTGACGCCACGTGTCTTGGTTTTAATGGCTGTAGGAGGTGCCGTGCGGACAGCTGCTGGACCTTGACTGAACGGGAGACGTCTTGGCGTCGTGCAGTCTTGTGAGCTGATCGAGAGAGGCGGTAAGCTGTCCTCGAGTGCGCAGGCTCATCGGGAAGCGTGCGAGCTATACGCTGCGCAGGCTCATCGGGAAGCAAGCCCTTTGACTTCCGTGGCCACCCACCTTGCTCGCATCCTCTCCATTAATGGCGCCCAAGCCGCAGTTTAATTCGCTTTTTAAATATAAAACACTCATCACAAACGTCTTAGTTACCACACTTGTATGCAAACCGACAGCTTCCCCAGGAAGCCAAGAGAAAATGTGCTGAGGAGGATTTCTGCAGCTCTTGATCTCATACGTTTTACATAGAACACCAATTTGCAAAGTGAGAGCAGCGCAGGATTTGTGCATCCCTTCAACGAAAATTGTTGTTTTGGATGACCCGTGTGCAACCACGTACAAACAATTTGGTAAGATTTGTCAATCCTTGTAACACTGCTATTTGTCAAAATTCAGTAATTAAGCATAGACTTCATTCATAGATTAAGCAGTCGTTCTTAATTTATACAAACAGTTCAACTCGACAGCTGAACCGACCAAAATTTTCCCCAATTGTCGCCAACCACGTACTGAAATAGCTAGTTCAACAATATATACTAGCAAATTTTAAAATCGTTATGCAGTTCCACCACATCTATAGTCGATGAACTGAACAAAATAGCCCCTAAATACTACTACTACTACTACTGCGGAGGGGCTTTGTACTACTTCCGCTGCCTCTCCTCGCCGAAGGCCAGCCAAGAAGAGGCGGCGGAGGAGGAGCCTACTGACGAGCTGGGCAACCGCAATGCGGTGCCTGCCGCTAATGCAGCTTCAGCGACGCTCAACTTGAATGCCCTCTGCCGCTCCAGACGACCCCTCTCGAAGCGGTGGTTCTCCTTGTAGATCTCCTGATTCCTCGCCTCTGAGGAGGCGCGTGCCGCGGCCACGGCGGCGGTAAGGCTCTTTGCATGCTCGATGAGAGGCTCCTCCTCCTCCCGCAGGAACTCGGTGTAGCGCACAAGGTCGCTGACGCACGTGTGGGCATCCACCTCCGCCTCCCGCCTTCGGGCAGCGGTGGCAGAGCGGGTGATGACCCCGGCTGTCGACGGTGGGCTGGCGGCCGCAGCGGCCGACGATGGGGTGGTGGCCACGACCACCACCTCCCGCCTTCGGGCCGTAGTGGCGGAGCAGGTGATGGCCATAGTGGCCGGCAGTGGGGTGGCGGCCACGACGGCCACCTCCCGCCGTCGGGCCGTGGCGGCGGAGCGGGCGATCACCCTGGCTTCCGATGGTGGTGTAGCGGCAACAGCGGCCGGCAACATCTGCCTACGGGCACCGGCGGAGGAGCGTGTGGTGGGTGTTCCGCGCACACCCAACAGGGACGCCACGCGCACTACACTACACCGGGGACTGCGCCGCCGCAGTAGTGTAGCCTCCCAGCTGGAGCTGTCCTCTAATGACGACGGAGTGGTTGAGCGACGACGACGGACCGGTGCCATTGGCGATTGTGGGAGAAGCAGACGAGATAAGCTACAAGGATGGAGGGGAAAATGCGACGCAGGACTCGCCGGCCGTGAGGGTTTTTATAGCAAGCCGGTAAGCATTGGGATTTTGGGGGATTTCACCAATTCGGGCGGAAAGCTTGCATGGGAACCTGTGAGGTTGCATAGGAACGGGCTCACTGGCGATTCATTGGCGCCACCGTTTGGCAAAAAGAACGCCCCCACGCGCTGCACAAGCTTGCCCTGTAAGCCGTCTGCGGCAGCAGGGTGACAAGTCGTGCGAGAGGAGGACGAAAGGCCACGTACATATACGGTTAATAAAAAAACGTTTGCGATTTAATTACCTACTATACCACCGTCCTGGTCTATAAGTATGATTTAACTAATAAAATACGAATGCATGTCGCCAAAGATTATATAGTTGGATTTGTATTTGAACATAGTTTCCAATTATATAATTTTTAAAACACGCATTAACATTTTGTTGGTTAAATTTGAGTGCAAAGTATGGCATGGAATATAAAGGAGACTATAGACTAGACGGAGGTGGTACCACACGGCCGCTCTCTACGCAGCGACGCAACTGTCGGTCGGCTTGTAGGAGACCATTTCCTGCGTGTTCAACTGATGTATGCGTGTGGTTGCTTGCGGTTCAGGCGGCCACGTCGCGCTCTTTGTGCGTCCCGCCACGCGCGCTCTGCTCTCGCGTCCCTCCGGGTGCTCTGCCCTCGTCCCTACACGCGCGTTGCCAATTTTTGGGGCCGGCGCACGATCACACACGTTCTTGTGCAAGCGATTCTTGTTGGTAGCGGCGGCAATGCAGATTACCTTTGCAAAAATCGACATGCAGACGCCAGCGAAAATCCACGCCAAGACGGCCCCTTTTATTCATGTGGCCAGTTACCTTCATCTCTCGTCTCACACGACATGATAAGCACACCCACGAGGACACATACAGAGAGGACATCCAGCGGTTCCAACGGCGCTCCCAGCGGCCGACGACGAGAACAGCAGGTAGTTCACCACGCATCACGTAGTGGACACCCACGTGAGGGGAAGGCCCTCTCAGTGGTGTACACGAATGATCCGGTCTCGGTGGAGAGATCCATCCAAACTATGGAGCAGTTCCTTGCCGAGGACAAGTACCGAGTGGTCGGCTTCGACCTCGAATACACCATCGGTCGTGCCGGGCACAATCAGAAGGTTGCCAGTTGTGCGTGCGACATGACGTCCTCGTCTACCACTTCCACCATGCCGCAAGGCCTTGCGAGCGTTTCTCCAAGTTTATCAAGAGCTCCAGTACAGTTTCGCTACGGTGGACACCACCAACGATCTAAAAGCGCTCAAGGTTTCGGACTTGAAATGCCCGAATCTTGTCAACATCCAGCACCACTACAAGGTCTGGGGGAGTGACAAAAACAAACTGAACTCCCTGGTTAACCTCGCCTCGGCCATCATCGACCCCTACTACGTGAAGATGAAGGAAGAGAGCAATAAGGACAAGAACGCCTAGCACAGTGTGTGGCATAAGAGACTGGATGAACAACATGTCAAGTACGCGGCCATGGACGCGTACACAAGCTACGAGATGTACAGGCGGATCGTTGACATGAGGAACTGTCCTCTTCCTGACAAATACGAGGGATCGAGCCACATAGAAGTGGCGGGAGCGTCACAAGAAGTAGATGACTAGACGATTGTTTCTCCTACTTTAGAATGCATGCAATTGTTTATTGAGGTGTGCGCGAATGATCTGTATAGTCACTTATGTAATTGGATGTTTATTTCAGTTATATATATACACATGTTATTCTACTGTAGATGAAGCAATTCACACGGCTTATTAGCAGCAATCGTTTGTGTTATTATTGGTCTTCGCACACATTTCAGATTACGGACCTGTTTGCCGCGTATCCCACACATCTTATTCAGTTGAATCGTTTCCATTGTGTTGCCTAATCACACACAGTTCATCCCAGTGAACCGTATGCTGTATATCGCACACGCCTTCATCTGGCTGCCCGTTTCTTTTTTGCCTCCTCATCCCAAATAGTTAATTGAGCTGAACCGTATGCCCTGCATCGCACACGCAACTGAATTCTGAACCGTGTTTGATGCATCTGTCATCGCAAACGTTTTGCACCTTTTTTGACGGTTTTTTACACCGCCGTTTGCGATTATGGCATCGCACACAGTTTCGTCAAAGGGTCTCTGATCGTAGTGTCGCATTTGGACCATCTTGCAGTAGTGACCCAATAGTTTCTTTTGGTTATCCTATGAAGACACACTTCTCTGATTTGGGTTCGACCTTATCTGGCTTAAGCCTTCTGACATAAGCGTCGCATCCCCAAATTTCAAGAAATGACATCTTAGGTTTCTTGCCAAACCATAGTTCATACGGTGTTGTCTCAGTGGATTTAGATGATGCCCTATTTAACGTGAATGCGGCTGTCTCTAATGCATAACCCCAATATCATAAAGGCAAATTGGTAAGAGACATCATAGATCGCACCATATCTAATAAAGTACGGTTACAACGTTCGGACACACCATTACGCTGTGGTGTTCCAGGTGGCGTGAGTTGTGAAACAATTCCACATTGTTTTAAATGAAGGCCAAACTCGTAACTCAAATATTCACCCCCACCATCAGATCGTAGAAATTTTATTTTCTTGTTACGATGATTCTCTACTTGACTCGGAAATTCTTTGAACTTTTCAAATGTTTCAGATTTTTGTTTCATTAAGTAGATATACCCATACCTACTAATATCATCTTTAAAGGTTAGAAAATAACGATACCCACTGTGTGCTTCAATACTCATTGGACAGCATACATCGGTATGTATTATTTCCAATAAGTCATTAGCTCGCTCCACTGTTCCGGAGAACGGAGTATTAGTCATCTTGCCCATGAGGCATGGTTCGCAAGTATCAAGTGATTCATTATCAAGTGATTACAAACGTCCATCCGCATGGAGTTTCTTCATGCGCTTTACAACAATATGACCTAAACTTCAGTGCCACAAGTATGTTGCACTATCATTATCAACTTTGCATCTTTTGGCATCAATATTATGAATATGTGTATCACTGTGATCGAGATTCTACAAGAATAGACCATTCATCAAACGTGCATGACCATAAAAGATATTACTCGTATAAATAGAACAACCATTATTCTCTGACTTCAATGAATAACCATCTCACTATAAACAAGATCCAGATATAATGTTCATGCTCAACGCTGGCACGAAATAACAATTATTGAGGTCTAAAACTAATCCTGATGGTAGATGTGGAGGTAGCATGCCGACGGCAATCACATCGCCCTTGGAACCATTCCCGACGCGAATCGTCACCTCGTCCTTAGCCAATCTTCGTTTATTCCACAACTCCTATTCGAGTTACAAATATGAGCAATCAAACCAGTATCAAATAGCTAGGCTCTACTACAAGCATTAGTAAGGTACACATCAATAACATGTATACCAAATATACCTTTGTTCACTTTGCCATCCTTCTTATCGGCCAAGTATTTGCGGCAGTTCCGCTTCCAGTGACCATTCCCTTTGCAGTAGAAGCACTCAGTTTCAGGCATGGGTCTAGTTTTGGGCTTCTTCATGGGAGCAACAACTTACTTGCCATTCTTCTTGAAGTTCCCTTTCTTTCCCTTGCCCTTTTTCTTGAAACTAGTGGTCTTGTTAACCATCAACACTTGATGCTCCTTCTTGATTTCTACCTCTACGGCTTTAAGCATTGCCAAGAGCTCGGGAATCGTTTTCGTCATCCCTAGCATATTATAGTTCACCATGAAGACTATGTAGCTTGGTTGCAGTGACTGAAGAACTCTGTCAATAACACTCTCAACTGGAAGATCAATTCCCAGCTGAGTCAAGTGGTTATGATACCCAAACATTTTGAGTATGTGTTCACTGACAGAACTGTTCTCCTCCATCTTGCAGCTATTGTACTTGTTGGAGACTTCATATCTCTCAACCCGGGAATTAGCTTGAAATATCAATTTCAGCTCTGGGAAAATCTCATATGCTCCTTTGTGTTCAATTTTTTTTTGAAGTCTCGGTTCTAAGCCATAAAGCATGACGCATGCTGAACTATTGAGTAGTCATCAGACTGAGCCTGCCAGACGTAGCTAACATCTGCAGTAGCTCCTGCAGCAGGTCTGTCACCTAGCGGTGCATCAAGGACATAATTCTTCTATGCAGCAATGAGGATAATCCTCAAGTTACATACCTAGTCTGTGTAGTTGCTACCATCATCTTTCAACTTAGCTTTCTCTAGGAATGCATTAAAATTCAGGGGAATGGTAGCACGGGCCGTTAAACTATTAAGACTAAGTTCATGATATATTACGTTCAATTAATCAAATTTCCAATGAACTCCCACTTAAAAGAACATCCCTCAAGTTATCTAAGTGATATATGATCCAAATCAACTAACCTATGTCAGATCATCATGTGAGATGGGGTAGTCATCAATGGTGAACATCTCTATGTTGATCATATCTACTATATGACTCCCGTTCGACCTTTTAGTCTCCAGTGTTCCGAGACCATGTCTGTACTTGCTAGGCTCGTCAAGTTTGACCCAAGTATTCTGCATGTGCAAAACTGTCTTACACCCGTTGTATGTGAACGTAGAGTCTATCGCACCCGACCATCGTGAGGTGCTTCAAAACGATGAACTTTGGCAATGGTGCATACGCAGGGAGAACACTTTTATCTTGAAATTTAGTGAAGGGGTCATCTTATAATGCTACCACCGTTCTAAGCAAAATAAGATGCATAAAGGACAAACATCACATGCATTGAAAAAATATGTGACATGATATGGCCATCATCATCTTGTGCTTTGATCTCCATCTCCAAAGCATCATCATGATGTCCATCTTCACCAGCTAGACAACTTGATCTTCATCGCTATGTCGGGTACGTCTCTCCAACTATTGCTAACACATAGCGATAAAGTAAAGCAATTACATGGCACTTGCACTTCATACAATAATTAAGAGACAACCCTAAGGCTCCTGCCGGTTGTCGATATGACAAAACATGATCATCTCATACAACAACGTATATCACATCACATGTACACCATATCACATCGCAACATGCCCTGCAAAAACAAGTTAGACGCCCTCTACTTTGTTGTTGCAAGTTTTACGTCGCTGCTACGGGCTTCTAGAAAGAACCTTTCTTACCTACGCAAAACCAAAACGGTGATTATCAAGTTTGATTTTTTTATCCTTCTTCAAGGACCGAACGTATTCAAATTTGATTCAACTAAAGTAGGAGAAACAGACACCCGCCAACTACCTTTATGCAAAACAAGTTGCATGTCAGTCGGTGGAACCGGTCTTATGTGCGTGGACATGTAAGGGGTTGGTCCGGGCTGCTCCATTCCCACAATGCCGCCTAATCAAAATAAGACGTTGGTGGTAAGCAGTATGACCATCACCGCCTAGAACTCCTTTCTGTTCTACTCGTGCATATCATCTACGCATAGAACTGGCTCTCAAACCACTGTTGGGGAACGTTGCATGGAAAAAAAATTCCTATGCACATGCAAGATCTATCCATGGAGATGCATAGCTACAAAGGGGAGAGTATGTCTACATACCCTCATAGACCATAAAGCGGAAGCATTTAGCAACGCGGTTGATGTAGTCGACACCTTCGCGATCAAACCGATCAAGTACTGAACGGACAGTACCTCCGTGTTTAGCACACGTTCAACTCGATGACGTCCTCGCCTTCTTGATCCAGCAAGACGAGTGAAGTAGTAGATGAGTTCCGGCAGCACGACGGGGTGGTGATGGTGGTGATGCAACTATCTCTGCAAGGCTTCACCGAGCACTACAAAAATATGATCGACGACGAACTGGAGTGAGAGGGGCACCGCACACGGCTTGGAGATCGTGGTGTGTGTTGCCCCTCTCCCTCCACACATATATATAGGTGGCGGGAGGAGGGAAGGCAGCTTAGGGCAACCCCAAGGGGGTCGGCGGTCACCCTTGGCCCCTACCCTGGCTGCAACCCTTCCTTCTAGGGTGTGTGGGGGGAGGCAGGAGAGGGTGGCGCCCCCCTTTCCTTCCTCTTAGGTGGAGGGAAGGCAGGAGGGTCTAGCCCTCCCTCTTTACCATCCATAGGGCTGGGGGCCTAGAGGTGGGGCGCACCAGCCCCTTGTGGGCTAGTGTGCTCCCCTCTCTTGGCCCGTATGGCCCATAAACCTCCCTGGGCCTCCTGGAACCCCTTCCGGTGATCCGATGACTATTCGATACATTCCGAAACCTTTTAGGTGACCAAATAACATTGTCCTATATATCAATCTTTACCACCCGGACCATTCCGGAGCTCCTTGTCATGTCTGTGATCTCATCTGGGACTCCGAACAACAAGCTGCCATCAACTTACATAAATCATACTATATCATCAACGAACGTTAAGCATGCGGGCCCTACAGGTTCGAGGATGATGTAGACATGACTGAGACATCTCTCCGGTCAATAACCAATAGCGGCACCAAGATGTCCATATTGGTTCCTACATATTCTTCGAAGATCTTTATCGGTGGAACCTTTATGACTACATATGTAATTCCCTTTGTCTGTCGGTATGTTACTTTCCCGAGATTCGATCATAGGTATCTTCATACCTAGTTCAATCTCATTACTGGTAAGTCTCTTTACTCGTTCCATAATACATCATCTCCTAATTAACTCCTTAGTCACTTTGCTTGCAAGCTTCTTGTGATGTGTATTACTGAGAGGGCCTAGAGATACCTCTCCATACATGGAGTGACAAATCCCAATCCCGGTCCATGCCGACTCAACCGACACCTATGGAGATACCTGTAGAGCATCTTTTTGATCACCCAATTACGTTGTGTCGTTTGATAGCACACAAGGTATTCCTCCGATATCTGGGAGTTGCAATAAACTTGAACAATCATATGCTAAGCTAACAGATGGGTCTTTTCCATCACATCATTCTCCTAATGATGTGACCCCGTCATCAAGTGGCAACACATGTCCATGGTTAGGAAACCTTAATCATCTTTGATCAACGAGCTAGTCTAGTAGAGGCTCACTAGGGACATGGTATTTGTTTATGTATCCACACATGTATTTAAGTTTCCGATCAATACAATTCTAGCATGAATAATAAGCCTTTATCTTCCAGTCAAAAATAATAAACCTTTATCATGAATAAGGAAATATAATAATAACAAATTTATTACTGCCTCTAGGGCATATTTCCATCATAAAGTGATTTTTCTTAATGGTCCTTTCCAAGAAGAAGTATATGTATCACAACCACCCCGGTTCTTGATCTCGGTCACAAAGACTATGTTTATAAACTTCATAAGGCTTTGTATGGTCTCAAACAAGCACCTCGTGCTTGGTATGATATCTTCAAGAAGTTTTTAATCGATGATGGCTTTGTGATAGGGTTGATTGATCCCACTATTTTTACTAAGAGGGATAAAGGTGATTTGATGCTATGCAAAATCTATGTAGATGACATCATTTTTTGTTCTCCTAACATCCATTTGTGCAAGAAGTTTGCTGCCTCCATGACCAAGAATTTTGAGATGTCACCTAATGCAAACTTGAAGTTCCTTCTTGGATTTCAAATCGATAAATATCAAGAAGGGATTATTCTATCTCAAGCCAAGTATACCAAGGACGTTCTTGAGAAGTTTGGAATGTCAAATGCCAAGCCTTCTAAGACACCCATGGCAACCAAAGTTGTTATTAATGCCAATGAAAATGGTACACTTTTTGGCCCATCTACTTACCTCTCTATGATTGGTTCATTGCTTTACCTTTGTGCATCTAGACCAGACATCATGTAAGTGTAGGCATATTTCCACGATATCAAGCTTCTCCCAAGGAGAGCCATCACTTGGCGGTTAAGCACATTCTTAGATACCTTGTTCACACCCCAACGTTGGGCCTATGGTACCCCAAGGATGCTAAATTTGATCTCATTGGGTACTCGGAAGTGCATTGGGCCAGAGATAAGGTGGATTGGAAGTCAACCTCTGGTGCATGCCAGTTCCTAGGACGCTCCTTGGTAAGTTGGTCCTCAGAGAAGAAAAATTACGTCTCCCTCTCTGTTGGGGATATAACTTCGAGGTGTGACCCACCCAGGAGGGGCCGGGTTACACCATTGGCGGCTTAACATAAAGAAAGTCCAAGGAGGCCCAGGAAGAGGTATGAAGATGGCGGCTCTTAGGAGGCAGGCCTGGGCTTGTGAACCGCCGTAGGGAGACTTGCTTTGTAAGGCAGGGCTAGTTAGAAACCAAGCCGGTCACGTTGTGTGAGTCGGCTGGGACTCTGTAAGCCGCCAGGTCTCTACCTATGTATATAAAGGTGAGACCCGGCGGCGGGTTAACTCAAGAAACAATCAATTGAGAGCTAGGTCAAGCGGATTCACTCCCTTGCACTCAAAACTCAAGCAATACAACTAGAAGCAGTAAGTAGGCTTTTACCTCATTGAGAGGGGCCGAACCTGGGTAAACTCCTTGTGTACTTTGTCCCATTGAACCCCTTTAATCTAACCTAGTTGTGATGGCTCCACACCTAAGTCCTTTCACTAGGGAATCTTGTGACAGCCTGGTTTTTGCCCTCTTTTCTTTTTCTGATTTTTATTGCCATTTGATTTGAATTTGGGTTTTGAATCAACTCAGTTGGATTTAAACACTTGGGCACACCTTTTATTTCCACCCAAGTGGCCCCTCTCCCTCTCAAACCATCATTTTCTCTCTGATATATCCCAAAATGATCCTAGGAATATTTTCATAAATGAAAAATATTCATTTTCTCTTCAAAACCCCACTTCAGCAGCATATGCTCCAAAGCAACCCACATTTTCTTTGCTCACAAAAATTTGAGAAAATTCTCAAATATTCTTTGAACCTTGGCACACATCCTTGAGCAAAAATATTGCATAAGTTTTCAGAATATTTTTGCTACAGAAAATCATTTCTGTTCTTGTCAGAAAATGCAGTTTCTACTGCAAGTATAGTTTTCCTTGATCCAATGAGGCTGATTTTTCTTGAGCTTCATTACCTTCCTAAGAGACTACTAAACCCCAAAGATCAGCCCTCAACTCTTACTGGATCACTCACAGTTAACCTCGCAAGTTATTGTCCAGAAACTTACTAGGAAATAAACCACACACACACAGCTCCTAGGTTCAACCCAAAGTGTTGGAACCACTCAAACCACCAAGGACTACACGCCAGACATGAAGTTTAAGCTTGGCGCGGCCTGATGTCATAGTTCACGTGGTGACCGCATTCGTCCAGGCGTGCTGCCATGCAGCCGACGCGCTCTGCGACGCGCCCGAGCCGCTGTTGAGCTCGTGCTCGCTTCCCCGACCGCCGCGCCTTGCCAAACTTCACCATGATCATCATCCTGACTCCCTTAACTCCTCCCTGGCGCTTGCCGACGCCGAAGATCGCCGCAGCAAGCACGGGCATGGCACGGCCAAGCGAACAGTGCACCCGTGCCACTGTGTTCGTCGCCATCCTCGCTCCCGTGCTCGTCTCCGCCCTCCCACGGTGCCTGTGTGAGCTGCGTTGCCTTCTCCCCCTCTCGCTGACGTCGTTCATCGCCGGGCTCCGTGTACAGAAGCCCTCCGGCAGAGCCTGATCCCCTCTCCTTGCTCGCCTATAAATACAGCCACCCCCAGCCTCCTCGAGCATCACCACCCACTCCCTCAACCTCCACAAGCTCAGAAGTTGTCAAGAGTCTGGTCGGGCAGGCCACTGGCCGCCGCCCCGACCCGAGCCCACCAGCGATTCCCGGTAGCCCCTCCTCCTCACTCCAGTGCCTCTCGAGCTCGATCCACTTCTCAGGCGACTTGCTGGTGGTTCACTAGTGCCGTCCGACCCCGTTGGAGCCCCTGGTGCAGCCCCACATCACCGTCGTCTCCGACTTCGGCGACCTCTACTTCCTGCTGCCACTAGGGAGGCCAGTTCCGATCCTGCCCGACCACCCCTAGCCAAACTACGGGTACAGGCAGGTGCGCCTCGACCCCCTCTCTATTTCTATCCCTCTGGATCTGGCCGTCGACCTCTCCTCGCCGGAGAAACGCCGAGCATCAATGCCCGCCTCTGTTTCTCTCCCCCTCTCCCTAAACCTGACAGTGGTGGCCACTTTCCGCCACCCAGCCCCGCGGCAGAAGCGGTATGCACTAGCGTGGCGCTGACGTCACCCCCTGGTCATTTTATTTAATTTCCAAATTTTACAGAAACTTCAAATGGCCATAACGTTTTAACCATAAGTCCAAATGAATTGATTCTTTTTGCATTGCGTTCTTACTGAAAAGATCTAGCAGCACACCAAAAATGAGATTTTCTCTGCTGTCTAGATTTTCTGGTGATTTTTAGAGTGATTCTTGATATTTTCTTTCTCTGTTTTTAAATGTTTTCAGAGGGAGAATCTTGTCTTGAGGATCACCAGGAGGAGTGTGAACCTCCTCTGCACTAAGGCAAGCCACACCAACATTTACATGGTGTCATTTCAATATTTGTGATTTTTTAACTTTAATATGAGTTATTTCATTCATGTAAAATTATTTAAATGAATTTTGATTTTGCTAGTTACTTGGTCTGCTTGAAATGCTAGATCCCAGTAGTGTGATGATATCTAAGTTAGTATGAGTCAGTAGAAGTAAATCTTGCTTATGTGATAATGGCATGGTTATGACATGACTAGCACCGGTATTATTTTTCCTAAGAAAGAAGTTGATTCTACTTAGAGATATCATGATTAAATATGATGAGTATCAAATACCAATAAGATTAGTATGGTTAATGATGACTAGTGCCAGTATAGATTTTATGATGTTGAGTCATTTACTCGTAGTGGTATGTAATGCATGTTGGATGGTTGCATATTCATGGCATATCATGACACCCATTAATTTTATTTCAAGTTAAACCCGACGTTAATTCAACTTGAACATAACGTTGATCGGGTAATGGTGCCACTGAATCGAGCTTTTCCCAGTGCAACCACATTTTCCTTTATGGGAAGGCCTTTATTCGGTCTGTTGTCATGCCCCTGGTCGGTACCTCCAACGAGGGAAGGTTGCGTATGTACCTGGCCCGATGGCGTACATAACCTTGTGTGCCCGTTTGTTGTTATGGTACCTTGTCCCCGTTTGGGACCGTTTATGTTTTGCCACGACGGTGGCCGTTGATGCCTTTGGTAGGCACAAGGCCCCCCAGGACTTAGCCCAGTGGGGAGTGTGTCAGAGTGTCCGAGAGAGTGTCATGGCAATGGGAGGGTTTCGTAGGAATACCGTTGGTCCACCCGAATGGGAGTGTGAGGCCATGGATTCCGTGGTGTGGGTACAGTGCCCTACCTCTACAGAGTGTAATTAATCTATCCATAGCCGCGTCCTCGGTTACAGACACAACTCGGGAGTAGGTCACACCATGGATCAACATTTATAAATAATTGTCAGAGTAATGGGCCACGGGTAGGCTCACCCGAGCCCCTGAACCTTTCAAGACATCGGGGCAGGCTGCGCCCCTCAAGACCCCAAGATGAAGATCCGCTTTTTGAGAGTCGGCGGCAAGGCCGCCGACTGCCCCTCACGGCCGAGTCCCAGGGGCGACTTTAAGATAAGCCGACACCTAACTGGCGCCATCCAGAGAAGCCGGCTATGGGAAGTCGGCCTGCGGCTCCAACCACCTCCTGCCTTCGCAATGATGGTCGGACGGGGTGCGGCCACCGCGGCCCATCCTCGCCTGCTTATGGCGAAGGCGATGGCCACAAAGGCGCCGCATCAACGGAGATCTCCGTCCGCACGGGCAGTGTTGCCATGCCAGCCACGACATCAGCCTCGGGCGGCGCCATTCACGACGGCTGTCTGCATGCGACCCAGACGGCGGGTCCCGCCTGCCGGCAGGGGTACAGAAGACGTCGAGAGCGCCACAAGACGGACCCGTTGGGAGTCGGCCCCCAGGAGTCGGCTCGCCCCTCCCATGGGCCCCGCGCGCCATTAACCAGACAAGACGGGGAATGGCAACAGTGATCGCCCATCAGGCAGCGGCACTGTTGCCATGACCCCATGACCAAGCCAGCATCATTAGAAGCACGGCTACAGAAATACGCAGCCGGCAAGACCCGCCCGCAGCGGACAAGGCCTGTCGGCTCCGTACCAAGCCCGTCGGCGGGCCCGCCACGATCGGTGGGACCAGCGGTCGGCGGAGAAGACGGCGTCTGAGAGATGACAGGCTGGGACCCGCGCCCAGCCGGATTACCGTTGTACCCCCGGGCGTAGGCCTATATAAACCCCCCGGGGCACCCATGCAAAGGGTTGGACCCTGATAGTTTTAGACACACATAGAGGGAAGAGGAGAGCTAGCCGTGCCCTTCTCCTTCCTCACCCCGAACAGCTCAAGGAGCCTCTTGTAGCCCTTGTTCATCTAGTGATCATGCGGAGACCTGTGAGCAGCAGCAGAGGGGGTGTTATCTCCACGGAGAGCCCCGAAGCTGGGTAAGATCCGCCGGCGTGCATGTGTTCGCCTCATACTGCTTCTGTGCACCGCTGACGTTCTACTCGCCCCCACCATGATAAGCCATCCCTTGGCATATGTTGCACCCTACCCCCGACATTTGGCGCCCACCATGGGGCGAGGTGCACCGTCGTTCGGAGACCTACTCTGGATGGGAACCCTTTTTCTCCCTGGTGAGCGCAGCCAGCCCAGCATGCCAGACGGAGTCTGCACCGACGCACTGCACGGTGCTGAGATCGCCTGCGCAGCCAGCTGCCTCGCCGAACTTGTCGCCGAGGTTCGCCTCTCCGACGAGCCTGCATCCGATGCAGGCACGGGCGGCCCCGAGAGCCTCCTCGCGGGCCTCCTCGACCAACTCCACGTCGCCGGCGAGCCTTCCGTGGACTTGGAGTCCGTAGGCTCCACCGACCCAATGCTAGTCGACTCTGACACCGCCGCTCGGACGCGTTCCCCTAACGTGGTAGTTCACGACGAGCCGCTCCCTCGCTGGCGAAGCGGCGGAAGCACTGCGTCACGGAGGTGCTCACATCGGTCATGGCGAGCATTCCGGTGAAGGAGCTCATGACCCACTCGGCAGCGGCTCTGCAAGACCTGACCGCGCCTATCCGGAAGACGCCGACGCCGAGACGCTTAGAGGCGCGCCGCCTTCAGCTCGTCGGCGCTGAAGAAGCCGGGCAAGCATGAGACGCTTGTCAGAAGCCTACCAGCGCGAGATTGATCGCACTGTGGGCGGCTCGCCGGCCACAACTGGGCCTAGCCGCCTAGGCGCGGTCTAGCAGCGCGGCACGGCCATCACCAACCTATTCGGGGCCAATCGCCCTATGTACGCCACGCCTGCGGAGAACATCCGCGCCGCCCAGGCGGCGGCGGACGAGCTAGACAACTTCGAGGGTGAAGAGCACCACCTGATGACGGAGCGAGTCCAGCAGCTCCTCGACGCGGCTGCCTCACAGAATGAAGTCGGCTGCCGCACAGAGGCGCCACAACGACAAAACGACGACCTGCCTCCCCGCCGAGATCAAGGCACGACGTCTCGGACACCGACTAGCGGTGTCCGCGGAAGAAAAGACAAGGATCCGGCTGTCAGCCATAGTCGGACTCGCATCACCATCGAGCGCGACCAAGACGGTCGCCCAAGAGTGGTGGAACGGCGGGACGACTATCTGCCTCCTCCTCCTCGCAAAGAAAGGAGAGTCTCCCCGCCACCCGTCGAGCATCCGACTCTCGGCGACCGCCTTGGCCGCCGAGAGGGAGTCGGAGAGAATGACGCCCGGCACCGGATCGACCGACTCCACCGATCCCTGGCGCTGGAAGAAGAAGACGAGTTGGGTCCACCCTGTTTTGGACCTCGCATCCGAGACGAGCCCTTTCCCAATGGGTTCATGCTCCCCTGAGATACGCCCAAGTACACCGGCTCCGTAAAGCCGGAAGACTGGCTGGTTGACTACTCCATGGCCGTCAACATAGCGAACGGCAACAAGAGTGTTGCTGTAAAGTATGTTCCACTCATGCTCCAGAGCACGGCCCGGACATGGTTGAACAGCCTGAAGCCCCAGCATCAACAGCTGGGTCGACTTCACCGAAGCCTTCGTCCGCAACTTCACAAGCACGTACAAGCGACCTCCCAAGCCTCGCTAGCTTTCCTTGTGCGTGCAAGGCCCCGACGAGTCAACTCGCGACTACCTCACGCGCTGGGCCGAGCTTCGGAACACCTGCGAGGGAGTGCACGAGGTGCAGGCTATCGAGTACTTCACTGCCAGGTGCAAAGAAGGCACCCTCCTCAAGCACAAGCTCCTCTGCAACGAGCCGGAGACCCACAGCCGACTCCTCCATGAAGGCGGAGATTCAAGTTAGTGCGGCCGGCAAAGTGGCCCCTCAGGCTCCCAGAACTCCGGCTGGAGACGCCAGTCGGCGACAACAACAGAATGATCACAAGTGCAAGGCCCCACAGCCGGCTTCCAGCCGGCAGACCGCAATGAGCCGAAGACCGGCGGCGGAGGGCAGCCTCCGACCAAGCGGCAGAAAGGCGGCAAGTCCAATCGGTTGCCGGCCTTCTCTTACGAGCAGACTCTAGATGGTCCCTGCAAGTTCCACAGCGGCGCGAAGCCGTCAAACCACACCACCCGGAAGTGCCACTGGCTCACTAGGATCGCCAAGGGAGACGGCCTCCTGCCTCCCCCGCCTGCTGGGCCGCCGCCTCCACCGCCGCCCCAGCAGCTGGCTGTCAGGCCAGTCGGCGCAGTACAAGATGAGTACCCAGAAGAGCACGGAGCCTATGTGGTGTTCACCAGTGTGGCTGACGATCGACGCAGCAGGCGGCTGCAGCAGCAAGAGGTGAATGCAGTAGCATCAGATACTCCAGAGTTCATGCACTGGTCCGAGAAGCCTATCAGTTGGAGCAGAGCTGATCACCCAGAAGTGATGCCGAGTCCGGGCTCCTACGCCCTGGTCTTGGGTGCCACCTTGGCCACAGATAGGCGGGCCGCTCGCTTCTCACGAGTGCTGATAGACGGAGGCGATAGCATCAACATCCTGCATAAGGATACCATGGAGAAGTTAGGAATCAAGCAAAGACAGCTTTCGTAATTGCAGACTGTGTTCCACGACATTGTTCCTGGCCTTTCCTGCTCACCAATCGGCAAGATCCTGATAGACGTCCTCTTTTGGGACAAAGATCATTTCCGCTGAGAGCCAGTTTGGTTTGAAGTGGTGGACCTCGAAAGTCCGTACCATGCGTTGCTTGGCCGACCTTCTTTGGCCAAGTTCATGGCGGTCCCCCACTACGCCTACCTCAAGATGAAGATGCCGAGTTCCAAGGGGATTCTGACCGTAGCTGGCGACTACAAAAAGTCGTCCGCTTGCGTGGCTGAAAGCAGTCGGTTAGCCGAGTCCCTGGTGATCGCAGCTGAGAAGCGGCTTCTTGATCGGGTTGTGGCGATGGCCGGCAAGCAGCCCGAGATATTGCCCAACCCCAAGGAGTCGGAAGCTGAGGGTCCGTTCAAGCCGGCCAAAGAAACGAAGAAGATACCCTTGGACCCGGAGCACCCATAGAGGTACGCTGTCATAGGTTCAAACCTTGACAGCAAATAGGAAGGCGAGTTCGTCGATTTCCTCCGTGAGAATCGGGACATCTTCGCATGGTCTCCTAAAGACATGCCAGGTGTACCGACGGAATTCGCCGAGCACAAGTTACATGTCCGATCTGATGTGAAGCCCGTCGAGCAGCCCTTGCGCCGCTGTCAAGAGAAGAGAACAGTTGTTGGAGAAGAGATAGCCCGGCTCCTAGCAGCCGGCTTCAGATGGAAGTGTTTTTTCCGTAATGTTTAGCAAACCCGGTCCCGGTGTCAAGAAGAACAAGCAGTGGCGGATGTGTATTGACTACACAAGCCTCAACAAAGCTTGCCCCAAGGACCCATTCGCTCTGCCAAGAATTGATCAGGTGATAGACTCCACAGCCGGATGCGAGCTGTTGAGCTTCTTAGATGCATATTCAGGATATCACCAGATCAAGCTGAACCCGGCTGACAGACTGAAGACCGCCTTCATCACGCCGTTTGGAGCCTTCTGCTACCTGACCATGATGTTCGGCTTGAGGAATGAAATTTACGTGGACGATGTGGTGGTGAAGACGGAAACGCGTGGAACACTGCTGGAAGACCTCAAGGAAACCTTTGAGAACCTGCGCCGATTCCAGATCAAGCTCAACCCTGAGAAGTGCGTCTTCGGAGTACCAGCCGGCCAACTCCTTGGCTTCATGGTCTCTGAACACGGCATAGAGTGCAACCCTGTAAAGATCAAGGCCATCGAGAGGATGGAGGTACCACACCGACTGCTAGATGTGCAAAAGTTCACCGGCTGCTTGGCGTCCATCAGACGATTCATCAGTCGGCTGGGCAAGAAAGCTCTACCTTTATACCAACTCATGAAGAAGACCACCTTTTTCGAATGGAACCACAAGGCGGATGAAGCTTTTCTCCAGTTGAAGAAAATGTTGACTACTCCCCCTGTGCTGGCGGTCCCGACTCCTAAAGAGCCCATGCTCTCAGACATTGCCGCCACCGGCCGGGTAGTCGGCCTGATCATTGTAGTTGAACGCAAGGAGGAAGGCAAAGGCGCTACATCCGTAGACCGGTATATTACCCGAGCGGCATCGTCGACCTCCAAGCAGAACTACCCCCACTACCAGAAGTTGTGCTACGGCGTGCACTTTGCCGCCAAGAAGTTGAACCCTTACTTTCAAGAGCATCCAATCACTGTGGTTTGCACAGCCCCACTAGCCGAGATCATCTAAGCCGAGATGCTTCGCCGAGTGGCCAAATGGGCCATAGAGCTGGCTACCTACACCATCTAATACCAGCCCGCGCACCGCCATCAAGTCGCAAGCACCGGCCGACTTCCTCGCCGACCGGGCCGAGACCCGATACTACCGCCGCCAGCCGACTCCACCCATTGGCGGATGCATTTCGATGGCTCCAAGATGCACACCGGCTTGGGAGCCGGCGTTGTCCTCACTTCCCCCAAAGGCGACAAGCTCAAATATGCGCTGCAGATCCATTTCGCCGCCTCCAACAACGTCTCCGAATACGAGGCGCTCATTCACGGGCTCTGGCTTGCCAAAGAACTCGGCATTCGTCGGATCCTGTGTTATGGCGACTCCGACTTAGTGGTCCAGTAGTCATCCGGCGATTGGGACACCAAAGATGCAAACATGGCAACCTACCGTTTCCTTGTGCAGCAACTCAGCGGATATTTCGAGGGGTGCGAGTTCCTTCACGTGCCAAGAAATGACAACGACCAAGCAGACACCCTGGCATGAATCGGCTCCACCCGCCAAGCAATACTATCCGGCGTCGCCCTTCAGCGCCTCCTCAAGCCGTCTGTCATGCCTTCACCAGAATCAAACTCCATCTTTGTGCCGGCTCCCCCTGAAGAAGTCGGATCCGACTCAAGAGCCCCAGCAGACGGCACGAGAATTCTTACAGATGGCTCCGAGAACGCCGCAGTCGAAGCCGGCCCGGACTTCGTAACCCGGCCGGGATCTGGCGACTAGTCCGAAGACTCCAGAGCTCGGCCCGGGGATTGCACCAGTCGGCTCGAGGACTTCATCAATCCAGCAAGCGGCCGCGGACTCCAGCCCCCCGCCTCCCAGCCCGGCCTCCCTCGTCCAAGTCGCAGTGCTGACAGTTGAAGAAATAGAAGCACCCTCATGGGCCCAACCCATCCTCAAGTTCCTAGTGAGCAAAGAGCTGCCAACCGATGAAATCATGGCTCGGCAAGTACAACGCCGAGCGGCAGCCTACACCATAGTCAACAGAGAGCTGGTCAGGCGCAGCGTCACTGATGTCTACCAGCGTTGCGTCGAGCCAGAGCAAGGCCAAGAAATTCTCAAAGGCATCCATCAAGGCGAGTGCGGCCACCATGCGGCCTCAAGAGCGCTCGTCGCCAAAGCCTTTCGACGCGGTTTCTTCTGGCCAACTGCCCTAGAAGAGGCCAAAAAATTAGTCCAAAAATGCAAAGGGTGCCAGACGTTTCGCTCCAAGCCGCATCAGCCGGCTTCCGCACTCAAGACTATCCCCATCGCCTTGCCCTTCGCGGTTTGGGGCCTGGACATGGTGGGACCATTCAAAACAGCACGAGGCGGCCTTACTCACTTACTTGTCACGGTGGACAAGTTCACCAAGTGGATAGAAGTAAAGCCCATCAAGAAGTTGAATGGTCCGACTGCAGTGACTTTCATCTCCGACATCACGACTCGGTACGGCGTACCACACAGCATCATCACCGACAATGGCACAAATTTTGCCAAAGGCGCCTTGGCCCGTTTCTGCGCGACGCAGGGCATCCGACTGGACTTAGCGTCCGTCGCCCATCCGCAGTCAAACGGCCAGGTGGAGCGAGCAAACGGCCTCATCCTGTCTGGCATCAAGCCTCGATCGTCGAACCATCGGAGCATTCGCCACCGTTGGCTTGATGAATTGCCAGCCGTCCTCTGGAGTCTGCGCACGACTCCAAACAAGTCAACCGGCTTCACGCCTTTCTTCCTCGTCTACGGTGCGGAAGCCGTCATCCCAATGGACATAGAGTTTGACTCCCCGCGAGTCACCATGTAAACCGAGGAGGAAGCAGAAGAAGCACGTCAAGACGGTGTCGATCTGCTGGAAGAGGGACGGCTGTTGGCACTCAACCGGTCCAAAGATTCACCAAAGCAGAGCTCGCGCCGATACTACAACAGGAAGGTCAGGCCGAGATCTTTCCAAGAGGGCGACCTTGTGCTCCGACTGATCTAGCGAACAGCCGGCCAGCACAAGCTGTCGGCGCCTTGGGAAGGCCCCTTCATTATCAGCAAAGTGCTGGGCAACGACTCCTACTACCTGATCGACGCCGTAAGCCCCGAGCATGCAAGAGGGACGACTCGGCAAAGAGACGGAACGGCCATGGAATGCAAATCTTCTCCAAGATTTTACAGCTTGATGCAAGATGTACCACGCTATCCTTTGTATTAAAGTACCAAGACTTCGGGCCCCCCGAGACGAGCTCGGGGACTGCCCTTTTTTGTTATCTATATGATAAGAATTATGCCTTCAAGTATGCTACTCTTTGTTATGCCGCTTGGCACGGGTTCACTAGTCGGCCGGGGACTCGCCGCCTCGCTTATGGAACGCTTCCTGCAGTTGGACAAGTAGTGTGTGGTGCCTAAGCCGTCTCCTGTCGAAGCAGCTCGCAGAAATAATCGACTGTTTGGTGGGCAGGAGTAAGGAAGAATGGGCGCCCACATGAAAAAATGGCTAAGAACTCAAAGCATAAACATAGCGTAAGTCGGCTTCCAGCCTCTCTTCGCAAAGCCGACTCTTGAGTAGTCGGCTTGCCGCTTTCTATCCAACTTGTTAAAAAGACTCTAAAAAATGGCCAAGTACTTGCCTTCCCAAAAGTAGCCAAGCATTTGATCCAGCGGCAGCCCGCAGAGCGGTTGTCCGACTGGCAAGGCGGCGACTAAGGGAAGGCGGCAAAGGAAAAAGCCAAAGGAGCAATGAGCAAGAAAAGATAGAATTCGGATAAATATTTACATAAAATAAGCCCTTGGACGAATCTTCAAGCAGAAGTTCAAAATACACCCCGCGGGTGGAATTGTGCGAATTAACAAGTTCTTCAAAGACTACTAAAGCAGATAAAATAAAGGCAAGACGGCAGCCTAGGAAGCGGTAGACGGGTTCGAAGGGTCGGAAGAGACGGCGGTGTCAGGCGCCGGGGCGGCCGGCTGGGCAGTCTCGGCTTGATCATCTCCGGCGGCAGCCGGCTTGGTCGGGCGCGGCTCGTTGCTGGAGGCGCGGTCGAGCTGAGGCTGGTCGCCCGCTCCGTCTTCTGGTGCCTCCGTCTCACCTCCGTCCTCCGCCTCGTCTTCCTCCTCGGCGCTGGAGCCGATCACCTCCGCCGAGCCCTCGTCATAATCCGGGTTCATCCCGAACCATCCAGCGGCGCCTCCCCGCCGTCTTCAGCCCGCTTAGGGACGAAGACGCTGGTGTCTGTGTAATCCGCGATCGCCACCGCACGCTCGACGAGGGCGTCTTCCACATTGTCGACTCCGCTTTGGGCCTCTGGACCGAACGCGGCCAGCCGATCCAGGTCCAGCCCTGGATACCATGCCTTGACGAATTCCAAGGCCCGGCGCGCTCCAGCCCGGGCCAAGGAACACTTCCAGGCCTCAAGATGGCCAGCCGCGACCTCCAGCAAGTCGGCAGTCCGACTGGGATTGTGCAGAACCGGCATGTCTGGCCACAGGGCAGCAATCGCCTGGGCGCCGACACGTTGAAGCCGGCGCAGCATCCGATGGGCCGGCTGCAGACGAGCCTCGATGCTCAGAAGCTGCTCATCAAGAGTCCGGGAGGCGTTGGTGGCGATCTCCGCACCATTTGCCCTCCGCGCCTCTCGATCAGCCTCGATGGCTTCAGTGGTCGCCTGCGTGTGGCCAGGGAAGAAGTCTGCCAAGACGAAAAAGAAGGAAGTCAAAAAATCAGGAGTCAGCCCGACCTATAGTCAGCGGCTCAAAGAAAGGAAGTAAAGAAACTCACCGTCGACGATATCCTCGATCTCATGGAAGCCGGAGGTCAGCTGTGCCTCCTTGTCGGTCCAGGAGGAGCGCTCGCTTTCGAACTCGGCCAGGAGAGCAGTCTCTTTCTTCTCCGCCTCGTCCTGCGCCTTCTTAAGAAGCTCCCTTTGCTCCGCCAGCTGCATAGCCAGCAGGTCACGCTCTGCGGCGAGCTTGCTGCACTCCTCCCCCTTGGCACGCAAGGCGGTGTTGGCTTCGCCCAGCTGCTGCTGAAGAGTGGCGTTGGCCTCTGAAGAATAAAAAGAAAAAGGACGTTAAGTCGTCAACAAAGAAGGTCATTGGGAAGATCCGGCCGACTGCTCGTGATCGGCCCGAATCTTGGGGATTACAGCTGGTGCGCCAAATACGCCTTCACAAGAAGAAGGAGGACTCACTCCGGCTCTCCGACAAGTCGGCAGTCCGCTTGCCCAGCTCCTCAACATTGCGGTTGAAGGCAGTGACGCGGAGGTTGTGATACTCCTGTGATAAGTATTTTAGACAAAGGTAAATATTTGGAACTCACAAGATGAAGTTCCGAGCCGACTACTCAGCAGCCGGCCCGAAACTCGGGTACTACACCCAGTGGATGCGCTGGCGCGGCCCCACAGAGAAGAACAAGAAAAACAAAGTCATAAGAAGAAAGCATACCCGGACGGCTGCTCGCGACGCCAGATGCGCCTTGGTGCAGTTCTGGATGGCGTCGCCCTCGGCTTGCAGCTTCGCCTGAACATCCAGAAGCGTCTGGTTCAGTGGGCATGTGCCACCTCCTCGCACCCACCCAACAGGCGCGGCGCTCGTCGCCTCGGCGTCTGGGATGGCCGAGCTGGCGGTGCCGGTCTCCAAGGGGCGTGGCGCCGAAATCGCCTTCTCAAGGCGGTGGTGCACTGGCGAGGCGACTTGAAGGAGCACCTTCGCCACGGCCTCGTCTTTAGTCGGGGGCACCGGCGGGTCCGCCAGCTGTTTACCCTGCGCGCTCCCGGACGGCGGCGAAGGCGGCGGTGGCGGCACGGCCGTGCCCGACATGGAGGTCTCGCCGCCTTCCGACTCCATGATGGGGTTATCGCCGCCGGCTCCCCCAGTCTGCCCCGTGAACTCCGGGGGCGGCGGCACGGAGCTCAGCGGGATGACGAGCAACGCCGATTGGCGGTGCGCGGCCTCCTCAGCTCGCCGCTTTGCTGCGACGGCAGCTTTGGCCTCATCCATCTTCTTCTGGGCGGAGGCGTCCGCCTTCTCGGCCTCCGCCTTCTCCAGGCGGGCGGCTTCTTCCTCGTTGCGCTTCTCCTGTGCGTTCCGCTCCGTCGCCTCCCAGAGGTCGGCGGCGGGGTCAATCCGCCGAATAGTGGCGGACGTCTCTGCCGACCCCATGATGGAGGGGGCAGCGACCCTCTCTAAAGTAAGGGGAGCCCTGAAGCGAGGAAGGCATGTAAAAGATTTGAACAAGATTCACCAGAAGAAAACAACACAAAAGGCGGAAGCACTTACGCAGAGACCAGTGGCGGCCTTTTCGCTTCCTTGGGAAAGCGGTTGGCCTTTGCGACCGCCTCTTCCCGCTTGGTCGCGGCGGCCGCCCCCTTCAACTTCTTCGACCGGCCGCCAAGCAAGCTCGGCCCGGCCCGGCGCTTCTTCGCGCCGCCTTGACCATCCAAGCCGGCGGAGGAACTCGCGCCCGGCTGGCCGACCTTTGACTGGTGGCGCGGGGCGAATTCCCCCTCGGCATCGTCATCAGGCCAGTCGGCAAAGGTGGCCGAGGGCCGGAAGTTGCCAGCTCCTCCTCCTCCTCCGTCGGCGTCGGCCTCCATCGTCATCGCCCCCAAGTCAGGGTCGTCGACGTCGCTCTCCGCTCGGTCGGGACGAATGACCGGGCCGTCCCGTGGTGCCGGTGAAGGCTGGATGAGGGGTTCTGACTCGAAAAAACCAAAAAGATCAAGTCGGATTAATTTGAAAAGAAAATGTAAGAAGAGGAGAGACGACTTACAACAGCGGGGTTGGCACGTGAGTACGGCTCCTTGCGAATTGCCAATCCGCCGTGAGATTGCGGTTCGCGATGTAGTTCATCGTCCGCCACCTCCGCGTGGGGCATGTCCTTGGAGCACAGGACTTGGGTCCGGTGGCGCTCATCCGGCAGATCGGATGAGGTCGGCCTTGAGCGGAAGGACTCGGCGCCACGGCGAAGGCGGCCAAGATGGGTCGGCCCCGGTCAAACCCTCCGATCGGCCAAGACTTCTGGAGTCGCGGCGACGGGCGGCACAAGCGGGAGTCAGCGTCCTGGCCTGGTGGGACCAGCTGGGGAGCCTCCCAGCCAGTGCGCCGGCTTCGTAAGGCGGCAGATTGACCCAGTCGCCTTCTGGGGCGACGTTCTTCACATAAAAATAAGACCGCTGCCACATCTTCACCGACTTAATCAGCGGGATGGTGGGAAACGGGTTGTCGGCCACCGATCTCCGCATCACGATGAAGGCACCGCACAGGGCTGGCACGCCGGCGACGTGCGTGCCGAGCTTGGACTGGAAGAACTCCTTCCATAGCTTGATGGTGTGGAGAACGCCAAGGAAGCCTTCGCACAAGGTGGCGAAGGCGGCCAGCAGCACCTTCGTGTTCAGAGTAAGGTGGTGCGGCTGGAGCCCGTGGAACTCCAAGAAGGAACGGAAGAAACCGCTCGCCGGCAGCCCTAGGCCGCGCATGAGGTGCGAGCGGAATACGACCCGCTCGCCCTCCTCCGGCGCCGGCGATACTTCCCTCGCCGGCACGGGCCTTGAGCCCGCACTAGGTTCTTGCTGGGGAGGCAGCGTCTGGTGAAGGAACTTCGATGTGGTCGTCGTCCACCTCGGAGCCGTCCCTACGCGGGCGCCTGACGGCAGAGTCGCGGCGCGAAGAAAACTCATCGCTGCGGGCGTTGTGTGGTTTGGCGCGGCGGCAGCGAGAGGAAGAAGAAGCAAGAGGAAGCGAAGGGAGTAGGGAGGAAGGGCGCGCGTGCTTCGCCGCCCCCCTCCTCCCGCCTACTTATAGGCTCATGGGCTGAGAAGCCGATGGGGCGGGCGTTGGATTAACTGCGCCCAGCACCCCACGCCCCCCACGCTTTACCACACGAAGTTACCGCGCGCAGTTACGACGTGGGAACCCGAACCGTCCACATGGCCGCAACGGATCCGTTCGCGTGCCGAGGCACGGTAGTGGCGGGTCCCGCCGACGGCTCGTCCGGCAGCGTGGGTGGACAGACCGCCGCGTGGCACCACGCGACGGGTCCGTAACGGGCAGCTGCCTCGAAGCTTATCAGGCACGCTGCCTGGATCCCGCTACGACTTTCAAACTCTCTATGGGGCAAGACGGCCTTCTGCGAGTCCGGCTCCAGCTAGTCGGCCTAGAGGAAGACGACGAGCAAGGCCCAGATTCCACGACCAGGAGGATGAAACTGTTGAGGCTCCTTGACATGTCACCCTCGGTGCCCCACCAGCTTCGGGGACTACTGGCGGAGTAATGGGCCACGGGTAGGCTAACCCGAGCCCCTGTACCTTTCAAGACATCAGGGCTGGTTGCGCCCCTCAAGACCCCAAGATGAAGAGCCACTTTTTGAGAGTCAGCGGCAAGGCCGCCGACTGCCCCTCACGGCCGAGTCCCAGGGGCGACTTCATGATAATCCGACTCCTAACTGGCGGCTTCCAGAGAAGCCGGCTATGGGGACTCGGCCCGTGGCTCCGACCACCTCCTGCCTTTGCAATGATGGGCGGATGGGGTGCGGCCACCGCGCGGCCCATCCCTGCCCCGTTTGTGAAGGGCAGGCATGGCCACAGTGCGCCGTACCAACGGAGATCTCCGTCCGGCACGGCACTGTTGCCATGCCAGCCCTGACATCAGCCCCCGTGGGCGGCGCCCTATGCCCACGACGGCCTGTCTGTACGACCCAGAGACGGCGGGTCCCGCCTGTCGGCAGGGGTACAGAAGACGGCGAGAGCGCCACAAGACACACCCGTTGGGAGTCGGCCCCCAGGAGTCGGCTAGCCCCTCCCACGGGCCCCGCACGCCATTAACCAGACAATACGGGGAATGGCAACAGTGATAGCCCGTCAGGCAGCGGCACTGTTGCCATGACCCCATGACCAAGCCAGCGTCATTAGAAGCACGGCTACGATGTCCGTGGCCGGCAAGACCCGCCCATGATGAACAAGGCCTGTCGGCTCCGTACCAAGCCGTCGTCGAGGCCCCGGTCAGTGGGCCCCGGCGGTCGGCGGAAAGACGGCGGCACGAGAGACAGAGCAGGCTGGGACCAGCGCCAACCGAATTACCATTGTACCCCGGGGTAGGGCCTATCTCGACCCGGGGCACCCATGCAAAGGTTGGACCACGATAGTTTTAGACACACATAGAGGGAAGAGGAGGGCTAGCCGTGCCCTTCTCCTTCCTCACCCCGAACAGCTCAAGGAGCCTCTTGTAGCCCTTGTTCATCTAGTGATCATCACGGAGACCCAGCAGAGCAGCGATGGGGTGTTATCTCCGCGGAGAGCCCTGAAGCTGGGTAAGATCCGTCGGCGTGCATGTCTTCGCCTCATCCCGTTTCCAGGCACCGGCGACGTTCTACTCGCCCCCACCATTATAAGCCATCCCTTGGCATATGTCGCACCCAACCCCCGACAATAATCATGCACACTAATGATAATCACTTGGCACTGTTTGAAAGATGATGGTTGAGGAATTATGATGATGGTAGAGACCAAAGTGTTGGTTTCTTTTGTGATCCGAGAAAGATCACCGTTTGGTTACAAGGTAACCCATTCGGTAAGAAAGTTCGAGGGACTTGCTGCACGAGTTGTTCTCACTGCATCAGTAGTATGATTCTGCATTGCATTTAATTTGATTAAATATCATGATATTGTTTGTCATTATGTTTATGCTTGTTGTGAGCTTGCAACTACATTCAATGTACTGACCTGGCGTGTCATGCCAGATTTCAAGAAAGTTTTGTTGGATCGAAGTGCTGCCCTAGTCTAGATCGTGTCCACATCGGTGTCCCTGTGCTATGGAGTCCCGCTTCGTCGTTGTTTCGCTGCTGCGTAGTTGCCATGATCGAGGCCCCTTTATGTTCACTAAATAATGTACATACTGTTCAGCCGCACCGTGTGTGCTGCTTGGCCTCGCTACTTGATGTAACATCGAACAATGTTCCGCTCGTATCAATAAAAATGGTTGTCTTCTGTACCAAGATGTTGTGTGTTGCCAAAAGACTTGATCTCTGGGCTGGCAATGCAAGGTAAACCGGTTGCTCTGAGCCGGGGTGCCACACATCTGCCATGACAAGTCCATGACTGTTGGCGCCCATCGTGGGGCCAGAGCATGGTGGTTTTGAGTTCTTGAAGGGCAGCTTTGTAGGGATCAAGGGATACGCCGTCGACCAGATGACCAAGAGTCGCCATAGCAAGCTCTACATCGACGATGTCCGCTGGGGTCCCGAGGCCGATTCGATCATGTACGGGTACTGGGTCCCTTTCGGTGGAATTCACATCTTCATCGGCAAGATTGTAGAGTCGGAGCCTAAGCCGGACGTGTGCATCGACACGATCGAGACGGCTCAGCGTACACGACACCAAGGTCCAACCCGCCAGGAAGCTTGCCTTCGTCGACTTTATTCATGGGGCGGATGTTGAACAATGTTCTATGTCAGGTGGAGAGACAACCATCTACTCAGGTGATGAGTCCTCAACCGGCGAAACTGAATTGATCTATCAACTGCAAGATGGCGGGCTTGGGGGCTATTCCGATGGCGACGGTATTCCAGCTCTTATGAGCCACCGAGCAGGGCTGCTATTTTCATGGCTGGTACGCAACAGATGTTGAATTCATCAACTGCTGCAGCTATGACCTCTAGTTCAACAGCTACTGCAACGGCTGGGGCGAGCGGCTCTATGTGCCTGTCGGCTCAGGTTTTATCTGAACTCCTCGATGCTCTGGCGACTCTCTTGGCCACAGAGGTGACTCCGGTGACTTAATCACAACATAAGGTGGAAGTTGCAAAACTACGGGATGAGTTAGCTGATACGTCTCTCTCGTATCTATAATTTTTTATTGTTTCATGCCAATATTATTCAACTTTCACATGTTTATGGCAAGTTTTTAAATGATTTATTGGACTAACCTATTGATCCTGTGCGCAGTGCCAGTTCCTATTTTCTGCATGTTTTTTGTATCGCGGAAAATCAATATCAAACGAAGTCCAAATGCAATAAAATTTCACGAAGAAATATTTTGTAATATATGTGATTTTTGGGAGTTGGAATCACCGCAAACAGAGGCCCACACAGCCTACAAGACACCAGGGCACGCCAGAGGCCCCTGGCGCGTGGTGGTGGGTTGTGCCCACCTCGTACGTCGGTTCGAGCTCTACTTCGGGCGCAAGGAAGCTTATATCCGGAAAAAAATCGTGTTAAAATCTCAGCGCAATCGGAGTTACGGATCTCCTAGAATATAAGAAATGGTTTTCGGCCAGATCTGGGGAACGTGAAACAGAAGATAACAGAGAGGGAGATCCAATCTCGGAGGGGCTCCCGCCCCTCCGCCGCCATGGAGACCATGGACCAGAGGGGGAACTCTCCTCCCATCTAGGGGGAGGCCAAGGAAGAAGAAGAAGGAGGGGGTCTCTCCCCTCTCTCCACAATGGCCAGGAGTGCCGCCGGGGCAAGCATTGTGACGGCGATCTACATCAACAATCTTGCTACCGTCAACACCAACTTTCTCCCCTTCTATGCAGCGGTGTAACACCTCTTCTCCCCGCTGTAATCTCTACTAAAACATGGTGATCAACTCCATATATTATTTCCCAATTATATTTGGCTATCCTATGATGTTTGAGTAGATCCATTTTGTCCTATGGGTTAATCGTGATCTTGGTTGGTATGATTGTATATTTTATTTATGGTGCTGTCCTACGGTGCCCTCCGTCTCGCGCAAACGTGAGGGGCCCCCGCTATAGGGTGTTGCATTATGTTCATGATTCGGTTATGGTGGGTTGCGAGAGTGATAAAAGCTTACACCCGAGTAGGTGGGTTATGGCATATGGGAGTAAACAGGACTTGATACTTAATGCTATGGTTGGGCTTGACGACCTTAATGATATTTAGTAGTTGTGGATGCTTCCTAGAGTTCCAATCATAAGTGCATATGATCCAAGTAGAGAAAGTATGTTAGCTCATGCCTCTCCCTCATATAAGATTACAAGAATGATTATCGGTACTTGTTATCGATTGCCTAGGGGCAAATGACTTTTTTGTTGACAAAAGCTCTCTACTAAAATTAACTTAGTTGTGTCTTTATCTAAACAGCCCCTAGATTTTATTTACGTGCTCTTTATTATCTTGCAAACCTATCCTATCACACCTACAAAATACTTCTAGTTTCATACTTGTTTCCGGTAAAGCAAACATCAAGTGTGCGTAGAGTTGTATTGTGGTCGATAGAACTTGAGGAAATATTTGTTCTACCTTTAGCTCCTCGTTGGGTTCGACACTCTTATTTATCGAAGAAGGCTACAAACTATCCCCTATACTTGTGGGTTATCAAGACCTTTTTTCCGGCGCCGTTCTTGAGCAATAAGCGTGGGGTGAATATTCTCGTGTGTGCTTGTTTTCTTTATCACTAAGTAGTTTTTATTTCCTGTTCTAAGTTGTTCTCTATCTTTAGTTATGGATATGGAACACGAAACACCAAAAAATTAGTGGTACTTGCTACTCATGGAGATGGGGAACCTCCTAAAACCCTCGATGCTAATTATGTGAAAAATATTATGCACTACTTTCATAATCCTGAGAAAACCCCATTCAACTTGATAATGGGAGTAACGTTGGATCAACGTGAATACCTTAGGTATTATCGCTTGACACAAAAAGGGAAACTTTTATGGGATCAAATTTATATGTTGCATTGGTATGCTCGGGATTTATGCTTGAGATATGATTTTACTTGTTGCTCTAGGATGAATTCTCCACACCTTCCCTTTTCATGCAAATTTAATGATAATGAAACCTTAGCTTCTTATGCTAATGGTCGATATGATTATTATGATGTGGAACGAATAGAAGAATTTGCTGCTTTTAAGGGTGCTTGTGAAATTCATCTTTGTTTGAAAAGTTTGAAGCTTTTGATGATGATGTTTATAGACCTAACAATTTTTCCATCCATAAATATTTCTATGATAATTATAAATATAATTCCGATATTGATGAATTTATTGAGAAAGTCTCTGCTGTCCAAGAAGAGATTAATATTTTGCACGAGTCTATAGAAGAAGAAATTGATGAAATTGAGAGCTCATTTGATGAAAAAGATGAGGAGGAGAGTGTGGAACAAAAGGAGGAAGAGCGGATTAGCTACTTGTGCCCACCTTCTAATGAGAGTAACTCTTCAACTCATACATTATTTAATGCCCCTTCGTTCTTACCGAAGGATGAATGCTATGATAATTGCTATGGTCCCGTTGATTCATTTGAAATATCCCTTTTTGATGAGCTTGATGCTGGTTATGCTTGTGGCCAAGATGCCAATATGAATTATGCTTATGGATATGAACTTGATATAGTTCCTTATGTTAAGAATGACATTGTTTCTATTGCATCCACACATGATAGTCCTATTATCTTTTTGAATTCTCTCAACTACACTATATCGGAGAAGCTTTCTCTTGTCAAGGATTATATTGATGGGTTTCCTTTTACCGTTGCACATGATAATTTTGTTGAATGTAATATGCATGTGATTGCTGCTCCTACTTGCAATTATTATGAGAGAGAAACTACATCTCCGCCTCTTTATGTTTCCTACACGATAAAATTGCAAGAAACTTCTTATGCTACATATTGGCCTTTACTTGATGTTCATGAATTGTTCTAGTATGACATGCCGATGCATAGGAAGAGAGTTAGACTTCGTCATTGCTTGATATATGTTGCTTTGTGCTCACTACTAAATGCCATATCATTTCTAATTAAAATTGGCTTTGATATACCTTGGGATCTGGGTGGATTCATTACTTGAGCACTTTATTCCTAGCTTAATGGCTTTAAAGAAAGCGCTGCCAGGGAGACAGCCTAGAAGTTTTAGAGAGTCATTTATTTCTGTTGAGTGCTTTTAAATAGTTAGAAAACAAAAAAGTATAGGGGGAATGCCGGTGTCAAAACCGGCGGATCTCAGGTAGGGGGTCCCGAACTGTGCGTCTAGTCAGATGGTAACAGGAGACAAGGGACAGGATGTTTTTACCCAGGTTCGGGCCCTCTCGATGGAGGTAAAACCCTACTCCTGCTTGATTAATATTGATGATATGGGTAGTGAAAGAGTAGATCTACCACGAGATCAGAGAGGCTAAACGCTAGAAGCTAGCCTATGGTATGATTGTTGTTCGTCCTATGGACTAAAACCCTCCGGTTTATATAGACACCGGAGAGGCCTAGGGTTACACAAAGTCGGTTACAATGGGAGGAGATCTACATATCCGTATCGCCAAGCTTGCCTTCCACGCCAAGGAAAGTCCCATCTGGACACGGGACGAAGTCTTCAATCTTGTATCTTCATAGTCCAGGAGTCCGGTCAAAGGTTATAGTTTGGCCATCTGGACACCCCCTAATCCAGGACTCCCTCAGTAGCCCCTGAACCAGGCTTCAATGACGGCGAGTCCGCGCCTTGATTGTCTTTGGCATTGCAAGGCGGGTTCCTCCTCTGAATACTTCATAGAAGATTTTGAACACAAGGATAGTGTCTCGCTCTGCAAAATAAGTTCCACATAACACCATAGAGAGAATAATATTTGCACAAATCCAATCTGCTGACTTATTCCGCAGCGTGACATCACACCATGGCCAAGCCTTTATTCGAATCGTTTTTCCTGTCCCACCTCAGCGCGTTTAGCGAGGCGGTTTCCTTGGCACGTCTTGTCGAAGCAGAGATCGTGTCCCCTTATTCCGGGATTCTCATTAATACGGGTGTGGGTAAACCAATCATGCCAGTTGGCATGTCTCCTCTATCAAAGGCGAGTTTCAAACGGTCACGGGGAGGGCTCTTGGTATTCAACCTCTTTAAAGAGACCAAGGCTCTACTCCTTTCTTTCAATCTCAATCGAATCCGCCACTCGCCTCGAGTTCCAGCACCCAAATCTCCAGATTCAGGCGCTTCGGACCTTCGATGATGTCCGGCTCCGACCTTCAAGGCCGGTGGATGCCTTCCTCCGTTACGGAAGAAGATGTGCTAAAGCTAAGAGATGCCAGGTATCTAACCGGCGAAATCTCACATAGGCTGCCTGCTCAAGGGCAGGTTATTCCCACTCCCAAGCCTAGTGAGAGCGTGGTGTTCACGTCTCACTTCCTTCGGGGGCTAGGCTTCCCGACGGACTCCTTCGTGAGGGGGCTCATGTTTTACTATGGGTTGGAATTTCACGACTTGGCTCCGTAGTCCATCCTCCACATCTCATCATTCATTGTTGTGTGCGAAGCCTTCCTCCGCATTACTCCTCACTTCGGATTGTGGCTTAAGACCTTCAAGGTAGATCTGAAGATGATCGAGGGGCAGCATGCGGAGTGCGGAGGTGCTGTTATAAGCAAGAATGATGACGGTCCATGGCCCGAGGGCTCTTTTCAAGAGGAGTTCAGCTTATGGCAACAAGAGTGGTTTCATATCACAGCACCCAGGGGCACAAAGTGAGTGGCGCCACCTGCCTTTCGCTCGGGTCCTCCACCGCGGCTGGCGTCATGGGTCAATAAAGGGTTTGACTGGGGGCCGTCCAAGGACGTGACCTTGTTGTAGGGCCGCATTCAAGATCTCCAAGAAAGAGACATCAATCTGGTCGTAGTGGCGCAGGTCATGTTGATTCGCCGCACCTTGCCCTGCAACCGCCGCCCCTCCGCCTGTGGGAGTTTAATCTGGAGGGACCACGAGCTCTCCAATACCTTATGGGCGCGACACCCATGGAGATGTACAAATTGTTCTTCGGATCACAAGCAATGTGTCCGGACTCGACCGAGGACGCAGGTCTGAGCTGCAATCGCCTGGATACTCAAGTAAGTAGCCCTGTACCCGGACACGCTATCCGTATATTTATCATAAAATTGCCCTAAAAAGAGATGTCCCTTAAACATGAGTGGATAGCGAAAGCAAAGCTAATCAGGTGTCTGGCCCCCTCCCTGAGATCACGCCGGATCCCGTGTTAACCAGGATGCTGGAGGTTGCACCTTTGGAAGAAGGCGAAGGGGGGAACAAGGAAGATACCCCCTCCCCGAAGGAGGCTTTCAGGAAATGAGGAATCGAGAATCCCTCCATCCAGGGGAAGAAGAGGACCGCCTCTGAAGACCCAGAGACCGTGGTCTCAAAGAAGCAGGGGAAGAAATCTTCGTCAGAGGGTCCTGCGCCGAGAGATGCCTTGGCCGCACTGTGCCCCCAAGGGGATCAGCCCTCCACCGAGCCGTAAGTAGAGAGGGGAGTTTTAAAACAAGAGACATCCCTGTTCTATTTCTGAGGAAGATAACCGAAATTTTACCTTGTAGTTCGGATCTCAGCCCTTCTCAGGAGAGCTCATCTTCGGGGTATCTTCGTCCGGAGATGATGGAGAGCGGAACGCCTCCCCTGCCCGTACCGCCCGTGCGGCGGGCGACCTGAGGTGTCGCCACGGAGGTTTCTCCGAATCCGGCAGGGCCGCAGCGATCGTATGGCCCCCCAAAGCCCTCTGTGTCCGGCCTTCAAAAAAGGCCATCGGGTGAGTCCGGCACCGTCCGGTGCGCGGTCGGAGGAGCTGAAGGATCTGCTCGGGCGAGCGTCTATCTCAAAAGAACATCGTGCGTTGATGGGTACGGTGATTGAAAGGATTTCATTCGCGGAGAGCGGGTTGTACGAGGCCGCCAGGAGTTTACTGACAGGTTTTGAGGTACGCGAAATGATGTACCTTTTGACGGTTCCGCATATATAAGATGCGCCCTGTGTAGATAGTAGCCCCTGAGACTCGGTGCGTTGTCAAAAATGACGGCGCGCCGAGGATCATAATCCCAGGTATAATATGTTGCCCTTCCTGTGTAGGTGGCGAAGTGTCCGGTGGCTAGCCGGACTGATGAATTTGCCGAGCTAAAGCGGCAACTTGACGTGGCAGATGCCGACATCGCGCTTCTCAACAAGCGGATTGATGAGTCACAAGGTATGCAATTTCTCCACGGACACCTGGTATGGGGGCTTGATGCCCATGCCTTACAACATGTATGCTTGATGCAGATGGTGTCGCTGCCATGGAGAACCTTTGGGCGGAACTCGCCCGAGCCAAGGAGCAGGCCAGGAAAAGTGATGCGGCTGCCTTAATGGCGGCCGAAGAGCTGAAAGCCGAACGGACTGCTCACTGCCGAAGCAAGAAGGAAATGGCCGAAATGGCTGTGAAGTTGAAGGATGCTGCCGACCGCTGCAAGCTTCTTGAAAAAGAAGATCGGGCGGAACAGAAGGACCTGGAGAAGGCCACTAACGAGGCCAAGGATGCTTGCTCTGCAATGAGAGCTATAAAGGAGGAGCCACGTCATGCCGAGGATATCGCGGCTGGAAAGCCCTTTATGTTGCGGATGAAGTTCGGGGATCCTAAATACGCTCAGTTGGACCGGCTGTGGAGTGCGGCGGATACTTATCTGGACTTGGCGGCAAGTGCCGCGGACGTGGCCGAACACTTTTTTGGTTGCAGTTCCACAATCCAGAGCGCCCACTTCCATTAACCGATCGTTTGGCCGCATGGGCGGAGCTGAATAGGTTATCCGGACTCGCCATGAAGGATGCCGTGAGTCATCTGTGGCCGGAAAGGCCCGAGCCGAAGAGTTATTTTAGCTTGGTGCAGCAGTTCCTTGGTGCGGTGCCGCATATTAATGCAAGGAAGAGGTTAGCGTGCATAGAGGGTGCGCGAATGGCTCTTGCCCGTGTCAAGACTTACTGGGCGGAGATGAAGGCCACCACTGTTGCATCCCAAGATTCGGACGAGAGCCGAGTACCTGCCGAACACTATTTTCAGGAAGTTCTGCAAGGCGCTCGTTTAATAGAGACGCAGTGCTCGAAGGATATTATGTTCAATAACATGTATTATTATAAAACAATGTTTCGAGGGAATATAAAAGCTTTTTATACTTGTGCCTTCAAGAATTAAAATACCTCCTGTCGGCCGTTAATGTATATGTGTATATAACCTGAAAGATGGCAGTCTTGGCTTCAGCCCCCATGCATATAATGCGGGGTGTTCGCAAAAGCGCATTTTCACACTTGATCCAATGTCTTGGTCCTATTAAGGAGGTGATAAGCGCAGCGAACTAGGCAACCGGACTATAATGCTTTATCACTTTCACTTAGCCATAGGAGTTTGACGGGGGCTACTATATAGCCCCTAGGGGCACCAGCTCACCCGAATTCAGGGCGCATGTGTGCCTGGCGGGAAACGGCCCTTCGTTAATCTTGGAGGAATCCTAAAGATTCCGACGGGTCATCAGTGGTTGACCAGTCGGCGCTATATCATGACAATCAATTTTCGGCTTTCTCTCTTGAGGTGCTCGCCTGGCCGAACCGGGGCACAATCACAGTAGTTCTCCTGGTGCCGCCTTAGCCGATAGAGTGGAACGTAAGGCAGAAAAACACAGGAGCCGGGCAAACCCAACATTTGACCAAAGACATGATTCGGAGCTGATGCATATAAGGCCAAACTCGTGACGCCGAACACTCCCTAAGGTATTCGGTCTTTATGAAAACAGGCTGAACAACGCCCTTAGTAATAAGCCCAGTGTCCAGTGCGCACAAAATTACGACGTGGCCACATGCCAAGGCGCTTGACCTCCTCCTCGGTTATACCAAGAAACCGGGGATGTGTATCAACAAGAGACAGTAAAAAAGGCTTACGCAGGGTCTTAATCTAAAAGAATCCTTGAACGGGTCCCTCTTGCACGTACTGTGTCTCCGTTGTGCAGTATCCTGGGCCGGGTGTAGCAGTGTTCATCTATAAAAGAGAGGAACTTCGTTGAAAAGATCGTGCGAAAATGTACGTTATATTAAATAAACAAAGTACAATTCAAAAATGAATAAAATGAGCTTTATTGTCTCTTGTTGTACATGCGGAGCCCCTTATGCAGGGTATGTGGCTAGTAAGCCCTTGTATGTTTACGCCGGACTCGTCTAGCCATGTCCAGGGTCTGAACGACCTGTTTAGGTGCTTTGATTAGTGAAGCCGGTTTAGTGTGTGGCTGTCAAGGCAGCCCCACAATCTTCCGCGCTCGAGGAACACTCGATATTTCCATTTAATGAGATGATGCCTCACGGACCGGGCATTTTAAGTGTAAGAGATGCATAATGCGGTATTGCGTTAAAGCGGGTGAAAGCTTCGCGTCCCAGTAGTGCTTGATAGCTACTTGTAAATGGGGCGATGTGGAAGGTTAGCTTTTCGCGGCGGAAGTTGTCGGGGGAGCCGAACATAACCTCTAGCAGGAGAGAGCCCGTACAATGGGCATCTGGGCCTGGCGTTACCCCTGGAAAGGAAGTGTTGCTATGGCAAATTTTTGTTGGGTCTATCCCCATTTTGTGGATTGTGTCCTGATATACCAGGTTTAGATCACTGCCGCCGTCCATTAGGACTTGTGTAAACTGGAGTCCGTCAATTATCGGATCTAATATTAAGGCAGTCCAGCCTGCATTCCAGATACTTCTAGAGTAATCCTGATGGTGGAAGGTGATTTGTTTTAACAACCAGTGGCGGGACTCCTCTGGGATAGGCCGTATGGCGCGTATCTCTATAGGCGCCACTCTGTTTTTCCCTTTTGTCACGTGAAGTGAGTTTACTGTTTTGACTTCTTGTGGGAAATTCTTTTGTTTTCCGGTGCTCTGCTTGTGGGGTTCGTCATCGTCCTCGCTTGGTGTGTCGAGCCCCTTGTGTTCGGTGTTGAGTTTGCTGGATTGCTTGAAGACCCAACAATGTCTGTGGGTATGGTTTGCAGGCTTCCCGGGAGTATTGTGGATTTGGCATATCTTGTCCAAGATTTTGTTTAAGTTAGATAGCTCGTCCCTGCTATCCTTGAGGGGCAGCTTTTTCTGACTCTGCTGAGAGCTTTTGAATCTGGCGTTAACTGCCGTGCTCTTCGGGCTGTTTCCCTTGGTCCGGCGCTGGTCTTTGCTGCGTCGCGGTTTCCCGTTTCCATCCCTAACTTCGGATGTACTTGGGTCGCTAGTACTGCATCTTGCCAACCAGCTATCCTCTCCTGCGCAAAAGTGGGTCATGAGGCTTGTAAATGCGGCCATTGTTCTTGGCTTTTCTTGGCCGAGGTGTCTGGCAAGCTATTCGTCTCGGACATTGTGTTTGAAAGATGCTAAGGCTTCGGCGTCCGGACAGTCGACTATTTGGTTCTTTTTAGTAAGGAATCTGTTCCAGAATTTCCGGGCTGACTCTCCAGGTTTTTGAGTTATGTGACTTAAATCGTCTACATCCGGAGGTCAGACATAGGTCCCTTGAAAATTTGCCCGAAAATCATCCTCGAGCTCTTCCCAACTTCCGATGGTGTTTTCGGGAAGGCTTTTAAGCCAATGCCGGGCTGGCCCTTTGAGCTTCAGGGGTAAGTATTCTATGGCGTGGAGGTCATCTCCTCTAGCCATGTGTATGTGGAGGATGTAATCCTCAATCCAGACTCCAGGTTCTGTTGTTGCGTTGTATGCCTCTATGTTCCACGAGCTTGAATCCTTTGAAATTCATGATCCAGACCTCACCGGTGAAACATAGGTGTGTGCGGCACCCCTATATTTGGGTGTACCGTGATGTTCGGATACTTGATGCGTTGCATTGCTTACTAGAGCTTGCTTCCTTGGCCCATAGATAGATCTGGCTGGGCCATCTTTTTGATGTGAATCCTTGTACGGATCGCGTGCCGGCTTGTGTGTGGCGCCCCTTGCCGCTCTATGTTGGCTATGGGGTTGTTTTCCTGACCGGGTGGCTTCCTTATTTTTTGATTGCGGGGGCTCTAAGGCCTCCTCATCAAATTCCGGCCGTAATTTTCGCTTCGGATAGCTCTTTGTGTGGCGATGTCGCCCGTGTTGTCTGCGGTGTTGAGTACTTTGCTCCATCTAATTCTGAGTGCATCTTCCGCTATTTTGAGCTTCCGCTTTTGCTTTTTCAGGCTACGCGCAGTGGCGATGAGCCTTTTGTGGAGGTTCTTCTTCTCCAGTAACTTGTCTGGCGTGAGGTCGTCCGGACTGTTATTTCCTCCGGGGACGGGTTGTTCGGTTTGTTCATCCAAGTTACCCTGTTCGGACGGTTGCTCAATGGCATGTTAAATGCGTCCTTGATTCGCCCCTGCTTCTGTGGCTGGAGTGCAGCATGGTTGTTGTCTCTGTCGAGGTGGGGTTTGGAGCGGCACTTACGCCGCCGCTTTGACTGCTTTTCGAGGGAACGATCCCTCGTTGTGTCCCTTTGTTCCTCGTCGTCGTTTCTTTTAGGTGTGTCCACCATGTATACATCGTGAGATGAGGTGGTTGTCCAGTGCCCTATAGGCGCTGGTTCCTGTTCGTCTCCTACATCGTCGTCCATGCCGTCGATGTCTTCAGAGTCGAAGTCGAGCACATCGGTTAAATCATCGACAGTGGCTACGAAGTGGGTGGTGGGTGGGCTCTGAATTTCTTCGTCTTCCGTATCCCAACCTTGCTGACCATAGTCCGGCCAGGGCTCTCCTGATAAAGAGAGAGACTTTAGTGAATTCAGAACGTTGCCGAAGGGCGAGTGCTGAAAGATGTCCGTGGCGGCAAACTCCATGATCGGCGCCCAATCGGATTCGATTGGCAGGGGCGCGGAAGGTTCGGAGTCCGGAGAGGAGTCCGGCACCTTGGAGTCACGAGCTTCGCAAAGGACAAGGCTGGTGTTCGGCTCGATCGCCGTAGAGATTGCAGCCCCCGAGGCGGTGTCCAGCCACCCGTCCTCGATTGGCGCAGTCTGCTCCGAGCCAAGGGTTGGAGCGGAAACTGGTGCGCCTCCTAGGCACTGTTCGGCAGCAGAGCTAGATCATGCCCATCGTGACAGTGCGGCGCGCTTGGCTGTGGCTCGAACCCGTCGAAGATCAAGTCTCCGCGGACGTCGGCCGTGTAGTTCAAACTTCCAAATCTGACCTGATGGCCAGGGGTGTAGCTTTCGATCTGCTCCAGATGGCCAAGCGAATTGGCCCGCAGTGCAAAGCTGCCGAATACGAAGATCTGTCCGGGGAGAAAAGTCTCACCCTGGACCGCATCGTTGTTGATGATCGGAGGAGCCATCGGGCCTAAAGATGATGACG
Organism: Aegilops bicornis; assembly: GCA_021605145.1. Taxonomy (NCBI): domain Eukaryota; kingdom Viridiplantae; phylum Streptophyta; class Magnoliopsida; order Poales; family Poaceae; genus Aegilops; species Aegilops bicornis. Next base: position 509,888,875 of record CM038672.1, read on the forward strand.
CAGAGGAACTCTCAATGAAAGCACCAATGTCGGTGTCAAAACTGGCGGATCTCGGGTAGGGGGTCCTGAACTGTGCGTCTAGGCGGATGGTAACAGGAGACAAGGGACACGATGTTTTTACCCAGGTTCGGGGCCTCTCGATGGAGGTAAAACCCTACTCCTGATTGATTAATATTGATGATATGGGTAGTACAAGAGTAGATCTACCACAAGATCAGACATGCTAAACCCTAGAAGCTAGCCTATGGTATGATTGTTGTTCGTCCTATGGACTAAAAGCCTCCGGTTTATATAGACACCGGAGAGGGCTAGGGTTACACAAAGTTGGTTACAATGGGAGGAGATCTACATATCCGTATCGCCAAGCTTGCCTTCCACACGAAGGAAAGTTCCATCCGGACACGGGACGAAGTCTTCAATCTTGTATCTTCATAGTCCAGGAGTCCGGCCAAAGGTTATAGTCCGGCCATCCGGACGCCCCCTAATCCAGGACTCCCTCAGGGAACCTTAAAACTTCACAAAAAGAAAAGTGAAAGTGAGAGGGACGAACATTGTGAAAGTGGGGGACATCCTTGAACTTTGTTCATGCTCATGGAAACTTTGTGAATCTTAATTGTAGAAACTTTTCAAAAAAAAATAATTATCCCCTTTTACAATTCCATTGTATTGTAAAAATAATGTGCCAAGATTTGCCTTTAGGATGTTTAAATTGCTTGTTGGTTTGTGCAGCGCAAAACAGAAACTTTGGCTGTAGTGCATGATTTTAACTTTTTTACTGGAACATCGAAAGGTTCTGAAACTTTTTGCACAATCTTGGCATACAAATTTTGTAATTTCCTAATTTTTTCATAATTGTTTGAGTACCAGAAGTATGGTGAATGTTCAGATTACTACAGACTATCCTGTTTAAGACAGATACTGTTTTTGATGCATTGTTTTGCTTGTTTTGATGAAACTATTGATTTTTATTGGTGGTATTAGCCATGGAAAAGTTATATTAAAGTAGCTAAAATTCAAAAACAAAATATGAATTGGTTTTCAACAATACTTAGAGTAGTGATTTGGTTTATTATACTAACGGATCTTACCGAGCTTTCTGTTGAGTTTTGTGTGGATGAAGAGTGATCAAAGATCTAGGAGGTATTGATATGAGGAGAAGGATGAGAGACAAGAGCTCAAGCTTGGGGATGCCCATGGCACCCCAAGTAAATATTCAAGGAGACTCAAGCTTCTAAGCTTGGGAATGCCTGGGAAGGCATCCCATCTTTTTTCAACAAGTATCGGTATGTTTTCGGATTCGTTTCGTTCATGTGATATGTGCATATCTTGGAGCGTCTTTTGTGTTTACTTTTCATTTTTATTTTATGCACCATGCTGGTATGAGATAGTCCATGGTTTATTTAGATAATGCTCATTGCACTTCACTTATATATTTGAGTGTGGCTTTATAGAATGCTTCATGTGCTTCACTTTATCATTTGATGTTTGGATTGCCTGTTTCTCTTCACATAGAAAACCGTTATTTGAATAGTGCTATTTTGCTTCACTTATATTTGTTATTGCATGATCCTTTGTAGAAAGAATTAAACTATCATGCTTCACTTATATCTATTTAGGGAGTCAAAAGGAATTGGTCATTTGCATGGTTAGTCATAAGATCCTACATAAAACTTATGGATCACTGAATATGATATGTTTGATTTCTTGCAATAGTTTTCCGATATAGAGATGGTAATATGTGGGAGGTACTAGTAAATGGTTGTGTTTAGTAAGAATATTGGTGTTAAGATTTGTGATTCCTGAAGCATGCACGTATAGTCTCTCGTTATGCTATGAAGTTGGAGCATGATTTATTATTGCTTTTCTTCCTTATGAGTGGCGGTCGGGGACGAGCGATGGTCTTTTCCTACCAATCTATCCCCCTAGGGGCATGCGTAGTAGTACTTTGCTTCGAGGGCTAATAAACTTTTGCAATAAGTATATGAGTTCTTTAAGACTAATGTGAGTCCATGGATTATACGCACTCTTAACTTTCCACAATTTGCTAGCCTCTACGGTACCGTCCATTGCCCTTTCTCACATCGAGACGTGGTGCAAACTTCGCAGGTGCATCAAAACCCCGTGATATGATACGCACTATCACACATAAGCCTTATCAAATCTTTCTCAAAACAGCCACCATACCTACCTATTATGGCTTTTCCATGGCCATTACAAGATATATTGCCATGCAACTTCCACCGCTTCCGTTTGATGACTTGAGCATTCATTGTCATAATGATTTGCATGATCATATAGCCGACATAGTAGTTGTGGCTCAGCCACCGTTCATCATTTTTTATACATGTTACGCTAGATCATTACAGATCATGGTACATTGCCAGAGGCATTCATATAGAGTCATACTTTGTTATAGGTATCGAGTTGTAATTTTTATTTCTTTTGATTTATAAGTAAATAGAAGTGTGATGATCATCATTATTCATTTTTACAGCAGTGCCCCAGTGAGGAAAGGATGATGGAGACTATGATTCCCCCACAAGTCGGGATGAGACTCCGGACAATGAGAGAAAAATAAAAAAATAAAAATAGAACAAAGGAAAAAAAGAAAAAAAGAAAAATATAAAAAAATAGAATAAATAGAATAAATAAATAAACAAAGAGAGAAGGGGCATTGTTAGTATCCTTTACCACACTTGTGCTTCAAAGTAGCACCATGTTTTTCATATGGAGATTGTCGGCGTTCTGGGAAGGGGGGTCCCCACACTTGCCTGCCTGCGGCCTGCGGCGTGGCTCAAAAGGGGGCCCAGCACGGCCCATCTTCATCAACACAATCTCAAGACCCTCGCGAGGGGCCAAGCCTCGCGGGGTGGACGACAGGGAGCTTCCTCAGGCACGGCCTCATCCCGAGTGGCTCATGAGGAGGCGGAGAGATTAAGCGGGGTACCTCACGAGGTGCCCATGACGCAAGCCATGACGACCAAGGGCGCCCGGGAGCGCCCGGCCAGCCAGTGTCCTCCTTTCCTCTTTGGTGCAAAGGGAGCAAGCGCGGTGAGAGCATCAAGCAAAGGCGTCCATTTCGGTGCAACAAGACCAAGACCAGCCCAACGGGCAGGAAGGAAGTCATTGTGGAGCCCAAGCCGGGCTACCACTCGAGCCTTTGACAAAGCGAGGACCAACTTTAGTCAGGATAAGTGTACCAGATGTTCCCCTTCAAAATGGCCAATTGTTGGCACCCTTCCCGCTCAATATTTGGGAAGAGGCCCAGCGCCTCTGTCTATAAATAGGACTAGCCTCCCACAAGGTAGAGAGAGAGCTTGATCCGGGATCCAGAACAGAGCTAGAGGTCAAGCAATCTACAGAGAGAGAGAGAGAGAGAGAGAGAGAGAGAGAGAGAGAGAGAGAGAGAGACAGAACTCCTCCAAGCAGTTCATCGCCCTGGCCAAGAACAGACCCTCGCGAGGCTGTTCTTCCTTGTATTGTTCATCACCATCAGCCCAAGAGGCAATCCACCACACCACAAACTAGAGTAGGGTATTACACCATAATAGTGGCCCGAACTAGTATAAACCTTGTGTCTCTTGTGTTGTTCCTTTTCTAGTTTAGATCCTATTGAGGCGGCGGGGTGCAGGTAGGTAGAGGGCGAGATCTCCGCGCGCACCCCAGTGTTCGAACCTCAAGGGTCTGCCGGAACCCGAAATCCGACATTTGGCGCGCCAGGTAGGGGTGCGCCCGAATTCGTCTTTCACCGCCCTGTTCTCCATCGACCACCGCGTCCATGTCTGACGCTCGTCGGGCCCGCGCCGAGCGCCGAGCCGCTCTCGCTTCCTGCGTCGCCCAGACGGCTCCCGTCGGCGGGCGCCCTCGTCGTTCCTTGTTGCCTGCCGTCAACGCCGCCACCGGCCCGGCGGGGAACGAGCAGCAAGCATCGTCCCAGCATCCCTCTGTGAGGCAAGATGGCCGAACTGCTACCCCCTCACTCGCCCCAGCTGGTTCTTCGTCTCGCGCATTCCACGCGCCCAAGGATGCTCGAGCTGCGCTCATCGCGGCAAACGAGCTCCTGCGCTACCGTCCAGTCGACGACGTCTATGAAGAGTGGCTCGACCGCGTCGTCGAGCTCGTCCGCGTCGCAGGGGTTACCAGCGCCCGTTCGTCGCTGCCGCACCGCACTCGCCTTCGCTGGCGGCGAAAGCTCCGGGGGTGCCTCGCCTCCCCTCAAGGAGGTGCCTTGGCCCCAAAGCGCGTGGTCCCCGGCGAACTCCGCTCCGTCCGGCGCCGCCGGTAAGAGCAGAGCTGCCAGAGGTCGCCGCCCGCAGAAGCTGCCCGAGTGCTCCCGCTCCTGCTCGTCGCGACCACGCTCCTGCTCCAGAACGTCAAGACCCGCGCTGCTCCCAGCTGCAGCGCGCATGGGGACCCGCAAGACCAAGCTCTTCGTCACCCAAGCCTCCGTGGCCTACAACAGTTGCCGTGCCTTCACCACCGAGCGCCAGCGTCGCGTGGCCGGCAAGTTCAAGCCAGACCTGCCTCCTCGCTTCTAACGATCTGGCCGACCCGCAGTTCCTCCAGCTCTCTGAGCTGGGCATCAAGCCGCCAACGAGACGAGAAGGTCATGGCGAACTGGTTTCCCATGGCGCTCAAGGGACGGGCCCGCACTGGTTCTGAACACAGCTCGAGCACGATCTCCTCTGGGGCGAGATGCGTACCGCTTCATCGCCAACTTCCAAGGTACTGCGTGACCGGCCACCCGTCATGAGCGACATGCGCCGCATCAAGCGACAACGGGGAGACCCTGCGAAATACATCCGGTGCTTCAACAACGCACGCCTCAAGATTCCCAAGGTGACGAGGAGGCCATCATCTCCGCCTTCTCCGACGGTGTCGCGACGTCAAGATGAAGGAGGAGCTGGCGATGCATGAAGACTTGTGCACTTCCTTGGAGCTGTTCAACTTGGCGACAAAGTGCGCCCGGGGCGAGGAAGGCGTCTCTCCTCCTCGAGCTGCCTGCCGCAGACCCGTAAGAGAAGAAACCCAAGGACAAGGATGTGAAGCGCAAGGGGCTGCCGTGCTCATGGCGTAACCGGACACCAAGCGGGGCAGAGATCAGCCCGAGTCTTCCAAAGATAGCCGATACTGCGTGTACCATGACCTCCACACCCACAACACCAACGAGTGTCAAGAGCTCCGAGCTGTGCGAGAAGGGAGGATCGGCCGACGTCCCGACCACAGCGACCGGGGCTACGGCCGAGGAGGAGGAAGGAAGGAGCAGGGGCCTTGGGAAGACCGCGGCCCTCGCCAAGGGTGGCGCGACCAACCTCGCGAGGATCGCTGGCGGGACCCGCCTCGCGAGGGACTCTGGAGGGATCAGCCTCGCGAGGATCGCCCACAAGGCAACGCGGGCCTCCCTCCTCTGTCACCGCACCAAGGAGAAATGAAGACCAACATCAGGACGAGGGGGCTGGGGGCTTCCAGAGCCGCGTCACGATCGCACATCTGGCGGAGCTCAAGCCCCAGCCTCTCAGTGCATCTTCAAGCAGTTCGCGCGCGAAGTGAATGCAGTCCTCCCCAAGCTCGAAGCCACACGCCCCTGTCGGATTTCGGGTTCCGGCAGACCCTTGAGGTTCGAACACTTGGGTGCGCACGGAGATCTCGCCCTCTACCTACCTGCACCCCTCCGCCTCGCTAGGATCTAAACTACGAAAGGAACAACACAAGAGACACAAGTTTTATACTAGTTCGGGCCACCATTGTGGTGTAATACCCTACTCTAGTTTGTGGTGTGGTGGATTGCCTCTTGGGCTGATGGTGATGAACAATACAAGGAAGAACAGCCTCGCGAGGGCTCTGTTCTTGGCTGGTGCGATGAACTACTAGGGGGAGTTCAGTCGCTCTCTCTCTCTCTCTCTCTCTCTCTCTCTCTCTCTCTGCTGATTCCAGACTGCCCTACCCTGTGGGTGGCTAATCCTATTTATAGGCAAAGGCTCTGGGCCTCTTCCCAAATATTGAGCGGGAAGGGCGCCAACAATTGGCCATTTTGAAGGGGAACATCTGGTACACTTATCCTGACTAAAGTTGGTCCTCGCCTGTCAAAGGTTCTGGCGGTGACGCCTGCTTGGGCTCCACAATGACTTCCTTCCTGCCGTTGGGCTGGTCTTGGTCTTGTGCAATCAAATGGACGCCTTTGCTTGATGCTCTCAAGCGCTTGCTCCCTTTGCACCAAAGAGGAAAGGAGGACACTGCGCGGGCTGGTGCCTGCCTGGCGCCCTTGGTCGTCATGGCTTGCGTCATGGGCACCTCGTGAGGTACCCCACCTTGATCTCTCCGCCTCCTCGCGAACCAGCCTGATGAGGCCGTGCCTGAGGAGGCTCCCTGTCATCCGCCCCGCGAGGCTTGGCCCCTCGCGAGGGTCTTGAGCTTGTGTTGATGAGGATGGGCCGTGATGGGCCCCCTTTTGAGCCATGCCGCAGGCCGCATGCAGGCAAGTCTAGGGACCCCCATTCCCAGAACGCTGACAGAAGCCCCCGGGCCCAAGGCGTGCCCGGACTTGGCCGAGCAGAGAGGCGAAGGGGCAAGTGCGAAGCGCTGCGGGCCCTAACATCCTGCAGCCTTGGGCGCCGCGTGGCAGTTGATTGGACGTGGGCGTCTCAGATTCCCCACGACGCCTCGGCAACTGTACGAATTGACAAGTCCCTGCGTGCAAAGCGGGTCATGATTACCTGCGATCGTGGAGGTCGGCGGTTGGCCTCCTCTGGCTTTAAGTACAGAACGATGAGCACTCCTCTGGTCCGTTTCTGCTTGCTTCTTCTTCCCGGTTCTTGCACCGTCTTGCTGCAATGGCTCCGATCCGCCGGTTCTCCGCGGAAGAGAAGGGAAAGGCTCCTTGAGAGGGTCCTGACCCGCTCCCGCCGAAGAAACGGCTAACCCTCTTCCATCTGAATGAGGGTGCCCTCCAGGTGGTGTCGAGGCCCTGGTGCGAGCGGCCACCACCGGGGTTCCCGCTTCCCTTGTACGCCCAGATCGAGGGCTCTGAAGGGGTTGATGCCGAACGCCACGGGCGACGCCGGCGTCAGCGCCGGCGGGTCACGAAGGTGCGCGTCATTCCCCATGGAGTCCACGCCGAGGGCTCCTCCCGGGAGTTCGTACTCCATGCCGCCATGCCTCCTCGGTCTTGGATTCGCCTTCCTCCCTTCTTCGCCTCTGCGATTCTGCGAGGAGGACCCCTGGAGCTCTGGCTGCAGCACGCCGGTGCAGCACCCTCGCAACCGGGGCAGAAGTTGAGGTCGTTGCCCCGGGTGAGGTCTTCATGACTCAAGGCTGGGACCCCCGTTCCCAGAACGCCGACAGCCCCCTCAGGTGGTCGGCGTGTGCCATCACGTTCAGCTCAGCGGATCAGCTCAAGTATGCGGCCACAGCCGGAGTCCTCCCGATGCTTTGCTCCCCAATCATCAGCAACGTGCTAGTCACCAAGACCCTCATCGATGACGGGGCAGGGCTCAACATCCTGTCTGTGGAAATGTTCAACAATCTCCAAGTGCCTTACAATCAGCTTCAACCAACCAAGCCTTTCTCTGGGGTCACCGACGGCTCCACGGTCCCGATTGGGCAGGTTCGCCTCCCTGTCACCTTCGGCGCGCGTGACAACTACCGCACCGAGCTCATCGACTTTGACGTCACCCACATTTGCCTACCATACAATGCGATCCTCGGGTACCCAGCGCTGGCCAAGTTCATGGTCGTAACCCACCACGGCTACAACGTCCTCAAGATGCCAGGAAGTGGCGGAGTCATCACGGTGCCCTGCGAAGAGAAACACGCAGTGTGCTCCCTGGAGTATGACTTTCAGGCCGCATCACTGGAAGACCCGGATCGCGAAAGCAGGAGGCTTCCCGAGACCGCCCCCAAGAAGAAGAATACATCGTCCGGCCCGGCCCCTCAGGAGGCAGGCCGCTCAGGGTCCGCGCCTGCTCAGGGGGAACCTCCTTCTATCGCATAGGGAAGCGCGCCCGGCGCCCTCCTCAGGCAGGGCTCGGGGGCTCCCCCTGGACAGCCACTGACCTTGCTAAGGTCACGAGGGAGGCGCTTGGGCACCACTTGGAGGCATGTTTCGAAGCACGTTTCCCTCAAGAAGGAGCAAGGCAAGGAGGGCCAAACCCTCAGGAGTTACTCGGCCAAGAAGATCATTCAGGAGCTGCAGGAGTCGAGAGTCATGAGTGGCAGCCGCCGCTTACCTGTCGTAGCTCCCCATCCAGGCGAGGATGGTGGGTTGCGCATCTGCATCGACGTACCAGGGCTCAACCGAGCCGCCTCTCAGGAGCGCCTCTGGCCCTCTCGCGTGGGGCACTGCAAAGGTCCACCCCACAACTACGTTCACATGCCTTACGACTTGCCGAACGCGGCTGCCACGCGCCAGCGCCTCATGAGGAGCATCCTGGAGGCTCAAGAGGCTAGGCGTTCCGCAGCCCTGGCAGAGATGGAGATGGTCCATGAGGAGCCACCAGCGCCTCCGGAGCCTCCCGAGGCCCCTGAGCCTGGGGGCTCGTGAGGATCGGCTCCCGCAGCCCACCGAGTCTGCTGCACCAACACCCTTTCGTCTTCAACGCTATCAGGTGACATCTTTCAAGTTTCATTTCCAGCTGGGAGCGCCTGTGGCTGCATTATTCCCAGGCCGCGTGGGTCCGTCCCTGCGGCGTGTATCCCTTTTACTTCATGTTCCTAGCTTATCTTGTTGGGGGCGCCCCTCGGGCTACATCATCCCCAGGTTGCTCAGGTCCGACCCGGCGATGTTCGTCTTCTTTGCGCTTATCTAAATGGACTTGCTCCTTCGTGATTAACATGCTTGACCTAGTTGCCCGCTCAACTGACACCAACTGATGGAGCTGCTTTCTAACGGCACGACTCTTGCGCATGGGTCCGTCCCTGCAACGCCGACAAACCTGAATGGCTGAGCTCTGGCCGCGGCAGCCCCGCATAGCGCCACCTCATCAAGCCTTCAGTGCCTCGTCACCCCTCCGGGGCAACTAACGGCTGACTGTCGGTTGTCACGGCGAACTTTCGTTCTTTCTGTGATGAGCCTGCAGGATCTCTTCAAGGAGCAGCGTCAGGCGAGGCCCCCACGGTGTCTCCTTCACTCTCATCTGCATGACCGCTTGCACGTCAAAGGGGGGTGCCTGAGCATCGTGACTCAGGGCTCCTACTTGCTCTCCAGCCCTCACCCTCTGGCCTTGACCACGGCATTGCGACCTGGCATACCATCGACGGCTGAGACTCGCTTGAGGGCCGGGACCCGAGGACGTAGAGCAGAAAGGGGAGCAAAGGCGAGAGGGGAGGCACACGCGAGGACCTTGCCAAGCGACCCCTCACCTGCCGATGCACGGACCCGGCAACACACCAGGAAGCGGCTCCTGATTCTCGAGATAAGTCACCCCTCGGAAGCACCAACTAACACGGCACCGTCCCCTCACCCAACGCAATCCCGTGTTAGCAACGTCGCTCTCCTTTCTCACCGAACGATGGCTGCTTGAGCGCTAAGGGGGACCTCTTGAGCATCGCAACTCAGGGGCTCTTACCGGACCTCGGGCCGCTCACCTCCTGGCCTTGACCACGACATCGCGACCTAGAATACCAGCGACGGCTGAAGCCTGCCTTGGGACTGGGACCTGTCGGCGCAGAGTGTCGAGCCCTCGCAAGGTTCGAAAGGGAGAACTGAGCTAAGCCGGAATTAGCAACTCGCACTGCTTCACGACAAGGATCATATTAACAAACAGGACCACAAGCACCTTACAAGCCCCCACGGGGCGCGCTTTTGATTCCTCGCAGGGAGCAGATCCTAAAGAACGCTAACTACACGCGCCCCTGCAAAAGACTCCATCATCAACAGTGGGCTGTTGGGCACCGGCGCCAACCCCATCCAGATCAGAGATGGCGACGGCCTGCCGAGCCTGCCCTGCTCCAAGAGCGGCGCAGGCTCGGGGGCTCGTAGCTGTCGTTGCTTGTCTCCGGAGTCGTGAAGAGCTCGGCAGAGTTGCTGGATCCTCCGACGCCTCCACTGCCTGAGGAGCTGCCGAGGGAGCGGCCGGCGAGCCTAGCCCTCGCCGCGGCAGGGCCTCGATCACCTCTCCCGGGGCAGCACTCCAGCCGGCGCCCTTCCGCATCGAAGACCTTGAAGAGCATGACCGAAGCGTCGTTGTACTCCAGGTGGATCGCGAGGGCGTCCCTTGTCCTGCAGACCCGGGTGATCTCGCCCCAGCCTCGAGTCATGAAGACCTCGCCCGGGGCAACGACCGCAACCTCTGCCCCGGTCGCAAGGGTGCTGCAGCCGGCGTCTTTGCAGCCGAGCTCAGGATCCTCCCCGCGGAATTGCGGGGCCGAAGAAGGGAGGAAGGCGAATCCAAGACCGAGGAGACATGGCGGCGTGGAGCACAACCTCTCGGGAGGAGCCCTCGGCGTGGACTCCAGGGGGAACGACATGCACCTTCGTGACCCGCCGGCGTCGACGGCGGCGTCGCCCGTGGTGTTCGGCATCAACTCCTTCAGAGCCCTCGATGTGGGCGTACAAGGGAAGCGGGAACCCTGGTGGTGGCCGCTCGCACCAGGGCCTCGACACCACCTGATGGGCACCCTCATTCCGATGGCAGAGGGCTAGTTGTTTCTTCGGCGGAAGTGGGTCAGGACCCTCTCGGGGAGCTTTTCCCTTCTCTGCCGCGGAGAACCAGCGGATCGGAGCTATTGCAGCAAGACGGAGCAAGGACCGGGAAGAAGGAGAAGCAAGAAGAAACGGACCACAGGAGCGCTCACCGTTCCGTACTTAAAGCCAGGGGAGGCCAACCGCCGAGCTCCACGATCGCAGGTAATCATGACCCGCTTTGCATGCAGGGACTTGTCAATTCGTGCAGTTGCCGAGGCGTCGTAGGGAAGTAGAGATGCCCACGTCCAATCGACCGCCACGCGGTGCGCAAGGACGCAGGCTGTTAGGGCCCGCAGGGCTTCGCACATGCCCTTTCGCTTCTCTGCTCGGCCGAGTCCAGGCGCGCCTTGGGCCCGGGGGCTACTGTCGGCGTTCTGGGAACGGGGGTCCCCAGACTTGCCTGCCTGCGGCCTGCGGCGTGGCTCAAAAGGGGCCCAGCACAACCCATCTTCATCAACACAAGCTCAAGACCCTCGCGAGGGGCCAAGCCTCATGAGGCGGATGACAGGAGCTTCCTCGTGCACGGCCTCATCAGCCGGGCTCGCGAGGAGGCGGAGAGATCAAGGCGGGTACCTCACGAGGTGCCCATGACGCAAGCCATGACGACCAAGGGTGCCTGGTGGGCGCCCGGCCAGCAGATGTCCTCCTATCCTCTTTGGTGCATAGGGAGCAAGCGCAGCGAGAGCATCAAGCAAAGGCGTCCATTTCGTGCAACAAGACCAAGACCAGCCCAGTGGCAGGAAGGAAGTCATTGTGGAGCCTAAGCCGGCCACCACCAGAGCCTTTGACAAAGCGAGGACCAACTTTAGTCGGGATAAGTGTACCAGATGTTCCCCTTCAAAATGGCCAATTGTTGGCGCCCTTCCCGCTCAATATTTGGGAAGAGGCCCAGGGCCTCTGTCTATAAATAGGACTAGCCTCCCACAGGGTAGAGAGAGAGCTTGATTCGGGATCCACAACAGAGCTAGAGGTCAAGCAATCTAGAGAGAGAGAGAGCGACTAAACTCCTCCAAGCAGTTCATCGCCCCGGCCAAGAACAGACCCTCGCGAGGCTGTTCTTCCTTGTATTGTTCATCACCATCAGCCCAAGAGGCAATCCACAACACCACAAACTAGAGTAGGGTATTACACCACAATGGTGGCCCGAACTAGTATAAACCTTGTGTCTCTTGTGTTGTTCCTTTCGTAGTTTAGATCCTAGTGAGGCGGCGGGGTGCAGGTAGGTAGAGGGCGAGATCTCCGCGCGCACCCCAGTGTTCGAACCTCAAGGGTCTGCCGGAACCTGAAATCCGACAGAGATTCTCCTTGTTGTTAAGGATGGCAATGGGTCGGGTTTGGATCGGGTTGAACAATATAAAATCCATATCCATATCCATGAAGACAGTCTTTGCCCGCCCATGAAAAAATCCATGGGTGAAAAGTTGTGTCCATGTTCAAACCCGATGGATATGCATACCCACTGGATATCCATTGGGTCCTCTCAAGACATATAAATAAGACATAACACAATGTTAACATAAGCTCTCCATTCTTCATCTCGTAGCAAGCTAGGATTTACTTATTGTAAACATCAACTTATGGTAAATCAACGTCCACTCACAACCTAATATCATTTAGTATTTTTCTAAAAGATGAGAATGACGAGTTATTTAACAAGGAGATGAAATAAGGGAAGGGGCGTGGAGTTTCTTCAGACAGCGGTGGCTCAGCAGGCGGCTTACTCATACAGCCGTGATTGAATTCATTCAACTCCTCGCCAGAGTCCGAGTTATAGCCGATGGTTTTCAGCAGTGAGTGGCACCGTAACCCGCCCCATGGGCATAACCTGCCGTGTGATGATAACAATGTCCAGGGCCTTACTAGATCAGGCCAGGGCACATCAAGAGGCAGAGTTGGTGGCTCGATTAAGCGGCTCATCGACAACTCCAAAGATAACCCTTCAAAGATCTATAGAAGCCGGGATGACTTCTAGGACAATGAGCAGTTGCCTAAGGACTTCAAAGGTACCCGAAAGGTGGCCAATTACACAGCTGATCAACCTCCTGAAGCCTGGATTGAGAGCTATGATTTAGCTATGGAGATGTTAGATGTCAATGACGTTGTGTGTACCAAGTACTTCACCATGATGTTAGATGGGCCGGCTCGAACTTGGTTGAAAGGATTGCCCCCTAATTCTATCAATTCATGGGCGGAGTTGAAAGCACGTTTTATTCAGAATTTCAAATATACACGCAAACAGCCTCTGTGAATCATTGACATAGACGCTTGTGTCCAGCACGAAGATGAGTCGGCCCACCATTGGGCCCGACGGGTTTCTTCTATTATCCACTCATCGGACAACATCAACGATGGCTCTGTTGTCTTAATTCTGGAGAAGAATTGTCGTTTCACCCCTCTCAAGCAAGCTAGGGCGGCTAAAACGTCACTCTAATGACATGGGAGAGCTCATGGCGGCTCTTATCAAATATGCCAACTCTGACAATACTAAAGACCCTGGGTTTGATGGGGAGAAGTCCAACAAGGGGAAGAAAAACGATAATGGAAAAGGGCAGCAGTCAAACATGACGGGTCATAACCAGGGAAGTAATGGTAAGCGCAAACAGCCCGGTGGCGGGTCAGACTTTGTGGCTAATACTAATGCACATAATAATGATCGCGTCGAAAGGGTAAGCCGTTTCCTCGAACGGGAGGAGAAAAGTTCAATCTTGAGGCGATGTTGAACCATCCCTGCCCAAAACACAGCTACCAAGATAGACCGTCGATTCACCTGTGGAAAGACTGTTCTATCATGGAGTATAAAAATTCTGGCTCTCACCAGGATCACAATAACAATAATGGCCGGCACGATGGGTCAGGTTCCGGATCACGGGCCTGGCTTTGGAGGTGGCAGTTCAAATTCTGGATTTCAAGGTCTGGGCAATCAGGGGAATTATAACCAGCAACCCAACTAGGGGAATCAGCAACAACAGTCAGGGTATCAGAGTAATCCAAAGCAGTTGAATAGTGGCCAGTATCATGTTTTCACCACAAGCCTGTGCAAGCGAGATTAGAAGGTTCATAAACGAGCGGTGAGCACTGATAACCCACAAGTATAGGGGATCGCAACAGTTTTCGAGGGTAGAGTATTCAACCCAAATTTATTGATTCAACACAAGGGGAGCCAAAGAATATTGTCAAGTATTAGCAGCTCAGTTTTCAACTCAAGCACACCTGAAAGACTTAATATCTACAGCAAAGTATTTAGTAGCAAAGTAGTATGGAAGTAATGGTAACAGTGGCAAAAGTAATAGTAGCAGTTTTGTAGCAATCGTAACAGTAGCAATGGAAAAGTAACGAAGCAAAGATCAATATGAAACGAGCTCGTAGGCAATGGATCAATGATGGATAATTATGTCAGATGGCATTCATCATGCAACAGTTATAACATAGGGTGACTCGGAACTAGCTCCAATTCATCAATATTATGTAGACATGTATTCCGTATATAGTCATACATGCTTATGGAAAAGAACTTGCATGGCATCTTTTGTCCTACCCTCCCGTGGCAGCGGGGTCCTTGTGGAAACTAAGGGATATTAAGGCCTCCTTTTAATAGAGTACCGGACCAACGCATTAGCACTTAGTGAATACATGAACTCCTCAAACTACAGTCATCACCGGGAGTGGTCCCGACTATTGTCACTCCGGGGTTGCCGGATCTCAACACGTAGTAAGTGACTATAACTTGCAATATCGGATCAAGAACACAAATATATTCATGAAAACATAATAGGTTCAGATCTAAAATCATGCCACTCGGGCCCTAGTGACAAGCATTAGTCATAGCAAAGTCATAGCAACATCAATCTTAGAACACAGTGGATACTAGGGACCAAACCCTAAGAAAACTAACTCGATTACATGGTAAATCTCATCCAACCAATCACCGTCCAACAAGCCTACGATGATATTACTCACGCACGGCGGTGAGCATCATGAAATTGGTGATGGAGGATGGTTGATGATGACGATGGTGACGGACTCCCCTCTCCGCAGCCTCGAACGGACTCCAGATCTTCCCTCCGGAGGAAGAAGAGGGCTTGGCGGCGGCTCCATATCACAAAACGCGATGAATCCTTCTCTCTGATTTTTTCTCCCCAAACGTGAATATATGGAGTTGGAGTTGAGATCGGTGGAGGTTCAGGGGGCCCACAAGGTCGGAGGGCACGCCCAAGTGGGTGGGCGCACCCCCACCCATGTGGCCAGGGTGTCGGCCCCCTTCACTTGATTCTTTCGCCAATATTTTTTATTAATTCCAAAACTTATCTCCGTGAAATTTCAGGTCATTCTGAGAACTTTTTATTCTGCGCAAAAATAACACCATGGCAATTCTGCTGAAAACAAAGCGTCGATCCGAAAGTTAGTTCCATTCAAATCATGCAAGTTAGAGTCCAAAACAAGGGCAAAAGAGTTTGGAAAAGTAGATACAATGGAGACGTATCAACTCCCCAAGCTTAACCCATTGCTTGTCCTCAAGCAATTCAGTTGACAAACTGAAAGTGATAAAGAAAAGCTTTTACAAACTCTATTTGATCTTGTTGTTGCAAATATGTAAAACCAGCATTCAAGTTTTCAGCAAAGATCATGAATTAACCATATTCACAATAATGTTTAGGTCTCACATTTACTCATATCAATGGCATAATCAACTAGCGAGCAATAATAATAAATCTCGGGTGACAACACTTTCTCAAAACAATCATGATATGATATAACAAGATGGTATCTCGCTAGCCCTTTTTGAGACCGGAAAACATAAATGCAGAGCACCCCTGAAGATCAAGGACTGACTAGATATTGTAATTCATGGTAAAAGAGATCCAGTCACAGTCATACTCAATATAAATTAATAGCAATGCATACAAATGACAGTGGTGCTCTCTAACTGGTGCTTTTTATAAGAGGATGATGACTCAGCAATAAAAGTAAATAGATAGTCCCTTCGTAGAGGGAAGCAGGGATTTGCAGAGATGCCAGAGCTTGAGTTTTTAAAGCAGAGATAAATAATATTTTGAGCGGCATGCTTTCATTGTCAAGATAACAACTAAGAGATCTCGGTATCTTCCATGCTACATACATTATTGGCGGTTCCCAAACAGAATGGTAAAGTTTATACTCCCCCACCACCAACAAGCACACTCCATGGCTGGTCCGAAACAACGGGTACCGTCCAACTAACAACAGTCCTGGGGGAGTTTTGTTTGCAATTATTTTTATTTGATTTGAACATGGGAGTGGGCATCCCGGTTACCATCCATTTTCTCATGAATGATGAGCGGAGTCCACTCATCATGAGAATAACCCACCTAGCATGAAAGATATTGACAACCCTAGTTGGTACATGAGCGATTTGAGCATACAAAACAGATTATCATTTGAAGGTTTAGAGTTTGGCACATGCAAATTTACTTGGAACGGCGGGTAAATACCACATATAGGTAGGTATGGTGGACTCATATGGAACAACTTTGGGTTTATGGAAGTGGATGCACAAGCAGTATTCCCGCTTAGTACAAGTGAAGGCTAGAAAAAGACTGGGAAGCGACCAACTAGAGAGCAATAACAGTCATAAACATGCATTGAGAGTAAGAAACATTGAGTGCAAGCATGGGTAGGATATAAATCACCATGAACATAAATATCATAGAGGCTATGTTGATTTTGTTTCAACTACATGCGTGAACATGTGGCAAGTCAAGCCACTCGAATCATTCAAAGGAGGATACCATCCTATCATACTACATCACAACCATTTTAATTTTCATGTTGGCACTCAAGATAAACCATTATA
The DNA here is from genome assembly GCA_021605145.1 of Aegilops bicornis. Classification (NCBI taxonomy): domain Eukaryota; kingdom Viridiplantae; phylum Streptophyta; class Magnoliopsida; order Poales; family Poaceae; genus Aegilops; species Aegilops bicornis. The sequence goes on from CM038672.1 coordinate 509,905,386, forward strand.
AACTCCTAGCTAATTAAGCATGGCATGAGTAACTATAATCTCTAATTGTCATTGCAAACAAGGTTCATTCATAATAGGCTGAATGAAGAATGATGACCTAATCATATTTAAAAGAACAAGATAGGTCGAGTTCATACCAGCTTTTCCTCATCTCAATCATTTCATCGTATATCATCATTATTGCCTTTCATTTGCACAACCGAATGGTGTGAATAATAATAAGTGTGCACGTGCATTGGACTAAGCTGGAATCTGCAACCATTTATTCAAAGGAGAAGACAAGGTAATATGGGCTCTCTGTTAGATCAACAATAATGCACAAGAGAGCCACTCAAAATTTTCATCATGGTCTTCTCCTCTAGACCCCCAAAGAAAAGAAAAGAAATTCAAAGAAACACACTGAAATATTTTTTGGAGTTTTTGTTTTTCTCAAGAAAGTAAAACAAGAATGAGAAAAACTATTTACACAGGAAAGCTCCCAACAAGCAAAAGAAGAAAGAGAAATCTTTTTGTGTTTTCTTTTAATGTTACAACTAAGCTTGCATAGAAATTAAACTAACTACAATTTTTTTGTTTTTTCTTAAGATTTTTCAAACACACAAGAAGAAAGCAGGAAAAAAATAAACTAACATGGGTAATACAATGAAAAAGTATGAACACCGACAACTGGAATGAGTGTGTGAACATGAATGTAATGTCGGTGAGAAATACGTACTCCACCAAGCTTAGGCTTTTGGCCTAAGTTGGTCTACGCCCATGGATCAAAGTAGCCCTCTCCAGTGTACTGAGGAGGATCCTGGGGATTCCACTGGTTAGCGAGCTCCTGTGGGTCCCACTGATAGATAGACTCCTGATATGGATCAGGTGATGGCTCTGGCTCAGGAGGTGGGGATCGTACACCCTCCCAGTACGCATGAATGTCCGTGGGCAAAACAAAGTACCTTCCTGAATGAATATCGAACAAAATAGGTGGAGGCAAGGTAATAATTTGGAAGGTGACCTTGCTAAATAGCAGGTTATAAATAAGTCTCTTTTCCTCATCATGGCGAATAAACTTATGTGCTACCATGCTGTCATAATCTAAATGTATAGTGGGTAGCAATTTCTCCTCTTGTTCATAATGCCTAATGGGTATCTCAAAGTGTTTAGCAAGGCGGGAGGCGAAGATACCTCCAAAAATAGGACCCTTTGTACAGTTTAAATTCAACCATTTAGCGACAATAGCGCCCAAACTGTAAGTTCTATCTCTATGTAAAGCGTGGCGCAAAATGGCGAGGTCAGGGCCACTAAGGCCTCCACTCTCCCCTCGACCAATTAAATATCTCCCAGCAAATACTGAGTAATAGCGTAAAACAGGGAAATGTATACTAGCCATTCTCGCTCCTGACACTCCTCTTGTTTTCCCTAAGGTAATTTCATGAATAAAACCTTCCACATCACTAGGGTGTGGTTCCTCGAAGCTACCCTCATAAGGTAATTTACAAACCTCACAAAAGTCATAGAGCGTTATTTCCTTGTACTCATCATATAAGTAAAAGTCTACCATGGCTGGTGATCTCCTAGCATGAAAATGAAAATTTTGCACGAAAGTCTTAGTGAGTAGGAGATACTGATCACACTGGTCGAGGAGGAACTCGGTGATGCCTGCATTCCCAGCCAAATAATAGAAATCATCATAAATTCCGGCCACTTGTAAGAATGCATCATATGGCCATTCACACGGCTGAATCTCCGCGGCTCGAGGAAGATTATACTTGGGCTTCTCTTTCTCCTCATTTTATTTTTTCCTTCGAACCCCGGCTCGAGGAGCATCTCAACAATCTCCTCGTCATTTTCTTCCTCTGAAAATTTCTGAAATTTTTAGTGACTCGAAATAAAAGTGAATCAAACTCAACAAAATTGATAGCAACTACTCCTACAAGTGCCTAGAGGCCATATCATGCATCAAAACTTCTTTGGACCATATAAATTTGACATGCAAGCTCAAGAACATGGTCACCATAGCAGCAAAAATTTTCAATAAATAAAGCACTAGAACAAAAACTAATTGGATCATTGGAGGAGTCACATACCGAAGAACAATCCCCCAAAGCAGTTTTGTGAATGGAGCTTTGAGCAAGGAGATCGAAAATGGCAGCAAAATGAGCAAGAACACAAATTTGAGCTATGGAGTGATTTTTCTAGAGGAAGGAGTGGATGGGTGCTGGAATAAGTGGAGGGGGCCATGTAGGGCCCACAAGGACAGGGGGCGCGCCCTCCACCCTTGTGGCCAGCTAGTGAGGCCCCCTGGTGTGTTCTAAGTGCCAGATATTCTCAAATATTCTAAAAAAATCATACTAAATTTTCAGGGCATTCGGAGAACTTATATCTTCGGGACATTTTTTATTTCACGGATAATTCATAAAAAAGATAGATAATACTAATTTTGCTTTATTTAATCTAAATAACAGAAAGTAAAAGATAGGTACAGAAAGTTGTGCTTTCTAAATTCCTCCATCTCATGCCCATCAAAAGGAATCCATTAACGAGGTTGATCAAGTCTCATTAACAAACTTCTTCCGAGTGACATAAACCAGAGAATTTTCGAATAACACTAGGTTACCTCAATGGGGATATGCATGTCCCCAACAATAAGAATATCATATTTCTTTCTGACAGTGGGAAGAGGGAATTCAAAACCTCCAATAGTAATAGTTGATATTTTTCCAATAGAGTTGATACAATGAACTTGAGGTTGTTTCTTCGGAAAGTGTACCGTATACTCATTACCATTAACATGAAAAGTGACATTGACTTTGTTGCAATCAATAACAGCCCCTGCAGTATTCAAAAAGGGTCTACCAAGGATGATCGACATACAGTCGTCCTCAGGAATATCAAGAATAACAAAGTTCATTAAAATAGTAACGTTTGCAACCACAATAGGCACATCCTCACAAATACCGATGGGTATAGTAGTTGATCTATCAGCCATTTGCAAATAAATTTCAGTAGGTGTCAACTTATTCAATTCAAGTCTACAATATAAAGAGAAAGGCATAACACTAACACCAGCTCCAAGATCACATAAAGCAGTTTTAACATAATTTCTTTTAATGTAGCAAGGTATAGTTGGTACTCCTGGGTCTCCAAGTTTCTTTGGTATTCCACCCTTAAAAGTATAATTAGCAAGCATGGTTGAAATTTCAGCTTCCGATATCTTTCTTTTATTTGTAACAATATCTTTCATGTACTTAGCATAAGGAAGCATTTAAAGCATATCAGTCAAATGCATACTCAAAAAGATAGGTCTAATCATTTCAGCAAAGCACTCAAAATCCTCATCATCCTTTTTATTGGATGGCTTAGGAGGAAAGGGCATGGGTTTCCGAACCCATGGTTGTCTTTCTTTAACATGTTTTCTAGCAAAGAAGTCTCTTTTATCATAATGTTGATTCTTTGATTGTGGGTTATCAAGATCAACAACAGGTTCAATCTCTACACCATTATCATTACTAGGTTGAGCATCAACATGAACAACATTATCAACATTGTCACCAGGTTCATGTTCATCACCAGATTGTGTCTCAGCATCAGAAATGGAAATATCATTAGGATTCTCATGTGTATCTATAGCAGGTTCACTAGAATGCAAAGTCCTATTAGTTTTCTTTTGCTTTTTATTACTCGGGCTAGTTGCATCAGTATTAGTTCTCTAAGAATCTTGCTCAACTCTCTTAGGATGGCCTTCAGGATACAAAGGTTCTTGGGTCATTTTACCACCTCTAGTCATAACCCTAACATCATTATCATTGTTTTTGCTATTCAACTCATTAAGCAAATCATCTTGAGCCTTAAGTACTTGTTCTACTTGAGTTGTAACCATGGAAGCATGTTTACCAATAAGCTTAAGATCATTAACAGTTCTACTCATATAATCACTCAAGTGATCAAGCATGTAAGCATTACGTTTCAATTGTCTACCAACATAAGCATTGAATTTTTCTTGTTTAACAATAAAATTATCTAACTCGTCCAAGTATTGACTAGTAGACTTATTATGATGAATATCACCTTCATCCAATCTACGGAGAGTGTTTACCTCTACTTCCTATGTCGGGTTATCAAGACCATGTATTTCTTCAACAGGCGGTAAATTTTTAACATCTTCAGCTTTAATACCTTTTTCTATCATAGATTTCTTTGCCTCTTGCATATCTTCAGGACTGAGAAATAGAATACCCCTTTTCTTCGGAGTTGGCTTAGGAGTTGGTTCAGGAAGTGTCCGATCATTATCATTACTCAGTATATTATTCAATATAAATTCAACTTGCTCAACAGTTCGTTCTCTGAAAACACAACCAGCACAACTACCCAGGTGTCTCTAGAAGCATTGGTTAGTCCATTATAAAAGATATCAAGTATTTCACTTTTCTTGAGAGGATGATCAGGCAAAGCATGAAGTAATTGAAGAAGCCTCCCCCAAGCTTGTGGGAGACTCTCTTCTTCAATTTGCACAAAATTAAATATTTCCCTTAAAGCAGATTGTTTCTTATGAGCAGGGAAATATGTTTCAGAGAAGTAGTAAATCATATCCTGGGGACTACGCACACAACCAAGAGCAAGAGAATTAAACCATAACTTAGCATTACCCTTTAATGAGAAAGGAAACAATTTAAGAATATAGCAATAGCGAATTTTTTCCTCATGAGCAAATAGGGTGGCTATATCATTTAATTTAGTAAGATGTGCCACAACAATTTCAGATTCATAACCATAGAAAGGATCAGATTCAACCAAAGTAATTAACTTAGGATTGACAGAGAAATCATAATCCTTATCAGTAACAAAGATAGGTGAAGTAGCAAAAGCAGGATCATATTTCATTCTAGCATTCAAAGATTGTTCTTTCAGCTTAGCTAACAGTTTACTCAAAACAGAAGGTGAATCAAGTGCAAAGCTAGATGGCAATTCCTTACCTCCCCTCATAGTTGAGGGGAAAATTTTGGTTCTTTGATCTTTCAAATTTCTCATAGTGATCAACAGATAAAAATCCAAAGTGACACAGAGAATAGAGCTATGCTCCCCGGCAACGGCGCCAGAAAAAGGTCTTGATTACCCACAAGCATAGAGGATCGCAACAGTTTTCGAGGGTAGAGTATTCAACCCAAATTTATTGATTCGACACAAGGGGAGCCAAAGAATATTCTCAAGTATTAGCAGCTGAGTTGTCAAGTCAACCGCACCTGAAAGACTTAATATCTGCAGCAAAGTATTTAGTAGCAAAGTTGTCTGGAAGTAACGGTAACAGTGGCAAAAGTAACAGTAGTAGTTTTGTAGCAATCGTAACAGTAGCAACGAAAAGGTAACGAAGCAAAGATCAATATGAAACGAGCTCATAGGCAATGGATCAATGATGCATAATTATGTCGGATGGCATTCATCATGCAGCAGCTATAACATAGGGTGACTCAGAACTAACTCCAATTCATCAATATAATGTAGGAATGTGTTCCGTATATAGTCATACGTGCTTATGGAAAAGAACTTGCATGACATCTTTTGTCCTACCCTCCCGTGGCAGCGGGGTCCTATTGGAAACTAAGGGATATTAAGGCCTCCTTTTAATAGAGTACCTGACTAAAGCATTAGCACTTAGTGAATACATGAACCCCTCAAACTACGGTCATCACCGGGAGTGGTCCCGACTATTGTCACTCCGGGGTTGCCGGATCACAACACGTAGTAAGTGACTATAACATGCAATCTCGGATCAAGAACACAAATATATTCATGAAAACATAATAGGTTCAGATCTGAAATCATGGCACTCGGGCCCTGGTGACAAGCCTTAAGCATAGTAAAGTCATAGTAACATCAATCTTAGAACATAGTGGAAACTAGGGATCAAACCCTAACAAAACTAACTCGATTACATGCTAAATCTCATCCAACCCATCATCGTCCAGCAAGCCTACGACGAGATTACTCACGCACGGCGGTGAGCATCATGAAATTGGTGATGGAGGATGGTTGATGATGACGACAGCGATGGATTCCCTTCTCCGCAGCCCCGAACGGACTCCAGATCTGCCCTCCCGAGGAAGATGAGGGCTTGGCGGCGGCTCCATATCGCAAAACGCGATGAATCCTTCTCTCTGATTTTTTTCTCCCCGAACGTGAATATATGGAGTTGGAGTTGAGATCGATGGAGGTCCAGGGGGCCCACAAGGTCGGAGGGCACGCCCAAGTGGGTGGGCGCACCCCCCCACCCATGTGGCCAGGGTGTCCGCCCCTTCACTTGATTCTTTGGCCAATATTTTTTATTAATTCAAAAACTTATCTCTGTGAAGTTTCAGGTCATCCCGAGAACTTTTTATTCTGCACATAAATAACACCATGGCAATTCTGCTGAAAACAGTGTCAGTCCGGGTTAGTTCCATTCAAATCATGCAAGTTAGAGTCCAAAACAAGGGCAAAAGAGTTTGGAAAGGTAGATACGATGGAGACGTATCAAGTGCGGTTGAGCTGATGGTCCCTCCATACTTACGATGGTCAGAGCAGCCAATTGTATGGAGCCGTGAGGATCACCCACCCTGGATTGACAAACCGGGTCAGCTGGCTTTGGTGGTAGCTCCTTAGATTGGAGGTTACAAGTTGATTAAAGTGCTTATGGACGGAGGCAGCAGTATCAATATCCTTTATTATGATACTTTTCGCCGGTTGAATCCGACTGACAAAGATCTTAAGCCAACCTCTACAGTGTTTCATGGGGTGGTGCCCAGTCAGTCGGCTTATCCAGTGGGTAAGATAGCCTTGGAAGTGGCTTTTGTCAATGAACATGATTACAGGGCCGAGACATTGAATTTTTAAGTGGTTAAAATTAAGAGCCCCTAGCATGCTCTGTTTGGACGACCGGCTTACGCCAAGTTTATGGCGCGACCTTCTTATGTGTATTTGCAGCTTAAGATGTCGGGTCGCAAGGGGACCATCACAGTACATGGTGACAGGAAAATAGCCTTGGAATGTGAAGAAGGTGATGCTGCTTATGCCGAGTCTACTTGTACTACGGAAGAGCTTAAGTTTTATAAAGACAACGTTGACCCGGCTGATATGACTCCATTGAAGAAGCCAACCACAAAGCATGACCCTTTGTTGAAGTTTAAATCAGCAGATGATACCAAGCAGGTTGACTTTGCCCGTGGAGACTCATCTCAGCAGTTCATTATCAATGCCAATATGGATCTGAAATAGGAAAGCGCGCTCATCGAGTTCATCCGTGAGAACGGGGACATCTTTGTAAGGAAGTCTTCAGACATGCCAGGTGTACTGAGGGAAATGGCTGAGCACACTCTCAATATTGATCCTAAGTTTAAGCCGATGAAGCAATTCCTTCCTCATTTTGATGAAGAAAGGTGCAAGGCCATTGGTGAAGAGGTGGCCCAGCTCTTGGCAGCTGGGTTCATTGTTGACATTTTTCATCCTGAGTGGTTGGCTAATCCGGTGTTAGTACTTAAGAAAAATGGCAGTTGGCGTATGTGTGTGGATTACACAGATCTTGACAAAGCTTGCCCAGTTGATCCCTTTGCTCTTCCCCGTATTGATCAGATCATTGATGCTACGGCGGGTTGTGAGCGTTTGAGATTTTTAGATGCTTATTCTGGTTATCATCAGATCAATATGGAAGTGAACGACCAGGAGAAAACATCTTTCATCACACCCTTTGGAGCTTTCTGCTATGTATCTATGCCTTTTGGGCTCAAGAGTGGCCAGGCGACTTATTAGCGTTGTGTTCAGAATTGTCTTCACAATTAGATAGGACGCAATGTTCATGCTTATGTGGATGATATTGTTGTGAAGTCTAGAAAGAAGGAGACCTTGCTAGATGATTTGAAGGAGACCTTTGATAACCTCCGGGTCTATAAGATGATGCTTAACCCAGCCAAATGTGTTTTTGGTGTGCCTGCAAGCAAGCTCTTGGGTTTTCTGGTCTTGGAGAGAGGTATTGAAGCTAACCCAGAGAAAATCAAGGCTAACACTTCATTGGCTAAGCCGGCGTGCATTAATGACGTCCAACGCTTATGGTCGTACAGGCATTAAGTCGGTTCATAAGACGCCTGGGAGAAAAGGCTATTCCTCTGTACCAGATGATGAAGAAAATGGATCACTTTGTCTGGAGTGATGCTGCTAATGAGGCGTTTGAGGCGCTTAAAAAACAGTTGAGGTGCCGGTTCTTGCAGCTCCTATTGAGAAGGAGCCCTTGCTTTTATATGTGGCCACTAACAGCAGAGCCGTCAGCGTGACGGTTGTAGTGGAAAGGAACGAAACAGGTAAGGAGTAACTGGTTCAACGGCCTATTTTGTCGGTGAAGTCGTAATTGAGTCTAAACAGAGGTACCCACACTAGCAAAATTTAGTCTATGGGGTGTTCATGGCAGTCGCAAATTGAAGAATTATTTCCTTGGCCATCCCATTACAATGGTCAGTTCTTCTCCCTTGGGGGATATTATTCAAAACAGGGAAGCCACAGGTCGAGTGGCCAAGTGGGCCATTGAGCTTGGACTCCATGGTTTTAAATATATGCCTAGGACAGCTATCAAGTCTCGGACTCTTGTGGACTTCATCAATGACTGGACAGAGTTGCAGGTGCCTGAGGAAAAGCCTCATAATAGGTATTGGACTATTCATTTTGATGGGTCCAGGAAGTTGGAAGGCTCGGGGCTGGAGTTATTTTGACTTCCCCGCAAGGTGACAAATTTTGCTATGTTTTAATGCTGATGTTTCCTTGTACCAATAATGCAGCCGAGTATAAGGCCATGCTCCATGGTCTTTGGATGGCAAAAGAGATGAACCTAAGCCGGGTCAGGTGCTTCGACGACTCAGATTTGGTGGCTCAGCAAGTCTCAGGAACTTGGGATTCTAAGGACTCGCTCATGGCGGGTTATCGTCGGGTGGTTGACAGTATTGCTGGTCATTTCAAAGGTTATCAAGTGGAACATGTTGATCACTGTCGGCGTCCTAGGAATGGGGGTCCCAAGACTTGCCTGCCTGCGGCCCACGACGCGGCTCAGCCAGCGGCCTGGTACGGCCCACCTTCATCGACAACCACTCAAGACCCTCTCGAGGGGCTAAGCCTCGCGAGGCGGACAACACCAAGGCCTTCTCAGGGGCGGCCTCGCTAGGCTGGCTCCTGAGGAGTGGAGATATCTATGCAACGGGCATCTCGCGAGGTTCGCGTGACGTGAGCCATGACGACCGAAGCCAGGCGAGCGCCAGCGGGCGTAGAGTACCAGTTGCCTCTTTGGTGCTAAAGGGGCAAGCGCAGGCGAGGACTCCCGAGGCATTAGGCAAAGGTTTCCATATCGGTGCAACGAGACCAAGACCAGTAGGACGGCAGGACGGAGGTCACGCTGAGCCCTGCAAGCAGCTGCCACCACCAGAGCCTTTGGCAGGGAAAGTCCACCTTTTGTCAGGATAACTTGTACTAGTTGTCTCCCTTAGAAATTGGTTGTTGTGGGATCCCTTCCTGCCTAACATTTGGGAAGAGGACCAGGGCCTCTATAAATAGAACTAGCCACCACCCTAGCAAGGGGATGGATCATTCAGACCACCCTCGCACACACAAGCTCACCGAGCTCCAGAACACCTCTCCTCAGGAGTTTGTTCATCCCTTGTACTTGTTCATCCTCAGCCTACAAGGCAATCCACCCCACCACACTGGCATAGGGTATTACACCACAACGGTGGCTCGAACCAGTATAAACTCTCGTGTCTCTTGTTCCTTGGGTTCGGCGAGCTAAGCTTTGAGATCGTTGCGAGAGCTAACTAGGGAGAGAGAGATCTTCGCGCGCACTCCTGCAGTTCGAACCTCAAGGGTTTGCCGGAACTCAGATTCGGCTGGGGCTTGGCACACCTGTAGGTGCGCCGAAGCCTTTCTTCCGTCAACTGACCCGCCAACACCTCGTGGTTCCGATGTCTGGCGACCCAAGGACCAACGCCGACCATTGGGTCGCTTGGCCCGTCAGGACGGCATCGTCCGCCCAAGGAGACCTTGACAGCGCACTCCAGGCGGCCCACGCACTGCCAAATGACGCAGGACGCGGGCGACACAGACCGATGCCTTCCACCCTCACACCGCGGCGCGCACAGGCCGCAGCAAGATCCTCAAGCTACGCAGCGGCGACGATGCAACACACCCGACTGGAACAAGCGAACATGCGAGCCGCGCTCATAGTGGTGCGGGAGCTGCTGCGGTGCCGGCTGGCAGAGAGCAGCCGCAACGTGTTGCTGGAGCACGTCGCTGAGCTGTTGGACGCTGCATCAAGGGGTACGCTGCCTTTCTGCTCCTTACCTACATCTCAAGTTGTGGCCAGATCGCACGGTGGGCCTCGTCGCACCCGCGTGCTCCAAGGCGCACCAGGAGGGTTCATCGGCGTTAGCTCGGCCGATGGTGCTGAACATCTGGCCGTGCCTGCGCTTCCCCGGGTGGCGCAGGTACGGGAGTTGCCCCACGGGGCCATAATGGGGCGCCACCCTACAACCACCAGGGGGACGCACTGGGCCCGGCGGCGCGGGGCGCAGGGCACCTCGGCAGGGGTTCCGGAGCAGCGACTCCGGAATCCTATGTGCCTCGCATGGTGGATCGGGAGTACACGCCGGAGGATGGCCCCTGCTAGTTTATCAATTCGGGCTGGGAAGAAGAGATGATGGAAGTTGAGGCCTACCACGAGCCACCCAGGAGCCTCGCCGACCCCTCCAATGACAACAACCGTAGGGTACCTCTAATATCTCAGGAGCAAGCTTACGTTAACCATGGGTCGCAGGTGGACCAGGCCACAATGATGGACGGCGACCCCAGCGCGGAAGCCCCGCTCCGACCAGTGGTAGCACACTGGGGGCTGCACGGGAGGGGTCTGGAGCTAGGCCCTCCCCCGTGTCACACAGAGCAAGCGTCGCCCAGAGGTAGGTCCCCTGTCGGGGAGGCCCCGACGAGCCCTCCCCCCGGCAGAGGGCAAGTGGTCGCTGAGGGCGCCGCTAGCGTCCCCTTTGCCCTTTGGCACCGTCCTGGTTTTCGGACGCCCCAACGGTGCTCGAGGGTGGCGCAGGGCGGGGCCCTCGACTGGCGATATGAAGCAAGGCTCACTCATGTGAAAGTCTCATCCCGTGACACTCTCATGTAATAATGAGTGGAGCTGTACATGCCCCGGTGTCTCCAGAGAGCCGCCCTCGGGCCTCGCGGGCTCCCGCCCACGTCCTAGTGGAAGCACCATGCTCGCAATGGCCGCCATCGCCCCCAATGACTATGCTCACAGCCAGTGAAAACACTTAGCTCCGTGCTGGTGGTAAGACGAGAAGACTAGCTAGGTGCCGGATGCGGCCATTTGTCTTCAACCCCTTTTCTGTAGCTCGATTTGCCACCTTTTGGATTTGAACTTGAAGTCGCATTTTTTTGGCAAGTGTGGGGGGCGTCTTTTCTCGTTCATGTCGATTTTCCGAGTTTTCTGGTTCCGTGCCTTACTTCGAGGCCCGCACTTGCTACCCCTTCCCTTGCGAGCACCTCGTGAGCGGGGGCTGGGCGTGGTATGTGCGCGCTACGCGCACATCCTGCCATGATCTGGCGCTCGCTTCTCGCGAGGCCCTCTCGGGCAGACTAGCAGGCTCCTCAGAAGCCCAAAACCTTGCGAGCCCGCGAAGGGCTCCCCTCGAGAGAAATGCACATCGACGACTGCAAGACCGATTCAAGGCCTGCCTGGGCTGAGGTAAGTTACAACAGCAAGCCCGCGGAAGAGCTTGTGGGCTCGCAAAAGCGCGTTTCAAGTCTGGCTTGAGGAATAACACAATGGTCTGACTACATGAGGGGCTCCCCCTCCCCAAAATGCTCTTACACCTTGAGGGGCTGTGCCCAAGCTTTTGCGTGCAGGTTTAAAGCAAAGGAGTGTGGGATCAATCAGACATGTCACTCGTAGCATCTTCCGAATCACTCCCGGACACGCTGCTAGCCTGTCACCGGCATCGTCTTCACCATAATCAACCGCGCCGCCTTCATCCGCCACGACCACCACCACGTTGTCCTCGGAAGTGAAAGCCCTGACCAGAGCATCTACATTATCATCCACCTAGCGCGCTAGGTTGTCCCGGATGGCTCCGGGCACTGGGGCGATAGCGGCGTCGAAGTCAAAGTGGGGATCGATGTTCTAAAGATGAGTGAAGACACAGGAAAGCACGCGTCGGAGGAGGCCTCGACTCTTTTCTTCCACAAGATCGCGAGCCCTCTCGACCCGGTCCTCCAGGCCTGTCATGACATCGGTGAAGAAGCGGAGATGGCTGGCATAGTCTTCTGCGTGGGGATGGGGGCGTGTTCATCATAGATGGCATCCAGCGCCTGGTTGGCCCTCACCCTGAGGGCCCGAAGCATGGGAGTGTGCTCTCGTAGTAACGTCTGCCGGTGGAGCACTTCCTCCCTGCTCTTCTGTGCGAAGGACTTAGCATCGGTGACCCGCCGCTGAAGCGGGAGCAGTTCGACACGGGCGTAGGCCAATTCGGCCTGGACAGAGATCAGGGCCACCGCAGCGGGCTTCTTCCGCTACTCAGCTTCATCCAGTCTTGACCTGAGGGCAGTGGTTCTACCCTCAGCTTCGACTTCCATGAGCTCCAGCTTCAGGTCGTGCCTGTTGGCGAGATCTGCACGAGCCTCCGCCACTCTGCGGTCAACTTCCTCCTGGATCCTGGCCTCGCACGCACTGGCGACATCCTCCGCCTGGGCGACTTGACGCTCCCTCATTTCCGACCGTTCAAGCTCGAGGCCGCGCTCCGTGGCCTCTAGCATCAGCGCCTCCTCGCGCCTCAAGACCTCCCCCTCTTTGGAAGGCGCCCCCTTCGTCGATGCCAAGGCAGCCCTGCGCGGCTCGACCTGCCGCTCCAGGGGGGCGTTCAGAGCCCGGAGCTCCCCTTCGTGCTTCTCTATGGCCTCACGGCGGTGGTCAGCTTCCCTGGCCTCCTCCAAGGCCCGGGCGCTGGTCTCGCGCGAGGTAGCAAGGGATGCCTCAGCCTTCGCGCTGGCGCGTTCGTGCTGGAGACGCCCTAAGTCTATGCACCTTCAGCTGATGCCATTCCTCCGCCAGCCAAAGGCCTTCGGTTTCAAGGCGGGCGTCAACATCCACGAGCTCTTCCCCGAGCCGGCTCAGCGCCCCCATCACCTCCTGGAAGAGCTCATGGCGGATGGCGCCGCGCTCGCGTGAAAGCTTGAACGTGCTGCCAGGTCCGTCCTCCGCGCCAAGGGTTGTTAGAGAAGTTCGAAGTGGCTCGCCCGCTCCTGGCAGGGGGCTAGAGGCCGGTGCCTTGTTGCTCGAAGGCCCGGTGGGGTGGGGCCTCGTTGCTCGAAGCTGAGGCCAGGGCCGAGGCCACCCAGCTGCGGGCAAGGACCAGTGGTGGGGCCCTCGGCACACTCTCCGCACCCCAGGCAGGACCACAAAGGAAGGACGACAAGAGCGCAGGGTCAAGACACCAGGCCGGCGCGTCAGCCTCCCCGGCAGGCCTCGCGCCACGCGTGGCAGGTCGACGCTCAGGGTCAGCGGAGAGCCCGAGGCAGGCGGAGGTTGCTTCTCGGGAGACTTCATCGCCCTCGCAGAAGGGACCCTAAGGAATTGCAGTCAAGAGGAGAAGCGGCGCTCAAGAAATTACGAAGATAAGGTACTCACTCGTCAATAGCGATGTACTTCCTCTGCTTCAATGGCCGGAAGGCGTCGCCGCTGCAACTTGAAGACCCCTTCCTCTTGCGAAGCGCTTTGAAGTACGGTCGGAGCCGACCAAAGCCCTGGGTGTGATCACCAATGTTGGGCGCAGCTGGTGTGGCTCCTGAGGAGGCGACCTCTGGGGTGCTGGGCTGTGTGGAGTCATCTGTCACCACCTCATGGTGACTCGCCGGGGCCTTGGGGGCTTCAGCCTCAAGAGTATCGGACTGCGTCGTCCCCCCGGCCGACTCCTCAGGACGGCTCTCTCGGGCCTCGAGGGATGACACTTCAGGAGCCCCGAGCGACGCCGGTTCCTCAGCAGCAGCGCCTCCATGGTTCGACAACAACCGCCCCCCTGCACCCACTTCTGGGACAAGCGTCGTGTTGGCGGCGGGCAAGGGGGCCACGAAGACAGGACCCTCGTGAGGCCCTTCGAGGCCAACCGGGCGCAGCCCCCATTCGTCAAAGGAGGGCATCTGCTTTGCAAACTCCACCTTGTTCGAGCAGCAGTACAGAAGGCAGCCCTCCTTCGGCAGGTCGGCTGGCATCGGGTCGCCCGTCAGGAGCTTGAGTACCATGCGCTGCGCCTCAGGGGGAAGAGCCGGCACCTGAAGCCTCATGCGGTCCCCATAGCCGGAGAAGGTCCACGTCGACCGGGAGTGGCGCTGAAGCGAAGCAATGCGACATCGGATGAACTCCTTCACCACCATAGGCGCCATCACCCCAACGCCCTTCAGCCTGGCCAGCCGGTGCCAGACATGGGCAAGCTGCCGGTCGGCGAGCTTCACGTGCCCCCAGCCAGAGCTTGGGGTAGCCAGAATCCGCGGGAGCAGCAGCAGGGGGCTGCGCACACCAACATCCACAAACACCCACCTTTTCCGAAAATCTCTGACGACCGGCGAGAGCTTGAAATTGATACCCGAGTCGGCCGTCGCTGCAACAGCCTGAAGGGATACACACCCCGAGTGCTGGAGAGCATCTGTCAGATGCGGTGAGAAGAAGTGGCGAAGAAAGGCCACGGAAGGAGCAATGCCCACCATGGCTTCACAAACGAAGGCGAAGACAACAAGGAGGATGATGGGATTGGGGATCCAGGTGCAGTGCATTGATCTGATAATGCGAGAGCACCGCATTGAAGAAGTCGGATAAGGGAGGGATCAGACCAATCCAGAGGGTGTGAAGTTGGATGGGGACGTTGGTGGCCATCCTGTCAATTGCACCGCGGGAGGCAGGCAAAGCCACCGTCGCGCCTCACTCATTGGAATCGGCGGCGAGCGCTAGGTGTACCTTGTCCATCGCTTCCTGGTTGAGCACCACCAACCGCTCAATGGCAGGCTCAAAGACCGGCAGCGTGGGGGCCGAGGTACGGGACTCCTTCTTCCCCTTCTTCTTCCAGCTTGGTGCCATGGCGGAGGGGAGAGTTGGTGTCAGATCGGACCGGGGGAAGGGATAACCTGTCTTCCGGAAGGCGAGGGAGCTATGGAGCGCGTTGCCTATAATGGAGGCGGGGATGTGTAGGTGATAGTGGCTGCCTAGCCAAGCGGAAATGGAGGTTGCATGGGGAAGTGGAGGCGCCCACGTCCCATCAACCGCCACGCATCAATCAAGGCTGCAGGCTGTAGGGGCCCGCGGTGCTCCGCACTTGCCCTTTGGCTTCGCCTCGAAGCCAAGTCCGAGCGAGCCTTGGGCTCGGGGGCTACCGTCGGCATCCTGGGAATGGGGGACCCCAGACTTGCCTGCCTAGGGCCCACGACGCGGCTCAGCCAGCGGCCTGGTACGGCCCACCTTCATCGACAACCACTCAAGACCCTCGCGAGGGGCTAAGCCTCGCGAGGCGGACGACACCAAGACCTCCTCAGGGGCAGCCTCGCTAGGATGGCTCCTAAGGAGCGGAGATATCTATTCAAGGGGCACCTCGCGAGGTTCGCGCGACGTGAGCCATGACGACCGAAGCCAGGCGGGCGCCAGCGGGCGCAAAGTACCAGTTGCCTCTTTGGTGCTAAAGGGGCAAGCGCACGCGAGGAGTCCCGAGGCATCAGGCAAAGGTTTCCATATCAGTGCAACGAGACCAAGACCAGTAGGACGGCAGGATGGAGGTCACCGCGGAGCCCACGGCGGCGTCACCACCAGAGCCTTTGTCAGGCGAATACCACCTTTTGTCAGGATAACTTGTACTAGTTGTCTCCCTTCAAAATTGGCCGTTGTGCGATCCCTTCCCGCCTAACATTTGGGAAGAGGACTAGGCTTCTATAAATAGGACTAGCCACCACCCTAGCAAGGGGACGGATCATTCAGACAACCCTCGCACACACAAGCTCACCGAGCTCAAGAACACCTCTCCTCAGGAGGTTGTTCATCCCGTGTACTTGTTCATCCTCAGCCTACAAGGCAATCCACCACACCACACTGGAGTAGGCTATTACACCACAACAGTGGCCCGAACCAGTATAAACTCTCGTGTTTCTTATTCCTTGGGTTCGGCAAGCTAAGCTTTAAGATCGTTGCAAGAGCGAACTAGGGAGAGAGAGATCTTCGTTCGCACCCCAGAGTTTGAACCTCAAGGGTTTGCCGGAACCCATAATCCGACAATCACAGAAAGAACAAAGCGGCCAATGCTTTAAGCCGGCTGGGGTCTTAGCGTAAGCCGGTACCACCAAATGTTTTTCTTGATACATTAAATAATCCTTCAGTCAAGCTACCAAGAGAGGAGGATCTTGCAATCCCTGACCCAGAGGCGTAGTTGGTGGCGGATCTTCATGCTATTCCCGATTGGATAGTTCCTTATTTGGCTTACATGACCCGGGGAGAGTTACCTGAGGATGAGACTTTGGCCAGGCAAATACCGGCGGTCTAAGTCGATGACTATAGTCAATGGCGAGTTACACTGATGCAGTGTCACAGGTGTGTTCCAGCGTTGTGTTTCTCCTGAAGAGGGTGGTGAGATTCTAAGGGAGAATCATGAAGGTGATTGTAGCCATCATGCTGGCTCTAAATCTCCTATGGCTAAAGCTTTTTGTCATGGGTTTTATTGGTTGACGGCTCATGCTGATGTAGAAGATCTGGTTTTGTGACGGTTGTCAAAAAATTTCTAGATGAGCTCATGTGTCGGCTCAAGAATTGAGGATGATTCCAATTACCTGGCCGTTCGCAGTCTGGGGGCTGGATACGGTTGGACCTTTCAAGAGAACCAAGGACAATGGACCCACCTCTTGGTGGCGGTTGACAAATTTACCAAGTGGGTTGAGGCAGAGCCAGTCAGCAAGTGTGATGCGGCAACGGTGGTTCAATTCATTAAGAAGGTGATCTTCCATTTTGGCTACCCTCACAGTATCATAACTGATAATGTCACTAATCTTTTTAAGGATGCTATAAAAGAGTTCTGTCAATGAGAGCATATTCGTCTTGATGTCTCATCAGTGGTTCACCCCGAGTCCAATGGTCAAGCTGAAAGGGCCAATGAATAAATCTTGAGAGGGATAAAACCTTGGCTTATGGTCCCTTTGCACAGGACGCCAGGTTGTTGAGTTGAAGAATTACCCTTAGTGCTTTGGAGTATCAATACCACCCCCAATAGGTCAATTGGTTACACGCCCTTCTTTATTGTGTACGGTGCAGAGGCGGTTCTTCCAAGTGATATCCATCATAACTCGCCCCGGGTGTCGGCTTATGTTGAAGCTGTCAATGAAAAAGCTTGTCAGGATGCTCTTAATATGTTGGATGTGGAGCGTGACCTTGCGGCGGCTCGTTCAGCGATATACCAGCAAGATCTATGTCGTTATCATAGCCGCCGGGTTAAAACCAAGACCTTTCAAGAAGGCGACTTGGTGCTCCGGCTCATTCAAGATTAGACAGATATGCACAAGTTATCGCCGCCTTGGGAAGGACCTTTTGTGGTTAGCAAGAACCTAAACAACGGGTCATATTACCTCACTGATATTCGGGACCATCGACCTTGGAACATTGCTCATCGGAAGAGGATACCCGCCGACCTTGGAACATTGCTCATCTTCGGCCTTATTACACCTGAGCCACCGGCTCTTGCGTTGTACATAGTTTCTTTAATGTACATATTATGATCATTATAATAAAGCCGACATCCCTAATAATTGAGCGCCTCTCTCGTTTCAATTATAAAAGTGTTTGAGCCTTTATTATTTGTTCATATGGTCATTTGGGGGCGACCTGCTCAATGACCAGAGCCTTGATTACCCTCTTGATCCGGCTTACATGTCGTCTCATTGGTCATTTGGGGGTGACCTGCTCAATGAGAAGAGCCATGATTACCCTCTTGATCCGGCTTACATGTCGTCTCACTGGTCATTTGGGGGCAACCTGCTCAATGAGCAGAGCCTTGATTACCCTCTTGATCCGGCTTACATGCCGTCTCATTGGTCATTTGGGGGCAACCTGCTCAATGAGCAGAGCCTTGATTACCCTCTTGATCCGGCTTACATGCTGTCACGCCCAATATGCGACCCTATCCAAAAGGAACTCGAAGGTCCCACCAAGGATAGACCCGCATATTAAAACGCTTTTGCAAGGTGGATATCATTACATCAACATTACATAATACATAGGATACAACCAAGACATACAATGCCACATGAATACAACATCATATACAAGATCAACATCCGACTACGGATGAAACATAAACAGAAACTCAAACAATATCCACCCTGCTAGCCCAGTCAGCCGACCGAACCTATCCCACTGAACCAAGAAGCGTAAGAAGAACTCCAAAACAGGCAAACATCGCTCTCGCCATGATCATCACAAACATGTACCTGCAACTGTTGGTGTAGTAATCAGGAGCCACGAGGACTCAAAGAATCCCATTACCATGGGTATCAAGACTAACAAAGCTAAATGGGAAAGGAAGGGGGTAAAGTGGTGAGGTTGCAGCAATGACTAAGCATATATGGTGGCTAACATACGCAAATGAGAGCGAGAAGAGAAACAAAGGAACGGTCGTCAACTAGTAATGATCAAGAAGTGATCCTGAACTCCTACTTACGCCGACATAACCCGTAAAACCGTGTTCTCCTCTTGATCAACCCCGAATAGAGACACTCACCGTTACGCACACGGTTGGTGTATTTTAGAAGGGTTTACTTCAAGTTTACTACAACCGGATATTAACAAATTCCCATCTGCCACATAACCGCGGGAACGGCTCTCGAAAGTTTATACCCTGCAGGGTGTCCCAACTTAGCCCATGATAAGCTCTCGCGATCAACGAAGGATATTCCTTCTCCCGAGAAGACCCGATCAGTCTCGGAATCCGGCTACAAGACATTTCGACAAAGAATAAAACAAGACCAAGAAGACCGCCTGATGCTCGGCTAATCCCGATAGGAGATGCACATATATCGTTCTCAGGGCAACACCGGATGAGACTAGCTACGAGTAAAACCAGCCCTCAGGTTGCCTCAAGGTGGCCCCGCAGGCAGCTCGGTTCGGACCAACACTTAGAGAAGCACTGGCCTGGGGGGGGCTAAATAATGATGACCCTTGGGTTAATTACTCCCAAGGGAAAAGTAGGTGGTGGTGAGGCAAATGGTAAAACCAATGTTGGGCCTTGCTGGAGGAGTCTTATTCAAAGCGAACTGTCAAGGGGGTCCCATAAATCACCCGACCGTGTTAGGGACACAAAATCCGGGAACATAGTACCGATATGACGGAAACTAGGGCGGCAAGAGTGGAACAAAACACCAGGCATAAGGCCGAGCCTTCCACCCTTTACCAAGTATATACATGCATTAATACTATAAGAGATATTGTGATATCCCAACCAAAATCATGTCCACCATGGAGCAATCTTCATCTTCACCTGCAACTAGCAACGCTATAAGAGGGGCTGAGCAAAGGCGGTAACATAGCCAAACAACGGTTTGCATAGGAAAGGTGTCAAAGGTTAGAGGCTGACATGGCAATTTGGGAGGCTTGAATAAACAGGTGATAGGCAACGCAGCATAGCGATAGAACGAAGCAACTAGCATAGCAATGATAGTAATGAGATCCAGGGTGACGGTCATCTTGCCTGAAATCCCGCTAGGAACAAGAATGAGTCCATGAAGAAGGTGAAGCCACGAAGACGAACCAAGCGTAGACGAACGAATCCTCACGATCGCAACGAAACGGGAACTATCGAGAAAAGCACACAACATGGTAAACACACCACACATGAACAAGGCATGATGCACAACAAGCATGATGCATGACAAAGCTATATGAGGCTACTCATGGCAAGAGATGATGCAAACAAGAGCAACACATCAAAGCAAGTTTAAATGAGGCCTAAACAACATATAACAATTCCGGTAAGTCCTCATATGCAAATTTCGAAATTGGTCCAGATCTGAATAAACCTTATGTTCAAGTTGTTAAACAGCAAGTTAAGATGCACCATGATGATCTACACGAAATTCTAGTCAAGTTACATATAAAGTTCATTTAATTCAGAGCTACTACTAGAAGATATGAGCAAAACAAGTTAAACATGGCATTGATGCAAAATGCATTCAAACATCAAGCAAACACATCAAAACATGGATGCGACATGATAATATGAAACTACATACAATTCTAAGCAAGTTTCATATAGAGCACACTCAAAACGGAGCAACGGTTCAACACATACACCCTATACAAGACATAACAACAATCTGTCCAAAACAGCAACTAGGCATATTGCAAGCATCAAAACAACAAGCTACGGCATCTTAACATGTTAACAAAAGGCATGTGCATGATGTACAGGTAAAGCATGACAAAACATGAACACTGAGCTATCTCCAGAAATCATTAGAACATGCTCAAACACACATGGTAAAATTGCAAATAATAACCGTTTCAGACTTATCAGGAAATAACATCAGGTTGCAATGTTCAGAGCTATCAAACAACATGCTACAGGAACTTAACATAACAAACAAAGACATGGCATGATACTACTAAATGCATAGAACAAAAGTCCTTTAGTGACCATGAGCCAAAAAGGACACAGAAAATATGATGGCACCCATGTAAACATAGCAAGTTATGACAGATTCATACATGGCAGGAACAACAATAAGTAGACATGTTGGTGAGCTTGAATCACTCACCACAGAGCAATACATGACATGGCAAGGCAACCAACAGTAATATGGAATATATATGAAGCTAAACATGGCAATATCAAGTTCATAGAGTGCATGGATCACTAGTAAAGCTCATGGCAAAACTGAACTTAAAAGTTAACAGGCTGACAGGAACATTATTTAGCAACTTTAGAGCAAGATTACAACAAGCTACAGCAAGCTATAAATTCAACCAGGGGCATGGATGGATAGAGCATGACATGTAGAACAAAACACCCTTAGTGAATATCTCCAGATTAAGCATAGAATGACTTGTAGAAGTAGGTTAACATAGCGACAAAATATAACAGAATCTGTCAGGAAAACAGCAACAACAAGTACCCTACTTAACAAGCTTGATGCACTCACTACAGGAATCACAAAAATACATGGATAGCACTCCTATAAATATGGCATGACATAGAACAAAACACATGTAGAGATCATGCTCATAAGATGCACACATCAAATGCAACAAAAATGACAAATCATCAAGTTATACCAGTTTCATCAGATTAACATCACATGCACTCTTGCAACGATGATTCAGGCATCAAGATGAGCTCAAATGAAAATGATGCAATGGAGTGGAATGATGTACTCGTCGAGGCGAACAATTTAACATATTGCACGCATGAAACGGAGATACGGACGAAAAGTTACAACAGGTCAAACATGGCATGGTAATGTCAAAATTACTTCGGGGACTTAGTCATTTTTCAGGAAAAAAACGGAGTGAGCGCAGATTAGCTAAAGTGTGCACGGGGCGGGGCATTTGCGGGCTCACCCATCGGGCTCGGCCCAGGATGGAGGGGAAGGCAGGCCGGGGGAGATGGGCCACCGGGAGCTGGGCTGGATCAGGGCCCATGGGGTGACGCAAGACGCGAGGCACGAAGCGGCGACGCGCCGACCGGCAACGACGACGAGGGCCACTCCGGCGAGGGGAGGAGGTCCGGCGAGGCGCGGGAGGGAGCCGGGTGCGCGGATCAGGTCGGGAACGAGCGGATCTGGCTCCGGGGAGCTCGTTCCCGGCGACGGCGAGGCCGGACGGCGAAGCTTCATGGGGCGGCGAGGACCTGTGTGAGAGAGAGAGACCGTGAGGGAGAGAGAGAAAAGGAAAGAAAAGAGAGGGCGGCGGGACTGGGGTTCGATAGCCGGGCTGCTCGGTGGCCGGGCGGCGACTTGAGGCGGCGCGATCAGCCGAAAGCGGGCGGACGGCCACGCAATGGGCGCCGCGAGGGGAGGCACTCGGCGCAGGCGAAGCGGGAGCCGGGCCCAGATCGGTCCATGGCGGGCCTCCATGAACTGGCTGGCGGGCTGCGGCGCTGGGGGCTGCGGGGGCGCGGGAGGACGCGTGGCGCCCTGCGGTTGGCTGCGCGCGACAGCTGGCGGCGGCGCGGCCTATGGGACGGTGCCAAGTGGCGGGGAGGAGGTGGCCGGCGCCGGATTAAGAGGAGAAGGTGGGAGGAGGCGGCGGCTGATGATTGGGGCGCGGGATTCGAGGAGGGAGTTTAGGGGTGACAAAATGGCAAGGAGGGCAGCTATTTATAGCAAGAGGGGGTTAGGGTTGGGGGTTTTTGCTCCGTTTCGGAGCCTCCGATCATGATCCGACGGATCTGATCGCGAGGGGGGGTTAGGCAGGCCTAGGTGGGCTGTGAAGAGAGGGCTAGGGCTGAGGGGAGAGAAGAGATGTTGCAGCCCGGCGGCAGTTTCCGGATACCGAAAACGTCCGACGGTTACACCGGCTATATTGCGGCTGTAGGTTTAACGGTTGGGCTATCAAATGGACTCCGAATGCGACGAAACTTGGCAGGCGGCCTGTCTACACTATAATTAGAGCGCACGACAAGTTCCAACCCATTCCGAGAACACTTTTATGCCACTAATAAAAATAATATTTCGGAGGTGCCGCGGGCGCGTGCGAGAGTGTCTGGCTCAGAACGGACAACGGAGAGAACCGGCGAAACCTGAACGGATGCAAGTTTGAAAAACATGCGGATGAAATGCAGATGACGACATGGCAAAATGCAACACGCAAGCAGCTGACATGGCAACGACGGCGAATAACTAAAGGACACCTGGCGCATCAAATCTGGGGCGTTACAACACTCCTCCACTAACAAGAGATCTCGTTCTGAGATCTTAGGACCGAAACGGAAGGGAAAACGTGATGAGGTGAACCAAGAAACCAAGAGAAGAAGCAAAGAATCGAGAGCACTCGAGAAAAAGAGAGGAACGACGAGAAATGACGAGAATCGAAAGCTCACGGAATCGGATAGACTATGAAAGCACTCCAGTTAGAACGAGATAAGAAACGAATAAAACTGAAAGGATTTAGGAAGCACTCCGACTGAAACATGGAGGGCTAGAACACGAGCTTCGGAGGATGGAATGATACTTGATGAAGACATGACACAAAACCTCCGGAAAGAATTGAAGAATGGAATGAAAAGAATTTAGAAGGAAGGATTGAACGGAGTTGTTGAAAAAAATCACCAACGAAAAGAATAAGATTGTTGTGGACTTATGGATAACCTCTCAAAATTATGAGGTGATAACCAACCACAATCAGAAAAGATTAAATAGCTGAGAAGAACGAAGAAATGCAAAACTCCGCTTCAAAAGAATACGGAGATTTAATTGCACTTCAAGATGCAAGAAGAAAAGGTACTTGAATTCCTCCAAAAGAATCTTGATGAACACTTGAAGAATGAATTAAATCATGACGACCACCGTGAAGAACTCCGGTAACAAAAGGATGATGAGATAGAATGAAGGATGAAAGTAAATAAGATTAAAGCCTTGCGATGATTCGGATGGAGGTTCCGACGAGATGGCCGAGGAAATTTGAACTCCGGAAAAGAAAAGATTAAAACCCTTGGAACTAGAATTTATTCATTACGAACAAACTCCAAAGTAAGGGATTAATCACTTGGATGAAATAATAATAAGATTTATTGTATGCTTATCCTTCATCAAATTAAATTGATGACAAGCAATGGATTTGCATACTACTTATTCTTCTTGAAAAGGATTGAGAAGTGACATATCGCAAACTTGAGAAGGACTTCATGAACCACCGGTAGGATTGAAAAGAACGAATGGATTAGTGTGATAATCAAAGAAAAAGAATCTTGAACGAACCACCGTTAGAAATGAAAATGAACGAAGAGAAGAGAACGAATCGCCGGAAAGAATTAGAAAAGCACGAAGATACTTGAGGGAATTTAGAGAAAAGAGATCGAAGAGATCGCGAACTGATTAACGAATGCTTGAACGCAGCACCGGAAGAATATTGAGACGAGCAAAGGGGCACGGATATAGAATAATTGGAGGACGAATCTGAAAACTTAGAGCGAAGAAATCTTCCGAAAAGATGGCCTTCGGATGATTGAGACGGAAAATAACTCCTGAAATACTCCGGATGGATGAAAAGAATTTGCATGACTGGAAACAATTAGATAGGATAACATCAAGCTAGCACCATGAATCTCCGGGGGAACGGACAAGATTTAAGAGAAACTCTACTTCGGTCTTCAAGGACGACGATAAACACCACCAAAATTGTTGAGATACTCCGGTAGAATGAAAAGCGAAGAGGTTGAGCCAATAATGAAAAGAATTTGAAAGAGATCTTGGGAAGGCGTCTGACTGATGAAATTCATTCTTACGTCAAACTTCAAAAAGAACTTGAGAATAACTCCGAAATAATTAGAAGAGTCAGGTAAGATCCTGGGAAAGACCTGTGTGTTATGGGCCCACTGAAGAGAAAAAAACACCGTTGGAAAGGGATGTTGAACAGATAGATGATGCACCGGAACAATTGAAATATTTGGATGAGGTGATAACCTCGAATTAATTCAAACATAGACGAATCTCCTGAGATGTGTTGAACACTCCGGAAGGATAAATTGGCGAGAGGCGAACGAGCAGGGAAAACACTTGATCCAAGGAAAAGAATGTGATCAACCCGAAAAACTTGAATTGAATCCACCGGAAAAAGAAAGGGATGAAGAATGACGAACAAGACGAGAATTCACCGGTTGAAATAATTGAGAGAAGACTGAAGAGGCTCCACACGAATGGAATTGATGGTCGGAAGAAACTCGAACTCCGGGAATAATAGGGTGGGAGGGCGGGAAAACAAAGACAACTTGGAAGGGGAAACCGACGAATAACTTCAAGAGGAAAACACTGGTTGAAATCATTGAGGAAAGAAAGCAAAGACTTCGCACGAGTAGGATCGATACTCGATTACGGACTCCGGTTCCGAGAAGAAAAAAAAGGGTGGGCGGGTGGGAAAAGAAAACAACTGAGGATTGAACTTGCAAAAATGGAGAGGGTCGAATCACTTTGACGAGATATGCACCGGACAAAAGAGGATGGACAACTCACGAAACTAACCACGTGATCCTAAAGAAAAAAAATTGAACGAGAAGAGGAGTAATTCAAAACACCTACGTCAAGATTCCTCACCAGAGCGACGAAGGGGCTGAGGAGTAAAAAGAATTCCTACTCTCCGATATAACTAGATTCCGAAAAGTTTTTCTAGACTCGACATCGGCCAAACTACACGATCAATCAAGGGGGCTCCTAGGGTCGGTCGAGGCTCTGATACCAACTTGTCACGTCCAATATGCGACCCTATCCAAAAGGAACTCGAAGGTCCCACCAAGGATAGACCCGCATATTGAAACGCTTTTGCATGGTGGATATCATTACATCAACATTACATAATACATAGGGATACAACCAAGACATACAATGCCACATGAATACAACATCATATACAAGATCAACATCCAACTACGGATGAAACATAAACAGAAACTCAAACAATATCCACCCTGCTAGCCCAGGCTGCCGACCTGGAACCTATCCCCTGAACCAAGAAGCAGAAGAAGAACTCCAAAACAGGCAAACATCGCTCTCGCGTCATGATCATCACAAACATGTACCTGCAACTGTTGGTGTAGTAATCTGTGAGCCACGAGGACTCAGCAATCCCATTACCATGGGTATCAAGACTAGCAAAGCTTAATGGGAAAGGAAGTGGTAAAGTGGTGAGGTTGCAGCAGCGGCTAAGCATATATGGTGGCTAACATACGCAAATGAGAACGAGAAGAGAAACAAAGGAATGGTCGTCAACTAGTAATGATCAAGAAGTGATCCTGAACTCCTACTTACGTCAGACATAACCCAGAAACTGTGTTCTCCTCTTGATCAACCCCGAATAGAGACACTCACCGTTACGCACACGGTTGGTGTATTTTAGAAGGGTTTACTTCAAGTTTACTACAACCGGATATTAACAAATTCCCATCTGCCACATAACCGCGGGAACGGCTCTCGAAAGTTTATACCTGCAGGTGGTCCCAACTTAGCCCATGATAAGCTCTCGCGATCAACGAAGGATATTCCTTCTCCCGGAAGACCCGATCAGTCTCGGAATCCCGGCTACAAGACATTTCGACAGCAATAAAACAAGACCAGCAAGACCGCCCGATGCGCCGACAATCCTGATAGGAGCTGCACATATCTCGTTCTCAGGGCAACACCGGATGAGACTAGCTACGAGTAAAACCAGCCCTCAGGTTGCCTCAAGGTGGCCCCGCATGCAGCTCGGTTTGGACCAACACTTAGAGAAGCACTGGCCCGGGGGGGGGGCTAAATAAAGATGACCCTTGGGTTAATTACTCCCAAGGGAAAAGTAGGTGGTGGTGAGGCAAATGGTAAAATCAATGTTGGGCCTTACTGGAGGAGTCTTATTCAAAGCGAACTGTCAAGGGGGTCCCATAAATCACCCGACCGTGTTAGGGACGCAAAATCCGGGAACATAATACCGATATGACGGAAACTAGGGCGGCAAGAGTGGAACAAAACACCAGGCATAAGGCCGAGCCTTCCACCCTTTACCAAGTATATAGATGCATTAATAATATAAGAGATATTGTTATATCCCAACCAAAATCATGTCCACCATGGAGCAATCTTCATCTTCACCTGCAACTAGCAACACTATAAGAGGGGCTGAGCAAAAGCGGTAACATAGCCAAACAACGGTTTGCATAGGAAAGGTGTCAAAGCTTAGAGGCTGACATGGCAATTTGGGAGGCTTGAATAAACAGGTGATAGGTAACGCAGCATAGCGATAGAACGAAGCAACTAGCATAGCAATGATAGTAATGAGATCCAGGGTGACGGTCATCTTGCCTGAAATCCCGCTAGGAACAAGAATGAGTCCATGAAGAAGGTGAATCCACGAAGACGAACCAAGCGTGAGATTTAACGAATCCTCACGATCGCAACGAAAGCAGGAACTATCGAGAAAAGCACACAACATGGTAAACACACCACACATGAACAAGGCATGATGCACAACAAGCATGATGCATGACAAAGCTATATGAGGCTACTCATGGCAAGAGATGATGCAAACAAGAGCAACACATCAAAGCAAGTTTAAATGAGGCCGGAAACAACATATAACAATTCCGGTAAGTCCTCATATGCAAATTTCGAAATTGGTCCAGATCTGAATAAACCTTATATTCAAGTTGTTAAACAGCAAGTTAATATGCACCACGATGATCTACACGAAATTCTAGTCAAGTTACATATAAAGTTCATTTAATTCGGAGCTACCGCCTAGAAGATATGAGCAAAACAAGTTAAACATGGCATTGATGCAAAATGCATTCAAACATCAAGCAAACACATCAAAACATGGATGCGACATGATAATATGAAACTACATACAATTCTAAGCAAGTTTCATATAGAGCACACTCAAAACGGAGCAACGGTTCAACACATACACCCTATACAAGACATAACAATCTGTCCAAAACAGCAACTAGGCATATTGCAAGCATCAAAACAACAAGCTACAGCATCTTAACATGATAACAAAAGGCATGTACATGATGTACAGGTAAAGCATGACAAAACATGAACACTGAGCTATCTCCAGAAATCACTAGAACATGCTCAAACACACATGGCAAGATTGCAAATAATAACAGTTTCAGACTTATCAGGAAATAACATCAGGTTGCAATGTTTAGAGCTATCAAACAACATGCTACATGAAATTAACATAGAAAACAATGGCATGGCATGATACTAATATATTCATAGAACAAAAGTCCTTTAGTGACCATGAGCCAAAAAGGACACAGAAAATATGATGGCACCCATGTAAACATAGCAAGTTATATGACAGATTCATACATGGCAGGAACAACAATAAGACATGTTGGTGAGCTTGAATCACTCACCATAGAGCAATACATGACATTGCAAGGCAACCAACAGTAATATGGCATATATATGAAGCTAAACATGGCAAGATCAAGTTCACAGAGTGCATGGATCACTAGTAAAGCTCATGGCAAAACTGAACTTAAAGTTAACAGGCTGACAGCAACATTATTTAGCAACTTTAGAGCAAGATTACAACAAGCTACAGCAAGCTATAAATGCAACCAGGGGCATGGATGGATAGAGCATGACATGTAGAACAAAACACCCTTAGTGAATATCTCCAGATTAAGCATAGAGTGACTTGTAGAAGCAGGTTAACATAGCAACAAAATATAACAGAATCTGTCAGGAAAACAGCAACAGCAAGTACCCTACTTAACAAGCTTGATGCACTCACTACAGGAATCACAAAAATACATGGATAGCACCCCTATAAATATGTCATGATATAGAAAAAAACACATGTAGAGCTGATGCTCATAAGATGCACACATCAAATGCAACAAAAATGACAAATCATCAAGTTATACCAGTTTCAGCAGATTAACATCACATGCACTCTTGCAACGATGATTCAGGCATCAAGATAAGCTCAAATGAAAATGATGCAATGGAGTGGAATGATGTACTCGTCGAGACGAACAATTTTACATATTGCACGCATGAAACGGAGATACGGATGCAGAGTTACAACAGGTCAACCATGGCATGATAATGTCAAAATTATTTCGGGGACTTAGTCATTTTTCAGGAAAAAAACGGAGTGCGCGCAGATTAGCTAAAGTGTGCACGGGGCGTGGCATTTGCGGGCTCACCCATCGGGCTCGGCCCAGGATGGAGGGGAAGGCAGGCCGGGGGAGATGGGCCACCGGGAGCTGGCTGGACTGCGGGGCCCATGGGGTGACGGCACGCGAGGCACGAGCGGGCGACGCGCCTCGACCGGGCAACGACGACGAGGGCCACTCCGGCGAGGGGAGGAGGTCCGGCGAGGCGCGGGAGGGTGCCAGGGGCTCGTTCCCGGCGACGGCGAGGCCGGACGGCGAAGCTTCATGGGGCGGCGAGGACCTGTGTGAGAGAGAGAGACCGTGAGGGAGAGAGATGGAAAAGGAAAGAAAAGAGGGTGGCGGGACAGGGTTCGGCGCCGGCCATGCCGCTCGGTGGCCGGGCGGCGACCTGAGGCGGGCGCGATCGGGCGAAGCGGGCGGACGGCCACGCAGCGGGCGCTGCGAGGGGAGGCGCCGGCGCGCAGCGAAGCGGGAGCCGGGCCCAGATCGGTCATGGCGGGCCTCCCTGGGCTGGCCAGCGCGCTGGGGCTGCGGGGCGCTGGAGGACGCGTGGCGCCCTGCGGTTGGCTGCGCACGACAACCGAGGCGGCTGCCTATGGGACGGTGCCAAGTGGCGGGAGGAGGTGGCGGCCGGATTAAGAGGAGAAGGTGGGAGGAGGCGGCGGCTGATGATTGGGGCGCGGGATTCGAGGAGGGAGTTTAGGGGTGACGAAATGGCAAGGAGGGCAGCTATTTATAGCAAGAGGGGGTTAGGGTTGGGGGTTTTTGCTCCGTTTCGGAGCCTCCGATCATGATCCGACGGATCTGATCACGAGGGGGGGTTAGGCAAGCCTAGGTGGGCTGTGAAGAGAGGGCTAGGGCTGAGGGGAGAGAAGAGATGTTGCAGCCCGGCGGCAGTTTCCGGATACCGAAAACGTCCGACGGTTACACCGGCTATATTGCGGCTGTAGGTTTAACGGTTGGGCTATCAAATGGACTCCAAATGCGACGAAACTTGGCAGGCGGCCTGTCTACACTATAATAAGACCGCACGACAAGTTCCAACCCATTCCGAGAACATTTTTATGCCACTAATAAAAATAATATTTCGGAGAAAGCGCAAGCGCGTAGAGTGTCTGCCTGAAACGGACAACGGAGAGAACCGGCGAAACCTGAACGGATGCAAGTTTGAAAAACATGCGGATGAATTGCAGATGACGACATGGCAAAATGCAACACGCAAGCAGCTGACATGGCAACGACGGCGAATAACTGACGGACACCTGGCGCATCGAATCCGGGGCGTTACACATGCCGTCTCATTAATCATTTGGGAGCGACCTGCTCAATGAGCAGAGCGTTGATAACCCTCTTGATCCAGCTTACATGTCGTCTCGCGGGTCACTTGGGGGCTTCCTGCTCAATGAGCATAGTCGTGCTTACCCTCGTGATCAGGCTTACATGCCTTTTCACAGGTCACTTCGGGGCTTCCTGCTCAAAGAGCATAGCTATACTTACCCTCTTGATCGCCTTACATGCCAGGTGTAAACACCAAATTACGGGTTAACTGGCCCGTATGTTGCTGTCACTCCGCCCAGGTATCTTGGAATGATCCACCGTACTTTTGATAGTCATTCTTTTAAATAAGACCCTGAACTTGTTAAAGTTAAAATGGCTGTTTGTCATGTGAGGGACGGCTTACAGGTATGCTGGAAATTAACTCCGTGGCTATGCGGCCCATAAAAGCACTTGAAGTTTTAGGCTGGGCAGCCTATGAAAGCCTTATTCTTCTGATTTGTTATTTTTTCTAACAATTTTTGGATTCATATCCTTCTTCCATATTAAATATATGGTTTTGCAATTCAGGCTATGTGGCCTTGATTTTATGACGCATACTTGAGTGTATTGGGTTAATAACCTGCCCTGATAAGCAGGCTTTCAGTCGCCAGGATGATTCGCCTTGAACAAATTCAAGTCGTGATTCTTCATATTTACGGGTTAATACGCATGCTGGGTTACAATCATTACAACGTCATTATGATATCGTCATACAGGTATGACATTTCATATTTGAATAAAATATTTCAGGTTTCTTCTAACCCGCCCAGCCTTCGACTTTAAGTCGCCGGCATATTTCCGGCTTAAATAGCCTTTTAGTCCTTTTTATCAAAGACCATATATCAGGGTTTTTCAAAGATATTTGGACCCGCCCTGGTGTAAACCACCAGGGCATATGATGTTTCCTTGTGTAAAGGAAATATGGTGATGTTTGATCTGATCCACATAACTGATAAAAATCAAGCGCGGTAGTTTAAACATTCAAAGGATAACGCATGCACGATAGCATGGCAGATCATTGTTTCAACTAGCCTATTACAAGGCTTTCAAAAGCCCAATGATTAAGAGTTGTCATAGAGGAATGCAATGCTGCGATCTAAGAGCTGCCCCTTGGATCAATTGTTCTGGTCTAGGCGAGTTGAAGACTCCGGGTTATCCTGTGCCGGTTCTTCTTCTTCCTCCTCCATCGTCTGGAAGTCAGGTGATGTCCAGTCGATCCCGGTTAAAGCTTTGAACACAGCTTCGTCATCTATAAGGGTGGATGGATCAACATCAAGAGCAAAAGTATGCTTACGCGTTGGGGGGGTGAGATCTACAACTTCATAAGCCGGCGCAGTCACTTTTGAGTTTTCCATTGTATAAGCCACCTGATATTTGGACAAATCAGTCTCTTCGGCCAATTTACTCGCCAACGGCCGCATTTCTCTTACACACTTGGTAAAATCTGCTGCTTCAAAAGGTGATCCATCCTCTCTATAGCTCGGGCAACCGGTGGCCATTTCCACCGGGTCTAATTTTGCTTGCCAGGCTTTGGCCCGGCTTAAAGCAGTAATGGCACCGGCTCAGGCGGATGATCGTATGATCTCTTCAATCCTTTCGGGCATGACAGATAATTTGTCCAAAACTTCTCTGATGAGTGATGGTGGCTTCTTTTTGTGTGAGATGGCTGCTATGGTTTGCTGAGCGCCGGTATATAGTTGTTCCACCAAGGTGTAAGTCGCCTCCAGCTTCACCAACATGTCTTGTCCAATACTGGAGCTTCTGGGGCCTGCTTGTACAAACATATGATAAGTCGCCAGGCGGGTCAAAGTAAATTACTGGTGCAAAATTGCAATGCAGTGTCACTTACCAAAGATGGCGGCTGTCATCTGATTTACATGTCTTTTTAAACTGGATAACTCTTCAGTCACCAGCTTAAGAGCAGCTTCAGCGTCTTCAGCTCTTTTCAGTAGAGCCGCTTTTTTGATTCCCAGCCGGCTCTCTACGTGTTGAAATCCTTCTTCAACTTTTCAGATAGTTCCAAGGCAGCTTTTGGTTTGGATTTGGCATTTGAAGTTTCTGATTGTTGCGATGTGATGTTCTTCCGCAGATCGACCACCTGAGGCTCCTTCATGCTTAATTCAGCTTGCAACAATAAATCAAGCAACACTTAGGAATCATGATAATCATTCTGTTGAAGTCCCAAGCACATTACAAGTACTCTACTTGGCACTTGCGGACTAATGGTCATTTTTTCAAACAAATACTTAATGACCCGACTCAATTTTTTCAAATTAAGCTCGGCTCATGGGGGCTACATATTTGGATTTTGTGCAACATGGTCTGAAGTCCCGGCTTAACTATACAGCTTAAGCCAGCCCTTGGGGGCTACTCATTTGGATCTAATGGAGAGATGCTACTTTTGAAGAGTTGCAACAAAGCTATCATTTAAGTCTACAACATTTTCAATTCTTTCATATCCTTTAGACTTGGCGGCTGACATAAATACATATGAGAAGGTTTTCTGTTGCTTACCTCAAAGCGCTCCTTCATCAGATTCACTAGCCCGGCTTCCATCTCGCGGCTGGTATGAAGGCGGTTTAAATAACCAGCATGGATCTCACTGGCATTGATGCTAGAATAGCTCTCCAAGTCCAATTTCCATTTTCCTTTGTCAAAAGCTGAAAATTCTTGTTTGGCGTTGTGCTTTGATAAGACAGTTGGGTTGCTTGGCTTCATATTGCCAGTCCCCGTGACTATAACATCTTCAGCCTCTTCTTCAACAGGCTTGTTGGGACTTAGCGGCTTAGTACTGGGCGGGTCAATACCCACTGGATCCACTATGACATTGAGAGTCTCTGGTGGTAGGTCACCGGCAGTGGCGCCAGGAGTTTGATGAGAAGTTTCTGACATGGTCTAATTTTCAGGTTCATAACCTTGGGGTCTTCGGACGGCTTATTCATCTTCAATCTATTGCTTCGTTTGGCTATACCGCTGAAAGTAAGACACACGAGGATGTTAATATATTAGCTTGTAAAGTGATTAAAAACAAAGAGGTCAAATGTTCTCACCTAGGAGCGAGTTTGAAGAGAGGAATCTAAGTCCCCGTAGAGTCGCCGAAGGAGGAGTGAGAGGTTCTCTGATAATTTGAGTCGGCAGGATTAAGTGGTTGACGGATAAGACTCGCCTTTGGAAAAGAAACGGTTGAATTCTGAGGCACCTCTGCTCGGCGTTTGCGAGGGATCGGCGTATTGGGTAAGCCGGCATGAATCTATCCCCCTCCACTGTTCCGGGTTGTACACCGAGCTTCATGCTGATGTTTCTTCATAATAAAGTTTGGATCCAAGTAAGCCAAAGGGTGAGAAAATCTTAATTTCCGGGTCACGTGTCGAACTTTCTGTCTTGGCAAAGGCTCTGAGTCGGAGGAAATAATAGTTACCTCTGCAGCATCAGCATGGTTGGTCTCCCGTCATCCTGAGAGGGGTCAGCATCAATAAGATGTACAAAAAAGGAGCCAAGGGAATCAAGTTCTACCTCCGACTCATCATCGTTAAATGCAAACAGTTCTGATGTGTTTGCTTTCTTCTTGGCGGGTTTCTTGGAAGTTTTGATCTTGTCTCCGGCCTTCTTGGCCGGTTTATCTTGCAACTTCTTGCTCCAGAATGGAGCGTCAGCTTGAAAAGAAGCAAACAAAGATAAGGGGTGTGCAGGGCAGTATAAAGAATGGTTACAGGAAAATCGGGTAAAAATACTTACATCTGGAGCCGGGTTAAGAATACAGAAGGGGTTCAGCCCTGTTTTGCTGCAAGTCTCTAAACTCTCATTGAGCAGTGTCTTAGTCATATCCTTAATCTCCTTGTCTTCTAGACGGATTGAACAGTAACGCAGCGGGTCATTGACGTCACCAGTATATTCACACATTAAACCGGACCGGCTAAGCCGGCAGCCACGGAAACCCGGTAAAGGATTTTCATCAGATGGAGAAGTATCCCGGTTGTAAAACCAAGTCTGATTCCAGTCCTTAGGATGACTGGGAAGTGAGGCTGCAAGGAAGATGGCGTCTCTTCACCTTTGAATTGAAATGCCCCCAAGTTCTAAGTGAGGTCCATGTGCAAACTCGGTCTGGCGGTTCAAATAGTAGTATTCCCGAAAAAGATTTATGTTGGGCTCCTATTGAAGATAAACTTCAAAAAAACTTGAAAGTTGCAGAAGTTGGAGATGGAGTTGGGTCCAATATCTTGAGGATGCAGGTTAAAAAGTGTAACGCGTCGTGAAAGAATTTTGAGCCGGGCGGTGAGAAGCCGCGGTTCATGTGGTCAGAAAAGACTATGACCTCGCCTTCCTTCGGCTTAGGTCTCACTTCTGTTCCCGGGGCTCGCTAGTGAATAACATCTTTGGCGGATAGGAAGCCCACTTGAAGATATTCTGTGATAGTTTGTTCTGTGATAGTGGAGGCGACCTAGTCGCATGAGGTAACAGTCTTGGTCATTTTTTGACAATGAACACCTGAGAAATATAGTATGGTGGATCAGTGTTGAGAGGAAGAACCTCCCAATGTTTTCAAGGTTCATGTTTAAGTCGGTTGTTTTCATAGTAAAAGGCTATCGATATTAAATTGGTGAGCCGGCTAAGGTCCTGGTGGTTTGTAGAAGGTTGACGGTTATACCGCCCAGCGACTAAATGGAGGGTTAAATAACCTATCAAGGAAGTTGAAATTTCATTAAGTGTTAGGCAAACAGGTCCACAGATCTGTTCTATAATTTCAGATCTACAGCAGGTTCAGAAAAAGGAAATAATTGCTAAACCTAAGTATCACAGTGGATGAAATCCGAACTGGGCTTGAATCTCAGGGAGACAGGATGTGCCTACGATTGGAAGAAGATGCTAAAAATACTACCGCACAAACTTCGTACTGCTTTTCAGATTGAACTATAAGCGTTGGCGGAGAAACTGCGACGAACACCGATGAACCCCGACGAACACTGATGAACTAGGGAAATCTAATGTTGATTGAGGATAAAGAGAGAGGAGTACCTATTGATGCTGACGAACATTGGAGGGGCGCCGTGATCTCTGGACACAGTCAGGTTGATGCAGCGGCTTGGGTCGGAGTTGTTGAAGAAGGTCGATGGCGGCGGCGGAGCTCGTGCTGCAGCAGTCGGCGCGAGGAAGACAGAAAGGAAGAGGCAGGGGCAAGGGTAAAAAGTGAAAGAGAGGGCCTTTGTCGCTATTTATAAGGAGGTAAAAGATGGCATGCGTGGAAATCGAGGGGGTGAAATGATTATGTTAACAGTGCAAGCGCCTCGATTCTCAGAATGCTCATTAAGATAAGGATCCGTTGATATCCTGGGCCTTGTGCAGAATTAATGCACACGATGCCACGGCGGGTTACAATGATTCTGCTGTGTGACGTCATGGCAGGTTATAGCGGACTAGTGAAGAATCAGCAAGTATACATTTTTGCTAAGTTGAACAGTGGAGATTGATATGAACAAGTTCAGATCAACTTGGGGCCTAATGTTGGGGATATAGCTTCGACGTGTGACCCGCCTAGGAGGGGCCGGGTTACACCATTCGTGGCTTAATGTAAAGAAAGTCCAAGGAGGCCTAGGAAGAGGTATGAAGACGACGGCTCTTAGGAGGCAGGCCTGGTACGGGCCCAAGGCCTGGGCTTGTGAACCGCCATAGGAAGAGTTGCTCTGTAAGGCAGGGCTAGTTATAAACCAAGCCGGTCACATTGTGTGAGCCGGCCGGGACTCTGTAAGCCGCCAGGTCTCTACTTGTGTATATAAACGTGAGACCCGGCGGTGGGTTAACTCAAGAAACAATCAATCGAGAGCTAGGTCAAGCGGATTCGCTCCCTTGTACTCAAAACTGAAGCGATACAACTAGAAGCAGGAAGTAGGCTTTTACCTCGTTGGGAGGGGCCGAACCTGGGTAAACTCCTTGTGTCCTTTGTCCCGTTCAACCCCTTTAAGCTAACCTAGTTGCAATGGCTCCACACCTAAGTCCTTTCACTCGGGCATCTGCCGTGACAAGTCCACGATACTCTCCATTGCCAAAGCCAAATACATCACTGCTGGAGGTTGTGCCACACAACTACTATGGATGAAGCAAACCTTGAAGGATTATGGAATTACCTACAAGAAGGTGTCTGTTCTATGACAACAAAAGTGCAATCAAGATCACCAACAACCCCGTACAACACTGTTGCACCAAGCATATTGTCATACGACATCACTTCATTCAAGATCATGTGCAAAAAGGAGATATTGGAAGAATAGCTTCGTCCATCAGTTCTTTTTTGAGGTCTTCCTCACTGCAGCTTGGTGTATTTGGATCACACGCAATGGAAAAACCTTCAGGCAGAGAAGACCCTCCTTCGGCGCTTGGACATTTTTGTTCATTCATGATATCTCTTGTTAGCCCATAGGGTTAGGGATAGTATCAAGCCCAAGCTTCTTGCTTGGATTCATGGCCTTCCATAGGCTTGTATAGTTGTCTGTAAGTAGGTGAGTTTGTTTTTCGTTGCTCCCTTAGACATGTATATATTTTGTACTTTCCTTGTAATTTGAACTTTGGGTTTTGAATAAAGGACTGTGGGGCTTTTGCCTCACAGTAAATAGTCAAAAAAGGAGATATTGAGCTCATGTTGGAACGGATATGCAACTTGCAGGTATCTTCACCAAACCATTGGATGAAGCCCGGTTTTGCCAACTAAGGCGTGAACTTGGTATCTTGGAACTTGCAAACATTGTCATATGATATCTTGTACCCAAGTATGCATTTGCTTCATGTCTTGTTTAGATGTAGGCATATATTTAGGGGGAGAAATTCAACTCATGAATTTTCTTGTCCCTATACAATGCATAATTAGAAAAAACACTCTCGAAGTTACCATGCTATTACAACTATGGTGCTTTAAATGATGGAGCGGTGATTATGTCCCCAAGGTTCACATATTTGTGGTGACATGTCACATATGCTCAAACATGGTGACCTCGGTCACTGGCCTCCTCCTTGTGAGACAGTTGTTGCTAAAGCTGATCTTTGAGTTTAATCATTTATGGGTATCATTCGTATCAACAACCTTTGCCCTAACCCTTGGCTTGCCCTATGCTCATGGACAAAATGTAAACTTTTCCATTTGTTAAAATTTGTGTTCTCCATGTTTACAGCTTTGTTACATTCCTCTCATCGGTGTCCAATCTCCCCACCACTTTCAGATCCTCATCGTCAGGGCTCCATCGACTCCAAGGAGAACATTAGGCCTAAGAAGAATACCACCACCAAGAGTCACCCGAAGCGCTGTCATCGCCCCTCCTATGCCTCTGATCCGGAGGATGAGGACTACATTGCTGGGGAAGAGGAGGACATTGTTCCCAGGTGACCTGTTAGCCAGTCTAAGCCTGGAACACAGCGGGCTCCGAATGCACCTAATACTCCCAGAAACTTAACCCCTCTGGTGTCTGCTAATACGTCTCCAACGTATATATAATTTTTTATTATTCCATGCTTTTATATTATCTATTTTGGATGTTTTATATGCATTAATACGCTATTTTATATTATTTTTGGGACTAACTTATTAACCCAGAGCCCAGTGCCAGTATCTGTTTTTTCCTTGTTTTTGGGTTTTACAGAAAACAAATATCAAACGAAGTTCAAACGGAATAAAACTTTACGATGATTTTTCTTGGACCAGAAGACACCTACGTGACTAGGGGAGAGGGCCAGAAGAGTCCCGAGGAGGCCACAAGCCTCTAGGGCGCGCCCTGAGGGCTTGTGGGCCCCTCAAGAGTCCCCTAATCCTAGTTCCACCTCTATATATATTCTCAAATATGCCCCAAACATCAGAAGTGTCCACCAAAATACTTTTCCTCCGCCACAAGACTCGGTTGCCGTGAGATCCCATCTTGGGGCCTTTTCCAACACTCTTCCGGAGGGGGATTCAATCATGGAGGGCCTCTACATCAACATTGCTGCCCTTCCAATGAAGTGTGAGTAGTTTACCACAGGCCTACATGTCCATAGCTAGTAGCTAGATGGCTTCTTCTCTCTCTTTGATCTTCAACACAATGTTCTCATTGATGTTCTTGAAGATCTATTTGATGTAATCTTCTTTTGCGGTGTGTTTGTTGAGATCCGATGAATTGTCGATTTATGATCAGATTATGTATGAATAGTATTTGAGTCTTCTCTGAACTCATTTATGCATGATTAAGATATCTTTGTGTTACTCTTCAAACTATCGGTTTGGTTTGGCCAACTAGATTGGTTTTTCTTGCAATGAGAGATGTGCTTAGTTTTGGGTTCAATCTTGCGGGGTCCTCACTAAGTGACAGAAGGGGTAGCGAGGCAGGTATTGTATTGTTGCCATCAAGGATAAAAAGATGGGGTTTATATCATATTGCTTTTGTTTATCCCTCTACATCATGTCATCTTACTTAAGGCGTTCCTCCTTTCTTATGAACTTAATACTCTAGATGCATGCTGGATAGCGGTCGATGTGTGGACTAACAGTAGTAGATGCAGAATCGTTTCAGTCTGCCTGTCACAGACGTGATGTCTATAGTCATGATCATTCCTTAGATATCGTCATAACTATGCGCTTTTCTATCAATTGCTCAATAATAATTTGTTTACCCATTGTATTCTTTATTCAAGGGAGAAGCTTCTAGTGAGACCTATGGCCCCCGGGTCTATTTTACATTATATATTTTCAGATCTATAAACCAAAAAAACCCAAAAATACATTGCTGCACTTTATTTACTTTAGTTTGCTCTTTCATTTATCTTTTATACCTATCGCTATTAGATCACACTCTTGTTCGTGACCATGAAGGGATTGGCAACCCCTTTTTCGTGTTGTGTGCAAGTGTTTGTTAGTTTGTAAAGGTCTCTACTTTGCTTGTGCCTCCTACTGGATTGATACCTTGGGTCTTAACTGAAGAAAATACTTATCTCTACTTTGCTGCATCAACCTTTCCTCTTCAAGGAAAAAATCAACGCAAGCTCAAGAAGTAGCAGGAAAAATTTCTAGCGCCGTTGCCGGGGAGGTTCTACATCAAGCCTACCAAGTAACCATCATAAACTCTCATCTCTTGCACTTACATTATTTGTAGCAGGAAAAAATTCTACTGCCGTTGCGGGGAGGTTCTACATCAAGCCTACCAAGTAACCATCATAAACTCTCATCTCTTGCACTTACATTATTTGCCATTTTCCTCTCGTTTTCCTCTCCCCCACTTTTAAAACATTTTTAGAAAAAATACAAAAATATTTGCCTTTTTATTCGCTTTCTTTCGTTCGTGTTTTCGTTTTCCCTTATGTATTACTCGGTTTTATTTGCTTGTTTGTTCGGTATAATTGTGTGTTTATTGAAAATAAGAAGCGAAGAGTTTATGGACCCTCATCCACTTGCTAATCTTTTTAAAAGATCCAACTATGATGAACCAATTGCTAGTGAGTTGAGTGCACTAAATTATCTTCATGAAATTTTGCTTGAAATTCGCGAATCTGAAAATTGTGATGAAGTGTTATACGAGGGAATTTATAAAGTGATTCACAATATCTCCTTGAATAAAAAGCATGATTGCAATGATGTTATTATAAATTCTATTAATGTCAATAGTTTAAATTATATGCAAAACCCTAATCTTGGCGATGCTAATTTTGCTATATCCACTACTTATTGTATTGATCATGATTGGGGTGATGTGTCTTATGATCTTCAAAATTTGTTTAAGCCTCATGATGAATATATTGATAATAATGTTTGCAATAATATTGAAAGTGGGTCTGGAAGAGTGTCAACTTTAGGTGATAATGATCCCACTACTTTGGTATGATCAATCTTATGAATTTTTTGATCAAAGTGGACTTGCAGAGGTCATGATTTTATTTGATGATAATCCCACTATTTTGGAAGAGTGTCAAATTTGCATGCATGTGGATCATGAAGAGAATATTTTATGTGATAGTTATATTGTTGAATTTTATTATGATCCTACATGTGATTATTATGAGAGAGGAAAATATGGTTGTAGAAATTGTCAAGTTACTAAATTACCTCTCGTTATGTTGAGATTTCTATTGTTTCTTTCTTCTTCCTTGCATATGCTAGTTTTTGCTTGTCTTGATAAATATTTTTCCTATAAAGTGCTTATGCATAGGAAGCATGTTAGACTTAGAGTTGTTTTTCACATGCTACATGATGCTCTCTTCGCGTTTCAATTGCCATCTTTCATGTGAGCGTCATTAAAATTATCAATGCCTAGCTAAAAGGCTTTAAAGAAAAGCGCTCATTGGGAGACAATCCAACATTATTCTTTTATTTTTTATGAGTATACACATTGTTACCTCTGTAGTAATTGTGTTTTGGTGTTTAATTAGTGCTTGAGCCAAGTAAGACCTTTGGGATGGTCTATGCTGAAAATAGAAACTTTTGCGCCCAGTAATAGAATTGATCTTAGCTGCTGGAACGTGATAAATTCTTGAATTTTTTACACAAGATTGATTTACAAATTTCCCAGGTTTTTCTATTTTTCGGAATTTTTGGAGTTACATAAGTATATGAAATGTCCAGATTACTACAGACTATTCTATTTTTGACAGATTCTGTTTTCTTTGTTTTGTTTGCTTATTTTGATGAATCTATGGGTATCGGGGGGTGTGAACCATGGAGAAGTTGGAATGAGTTCACAACAGTACCTAAAGTGGTGATTTATTTTATTAAACTAACAGATCTTATGAGCTTTCTGTTGAGTTTTGTGTTGTCAAGTTTTCAAGTTTTGGGTAAAGATTTGATGGACAACGGAATAAGGAGTGGTAAGAGCCTATGCTTGGGAATGCTTAAGGCACCCCAAGGTAATATTCAAGGACAACCAAGCATCTAAGCTTGGGGATGCCCTGGATGGCATCCCCTCTTTCGTCTTCAATCCATCGGTAAATTTACTTGAGGCTATTGTAACATCCCAAATTTTCAATTTGGAATGTTATACATAGGTCATTCTTGCATATCATATTTAATTGCATTTTCATTTCGCAATCCTCGAAATCCTAAGCAACTCAAGGACCCTCGGAGAGAATTGGGGATTTCCCGGTTTTCATATTTGATTCCTATCAAATAGTGAAACGAGGATTTTTTTTTATTTTAATTATTTTTTTCTCTCTGAAAAATATTTCATAAAGAAATATATATGAGAGGAGATAATATGACTTCTCCAAAACAATTGAAATATTGGAGGAAAAATGTTAAAATCATTTACTTGATTTTATTTGGATTTTATTTGCATTAGAAAAATTGCACGTTTTCAAAATTGCATTTTAGGGCCAAGAAAATGTTCATCTCGTTCTAAATATTTCATTTAGGCGGTGAAAATTTGTTTTGGCATTTTTAGGTTTTTATTTTATTTTCTAGAATTTTATTTCTGTCGGCGAATTTATTTTAAAAAAAACTCTCCCCGTGCCCGTCGCCGCCTTCCTCGCGCGCGCACCGCCGCCGCCAACTCGGACGAGGAGTTCGAGCCGGACTCCACCGCCGCCGCCATGGCCCCTCCACCAAGCCGTCGTCCCCCTCCTTATATACTCCCGCCCCGAGCCACCACCACCCCCCAGCACCGCCGCCGTTTGCCGCCGCCGCCTCGCCGCCCGCCGCCGCTTGCCACCCCGCGCCGCTGCCGAGCCCCACCGCCCTGCAAGCCGCCGCCCCGCCGCCCAACCCCGCCTCGCCGGAGCCCCTCGACGGAGGTACCGCGCCGGATCCGTCGCCGCAGGTTTTTTTCAAAAACCGTTCGTTTTTTTAGATCGGTTCGCCGGTTTTTTCTCAGTTCTTCTCATTAGCGGATGTTCGTCCGTACGTTCGTTTTAACGAACGTTTTTCTTCTGTTAGTTACAGATAACGAATGCTCGTTCGTTAGTCTGTTCGTCAGTTTTCTTTTATCGGATTTATCTGCGATTATTTTTTATCGCGATTTCTGATCCGATCTTAGTTTCTATTTATCTTTTCGCTCGCTAGTCGGAATCAAGCGATTCAAACGCCTAGAGTTTCGTCTCGAGACCCTCTTTTTGTTTAATCAACTTCAACAAGATTTTGCTATTGTAAAATTTGACCTTAGTTCAGATTAGTAAACGGATCTTGTTTCTTTCGCCGTTTGAGTTTGGTTGCTCCGTTTGATTTGATTCTTTTTGCAAACCGGAGTTCTTAAGTTGAACTATCTGGTCAATCTCTTTCTTATTTGAGTTTTGCTTGTGAATCTTTGCTTGTTGCTTATGTATGTTATTGTTTGTTTGCGATAGAATTCCCGGAGTGTGAAGCGTGTTACTACGAGTCTCTAGGATTCGCGGATCGTCAGCAAGGCAAGTAACACATTGATCATATTCTTTTCATACCCAGTTTTTATGCATTAGTTCAATCCTCAAACATTGCATGATTAGGAAGTCATTAATTTGTGGGTTGGGAATTAGTTGTTGAGGTAGAACCTATTGCCCTATTACTATCAAACCCTTGGGAGTTACTTCTACGCGTTGCTTATATTGCTATGCTATGCTTATAGACGTGGTTTGGGTTTGAGTGAATCCATGACAGATGTGAGATTGTTAATTAATGGTTCAACTTAAGGTGGAAACTTAAATTAACATTTGGGTGGATTGAGGCACCTGGGGAACCCAGTGTTGTGTGTATTTTTTTGGAAATCCCGGGGTACCCGTGTGATATTCCTATGGACCGCCACCCAGGCTTTAAGGAACTGAGATGATTCATGCTAGAAACTTCCGTGTGTAGCCACAAGCTATTATGGGCTCTAGTATAGTTGAGTAAGTTACGTGAAGCTCTTGAAGAGGTAGATCAGCAGGTAGTGGGTTTTGTAGGTTTGGTATGGTCTACCCGAAGTAGGGAGTTAATGTTTCTGAAATACTATGTCTCGGTTATCCGTTTCTCAAACACCGTGTAGTGCGAGAAATCCAACGGAGGAGATCAAGTCTTGTGGGGAAAAGAGTGCAAACCTCTACATAGTGTACAATCTAATCATGGTTAGCCGTGTCCCCGGTTATGGACAATCTTGAGTATCTAGTACTTGGGTTATCACATGTATCTCATCACTCTTAATTAATATTGTTGGGTTGTTAATTACTTTTATTGGGATTGAGTTGGGGTTACCTTCTCAATGTTGTTTCAACCACCATGATAGTTAAATTAAAATTTATTCCTTTGTTGTAGGGAAAAATTGGCTTTTCGCAAAACTATAACCTTAGAGCTTTCCACTAGCCAAATATGCATGTAGTGATAGTATTATTTCGTTCTTGCTCTACTGTGTTATATTGCCAGCATATTCCATGTGCTGACCCGTTTTCGGACTACAACGTATCATGTTGCAGACTTTTCAGACGATGAGTAAGGTTCGTTAGGTCGTTGCCGTGCAGCTCAGCTATGCCGTTGGAGTTGATGGACTCACTTTATCTTCCAAGCCTTCTGTTGTTATCGCATTAGATGGCCTTAAGTCATATTATTGTAATATGTTCTCTTTTGAGACATTCGATGTAAGAAGTGTGTGATTGCTACTTTGTTATAAATCCTTCGAGTACTGTGTGTCAAGATTCTTGATCCGAGGATGACATCAAGCACGTAGACTTGACCATCTAAGGTCGGGTCGCTACAAGATGGTATTAGAGCACACGCTGAGTGTAGGACATGACCACTAAGATAAACCATAGGTCACTCTTTTCTACTCATTTCTGACTCCTCTCCATTTTCTACTCTTTAGGATGACGGAGATGAAGAACAAGTTTGCGCAACCGGATGACGACACACCTTTTGGACGCCACTTGAAGGAAGTCACTAGGTACTTGAACGTTGGAATACCAAGTTTCACCGGGACGTACAACGCCACCTTACTAGAAGAGGAGCGCTGGATGATTCAAGTACAAGTTCCAGGAAGGACGTTCTCGCCAACTTCTAAACCCATAGATTTTTCTTTCAAAGCACGCACCTGGAGTCTAGGCAAGAGCATGGCAGCCCACATTACCATGGGACGCATTGGAGAAGTCTACAACAGGGAACTTAAGGACACTATCTATCAAATATGTGGGCGCCGAGACGAGTAATGGGAAGTAATCAGCACCAGGAAGGATAGATCCATTGCAGCTTTTATCCAGGAGCTAAACCAGCACATTCGACGTCAAGAGAACCAGATGTGCGCAGACATGATGAAGTTGAAGAAGGCGAAGACTAGAATCATCGAGCTGGAGGAAGAACTCAAGTTTACACGCGATGGATATGAGGAGGAAATCAAGACATTACTGGAGAAGAATGACGACCTAGTTAAGAAGATCGGAGTATTCATGGGAGGACCAGCACCGGGAGAAGAAGACGACGACCCCACTTGCCCGGACAACTACATCATCATCGACGACACCGATTCTGATCCTAGTGATGATGACTTTGAAGA
The DNA here is from genome assembly GCA_021605145.1 of Aegilops bicornis. Lineage (NCBI taxonomy): Eukaryota > Viridiplantae > Streptophyta > Magnoliopsida > Poales > Poaceae > Aegilops > Aegilops bicornis. The sequence goes on from CM038672.1 coordinate 509,950,012, forward strand.
CGAAGTCGAGCGTACATCATGGAGTCCTCCACCGATCAAAATTTCTAGATGACCACCATATATTAGTAGTATTTCCCCATGTATTTAGTAGTAGTTGAGCACTTTTGCGATAGTTCTAGACCGTTTGTATGCCCTTGCTTGATTGATTGAGTGAAATGATTGTGTTTGTCTCATGTGCATATGGGTAGTGCTTTCTCGTTAGACCCTTTTTCTATTCTAATCTCTCCCATCTAAACCCATCAGATGCCTCTGAGACGTGACACCGGTTTTGCTTTCCCACCGGAGCTCACCCAGTTGATCCAGCAGCAGAATGCTTTGATGAAATTGCTAGTTCAGAACCAGGACAACAACAACAACAACAACAACAACAACAACAACAACAACAACAACAACAACAACAACAACAACAACAACAACAACAACAACAACAACAACAACAACAACAACAACAACAACAACAACAACAACAACAACAACAACAACAACAACAACAACAACAACAACAACAAAACCGCCAGTGGACAACTTAGCCCGTTTTCTAAGGTTACAGCCGCCGGTGTTTTCCAGTAGCACCGAGCTAATAGTTGCTGATGATTGGCTACGTCGTATTGGAAGGGAGTTGACCACCGCAGGTTGCACAGATGTGGAGAAGGTGCGCTTTGCCGCACACCAATTGGATGGACCAGCAGCCTCATGGTGGGAGAATTACACGACTACTTTTCCTATAGCCAATGTCACTTGGGACCAGTTTCAGCAAGCTTTCCGCACAGCCCATGTCTCAACTGGAGCTATGCAGATGAAGAAGCGGGAGTTCCGCAACTTATGCCAGGGGAACCGTACTATGGCTCAGTGCGTGGATGATTTTAACAAGCTATCATGATATGCCCTTGATGATGTGGCCACAGATGCCGCGAAGCAGGAGAAGTTTATGGAAGGGCTGAATGATGAGATGAGCATGCAGTTGATGGTAGCAACCTTCAACAACTACCAGGAGTTGGTAGATAAGGCTCTTATGATTGAAGGGAAGCAGCAGCAGATTGAGAGCCGTAAGAGGAAGTATGGACAAGGGAAGTATAACTCAGGAGCTCAGCAGAAGCCTCGCTTAACCCCGAATTCGGGAGGACTTGTTCATAACCATGGAGGTCACACCCACCTTTGGAGGAGGATCGCATAACCACAATGGTGCTAAGAATGGATATGGGAACGGAGCTAACAACAATCAGAATCGCTCCAATCCAGTCACACCCGCCAAAAGAGACCTAAGTCAAGTTACTTGCTTTAAGTGCGGGAAGACAGGGCACTATGTGAATTATTGCCCTGAAGGAAGGAATGGAACCGGAAATGAGAGCGCTGGGAAAAAGCCTAATCCATTCAACAAAGGACAAGTGAACCACGTTAACGTGGAGGAGGTTGAAGAGCAGCCGGACGCGGTAATAGTTAAGATTTTGGTTAAGTCATTTACCGCTCTTGTTTTTTTCGATACTGGTGCATCGCATTCATACATATCAAGGGGATTCGTGGATAAGTTTAAACTACCAACCCAAACCCTTAGGACCCCTCTTTTAGTGAGCTCGCCTGGAGCAGAGTACATGGCTAGCCGATGGTGCAACCAGATACACCTAACCATTGGTACCCATGTTTTTCCGTCTGACTTAATTAACTTGGAGTCACAAGGATTGGATGTGATATTAGGTATGGAGTGGATGTCAAAGTATGGAGGAAGCATTGACTGTGCTAGTAAGTCGATTTATCTCACCACCCCGGAGGGAAAAAGGATTAAGTATGTATCTAGGCATGTGCCTAGGAGGAGCCAAGTGAATACCCTTACAGGAGTTGTGCAGGAGGAAGTGCCTATAGTGAAGGATTTCCCGGATGTTTTCCCAGAAGAGTTACCAGGCATGCCACCAGATAGAGACATCGAGTTTTTTATAGAGCTATTGCCAGTTACAGGGCCAATATCCAAGAGACCCTATCGGATGCCCGCAAATGATTTGGAGGAAACTAAGAAATAGATCAAGGAGTTATTGGAGAAAGGTTACATTCGAAGGAGTTCATCACCTTGGGGAGCTCCAGTACTTTTGGTTGAAAAGAAGGATAAATCCCTAAGGATGGTTGCTGATTATCGACCCTTGAATGAGGTAACAATTAAGAACAAGTACCCACTGCCAATGATCAATGATCTGTTTGATCAGCTGCAAGGAGCTAAGGTGTTTTCGAAGATTGATCTACGATCAGGATACCATCAGTTGAAGATCCGAGAGAAGGATATACCGAAGACAGCGTTCACCACGCAGTATGGATTATATGAGTATATGGTCATGTCATTTGGACTGACTAACGCCCCTGCCTATTTCATGAGCATGATGAACAAGGTGTTTATGGAGTATCTGGACAAGTTTGTTGTGGTGTTTATCGATGATATTATGGTATACTCGAAGAATGAAGAGGAGCACAAGGAGCATTTGCGTTTAGTTCTTGAGAAACTCAGGGAACACCAGTTATACGCCAAGTTCAGCAAGTGCGAGTTATGGTTGAAGGAAGTCGGATTTCTTGGGCATGTTATATCAGGAGAAGGTATAGCAGTAGACCCCAAAGAAGGTTCGGGCCAACACCGAATGGTTGGCACCCACCTCAGTTAGCGAGATCCGCAGTTTCCTTGGACTCGCAGGATACTATCAGAGATTCATTGAGAATTTTTCCAAGACTGCAAAGACAATGACTGAAATTATTGAAAAAGGATACTAAGTTTACATGGACAGAAGATTGCGAGGCAAGTTTTCAGGAGTTGAAGAAACGTTTGACTACAGCCCCAGTGCTAACACTGCCAGATATACATAAGGAGTTTCAAGTGTATTACACGCCTCGCTTGGGACTTGGATGTGTGCTTATGCAGGACGGAAGAGTTGTTTCGTATGCCTCATGACAACTAAAACCCCATGAGTTGAACTATGCCACACATGATTTGGAGCTAGCAGCCGTAGTGCATGCATTGAAGACTTGGAGACATTATCTTATTGGAAACCGTTGTGATGTGTACATGGATCATAAGAGTTTGAAGTACATTTTCACCCAAAAGGAGATGAACCTTAGGCAGAGAAGATGGTTGGATATTATAAAGGATTACGAAATGAAGCAACACTATCATCCAGGAAAAGCCAATGTCGTAGCAGACGCTTTGAGCCGGAAGAGTTATGCCAATATCCTTGAAAGTAAGGGATTGCCGAAGGAGTTAGCTGAGGATATCATGGAACTTCGATTGGAGATTGTTCCAAGAGGTTTTGTTGCAACAATGGAAGTTCAGTCTACAGTGTTGGACAAGATTCGAGAAGCTCAGAAGGAGGACAAAGAGATTGCCGAGATAAAGGAGAAGATGAGCAAAGGAAAGGCCAAAGGTTTTCGCGAGGATTAGCACGATACCTTATGGTTTAAGGACCGAGTTTACGTGCCCAATAACCCAGAGATCAGAAAGTTAATACTTCAGGAGGCTCGTGACTGACCTTACTCGATACACCCTGGAAACACCCAGATGTATTTGGATTTGAAGGAACGTTTCTGGTGGACTTGTATGAAGAAGGATATTGCCGAGTATGTAGTCGTATGTGATGTATGTTAGAGAGTGAAGGCAGAACATCAGAAAACAGCAGGACTGTTACAGTCTATGCCGATACCCGAATGGAAGTGGGATAAACTTGGCATGGACTTTATCACCGGATTACCTAGGACCAAATCAGGATATGATTCCATATGGGTAGTAGTTGATCGCTTGACCAAAGTGGCTCAGTTTATCCCAGTGAAAACCACCTATACAAGTGCGAAGTTGGCCAAGATATATATGTCCAGGATCGTATGTCTGCATGGAGTTCCGAGGACCATCGTATCAGATAGAGGAACACAGTTTACTTCAAAGTTTTGGCATCAGTTACACCAGACCTTGGGTACGAGATTGGAGTTCAGACAAAATTCCACCCGTAGATAGATGGACAGACCGAGAGAGTCAACCAGATACTGGAAGATATGTCGAGAGCATGTGTGCTAGATTATGGATCTAGTTGGGATGACAATTTGCCTTACACGGATTTCTCATACAACAATAGCTTCCAAGCCAGTTAGAAGATGGCACCGTTCGAAGCTCTGTATGGACGCAGATGCAGAACGCCGTTGATGTGGGATGAGGTAGGAGACCGACAGCTGTTTGGACCAGACCTGATCAAGGAGTCTGAAGAGAAGGTTAAGCTGATTCGAGATAGACTGAAGATTGCTGAGTCCAGGCAGAAGAGTTATGCAGATTCAAAACGCAAGGAGGTAACTCATGAAATTGGATACAGATCATATCTGCGAGTATCACCCTTGCGAGGAGTGAAACGTTTTGGAGTTAAGGGAAAGTTAGCTCCTAGATTTGTAGGACCGTATCGTGTTTTGGAACGGATGGAGAAGTTGCCTACAAGTTGGAGTTACCTGAAGGACTGTCAGGAGTTCATGATGTGTTCCACGTTTCACAGTTGAAGAAATGTCATGTTGAGATGGCCGATATACCATTAAGAGACACAGTACCCTTGGAGGCAATTCAGCTGGACAGTGATTTGACTTATGAGGAGAAGCTAGTGAAGATTCTTGAGTTTGCCAGCCGACTCACCCGCAGCAAGGTTATTAAGTTTTGCAAAGTTTAGTGAAGCCACCATACCGAGGATGAAGCCACCTGGGAACGAGAGGATGATTTTCGCAAAGACCACCCACACCTGTTTTCTAGCCAACCCGAATCTCGAGGGCGAGATTCATCTTAAGGGGGGTAGGTTTGTAACATCCCAAATTTTCAATTTGGAATGTTATACATAGGTCATTCTTGCATAGCATATTTTATTGCATTTTCATTTTGCAATCCTCGAAATCCTAAGCAACTCAAGGACCCTCGAAGAGAGTTGGGGATTTCCTGGTTTTCATATTTGATTCCTATCAAATAGTGAAACGAGGATTTTTTTTGATTTTAATTATTTTTTCTCTCCGAAAAATATTTCATAAAGAAATATATATGAGAGGAGATAATATGACTTCTCCAAAACAATAGAAATATTGGAGGAAAAATGTTAAAATCATTTACTTGATTTTATTTGGATTTTATTTGCATTAGAAAAATTGCACGTTTTCAAAATTGCATTTTAGGGCCAAGAAAATGTTCATCTCGTTCTAAATATTTCATTTAGACGGTGAAAATTTGTTTTGTCATTTTTAGGTTTTTATTTTATTTTCTAGGATTTTATTTCTGTCGGTGAATTTATTTTAAAAAAATTCTCCCCGCGCCCGACTGGGCCTAAGGCCCAGCCAAGCCAGGCCGGCCCGAGCCGCCGCCGCCTTCCTCAAGGCACCGCATCGATTGACTCGGGACGAGGAGTCCGAGCGGACTCCACCGCCGCCGCCTTGGCCCCTCCTCCACGCCGCCGCCTCCCCTCCTTATATACTCCCGCCCCAAGCCCCCCCCCCACCACCAACCACCGCCAGCTGCCGCTTGTCATTCCTCAAGGGTTGCAGCCGCTTATCGCCACCGCTTGCCGCTACCGCCGAGTCCCGCCGCCCCGCAAGCTGCCGCCCCACGGCCCAACCCAGCCTCGCCGGAGCCCCTCGCCGGAGGTACCGCGCCGGATCTGTCGCCGCCGGTTTTTTTAGAAACCCTAGTTCGGTATTTTTAAAATCGGTTCGCCGGTTTTTTCTCGGTTCTTCTCATTAGCGGACGTTCGTCCGTACGTTCGTTTTAACAAACGGTTTTCTTCCGTTATTTACAGATAACGAACGCTCGTTCGTTAGTCTGTTCGTCAGTTTTCTTTTATCGGATTTATCTGCGATTATTTTCGATCGCGATTTCTGATCCGATCTTAGTTTCTCTTTTATCTTTTCGCTCGTTAGTCGGAATCAGGCGATTCAAATGCCTAGAGTTTCGTCTTGAGACCCTCTTTCTGTTTAATCAACTGAAACAAGATTTTGGTATTGTAAAATTTGACCTTAGTTCAGATTAGTACGCGGATCTTGTTTCTTTCGCCGTTTGAGTTTCGTTGCTCTGTTTGATTTGATTCTTTTTGCAAATCGGAGTTCTTAAGTTGAACTATCTGGTCAATCTCTTTATTATTTGAGTTTTCCTTGTTCATCTTTGCTTGTTGCTTATGTATGTTATTGTTTGTTTGCGATAGAATTCCCGGAGTGCGAAGCATGTTACTACGAGTCTCTAGGATTCGCGGATCGTCAGCAAGGCAAGTAACACATTGATCATACTCTTTTCATACCCAGTTTTTATGCATTAGTTCAATTCTCAAACATTGCATGATTAGGAATTCATTAATTTGTGGGTTGGGAAGTAGTTGTTGAGGTAGAACCTATTGCCCTGTTACTATCAAACCCTTGGGAGTTACTTCTATGCGTTGCTTATATTGCTATGCTATGCTCGTAGACGTGGTTTGGGTTTGAGTGAATCCATGACAGATGTGAGATTGTTAATTAATGGTTCAACTTAAGGTGGCAACTTAAATTAACATCTGGGTGGATTGAGGCACCTGGGGAACCCAGTGTTGTGTGTATTTTTTTGGAAATCCCGGGGTACCCGTGTGATCTTCCTATGGAACGCCACCCAGGCTTTAAGGGAACTGAGATGATTCATGCTAGAAACTTCCGTGTGCAGCCACAAGCTATTATGGGCTCTAGCATAGTTGAGTAAGTTACGTGAAGCTCTTGAAGAGGTAGATCAGCAGGTAGTGGGTTTTGTAGGTTTGGTATGGTCTACCCGGAGTAGGGAGTTAATGTTTCTGAAAGACTATGTCTCGGTCATCCGTTTCTCAAACACCGTGTAGTGCGAGAAATCCAACGGAGGAGATCGAGTCTTGTGGGGAAAAGTGCGCAAACCTCTGCAGAGTGTATTATCTTGTTCTTGCTCTACTGTGTTATATTGCCAGCATATTCCATGTGCTGACCCGTTTTCGGGATGCAACGTATCATGTTGCAGACTTTTCAGACGAGGAGTAAGGTTCGTTAGGTCGTTGCCGCAAATTTCGCTTATGCTGTTGGAGTTGATGGACTCACTTTATATTCCAAGCCTTCCGCTGTTGTCGCATTAGATGGCCTTAAGCCATATTATTGTAATAAATTCTCTTTTGAGACATTCGATGTAATAAGTGTGTGATTGCTACTCTGTTATAAATCCTTCGAGTAATCGTGTGTCAAAGATTATCTTGATCCGTATGACAACTGAAGCTGAGGACTTGACCATCTGAGGTCGGGTCGCTACAGCTATATTTTTATTCACCACATTATATGTGTTTTGCTTGGAGTGTCCTATATGATATGAGTCTTTGCCTTTTAGTTTGCCACAATCATCCTTGATGTACACACCTTTTGATAGGGACACACATTAATCGTGAATTTATTAGAATACTCTACGTGCTTCACTTATATCTTTTGAGCTAGGCAGTTTACTCTAGTGCTTCACTTATATCTTTTTGGAGCATGGCGGTGGTTTTATTTTGTAGAAATTGTTGAACTCTCATGCTTCACTTATATTATTTTGAGAGTATTAGATAGCATGGTAATTCGCTTAGGTTATGAATTTAGTCCCAATATGATGGGAATCCAAGAGGGATATAATAAAAACTTTCACATAAAGAGCATTTAATATATGAGAAGTTTGATTCCTTGCATTTGTTTTGAGATATAAAGATGGTGATATTAGAGTCATGCTAGTGAGTAATTGTGGATTGGTAGAAATACTTGTGTTAAAGTTTGCGATTCCCGTAGCATGCACGTATGGTGAACCGTTATGTGATGAAGTGGGAGCATGATTTATTTTTTGATTGTCTTCCTTATGAGTGGCGGTCGGGGACGAGCAATGGTATTTTCCTACCAACTATACCCCTAGGAGCATGCGTGTAGTACTTCGTTTTGATGACTAATAAATTTTTGCAATAAGTATGTGAGTTCTTTATGACTGATGTTGTGTCCATGGATTATACACACTCTCATCCTTTCACATTGCTAGCCTCTCTAGTACCGCGCAACTTTTGCCGGTGCATTAAACCCACCATATACCGTTCCTCAAAACAGCCACCATACCTACCTATTATGTCATTTCCATAGCCATTCCAAAAAATATTGCCATGCAACTTCCACCGTTCCGTTTATTATGACACATACCATCATTGTCATATTGCTTTGCATGATCATGTAGTTGGAATAGTATTTGTGGCAAGGCCACCACTCATATTTTTATACATGTCACTCTTGATCATTACACATCCCGGTACACCACCGGAGGCATCCACATAGAGTCATATCTTGTTCTAGTATCGAGTTGTAATTCTTGAGTTATAAGTAAATAAAAGTGTGATGATCATCATTATTAGAGCATTGTTCCATGTGAGGAAAGGATGATGGAAGCTATGATTCCCCTACAAATTGGGATGAGTCTCCGAAGTTTATAAAATAAAGAGGCCACAGAAGCCCAAATAAAAAGAGAGGCCAAATAAGCCCAAACAAAAACAATGAGGTAAATGAGAGAAGGGACAATGTTATTATCCTTTTTCCACACTTGTGCTTCAACGTAGCACCATGATCTTCATGATATAGAGTCTCCTATTTTGTCACTTTCATATACTAGTGGGAACTTTTCATTATAGAAGTTGGCTTTTATATTCCAATGATGGGCTTCCTCAAATTGCCCTAGGTCTTCGTGAGCAAGCAATTTAGATGCACACCCACTTAGTTTCTTTTTGAGCTTTCATACACTTATAGCTCTAGTGCATCCGTTGCATGGCAATCCCTACTCACTTGCATTGATATCAATTTATGGGCATCTCCATAGCCCATTGATTTGTCGAGTTGATATCAGACTTTCTCCTTCTTTTTACCTTCTCCACAACCACCATATTATATTCCACCAATAGTGCTATATCCATGGCTCACGCTCATGTATTGCGTGGAAGTTGAAAAAGTTTGAGAACATCAAAAGTATGAAACAATTGCTTGGCTTGTCATCAGGGTTGTGCATGATGAAATACTTTGTGTGGTGAAGATGGAGCATAGCCAGACTATATGATTTTGTAGGGATAACTTTCTTTGGCCATGCTATTTTATGAATACATGATTGCTTTATTAGTATGCTTGAAGTATTATTGTTTTTTATGTCAATATTAAACTTTTGTTTTGAGTCTTATGGATCTGAATATTCTCACCACAATAAAGAAAATTACATTGATAAATATGTTAGGTAGCATTCCACATCAAAAAATTTGTTTTTATCATTTACCTACTCGAGGACGAGTAGGAATTAAGCTTGGGATTGCTTTATACGTCTCCAAAGTATCTATAAATTTTTATTGTTCCATGCTATTATATTATCTACTTTGGATGTATTATATGCATTAATATGCTATTTTATATTATTTTTGGGACTAACTTATTAACCAGAGCCCAGTGCCAATTTCCGTTTTTTCCTTGTTTCTGAGTATTACAGAAAAGGAATATCAAACGGAGTCCAAATGGAATAAAACTTTATGATGATTTTTGTTGGACCAGAAGACACCTACATGACATGGAGAGAGGGCCAGAAGAGTCCCGAGGAGGCCACAAGCCTCTAGGGCGCGCCCCAGGCGGCCACCCTGAGGGCTTGTGGGCCCGTCGAGAGTCCCCTAACCCTAGTTCCACCTATATATATTCTCAAATATTCCCCAAACATCAGAAGTGTCCACCAAAATACTTTTTCTCTGCCGCAAGCCTCTGTTCCTGTGAGATCCCATCTTGGGGTCCTTTCCGGCACTCTACGGGAGGGGGATTTGATTATTGAGGGCCTCTACATCAACCTTGCTGCCCTTCTGATGAAGCGTGAGTAGTTTACCGCAGACCTATGGGTCCATAGCTAGTAGCTAGATGGCTTCTTCTCTCTCTTTGATCTTCAATACAATGTTCTCCTCGATGTTCTTAGAGAACTATTCGATGTAATCTTCTTTTGCGGTTTGTTTGTTGGGATCCGATGAATTGTGGATTTATGATCAAATTATCTATGAATATTATTTGAGTCTTTTTTGAACTCTTTTATGCATGATTAAGATATCTTTTCTCTTTGAACTATCGTTTTGGTTTGGCCAACTAGATTGGTTTTTCTTGCAATGGGAGAGGTGCTTAGTTTTTGGTTCAACTTGTGGTGTCCTCAGGTAGCAAGGCATGTATTGTATTGTTGCCATAAAGGATAATAATATGGGGTTTATATCATATTGCTTGAGTTTATCCCTCAACATCATGTCATCTTACTTAAGGCATTACTCCGTTCTTATGAACTTAATACTCTAGATGCATGCTGGATAGCGATCAATGTGTGGAGTAATAGTAGTAGAAGCATAATTGTTTTGGTCTACTTGTCACGGACGTGATGCCTATATTCATGATCATTGCCTTAGATATCATCATAACTATGCGTTTTTCTATCAATTGCTCAAGAGTAATTTCTTTACCCAATGTATTCTTTATTCAAGAGAGAAGCTTCTAGTGAAACCAATGGCCCCCAGGTCTATTTTCCATTATATATTTTCAGATATATAAACCAAAAAAACCCAAAAATACCTTACTGCACTTTATTTACTTTCGTTTGCTCTTTTATTTATCTTTTAAACCTATCTCTATTAGATCTCACTCTTGTTCGTGACCATGAAGGGATTAACAACCGCTTTTTCGTGTTTCGTGTAAGTGTTTGTTAGTTTGTGCAGGTGCATATATTGGAGACTTGCTTGTGCCTCCTACTGGATTGATACCTTGGTTCTTAATTGAGGGAAATACTTATCTCTACTTTATTGCATCACTCTTTCCTCTTCAAGGGAAAAATCAACGCAAGCTCAAGAAGTATAGCATTTGCGCATGCCGGATGTCTGGCCCACTGCTGGATGTCCGGGACATCTTCATTGCGCCTGATGCCTGGGTCTTCCCCCGGATGTCCGGCTCCTCTGTTTTTTGTTTGAAGCAGTGTGGTGCGCAGGCTTCTCTGTCTAACCCGGATGTTAAGCTATTGGCCCGGATGTCCGGCCTGGTACAACCACTTACACTACAACGGTCAGATTTGCACCACCAATATATATAGACTTCTTCCCCCTCGGGAGAAGGTTGACCATTCAGTTTGAGCAAACCCTAGAACACATTTTACCCTCTCTCTCTCAAACTTATACACGGAAACCTAGACCCTGAAGGGATTTGAGAGCATTTATGAGAAGTTGTCCAATCAAGTGATAGATCCACTCCTTCCCCTTCTTCTCACCAAAGGAATACATGATTTGAGCAAGTCTTGAGCTTTTCCCCATCGTTCTTGTTACTCATGGAGGTTGAAGACTCGTAGGCAGTAGGAGTTCTTCGGAGAGGAATCAATCATTATGATTACCCTCGGAAAGTTTGTGAGGGTTTGGAGACCACCCAAGGTCTACCACTAGTGGTTGAGAATCGCCATCGAGGTGATATATCAAAGAGAGAATAGAGTCAGCCTTCGTGGCGTTGGTGTGCCTTTGTGGTAACATCCACCTCTCTAAACGGTGACATAGCTTCCCTCCAAGAAGTGAACATCAGAATACATCCTTGTCTCTCGTAGTTGCGATTATTCCTAACCCTAGCTCCCTACTTGTGGTTACTTTTCTCTTAGCTTGTACTTACATTATATTGTGCTTGCTTTTCTAAATACTTGTTGTATTCACTCTCTTGCTTAGCATTAGTATCAACCTTAGGCTCACTCTTATATTCCGCATTATTGTCTAAAATTGCTAAGTAACAATTAAAATTTGGAATTGTACCAATTCACTCCCATCTAGGTCCATCTCGATCCTTTCAGCAAAGTTTGTCTTTAATGATTCCTTCCAGGGGCAGATCTAGTGGGGGTTCCATGGGTGCCATGGCACCCCCTCCTAAAACGCAAAGCATTCTATACAGAATACTTAAAAATAGTTGACTAACATTTTAAAGTCTATCTCAGGATTATTTGTTAGAATTATGATGATATCCAAACAAACTATGCTACTTGCAATATATTTTTCACCAATTTATTAAAGTTATGTTATTTACATGATTCTATACGTAAACTGTGACACCTCCATTGCTAAGTTCCTAGATCCATCACTGGTTCCTTCATGTCCATGTGGTGAACCTGTAATGATTAATATCATAACAATAACAAGAGGATAGTCTCATAAAAAAACAAGCTCCCTTGGCCCCACAAAGGGTGGCGCATGAAAAATCTCCCGTGGACAAAGGAGGGGCAACATCTAGCGCTAAATAGACAAAAATACACCTATGGTTAGATACAGCAACTAATTAATAAAGCACATGTTTACCATTTCATCCGTTTGACTTCCACGCATTGCCTCTTCGTTGGCTCGCATGCAACACCAACTGATCCAACAAATTTCACTTCAATTGACCAATTATTTTTGACACAAATCAGAGAGCGAGAGAGAGGGGGGAGGGAGAGAGAGAGAGCGTGCACTATCTTTCTGCCACAATTCCTCACATGTCGTGATTTCCATGTTTGTGCACCGGGGCAAGACGGGAAGGAAGGGGAGATTTAATTGCATGTGCCTCCTAGTATGGGAAATACCAATACAAATATAGACCAACCTTTTAGAGATGGAGAGAGTATGTTGATAGAAGACAGAAAATGAATATACTCTACATGTGTGCTACTTGTGAGAACTATTGTGAGGCTCTAGTACATACATCTTGTGAGACACCAAGCTGCATACGGTTTTCCAAGTCCGCTAGCTCTATGCAGTTACTTTTCCTCTATCCGGTCACTTGATGTGCACTTGATTGGTTGGGTGATGGGTGTAGTTAGCAGCATGCAGAAACCGCAGGGGCTCATGTGATCTTTGTATTAAAAAAAAGTCTGTATAAAGCGAACCGAAGGAGAGAAGATTTTCCAAATAATAAATTACAACAAATAAAAGTGTATGTAAACCGAATCGGAGGGAGTAGATGTCTATATATATAGAGGACATCCGAATAACCACAATCATATTGGGTAGCGCATGTGATCTTTGTACCGTGGAACGGGGGAGAGAAGATGTCACATAACTACTGTTATGAATCCATAGTCCATGAGAGGAGTAATCACACATTACAATGGGAGCAACAAGGTCAATGAAGATGACATTGGTGATGATTACTCCATTAGGAAGAATATTGAAAAATTACTTTGATTGGATCAGCCCGGAATGCATCAAGGCAGCAGTGAAAAATTGTGCTATAGTTCGATGAGGGGTTTTGGGGTATATATTATGTGCTATTGCGGATTGTAACACTTTGTGTATCAGGGATATGCGATGTATCAACGGTTGACGCTTGAGTTTCTTAGCACACTCTCACACAAAGTTGGGTTAAACCCAGGAGAAGAAGATGAGAGGATCATCTACCGTCTGATGGACCATGACTACAACATCACCCTCATGGAGTGGTGTAAATACTTTGGCTTCCCCAACAATGATGGCCATGTTCGCTATGTTTACGATATCCTTGACTCACATATATCCAACGGAATTATTTGGAAAATAAGTTACCAAGGCTACAAGTTTCGGGAAGTTGCAATGAGTGTCCTTCTATTCGATATTTCTATTATGTTATCACTAACTCATTGCAGGTACGAGAAGAAGTTTCAAAAGTTAATGAAGAGAATATGCTTATTCTTAGGAAGGATGCAAACCTCGACATCCCGTACTCGCCCAACTTAGGGCACATCCTTTTCTTCCACCTTGCACAAAAAGCAAATTACACTCAAGGAGACATCACATGTGGCGGAGTGATCACCATGTTGGCCAACTCCCTTGGCTTGAAAGTCACCAACCTCCGCCGAATTGTCAGTAACACCCTTGTTATATTAATGTTCTTTCAAGTGTGGGGATGGTAGTAACCTGCCGAGGTCATCATTGCATTCGAATTCCTGGAGTGTAACACCTGTTCCTTATTCGCATGCCTAATCGTGTGTTGATAGAGGAAGGAATTTTGCATTATATGCCATAGGAAGGAGATGCAACGTTTGACAAAGAGGTGCTCGAACTAGAACAAGTTGAAGAGGATGAACTTGCCATTGATGAGGAGGATGATCAGCCCCAAGAAGATGCACCAGAAGATCTGCTCTACACCACATACACTGACAACTATGACCTCGAGGGCTCCATCAACAACATGAGCAACCTTTTCGAGTGCTTCGATACATGTTCGTGTACAAGGCCAACAACTTCTCTAAGTGGAGCCAAGGATGGGCTACGGACTACGTGCCATCATAAGGATCTCACATGTTTTGGGCTTGCAAGCTTAATCTTGGGGAGGTTACTTTCATGTCTACATCAAGATATGCGGAATTTATTTTTTAAGTTGTAATGAGGTTGTACTTCAGCTTGCTGAGCTTCAAATGCTTGTGTTGGTTTGTTTGAACACTTTGCTTTTTATTTGGTTTTGTTTTTCTTTTCTTTTGCTGGTTGTCTTCCCTTTTACATGTTAGCTTTAAAAAACCCTACAACCAAAAAATTGGAATAAGGTTTTGTTTTTCTTTGCTTTTCCACTTGCCTAGATTTCTGTTTGCATTCTTATTTATATTTTCACAGCGAAGTTGATCTACACTGTGCAGCAAGGAACACTTCCTTAAGGAAGTGAAATGTGGAAATTCATGATCGTGAAGGTATGTCTAGGACTCATGTCTTTTGCAATTGAATTGCTTAGAATAGTTGTAGTAGTAGTATGTGTGAAATATTCAAGTGGAAATAAGTTTTGATGGTTAAAACAAAGGTTTTGTTTTTGTGTGTAAACTAAGTTAGTTACCTTTGTTATATTTAATCTAGATAACCGAGACTTGTCATGGGACTTGTTTTTAAAAACAAAATGATGTAAACAAAGAACAACCATGTATATGCGGAAGTATCTAGAAAGACTTGGGTGTTGAGAAAAAATGTACAGAAGATGATATTCGCGATACTCAACCCATAGACTCAATAACACTTGCGCAAAAATTTATCCAAAGGAACTTAGTTGAAAGGTGATCAAAATTATGTGAAAATCTATTTTGCATTTATACATGGCGCTTCAGCTTCTCTCTTGTGCCATGGCCTTGTCACTATATGTGCGTTTACGCGAGTAAATGTGATATTGTCACCTCTATTGATATTATACTGAGAACTCCATTGACAATGAACGATACACCCGAGTTTCGGCTCGGATTTCGGCTATGAGTTAGTTAACATTCGTAGTGGCAACACTACAACACATATTATTCGGATTTCTCTTGAAGAGTGTTTGTATGTGGTAATAAACAAGTAATGATCGCAAGAGCTAGAAAGAGACAGCATATTAGTCCATAGTACTTAAAACTAAGCCACAACAAAACTCTATGCATGTATCATTTTGTAGCGACCCGACTCAATACAGTCAAGTCTCTGTGCTTTCCATGCCATCCCTAGATCAATATGCTGGCGCACACAGTACTTCGATGAAATACCATATATATAACATACATGTGAAATAAATACTGTAGATCCAAAGTATACCTTATTTATCACATCATAAATAAATCAATATGGGTGTGTGACACGTCTCTGTCGTATCTGTAATTTCTTATTGTTTCATGCCAATTCTACAACTTCCATATATTTTGGCAACATTTTATATTATTTTTGGGACTAGCATATTGGTCCAGTGCCCAATGCCAGTTCCTGTTTGTTGCATGTTTTTTGTTTCGCAGAATATCCATATCAAACAAAGTCCAAACGTGCTAATATTTTATGAAAAAATACTTTGGAATATATGAGATTTTTGGGAAGAAGAATCAACGCAAGACGGTGCTCGAGGGGCCCACAAGGCACCAGGGCGCGCCCAGGTGTGTTGTGGGCACCCTGTAAGTCACTTGTTGCCCTTCTTTCGCAGCAAGAAAGATAATTTATGGAAAACAATCGTGTTAAAATTTCAGCCCGATCGGAGTTACGGGTCTCCGGGAATTTCAGAAACGATTTTCGGCCAGAAAATAGGAACATGAAACGGAAGAGAACACAGAGAGAGATCCAATCTTGGAGGGCTCCTGCCCCTACACTGCCATGGAGACCATGGACCAGAGGGAGAACTCTCCTCCCATCTAGGGAGGAGGCCAAGGAATATGAAGAAGGAGGGGGTCTCTCTCCTCCTCTCTCCCAGTGTGCCGGAACGCCGCTGGGGCAATCATCGTGACAGTGATCTACACCAAAAACTTCGTCGACGTCATCACCAACTCTCTCCCCCTCTATGCAGCGGTGCAACTCCTCTTCTCACCACTATAATCTCTACTTAAACATGTTCTTAATGCGACATATTATTAACCAATGATGTGTTACCATCCTATGATGTTTGAGTAGATACGTTTTGTCCTATGGGTGTATTGATGATCGTGATTGGTTTGAGTTGTATGTTTTATTTTGGTTCTGTCCTATGGTGCCCTCCATGTCGCGCAAGCTTGTGGGATTATCGCTGTAGGGTGTTGCGATATTTTCATGATTCTTTTACGATGGGTGGCGAGAGTGACAGGAGTTTATACCCGAGTAAGGGGGTTGCTGCGTATGGGAGTAAAGAGGACTTGATACTTAATGCTATGGTTCCGTTTTACCTTAATGATATTTAGTAGTCGCATATGCCTGCTAGAGTTCCAATCGTAAGTGCATATGATCCAAGTACAGAAAGTATGTTAGCTCATGCCTCTCCTTCATATAAAATTGCAATAATGATTATCGGTCTAGTTATCAATTGCCTAGGGACAAATCCTTCTCTTGTGTTACAAAATACTATCTACTAAACAACTAACTTTTATTATCTTGCAAATTACTCGTAGTATTATTTTCTCTAAGTACATCTAGTTTTATCCTTGTAAATTATCCTATCACCTACAAAATAGTTTCATACTTGTTCTAGGTAAAGCGAACGTTAAGTGCGCGTAGAGTTATATCGGTGGTCGATAGAACTTGAAGAGAATTTAAATTGTACCTTTAGCTCCTCGTTGGATTCGACACTCTAATTTATCGAAAAAGCTACAATTGATCCCCTATTCTTGTGGGTTATCAAGACCTTTTTCTCGCATTGTTGCCAGGGAGCAATAGTGTGGGGTGAATATTCTCGTGTGTGCTTGTTTGCTTTATCACTAAGTAGATTTTATTTTCTATTCTAAGTTGTTCTCTATCTTTTATTATGTATATGGAACACAAAATACCAAAAAATATTAGTTGTACTTGTTACTCATGGAGATGGGGAACCTCCTAATACCCTCGATGCTCATTATGTTGAAAATATTAAACACTACTTTAATAATGCTGAGAAAACCCCATTCAACTTGATAATGGGAGACACGTTGGATCAACATGAATACTTTAGGGATTATCGCTTGACTCCAAAAGGGAAATTCTCATGGGATCAAATTAATTATTTGCATGGTATGCTTGGGATTTATGCTTGAGATATGATTATACTTGTTGCTCTAGGATGAAGGCTCCGCACGTTCCCTTTTCATGTGAATTTAATGATAATGAAACCTTGGCTTCTTATGCTAATGGTATATATGATTACTATGATGTGGAACGAATAGAAGAATTTGTTGTTTTTAAGGGTGCTTATGAAATTGAATCTTTGTTTGAAAAGTATGAAGATTGTGATGATTCTATTTACACATATGAAAATTATGCTATACTTAAATATTCCTACGAGAATTATAAATATAATGCCGATATTGAAGTATTTATTGAGAAAGTCTCCGCTGTCCAAGAAGAGACTAATATTTTGTAGGAAACTATGGAAGAAGAAATTGCTGAAATTGTGAGCTCATTAGATGAAAAAGATGACAAGGAGAGCAACAAAGAAAAGGAGGAAGAGCGGATTAGCTACCCGTGCCCACCTTCTAATGAGAGTAACCCTTCGACTCATACATTGTTTAACTTCCTTTCGTGCTTACCGAAGGATGAATGCTATGGTGATTGCTATGATCCCTTGGATTCATTTGAAATATCCCTTTTTGATGAAATTGATGCTTGCTATGCTTGTGGCCAAGATGTCAATTTGAATTATGCTTATGGAGATGAACTTGCTATAGTTCCTTATGTACAGAATGAAATTGTTGCTATTGCACCCACACATGATAGTCCTATTATCTTTTTAAATTCTCCCAACTACACTATATCGGAGAAGTTTGCTCTTATTAAATATAATATTGATGGGTTGCGTTTTACCATTGCACATGATAATTTTGATGAATATAATATGCATGTGCTTGCTGCTCCTACTTGCAATTATTATGAGAGAGGAACTACATCTCCATCTCTCTATGTTTCCAATACGATAAAATTGAAGAAATTGCTTATGCTATGTATCGGCCTTTATTATGTGTGCATGAGTTGTTATTTTATGAAATGTCGATGCATAGGAAGAGAGTTAGACTTCTTCATTATGTAATATATATTTATTTGTGCTCACTACTAAATTACAAATCATTTTTAATTAAAATTGGATTTGATATACCTTGGGATCCGGGTGGATCAATTACTTGAGAACCTTATGCCTAGCTTAATGGCTTTAAAGAAAGTGCTACCAGCGAGAAAACCTGGAAGTTTTAGAGAATCGTTTATTTATTTTGTGTGCTTTTAAAAAGTTTAAGAACCAAAAAATATAGAGGGGAACCTAGAACTTTACCAAAAGAAAAGTGAAGGTGAGAAAGACAAGCACCGTTAAAGTGGGAGTTAGCTTGAACTTTGTCCATGCCCATGGAAACTTTGTGAATCTTAATTACAAAAACTTTTCAACAAAAATAATTATCCCCTTGTACAAATCCATTGTATTATAAAAATAATGTGCCAAGATTTTCCTTTAGGATGTTTAAATTGCTTTTTTGGTGTGTGCGGTGCACAAATAGAAACTTTTGCTGTAGTGCGTGAATTTAAAGTTTTTACTAGAACATGCAAAAGTTTTGAATTTTTTACACAACTATGGTTTTTATTATGTACTAATTTTCAGAATTTTGGGAGTTACAGAAATATGATCATTGTTCGAATTGCTACAGACTATTCTATTTTTGATAGATTCAGTTTTCGTTGCGTTGTTCGCTTGTTTTGATGGATCTATGGATTGTATCGAGGATATAAGCCATGGTGAAGTTAGAATACAGTGGGTATAATGCAATAATAAAATTTGAATGCAACATTACTTAAAGTAGTGATTTGCTCTATTATATTAATAGGTCTCACGAAGGTTTGGTTAAGTTTTGTGTGGATGAAGTGTTCGAAGATTGAGGAGGTATCGATATGAGGAGAAGAAGGAGAGGCAAGACTTCAAGATTGGGGATGCCTAGGGAACCTCAAGTAAATATTCAAGGGGACTCAAGCGTCTAAGCTTGGGGATGCCCCGGAAGGCATCCTATCTTTCTTCCACAAGTATCTGTATGTTTTGGTTTTTGTTTTGTTCACATGATATGCGTAAATTCTTGGAGCATTGTGTGATTTTTAATTTGCTTTTAATAATGCACCATGCTGGTATGAGATAGCCCTTGGTTGATTTATAGAATGCTCTTTTCACTTCACTTATATCTTTTGAGTATGGCATTATAGAATGCTTCATTTGCTTCGCTTATATCATTTGAAGTTTGGATGTCTGTTTCTCTACATATAGAAAGCCGTCATTTATAGAATGCTCTTTTGCTTCACTTATATTTGTTAGAGCATGGGCAAGTATTTTGTAGAAAGAATTAAACTCTCTTGCTTCATTTATATCTATTTAGAGAGTCAACAGGAATTGGTCATTCACATGGTTAGCCGTAAAATCGTACATAAAACTTGTAGATCACTAAATATGATATGTTTCATTCCTTGCAATATAGAGATGGTAATATGTGGGAGGTACTAGTGAATGATTGTGTTTAGTAGGAATATTGGTGTTAAGGTTTGTGATTCCCGAAGTACGCATTTATAGTCTCTTGTTATGCTATGAAGTTGGAGCATGATTTATTATTGAGTGTCTTCCTTTGCGTGGAGGTCAGGAGCACGCGATGGTTAACTCCTACCAACCTCCCCCCGAGGGGCACGCACAGTAGTACTTTGCTTTGAGGGCTAATAAACTTTTGCAATAAGTATGTGAGTTCTTTATGACTAATGTGACTCCATGGATTATACGCACTCTCATCTTTCTGCAATTTGCTAGAGTCTTCGGTACCGTGCATTGATCTTTCTCACGTTGAGAGTTGGTGCAAACTTCACCGGTGCATCCAAACACCGTGATATGATACGCTCAATCACACATAAGCCTCGTTATATCTTCCTCAAAACAGCCACCATACCTTCCTATTATGGCATTTCCATAGCCATTCCAAGATATATTGCCGTGGAACTTCCATCATCATCATATAAATGACTTGATCATTCATTGTCATATTGCTTTGCATGATCGTAAGATAGCTAGCATGACGTTTTCATGGCTTGTCCATTTTTGGATATCTTTGCTATGCTAGATCATTGCACATCCTGGTACACCGCCACAGGCATTCATATAGAGTCATACTTTTTCTAGGTATCGAATTATAATTTTTGAGTTGTAAGTAAATAGAAGTCTGATGATCGTCATTATTCATTATTACAGCATGTCCCGGTGAGGAAAGGATGATGGAGACTATGATTCCCCCACAAGTCGGGATGAGACTCCGGAAGAAAATAAAAAAGGAAAGATAAAAGAGGCCAAAAAGAGCCCACCAAAAAATGGAAAACAAAAAAATGAGAGAAAAAGAGAGAAGGGGCAATGTTACTATCCTTTTCCACACTTGTGCTTTAGAGTAGCACCATATTTTTCATATAGAGAGTCTCCTATGTTGTCACTTTCATATACTAGTGGGAATTTTTCATCATAAAACTTGGCTTGTATATTCCAATGATGGGCTTCCTCAAATGCCCGAGGTGTTCGAGCAATCAAGTTGGATGCACACGCACTTAGTTTCATGCTGAGATTTCATACACTTATAGATTTTAGTGCATCTGTTGCATGGTAATTGTCGGTGTACAAAAGTAGGGACCTTTTTGTACCCCTTTACTTGTGCACGGGCAGTTGTAGCCATACCCGCGGCCGTGCGTGACAAAGCAGGAGGAAGGAAAAGAACAAGGCTGCCGAGGCACCATTCAAGCCAGAAGCATGAAGAGCAAAGGGGCAAGGTGGATCCCCTCGGCAAGACCCTTGCCAGGGCGGCCTAACATAGCCCCGGCAAGAGCCTTGCCGGGGCAACTTGCCCAACGCAAGCAGAGCCGCCACCCTTGAGCCTGAGAGTTCTGACACCATCGACAATGTCAAGACCAAAGCTCGGGGGTGCCTGCATGGTGGCACGCAAATCTTTGTGAAGACCAAAGACCTGCAAATCTAGATGGGAACCAGAAGACGAAGACCCCCGGCAAGAGCCTTGCCGGGGACGGCCACGAGACCCCCGGCAAGACCCTAGCCGGGGACACCCACAAGACCCCGCAAGACCCTTGCCGACCCCGGCAAGACCCTTGCCGGGGGCATCTGCGGAGCCACAACAGGCCCGCACCTACCAAGGTTTCACTGTCCCACGGCCGTTCTGACGCGGCGACCAGCCTACCAAAGTAGGCACGCACCTACGTGACAGCAAGCAACCTCTAGGCCAACCAGTCAAGCACCTGCGTGGTGGCATGCAGATCTTCGTGAAGACCCTGCCACCGCACCAGTGCAGCAGCTAGCCAGCCAGCGTGACGATGCATGCCTCATCAGCTTGGATGCGCATCGAAGAAAGGCAAGGCAGCGACGGACGGGACGAGCTTCGTTGTCGTCGCTGATAAAGCAAGACGACACGTAGGTGGCGCATTAAAGTGTTTGTCCCACGATGTCAGGGATAGACTTGTACACTGTAGATGCTTTCCACCTCCTGTGTGCCACTGTGGCAACCCCTTTGACATATAAAAGGAGGACCGAGGCATACTGAGGGAGGATTCAGACTTTTTTGACTGGGCACGCACCGCAACTAGTTCAAGAACTCAAGAACACCAAATACACACAAAAGCAGGACTAGGGTATTACGCATCATTTGCGACCCGAACCTGGGTAAAAATCCCCTCGTGCTGATCTTTTATACATACTCTTTGCGCAGCCCCGCGCCCTGTCAACCATAGTAGGGATTACCTATGATCCCATAGGTGTCGTTTCCCCCAACAACTTTGGCGCGCCAGGTAGGGGGCGCAAGCTATGAAAATCTGGTCTAGAAGTTAGCTCATCGACTTCATCATCGCCATGGCCACCAAGAAGAAGGGGATCACAGCGATCGGGTCGTCCGGAGTCAGCCCGTCCGCACCAGCACGGGTGGGCGACGGAGTGGCCACAGATGGTGCCGGAGGCGCGGCCCGCGAGCATCCACGACACTCTAGCAATCGGAACCAGGCGAGCGGCATCGTTCGGGTCCAAGACGACGAGCCACACGCCGCTGGTTCCGGGGGCGGGGTCGTGCTGCCCACGGGCGGCGCGGCAACCTCTAGGATGCCCCAACCGGCGCCAGCGCTGCGGCCTTCCCAGGCTGCGCGCGACAAGAAACGCCGCGACGTTGGTGCCTTCGGGGGCCACCGCGGGAAGAGCCCTTTGCGTCACTCTCAGGATGCACCGGGCCGGCGTGCGCACCTGGACGCTGGCGGAAGCGACGCGCGACCGCGAGACTGTGATAGAGCTCCTTCTAACGTGGTTAGAAGTCGGAGCGCGTCACGGTCCATCCAGCTTTCGCTGCCACCCATGCCAGCAGAAGCATTGGCGTGCGCGCAACTGCTCCTCGACTTTCCTCCTGCCGCGGAGAAGCTCAACGAGTGGAGAGCCACCATTCGAAGCCTCGTCAGCTTTGCCAATAAAGATGAACCGCGACCAGCGGGACCCTCGTGTCGGTGCTCCGTCGAGCCGGTGCACGCCAGTGGTGGGAGGACCGCGGCTGCTGCAACCACGGTGCACTCTCCTCCCCCGCGCCAGCAACAGCAGCCATCGGCTCGTCGGGCCGACGCATGTGACAACGTTTCCACAGTGTCGTCCGACCTGCGAGCCCACTGCGAGCAACCCCAAGTTCTTCGAGAGCGAGCTCAGGAGGACACTTGGACCACCATTGAGTGGCAGCGGGAAGCACGCCATCAGTCGGATCGGCGTGCGGGACCCACTATGGACCGCCCAGCGCCGGAGGGCTCCGGTGACCTACCTTACGAGTGGGTTGTCCAGCCTTTAACCATGAGCTGCGACAGTTCCAGTGGTCCTCCCACCGCACGTTCAAGCCTGATGTTGGGGAAAAGTACAATGGCAACACTCACCCGTCGGAGTTCTTGAGCATCTACACCATCGCGATGCAAGCCGCCGGGGCTCGCGACGACAAGGTGCTCGCCAACTACTATCCATTGGCACTTAAGCCCAACGTCATGTCATGGTTAATGCACCTGCCAGTGAATTCCATCTCTTCTTGGTCGGATTTGTGCCACGAGTTTGTTGGCGCCTTTACCGGAGGCCACCAAGCTCCTGGCCGGGCAAGTGATTTGCATGTCATCCCCCAGAAGGATGGCGAAACCTTGCGCAAATACATACAAAGGTTCAGCCGTGTGCAGTACAACATCCCAAATATTCACCCCGCCGTTGTCATCAGTGCATTCCATCAAAATGTGCGCAACCGCAAGATGCGTGAAGAGCTGGCGATGAACAAGGTTAAGGATGTAGCCGAGCTTTATGTTCTGGCTGATAGATGTGCTCGGGCTGAAGAAGGAAGGAAGTACCCCGGCGAGGAGGCCGGCGTGGAAACCGACTCCACGGATGAAGACGTTGCCACCCCAGCAAAGAAGGGCCGACGCTGTAATAGGAAGCGTAAGGGCAAGACCGTGCTTGCCGTTGAGGGATCTGGCAACCCCGGCGCCACCAAGAAGGCCAAGGCCGACAACCCCGGCAAGGAAGTTGCCGGGTGCGCCGCCTGCTGGGCCTTGGCGGCTGCCGACAAGCCAGGAGGCTCCAACAAGCAGTATTGCAAGATCCATCACACCAAAGCCCATGACCTCCAGAACTGCCGGCAGGTGGAGCTGCTTGCGGAGAAGCAGAAAGCTGAATATGAGAGGCGGGACAAGGAGAAGGGCCAGGATGTGCTGAGGGGTCCGGCAAAAAGTGTGGCGGCCGAGAGGATCACTGCGGCAGAGATAACCAACCAGAGAGGCCCGCTCGGGGCCGCACAAGAAGGAAGGGGATGACGATCAAGATGAAGACGACGAGTCGGGTGAGCACGAGTTCCAGAAAGCTACGGAGGCCATGTGCGTCGACGGTGGTGCCTCGTTGCACACCTCACACCGCCAGCTGAAGCAGTGGGCGCGTGAAGTCACTGCGGCGAAGCCATCTTTCGATGCCCAGAGGCCACTGGAGTGGTCCAACACGCCTATCATTTTTGACACCGAGGATCACCCTGATCGCACAACTGCGGTCGGGTGCTTGCCGTCGTTGGTTTCACCAACGATACGCAACCTCAAGGTGACAAAAGTGCTAGTTGACAGTGGGGCCGGTCTGAACTTGATCTCGCCTGTCGTGATCGAGAGGCTGCAGATCCCTGATGGAGATCTCGAGGAGACGGGCACGTTTCAAGGGGTCAACCCAGGGAGGAGTCAACCAAAGGGTAAGATCATGCTGCCCGTTACATTTGGGGGTGAGCTGAATTATAGGACGGAGAAGATCGTTTTTTATGTCGCCAAGATGCCCCTACCCTATAATGGGATCCTTGGCCACCCAGTGCTGGCCAAGTTCATGGCGGCATCATGTTACGCCTACAACACGTTGAAGATGCCCGGGCCAATGAGCATCATCACCGTCCCCTCCGACAAGAAAGACGCGCTCATCTGCGCCGACCAACTTTACCGGGAGGCACTTGCTCCTGCCGCTGAAGCCCCGAGAGGGAAGAGAACCAGCAAGGCCCCTTCCGGTGAGACCTCTTCCAGCAAGACCTCATGCACCCACTCCGGCAAGCGCGCCTCTTCGGAGTGCTGCGCTCCCATCGAGGGCGTGCCAGAGAGCTCCACTGGCAAGAGCAAGAAGTCCAAGGCAGCAGCACCTGAGACCAAGAAGGTGCCCGTCAAGGAGGACCACACGGGTAGGGCTTTTACTATAAGCTCCAGCCTCGACAACAAATAGGAAAGCGCGCTCGTCACCTTCCTGCGGGCGAATGTTGATGTTTTTGCGTGGCAAGCATCGGACATCCCCGGCGTTCTCAGGAAGCTGATTGAGCACCATCTTGCTGTTTGTCCTCATGCACGGCCCGTCAAGCAGAATGTTAGGAAGCAAGCTTTGGAACGACAAGAATTCATCATCGAGGAGATCAGGAAGTTGGAGGCGGCAGGCTTGGTCAGAGGAGTGCTCCACCCTACGTGGTTGGCCAATCCAGTGGTGGTGCGTAAGGCAAATGGGAAATGGAGGATGTGCATTGAGTATACAGATATTAATAAAGCATGTCCAAAGGATCCTTTCCGTCTGCCACGCATTGACCAGATAGTGGACTCCACTGCCGGGTGTGACTTGCTATCATTCCTCGACGCCTACTCAGGATACCACCAGAACTTCATGATGAAGGACGACGAGGAGAAGACCGCGTTCATCACCCCATGTGGTACGTACTGCTTTGTACGGATGCCTTTCGGGTTGAAAACCGCTGGTTCAACATTCACCCGAGCAGTCCAAATTGGTTTTGAGCTGCAGCTGCATAGAAATATGGAAGCTTATATGGATGATATAGTGGTCATGACCAAGGACAAGGCCACGCTCATGCAGGATCTAGAGGAAACATTTGCAAACCTGCGCAAGATCAACCTCAAGCTCAATCCAGAGAAGTGCGTGTCCAGCGCCCCGTCCGGCAAGCTTCTTGGTTTCTTTGTGTCTCAACACGGAACTTAAGCAAACCCCGACAAGATCAAAGCGATTGAGCAGATTGAGGCGCCAAGACAGATCAAGGACGTATGTAGGCTCGCCGGATGCGTTGCTGCTCTAAATAGGTTCATCTCCAAATCTGCTGAGTGTGCCCTCCCCTTTTTTAAAGTTTTGAAACCGGCGGGTCCAATGGAATGGACTCTGGAGGCAGAGGCAGCGCTGCAAGATCTGAAGAGGTACCTCTCCTCCACGCCAACACTAGTCGCACCTAAGCCACAAGAGTCATTGCTGCTGTATCTAGCGGCAACGAATCAAGTGGTCAGTATTGCGCTAGTGGTGCAGAGGGAACTTGAGGAAGAAACAACGGCAGCGGCCGAGCCGTCGGATGATGGGCCGGGGCATTCCCCGGCACGGCCTGATGCCGGCAAGATGGGACACCCGGCAAGGCCCGATCCCGGCAAGACAGAGACTGCGCAAGTAGGCAAAGTCAAACAGAAGAAGAAGGTGGTGCAGTACCCGGTTTATTTTGTCAGTTCCCTCTTGCAGGGGGCTAGATCAAGATATTCTGGTATGCAGAAGCTACTCTTTGGCCTCCTCATGGCCTCGAGAAAGCTGCATCACTATTTCCAAGCACATGAGATCACCGTCGTCACCAGCCTCCCTTTGCAACGAATCTTGCACAACCCAGATGCGACTGGGAGGATTGTGGAGTGGGCGTTGGAGCTGTCGAGCTTTAGCCTCAAGTTTGAAAGAACTTCAACGATCAAGAGCCGAGCCTTGGCAGAGTTCATGGCAGAATGGACCGCAACACCCGAGGAAGAGCTTCAAGAGACCACCCTTCCTGGCAAGGAGATGATCTGCGATTGGATTATGTACTTTGATGGAGCTTTCTCACTGCAAGGTGCTGGTGCCGGCGTGCTACTCGTCGCACCCACCGGAGAGCGCCTCAAGTACGTAGTCTAGATGCACTTTCCCCGGTAAAAGTCAATGAACAACACGGCGGAGTACGAGGGATTGCTTGCCGGTCTCAGGATCGCGGCAGACCTCGGAATCAGGAAGCTCATCATTAGAGGTGATTCGCAGCTCGTCGTCAAACAAGTTAACAAGGATTACCAGAGCCCGTTGATGGCGGCCTATGTGGATGAAGTGAGGATGTTGGAAGAGAGTTTTCACGGTCTACAAGCAGAGCATGTTCCCCAAGCAGAGAACAGCATTGCCAACGCTCAAGTTGCATGTGGAACTAGGTACCTTTGTGCTTCAATTAACTCAGCCATCCATTGAACATCAACAGGACAGAACAAGCGAAGGAAGGTGGGCCCCGACAAGTACTTTCTTGCTCAGCTCCCAGAAGCCACCGGCAAGGAGGTTGCCGGGTGCCCCAAGCTTGCCAAGGATCGGCAACCTACGTCCTAAGATGAGCCTTTAGTCCTTGCCGTCGAGCCCCAGGCTCCGGCATGGGTGTCGGTGTCAAAACCGGCGGATCTCGGGTAGGGGGTCCCGAACTGTGCGTCTAAGGTCGATGGTAACAGGAGACGGGGGACACAATGTTTACCCAGGTTCGGGCCCTCTCTATGGAGGTAATACCCTACTTCCTGCTTGATTGATCTTGATGAATATGAGTATTACAAGAGTTGATCTACCACGAGATCGAAATGGCTAAAACCCTAAAAGTCTAGCTTCTATGACTGTATCTATTTCCGGACTAAGCTCTCCGGTTTATATAGACACCGGAGGGGACTAGGGTTGTACAAAGTCAGTTACAGAGAAAGGAATCTTCATATTTGGTCGCCAAGCTTGCCTTCCATGCCAAGGAGAGTCCTATCCGGACACGGGAGAGAGTCTTCGGTCTTTTTTGTTCACAGCCCATTAGTCCGGCCCATGTCCAACAGGCCGGACGCCCAAGGACCCCTTAGTCCAGGACTCCCTCAGTAGCCCCTGAACCAGGCTTCAATGACGAGGTCTCCGGCACGCAGATTGTCTTCGGCATTGCAAGGCGGGTTCTCCTTTCCGAATACTCCAAGATAGTCTTCGGTCGGAACGAACGTGTCCGGATCTGCAACACAAGTACCACACACACAGACGTAGAGAGTATAACATTTCACGAGTCCTATCCGCTGACAATTTTTCGCAAGATGACATCACGCTTGGCCGGTCATTATTTCGAACTGTTTTCGTCTACTGTTCCATGTTTCGAGATGTTGTTTCCGTTGCCACGTCTTGTCAAAGCAGAGATCATGTCCCCTTATTGCGGGATTCTCATCAATATGGGCGTCGGTAATCCAACCGCGCCATTTACACATCCCTTGGGAACAGGCGAGTTTTGAGGCGAGTGGGGAGGCGTTCGATATTCACTGCCTTTTTAAGGGGATAAGGATTCCATTTCTTCATCCACGCCTTCTTTCATCCTCTGCCCTTCCATTCTCAAGTTTGAGCGCCCAAGTTCTCGTCCTTTCCACCCCGAGCAAGTTCTCAACCATTTCCGAATCCGGAGGTCAAGGCAAGTGGATGGCCTCTTCCGTCATAGCGAAGGACATCGCCGAGCTTCGGGAGGCCGGGTATCTGGCGAAGGAGATCGCCCACCGGCTTCCGGCCAAGGGACAAGTCATCCCCACCCCAAAACCCAACGAGAGGGTGGTATTCCTCCCTCATTTCGTCCGTGGACTAGGGTTTCCACTCCACCCTTTCATCTGCATACTTATGTTCTATTACGGGCTAGATTTTCATGATCTAGCCCTGAACTCTTTCCTCAACATCTCAGCATTCATTGTCGTGTGTGAGGCTATCCTCCGCATCCAGCCCCACTTCGGACTGTGGCTCAAAATCTTCAACGTGAAGCCGAAGGTGGTGGATGGCCAACACGCGGAGTGCGGGGGAGCCATGGTGAGCAAGATGCCCAACGTCACATGGCCCCAAGGCGCGTTCGTGGAGACTGTCAAGGAGTGGCAGAAGTTGTGGTTTTACAGCACAGAGCCACACGGCGCCACTTGGGCCGCTGCCTCCAAATTCAAGTCCGGAGCTCCAATGCGACTCACCTCCTGGATGGAGAAGGGCCCCAACTGGTCTTTGTCAGACGAGCTGATAGTGCTACAAATGCGCATTCGAAGCATGGTGGATAAAAACATCAAGCTCGTCGACGTGATCCAGGTGATGCTGGTTCGTCGGTTCCTCCCCTGCCAAAGTTCGAAGCTTCACTTTATGGGAATTCAATCCAGAGAAGCACCAGACCCTGGAGAGGCTCTTCGGAACTACTCACAAAGATGCCTGGAAGTTACTCTTCAAGGGCAACGAGAAGCCGTCGGTCATAGATTCGGACCGCGGGCACGATCATACCCATCCCGCCGATGCGGTAAGCCCTTTACCTCTCAAGGAGTACCCTCTACTTGCTTATCCAAGGAGGGTGTTTAACCTTTACTATATTATTTCAGGTATAGACGGAGAGAGCGGAGCAGATCCAATGTTTGGCTCCGCTGCCCGAAGAGCCAATCATCCCGCTCCTGGCGAAGATGCTGGTTCCGGCACCCTATCAGCCGCCGGAGAAGAAGGCCAAGAAGAAGCCCAAGGGGGCCAAAGGTGGCCCCCGTCGCAAGGGTGCTTAGGACATGACGTCCGAAGATGAAGAGACCCGTTCCTCCGCCGTTGAGGACGACGATGAGGAGGAGGAGGAGGAGGACAACCCTCCCCCTGATGGGGGAAATAAGAAGAGGGCGGCTTCCACGAACCTGGAGGCGGAGACGTCCAAGAAGGGGAAGGGCTCCCTTGCGGATAACTCCGCGTGGGATGTCGACAGCAGTCCGGAGCGACTCCCCCGAACCAAGCCCCTGGCCGCATCGTAACTGCTAAAACTCGTACCTATCCATATATCCAACCTCTCCCATTCATTGTATTGACATAGTTAATTATGCTATTGCAGTCCGGCCCACGACAGCTCCCAGCGATCCTCATCAAGAGGTTCGTTGGATTCAAAGGCGATGGCCAGTGAGTCACCGCCGACCGCTCACTCTCCCAAGGCCAAGGGCGACGCCGAGGTGTTGTCCGAAAGGACTTTCTCAGGCCGGGGAGAGGTTCAGGAGGCGCCAGAAGGCGAAACCTCCGTTGCCGGACACCAGGGGGAGCAAATCCCCATGGAGACTGGCGATGAGGGCCGTATTTAGTTCGGACCTCAACCGATATGATTCCGGAGACCAATACGGCTCCAAAATCTAGTGTGCAACCTCCTTCGAAAGAAGGGGGTATGCCCATTCCGCCGGCGACCCCTGTCCATCCAGGGGCGCCGGATAATCTGCTGGAGGCGCTACGAGGCGCTTCCATTGTGGATGAGCACTGTATCCTCATGGGTACGATGATTGAGAGGGTTCAGTCCGCCAAGAGCGGATTAACCGAAGCCTGCGGTAGCCTGCTGACAGGTTTTGAGGTCAGCACCGTATCCTTATTCCTACCAACAAAATTCACATCCATAGGTTCATTATTATTCTCAATCAAAGTAGACAAAGGCATATCATTAGGATCAGAA
Source organism: Aegilops bicornis (assembly GCA_021605145.1). NCBI lineage: Eukaryota > Viridiplantae > Streptophyta > Magnoliopsida > Poales > Poaceae > Aegilops > Aegilops bicornis. The sequence goes on from CM038672.1 coordinate 509,980,409, forward strand.
GAAACACTCTTAGTAGCAAATAATTTCATAAGTTCATCCATCTTTCCACTCAAAACATTAATTTCTTCTATCGCATGCACTTTTTATTAGTAGATCTTTCAAGGTGCCATTGAGAATAATTAACCATAATATTATCTAGGAGTTTAGTAGCATCTCCTAAAGTGATTTCCATAAAAGTGCCTCCCGCGGCCGAATCTAAAAGATTTTTAGAAGCAAAATTCAATCCGGCATAAAAATTTTGTATAATCATCCACAAATTTAAACCATGACTAGGGCAATTACGTATCATTAATTTCATTCTCTCTCAAGCTTGTGCAACATGTTCATGATCAAGTTGCTTAAAATTCATAATATCGTTTCTAAGAGAGATGATATAGCGGGAGGAAAATACTTAGAGATAAAAGCATATTTGCACTTGTTCCAAGAATCAATACTATTTTTAGGCAAAGACGAAAACCAAGCTTTAGCACGATCTCTAAGCGAAAAAGGGAATAGCTTCAATTTAACAACATCGTTGTCAACATCTTTCTTGTTTTGCATATCACACAAATCCATGAAGCTATTTAAATGAGTAGCGGCAACTTCACTAGGAAGGCCGGCGAATTGATCTTTCATAACAAGATTCAATAAAGCAGCATTGATTTCACAAGATTCAGTATTGGCAAGACGAGCAATCGGAGTGCTAAGGAAATCATTATTGTTGGTATTGGTAAAGTCACACAATTTGGTATTATCTTGAGCCATAGTGACAACCAAGCAATCCAACACACGAGCAAAAAAGCGAACGAGAAGAAGGCAAACGGAAAAGAGAGGAGGAGATTGGGAAAGAGAGGGTGAATAAAACGGCAAGGGTGAAGTGGGGGAGAGGAAAACGAGAGGCAGATGGCAAATAATGTAATGCAAGATATAAGGGATTGTGATGGGTACTTGGTATGTTGACTTGTGGGTAGACTCCCCGGCAACGGCGCCAGAAATCCTTCTTGCTACATCTTGAGCTTGCGTTGGTTTTCCCCGAAGAGGAGAGGATGATGCAGCAGAGTAGCGTAAGTATTTCCCTCAGTTTTTGAGAACCAAGGTATCAATCCAGTAGGAGGCCACGCGCGAATCCCTTGTACCTACACAAAGAAAATAGCTCCTCGCAACCAACAAGAATAGGGGTTGTCAATCCCTTCACGGTCACTTAGGAGAGTGAGATCTGATAGAGATGATAGATAATATTTTTGGTATTTTTGGTATAAAGATGCAAAGTAAAATAAAAGGCAAAGTAAAGAGCAAAGCAATAATAAAGCGTAGGAAGATTAATATGATGAAAATAGACCCGGGGGCCATAGATTTCACTAGTGGCTTCTCTCAAGAGCATATGTATTTTACGGAGGGTGAACAAATTACTGTTGAGCAATTGACAGAATTGAGCATAGTTATGAGAGTATCTAGGTATGATCATGTGTATAAGCATCACGTCCGAGACAAGTAGACCGACTCCTGCCTGCATCTACTACTATTACTCCACTCATCGACTGCTATCCAGCATGCATCTAGAGTATTAAGTTAATGAAAACAGAGTAACGCCTTAAGCAAGATGACATGATGTAGAGGAAGGTATTCATGCAATATGATAAATACCCCATCTTGTCATCCTCGATGGCAACAATACAATACGTGCCTTGCTGCCCCTACTGTCACTGGGAAAGGACACCGCAAGATTGAACCCAAAGCTAAGCACTTCTACCATTGCAAGAACTACCAATCTAGTTGGCCAAACCAAACGGATAATTCGAAGAGACTTGCAAAGATAACTCAATCATACATAAAAGAATTCAGAAAAGATTCAAATATTGCTCATAGATAATCTTGATCATAAACCCACAATTCATCGCTCTCAACAAACACACCGCAAAAAGAAGCTTACATCGAATAGATCTCCACGAGAGAGGGGGAGAACATTGTATTGAGATCCAAAAAGAGAGAAGAAGCCATCTAGCTACTAACTATGGACCCGAAGGTCTGAGGTAAACTACTCACACTTCATCGGAGAGGCTATGATGATGATGTAGAAGCCCTCCGTGGTGGAATCCCCTTCTGGCGGAGCTCCAGAACAGGCCCCAAGATGGGATCTCGTGCAGAAAGTTGCGGCGGTGGAATTAGGTTTTTGGCTCCGTATCTGATCTGTTGGGGGTACGTAGGTATATATAGGAGGAAGAAGAACGTCGGTGGAGCCTCGAGGGGCCCATGAGGTAGGGGCGCGCCCTAGGGGGGCTCCCTCCACCCTCGTGGCCGCCTCGTAGCTTTGTTGACGGAGGGTCCAAGTCTCCTGGGTCTTATCTGATGAGAAAATCACGTTCCCGAAGATTTCATTCCGTTTGGACTCCATTTGATATTACGTTTCTTCGAAACACTGAAATAGGCAAAAAAACAGCAATTCTAGGTTGGGTCTCCAGTTAATAGGTTAGTCCCAAAAGTAATATAAAAGTGGAAAATAAAGCCCAATATAGTCCAAAACAATAGATAATATAGCATGGAGCAATCAAAAATTATAGATACATTGGAGATGTATCAGGCATCCCCAAGCTTAATTCCTGCTCGTCCTCGAGTAGGTAAATGATAAAAAGAGAATTTTTGATGCGGAGTGCTACTTGGCATAATTTCAATGTAATTCTTCTTAATTGTGGTATGAATATTAAGATCCGAAAGATTCAAGACAAAAGTTCATATTGACATAAACAATAATAATACTTCAAGCATACTAACAAAGCAATTATGTCTTCTCAAAATAACATGGCCAAAGAAAGTTATCCCTACAAAATCATATAGTATGGCTATGCTCTATCTTCACCACACAAAGTATTTAAATCATGCACAACCCGATGACAAGCCAAGCAATTGTTTCATACTTTAACATTTTCAAAACTTTTTCAATCTTCACGCAATACATGAGCGTGAGCCATGGATCTAGCACTATATGTGGAACAGAATGGTGGTTGTGGAGAAGACAAAAAGAGGGAAGATAGTCTCACATCAACTAGGCATATCAATGGGCTATGGAGATGCCCATCAATAGATATCAATGTGAGTGAATAGGGATTGCCATGCAACGGATGCACTAGAGCTATAAGAATATGAAAGCTCAACAAATGAAACTATGTGGGTGTGCATCCAACTCGCTTGCTCACGAAGACCTAGGGCAATTTGAGGAAGCACATCATTGGAATATACAAGCCAAGTTCTATAATGAAAATTACCACTAGTATATGAAAGTGACAAAACAAGAGACTCTCTATTATGAAGATCATGGTGCTACTTTGATGCACAAGTGTGGTAAAAGGATAGTAACATTGTCCCTTCTCTCTTTTTCTCTCATCATTTTTTTATTGGGCCTTTTCTTCTTCTTTTTATGGCCTCTTTTTATTATTTTTTCTTTTTCGTCCAGAGCCTCATCCCGACTTATGGGGGAATCATAGTCTCCATCATCCTTTCCTCAATTGGGACAATGCTCTAAAAATGATGATCATCACACTTTTATTTTTCTTACAACTCAAAAATTACAACTCGATACTTAGAACAAAATATGACTCTATATGAATGCCTCCGGCGGTGTACCGGGATATGAAATGATTCATAAGTGACATGTATGAAAGAATTATGAACGGTGGCTTTGCCACAAATATGATGTCAACTAAATAATCTTGCTAAGCAATATGGAAATGATGGAGCGTGCCATAATAAATGGAACGGTGGAAAGTTGCATGGCAATATATCTCGGAATGGCTATGGAAATGCCATGATAGGTAGGTATGGTGGCTGTTTTGAGGAAGGTTTATGGTGGGTGTATGATACCGGCGAAAAGTGTGTGGTATTAGAAAGGCTAGCAATGGTGGAAGGGTGAGAAAAGTGCGTATAATCCATGGACTCAACATTAGTCATAAAGAACTCATATACTTATTGCAAAAATCTACAAGTTATCAAAGCATAGTATTACACGCATGCTCCTAGGGGGATAGATTGGTAGAAAAAGACCATCGCTCGTCCCCGACCACCACTCATAAGGAAGACAATCAATAAATAAATCATGCTCCGACTTCATCACATAACGGTTCACCATACGTGCATGCTACGGAAATCACAAACTTTAAAACAAGTATTCCTCAAATTCACAATTACTCAACTAGCATGACTCTAATAATATCACCTCCATATCTCAAAACAATTATCAAGCATCAAACTTTTCTTAGTATTCAACACACTCAAAAGAAAGTTTTACAAATCTTGAATACCAAGCATATTATTATTTTAAGCAAATCACCATGCTATTTAAGACTCTCAAAATAATCTAAGTGAAGCATGAGAAATCAATAGTTTCTTTAAAACAAATCCACCACCATGCTCTAAAAGATATAACTGAAGTACTAAAGAAAAACTATAAAGCTCAAAAGATATAAGTGAAGCACATAGAGCAAAACTATCAAGCTCAAAAGATATAAGTGAAGCACATAGAGTATTCTAACAAATTCAAATTCATGTATGGCTCTCTCAAAAGGTGTGTACAGCAAGGATGATTGTGGTAAACTAACAAGCAAAGACGCAAATAATACAAGACGCTCCAAGCAAAACACATATCATGTGGTGAATAAAAATATAGCTCCAAGTAAAGTTGCCGATGGAAGTGGGATTAAAGAGGGATGCCTTCTGGGGCATCCCCAAGCTTTGACTTTTTGGTGTCCTTGGATTATCTTGGGGGTGCCATGGGAATCCCCAAGCTTAGGCTCTTGCCACTCCTTGTTCCATAATACATCAAAAAAAATTCACCCAAAACTTGAAAACTTCACAACACAAAACTCAACAGAAATCTCGTGAGCTCCGTTAGCGAAAGAAAACAAAACACCACTTCAAGGTACAGTAATGAACTCATTATTTATTTATATTGGTGTTAAATCTACTGTATTCCAACTTCTCTATGGATCATAAACTATTTTACTAGCCATAGATTCATTAAAATAAGCAAACAACACACGAAAAACAGAATCTATCAAAAACAGAACAGTCTGTAGTAATATGTAACTAACGCAAACTTCTGGAACTCCAAAAATTCAGAAAAAATAGGAAGACCTAGGCAATTTATTTATTGATCAGCAGAAATTTGAATCACTATTTTATCACGTTCTGGTTATTTTCAACAATTGTTTTCGTGAACCGGAAGTTTCTGGAAATTACAGCAAGATCAAATAACTATTATCCAAGAAGATCCTATAGGTTTAACTTGGCACAAACACTAATTAAAACATAAAACCACATCTAAACAGAAGGTAGATGGATTATTTATTCCTAAACAGAAACAAAAACTAAAAAACTAAAATAAAATTGGGTTGCCTCCCAACAAGCGCTATTGTTTAACGCCCCTAGCTAGGCATAAAAACAAGGATAGATCTAGGTATTGCCATCTTTGGTGGGCAATCCATAAGTGGATCTCATAATAGATTCATATGGTAATTTTATCTTATTCCTAGGGAAGTGTTACATGCCTTTCTTTAATGTAAATTGGAATCTAATATTCCCTTCCTTCACATCAATAATTGCACCAATCGTTCTAAGAAAAGGTCTACCAAGAATAATAGGACATGAAGGATTGCAATCTATATCAAGAACGATAAAATCTATGGGCACATAATTCCTATTTGCTATAATAAGAACATCATTAATTCTTCCCATAGGTTTCTTAATAGTGGAATCCGCAAGGTGCAAGTTTAGAGAGCATTCATCAAAATCACGGAAATCTAGCAAATCACACAAAGTTTTGGGAATAGTGGAAACACTAGCACCCAAATCACATAAAGCATAGAATTCATGATCCTTAATCTTAATTTTAATAGTTGGTTCCCACTCATCATAAAGTTTTCTAGGGATAGAAACTTCCAACTCAAGTTTTTCTTCATAAGATTGGATCAAGGCATCAACGATATGTTTAGTAAACGCTTTATTTTGACTATAAGAATGCAGGGAGTTTAGCACGGATTGCAAAAAGGAAATACAATCAATTAAAGAGAAACTTTCATAATTAAATTCCTTGAAATCCAAAATAGTGGGTTTAGCAACATCTAAGGTTTTACTTTCTTCAATCCCACTTTTATCAATTTTAGCATCATAATCTAAAAGCTCCGAATTTTTAGAATGCCTCCTAGGTAAAGGTGACTCATATTCAATCTCATCATTATCAAGATTCATATTGCAAAACAAAGATTTAATGGGAGACACATCAATAACTTTTAGATCTTCATCTTGATTTTCATGGAAATTGGAAGAACACGCTTTAATAAAGGCATCTTTCATAGCACGCATCTTTGCGGTTCTTTCCTTGCACTCATCAATGGAAATTCTCATGGCTTTGAGAGACTCATTGATATCAAGCTTAGGAGGAATATATCTAAGCTTTAAAGAATCAACATCAAGAGAAATTCTATCAACGTTCCTAGCCAATTCATCAACTTTAAGTAATTTCTCTTCAAGCAAAGCATTAAAATTCTTTTGTGAATTCATTAACTCTTTAACACTATTCTCAAATTCAGAGGGCATCTTATTAAAGTTTCCATAAAAGTTGTTGTAGGAATTTCCATAATTATTAGACGGATTACTAGGATAGGGCCTAGGATTAAATTTCCCTCTATATGCGTTGTTACAAAAATTATTCCTACCAACAAAATTCACATCCATAGGTTCATTATTATTCTCAATCAAAGTAGACAAAGGCATATCATTAGGATCAGAAGAAACACTCTTAGTAGCAACTAATTTCATAAGTTCATCCATCTTTCCACTCAAAACATTAATTTCTTCTATCGCATGCACTTTTTGTTAGTAGATCTTTCGATGTGCCATTGAGAATAATTAACCATAATATTATCTAGGAGTTTAGTAGCATCTCCTAAAGTGATTTCCATAAAAGTGCCTCCGCGGCCGAATCTAAAAAGATTTTTAGAAGCAAAATTCGATCCGCATAAATTTTTGTATAATCATCCACAAATTTAAACCATGAGTAGGGCAATTACGTATCATTAATTTCATTCTCTCCCAAGCTTGTGCAACATGTTCATGATCAAGTTGCTTAAAATTCATAATATCGTTTCTAAGAGAGATGATCTTAGCGGGAGGAAAATACTTAGAGATAAAAGCATCTTTGCACTTGTTCCAAGAATCAATACTATTTTTAGGCAAAGACGAAAACCAAGCTTTAGCACGATCTCTAAGCGAAAAAGGGAATAGCTTCAATTTAACAACATCGTTGTCAACATCTTTCTTGTTTTGCATATCACACAAATCCATGAAGCTATTTAAATGAGTAGCGGCATCTTCACTAGGAAGGCCGGCGAACTGATCTTTATAACAAGATTCAATAAAGCAGCATTGATTTCACAAGATTCAGTATTGGCAAGACGAGCAATCGAAGTGCTAAGGAAATCATTATTGTTGGTATTGGTAAAGTCACACAATTTGGTATTATCTTGAGCCATAGTGACAACCAAGCAATCCAACACACGAGCAAACAAGCGAACGAGAAGAAGGCAAACGGAAAAGAGAGGAGGAGATTGGGAAAGAGAGGGCGAATAGAACGGCAAGGGTGAAGTGAGGGAGAGGAAAACGAGAGGCAAATGGCAAATAATGTAATGCGAGAGATAAGGGATTGTGATGGGTACTTGGTATGTTGACTTGTGCGTAGACTCCCAACAGCAGCGCCGTAAATCCTTCTTGCTACTTCTTGAGCTTGCGTTGGTTTTCCCCGAAGAGGAGAGGATGATGCAGCAGAGTAGTGTAAGTATTTCCCTCAGTTTTTGAGAACCAAGGTATCAATCCAGTAGGAGGCCACGCGTGAATCCCTTGTACCTACACAAAGCAAATAGCTCCTCGCAACCAACGAGAATAGGGGTTGTCAATCCCTTCACGGTCACTTAGCAGAGTGAGATCTGATAGAGATGATAGATAATATTTTTGGTATTTTTGGTATAAAGATGCAAAGTAAAATAAAAAGGCAAAGTAAAGAGCAAAGCAATAATAAAGCGTAGGAAGATTAATATGATGAAAATAGACCCGGGGGCCATATATTTCACTAGTGGCTTCTCTCAAGAGCATAGGTATTTTACGGTGGGTGAACAAATTACTATTGAGCAATTGACAGAATTGAGCATAGTTATGAGAGTATCTAGGTATGATCATGTGTATAGACATCACGTCCGAGACAAGTAGACCGACTCTGCACGCTTCTACTACTATTACTCCACTCATCGACCGCTATCCAAAGATGCATCTAGAGTATTAAGTTAATGAAAACAGAGTAACGCCTTAAGCAAGATGACATGATGTAGAGGAATAAATTCATGCAATATGATAAATACCCCATCTTGTTATCCTCGATGGCAACAATACAATACGTGCCTTGCTGCCCCTACTGTCACTTGGAAAGGACACCGCAAGATTGAACCCAAAGCTAAGCACTTCTCCCATTGCAAGAACTACCAATCTAGTTGGCCAAACCAAATGGATAATTCAAAGAGACTTGCAAAGATAACTCAATCATACATTAAAGAATTCAGAAAAGATTCAAATATTGCTCATAGATAATCTTGATCATAAACCCACAATTCATCGGTCTCAACAAACACACCACAAAAAGAAGGTTACATTGAATAGATCTCCACGAGAGAGGGGGAGAACATTGTATTGAGATCCAAAAAGAGAGAAGAAGCCATCTAACTACTAACTGTGGACCCGAAGGTCTAAGGTAAACTACTCACACTTCATCGGAGAGGCTATGATGATGATGTAGTAGCCCTCCGTGGTGGAATCCCCTTAAGTGAACTCTAACAGGCCCCAAGATTGGATCTCATGGATACAGAAAGTTGCGGCGGTGGAATTAGGTTTTCGGCTCCGTATCTGATCTGTTGGGTGTACGTAGGTATATATAGGAGGAAGAAGTACGTCGGTGGAGCCTCGAGGGGCCCACGAGGTAGGGGGCGCGCCCTAGGGGGCACGCCCTCCACCCTCGTGGCCGCCTCGTAGCTTTCTTGATGGAGGGTCCAAGTCTCCTGGGTCTTATCTGATGAGAAAATCACGTTCCCGAAGATTTCATTCCGTTTGGACTCCGTTTGATATCCCGTTTCTTTGAAACACTTAAATAGGCAAAAAAACAGCAATTCTGGGCTGGGCCTCCGGTTAATAGGTTAGTCCCAAAAGTAATATAAAAGTGGAAAATAAAGCCCAATATAGTCCAAAACAATAGATAATATAGCATGGAGCAATAAAAAATTATAGATACGTTGGAGACGTATCAGGAGGTGTTTAGCGCAACAAACCAGGCAATCAGACTATGCGACTTTATCACTCTCACTTAGCCATAGGAGTTTGACAATAAGAATGTGGGCGCAGCCCCTAGTATCCGAACTAGAGTGCTATGAGCACCTGATCGAGTAAGTACCGATCCTTCGCGTAATGCGGAAAAAATCTCTATCAATTTGAAACCTCCGAAGAGCTGACCGGCTCTCGCCGTATCATGACAGTCAGTTTCCGGCTTTCTCTACTGAGGTGCTCCTTCGGGTAAACCAGGGCACAATCGCAGTAGTGCTCCCTTTACTACCTTAGCCGATATAGCGGGCGTAAGGTAGCAAGCACGAGGCCGCAACCCAACTATTGACCAAAGACATGATTCGAGCCAATGCATATAGTGCTAAATTCGGGGTGCCGAACTATACTATAAAAAGTGTTTGGACTTTTGTTGCCATAGAGCGGGGCGCTTCGAAGCCCCTGGCAAATTCAAACGTACCACAGTGTACGGGTGCTATATGATAAGCTTATTAATAGTAAAAAAAGGAAAACAGAAAAAGAGCGAAAGCAATAAGCAGGGGCCCTAAAGTTTGGGCCACAAACTGTTTCCATTATGATTTGATTAATACGTCAAAGTGCATTGATACAAGTAATGCGATAAGCAACGGGCTATTTGACATGCCATCACGAAGGGAGAGCTGTGTGTGGGCCCTGAAAACAGGTAGAGTGGTCGTTAAAGAGACCACCAAGAAATTCCCCTCTACATCCAGGCTGACTGCCGTCTTGGTGTATTTGTCCTTCGAAAGGAACTGCGATCAAGCCATCAGTGAAGGCCTGTGGTAAAGGAACCTAAAAAGAAATAGTGAAAGTAAATGTGTCCGAGAGAGGTCAAGTCGAATTGTGGATCACAAGGTAGGTATGCCTCCGTCTATGCCCATGGTATTTTTAGTGCGTAGTTATGAACGCGCGGTAGCAATGCCACCACTTGATGGGGACTGGGACGGAGGCCAAATTGCTAGTCGAGCTCCTGACGAGCCGAGCTGTCCTGCTGCAGAATGGTTCGGACCCTCTTAACCGTGTCCGGGGGCTCGGCAGCCGAATTAAGGTTCTGCTTGAGAAGGCCACTCTGTACTTCTGCTGCTAAGGCCGCGGTGTGCTCTTCTGTACGGAGGGAGTGTTCCGTGTTTCCATTGACTGTTATGACGCCACGTGGTCCGGGCATTTTGAGCTTGAGGTAAGCATAATGAGGGACCGCATTAAATCGAGCGAATGCGGTTTGCCCGAGCAGTGCGTGATATCCGTTGCGAACAGGGACGATATCAAAGATTAACGCTTCGCTTCGGAAGTTGTCCGGAGATCCGAAGACAACCTCTAGCGTAATTGAGCCGGTACAACGGGCCTCCACACCTGGTATGACTCCTTTAAAGGTAGTCTTTGTGGGCTTGATCCGTGATAGGTTAATGCCCATTTTTTGCACTGTATCCTGATAGAGCAGGTTCAGGCTGCTGCCGCCGTCCATAAGGACTCGCGTCAGGTGGAATCCGTCAATTATTGGGTCAAGGACCAATGCGCCTGAACCGCCATGACGGATACTGGTCGGATGATCCCGTCAATCAAAAGTGATCGGGCATGATGACCATGGATTAAATTTTGGGGCGACTGGCTCTATCGCATAGACGTCCCGGAGCGTGCGCTTGCACTCCCTCTTGGGGATGTGTGTAGCATATATCATGTTCACCGTTTTGACCTGGGGGGAAACCTCTTTTGTCCCCCTGTTTTCGGTTGCCGGGGCTCCTCATCATCGTCCTTGCTTTGCGATCCCATTTCTTTGTTCTCGGCATTTAACTTGTTGGTCTGTTTAAAAACCCAACAATCTCTGTTGGTATGATTGGCTGGTTTGTCTGGGGTGCCATGGATCTGGCACGGACGGTCGAGTATGCGGTCCAGGCTGGATGGTCCCTGATTGTTTCTTTTAAATGGCATCTTCCGCTGACCGGACTTGGAGCCATTGAATCCGGCGTTGACTATCGTGTCATCGGTGTTGTCACCATTGCTTCCGCGTTTGTTTCTGTTGGGTCGGAGCTTGCCGTTGCTATTTTTGACCTCGGGGGTGCCCGTTTCACTTTCTGTGTTTTTGCTACGGGCCAGCCAGCTATCCTCACCCATGCAAAAGCGGGTCGTGAGTGCCGTGAGGGCTACCATCGACTTAGGCTTTTCCTGGCCGAGGTGACGGGCAAGCCATTCATCACGGATGCTATGTTTAAAGGCTGCTAGGGCTTCGGCATCCGGATAGTCGACGATCTGGTTCTTTTTAGTTAGGAATCTAGTCCAGAATTTCCTGGCTGACTCTCCAGGCTGTTAAACGATGTGACTTAAGTCATCGGCGTCTGGTGGTCGGACATATGTACCTTGGAAGTTGTCGAGAAAGGCTTCTTCCAAGTCCTCCCAGCTGCCAATAGAATTTTCGGGCAGACTGTTTAACTAGTGCCGAGCTGGCCCTTTGAGTTTTAGTGGGAGGTATTTGATGGCAAGAAGACTATCTCCGCGGGCCATATGGATGTGGAGAATAAAATCCTCGATCCATACCGCTGGATCAGTTGTTCCATTGTATGATTCGATGTTTACAGGTTTAAACCCTTCTGGGAATTAATGATCCATTACTTCGTCAGTGAAGCAGAGAGGGTGTGCGGCGCCTCTATATCGGGCCGCATCGTGACGTAGCTCCGATGGAGTCCGTCTGCAGTTTCGGCCCGGGCGTGACTAGGTTTGTCACGTCCGAATAGGTAGCCGTCGTCGCGTGTCAAGGCACGTCCTCGGGATCCATAGATCGATCTTGTGTGTCCTGCTCTACTATCCAGGTCCTGCTGAAGGTCATATGTGTAACCCTGAGCTATTTTGTCCCTGCCTTTACGGCGAGGTGGGCTGCCTGGTGTTCGGCTTGAGTTGCCGCTTTATCCCGACCGCGTGGTGGTCGGTCAGCCACATTGCGCGATGATGGTACGGGCTCCGGCGCCTCGTCATCGAACTGAGGTAACAATTTGCGCTTCGCGTAACTTTTGACTGGGCCCTTAAGGCCGTATTCTTCGGCTGCCAGGACATCGGTCCATCTATTGTTGAGCAGATCTTGATCAGCTTGAAGCCGCTGTTGCTTCCTTTTCAGGCTCCTCGCAGTGGCTATTAACTGGCACTTAAAGCGCTCTTGCTCAAGAGGTTCCTCAGGCACGATAAAATCCTCGTTGCCAAGGCTCACCTCATCCTCGGAGGGTGGAAGATAAGTGCTGCCCTCCGAGTCGTCGTTTGTGGCATGTTCATTAGGGCTGACTTTCCCATCTTCCCGACCGTCCTATTCGGCCGTTTGTTCGTCAGGATCTTCTCTGTCGTCGGCGCCATCCGGAGTGTGATCGTCTCCTGTGCTGGTGTTGCTGTCCTTGTTGCAGCGGGATTTCGAGCGGCGCCACTGACGTCGGCGGTTTGGTTGTGTCTTGGGAGGCTCGTCCTCAACTGGCTTTTCCTTGTCCTCTTCGCTATTCTCTTTGGGTGTATCCACCATGTATACGTCGTACGACGAAGTGGCCATCCAGCGTCCGGTAAAAGGCGGGTTTTGACCATGCTCCTCATATGCATCGTTGTCAATACCATCGATGTCTTCGAAGTCGTAATCGAGCGTGTCGGTTAAGTTCTCAACAGTGGCTACGTAGTGGGTGGCGGGTCGGAAGCGAAATTCCCCGTCATCAGCCTCCAGTTCGAACCAGATATAGTTCGGCTGTGAGTCCCCCGCTAAGGACAAATTTCTTAATGAGTTTAACACGTCGCTTAATGGCGAGTGCCGGAAGACATCTGCGGCGCTGAATTCGAAGATCGGTAACTGATCAAGCTCAGCATCTGCGGACGCACAAGGTTCGGAACTTATAGCTGGAGACGAGTCCGGAGTTCTGGTGACACAGATATCACATGAGGTTAAGTCTGTGTGCGGCTCCAACGCCGTGGAATCTGTGGCCTCCGTGGCGGGGTTGAGCTTCCCATCCTCGGATGGCGCGGTCTGCTCTGGATCTAAGGCTGGAGCGATTACATGTGCAATTTCCTGAGTATGGTTCGATGACAGATTTAAATCATGTTCATCGTAGGGATAGGGGGCGACTGCCGTGGTCTCGAATCCGTCGAAGATCAAGTCTCTGCGGATGTCCATGACCTAGTTCAAGCTCCCAAATCTGACCAGATGGCCAGGGGCGTAGCTGTCGATCTGCTCCAGATGGCCAAGCGAGTTGGCCCGTAGTGCGAAGCCGCCAAACACGAAGATATGTCCGGGGAGGAAAGTTTCCCCTTGGACAACATCGTTGTTGATGTTTGCAGAAGCCATCGAACCTTTTGGGATGGCACAGTGGAACTCTCAATGAAAACACCAATGTCGGTGTCAAAACCAGCGGATCTTGGGTAGGGGGTCCCGAACTGTGCGTCTAAGGTCGATGGTAACAGGAGATGGGGGACACAATGTTTACCCAGGTTCGGGCCCTCTCTATGGAGGTAATACCCTACTTCCTGCTTGATTGATCTTGATGAATATGAGTACTACAAGATTTGATCTACCACGAGATCGTAATGGCTAAAACCCTAAAAGTCTAGCCTGTATGACTGTATCTATATCCGGACTAAGCCCTCCGGTTTATATAGACATCGGAGGGGACTAGGGTTGTACAAAGTCGGTTACAGAGAAAGGAATCTTCATATTCGGTCGCCAAGCTTGCCTTCCACACCAAGGAGAGTCCTATCCGGACACAGGAGAGAGTCTTCGGTCTTTTATCTTCATAGCCCATTAGTCTGGCCCATGTCCAACAGGCCGGACGCCCGAGGACCCCTTAGTCCAAGACTCCCTCAATGGGCGTAGCGCACCGTCCGTTTCCTCCAAATAGGGGAACTTCCTGAGGAACAGGAAGAAGCTGAAAAAGTAGCCCGTCGGTCTAGCATGTACCAGATTGTGGATGATGCCCTATATAGAAGGAGACCAAACGGTGTGAAATTGAAGTGCATTCCTCAGGAGGACGGACTGAAGTTGTTGGCGGAAATACATGGAGGCATATGTGGCTCTCACATAGGATCAAGGGCCCTTGCCGGCAAGGCATTCTGGCAAGGTTTCTTTTGGCCCACTGCCCTCCAGCATGCAATTGCACTAGTAACCAAGTGTGAAGTGTGCCAATTCCATGCAAAGAAGCTCCATCAACCAGCTCAAGCTCTTCAGAAAATCCCTCTCTCCTGGCCATTTTCGGTCTGGGGGCTCGACATACTGGGCCCCTTTCCCCATGCAGTAGGGGGCTTTGAGTACTTGTACGTTGCAATCAGCAAGTTCACAAAGTGTCCAGAAGTGGAACCGGTGAGAAAGGTCACAGCACAATCAGCCGTCAAGTTCTTCAAGGGACTGGTCTACCGTTTTGGTGTGCCAAATAGAGTCATCACCGCAACAGCACACAGTTCACAAGACGCACCTTTATGCAGTATATCCAAGACCTCGGCGGCAAGGTTTGTTTTGCTTCTGTTGCTCATCCCAGAAGTAACGGCCAGGCTGAGAGGGCAAACACAGAGGTGTTGTGAGGCCTCAAGATCAGGACTTTTGACAGGCTACACAAGTGCGGAAGGCGTTGGATTGATGAGTTGCCAACGGTTCTTTGGTCGATTAGAACGACGCCAAATCGAGCCACTGGCCAGACACCCTTTGCCCTGGTATACGGGGCAAAAGCAGTTCTCCCCATGAAACTCATATACGGGTCACCTTGAGTGCTCGCTTATGATGAGCTTGAGCAAGAGCAGTTGCGCCAATATGATGTGATGCTCCTTGAGGAAGATCGTCTTCGGGCTGCTGTGCGAGCCGCTCGCTACCAGCAAGCCTTGTGCTGCTACCATAGTCGCAAGGTTCATGCCCGAAGCCTTGAGGAAGACGACCTTGTTCTTCGGCGAATCCAACCCGCCAAGAATTCCAACAAGTTCACGCCGAAGTGGGAAGGCCCTTACCGGGTAATACGAGTCACCAAGCCCGGCGCAGTCCGCCTGGAGACCGAAGATGGTATCCTAGTGAGTAATTCCTGGAACATCGAACATCTTCGCAATTTTTACCGATAAGGCACGGTTTCCAGGCCCCCCAGTAGACCACTTTTTGTACAAGCCTTGCCGGCAAGGCATATAACCCTTTGTACAAAGCCAGACGCAGACCCTGATCAACAGATAAATAAATGAAGCGCTGGCGCCCTAGAAATTAGCATGCATGTTAGGTTGAGTCTCCCTCTCTGTTAGGGTTGATAGTGCCTGGCGGCAACTAACCCCTAGCATAGAGGTCGAATGCGTGTCTTTCTGTCTCTTCCAGTCCTCTTTGGTTCACAAGCTACGCAGTCGCTTCTGCAGAACCGTTTGGAGGAAAGAAGACGGGCTGACACCCCCGACCCTGGCAAGCCGAGGTTGCCGGGGGCTGCAGATTCAAATAAGTTCTTTTCTCCCCTGCTATGCACTTTCATATGAAACTTGAACGTACAAAACTTCGTCCATTCCTACGCCATCGTGCTCCCTCCTTCCTTTGCCCGAAAACCCTTTCAGGCTGGAATTTGGTTGTAGTTGCAGCGGAAGGGAAACATACGAAGGGCCCAATCCTACTTTGCCCCTACCCTCGCCAAGGGCTTGAGTGTAGTCATGGTATAAGGTGGGAGGACGGCAAGGCCTGTTGCCGAGCGACGTTGTTTACTTAAAGAAAAACAAGGACTCGTTCCTTGGTGTGAGCCTCGCTCATGCACAAAAAGACCCGGCAAACACCCTTTTTCATTAATATGTTGATTAAACAAGTACAATTCATACAGAATGTAAACATGAGGAAGGGATTATGAAGTCTAAATTCGACAAGTGCCCGCAGGCTTAAGAGCTAAAAAAAGATAAGGAGCCCGTAATCCCTTTCTTGTCCCTCTCCTCAGGAAATGGATCGGGATAGCAGGAGGGAAAAAGGAGTGCCTAGGCGAGGTACGAGCAGCAGGAGACACCAAGAGAACGTCCCGGCGGCCGCCCAGAAGAGGGTTGGTGATGGCGGTGCCGGGGAACAAGCCGAAAGATGAGGCAGCGGGCCGGCAATACGAGATGAAGGCGTCGATACCATCATACTCCGACTTGACGGCTCGCCACCTGCCTTCTTCGTCTTCTCCGGCCTACCAGCACCAACCGCCAGAAGCAACGGCCCCGAGAAGTTCAAGGAGCTGGCTCGATGAGCCGCTGCCAAGAACTACCCCCCCCCCCCGGCAAATCACTCTACCGGGGAGAAGGCCAGGTGCAGATCGTGCTACTGCCGGCGTCACCTAGGGACGGGGCATCCACGTCTAGTCGGACCCGTCCCCGTCATCCTCCCCACTGGTCCCCTCCTCGTCGCCGTCGCTCGAGGAGGAGTTTTCTTCATTAGTCGAGCTCTCCACGCGGCACCCTAGCTGGATTCCCGAGCGCCCGAAGAGCTAGACGGAGAGCAGGTCACTGTCCACTAATTTGATGTGGAGAATGTGCCCCTTCATCAAGCAATGGGCACGTGCGAAGGTTTTCCAACCCTGACGAAGGAGCATTACATGAGGGACGGGGAACCTTGTGTTCTCCCACATGTCGCTGTTGCAACACCCCTTCATGTGAAGCCTCAACCTCGGCGGTTCGTCGATCTCCAGCACCCTCGCAAACGCCTTGGGAAGGCGATGGCGGCCACACGGAGGCTCGCGCAACTGCAAGATGAACTCCAGCGCTGTGTCTCCAACATGGCCGCTCGACGAAGCAGGAGGAGATGGTTGCGGAGACTGCGGCGTCGCGGGTGTCCCCCTTCCGCGCCCACCTCTGCCTCGACCACCTCGCCAACCGCGACCCCATCGGAGCCTCCGCCTTGAGCATCTGGCTCTTCCTTAACTGCCGCGGCTCTCTAGCGGGAAGAAGACCTGGTCGCCTCCGCAGAAGGACGACCGCGGCCGTGCCCTCTCGGCATGGCAGTAGATGGAGAATGGAGAAGAAGGGAAGACACGAGAGGATGCCTCTCCTCCTCCTCCTGGTCCCCTTTTTATAGCCAAGCAAAGAAGGCTGAAGACTGGCTCTACACCCCAGAAGAACCCTTTCAAGTCCGGCTCATTAAAGCCATTCTTAATGAGCGAGGTCATCGACCGCCCTCCCCGCGCCAATCAAAGGCGCATGGGTATTAGCCATGGCGCGCCTTCCCAATACCCTACACGTCCGCCACCTACCCTGCACCATGCATGCAACGAACATGGCGAAAAAGGCAGGCATGGTGGTAAGCGTGGAATGGCGGTTCCAAGATTGGAAAATGCGCACAGGGTAAATGAGCAGTGCCCCATGCGGTTTCCTCATTTTTATGGGGAAGGCGCGGGCTGCCTCTTTACTATTCACCGCAAGGTGACTCAATGCGGATCGCGGGGGAGCACAACTGGCAAACGGATTACTGCGGCTAACACTCTGCCATGCATGCCCGCGCACTGTTCTGGGCCTGGCCCGACAATGCTCTGCGCCTATGTGTGGCCCAGGCCCGGGACTCCCGTCGGTGTACAAAAGTAGGGACCTTTTTGTACCCCTTTACTTGTGCGCGGGCAATTGTAGCCATACCTGCGGCCGTGCGTGACAAAGCAGGAGGAAGGAAAAGAACGAGGCTAAGGAGGCAGCATTCAAGCCAGAAGCATGAAGAGCAAAGGGGCAAGGTGGATCCCTCACGGCAAGACCCTTGCCGGGGCGGCCTAACACGGCCCCAGCAAGAGCCTTGTCGGGGCAACTTGCCCAACACCACCAGAGCCGCCACCCTTGAGCCTGAGAGTTCTGACACCATCGACAACATCAGGACCAAAGCTCGGGGCACCTTCATGGTGGCATGCAGATCTTTGTGAAGACCAAAGACCTGCAAATCTAGATGGGAACTAGAAGGCGAAGTCCTCGGCAAGATTTTTGCCGGGGACGGCCACGAGACCCCTGGCAAGACCCTTGCCGGGGACGCCCACAAGACCCCGACAAGACCCTTGCCCGGGGCATCTGTGGGGCCACAACCTGGCCCGCACCTACCAAGGTTTCGCTGTCCCACGGCCGTTCTGACGTGGCGACCAACCTGCCAAACTAGGCATGCACCTACATGGCAGCAAGCAATCTCTAGGCCAACCAGTCAAGCACCTGCGTGGTGGCATGCAGATCTTTGTGAAGACCCTGCCGCCGCACCAGCGCAGCAGCCAGCCAGCCAGCGTGGAGCTGCAAGCCTCGTCAGCTTGGACGCGCGTCGAAGCAAGGCGAGGCGGCGACGGACGGGACGAGCTTCGTTGTCGTCCCCGATAAAGCAAGAGGACACGTAGGTGGCGCATTAAATGTGTTTGTCCCACGATGTTAGGGATAGACTTGTACACTGTAGATGCTTTCCACCTCCTGTGTGCCACTGTGGCAACCCCTTTGACATATAAAAGGAGGCCTGAGGCGTACTGAGGGAGGATTCGGACTTTTTGGACTGGGCACCACTACTGCAGGATGGTCCAAACGTGACACTATGATCGGAGACCCTTCGACGAAACTGTGTGCGATGCCATAATCACAAACAGTGGTGTAAAAAAAAGGTCAAAAAAGGTGCAAAACGTTTGCGATGACAGATGCATCAAACACGGTTCAGAATTTAGTTGCGTGTGCGATGCAGGGCCTATGGTTCAGCTCAATTAACTGTTTGGGATGAGGAGGCACAAAAGAAACAGGCAGCCAGATGAAGGCATGTGCGATATACAACATACGGTTCACTGGGATGAACTGTGTGTGATTAGGCAACACAATGGAGATGGTTCAACTGAATAAGATGTGTGTGATACGCGGCAAACAGGTCTGTAATCTGAAATGTCTGCGAAGTCCAATAATAACACAGACGATTGCTGCTAATAAGTCGTGTGAATTGCTCTGTCTACAGTAGAATAACATGTATATATATATAACTGAAATAAACATCTAATTACATAAGTGACTATACAGATCATTCGCACACACCTTAATAAACAATTGCATGCATTCTAAAGTAGGAGAAACGATCATCTAGTCATCTACTTCTTATGACGCTCCCGCCACTGCTATGTAGCTCGATCCCTCATGTTTGTCAGGAAGAAGATAGTTCCTCATGTCAACGATCCGCCTGTACATCTTATAGCTTGTGTACGCGTCCATGGCCGCGTACTTGACATGTTGTTCATCCAGTCTCTTATGCCACACACTGTGCCAGGCGTTCTTGTCCTTATTGCTCTCTTCCTTCATCTTTGTACACTAGGGTTTGATTATGGCCGAGGCGAGGTCAACCAGGGAGTTCAGTTTATTTTTGTTGCTGCCCCGGACCTTGTAGTGGTGCTGGATGTTGACAAGATTCGGGCATTTCAAGTCTGAAACCATGAGCGCTTTTAAATCGTTGGTGGTGTCCATCGTAGCGAAACTGTAGTCGGAGTTGTTGATAAACCTGGAGAAATACTCGCAAGGCCTTGTGGCAAGGTGGAAGTGGTAGACGAGGACGTCATGTCGCGCACAACTGGCGGGCAATGGCAACATTCTGATCGTGCCTGGCACGACCGATGGTGTACTTGAGGTCGAAGCCGACCACTCGTACTTGTCCTCAGGAAGGAACTGCTCCATAGTTTGGATGGAGCTCTCCATCGAGATTGGATCGTTCATGTACACCACCGAGAGGGCCTTCCCCCTCACGTGGGTGTCCACTACGTGATGCGTGGTGAACTGCCCGCCGTTGTCGTTGTCGGCCGCTGGGAGCGCCATTGGAGCCATGGGGAGCGCCATTATAACCGCTGGATGTCCTCTCTATATGTGTCCTCGTGGGTGTGCTTATTGTGTCATGTGAAATGAGAGATGAAGGTAAATGGCCGCAGGAATAAAAGGGGGCCAGGCGGCGTGGATTCTCGGCTCGTCCGCATGGCACTTTTTGCGCTGGTAATCAGATCGTCGCTGCGCTACCGGCAACCGCTTGAACACGAACGCAGTGCGTGATCGTCGCGCCGCCCCAAACAAGGCAGCGCGCATGGAGGGACAAGGTCGAGAGCACCGGAGGGACCGAGAGTAGAGCGGCGTGGTGGGGCCTTGAGCGGAAGCGCCACGATGCTTTGAACCGCAAGCAACCACACGCATAGAGCACTTGAACACGCAGGAAATGGTCGCCTACAAGCCGGCCGACAGTTGCGTTGCTACGTAGAGAGCGGCCGTGTGGTACGACCTCCGTCTAGTCTATAGTCTCCTTTATATTCCATGCCATACTTTGCACTCAAATTTAACCAACAAAATGTTAATGCATGTTTTCAAAATTATATAATTGGAAACTATGTTCAAATACAAATCCAACTATATAATCTTTGGCGACATGCATTCGTATTTTATTAGTTAAATCATACTTATAAACCAGGACGGTGGTATAGTATGTAATTAAATCGCAGACGTTTTTTGTTAACCATATGTGTATGTGGCCTTTCGTCCTCCTCCCGCACGTCTTGTCACCCCGTTGCCATGAGGCGGCTTACAGTATAAGCTTGCGCGCTGCTGGCGTTCTTTTGCCAAGCGGTGGCGTAATGAATCGTCGGTGAGCCCGTTCCCGCGCAACCTCATAGGTTCCCGCGCAAGCTTCCCGCCCGACTCCGTGAAATCCCCCAAAATCCCAATGCTTACCGGCCTGCTATAAAAACCCTCACGGCCGGCGAGTCCTGCGTCGCATTTTCCCCTCCATCCCTGTAGCTTATCTCGTCTGCTTCTCCCACAATCACCAATGGCACCAGTCCGTCGTCGTCGCTCAGCCACTCTGCCGTCATCAGAGGATAGCTCCAGCTGGGAGGCTACAATGGCCGGCGCGCGACCGTCCCCGGCGTAGTGTAGTGCGCATGGCGTCCCTGTTGGGTGTGCGCGGAACACCCACCACACGCTCCGCCGCCGATGCCCGTAGGCAGCTATTGCCGGCCGCCGTTGCTGCCACACCACCGTCGAAAGCCAGGGCCATCGCCCGCTCCACCGCCGCGGCCCAAAGGCAGGAGGTGGCCGTCGTGGCCGCCACCCCACTACCGACCACTGTGGCCATCACCCGCTCCGCCACCGTGGCCCGAAGGCGGGAGGTGGTGGTCGTGGCCGCCACCCCGTCGTCGGTCGCCGTGGCCGCCAGCCCACCGTCAACCCACGGGGTCATCACCCGCTCCACCACCGCCTCCCGAAGGTGCGAGGCCGAGGTGGATGCCCGCACATGCGTCAGCGACCTTGCGCGCTACACCGAGTTCCTGCGGGAGGAGGAGGAGCGCCTCGTTGAGCATGCAAAGAGCCTTACTGCCGCCGTGGCCGCCGCACACGCCACCTCAGAGGCGAGGAATCAGGAGATCTACAAGGAGAACCACTGCTTTGAGAGAGGTCGTCTGGGGCGGTAGAGGGCGTTTGAGGTGAGCGTCGCTGAAGCTGCATTAGCGGCAGGCACTGCATTGCGGTTGCCCAGCTCGTCAGTAGGCTCCTCCTCCTCCGCTTTATTCTTGGCCTTCGGCGGGAAGAGCAGCGGAAGTAGTGCAAAGCCCTCCATGATAGTAGCGATAGTAGTAGTAGTAGTAGTAGTAGTAGTAGTAGTAGTAGTAGTAGTAGTAGTAGTAGTAGTAGTAGTAGTAGTAGTAGTATTTAGGGGCTATTTTGTTCAGTTCATCTGACTACAGATGTGGCGGAACTGTACAACGTACTTAAAATTAGCTAGTATATATAGTTGAACTAGCTATTTCAGTATGTGGTTGGCAACAATTGGGGAAAAGTTTGGTCGGTTTAGCTGTCGAGTTGAACTGTTTGTATAAATTAAGAACGGCTGCTTAATCTATGAATGAAATCTATGCTTGATTACTGAATTTTAGTTGCAAAAATTAGATACTGCTAGTGATTTTTAGCTTCATATTTTGACAAACAGCAGTGTTACAAGGATTGACAAATTTTACCAAATTGTTTGTACGTGATTGTACACGGGTCATCCAAAACAACCGTTTGCGTTGAAGGGATGCACAAATCCTGCGCTGCTCTCACCTTTGCATACATGTGTTCTATCTAAAACGTTTGCGATCAAAAGCTACAGAAATCCTTCTCGGCACATTTTCTCTTGGCTTCCTGGGGAAGCTGTCGGTTTGCATACGGGTGTTCTAACTAAAACGTTTTCGATGAGTGTTTTATATTTAAAAAGCGAATTAAACTGCGGCTTGGGCGCCATTAATGGAGAGGATGCAAGCAAGGCGGGCGGCCATGGAAGTCAAAGGGCTCGCTTCCCAGTGAGCCTGTGCAGCGTACAACTCACACGCTTCCCTGTGAGCCTGCGCACTCGAGGACAGATTGCATGCCTCTCGGTCAGCCTGCGCACCGGACGGCGCTCGCACGCCTCCAGTTCAGTCAAGGTCAAGCAGTTGTCCGCACGGCACCTCCAACAACCATTAAAACCAAGACACGTGGCATCACGTGAATGGTTAACAGAATTTTGGATTTAACAGAATTTAAAAACCAGGCATCTCAATGTTTTGCCGGCAATCAACGGTGCCTTGGTGTTTGAAATTCATTCCCATTTCTTGCATGGGACCAAAGCATGCACCCAAGGACATGTATTTGATTTTTCGACCAATTTATATGAAATGGAGCATGTGCATGTAGTACAAATTTGAATTATGCACGTAAATGCATTGAAAACTCAGTTAATGCATAAAAATGTCCAAACGAACCCTGAAAAATCACAAAAATTCACACAACACTCCTGTTGTTCTATGTTGACACGAGAAAAAAATTGAAAGCAATAAGAGGCAATGGATATTGTTTCGTCCCCAAAGGTGGGACGTTCCCTACCGAAAACCATCATGCTTGTTGTGAGAAGCTCCGGTTTGTGAGAAGCATATACCCAAACCTGCCCCAAATGGGACAAAATTTGTACCACGGCATGTGATGTCTACTACACAACCTTCTTCTTGTAGACGTTGTTGGGCCTGCAAGTGCACAGGTTTGTAGGACAGTAGCAAATTTCCCTCAAGTGGATGACCTAAGGTTTATCAATCCGCGAGAGTCGTAGGAGGAAGATGGTCTCTCTCAAACAACCCTGCAACCAAATAATAAAAAGTCTCTTGTGTCCCCAACACACCCAATACAATAGAAAATTGTATAGGTGCACTAGTTCGGCGAAGAGATGGTGATACAAGTGCAATATGGATGGTAGATATAAGTTTTTGTAATCTGAAAATATAAAAACAGCAAGGTAACAAGTGGTAAAAGTGAGCGTAAACGGTATTGCAATGATAGGAAACAAGGCCTAGGGTTCATACTTTCGCTAGTGCAAGTTCTCTCAACAATAATAAGATAGATAGATCATATAACAATCCCTCAACATGCAACAAAGAGTCACTCCAAAGCCACTAATAGCGGAGAACAAAGGTAGAGATTATGGTAGGGTACGAAACCACCTCAAAGCTATTCTTTCGGATCAATCTACAAAAGAGTTCGTACTAGAATAACACCTTAAGATACAAATCAACCAAAACCCTAATGTCACCTAGATAATCCATTGTCACCTCAAGTATCCGTGGGCATGATTATACGATATGCATCACACAATCTCAGATTCATCCAACCAACACAAAGTACTTCAAAGAGTGCCCCAAAATTTCTACCGGAGAGTCAAGAACGTGTGCCAACCCCTATGCATAGGTTCCCAATGTCACGAAACCCGCAAGTTGATCACCAAGAGATACATCAAGTGTTCTCATAAAAGACTCAATCCGATAAGATAACTTCAAAGGGAAACTCAATTCATCACAAGAGAGTAGAGGGGAGCAACATCATAAGATCCAACTACAATAGCAAAGCTCGGGATACATCAAGATCGTACGTAGATTGGAACACGAGAGAGAACACGAGAGAAAGAGATCAAACACATAGCTCTTTGGTACATACCCTCAGCCCGAGGGTGAACTACTCCCTCCTTGTCATGGATAGCGCCGGGATGATGAAGATGGCCACGGAGATGGATCCCCCCCCTCCGTGAAGTCTTTGGAAAGGGGTCCCGATTGGTTTTTGGTGGCTCTGGAGGCTTGCGGCGGCGGAACTCCCGATCTATCTTCTGTTCTGGAAGTTTTAGGGTACGTAGGTATATATGGGTGAAAGGAGTATGTCGGTGGAGCTACGGGGGCCCCACGAGGCAGGGGGGCGCGCCCAGGGGGGTGGGCGCGCCCCCCACCCTTGTGAGCACCTCCCGTATCTTCTGACGTGGAGTCCAAGTCTATCAGGTGGGTTTCCTTACAAAAATAACTTCTCCAGTTGATTTCGTTCCGTTTTGACTCCGTCTGATATAACTTTTCCTCGAAACACTGAAATAGGCATAAAACAGCAAATTTGGGTTGGGCCTCCGGTTAATAGGTTAGTCCCAAAAGTAATATAAAAGTGGATAATAAAGCCCAATATTGCCTAAAACAATAGATAAAGTAGCATGGAGCAATCAAAAATTATAGATACGTTGGCGACGTATCAAGCATCCCCAAGCTTAATTCCTGCTCGTCCTCGAGTAGGTAAATGATAAAAAAGAATTTTTGATGCGGAGTGCTACTTGGCATAATTTCAATATAAATCTTCTTACTTGTGATATGAATATTCAGATTCGAAAGATTTAACACAAAAGTTCATATTGACACAGAAATAATAATACTTCAAGCATACAAACTAATCAATTATGTCATCTCAAAATAACATAGCCAAAGAAAGTTCATCCCTACAAAATCATATAGTTAGGCTATGTTTCATTTTCGTCACATAAAGATGTTCCCAACTTCTATACCCCCGATGACAAGCCAAGCAATTGTTTCATACTTAAATAATCTCAAACTCTTTCAACCTTTACGCAATACATGAGCGCGAGCTATCGGTATAGCACTATGGGTGGAATAGAATATGATGATGGGATTGTGTGGAGAAGACAAAAAAGGAGAAAATCTCGCGTTGACGAGGCTAATCAACGGGCTATGGAGATGCCCATCAATTGATGTCAACATGAGGAGTAGGGATTTCGATGCAACGGATGCACTAGAGCTATAAGTATATGAAAGCTCTACAAAAGAAAACTAGTGGGTGTGCATCCAACTTGCTTGCTCATGAAGACCTAGGGCACTTTGAGTAAGCCCATCATTGGAATATACAAGCCAAGTTCTATAATGAAAAATTCCCAGTAGTATATGAAAATGACAAAATGAGAGACTCTCTATTATGAAGATCTTAGTACTACTTTGAAGCACAATATATGAGACTCACTACATGAAGAACAAGGTGCTACTTTGAAGCACAAGTGTGGTAAAAGGATTGTAGCATTGTCCCTTCTCTCTTTTTCTCTCATTTTTTATTATTAATTTTTATTTGGGCCTTTTCTCTTTTTTTATGGCCTCTTCTTTTTCGTCCGGAGTCTCATCCCGACTTATGGGGGAATCATAGTCTCCATCATCCTTTCCTCACTTGGGACAATGCTCTAATAATGATGATCATCACACTTTTATTTCTATTACAACTCAGCAATTACAACTCGAAACTGTCGGATTTCGGGTTCCGGCAGACCCTTAAGGTTCGAACTCTGGGGTGCGCGCGGCGATCCAACCCTCCACCGCCTCGTACCTCGCCGAATCGCAGGGACCTAAACTACTAGCAAGAACAACACAAGAGACGCAAGATTTATACTAGTCCGGGCCACCATTGTGGTGTAATACCCTACTCTAGTTTGTGGTGTGGTGGATTTCCTCTGGGGCTGATGAAGAACAGTACAGGGAAGAACAGCCTCGCGAGGGTCTGTTCTTGGTGGGTGTGATGAACTGCTAAGTGGTGTCCCGTCGCTCTAGCTTGAGGATCGGGTCTCTATCTCTCTCTCTCTGGATTCCGAATGGCGGATGCTCTGTCCTCCCTCCGTGGTGGCTAGCTTTACTTATATAGGCGAAGGCCCTGGGCCTCTTCCCAAAATTGAGCGGGAAGGGCGCCAACAATTGGCCATTTCGAAGGGGAACAGCGGGTACACTTATCCTGACTAAAGTTGGTCCTCGCCTGCCAAAGGCTCTGGTGATGACGCCCGCTTGGGCTCCACGATGACTCCCTTCCAGCCGTTGGGGCCGGTCTTGGTCTTGTTGCACCGAAATAGATGCCTTTGCTTGATGCTCTCGCGAGGTACCCTGCCTTGAACTCTCCGCCTCCTCATGAGCCAGCCTGACGAGGCCGCGCCTGAGGAAGCTCTTGGCCGTCAGCCCCGCGAGGCTTGGCCACTCGCGAGGGTCTTGAGCTTGTGTTGATGAAGATGGGCTGTCCTGGGCCTCCTTTCAGCCACGCCGCAGGCCGCAGGCACGCAAGTCTGGGGATCCCCGTTCGCAGAACGCCGACAGTAGCCCCCGGGCCCACGGCGCGCCTGAACTTGACCGGGCAGAGAGGCGAAAGGGCAAGTGCGAAGCGTCGCGGGCCCTAACAGCCTGCGGTCTTGGGCGACGCGTGGCGGTTGATTGGACGTGGGCGGCACTGTTCCCCCACGCCTCCTTATTTCGCGCCTTGCTAGGCGGACACGCTGCTGCACACATCCGTTCCCCTCTTTGCTGCTTGTGCGCTCCAGTCCTTCCCTCTCTCGAACTCCAGCTTCCATTTCCAATCCAATCTCAAATCTCCCCTTCCCCCTTTCAATCGCCATGGCTCTGACGAAGAAGGGGAAAGGGAAGAAACCTGCCCTTCGCCTTCGCTTTCACGGCTGCCTCACCATTGTCGACCCGTCGATCATACTCAATCTGGAGGGCTTGGGCAAGGTCATTTCGGCTCGGGCCACCTCCTTCAACGAATGCGGGAGGACGACGGCCTGGCCCGCATCCCACTTTGCCATCGACAGGATATTCACCGAGGTGCGGTATTTCGCTAACGCCCTGTGGGCGGGGCTGGTTCCCCCCTTCTCTGATTTCTTCAATGCCGTGCTTTCCCACTATCAGATCCACATGATGCATCTGGGTCCTGAGTCCATTACTCTCCTCTCGGTCTTCACCTTTGTTTGTGAGGCAATGATGGGCATCCTTCCCTCGGTTGCCTTGCTGCGCCACTTCTTCTCTCTGCGCCTTGTCGACCCCACTCAATGCTCGGCGTGCGTGAGCTTCGTCGCCGCCCGAGACAATGACCTCGGTATTGACTTCAGCTTGCCTCCGCCCATGGCTGAGTTCCGCGATAGGTGGCTGTGCGTGGATGTGGGGGTGCCCAGCCCCTGCTATCTGAGCCGACCTACTTTCTTGTCCCCAATTCAGTGGGGCGAGAGGCGCTTCGAGCCCTCGGCTCATCTTTGTCTGGCGCCGCTTGGCGTTCTGAGTTAAACTTGCTGTGGCGGTGCCCAAGGTGGTGAAGGAGTTCCTGATGCGCCGCATTGCTCCTCTCGAGCCATTCCCACCGGATGTGGGCCTTGGTGGCTGGCGATCGTATGAGGCTCGGGAAGAAGACTGGCGCTGAGCGCTAAGGAAAGTGTTCCTGGTCTGACGGCGATCCTAACCCGGTGGCATCCGGCATGAAGGGGCCTTGTTGTACCTCTGCCGGAACAGGGGTGATTTGGTGAACCAGATGCCTATCTTCGATGAATGGGGGCTGCACCCTGCTGGTCTCCAGGGGCATCGCGAGAATCCAGTGGTCGTGACAGCCCTTCCAGTTGGCCAAGGCGGCTCCTCCTCGAGTGGCGGAGCAGGGAGGCACGAGCCGCCAGAGGCCGACGGGACCCCCGCCGGGTGACAGCACCGGCGGCGCCGTGAGGGCAGCTCCCGAGGCTCATGCCGCCGTGGGCCGAGGCGGCAGGCAGCCGCCTGCAGCGTCTGCGGATGAAGCCCCCGAGGCCCCTGCTGCTTCTCTTGGTGAGGCGATCAGCAGTGCGCGTCAGGCGGACGCCCCTGACGCGGGTCGCCTTGATGCTCCTCCCTCGCTGCAGGCTGACCCCTGCGCTCAAATCTTGGGTCGCTTCCGCGTGAACTTCGAGGCCCTCCGGAAGAGAAGGGAGGCCCTGGGCGATGATTACCCTTGTCGCTTTCTTTGAAGCGCAGGAAGTACTTCGCTACTGATGAGTAAGCCTTCTCCTTCTCTAGCTCCTGATTCTTCTGCTGCTTGTACTGATCCTTGCCCTGCAGACCCCTTCCTGCCGAGCTCACGGAGACGGGTGAGGGGCCGTCCTCTCCGGCCTCGCCCCCTTCCCCGTCCTTGAGTGCCCCGAGCAGTGGAGCCCTTGTGGTGAGGGCGACCGGGGAGGTGAACCGTCCCGAGGCGCGACGTGACCCTGCGCGCCTCGCGGTCCTTCCTCGCGAGCCTTCTCGAGGCATAGCTAGCCTGCCGTGGGCTTCTCGCCTGGTCGTGGACGGTGATTGGCTGAGGCGCCTCGCGCCTCGTCTGGGATGGGCTGGCTCTGTGCCGGGCTTCGGCGCGCGCGCCCGGCCGTGAGGGTGCCAGCCCCCAGCCCCCTGCCTGGAGGGGGAGTGTTGATTCGCGGCTCCCGGTGCCCGTCTGGGGCGGTCGATGGTGTGGAGGACGTGCGTGAACGCGCCCAGGAGCGTCACGCCCTTCGCCAAGGATTCCTTCGAAGGGCGGCCGACGCGGTGAGCCTTCTTGGTGAAGAGCTTCTTGGCGACGAAGACGCGCGCCTTGAGGCCGAGGGCCTGCGCCTGGCCGCAGAGAGGTGCGAGCTGGAGGGCGCTGCCGCCCTTGCGCGCCGCCAGCGCGATCTTGATGATGAAGAGGCCAAGGCATCGTTGGCAGCCTCTCGGGAGGCCTGCTCTCGGGCCGTCGAGGAGGCCCAGGCAGCTAACAGGCGGCGAGAGGCGGCGGACGAGCGGGCACGGGAACTCCTGGCCCGGTGTCACTCGTTGGAG
The DNA here is from genome assembly GCA_021605145.1 of Aegilops bicornis. Taxonomy (NCBI): domain Eukaryota; kingdom Viridiplantae; phylum Streptophyta; class Magnoliopsida; order Poales; family Poaceae; genus Aegilops; species Aegilops bicornis. Next base: position 510,009,589 of record CM038672.1, read on the forward strand.
GAGCAAGTGGAGCTGCGCGAGGCAGCCCTTGCGTCGATGAAGGTGGCCTCCGGCGACTCGGCGGAGCTCCAGAAGCGTGAGGAGGCGCTGACGCTTGAAGCCGCCGAACGCGCGCGCGAGTACGAGCGCTTGGAGACAAGGGAGCGCTTGGCGACGCGGGCAGAGGAAGAGGTTGCAGCACGGGAAGCCCGCGTCATGGAGGAGGTCGGACGCCGAGCGGCGGCGGCGCGCTCAAACCTCGAGCGCGAGTTTGAGGAGCCGTTGGGGTTGATCAAGGCCGAGGCTGAGGGCAGGACTGCTGCCCTGAGGGCCAAACTGGAGGAAGCGACGCGACGGGCCGATGCTCTTCGGGCCGCCCTCGAGGTGGCGCAGAGGGAGTCCACCTCCTCTCAGGCCGAGGCGCTCCTTCTTTGCCAACGGGTGGAGGAGGCCGAGGTCAGCGCGCTGTAATGCGGACGAGATGCGTCAGCGGCGAATCCTGGAACATGAGCATGGTCCCATGCTCGCCACGCTCCGGGAAAGAGCTAACGCGGCCTTGGATAATATCTGCGAGGCGGCAGTGGGCGCGCCGCACGCGGTTAACTACGCCGGCAACCTTCAGTTCTTCACTGACGTGGTGGCGCGGCTGGAGGCGCGGTCGGTCAGGGCCGACAGGTTGGTGGAGGAGAGGAGCCGCGTGCTGCTCGGGCGCACCTTCTCTCGTGTCTTTAGCCATCTCCAGGACATGGATCCTCACTTCGATTTTGACGCAGCCATCACCCCAGTTCCCCAGGCCGTCCGGCGCGACCTGGCGCACTGGGTGGAAGACAACGCGGATGCCCTCGTCCGGGCCTTCGCTTCGGACGACGACGGCGTGGTCGTGGCCGCCGATGAGGGCGGCGTGGTGAACGGCCCAGACGCCGCCGGCGATCACGCAGACAGCGACGGCGAGGCCAGCGACGCCAGCAACGGCTCGGGAGGTGCTCCTGAGGATGCATTGGGGGATTTGTCCGACTGATCATGTATTGTCCTTGTTCCATTACCCTGCATGAATAGAACTCAGGTTTTGTCCTGATGGAGGTGAGAGCATTTTTGGGAGGGGGAGCCCCTCATGTAAAACTTATATTCTTCGTATCAGCAGGTGATACATCGCCCATACGCCCGCGCCAGGTGGTTGGCTAAACGACGCGCTAGTTGGATGGTTTACCTTTGTTTCGTACGAGCCCCGAGATAGCCTGTGGGAGGCTGAGGCGATCTGAGTGTCTACTGATCGAATCCGTAGGACCTGCAGTAAAAACCCTCCGGAGAGGACACAACGGCGACAGGCTCGGCTGTGCGCGAGCTTGGCCTGGCCCGGCTCGCGAGGGGCTCGCGAGGGGAGGCAGCTGAGGCGGAGTTGTAACCGAAACGCGAGAGATTTTCTCGAACGAGACTAAGCACCCCTTCCCCGAATACGCATAAATCTTCAAGCTCAAATTCAACTTAAATCCAACAGGGGAAAACGATAGCCAGAGCGAAAACCAAATGAAAGCAGAAAAAAGCCGCGTCCGGCACCTAGTCTAGTCTTGGACGTCTTCTCACCAGCGCGGAGCTAAGTGCTGCTACTGGGCGTAGGAGGGAGCCCCAGGGCCTGAGGCCGGCACCCCTGAGACTCCGGGCGTACAGCCCCACTCATTATTACGTGAGAGTGTCACGGGGCGGCGAGCTTCACAGGCATTGGGCCTTCTTCACAGGTACCGGCCTTGCTTCATATCGCCAGACGAGGGCCCCGCCTTGCACGACACTCTAGTGCCACCAATGACGACTGGAAACCAGGACGCCGCCGGTGGGGTAGAGCGGTCGCCAGCCAGTTCCCAGCGACCACGGGTCCTCCGCCAGGCAGGCCCCGAGGCACCTTCCCAGCAGAGGGCCTACCTCCACGAGAACGCCTTGCTCCAACGCCGCGGTGGTGATGTCGGATCTCTGCCCCTCTCCGCAGCCCCGAGCCCCCTCCCGAGGGGTAGGAGACTGCAGAGGCCAGGGCAGCCACTCGTCGTGGCGACCTGTACCTCCTGCGACCTATGGTTAGCGTATGTTTGCTCTTGAGGAAGTAGCGGTACCCGATAATCGTCGCCCCCGACATGACCAGTGGGACTGTCTCGAGACTCCTGAAAGAGCGCGGCTTCTGGCGCCTCATCCCCCCAGATTGGGCTGAGGAGCGAGTCTTGTTCTCCCTCATGCGGGTGCCCTTGGTCCATCATGTGGGGCACGTATTCTTCCGGCGCCGTCATCCCGAAGGCCACGCCGTAGTGCTGAGCGTGCCTCGCTGCTCTGCTTGATGCGCCCGCCGTGGGATGGTGGCGCGGCGGTCCACCAGGGCCGTGAGCTGCGTCGAGTCCTTCTTCTCCGCGGGCCGGGGGCGGGGGCAACCCCGCCGCCCGGCCGACAGCTTAACCGCCCGGTCTTTGGAGTAACCCGGAGCCCGCGGGCGCGCGTGGAGCCCCCGTGCGGGCCGCCCTCGACCTGGGGTGGGAGTTGGGTGCAGAAGGGGTGAGCCCCCGAGGCGGCGAAGCCCAGGAGCTCCGCCACTCGCTCCAACAGCACGTCGTGGCCGCTATCCAGCAGCCTGCACTTCAGCAGCTCTCGGGCCACTGTGAGCGCGGCCCTCGAGTTCGCCTGCTCCCGGCGGGTGTACGGTGATGTGGTCGCGGCGTGGTTGGAGGCTCTCGCTGCCGACCGCGCCTGCCACGGTGGGAGAGCTGTCGAGGCATGTCCGCGTCGCCCGCGGCCCGCAGCACCCTGCGGACCGCGAGCTGCCTGGGGCACGGGGTCGCCCGAGGCGAGCGGCTCTGCGTGGGCGGGCCACGCCGCCCAAGGATCTGGGTTGCCCGCTTGGTCGCCGGACATGGTGATGACGATGCGACGGGACATGAGGTGGCAGAAGGCGGATTCCGGCGCACCCCTACCTGGCGCGCCAAATGTCGGATTTCGGGTTCCGGCAGACCCTTAAGGTTCGAACTCTGGGGTGCGCGCGGAGATCCAACCCTCCACCGCCTCGTACCTCGCCGAATCGCGGGGACCTAAACTACTAGCAAGAACAACACAAGAGACGCAAGATTTATACTAGTTCGGGCCACCGTTGTGGTGTAATACCCTACTCTAGTTTGTGGTGTGGTGGATTGCCTCTGGGGCTGATGAAGGACAGTACAGGGAAGAACGACCTCGCGAGGGTCTGTTCTTGGTGGGTGTGATGAACTGGTAAGTTGTGTCCTGTCGCTCTAGCTTGAGGATCGGGTCTCTATCTCTCTCTCTCTGGATTCCGAACGGCGGATGCTCTGTCCTCCCTACGTGGTGGCTAGCTTTACTTATATAGGCGAAGGCCCTGGGCCTCTTCCCAAAATTGAGCGGGAAGGGCGCCAACAATTGGCCATTTCGAAGGGGAACAGCGGGTACACTTATCTGACTAAAGTTGGTCCTCGCCTGCCAAAGGCTGGTGATGACGCCCGCTTGGGCTCCACGATGACTCCTTCCAGCCGTTGGGGCGGTCTTGGTCTTGTTGCAATCAAGCAGATGCCTTTGCTTGATGCTCTCGCTGCGCTTGCTCCCTTTGCACCAAAGAGGAAAGGAGGGCCAGCTGCGGGCCTGGCGCCCGATCGGGCGCCCTTGGTCGTCATGGCTTGCGTCATGGGCACCTCGCGAGGTACCCTGCCTTGAACTCTCCGCCTCCTCATGAGCCAGCCTGACGAGGCCGCGCCTGAGGAAGCTCTTGGTCGTCCGCCCCGCGAGGCTTGGCCCCTCGCGACGGTCTTGAGCTTGTGTTGATGAAGATGGGCTGTCCTGGGCCTCCTTTGAGCCACGCCGCAGGCCGCAGGCAGGCAAGTCTGGGGACCCACGTTCCCAGAACGCCGACAGAAACTTAGAACAAAATATGACTCTATATGAATGCCTCCGGCGGTGTACCGGGATGGTGCAATGAATCAAGAGTGACATGTATGGAAAATAATGCATGGTGGCTTCGCCACAAATATGATGTCAACTACATGATCATGCAATGGCAATATAACAAAAGTAATGTATGTCATAATGATGATGGAAGTTACATGGCAATATATCTCGGAATGGCTATGGAAATGCCATGATAGGTCAGTATGGTAGCTGTTTTGAGGAAGATATAAGGAGGTTTATGTGTGAAAGAGCATATCATATCACGGGGTTTGGATGCACGGTGAAGTTTGCAGCAACTATCGAGGTGAGAAAGGGCAATGCACGGTACCGAAGAGGCTAGCAAGTGCGGAAAGATAAAAGTGCGTATAATCCATGGGCTCAACATTAGTCAAAAGAACTCATATACTTATTGCAAAAATTTAGAAGCCATCAAAAATCAAGTACTACGCACAATGCTCCTAGGGGGATAGATTGGTAGGAAAAGACCATCGCTCGTCCCCGACCACCACTCATAAGGATGCACAAGCCAGGTACACTTCATGTTTCAAATTTGTTACACAACTTTAACATACGTGCATGCTACGGGACTTGCAAACTTCAACACAAGTATTTCTCAAATTCACAATTATCAACTAGCACGACTTTGATATTATTACCTCCATATCTCAAAACAATTATTAACATTAAATTTATCTTAGTATTCAATTCACTCAAAAAGAAAGTTTCACATATCTTGAACACTAAGTATATTGACATTAAGCAAATTACCATGCTATTAACGACTCTCAAAATAATCTAAGTGAAGCATGAGAGATCAAGTTTCTACAAAATAAATCCACCACCATGCTCTAAAAGATCTAAGTGAAGCACTAGAGCAAAAATTATGACGCTCAAAAGATATAAGTGAAGCACTATGAGCAAAACTATCAAGCTGAAAAGATATAAGTGAAGCACATTGAGTATTCTAACAAATTCCAATTTATGTATGGCTCTCTCTCATTAAAGAATTCAGATCTTGGTACTTTATTCAAACAGCAAGCAAAGCTAAAGAAAATGACATTGCAAGGATAGCACAACTCATGTGAAGAAGCAAAAACTTAGGCTCAACCGATACTAACCGATAGTTGTTGAAGAAGAAAGGTGGGATGCCAACCGGGGCATCCCCAAGCTTAGATGCTTGAGACTTCTTGAAATATTATCTTGGGGTGCCTTGGGCATCCCAAAGCTTGAACTTTTGTGTCTCCTTAATTCCTCTCATATCATGGTTTCTCTTTTTATCAAAAGCTTCATTCACAACAAATTCAACAAGAACTCGTGAGATACGTTAGTATAAACCAATGCATTCTACTGTAAAAAATCACTAACATTATTATTCAACATTGCATACTAAATGCCTCTGCATATTTAATACTCATATCATCAAATAGAATCATTAAACAAGCAAACATATGCAAACAATGCAAACATAACAGCAATCTGTCAAAACAGTATAGTATGTAAGAATGCAAGATTCATCATACTTCCCTAACTCCAAAAATTATGAACTAAAATTCCCACTGTAGTAAATTTATCAGAGCTCATTATGCAAAAAGATTCAACATCATACCGCTCTCTGACTTTTCTAGGGAATTTTTGCAACAGCGGTAAACTTTCTGTTTTCAAACAGCAACATGCATACTCGCAACATAAGCATGGCAAAGGCTATCCTTCACATTTTTATTGAAACTAGAGATGCAAAACACTAATCTAAATAACAGAAAGCAAATAATAACAAGAGAAAATGACGCTCCAAGCAAAACACATATCATGTGGTGAATAAAAATATAGCTCCAAGTAAATTACCGATGGAAGTAGACGAAAGAGGGGATGCCTTCTGGGGCATCCCCAAGCTTTGAATTTTTGGTGTCCTTGGATTATCTTGGGGGTGCCATGGGCATCCCCAAGCTTAGGCTCTTGCCACTCCTTTTTCCATAATCCATCAAAATAATTCACCCAAAACTTGAAAACTTCAAAACACAAAACTCAATAGAAATCTCATGAGCTCCATTAGCGAAAGAGAACAAAAGACTACTTCAAGGTACTGTAATGAACTCATTCTTTATTTATATTGGTGTTAAAAACCTACTTTATTCCAACTTCTATATGGTTTATAAACTATTTTACTAGCCATAGATTCATCAAAATAACCAAACAACACAATGAAAACAGAATTTGTCAAAAACAGAACAGTCTGTAGTAATCTGTAACTAACGCAAACTTCTGGAACTCCAAAAATTATAAAATAAATTGGTGGACCTGAGGAATTTGTCTAGTAATCATCTTAAAAAAGAATCAACTAAATAGCACTCTCCACTAAAAAGTTCTAGCTAATCTCGTGAGCACTAAAGTTTCTGTTTTTTACAGCATGATCATAAAGACTTCACCCAAGTCTTCCCAAAGGTTCTACTTGGCACAAACACTAACTAAAACATAAAACCACATCTAAACAGAAGCTATATGGATTATTTATTCCTAAACAGAACCAAAAAGAAAGAAACTAAAATAAAATTGGGTTGCCTCCCAACAAGCGCTAACGTTTAACGCCCCTAGCTAGGCATGATGATTTCAATGATGCTCACATAACAGATAAGAATTGAAACATAAAGAGAGCATCATGAAGAATATGACTAGCACATTTAAGTCTAACCCACTTCCTATGCATAGGGATTTTGTGAGCAAACAACTTATGGGAACAATAATCAACTAGCATAGGAAGGAAATACAAGCATAACTTTAAGATTTTAAGCACATAGAGAGGAAACTTGATATTATTGCAATTTATATAAGCATATGTCCCTCCCTCATAATAATTTTCAGTAGCATCATGAATGAATTCAACAATATAACCAGCACCTAAAACATTCTTTTCATCATCCACAAGTATAGAATTTTTACTACTCTCCACATAAGCAAATTCATTCTCTTTTGGAATAGTGGGAGCAAACTCAACAAAATAACTATCATATGATTGAGAATTAAGATCAAGATGACAAGTTTCATGGTTATCATTATTCTTTATAGCATACGTGTCATCAGAATAATTATCATAGATAGGAGGCAAGCTTTCATCATAATAAATTTTCTCATCAAAGCTTGGGGGACAAAAAATATCATCTTCATCAAACATAGCTTCCCCAAGCTTGTGGCTTTGCATATCATTAGCATCATGGATATTAAAGGAATTCATACTAACAACATTGCAATCATTCTCATCATTCACATATTTTATGCCAAGCATTCTATGTAATTCTTCTTCTAGGAGCACAATTTTCCTTTCCATCATTCTCACGAAAGATATTAAAAAGATGAAGCGTATGAGACAAACTCAATTCCATTTTTTTGGTAGTTTTCATTTATAAACTAACTAGTGCTAAAACAAGAAACAAAAAGATTCGATTGCAAGATCTAAAGATATACCTTCACTTACCTAGCCTCCCCGGCAACGGCACCAGAAAAGAGCTTGATGTCTACTACACAACCTTCTTCTTGTAGACATTGTTGGGCCTCCAAGTGCACAGGTTTGTAGGACAGTAGCAAATTTCCCTCAAGTGGATGACCTAAGGTTTATCAATCCGCGAGAGGCGTAGGAGGAAGATGGTCTCTCTCAAACAACCCTGCAACCAAATAACAAAAAAGTCTCTTGTGTCCCCAACACACCCAATACAATAGCAAATTGTATAGGTGCACTAGTTCGGCGAAGAGATGGTGATACAAGTGCAATATGGATGGTAGATATAAGTTTTTGTAATCTGAAAATATAAAAACAGCAAGGTAACAAGTGGTAAAAGTGAGCGTAAACGGTATTGCAATGATAGGAAACAAGGCCTAGGGTTCATACTTTCGCTAGTGCAAGTTCTCTCAACAATAATAAGATAAATAGATCATATAGCAATCCCTCAACATGCAACAAAGAGTCACTCCAAAGCCACTAATAGCGGAGAACAAACGTAGAGATTATGGTAGGGTACGAAACCACCTCAAAGCTATTCTTTCGGATCAATCTATAAAAGAGTTCGTACTAGAATAACACCTTAAGATACAAATCAACCAAAACCCTAATGTCACCTAGATACTCCATTGTCACCTCAAGTATCCATGGGCATGATTATACGATATGCATCACACAATCTCAGATTCATCCAACCAACACAAAGTACTTCAAAGAGTAGCCCAAAGTTTCTACCGGAGAGTCAAGAACGTGTGCCAACCCCTATGCATAGGTTCCCAATGTCACGAAACCCGCAAGTTGATCACCAAGACATACATCAAGTGTTCTCATAAAAGACTCAATCCGATAAGATAACTTCAAAGGGGAAACTCAATTCATCACAAGAGAGTAGAGGGGGAGAAACATCATAAGATCCAACTACAGTAGCAAAGCTTGGGATACATCAAGATCGTGCCATAGATTGGAACACGAGAGAGAACACGAGAGAGAGAGATCAAACACATAGCTACTGGTACATACCCTCAGCCCCGAGGGTGAACTACTCCCTCCTCGTCATGGATAGCGCCGGGATGATGAAGATGGCCACCCGAGATGGATCCCCCCTCCGGCAGGGTACCGGAAAGGGGTCCTGATTGGTTTTTGGTGGCCCTGGAGGCTTGCGGCGGCGGAACTCCCAATCTATCTTCTGTTCTGGAAGTTTTAGGGTACGTAGGTATATATGGGTGAAAGGAGTACGTCGATGGAGCTACGGGGGCCCCACGAGGCAGGGGGGCACGCCCAGGGGGGTGGGCGCGCCCCCCACCCTCGTGAGCACCTCCGTATCTTCTGACATGGAGTCGAAGTCCATCAGGTGGGTTTCCTTCCAAAAATAACTTCTCCAGTTGATTTTGTTTCGTTTTGACTCCGTCTGATATTCCTTTTCCTCAAAACACTGAAATAGGCATAAAACAGCAAATCTGAAATTTGGGCCTCCGGTTAATAGGTTAGTCCCAAAAGTAATATAAAAGTGGATAATAAAGCCCAATATTGCCTAAAACAGTAGATAAAGTAGCATGGAGCAATCAAAAATTATAGATACGTTTGAGACGTATGAGCATGTTGATGCCGCTCCATGATAGCATGCCAAGTTTCATGAATTTCAGACGAGTTTTGTATTTAATAGAATTTAAAAACCACACATCTCAATGTTTTGCCGGCAATCAACGGTGCCCTGGTGTTTGAAATTCATTCCCATTTCTTGCATGGGACCTAAGCATGCACCCAAGGACACATATTTGATTTTTCGACCAATTTATATGCAATGGAGCATGTGCATGTAGTTCAAATTTGAATTATGCACAGAAATGCATAGAAAACTCAGTTAATGAATAAAAATGTCCAAACGAACCCCGAAAAATCACAAAATCCACACAACACTCCTGTTGTTCTATGTTGACACGAGAAAAAAAATTGAAAGCAATAAGATGCAATGGATATCGTTTCGTCCCCAAAGGTGGGACGTTCCCTACCGAAAATCATCATGCTTGTTGTGAGAAGCTCCGGTTTGTGACAAGCATATACCTAAACCTGCCCCAAATGGGACCAAATTTGTACCACGGCATGTTGATGCCGCTCCATGATAGCATGCCAAGTTTCATGAATTTCAGACGAGTTTTGGATTTACTAGAATTTAAAAAGTAGGCATCTCAATGTTTTGCCGGCAATCAACGATACCCTGGTGTTTGAAATTGATTCCCATTTCTTGCATGGGACCTAAGCATGCACCCAAGGACACATATTTGATTTTTCAACCAATTTATATGCAATGGAGCATGTGCATGTAGTTCAAAATTGAATTATGCACATAAATGCATTGAAAACTTCAGTTAATGCATAAAAATGTCCAAACGAACCCGAAAAATCACAAAAATTCACACAACACTCCTGTTGTTCTATGTTGACACGAGAAAAAATTTGGAAGCAATAAGAGGCAATGGATATCGTTTCGTCCCCAAAGGTGGGACGTTCCCTACCGAAAACCATCGTGCTTGTTGTGAGAAGCTCCGGTTTGTGAGAAGCATATACCCAAACCTGCCCTAAATGGGACAAAATTTTTACCACGGCATGTTGATGCCGCTCCATGATAGCATGCTAAGTTTCATGAATTTTACACGATTTTTTCATTTACTAGAATTTAAAAACCAGGCATCTCAGTGTTTTGCCGGCAATCAACGGTGCCCTGGTGTTTGAAATTAATTCCCATTTCTTGCATGGGACCTAAGCATGCACCCAAGAATAAAGATTTAATTTTTCAACCAATTTATATGCACTGGAGCATGTGCATGTAGTTCAAATTTGAATTATGCACATAAATGCATTGAAAACTCAGTTAATGTATAAAAATGTCAAACGAACCCCGAAAAATTACAAAAGTTTCACACAACACTCCTGTTTTTCTATGTTGACACGAGAAAAAAAATTGAAAGCAATAAGAGGCAATGGATATTGTTTCGTCCCCAAAGGTGGGACGTTGCCTACCGAAAACCATCATGCTTGTTGTGAGAAGCTCCGGTTTGTGAGAAGCATGTACCCAAACCTGCCCCAAATGGGACAAAATTTGTACCACGACATGTTGGTGCCGCTCCATGAAAGCATGCCAAGTTTCATAAATTTTAGACGAGTTTTGGGTTTACTAGAATGTAAAAACCAGGCATCTCAATGTTTTGCCGGCAATCAACGGTGCCCTGGTGTTTGAAATTCATTCCCATTTCTTGCATGGGACCTAAGCATGCACCCAAGGACACAGATTTGATTTTTAGACCAATTTATATGCATTGGAGCATGTGCATGTAGTTCAAATTTTAATTATGCACATAAATGCATTGGAAACTCAGTTAATGCATAAAAATGTCCAAACGAACCCCAAGAATCACAAAAATTCACACAACACTCATGTTGTTCTATGTTGACACGAGAAAAAATTTGAAAGCAATAAGAGGCAATGGATATCGTTTCGTCCCCAAAGGTGGGACGTTCCCTACCGAAAACCATCATGCTTTTTTTGACAGAAAGACTGTAAGGGAACCCCTTACAGTATAATTGGTGCAACAAACCCAAATTGCAAGTACCATGCCTTGAACCTGGGTGGGTGGGAAGGCATCAGCCCCTTCCCACCACTAGGCTATGCCTTAGTCTGCTGAAAACCATCATGCTTGTTGTGAGAAGCTCCGGTTTGTGAGAAGCATGTACCCAAACCTGCCCCAAATGGGACAAAAAATTTACCACGGCATGTTGATGCCCCTCCATGAAAGCATGCCAAGTTTCATGAATTTTAGATGAGTTTTTGATTTACTAGAATGTAAAAACCAGGCATCTCAATGTTTTGCCGGCAATCAACGGTGCCCTGGTGTTTGAAATTCATTCCTATTTCTTGCATGAGACCTAAGCATGCACCCAAGGACACAGATTTGATTTTTCGACCAATTTATATGCATTGGAGCATGTGCATGTAGTTCAAATTTTAATTATGCACATAAATGCATTGGAAACTTAGCTAATGCATAAAAATGTCCAAACGAACCCCAAGAATCACAAAAATTCACACAACACTCATGTTGTTCTATGTTGACACGAGAAAAAATTTGAAAGCAATAAGAGGCAATGGATATCGTTTCGTCCCCAAAGGTGGGACGTTCCCTCTGAAAACCATCATGCTTTTTTGATAGAAAGACTGTAAGGGAACCCCTTACAGTATAATTGGTGCAACAAACCCAAATTGCAAGTACCATGCCTTGAACCTGGGTGGGTGGGAAGGCATCAGCCCCTTCCCACCACTAGGCTATGCCTTAGTCTGCTGAAAACCATCATGCTTGTTGTGAGAAGCTCCGGTTTGTGAGAAGTATATACCCAAACCTGCCCCAAATGGGACAAAAAAATTACCACGGCATGTCGATGCCCCTCCACGATAGCATGCCAAGTTTCATGAATTTCAGACGAGTTTTTGATTTACTAGAATTTAAAAACCAGGCATCTCAATGTTTTGCCGGCAATCAACGGTGCCCTAGTGTTTGAAATTCATTCCCATTTCTTGCATGGGACCTAAGCATGCACCCAAGGACATAGATTTGATTTTTCGACCAATTTATATGCACTGGAGCATGTGCATGTAGTTCAAATTTGAATTGTTCACCTGAAATGGCTAGAAAACCAATTTAAGGTATAAAATGTTCGAAGAACCCTGAATAATTCCAATTCTTTTACGACACACATATATTTGCATGTTCACTCCAGATAAAAGGTCTAGCAATTCAAACTCCGTCCATTGCCGTTGTGACCCCATTATGTAATTCAAATCAAGATGAAAAATCAAGTAGATCGCACACAGTTTATTATCAGCAACCCTGTGAGATGCGGCACAAAATATCCTGGAGCACTGTCGGTGTATAGTACGCCTATAGCTTACGCGAGAAGGTGTGTCGGCTACAGTCCACAGACGGCGTCTCAAGCACACTAGCTCACTCCCCAAATATCATTTCACAGTTCAATCGTCGCCGGTGAAAGATGGGCACGTGGACCCGCGTCGTGAGGGCAACTTAGGTGGCCCACTTCGGAGAGAGCGCGGCCACAACAGCCATGTGCGTGCTAACAAGGTGCATGAGCGTGGCTGCAATCTGCGACCGGGCGGCAAAGGCAACCCAAATGGCCTTTGTTGCTTCTCAGGTGGCGGAAGCAACATCTGCCTCAGGGATAGCAACTGGTGAGAGCGGCACAACAGCTGTCCGCTCCGCAACGGCGGCCTTAGACCTGATGGAGGCCGCCCACGACCATGTCGAGGCCGCCCACGCCCAGCTCCTGGCGGTCACCGCACAAATCGAATGAAGCTTCTCCGACAATGGTCGGCAACACACTATCGAAGAGCTGGCAATCGCCGAGAGCGCTCGAGCAGCCGTCCGTTCCTCCACCGCATACCTTGCGACGACGGAGCCCGTCCAAGCCCAGATCGTGTCCTCCCACACCCAGCTCGTGGCGGCCTTTTCCAAAGAGACGGCGGACACGGATGGCAAGATGCTTGCCGAGTATGGTGTGATGGATGCCATGGAGCCCCTTCCCCAGGAGACCGTCGGGCGCGAGCTAGACATGGAGGCGGCGGCGGAGATCGACGAGCACCAGCCGTAGTAGTACTCTTTGTTTTGTTTAATTAAGAGTGCCGGTCTTTAATTTGTTAGAGTAATGTTTAGGTCAGCTAGCTCTGTTTAATTGCTGAACTTGCTCGATTAAGAAGTGTGGGTGTTGTCGGCGTTCTGGGAACGGGGGTCCCCAGACTTGCCTGCCTGCGGCCTGCGGCGTGGCTCAAAGGAGGCCCAGGACAGCCCATCTTCATCTACACAAGCTCAAGACCCTCACGAGGGGCCAAGCCTCATGAGGCGGGACGACCAGGAGCTTCCTCGAGCACGCAACCGTCGGGCTGGCTCATGAGGAGGCGGAGAGTACAAGGCAGGGTACCTCGCGAGGTGCCCATGACGCAAGCCATGACGACCAAGGGCGCCAATCGAGGCGCCAGCCATGGCGTCCTCCTTTCCTCTTTGGTGCAAAGGGAGCAAGCGCAGCGAGAGCATCAAGCAAAGGCATCCGTTTGGTGCAACAAGACCAAGACCAGCCCCAACGGCTGGAAGGAGTCATCGTGGAGCCCAAGCGGGCGTCATCACGAGAGCCTTTGGCGGTAGTACCAACTTTAGTCGGGATAAGTGTACCCGCTGTTCCCCTTCAAAATGGCCAATTGTTGGCGCCCTTCCCGCTCAATATTTGGGAAGAGGCCCAGGGCCTTCGATCTATATAAGTAGAGCTAGCCACCATAGTAGGGGAGGATCGAGAAAGACGATCCAAAAAAAGGATCGGAAGGAGAGACGAGGAGCATCCAGAGAGAGAGATAGAGACCCGATCCTCAAGCTAGAGCGACGGGACACCACCTAGCAGTGCGTCACATCCACCAAGAACAGACCCTCGCGAGGCTATTCTTCCCTGTACTGTTCCTCATCGGCCCAAGAGGCAATCCACCACCACAAACTAGAGTAGGGCATTACACCACAACGGTGGCTCGAACTAGTATAAATCTCGTGTCTCTTTTGCTGTTCTTTCTAGTAGTTTAGGTCCCTACGATTCGGCGAGGTACGAGACAGTGGAGGGTGGGATCTCCGCGCGCACCCCAGAGTTTGAACCTTAAGGGTCTGCCGGAACCCGAAATCCGACATTTGGCGCGCCAGGTAGGGGTGCGCCGGAATCTGCCTTTCGTTGCCTCGTTCTTCCCCGACCACCGCAACCATGTCTGACGCTCGTCGGGCCCGCGCCGAGCGCCGAGCCGCCCTCGCCTCCCATGTCGCCCAGACGGCTCCCGTCAGCGGGCGTCCTCGTCGTTCCCCGTCACCTGCCGTCAACGCCGCCATCGGCCCGACGGGGAACGAGCAACAAGCGTCGTCCCAGCACCCGTCCATGAGGCGGGACGGCCGCACCGCCACGCCTTCGCTCACCCCCGCTGGTTCTTCGTCACGCGCGCCCCGTGCGGCCATGGAGGCCCGAGCTGCACTCATCGCGGCCAACGAGCTCTGCGCTACCGCCCGTCGGCGACATCTCTGAAGAATGGCTTGACCGGCCGAGTCGCCGAGCTCGTCCGTAGCTGCGAGGCGACCGCGCCCGTCCGTCTCACAGACCGCACCCCGCCCCCAAGCGGGCGGTGAAGCTCCGGGCGCCTCAGCCACCTCCTCCTCAAGACGGGCGCCTGCCCAAGGCACGCTGCCCCTGGCGGAACCTGCTCCGCCAGCGCCGGCGCAAGAAGAGCAGAGCTGCCAAGAAGTTCCTCGCCCAAGAAGAAGCTGCCCGAGCGCCTCCCGCTCCAAAGACGCTAAGACCTTGCGCTGCCCCCAGCCGCGGGCGCAGGGAGACCCACAAGACCAAGCTCTCTACCGTCCGAGGCCCCAGCAGCCACGGCGGGCTGCCGCCTTCACCTCCGAAGCTGCGCAGCGTCACGTAGCCCGCCAAGTTCAAGCCGGACCTGCCTCCTTGCTACGACGGCACAGCTGACCCTATGGAGTTCCTCCAGCTCTCTGAGCTGGGCATCGAGGCTGCCAACGGGATGAAAAGGTCATGGCGAACTGGTTTCCCATGGCGCTCAGGGCCAGGGCCCGCACGGCTCCTGAACACTGGCCCGAGCACGATCTCTTCTGGGCCGAGATGCGCACCGCTTCATCGCCAACTTCCAAGGTACTCGCGACCGCCACCCGCCGTGGCGACATGCGTCGAATCAAGCAGCAGCCGGAAACCACCTGCAAAAGTACATCCGGCGCTTCAACAACGCGCGCCTCAAGATCCCTGTGGTAACGGAGGAGGCCATCATCTCTGCCTTCTCCGGCCAGCGTCTTGTGACGTCAAGATGAAGGAGGAGCTGACGATGCATGAAGATCTGTGCACCTCCCTGGAGCAGTTCAACTTGGTGACCAAGTGCGCCAGGGCTGAGGAGAGGCGCCTCTCCCTCCTCGAGCTGCCTGCCGCGGATCCCGAAGAGAAGAAGTCCAAGGCCAAGGACGTGAAGCGCAATAGGGCTCCCGTGCTCGCGGCCGAACCAAACACCAAGCGAGGCAGAGATCAGCCCGAGTCCTCCAAGGGCAGCCGGTACTGCGTGTACCATGACCTCCACACCCACAACACCAATGAATGTCAAGATCTCCGGGCCGTGCGTGAAGGAAGGGTCGGCAGACGCCCCGAGAGCAGCGACCTGGGCTACGGCCGAGGAGGAGGAAGGAATGCAGGGGCCAGGAAGACCGCGGCCCGCGCCAAGGGTGGCGCGACCAACCTCGCGAGGACCGCTGGCAAGACCCGCCTCGCGAGGGGGGCTGGAGGGATCAGCCACGTGAGGATCGCCCGCAAGGGAACGCAGGCCTCCCTCCGCTGCCGCCGCCACCAAGGAGAATCGAAGACCGTCATCAGGACGAGGGGGCTGGGAGCTTCCAGGAAGCGCGTGCGATCGCCTGCATCCTAGGTGGAGCTCAAGCCCCAGCCTCTCACCGCATCTTCAAGCAGTTCACCCGCGAAGTGAATGCAGTCCTTCCCAAGCTCGAGTCCACGCGTCCTCTCAGGTGGTCGGCGTGCGCCATCACGTTCAGCTCGGCGGATCAGCTCAAGTGCGCAGCCACAGCCGGAGTTCTCCCGATGCTTTGCTCCCCAATCATCAGCAATGTGCTAGTCACCAAGACCCTCATCGACGGCGGAGCAGGGCTCAACGTCCTGTCGTGGAGACATTCAACAATCTTCAAGTGCCTTACGATCGGCTTCAGCCAACCAAGCCTTTCTCCGGAGTCACCGACGGCTCCACGGTCCCGATCGGGCAGGTCCGCCTTCCTGTCACCTTCGGGGCCCGCGACAACTACCACACCGAGCTCATCTACTTCGACGTCGCCCACATTCGCCTGCCATACAACGCCATCCTCGGGTACCCAGCGTTGGCCAAATTCATGGCCGTAACCCACCATGGCTACAACATCCTCAAGATGCCAGGAAGCGGCGGAGTCATCACGGTGCCCTGTGAAGAGAGAGATGCAGTGTGCTCCACAGGTGAGCTTTTCAGGCCGCATCGCTGGAAGACCCAGACCACAGCAGCAGGAGGCCTCCCGAGGCCGCACCCAAGAAGAAGACATCGACCGGCCCGACTCTTCAAGAGACAGGCCCCTCAGGGTCCACATCGGGCCAGGGGGAGCCTCCTTCCATCGCATAGGAAAGCGCGCCCGGCGCCCTCCTCAGGCAGGGCTCGGGGGCTCTCCCCTGGAGGGCTGCCGACCTCGCCAAGGTCTCGAGGGAGGCGCTTGGGCACCACATGGGCGTGCTTGAAGCACGTTTCCCATAGCGGGAGCAAGACCAGGAGGACAGAACCCTCAAGAGTTCATCAGCAAGGCCATTCAGGAGCTACAGGAATCAAGGGTCATGAGGGGCAGCCGCCGCCTACCCACTGTGGCCCCCCATCCAGGCGAGGATGGTGGGCTGCGCGTCTGCATCGACATAACAGGGCTCAACCGAGTCGCATCTCAAGAGCGCCTCTGGCCCTCGCGAGTGGGACGTTGCGAGGGTCCGCCCCACAGCTACGTACGCATGCCTTATGGCACGCCAAACGCAGCTGCCGCGTGCAGCGTCTCATGAGGACCATCACTGGAGGCTCAAGAGGTCAACACGCCGCAGCCACTGGCGGAGATGGAGATGGCCCATGAGGAGCCGCCAGCGCCTCCGAGCCTCCCGAGGCCCCCGGGCACTGGGGCTCGTGAGGATCGGCTCCGCAGCCCGCCGAAGTCTGCTACATCAACAACCCTTCATCCCCAACATCACCGGTGACATCTTTAAGTTTTATTTCCGGTGGGAGCGCCTTGAGGCCGCATCATTCCCAGGCCGCGTGGGTCCGTCCCTGCGGCATGTACCCCTTTTATTTCATGTCTTTAGCTTATCCTGTTGGGGGCGCCCCTCGGGCTGCATCATCCCCAAGCCGCTTGGGCCAGTCCCAGCAGCATGTATCCTTCATGCGTGTTCCTTAGGATTATGTTCTCGGTCCACCATGCTTGTTATTTGGTGCCTTTTCCTGGGTGGCGGAATCTTGCACGTTAAAGGGGGGTGCCTGAGCATCGCGACTCAGGGCTCCTACCGGCTCTCCGGCCCTCACCCTCTGGTCTTGTCCATGGCATCGCGACCTGGCTTGCAATGACAGTGAGACCAGCCCGAGCCGGGACCCGAGGGCGTAGAGTTTCGTCATCTAACCCGACTTGCGCATTAAAGGGGTGCACGAGCATCGCGAGTCGTGGCTCCTACCGGCTCTCCGGCCCTCACCCTCTGGTCTTGTCCATGGCATCGCGACCTGGCTTGCCAATGACGGCTGAGACCAGCCCGAGAGCCGGGACCCGAGGACGTAGAGTTGCAGCGTCTGACCCAGCTTGCGTGTTAAAGGGGGGGTGCCTGAGCATCGCGACTCAGGGCTCCTACCGGCTCTCCGGCCCTCACCCTCTGGTCTTGTCCATGGCATCACGACCTGGCTTGCGAGCGACGGCTGAGACCAGCCCGAGAGCCGGGACCCGAGGACGTAGAGTTGCGTCATCTAATCTAGCTTGCACGTTAAAGGGGGGGGTGCCTGAGCATCACGACTCAGGGCTCCTACCGGCTCTCCGGCCCTCACTCTCTGGTCTTGTCCATGGCATCGCGACCTGGCTTGCCAGCGACGGCGGAGACCAGCCCGAGAGCCGGGACCCGAAGACGTGAGCACCGGCATCCGCCAAATTTGCGGGAACACACTCGAAGATAAGGCCCAGAGCCAGCGCAACCCGCCTTGAGGTAGGGCCTCGTGAGTTCAGCTGGCTCACGGGTGCCCAGATACACCTCGTCCAGCCCTACCGTGCCAGCCACGTGTCGAGGTGAGGCTGTATCGCCCTGGCTCCTCGGGGGAGCCCCTCCCACGTTCCAGTGGAAGCACCATGCTCGCTGGTGGCGACCTTTGCCGAGGAGCGGCTATGCCCGTCTGCATGCGGAAGCGCTATGCTCACATGGTGATAAACAATCGAGGTGGCCTCGGGTCGCATCAACCTCGAGGAGCCCAGGCTCAGTGTCTGGCCTCATCGCAACGCCTCCCTCGGGAGCGCCAGCGAGGGCTGGGCACGGGGGCTGCGCCTGGGTCACGCCCAGACGCACGCCACCCAGCCAGGGCCCTCGGGCCTGGTTCGTCGCACGTCACTACCCGAGCGGAGCCAAGATACGCATGTCGTTTGAGCGTCAAGGGGGACTCCTGAGCATCGCGACTCAGGAGCCTAACTGGTCACGTAGCCCCTCACTCCTTAGTTTCGAAAGGCTAACGGCGGTTGAGGTATGCGCGGGACCGGGCTCTGCAGACGTAGAACGGTGGATCCGCCTGCGCCTCACCTCCCTACTTGCTGTTCGTGCGCCAAGGGGGACTCCTGAGCATTGCGACTCAGGAGCCTAACTTGTCACGTAGCCCCTCACTCCTTGGTCTCGTCCTGGTTTCCGGTCGGGGCTAACGGCGGCTGAGGTATGCGCGGGGCCGGGCTCTGCCGGCGTAGAATGTAAGCAAGTAGGAAGCACAAATTTCAAGGAATTCAAAAGCAAATATTACAGTCCACACTGTTATCGCTATACCAAACGCAAGTTTAAACGCCTCCCCGAGGCATGATACATGTGCAGGAACTAAAAGCAAGACAGGAGCCACAACGGAGTCACTTGTCGGCGGTGGAGCAGTGCGGAGTGGGCTAGCCTTGTGAAGCAGCGGGGCAGCCGGCGCCTCGCTTGGCTTGGTCTTTGAAGGCCGGAACTTCCCAGCAGGCCTCCATGGCGACCCTTCATAGCCTCGGCAGTGGCAGCTACATGCTCGCCGCTTGCCGGCTCCAGCAGGCTGTCCATGTCGACGCTGGGATCGCGAAGATAGATGTGGGTGAGGATCTGCGTTAGTGCCGCAGAAGACAAGACACGCGCCTCGGCCTCAGCCGTGGGGCCAAGACCAAGGGAGACATCTTCAAGAGCACGAATCAGGAAGGGAAGCAGCTTGGCGGGGCCGTCCTCTGCACCGGCCAGTGGGCTCTCCAGGCCGCTATCATAAAGCTCCCTCAGCAAGGCGCGGGCCTTCACCTCCATATCCATGAAGGCCACGCGATCTTCGGCAAGAACCCGCGCCTTGGCGTCCAGCTCGACCCTCCTCGCCTCAAGTTCCTGCTCCAGCGCGCCTAGGAGATCACGACGCTTCTTCAGCTTGGCCTCCTAGTCCTTGACGGCCGCCTCGCGAGCCTTCATGCTTTCCTCCTGCTCCTGGCGGAGGCGGGCCTCCTCGGCAAGCTGGTTCTGCAGGCCCTTCAGCTCGCCCTCCAGCATCTCACAGCGACCTTGGATGCTGGCTGCCTCCCCCAGGGCAGCATCGCGGGCTACCTTCGCCTCACGAACAGCCTGCTTCTCCTCGTCGCAAGCCGTCGAGGCCTGGACCAGCGCCGCCCGAATCGAAGCGTCGGAGCGAATCCAGCCAGAGGCCAGCTCCAAGCGCCCGGCCACCAAGCGAGGGTCGGCGCCCAGAAGATCCTGCCGCAGCCGGTCCAATTCAGCGGCAGCACGATCCAGGACAGTGGGAGGAGTCGGAGAGACAGCAGTTGGTGGAGTAGGAGGAGATGGCGGCGGCGTAGCCACTGCGCCTCGAGGCGGAACCAGCGGCGCCACGACAACAGCGGAGGCAGCGCCAAGCAAGGGCACCTCGGGAGTCGCCTGGGCCAAGGGGGCTGAGCTCACCCCAGCGGGCTCAGCCAGGCCTCGCGAGGGCGCCCGGGCAGGAGAGGCACAGGCGTCGGGATCATCTTCCTTTCGGGCAGCGGCACCGTCACGGGTGGAGCCTCGGGGAGCCCCCTTCAGCTTCTTCGCCACGGGCGCCGGCCTGGCCGAAGAACATGGACATCAGATCTCGTCAACAGAGCAATAATCAAGACGGAAAGCAGGCACTTACAGGTCGTCGCTGGTGGACTCGAGCAGCCTCCGGCCATACTTGAAGCCCGAGAGCCGGCTGCAGGGATCAGCTTCAAGGGGATCAGGAGCCGGAAGCGTGTCTGTGGATCGCCCCGGGGCCGGGGCGGACCCGCGGGGGACCAGCCCAGTCCGGTCCTTCTTTGGGATCGAGGGCAGGCTTCTGCCTCCCCGCTCACCCTCATCCTCGTCGTCGTCGCTCTCGGGGAGGTGGAGAACGCGGGGCCTGCGCCGCAGGGGGGGATCCCTTGACTCTATCCCCGAATCAACCCCCTCTCCTGGCTCTCTTTCCTCCACCTCCTCGCTGGAGTCAGAAGAGGACACGTCCACCAGGTCCTCCGGAGCCTCCACGGGCACGGGCCCGTCCCCATTGAAGACGGCCATGGGCCCCACAACCTGCTCCCAATCCTCGCGAAGGAACAGGGCGCTGGGCGCCCTCCGGTCTCGCCACATCGCCCCCAACCAAGGACTGGACGACCGTCGCCAGATCCTCGCTAGCCAGGGCCACGGGGCTCGGGTCAGGCCTCCACATCGGAAGCGAGTACTAGCGAAGCGGAGCCAGTTGGTGCTCCAGGAACTCCCTCAGCAGCGACGCACCGGCAACTTCACTGTCGCCGCATCGGCCGGCTTCAGATCTGCATCCATCTTCTCCAAAGACTACCAAGGCTGGGATCCCAGTTCTCTCGGGACCCGGTCGTCGGAGCTCTCGGCCCAAGCTCCGTGGGCAGGATCAGCCGTGGGTGGATACGCCAAAGATCCACCAAGACCCACTTGCTCCTGAAACCCTCAATCCGCTTCCCGAGGATGAAATGGCGATGGCTCCGCCAGATGCAACGAAGCTTCGCGCCTGTGGCGGAGCCACGGGAGGTTCGGAGGAAGAAGTAGTGGCGCAGCAAGGCCACGAGGTTTCACCCCAACATGGGCCTCACAATAGTAGGCGAAGATTGCCGTAAGAAGGAAGGAGTTGGGATGAAGGTGCAGAGCTTGGATGTTGTAGTGACGGAGGACGGAGAAGAAGAACTCAGAGAAGGGAGGCACCAGACCAGCAATGATGGCGCTCGTGAAGAACGGGTAGAAGGTACTCCCCTGACCCTCAGGGGCGGAGGAGCCGGCCTTGAGCACCGCCGTTCCATTTACGCCATGCGCCTCTTCCAACCGGCGCATCAGGGCAAGGCTCGCCGCTGACACATTTGGCGGGTCCAAGGCAGGAGAGTACCAGGCTCCGGCCGGGGTTTGGCGAGGAGCCATGACTGGCTAGGGCACGAAGGCGGAGTGGATCTGAAGGTCTTGGAAGCGGGGAGGAGAGGCGCAAGAAAGGGGATCTGAGCAGCAACTGGAGAAAGTAAAGGAGGCAAGGAAGATGTCGCTCTATTATCAACCCGCGCGGTTGCAGAGGCTCCCACGTCCAATCAACCGCCACGCGCCGCCCAAGGCCGCAAGGTTAAGACCTGACGCCGCACTTGCCCTTCGCCTCTCTGCTCGGCCAAGTTCGGGCGCGCCCGTGGGCCAGGGCTCTTGTCGGCGTTCAGGGAACGGGGTCCCAGACTTGCACACTGCGGCCTGTGGCGTGGCTCAAATGAGGCCCAGGACAGCCCGTCTTCATCAACACAAGCTCAAGACCCTCGCAAGGGCCAAGCCTCGCGGGGCGGACGACCAGGAGCTTCCTCCGGCACGGCCTCGTCAGGTGGCTCATGAGGAGGCGGAGAGTTCAAGGCAGGGTACCTCGCGAGGTGCCCATGACGCAAGCCATGACGACCAAGAGGCGCCCGGTCGAGGCGCCCAGCCCCAGCTGGCGTCCTCCTTTCCTCTTTGGTGCAAAGGGAGCAAGCGCAGCGAGAGCATCAAGCAAAGGCATCCGCTTTGTGCAACAAGACCAAGACCAGCCCCAACGGTGGAAGGGAGGCATCGTGGAGCCCAAGCAGGCGTCATCACCAGAGCCTTTGGCGCGAGGACCAACTTTAGTCAGGATAAGTGTACCCGCTGTTCCCCTTCAAAATGGCCAATTGTTGGCGCCCTTCCCGCTCAATATTTGGGAAGAGGCCCAGGGCCTTCGTCTATATAAGTAGAGCTAGCCACCATAGTAGGGGGAGGATCGAGAAAGACGATCCAAAAAAAGGATCGGAAGGAGAGACGAGGAGCATCCAGAGAGAGAGATAGAGACCCGATCCTCAAGCTAGAGCGACGGGACACCACCTAGCAGTGCGTCACATCCACCAAGAACAGACCCTCGCGAGGCTGTTCTTCCCTGTACTGTTCCTCATCGGCCCAAGAGGCAATCCACCACCACAAACTAGAGTAGGGTATTACACCACAACGGTGGCCCGAACTAGTATAAATCCGTGTCTCTTGTGCTGTTCTTTCTAGTAGTTTAGGTCCTGGCGATTCGGCGAGGTACAAGACGGTGGAGGGTTGGATCTCCGCGCGCACCCCAGAGTTCGAACCTTCAGGGTCTGCCGGAACGCGAAATCCGACAGGTGTGCTGTAGTCTCCTTTGTGTACCCAAATTATGCAATGACGTGGATGACCACTATAACCATGGAATTTTGAACCAAAACTTTTGACATTCAAACTCATCACACATGGGTTCAGCTATCTGAATCGTTTGTGATGTCCACATATCGTACAGAATTCTGAATAAGGGACCGTGTCTGATGACACTTTGCGCGCTAGTTTTTTCGCTGAAGCGATTCCAAATTTTCGGCTTCCGCAGAAATATCTACCTCCCCGCCCCTCCCCCTTACCAAAAGCCACATTTCCCCTCTTTCCGCCTTCCTTTCCAAGTTGAAACCTTCACTCCTTGCTTGCAGCGCCGCCTCCTCGTCGGTGACCCTCCTTCACGCTGCTCGGCCTCCTCCATCCAGGCAGGTAATCCACACCCGACCCCCATCCTACTCCTCCTTCCACATCCCACATGCACCGACCGTCGGTGCGAGCGTGACACCTTCCACCCAAATCACTGACCCCTCCACCAAATAAGCACCGGCCTCAGCCATGGTGCACGCAGTATAGCCAGGACCTCCAGGAGCATTTGGCAGCGGAGAAGCAAATCGCGGCCGCACGCACGGATGAGGTCGCGATGGCTGCCATTAGTGCCGACCCCCAAATCTTGAAGGAGCACCTTGCCATTTGCTAGCTATGCCGGTTAAGCATGCTCGGTTTACCCGTTGCGTGTGCTGCTCCTGCCTTGTGACGCCCCCGATTCAATTATACACTAATCATGCACGCAAATGTGTACGATCAAGATCAGGGACTCACGGGAAGATATCACAACACAACTCTAAAACATAAATAAGTCATACAAGCATCATAATACAAGCCAGGGGCCTCGAGGGCTCGAATACAAGTGCTCGATATAGACGAGTCAACGGAAGCAACAATATCTGAGTACAGACATAAGTTAAACAAGTTTGCCTTAAGAAGGCTAGCACAAACTGGGATACAGATCGAAAGAGGCGCAGGCCTCCTGCCTGGGATCCTCCTAACTACTCCTGGTGGTCGTCAGCGGACTGCACGTAGTAGTAGGCACCTCCGGTGTAGTAGTCTTCATCGATGGTGGCGTCTGGCTCCTGGGCTCCGTCGTCTGGTCGTAGCAATCAGATAGAGATAGGGGAAAAAGGGGGAACAAGGCAACCGTGAGTACTCATCCAAAGTACTCGCAAGCAAGGAGCTACACTACATATGCATGGGTATATGTGTAAAGGGCCATATCGGTGGACTGAACTGCAGAATGCCAGAATAAGAGGGGATAGCTAATCCTGTCGAAGACTACGCTTCAGGCAGCCTCCGTCTTCTTGACATGTAGAAGAGAGTAGACTGAAGTCCTCCAAGTAGCATCGCATAGCATAATCCTACCGGCGATCCCCTCCTCATTGCCCTGTTAGAGAGCGATCACCGGGTTATATCTGGCACTTGGAAGGGTGTGTTTTATTAAGTATCCAGTTCTAGTTGTCATAAGGTCAGGGTACAACTCCAAGTCGTCCTATTACCGAAGGTCACGGCTATTCGAATAGTTTAACTTCCCTGCAGGGGTGCACCACATAACCCAACACGCTCGATCCCATTTGGCCGGACACACTTTTTTGGGTCATGCCCGGCCGTGAAAGATCAACACGTCACAGCCCGACCTAGGCCAACAGAGCGTTCAGCACGCCGGTCTAAACCTAAGCGCCCAGGGCTCTGGGCCCATCGCCCTTAGCACACCTGCACGTTGCGAACGCGGCCGGAAGTAGACCTAGCAACCTCCATTACAAACTAAGTCACGTTACGCGGTCCAATCTGGCGCGCGCCGCTCAGTCGCTGACATCACGAAGGCTTCGGCTGATACCATGACGCCGAGTGCCCATATCTTTCCCACGTAGTTGGTTAGTGCGTATAGGCGATGGCAGGACTCATATCAAATACCAAGATCTCGTTAAGCGTGTTATTTGAAGTTACCGCGAACGCCCGACAGGGCCGAGCCCACCTCTCACCCAGGTAGTCTCAACCTGCCTGTCAGCTCCGCCACAAAGATCCATCCAGTAGGGCCGTCGGGACAAAGGTCCTTTCAGCCCCAATCCGTGAATCACTCATGGTACTCCTCGAGCCGACCGACTTTAATCACCACATGTATCATGTATAAAGTATATAGTATATACCGTGATCACCTCCCGAGTGATCACGGCCCGATAGTATAGCACAATGACGGACAAGAATGTAGGGCCATCGATGGAAAACTAGAATCCTATAGTAGGCATGGAGGAATGCAGGGAAAGGTAACAACAGTAGTAGCAAGGACGGGCTATGCATCAGGATAGGAATAACGGAAAGCAGTAACATGCTACACTACTCTAATGCAAGCAGTATAGAGAAGAATAGGCGATATCTGTGACCAAGGGGGGGCCTGTCTGGTTGCTCTGGCAAGAGAGAGGGGTCGTCAACTCTGTAGTCGAACTGGGCAGCAGCAGCGTCGGTCTCGGTGTCTAGCGGAAGAAGAGGGGGAAGAAACAATGAATATTTAAGCAAACAGATGCATGACGATGCATGACAAAGCAAAGCGTGATGCTAGGCGTGCCCTAACGCGGTATGTGATGATACCGGTGAAGGGGGGAAACATCCGGGAAAGTATCCCCGGCGTTTCACGTTTTCGGGCGGAGGAGCCGGAGGGAGAAAGTTGTGAGTTCGATAGGTTAGGGGGTGTGGCGGACGAACGGGTTGCATATCCGGATTTGTCTCGTCGTTCTGAGCAACTTTCATGTACAAAGTTTTTCCATCCGAGCTACGGTTTATTTTATATTGATTTTAAAATATTTAAATCATTTTTAGCATTTATCTAATTATTTAATTCGAAAATTGGATTTATGACATCAGCATGATGTCATGCTGACGTCAGCAGTCAACAGGTGTTAACTGGGTCAATCTGATGGTGGGTCCCGCATGTCATACACTGTTTAATTAGCAGGTTAATTAAACAGAGTTAATTAGTTTAACCTAAACAGAATTAATTAAACAGAGTTAATGATTAGGTTAACCTAAACAGAATTAATTAAGTTAATTAAATAAATAAATAATTATTTTTTAATACTTATTTTTCTTAAATCTTCTTTTTTTTCTTTTTATAAAACGTTCTGGGGCGTGGGCCCCCTAGTCAGTGGCTCTGGGGGAGCCTTAGCGGGTGAGCGGGCGACGGCGCTGTCTTGAGGCGCTTACTGCGAGGGAGCTGCGGCGAGGCCGAGACCAGGCGGCCGTGGTAGCCTGCCCGGCCAGGCACGGCTGCATGAGGGCGCGCGGCAGCAGCAGGGCGCCGGCGCGACGGCGTCTTGGCGGCCTCATGAGGAGGAGCGGGGGCGCGGTGACAGGAGCCACGATGTGGGCGGAGCGTGAACGTACGGCGGTGACTGCGGGGCAAGGGGGAAGGACGGGCGCTCACGTCGCATGCGAGATCGGGCGGCGAGGCTCGCAGGAGCCGAAGTTCGGGAGGAGGATGGGGACGGCAGGTGGGGAGGAGGCGACGGACGACGAGCTCAGAGCGGCGGCAGCGGGCGCTGGAGGCCTCCAGGCGGCGTCTGCAATGAAGCTGCAGCCAACATGAGGCCGTTGGCGGCGGCGGACCGGGGCGGCGGCCTGCTGGTGGTCGCCGGTGACGGAGGGAGGCGGGGCACCGATGCACGCGAGGGGATCGGGCGTGGGGAGGTCTTCTCCCCGGCACGATGCGTGTGTGCGCGTGTGTGTTTGTGTGTGTTGTGTGGTGGCGGTGGGTGAGGGAGACGAGGGGGAGGTGGGGATCGTGAGGGGAATGGGGCATTCGGGGGTTAGGTCACAAGGGAGGGGGCCATATAGGCCAGGAGAGGTGCGGTTGGGGCGGCCCGATTGGCCCCGAGGCCATCTGGGCCGTGGCCCAGCAAGGGGAGGGGGTGTTCTCTTTTCTTTTTATTTTGTTTTTCTCAATTTTTCTTTTACCGTTTTACTTTTAGTTTCTCTTTCATTTTAGTTTTAGTAAATTGCCAAAGTGGCACCTAAATAGATTTTACAAATTATGCCACTGCCACAATAGTTTAATACTTATAACAAATTAGTTTTGAAAATGT
Organism: Aegilops bicornis; assembly: GCA_021605145.1. Classification (NCBI taxonomy): domain Eukaryota; kingdom Viridiplantae; phylum Streptophyta; class Magnoliopsida; order Poales; family Poaceae; genus Aegilops; species Aegilops bicornis. The sequence continues at coordinate 510,036,550 of CM038672.1, forward strand.
TTATTATTTTTAAAGCATTTAAATAATTGTATTTGCTACTGTTTTATTCATTTTAGAGTAATTATACATTTTATAAAAGTGTGGTTTCTCCACCATAATTACCTATGCATTATTTGGCTCACTCCGAACATTTTAGTTTTAATATTTGAAAACTTTTATTGTTTGCTTGATTTTGAATTTGAATTCAAACCGGTTTCGAACTAACGGGAGATTAGCAAGAGTAATCGAGGTAACGTGGCATCAGTAGCAGAGGTTTACTGTAGCTTAAATATCCGGGCGTCACAATTCTCCTCCACTACAAGAAATCTCGTCCCGAGATTTAAGAGGTAGTGGAAGGGGGAAGGTTTGGTAATGAATCTAGCGGGTCTTCTCATTCTAGCTTGCTCTTCTCGAAGAGACCGGTCCAATACATTGATGTCTTCATTTCTCTGCTTCAGGTCATCATGATGAAGTCGGCGTCCTTTCTTCGGGATCTTCATCGTATTTACGAATAGGTAATGGGGCAGATCGGTAACGACAGAATGCTATAAGGGTAATAATCTGGGATTAACCCATGAATGAGCATATGAGTACCTCTCGAGTTGAACAAATAAAACACATCGAGAATAAAGTTGGAAGGTACAATAAGAAGTTTCAAGCAGCCAGGCAATCATTCAATGCCTAGTCAGAAGGTGAAAGGGGTTTCAAGCAACGGAATAATTATTGTGTCCGATGCCAGAATTGACGATCTCATCGGAAGGTGGCTCATGAATTACATACGAGTCCACGCGGGAGGAATAACTTTGGGAACAGGGACCATATAGGAGAGTCAGGTTTCGATCCTGTGGAACTGTGGGTTATGGGCCCACCATGTAGGTAAAAGTAGGAAGGGCGGTGACGCCTTGCACGATCATGTAAGCCAGGCATGTCAGAGGGTAGCCTGTTAGTTACGTTCGCAACAACGTCGGTACCAAGGGCGAGGGACGAAGAGAACCATTTTCCTACTCGTTGAACGAGGCGGACCATTAGGCAAAGTTCTCGTCCATCGGTGGCTACCGTAATGTCATCAATTATAGTAATAGGGTCTTACTGGCAGAGTTGTACCGTGAGGTGCTTACCTAAGCAGGGAATTGCCCTTTGCTTTCGATTAAGTAGATTATAAGAAAGTTTGAGCAAAACAACGGAATGGAAAATGTGTTTAAACACATATATCGTGGGTATATCCTTCCCAAAGTCAAGCGGAGGATGATATCCAAGACAGGATATAAAGTAGAAAACCCTTTAGATAAGAGGAGAGAAATTTCATGACATTACCCATACAACGGTGTTTGGGTAATTTCAACAAGAAACATTTAGCATGGTGCTTCAAATGTTCTTATTGAAAATCGGAGTACCATGGACATGCTTGAGATAGCACCGACATGGTCTTCAAGCAAAGGTCAGACTTTGGATACACAAAGGATTCATCAGGAACAACTCATAGAATAAGTCTTGCAATAGGTCCTCCAACCAGGTGAGCTAGGCATGACATCGCCTTATTGGGTTATAGAAAGACCAATGCTATGACTCTTGGAAAATGTTCCAACCATCATATCTGGCCGGGTTTCAGATCTGGTTGGTGTCAGGATACCTCAGACTTAGGATGCTTGAGAAGAAAAGGTGCGACACAATTTGACGGGATGACATTGTAAGATTCTCGGGAAATGAACTATGAAGTGATTTCCAATAACAAGAGTTCATCATTAACCCAAGGAGAGGACAAGAAGGTGGTTGATGAACTCAGCGACAATTCATCAAGATTTCCAAAGGATGGATTTCCACAATTACGTGAACAAGGAGATAACATTTGTCAGATCAAAATGATATATTGATGTATGCTCGAGGAAAACATACACAATTTAACAATGGTTGAAAGGTGCACCGAAATATGGTGCAGGTTGCACGGCCAACATTGGAATGGTGATTCAATAATCAATAGTCTAAGAATGAACGACCGACCATTAACTTCAAAGCAATAGGGTTGCTAGAAGGGCGGAATCCAAATAGCACCGCTCACTTGTTGGTACCCTGGTTGGAAGCAACACGAGGACCCAAGAAATAATGGTGATGGTGAGAAGTATCACCATACCAAGAATTCTTAAGAGGTGGTGAAATTCCCATGACATTCTTGACATAAAAGGTGGTAATATTCCAAGGTAAAGAAGAACAATGCTAGGTAGCAAGGAACTCAAGGTATAACACAAAACACGAACAAGTTTGTGTTGGAGGGAAGGTAATAAAGTGGTTGATGATAACACAAATCATCGAGGCAAGGATGGTATTTCTCATCATGAATCCGATTGATATCCTGGAAGAGCTCATAAGGTTGATGATGCTCACGACACATTTGTCGAGAGGTTGCACGAAGATGTAATCGATCGACGATGACATCAAGTCAAACGAATGATGAAGCGAAAGGTTATTAAATCAAAGTGCGGAATTGATTCACTTATCAGTGTTCTCGGTTGACGACAACCCAGAACCCAGGAAAATCGAAATCGGCTAGAAATAACAGTTGATGAAGAACCATAAGAAGTTATGTAGTTCCATGATATTCTCGCGGTACCAGAGGGTATACTCAAGGGTAGAGCGGGATAGAGGTTGGACAAGTGAAATCATTTGCAGAAGGCAAGCACTTAAACTTGTCCAAGAAATGGGATCAAAGAAGAACAATATGGTCGAAACCACGGTCGTAAAATACCAAGCATAGATAAGAGAAGAAGTTATAACAAGGGGATTATTATTACTACGAGAACCTTCCATGATAAGTTCCACCTCGGGTCCATGGGCATGAACACAAAGTTCAAGGTCGACTCCCACTTCTCCAAAGCATAACCTTACATTCAATTCTCGTTTCGATAATGGCATTAGTGTTGAAAGTTTTACCTGGTGAAATACCAGATGAGTATGACCCGTGAAAATTTCCGAGTTCACACATAGTAAGGAAGGCATAGGTTCAACCCATCAGGGCATCTTACGATCATATACCACAAACTTCAATAGTAAGTATCACCAGCCCGAAAGTAGAGCATGGTAGGCCAAATCAAGGAATATGATTTAGCAAAGGCATTATGTATCAAGGAAAGAACTTCCAAAGTGATTGAATATGAAGGACGTTGTCGGATAAAATCCAACAAGGTTCCGATGGTCCATAAAGGATCTGATGTGAGTATCGGCTCACAACCAGAGGAAGAATCAATGTAAAGACATTGGATTATAGAAATAACTGAGTAACTTAGAGCTCAATTGCAAAGGAATTATGAGTTACAAAGCGAAGGACCGTAAGCACGCCCGATCAAGGATGGATAAATTCAATATACTTAGGGGCACAATCGACGACAATTTGATTGGCGAGAACCAGCTCACGTTTAAAATGACGTCTGAGCCGGAAGGATGAATTCTAGGATCTGATTGAGGATTGCGAGCATTCGCAACAAATTGAATCAACGGACTCAAAATGATAATGACAAGAGATGCCAATAAGATTATAGACTTATGGGATTAACCATAATGCAAGCAAGTAAGAATTTCAAGTGCAATAGGCTACTCAGGATTTTCGGAAGTTCAAATAGTATTTTGAAGACTTTTGTGAAATACATGAATCAACTAGGGATGAGAAAACATCCGTTGAGTGCTAGAAATTATCCATAGTCGTATTCATGTGGCAAAGAATAGCAAGGCAGTAAGCTCAAAGGATTATCGGAACAACAGAGATAATTTCGGGGTATCTTGTAATAACAAGATCAACTGGGAAGCATCGTATGAATGGCAAGTATACGTGGTTATCCACAGGGGTTTATCAATGGAAGGCAATTGCAAAAGCGACACCATAAAGTCTCAAGAGAACATCGGAGAGTATCTTCGGATTCTTCTGGTGCAGCAGACGATCATCTGTAATAAGGGGCTCTCCGGCAGAAAGTATTTACGAGAACCTAGAGTTGAGTTAGCAAAATCATTTAACCCGAGTAGAAGAGAGATAAGAGTCCCAAAGTATAGACGAGGAATAAAAGATCCTAATACCACCCAATGGCGACGTGGGCCCATAGGCCACACAGCCATGTTAGTAAAACCTTTTCAATGACTAGACTCAACTTCGGCCAAGGAGTTCGAAAGGGGGATTCCTACAGGCAGTGGGCTCTGATACCAACTTGTGACGCCCCCGATTCAATCGTACACTAATCATGCACGCAAATGTGTACGATCAAGATCGAGACTCACGGGAAGATATCACAACACAACTCTAAAACATAAATAAGTCATACAAGCATCATAATACAAGCCGAGGGCCTCGAGGGCTCGAGTACAAGTGCTCGATCATAGGCGAAGTCAGCGGAAGCAACAATATCTGAGTACGTACATAAGTTAAACAAGTTTGCCTTAAGAAGGCTAGCACAAACCGGGATACAGATCGAAAGAGGCGCAGGCCTCCTGCCTAGGATCCTCCTAACTACTCCACAGTAAATGCGTCGGGGACTGCACGTAGTAGTAGGCACCTCCGGTGTAGTAGTCGCCATCGACGGTGGCGTCTGGCTCACAGGCTCCGTCGTGCAGTCGCAGCAATCGGATAGAGATAAGGGAAAAGGGGGGAACAAGGCAACCGTGAGTACTCATCCAAAGTACTCGCAAACAAGGAGCTACGCTACATATGCATGGGTATATGTGTAAAGGGCCATATCGGTGGACTGAACTGCAGAATGCCAGAATAAGAGGGGGATAACTAATCACATCAAGACTACGCTCAGCAGCCTCCGTCTTGCAAAGACATGTAGAAGAGAGTAGATCAAGTCCTCCAAGTAGCATCACATAGCATAATCCTACCCGGCGATCCCTCCTCATTGCCTGTTAGAGAGCGATCACCGGGTTATATCCGCACTTGGAAGGGTGTGTTTATTAAGTATCCGGTTCTAGTTGTCATAAGGTCAGGGTACAACTCCAAGTCGTCCTGTTACCGAAGATCACGGCTATTCGAATAGATTAACTTCCCTGCAGGGGTGCACCACATAACCCAACACGCTCGATCCCATTTGGCCGGACACACTTTTTTGGGTCATGCCCGGCCACGAAAGATCAACACGTCGCAGCCCGACCTAGGCCAACAGAGCGGTCAGCACGCCGGTCTAAACCTAAGCGCCCAGGGCTCTGGGCCCATCGCCCTTAGCACACCAAACGCTATGTAACGCCGCCGAAGCAGACCTAGCAACCTCCATTACAAAGGAAGTCATGTTACGCGGTCCAATCTGGCGCGCGCCGCTCGATCGGCCCGACGTCCACGAAGGCTTCGGTGATACCACGACGCCGAAGTGCCCATATCTTTCCCACGTGGTTGGTTAGTGCGTATAGGCCAAAGAGCTGACTCAGATCAAATACCAAGATCTCGTTAAGCGTGTTATTTGAAGTTACCGCGAACGCCGACAGGGCCAGGCCCACCTCTCACCCAGGTAGTCTCAACCTGCCCTGTCGCTCCGCCACAAAGATCCATCCAGAGGGCCGTCGGGACAAAGGTCCTTTCAGCCCCCAATCCGTGAATCACTCGCGGGTACTCCTCAAGCCGACACGACTTTAATCACCACATGTATCATGTATAAAGTATATAGTATATACCCGTGATCACCTCCCGGGTGATCACGGCCCGATAGTATAGCACAGCAGACGGATAAGAATGTAGGGCCACTGATGGAAAACTAGCATCCTATACTAGGCATGTAGGATTGCAGGTATAGGTAACAACAATAGTAGCAAGGACAGGCTATGCATCAGGATGGGAATAACGGAAAGCAGTAACATGCTACACTACTCTAATGCAAGCAGTATAGAGAAGAATAGGCGATATCTTTGATCAAGAGGGGGCTTGCCTGGTTGCTCTGGCAAGAGAGAGGGGTCGTCAACTCCGTAGTCGAACTGGGCAGCAGCAGCGTCGGTCTCGGTGTCTAGCGGAAGAAGAGGGGGAAGAAACAATGAATATTTAAGCAAACAGATGCATGACGATGCATGACAAAGCAAAGCGTGATGCTAGGCGTGCCCTAACGCGGTATGTGATGATAGCGGTGAAGGGGGGAAACATCCGGGAAAGTATCCCCGGCATTTCGCGTTTTCGGGCGGAGGAGCCGGAGGGGGAAAGTTGCGAGTTCGATAGGTTAGGGGGTGTGGCGGACGAACGGGTTGCATATCCAGATTTGTCTCGTCGTTCTGAGCAACTTTCATGTACAAAGTTTTTCCATCCGAGCTACGGTTTATTTTATATTGATTTTAAAATATTTAAATCATTTTTAGCATTTATCTAATTATTTAATTCGAAATTTGGATTTATGACATCAGCATGATGTCATGCTGACGTCAGTCATCGTGTGTTGACTGGGTCAATCTGATGGTGGGTCCCGCATGTCATACACTGTTTAATTAGGAGGTTAATTAAACAGAGTTAATTAGTTTACCTAATGATTAGGTTAACCTAAATAGAATTAATTAAGTTAATTAATTAAACAAATAATTATTTTTTAATACTTATTTTTCTGAAATCTTCTTTTTTTCTTTTTATAAAACGTTCTGGGGCGTGGGCCCCCTAGTCAGTGGCTCTGGGGGAGCCTTAGTGGGTGTGAGCGTGAGGCGGCAGGCGCTGTGCAGGCGCTTACTGCGAGGAGGCGGTGGGGCGAGGCCGAGGCAGCCTTGGCTGTGGTGGCACTGCCCGGCGGGCACGGCCACGCGTGGAGGCGCGACGAACAGCAGCGGCGCTGGCGCGACGGCGGAGTCTTGAGTGTGCCACCTCATGAGGAGCGGGGCGCGGTGTGAGAGCCACGGCGTGGGCGGGCGTGAATGTCTGGCCAGTGACTACGGGCAAGGGGAAAGACGGGGGCGCTCACGTGCGCATGCAGGGGATCGGGCGGCGAGGCTCGCAGGAGCCGAGTTGAGGAGGAGGATGGGGACGAGCGCCGGTGGGGAGGAGGCGGCGACGGACGACGAGCTCCGAGCGGCGGCAGCGGGCGCTGGAGGCCTCCAGGCGGCGTCGGCGATGAAGCTGCAGCCAACATGGGGCCGTTGGCGGCGGCGGACCGGGGCGGCGGCTCTTGGTGGTCGCCGTGTGGAGGAGGGCGGGGCACCGATCCGCAAGGGGATCGGCGCGGGAGCTCTTCTCCCGGCATGATGTGTCTTGTCTTGTGGCGTGTGTGTGTGTTGTGTGGTGGCGGCGGGTGAGGGAGACGAGGGGGAGGTGGGGATCGTGAGGGGAATGGGGAGTTCGGGGGTTAGGTCACGAGGGAGGGGGCCATATAGGCCAGGAGAGGTGCGGTTGGGCCGGCCCGATTGGCCCCGAGGCCATCTGGGCCGTGGCCCAGCAAGGGGGGGGGGGGTGTTCTCTTTTCTTTTTATTTTGTTTTTCTCAATTTTTCTTTTACTGTTTTACTTTTAGTTTCTCTTTTATTTTAGTTTTAGTAAATTACCAAAGTGGCACCTAAATAGATTTTACAAATTATGCCACTGCCACAATAGTTTAATACTTATAACAAATTAGTTTTGAAAATGTTTATTATTTTTAAAGCATTTAAATAATTCTATTTGCTACTGTTTTATTCATTTTAGAGTCATTAAACATTTTATAAAAGTGTGGTTTCTCCACCACAATTACCTATGCATTATTTGGCTCACTCCAAACATTTTAGTTTTAATATTTGAAAACTTTTATTGTTTGCTTGATTTTGAATTTGAATTCGAACCGGTTTCGAACTAACGCGAGATTAGCAACTGTAATCGAGGTGACGTGGCATCATTAGCAGAGGTTTACTGTAGCTTAAATATCCGGGCGTCACATGCCTTTCCTTCACAAATTCTAGTGAATTGTGCTATCTAATTTTACCATGCAATTTGTTGCTCTAGTGTATATGTTCTATATGTCGTGCAGTGTGGTGCTCACTTATTAACGGTTATGTTAATTAGTTGTCGTCTTCAGTTAACTGTCTGGTTCAATTCTGCAAATGTGATATTCAATTCTTCAGGTTGCAATTTTGTATTGTCTTCCCTGTGAGAAATAAATCAAATTTATCTTTACAAAATTGTGGGTGCATTCTGTTATTGTATACCATGTGAGGAATAAATTGAATTTGGCTGTAGTAAATACATGAGAAATAAATACAATTGCTACAATTGGCTGTAGTTAACTGTTTGGTTAACTGCCTGATCTTCTATTAGGAGTATGTTATATTGTGCAATGTGGTGCTCAGTTAATGTTTGGTTCATTTGTTGTGGTGCTTAGTTAACTGCTTGGTTCAATTCTGCAATGCAATTTCCAATTGTCGTGGGTAGAATTTTGTATTGTTGTGCATGTGAGGAATAAATCGAATTTGGCTGCACTTAATACATGAGAAATGTATACAAGTGCTATATTTCCTAATTCTTAATCATGCTTGGTTTGGGTAAATGGGTTTTCCGTGTGGCTTGAATTAATCTGATGAATCTGCAATGTGCTTATTTTTCATCAACATATTTTACTGATAGCATGTGAATCCTTACTTAACCTGATGACTAATTACCTTATATGTGTTGCAGGGAAACAATGGGAAGCACTGAGGTTTACAATCGAGGTTAGCACTTGCATGGTCCGTTGTCTAATAGCGTATTATTGTGCAATTGCAGGAACCATTCTAATATTTAGGTTTGTAACAATTTGGTCTTGCACATGTAGGTCCTGCTGTGAGAGGTTTTGGCCCACTATTCGACCCTTTTTGCATATGGGGAAATGAGTTGTCCATGAATATCAATCAAATCAAGAAACTCATAAAGATTGTTAGGATAAAGAAATTCGCGACAAAAAACAACAAGATCTCTGTCTGCACAATGAAGAAGACATCAGTTCACTATAAGATGGTACTAACTATTATACCTTGCCTTTTTTTATTCCTTTGCCCCATTTTCAATATAGAGAAGATATTTATGCACATCCTTGTTTTCAGGCCTTTCCAAAGCAGTTAACTGATGATTACCTCTCAAACCACCTCTATGGTCAGGAAGCGAGGAAGTTTTTCATACAACACCCATGGTTCAATATTGAAGTGTTCCTGAAGTGGACGAAGGACGGGCGGTCAATCATCCACAGGCACTGGCCTAAAGTTGCAAAGACCTTCAACATGAATGAAGGCTCAATATTCGCCTTCCGCTTCAGCAGTTTTCCAGATGAGATGCATCTGTCTATATACCGTCTATGATGCTAATTTCGAAAGGTTCTACATGTTGCTTGTGGAACTTGTGGTTGGTGCAGTTGTGTAATGGGGTAGCTGAGTGCTGAAGCTATATCATGTTGTACTCTGATGTATTTCAATTATGAAATTCTGCTTCCTTATATGGAAATGAAATATATTGTGTTCTTAATATAAAATGTCAATTAGACTAATAAATGGATTATGAATAATTGGATAATTAGCCTACTAATGGCGAATTTTCCTGCTAATTGGGTTTTGCTATTGCAAACGGTTGTTGAAAAAATACCGTGCGCGATGACCTCAGGCAACACACACAGTTTCTAGGAATAAACCGTGTTGGATCAATGAACATCACACACGACTTTCTCTTGAAAACTGTTTGCGTTAAGCCACCTTGCGCAAACGTTTACCACATAAAAACTATGTGTGATGGACAGCCTTTGCCACATAGTTTATTCTACGGACCGTGTGTGATACATTCAATAACGAAAACGATTTAACGGGAAAAATTGTGTGTGATGTACCTGTGAACGGAAATGTTTTCCTTGGAGCGATTGTGTGGGATGTGCATCTGACGGAAAGCGTTTAGCGAGGGGACTGTGTGGGATGTACTTGCGACCGGAAACAATTTCACCATATAATTGTATATGTTTAGCTCTATTATACGTATTTCCGTATTTGAGCGCTCGCCGGTCGCACACGACATCATTTTGCCGAACGTGTGTGCCAGGAGGGCATATCCCCGACGGTTTCTGGTTCGTGTGGGGAGGACCCCCCCTATCGCCCACACTCACTTGGCGATGGTTCCAAATGTCGTCGCGGAAAGGGGTTAAAAACCGTTTGTTTAGGACCAACGCGTACCAGTGCACGCACCGTAGCTAGTTCAAGAACTCAAGAACACCAAATACACACAAAAGCAGGAATAGGGTATTACGCATCGTTTGCGGCCCGAACCTGGGTAAAAATCCCCTCATGCTGATCTTTTAGACCTGCTCTTTGCGCAGCCCCGTGCACCATCAACATAGTAGGGATTCCCTGTGATCCCATAGGTGTCGTTTCCCCGACAGTAATCCCTACTCCCATTGATATCAATTGATGGGCATCTCCATAGCTCATTAATTAGCCGCGTCAATGTGAGACATTCTTGCTTTTTTGCCTTCTCCATATTAATCTCCACCACCATATTCTATTCCCACCCATAGTGCTATATTCATGGCTTTCGCTCATGTACTGCGTGGGGTTGAAAAAGTTGAAGCGTGTTAAAAGGTATGAACCAATTGCTTGGCTGACACCGGGGTAGTACATGATAAATACTTTGTGTTAAGAAGATGGAGCATGAGAAGGCTGTATGATTTTGTAGGGATAACGTTCTTTAGCATTGATATTTTGAAAGACACGATTGTTTGTTGGGATGCTGAGAATTGACGTCTTCATATCAAATTATAGACTATTGCTTTGAATCACTCATGTCTTAATATTCATGCCATGATTAGATTATATGATCAAGATTATGCTAGGTAGCATTCCACATCAAAAATTATATTTTTTTATCATTTACCTACTCAAGGACGAGCATGTTAAGCTTGGGGATGCTGATACGTCTCCGGCGTATCTATAATTTTTGATTGTTTCATGCCAATATTCTACAACTTCCATATATTTTTGGCAACATTTGATATTATTTATGGGACTAACATATTGATCTAGTACCCAATGCCAGTTCCTGTTTGTTGCATGTTTTTTGTTTTGCAGAATATCCGTATCAAATGAAGTCCAAATACGATAAAATTGTACAGAGATTTATTTTGGAATATATGTGATTTTTTAGAGGAAGAATCGATGCAACACAGTGCTCGAGGGGCCCACAAGGCACTAGGGTGCGCCCAGGGGGTATGGGCGCGCCCAGGTGTGTTGTGTGCACCCCATAAGTCGGTTGATGCTCTTATTTCTCCACACGAAAGATAATTTACAGAATAAATCATGTTAAATTTTCAGCCCAATCGGAGTTATGGATCTCCGGGAATTTAAGAAACGGTTTTCGGCCAGAAAACAGAAACGCGAAACAAAAGAGAACATAGAGAGAGATCAATCTCGGAAGGGCTCCTGCCCCTCTGCCACCATGGAGAGCATGGACCAGAGCGGGAACTCTCCTCCCATCTAAAGGGGGGAGGCCAAGGAAGAAGAAGAAGTAGGGGGCTCTCTCCCCCCTCTCTCCCGGTGGCGCCGGAAAGCCGCCAGGACAATCATCATGACGGTGTAACACCTCTTCTCACCACTGTAATCTTTACTTAAACATGGTGCTTAATGCTACATATTATTATCCAATGGTGTGTTGCCATCCTATGATGTTTGAGTAGATTCATTTTGTCCTATGGGTTGATTGATGATCGTGATTGGTTTGAGTTGTATATTTTATTTTGATTCTGTCTTATGGTGCCCTCTGTGTCTCGCAAGTGTGTGGGATTAACGCTGTAGGGTGTTGCAATACGTTCATGATTTGCTTATGGTGGGTGGCGAGAGTGACAGAAGCTTATACCCGAGTAAGGGGGTTGCTGCGTATGGGAGTAAACAGGACTTGATACTTATTTCTATGGTTGGGTTTTACATTAATGATCTTTAATAGTTGTGTATGCTTGCTAGAGTTCCGATCGTAAGTGCATATGATCCAAGTACGGAAAGTATGTTTGCTCATGCCTCTCCCTCATATAAAATTGCAATAATTATTACCAGTCTAGTTATCGATTGCCTAGGGACAAATCCTTCTCTTGTGTTACAAAAAGCTATCTACTAAACAACTAACTTTTCTTATCTTGCAAGTTACTTGTAGTTTTATTTTCGCTAAGTACATCTAGTTTTATCCTTGCAAACTTATCCTATCACCTACAAAGTAGTTTCATACTTGTTCTATGTAAAGCGAGCGTTAAGTGCGTGTAGAGTTGTATCAGTGGTCGATAGAACTTGAAGAGAATATAAATTCTACCTTTAGCTCCTCATTGGGTTCGACACAAAGCTAGAATTGGTCCCCTATACTTGGGGTTTATCAGTGTGGAGTCCCATCAATGCCAACGACAAGTTGAGTGCAGACCATAACCCTATACCACAACTCTTACTCATCGTGTAAATATTTACAACATGATAAGTTGAAGCCATGTAAGCCAGTACATTGAATATACTGGCAAGATCAAAATAGGAAGTAGATGATAAAGACTGTTCTATATGCAATCTGGCTTTGTGGATCTATGTCTGAGTTTTTGTGTAAAAGCTTTTATTTTCCCTACAATAAAGGATTATCAAGAGTACTCACTATAGAGTTGTCTAATATGGCATGGTTCCACCAACCGATGTCTCATAGCCCATAATTATCAATTACCCACAATTAATTATCAGTCCGGTGTTGATAGTTTCGAGATAGATCCAAGTCCAGAGGCTCAAATTGTCCGTAACCTGGGACACAGCTAATCGATTAGGTTTTAACTCTGCAGAGTTTTGTGTACTTTACCCACAAGATTTGATCTCTCTTTTTACGTTCTCGCACTTCATGGTGTTTGAGAACAGGATGACCGGAACATGGTCTTTCAAAGAGTTTCCCTATCTACTGCCAATGCCCATCCAACCCTACCATTCGTCTACATCTGCTAGCACTAGACCAGTCCGGGTCACTACGATGATCAACCAAGCCAGAGCCCATAATGACTTATGGCTGCATAGGTAAGCTTCCGGGCATGAAGTATTCATTTGTCTCTTTGAGTTTGGGTGGAGCTTTCCGCATAAGTACTAGCCTACTCCAGCTAACATTAGGAAATTCCCTTGGTAAACCCCAGGTACCTCCGACCATTCCACCCATTAGTGTGTATTGAAATCTTGTCTCACATTAAGGTAATTCCCTAGTAAACCCTAGGCACCTCGTCTCGAGTCTAGAAGTCTTGAGGTCTTGAAGTCTTGAAGATGTAGGCCTTGAAGATGCCATCATAAAGTTGTCATCATTGACGTAGAGTCCTCCTTCTCACACCACTCATAAACACTCATACCAATCCCCATCTACGATAGTGTAGCATTAAAATAAATAACATTCCCGGGGCTCAGTAACAATGGTGTGAGTTCCTATCTCATGCTTCTACCCAACTACAAGATTCAATACAACTACTAGAGGAAATGTTGAAAAGGCGACACTACATGCAATAAAATCATAGGTATGAACATATGGTCAAAATGAACTAGTCTGGTATAGTTGACGAAGGTTATGTCACTCTCAGAAAACTTGATAGAACTATACGTCACTCTCCGAGGAAAATCTGAATAGTCAAACATTGCATTCACATAAACATTTACTCTAATAAGAAATTCTAACAATCATAATAACAACCAACAAATAAAAGCAATAAAGAAAACAATAATTAAATCAAAGGAAACCAAATAAAATCCAAAGAAAACTTCAAAAGAAAACTATAAAGAACACTATAAGGGTTAACAACCAACAAATAAACAGTTTTACCCTAAGTAAAACTTAACAGCAAGTAAATCTCTAAACTAATAAATTAACAAAAAATAAAATGTAAAACAACTAAGTTAACAGAAAGAAATTTTCGTAAAATTTTATTAGCAAAAAGAAACAAATAAAAAGCTAAAATAAAACCTAAGTTATGACCTATACAAGTTTTGATACAAACCAAAAGCAAAAATAATTTTTAAAACCTATAAAAATTTTCTACTCTTGTCTAACAAAAATAAAAATAATTTGTCAAAAGTGACAAAAAGAAATAATTAGAAGAAATAAAAATAGAGGAAAAGAAGTAAAACGAAACTATATTGAAACAATATTGTTTTTGCAATAAATCATATTTAAATTACTCAAAAACAAATTTGTAAAGCCCTACTGGATAGACAAAAGTTCTAGTGACAACTAGCAAAAAGAATCAACTAGAAACCTATTTTTAAATAAGAGATATAAGCAAAATAGTGATTTGGACAAATTCCATCAAATTAAAAAACTTCAAACATCAAAAGGTTTTTTGATTCTACAGAAACTACATAATTTTCTTAACCTAATGCAAAAAGAATCACTCTATTTGGATTAAAAAATAAAAGATATTCAAATTCTAAAATAGAAACTATTTATGAAACTAAACAAAAATAGAAAAAAGAAAATAGCTACTGGTCGGCTAACTCTCACGTGGCACGATTCTGTTGGCTACGGGTGTGTGCGTGCTAAGGCAAAATAGCGGACGACCGATATTTAAAAAAATCGGTGTTTCATTAAATAAAATGGATCTAATCTTGGTCACACGTTACTGATCCTACGATGATGGGGGTGTACGATGCATGTGAAGAAGATGGATGGATGCTACGTCTTGAGCTTGCGTTGGTTTTCCCCGAAGAGGAGAGGATGATGCAGCACAATAGCGTAAGTATTTCCCTCAGTTTTTGAGAACCATTGTATCAAGCCAGTAGGAGGCCACACACAAGTCCCTCGTACCTGCAAAAAACGATAGCTACTTGCAACCAACGCGATTAGGGGTTGTCAATCCCTTCACGGTCACTTAAAAGAGTGAGATCTGATAGAGATAATATTTTTGGTATTTTTGGGATATAGATGCAAAGTGAAAAGTAAAAAGCAAAGTAAAAACAAAGCAAGTATAAAAGTGATGGCGATTGATATGATAAGAATAGACCTGGGGGGCATAGGTTTCACTAGTGGCTTCTCTCATGAGCATAATTATTCTACGGTGGGTGAACAAATTACTGTTGAGCAATTGACAGAATTGAGCATAGTTATGAGGTTATCTAGGTATGATCATGTATATAGGCATCACGTCCGAGACAAGTAGACCGAAGCGATTACGCATGTACTACTATTACTCCACTCATCGACCGCTATCCGGCATGCATCTAGAGTATTAAGTTAAAAATAGAGTAACGCATGTAAGCAAGATGACATGATGTAGAGGAATAAATTCATGCAATATGATAAATACCCCATCTTGTTATCCTCGATGGCAACAATACAATATGTGCCTTGCAACCCTTTACATCCTTTGGGTAAGGACACCGCAAGATTGAACCCAAAGCCATGCACTTCTCCCATTGCAAGAACTACCAATCTAGTTGGCCAAACCAAACGGATAATTTGAAGAGACTTGCAAAGATAACTCAATCATACATAACAAAATTCAGAGAAGATTCAAATATTATTCATAGATAAGCTGGATCATAAACCCACAATTCATCCGTCTCAACAAACACACCGCAAAAAGAAGATTACATCAAATAGATCTCCACGAGAGAGGGGGAGAACATTGTATTGAGATCCAAAAAGAGAGAAGAAGCCATATAGCTACTAGCTATGGACCCGAAGGTCTGAAGTAAACTACTCACACTTCATCGGAGGGGCTATGGTGTTGATGTATAAGCCCTCCATGGTGGATGCCCTCTCCGGCGGAGCTCCGGAACAGGCCCCAAGATGGGATCTCGTGGATACAGGAAGTTGCTTGGCGGTGGAATTAGGTTTTGGCTCCTGTTACGATCGTTTGAAATGCGTAGGTATATATAGGAGGAAGGAGTACGTCGGTGGAGCTTGAGGGGCCAGCGAGGCGGGGGTGCGCCCTAGAGGCGCGCCCCCACCCTCGTGACCGCCTCCGATGTTCCTTGGCGTGAGGTCCAAGTCTCTGGATCACGTTCGATGAGAAAATCACGTTCTGAAGGTTTCATTCCCTTTGGACTCCGTTTGATATTCATTTCTTGAAACACTAAAAAGGCAAAAAAAACAGCAATTAAGGCTGGGCCTCCGGTTAATATGTTAGTAACAAAAGTAATATAAAAGTGGAAAATAAAGCCCATTATAGTCCAAAACAATAGATAAAGTAGCATGGAGCAATCAAAAATTATAGATACGTTGGAGACGTATCAGGCATCCCCAAGCTTAATTCCTACTCGTCCTCGAGTAGGTAAATGATAGAAAGAGAATTTTTGATGCGGAGTGATACTTTGGCATAATTTCAATGTAAATCTTCTTAATCATGGTATGAATATTCAGATCCGAAAGATTCAAGACAAAAGTTCATATTGACATAAAAATAATAATACTTCAAGCATACTAATCAAAGTAATCATGTCTTCTCAAAATAGCATGGCAAAGGAAAGTTCATCCCTACAAAATCATATAGTTAGGCTATGCTTCATTTTCGTCACACAAAGATGTTCCCAACTTCTATATCCCCGATGACAAGCCAAGCAATTGTTTCATACTAAAATAGTCTCAAACTTTTTCAACCTTCATGCAATACATGAGCGTGAGCCATGGATATAGCACTATGGGTGGAATAGAATATGATGATGGGGATTGTGTGGAGAAGACAAAAAGGAGAAAGTCTCACGTTGACGAGGATAATCAACGGGCTATGGAGACGCCCATCAATTGATGTCAACATGAGGAGTAGGGATTGCCATGCAACAGATGCACTAGAGCTATGAATGCTCAACAAAAGAAAACTAGTGGGTGTGCATCCAACTTGCTTGCTCATGAAGACCTAGGGCATTTTGAGGAAGCCCATTGTAGGAATATACAAGCCACGTTCTATAACGAAAAATTCCCACTAGTATAAAAAGACAACTTATGAGACTCACTATATGAAAAACATGGTGCTACTTTGAAGCACAATATATGAGACTCACTACATGAAGAACAAGGTGCTACTTTGAAGCACAATATATGAGACTCACTACATGAGGAACAAGGTGCTACTTTGAAGCACAAGTGTGGAAAAAGATATAGTAGCATTGCCCTTTTTATTTATTTTCTTTTTTTTGGGCCTTTCTTTTTTTGGCCTTTCTCTTTTTTTGGGCAATGCTCTAATAATGATGATCATCACACTTCTATTGATTACAACATAAGGATTACAACTCGAAACTAGAACAAGGTATGACTCTATATGAATGCCTCCAGTGTATGCCGGGATGGTGCAATGAATCAAGAGTGACATGTATGAAAAATAATGCATGGTGGCTTTGCCACAAATATGATGTCAACTACATGATCATGCAATGGCAATATGACAAAAGTAAAGTATGTCACTATGATGATGAACGGAACGGTGGAAAGTTGCATGGCAATATATCTCGGAATGGCTATGGAAATGCCATAATAGGTAGGTATGGTGGCTGTTTTGGGGAAGATATAAGGAGGTTTATGTGTGATAGAGCGTATCATATCACGGGGTTTGGATGCACCGGCGAAGTTCGCACCAACTCTCAAGGTGAGAAAGGGCAATGCACGGTACCGAAGAGGCTAGCAAAGGCGCAAAGGCAAAAGTGCGTATAATCCATGGACTCAACATTAGTCAAAAGAACTCATATACTTATTGCAAAAATTTAGAAGTCATCAAAAATCAAGTACTACACGCATGCTCCTAGGGGGATAGATTGGTAGGAAAATACCATCGCTCGTCCCCGACCGCCACTCATAAGGATGCACAAGCCAGGTACACTTCAAATTTGTTACACAACTTTAACCATACGTGCATGCTACGGGATTTGCTAACTTCAACACAAGCATTTCTCAAATTCACAACTACTCAACTAGCACAACTTTGATATTATCACCTCCATATCTCAAAACAATTATCAAGCATCAAACTTATCTTAGTATTCAACGCACTCAAAAGAAAGTTTCACATATCTTGAATACCAAGTATGTTAATATTAAGCAAATTACCATGCTATTAACGACTCTCAAAATAATCTAAGTGAAGCATGATAGATCAATTTTCTTTAAAACAAATCCACCACCGTGCTCTAAAAGATCTAAGTGAGGCACTAGAGCAAAAAATTATCACGCTCAAAGATATAAGTGAAGCACTATGAGCAAACTATCAAGCTCAAAAAATATAAGTGAAGCACATAGAGTATTCTGTCAAATTTCAATTCATGTATGGCTCTCTCAAAAGGTGTGTATAGCAAGGATGATTGTGGTAAACTAACAAGCAAATACGCAAATAATACAAGACGCTCCAAGCAAAACACTTATCATGTGGTGAATAAAAATATAGCTCCAAGTAAATTGCCGATGGAAGTGGACGAAAGAGGGGATGCCTTCCTTGTCATACACAAGCTTTGTCTTTTTGGTTTCCTTCGATTATCTTGTTTGTTACATGTGCATCCCCAAGCTTAGGCTCTTTCTACTCCTTGTTCCATAATCCATCAAAAGAATTCACCCAAAACTTGAAAACTTCACAACACAAAACTCAATAGAAATCTCGTGAGCTCCGTTAGAGAAAGAAAACAAAATACTACTCTAAGGTACTGTAATGAACTCATTATTCATTTATATTGGTGTTAAACCTACTGTATTCCAACTTTTCTATGTATTATAAACTATGTTGCTAGCCATAGATTCATCAAAATAAGCAAACAACACATGCAAAATAGAATCTGTCAAAAACAGAACAGTCTGTAGTAATATGTAACTAACGCAAACTTCTGGAACTCAATAAATTCTACCAAAATTAGACGACCTGGAAAATTTGTTTATTGATCATAAGCAATTGGAATCAATATTTTATCACGTTCTGGTGATTTTTAACAATTCGGGCACTGAGCGCAAAGTTTCTGGAAATTACAGCAAGATCAAATAACCATCACCCAAGAAGATCCAATAGGTTTAACTTGGCACAAACACTAATTAAAAGATAAAACCACATCTAAACAGAGGCTAGATGGATTATTTATTCCTAAACAGAAGCAAAAACAAAAAAGTAAAAATAAAATTGGGTTGCCTCCCAACAAGCGCTATCGTTTAACGCCCCTAGCTGGGCATAAAAGCAAGGATAAATCTAGGTATTGCCATATTTGGTAGGCAATCCATAAGTGGCTCTCATAATAGATTCATATGGTAATTTTATTTTCTTTGTAGGAAAGTGTTCCATGCCTTTCTTTAATGGAAATTGGAATCTAATATTCCCTTCCTTCATATCAATAATTGCACCAATCGTTCTAAGGAAAGGTCAACCAAGAATAATAGGACATGAAGGATTGCAATCTATATCAAGTACGATGGACAGAGGTGGTATGGTGGTAGTCAGAGGCGGTGTTCCGGTGGTCTCTGGCGATGGTGGCGATGTCCAATCGATGCAGCTCTTCACGCCATGTTCGTGGGTGGTCGAGGTGGAGCTCAAAGAAGACGGACACGAGCAGGGAGACGGGGCGGAGTAATGGGTGATGTGAGCTCCGGTGAACTCTCAGTTTTGGATGCTGCAGTGGCTCTGGTAAGCTTTTGGGGAGGTGGGGATGTTTGGGAGGGTCGCAATGGTGTGTGGGTTATGTTGGTGGCGTCAGAGAGGCGAGAGGGGGTGAGACAGCGCTGGAATCGAGTTGTTAGGGTTGCGGCTACCGGCGATGATGCCGGTGGGGTAGGGCTCCGGTGAGGGGGGTCGGGAGGGTGCTTTTAGGGGCGAACGAGAGGGGGAGGGGAGGGGTATTTATATGATTCGTGACGTGGAGAGGGAGGTGACGGGGATACGGATCCGACGAGGATTCTCGCGACAATCACCTGTTGTTCTCGAGACCGCGCTTGGAAGGAAGGAGGAAGAAGGAAGGCCTGGGGAATCTTCGGTCAGATGGTGGGGTCCACCGGCAGTGAGAGAGGAAGGGGAAGGAAAGGGAGCGGGCGCCCGATCTGTTGCCGATTCGGAGTGGTGGTGGCACGCTGGGGCGGCTAGCTAGGTGGGCAGCGGTGGTTCTGGGCTTCGGCCAAATTTTACTTTTTTGGGTTTTCTATTTCTTTGCCCCTGGTTCCTTAGTTGTGCTCAGTTATTTCCAAGCCAACTAACTTTGCTCACTTTTCCCCTCATCACTCCACCACCTGCTCACAAAAGGCCAAACGGAGCATTGTCGTCCAGTCAATGCCATTGACCGTTACGTCCAGACTAGTGGGCCCGCATGATGTCCTGACAGGTGGGGCAACCTACTTCCTGCGTGACATTTTTTAACGAGAAATATAAGGAGAGAGATGCGGTTGGTAATAAAAAGTTGTTGTGTAATGTTTTAAGGCAGAAATAACTAATTAACAATCAGTCGATAAATAGTCATCAACGTAATGAGCTTATGTTAAGGCAGGTGGGTCCCTCATTCAAGACTAAACTCTCCCTGCTCCCCTCTTATTTCTTGGCGGCGGGCGGCGGAGCTATCATTCTCGGCTACGGTGCATGAGGTGAGTGAATTCAGAACCCTACTCTATGTCGAGTTAGATCTAACCGCGGTGCCTCTGTTTTTGGATGACTTGGAATATGGATTGTGGGGGTGTGGGTTGGCTGAACGAGATGGAACCGGCATTGACAAACAGGGGGGGTGCTCCAAGGGTTTCTACCGTTCATTGGAATTCAGTCGAATTATATGACCCTACATATTTGTTCACTGCACCAATGGCCGACACTGAGATGGCAATTTTTTGGCATACTAGTAGATGATAGAGATAATGAGGGGAGGGGGAGTCTAGTTTGCCTACTGATGCTAACAGAGATTCATCCGAAGATGTGGATGGACAGTTGATGGAAGATGCTGCATATGGTGTTGATGATGCATATGATGATGAGATGGTAACGTCTATGACAAAGAAAACCCTATTATTGAAGTGGGGAAGTTGTGGCCAAACATGGATGAGTTAAGGATGTGTTTCAGGACTTATGCGGTCAAGCATGAGTTTGATGACAAGACTAAGTGGAATGATAGAAAGAAGTTTTATGCGATGTGTAGAGGACTTGATGAAGATGCCAAGCCTTGCAAGTGGTACATATCTGCTAGACGTCAACCTGATGGAAGTACCGTCATGGTTAATCAAATTCCACATCAACATACTAGTATTACAAGTTCACAAAGAGTACCATCCATGACATCATGCATTTGGGTTGCAGAAAAGATCACTCCTATTTTAACCAAGAAACCAAGCACTACTACAAAGCAACTTTTAGTAGACTTAGAAAATCAGTACCCCATTAAGCTGAAATATACCACAGTGTGGAAGACAAAACAAAGGGCAATGAAGCAATTATATGGTGATTGGGCAAATACCTTTAGGATGCTTTATAACTTCAAAGAAAAGGTAGAGAAGAGGTCACCTGGAAGTGTTGTTGAGATAGATACTGAGGTAACAGAGGATGGAAAAGTCGTTTTCTCTAAGTTCTTTATGGCTTTAAAGCCTTGCATCGATGGCTTCAAAGCAGGGTGTTGTCCATATTTGAGCATAGGCTCTTCTTGTTTAACTGGCAAGTGGAATGGTCAATTGGCAGCATGCAGTGCTCTAGATGGATACAATTGGATGTTCCCTATTGCTATTGGCTTGTTTCAGTCGAAAGCGGAGGTTTCATGGACATGGTTCATGATGCATTTGAAAAGATGCATAGGTCCAGTGTCCCCTTTGGCATTCCATAGAGATGCATATAAAGAGCTAGAAATTGTATTCAAGAATGTTTTTCCCCATGTTGAGCACAGGGAGTACTTCAGCCATATGTGCATGAATTTGATCATTCAGTGGGGAAGAATTTAAGCACATGTGGCCAGCAGCAAGATCTTACACTACTCAGACACATTCATATCATATTGATAAGATAACGGCAGCATGCAGTGAGCTTGTTCCATGGATGAACACCTACCATTCTCTGTTATGGTACATGTCAGGATTTAACACTGTAATCAAGTGTGATTATATCAGCAACTACTTGCGAGAGAGTTTTAACAACATGGTGACGCAATTTTTAAACTTGCGTGTGCATGACATGGTTGACCAAATAAGGATCATGATCATGGGGAATTGAGAAGAAGGATTGGTGATTGTCTACAAGGGGATAAGCTTCCTATAGTGGTACAACAGGTGGTCAACAGGAGCAGAAATGTTACACATTTTTCAATTGAAAAATCTACAATGTGGAGTGCTGAAGTTAGAGATACAAAGTCTGGAAGGCGGCATGTTGTTAACACTGAAATGCATGTCTGCACTTGCCTAGAGTGGCAACTAAAGGAAATATGCCCTAGAGGCAATAATAAAGTTGTTATTTTATATTTCCGTATTCATGATAAAGGTTTATTATTCATGCTAGAATTGTATTGATCAGAAACTTAAATACATGTGTGAATACATAAACAAACACCATGTCCCTAGTGAGCCTCTACTTGACTAGCTCATTGATCAAAGATGGTTAAGGTTTCCAAACCATTAACATGAGTTGTCATTTGATAACGGGATCACTTCATTAGGAGAATGATGTGATGGACAAGACCCATCCGTTAGCTTACTATAATGATCGTTCAGTTTTATTGCTATTGCTTTCTTCATGTCAAATATATATTCCTTCGACTATGAGATTATGAAACTCCCGGATACATGAGGAATACCTTGTGTGCTATCAAACATCACAACGTAAATGGGTGATTATAAAAATGCTCTACAGGTATCTCCGAAGGTGTTTTTTGAGTTGGCATAGATCTAGATTAGGATTTGTCACTCCGAGTATCGGAGAGGTATCTCTGGGACCTCTCGGTAATACACATCATAAGCTTGAAAGCAAACGACTAAGGAGTTAGTCAAGAGGTGATGTATTATGGAACGAGTAAAGAGACTTGCCGGTAACAAGATTGAACTAGGTATAAAGATACCAACGATCGAATCTCGGGCAAGTAACATACCGACGGACAAAGGGAATTACGTATGTTGTCATAACGGTTCGACCGGTAAAGTTCTTCGTAGAATATGTAGGAGCCAATATGGGCATCCAGGTTCCGCTATTGGTTATTGACCGGAGAGGTGTCTCGGTCATGTCTGCATAGTTCTCGAACCCGTAGGGTCCGCACGCTTAACGCTCGTTGACGATATAGTATTATATGAGTTATGTGATTTGGTGATCGAATGTTGTTCAGAGTCCTGGATGAGATCATAGACTTGACAACGAGTCTCGAAATGGTCGAGAGGTAAAGATTGATATATAGGACGATGGTATTCGGACACCGGAAGTGTTTCGGGAGGTACCGTGTACTTATTTGGTCACCGGAAGGGGTTTCGGGCACCCCTGGCAAAAGATATGGGCCTTATGGGCCAACAAGGGAAACACACAACCACAAGGGGCTGGTGCGCCCCCCATATGGGCCGGCCTAAGGAGGATAAGGAAAGGGGAGAAGGTAAAAGAAAGTGTGGATTAGGATTCCCACTACCTTCCCTCTCCCCCCCCCCTCTTTCCTTCCCCCTTGGGGAAACATGGCGGGGGCTGCGCAGGGCAAGGCAGGGCCCCTAGGGGGCTGGCGGCTAGCCCTAGGGCGCGCCCTAGCCTCTCCCCTCCCCTCCCACCTAGATATATGTGGGAGGGGGGCGCCTAGCAAACACCAGATCAATTGTTAGCCATGTGTGGCGCCGCCCTCCACCGTTTACACCCCCGGTCAGATTTTCGCAGTGCTTAGGTGAAGCCCTACGGAGATCACTTCACTATCACCGTCACCACACCATCGTGCTGACGGAACTCATCTACTACCTCGACGTCTTGCTGGATCAAGAAAGCGAGGGACGTCACCGAGCTGAACGTGTGTAGAACATGGAGGTGTCGTGCGTTCGGTACTTGATCGGCTGAAGCACGAAGAAGTTTGACTACATCAACCGCGTTGTGAAACACTTCCGCTTACGGTCTACGTGGGTACGTAGACATACTCTCCCCCTCGTTGCTTTGCATCTCCAAGGATAGATCATTGTGTGTGCATTGAATTTTTATTCCATGCAACAATTCCCAACAGCAACACACTGGGAAACCATGTGAGCATGCCATGCTTTTCTTGGCCTCCCGCCCAAATATATGATGGAAATATGACCCTAGAGGCAATAATAAAGTTGTTATGTTATATTTACTTATTCATGATAAAGGTTTATTATTCATGCTAGAGTTGTATTGATTGGAAACTTAAATACATGAGTGAATACATAAACAAATGTCATGTCCCTAGTATGCCTCTACTAGACTAGCTCGTTGATCAAAGATGGTTAAGGTTTCCTAACCATAGACATGTGTTGTCATTTGATAACGAGATCACATCATTACGAGAATGATGTGATGGACAAGACCCACCCGTTAGCTTAGCATAATGATCGTTCAGTTTATTGCTACTGCTTTCTTCATGTAAAATACTTATTCCTTCGACTATGAGATTATGCAACTCCCAGATACCGGAGGAATACCTTGTGTGCTATCAAACATCACAACGTAACTGAGTGACCATAAAGATGCTCTACAGGTATCTCCGAAGGTGTTTGTTGAGTTGGCATAGATCAAGATCAGGATTTTTCACTCCGAGTATCGGAGAGGTATCTCTGGGCCCTCTCGGTAATACACATCATAAGCTTGCAAGCAAATGACTAAGGAGTTAGTAACGAGGTACTGATGTATTACGGAATGAGTAAAGAGACTTGGCGGTAACGACATTGAACTAGGTATGACGATACTGACGATCGAATCTCGGGCAAGTAACATACCGATGGACAAAGGGAATTACGTATTTTTTCATAACGGTTCGATCGATAAAGATCTTTGTAGAATATGTAGGAGGCAATATGTGCATCCAGGTTTCGCTATTGGTTATTGACCGGAGAGGTGTCTCGGTCATGTCTACATAGTTCTCGAACCCGTAGGGTCCGCATGCTTAACGTCCGTTGATGATATAGTACTATATGAGTTATGTATGTTTGTGACCGAATGTTGTTCGGAGTCCCGGATGAGATCACGGACATGATGAGGAGCTCCGAAATGGTCCGGAGGTAAAGATTGATATATAGGATGATATTTTTCGGCCAACGGGTAAAGCCCACGGGGCTTTAGGTCGGTGCAAAAGGAGTTTTGCGGAGGCCAGGGAGCCAAACACCGGAGAACCTGGGCCGGACGTCGAGGCCCATGGTGTCTGGGCCAGATGCCAAGGTTTGTGGCATCTGGTCCTAGAAGTCCGAGAAGGACTCTTCCTTTGGCGAAACCGATTTTGAGGAGGCTTTTGCTCCAAGTTTCGACCCCAGGGCTCAACATATAAATAGAGGGGTAGGGCTAGCAACTGGAACACATCAAGATACACCAAGCCATGTGCCAGCAACCCCGCCCCTCTAGTTTATCCTCCATCTAGTTTTTGTAGTGCTTGGCGAAGCCCTGCGGAGATTGTTCTTCACCAACATCGTCACTACGCCGTCGTGCTACCGGAACTCATCTACTACTTCACCCGTCTTGCTGGATCAAGAAGGCGAGGACGTCATCGAACTGAACGTGTGATGAACGCGGAGGTGCTGTACGTTTGGTACTTGATCGGGACGGATCGTGAAGGTGTACGACTACATCAACCGCGTTGATAAACGCTTCTGCTTTGCGATCTTCAAGGGTATGAAGATGCTCTCCTCCTCTCATAGATATGCATCTCCATGGATAGATCTTGCATGTGCGTAGAAATTTTTTGTTTTCCATGCAATGTTTCCCAACAGTGGCATCATGAGCCAGGTCTATGCGTAGATGATATGCACGAGTAGAACATAGAGAGTTGTGGGCGGTGATAGTCATACTGCTTACCACCAACATCTTATTTTGTTTCGGCGGCATTGTGGGATGAAGCGGCCCGGACCAACCTTACATGTCCATATACATGAGACCGGTTCCACCAAAAGACATGCAACTAGTTTTGCATAAAGGTGACTGGCTGTCTGTTTCACCTACTTTAGTTTAATCGAATTTGACTATGGCCAATCCTTGAAGAAGGTTAAAACCGCAAACTTGACGAATCACTGTTGTGGTTTTTGCCGTAGGTAAGAACGGTTCTTGCTAGAAGCCTGTAGCAGCCACATAAAACTTGCAACAAGAAAGTAGAGGACATATGACTTGTTTTTGTAGGGTATGTTGTGATGTGATATGGTCAAGACATGATGTTATATATGTTATTGTATGAGATGATCATGTTTTGTAAGTTATAGGCAACCGGCATGAGCCTTACGGTTGTCTCTTTATTGTATGAAATGCAAACGACATGTAATTGTTTTACTTTATCACTATGAGTTAGCGATAGTTGTAGAAGCAATAGTTGGCGAGACGACCACGACGCAATGATGGAGATCAAGGTGTCGAGCCGGTGACGATGGAGATCATGATGATGCTTTGGAGATGGAGATCAAAAGCACAAGATAATGATGGCCATATCATGTGACATATTTTGATTGCATGTGATGTTTATCTTTTGTGCATCTTATTTTGCTTAGTACGGCGGTAGCATTATAAGATGATCCCTTCACTAAATTTCAAGGTTAAATTGTTCTCCCTGAGTATGCAATGTTGCTACAGTTCGTCGTGTTGAGACACCACGTAATGATCGGGTGTGATAGACTCTACGTTCACATACAACGGGTGCAAGACAGTTTTGCATATGTGGAATACTTGGGTTAAACTTGAAGAGCCTAGCATGTACAGACATGGTCTCGGAACACTAGAGATCGAAAGGTCGAACGTGAGTCATATACTAGATATGATCAACATAGAGATGTTCACCATTGATGACTACCCCATCTCACGTGATGATCGGACATGGGTTAGTTGATTTGGATCACGTATCACTTAGATAACTTGAGTGATGTTTATTTAAGTGGGAGTTCATTCGTAATTTGATTAATTGAACTTAATTTATCATGAACTTAGTCCTGATAGTATTTGCAAATCTATGTTGTAGATCAATAGCTTGCGATATAGCTCCCCTATTTCTGATATGTTTCAAGAGAAATATAAGTTGAAAGATGATAGTAGCAATGATGCGGACTGGGTCCGTGATCTAAGGATTATCCTCATTGATGCATAGAAGAATTTTGTCCTTGATGCACCGCTAGATGACAAACCTATTGCAAGAGCAGATGCAGACGTTATGAACGTTTGATAAGATCGGTATGATGACTACTTGATAGTTTAGTGCGCCATGCTTTACGACTTAGAACCGACACTTCAAAAATGTTTTGAACGCCACGGAGCATATGAGATGTTCCAAGAGCTGAAATTGGTATTTCAGACTCATGCCCGTGTAGAGAGGTATGAGACCTCTGAGAAGTACTTTGCCTACAAGATGGAGGAGAATAGCTCAGCGAGTGAGCATGTGTTCAGAATGTCTGGGTACTACAATCACTTGAATCAAGTGGGATTTAATCTTCCAGATAAGATAGTGATTGACAGAGTTCTCTAGTCACTATCACCAAGCTACTAGAACTTCATGATTGTCACGCCCTCGATGCGGCTATATCTCCCACGTGTCGAGGCACGACTTAGAGGCATAACCGCATTGAAAGCAATGTCGCAAGTGAGGTAATCTTCACACAACCCATGTAATACATAAGGGAAAAGATACATAGTTGGCTTACAGCCGCCACTTCACACAGTACATAAATAAACATCCATCATTCAGAGTACACTCAAGGTCCGACTACGGAGCCAAAATAAAAGAAGATACCCCAAATGCTACACAGATCCCCGATCGACCCAACTGAGCACCACTCTTGATCATCTGGAAAAGACACATAGTAACGACCACGTTCCTCGTCGAACTCCCACTTGAGCTCGGTTGGAGTCACCCTTGACCGCATCGCCGGCACTGCAATCTGTTTTGGAAGTATCTGTGAGTCACGGGGACTCGGCAATCTCACCAGCGAGATCAAGACTATTTAAGCTTATAGGAAGGACAAAGTAGTATAGTGGAGCTGCGACAAGCGACTAGCATATATGGTGGCTACTTACAAAGAGAGCGAGAAGAGAAGCAAAGCGCGGACGTGAAGCTAGTAGCGATCAAGAAGTGATCTGAACTACTTACGTCGGACATAACTCCAACACCGTGTTCACTTCCCGGACTCCGCCGAGAAGAGACCATCACGCAGTTACACGCAGCTTGATGTGTATTTTATTTGAGGTCAACTTGGGTTTTCTACAACCGGACATTAACAAATTCCCATCTGCCTCATAACGCGGGCACGGCTTTGAAAGATATTACCTGCAGGGGTGTCCCGACTTAGCCCATTATAAGCTCTCACGGTCAACGAAGGATATTCCTTCTCTGGGAAGACCTGATCAATCTCGGAATCCCGGACTACAAGACATTTCGACAAAGAATAAAACAAGACCCGACAAAGCCGCCCGAATGTGCCGACAAATCCCGATAGGAGCTGCACATATCTCGTTCTCGAGCACACCGGATAAGCGAAGCGTCTGAGAACCGACGTAATCCAAGTTGCCCGGGAATGGTCCCATACGGTGCTCTAGTTTGGACCAACACTCGTGAGGAGCATTGGCGGGGTTTAAAATAAGATGACCCTCGGGCTCGCGAAAACCCGGGGAAAAGGCTTAGGTGGCAAATGGTAAAACCAAAGTTGGGCCTTCTTTGGAGGAGTCTTATTCAAAGCGAACTGTCAAGGGGTCCCATAAATCACCCAACCGTGTAAGGAACGCGAAATCAAGGAACATAACACCGGTATGACGGAAACTAGGGTGGCAAGAGTGGAACAAAACACCAGGCATAAGGCCGAGCCTTCCACCCTTTACCAAGTATATAGATGTATTAATTATAGCATATATATATATTGTGATATCCCCAACAAGTAAACATGTTCCGATCAGGAACAACATCTCCATGTTCCAACAAGGAACAAACTTCAACTTCACCTGCAACTAACAACGCTATAAGAGGGGCTGAGCAAAGCGGTAACATAGCCAATCAACGGTTTGCTAGGAAATGATGGTTAGGGGCTGACATGGCAATATGGGTGGCATGATATAGCAAGTGGTAGGTATCGCAGCATAGGCATGGCAAAAGAGCGAGCAACTAGCATAGCAAAGATAGAAGTGATTTCGAGGGTATGGTCATCTTGCTGCAATGTTCTCGAGTTGTCGAAAGCTTGATCCTCGTGGCGTTCTCAACAGGTTCCTCGTTCACGTACTCGCCTCCGGCTCTACCCAAAGCAGCAACACAAACAAAGGAACCACAATAAATCACGGTGCAATGCACAAGCAACATGATGCAAAACATGGCGTGATATGCGAGATGTGATATGCAATGCGTATCTTGGCGCTCCGGAAGGGAAATGATGAACCAGGCATCAACTTGGCAAACCAAGTATGCCACTGGAAATATGAGATGATTTTGGTTGAAATCGATATAAAGATCACCGGAATCGGATGCACGGTTTGGAAATGACAAGCAAAACAAGAATGGCACAAATCTGCCATTAACAGCATGATGCCACTTAGCAAGCAACAAGAAATTAAGCTACTGCACCCAAACGTATCAACAAAGTATATGGCAGCGATCTACACAAGATGCTTGACAAAAAATGAGCACTGAGCTTCGGCTACATCACATCATAACATGTTCAAACAAGCATGGCAAAAGTGCACAAAATATCAGGCTGGACATGGCAAAAACAGCATCAGGTTGCAATGTTCAGAGCAGCAAAACTACATGCTACAGGAACATAAAATAGCAAAACAAGGCATGGCGTGAATCTACACAAAGCATAGAATAAAAGTCCCTTACTGACAATAAGCCAAAAAGGAACAGAAAATATAGTAACACCCATGTCAATATTGAAAGTTTCGTTAACAGATTCAGCAACATGGCATGTCAAAAACTGATAACAAGTAGGCATGTTTACAAGCTCAAAGCACTCACTACAGAGCCTTAAATGATAAACTAAGCATACATTCATCAAGAAGACATGTCATAGAATACATACATGGAAATAACAATAACATAGAATAAATGGATCAACCACAACAACCTTGGCAAAATTGAATAACATGTAAACAATCTGCCAGGAAACATTTTATAGCAAAAGTAGAGCTCGATTGACTCAAGCTATGGTACTCCATAATTGCAAACAAGGACACGGATGGATAGAGCAAGACATGTTTAACAAAACATCCTTACTTAAGTATCTCAAAATACGCATAGATCTCTCGGTAGCATCAAGTTAACATGGCATCAAAATATCAGCTAAACAGGGCTGAAAACAGCAACATCAGGACACCTACTTTGCATGCTTGTGCTAGTCACCACATAGATAACAAAAATACATGGCATACACCCATGGAAAGATGGCATGGGATATTTCAAAATACATGTAGGACTCAAATTCATAGGGTGCACACATTAATCATGGCAAAAATAACAAAAGTGCAAGTTCTGTTAAGAAACAGAAACTAACAACACATAGCACTCTTCCAACAGCATTTCGGGTGACAAGATGAGCTCAAATGAAAATGATGCAATAAGATGAAATGGTGTACTCTTCAAGACGAACATTTTGACATATTATACACGCAAAATGGACCTACATATGCAAAGTTACACTACCGAGAAAATGCAACAAAATCATAGATATGAAAAGACAAGAAAAATGAGGGGGGAGAGAGGTCAACGGGCGCGGGAACCGAGATCGGATCGGGGCCCGACCCGATCGGATCTGGCGACGGCGGTGGAGGAGCTCACGAGGAGGCGGCCGAGGTCGGGCGCCCAGGGGCGGTGATGGCCGTCGCCGAGGCACGGCCAGCGCGGGTTTGGCGGCGAGCGGCCGGAGCCGCCGTGGCGGGCGGCGGGCCTGGCCGGGCGGCCGAGGTGGCGGCGGCGACGGCGGCGGCCGGGGCGGGCGCTCCATGGGCGACGTCCCGGAGGGGGCTGGCCCATGGGGCCGCTGGGCCATGGCCTCAAGGCTGTGCGGCGATGGGCGCCCGGGCTGACGTGGCAGCCTGCGATTGGCTGGCGGTGACGGCGGTCTGCTCGCCCGGACGTGTCCGGCGGCGCGGAGGGGGAAATTTGCTAGGGTTTCGGGGGGATGATCCGGGATTTGGACGGGGGAGATGTTTAAATAGGCATAGAGGGAGCTAGGAGAGTCCAAATAAGGTGTAGTTTTCGCCCACACGATCGTGATCGAACGACGGAGAGCATGGAAGTGACTTAGATGGGTTATTGGGATGTTTTGAAGGGTGTTGGGCTACAACTTAAAAGAGGCCTTTCTTGAGAGTCACGGTTAACCGTTGGAGTACCAAACGAGCTCCAAATGATCTGAAACTTGACGGTGGTCTACTGGTGGTATACCAAGGCCACTAGACAAACCTCGGTCCATTTCGAGAAGGTTTAGTACCCTTTTACGGAAAAAGCGTAAAAGGGCGCCGAGAGATAGGAGTGCCGGATTGCAAAACGGACAACGGGAAAAAAGCTCGGAATCATGAGACGAACACGTATGAAATGCGATGCACATGATGACATGATATGAAATGCAATACATGGACAAAATGCAAAATGAAGGAAAACCCAACCACGGAGGGAATATCATATCACAATGCCGAAAATGGCAAGAGTTGGAGTTACAAATGGAAAGTTACATCCGGGGTGTTACAATGATGAACTATAATAAGCAAGGGATGACGAAAACGATTCCCGAGCTCTTCGCGGTGATGAAATCGGCGAAGGTAGAAATCAAGAAAGATCATCAAGTGTTGATGGTTAACAAGACCACTAGTTTCAAGAAAAAGGCAAAGGAAATAAAGGGAACTTCAAGAAGAATGGCAAGCAAGTTGCCACTCCCGTGAAGAAGCCAAAAACGGGACCCAAGCCTGAAACTGAGTGCTTCTACTACAAAGGAAATGGTCAACTGAAGCGGAAATGCCCCAAACATTTGGCGTATAAGAAGGATGGCAAAGTGAACAAAGGTATATTTGATACACAGATTATTGATGTGTACCTTACTAGTGTTTGTAGTAGCCCTGGGTATTTGATACTAGTTCAGTTGCTAAGATTAGTAACTTGAAGCAGGAGTTGCAGAATGAACAGAGACTAGTTAAGGGCGAGGTGACGATGCATGTTGGAAGTGATTCCAAGGTTGATAAGATCACCATCACACACTCCCTCTACCTTCGGGATTAGTGTTGAACCTAAATAAATGTTATTTGGTGTTTGCGTTGAGTATGAATATGATTGGATCATGTTTATTGCAATACGATTATTCATTTAAGTCAGAGAATAATTGTTGTTCTGTTTACATGAATAAAACCTTCTATGGTCATACACCCAATGTAAACGGTTTATTGAATCTCGATCGTAAGTGATACACATATTCATAATATTGATTCCAAAAGATGCAAAGTTGATAATGATAGTGCAACATACTTGTGGCACTGCCATTTAGGTCATATTGGTGTAAAGCGCATGAAGAAACTCCATGCAGATGGACTTTTGGAATCACTTGATTATGAATCATTTGATACTTTCAAACCATGCCTCATGGGCAAGATGACTAAAACTCCATTCTCCGGAACATTGGAGCAAGCTTATGACTTATTGGAAATAATACATACAGATGTATGCGGTCCGATGAGTGTTGAAGCATCGCCAAGTGGTATTGTTATTTTTTGACCTTCACAGATGATTTGAGTAGGTATGGGTATATCTACTTAATGAAACACAAGTCTGAAACATTTGAAAAGTTCAAAGAATTTCAGAGCGAAGTGGAGAATCATCGTAACAAGAAAATAAAGTATCTATGATCTGATCGAGGAGGTGAATATTTCATTTATGAGTTTGGCCTTCATTTAAAACAATGTGGAATAGTTTCACAACTCACGTCACCTGGAGCACCATGGCGTAATGGTGTGTCCGAACGTCGTAACTGTACTTTATTAGATATGGTGCAATCTATGATTTCTCTTACCGGTTTACCACTATTTTTTTGGGGTTATGCATTAGAGAGAGCTGCATTCACGTTAAATAGGGCACCATCTATATCTGTTGAAATGACACTGTATGAACTGTGGTTTGGCAAGAAACCTAAGCTATCGTTTCTTAAAGTTTGGGGGTGCGATCCTTATTTCAAAAGGAATCAGCCAGGTAAGCTCGAACCCAAATCATAGAAATGTGTCTTCATAGGATACCCTAAAGAAACTATTGGGTACACCTTCTACCACAGATCCGAAGGCAAGATCTTTGTTGCTAAGTTTGGGTCCTTTATAGAGAAGGAGTTTCTATCGAAAGAAGTGAGTGGGAGGAAAGTAAAACTTGATGAGATAATTGATGAAGTCATGTACCTAGGGTAGGG
This sequence comes from Aegilops bicornis, assembly GCA_021605145.1. Lineage (NCBI taxonomy): Eukaryota > Viridiplantae > Streptophyta > Magnoliopsida > Poales > Poaceae > Aegilops > Aegilops bicornis. Next base: position 510,069,853 of record CM038672.1, read on the forward strand.
TCATAGACCTGCCCAAAGGTACCCTCCCCAAGGACACTCGCGAAAGAAGCAGCCTTCCAGTCGACCTGGTAGGTCTCCACTCGACAGATTCAAAGACACTCGACCATGAAGACCCACTCGACCACCAGGAGTCCAAGAGCCACTCGATGTCCAAATGGTCTGTAGATAAATAGTCTTTATGGTCATAATGACACTTTATGTAAGGCGTTACCAGTAACGCCTAGCCTTAACATACCTTAAACCCTCCGCTCATTAGAATTTGGCTGGGGTCTGGCGCACTCTATATAAGCCACCCCTCCACGGTAGAAGGGTTCGCACCCCTGTAACACATACACATATAATCCAGTCGACCGCCTCCGGGCTCCGAGACGTAGGGCTGTTACTTCCTCCGAGAAGGGCCTGGACTCATAAATCCCTTGCGTATACAACTACTCCATAGCTAGGATCTTGCCTCTCCATTCCTACCCCCATTCTCTTTGTCGGACTTAGAACCACGACGGTTGGCGCCCACCGTGGGGCAGGTGTTCTAGCGATTTGTTGGAGAAGTTGGGATTCTTCGATCTCCTACATCATGGTTTCAGGTGGAGTTACAGTCGGACGGCCACGAGATCCGTCTCGGTGCGCTCACGTTAAATGCCGACGACTCTGGCTTAACCAGGAGGCTCCACTCGGCGTGGGCGCGCTCCCGTCCATGAGCGGCACTTTCGCTGCGTGTGTCCGTGGCGTCCTCCTGCGGCAACCGTCGACCCGGTATGGGTCGGCTCTGTGCCGTCCTCGCTCCCGATCTCCCTTGGCGCAAGCGTACCCGGTTGGTCGAGGCTTCAGCGGTGGGTGAGGCATGCGGTGGCCCGCCATGGCCACCCCCAAGTCGCGGCGATCGAGCCCGGAATCTCTCTACGGCCTGTTCGATGGCTCCGTAGAGACTGCATCCGAATGCGATAGAAGTGACCCGGCGAGAGGTTACGATGGTCGATGGACCATGCAGTCCCCAGTTCACCCGCACCAGCGGAGGTGACGGTGGAAGCGATCTGGAGCAAGCCCACGAAGAGTACCTGCCCGAGCCCCTCACTTCGCCGGAGGGAGGAGCTTCACCGTCGGAACATGGATCGCTTCACACTCCTATCGTTGGAGAAACCCACGAGGCTCGTGCCTTGGAGGATGCAACAGCCAACCTGGCTGGCCTTTTCATTGGAGAACCTTGGCGAGTACTCGGCCAATGTAGCGACCAAAGGTTCGAATCCGATTGATGTCGGCTCTTCCGACCACCAACTCAGGTATATCGAACTCCGATTCAGAATTTAGCAGCTGCCACCCGTATAGCAGAGTCAATTCAGCCTTCCCAGTCGGAGGCGGGTAGAGGTTTGCTACAAATCAGAGATCTGCTCCGGGCGGCAGGAGACCAAAACTCAGTCGTATCACAGTCGCGGAATAGGATTCACAGCCGATCCGTCGCTGCGAATTCAGTCCAGTCGGCCCATAGTCCAAGATCGCCCCCGAGGCGTGAGGAACGTGGAGGCCGGCGTGATGATCAGTACAAGAGCCTCGAGCAATATGAGCACCGATTCGATCGCAATGATCGACGTCGAGTGCCCACTCCTCCCCCAAGGGGCGGATCATACGCTCCTCGGCAGCAGGATGACAGACGCCAGCACAGTGTTGGGTGAAGGGTTCCAGTCGACCCCAGGGAACCAGGCTTTGATGCGAGATCTATTATCGTTCAAGGTTTGGTCGACAGGAACAGAGCTCACCGAGACGGCCATGACAGAGATGTTCCCTCCGAAGCAGAGTTCATGTCTCGGGGCGAGAATGTTTCAGCAGAGCCATCGAGCCAGCGGTGATTCCTCCCAACTTCAGGTTGGCGGTGGAGTCGATAAGTTCACTGGTGAATCCAAGCCTGACACTTGGCTTGAAGATTACCGAGTGGCTGTTCAGATCGGCGGCAGCAATGATGAGGTAGCCATCAAGCATTTGCCTCTTATGTTGGAGGGTTCAGCAGGGCGTGGTTGAATCGATTATCACCAATGATTTACACTTGGGAAGATCTTGCCCGAGTGTTTGTCGGGACATTTGAAGGGACTTGCAAGCGACCAGCGGGGTTAGCGGAGTTGCGATGCGTGTGTGCATAAGTCGAGTGAAACTTTGAGAGATTATATCCACGGGTGGATCACTTTGCACCTGAGTTGAGAATGTATCCGATCACGAGCGATCTGTGCCTTCAAAGAAGGTGTCAAGAACAGAGAGTTGAGTTTGAAATTTGGTCGAACCGGAGATATGACCCTGAGTCGGATGATGGAGATTGCCACCAAGTATGCAAATGGTGAAGAAGAGGATCGGCTCCGGAGTGGTAAATACAAATCGGCTGCTAACGAGGCCGGCGGAGGAAATTCCAGTCGGAAGCAGAAGCGCAAAGCCGAGCCAGCTGCTCCCGGAGAGGCCTTGGCTGTGACCCCAGGAAGGTTCAAGGGGAAACCCAGGGGTCCTTGGAACCCCAAGAAGGTGAAAGACCAGGATGGAAATGACATGTTGGATTTGCCATGTCACATTCACACGAAGAAAGATGAATAGGGTAAACTCATTTACCCAAAACACACCACTTGACAGTGTCGACTCTTGATTCAAATAGCCCAAGGAAACAGCCCAAGGATAAGGATAAGGAGGCAGAGACAAAGTTGAGGACAAAGATGACAGCGATGATGGATATCCCGGTCAATTCCACCACGATGATTTTCTTGGCGTCGAAAGCAAAAGTCGATTGAAGGTTATCAATCGGGAAGTGAACATGGTCGCTCGGTGGCCTTGACTATCTGAAATGGTCCCGGACCGCCATCACATTCGACCGGTCGATCACCCGGCGCACATTGCCACCCACAGGGAGGCAAGCATTGAGTGGTCGACCCGATCGTCGAGGGCACTCGGCGACCAAAGTTCGATGGATGGTGGTAGTGGCTTGAACATATTGTACTGTGAGAGGCGTTGAAAGGGATGGGCATTCTTATGTCCGGGCTCGGCACCGATAACATGAGCTTCCACGAGTCATTCACGGAAAGAAGGCTGAGTCACTCGGCCAAATTGCTCTTGATGTAGTTTTGGTGATTGAAGCATTTCAAAAGAAAAGTTGACCTTTGAGGTCGTGGATTTCTAGAGCGCTTATCACGCTATTCGGGAAGGCCAGCATATGCACGTTTCATGGCCCGACCATGTTACGTGTATCTTAAAGCGAAGATGCCTGGTCCCAAGGGCGTGATCCTTTATTACGCAATCGGAAGAAGGCGGAAGAGTGCTTCGGAAGGGCTCTAAGATCGCTGATGCTCGATTGGCGATGGTAGAGCTACAAGAGTATCGAGAAAACTGCAGATCCGAGTGATTTGTTGCGAGCTAAGAAGCCCGCTCTGAGTCGACATTCGATCGACCGGTGAGGCGAAACAGGTTCTCATTCACCGGTGATCCCAATGCTGCTCCGACCAACATCTCAACAACACTCGACTCAAAATAGGAAGAAGCGCTCATCCAGTTCCTCCGTGAGAACTGGGACATCTTTGATGGAAGCCTGCTGACATGTCGGGTGTTCCCAGGGAGCTGGCTAAGCATCGCCTACGAGTCGACCCAAAAGTCAAACCGGTTAAAGAATATCTTCGGCGATCCGCCGTCCAGAAGAGAAAGGCCATTGGCGAAGAGGTGGCTCGGCTCTTAGCGGCAGAGTTCATCCGAGAGATCTACCACTCCGAGTGGCTCGCCAATGTCGTCATGGTCCCCAAGAAGGACAAGTCGTTGCGCATGTGCATCGATTTCAAGCATATCAATCGGGCCTGCCCGAAAGATCATTTCCCTCTTCCTCGCATTGACCAAATAGTCGACTCAACTGCGGGATGTGAGAGGTTATCTTTTTTAGATGCCTATTCCGGGTACCATCAGATCCGTCTGTATGGGCCCGATGAGATTAAAACATCGTTCATCACTCCATTCGGGTTCTTCTGTTATGTCACCATGCCATTCGGTCTCAAGAATGCCGGAGCCACATTCATGAGGATGATTCAGAAGTGTTTTCTCACTCAAATCAGTCGGAATGTGGAAGCGTACATGGATGATATAGTGGTCAAGTCACGAAAAGGGTTCCGACACTGTTGGATCGACCTTGCTGAGACATTTGCCAATCTCGGGAGGTATGATATCAAGCTTAACCCATCAAAGTGCACATTGGGAGTTCTGGTGGAAAGTTACTCGGTTTCTCGTTTACGGCGAGGAATCAATGCTAACCCGAAAAGGTTGGCACTATACTCGAATGAAGCGCATACTGTGCGTGTGCACGATGTCCGAGCTTCTTGGATGCTTGGCCACTTTAAGTCGATTCATCTCTCGCCTCGGTGAAAAGCATTGCCTCTTTACCGGTGATGAAGAAGTCGGACAAGTTCGAGTGGACTCTAGAAGGCGATGCAGCGTTTGCGAGCTAAAAGCTCTGCTCTCCACCAACCGGTGCTTGCTGCTCCCTATCGACAAAAGAGCCTTTGTTGCTTTACATTGCAACCACCGGACAAGTCGCCCGATCAGCCGTACTTACGGTCGGCGGGAAGAAGAAGGAAAAACCTTGAGTTCAACGCCCGGTTATTATCTTTCTGAAGTGCTGACCCCATCAAAGCAAAGATACCCTCACTATCAGAAGCTTGTTTATGGGATCTATATGACCACAAAGAAGGTTGCTCATTGTTTCTCTGATCATTCCATTACAGTCGTCAGCAATGCCCCATTGTCAGAAATTCTTCATAACAGAGATGCAACTGGTCGAGTGGCAAAATGGGCGATTGAACTCCTTCCCCTTGATATCAAATTTGTGGCAAAGAAAGCCATCAAGTCCCAAGCAATAGCAGACTTCCTCGCCGAGTGGACTAAACAGCAGCTTCCGACTCAAGTTCACTCGGAGCACTGGACTATGTTTTTCAACGGTTCCAAGATGCTTTGAGCAGTTACAGTGCGGGGTTGTATTGGTTTCCCCGAGGAGATAAGCTCAAATATGTTCTCAGATTCACTTTGATTCTTCCAACAACGAAGCGAGAATATGAAGCACTCCTGTATGGGTTGCGCATGGCCATTTCACTCGGCGTCCGTCGCCTTATGGTCTCTGGCGACTTGGATCTGGTTGTTAATCAAGTGATGAAGGAGTGGGATGTCGTAAGCCCGGCTATGACGAGTTCTTTGTAATATAGTGAGTAATTTGGAGAAGAAATTCGAGGGTTAGAGCTTCATCATATACCCCATTGAAAAATCAAGCTGTGGATGATTTGGCGAAGATAGGGTCCAAGAGGGAAGCCATTCCGATAATGTATTTTTGGAGCACATTCATGCACCATCGGTCAGGAGGATCCTTTCACGAGAAGAAGCCCCTGACAAAAAGAGTGCCAATGATCCGATGAAGTTGAGGTCCCGGCCGTGGTCGACCTGATTATGGAAGTTGTGGTCATCACTCCCGACTAGACGATGTCGTACATCGCATATATCCTAAGGAAAGAGCTCCCAGAGAATGAAGAAGAGGCTCGACGGATCGTCCGTCGATCCAAGGCCTTCTGATGATCAAGGGACAGTTGTTCAGAGAAAGCGCGGCCGAGTCGGCGGAAGTGTATCACGCCAGAAGAAGGTCAGATAATTCTTGAGGATATCCACTTGGGGACCTGTGGCCATCATGCGTCTTCTCGGACCATCGTGGCTAAAGCATACCGAGCGGTATTTTACTGGCCGAAAGCAAATGAAATGGCAAAAGAAATAGTCGACAAGTGTGAAGGGTGTCAGTTCTATTCCAACATGTCACACAAGCCCGCCTCAGTCTTGAAGACCATTCCACTCGTCTGGCCCTTCGCTGTTTGGGGATTAGACATGATTGGACCGCTGAGAACTTGCGAGCGGCTTCACTCATTTGCTAGTAGCGATCGACAAGTTCACCAAGTGGATCGGCCAAGCCCATCAAGAACACGGATGCGAGCACCGCTATCGGTTTCATCGGAGAGTTGATATTCAGATATGGAGTTCCGCATAGCATCATCAGCGACAATGGGTCAAACTTTGATAATGACAAGTTCAAAGCCTTCTGCGCCTCTCGAGGCACGCTGGTCGACTATGCTTCAGCTTGCTCATCCTCGGTCGAATGGACAAGCGAGGCGTGCAAAGCGGCCTCATTCTCAAAGGCTGAAACCACGGCTGATGCGTGATCTCAAGCACGCAGCAGGTGCTTGGGTCGACGAACTTACATCAGTTCTCTGGGGATTGAGGACCACTCCTAATCGGTCGACTGGGGGAACTCCATTCTTCCTGGTCTATGGAGCTGAAGCAGTTCTGCCGAGTGACCTACTTCACAATGCGCCTCGAGTCGAACTATACTTTGAAGAAGAAGCGGAGCAAGCCCGGCAAGATGCAGTCGACCTAAAGGAAGAGGAGAGGGAGATGGCCCTGATCCGCTTGACTATTTATCAACAAGACTTGCGTCGATTCCATGCCAGAAATGTGAAGAGTCGAGCCTTCCAAGAGGGAGATTTGGTCCTCCGAGTGGATCAACAGAAACCACACAAGCTCGCTCCCACTTGGGAAGGTCCTTCATCGTCACAAGAGTTCTCCACAACGGAGCATATGATCTCTACAACGTTGATCGCCGGATCGACGAGCCTCGAGCTTGGAATGCGGAGCTGCTCCGCCCCTTTTATACTTAAATACTCACTTTCGGTTGAGATGTAATAAAAGTACTTTTGTAGTTTGTTTATCTAAGACAAGAATGTTATAATTTTCCCAAAGTGATTGTTATTACTTTTTGTTGAAATTTCCCCAGTGGGTGGCTTAGCTGCGAATCTGGTTAGCCTAAGTTTGTAAAAAAAAATCCTTTCCGAGTGGCGAGCCGCCTCTCACTCGGGGTTTAGCTGCGAATCCGCTTAGCCTAAGTATTCAAAATCCTCTGAGTGGTGAGCCAGCCTCCCACTCGGGGGCTTTGCTGCAGTCCAAGTACTCGCCTAAGTATTCCAAATCCTACCGAGTGGTGAGCCAGCCTCCCACTCGGGGGCTTAACTGCAGTCCAAGTACTCGCCTAAGTATTCAAATCCTACCGAGTGGTGAGCCAGCCTCCCACTCGGGGGCTTAGCTGCAGTACAAGTACTCGCCTAAGTATTCAAAATCCTCTGCAGTGGTGAGCCAGCCTCCCACTCGGGGCTTAGCTGTAGTCCAAGTACTTGCCTAAGTATTCAAAATCCTACCGAGTGGTGAGCCAGCCTCCCACTCGGGGGCTTAGCTGCAGTCCAAGTACTCGCCTAAGTATTTAAATCCTACCGGGTGGAGAGTCAGCCTCTCACTCGGGGGCTTAGCAACAGCCAAGGATTAGCCTTAACATCCAAAATAATGAACGCCATAAGGGCAGCGAGGTGCAGGTCGACTGCTACCTTCTCCTTCAAAGCTACACTATAAAAATCCTACCGAGTGGAGAGCAAACCTCCCACTCGGGGGCTTAGCTGCAGCCCAGTGCTCGCCTAAGTAATAGAAATCCTACCGAGTGGAGAGCAAACCTCCCACTCGGGGGCCTAGCTGCAGCCCAGTGCTCGCCTAAGTAATAGAAATCCTACCGAGTGGAGAGCAAACCTCCCACTCGGGGGCTTAGCTGCAGTCCAGTGCTCGCCTAAGTAATAGAAATCCTACCGAGTGGAGAGCAAACCTCCCACTCGGGGGCTTAGCTGCAGCCCAGTGCTCGCCTAAGTAAGGAATTCATCCAAATCCACAAGGACGACGAGGTGCAGGTCGACTGCTACCTTCTCCTTCGAGCTTCGCCACAAGTACAACGTCACGGTCCATCCAAATCCCCAAGGACGATGAGGTGCAGGTCGACTGCTACCTTCTCCTTCGGAGCTTCGCCACAAGTACAACGTGCGGTCCATCCCAATCCGCAAGGACAACGAGGTGCAGGTCGATTGCTACCTTCTCCTTCGGAGCTTCGCCACAAGTACAACGTGCGGTTCATCCCAACCACTTAAGAGCAGCGAGGTCGATCGCGATCATGCTCCATCTCTACCTGCAAGATAGATGAAGTACAAGTCGACTGGAGTTTCACCTCAAGGATACTACTTACAACAATGAAATATATTCCGAATGAGGAGCAAAGTTCTCTCAAGGATAAATCAAGTTCGGATAAACGTCCTACGGATCCAAAAGTGCTTTCGAGGCGTTAAGCACATTAAAGTTTGTCGGTTACAAAAACCACTCGGCATTCCGAGGCAAATTTAAGGTGGGACTTAGAAGTTTTTTACTCCTCCGGTGGAGGACTGGAAGGTGCAACAAACTGGTCGAGGTCGATTCCGTCGGCAATACGGGCAGCAGCAGCGATGAAGGTCTCCATGAAATATCTGAAGTCGTACTTCCTGGTGTTGGCAACCTTGAGGGACGCCAGCTTGTCCTCTTGTGCTTCCTTGCAGTGGACACGAACCAGAGACAGAGCAACATCAGCACCACACCGCGTAAGACTTTTTCCATTCTTGCACTCGACTTGGAATCTCATTCAGTCGAGTCATTAAGGATTCAAGGTCATTTTGAAGCGTCTGATATGGCCAGAGAGTTGAGTCGATCCGCGACACCGCAACTTTCAGTCGAGCAAGATAATCCACCACACTAGCAACGCGAGACTCCAGTCGGAGCACATTCATAGCAGCTTCGTCCTTCACAGGAGAGTTGATGGGGTCCAGGATGGTTTCCACTCGACTGGTTTCTTCTTCGAAGTTTTGACAGAATTCTGAAAACACAGCTCAGACTCAAAATAACAATCATGCGATGAGCAGGTGATAGCAAGACAGTCGGGTAAAAGAGCTACCTTCAAGCATGAGAAACAGCTTCTTGGCGAGCCCTCCAAGATAAATTTCCAGGTCATTTCGCTTCCCGCCATTAATAGCCTTGTCGATAGAGCAATCTTGTCGTTCTTCATCGACTAACTTCCTTGTTAGCGCATCAAGAGCGGCTTTCAGCTTGGCATTTTCATCTTCAAGTTTGTCGACCGAGGCAAGTTTCTCTTCAGTGAGCTTTGTTTTCTCCAAAGCCGCCTATACGTACTCTCTGCAAGGTCAAGGTCCTTCTTCTTCGTAGTCTCTTCCGGTTTATCTGCAAAGCAACAATGAGAACAGAGTTGAGAATGAGCGAGAAAAACAAACACAGTCGTCAAAGTTCTCACCGGTAGTACCTTTTGCTTCATCCTTCGCCTTACGCAAATTCTCTGAGCAAGCTTCAAGTCGAGGTTGAGCTGGATCTGTTTGTTCTCTAACTTTCAAGATAGCGAGCAACAAGCTCGCAAGATTTCTACAAAGAGTCAATCAACAAAAGACATCAAAGACAGGTCACTTCCGAGTGACTAAGGAAAAATTGTAGCATTTCTAAGACTACAGTCGAATCAAAACATTCGACAGTAGTCTCGGGGACTACACCCAGCGGGTGCACTCAGCGTGCCCCCACTGGTTTTACCAATTTGGTTCTACCAAAAGAGGCAAAAAGGTTATGATTCTAAAACCATGGCTAATTGTCGTGATCGGTCAGCGGTAAAAAACAGTTCTTTAGACTATAGTCGACTGCACGCAGTCCACCATAGTCTCGGGGACTACACCCAGTGGGTGCACTCAGCGTGCCCCCACCGGTTTTACGGTTCCATTCGACTTGGTTTGACCAGGCCGAGTGAAGAAGTTCAAAGTATAAAGACTATAGTCGACTGCACGCAGTCCACCATAGTCTCGGGGACTACACCCAGTGGGTGCACTCAGCGTGCCCCCACAAAAACTCAATCGACACACCCACCTAGTGGGTGTACAGATATGGAAATCTTCAGAAAGAAGCAGTTTCAGGTAGCATATCCCTATGAGCAAGCAGTTTCGGGTAGCATATCCTAACAGAGCAAGCAACAATTGACTTACTTGGACATTGCTCTAGAGAGCTGAACTAGCATCATAGGTCACTTTGGCTAGCCTCTCGGACCGCCTTCACTTGCTCCATCATGATCCCTGCTGGCGTATAGCCTCCTTAGCAGCACTCACTTGGTCTTAGGGACGTGGTGTATAGCAAAAAGGGATGGTGGATCAGCAGTCGACGAAGTGGGTCGGGCACTCGTCAGCGGTACAGCAAAAGACACAGAAACCCGAGTGGGGTTGCCTCCCTCGGAAACTAGTGTCTCAGGTATCGTCACAACTGGAGCAGCCTTGCCAGCAGGCACCCTCTTGTTCTTCCTCTTCCTCAACGGTGCTTCCTCGTCATCATCGGGGAGATCAATGACATGAGGCGGAACTACAAGAAAGATTCAAAAGTAAACATGGAAATCCAATCGACTAAAAGCGAAACTACAGAGATCATACCAAGGTTGGAGGTGGAGGCATCTTCCATTTCCTGATCTTCGTGCTTGGCTGAGGTCTCAGAGATAGCAACCGCAGATTTCAAGAATCGGCTGATCGGTCATCAAGTCGACCAAAAGTACACTCATGTTGAATAGGGAAATACAAGTTCTGCTGGTTACCCGGAGATGGTGGGAATGACCATCCGCATTTTGGGCAGGGCCTTCACGGCTTTGACGATGTTGCTGATGTTGCTTGGCGGTTTCTCGATCGGTAGGGAAGTTGTCCGAGGTCGCTTGCCGATCGCCTGGGCGAACAGCTTTACCGCGCTTGCCGCATGGGTCATGCGTCAACTTGGACCTTCCTTCCGAGCGGGGAGGATCGACGTCTTCCTCCTCTTCCTCCTCCTCCTCCTCTTCATCAGAGCTGTTGTCCCCCTCATCCTCCTCACCGTTGGACTCCCATTCTTCCTGGCTTTCACCTCCGCTTCCTTCTTCTTCTTCGACTGGTTCCTGCGCCCCGTTGGGCATCGAGTACATCTCGGTGGTGACCTAGAAGACAACAAAACAAGGCAAAAGTCAGTCGATTTAATTGGCATCTAAAATGTAATGAATGCAGCCGAATCACAACGAGAGATAAGTGGTTATACCTTGTCCACTTCATAAGTCTGGTCGAGTGGTGGAATCCTCCTAGCTCCGCGAGGGTTATCTTTGTTTCCTGTGATGGCAGTCATCCACTTCTCCAGCGTGGCTTCATCGACCTCCTCTGGATGGACCCGGGTGGTATCATCCGTACCGGAGTACATCCACATCAGATGGCCTCGGTATTGGAGTGGTTGAATACGCCGTCGGAGGAAAACCTCCAGGAGATCCATGCCGGTCACCCCGTCGCGAATGAGCTGGACTATGCGTTCCATCAACAATTTTACTTGGGTCTTCTCCTCTGGTAGCACCTTCCGGGAAGATGGCTTGTTCACTCGACTCATGGAGAAAGGAGGGAGTCCAGTCGACAGCCCCGGCGTCGGCTGGTCTTGGCAGTAGAACCAGGTCGACTGCCACCCTCTAACCGAGTCGGGGAGAGTCATAGCCGGAAAAGCGCTCTTCCCCCTCATCTGGACCCCGAGTCCCCACACATCTGGATTACTTGGGTTCTCTCGTCATTCGGGTTTGTTTTCTTCACCGTCTGAGAGCGACAAGTGAATATATGCTTGAAGTGACCCCAGTGCGGCCGACAGCCCAAGAAGTTTTCGCATAACGAAACGAAAGCAGCAAGATAGATAATGGAGTTGGGAGTGAAATGATGGAGTTGCGCTCCAAAAAAGTTCAGAAACCCCCGGAAGAAAGGATTCGGCGGCAAAGAAAATCCCCGATCTATGTGAGTAGCTAGGAGAACGCACTCACCCTCTTCAGGCTGCGGTTGCCACTCCGTTCCCGGAAGCCTCGCCGACCCATGGGGGATCAGTCCCTCGTTGGCCAGATCGGTGAGGTCCTTCTCGGTGATGGTCGAGCGGATCCAATCTCCCTGGACCCAACCTTGCGGCAGTTTGGACCGCGAAGAAGATCCGCCCCGACTGGGCGCTCTCCCCTTCGCCTTCGCCGCCGCCTTCTTCACTCGCTCGAAGGCTGCGGTCTTCTCCTTCACCATGGTCGCCGGTGAAGCAGGTACTGAGCTACGGCGCTGAGCAGGCTAAGGGCGCAGCAGGAAGGTTTGGAGGCGGAGGGAGGGGAAGATTGAGGTCGCACTGTTAAAAATACCCCGTCCGATGCTTTATATGAGACCGCTTCCGAGTGGCTGACTAGTAGGCCCAGGCAATCCCGTCAAATCCATAGAATAAAGCGCCGCACGCCGATACGTGGCGAAAAAAGGAGGCACGAAGATCGAGGCGTCATCGTCTTATCCCATCCGAGTGCCGCGGTTTTCTACCTTGGCGCTCCCAAAATTCAGATCCGCGAAATCCGCTAACCGCAGAAAGCAACTTTGTCGAATGACAGATTTCCTCCGATCCGTCGCTCGGAAATCCTCAAGTTCACAAAGTTCACTCGACAAGCGTGAAGAATGGATCAAAGGCGGTGAAAGAGAAGTTGACACCATCCTTTGAAAAGGTCATTGATCGAGTAAGACACACTCGCAGCACGAAGAACAGGTCGGAAAGATTATCAACTCCTTCATCACTCAAACCTCGATCCATGCGGGGGCTAATGATGAAGTCATGTACCTAGGGTAGGGTCATAGACCTGCCCAAAGGTACCCTCCCCAAGGACACTCACGAAAGAAGCAGCCTTCCAGTCGACCTGGTAGGTCTCCACTCGGCAGATTCAAAGACACTTTCGACCATGAAGACCCACTCGACCACCAGGAGTCCAAGAGCCACTCGGTGTCCAAACGGTCTGTAGTTAAATAGTCTTTATGGTCATAATGACACTTTATGTAAGGCGTTACCAGTAATGCCTAGCCTTAACGTACCTTAAACCCTCCGCTACGTGGGCTGGCTGGGGTCCTGGCGCACTCTATATAAGCCACCCCCTCCACAGGTAGAAGGGTTCGCACCCGTGTAACACAGACGAATATAATCCAGTCGACCGCCTCCGGGCTCCAGGGCGTGGGGTTGTTACTTCCTCCGAGAAGGGCCTGAACTCGTAAATCCCTTGCGTATACAACTACTCCATAGCTAGGATCTTGCCTCTCCATTCCTACCCCCCATTCTACTGTCAGACTTAGAACCACGACAGTAATCGTACCATCTCAAATTGGAAAGTAGCACATCAGAAAAATCCGTACCCGTGATGCCTACACCAACTAGAGAGGAAGCAAATGATAATGATCATAAAACTTCAGATGAAGTTACTACTAAACCTTGTAGGTCCACGAGAGCACGATCCGCACTAGAGTGGTATGGGAATCCTATTCTGGAAGTCATGTTATTAGACCAAGGCGAAACTACGAACTATGAAGAAGCTATGATGAGCCCAAATTCTGACAGATGGCTTGAGGCCATGAAATCTGAGATAGGATCCATCTATGAAAAGAAAGTGTGGACTTTGGTGGACTTGGCCGATGATCGGCAAGCCACTGAAAATAAATGGATCTTCAAGAAGAAGACTGACGCTGATGGTAATGTTACTGTCTACAAAGCTCGACTTGTCATGAAAGGTTTTTCAACAAGTTCAAGGAGTTGACTACGATGAGACTTTCTCACTTGTAGCGATGCTTAAGTCCGTCCGACTCATGTTAGCAATTGCCGCATTTTATGAAATCTGGTAAATGGACGTCAAAATTGCATTCCTTAATGGATTTCTTAAAGAAGAGTCGTATATGATGCAAACAGAAGGTTTTGTCGATCCTAAAGGTGCTAACAAAGTGTGCAAGCTCCAATGTTCCATCTATGGACTGGTGCAAGCATCTCGGAGTTGGAATATACGCTTTGATGAGGTGATCAAAGCACATGGTTTTATACAGACTTACGGTGAAGCCTGTATTTACAAGAAAGTGAGTGGGAGCTCCGTAGCATTTCTGATATCATATGTAGATGACATATTGTTGATTAGAAATGATATAGAATTTCTGGATAGCATAAAAGGATACTTGAATAAGAATTTTTCAATGAAAGACCTCGGTGAAGCTGCTTACATATTGGGCATCAAGATCTATAGTGATAGATCAAGATGCTTGATAAGACTTTCAATGAGTACATACCTTGACAAGGTTTTGAAGGAGTTCAAAATGGATCAGCCAAAGAAGGGGTTCTTGCCTATATTGTGAGGTGTGAAGTTGAGTAAGACTCAAAGCCCGTCCACGGCAGACGATAGAGAGAGAATGAAAGTCATTCCCTATGCCTCAGCCATAGGTTCTATAAAGTATGCCATGCTGTGTACCAGACCTATTGTGTACTTTGTCATGAGTTTGGCGAGGGGGTACAATCGTGATCCAGGAGTGGATCACTGGACAGCGATCAAAATTATCCTTAGGTGCCTTAAGAGGACTAAGGAAATGTTTCTCGGTTATGGAGGTGAATAAAGAGTTCGTCATAAAGGGATACGTCGATGCAAGCTTTGACACTAATCCAGATAACTCTAAGGCTCAATCTAGATACATATTGAATGTGAGCAAATTAGCTAGAGTAGCTCCATGCAGAGCATTGTAGACATAGAAATTTGCAAAATACATACGGATCTGAATATGACAGACCCGTTAACTAAACCTCTCCCACAAGCAAAACATGATCACACCTTAGTACTCTTTGGTTGTTAATCACATGGCAATGTGAACTAGATTATTGAATCTAGTAAACCCTTTGGGTGTTGGTCACATGGCGATGTGAACTATGGATGTTATTCACATGGCAATGTGAACTATGGATTTTAATCACATAACGATCTGAACAAGATTATTGACTCTAGTGCAAGTGGGAGACTGAAGGAAATATGCGCTAGAGGCAATAATAAATTTGTTGTTTTATATTTCCTTATTCATGATAAAGGATTATTATTCATGCTAGAATTGTATTGATCAGAAACTTAAATACATGTGTGAATACATAAACAAATGTCGTGTCCATAGTATGACTCTACTAGACTAGCTCGTTGATCAAATATGGTTAAGGTTTCCTAACCATAGACATGTGTTGTCATTTGATAACGAGATCGCATCATTAGGAGAATGATGTGATGGACAAGACCCACCAGTTAGCTTAGCATAATGATCGTTCAGTTTATTGCTATTGCTTTCTTCATTTCAAATACTTATTCCTTCGATGCAACTCCTAGATACCAGAGGAATACCTTATGTGCTATCAAACGTCACAACATAAGTGGGTGATCATAAAGATTCTCTACAGGTATCTCCGAAGGTGTTTGTTGAGTTGGCATAGATCGAGATTAGGATTTGTCACTCCGAGTATCAGAGAGGTATCTCTGGGCCCCCTCGGTAATACACATCATAAGCTTGCATGCAAATGACTAAGGAGTTAGTCACGAGGTGATGTATTACGGAACGAGTAAAGAGACTTGCCGGTAACGAGATTGAGCTAGGTATGAAGATGCCGACGATCGAATCTCGGGCAAGTAGCATACAGATGGACAAAGGGAATTACATATGTTGTCATAACGGTTCGACCGATAAAGATCTTCATAGAATATGTAGGATCAAATATGCACATCTAGGTTCCGCTATTGGTTATTGACTGAAGAGGTGTCTCGGTCATGTCTACATAGTTCTCGAACCCGTAGGGTCCGCACGCTTAACGCTCATTGATGATATAGTACTATATGAGTTATGTATGTTGGTGACTGAATGTTGTTCCGAGTACCGGATGAGATCACGGACATGATGAGGAGCTCCGGAATGGTCTGGAGGTAAAGATTGATATATAGGGTGATATGGTTCGGCTAAGGGGTAAAGCCCACGGGTCTTTAGGTCGGTGCAAGAGTTTTGCGGAGGCCAGGGGGCCAAACGCCGGAGACCCTGGTGTATGGCCCTCGGCCAGACGCCGAGGCCCATGGCGTCTGGGCCAGACGCCAAGGTTTGTGGCGTCTGGTCCTGGAAGTCCAAGAAGGAGTCTTCCTTGCGGGCAAACCCGATTTTGAGGAGGCCTTTACTCCAAGTTTCAACCCCATGGCTCAACATATAAATAGAGGGGCGTGGCTAGCACCTGGAACACATCAAGGTACACCAAGCCATGTGCCGGCAACCCCGCCCTCTAGTTTATCATCCATCTAGTTTCTGTAGTGCTTGGCGAAGCCCTATGGAGATTGTTCTTCACCAACACCGTCACTACACCGTCGTGCTGCCGGAACTCATCTACTGCTTCGCCCGTCTTGCTAGATCAAGAAGGCGAGGACGTCATCGAGCTGAACGTGTGCTGAACGCGGAGGTTCCGTACGTTCGGTACTTGATCAGACGGATCGTGAAGGTGTATGACTACATCAACCGCGTTGATAAATGCTTCCGCTTTGTAATCTTCAAGGGTATGAAGATGCTCTCCTCCTCTCGTAGCTATGCATCTCCATGGATAGATCTTGCGTGTGCGTAGAAATTTTTTGTTTTCCATGCAACATTTCCCAACAATATATACATGCACCAATATTTCCATGAATATTACTCGGTGGCAAGATTCAAGGCTGCATATGCAGCTCCAATTCCAGCACTTACAGATTAGTCTCAGTGTCTTGAAGTGGAAGTCGAATTTTCCAAGTGTCCTCCCTTAACAAAAAGAAAGGCTGGCAAGCCTAAGGAGAGTGCATTCAAGGCATCGTTTGAGGAAGGTGAGAGTAGTAAGAAGGGAGAGAAAGATCCAAAGCCTAAAAGGTCCCAGAAAGGTAACAAGAATAGATGCAAGCTGTGCCAGGAACTTGGGCACCGAAAAGGATCTCCAAAATGCTGTTACAGTCCTAAAAGGCCAAGGTATGTTCATGTTTGTGATGTTTTTTGATTTGGCTATTTTTTTCAATTACTAACCAAATGGTATGCTTTGCTTGTCAGGAGGCGTGCAGGCCAGCCCCTGGTTGTTGAAACATGGCAAACTAAAGCTAGTCCAGTGAAGAAAACCAAGAGCATTAGTGAGCTTTGTGCTGTGAAATCAAGAGCAAGGTGTCGTAAGAAGTGAAAAATGTTGGTTTATGAGTCTCATTTTGTGTGATGTAATGCTACTTGTATTTTGATGTGTGATGTACTTTGAAAACTATGTGCCATGTTCCAAATTTGAGCCAGATTTCAAATTTTAACTGACTTTCAAATTTGAGGCACATTTCAAATTTGTACTTTGATGTGTATTGATGTTCCAATGCATTCTGAAATTTAATGCACGTTAGTTGATCAATCCGAGCACACATATTCATGAAAAATGAGCTCCAAATGAGCGCCAAAGCTAGGGTAAACAACCCTCTTTCTAAGTTTTTTTAGAACTTCTCCAAATGAGCTAATAACAAAAACTTAACATCTAGTGCGCAAATATAGCGCCCATGTGCAATATGGGATAGTTTGGACAAACTGTTCCATGGTTAACCCTATACCCTAGCTCATACCCCCTGAAAACCAAACAACATTATTGTTCGTGATAGCTAAGTTATCTGAAGGGAATTTCATGAAAATATTCGTAGTCATAATTTCTTGTTTGCAACTTAGTAACATAAAACGATGATGTGTGGAAGTTTCATACTTTTGCAATTTTTTTGAATTATTTATGCTCAACCCTAATCTTTGAAACCCTCTCAAAACCCCTCAAACCCCTCTCAACACCCCGCACCATCAGGGCCGTCGGATCGCTGTTCGGGGACAGTTTGGATCAGACGCTAGGGTTTGAAGGAAATATGCCCTAGAGGTAATAATAAAGTTATTATTTATTTCCTTATATCATGATAAATGTTTATTATTCATGCTAGAATTGTATTAACCGGAAACATAATACATGTGTGAATACATAGACAAACAGATAAGTCACTAGTAAGCCTCTACTAGACTAGCTCATTAATCAAAGATGGTTATGTTTCCTAACCATAGACATGTGTTGTCATTTGATTAATGGGATCACCTCATTAGAAGAATGATGTGATTGACATGACCCATTCCGTTAGCTTAGCACTTGATCATTTAGTATATTGCTATTGCTTTCTTCATGACTTATACATGTTCCTATAACTATGAGATTATGCAACTCCGTTTACGGAGGAACACTTTGGGTACTACCAAACGTCACAAACAGAATCTGGGTGATCATAAAGGAGTACTACAGGTGTCTCCAAAGGTACTTGTTGGGTTGGCGTATTTCGAGATTAGGTTTTGTCACTCCGATTGTCGGAGAGGTATCTCTGGGCCTTCTCGGTAATACACATCACATAAGCCTTGCAAGCATTACAACTAATGAGTTAGTTGTGAGATGATGTATTACGGAGCGAGTAAAGAGACTTGCCGATGCGAGATTGAACTAGGTATTGGATACCGACGATCGAATCTCGGGCAAGTAACATACCGATGACAAAAGGAACAACGTATGTTGTTATCTTGATGCGACCGATAAAGATCTTCGTAGAAAATGTAGGAACCAATATGGGCATCCAGGTCCCGCTATTGGTTATTGACCGAAGATGTGTCTCGGTCATGTCTACATTGTTCTCGAACCGTAGGGTCCGCACGCTTAAGGTTTCGATGGCGGTTATATTATGAGTTTGTGTATTTTGATGTACCGAAGGTTGTTGAGTCCCGGATATGATCACGGACATGACGAGGAGTCTCGAAATGGTCGAGACATAAAGATTAATATATTGGACGGATATATTTGGACACCGGAAAGGTTCGGAGAAGTTTGGAGCTCCGGGAGGTTACCGGAACCCCCCGGGAGGTATATGGGCCTTATTGGGCCCATGTAGGAAGAAGGGAGAAGGAACAAGGGAGGGCCCCCCCCCCAAGCCCAATCCGAATTGGGGAGGGGGGCCGGCCCCCCCGTTCCTTTCTCCTTCCCCCTCTTCCTATTCCTACTACTAGTACTACTTCCTAATACTAGTACTCCTTCCTTCCCCCTCCAAATAAGATAAGGAAAGGAGAGGGAAACCTACTTGGAGTAGGTTTCCCCACCCTATGGCGCGCCCCCCCTTGTGGCCGGCCACCTCCTCCCTCCCTCCTTTATATAACGGGTGGGGGGCACCCTAGGACACACAAGTTGATCCTTGAGATCGTTCCTTAGCCGTGTGCGGTGCCCCCTCCACCATATTCCACCTCGGTCATATCGTAGCGGTGCTTAGGCGAAGCCTGCGTCGGTGAAACATCAAGATCGTCACCACGCCCGTCGTCTTGTGGAACTCCCTCTCCCGGAGCTTTGCTGGATCGGAGCCCGAGGAGCGTCATCGAGCTGAGCGTGTGCCAAGAACTTCGGGCGCCGGAGTAATGCGCTGGGATCGGCTGGATCGCGAGGAGAACGTCTGACTACTTCCTCTACGTTGTGATCGCTTCCGCTTTGGTCTCACGAGGGTACGTGAGACAACACTCTCCCCTCTCGTTGCTATGCCATCACCATGGTCCCGTGTGCGTAGGAAAATTTTGAAATTACTACGTTCCCCAACAGTGGCATCCGAGCCAGGTTTTATGCGTTGATTTCATATGCACGAGTAGAACACAAGCGAGTTGTGGGCGATACAAGTCATACTGCCTACCAGCATGTCATACTTTGGTTCAGCGGTATTGTGAGATGAAGCGGCCCGGACCGACATTACGCGTGACGCTTCTGGCGAGACTGGTTTCACCGTTCACGAGCACTTTCGTGCTTAAAGGTGGCTGGCGGGTGTCATCTCTCTCACTTTAGTTGAACCGAGTGTGGCTACGCCCGGTCCTTGAGAAGGTTAAACCGGAGTCTATTTGACGAAGTATCGTTGTGGTTTTAATGCGTAGGTAAGAACGGTTCTTGCTCAGCCCGTAGCAGCCACGTAAAACTTGCAACAACAAAGTAGAGAACGTCTAACTTGTTTTTGCAGGGCATGTTGTGATGTGATATGGTCAAGACGTGATGCTATATTTTATTGTATGAGATGATCATGTTTTGTAACCGAGTTATCGGCAATGGCGAGAGCCATATGGTTGTCGCTTTATTGTATGAAATGCAAGCATACCTGTAATTGCTTTTACTTTATCACTAAGCGGTAGTGATAGTCGTAGAAGCAATAGATGGCGTCTTGACAACGATGCTACGATGGAGATCAAGGTGTCGGCGCGGTGACGATGGTGATCATGACGGTGCTTGGAGATGGAGATCACAAGCATAAGATGATGATGGCCATATCATATCACTTATATTGATTGCATGTGATGTTTATCCTTTATGCATCTTATTTTGCTTTGATTGACGGTAGCATTTTAAGATGATCTCTCATTAAAATTATCAAGTAGTGTTCTCCACGAGTATGCACCGTTGCCAAAGTTAAATGCGTCTTAGAGACACCACGTGATGATCGGGTGTGATAAGCTCTCGTCCATCTACAACGGGTGCAAGCCAGTTTTGCACACGCAGAATACTCGAGTTATACTTGACGAGCCTAGCATATGCAGATATGGCCTCGGAACACGGAGACCGAAAAGGTCGAAAGCGTGAATCATATAGTAGATATGATCAACATAAGATGTTCACCATTGAAAACTACTCCATCTCACGTGATGATCGGTTATGGTTTAGTTGATTTGGATCATGTGATCACTTAGATGACTAGAGAGATGTCTGTCTAAGTGGGAGTTCTTAAGTAATATGATTAATTAAAAACTTAAATTTATCATGAACTTAGTACACGATAGTATTTTGCTTGTCTATGTTTCTTTGTAGATAGATGGCTCGTCTTTGTTGTTCCGTTGAATCTTAATGCGTTCCTTGAGAAAGCAAAGTTGAAAGATGATGGTAGCAATTACGGACTGGGTCCGTAACTTGAGGATTATCCTCATTGCTGCACGGAAGAATTACGTCTGGAAGCACCGTTGGGTGCCAGGCCTGCTTGAGAACAACGCCGAAGTTGTGAACGTCTGGCGAGCAAAGTGATGACTACTCTATAGTTCGGTGTGCCATGCTTTACGGCTTAGAACCGGGTCTTCAACGACGTTTTGAGCGTCATGGAGCATATGAGATGTTCCAAGAGTTGAAGTTAATATTTCAAGCAAATGCCGGATTGAGAGATATGAAGTCTCCAATAAGTTCTATAGCTGCAAGATGGAGGAGAACAGTTACAAGTGAGCACATACTCAAAATGTCCGGGTATAATAATCACTTAATTCAGCTGGGAGTTAATCTTCCGGATGATAGTGTCATTGATGAAATTCTCCAATCAACGCCACCAAGCTACAAGAGCTTCGTGATGAACTATAATATGCAAGGGATGACTAAGACAATTCTGAGCTCTTACAATGCTAAAAGCTGCGGAGGTAGAAATCAAGAAAGAGCATCAAGTGTTGATGGTCAACAAGACCACTAGTTTCAAGAAAAAGGGCAAAGGGAAGAAGAAGGGGAACTTCAAGAAGAACAGCAAACAAGTTGCTGCTCAAGGGAAGAAACCCAAGTCTGGACCTAAACCTGAAATCGAGTGCTTCTCTGCAAGCGGTAGTCACCTTTGGAAGCGGAACTGCCCCAAGTATTTGGCGGATAAGAAGGATGGCAAGGTGAACAAAGGTATATGTGATATACATGTTATTGATGTGTACCTTACTAGAGCTCGCAGAGCACAGGTATTTGATCTTTGGTTACATTGCTAATATTTGCAACTCGAAGCAGGGACTACTGATTGCGAACAACGGCAAAGGACGAGGTGACGTTGCGCGTGGGAAATTTTTCCAAAGTCGATGTGATCGCGGTCGGCACGCTAACTCTACATCTAACATTGGGATTAGTTTTAGACCTAAATAATTGTTATTTGGTGCCAGCGTTAAGCATGAACATTATATCTGGATCTTGTTTGATGCGTAGACGGTTATTCATTTAAATCGGAGAATAAAGGTTGTTCTATTTATATGAATAATATCTTTTATGGTCATGCACCCTTGAAGAGTGGTCTATTTTTAATGAATCTCGATAGTAGTGATACACATATTCATAATGTTGAAACCAAAAGATGCAGAGTTGATAATGATAGTGCGACTTATTTGTGGCATTGCCGTTTAGGTCATATCGGTATAAAGCGCATGAAGAAACTCCATCTTGATGGACTTTTGGAGTCACTTGATTATGAATCACTTGGCACTTCATGAACCGTGCCTCATGGGCAAGATGACTAAAACCCGTTCTCCGGTACTATGGAGAGAGCAACAGATTTGTTGGAAATCATACATACAGATGTATGTGGTCCAATGAATGTTGAGGCTCGTGGCGGATATCGTTATTTTCTCACCTTCACGGATGATTTAAGCAGATATGGGTATATCTTCTTAATGAAACATAAGTCTGAAACATTTGAAAAGTTCAAAGAATTTCAGAGTGAAGTTGAAAATCATCGTAATAAGAAAATAAAGTTTCTACGATCTGATCGTGGAGGTAAATATTTGAGTTCTGAGTTTGGTCTACATTTGAAACAATGCGGAATAGTTTAGCAACTCACGCCACCGGAACACCACGGTAGCAATGGTGTGTCCGAACGTCGTGTCGCACTTTACTAGATATGGTGCGATCTATGATGTCTCTTACAGATTTACCGCTATCGTTTTGGGGTTATGCTCTTGAGACGGCCGCATTCACGCTGAATAGAACACCGTCAAAATCCGTTGAGGCGACACCTTATGAACTGTGGTTTAGCAAGAAACCAAAGTTGTCGCTTTCTTAAAGTTTGGGGATGCGATGCTTATGTGAAAAAGCTTCAACCTGATAAGCTCGAACCTAAATCGGAGAAATGTATCTTCATAGGATACCCAAAGGAGACGATTGGGTACACCTTCTATCACAGATCCGAAGGCAAGACATTTGTTGCTAAGAATGGATCCTTTCTAAAGAAGGAGTTTCTCTCGAAAGAAGTGAGTGGGAGGAAAGTAGAACTTGATGAGGTAATCGTACATTCTCCTTATTTGAAAGTAGTTTATCACGAAACCAGTTTCTGCGATATCTACACCAAATAGTGAGGAAGTTGATGATGTTGATCATGAAACTTGAGATCAAGTTACTCTGAGAACCTCGTAGATCAACCAGAATAAAATCCGCACTGCAGTGGTACGGCAATCCTGTTCTGGAAGTCATGCTACTAGATCATGATGAACCTACGAACTATGAAGAAGCGATGGTGAGCCCAGATTCCATAAAATGGCTTGAGGCCATGAAATGCGAGATGGGATCCATGTATGAAAACAAAGTGTGGACTTTGGTTGACTTGCCGAGGGTCGGCAAGCAATAGAAAACAAGTGGATCTTCAAGAAGAAGGCCGCTGACGGTAATATTGCTTTGTCTACAAAGCTCGACTTGTCGCAAAGGGGTTTCGACAAGTTCAAGGGATTGACTACGATGAGACCTTCTCACCCGTGGCGATGCTTAAGTCTGTCCGAATCATGTTAGCAATTGCCGCATTTTATGATTATGAAATTTGGCAAATGGATGTAAAGACCGCATTCCTGAATGGGTTTACGGAAGAAGAGTTGTATATGATGCAACCAGAAGGTTTTATCGATCCAAAGGGAGCTAACAAAGTGTGCAAGCTCCAGCGATCCATTTATGGACTGGTGCAAGCATCTCGGAGTTGGAATAAACGCTTTGATAGTGTGATCAAAGTATTTGGGTTTATCTGAGACTTTTGGAGAAGCCTGTATTTACAAGAAAGTGAGTGGGAGCTACAGAGCAGTTACGATATTATATGTAGATGACATATTCTTGATCGGAAATGATATAGAATTTCTGGATAGCATAAAGGGATACTTGAACAAGAG
Organism: Aegilops bicornis; assembly: GCA_021605145.1. Classification (NCBI taxonomy): domain Eukaryota; kingdom Viridiplantae; phylum Streptophyta; class Magnoliopsida; order Poales; family Poaceae; genus Aegilops; species Aegilops bicornis. The sequence goes on from CM038672.1 coordinate 510,093,531, forward strand.
TTTTTCGATGAAAGACCTTGGTGAAGCTGCTTACATATTGGGCATCAAGATCTATAGAGATAGATCAAGGCGCTTAATTGGACTTTCACAAAGCACATACCTTGATAAAGTTTTGAAGAAGTTCAAAATGGATCGAGCAAAGAAAGGTTTTTACTGTATTACAAGGTGTGAGATTGAGTCGGACTCAATGCCCGACCACAACAGAAGATAGAGAGAAAATGAAAGATGTTCCCTATGCTTCAGCCATAGGCTCTATCATGTATGCAATGTCGTGTACCGGACACACGTATGCTTAGTATAAGCTTGGCGGGAAGGTACCAAAGTAATCCAGAGTGGATCAACTTTGGACAGCGGTCAAGAACATCCCGAAATACACGAAAAGGACTAAGGATATGTTTCTCGTATATGGAGGTGACAAAGAGCTAGTCGTAAATGGTTACGTCGATGCAAGCTTTGACACGATCCGGACGATTCTAAATCGCAAACCGGATCGTGTTTTTGTTAAACGGTGGAGCTGTCAGTTGGTGCAGTTCTAAACAAAGCGTCGTGGCGGGATCTACATGTGAAGCGGAGTACATAGCTGCTTCGGAAGCAGCAAATGAAGGAGTCTGGATGAAAAAGTTCATTTCCGATCTAGGTGTTATACCTAGTGCATCGGGACCAATGAAGATCTTCTGTGACAATACTGGTGCAATTGCCTTGGCAAAGGAATCCAGATTTCACAAGAGGCCCAAGCATATCAAGAGGCGCTTCAATTCCATTCGGGACCAAGTCCAAGTGGGAGACATAGAGATTTGCAAAATACATACGGATCTGAGCGTCGCAGACCCGTTGACTAAGCCTCTTCCACGAGCAAAACATGATCAGCACCAAGACTCCATGGGTGTTAGAATCATTCTTGAGTAATCTAGATTATTGACTCTAGTGCAAGTGGGAGATCAAGGAAATATGCCCTAGAGGCAATAATAAAGTTATTATTTATTTCCTTATATCATGATAAATGTTTATTATTCATGCTAGAATTGTATTAACCGGAAACATAATACATGTGTGAATACATAGACAAGCGAGATAAGTCACTAGTAAGCCTCTACTAGACTAGCTCATTAATCAAAGATGGTTATGTTTCCTAACCATAGACATGTGTTGTCATTTGATTAATGGGATCACCTCATTAGAAGAATGATGTGATTGACATGACCCATTCCGTTAGCTTAGCACTTGATCGTTTAGTATATTGCTATTGCTTTCTTCATGACTTATACATGTTCCTATAACTATGAGATTATGCAACTCCCGTTTACGGAGGAACACTTTGGGTACTACCAAGCGTCACAACATAACTGGGTGATCATAAAGGAGTACTACAGGTGTCTCCAAAGGTACTTGTTGGGTTGGCGTATTTGAGATTAGGTTTTGTCACTCCGATTGTCGGAGAGGTATCTCTGGGCCTTCTCGGTAATACACATCACATAAGCCTTGCAAGCATTACAACTAATGAGTTAGTTGTGAGATGATGTATTACGGAACGAGTAAAGAGACTTGCCGATGCTTGAGATTGAACTAGGTATTGGATACCGACGATCGAATCTCGGGCAAGTAACATACCGATGACAAAAGGAACAACGTATGTTTTTATGCGGTCGACCGATAAAGATCTTCGTAGAAAATGTAGGAACCAATATGGGCATCCAGGTCCCGCTATTGGTTATTGACCGAAGATGTGTCTCGGTCATGTCTACATTGTTCTCGAACCGTAAGTCCGCACAGCTTAAGGTTTCGATGACGGTTATATTATGAGTTTGTGTATTTTGATGTACCGAAGGTTGTTGAGTCCGGATATGATCACGGACATGACGAGGAGTCTCGAAATGGTCGAGACATAAAGATTAATATATTGGACGGATATATTTGGACACGGAAAGGTTCGGAGAAGTTTGGAGCTCGGAGGTTCTGGAACCCCCGGAGGTATATGGGCCTTATTGGGCCCATGTAGGAGGAAGGGAGAAGGAACAAGGGAGGCGCGCCCCCAAGCCCAATCCGAATTGGGGAGGGGCGGCCCCCCTTTCCTTTCTCCTTCCCCTCTTCCTATTCCTACTACTAGTACTACTTCCTAATACTAGTACTCCTTCCTTCCCTCCAAATAAGATAAGGAAAGGAGAGGGAAACCTACTTGGAGTAGGTTTCCCCCTCCTATGGCGCCCCTTGTGGCGGCCACCTCCTCCCTCCCTCCTTTATATCACGGGGTGGGGGGCACCCTAGGACACACAAGTTGATCCTTGAGATCGTTCCTTAGCCGTGTCTGGTGCCCCCTCCACCATATTCCACCTCGGTCATATCGTGGCGGTGCTTAGGCGAAGCCTGCGTCGGTGAAACATCAAGATCGTCCACCACGCCGTCGTCTTGACGGAACTCCCTCTCCCGGAGCTTTGCTGGATCGGAGCCCGAGGAGGCGTCATCGAGCTGAGCGTGTGCCAAGAACTCGGGCGCCGAATGCAGATCTTTGGGATCGGCTGGATCGCGAGGAGAACGTACGACTACTTCCTCTACGTTGTGATCGCTTCCGCTTTGGTCTACGAGGGTACGTAGACAACACTCTCCCCTCTCGTTGCTATGCCATCACCATGGTCCTATGTGTGCGTAGGAAAATTTTGAAATTACTACGTTCCCCAACAGGGTTTGCCATGGTCGATCCGCGAGAGGAGACCTGATTGGCTAGAGCAAACGTTTTTTAGGTAGGCCTGGAGCACAACGTGAGTGGCCCACCTGGCAGCGGCAACAGGGACAATCAACGGCAGTCGCGGGCTGAACACCTTTTCTGAAACGCATTCATTTGTGGAGGCACTCGTCGGACCGATGAGCCATCGTATAAAGGCCCCGAGTCTCGGCCTGCCATGAATGCGCACAACCACCCCATTGCCATGCATGCGCGCGTAGACACCCGACGTAGATGCAGATTTGTCGCATCAGGGCGATTAGTGCAACCTAGGGATACAGCTTTAGGCTACTCATAGTGGAAAGTAATTTAGACTAGTAACATTCATATGTTACTAGTCTATGTTACTACCTTCATAGTGGGTAGTAACATAAGTGTAGTGTCATGCAAGCCTTTCATTTATTAGGTCATAGACTCTTTTATATTGGGGTGTGTTATGTTACGGTAACATACTATGTTACCAGAAGCATCCCTCTCCTCATTAACTCCCTGAAACATAAGCATATTTGTCTTGGGGTGTGTTATGTTACTAGTTAAGTTACTCCCACTATGGCTAGCCTTACCGATCGGCACGCCCCGTTTCAGTGTGAAAAACACGTAGGGCTCCGGTGGGTTATTATTGCCATTGTTCGCGGATGAAGTGTCCCAATGAATGCATTCAAACGAGCGTGTCACACGATGAATGTATTCAAACGGGCATGTCGCACCGTGGCTATTTAAACACCCCAATCTCAACTCGATCTCACATCCTTCTGCACCCCTTTCTTCTTCTTCTCCAAAAGCCAAAGCAAAAGCTAGATCCCGCCCAAGACAACATGAAGGACTACGACCCAACCTACCGTCTGTCGACCAACGTGCCAAAGATGCAGTACTTAGCTGTGGTCATCGTGGAGGACACCCGACACGTGTGTTCCATCTCAAGGCGAAGAGGCCCGACGGAGATGGCAAACTTCTTCCTCGCTGCCGGCTACCGCCACCTCCCATGCGACTCTCCGGTCATGTTCCACGTGGAAGAGGTTCGGGGTAACGGAGGCCTTTTGATTGGCCTCACTGCTGTCTTCACCAACCGCTTCGACGCCTACTTCCTCCTCGGCAAAGTCTTCTGTTGTGGGTGCAAGTTCATCGCCTTCACCACCTACAACATCTTCACCAACTTCGACCGCACCTTCCCCACCGCCAACCACATGCACACTCCCCCTACAACACCGGGGACGAGGAGTAAACATGGTGGCGAAGCCAGGAGATGTCAAGTGTTGCCCAACGTAGGGCCAAGCTATCTGTAAGGGCGCTATTAATATATCTATCTATGTAATGTGTGTGTTCTATTGCTTGCAAGTAGTCGTTCATGTGATTGAGATTAGTGCTGACCAGTGGCGGAGCTTGGAAGAAAAGGTTAGGCGGGCCAGCTTAAAGGAGAGCACAAATATGAAGCAGGGTGCCATCCATATTTGAGCATAGGCTTTTCTATAAGATATTTGGCCTGCATGAGCATCGCTAGTCGGTTATTAGGTTCAGTCATTGCTAGGAGCATGTATCTCTTTGATTTTTGACATGTGGGCATGTTAGTCATGTACAAAGCAAAGGGCTAAGCTATCTCGCTCGAGCGTCTCCATTTTTGTCTTGAATAAAAAGGGTGACCGATTAGTTTTGGTCAAACCAAACCCGATAATTAATAAATCCCACACCAAAACACGAGCTCAGTCCATTTAAAAAAACTAAGAATATTTGGCATTCATTTGAACCATAAAATTTAAATGTTGCAACAAATATAGGAAAACAAAAAAGAAAGGAAAAGAACACTATACACACACAGCAGCCCAGTAGATGGCCAAATTTGAACTTGTGCCAAATCATTCACTATTTCTAGAGATTTACATAAAGTAATTCAAATTTAAACTACAAGTGTGCTATCTTTTCAGTGTTATTTTTTGGCGCAATTCTGTGAAAATAGTTACACAAATTATTAAGGTCAAATAAGGATTTATAAAAGAATTCGTACTTGAGTTGGACCAATAGGGAATTGATTAGGAATTTCTAATGAAGTACTATATATATTAAATATAAATTTAAATAAAAAATACATAGAAAAGCTTCGAGTATAATTACGAAAATTAGCTATAACATAGGCCTGCAGATATGATGAATTTAGGAACTTGAATCAACTCAACTGGATTTGAAATGAATGTTCTATGAATCTGAAGGTTTGATTAGAAATGGAAAATGGTATTTGAAACTGTTCATGCATGTTGAGCAATTCGACCCGAGCTCTTAAGCACGTATGCACACGTGCCACACTGGCTCAGCCCATGAGTTGGGATGCGACGTCGCTGGCGCACTCTTCAGTTCACACTTGTCAGGACATCATCCATGTAACAATCAATGATGGGCTTTGACCCGACGGAATGCTTCATTTGGACATTTGAGAGGCCGTGGCCGAGGGACGAGCGGAAATGTGAGAAGCGTTAAAGTGGTGGGGCAAAACTGAGCACAAGTAAGGAACCAGGGGCACGAAAGTAAAAAAGCCCTTTTTTTAATAAAGCACAGAAAGAGAAGAAATAAAGCAAAATAAAATAAAAATATTATATAGGCATAACATATATCAATTTTTTAGAAAAATACAAATGAAAAGGTGAACTATTTTCAAGTTCAAATAAAATCCACAAAATTTCAAACAGTGCTACTATTGCAATAAAAACCAATAAAATCATTTGAAAATACCAAAATGATTTCAATTTTATGTTCTCCTAATTTTCCATTGAAGGGAATCATTTTACCCTTATTTCCTTATATTTGTTTTTAGGAGAAAGATAATTTGAATAAAAACTTCAAATGAGTTTGAATTTGAATCTCAAACCATTTGAAATTCTTTTCTGTTTTTCTTTGAACAAATATATTTCAAATTTCCTCTGAATTTTGAAGTGACATATTCCTTCTCCCATTCTATATATTTCCAAAGAATTTGAAATTTGGAAATTCAAATAACTTCAAATTGATAGTGGGTTTGAGAAAACTTCAAAGTGACTTTCAAAATGATTCTTTTAAACTTCCAACTCTCCTTCTCAATATTTATAGAAGTCATTTTATCTTCTCTCAAGAAAATCCTTGAGTTGCACAAAGTTTTTTTAATTTTAATATTCAAATGGAATTCAAATCTTTTCAAAATCCTTTTTATTTCTTTATAGGAAGAGGTCATGTCATCTTCACTCTATGGTTTTGTGTTTGAAATGAATTTGAATTCATGGAAATCAATATGCAAGATGAAAGTTTTGGGAAAGTCCTTTAATTCCCTCTCATTCAACTTTCAAAAAGCTTCAAATTTGCACTCAATTTCACACAATCAGCCACACAACAGTCAAACAAACAATCAAAATTGTTTATTTAATATAACATTGCAAAATTTAGAATTTTGGGATGTTACACATTTCTTTGGCATAATCCCATCACTAAACAACAAAAGTTTCAACAAGAATGACTAAAAGAAGTGTTTGTGAGCCTTGATGAGGTGACATTCATGGGTGTTAGCGAGTTACACTAGTGTCATCTTGTATTTACACACCTTTCACCATCCTAATATATATTTCATTGATCAAGAAAGAAAATTCTTTTTCATGCGTTCCTGGCAAGCAAGTGTTAACTAGAGGAAACTGAATGAAAGCTACTTTATTATTTTTTCTAGTTGAGCAAAAGCTTTGAATTGATTATCTTTGCTTCACCAACACTTGCATGATAACCATGCCATCGCTACAACTATACTAAGTTTTAGGTGAAGAAGCGGAGGGATATCTAGGTGTACCGATCGTAAGTGAACCAAAACCTTCTCGTTATTTTGGTTTAAAAAATTGAGTTCCTTACAATTCGGTTTCTTTCTTTGTTGCTCGAGGAAAATCAAGGCTTATGCTTGGGGAGGTTGATGAGTGTCATTTCTCTGCTCATCACACCATTGTTTAAACTGGTTTTATCTTGGAAAATTCTAGAAAATCACTTGGGTATTGCCACTAATGACTAATGAATGCGAGAGATCGCAAAATCATCTATTAATGTTTGTTTTCACAGGCAAAGAGGCCATATATGGTGAAATTCAATCAATTAGGAGGAAAGAAGCAAAATGGAGAAAGAAGGAAATACGTTGGGCGCAACAAGTGGCCCGAAGAGAAGATGGCGTCTAGTAGTAGCCATCCTCTCATGGGTTCAATAAACTCAGGTTCATGCCTTGCGGAAAGGGAAGGAATACCTTTGTTATACAACCAGATCTCAAAGGGCATCAGTAGCCTCGGTCGGCGTCATGGACATCTCCGTGTAGGCCTCTTGTGTCAACACTGATTCAGGTGCAGTAGCAGAAGATGGTGGCGGGGAAGGAATGGCAACACTAGGAACCAGCACTGTTTGACGGCCCTACCATCATTGCAAGATTAGCAGAAGTGGAGGAGGAAGGCGGAAGATGTGGCTCTTCCACCTAGAGAACCGGGCTGTGTACCTCCTCCTCGTCATCTTTAATGTGTTTGGCTATCGGAGGTGTCACCTCAGGGGAACGAGTCTGGTTCTCATCTCCCACTTCAGATGCGTGCGAAGCATCTGTCGGGCCATCCTTGAACGACATTGGGTTTTCAAAGGGCCCGATGCCTTCCTCGGTCGCTACTATGAAAGCAGCAATGAAGTTCTGGGAACGAGGTGGGGAGACCTGGGAGACAGGCCTCGCCATTAAGGCCCTCGTGCTAGAACGGGGGTGTTTTCTATGGTCGGGGTCGGGGCCCCGGATGAGGCGTCGGCCATATCGGCTTCCAACAAGCGTTGTGGCCTGCAAAGAAACTGAAGTAAAGATGAATTAAGAGACTAGAGTAATGGTGTTGTGCATCTCGAGTGAGAACACTTACGCGGTTACTGCGGGCCGGGATTGAGGCTTCCGACATGCAGCTGAAGGAATGGTGGCCTTACCCTGTAGTGCATGATATGGGCGGGGGCGATACAGATGGGCATGGTGGAGAGTTGTGGCGCCTTGTCTACGAGCACATTTTGGCACATCTCCTGCCCCGTGTCCTTGGGTAGGTCTTGCTCGACCACACTGGAGGTTGATATGCCCATGCCAGAGCACACTATCGCAGCTCATAGCTGCTCGGTCCAGCATCCTCTTGTCTCGCTGCTCAATGCGTGGCCACCTTCATGGGTGTCATCGTCATCGAGGTTGTCATCGAGGTCGACCGGGATGACGGAACCTCGGCCACGCTTGGTGGTATTGGCGATGTCCTCAACATGGAGCCAGGCCAACCCCTTGGGTTGAGGATCCTTCGGTTGAGGGATTGAAGAGTTGAGGCTAGCCGTCCATGCCCTCCACTGTTGCGATGACGAGCAAGTTATCAAAAAACATGAAGACATGCCTAATTATCGAAGAATAAAGGACAGGTGCCTACCCTTTGCATTAGCAATGGACGAGAATGTTTCAACACATACTCGTTGGGGAAGTTGGTGGCCTTGCCCGTGAACATCAACAAGAGCATCTCCCTCAAGGGTTTACCCTTGTAGTAACGACCTCGGATAGCCCAAGTAGCATCGTGCACACCATTGTACTCCTATATCGGATGTACCTAATCCTTGAGTGGCTCGATATCATTGCTAAGAGCCACAAGTATGATGTCCATCAGTGTTGGCCCCTCCTTAGACAGCTTGGTGACCTTCTCGGCCAGCCTAGTGACCACAGCGGACTCTAGCAGTGTGCTGCTCCTCGACTTCCATGAGTGGAGCTTGGTCTGGGGAATAGGCGTGAAGTGGGTGACGATGTCGGTCCGAGGAGGATCTTTGAGTCCAACATCCGGGATGCAAGAGCCACTCCCCGACACGTCTCCAAGGTATCTACTTTTTGAAAACTTTTGCTCTTGTTTTGAACTCTATTTACATGATTTGAATGAAACTAACCTGGAGTAACATTGTTTTCAGCAGAACTATCTTGGTGTTTTTTTGTGTAGAACTAAAAGTTCTCGGAATTGGGCGAAACTTTACAGAGATTTTTTCTAGATAGATAAAAAATGCTGGTGCAAAAGAACTGCCGGAGGGGGGCGACCAATAGGCCACAAGCCTTGGGGCGCCTACCCCCAGGGTGCACCCTGTGAGCTTGTGGGCCCCATGAGCCTCCATCTGACCTACTTCCAAGCCTATATATTCCGTCTTCCCGAGGAAAAATTAAGAGAGAAATTTTTATCGTGTTTTACGATACAGAGCCGCCACCACGACCTCCTATTCTTTGTCGGGAGGCTTGATCTGGAGTCCGTTCGAGGCTCTAGAAAGGGGAATTCATCGCCGTTGTCATCACCAACCCTTCTCCGTCAACAATCTCATGATGCTCAACACCGAGAGTGAGTAATTCCATTGTAGGCATACTAGAGGTAGATGGAGATGGATGAGATTTCTTATGTAATTGGGTCAATTTGTTAAGCTTGATCCCTAGCATCCAGTATGTTCTGAGATTGATGTCGCTATGACTTTACTATGCTTAATGCATGTCACTGGGCCCGAGCGCCATGATTTCAGATCTGAACACTTACGCTTTTTATGATTATATATGTGAGATGTTGATCTTACCTACAAGTTATATGCACCTATTATTGTTTGAAACTATAGACCCAAGTTCGTGAATCACTCGCGGGTACTCTACGAGCCGACCTGACTTTAGTCACCACATTGTATCATGTATACTAGTATAGTATATATATACCCGTGATCACCTCCCGAAGTGATCACGGCCCGATAGTATAGCAAGGCAGATGGACAAGTATGCAGGGCCACTGATGCAATACTAGCATCCTATACTAAGCATTTAGGATTGCAGGTAAAGGCATCAACAGTAGTAGCAAGGACGGGTTATGCAGCAATATAGGATCAACCGATGAAACAGTAACAATAGCTCTACTCTAATAGAAGTAGTAGAAGGAAAGAGTAGGCGATATCGGAATGATCAAGGGGGTTTGCTTCCTTGGAAGCTTTGCGGAGAAGGACGGGTCATCAACAACGTAATCATACTGGGTAGCAGCGGCGTTAGTGTTAGGGAACGCAGTAATTTCAAAAAATTTCCTACGCACACACAGGACCATGGTGATGGCATAGCAACGAGAGGGGAGAGTGTTGTCTACGTACCCTCGTGAACCGTGGCGGAAGCGATCTGGCGTAGAGGAAGTAGTCGTACTTTCTCCTCGCGATCCTGCCGATCCTAAGCGCCGTTACTCCGGCACCTCGAGTCGATGATGACGTAGAGGAAGTAGTCGTGCGTTCTCCTCACGATCCAGCCGATCACAGGCGCCCGTTACTCCGGCGCCTCCGAGTTCTTGGCACACGTTCAGCTCGATGGCGCTCCACGGGCTTCGATCCAGCAAAGCTCGGGGAGGAGTTCCGTCGGCCTGACGGCGTGGTAGCGATCTTGATGTTTCACCGTCGCGAGGGCTTCGCCTAAGCACCGCTACAATATGACCGAGGTGGAATATGGTGGAGGGGCACCGCACAGCTGAGGAACGATCTCAAGGATCAACTTGTGTGTCCTAGGGTGCCCCCTGCCCCGTGATATAAAGGAGCAAGGGGAGGGCCGGCCAGCCTTGGGGCGCACCAAGGGAGGGAGTCCTCCTCCTAGTAGAGTAGGACTCCTTTCCTAGTCCTACTAGGAAGAGGGAAGGGAAAGGAAAGAGAGGGAGGGAGGGAGAGGGAAGGGGGCTGCCCCCCTCTAGTCCAATTCGGACTCCCCATGGAGGGGCGCACCACCCCCTGGTGCAGCCCTCTCTCTCTCCCTCTTGGCCCAATAAGGCCCATAACTTCCCGGGGTTCCAGTAACCCTTAGGCACTCCGGTTTCTCCGGAAACTTCCGAACCTTTCCGTGTCCGAATATAACCATCCAATATATCAATCTTTATGTCTCGACCATTTGAGACTCCTCGTCATGTACGTGATCACATCCGGGACTCGAACTCCTTCGGTACATCAAAATACATAAACTCATAATAAGCATCATTGAAACCTTAAGCGTGCGGACCCTACGGTTCGAGAACTATGTAGACATGACCTAGAACTATTCTCGGTCAATAACCAATAGCGGGACCTGGATGCCCATATTGGTTCCTACATATTCTCTGAAGATCTTTATCGGTCAGACCGCATAACAACATCGTTGTTCCTTTTTGTCATCGGTATGTTACTTGCCCGAGATTCGATCGTCGGTATCCAATACCTAGTTCAATCTCGTTACCGGCAAGTCTCTTTACTCGTTCCGTAATACATCATCTCACAACTAACTCATTAGTTGTGATGCTTGCAAGAGCTTATGTGATGTGTATTACCGAGAAGGCCGAAGATACCTCTCCGACAATCGGAGTGACAAAACCTAATCTCGAAATACGCCAACCCAACAAGTACCTTTGGAGACACTTGTAGTACTCCTTTATAATCACCCGATTCGTTGTGACGTTTGGTAGTACCAAAGTGTTCCTCCGGTGGCAGGAGTTGCATAATCTCATAGTTATAGGAACATGTATAAGTCATGAAGAAAGCAATAGCAACATACTAAGCGATCAAGTGCTAGGCTAACGGAATGGGTCATGTCAATCGGATCATTCTCCTAATGATGTGATCCCGTTAATCAAATGACAACTCATGTCTATGGTTAGGAAACATAACCATCTTTGATTAACGAGCTAGTCAAGTAGAGGCATACTAGTGACACTCTGTTTGTCTATGTATTCACACATGTATTATGTTTCCGGTTAATACAATTCTAGCATGAATAATAAACATTTATCATGATATAAGGAAATAAATAATAACTTTATTATTGCCTCTAGGGCATATTTCCTTCAGTCTCCCACTTGCACTAGAGTCAATAATCTAGTTTACTCAAGAATGATTCTAACACCCATGGAGTCTTGGTGCTGATCATGTTTTGCTCGTGGAAGAGGCTTAGTCAGCGGTGCGCAATGTTCAGATCCGTATGTACTTTGCAAATATCTATGTCTCCCACTTGGACTTGGTCCCGAATGGAATTGAAGGCGTCTCTTGATATGCTTGGTCCTCTTGTGAAATCTGGATTCCTTTGCCAAGGCAATTGCACCAAGATTGTCACGAGAAGATCTTCATTGGTCCCGATGCACTAGGTATAACACCTAGATCGGAAATGAACTCTTTCATCCAGACTCCTTCATTTCTTTGCTTCGAAGCAGCTATGTACTCCGCTTCACATGTAGATCCCGCTTCTGACGCTTTGTTTAGAAGCTGTACCAACCGACAGCTCCACCGTTTAACAAAAACACGTATCCGGTTTGCGATTTAGAATCGTCCGGATCGATTGTCAAAGCTTACATCGGCGTAACCATTTACGACTAGCTCTTTGTCACCTCCATATACGAGAAACATATCCTTAGTCCTTTTCGGGTATTTCAGGATGTTCTTGACCGCTGTCGATGATCCACTCTGGATTACTTTGGTACCTTCCTGCCAAGCTTCTTTGCTAAGCATACGTCAGTCTGGTACACAGCATTGCATACATGATAGAGCCTATGGCTGAAGCATAGGGAACATCTTTCATTTTCTCTCTATCTTCTGTTGTGGTCGGGCATTGAGTCGACTCAATTTCACACCTTATGTCTGGTAAAAAACCTTTCTTTGCACGATCCATTTTGAACTTCTTCAAAACTTTATCAAGGTATGTGCTTTGTGAAAGTCCAATTAAGCGTCTTGATCTATCTCTATAGATCTTGATGCCCAATATGTAAGTAGCTTCACCAAGGTCTTTCATCGAAAAACTCTTGTTCAAGTATCCCTTTATGCTATCCAGAAATTCTATATCATTTCCGATCAATAATATGTCATCTACATATAAGATCAGAAATGCTATAGAGCTCCCACTCACTTTCTTGTAAATATAGGCTTCTCCATAAGTCTGTATAAACCCAAATGCTTTGATCACACTATCAAAGCGTTTATTCCAACTCCGAGATGCTTGCAGGTCCATAAATGGATCGCTGGAGTTTGCACACTTTGTTAGCTCCCTTTGGATCGATAAAACCTTACGGTTGCATCATATACAACTCTTCTTCCGAAACCCATTCAGAATGCGGTCTTTACATCCATTTGCCATATTTCATAATCATAAAATGCGGCAATTGCTAACATGATTCGGACAGACTTAAGCATCGCTACGGGTGAGAAGGTCTCATCGTAGTCAATCCCTTGAACTTGTCGAAAACCCTTTGCGACAAGTCGAGCTTTGTAGACGACAATATTACCGTCAGCGTCAGTCTTCTTCTTGAAGATCCACTTGTTTTCTATTGCTTGCCGATCCTCGGGCAAGTCAACCAAAGTCCATACTTAGTTTTCATACATGGATCCTATCTCGGATTTCATGGCCTCAAGCCATTTTTGGAATCTGGGCTCACCATCGCTTCTTCATAGTTCGTAGGTTCATCATGATCTAGTAGCATGACTTCCGAGCAGGATTGCCGTACCACTGCAGTGCGGATTTTATTCTGGTTGATCTACGAGGTTACGTAGTAACTTGATCTGAAGTTTCATGATCAACATCATCAACTTCCTCACTATTTGGTGTAGATGTCGCAGTAAACTGGTTTACGTGATAAACTACTTTCCAATAAGGGAGAAGGTACAGATTACCTCATCAAGTTCTACTTTCCTCCCACTCACTTCTTTCGAGAGAAACTCCTTCTCTAGAAAGGATCCATTCTTAGCAACAAATGTTTTGCCTTCGGATCTGTGATAGAAGGTGTACCCAACTGTCTCCTTTGGGTATCCTATGAAGACACATTTCTCCGATTTAGGTTCGAGCTTATCAGGTTGAAGTTTTTTCACATAAGCATCGCATCCCCAAACTTTAAGAAAGCGACAACTTTGGTTTCTTGCTAAACCACAGTTCATAAGGTGTCGTCTCAACGGATTTTGACGGTGTTCTATTTAGCGTGAATGCGGCCGTCTCAAGAGCATAACCCCAAAACGATAGCGGTAAATCTGTAAGAGACATCATAGATCGCACCATATCTAGTAAAGTGCGATTACGACGTTCGGACACACCATTGCGTTGTGGTGTTCCGGGTGGCGTGAGTTGCGAAACTATTCCGCATTGTTTCAAATGTAGACCAAACTTCAGAACTCAAATATTCGCCTCCACGATCGAGATCGAAGAAACTTTATTTTCTTATTACGATGATTTTCAACTTCATTCTGAAATTCTTTGAACTTTTCAAATGTCTCAGACTTATGTTTCATTAAGAAGATATACCCATATACGCTTAAATCATCTGTGAAGGTGAGAAAATAACGATATCCGCCCACGAGCCTCAATATTCATTGGACCACATACATCTGTATGTATGATTTCCAACAAATCTGATGCTCTCTCCATAGTACCGAGAACGGTGTTTTAGTCATCTTGCCCATGAGGCACGGTTACGCAAGTGCCAAGTGATTCATAATCAAGTGACTCCAAAAGTCCATCAAGATGGAGTTTCTTCATGCGCTTTACACCGATATGACCTAAACGGCAATGCCACAAATAAGTCGCACTATCATTATCAACTCTGCATCTTTTGGTTTCAACATTATGAATATGTGTATCACTACTATCGAGATTCATTAAAAATAGACCACTCTTTAAGGGTGCATGACCATAAAAGATATTATTCATATAAATAGAACAACCTTTATTCTCTGATTTAAATGAATAACCGTCTCGCATCAAACAAGATCCAGATATAATGTTCATGCTTAACGCTGGCACCAAATAACAATTATTTAGGTCTAAAACTAATCCCGAAGGTAGATGTAGAGGTAGCGTGCCGACCACGATCACATCGACTTTGGAACCATTTCCCACGCGCATCGTCACCTCGTCCTTTGCCAGTGTTCGCTAATCATGAGTCCCTGTTTGAGTTGCAAATATTAGCAATGTAACCAGTATCAAATACCGGTACTCATGCGAGCTCTAGTAAGGTACACATCAATAACATGTATATCACATATACCTTTGTTCACCTTGCCATCCTTCTTATCCGCCAAATACTTGGGGCAGTTCCGCTTCCGATGACCAGTCACGCTTGCGGTAGAAGCACTCGATTTCAGGTTTAGGTCCAGACTTGGGTTTCTTCACTTGAGCAGCAACTTGTTTGCTGTTCTTCTTGAAGTTCCCCTTCTTCTTCCCTTTGCCTTTCTTCTTGAAACTAGTGGTCTTATTGACCATCAACACTTGATGCTCCTTCTTGATTTCTACCTCCGCAGCTTTCAAAGCATTGCGAAGAGCTCGGTATAGTCTTTACTAACCCTTGCATATTATAGTTCATCACGAAGCCTTTGTAGCTTGGTGGCGGTGATTGAAGAATTACATCAATGACACAATCATCCGGAAGATCAACTCCCGGTTGAGTCAAGTGATTGTAATACCCGGACATTACGAGTATGTGTTCACCGATGCACCCATTCTCCTCCATCTTGCAGCTATAGAACTTATTGGAGACTTCATATCTCTCAATCCGGGCATTCTGTTGAAATATCAACTTCAACTCTTGGAACATCTCATATGCTCCACGACTTTCAAAACGTCGTTGAAGACCGGTTCTAAGCCGTAAAGCATGGCACACTGAACTATAGAGTAGTCATCGACTTTGCTCTGCCAGACGTTCTTAACGCCGCTGGCCAGTATCAAGAAGAGTTCGGCACCTAGCGGTGCATCCGGGCGTAACTCTTTACGTGCAGCAATGAGGATAATCCTCGAGTTACGGACCCAGTCCGTGTAATTGCTACCATCATCTTTCAACTTTGCTTTCTCAAGGAACGCATTAAAATTCAACGGAACAACAGCACGAGCCATCTATCTACAAACAGGCATAGACAAGCAAGATACTATCAGGTACTAAGTTCATGATAAATTTAAGTTCAATTAATCATATTACTTAAGAACTCCCACTTAGATAGACATCTCTCTAGTCATCTAAGTGATCACGTAATCCAAATCAACTAAACCATAACCGATCATCACGTGAGATGGAGTAGTTTTCAATGGTGAACATCTTATGTTGATCATATCTACTATATGATTCACGCTCGACCTTTCGGTCTCCGTGTTCCGAGGCCATATCTGCATATGCTAGGCTCGTCAAGTATAACTCGAGTATTCTGCGTGTGCAAAACTGGCTTGCACCCGTTGTAGATGGACGAGAGCTTATCACACCCGATCATCACGTGGTGTCTCGGCACGACGAACTTTGGCAACGGTGCATACTCGTGGAGAACACTACTTGATAATTTTAGTGAGAGATCATCTTAAAATGCTACCGTCAATCAAGCAAAATAAGATGCATAAAGGATAAACATCACATGCAATCAATATAAGTGATATGATATGGCCATCATCATCTTGCGCTTGTGATCTCCATCTCCGAAGCACCGTCATGATCACCATCGTCACCGGTAGCGACACCTTGATCTCCATCGTAGCATCGTTGTCGCTTACGCCATCTATTGCTTCTACGACTATCGCTACCGCTTAGTGATAAAGTAAAGCAATTACAGGGCGTTTGCATTTCATACAATAAAGCGACAACCATATGGCTCCTGCCAGTTGCCGATAACTCGGTTACAAAACATGATCATCTCATACAATATAGCATCGCGTCTTGACCATATCACATCACAACATGCCCTGCAAAAACAAGTTAGACGTCCTCTACTTTGTTGTTGCAAGTTTTACGTGGCTGCTACGGGCTGAGCAAGAACCGTTCTTACCTCGCATCAAAACCACAACGATACTTCGTCAAATAGACTCCGTTTAACCTTCTCAAGGACCGGGCGTATGCACTCGGATCAACTAAAGTGAGAGAGAGAGACACCCGCCAGCCACCTTTAAGCATGAATGCTCGTAGCAATTGAAACCAGTCTCGCGTAAGCGTCTGGCGTAATGTCGGTCCGGGCCGCTTCATCTCACAATACCGCTGAACCAAAGTATGACATTCTGTTAGGTAGTATGACTTGTATCGCCCACAACTCACTTGTGTTCTACTCGTGCATATGACATCAACGCGTAAAACCTGGCTCGGATGCCACCGCTGTTGGGGAAACGCAGTAATTTCAAAAAATTTCCTCGCATTTACAGGACCATGGTGATGGCATAGCAACGAGAGGGAGAGTGTTGTCTACGTACCCTCAGAGACCGTGGCGGAAGCGATCACAACGTAGAGGAAGTAGTCGTACTTTCTCCTCGCGATCCTGCCGATCCTAGCGCCAAGCATTCGGCACCTCCGAGTCGATGATGACGTAGAGGAAGTAGTCGTCGTTCTCCTCACGATCCAGCCGATCACAGCCCGTTACTCCGGCGCCTCGAGTTCTTGGCACACGTTCAGCTCGATGGCGCTCCACGGGCTTCGATCCAAAGCAAAGCTCCGGGAGGGAGTTCCGTCAAGACGACGGCGTGGTGACGATCTTGATGTTTCACCGTCGCAGGCTTCGCCTAAGCACCGCTACAATATGACCGAGGTGGAATATGGTGGAGGGGGGCACCGCACACGGCTAAGGAACGATCTCAAGGATCAACTTGTGTGTCCTAGGGTGCCCCCCTGCCCCCGTATATAAAGGAGCACGGGGGAGGGCCGGCCAGCCTTGGGGCGCACCAAGGGAGGGGGGGAGTCCTCCTCCTAGTAGGAGTAGGACTCCCCTTTCCTAGTCCTACTAGGAAGAGGGAAGGGGGAAGGAAAGAGAGGGAGCGGGCAAGGCCAAGGGGGGGCTGCGCCCCCCCCTCCTAGTCCAATTCGGACTCCCCATGGAGGGGGGCGCACCACCCCCTGGTGCAGCCCTCTCTCTCCCCTCTTGGCCCAATAAGGCCCATAACTTCCCCGGGGGGTTCCGGTAACCCTTCCGGCACTCCGGTTTTCTCCGGAAACTTCCTAACCTTTCCGTGTCCGAATATAACCATCCAATATATCAATCTTTATGTCTCGACCATTTCGAGACTCCTCGTCATGTCCGTGATCACATCCGGGACTCCGAACTCCTTCGGTACATCAAAATACATAAACTCATAATAACCGTCATTGAAACCTTAAGCGTGCGGACCCTACGGTTCGAGAACTATGTAGACATGACCTAGAACTATTCTCGGTCAATAACCAATAGCGGGACCTGGATGCCCATATTGGTTCCTACATATTCTACGAAGATCTTTATCGGTCAGACCGCATAACAACATACGTTGTTCCTTTTTGTCATCGGTATGTTACTTGCCCGAGATTCGATCGTCGGTATCCAATACCTAGTTCAATCTCATTACCGGCAAGTCTCTTTACTCGTTCCGTAATACATCATCTCACAACTAACTCATTAGTTGTGATGCTTGCAAGGCTTATGTGATGTGTATTACCGAGAAGGCCAGAGATACCTCTCCGACAATCGGAGTGACAAAACCTAATCTCGAAATACGCCAACCCAACAAGTACCTTTGGAGACACTTGTAGTACTCCTTTATAATCACCCAGCACGTTGTGACGTTTGGTAGTACCCAAAGTGTTCCTCCGTAAACGGAGTTGCATAATCTCATAGTTATAGGAACATGTATAAGTCATGAAGAAAGCAATAGCAACATACTAAGCGATCAAGTGCTAGGCTAACGGAATGGGTCATGTCAATCAGATCATTCTCCTAATGATGTGATCCCGTTAATCAAATGACAACTCATGTCTATGGTTAGGAAACATAACCATCTTTGATTAACGAGCTAGTCAAGTAGAGGCATACTAGTGACACTCTGTTTGTCTATGTATTCACACATGTATTATGTTTCCGGTTAATACAATTCTAGCATGAATAATAAACATTTATCATGATATAAGGAAATAAATAATAACTTTATTATTGCCTCTAGGGCATATTTCCTTCAGTTAGTCTCGGTGTCTAACGGAGAGAAGAGGGGAAGAAACTATAAATACAATGCAAACATATGCATGACATGGCAATATGCAGTGCTAGGGGTGACCTAACATAGTACTACGCGATACAGGTGAAGGGGGGAAACATCCAGGGTGGTTTTCTCAGTGTTAGGGAGTTTCCGGACAAATTAAACAGAGGGAACGAATCCATGTTCGCTATGCTAGGGGCATGTGACAGATGAACGGATGGCATATTCGGAATTGTCATATTTTCTGAGCAACTTTTATATATAAATTATTTTCATCCGAGTTACGGATTATTTTACATTAATTTTCAAAGCTTTAATCATTTTCTGAAATTATTTTAATTCAAAAATGAATGATTAAAATGCTACGCCCACCTGACTCCCCATGTGGGTCCAGGGGGTCCCAGTTGACCAGTCAAACTTTGACTGGTCAACAGGGGGTGGGCTCCCCCTGTCATAGACCCATTAGCTAAGTAATCAATTAATTAGGTAATTAACTAAGTTAATTAATTATTTCATTAATTAATTAATTAATTATTATTCTTTTTTTGTAAATACAGAGGCGTGGATCCCTGAGGTCAGTGACACAGGGCCATGGGCTGGGCGTGCTCACCGAGGGAGCGCCGAGGGAGCGGTGGGGCTCGGCAGCGAGGGGACGAGTAGTAGCAGCCATAGCTCGCAATCGGGGATGCGCAAAAGACGAGCAGGAGCAGCGGGGCAAGCACACTGGTGTGGCCGGGCGCTGGCCGGAGGCGAGACTAGGCAATGGGCGGCGCGTGTGTCTTGTGGCGAGGCGAGACGACGGGGTGATGGGGGCCAGAACCTTTGGCCGGGCAGTGGGCTGGCACAGCTAGGGAATTGGGTCAAGGCCTAGGGGGTGGGGGAGGCCTTTCCCTTTTTTCTATTTTTTCATTTTCTTTTATTTATTTTCCGATTATTTGTTTCATATTTTATTTTCTATTTATTTAATTTTTTAAATTATATAATTAGCACGTAAATTAGTATTACTAAAAAGATACCACTGGCACAATAATTTTGGCAACCAAATAAAATAGTTTAATATTTAATAAATTAAAGCGGCATTTAATTAATTGTTTTAGCCGCTATTGTAATTATTTTAGGACACTTAAACACTTTATGAAAATGTGGTATCTTCACCAATATTATCTAGGGATTATTCGCCACATTAGAACATTTCAGTTTTGACATTCAAAAACTTTAATTGTTTGGCTTTATTTTAAATATGAATTTGAACTGGATTCGAATCAAAGTGAGATTAGCAACAGTAATATTGGTGACATGGCATCATTAGTAGAGGATTACTATAGCTTGATTATCGGGGTGTTACAGCTCATCGGCCCTTGATGCAGAAAAAGCGCTAGAAGAGGTCAAAGTGGGCGACGGTCCCAAGAAAGCACTCGCAGAACGTGATGAAGTTCACAATGTGGAGAATGCTGGTGGGGTTGAGGTGGTAAAGCTGGATGCCAGGAAAGAAGAGGAGCCCCTACATGAAAGGGTGCAGGGGGGAACCGAGGCCTCACCCAAAGAAGTCAAGGTGGAGGACGTGTGCGCCATCCAGCGGCATCGCAAATCCCTCTATAGAAAGGGGGATGCGATACTGGAGGTCGGATGGGAACGCCCCCTCCGCCTTCAGCTTTTGGACGTCTCGCTCCACAACTACAGAGCAGGCCCACCGGCTGGTGACCTTGGCGGTGGTGGTGGAGCCTTCTGCCTTTTGCCTCTTTTACGCTTTCCTAGTCGCCTGAACGCTGCCGACCTTGGTCGACGACCATGAATGGCTCATCTGTCTTCTTGCGGGGAAGAAATGGCGGGCCCGAAGACGATGAATGTCGCTATGGCGGCGGAGCGAGGATGCAAGGAAGCAGAAGTGCAGGGAAGCGGTAGCGGCGAAGAGGGTGAAGGTGAAATGACGCCAGTCGCCCCACCTCTCTTATGACCCTCCATGAGCGTGCCGGGAATCGAGGCGCCCCTATACGCCACGTATCCCGTGACCCGTGGGCGGTTCCCACTCACATCCTGCAGGCGCGGGAATCAAGGCCAAGTTACCTCATCAAGACGTATGTCAGCCCGTTCTCCATCCCCTTGTTGACGCAATAGTTCAAATAAAAATAAATGGTGCCCCCCACCTGTCAAGCCAAAGTTAGGGTGGGGAGGCCTGATGGTTGCGATGGCGTTGAATAGGCGGCATTTCCAAGAAGCAGTCATCGGACCTCCTTCAAGCCTTCAAGACAACAACATCATAGCCGGGCTCTAGGAAGATGACGCGATGAAGGAGCCCACCCAAGGTCTGCCGAGCTCGAGGGCTACTGACGGGCTCCTGTATGGGGGGTGGCTAACGCCAAGGAGCCCGGCCTCATCAACCACAAGGGGGCCTAGTGGTCCCACAGCGTGACGCTAGCCCTGAGAAGCTAGACGACCTTCTTGGCACCCAATACTAGAGGATGGCAATGCCCCCAGGTCGCATCCAGCATGTAAACCCTAGGTCTCTCCTGTCTATATAAAGGGAGGTCTAGGGTTCCTCTCCATCATCTATCCTCAGATAGGAGAACTCTCGGTAGCAACATCATACACCATTGTAACCTCTCACATGAGGTATCCCTCCATTATGAATAACCAAAACCAGCAGTACGTAGGGTGTTACTCTCTAGAGGACCGAACCTGGAGAAACCCCTCGTGTGACCTCCGATCCATGACTTTCGACTGCGCTTGGACCCCTACGGAGGGATCTGACGGAAATCTGCTCCGTCACCATCGTCAACCCCGCAGGGGCTCCATGGAAGTGGAGGCGCCACCTTCCCCTCCCGCTGATGCTTCAGCCGGTGGTTCCAACCCGATGAGCGGCGGGGAAGCGATCCCTCCTTTGCACTTAAGCATATACCTCCGGAGCTCCCGGCAGTCTGATGATCGGGCTGCCGGACATGAGGAAGACAAACGGATCCGCGGGCGACCATTTGGATTAGCTAGTAGTTATACCTCCACAGCCGAACTAGCACCACGTAGTTGATGCAAATGTAATGAAATCCTTCATGTTTATATAAAAGTTCGGCATTTATATGAAATCCACCAAGTTTATATGAAATCCGGCCGTGTTTGAACGAATTTCGGCCGGTTGGTTCAAGTTGTTGTCAAAATATATGCGGCTACGGTTGGATGATGTGCTCCCATATCCGTATATGTGGACTGTTGCCCTCTGTTCGTGGACGGATGCGGGAGTAAATTCGCGAGTCACCGTGGGAGACGCCTAAAGCGGTTGCACAAGTACCTGCACTACAAGCCTAAACTACTCATTGTAGTACGCACAAGATATAGTTTGGATAAGTGTACTGATTCCCATTGAGGCCGGCTGGCTGCGGTCATCGATCCCATAGTTGAGGTCGGCGGCACGCAAGGTTACAGAGCAAGCTTCCCGCTTTCCTGGAGGTTGCATCGAGCAGTTTCCCCATGATATACGACTTAAAGATAAGTAACTGCTAACCTTTTTGTGAGCGAAAATTAATGTTGATCGCTCGGACACATTATATTTGCACAAGTCCAGGCAGCTAAACGCAGCAATAGTCAAAATACGCGAGACTTCTAAAGTAATGTCGGTAGTACAACTTTACCACAATTCACTCTTCAGTTATACTGTAATGTTCACATGTAAAAACAGCTCAGGAGTGTCCGCAAAAATAAAATAAAAAAGAGAGTAAAAACAGCTCAGGCCCATGTACTAATGCACTAGCTTGTGTGGTTATCCAACCATGTAATCGTGGATGGAGTGTGCTCAATTTTCTCCCGGTTTTCCGTTTATTAATTAGGGAATTCTTTTCTGTTTAATTAATCGACGAGGCAATTTTTTTTGCCTTTGTTTAAAAAAAGAAAAGTTAAAGTGTGCTGTCATATTTTTTTAGATAGCTCACCACTCCATATATATGCAAACCATATACGATAGATATATCTTGTGCTAGCTTTCGACATGAGACGTTTGTGAATATCCTAGTGCACGCATACGGAGGTGGATCGACGCGTTTTCTTTCCTTCCTTCCTCCACACTCGCATGCATATATGCAATTTTTTTAGCAGAATATGTATGCAGATTAATTGAGATCCTTACATATAGCCAGCCATCACGAGTTTCTTCCATCTTTGGCTTGGCGCTGGTCAATAGTTTTTGGTCGGTTAAAACTGATAATATAGTTGGCAGTATTTAACGTCTGGTGCTAGAGATATAGGTCGGCGTTGCGCGTGACGCGGCGGCGATTCTCGCGATCGTTTCATGCATGCACTGGGTCTGGGTTGGTTATGGAAACTGCGAGGGAGAGAACCGGGAAACTCCTGCGCAGCGCCGGCCGCGGCGGGCGCGTGACGCGGGGCCGCCACCGGAATGGCGCTTGTCCGTTTTTGGTTAAACATCTTGTAACGGACGATTAATCGATGCCTTCCAAAGAAACAAAACGGATGATGATGATGCATGATATAATAATATAAAGCCACAAAAGCGCGTGGTATTAATTAGGATAGGAAGGACGGTTGTTTTTGTACGTACAGTTATGCGTACGTACGTACGTATGCACTTACATACTTGTGGTGCACTGATCGAGGACACGTACACGGCACATCGATCGTAACTTGAGTATATATCTTCAACTCAAAAAAGAAAAAGAAATGAGTACTAATATATATCTGGACTTTTACGTTAATCTAACCGTCCATCGGTTTTAGTTCATGCAATCATCACTGACTGGCCATGCTCGATCAAGCTGTAAATAATCCATCCCGGTGCAGAGTAAGTAGGTTAACGTTAACCAAACAAGGATGATCGATCCGTCCTATTCTTCGAAAAGGGAAGGAAGAAAAACTAATCCAAATCCAAATGCATACGCGCTGCTTTCCCGATCGAGCCGAGCCTCGGTCGAACGATCAGATCACTGGTCACGCTACATATAGACAGACGTAGCCAGATGTAGACATAGGTAATGCTGAATGCATGCACAGTGCGCGGTGCGTCGTGCCGCCTCCGATATCGATCGTGCATGAAGTGAAAAGTCTTTGACCGCAACGTCAAGCCGGCCGCGGCTACGAGCCGATGGATGGCAAGTGAAGTGCAGTCAGTAGCCACGCAGGCCGTAGCTAACTAGCCCGATCGATCACCTACCCATAAACAAAAGGGGCAGCGCGCAATACGTAGCGTATGGAGGGGAAGAATGTCATGTTAGGCTCACGTGGGGAGACTATGCACTGATGCATCCATCTCGAACTAGCGTCCACTGTAGCGGTGGTGGAATGTGCTTGAGAGAGACCCCTCAGGAGAGGAGCCAGCCGATCGATCGTGCAGTGGATGTTCGAGACAATTAATTCGGGAGAGACTTTTTCCATCTGTACGAACCAACATAGGAGTGTATGTGAGTGAGTGCATGTGTGTTTGTGTGACGGATAGATGCACCGTTGGGTGCAAATTGGGCGAGAGGGGGACTGTGGTGCGGTTCCCTCTTTGGCTCGCCCCTCTCTCGCATACATATGCAGCATGTTTGCTTCACGCAATCTTCTAGCCCTTAAGAGAGCGAAAGAGCAGAAAGAGAAGTGTGTAGAGAGGGAAAGAGTGGTACCAGCTGCTGCTCGATCGCTAGGCTTCCATGCCGTGGCTTTAAAGTCTCATCAATACCACAAAAACAAAAACTACACATACACATACACATATATGTTAGTCCAGCAGTGGGACGAGCAGGGAAAGTGTGCGTATATGAGATATGCATGAGAGAGAAACCGAAAAAAGAAAATCGGGGTGGAACTGTAACCCCCCATGACCTTCCACCAATAGGACAAACACCAAAAGGAGGCAGGGATTTCCATATATTACGCGTTTGCCCCTCCCCCTCCGCGTCTACTATATTGGCAGCCTGCCTCCCTCCCCATTCGACCCTCGTCTCCTCTCGGCTCTCGCCCTCTCTCTCTCTCTCTCCATACTTACCAACACCGGCGAGCGAGGGCACTTGTTTTATCCTATAACTAGCAAGTGCCTAGAGGGAGCAGCAGATATAAGGGGAGAGGGCCGATTAAAAGCTCTCTTCTTGCGGCCGATCGATCTAGCACAGCAATGAGCTCGGGCGGCGGCAGCAGCACGCTTGGCGGCTGCGGCGGGCCGAGCGGGAGCGGCAGCGGCAGCGGAGGAGGAGGAGGGCTTGGCGGCGGTGGCGGCGGGCCGTGCGGCGCGTGCAAGTTCCTCCGGCGCAAGTGCGTGAGCGAGTGCATCTTCGCGCCCTACTTCGACTCGGAGCAAGGCGCGGCGCACTTCGCGGCGGTGCACAAGGTGTTCGGCGCCAGCAACGTGTCCAAGCTGCTCCTCCAGATCCCCGCGCACAAGCGCCTCGACGCCGTCGTCACCATCTGCTACGAGGCGCAGGCTCGCCTCCGCGACCCCGTCTACGGCTGCGTCGCCCACATCTTCGCGCTCCAGCAGCAGGTATACATCCATCCATCCATCCATCATACACCCATCGATCGAGTTAAATCTCCGTGCTGATCGATCATCGATCCTGCATGCCTCTTTGGATTACGGGAGGAAAAACCCAGTAGGCGCCATGCACAGCACAGCACAGCACAGCTAGCGCCGCCTCGAACCGCCAGCTTGCTGGCTGCATGCCATGCGTATGGATCTGGATCTTTTCCGGGGAGGGTAGTATTCCGGCGGCGCGAGTATGCCGCGTTTCTTCTTTCTGGAGAAGAAAGGTAAGTCTACTTTGGGAGGAAATTAACACGGCGAAGCCAAGCAACGGCAGTGCGAAAAGGGGCACGCCAAGCGCTAAACCGGGAGACTGCTTCCCCAGCTGGACTTCGCGATGAATGATATGCGCGCGCGCACGACGTCTCATCCGTCGCGTCCGCGGCGCCGTCCGATCTTCCCCACCCGCAGATCGTACACACGCCCGTCACGCCACGTCCACGCCCACGCGCGCATATATGTTAGTACCCCGTCTCGGTCTCTGGGGTTTGAACAGGCCAAGGAGCTAGCAGTCCTTGGTTCTCGATCTGAATCCCATGAAAAGAAAGCCCTAGCACCGATCTCTAGTTCTGGAAGTTCTAACCGCCCCCTTCTCTTTTGTTTCTAGTGCAAATCTTTTGATCTTCCTTGCAAATCATTTCGTTGCATGCATGCATGTGGTTCTATCTGTTCATTCATGTGTTCGAGTATCGTTGTGTGACTGGTTTGAAGCTTGTACTAATGCATGAATGTATGTATGTGTCATGTCCTGCCGCCATTCCCCAGGTGGTGAATCTCCAGGCCGAACTGACCTACCTGCAGACCCACCTGGCCACACTGGAGCTGCCGTCGCCGCCGCTGCCGGCCGCGCCGCAAATGCCGATGGCGATGCCGGCCCAGTTCTCCATCTCGGACCTGCCGTCCACGACCAACATTCCGACCACCATCGACCTGTCCGCGCTCTTCGAACCGCCGGCGCAACCGCAGTGGGCGCTCCAGCAGCATCACCAGCACCAGCTCCGCCAGCAGCCGTCATACGGCGCCATGGCGCACAGGGGCGGCTCCAGCAGCATGGCGGAGGGATCGGCGGGCAGCGGCGACCTGCAGACGCTGGCGCGGGAGCTCCTGGACCGCCACGGCCGGTCCGGCGTGAAGCCCGAGCTGCAGCCACCGCCGCCGCCGCATCCAAGATGATCCCAATCTTCCCTCCAAGCCGCGCGCGTGGTCCATGGCCGGAGAGCGATCAAGGCGCAACCGTGCAAAGAGATCGAGTTCGAGTTCGTGGTCGCAGGTGACATGGCAGCAGAAGCAGAAGAGTTGGCGCGCGGCAACAACGAGAGGGATTATTGGGATCGGTGAGGGAGGGATGATGGCGAGCAGCGTGGTTCGAGTAGGTAGAGAGAAGCAGCATGCAGCATTGGCCGGTTTTCGCGTATCCACCTTGTTGTTAACCAGGGGTGCAAGGGCGCCCCACTTGCTCCATATTCTACATTTGATTTGGCTTTTCCTCCAACAGAGGACGATCGCTCCGTCCATGGATCGATCGGGTCCGTAGTCAGTAGAGAGGTAGTAGTGTGACATGGGTAGCAGTGTTACTTTGGGCCACCGGCCGGACGTTCCATTAATTGCAAGATTTTTAAGAAGCTTCTATTCCTGGCTACCATACACATCCCTCTCGCTGTTGATCACGCTGGCCGGCGATGCTTAATTCTGGGCACTATCGCAGCTGTTTCGACGCATTTATGGCCTTCTCTAAATTGGTTTTGCAGCTTCTTCAGATCGACTCGACTGTGCGTTAATTCATTTTATTTTTTCCGAACGAGGGAGAAGTCGGGCACTATCGATCGTTCGTGTATTTGTTTATTTGTTGTTGCGACGGCCAGCGGCGGTGCTGTGACGCAACAGTGCTCTGAAGTCACTTCCGGCGTGGAGTTATGAACAGCTCATCAGCTCTCTGGACAGGGGACATGTGGCTACATGATCGGGCCCACGCTTGAGTAGATGAGAGGGAAAAGGAATATGGTTTTGGTCAGTCTGTTTGTCAGGGATGGATCGATCCAGCCTGCTTTGACTATGACCATTGTTATGTGTTGTCCGCCGCTGTTGCTTCTAGGCATACGTATGCCATGCCCCCCGTATCGTGGTGTCGGTTGGAAAGTGAAATTTGCGCAACTCAATTTGGCGTACCCTCGAAAAAATTTGAACATGCATCATGATTCTTAACTTGTAGCGCGTTGATAATCCAGATAATCTTTATACTAGCATACATACGATGTTTTAGATTTCGACACAAACAAAACTTTGCCTATTTGCATCCATGTCAAACAACAAAGATGCGCCATAATTAGTTTTCCCTACACCATTCACATGAACAAGCCTACACAGTCGATGCAAAAGTACGGAGTTTTCTCAAATAGGAAGTCAAACCATGTACCATCCGGAAAAGAAAAAAACCATGTACAAAAGCGTATCTTCTGGTGAAGATCGCAGGTAAAAACCTCGCACGAAAGGCTCAAAACTGAAATACGAGCTCGAACCTGGAGCTGTCTCCCACGAGCTTTTGGCCCATTTATTATTGGGCTTTTGTTAGAATTATTGGTGTTTTGACCCACTTATTATTTTCAACAATTGCTGAAAATCTGAGAGGCCCATATGGCCCGTTCATACATGACAGGTGAGTGTGAAAATGTACGAAATCACTAATTAAGGAGTACTCGTCGCAAAGAACACTCCACTTTCTCAGGTCGCGACAAGTGGCGCACATGCAGCGTGCCACTTATCGCAACCTGGGAGTTTTCCCTTTTTTCATAGATCCGTTTATTCAAAACGTTTTATCTCTTAAACCGTGCGTTCAAATCTCGAACCGTTTTCACCATTGAATTCCTCGCGTCGAGATCTTCAAAACTAGACCTCGTGTTGATAGGTTTTGACGAACCTTTTTTTTTATAAAAAAACCGGACGAAAAAAACCGGGCGAAAAAACTGAACCGAGAGCACGGTTTTTTCCCTTTCCGAAAGAGGCACGCCCGTGCCTCTCGCGAAATCACAATTGTGCCTCTCGCGGAAGCAAAACTGTGACTCTCGTAGAAAGAAAAAAAACAGAAAACGAGTTTTTTTCGTTTCCGAGAAGCACGGCCGTGACTCTCGCGAAAGCACAACCGTGCCTCTCGCGAAAGCAAAACCGTGACTCTCGCGAAAGAAAGAAAAAACAGAAAACACATATTTTTGTCCCTTTCCGAGAGTCACGGCCGTGACTTTTGCATAAGCACAACTGTGCCTCTCGCGGGTGACTCTCACGAAAAAAAAACAGAAAACGCGTTTTGTTTTTCCCTTTCCGAGAGGCACGGCCGTGACTCTCGCGAAAGCACAACCGTGCCTCTCGCGGAAGCAAAACCGTGACTCTCGCGAAAGAAAAAAAACAGAAAACACGTTTTTTTCGTTTCCGAAAGGCACGGCCGTGACTCTCGATAAAGCACAACCTTGCCTCTCGCGGAAGAAAAACCGTGACTTTCGCGATTTGTTTTCGATTTTTTTTATCGAAAACCTAATAAAGACCAGGAGAAAACCAAACCGTTGAAACCCAAAAAAAAACCTTTAAAAAACCGAAAACGCGCGCGGAAAAATAAAAAAACAAAATCCAAAGGGAGCGTCCAGAGTGCGACATGTGGCGAATGGCTGAGAACGCGCCAAATGACGCTGATCGTTGGGAGGCTCCCGAAGGAGCGCTCGTTAACTAGTTGCTCCCAAAATCCCACCTCTCAATTGAAAAGGGTGTGTTGGGCCAACTTATAAGTTCGGCTTTGTCACACACCACCAAGAGCTTGAGAAGAGGACACATACACGCATGGGAATATCTATTTGACGCATATTGCGTCAAACTGTCGAGCTTTCGCACAGGCTGGTGATCGAGTGCTGAATCTGGGCCGGCTCGTTAACGTGTAACAACGCTTCTGGTTTTAGTAACCTTCCATAGATTCCCAGCCGGTCTTTATACGTTTTGGGAACCTTCTAGAAGGTTCTTGAACCGGGTTTTATTTTTTTTCTTATTTTTAATTATTTTCCTATTTACGTTGTTTCTTTTCTGTTTTTTCTTTCCCTTTCGTATTTTTCTTTTAACTGTTTTTTCTATTCAGAAATTTCAAATATTTTCTGAAAGTTTTAAAAAATGTATGACTTAGAAAAATTCACAATTTTTAAAACATATTCATGTGTGAAAAAGTCTTCAGCAATTTCAAAAACAATTATCGTTTTCAAAATTCATTCAAAATTCAAAAAAATGTTCTTCTTTTTACATTTTGTTCATAATTTAAAAATTGTTCGTGTTTCAAAAAAGTTCAAGAATTTCAAAAATTGTTCCTGTTTTCAAATTTATTCAAATTTTCAAAAAAATGTTCATGTTCAAAATATGTTCAGGAATTTCAATAAATGTTTTTGTTTTTAAAAATTCACCATTTCAGAGAAATGTTCATGTTTAAAAAAATGCTCGCGGTTTCATCATTTTGGTCGCAATTTTAATAAATGCTCCCATGTTTCAAATTTTATTCGCATTTTCCAAAAAGCATACAATACAATTTTGTTTGATTTATTTTTTTTCTATTTTAACTTTTTTATTCTGAATTTAAAAAATGTTCATGTTTTCCATTATTATTTAGAATTAAAAAAATGTTCACTGTCTTCAAGATAGTTTTTATCAGGCTTCTTTGAGATAAACATGGATGTCTCACTATCTTGAACCTTATCTGCATTACTTACTTTACCATTGCATAATGGGTACTCTTCTGCAATATTTTGTCGGCGTTCTAAAAGAGAAACAAGCAGACACATCATAGGTTTAGCATGTTTTATGAAACTCCTTTTGGTAAACTAATTCAGTAGTAAAGTGGACAGGATAACAGCATCAAACAAACATATATCTATGTACTATGGTCACTATATGGTCTATACCACTCTAGTTTATGTTGTCAAATCAAGACAGAGGCATAGTTCAAATCATATCTGTTTAAGACAAATCAACATAGACAGAATATAAGTATGGAAAACTACACAGCAACAATAACACTTGTAATATGCATGACATGAGAACATAACTGTTTATACAATTGAAACTGAAATCAACATAAAGCAAGTTA
Organism: Aegilops bicornis; assembly: GCA_021605145.1. NCBI lineage: Eukaryota > Viridiplantae > Streptophyta > Magnoliopsida > Poales > Poaceae > Aegilops > Aegilops bicornis. Next base: position 510,123,766 of record CM038672.1, read on the forward strand.
AAACAACAAACCAGTTAAAAACATGTTTAAAACATACCTGTTGCGCCATGGGAGTTTCAATTGGATCCTTCAAATTTGAATTTAGCTGGTATGAGTAAATATAGTAATGCAAGAGCAAAGGAGTATGAACCATAGCTACAGAATCTGGCCTAAGAACAATTATTCTTCTGCTTTAAGCATTGAGTTGGGGTTTGGAATGGTGGTCCTCGTGCTTTGGGCACCGCAGTTGCCTTGCTAACTGCTCATGTTTGGGTGCTCTGTGGTGGAGACGGTGTTGTGTCAACTGGAACTGGGTCACTATCTACTAGGGTTGGGTCACTATCTACTCGGTGGTGGAGACGGTGTAGCTGGTTCTCATCCCAGCAGGTAGGGGTACAATCATGAGAGTCTAGGTTATGTGTGGTGGGGCTGGTTTTTGGGAAAGTACAATTGTGGTTCTATCTGCATCGACGGGTAGCACTGTCTGTTCTAAAGACTGTGTGTTTACTCCCTTAGATACTGCCATCACCCCCTTCAATTGAAATGGCTAATAAACAAGAAAGTAATTGAATGTAGATACATTGTATGATAGACAGGTGCAATATCATATATGTGAATTATGCAATGCCATATTATTTAGCCAGGCATCATATATGTGAATTTTGCAATTCCATCCTATTTAGCCAGTCATCTTATAGGTGAATTATATCATGACATCCTTTTTTCATTATGTATTACATTTGTCAACAATGTTAGTACATTCAACTACTCTTCCCGTGCATCAGCCATTTGACATGGTGATGAAAAAAATCTAGAGTGAAAACAAGGTATTTAGAGCAGATAATTCTGACAATAGCTCCTCAGAGGAGGATTCGGAGATAGATAATCAGTCCTATCCCCCCCCCCTCCCGAGGTGTGTGCTCTAACTTGCCAGGGTTATATTGCTCATATCATGCATATGGCATCTTGCATTCCTATGTCATTTGCTTAGTTTAGACATGCTTTATGTGAATGCCATATGTTTAGTGTCTAATTATCATATATGTGTGATGTTCTCACAGCAAAATACTAAACAACAAGTCCATCGGGTTTCAGTTGTCATAGCAAACACAATTTCACATAGTAGATAAAAAATGTCTTCTGATAGGCAAATACGACAAAAGCAATCTAATCATCATCCGCAGCAGCAGCGTCAACAACTTCGCCATGTGTATCAGTCTGAATCGTAATTCCCCCCAGTTTCATCTTCTTCTTTATCCTCAATGTCCTCGGACATTGGCGTCTTATTGATCAACTCTCGTATGTCCACAGCCTGACAGGCAATCTTTTCGCCAGCGTCATTGACGTGATGGTTCTCAAAGATATCAGGAACATCTATGGAATCTTCTACATCAGGAGCAGTGTAATCATCATCTTGTTGTGCAACTTCATTAAACGAATTCCTCTGCTCAAACCTTTGCAATACTCCAGTCATCGCTACATGCAAATGTGTCTTCCAAGAAAAATATCTGTGTTGCTTGATTTGCCAAAATAAAAGGCTCGTAGGTCTAGTAAGCCACCTTGATATTGATGGATTTGAAATAATCATCAGCTTTGGGTTTTGCATCCTGAAAAATAGGTTATACCAACGACAACACAACAAAACCACACACCGATGAACCTCGAAACTGGAGATATACTGCAACTGAACAATGTCTGTTATGTTAGCATAAATTTCAGTTGTCTCTTCGCCATACTTATCCATGCTCATGATGGCACTGTTTTGTGTCTTCCTACCTTTGTCACGTGAAAGGGTGTTGTAGCGCACATCTCCAACAAGGCAAGATTCATAATGTCTTACCCAAGTATCAGAACCCGTTGCTAGTGCATAAAAGGCATCGTTAACTACCTGCCCATCCTCCCGCATCTTCGTAACCTATGGTTAGGAAATAGACAAGCTGATCATATTATGTACTCAATATATTTAAAAAAACTGACAGTGCAATTCAAAAGCTTACATGGCTCTTGAACCATTTCGCAAATCCTACCATAACCAGTTTGTCGATGTTTCTTGGATTTTGCGGCAGTAACTCCTTTTTGTAGATGCTGCACAACATAGTGATCGCGTCAAACATCTAAATATATAAGAACCTGTTGCAAGTTTAGTAGATTATGATGTATAAGCTGCAGTACTTAGCACTTACTCTATATAAGGTAGAATCTCAGGACAGTTATTCAACACATGCCAAACCATTTTGTCCAAATCTTTAGGTTTGTCGTCTTGTCGACTCTTCCCTGTAACTCGAACAGAACAATTGAAAACATTGAGCTCGGGGTTGTCTTCACCCACCTCTTTGCTAAGTTGATCAGCTGTTTCAATGTATTTTGAGCATAATGTCAACGCTTCTGTAGCAATGTCGGCCTCTGCAATGGAACCCTCGGGTCTAGCTCTGTTCCTAACATAGCCTTTGAAAGTGCCTAGCCGCCTTTCAATAGGGTACATCCAGCCATACTGTACTAGACCTCTAAGTAGTGCCTCATCAGGTAGATGAATAGCCAAATGCACATATCTTAGTAGTGTCTAGTACAGTATGGCTGGATGTACCCTATCTTCTCAAGGTCGCATAGGATAGTTGGTATCTTGCTCTAAGATGCTCCAAAGCATCTATCCTGATATTTCTACTACAGAGTTCCCTGAAGAATTGTCCCAACTCAAGAATCACACAGATAAGTCGTATGCCCAATCCTCTAAAGATAACAGTAAAACCCGTGAAGTAGGACATGGCAGTCATGAGTTTTCAACCCTTGTACCTTGTTTCCATCTGCACCGACTCTCCTTTCGTGGTTGGAAGCAAATCCATGTGGGAATCTCATACGTGATGAGGACCTTGCGTAATTCTTTTCTTTTACCTTGTCCAAGACATACACAACCGGTGCCATATCCCGTGGTTTACCTTCATCTTGCACCTGCAAATCCTTTTTGATACCCAGGTGTGTCAAATCAATCCTAGATTTTAAGGTATCTTTCGTCTTGCCTTCAATAGTAAGAAGTGTGCCGATAATGTTGTCACATATATTTTCTCGATGCGCATCACACCAAGATTATGCCGCAGATCCAAATCTTTCTAGTACTCCAAGTCCCACAAAGTGGACCTGCGGGTAAAAATAATCTCTCTTCTGCCCTGCCATGCTTCCTTTTCCTGCTACCATTATCAAGATGGTTTCCTGGTGTAATATGCCTGACCTTCTCTAACTCACCGGCGGTGAGTCTCTTTGGCGCATCACGATTTTCATGCTTTGCATTGAACACATATCTTCGATATTTTGTAGGACACGACTTGTCCTTGGCAAGAAAATGGAGGTGTCCAATGTAACAGATCTTGCTAAGTATTGCGTATGACAGCGAATTCCTGTCACAGCGAACACATGCATTGTAACCATGTGTCGTTCGCCCTGACATAGTGCCAAAACCAGATAATCATGGATGCACCAAATTATAACAGCACACAAAAAGAAATCAGCTAGTGGGATGTTATATAGGTCTCGAGTGAGAACACCCCTCCATAGCTGTTGAAGTTCCTCCACAAGAGGCTCCATGAATAAATCAAAATCCTTTCCAAGACTTTTTGGACCTGGGATGAGCAAGCCATCATGTAGTTTGATTCTTTGGTGCAGACATTTGGGGGCATGTTATAAGGGATAAGAAGCACTGGCCACATGCTATATGTGGCGCTCTGGTGGCCAAATGAGTTAAATCCATCTGAAGCTAAGCCAAGTCTAATGTTTCTTGGGTCAGCAGCAAACTTTTTGTGTTTCTGATTGAAGCTTTTTCAGTCACTACCATGAGATTGCAGAAGTTGTTTCATGATGCTGAAACAAGAGAGGATGTATTGTGGCATTCTAGGAACTAGGAGTACAGAGATCAGAATGTAATGAGCCATTCATCTCACAAACAAAAAGGCCGACCTGCATGTTGGGCTCAGACATATGTCAGTAAGTTTTTTGGGTTGGACCTGGCCCAGTTGGTATATCGTTGGCCCAGCTAAATAGAATTAGGCAAACCAATTAGCAAACTGTGTAGGCTCGGTCCACCAGGTAAAACTGAACTTTATTATTTGAGATCAAAGCAACGTCGTACATAGAAGCAACAATACATCAGGAAAAAAATCGATAGAAGTACAGTGGAAGAAAGGTGGAAAAGATAAAAAAAACAAAGTAGCGTACAACCGAACTGCAGAACATCAGTTGAGCGAAATGCTAATCTTGACATTAAAGGGCCTAAATGTGACAACTCTTTGCTCTGAATCAGCCGTCAAATCAAGTAGATGCGTAGGCAATCTCTGCAACCGTAGCCTCTGCGGTATATTTCTTGCTTCTTCGCACCAAGCAACGCATTGATAATTAAGCAGTACGTTCCCAAATAATCCAGTTGGATTTTCTTCGACTGTTAGACGATCCTTCACCATACAAAACGGACTGAGGATGTAATCACTGATTGGTGCGGTGTAGAACATGCACGGCATGTTGGATACCTTTACATGCACCGTGCGAGGGATGACAAATGAAATAGAACCAAAATCTACATTCCATGGCTGAAGACAGACTTGCCCAAGCTGAATATCTGTATCGAAATATTCCTTTAAGATAGTATAGAGAGAACGCGCCAAGGGAACAGCAGGAGCTGATAACAGAAACTTTGTCTCTGTAAGAGGCCTTACTTTGATTAGCATGTAATCTATGTCAGTAAGGTAATCCTCTAAGGTTTGCAAAGATGAAAAGTTTGTGCCAGGACTTGGAGAAAAAATGACCGTTTCAGAAAGTTTGCTGATCAAAAGTGGACTAATAAGATGACGTGGAATAAAGCATTGAACGGGTCGATCGCTTTCTCCATCTGGCAGCACGGAACGGACATAAGGAACCGAACGTGGCTGGACAAAGGATGGCCTATACAGAGTCTCTGTTATGGCCAAACTGACAACATATTTATCAAAGATTGCTGCAGGATAGCCAGAATCCATGATGATAATGTTATTTTCTTTGGGAACATTCAGTTGGATAGCAAACGGAACAGGTTTGTCCCTATGAGACCAGACATAACACACAAGTTCAGATAGGTCTTCCATCAGAAGCGTGTCAGGAGTGATGTAATTAACTTCACAATACGGAGCAAGAATCTGTTCTACAACTAGTTGAAGCCAAAGAAACAGTGGTAAGTTTCTTATAGTAACTACAAGACACTGGTCTGTGGAAATTCTTCTGAGATGGAGAAAGACTGGGTCAACACGGAATCTATAAGGGACATCTCCAATAAGAATTGTTTGGTGTTCTAGGGCGTAGAGATATGCTCGTGTAGCTGCACCATGCTGAGCGAATTGCAAGACAATTTGGGTATCGCTATTTCTTTTCAAAGCGATAGTCCCATTAGGAGCAAACTTATCAGTAATGAATGAGACAACTGTATCATGAGGAAGATAGTTGTCCATGGATACAGGCTCAACAACATAGTTGCAATGTATCATAGAGCATGCACGACTGCTTGACTGAATTTCTCCAAAGAAGGTGATTCCCTCCTTCGGACGGCTTGCAGTTATGATGTCCATCAAGCTGAAAAATGCACACGTCAAGCAGTTAGAACCAAAACAAACTTGACAATATGTGGCAGCATGCAACAAAGAAGGCATCCTATACCAAGGAGTGAGCAAGATGAACTGCAATGCAGCGCCCCAAAGTGGAAAGAAAGAAGCAGCTACCAGTAGGAAAGTACTGAGAACTGCCCGCAAAGCCTCTATATATAGAACCCAATGTGCACAGTTGGCTTGCATGATGGACAGATGCAAAACTGACCAACACTTGTCCATGGCGGTAAAGAATACGTGTCCAGTTGGCTTGCTGTTGCAGCCTATATGAGCAGTCAGCCTAGCCTTATCCAAATTGATTCAGTACGGCCGCAGGTATGCCAGCTTTGCTTAAGCGGCATCACAAATCGCTAGCAGATATGGCAGCTTTTCCCAAGCGGTATCATACACTGCATTGGACAATGGAGCCGCCCCACACTGTTTAAACGGTGAATCAGGCAAAGCATCTTTATTTAGGCGGTATCGCTGCAACGGGAATGCAAAAGTCCAAACATAGATGACAAATCTAATTTACGGCATCATTTAAGGCTGGCAGAGTTATTACACGGCGGTGCCGCAGCTTGGCATAGAGAGAACTGGATAAAACATGGGCCTTCGAGGCCCACAGGCCAAAAGCGCCATCTAACTATTAAACTTACGACCCACGTGTATTCCACATCTGGTAGAAGTTCGCTTCTTTTTATATTTTTGTGCACCAAATCATTTTTGCACCGAACGGCGTGACAATAGTGAAGGTAAGAAAATATTTTCTTATTATTAGTCACAGGCGGACAATACTAATAGCACAGAGCAACATAATATTAATTGTAAGAGGATATTTTTTGTATTGCTGAAAAAACGAAGATGAAAGTACGCAATTCTAGTACATAGTTTTTTTGAAAGCGTGCGTATAATTTTCAGCCTTGCTCCATGCTTCCCATTGAGCTTGTTCTTCTGCTAGCACTAGTAAGCATGCACGTGCAACGCACGTCTGAAACAAAATAAGTTCACATAATACAATATTAAAGTAATATTTATCCAAAATTTTAGATCGCTATAAAATGTTGTCAAGTCACTCAAATTGTATTTCTAAATTCCCTAAAAAAAATGTATTTCTAAAAATGTGACATATTTGTGATCGGAGGCACATATCATAATCTATAATAAAAACGTATATTCCGAATCTAATTTTTATTTTAGCAATGTCCACATTGTCACGATGACTATCTCGTGCACACTGGCACATCGACTAAGACAAGAATAAGAAAACATTGGTGATATGAGGCAAAATGTAATATGTAACTATAGTGACTTATACAAAAGTTTAGATCCATATAGTGAGATGGAATGTCTCTGAATAGCTGGACTTCGTGGCGTGCTAGTATCCCTACACACATATTAAATCAGTCAACATCCATGTATTCATCATTTTCTCGTATGTTTTTTACTTGTCTCAGTTTAAACTAATAGGATAAAGATTATACCTTTTCACCCATTCACTAATGTAAAATTAGAATTCTCTCAGTTATAATGACATCAGAGTAGTAATTTATTGGAATTCAAAATGAACTAAAAAATATGTCTCACTCTAGTAAAGCGACATCATCAACCATACTGATAAAAAAAAGCAAAGTTCATCCAATAAGTCATCATTTGTTGGATTGAGAGACGTTGAAAGGGTAAATGATTGCGAGATGAGCTCAACTTCTGATGATGTATTTGATGTTTTGAGGTTCTCAGAAGGTCTATCCAAGAATCATACAATCCCTGTGATTTGTGGCGCCCTGAACGTCATCCTCCATGTCTCGATTTCTTATATCATCATCATCATTCAATTCCGAGTCCACTAAAATGACAACTAATTTTGTTCTAAAATCCGTCATATAATCCTATTAAAATAATATCAGAGTTAAATAGTGATACAACATAGAATAAATATAATGATACACAACGAAAAATACTTGTGGAGTGTCAGACAAAATATCTCTTGTGAAGTACTCAATAAAATATACCATCCACATACCACAAGATGACCTGCATGATTACTAAACTTAAATCTACTCCATTTTTTGTCAATTCTATTGATATTTGTATTAAAATACTTTTAAAATCATCAAATGATCATGACTGTAACAAGCTGTGATGATAAAAAAAATCTCACCCACGCAGGTGAATTGGACATGCCCTATAATAAATAATCGATGATAATTCTTTTTTGAATGGACAATGCTGCACCCACTCACAATCCCTCTCTGGTCACTGCCTAATAGAAGTATTATTAGTAAGAAGTAGTAGTATTAAAAAAACTCAGTCAACCTTCCTCAGCCCCCTCACATTTCTTATCTTCCCCATTCTTCCCTTCCTACCTCCTCCTCTGTTGACTCACGCTAGATCCCCCATCCACAGCCGGCACTCTCTGGTGGCCGCCCCTCCCCTTCGTCACCATTGTCGGCGGACACGCAGGCCCATGCTCTTCCCCGCCCCGCCCCTTCTTCATATCCGATTCCTGAAGTGCTCGAGGAGGGGCTCGAGCTCGGCATGCTCGCCGGCGACACCGGGGCCCTGCACTCTCCGTCGCCGCCATGAGCGTCTCTACCTTCTCCCGCGCGCCATGAATCCTCCCTCCCCCCTACTCGAGACGCCATCAAGGTCCGGTTCCAACTCTTCTTCTCCCCTCGATCCGGATGCTCTGCTCTCCGACACCATCTTTATTTGCTTGTTCGATTCAGTCTGGAGCAGGAGCAACTGCTACTCCCGACCTCCAGTTCCTTATTTCCATGGATGACCACGAAGACCTCCGCGTGATGTGCTGCTGCTCGGGGCCCTCCCTATGCTTCTCCTCGCCAGACGGGTCCGAGTTAGTCTCTCCGACCCTGCCGCCTGCTCGTCCCTGTCAAATCGGTGCGTAGCCTCACCGTGTGCAATGTTCATCGCCTAGGGTTAGCTGCTCAGGGGCCATGGTGTGTTTCGTGTGCGCTGCCTTCGCGGCCGCCGCCGTTGCCTTGTTGTGTCTCTGAGACTGGAGGTCCCTGCTCGCCAACTCACAGACGGTTGTTCTCCGACCAGTTAAAAAAGAGTAAGCTTTCTTCCAAGCCTATGATTTTCCTTTCATCCTCTTAGTTGGTGCCTTTGTTGATGATGCAGCCCTGAATGGTTCAGATTTTCTGAAGGAGAAGGAGGTGCCGAAGGGGATGGGAGCAACAAGTCTGAATCGAAGAGTATGTTTTGATTCTGAGATGCATTGCACAGTATTTTTATTGTTCTAAGAAATCTATGTAGTTGTCTATGGAGCATTTCCTTGAAGTGATGGTTGGGCATATTTGTTTACTAATTCGAACTTCCAGATTACCTTCGTCGGCAACTCCAAATATTTCTTAGATGTCTTACCGCAAGCATTGTACTGCAAAGATATACTCCCTCTGTCCCAAAATAAGTGTCTCAACTTTGTACTAACTTTAGTATAATATTGTACTAAGCTTGAGACACTTATTCTGGAACGGAGGGAGTATATACTAAACCGGTTCATGGTAGATCAACCATATCTCGTTGATGCTCTCACCTATTAGGATATGTACATGAAAAGAAGGATATGCTCAAACTGCTTAGTCCCAACAACCAATCATTCAAGTGCACCATTTAACACTCTGGAAGCAGGAAGTGCAACTTCTTTAGTCTTTAGAATTAGAATGGATCAGGTGTACTCTAGATGTTTTCAGTTTTAAATAATTATGCATACAAGAGTGCATTGCGAAATAGCAATAAAAAGTTGGATTTTGACTGGTACCGAAAAGGATTAGACCTCCGTAGAAACAATTCGCTGCTGCTGACTCAGACAGAGTTGTGCTGCACCACGTCGATCTCGCCGTCATCGAAGTCGATGATGGACATGCCCATATCTTGCCGCCTGCATGGCATGTGTAGTGACCGTATGGACATGAAGTTGATCCTATTGCTCAAAGGATACATATCATCTTTATGTGTTTCCTGAACTGGTCGGATTAGCAGTGATGTTTGCATCTCCTCCCTCTTCCTACTCGAACATCACTTTCTTCTAGGAACTGATGGCATGTCCTGCCATGAAGAATTTGAAGCGGTCAGAAGACATAAGAGCCGGGTCCTAAACTATGTCAAGGCCATGCTGATGTGTAAGAGTTTGCGGGTGACATCCTCCATGGCAATCATATTCCCTCCAACATCCTTCAGGCCATGGCGACCAGGTAATGCTAACAGCTCAGTTGGATAAAGGTTCCTTATGTCTTGCGATTTAGTCGAGTTGGGTTACTCTATTGTGTGGCTCACGTCAGGGTTGAGTAGAGTTAATCTTGCCTATGCTAGTGCTAGCCTGCTGGATTTGGGTGATGTCCAAAGATACATTTAAACTTACACTATAAATTATAACTTGCAAACAAATTTCCTTAGAGGGGAATTATAACATGCAAGCACTATAAGTTCAGTGTATTAGTACTGCATAGCAAATTAGCAATCCAGTTCATTCATAAATAAGATTTCAACACACCATTGGTATAGAATATCGTACATAGTTCTGAGGTCTACATGCCTCGCCTGATCCTGAATTTGACCCATAAATAGATTTCAGAGACACAACTGTAAATATATTAAGTAAGAGCAATTACCAAAGGTGACTGTTGCTGCTGTTTTGCCGGCAAGAGGGCATGCATCTGTGCATACAGCAGCCACGGACTAAGCATTCCTTCACAAGCAGTAAGGTGTTCTTGCCCTTGCCTTCCAGCTGTTGCGTGAATAAATGACAAAGTATTAGCATCACAAGCGAAGAATAACAGAAATCGTCTTATCAAATGATGGTGCAGTCGGACTAATAACTAACCATAGCGGTGAGGTCTTTGCGGTGCATTCCTGGGCCTAGCGAGTCGAGCACCTGGATACTCTGAAAATAGGCATTTTTTTAGTTTAGGTCCCATCTATACAAACATCCGTCCTCGATTGAATTAATAGTAATATGTACGGAACTGAGGCTCACCATATCATGTTCCAAATAAGTTGTAGCCCTCTTTAACACCCATCTTGGTGCGTCATCCTATATAGAGCTAAATTCCTTATCTTAGAGATGCACACATTCTTTAAGAACAAAATTCATGTGTTCATCAGTATTTGCTATGGGAGTATTGCGTCCAAGTTGGTACGATTCAAAAGCTACATCTTGATGCGCATCATGTATGGATCATTTGTCTGCTCATTACCCAGGATAGAAAATCATAAGATTAGTAGAGCATAACAATGTAGGTATTGTAGTAGACGTAGGATCGACAAAAGTAATTTGCAGATTTTTAGTGTTTTGTGTACCAGGTTCAACAGAGCCTCTCTTATCAGTATCCGGCGTATTTTTCAAGTTGATTTGAGCCCAGTAAAAGGCTCCATACCTGAACAAAGGAAAGAGAACCCGAATGTACGATCAAATAAACATTGTCGACACAGTTGCAACATAGTTAAATCGACGAACTAACCATCTTCAATTGTGCAATATGGGTCTCGTATTCTGCTGAGTTGGGGTACCTTAACCCCTGAAATTTGGACATTAGGCCCTGCATTCACCATTTTTCAACATAGAAAACCATTAATGAGATGTAAAACGAACGGCTTATAGCATTCTGCTGTGCAACTATTTATTTTTTAGAACTCTGTTGTCAAAATTCTAATCCTGAGTAATGTTGCAACAGGTCAAAAAGTTGAACCTGAAGAAGTGCAGGGAAGAATTATAGTTACGTGTGGCTGGCTGGTTCAGGGAATTTCGGTGGGCGCGGTGTCGAGCAGGCTCCTAGGCACCAAGCGATCTGTCGGACGGATATTAGAAACGAAGGTGAGGTTGTATCTTGTTAGGTGGGTCTTCATTGGCTGTTGAAATCATACACGCCGATCTGATGGGGCTGCCTACTGCTCCAAAACTCATGCAGATGATGCATAATAATCTTGTTGTAGCCTGGCTGATCCATGAATATTTGATTGTAGGTGAAGGAGGAGCGGCCGCCCACTCGACGTTGCGGTGTAGGGCGACGAGGGAGCCCGGCAGGGAGGCCTCAATCGCGCCGCAGACGGCGAGGAACCGTCAGGAGGCGGCGATGCGATGCGAGGATCGAGGCCGCCGTGCAGGGAGGCGACAGGGCTGCCGAGCTTCGTCTGGGGCGGTGGCGAGGAAAGGCAGGGAGAGGGGCCAGGGACACGATTAGGTTGGGTTTCCTTTTTTTGCGAGTTGGTTAGATGGTTAGATTAGCGTGATTTGAGGGGCTGTGGATGCGGGACGGAGAGTCTCATATTTTCATCCGGTGGAGTACAGTCAGTCTATTGAAACTGCTAAGCGCACACCAGATCTTGAATAAATTAATGATGGCTGTTAGATTGGGTCGTGTGGGCTTCATCATGTGGTGCTGATGCGTCTGTGGACGTTTTGCGGGGTGCACGTAAGAAAGTTCTTGTTTAATTGTTTAATAGTAGTGGGGAAGAAACTTTGAGCTGCTACTTCTATAGAATCTTGGTCTTTCTGCCATGCCTCCCACTGAGCTTGTTCTTTTGCCAACAGGAATGCACTCTCCATTGCCTGCACAGATTGTTCCTCCTTTTGCGACGACATCCATTCATCAAGCTCATCTCGCCACGTCTTGCACTGGTGAGGAGATTCCTTGAGGAGCTCGTTTTTTTCTATAATTTTGCAAGGTCGCTGAAAGCTCGTTTTCATCTGTACGTCTGCAAAAAAAAATTTGTAATAATATAACAGTACCAATATGCTGACTTCTTAAGAAAACCTAATGATTTGCGTTGCAAGATAAAACCTCGAGGAAATGCAGTTGCACTCTCTTTGCTTTCTTCATTTTCCATCGCGTGCATTGAAAAATGTGAAGTATCTCTCAATTTATAGACGAAAGAAGCATCACAAGACAACACGTAGCAAAGAACAGGAAAGCACGCATGCAGCCACGTGCATGGCCCATGCAAGAACACGACTACGTGCATGCCCCATGCAGCGACAATGCGCATGCAACCACGTGCATGGCCCATGCAAGAACACGACTATGCATGCCCCATGCAACGACAGCAGAAGCACGTCGTGTCATGATCCAGCCGCTGACGTGTATTCTAGAAGGAAATCGTAGCTTCCTCAGCCGGGTGTTAGCACGTAGAAGCAGATTATGAACCTACACACGTGGCAGTACGTACCATGCAAGAACAGGGCTACATGCATGCCCCATGCAACGACAGCAGGACAACGTCGTGCCATAATCTAGTCCCTCACGTGTATTCTAGAAGCAGACCATAGCTTCGTCAGCCGGGTGTTAGCACGTACTCCCTCCGTAAAGAAATATAAGAGTGATCAGATCACTACTTTAATAATCTAAACGCTCTTATATTAGTTTACAGAGGGAATAGAAGCAGATTCCAGACGGTACGGACGTACACACGTGGCAGTACGTACATACTTCTAGTCCAGCGTTACAACACGTGCAGCCTCCAGTCGCAAGCAAAAAGCCCCATACATTTCTCTCGCAACATGATAAATAGCGAGACCACTCCACCAGCGGACACACCATTCTCAAAAGTTTTGAGAGCAAAGAAGCAAAGAAGAAGGATGGAAAGCCTCTCGTCACAGAAGCACTCAAAGAAGGCAAAAATTTGCAAAGGTACGCCAATAGCAGGTACGCAGTATGGACACCAGTAATACTTCATACATTTTCGAAGAGGCACATAGTTGTAAGCATATTTTTCACATATGCAGAAGAAGTGGTAACAGTACAAATCAATCACGTAGTCGTCCCATTCGACATCGAAGCCGCACAAAAAAGGGCTAAAAAAAAGTCCAGGTGGAACACTATGCCAACGGAATGCAAGAAACATGTGAGCAAGAATACGTCGTCAAGGTGAAGCCAAAAAAACAAAAACAAAAACAAAATTCAAAGTAGAGTACACACCAATTGGGAAGCCAAAGGTGGTACCAGCAGTGAGACAGAGGAAGCAGAAAAAACATCCTGCCTTGCAGCACAACTTGAAGAAGTATAGAAACGGATGCATCTTCTGCAGGAAACAAGTCGTTTCGTAGAGATGAAAATCCGAAAAGCATACAAATTTGTAGACTCAGCAAGGTACGCAGCTTTGAAAGCATATATAGCAAGCGGAGGAAGCAGTATCCAAAAAGACGTAATGTCAGATATCGTGTATACAGAAGAAGAGCTGTACAACATTCTGACAGAGTTAACCAAGGAGCACCTTGTAAACTAAAACGTGTTTATTTATTTCTAGAATAAAGCTTACTGAGAAAGTTTACATGCATATATTTACATTTCGAGACGTAACCACTACAGCCATACAGCATCGCTCACATTCTGAAAATTACTTCTCTGTAAACTACATTTCTCGTTTTCAAAGCTGGACACCCATGATCGTCTTCAATCAAGAACTTAAGGCCAGCACGTGAAGTCACGCGAGAAACTGCAACATACAATTGCCCATGAGAGAAAACTGGTTCTCGCAAATACACACAGACCTTAGATAAAGGCTGTCCTTGACTTTTATTAATTTTCATAGCGTAACACATTCTTATTGGAAATTGACACCATCGCAGCGTGAAAGGCCATTTAGATCCTGCCGAATTTAGCACTATACGTGGAATGCAGACACGTTGTCCTTTATTAGAACCAGTAATTATTTCTCCTTCCAACACTCTGTCGCCTAGCTGAGTAATAATGAACCTCGTTCCATTGCACAATCCCAATGACTGATTAATATTCCTGGCCACCAAATAGAAAGATGAAGTCAGAAATAGCAACACAGAGCAGTTAACTTCCGACAACCACTTAATGAATACAAAGAATGCATAATAGGAACGCCGACCTTCAAAGGAATTCTATGATGCGGGAAATTATTTCTAGTAATAGAATTCAATAACTCAGGAGGGTAGAATAGCTCAACTTCATCAACTAGATCAGTGGATTTGGATATGGAGTCATAGCTCAAACACTCTATTGATGCTCCGGGAACACGTTTGAACACAGCGTCATTAAGTGCATCGACAGCCGCATTTGTTGGGCAAACAATAGCACGACGTGATAGATAATCCCCATCATTATACTTAAAAGAAAATGCATCATAAGTACTGTCCACAGCAGCTTCCATGTGATCTGTAGTAGGAGAAAGAAGCATATCTTCAGGAATGGAAATCCAGGATGGAGAAGGTTCACCCTCTTTAGAATGAGCAGCAACAGTACCATTACCAACACTTTGAACCCAAGCAGAAAACATTGCCAACTCAGCTCGCTCATGACATGACAACATATGATTTGAAAGACGCATATTTGTATGAAGAGTGAAAATCTTCACATATTCCCAAAGTGGAGATGAAATCAAAGATGCATTAATAATGTCCTCCTTTGTACCGCCTTCAACAACAGGTAAAATCTGTCTGAAATCGCCACCAAGCACCATTACCTTTCCTTCAAAAGGCAAGAATCCATTATGCTCATCATGTACGGATAATAAATCTCGCAAAGTTCTATCCAAAGCTTCAAAACAAAAACGGCTAGTCATTGGGGCCTCGTCCCACAATATAAGGGAAGCCCGCTGACATAAACTAGCAAGCATTGAACTCCTGGATATACTACATTGCGATCTCTCATTCACATCCAGTGGGATTTTAAATCTCGAATGGCCCGTACGGCCACCAGGCAACAACAACGACGCAACACCGGACGAAGCCACAACAAGCACGACACATCTTTCGGACCTGAGAGTTGCAATGACAGAGTTCCAAAGGAATGTCTTACTAGAACCACCACATCCAGAGACAAAATAAAATCCCCCAACATCTCCATGAACTGCAGATACAACCTCATGGTGCACAGTCCTTTGGTCATCATTTAATTTGCAATATAAAGTATCAGCTTCAATAGATAAACTTATGGCATCATAACTGAGCTCCTCAGCAACCAATCTATTAAAGCAGTTGTCACCGGATGGAATCGTGTGTGAAGTTAAATTGAAAGAAGCAAGACAATACCCATTCCTTGTAAACATAGAGGACAACTCAGAAAGAAGGCACTCTTGAAGATAGTCCAGAGGCACACGATAGTTAGAGTTTCCAAATGCGGACGACAGTCTTAATGATATATCTTCCGCCATGCTTGGCCAAAACCGTTCAAAAAGTGCACGACCATTGGCAACCTCACAGTGCAGAAGAAAGGTCATAAAAAGATGACGCAACTGAAATGCACTCGCCCAGACAATAGCTTCGTCAAATAATTTAAACCACTCGTTGTCATCGCCCACCAAACCCCTCGATTGACATGCTTCCTTGAATGTATGGTACAGACGTCCATTGTGCTTTTTCAAATCATCGAAGCTAGTTGCACCGGGGACAACCATAAGTAACATCCGGAGGAAAAATAACTCACCAGTACCAGGATGAACATGGTAAATGCGACCAATTTTGTTACCCATCTTTTTATTAACTTTCCGCTTGGTCCACACCTTACTACCTTTATTCCAAACCCATTCACTCGGGAAGTCAAGGTATGTTAAAGACCTAGCAGCCACATTTTTTTGATTAGCAACAAACCACTCGGTCAACATAGTTTTCGCTGCCGAAGGATTGTCCAAAACATTCCCCAAACTGTCGGTTTCTGCAAATATGACTCTGTTCATGTTGGGCAAATGAACAACCAACCGCTCGACAGAAGGTTCCCAACCATGAATATTGTATGCAAACAACCTCCAAAAAGCCTCGCAAACAGACAGGTACCTATACATTTATTTATTTATTTAAAAGATGCACAACAAGAAATATGAATTTATGTAAACACATTGGAAAACCTGCATTTGATATAGTCGTCAATTTCATTCCTCCCAGTAGGAGATGGAACGGTAAAAACACCGGGGGGGTCTATCTTCAGCGTGAAAACGCATACGGACCACATCATGACCCTTGGTGAGGTATTTGAATAAATATTTCACCAAGTTCGTCTTGTTGCACCACTCCACGTTTATGTGGGCATCAAATCTCTTCAGCAATTTCATATTGTATGGAACAACCCATTGATTTCCCAGGCGAAGCTAGTCCTTTTGCCTAAGCACATACAACCCAGTGTCACGTCGACGGTAAACTGGATATCCAACGTGATCAACCATTTTATCGTCGCTCAACGGCTTAGGAAAACGCTTGGAGCAACAATTATTTTTCATGCAGGCACACTTAGTATTATACACCCCACAAGGACCATGCACCATGAACTCATCAACAAGGGCATAACCTAATGGATCAACTAAAGGATCCGGCAGCTCCGCAGAAATAAGTCCATCTATAAACGAAGGAGAAGGGTCTTTGGTATCCGCCTTCAACCACACCAACGTGTGCGTATGTGGCAAACCTCTCTTTTGAAACTCACAACATATAAATCTGCAGATATTTAAAATAGGATATGGTACGTCAGTAATGCATACAGAGAAGGATTTACCTCACTGCAGAAATAACGGAAGAAAAGGACTTACATGCTTGAACGGCACCAAAAAAGGTACCATCCTTCACTCCATCAAGAAATTCCTCATACTTCATACTGAATACTCGAGTAGTAATGTCAGGCCGGTCGGCAGCAGTCTGCCCAGGTTCAGCAGCGAGAGCATCGGCAATTTCTTGCCACCTAGGATTGCATGTAAAAGTAATGAACAGATCAGGTGCACCATACTGCCGACAGATGGCCATCCCATCATGGTAATTCAGAAGCATATATCGCGGACCGCCTGTAAAACTGCCATGCAGTATGAACTGCACACCAACATTCTTGCCAGTCGAATTACCCTCACCCATAGCATCAGATATGCCTTGATAGCTCTCAGATCGAAGATTATCTTGCTTACGGAAATGGTACTCTAGACGATCAGCCTCTACACAAGAGTAAGCATTGACAACAATTTGATGGCTCAGCCGACCGCAGCTTGTGTAAGGATTCACCTCGCCTTCACGATAATGAGCATAGTACTTATAGTACTCCAACATGGTAACCTGACCACGAGAAGCGTCAGCATCCTCGGGATTACAGTCGACATCATCGTCGGAATCTTCGCCGTCCATACACCTTTCAGCCTGCACATTTGCATAACCTGTGGCCGGAAAACCATTGGCATGAACATATCTAATGCCACGGTGGTAACTCTTGTCACCATATGGAAAAAGTATAGGATAATGTAAAGCAATAAGATTGTTAAGTGAAGATATGTGCTTCAACAAACCAGACCGCGTCTCAGCAATCACGTCAAACCTTCTGCATTCAGGTGTCAGTTCACCAACAATAAGGGCAGCCACTTCAGAAGCAGTAGGACCAGAAAAATGTGTACCATGTGCACCACCATCGCTGCCCAAGAACCGAATCGAGACAGAAGAAACACCAGGAGTACATAGACTCTGTCGTGCAATTCTGAATTTGTGCACCAAACGGTGATGCACATTAAGCATGTTTATCAATGAAGAAACAATCTCAGGATCGGGCTCAAGCGAAGAAGTTTCTTCTCTGTCAAACACATTCAACCTACAGTCCAACTCGTCAGCAGAGTCTACCATGTACAATTGCACGAACTTGGGAGTTGCACCCTCAGCCGGCAACAATGAACCAATACGATGGTAGACAGCCCCATTCATCTTGAAAACATATGGGGCACCTCCAACATTGATACTGTGGTCAACCTGTGCACCCAACGACGTAAAACAGCGCATAGAATTATACTGCCGTATTAATCGCATGAACCAAGAGAAAACCGTGTCTCCATCAAAATGCATCAGCTTATCCAAAGGAGAAGGCCAATCACCAAATTTGGGCAACGAAATCCTGCTCGTCCGACAGCAACCCGTGTAAACAGGAGAGCGAGAAGTCGCGTCAGCATGATGAATAGATCCTTCACGGAACCAAAAGAAAGCCCCACAGTGATGACAACACAAATCTGGCCCGCCATAATATGAACGCCCCTAGAAGTAGCTACAAGACAGAACACCGAGTTGGCAAGACAGGTAGAAAACAAGACGTGCGCACAAACCATACATTATATACACTCACCCTTAAGCAGTTGAATATAATCCTTAGAAAAAGGAGGCTGCATCCCACGTACTGAAAATAAACGGGAAAAATACATGAACACATGCATCAACCGCTGGAAAAAAGTAAGCACGGAAAGCAAGAAGAGCACCTCTTTTCCGACCCGACCAGTACGATCGCACCAACGTCCGCTTACGACGGCCATGCAGAACACGAAAATGCTCCATAACAGGAGTAGGCAACACTCAAATGGCAACCACATACACAAATTAGAACCAATTTTGAAAGAGGGCCATAAAACCCAAAAAAAGCACATGCATATTTACAAAACTGAACTTACCAAGAGGAGTAGGCCGACCAAACGCACCAGCAGCACATAAGGGCACAACTCTTGGACGACAGCGGAAAGACGTACCGCCGAAGGATGAACACCAGCAGAAAAACCGGAAGAACAAACATTCGGTCCGTCCAAAACTTCGACAGACAAACTATCTGAACCAAACATTGGATGGACCACATTAGAATCCTGGAAATGAGCATAACATTGCACGGCTAGATGGAGCAGCACCACAGGTATAAAATAAGTAGACTGATAGAGCAGAAAGCCAACCAGGTCGCACACTGACAGGCCGAATAGCCGAAGCAAGCCCGTCGACCGCTGAAGAAGAACCCACACTAATAGGAAAACCTACAGACAAAAAAGCAACAAACCAGTACCCACAACACTTAAACCAACAAGAAGAAACGCAAGGAAACAATCAAAGGCACGGACATCCATTCGCATACATGTAGAAAGAATTGAACGCACTCACCAATGGTAAAATCTACAGGTCACTTCCCTAATCAAATCACCTGACGGCGACTATCAACGTCCACATTAACATATTGCCGCGGGTCAAATCGATGGACACCTACAACATGAATCAACCAATTAAGACGATGACAACCTAGACGAAGGAGCACAAAATCAGTACAAAAAAAAGCACAACCAGAGAAAGGCAAAGGAGCTGACCAGGCCGAGAAGAACGAAACGGCCGGCGAGTACCAGACCGAAGGCGGCAACCCGAATCAACTACAGCTAGCCGGCCACACCCATCAGCGGCTGCCATCGCCGACGATGAATCCATAGCAGAAAGGCGACCGCCGGTGCGGCGCACACGGGCAATAACGGCCGCCCGAATCCCAGGAGGGCGGCCCCGATGGCGTCGCCCGGATCGAACAGCATGAGGCCCAACCATCGCCGGACCAAGAAACAGCAGTACTGCTGAAGGAAGAAAAAGGCCGCCGGAAGCGAACGGAATGAGCAGCGAACCCAGAAGGGCACCAGTATTTATAGGAGACGGCAACACAGGAGAAATCAAATTGGAAACGTGCAGCGAGGGCGGCGCAGAAATACCCACAGGATTCCATCGAAGCGGCAACCGCCAGCGCGAAGAGTCGGGAAGATGCAAACGACAGCCGACCCAGGCGAGCATACGTGGCAGGAAACAGAGATAAAGAAAGGAAATAAGCAGCACCGCATGCGGAAGAATCCAAAACAGAAGGTAGACAAATTGGTCTCCACGTAACCAGGGCATGCAACCAATACGAAACAGAGCACGTCACAGAACATGCACCCAATCGTCAAAGGCGGTCACATTTTTTACGATTCCCATCGACGATCACTCCGCGCACCCAGCCGCGTACACGCCTACGTCCCCCACTATTACACGCGGCAGCCATTCATTGGACGTTTTTCTATGATAGAAAACAAAAAAACGTGATAAACTAAACCTGGCCAGGTTTAGTATATTTAGAATTGGAAAATGTCTCAGAACATTATGAGGAATCCTCTTCACAACATCGACATCTTTTCATCTTGATGATTTGCATTTTGGGCATTCACTTAAGTTGGCATAATCCTTCCGGAACGGAACATATTCTTACAAACATGGATCATATCATATCCAATTCTAACTGCACGAAGGAAATTCTTCATTTTACTATATGTGTGTGGCAGCTCAGACGCATATGGGAAAGATTTACGGAAACCAGCCAACATCGCATCGAATGATATGTTGGTCATGTGCTTAGATGTCTTCACCTGAAGAAAGGTGACCATAGCTGAGAATACTGACAACTTATTTCCTGGGGTGACAGCCACGTTGCATTGTTCCAACATGCGGGCCCACCGTTTTTCTTCTGCAGGTGAAAGTTCACGAAATGCACGAGCATTTCATAGCATTGTTTCAATGTTGGTCAAACTCACTGGCTCCGCCACCACCACCTCCTCCTCCTCTTCGATCTGAGCATTAGGCAGATCAAGATGGTGATCTGCCGCTTCTACATAGCCAGTAAAATTGACGTTCACAGCTTCACCATGATGAACCCACCTAGTATATGTTACCAACATCCCATACAAGTGTAGACGATTTTGCACAGTTGACTGGGGTCTTGTAACTGAATTCATACAACTGCTACATGGGCAGAGCACATCTGATTTCGGACCACCGTACTCAGCTCTGATAAAGTTCATGAAGTTTTCAACCCCCTTGACATATGCAGCAGAGAATCTTCGATCAGAAGTTATCGAAGCCCTGTCCATTTGTTATACATACAAATTAGTTCTTCTACTAGATATTACAGGGAAAACATATATGCTTTTTTATGAAGTCCAGGAAAAAAATACCTAGGTTGATGTCTAAAGCAATGGCAATATATTTGGACAAGCAGATCTAAGTAACGAAATGTATGTAAAGCTAATTCACCAAACATATCTGAGTGCTAAATTATGGCAGGTTGTTTTAGCAGTCAATGAGGCCGAGCACACAGCCATCAAAGGCCATCTCAGCAACAAAGATCGAGTATAAAATGGTGTAGAGCTATTTCACCTAACAAATTGGCTACTAGACCATGGCAATCTATGTCACAATAAATATATGGCAGGATATTTTAGCAACTAATTGGGCGTGGCATGCCATCTCAGCTAAGAAGATTGAGTGCAGAACAGGGCAAGGAAGCTTCTTAAGCAGAGCATATTGACTATAAACTACTTCGGCAAACAGTGAGATTAACAGCGTCTATTAGCTAACATTCGGTGCTACTCCGACATGCACGGGGCCTCAGTCTAGAATGCGCGTACCTTGGTAGAAGCTGACCGCCGTGCGTCTCCACAAGAATGTTGCCAGCGGTGGCGGCATGGCTGGAGGACGACAGTCTACGAAAGCGTACTGTGGGAGCGAGAGGATCGCCGTGCGTACCCTCGATGAACCGCGACGCCGACGTATCGGCACGGCGAGGAGGGCGGCTTTGGCGGAGCGAATGGAGTGGAGGGTGCGGGGGAGGGCATTTGAGGAATATTATTGGCTAGTTGGCCGAGGGGCGTTGAATTTGGGATTTGGGGGGGGGGGGGATTTCGCGCGGTGGGCGGGGGAGTTAGGCGCATGGTCGGTTTCTTCAAGTGTGGTCCCACGTGTTAGTGAAGAGGCAAGCCGAAATGTGTTCCGTTCACGTGAGCCGTGTGCAGGACCGACCGTGTGAGGGGTGCAATGTGACCGTGACAGGCGTGCTGCGAGTGTACCGCCTTTTTTTCCTTTTAACTTGGTGCTTCCGTGCGATCCATCGATACTACTACTAGTAATCCGGTAATCCTGACTAAAACGGTGCGACCGGGTCTTTTCCCGCGCGATATGCTGGGAGGTTGGCTTAGTTGGTTTTTCTAGGACGAGTAATGCTATACCTACGTAATCCCAGTTACGTAATTAACGTAATGTGAAATTTGTGGGTTGTTGATTGGAGATTGGGGTGGGAGGGGCCCACCTGTCACTTCCCTAGTTCTGGTATGACCTAGGCTAGCTAGTCATTTGTGCATCATGTTTAAATTCCATTTAATTTTGAAATGAGGATTTGTGAAACCCTAAGAAATTATTTCTGGAAATGACCCAGATAAAAAGTGCTCCAAAAAGGTCCAAGAAAATGTTCGTGTTGCTCTCTGAAAATATTGGTCAGAGGTTAAAAAAATCAAATCAATATTTTCAATAGCTCACAAATATTTATTTTGGCCTTTTGGAATTAATCCAACAGTTATTTGCGTTGGATAAATATTGTTATATATATAAAATATTGTCCAAAAATTGTGCCTTTTGTTGAGGAGCTATGGAATAATACCACTAGCCCCTACAAAAATTGGCATAAGAAAATAAAATGGTTTAGTATTTTAATTAAATCAAAACAAATGTGAGAAAATAGAAAAGTTAAACAAAAGGAAAAACCTTACCTGGGCTTCCTACCTGGCGCCCCTGGCCGGCCCGTTTCCTTTCTGGCCCAGCCCACCAGGGGCATAGCCGTCTTCCTCCTCTTGCCAGTAGGCAGAGGGGAAGCGGTGCCCGACGCCGTGCGCGCCGGCACGCAGCTGCTTGCCTGACGTCCTCCTCGTCGCCCTGGGACGCCCGGACGACGCCACGCGCCCCCCCTCGACACTCCCTCTCCCTCCCGCGCCATTCTCTCCTCCCCCTCGCTCCCTCTCTTGCGGCCGAAATCGCCGTCGCCGCCGTCCACAGCCACCGTGGCCTCGGCCACTACCGCACCTCCCCGACACGCTCCCCAGCTCCGCCGCGACCCCCTCTCCCTCCTCACTGAGCAAAGCAACCGGGCGAGCTCTGCTTCGTCCTCGGCGCTGTCGTCTTCATCTCCGGCCGCCGGAGATCGTCCTCGCCGCCCCGCCGACTCCAGCCTTCCCCGAGCTCTCCGATGACGCCTGCCGGTCCCCTGTGAGCCCCGCTGTCGTTCCCCCTACTTCCCTGGCCTTCCGCGCCCTCTAGCCCCCCCATCGCCGACGCCATCAACTCCGGCCGCCATCATGAAGCCGCTCGGCGAAGCTCGGCGCCCATGCTTCCCGTCTGCTCCCCTGGATGCGGGAGAGCACGGGCTATGCCCCGGTGCTCCCAGACGCCGCCCCCGTGGGCCCAACGCGGACTCCGCCATGTTCTGTGGTCGCCGGCGACGACCTCGCCGGCCGTGCTCTCGCGGGTGCCGACGTGGCGCGTCATTAGGACTAACCCCCCTTAATTAGCCACCTCACTGCCACTGACAGGTGGGCCTCAGAATGGGTCAAATCCCAGTCAACACGGGATTAACTCTGAGTTAGCACAATGACATGTGGGACCCGGTCGTCAGTTTTGACCCGGACTAGCCCCGTTGACTAGCTGATGTCACGCTGACGTTAGGCTGACGCGGTTATTCATTTTCTAGTTTTAATTTTAATCAGGAAATTCCAGAAAATAGCCACAACTTCGAAAATTCATATAAATTCAACTGTAGCTCAGATTGAAATAATTTATATATGAAAAAATATCAGAAAAATTTAATCTATCCATCTGTACCAGTTTCATGCATGACCAACCAACTTATACCTGCTGTATAAGTGAAACTCTATAATGGCATATATAAGAGCTTAAGTTGGAGTTGCATTTGAATTCTTGGTTCAAATGGACCTCTTCCAAACTGAATGCTAGTTGCATTAGCCCAAACAGCATCACATCTACATGCCGTGTTCATGCATCATATTGTTGCATATGCTTGTGTATTTATTGTTGGCACCGTTCCTTCTCGATAGGTCCAGCTCTGGAGAGTGCTCGAGAGTACACATCGGTGGAGCAGTGCCCCTTGTTGATCTACCAGCAAGGAAACCCCTTGTTCATTCCGATACAATCCTACTCTCTCGCTCCTGCTCTCGGTTATTGCATTAGGACAACAACGATTCATCTGCTACTTTGTGCTTTGCGGTAGTTGAACCCATTCCTCTGCATGGCTGTCATTGCCACGATAAATAGTTGAAACCCACTAGCATGTGTAGGAGTTGATTGAGCCATGTTGTGTTCCTACCATGCTATGCCCGCTATTGCTTAGAGTTGTGTCAGTCTGATTCATTGGGAATGAATTGGAGTGTTACGATATGTTCCGATCTTTGAGAGTGAAGTGTGTGAACACGATTTGGTAAAGGTAGCGGTGAGAGGCCATGTAGGAGTACATGGTGGGTTGTCTCAATCGAACCGCCCTTAAGCACCGAAGTTCTATGTATGTTGTCCAATGACTCGATACTACCACACATTGGGTTCCGTAACTCGACCCCTCTCGACTTATTAACCAACTTGATCTCTGTCCGAGAGTCGCAACTAGTTTACGTGTTTGTAGGTAGTGCTATTTTTCTACCAAGTGGCACCCGGCAGGTGGGCTTGGGACATACTAAACACAGTGGCACGGTGTACCAAGTGGCACCCGTATGGTGGGCTTGGGTACCCTGCTCACATCGTTTGGGGCTGTGGCGAAACCTCGGCGGATCTCCTTGCGGATGGAACCCGAATAGGCGATAAACACAGGCTAGAGTCTTGTGTGGTTAGTCGGTCGTGGCCGACACCCTCGCCGAGCTTACCTTGAAGGTTGCCGAGATACATGACGTGTATATGGCGGTAAGTGGCGAGAGCGTGTGTAAAGAAGTACACCCCTGCAGGGTTATCATGATCTAT
This sequence comes from Aegilops bicornis, assembly GCA_021605145.1. Taxonomy (NCBI): domain Eukaryota; kingdom Viridiplantae; phylum Streptophyta; class Magnoliopsida; order Poales; family Poaceae; genus Aegilops; species Aegilops bicornis. The sequence continues at coordinate 510,148,882 of CM038672.1, forward strand.
TCGAATAGCCTTGTCCTCGGTTATGGACTTCTTGGATGCTTACGTGGTACATAGACAACTTGAAGTGGATACTCTAAAATGCTTAAGACAAGTGTGAGTGCTATGGATGGCCTTCTCGTATGGAGACGGGGATGAATCCATAGTAGTGTATTGATGTGGTGACTAGTGGACTCGTGTGCGCTGTTTCACCTCAAAGAAGTTCTTGTAGTCGTAGAACAGGATAGCCACTGAGTCAAAGCTGTCTTGCTGCAACTAAACCCCACATTACCTTCTTGATACAAATGCATGTATAATAGGATCTGATGTAAGTCTTGCTGAGTACCTTTGTACTCACGTTGCTTTATTTATGTTTTGCAACGGAGATTTCGGTATTACTAGTAGTTCCGCTTGGACTTCGACGAGTAGCTTGTTACCTCAGCTACGATCTTGTACCCTTGGGAGGGTCTTGTAGATAGTCATGCTTCTCAGCCTTTTTCTTTTGTAGTTATGCGTACTTTCGGACATGTAATGCTTCCGCTTGTTGCTTGTATGCTCACGAATGATGGGTCATGTGACCCCTGTTTGTATTAATGCTATGTGGCTCTTACGGGCCTTTATCTATATGAGTTTGCGTTATGTTGTGATGCCATGTTGTACAACACATACTTGCATGTTATGCGTCGTGTAACGTGTATTGCTATGTGTGGGATCCGACAACCTAGTTGTCTATCCTTGGTAGCCTCTCTTATGGGGAAATGTAGTCTAGTGCTTCCATCGAGCCATGGTAGTCCGCTTCTGACCGGTTTAGGAGTCCTGCTAGCCCAAAGACTACCGCTCCTAACACTTGATCGCCGGGCATGTGATTCACTTCGTTCATGTGTCTGTCCCTTCGGGAAATGTCACGCGGTGACATCCGAGTCCTGCCTAGCTCACAGCCCGGGTTCCCGGAGTCCTGTTAGCCAGTGCTACAGCCCGGATTCGCGCAGCTGGCCCGACATGCTCGATGTTGATTCATGTATGCCTGTCCCCATAGGTTAGTGCCACTTTGGGTTCCACGAATAGTCATGTCGGCTCGGGTTCTCTGTCATATGGATGCTAGCGACACTATCATATACGTGAGCCAAAAGGCGCAAACGGTCCCGGGCCATGGTAAGGCGACACCCGTGGGAATACCGTGCGTGAGGCCGCAAAGTGATATGAGGTGTTACATGCTAGATCGGTGTGACTTAGGATCGGGGTCCCGACAGCTTTGGTATCAGAGCCTGACTGCCTGTAGGATTTTCAAGCCAACCTGGTCGAAGTTGAGTCTAGAAATTCTTTAGATATGTAAGGGAATTGATTGTGGGAAGGAACGTAAGGCTCTTTTTACTCCTTTACCTCATGGCCTTCTGATCTGAGTCATCTTACCTTTCCTACGGGTTAAGGAACTAGGCTTTCTCTTACATCTGCTCAGGATCACGTGTTACCACTCGGTAGTTCCATAGGATTGGATGATCGAGTCATACCCGGTTTCAGTACCTCCGGTGTAGCCTGTTTAGTAATATCTCAGAACCTTGAGTGATGATGTTGAGTATGGTGCTACCCCGTCTTATGCAGAATGTCTCATTTTGAGCGTTTTTCTGCCGTTATGCTGCCGGAATTGCCCTAGGAGTCCGAGAGATACTAATTTCCTTGTCCTACAATCTATAGCATATATGATGCTGATTCGCCCTTGGTTTCGTTTCTCAGGATGTCATCAGTTAAGCGAAGTTCTATTGCTCGTAGCCAGAACCACGGAGATGGTAGGGATGAGGATCCTCCCGGCCAGCCTTCATTGGCAGAGTTTATGTTAGAGTTGGAGAGGAACAAGCGTGAGTCTAACCGCTTGTTGGCACGTATCGAGGAGAACACCGCACATCAGTTCAAAGGGTCTGCAACCATTCATGACTTCATTCGCTTGCACCCACCTACCTTTCATCATTCCATCGAGCCACTCGATGCGGATGACTCAAGTAGTATTACACGCAAGCTCCATTCTGCGAACGTAGCTGAAAGTGACAAGGTCACCTATGCTGCATACCACGGAAGGTCACCTTTAGTCTTTGGTGGCGTAACTATGAGGCTATGCTTCCAGCTGGCGATTCCTACTTGGAGAGATTTCACGAGGCTTTTCGCGAGCATCACATTCTGAAGCCCTCATCGATCGCAAGAGAGAAGAGTTCTGTAGTTTCACCCAGAGTAAGATGGTTGTTGATGCTTACAACAGAGAGTTTGAGAACCTTGCCCGCTATGCTTCAGAAGAAGTGTCCACGGACGCCAAGAAGCAGGCTAGGTTCCGGAAGGGTCTCAACCCCAAGTTGCATCGTGATCTCCACCTACATCTTTGTGATACATTCCAGGCTCTTGTGAACAAGGCCATTAATGCAGAGACAACTCAGCTCACTTACGAGGAGTCTCGTAAGCACACCCGTGATTTGGGATCTTCCTCCGGTTCTAGTTCGCGAAGCACGGATTTGGATTCGAACTCTGCTCTTCCACCGGATATTCACCGAGGCCATCTTATGCGGCACCTCACCCAGTTCAATGAGAATGCTCCACCCAGGCCTATTGGTAGACCGCTTGTCGGTCTTGGTCCATGTCCAACCTCGGGGACTTGCTTCACATGCGGAAGCCGTGACACTATGCACGCGTGTTGCTCTCAAGCCGGTTATGCTCCACCCAGCCCGAGGAATCATTGGCCGTGGTAAGCCAACACGCAAGATGATCGATGTCAAGTCAGCTCCATCAACATGGACGTGTGCATCACGTCTCAGCTAAAGATGCTCATGATGATCCGGATGTTGTTCTTGGTACACTCCTTGTCAACTGCCATCCATCATCGGTTTTGTTCGATACTGGAGCATCTCATTCCTTCATTTCTGAAAGCTATCCTAACTTGCACAACATATCATTTTGTGATATGCCCTCTCCACTAGTCATTCAAACCCCTGGATCCAAATGGCAAACTTCTAGTGTAAGCCATGGTAATGAAATCCTTGTTGATGACTTGTATTCCTTGCCTCACTTGTAGCCCTCAAGTCTCTGATATTAACATCATCTTGGGTATGGACTGGATGAAAGCTCATTATGCCAAGATTGATTGTTATACCAGGTCCGTTCAGCTTACACACCCATCTGGCAAGATAGTCACTGTCTCCACTAGAGTTGCAAAGCGTCAACTCTATTCTCTTAATGCCAGCCCTCTTCTAGACCTTGAAGATATCCCGATAGTCCGTGACTTTCCGGATGTCTTTCCAGAGGAACTGCCAGGTGTTCCACCTGACAGAGATGTAGAGTTAAATCATAGATCTTGTCCGAGAACCGCTCCAATCTCTAGGAGACCTTACAAGATGGCACCCTTAGAACTAGCCGAGCTTAAGAAACAACTTGATGAGTCCTTGCAAAAGGGTTTCATCCGTCCTAGTTCTTCTCCTTGGGCTTGCCCCGTCCTCTTCGTCAAGAAGAAGGATGGTACAGACGGATGGTTGTAGATTATCGTCCCGTTAATTTGGTCACGATAAAGAACAAGTATCCGCTCCCGGGATCAACGACACTGTATGATCAGCTCATTTGGATCCTCGATCTTCTCCAAGATGGATTTGAGGTTAGGCTACCACCAAATCAAGATCGAAGCAGGGACATCCCCAAGACAGCCTTTGTCACTACGTTATGGCCAAGACGAGTACACCGTCATGTCCTTTGGTCTAACCAATGCTCCAGCCACATTCTCCCGCTTGATGAACTCGATCTTCATGGAGTACTTAGACAAATTAAATGCGTGGTTTATCTCGATGATATACTTATTTACTAGAAGAACGAGGAAGAGCATGCGAACATCTTAGACTTGTGTTAGAAAAACTCGGAGAGCACCGCCTTTATGCCAAGTTCTCCGGTGTGAATTTTGGTTGCGAAGTGACCTATCTCGCCACGTGATCTCTGGTAAGGGCATTGCTGTCAATCCCGAGAGAGTTCAGCCGTTCTCGATTGGACTCCACCGAAACCGTTAAACAAGTTAGGAGTTTCCTTGGTCTAGCCAGCTATTGTCGCCGCTTTGTTGAAAACTTCTCCAAAGTAGCTAAACCCCTCACGGAACTTCTCAAGAAAGATAAAAAGTTTGAGTGGTCCCCACGGTGTGAGTACAGTTTTCGGGAACTAAAAGACGCAGTGACTTCTGCTCCCATACTTGTGCCACCGGATTTCACTAAAGACTTTGTTATCTCTGCGGCGCCTCACGACAGGGACTAGGTTGCATTCTTATGCAGGATCGTCATGTGATTGCCTATGCATCTCGTCAGTTGCATCCACATGAGGAGAATTATCCTACACATGATCTAGAGCTTGCATCCGTAGTCTATGCACTCAAAACCTGGCGACACTACCTTCTTGGTAAACGTTGCGAGATCTACACCGATCACCAGAGTCTCAAGTATATCTTCACCCAACCAGATTTGAACCTTAGGCAAAGACGTTGGTTGGAGTTGATCTCAGATTATGATCTAGGGATTACCTACACCCTGTGCAAAGCTAATGTCATGGCTGATGCGCTAAGTCAGAATCCTATTGCAACAAACTCATGTTGCAAATTGTCAACCACTTCTCCATGAGGAATTCTGTAAGCTTAACCTTCACATTGCTCCTCACGGATTCCTTTCTACCTTGGTGGCGAAACCTACTCTTGTGGATCATATCATAGAAGCCCAGAAGCATGATACGGGGATTACCCGGATCAAGAGAAACATTGCCAAGGGTGTTGCTGGTAGTTTCTCTGTAGATGATCGAGGTGTCGTTTTCTTTGGGAACCGCCTGGTGGTCCCCAAGAAGCAACATCTTCGACAATTGATTCTTAAGGAGGCGCATGAATCCCCTCTCACGATTCATCCCGGTAGTACTAAGATGTATCATGACCTACGTCAGAGGTTCTGGACTAGGATGAAGAGAGAAATCGCCGACTTCGTTGCTAATTGCGACGTTTGTCGTCGCGTTAAGGCAGAGCATCAAAGGCCTGCTAGCACCCTTCAGCCTTTAGCTATTCCTGAGTGGAAATGGGATAAAGTTGGTATGGATTTCATCACCGGTTTTCCTGTGACCAAGAAATGGAATAATGCTATCTTCGTAGTCGTTGATCGTCTTTCCAAAGTGGCTCACTTCCTACCTGTTCGAGAGAGTATCACTGCTAGTCAGCTCGCTGACTTATATATTTCTCGAATAGTGTCACTTCATGGTGTCCCACTAGAGATCAATTCAGACCGTGGCGCCTCTTCACTTCTCATTTACGGGAGAGTTTCCAAGCTGCCATGGGAACCCATCTTTCCTTCAGTACCGCTTTCCACCCTCAATCAAGTGGTCAGGTGGAACGGGTCAATCAAATTCTCGAGGACATGCTTAGAGCTTGCGTTATCTAATTCGGTATGGATTGGGAGAAATGTCTTCCTTTCGCCGAGTTTGCTTATAACAATAGCTATCAATCGAGTCTCAAGAAAGCTCCTTTTGAGATTCTCTATGGACGAAGATGTCGAACACCTTTGAACTGGTCAGAAACCGGTGAAAGACAATTCTTTGTACCGGACATGATCCAGGAGGCAGAAGAGCAAGTTCGCATCATTCGTGAGAATTTGAAAACAACCCAATCTCGTCAAAAGAGCCAGTATGATCGTCATCATAAGGATATGACTTATGAAATTGGCGACAAAGCTTACCTTCAGGTTACTCCTTTGAAGGGTACCCATCGTTTCGGTATCAAGGGCAAGTTGGCTCCTCGTTACATTGGTCCCTTTCGCATTCTCGCTAAACAAGGAGAGGTTGCCTACCAGTTGGAACTACCCCCACATCTTTCTCGAGTTCATGATGTCTTCCACGTCTCTCAACTCAGGTGTTGCTTCTCGAATTCCATCCGTGGAGTGGACCACGAAACGCTTGATCTCCAAGATAACCTCACATACTGAGAGTACCTGGTTCGCATTCTTGATCAAGCAGAGCGTGTTACCCGACGTCAGAACATCAAGTTTCTCAAGGTTCAGTGGTCTCATCATTCCGAGAGAGAAGCTACTTGGGAGCGAGAAGATCGTCTTCGACACGAGTATCCCACTTTCTTTCCGTCGACCCCTGAATCTCGGGACGAGATTCTTTCAAGTGGGGGCGAGTTGTCACATCCCTAGTTCTGGTATGACCTAAGCTAGCTAGTCATTTGTGCATCATGTTTAAATTCCATTTAATTTTGAAATGAGGATTTGTGAAACCCTCAGAAATTATTTCTGGAAATGACCAAGATAAAAAGTGCTCCAAAAAGGTCCAAGAAAATGTTCGTGTTGCTCTCTGAAAATATTGGTCAGAGGTTAAAAAAATCAAATCAATATTTTCAGTAGCTCACAAATATTTATTTTGGCCTTTTGGAATTAATCCAGCATTTATTTGCGTTGGATAAATATTGTTATATATATATAATATTGTCCAAAAATTGTGCCTTTTGTTGAGGAGCTCTGGAATAATACCACTAGCCCCTACAAAAATTGGCATAAGAAAATAAAATGGTTTAGTATTTTAATTAAATCAAAACAAATGTCAGAAAATAGAAAAGTTAAACAAAAGAAAAAACCTTACCTGGGCTTCCTACCTGGCGCCCCTGGCCGACCTGTTTTCTTTCTGGCCCAGCCCACCAGGGGCATAGCCGTCTTCCTCCTCTTGCCAGTAGGCAGAGGGGAAGCGGTGCCCGACGCCGTCTTGGCCAAACCGCAGCTGCTTGCTGACGTCCTCCTCGTCATGCCACAGGCGCCCGGACGACGCCACGCGCGCCCCCTCGACACTCCCTCTCCCTCCCGCGCCATTCTCTCCTCCCCCTCGCTCCCTCTCTTGCGGCCGAAATCGCCGTCGCCGCCGTCCACAGCCACCGTGGCCTCGGCCACTGCCGCACCTCCCCGACACGCTCCCCAGCTCCGCCGCGACCCCCTCTCCCTCCTCACCGAGCAAAGCAACCGGGCGAGCTCTGCTTTGTCCTCCGCGCCGTCGTCTTCATCTCCGGCCGCCGGAGATCGTCCTCGCCGCCCCGCCGACTCCAGCCTTCCCCGAGCTCCCCGACGACGCTCGCCGGTCCCCTGTGAGCCCCGCCGTCGTTCCCCCTACTTCCCCGGCCTTCCGTGCCCTCTAGCCCCACTGCCGCACGCCACCGAACTCCGGCCGCCACCGCGAGCTTCGCTCCGGCGAGCTCCGGCGCCCCCGCGGCTTCCCGTCTGCTCCCCTGGATGTGGGAGAGAGCGGGCTACGCCCCGGTGCTCCCAGACGCCGCCCCCGTGGGCCCAACGCGGACTCCGCCGTGTTCTGTGGTCGCCGGCGACGACCTCGCTAGCCGTGCTCCGGCGGGTGCCGACGTGGCGCCTCATTAGGACTAACCCCCCTTAATTAGCCACCTCACTGCCACTGACAGATGGGCCCCGCAGCGGGTCAAATCCCAGTCAACACGGGATTAACTCCGAGTTAGCACAATGACATGTGGGACCCGGTCGTCAGTTTTGACCCGGACTAGCCCCGTTGACTAGCTGACATCACGCTGACGCTAGGCTGACGCAGTTATTCATTTTCTGGCTTTAATTTTAATCAGGAAATTCCAGAAAATAGCCACAACTTCGAAAATTCATATAAATTCAACCATAGCTCAGATTGATATAATTTATATATGAAAAATTATCAAAAAAATTCAATATATCCATCTGTACCAGTTTCATGCATGATCAACCAACTTATACCTGCTGTATAAGTGAAACTCTATAATGGCATATATAAGAGCTTAAGTTGGAGTTGCATTTGAATTCTTGGTTCAAATGGACCTCTTCCAAACTGAATGCTAGTTGCATTAGCCCAAACAGCATCACATCTACATGCCGTGTTCATGCATCATATTGTTGCATATGCTTGTGTATTTATTGTTGGCACCGTTCCTTCTCGATAGGTCCAGCTCTGGAGAGTGCTCGAGAGTACCTGTCAGTGGAGCAGTGCCCCCTTGTTGATCTACCAGGCAAGGAAACCCCCTTGTTCATTCCGATACAATCCTACTCTCTCGCTCCTGCTCTCAGTTATTGCATTAGGACAACAACGATTCAATTCCTACTTTGTGCTGCGGTAGTTGAACCCATTCCTCTGCATGACCTGTCATTGCCAGAGTAAATAGTTGAAACCCACTAGCATGTGTAGGAGTTGATTGAGCCATGTTGTGTTCCTACCATGCTATGCCTGCTATTGCTTAGAGTTGTGTCAGGTCTGATTCATTGGGAATGAATTTGAGTGTTACGATATGTTCCGATTGAAGGAAATATGCCCTAGAGGCAATAATAAAGTTATTATTTATTTCCTTATATCATGATAAATGTTTATTATTCATGCTAGAATTGTATTAACCGGAAACATAATACATGTGTGAATACATAGACAAACAGAGTGTCACTAGTATGCCTCTACTTGACTAACTCGTTAATCAAAGATGGTTTTGTTTCCTAACCATAGACATGAGTTGTCATTTGATTAACGGGATCACATCATTAGGAGAATGATCTGATTGACATGACCCATTCCGTTAGCCTAGCACTTGATCGTTTAGTATGTTGCTATTGCTTTCTTCATGACTTATACATGTTCCTATAACTATGAGATTATGCAACTCCTGCTACGGAGGAACACTTTGGGTACTACCAAACGTCACAACGTAATCGGGTGATTATAAAGGAGTACTACAAGTGTCTCCAAAGGTACTTGTTGGGTTGGCGTATTTCGAGATTAGGTTTTGTCACTCCGATTGTCGGAGAGGTATCTCTGGGCCTTCTCGGTAATACACATCACATAAGCCTTGCAAGCATCACAACTAATGAGTTAGTTGTGAGATGATGTATTACGGAACGAGTAAAGAGACTTGCCAGTAACGAGATTGAACTAGGTATTGGATACCGACGATCGAATCTCGGGCAAGTAACATACCGATGACAAAAAGGAACAACGTATGTTGTTATGCGGTCTGACCGATAAAGATCTTCGTAGAATATGTAGGAACCAATATGGGCATCCAGGTCCCGCTATTGGTTATTGACCGAGAATAGTTCTAGGTCATGTCTACATAGTTCTCGAACCGTAGGGTCCGCACGCTTAAGGTTTCAATGACGGTTATTATGAGTTTATGTATTTTGATGTACCGAAGGAGTTCGGAGTCCCGGATGTGATCACGGACATGACGAGGAGTCTCGAAATGGTCGAGACATAAAGATTGATATATTGGATGGTTATATTCGACACGGAAAGGTTCCGGAAGTTTCCGGAGAAAACCGGAGTGCCGAAGGGTTACCGGAACCCCTGGGAAGTTATGGGCCTTATTGGGCCAAGAGGGAGAGAGAGGGCTGCACCAGGGGTGGTGCGCCCCCTCCATGGGGAGTCCGAATTGGACTAGGAGGGGGGCGCAGCCCCCTTCCCTCTCCTCTCCCTCTCTTTCCTTTCCCTTCCCTCTTCCTAGTAGGACTAGGAAAGGGAGTCCTACTCCTACTAGGAGGAGGACTCCCCCCTCCCTTGGTGCGCCCCAAGGCTGGCCGGCCCTCCCCCTTGCTCCTTTATATACGGGGGCAGGGGGGCACCCTAGGACACACAAGTTGATCCTTGAGATCGTTCCTTAGCCGTGTGCGGTGCCCCCCTCCACCATATTCCACCTCGGTCATATTGTAGCGGTGCTTAGGCGAAGCCCTGCGACGGTGAAACATCAAGATCGTCACCACGCCGTCGTGCTGACGGAACTCCCCCCCCGGAGCTTTGCGGATCGAAGCCCGTGGAGCGTCATCGAGCTGAACGTGTGCCAAGAACTCGGAGGCGCCGAGTAACGGGCGCTGATCGGCTGGATCGTGAGGAGAACGTCTGACTACTTCCTCTACATCATCATCGACTCGGAGGTGCCGGAGTAACTTGGCGCTAGGATCGGCGAGGATCGCGAGGAGAAAGTACAACTACTTCCTCTACGTTGTGATCGCTTCCGCTTACGGTCTACGAGGGTACGTAGACAACACTCTCCCCTCTCGTTGCTATGCCATCACCATGGTCTTGTGTGTGCGTAGGAATTTTTTTGAAATTACTGCGTTCCCCAACAGTGGCATCCGAGCCTGGTTTTACGCGTTGATGTCATATGCACGAGTAGAACACAAGTGAGTTGTGGGCGATACAAGTCATACTACCTACCAGCATGTCATACTTTGGTTCAGCGGTATTGTGAGATGAAGCGGCCCGGACCGACATTACGCCAGACGCTTACGCCGAGACTGGTTTCACCGCTACGAGCATTCGTGCTTAAAGGTGGCTGGCGGGTGTCATCTCTCTCACTTTAGTTGAACTGAGTGTGGCTACGCCCGGTCCTTGAGAAGGTTAAAACAGAGTCTATTTGACGGAAGTATCGTTGTGGTTTTGATGCGTAGGTAAGAACGGTTCTTGCTCAGCCCGTAGCAGCCACGTAAAACTTGCAACAACAAAGTAGAGGACGTCTAACTTGTTTTTGCAGGGCATGTTGTGATGTGATATGGTCAAGACGTGATGCTATATTTTATTGTATGAGATGATCATGTTTTGTAACCGAGTTATCGGCAATCGGCGAGAGCCATATGGTTGTCGCTTATTGTATGAAATGCAACGCATACGTAATTGCTTTACTTTATCACTAAGCGGTAGCGATAGTCGTAGAAGCAATAGATGGCGTAAACGACAACGATGCTACGATGGAGATCAAGGTGTCGCGCCCGGTGACGATGGTGATCATGACGGTGCCGGAGATGGAGATCACAAGCGCAAGATGATGATGGCCATATCATATCACTTATATTGATTGCATGTGATGTTTATCCTTTATGCATCTTATTTTGCTTGATTGACGGTAGCATTTTAAGATGATTTCTCACTAAAATTATCAAGTAGTGTTCTCCGAGTATGCACCGTTGCCAAAGTTAAATGCGTCTTAGAGACACCACGTGATGATCGGGTGTGATAAGCTCTCGTCCATCTACAACGGGTGCAAGCCAGTTTTGCACACGCAGAATACTCAGGTTATACTTGATTTGAGCCTAGCATATGCAAGATATGGCCTCGAACTCGGAGACCAAAAGGTCGAGCGTGAATCATATAGTAGATATGATCAACATAAGATGTTCACCATTGAAAACTACTCCATCTCACGTGATGATCGGTTATGGTTTAGTTGATTTGGATTACGTGATCACTTAGATGACTAGAGAGATGTCTATCTAAGTGGGAGTTCTTAAGTAATATGATTAATTGAACTTAAATTTATCATGAACTTAGTACCGATAGTATCTTGCTTGTCTATGTCATTTGTAGATAGATGGCTCGTGCTATTGTTCCGTTGAATTTTAATGCGTTCCTTGAGAAAGCAAAGTTGAAAGATGATGGTAGCAATTACACGGATCGGGTCCGTAATCGAGGATTATCCTCATTGCTGCACGTAAGAGTTACGCCCCGGATGCACCGCTAGGTGCCAGCTCTTCTTGATGTAACCGACGACGTTAAGAACGTCTGGCGAGCAAAGCTGATGACTACTCTATAGTTCGATTGTGCCATGCTTTACGGCTTAGAACCGGGTCTTCAACGACGTTTTGAAAGTCGTGGAGCATATGAGATGTTCCAAGAGTTGAAGTTGATATTTCAAATGTAATGCCCGGATTGAGAGATATGAAGTCTCCAATAAGTTCTATAGCTGCAAGATGGAGGAGAATGGGTGCATCGGTGAACACATACTCGTAATGTCCGGGTATTACAATCACTTGACTCAACCGGAGTTGATCTTCCGGATGATTGTGTCATTGATGTAATTCTTCAATCAACGCCACCAAGCTACAAAGGCTTCGTGATGAACTATAATATGCAAGGGTTAGTAAAGACTATACCGAGCTCTTCGCAATGCTGAAAGCTGCGGAGGTAGAAATCAAGAAGGAGCATCAAGTGTTGATGGTCAATAAGACCACTAGTTTCAAGAAGAAAGGCAAAGGGAAGAAGAAGGGGAACTTCAAGAAGAACAGCAAACAAGTTGCTGCTCAAGTGAAGAAACCCAAGTCTGGACCTAAACCTGAAATCGAGTGCTTCTCTTTACCAAGCGGCATCGGTCCTTTGGAAGCGGAACTGCCCCAAGTATTTGGCGGATAAGAAGGATGGCAAGGTGAACAAAGGTATATGTGATATACATGTTATTGATGTGTACCTTACTAGAGCTCGCAGTAGTACACTGGTATTTGATCTTGGTTACATTGCTAATATTTGCAACTCAAACGAGGGACTATGATTAGCGAACACCGCAAAGGACGAGGTGACGATGCGGCGTGGGAAATGGTTCCAAAGTCGATGTGATCGCGGTCGGCACGCTACCTCTACATCTACCTTCGGGATTAGTTTTAGACCTAAATAATTGTTATTTGGTGCCAGCGTTAAGCATGAACATTATATCTGGATCTTGTTTGATGCGAGACGGTTATTCATTTAAATCGAGAGAATAAAGGTTGTTCTATTTATATGAATAATATCTTTTATGGTCATGCACCCTTAAAGAGTGGTCTATTTTAATGAATCTCGATAGTAGTGATACACATATTCATAATGTTGAAACCAAAAGATGCAGAGTTGATAATGATAGTGCGACTTATTTGTGGCATTGCCGTTTAGGTCATATCGGTGTAAAGCGCATGAAGAAACTCCATCTTGATGGACTTTTGGAGTCACTTGATTATGAATCACTTGGTACTTGCGAACCGTGCCTTATGGGCAAGATGACTATAACACCGTTCTCCGGTACTATGGAGAGAGCAACAGTTTTGTTGGAAATCATACATACGGATGTATGTGGTCCAATGAATATTGAGGCTCGTGGCGGATATCGTTATTTTCTCACCTTCACAGATGATTTAAGCGAGATATGGGTATATCTTCTTAATGAAACATAAGTCCGAGACATTTGAAAAGTTCAAAGAATTTCAGAATGAAGTTGAAAATCATCGTAATAAGAAAATAAAGTTTCTTCGATCCGATCGTGGAGGCGAATATTTGAGTTACGAAGTTTGGTCTACATTTGAAACAATGCGGAATAGTTTACGCAACTCACGCCACCCGGAACACCACAGCGCAATGGTGTGTCCGAACGTCGTGTCGCACTTTACTAGATATGGTGCGATCTATGATGTCTCTTACAGATTTACCGCTATCGTTTTGGGGTTATGCTCTTGAGACGGCCGCATTCACGCTAAATAGAACACCGTCAAAATCCGTTGAGACGACACCTTATGAACTGTGGTTTAGCAAGAAACCAAAGTTGTCGTTCTTAAAGTTTGGGGATGCGATGCTTATGTGAAAAAACTTCAACCCGATAAGCTCGAACCTAAATCGGAGAAATGTGTCTTCATAGGATACCCAAAGGAGACAGTTGGGTACACCTTCTATCACAGATCCGAAGGCAAAACATTTGTTGCTAAGAATGGATCCTTTCTAGAGAAGGAGTTTCTCTCGAAAGAAGTGAGTGGGAGGAAAGTAGAACTTGATGAGGTAATCGTACCTTCTCCCTTATTGGAAAGTAGTTTATCCACGAAACCAGTTTCTGCGACATCTACACCAAATAGTGAGGAAGTTGATGATGTTGATCATGAAACTTCAGATCAAGTTACTGAGAACCTCGTAGATCAACCAGAATAAAATCCGCACTGCAGTGGTACGGCAATCCTGTTCGGAAGTCATGCTACTAGATCATGATGAACCTACGAACTATGAAGAAGCGATGGTGAGCCCAGATTCCATAAAATGGCTTGAGGCCATGAAATCCGAGATAGGATCCATGTATGAAAACAAAGTATGGACTTTGGTTGACTTGCCCGAGGATCGGCAAGCAATAGAAAACAAGTGGATCTTCAAGAAGAAGACCGACGACGGTAATATTGTTGTCTACAAAGCTCGACTTGTCGCAAAGGGTTTTCGACAAGTTCAAGGGATTGACTACGATGAGACCTTCTCACCCGTGGCGATGCTTAAGTCTGTCCGAATCATGTTAGCAATTGCCGCATTTTATGATTATGAAATATGGCAAATGGATGTAAAGACCGCATTCTGAATGGGTTTACGGAAGAAGAGTTGTATATGATGCAAACCGTAAGGTTTTATCGATCCAAAGGAGCTAACAAAGTGTGCAAACTCCAGCGATCCATTTATGGACTGGTGCAAGCATCTCGGAGTTGGAATAAGCGCTTTGATAGTGTGATCAAAGCATTTGGGTTTATCTGAGACTTATGGAGAAGCCTGTATTTACAAGAAAGTGAGTGGGAGCTCTATAGCATTTACGATCTTATATGTAGATGACATATTATTGATCGGAAATGATATAGAATTTCTGATAGCATAAAGGGATACTTGAACAAGAGTTTTTCGATGAAAGACCTTGGTGAAGCTACTTACATATTGGGCATCAAGATCTATAGAGATAGATCAAGACGCTTAATTGGACTTTCACAAAGCACATACCTTGATAAAGTTTTGAAGAAGTTCAAAATGGATCGTGCAAAGAAAGGTTTTTACCTGTATTACATAAGGTGTGAAATTGAGTCGGACTCAATGCCCGACCACAAGCAGAAGATAGAGAGAAAATGAAAGATGTTCCCTATGCTTCAGCCATAGGCTCTATCATGTATGCAATGCTGTGTACCAGACTGACGTATGCTTAGCGATAAGCTTGGCAGAAGGTACCAAAGTAATCCAGAGTGGATCACCGGACAGCGGTCAAGAACATCCTGAAATACCTGAAAAGGACTAAGGATATGTTTCTCGTATATGGAGGTGACAAAGAGCTAGTCGTAAATGGTTACGTCGATGCAAGCTTTGACACTGATCCGGACGATTCTAAATCGCAAACCGGATACGTGTTTTTGTTAAGCGGTGGAGCTGTCGGTTGGTACAGTTCTAAACAAAGCGTCAGAGCGGGATCTACATGTGAAGCGGAGTACATAGCTGCTTCGAAGCAAAAACGAAGGAGTCTGGATGAAAGAGTTCATTTCCGATCTAGGTGTTATACCTAGTGCATCGGGACCAATGAAGATCTTCTGTGACAATCTTGGTGCAATTGCCTTGGCAAAGGAATCCAGATTTCACAAGAGGACCAAGCATATCAAGAGACGCTTCAATTCCATTCGGGACCAAGTCCAAGTGGGAGACATAGAGATTTGCAAAGTACATACGGATCTGAACATTGCAGACCCGTTGACTAAGCCTCTTCCACGAGCAAAACATGATCAAGACCAAGACTCCATGGGTGTTAGAATCATTCTTGAGTAAACTAGATTATTGACTCTAGTGCAAGTGGGAGACTCAAGGAAATATGCCCTAGAGGCAATAATAAAGTTATTATTTATTTCCTTATATCATGATAAATGTTTATTATTCATGCTAGAATTGTATTAACCGGAAACATAATACATGTGTGAATACATAGACAAACAGAGTGTCACTAGTATGCCTCTACTTGACTAGCTCGTTAATCAAAGATGGTTATGTTTCCTAACCATAGACATGAGTTGTCATTTGATTAACGGGATCACATCATTAGGAGAATGATCTGATTGACATGACCCATTCCGTTAGCCTAGCACTTGATCGCTTAGTATGTTGCTATTGCTTTCTTCATGACTTATACATGTTCCTATAACTATGAGATTATGCAACTCCGTTTACCGGAGGAACACTTTGGTACTACCAAACGTCACAACGAATCGGGTGATTATAAAGGAGTACTACAAGTGTCTCCAAAGGTACTTGTTGGGTTGGCGTATTTCGAGATTAGGTTTTGTCACTCCGATTGTCGGAGAGGTATCTCTGGGCCTTCTCGGTAATACACATCACATAAGCCTTGCAAAGCATCACAACTAATGAGTTAGTTGTGAGATGATGTATTACGGAACGAGTAAAGAGACTTGCCGGTAACGAGATTGAACTAGGTATTGGATACCAACGATCGAATCTCGGGCAAGTAACATACCGATGACAAAAAGGAACAACGTATGTTGTTATGCGGTCTGACCGATAAAGATCTTCGTAGAATATGTAGGAACCAATATGGGCATCCAGGTCCCGCTATTGGTTATTGACCGAGAATAGTTCTAGGTCATGTCTACATAGTTCTCGAACCGTAGGGTCCGCTCTCTTAAGGTTTCAATGACGGTTATTATGAGTTTATGTATTTTGATGTACCGAAGGAGTTCGGAGTCCCGGATGTGATCACGGACATGACGAGGAGTCTCGAAATGGTCGAGACATAAAGATTGATATATTGGATGGTTATATTCGAACACCGGAAAGGTTCCGGAAGTTTCCGGAGAAAAGCTGGAGTGCTTGGGAAGGGTTACCGGAACCCCCGGGAAGTTATGGGCCTTATTGGGCCAAGAGGGAGAGAGAGGGCTGCACCAGGGGTGGTGCGCCCCTCCATGGGGAGTCCGAATTGGACTAGAGGGGGGCGCAGCCCCCTTCCTCTCCCTCTCCTCTCTTTCCTTTCCCTTCCCTCTTCCTAGTAGGACTAGGAAAGGGAGTCCTACTCCTACTAGGAGGAGGACTCCCTCCCTTGGTGCGCCCCAAGGCTGGCCGGCCTCCCCTTGCTCCTTTATATACGGGGGCAGGGGGGCACCCTAGGACACACAAGTTGATCCTTGAGATCGTTCCTTAGCCGTGTGCGGTGCCCCCTCCACCATATTCCACCTCGGTCATATTGTAGCGGTGCTTAGGCGAAGCCCTGCGACGGTGAAACATCAAGATCGTCACCACGCCGTCGTCTTGTGGAACTCCCTCCCGGAGCTTTGCTGGATCGAAGCCCGTGGAGCGTCATCGAGCTGAACGTGTGCTAAGAACTTCGAGGCGCCGAGTAATGCTGTGTGATCGGCTGGATCGTTAGGAGAACTTACGAATACTTCCTCTACGTCATCATCGACTCGGAGGTGCCGGAGTAACGGCGCTGTGATCGGCAGGATCGCGAGGAGAAAGTACGACTACTTCCTCTACGTTGTGATCGCTTCCGCTTACGGTCTACGAGGGTACGTAGACAACACTCTCCCCTCTCGTTGCTATGCCATCACCATGGTCCTGTGTGTGCGTAGGAATTTTTTTGAAATTACTGCGTTCCCCAACACCGATGCTGAGAGTGAAGTGTGTGAACACGATTTGGTAAAGGTAGCGGTGAGAGGCCATGTAGGAGTACATGGTGGGTTGTCTCACTGGAACCGTCCTTAAGCACTGAGTTCTATGTATGTTGTCCAATGACTCGATACTACCACACATTGGGTTCCGTAACTCGACCCCTCTCGACTTATTAACCAACTTGATCTCTGTCCAGGAGTCGCAACTAGTTTCTGGTGTTTGTAGGTAGTGCTATTTTTCTACCAAGTGGCACCCGGCAGGGTGGGCTTGGGACATACTAGGCACAGGTGGCACGGTGTACCAAGTGGCACCCGTATGGTGGGCTTGGGTACCCTGCTCACATCGTTTGGGGCTGTGAGCGAAACCTCGGCCGGATCTCCTTGCGGATGGAACCCGAATAGGCGATAAACCTGGGATAGAGTCTTGTGTGGTTAGTCAGGTCGTGGCCGACACCCTCGCCAGGCTTCTACTTGAAGGTTGCCGAGATACATGACGTGTATATGGCGGTAAGTGGCGAGAGCGTGAGTAAAGAAGTACACCCCTGCAGGGTTATCATGATCTATTCGAATAGCCGTGTCCTCGGTTATGGACTTCTTGGATGCTTACGTGGTACATAGACAACTTGAAGTGGATACTCTAAAATGCTTAAGACAAGTGTGAGTGCTATGGATGGCCTTCTCGTATGGAGACGGGGATGAATCCATAGTAGTGTATTGATGTGGTGACTAGTGGACTCGTGTGCGCCGTTTCACCTCAAAGAAGTTCTTGTAGTCGTTGAACAGGATAGCCACTGAGTCAAAGCTGGCTTGCTGCAACTAAACCCCACATTACCTTCTTGATACAAATGCATGTATAATAGGATTTGTTGTAAGTCTTGCTGAGTACCTTTGTACTCACGTTGCTTTATTTATGTTTTGCAACGGAGATTTCGGTCTTACTAGTAGTTCCGCTTGGACTTGATTTAGTAGCTTGTTACCTCGGCTACGATCTTGTACCCTGGGAGGGTCTTGTAGATAGTCAGGCTTCTCAGCCTTTTTCTTTTGTAGTTGTTCGTACTCGGACATGTAATGCTTCCGCTTGTTGCTTGTATGTTTCAATGATGGGTCATGTGACCCCTGTTTGTATTAATGCTATGTGGCTCTTACGGGCCTTTATCTATATGAGTTTGCGTTATGTTGTGATGCCATGTTGTACAACACATACTTGCATGTTATGCGACGTGTAACGTGTATTGCTATGTGTGGGATCCGACAACCTAGTTGTCTATCCTTGGTAGCCTCTCTTATGGGGAAATGTAGTCTAGTGCTTCCACCGAGCCATGGTAGTCCGCTACAGCCGGTTTCACGGAGTCCTGCTTAGCCCAAAGACTACTGCTCCGGAACACTTGACTGGCCGGCATGTGATTCACTTCGTTCCTGTGTCTGTCCCTTCAGGGAAATGTCACGCGGTGACATCCGGAGTCCTGCCTAGCCTGCTACAGCCCGAGTTCCCAGAGTCCTGTTAGCCCAGTGCTATAGCCCGGATTCGCACGCTGCTGACCGACATGCTCGATGTTGATTCATGTATGCCTGTCCCCATAGGTTAGTGCCACTTTGGGTTCATTACTAGTCATGTCGGCCCGGGTTCTCTGTCATATGGATGCTAGCGACACTATCATATACGTGAGCCAAAAGGCGCAAACGGTCCCTGGCCATGGTAAGGCGACACCCGTGGGAATACCGTGCGTGAGGCCGCAAAGTGATATGAGGTGTTACATGCTAGATCGGTGTGACTTAGGATCGGGGTCCCGACACCCCCACCATGAAAATCAAGGGGGAGAGAGAGAGAGAGACAATTTATGTCAACCCTTTCGTAGGTTCCCGTAGATGTAGAAAGATGTGAAATGCGTGAATGTGTAGTGGACGTACTATTTGAGTGCCTAAGATAAATTGTGTATGTAGACGCTATGTGTTCATTTACTTCGCACGTTAGCTTTGTCTTGGGTCAAACCTTTTATGTTTATACATACAAAAATGAATCATCATTCCATATATTTTCATACTCCTACAATATATCTTACTATTATTGTGAAAGTTCATATACACCGGATGAGATTCATGCAAACACGGCAGATTTTCATTACATTTCGAACTTCTATAGGACATAAAAATAAAAGAAACCCGACCCTAAACCTATTCTATGGCGGCGACCGACGTCCTCCATCTGCGATCTACATGTACAGGGGCGGGGTTCAAGACCCGTGAAGTGAAGGTGCGGTCTCCGGCGAGGAAGAGTAAGAACATGGGAGACGGACCGGCCAGTTGGCACTGTCGGCGTCCTGGGAACGGGGGTCCCCAGACTTGCCTGCCTGCGGCCCATGGCGTGGCTCCGCCAGCGGCCCCGTACGGCCCATCTTCACCAGCAAAAATTCAAGACCTTCGCGAGGGACCAAGCCTCGCGAGGCAGACAACACAAGACCTCCTCAGGAGCGGCCTCACCCGGCTGGCTCGCAAGGGGCAGAGAGATCAAGGCAAGGAACACCTCACGAGGTTCCTACGACGTCAGCCGTGACGACCAAGGCCAGGCGGGCGCCAGCGCGCACAGTGTCCTCGTTTCCTCTTTGGTGCTAAAGGGGCAAGCGCAGGCGAGGAGTCCCGAGGCATAATGCAAAGGTTTCCATATCGGTACAACGAGACCAAGACCAGCAGGACGGCGGGACGGAGGTCACCATGGAGCCCAAGACGGCATCACCACCAGAGCCTTTGGCAGGCGAAGACCACCTTTAGTCAGGATAGCTTGTACTAGTTGTCTCCCTTCGAATTTGGCCGTTGTTTGCTCCCTTCCCGCTCAATATTTGGGGAGAGGACCAGGGCCTCTATAAATAGGACTAGCCACCATAGTAGGAGGCAACAGATTCAGATCATCCTCACCCACACAAGTTCACCAAGCACAAGAACACCTCACCTCAGGAGGTTGTTCTTCCCTTGTACTGTTCATCCTCAGCCCAAGAGGCAATCCACCACACCACACTGGAGTAGGGTATTACACCACAACGGTGGCCCGAACCAGTAGAAATCTCGTGTCTCTTGTGTTGCGGGTTCATCGAGCAAGGCTTTGAGATCGCGGTGAGGCTAAGGGCGTGATTAGGTAGGGGGAGATCTTCGTGCGCACCCCAATGTTCGAACCTCAAGGGTTTTGCCGGAACCCGAAATCCGACATTTGGCGCGCCAGGTAGGGGTGCGCCAAAGCTTTCTTTCCACTGATCCGCTTCCCGTCGCTTCATCGTCTCCATGGCGGACGCTCATCGATCTCGCGCTGAGCGCCGGGCCGCCTTCGCCGCCTGTGTCGCTCAGACCACTCCCATCGGCGGGCCTCCCCGTCGTTCCCCGTCGCCTGCCGCCAACGCCGAGCAAGCATCCTCGTTGCACCCCTCGTTGCGGCTGGACGGCTGCACTGCCACTCCATCGCTGACCCCGGCCGGCTCGTCATCTCACGCTCGTCGCGCTCCCACGAACGCGCAGGCCGTGCTGCTCATGGCGCGCGAGCTCCTGCGTTACCACCCTGTCGACGACCTCTACAAGGACTGGCTGGACCGCATCACCGAGCTCATCAGCGCCGCAGGGGGCTCCCCTGCACCATCTCTCTCACTGCCTCGCCCTCCGCCAACTGCGGGCGACGTGGCGCACGGGGCGCCTCCACCGCCTCTACACCAAGACGGCGTCCTGGTGCCAAGGCGTGCGCCCCCCCGGCATGACCCACCGCGTCGGGCGCCTGCGCGAGAAGAAGGAAGCTGCCAAGAAGTTCCTGGTCCACAAGAAAACGCTCCCGCGCTCCCAGCACCACTACAACAAGACCGCGCGCCGCCTGCAGTGGCGGTGCGCGGGCATCAAGGGCAAGCTCCACATCAGCAAAGGGTCCCGGTGGCCACCGCAGGCTGCCACGCCTTCACTCCTGATCTGTGTAGCGTTGCATGGCCGGGCAAGTTCAAGCCAGACCTGCCTCCTCGCTACAACGGCACCCCCGACCCTGCGGAGTTCCTGCAGCTCTACGAGCTGAGCATCAAGGCATCCAACAGCGACGAAAAAGTCATGGCGAATTGGTTCCCCATGGCTCTCAAGGATGGCGCTCGCTGGTGGCTCTTGAACCTGGCCCCGGGAACGATCTCCTCCTAGGACGAGATGCGCGACCGCTTCGTCGCCAACTTACAGGGCACTCGCGACCGCCCTCCTGCTGCGGGTGACCTGTGCCGCATCAAGCAGCAGCCAGGAGAGACCCTGCAAAAGTACATCCAACGCTTCAACAACGTTCGCCTCAAGATCCCCAAGGTGACGGACGAGGCCATCATCTCCGCGTTCTCTGATGGCGTCCATGACATCAAAATGAAGGAGGAGCTCGCCATCCACGAGGAGCTGTGTCGGAGTAAATGACCACGGGTAGCCAAGCCGGCTCCCCCTGGGGCTTCTGAAAAAATTACAAGCCAATCAAGCCAATCAAGTCATCCAACATCCAAGACGTTGGGCGGCCAAGGCCGCACCCTCAGAATCTGCACCCACATAACGGCGATGAGACGGGGCGTGGCTACAATGAAGCTACCACCCCCGCATCCCGGAGCGCCGCGATGGCTACAAAGGCGCCAGACAGGCGGCATCACCCGTCCGGCGTCCACATCAATATCGAATGTGACGTCACCCACGACGGGCTGTCTGTACTACCCGCATGCGGCGGGCCCCTCCGGTCAGCGAGATGCCTGGAGGCGGCTCGGCCTCCCCCAGTCGGCCTGAGACATGGCCGGCTCCCCATAGGCGGCTTGTTCCCTCCCTCGAAGGAAGCGCCTCATTAAGGAGACAAGATGAGGTGAGGCTAAAGTGATCGCCGCCAAGGCGCGGCATCAGAGCCATGCTTACCCGACAAAGCCCTCGTCATCGAGATTGAGGCAACAAGAACCAGCCCCCAACAAGGCCCCTCAACGGTGGGGGCCAGCTTGTCGACCAGAAGCCGGCAACGGCGGGCGCACCAAGTCGGCGGGCCCCAAATGTCGGCGGAGAAGCAGTGCATTTGAAGACGCGGCGGCCAGGGCCCACACCTAGCCGGATTACCATTGTACCCCTGGGGGGTAGGCCTATATAAACCCCCCAGGGCATCCATGCAAAGGGTTGGACTCTGATAGTTTTAGACACCACGTAGAGGGAAGAGGAGAGCTAGCCGTGCCCTTCTTCTTCCTCACCCCGAACAACTCAAGGAGCCTCTTGTAGCAACTTGTTCATCTAGTGATCATGCGGAGACCCCCAGAGCAACAAAGAGGGGTGTTATCTCCACGGAGAGCCCCGGTGGGTAAGATTCGCCAAGGCATGTCTTCGCCTCATCCCGCTTTCCTGTGCACCGGCGACATCTTATTGGCTCCCACTATGATTAGCCACCCGTTGGCATATGTCGCACCTACCACCCGACATTTGGCGCCCACTGTGGGGCCAGTGCACCGTCATCCGGAGACACTGTTCTGACGGGAACCCTCTTCCTCCCCATGGCGTAGCTAGCCCGCACGCCCGGTGGCGCTTGCCCGACAGCTGCAAGGCGTCGGCCGACGCGCTGGGCGAAATGCCTCGCCGACCTTCTTGGCAAGGCTCGCATCTCCGACGAGCCCGCGTCCGACGCGGGCACCGGCTGCCTTGAGAGCCACCTCGTCAGCCTCCTCGACCAGCTCCACGTCTCCAGTGAGCCCGTTGTGGACTTGGAGTCGGTTAGCTCCACCGACCTGATGCTTGTCGACTCCGACACGGCATCGCTCGACGCCTTCCCCACCAACGTCGTCATCTTCGACGACCCGCTTCCCCAAGCCGACAACAGGCGGCGCCATCACCGAGGTGCTGGTCATTAGTCACGGCGGCCCCTCGGGCGAGAACGCCCACGACGCCCTGCAAGCGGCGCCGCACGACCTGTCCGCCCCTCTCCCGGCTGACGCCGACGCCGAGGCGTTGGAGGCACGCCGCCTCGCCCTCCACGCGGAGGGCCGGAGGATAGCCTCCTTGAGACGCCTCACCGAGGCCCACCAGCGCGAAGTCGACCATGCCGCCTTCGGCACGCCGCCTCCCGAAGGGCTGAGCCGACTCGGCATTATCAAGAAACGCGGCGCAGCCATCGCCGACATGCTGGGCGTGGACCGCCACATCTACGCCATGCCCCTCGAGAACCTACGCGCCGCCCAGGCGACCGTAGAAGAGCTGAACGGGCTAGGGCCCGACGAGCTACCCTACATGGCAAGACGCATCCAGCAACTGATCGGCGCGGCTGCAGAGCGGCAAGAAGACAGCGCCCGCGCCGAAAGCCCTCCCCCGCGCCAAGAGCACGGCGCAACGTCACGCACGCCGACTGCAGGCAACGCCCGCGCACGGCAAGAAAAGGAGTCGGCTGCCAGCCGCAGCCGGACACGAATCTCCTTCGAGCGCGACGCAGAAGGCTGCCCTCGAGCCGTGGAACGGCGAGGCAACCCGCCCCCTCCTCCACCTCACGGGGAAAGATATCCTACCCCGCCGCCCGTCACCCATCCGACTCTCAGCGGCCGACTCGGCCGCCACGAAGGAGTCGGCGAAAACAACGCCCGCCACCGGATCGAACGCCTGGCGCGATCCCTGGCGTTGGAAGAAGAAGACGATGTCGGGCCGCCTTGCTTTGGCCCCCGCATCCGCGAAGAGCCCTTCCCCAAAGGGTTCTCGCTCCCGAGAGATACGCCCAAGTATAACGGCTCCGTGAAGTCGGAGGATTGGCTGATCGACTACTCAACCGCCCGTCAAGATAGCGAACGGCAACAGCGTAGGCTTAGTGAAATATGTGCCCCTCATGCTTCAGGGCACGGCGCGAACCTGGCTCAACAGCCTCAAGCTGTACAACATCAACAGCTGGCTAGACTTCACCGAAGCCTTCATCCGCAACTTCACCAGCACCTACAAGTTGGCTCCCAAGCCCAGACAACTCTCCTTGTGCGTACAAGGACCCACCGAGTCGACTCGCGACTACCTCACGCGATGGGCTGAGCTCCGCAACTCCTGCGAGGGGGTGCACGAGGTTCAAGCCATAGAGTACTTCACCGCCGGGTGCCGAGAAGGCACCCTCCTCAAGCACAAGCTTCTTCGGACGAGCCGGCTACCCTCGACGAGCTACTTGTCATAGCCGACAAGTACGCCACCGCCGACTCCTCAATGAAGACCGAGCTCCGGGTAGACGCCGGCGGGAAGGTACTCAACCCGGCTCCTAAAACGCCGGCTAGCGACTCTAGCCGACGTCTGCATTTCAAAGACGACAACAAGCGAAGGCTCAATGTCCGCCTCCAGACTGCATTTATTGTGGCCACCTTCAAGACGAAAGCAACTCAAGGGCGTGCCCCGCTTGCCAAGAAGCTGGGGTGCATGGCAAAGCCGGCTTGGCAGCTCGGCTTTCTCCTATGAGCAAGCCCTTGACGCCCCATGCAAGTTCCACAGCCGCGGCCGCCCAACCATACAACCACGGTGCCACTGCTCGCCCGAATCACGAAAGGCGAAGGGTTGGTGCCGCCTCCGCAGGACAGCCACCTCCGGCTCCCCAACCCGGCCGCTCGACCAGCGATCGGGACCGCCCAAGGCGAATTTCAACGAGAACGCCGCTTACGCCGTTTTCACGAGCCAGCCCGAAGATCGGCGCAGCCGGCGCCGACAAAGCACCAAGAAGTCAACGCGTTGCCTCCAACAACCCCGAATACATGCACCGGTCGAGAGGTTTATCACCGGAGCCGGGCCGACCACCCAGAGGTGATGCCGTCCCCGGGCTCCTATGCATTGGTTTTGGAGGCAACCCTAGCAATGGACAGGCTTGCTGCCTGATTCTCCCGCGTACTAATAGACGGCGGGAGCAGCATCAACATCCTGTACCGAGATACCATGGAGAAGTTGAACATCAAGGCCAAGCACCTCATGCCAAGCCGGACCGTGTTCCATGGCATTGTACCTGGCCTGTCCTATTCACCCATCGGCAAGATCAAGATAGATGTTCTCTTCGGAGACAAGGATCACTTCCGCCGAGAAGCAATCTGGTTTGAAGTGGTGGACCTTGAGAGCCCTTACCATGCGTTGCTTGGCCGTCCTGCTCTGGCCAAGTTCATGGATGTACCCCACTATGCCTACCTCAAGATGAAGATGCCGAGTACCAAGGGCATCATCACCCTAGCCGGCGACTACAAGAAGTCCTCCGAGTGCGCTACAGCCAGCAGCCGGCTGGCCGAGTCCCTCGTAGTCACCGAAGAGAAGAAGATGTTGGACCGAGTCGTGGCCATGGCCGGCAAGCAGCCTGCCTTGTCCCCCGACCCCAAAGAGTGTGATGCCCAAGGTTCCTTCCAAAGGCCAAGGAAACAAAGAAGATACCTCTGGACCCAGAGCACCACGAAAGGTTTGGTTGTCATCGGGCAAACCTGGACAAGAATAGGAAAGCGAGCTCGTCGATTTCCTCCGTGAGAATCGGGACATCTTCGCATGGTCCCCCAAGGACATGCCGGGTGTTCCGAAGGAATTCGCCGAGCACAAGCTACACGTCCGAGCAGATGCCAAGACAGTCAAGCAGCCCCTCCGCCGACTGTCAGAGGAGAAGAGAAGGATCGTGGGAGAAGAGATAGCCCGGCTCTTGGCAGCCGGCTTCATCATGGAGGTCTTCTTTCCAGAGTGGCTCGCCGACCTGGTCCTCGTGCTGAAGAAGAATAACAAGTGGCGCATGTGTATAGATTACACGAGCCTCAACAAAGCCTGCCCCAAAGATCCCTTTGCCTTACCCAGGATTGATCAAGTAATAGACTCCACAGTCGGATGCGAGCTGTTGAGTTTCTTGGATGCCTACTCAGGCTACCACCAGATAAAGTTGGACCCGGCTGACCGTCTGAATACCGCCTTCATCACGCCATTCAGAGCTTTCTACTACCTAACGATGACATTCAGCTTGAGAAATGCCGGTGCCACCTTTCAGCGTTGCATGCAGAAATGCCTCCTCAAGCAACTCGGCAGAAATGCCCACATCTATGTAGACGATATCGTGGTGAAGATGGAGAAGCGCAACACTTTGTTGGAGGACCTCAAGGAAACATTTGAGAACCCGCGCTGGTTTCAAATCAAGCTCAACCCCGAGAAATGCGTGTTCGGAGTGCCAGCTGGCCAGCTCCTAGGCTTCCTGGTCTCCGAACGCGACATTGAATGCAACCCAGTGAAGATCAAAGCCATTGAGAGAATGGAGATTCCCACCATGCTGCGTGACGCCCGTAAGTTTACGGGTGCACGGCCTCCTGAACTGGCTTCATCAGTCGGCTGGGAGAAAAGGCTCTGCCCCTCTACCGACTCATGAAGAAAAGCACTCATTTCGAGTGGAACGACCAAGCCGACCAAGCCTTTCACGAGCTGAAGAAGATGCTTGCCATGCCGCCTGTCTTGGCAACGCCGACTGAGAAAGAGCCCATGCTCCTTTATATCGCCGCCACCAGCCGGGTGGTCAGCACCGTCATCGTGGTCCAGTACCCAGAAGAAGGCCGAGCTTAGCCAGTCCAGAGGCCGGTCTACTACCTAAGCGAAGTACTGTCCGCCTCAAAGCAGAACTACCCGCATTACCAGAAGATGTGCTACGGCGGGTACTTTGCCGCCAAGAAGTTGAAGCCCTACTTTCAAGAGCACCCCATCACGGTCGTATGCACCGCCCCGCTCGCCGAGATCATAGGCAGCCGGGACGCATCCGGCCGGGTGGCAAAATGGGCCATCGAGCTAGCTCCTTACACGATATTCTACCAGCCTTGCCCCGCCATCAAGTCGCAAGCATTGGCCGACTTCCTCATCGACTGGGCCGAGACCCAGTACCCGCCGCCAACTCCCGACTCCACTCATTGGCGGATGCACTTCGACGGGTCCAAGATGCGCACCGGCTTGGGAGCTGACATCATCCTCACCTCTCCCAAAGGCAACAAACTCAAATACACGCTGCAGATTCACTTCGCCGCCTCCAACAACATGGCCGAGTACGAGGCGCTCATACACGGACTCCGGCTAGCCAAAGAGCTCGGCATCCGCCGGATCCTGTGCTATGGCGACTCGGATTTGGTGGTCCAAAGCCATCCGGCGATCGACGCCAAGGAAGCAAACATGGCGAAGCTATCGCTTCCTCGTTCAGCAAATCAGCGGCTACTTCGGCGATGCGAAGTTCCTCCACGTACACGGGCCGACAACGAGCAAGCAGATGCCCTGGCGCGGATAGGCTCAACCCGACAAGCTATACCAACCGGCGTCTCTCTCCAACGCCTCCTCAAGCCGTCTATCAAGCCGTCTATCAAGCCATCTCCGGAATCTGACTCCATCTTCGTGCCGCCTAACCCCAACGCAGCCGGATCTGGCTTGGGGAGCCAAGCAGGCGGCCCAGGAACTTCGATAGGCGGCTCGGGGACTGCCATAGTCGCACCCGGCCAGGGGACTTCAGAACCCGGCCCGGGGACTACGGTAGTCGGCCCGGGGACTGCTTCAACACCACAGGCGGTGGCCAGCTCCAGCTCTTCACCACCCAGCCCACCCGCCCTGGTTGCAGTAGCCGCGTTGGCTATAGAAGAAGTCACAGCTCCATCATGGGCTCAGCCCATCCTTAACTTCCTGATAAACAGAGAACTGCCGGCTGACGAGATCGCGGCAAGACAAGTCCAACTCCGAGACGGCGCATATACAATTGCCAACAGTGAGCTCGTCAGGCGCAGTGTCACTGGAGTCTTCCAGCGCTGCATCGAGCCAGAGAAGGGCATAGCAATCCTCAAAGACATTCACCAAGGCGAATGCGGCCACGATGCAGCCTCAAGATCCCTTGTCGCCAAAGCCTTCCGCCATGGATTCTTTTGGCCGACTGCCTTGGACGATGCCAAGGAGTTGGTCAAACACTGCAAAGGCTGTGTCAGGACCCCGATTCTAAGTCACACCGATCTAGCCTGTAACACCTCATATCACTTTGCGGCCTCACGCACGGTATTCCCACGGGTGTCGCCTTACCATGGCCCGGGACCGTTTGCGCCTTTCGGCTCACGTATATGATAGTGTCGCTAGCATCCATATGACAGAACCCTGGCCGACATGGCTAGTCGTGAACCCAAAGCAGCACTAACCCATGGGGATAGGCATACATGAATCACATCGAGCATGTCGATTGACAGCTGTGAATCCGGGCTGTAGCACTGGGCTAACAGGACTCAGGGAACCCAGTACATAGTGAGCTAAGCGAGGACTCGGATGTGACCGCATGACATTTCCACGAAGGGACGGACACAGAACGGCGTGAAACACATGTCGGCGGTCAAGTGTCGAGCGGTAGTGCTAGGCTAGCGGGACTCCGGTGAACCGGCATGGCGGACTACTATCGCTCAGAAGCACTAGACCACATTTCCCCATATGAGAGGCTTCAAGGATAAACAACTAGATTGTCGGATCCCACACATACCAAGCATTTCAAACATACACACAATATGCTCAATATGTGTAAATACAACATGGCATCACAACATAACTCTACCACTCAAATATTTATTCATTAGGCTCCGAGGAGCGAGATATTACAAACATGGGTCTCATGACCCAACATTCAGAGCATACAAGTCAAAGCACAAGCGGAAGCTTAACATGTCCGAGTCTGCATAACTATAAATGAAAAAGGCCGAGAAGCCCGACTATCTACCAGATCTGCCGAGGGCACAAGATCGTAGCTGAGGTAAGAAGCTAAACGTCAAGTCCACGCTGAACTACTAAGCGAGGCCAGAAGTCTCTCGGCAAAAACATAAAATAGGCAAACGTGAGTACAATTGTACTCAAAGAAGACTTACATCGAGAACTAACTACATATGCATCATTATCAACAAAGGGGTGGTGGAGTTTAACAGCAACAAGCCAGCTTTGACTCGGTGGCTATCCTAAACTACTTAATTGCAAGTAACTCTTTTGAGGTATGCACACGAGTCCACATATTCACCATATCAATACACCACAATGGATCCGCTCCCGTCTCCCTACGAGAATGACATCCATAGCACTCACGCTTATCTTGCGCATTTTAGAGTATCCACTTTCACTTGTCTATGAACTGTTATAGGCAACCCAGAAGTCCTTTACCGCGGATACGGCTATTAGAATAGATGATGTTAACCTGCAGGGGTGTACTTCTTCATACATGTTTCCACCACTTAGCGTCTGCACCACGACATGTGCTCGGCGGACTTCAAGCGAAAAGCCGACGTGGGTGTAGACCACAACCTACCTAAACATTCAAGTCTCTAGTCCAGTTTATCGCCTATTCAGGTTCCATCCACGGGGAGTTCGCCGAGGTTTCCACATACGGCCCCGAACGATGTGTGCAGGTTCCGAGACACCAAACGGGCGACCCAGTACACCGTGCCACGTGCCTACCGCAACACAACCCACCCCTAAGGTCAGCTGCGTGCAGCCCCCAAAGATACTACAAACACTGTAAACTACTTGCAACTCCCGGACAGAGGACAAGGGTGATTAAGAAGTCGAGCGGGTCATATTTCAGGCCCAATGCATGGTAGTAGCTGAATCATGGATCACAAACACAGAACTCAGTTCCTGAGGACGGCTTCAATGAGACAACCCACCATGTACTCCTACATGGCCTCTCACTGCTACCTTTACCAAATCGTGTTCACACACTTAGCTCACACATAGTAGGACATGTTCACACAACTCCGATTCATCACCGATGAATCAGACCTGCCTCAACTCTAAGCGAGTGTGCATGACAAACAAGCATGAATGAGTAGGCACAACAGTGGCTCAAACAACTCCTACTCATGCTAGTGGGTTTCATCTATTTACCGTGGAATGACGAGGTCATCACGAGAGGATAAAGGGGTTCAACTACCGCAGCAAGTAACGAGATGATTCGTTGTTGTCCTAATGCAGTAAAAAGAGAGCAGGAAGCGAGAGAGTGGGATTGTATCGGAATGAACAAGGGGTTTTTGCTTGCTGGCACTTCCGAAGATAATATAGTTCTTCATCGGTGTCATCGAACTCATCGCTTGCGATAATCTCTTGAGAGGGGACAAACACCGTTAACAGAGAAAGAAAACACAATCAATACAATGCACAATATGATGCATGATCATGACATGGCAATATGCTGTGATTTGAGCTAATGCAACAGAAGGTCATATTGATTGAAGTGGAATTCAAAACTAGATCAAATTCCAACTCCAAATCTATTATCAAATTTGTCCTAATCATGTTTCATCCTAGACAGTGAGGTTAACTTTCTCAAACATGCATGAAAATAATACAAATGGATAGATTGGATTTTTCTGATCATTTTTCATATATAAATTATTTGATTTGGAGCTATGGTTGATTTTCTATGAATTTTAGAAGTTAGCACTATTTTCTGGAATTTCCTGTAAAAGAATAAATACAGAAAAGAGTTATTGCATCAACATGACGTCACTGTGATGTCAGCGGTCAACGGGCGCGGTCTAGGTCAAACTGACCTGTGGGCCCTGCGTGTCAGTGTAATTACATTAACTAAATTCAGTTAGTACTAATCCTAATTAACAGGCCGGGCCCTCAATCGCTGACCCGTGGGGTCAAACTGAGCCCACCCTTGGACAAACGGGGTTAGCGGGGTCAACTCGCCGGCGGCTCGACGCCGGCGACAACAGGTGCGGCGGATGGGCTCGGGTTCGCTCCTCCGGCGCCCAAATCGACGACGGAGAGCATCTACGAGCTGCTGGTGATCACGCGCATCCAACGGTGCAAGCGGGGTGAGCTGGGGTGGCCGGAAAAGTGGCCGGCGATGAGGTTTAGTGGCGGCAGCAGCTCGGGCATTCTCGGGGTGGCGCTACAGAGCCGGGAGGAGGCGCTGCGGGTGGCTACGGGCTCGTGAGAGCGTGCTGATCACGGTGGTGTGCTTGGGCACCAGGTGCGGTGGTTGTGGCCACGGCGGTGAGGAGCCACGGCGGCGGCGAGCTTCGGTTGCGGTGGGGAGGCAAGTCGAGGACGGAAACGGAGGGGAGAGCAAGGGAAAGGAGCAGGAGCTCACAGGAGTCGTCTGGCGATCTCGGCCGGGCTCGAGGACGGGCCAGAGAGCGAGGTGCGGTCATGACGATCTCGGCTGCCCGAGGTAGAAGACGCACCACGGTGGCGGTGTTGGGCGTCTTGTGCCGCGTGGGCCCCAAGAGAGATGCGAGGCGAGGTGGCGGAGCCTTGGGCATGTAGGAGAGGCGAGGGGAGGCGGTGGCAGCGGTTGCAAGACGCCGGCGGGCGGCAACAGCGCCGGGTGGTTGCGCAAGTAGAGAGCGAGGAGGAGCGGAGCTCGGGGAGAGAGTGAGAGGCCTGGGGGGGTGCGTGGCCGTCTCCGTGGCGCTGGAAGGGCCTCGAGGGTGTGAGGCAGGCAGGGAGGAGGCCACGGCGATCGCGCGTGTGTCGACACGCCTCTGCCTACTGGCAGAGGTGGAAGAAGACCAAGGCGCCCCTCGTGGGCTGGGCCGATTCTGCTGGGCCACGAGGTAAGTGGGCCTCAGGTGAGCGCCAAGTTAGTCCTTTCCTAATTGCATTTTCTTTCTGTTTTCTATTTTCTCAAGAATCGTGTTTGGCTTTATTAAAATGCCAGAGCATTTCTAAAAATCTTGCAACTCGTCGTGACCCTTTGTTGGAAATATATCCTCAAGAATATTTCAGTTTAGATTATTTGAGCATTTAAAATATTTTATAGTATTTAAATGCCCAAATAAAATAAGTAATGATTTAATTCAAAAATCCAGAATGGCCTAGGAAAATGTGCACCATTTTTGGGAGAGGTTCTAGACCAATTCAAAAATGATGAACTTTTGTGAAGGGCATTCTGGGTTCATTGAAATGTTTTTAGTAAACCCTAGTTGAATTCATTTGGTGCTAGGGTTTCAACATCCCCATTTCAAGTTTCTTAGGAATTTAAACATGATGACATGATGAGCAGGCAAAGTCAAGCAAGGGCTGATGCTGGGCTGTGACAGTCTGCCAAGTCTTCGCTCCAAGCAACACCAAAGCTTCAAAGACTCAAGACCATTCCCCTCACCTGGCCCTTTGCCGTCTGGGGATTGGACATGGTGGGCCCATTCAAGACGGCACGCGGCGACATGACACACTTGCTTGTCGCCGTGGATAAATTCACCAAGTGGATCGAAGCAAAGCCAATTAAGAAGCTGAACGGGCCGACTGCCGTGACACTCATCGCAGACATCACAACTCGGTACGGCGTGCCACACAGCATCATCACCGACAACGACACGAATTTCGCCAAGGCAGCTTTGGCACGTTTTTGCGTGACGCAGGGCATCCGACTGGACCTAGCGTCCGTTGCCCACCCGCAGTCAAACGGCCAAGTTGAGCGAGCGAATGGCCTCATCCTTTCTGGCATCAAGCCCCGGCTGGTCGTGCATTTGGAGCGCCGGCCGATCATTGGCTCGATGAGCTGCCGGCCGTCCTCTGGAGTCTGCGCACTACCCCAAACAAGTCAACCGGCTTCACCCCTTTCTTCCTTGTATATGGCACCAAGGCTGTCATCCCAACCGATATCGAGTTCGACTCGCCTCGGGTGACCATGTACACGAAAGCAGAGGCTAAAGAAGCACGAGAAGACGGCGTCGACCTGCCGGAAGAAAGCCGGCTGTTAGCCCTCAGCCAGTCTGCCATCTACCAGCAGGGTTTGCGCCGCTACCATAGCTGGAAGGTCAAGCCAAGATCCTTTCAAGAGGGCGACCTTGTGCTCCGGCTGATCCAGCGAACAGCCGGCCAGCATAAGCTCTCGGCCCCGTGGGACGGTCCCTTCGTCATCAGCAGAGCACTGGGAAACGACTCCTACTACCTAATCGACGCACAGAAGCCGAAGGCACGAAAGAGAGATGATTCCGGCAAGGAGTCGGAACGACCATGGAACGCCAACCTCCTCCAAAGATTTTACAGTTAAAATGCAGTATGTATCACGCTACCTTTTGTACTAAGTATGAGACAATGGGCCCCCCGAGGAGCACATGGGGACTTCCACCTTTTATCTATGAATGACGAGTATCATGCCTATGATTTTGTCATTTCACCTTTTTTCGTCCGGCACCGGGTTCGACTAGTTGGCCCGGGGACTGGCCGCCTTGAGTTATATTTAAAGTTCCACCTGCAGTCAGACAAGTAGTGTGCCGACACCCAAGCCCTCTCTTGTTAAAAGCCGCAGCTCGAAGAACCGACTGTCCGGCTGGCAAGAGTCAAAGGCAGGAAAGGATGCCCACACGAAAAACGGCTAAGGACTAACGAACTTATATAACAAAAGCCGACTTCCTCCCGTTGCCAACCGGCTACCAAAGTAGTTGACCGGGCTTACCATTCAACCCTGCCACAATCCAACAAAGCTCAAGTACTTGCCTTCCCATTAATAGTTGTTCCTTCCCAGCCACAGACCGCAGAGCAGCTGTTCGGCTGGGAAGGCAGCAATCAAGGGAAGGCGGCAAAGGAAACGGCCTAAGGATAAAAAGCAAACTCGAATGGAAGCCAAACACATGCATAATTATATTTACACAAAAGCCTTCGAAAGGCCGGCATTCAACATAGTCTAAATACACCCCCAGTGGGTGGAACTACACAAAGTTAATATGTTCAAAGAGCAACAGCAGAAAAGTGAGAGTGGCAGATCAAGCCACGGGAGCAACAGGCGAGTCGGGCAGGTCGGCGGAGGCGGCCGTGCTGGCTGGAGGAGTGGCCGGCTGGCGAGTCTTGTCCTGATCTTCACCCCTGGCAGGCGGCGCGCTCGCGCGTGCCTCATTGCTAGAGGCATGATCAGGCTGAAGCTGGCTGGTCGCTTCGCCGTCTGGCGCGACATCTTCGCCGCCCTCCTCCTCGTCGTCTTCGGCTTCATCTCTGGAAGCAATCTCCTCCGCCGAGTCCTTGCCCTCCGCCGGGTTCAGCCCGAACCATTCCTCCGGCTGGGCGACTCCGCTGTCGTTCACTTCAGGAGCGAAGACGCTGGTGTTGGTGTACTTGGCGATAGCCGAGGCGCGCTGGATGATAGCCGGCCGCACCGCCACCAGCTCCTCGTCAGCCTCCTGGCTCCAAGTGCTCAGCTGGCGCAGGCTTAGCCCAGGATACCAGGCCCGGACGAACTCCAGCGCCCGCCGGGACCCAGCAGCGAAGCCTTCCGGGCCTCGGCGGCCAACCGCAACCTCCAGCCAGTCGGCGATCTGGCTGGGGTGCGAGATCACCTCGCAAGGCCAGAGAGCAGCCAACACTTGCGCACCGACACGCTGAAGCCGGCGGAGCATGCGGTGAGCCGGCTGCAGCCGGGGCTGGATCGCCAAGAGCTGCTCCTCGAGCGTCGGCTGGCGTCTGGCGCGATTGCAACCCCTGCTTGCCGGCGTGTCTTGCGGTGGGCCTCGATGGCTTGGCTGGCGGCGACGGAGTAGCCGGGGAAGTAATCTGCGTGAAGAACAAGGAAATGACACAAAAATCAGAAGACGAACAAGAGGGCAAGGGGCAAGCAAAGGAGTGAGAAGAGGAAGGCGGCCTACCATCGATCAGATCCTCCACCCGCCCATAGCCCTCGCTCAGCGCTTGCTTTGCTTCAGCCCAGCCCGCCGCCTCGGTCTCGAACTCGGCCTTAAGGGCGGCCTCGTTGTCCTGCGCCTTCTTCAGGGCCGCCTTGTGGCTATCCTCCTGAGTCGCCCAGCGTCTTGGCCAGGCGGTCGCGTTCTGGGCCAAGGCGGCGATCTCGGCTTCCTTGGCGTGAAGAGCGGTGCTGGCCTCGCCTAGCTGCCCTCATGTCGGGCGTTAGCCCCTGCAAGCATGGAGAAAAAAGGAAAATTGCAAGAAGGGAAAAGTCATCGGGAAGATCCGGCCGGCTGCTCGGCCAGCCGACCCTGAATCTCGGGGACTACACCCAGTGGGTGCGCTGAGGCGCCCCCACTTGAGATAGAAGGAACCAAGTACTTACTCCGGCTATTCATTAGATCGGCGGCCTTCTGGCTCAGCTCCTGGGCCTGGGAGTTGAAGGCGGCCGCGCGAAGATTGTGATACTCCTGAAAATCAGATGGAGTGTGTATAAGAACAAGATTGCTATCAAGGCATGCTAAGAAGTTTCAAGCCGCCTGCTCAGCAGCCGACTTGAAACTCGGGGACTACACCCAGTGGGTGCTGATGCGCCCCCACGGAAGAAATCAAAAGAGAAATCGATCAAGGCCAGAAGACTCACCCGGACGACTGCGTGTGTAGCGAGGAACTCCTGGGTGTATCGTTGTAGCAAGCCGGCCTGAGCCTGAAGCCGGCGTCGGACCTCCTGTGCCGCCACGTTTAGCTCGGCCGTCCCGCTGCTGGGCGTCCACTCGGACGTGCTGGCGCTGGCCGCCTCCAGGTCCTGTGCCGTCGAGCTGGTGCCCGCAGCCCTTTGCGGCTCCGAAGTCGAGGACGCCTCCCCCATGCACCGGCGAGGCGCTGACTGCACCACGAGATCCGCCCGCCACCGAGCCCGCTTCGCCGCTGCCCAGCGCCGCAAAGGTCAGCCGCCTTGGCCGCTTCCAGCCGGGCGCCGGCGCGTGGCGCCTCCCGAGATGATCGCCACGTCCTCCCTCCTCTCCGTCACCGGCTGGTCGCGATCGGCTTCCTCCGACGGGAGGCATCGGGATATCGGGAGCCACGCGCGAAGGGGAATGATGAGTCGTGGAGGCTGATTGCGCAAAACCTCCGCCTCCCTCCGCGCCGCGACTTCCGCTGGGCCTTGGCCGCGCCGGCTTGCGCCTCGCCGACTTCTCTTCGCCGCCTCTGGGCGGCCCTCCGCTCCGCCGCTTCCCGCTCCTCCCGAGCGTCCCGCGCGTTCTGCTCCGTTGCCTCCATGAGGTTGGCGCGGGGGTCCACTCGGCGGGAACTCGAAGACCCTCCCGTCGGCCCGACTATGGAGACGGCGTCAACCCGCTCAAGGGAAAGCGGCGCCCTGTTCAACAAACCAAGAAGACGGCTCGGATGAGCCCCAACCAAATAAGACAACAAAAGTACAAGACACACAACACTTATGCTGAGACCGTTTGCGGCTGCTTCACCACCTTGCGGAAGCGGGCCGCTTTTGGAGCCGCCTCGTCTCGCTTGGTCGCCGCCGCGGAGCTCTTGGGTTTCTTCGGCTGGCTGCCAAAGAGACCCGGCGCGGCCCGACGCTTTTGTGCGCGACCCCGAGCAGTTGGCGTGGCGGAAGGTCCCGCGCCTTGGCGATCGGCCGCCGGCTGGCGGCGTGGGATGGCCTCGGCTTCGTCATCCTCCGGCCAGTCTCCGAAGCCGGCCGTAAGGTCGGGGCCGCCTGCCTCCCCGCCGGTTGCGACTACGGCGTCGTCCATGGCGGCCGCCCCCAGATCCGGGTCGTCGGGTCGCCCACCGGTCGGGTCAGAATCAAGGCGCTCGACCCTGCGGCCCCGGGCGCCCGGTCGAAGAAGAGGGCTCGCTCAAAGACAAAGCCGATTAGTCAAGAGTCGGCTATCGCGAACCCGCTACAAAAGAAGAAGAGAATAAGGAAAAACTCACCACAGCGGCGGGTTGGCCCGAGAATATGGCGCTTGCGATCATCGCCACTCCACGGTGAGTTTGCAGTTGGAGATATAATTCACCATGTAAGATACCTCGTCGCGAGGCATCTCTCTGGTGCTCAACCGGCACGGGTCGAAGAGGCTGCTCATTTGGCAGATCATGTGCGGCCGGCTTTGGAGTGGAAGCACCCGACGCTCCACGAAGGCAGCCACCAAGTCGGCCCCCACCAAGCCCTCCGACTGGACCATCACCCAGAGCCGGGTGACGACGGCGTTCCCGGCCAAGGTGAGCGACCGGGCTCGAAAGGACCAAGACGCCGGCCTCCCAGCGGGCGGGCGGCTCGTAAGCCTGCAGATTGAGGTAGTCGCCTTGCGCGGCGACGTTCTTCACGTAGAAGTACGACTGCTTCCAAAGCTTTACCGACTGGCTCAGCGGGATAGGCGGAAAAGGGTTGTTGTCGGTCGTCCTCCACTTGGCGATGAAGGCGCCGCAGGGGGCGGGCACGCCAGCGGAGACAGTGCCGAGCTTGCACTGGAAGAACTCCCCATAGAGCTCCAGAGTGGGGAGGACTCCGAGAAAACCCTCACACAGGGTGATGAAGGAAAATAGCAGCATCACCGTGTTGGGGGTGAGGTGATGCGGTTGAAGATTGTAGAAGTCGAGGAATGAGCGGAAGAACCCGCTCCCCGGCAGGCTGAGGCCGCGCAGGCAGTGCGAGCGGAAGATGACCCGCTCGCCTTCCTCCGGCGCCGGCGAAATCTCCGCCTCCGGCGTGAGGCGGGTCTTCACGAGGTCCTCGCCCGGCAACCGCCGCGTCTGGCGGAGCCAATCGATGTGATCTTCGTGGACGTTGGATCCATCCCACGAGCTCGACAACGCCATGGGAACGAGGGGAAGGAAAGAGCCGCGGCGGTGGAGAGCACGGCCACGCAACGAAGGAACCGCGGCGAGCCAAGATAGCTCACGGCGGAATGGCGCGGTGGTGAGTGCGCTGCAGCGGCAGAAGAGTGAGGAAGAAAGCAGAGGAAGGAGAGGAGCGAGGGCGAGCGTGCGAGCCCCTGCCGCTCCCCCTCCTCCCCCTACTTATAGGCTCGGGCGGCGGAGCCGAGGAGGCAAGGTGTGGGGGAACATGGGATTAACTGTGCCCACTCCCCCCACGTCCCGCGATTATGGCGCCCTAAAGGCGTGCTGAAACCGCCGCGAGAGGACGAGCAGTCCACTTGGGCCGCAGAGAATCCGTGCCTGGGCCAATGCGTAGGCTTGGTAGGCCCTGGCCTGCGGCGATGTCCCGTCGCGCGCGTGGGCTGGCAGGCTTTTCTGGCCACGTGGCGTTCAAGGTGACGCGCAGTCAACGCACAAGCCAGCTCGCGTTCCCTCCTTCTAACTACGGACCTCCCAAAAGACGGCACACCCGTTCAAGGCCGGCTCCTAGTTGCCGGCTTCCCAGGATAAGAAGCTGATCGAGCTTCTCGTCCTCCCTTCGACCTCGAAGCCCAATTAGCTTCGGGGACTACTGTCGGAGTAAATGACCACGGGTAGCCTAGCCAGCTCCCCCTGGGGCTTCTGAAAAAATTACAAGCCAATCAAGTCATCCAACATCCAAGACGTTGGGCCGCCTTCCCCCGGCCGGCTGTCGTCCATGCCGGCTGTCAGGAGGCGGCCTAGCACCAAGACCCATAGAAGAAAGCCACGAGAGGGCCGGCTTCCAAGGAGCCGGCTACCAGAGGGCCGACTCACAGAGTCAAGCCACGCAGAAGGCCGACTCCAATGAGCCGCCACCGCAGCGTGCCAAGGCTGCACCCTCGTAATCTGCACCCACATAACGGCGATAAGACGGGGCGTACATACGAAGCCTGCCACCCCGCATCCCGGAGCGCGCATAGCTACATACCGTCTGAAGCGGCCATCACCCGTCCGACGTGGCACTGTTGCCATATCGACTGTGACTTCACCCACGACGGGCTGTCTGTACTACCCGCAGGCGGCGGGCCCCTCCGGTCAGAGAGATGCCTGGAGGCGGCTCGGCCTCCCCCAGTCGGCCTGAGACATGGTCGGCTCCCCATAGCCGGCTTGTTCCCTCCCTCGAAGGAAGCGCCTCATTAAGGAGACAAGACGAGGTGAGGCTACAGTGATCGCCGCCAAGGCAGCAGCACTGTAGCCATGCTTACCCCGACAAAGCCCTCGTCATCAGGATTGAGGCAACAGTAACCAGCCCCCGACAAGGCCCTCAACGGTGGGGCCAGCTTGTCGACCAGGAAGCCGGCAGCCGGCGGGACCCACCAAGTCGGCGGGCCCCAGAGGCCGGCGGAGAAGCCGACGGACGAAGACGCTGACGGCCAGGGCCCACGCCTAGTCGGATTACCATTGTACCCCTGGGGGGGTAGGCCTATATAAACCCCCTAGGGCACCCATGCAAAGGGTTGGACTCTGATAGTTTGAGACACCACGTAGAGGGAAGAGGAGAGCTAGCCGTGCCCTTCTTCTTCCTCACCCCGAACAACTCAAGGAGCCTCTTGTAGCAACTTGTTCATCTAGTGATCATGCGGAGACCCAGCAGAGCAGCAGTAGGGGTGTTATCTCCACGGAGAGCCCCGAAGCTGGGTAAGATTCGTCGGCGTGCATGTCTTCGCCTCATCCCTTTTCCAGGCACTGGCGACGTCTTATTGGCTCCCACTATGATTAGCCACCCGTTGGCATATGTCGCACCTACCACCCGATAAGCTGTGCACGACCTTGGAGCTGTTCAACCTGGCGACCAAGTGCGCAAGAGCTGAGGAAGGGCGCCTTTCCCTCCTCGAGCTCCCGACTGCCGACCCTGAGGAGAAGAAGGCCAAGGCCAAGGACGTGAAGCGCAAAGGAGTGGCCGTGCTTGCAGCGGAGCCGGAGACGAAGCGCGGCTGGGACATTCCCGAGTCGTCTAAGAGCAGCCGTCCATTCTGCTCCTTCCACAACGTCCACAGCCACAACACTAATGACTGTCAAGAGCTCAGGGCCATTCGAGACAGACGCCTCGGTCGATGCCCCGAGCGCAACGACCGGGTGTACGGCCGAGGTGGAGGACGTGGCGGAGGACGCTGGGACAATCGTGGCCCATGCCAGGAGTGGCGCGACCGGCCTCGCGAAGATCGCTGGCAAGACCAGCCTCGTGAGGGAGCATGGAGGGATCAGCCTCGCGAGGACCGCCCCTAGGGCAACGCTGGCCTTCTTCCGCTTCCGCCACCGCCAAGAAGGAACGATGACCATCATCAGGACGAGGGGGCTGGGGGCTTCCAAGAGCCGCGCGCCATCGCCTGCATTTTGGGCGGAGCTCAGGCCCCAGACTCTCAGCGTATCTTCGAACAGTTTGCTTGCGAGGTGAACACAGTCCTCCCCAGGCTCAAGGCCACATGCCCGCTTAGGTGGTCCAAGTGCGCCATCACCTTCAGTTCGGTAGATCAACTCAAGTGCGCGGCCACCGCTGGCGCCCTCCCGATGCTTTTCTCACCCGTCATCAGCAACATGCAAGTCACCAAGACCCTCATCGACGGCGGCGCAGGGCTTAACGTCCTGTGCGTCGAGACGTTCGACAGCCTCCAAGTGCCATACGATCAGCTTCAGCCTACCAAGCCTTTCTCAGGTGTAACCGACGGCTCCACCACCCCGATAGGCCAGGTCCGCCTCCCTGTCACCTTCGGGCAGCACGACAACTACCGCACCGAGCTCATCGACTTCGACATCGCCCACATTCGCCTGCCGTACAATGCCATCCTCGGGTATCCGGCCCTGGCCAAGTTCATGGCAGTGACACACCACGGCTATAACGTCCTCAAGATGCCAAGAAGCGGCGGAATCATCACAGTCCCCTGCGAAGAAAGAGATGCGGTGTGCTCCCTCGAGCACGCCTTCCAAGCAGCATCAATCGAAGACCCCGACAGCAATGCAGCACAGCA
Organism: Aegilops bicornis; assembly: GCA_021605145.1. NCBI lineage: Eukaryota > Viridiplantae > Streptophyta > Magnoliopsida > Poales > Poaceae > Aegilops > Aegilops bicornis. Next base: position 510,189,512 of record CM038672.1, read on the forward strand.
CCCTCCTGAGGTCGCCCCCAAGAAGAAGAAGCAGCTGCTCCGCGCAGGGCCTCAGGAGAGCGGCGCCTCAAGTGGAGCCACGTCAGGATCGGCGCCTGCGCCTGGGGCGCCTCCCTCCCTCGCATAGGAAGGCACGCCTGAAGCCCTCCTCGGGCAGGGCTCGGAGGCTCTCTTCTGGAGGGCCTCTGACCTTGCCAACATCACAAGGGAGGCGCTCGGGCACCATGTGGAGGCGTGCTTCCCAGCACGGTTCCCTCAAGAGGACATCGGACGAGGAGCGCCCGACGCTAAGGAGTTCATTGCCAAGACCACTCGGGAACTGCAGGATGCGAGAGCCATGCGCGGCGACCGTTGCTCGCCTGGCGCAGCTCCCCATCCAGGCGAGGATGGCGGGCTGCACGTCTGCATCGACGTCCCAGGGCTCAACAGGGCCGCATCTCAGGAGCTCTTCTGGCCTTCGCGCATGGGACGCTGTGAGGGCCCGCCTCACAACTATGTACGCATGCCTTTTGACCTGCCGAGCATGGCGTCTGCCTTCCAGCGCAACCTGCGGAGTATCCTGGTGGCTCAGGAGGCCAGGCATCACGCTGTCCTGACGGAGATGGAGACAATCCTCAAGGAACCGCCCGGACCCCCAGAGCCTCCTGAGGCTCAATGCCCCGGTGGCTCGTGAGGAGCAACCTCTTCACCATGCGTCTTCAGCTGCCCCAACATTCCTTCAACAACAGAACCAGGTGACATTTTTCCAAGTTTATTTAGCTAGGAGCGCCCCTCGGGCTGCATCATTCCCGAGCCGCTGCGTGGAGTCCGCCCCTGCGGCATGTATCCTTTTATGTCTTTAGCTTACTCTGCTGGGGGCGCCCCTCGGGCTGCACCATCCCCAAGCCGCTCGGGTCCGGCCCAGTAGCATGAATCGTTCTTGCGTTTACCTAACCCCGTTCGCTTTCCATGCATAATCTATCTATGGTTGTCACCTGCTTGATTGTCACCTACCACAGGAGCTACACATTCTGGCACGGCGCCTGTGCTCGAGTCCGTCCTGCGGCAAAGACAAATCCCCAGTGGTCGAGAGCTCTCGCTCGCGGCACGCCCATGCGATCACCTCACTGGGCCCTCGGTGCCTTCATCTTCTTCTTGAGGCGACCTGCGGCGAATCGCAATCATCGCGGCAATCTGTGCTTTCCCTCATGATGACCTGCAGGAACCTCTCGAGACGACAGCAGGCGGTACCACGGGCTCCTACTTCTTCTCCCATGCGATTTTCTTGCGCGTTAAAAGGGGGACTCCTGAGCATCGCGACTCAGGAGCTCTTACTGGCTCTCCAGCCCTCACCCCCTGGCCTTGACCATGACATCGCGACCTGGCATACCAGTGGCGGCTGAGCTCGCTCGAGGGCCGGGGCCTGAGGACGCAGAGCACACAGGAGAGCGTAGAGAAGAAGGGGAGGCTCGCACGGGCCTAGCCTGGCTATCCTATAGCGATCGACGCCCGAGTTTGGCGCGACACAAAGAGCCAGCTCAGGAATGCCAAGATAAATCTCGCGATCATATCAACCCGGCACTACAGCATCGGACCCTCACCTGTGACAGCCTTGTTACGGCAACGTTGCCGCCCTTTCTTGCTTCTCGGTAGTTGCTTGAGCACTAAAGGGGACCTCTTGAGCATCGCGCCTCAGGAGCTCTTACTGGACCTCGGGCCGCTCACCTCCTAGCCTTGACCACGGCATCGCGACCTAGCATACCAGCGATGGCTGCAGCCTGCCTGGGGGCCGGGGCCTGTCGACGTAGAGCACCAAGTTGTCGTGGGGTTGGAAAGGGGGGACTGAGCCGAAACAAGACATGCGCTTGCCAATTTTCATAATAAGGATAATATGAACAAAAGACATCGTAGGTTCTTTACACACCCCACGGGGTTCGTTTCGATTCCTCGCACGGAACAAAAGAGGGGAGTTCCTAGGAGCCCTATCTACACACGCCAGCGCAGCCGACGCCATCATCAACAGTGGTCCACGGGAGGCCGGTGCCAACCCCATCTAGATCAGCGACGGTGACGGCCGGACGCCGCGGCCTTTCTCCGGGCCGGGCAAGAGCTCGGAGGCAGGTAGCTGTCATCGCTCGTCTCCGGGGTCTCGTAGAGCTCGGGAGAGTCGTTGGACTCCCGAGCGCCACCGCTGCTGCTGGAGAAGCCAACGGCGTGCCCGGTGCTGGCCGCTTCACCGTCCCGACGACCCCCTCCGGGGAAGCACTCCAATCGGCGGCCTTCTGCGTCGAAGACCTTGAAGAACATCGTGGAGGCGTCGTCGTACCTAAAGTGGATGGCGAGGGCGCCTTCCGCGCAGCAGACCTGGGCAACCTAGCCCCAGCCGCGGGTCATGAAGATCTTGCCCGGGGAGACGGTCTTGACCTCTGCTCGAGTCGCCGGGGCGTCACAGTAGGCATGCTGCAGCCAAAGCTCCAGGGGGCCCTCGGCGGCATCTTAGCGGAGAAGAACTGCGGGAAGCGGATCCAGGTGCGCGGGGGCATCACCGCCCACATCACGAGCTCGCGCGAGGAGTCCGCGGCGTGGACTCCTGGGGCGACAACGTGCGTCACCGCGGCCCCGGCGCGGGCGGCGGTGCTCGTCGCCTCTTCCTCCGGAGCCCTCAGGTTGGGCGTACAAAGGCAGCGGGTACCCGGGAGTAGGTCGCTCGTACCAAGGCCCCGTCACCTCTGGCCTCACGACCATGTCACGGCGGTGGCACGACCTCTTCTTCGGCGGAAGAGGCACGGGCTTGTCACGGGGGGTTTTCCCCTTCTCTGCAGTCGAGAACCTTCGAATAGGCGCCATGGGGGTCGCCGCTAGCTATGGAGCAAGGAAGAAGAAGCGAGCAGAGCAAGAAGAGATGAGCAACGGGGGCTCTGCCCCCTCCTCATTTATAGCAGGAGAACGCCAACCGGCGATCCCCACGATCACAGGTAATGATGGTTTTCCCTTGCATGCAGCAGGGACTCGTCAAGTCGGGCAGTTGCCAAGGCAGCGTGGGGAAGCGGAGTTCCCACGTCCAATTAGTCGCCACGCGTCGAGCAAGGCCGCAGGCTGTTGGGGACCATGGTGCTTCGCACTTTCCCTTTGGCTTCGCCTCGAAGCCAAGTCCGAGCGCGCCTTGGGCCTGGGGGCTACTGTCGGTGTACTGGGAACGGGGGTCCCCAGACTTGCCTGCCTACGGCCCACGGCATGGCTCCGCCAGCGGCCCCTTACAGCCCATCTTCACCAGCAAACATTCAAGACCTTCGCGAGGGGCCAAGCCTCGCAAGGCGGACGACACAAGACCTCCTCGGGAGCGGCCTCACCCGATTGGCTCGCGAGGGGCGAAGAGATCAAGGCAAGTGACACCTCGCGAGGTTCCTACGACGTCAGCCAGGACAACCAAGGCCAGGCGGGCGCCAGCGCGCACAGTGTCCTCGTTTCCTCTTTGGTGCTAAAGGGGCAAGCGCAGGCAAGGAGTCCCGAGGCATCAGGCAAAGGTTTCCATATCGGTGCAACGAGACCAAGACCAGCAGGAAGGTAGGACGGAGGTCACCGTGGAGCCCAAGACGGCGTCACCACTAGAGCCTTTGGCAGGCGAAGACCACCTTTAGTCAGGATAGTTTGTACTAGTTGTCTCCCTTTGAATTTGGCAGTTGTTGGCTCCCTTCTCGCTCAATATTTGGGGAGAGGACCAAGGCCTCTATAAATAGGACTAGCCACCACAGTAGGAGGCAACAGATTCAGATCATCCTCACCCACACAAGTTCACCAAGCACAAGAACACCTCACCTCAGGAGGTTGTTCTTCCCTTTATAATGTTCATCCTCAGCCCAAGAGGCAATCCACAACACCACACTGGAATAGGCTATTACACCACAATGGTGGCCCGAACCAGTATAAATCTCGTGTCTCTTGTGTTGCGGGTTCGTCGAGCTAGGCTTTGAGATCGCGGTGAGGCTAAGGGCGTGATTAGGTAGGAGGAGATCTTCGTGCGCACCCCAGTGTTCGAACCTCAAGGGTTTTGCCGGAACCCGAAATCCGACAGGTACACCATGCCCTGCCACCTCCCATGCCCTACTCATCCTCGGAGGAGTCCCCGACCTCAGTGGTGCCGGTGGACATGAGGTCCACGATGATGGACGTGGACGGTCTGTCGCTTCACCTGGCACATGCGCCACGGAACATTGAACGACGGCAAGTAGGATGCGTGGCTGACGGTGCTCCCATCGCCGGCCACTAGCGTGGCCACCGCTTGTGCGGTCGCGTCTGCATCCGGCTACGCCGCTATTGCGTTGCAAGCGGTGACTTGAGAGAGGGCGGCAACCTCGAGCTTCATCCCCGAAGATAAGCTCTCCCGCAGAGCGTTCGCGCTCGCGGTCATGGTGGATGTGGTGCCAGGTAGTAGGAGGATGCGCTATGGTGTGGAGTTTAGCTGGGCGTTGCCGCTTTAAGTAGCGCATTCCGGTGAGGCCAAGCGTCCGGGTGCGTCATTAAGTCGTCGGAGTTGGTTCCTCGGGCACCGAGCCTCTTAATGATGACATACGGACGGATGGCATGAATGCGGGCAGCTAGCGCCGGCTGGGAACGCACCGCGCGACGGCGCGAGGGACGAGGGTTTTTGGTGTGCCAGGGTAGTCAGCTCCGGTCGTGGCAATGTTGGAGATGCCCTTTGCTCACATGCGATCCCCACATGTCATTGAAAAAGCAAGATGACCCTGCATGGTCTCGGGTCTTGGGGATGCAATTGGTCGCGCTAGAACACTCCACAGACACGGCGCGGCGCGCACGCACTTCGGCGCCCCATGCATTCTCGACGAACCGGGTGTTGACTTGTTGGTCGTGCCGCAGCGCTAACGCCACCCTCGGCACCCTGAAGCCAACCGTGTCCAGCGACGATGAGTGTGTCACTCACCGCGGTCGTCGTGTCCAGAGGCGGTGCAGGAGCTGCGCCATGTTGCTGGCCCCCACGACCCACATGAACGATTGCCGGTGGCGAGGAGGTCGTGGGCCGGCTCCTCCATTAATTGGACTAGACTGCACCATGTCATCCCGACAGGTGTGCCCCACATATCGGTTTCCCTGTTTTCCCGACCAAATTCGAGCGTCAGTGCTCTGCGTCGTGCATTAGGCGCATAACAGGTGATTTTTGTGCCCTAGTTCAAATGTGGTACAGTACCAAGTTGTTACCCTAGCCCCAAGGGTGGTGGTTTTGGGTACGGTACCACCCTTTTCCTATTCAAACTAGTGAAGCGTAACACTTGATTAAGTAGCCGGATGGTGTGCTAATGTAAGTGTCTGATCGTTTGAAGGAATAATTGAGGTGTGCCTGGTCCGTGCCCGAATTTAGGGGTCCAACTTACCATGTTCCTGCAGTAGTAACTATACTAGTCCCTGCGTACTCCCTCTGTTTTTATTTACTCCACATTTTAGATTTATGTGACCAAGACGAAAGGGAAAATGAGACAACTTATTGTTTATTTGAGCAGTTCAAGTATAATCATGTGGCGTTGCTTATTTCTCATTCCTCTCCAACCCTCTTCTCCATCGATCATGCGGCCCTCCGGTCAAGTCCATTCTCCCGCATGCCTCATTCGAACATTCCCCCGAGTATCATTCGCATGTGGGCCTAGACCATGCTTGTATTTCCAATGTTGTAATTTGCCGACATGCATACAGACAAACGGTTCGATTAAAGTTTCACTTTGCCTCCACTACGTGCGGCTTCCCATCTTAGTTTTGACATCCCATTTGGTTCATGCCCCGACACATCTTGACGAGATCGATTGATGTTGAGAGATCAAGTGCGTGTTGTGCAAGGATATAAAGGTTTGGTGTGTTTCTATGACAGAAATGACTCGGGGGGTTTGTGGGGATTGGAGGGAGTACATTGTACGTTCAAAAGCAAAAGGAACATACTGTACCCACCCTAGTCCTCTTTCAATCGATCTCTGGACCCCGAGATGAAATCGAGAGAGAACGAGTTGGTGCATGTGTGATACCTAAGGCAATTTTGAACCGGTGATCATAGCATCAGCAAATCATATATAAAGGGTTCAATGTTCGTTTCGCTTTTGAACGTACAATATACTCCCTCCAATCCTTTCTAGTTTAGATATAAGTTTTATGTGTAGTCAAAGTATCTCTACTTTGATCAAACTTACAGAAAAAGTATCAACGTTCAACAATGCCCAATCAATATTGTTAGATTCATACGTACTCCTAAATTTGTATTCAAACAGAGATGGTTTCCAATTTGTTCTCAAACACGTGAATGTGCTTCTTCTCGTGCATGCTCTTCCTACTAGGATTTCGTCATGTATAGCCAGTCTAATGGTAACTTTTTTAAGCTTCCTGTCTAATAGTACTAATGGAGTACTAACAACATCTGCAGTAGAGCATGCAGTGCTCACAGTACTAGTAGTATACTCCCTCTGTTTTTATTTACTCCGCATAAAATGGAGGGAGTACTAGTAATACTCGACCGACCTCTCTCTCTTCTAGTAGTAGTATAAATGACGCGGGGGGGGGGGGAGGGGAAGGACGTCGGTTTGCTCTCAACTGCCGTCCCAAAAGCGAGAAAAACGCAAGACGAAGCACATTCCATTCGATGAGCGACGTGGAGGGTCCAGCGTGCCGGGGTGCAATGTGAACGCGACAAGAGCGATGTACAGTTAAAACCGATTGATTGGTCGTCACCGGAACCACCATTCACACCAGAACCTTCGCTGCTCGGCCTAGGCCAGCTACTTGTCGGCCGGTCACCACTGCCCCAAAACCACACCTCCTCTCCAGCCCATTCCCTCACCTTTTGATCCCCTAGCCCGCATCAAGTGTTCCCTAGTTCACCGGAAAGCCATGGTGCGCTGCAAGATCGTGTACTACAAGATGCTGACGCCGGAGCACCGCGCAGAAATCATGGTGGCAGTCGGTGCCACAGTCCTCCGTTCCCAAGCTCGCTTTGCGGCGGACCAATCCCTGAGTTCTCTAGATCCAAGCTCCGAGGAGGAGGAAGCCGATCCAATGTTTATGGCGGAGGTAGTGTAGCGACCAGACCTCAAACAGTCTGATCTCTGTGCATCAGTGTCATCCTTGGATCAGTAATGCTGACACGCACAATACTTGAAGGATTTATAACAGAGTAGCAATCACACACTTATTACATCGAATGTCTCAAAAGAGAACTTATTACAATAAATATGGCTTAAGGCCATCTAATAACGATAACAGCGGAAGGCTTGGAAGCTAAGCGAGTCCATCAATTCCAACGGCATCACTGAGTATAGAACCACGACCTAAAGGCACCTTACTGTTGCGAAAAAGTCTGCAACATGAATGTTGCAGCCTGAAAACGGGTCAGCACATGGAATATGCTGGCAAGATAATAAATAGAGAGTAATATGAAAGAGTAATGCTATACTACATGCATATATGGATGGTGGAAAGCTCTATGGTTACAGTTTTGCGTAAAGCCAATTTTTCCCTACTGCAAATGAATAAATTTTAGTTAACTATCATGGTGGTTGTTAAACATTGAGAATGGTTGACAACATTCTCAATCCCAATTAAGCATCATCATTAAAACCCAACAATATTAATTAAAGTAACATGATGAGATTCACATGATAATCCAAGTACTAGATACTCAAGATGTCCATGACCGGGGACACGGCTAACCATGATTAGTTTTATACACTCTACAGAGGTTTGCGCAATTTTCCCCACAAGACTCGATCTCCTCCGTTGGGATTCTCGCACTACATGGTGTTCGAGAAACGGATGAACGAGACATAGTCTTTCAGAAGCAGTAGCACCTTACGATGGTTAGAGCGTTACACCTACATCCCCTACATCTGTTAGTCTACCACTGTAAGAGTTCGCACGACTTAATCAACTATGCTAGAGCCTATAGTAGCTTATGGCTGCACACGGAAGTTTCTAGCATGAAGAATCTCATGATCCCTTTGAGCCTGGGTGGCGGTCCATAAAAAATGGGCAATCCTGGAATACCCAGGTACCTCAATCCACCCAGATGTGTGTTTAAGTTGCCACCTTAAGTTTAAACATTAATTAACAATCTCACATCTGTCATGGATACACTCAAACCCAAGCCACGTCTACGAGCATAGCATAGCAATAAGCAAACGTAGAAGTAACTCCCAATGGTTTGATAATAAAATAGGTAATAGGTACTACCTCATCTACTTTCCCAAAACCCACAATTTAATTAGATCCTAATCATGCAATGTTTGAGGGTTTGATCTAATGCAATAAAACTGGGTATGGAACGGATATGATCAAAGTGTTACTTGCCTTGCTGATGATCCGTGAAACCTAATGATTCGAAGTAGCAAACGGCGCACTCCGGGTACTCTATCGCAAACAAACAAGCATACAATAAGTACTCATCTAATGCACAAGTAAAACTCAAATAAGAGATCTAACCAGAAAGTTCAACTTAAGAACTCTGGTTTGCACAAAGAATCAAATCAAACAAAGCAACGAAAATTGAACGGCGAAAGAAACAAGATTCGTTTACTAATCTGGACCTAAGTCAAATTTTACAGTAGGAAAAACTTGTTTGAGTTGGTTAATCGGAAAGAGGGTTTCGAGATGAAACTCTAGGTGCTTGAATCGCCCGATTCCCATAAATGAGCGAAAAGTTATACTAGAACGAAAATTGGATCAGAAATCGCGATCAGAAATAATCGCGGAAAATCCGAGAAAAAGAAAAAACGGACGAACAGGCTAACGAACGAACGTTCGCTGTCTGCGGCTAAACGACAAAAACCTTTTGGTAAAACGAACGTACTGACGAACATCCGCTAAATAAACTAAACCGAAAAAAATAAAACCGATCTAAAAAAACCGAGTTCTAAAAGAAAACCGACGGTTTTCTCTCAGCATGACAGGCTACCTCCCGTGGTCCCGTGAAACAATGGCAGCTCGATTGGCGGGATCGAGGCTGGCGGCGTGGCGTCGGCCTTGAGACGGTGGCGTCGGCGTCGTGACCAGGGTTTCGAGGGGTGGGTTCTTGAGTGCTCCCGGCTTATAAGGCCGGCCAGGCCTAGAGTCCCAGGCGGACACGACCCGGTAGGTCGGTTAGTTTTTTTAAAAATACTTTCATGCAGAAAAACAATTAAAAGAAATACTAACCGAACTCCAAAAATCGCGAAATAAATTTTCCCCGGCTTCTGAAATCAAGACGGACAAGATGAACATTTATTTGGGGCCTAAATGCAATTTTGAAAAACGCGCATTTTCCTAAATTCAAATAAAATAGCAATAAAATCCAGAATAAAATCTTATTTGATTTTATTATCAAATCCTCAATACTTCTTTATTTTGGGAAAGTCATTTTATTCCCTCTCTCATATTTTGATAATTGAAATAATTGAAGATAAAATAAATAAAATCAAATGATCCTATTTTCAAAATTTGAGAAAACTCAAATATGAAAATAATGAAATTCCCAACTCTCTTCGAGGGTCATTGAGTTGCGTAGAATTCCTAGGATCGAGCCAAAATGCAATAAAATATGATATGCAATGATGATCTATGTATAACATTCCAAATTGAAAATTTGGGATGTTATAGGTAGCGGCGCAGAAGGCCCCCGATGCATATGAGACAATGGACGTCGACTTCGTGCTGGCATCCAGGTCGCCCATGGTGCAGGTGGACCAGCAGTTCAACCTGGTGATCCTAAAGGAGGACCGGGAGGCGCAGGCTCAACTCGCCGCAGAGTGCACGGATGTCGCTGCCATCGAGGCCCTTCTGCAGGCGGAACCAGATATCATGGATGTGAACCGGTGGCGGAGGCTCAACTTGACATGGAGCGCGTGGATGCCGCTGCCATCAAGGCCCTCCTGCAGGCGGAACCGGACATCCTGGACTTGAACTGGGCGGCGAAGGCTCAACTCGACGCAGAGCGCGCGGATGCCGCTGCCATTGAGGCCCTCCTGCAGGCAGAACCGGACGTCCTGGACTTGAACCGGGCGGTGCTCGCGTCCGTGCAGAGCGCCCGCACGCCCCACATGAACGAGTAGCTGGAGGCCGAAGACAACCATGGTGCGGAGACACACGTTGGCAGCTACGACTGGTTCGCGCCGGAAGCCAAAGACGAGGAGGCTGTCTCGTTCTGCGAGCAGTGATAGTTTTTTCTTATGTTATTGTTTTTAGGGATATTTTGCTATGTAAAAACATATATTTATGCAAGTCAGCTGACTTTCATCATTTGGGCCGGTCGACCATTTCAGGCGGTTGGATAAAGCATTCCTCAGTGTAACAGGCGCTAGTCCACTGATTACGCCAGGGAAGCAGCGCCTCGGTGTTTATCTTAGGGGTGTGTGGGGCATAGGAGCTGCTAGCGCCTGATCTGGAGGTCAGCCGGTCTTAAAGGGATGGCCAGGGGGCACTGCCAAGCACGACGGTAGTGTGAGGCCGAGGGGAGGGCGGGGCGGCGGAGGCAGGGGTCTGGGTCGGTGGTCGCTGGCGGTTCGAGAAAGATTGTCAATAGTGATTGGTGGGAGGTAGACGAAGGCCATGTTCCCATTCCTTGTAGACCGGACGGTTCATAAAAAATCGACTGACCTATTTATGTTCAATCGACTGTTATTTTGATAGGACCACATGTGGTGGTGTGCTGGAGGAGTACCTGCATTTCCCAGCCATCCCTGTGCTCATATATTACAAAATCATACTGAGTAGAATCTAATTTTGTTTGCCATGCAATGCTGTAGAGCTATCATATGTCTCCTGCATTTATTTTTCAGCCACCTGCTATCTGCTACTTTTACAGTGAACTAGTTCTGCACACACTTCACCCATACTCTCACTATTTTTATGCATGGGTATTTCAGACTCTCGCTTGACAGAAGCACAAAATAAAAGAGAGAGAAGTCGCTCCTGTTTTCTTCATTGGCAGGCAAGACACGTCTCGGCACTTTATATTGGGAAACGTACCATGGAAAACAAAAAAATTCTACGCTCACGCAATGATCTATCCATGGAGATGCATAGCAACGAGGGAGAGAGTGTGTCTATGTACCCTCGTAGACTGTAAGCGGAAGCATTTCACAACGCGGTTGATGTAGTCAAACTTTCTTCGCGCTCCACTGATCAAGTACCGAACGTATGGCACCTCCGAGTTCTGCACACGTTCAGCTCGGTGACATCCCTTGCTTTCTTGATCCAGCAAGGTGTCGAGGAAGTAGATGAGTTCCGTCAGCACGACGGCATGGTGACGGTGATGGTGAAGTGATCCTTGCAAGGCTTCGCCTAAGCACTGCGAGAATATGACCGTGGGTGTAAATTGTGTAGGGGGGCGCCACACATGGCTAACAATTGATGTTGTGTGTTCTACGCGCCCCCCTACCCACATATATATAGGTGGGAGGGGAGGAGAGGCAGCGAGGGGGCGCCCCAAGTAGGATCTGAATCCTACTTGGGGTTTCCCCAAGTGGGGCCCCCTTTCCTTTTTCCACCGGAGAAGAAAGGAAGGGGGAAGAAGAGAAGGAAGGGGGCGAATGTCGGTGTCAAAACCGGCCGATCTCAGGTAGGGAGTGTCGGTGTCAAAATTGGCTGATCTCGGGTAGGGTGTCTCGAACTGTGCATATGAGGATCGAAGGTAACAGGGGACAAAGGGGACACAATGTTTACCCAGGTTCGGACCCTCTTAATGGAGGTAAAACCCTACTTCCTGCTTGATTGAATTTGATGAGTATAGAGGTTACAAGAGTTGATCTACCTCGAGATCGTAATGGCCAAACCGTAGGTGTCTAGCCTATATGAATTCTGATAGCATCTACGGACTAAGCCCTTTGGTTTATATAGACACCGGAGGGGCCTAGGGTTGTACAGAGTCAGCTTGCAGAAGAAGGAAATTACATATCTGGATGCCAATCTTTCCATCCACGAATAGGAGAGTCCTATCCGGACATGGGCGAAGGCCTTCTACCTTGTGTCTTCACGGCCCATCAGTCCGACCCATATCACACAGCCTGGACACCCGAGGACCCCCTAATCCAGTACTCCCTCAGTAGCCCCTAAACCAGTCTTCAATGACGATATGTTCGGCATGCAGATTGTCTTCGGCATTGCAAGGCGGTTTCCTCCTCCCGAACACTTCAAAGCAATCTTCTGAATAAAAGAACTGTGTCCGGCTCTGCATGACAGTCACAACCCTCAACCACGAAGGCAAACTATTTAATCAAAATAATGTCTATCAACTGACTACTTTTCTGGCGAAATGCCACATCTGGCCTCTTTAACATTTCGAACCGTTTTTGGCCTCCCGGTTCGCGTTTCGAGGCGTGACCTCTATTCACACGTCTTATCAAAACAGAGATCGTGTCCGCTTATAGTGGGATCCTCATCAATATGGGTTTGGGTAATCCAACTGTGCCATTCGCACGACCCCTTGGAAACAGGCGAGTTTTAAGGCTTGAGGGGCGTGCTTGATATTCACTACCTATATAAGTGGATAAAGATCCCTCTTTTCTCCCCACGCCTTCTTCCTTCTCCTGCTTTCCCATCCTCAAGCTCCAGCCCCCAAGTTTCAATCTTTCCCACCGCTACCAACCTCTCCAGCCATGTCTGGATTTGGCTCGAAGGGCAAGTGGGAGGCCTCGTCCGTCATGGAGAAGGATGTCAAGGAGCTCCGGGAAGCGGGGTACCTGTCTGCAGACATCGCACACAGGCTCCCTGCCAAGGAGCAAGTTATCCCCACCCCGGAGCCCGGTGAAAGGGTTGTGTTCGTCCCTCACTTCCACCGCGGACTAGGGCTTACTCTTCACCCCTTTATACGCGGCCTCATGTTCTATTATGGGCTAGATTTCCATGATCTAGCCCCAAATTCTTTCCTCCACATCTCGGCGTTTATCATCGTGTGCGAGGCGCTACTCCGCATCCCCCCATAGTTTTGCCTATGGCTAAAAGTCTTCAATGTGAAGCCGAAGGTGGTCGACAGGCATCATGCGGACTGCGGCGGCGCCATGGTGAGCAAGCTCCCCAACACCACTTGGCCTATAGGGGCCTTCATGGAGACCGTCAAGGTGTGGCAGCAGGAGTTGTTCTACATCATCGAACCCCGCGGCGCCAGATGGGCGGCCACTCCTGAGTTTAGATCCGGACCCCCTATGCGGCTCGCGTCATGGACCAACAAGGGTCTGGATTGGGGGTCGACCGTGGAAGTGCTCACGCTGCAAAAGCGCATCAAAAACATGATAAGCAAGAACACCAGTCTCACTGACGTGATTCGGGTGATGCTCTTCCGCCGGATCCTCCCCTGCCAACTCCGGCCTCTCCATATGTGGGAATTCAATCCGGAAGAACCCCGGACCTTGTAGCGCTTCTTCAGCACAACGCACAAAGAGATCTGGAAGCTGCTCTTCAAGGCCCAGAAGATGTGGCCGAAGAAGACCGAAGACATCGGCCTCGACAGCGCGAATCCGGCCACTCCGGTAAGCGTGTTATTAGAACATACACTTGGTCCATAAATTCTTAGTCATAATGAGTTTTCATCCCTCTCACAGGGCTGGACAGCGAAGGCAGAGCGGATCAAGTGTCTGGCACTACTGCCTGAAGATCCGGCCACAACCTAGCTCACGAGGATGCTGGTTCCAGCGCCCTCTCAGGCGTCGGAGAAGAAGGCCAAGAAGAAGAGCAAGGAGGCCAAGGGCAGCCTCCGCCGTAAGGGTACTTCGAACGCAGTGTCTGGAGAGACCGAAGTCCCCTCCTCCCACGAGGGAGATGAAGACGAAGAGGAGGAGGAGGCGGAAAGTGACTCTCCCCTCAAGGGGAGGAAAAAGAAAAGGGAAGCCTCCACAGACCCGGAAGAGGGGGCTTCTAAGAGGGAGAAGATAACCCTCTCGGATGGTTTGGATTCGGCTGCCGAACACAAAGGTGCCCCAGGGCAAAGCCCCTGGCCACATCGTAAGTATCAAAGGATACTTTACAGATATCTGGTCTTTTATGGTTTTAATATAACTTATTATGTTGTGTGTATTTCAGTCCGGCCGCGACCTCCCCCAACCATCGCTATCTGAGGGGAACTCTCTGGCACCAAAGATGGTGGAGAGCGAGACGCCTCCGCAGCCTCTCTGCCAATCATCGCGAATGACACCGAGGTGTTGTCCCGAAGGACCTCTCCAGGCCACGGAGAGGTGGGCAAGGCTACCGAAAAGGCGCCCGACGGTAATACGTCGGCTGCCGAAGACATGGGGGGTGCGACCCCCATGGCGACTGAGGGAGTCCTTGATTAGGGGGTGTCTGGATAGCCGAACTATCACCGTCGGCCGGACTCCTGGACTATGAAGATACAAGATTGAAGACTTTGTCCCATGTCCGGATGGGACTTTCCTTGGCGTGGAAGGCAAGCTTGGCGATACGGATATGTAGATCTCCTACCATTGTAACCGACTCTTTGTAACCCTAACCCTATCCGGTGTCTATATAAATCGGAGGGTTTTAGTCCAGAGGATCTAACAACAATCATACCATAGGCTAGCTTCTAGGGTTTAGCCTCCCGATCTCGTGGTAGATCCACTCTTGTACTACCCATATCATCAATATTAATCAAGCAGAGTAGGGTATTACCTCCATCGAGAGGGCCCGAACCTGGGTCAAAACATTGTGTCCCTTGTCTCTTGTTACCATCCGCCTAGACGCACGCCTGGGACCCCCTACCCGAGATCCGCCGGTTTTGACACCGACATTGGTGCTTTCATTGAGAGTTCCTCTGTGTCGCCATCCTTAGGCCCGATGGCTCCTTCGATCATCAACAATGACGCGGTCCAGTGGTGGGATTTTTCTCCCGGACAGATCTTCAGATTCGGGCGGCTTTGCACTTCGGGCCAGTTCACTTGGCCATCCGAGCAGATCGAAAGCTACGCCCGCCATCGTGTCAGATTTGGAAGTTTGAACTACACGACCGACATCCGCGGAGACTTGATCTTCGACGGATTCGAGCCATGTGCTGCGTGCCGTGACTGTCTCGATGGGCATGATCTAGCTCTGCCGCCGAACAGTGCCGTGGAGGCCGCACCAGCGACCGCTCCGACCCCTAGTTCGGAGCCGACTCCGCCGATCGAGGGCGAGTGGTTGGACACCGCCTCGGGGGCTACGATCTCTACGGTGATTGAGCCGAACTCCATCCCTGTCCTGTGCGAAGACCGTGACTCCAAGGTGCCGGACTCCGTTCCGGACTCTGAACCCTCCGCGCCCCTGCCAATCGAATCCGATTGGGCGCCGGTTATGGAGTTCACTGCCGCGGACATCTTTTCAAAGACTCGCCCTTTGGCGACATCCTGAATTCACTAAAGTCTCTCTCTTTATCGAGAGCCCTGGCTGGACTACGGTCAGAAGGTTGGGATGCGGACGATGAAGAAATTCAACGCCCACCCACCACCCACTTTGTAGCCACCGCCGATGATTTAACCGACATGCTCGACTTCGACTCAAGACATCAACGGTATGGACGCATTTATGCCGGAGACGACCAAGAACCAGCGCCTACGGGGCACTGGAAGGCCACCTCGTCATACGTCATATACATGGTGGACATCCGAAAAGATGGGAACGGCGATGGAACAATGGAGGATGCCCCCTCCAAGAACAGCCCAAGCGCCAAAGATCAAGCGCCGCTCTAAATCCTGCCATAGCAAAAACGGTGATTCCGCACGGGAGATAATAACACCCCGCATAAAGGTTCAAGACAACCCTCCAGCAGGATTCAACACAGAGGAGGGAGAAGCCGCCCTCATGATAGAGCCGGCGAGTGGAGGTGGAGGACGATAATCATATGCCTCCCTCCGAAGATGAGGCAAGCCTCGACGACGACGAATTTGTCGTGCCTGAGGATCCCACCGAACATGAACGTTTCAAACGCAGGCTTATGGCCACGGCAAGCAGCCTCAAGAAAAAGCAGCAGCAGCTTAGAGCTGACCAAGACTTGCTAGCTGACAGATGGACTGAAGTCCTTGCAGCCGAAGAGTATGAACTCGAACGCCCCTCCAAGAGATACCCAAAACGCAGGCTGCTACCCCAATTAGAGGAGGAAGCACCCAAACCTACATCACCAGCGCATGATGCGGCCGACCGGCCACCCCATGGCCACGACAGAGAGGCCTCTATGCCCTCCATTAAAACCGCACCCCGGCGTCGCTCGAAAAGTACCAAGACACAGGGAAACGCGCCAGACCTGCAAGACATATTGGAGGACAAGGCAAGGCAAACAAGATCGATCTACGGATTGCGTGGGTGCCCCATGACACGTGATGATAATCGTCACGCCGGATACAGCAACTCAGGCCGGGCCGAACACAGTAGACAAAGCTCATTCGAGCTGCGTCGTGATATAGCTCAATACAGAGGCGCCGCACACCCACTATGCTTCACAGATGAAGTGATGGATCATCAAATCCCCGAGGGTTTCAAACCCGTAAACATCGAATCATATGATGGCACAACAGATCCTGCAGTTTGGATCGAGGACTACCTCCTCCATATCCACATGGCCCATGTGATGATCTACACGCCATCAAATACCTCCCACTCAAGCTTAAAGGACCAGCTCGGCATTGGCTTAACAGCTTGCCGCCAGAATCAATTGGTTGTTGGGAGGACCAGAAGCCGCATTCCTTGATAACTTCCAGGCACATATGTGCGACCACCAGACGCCGATGACCTCAGCCACATAATTCAACAGCCAGAAGAATCGGCCAGACAATTCTGGACACGGTTCCTAACCAAGAAAAATCAAATCGTTGACTGTCCGGATGCAGAGGCCCTTGCAGCCTTCAAACATAGCATCCGCGACGAGTGGCTTGCCCGGCACCTAGGACAGGAAAAGCCGAAATCTGTGGCAGCCCTCACAACGCTAATGACCCGCTTTTGCGCGGGAGAGGACAGCTGGCTAGCTCGTAGCAACAACTTGACCAAAAACCCTGGTAGTTCGGATACCAAGGACAGCAATGGCAGGTCGCATCGCAACAAGCACAAGTGCCGCATTAACAGCGATAATGCTGAAGATACGACAGTCAATGCCGGATTCAGAGGCTCTAAACCCGGTCAGCGGAAAAAGCCATTCAAAAGAAATACTCAGGGCCCGTACAATCTGGACCGAATACTCGATCGCTCGTGCCAAATACATGGCACCCCCGAAAAACCAGCCAACCACACCAACAGGGATTGTTGGATCTTCAATCAGGCAGGCAAGTTAAATGCTGAACTCAATGACAAGGGGCTGCATAGCGATGACGAGGAGGAGCCCCGGCCACCGAACAATAGAAGATAGAAGGGTTTCCCTCCACAAGTGCGGACGGTGAACATGATATACGCAACCCACGTACCCAAAAGGGAGCGGAAGCATGCGCTAAGGGACGTATATGCGATGGAGCCAGTCGCCCCAAAGTTCAATCCATGGTCCTCCTGCACAATCACCTTTGATCGAAGGGACCACCCCACTAGCATCCGCCACGGCGGATTAGCTGCATTGGTTCTTGACCCAATCATTGACGGATTTCACCTCACTAGAGTCCTGATGGACGGCGGTAGCAGCCTGAACCTGCTCTATCAGGATACAGTGCACAAAATGGGCATAGACCCCTCAAAGATTAAACCCACAAGGACGACCTTTAAAGGCGTCATACCAGGTGTAGAGGCCAATTGTACAGGCTCAGTTACACTCGAAGTGGTCTTCGGATCCCCGGATAACTTCCGAAGCGAGGAGTTAATCTTCGACATAGTCCTGCCCGTTCGAGTGGCTATCACGCGATCGCTTGGACAAACCGTGACGGTAAAGTTCAATGCGGTGCCGCACTACGCATACCTCAAGCTCAAGATGCCAGGCCCTCGAGGAGTAATCACGGTCAATGGAAACACCGAACGCTCTCTCCGAACGGAGGAGCATATGGCGGCCCTCGCGGCGGAGGTGCAAAGCAGCCTCTCACAACAATTCTCGAGTCCGGCTACTAAACGTCCGGACACCGTCAAGCGCGCCCGGAGTAACCTACAACAAGACCGCCTGGCACGATCCAAGCACGCGTAGCAATCCGGCCCCAACCCCAGCCCTCGCGAAATTGCGAAGCCAGTACTACGCGTACATAACTACGCTCTGGAGATACCATGGGCATGAGGGGAGGGTCACGACCACGACACGCCCAGAGTGCGGCTCAACCGCACCAGGGGCTCCCGAATGCGTCACTCTTTTTCTTTCTTTCTTTTTTCTTCTTACTTTCAGGACTCCGCTTTCCAGAAGCCCTGTCCGGCACTAGAATTGCCGAATTCACGATGCAACAGCCTGTGGAAGCGTAAAGCTTCACGAAAGTGTCCAGGTGGTCTCTACTACGAGCATTATACCTGTTTTACATACCATCCCGCAGCTTACCCCTGGAGGGGGACATGTTAAATAGTCCCATCCCTTGCTTACCGCACTATTTGTATCGTTCTGCTTTCATTGCAGTACCTTTTTGAATAAACAATACATAGCTTTTGCCTATTATTGCACTCCTTTTTTATCTATATATATGTTCATTTATGACATGTTGCACCCGTTCACTTTGGTACGGCCAATACACTGTGGGCTTAAGTACCCCAAATATATGGTGTGATAAGTCCAACACTTTCACAAGTGCGGCACCCGAACTTATAGCATTATATGCATCGGCTCGAATCATGTCTTGGGTCAATAGTTGGGTTCGCCTGCTCCCATGTTTTGGTACCTTATGTTCCGTTATATCGGCTAAGGTAGCGCTGGGAGAACCACTGCGATTGTGCCCCGGTTGAGCTGGGTTGAGCACCTCAGTGGAGAAAGCTAAAACTGACCGTCATGATAGGGCAACAGCCGGTCGCTGTTCGAGAGGTTTTTTTGGGTCCCTAAAGACTTATGCCGCTTAGAGCGAGGAGTCGGCATTGTCCGGCCAAAGGCGTGGATAGCGCCCCGAACTCGGTCTTCCGAATACTAGGGGCTTCACTAAATTTAAAATTATAGAATTCTATGGCTAAGTGAGAGTGTTCAAGCACTATAAGTCCGGTTGCCTTGTTCGCTATGCTGAGCGCCTCCTCAAGGACCCAAAAATGGGAACAAGAGCACTCAAGTTTATCCCGAACACCCCAACACTTTCGTGGCATGGGGGCTGAAGCCAACGACTTGCCATCTCTCAAATTTGATAAACGGCCTATCGTAGAAGGTAATATTTTAAATTCACAAGCGTTGCTTAGCGCATATGAACAAAGTTTTCAGCGTCTGTGATAACAAATGCGAGTCTATTCAAAATTACATCTTTGGAGCATTCACCCGCGATAAGGTGGGCACCCGGCATAACGCCATCATAGTACATTTCGGGCTTGCGCTGCTCCGTGCCCTTCGGTGCCCTGGCCGTCACAAGCTTCTCCGCATCCAGCTTGCCCCAGTGCACTTTAGCACGGGCAAGGGCCCGACGGGCACCTTCAATGCAGACGGAGCACTTGATGACTT
Organism: Aegilops bicornis; assembly: GCA_021605145.1. Lineage (NCBI taxonomy): Eukaryota > Viridiplantae > Streptophyta > Magnoliopsida > Poales > Poaceae > Aegilops > Aegilops bicornis. The sequence continues at coordinate 510,208,992 of CM038672.1, forward strand.
CAATCCATGGACATGCGTCCACCAGCCACCGCACTACCCCAAAGTGGCTCCCAGGCATGGCTTCCAATGGCCACAACCGAATTATGAGGCCCTTCATGGCCTGTTCGGCGACCTTGTGGAGCTCGACCAACTGCTTCAGCTGGTCGCTCAGGGGCACCGGATGTCCGCCTCGGATATCGAGACCAGAACACCTTTTCCGTCGAGCTCCCCACCTTGGCGCTGTAGAACGCGGCAAAGATCGTATACACCACGGGCAGATCTGCGAATGCTCCTGGAGAGCTCCGGATTCGGGTAAGTAATAGGTAATTCACTTTCACATGCTTGCTTTGCATAAAGAATGCCTTACCCGCCGCTATCTTCTTTAGTGCTTCAATTTCTTGGAGGGCTTTTTGGGCTTCGGCCTTAGCGTCTTTGGCACTCTCAAGAGCCGAGGCGAGCTCGGACTCTCGAGTCTTCGAGTCACGCTCCAAACTCTCGTGTTTTTCCACGAGAGCCTGGAGCTCTTTCCGCACCTCCGCCACTCCAAGGCCTCCTGCTTCTCTCGCTCGGTGTGCTCCGCGGCCGCTTTGCTTTCGGCCGCGGACACCGCTTCCTTCAGGGTCGCCACCTCATTCGTGGCCCCTACAATACCCACGTTAGTCCTGTCAATTTTTGCAACCAAATCCTTTCTATAAGGTATTTCTTTAATAAGGTATTACTTACCTTCCTTGTCCACGAGCTGCTTCTTGGCAAAGCCGAGCTCGTTCTCGGACCGCTTCGAGGCTCGCTTCAATGCATCGACCTCCGCAACAAGGCGGGCAGAGGTAGCAACAGTAGCCTGCATTCCCATATTGGCATACTTATGTTAGACTCCTCACAGATATCTTTTAGATCCTCAGTCCGGCTTTTCTTTCCCAACACCGAACTAAGCATTAGGGGCTACCGCCTATGCGGTAATATTTTTTACATATTCTAAACTTACCTCAAAGCCTCGTTAGAAGGCTGGTACAGCTTCATTAGCCCGCTCTTGGCAGACTGAACTTTCTGGATCACCACACTCATAACAGTGTGGTGCTCCTCGTCGATGGAGGCGCCGTTAAGCGCCTCCAGCAAGCTATCCGGTGCCTCCGGATGGACGGAGGTCACCGGCGTCGTAGTCTCGCCCTTCTTACGAAGGGGCCGCTTGCCGGACTTCGGAACCACTGAAAGTTCCGGTACAAAGTCCGGCACAGGGCCGGACTTAGAGGCCTGTGGGGTCTCGCCCCCTTTGCACCCAGAGTCCGGGAGGTCGCCTTGCGGCACCTTCCGGACCACCTCCTCCTGCCTGGGCCCCTTTTGGGACCACCGCGGTGTCGTCGGCGACAGGAGGAGAGGAGGCGGTCGGAAGTGAAGTGCTAATCACATCCGACGAACCTGTGGAGCCGCCGACGGCGCGAACTCGTCCTTGGGCGGGCTACATGGTCATATTCGGCGTTAGAAGACACTATGCGACAAATAAAAAGCCGTGAGCTATTCTGGAGTCCGGACACTTACGATCTCGCCAGGGGCTTGGCCCTTGTCGGCCACTCCTCCTCGTCGTTGTCGGTGTTGGTGGAGAAGTCCAGAGGAAGGGTCCTTCCTTTCTTGGACCCTCCAGCCTCCCCAGTCGGGGCGACCTTCCTTTTCTTCTCTCCCCCTACTGGGGGAGAGGCTTCCTTTTCCTCCTCCTCGTCCTCAGAGGAGGATTCCGCCTCAGAGTCGTCGGACGATGAGTCCGACAGCACCTGGCGCCGGGAGCTCCTTCGAGTTCCCGTGGCCTCCTTCTTGGCCTTCTTCTCCGCACCACGTGAGGTGCCGGAGCCAGCAACCTCCCAATCAAGCGTCCGGCTGGTCTTCCGCAAGGGGCGGACAGTTAATCTGTCAGACGTCTTCACCAGTCCTGCCAAAGGTTAGGGAGTTTTAGATCCCGCATAGAGTCAAACTATGAAAAATAGTCCCTAAAGGGTAAAATAACTTACCTCGCTGGCTTGATGTCATGCGAGCTGAATCCGCGATCTTCGGTAGCGGATGTGGGAGCCTCAGCGCCTTTGAACAAGACCTTCCAGGCATCTTCGTACATAGTGTCGAAGAGCCTTTTCAGAGTTTGGTGTTGTGCCGGATCGAACTCCCACAATTTGAAGGCCCGTTGTTGGCATGGGAGAATCCGGTGGATGAGCATCACCTGGATTACGCTGACAAGCTTGAGATTCTTGTCCACCAGGTTCCGGACGCAGGTTTGGAGTCTGGGCAGCTCTTTCGAATCACCCCACGTCAGGCCCGTCTCTTTCCATGACGTGAGCCGTGTGGGGGAGCCAGATTGGAATTGGGGCCGCCACCATTGAGAGTCGCTGCTCGGTGATGTAGAACCACCCCGATTGCCACCCCTTTATGGTCTCCACAAAGGAGCCCTTGAGCCATAGGACTTTGGTCATCTTGCCAACCATGGCACCTCTGCACTCCGCTTGGCGGCCGCCCACTACCTTCGTCTTGACATTGAAGGTCTTCAGCCATAAGCCGAAGTGGGGCTGGATGCAGAGGAAGGCCTCGCACACGACGATAAATGCCGAGATGTTGAGGATGAAGTTCGGGGCCAGATCGTGGAAATCCAGGCCGTAGTAGAACATGAGCCCCCGGACAAATGGGTGAAGTGGAAAACCTAGTCCGCGGAGGAAGTGGGGGAGGAACACCACCCTCTCATGGGGCCTGGGGGTGGGAATGAGCTGCCCTCATCAGGTAGCCGGTGCGCGATGTCGCTGGATAAGTATCGGCCTTCCGCAGCTTTTTGATGTGCCCCTCCGTGACGGAGGAGGCCATCCACTTGCCTCCCGCTCCGGACATAGTTGGAGAAGGTTGAGGTGGGATGTGCGGACTTGGGCGCTGGAGCTCGAAGTGCGGAAATGGATGAGCAAAGGAGGAAGAAGGCGAGGTGAAAAGGTGGATCCTTATCCCCTTATATGGACGGACAAAGCTATGCGTCCCCCACCAACCTGGTAAAACTCGCTTATCTCCCAAGCGCCGTAATCAATGGCGCGGTTGGGTTACCCACGTCCGTATTGATGGGAATCCCAGAATAAGGGGGCACAATCTCCGCTCTGATAAGACGTGCCAAGGAAACCGCCTCGCTAAACGCGCTGAGGTGGAGCAGTAAAAATGGTTCGTATAAAGGCCTGGCCGTGGTGTGACGTCACGCCGCGAAATACGTCAGCAGATCTGTGCAAAAGATATTCTCTCTACGGTAGTATGTGGAACTTGTTTTGCAGAGCCGGACACTATCCTTGTGTTCAAAATCTTCTATGAAGTATTCGGAGGAGGAACCCGCCTTGCAATGTCAAGACAATATGCGCTACCGGACTCGCTGGTCATTGAAGCCCGGTTCAGGCTACCGAGGGAGTCCTAGATTAGGAGGTGTCCGGATAGCGAACTATCACCGCTATCGGACTCTCGGATTATGAAGATACAAGATTGAAGACTTCGCCCGTGTCCGGATGGGACTTTCCTTGGCGTGGAAGGCAAGCTTGGCGATACGGATATGTAGATCTCCTACCATTGTAACCGACTACGTAACCCTAACCCTATCCGTTGTCTATATAAACCGGAGGGTTTTTAGTCCGTAGGATCTAACAACAATCATACCATAGGCTAGCTTCTAGGGTTTAGCCTCTCCGATCTCGTGGTAGATCCACTCTTGTACTACCCATATCATCAATATTAATCAAGCGGGGAGTAGGGTATTACCTCCATCGAGAGGGCCCGAACCTGGGTAAAAACATCGTGTCCCTTGTCTCCTGTTACCATCCGCCTAGACGCACAGTTCGGGACCCCCTACCCGAGATCCGCCGGTTTTGCCATCGACAGCGACCGACGGCAGGGGACCTGACCAGTCCGGCCCCTAGCCGGACATCCTTCCGAATACCCATGCGGCTCCGGAATCAGGTGAGCATCCCCCTTTGAAGGAGGGGGGAGCATCAGCTCCGGTGGCGACCTCCACTAATCCGGAGGCGCCGAATGCTCTGGTGGAAGCACTACAACATGCTGCCATTGTGGAGGAGCACCGCACCCTGATGGGTTTGGTGGTCGAGAAGGTTCAGTCTGCCAAGAGCGGGCTGAACGAAGCCTTCACCAGCCTACTAACAGGCTTCGAGGTATGCGACATAATACTCTTAGACGCTTTTCATATGAAGGAAATATACATGTATATATATAGTAGCCCCTGAGACTCTATTCGGTTTTTGAAAAAGGCCGAACATAGGATTGCTAGTATTCGATAGAGGTGGCGTACTTATCTATTTTACAACAGGCTTCCCAGTTGGCGGCCACCACCCAGGCCGCTGAAGTTTCCGACCTCAATCGGAGACTGAAGCTGACTGATGATGAGATCGACCGCGTTAACAAGCGGTTCGATGAGGCGCAAGGTATGTGCGCATTTTGAACAGAGTTTTATCATATATTGAAGTGATATGCAAAGTCAGAGGGTAACGCATGCACTGCTTTGATTATGGGTGCAGGTAGCGCGGCCGAGGGCGAGTCCCTCAAGTGCGCCCTTGACCAAGACAAGGAGGTGGCGAAGGCGAGCAAGGAGGCCGTCGATAAGGCGGATGCAGATTTAAAGACCGAACAGGTCGCCCGCCGCCAGTACGAGGAGAGGGTGGCCGAGGTGGAGCAAGAGCTGAAGGACCCCGCCGGCAAGTGCGAGGCCTTGGAGGAGAAGAATACGGCCCAAGCGGCCAATCTCGCCAAGGCCCTTCAGGAGGTCAAAGAAGCGCATACTGAGGCCCGGGGTGCTCGGAGGAGATTCGCCAGGCCAAATAGATAGCGGCTGGTAAGCCCATTCTCTTGCAGAGTATATTTGGGGGTTATAGATATGCCTTGCTCACTCGACTATGGAGTTCTCCAGACACCTTTGTGGACCTTCCGAGGAGTGCCACCGACGCCACGCAATTCTTTCAAAGCCCAGGAGGGGAGCTCAACGGAGAAGCTCTTCTGGTCACAGTTCCTGGCATCGGAACACCCGATGCTTTTGAAAACCAGATGAAGCAACTGGTAGAGATGCATAGGATGTCCGCCTTGGCCATGAAGGATGTCATAGTCCGGCTGTGGCCAACCGAACCCATTCCTAGCAGCTACTTCGGCCTGGTGAAGCGACTCATCGACGCGCTACCCCGAGTTGAAGACGTAAAGCACTCGACATCCATAGAGGGTGCGCGGATGGCCTTTACCCGTGTCATGATGCATTGGGCGAATATGAAAGCCACTGTTGTGGCGACTGAGGGCCCACCCGAAGGCAAGGACCACTGCAAGCCGGAGCGGTATTTTGATGACGTCCTGGAGGGTGCCCGATTAGTAGAGGGCCAATGCTGAAAGGATATCATGTTTGAGTGATTGTTGTATATTTGTCCAGACTTTGTGTTATGAACCAAGGCATGTAATATGTGTATGCTTTTATCTGAAATTACTTTCCTCCTGTGTGGCCATTTTTTAATCTTGAGAGTTTTCCAGTCGTCGGCTTTAGCCCCCATGTAGATGCTACGGGGGTGTTTGGAATTGTCGGCGTTCTGGGAACGGGGGTCCCCAAACTTGCCTGCCTGCGGCCCACGGCGTGGCTGAGCTAGTAGGCCCGTACGACCCATCTTCATCGACAAGGCATCCAAGACCCTCGCGAGGGGCCAAGCCTCGCGAGGCGGACGATGCAAGACCTTCTCAGGAGCAGCCTTGCCAGGCAGGATCACGAGGGGCGGAGAGATCAAGGCAAGGCAAACCTCGCGAGGTCCTCATGACGTGAGCCATGACGATCGAGACCAGGCGGGTGCCAGCGCGTGCAACGTCCTTGTTTCCTCTTTGGTTCCAAGGGGGCAAGGGCAGGCGCGCAGTACCGAGGCATCAAGCAAAGGTTTCCATATCAGTGCAACAAGACCAAGACCAGCAGGACGACAAGACGGAGGTCACCATGGAGCCCAAGATGGCGTCACCACCAGAGCCTTTCGCAGGCGAAGACCGCTTTTGTCAGGATAAGCTGTACTAGCTGTCCCCTTTCAAATTGGCCGTTGTTAGCTCCCTTCCCGCTCAATATTTGGGGAGAGGACCAGGCCTATATAAGTAGAACTAGCCACCACAGTAGGGCAAGGAATCAAGAACTCATTGAGAGGCATCTCACCCACACAAGTTCGCTACACAAGAACACCTCAACCTCAGGAGGCTGTTCTTCCCCTTGTACTGTTCATCATCAGCCCAAGAGGCAATCCACCACCACCACACTAGAGTAGGGTATTACACCACAACGGTGGCCCGAACCAGTATAAATCTTGTGTCTTTGTCTTGTGAGTTCGTCGAGTTCGTCCGCGAGATCTTAGAGAGCTGGGGCGTGGATCGGTAGGGAGGAGATCTTCGCGCGCACCCAAGTGTTCAAACCTCGAGGGTTTTGCCGGAACCTGTGATCCGACATTTAGCGCGCCAGGTAGGGGTGCGTCGTAGCTTCTCTTCCATCGATCTGCGCTCCATGGACACCGTGCTTCGCCCACATGGCAGGTGCCCTGCCACCGACTCCGACGACTAGCGTTGGCGATGGGGCCAGGGGCTCCGAGCCCTGGCCCCCGCCCTGCGGCGGGTGCAGTGGCCACCCAAGGCAAGCCGGAGATGCCTCCTCGCTACGACTGCGTGGCATACGACGAGGCCGTCCTCGAGGCCGGGGGTGATGACAAGGTCATGGCCAACTGGCTTCTCATGGCCCTCGCCGGCGAGCCGCGCACCTGGCTGCTCAACCTTCCCGGATCCATGGTGGCGTCTTGGGAGGAGCTGCGCGACCTCTTCACTACGTGCTACACGGCACCGGCGCACCACGCGGTCACGACCCTGCTAGGCGGCTCACAGGCGCCGCTTTTAGATCGCCACACCAAGCCGTTCCTCCGCCAGATTGGTGCCACTTCCAAGCGCTCGGGGGCTCCGCCGGGCTGGGCCGCGCCTGAGGCCGACCTCACCTTCAGCTGAGAAGACCACGCCGTCACCACCACCGGCTCGGGCATGCTTCTGATGCTCTGCACGCCCACCATCTGCAACGTGGCCATCACCAAGACCCTCTTCGACGGCGGAGCTGGCCTCAACTTGCTCTCCGTGAAAGCCTTCAGCCTTATTCACATGCTGCTCGAGCGGCTCAACCTCAGCCAGCCTTTCTCAGGAGTTGGTGGCGGTGCTGCCCGCTCCCTGGGGCAGATCCTCCTTCCCGTCACCTTCACCACGCGCGACAACTACCGCACCGAGCTGGTCGACTTCGACATCGCCTCAGATCGCCTCCCTGCATAACGCCATCCTCGGGTACCCAGCTCTGGCCCAGTTCATGGCAACTACTCATCCAGCCTACAACCTCATGAAGATGCCTGGAAGCAAAGGTGTCCTCACCGTCAAGGGGGACACCAAGGAGGCTATGACGGCGCTCAAACTTGCCTTCAAGACCGCTGCGGCGGCGCAGCCCATCGGCGCCGGTGCCCCCGAGGCCAAGGAGGCCGCGCCAACCAAGAAGAAGTAGCTGTTCACCCAAGACAAGGCAGAAACCAAGCAGGTGCCGGTTGACGAGGACGGCCCCTCAGGAGCCACCTTCACCATAGGTGCCGGCCTCAACCCCAGCCAAGAGGAAGCATTGTTGAAGTTCTTGCGTGCGAACAAGGATATATTCGCATGGGAGCCCAATCAGCTGGTGGGGTCTCGAGAGAGGTGATTCAGCACCACTTAAGGGTATGCCCCAATGTGCGCCATGTGAAGCAGCGAGCAAGGCGGCAGTCCACGGAGAAGCAGGCCTTCATCGTCCAAGAGACCCGCAAGTTGCAGGCGGCAGGTGCCATTCGTGAGGTTAGGTACCCGGAATGGCTAGCAAACCCTGTCGTGGTGCCGAAGAAAGGCGAGAAGGAGCGAATAAAGCGCCGACTTCACCAACCTCAACAAGGCGTGCCCTCAAGATCCGCTCCTCTCCTGCATCGACCAGATCGCCGACTCCACCGCCGAGTGTGACCCATCAGGCTTCTGGATGCGTTCGTGGTATCACCAAATCAAGATGGCGGTGGAAGATGTAGAGAGACAGCCTTCCTGACTCCGTGTGGGGTGTACTGCTACACATGTATGCCCTTTAGACTGCGCAACGTGGGTGCAACCTTTCAGCGGCTGATGCACATCGCTTTAGGGCAGCAACTCGGGAGAAACACAGAGGCCTACGTCGATGACATTGTGGTGAAGTCTCGGGAGGCGAGAACCTTTATCCAAGACCTGGAGGAGACCTTTGAGAGCCTGCGCCAGGTGAACTTGCGGCTTAACCCGAAAAAGTGTGTGTTCGGTGTCCCTTCCGGCAAGCTGCTGGGATTCCTCGTGTCACATAGAGGGATCGAGGCGAACTCGGAGAAGATCAAGGCCATTGAGGACATGAGCCCACCGCAGACCCTCAAGGAAATGCAGAAGCTGGCTGGTCGGGTGACTGCATTGGGGTGCTTCATCTCCAAGCTGGGATAGCGCGCCTTACCCTTCTTCAAGCTGATGAAGAAGAAGGGCCCGTTCAAGTGGACTCTGGAGGCCGACCGAGCCTTCCAAGACCTCAAGAGATACCTGACCAGCCCTCCGGTGATGGTGGCGCCACGGCCTCTCGAGCCTCTAGTACTTTATCTTGCCGCCACCCCATACTCCGCCAGCACTACGCTAATGGCAGTTCGGGAGGAGCACCAGGCCAAGAGCGCGCCGCGCCAAGCTACGCCGCCAGCCGAGATGATGCAAGATCAAGAAGGCACAGCAAGAGCCATAACGGCAGCAACAGAAGACCAAGCTCGGCAGGACGATGCCGTAGAGATTCCCGCAAGCGATCAGGCGCCAGGGGTCCCGCCACCTCAGGAGGCACCCCAGCTTTCACAATACGTGAGCCTCACCAACACGCCGGCCCTCGTCGAGCACCTGGTGTATTTCGTCAGCACGGTGTTGAGGGACGCGAGGGCACGATATCCCATGCCTTAGAAGCTCCTGCTCGCACTCCTGGTGGCCTCGCGCAAGTTGCGGCACTACTTCCAGGGCCACCCTATCAAGGTTGTCTCGACCTACCCATTGGAGAGGGTGCTTAGGAGCCCCAACTCCGCTGGAAGGGTCGCTGAGTGGAACATCGAGCTGCAAAGTGCCCAGCTTGGAGTTCAAGCACTACTGTGGTCATCAAGGGAGCCGCGCTCGCTGATTTTGTGGCGGAATGGACGGATGCCCCGGCACTTGAAGTGGGCGAGGACCGGTCCACCTTGCCAGGAAGTGAGACGCCCGACGGATGGGTCATGTATTTTGTTGGTGCCTTCGCGCACCAGGGTGCGGGGGCTAGAGCAGTACTCATCTCGCCCACGCAGGACAATCTCTACTACGCTCTGCAGCTCTATTTTCAGCAAGGCGAGAAGGTCTCCAACAACATCACAGAATACAAAGGCCTCATAGCTGGCTTGAAGGCCGTGACAGCTCTAGGGGTAAAGTGCCTCACCGTTAGGGGCGACTCACAACTCCTAGTCAACTTCTCCAACAAAGTATATGAGCCAAAGGATGAGCACATGGAGGCATACCTCGCAGAAGTACGTAAGATGGAAAAGCAGTTCCTAGGCTTGGAGGTGCGGCATGTGCCCCGTGGCACCAACAAGGAAGCCGATGACATCGCCAGGAGGGCATCCAAGCGGCAGCCCCAAGAGCATGGCGTCTTTGAGGAGCGGCTCTTCAAGCCTCAGCGGCGCCACCACTTTCAAGCACGGCACGGCCACGGGAGCCCCAGCTTGTGACCCAACCTCAGGAGCTCGCTTGCTCTTGGCGCTCGAGCCCCAAGAGGGATGTTGGACCAAGGAATTCAAGGAATATCTAATGCAAGGGGCGTTACCGGAGAAGGAAGAGGATGCAGAGCGCGTGGCCAGGCAAGCCACGGCATACTGCATCCATGAAGCTGAGTTGTATAGGAAGCGACCAAATGATGTTTCGCTGCGTTGCATTTCCAGGGACCAGGGGAAGGAGTTGCTGATTGACATACACGGCGGGGACAGGGTGTTCCGCAGTTGATTCTACTGGCCCACTGCGCTCAACGACACAGTTGAGCTGGTGAAGTCCTGTGAAGCTTGCCAGTTCCATGCCAAGCAGATCCATCAGCCAACTTAGGGGCCTCCAGACTATATACCGCTCACATGGTCGTTCGCGGTCTGGGGGCTGGATATCCCCTCGAGCGCCAGGGGGCTACCGCTACCTCTACGTTGCCATCGACAAGTTCACCAAGTGGGCGGAAGTGGAAGCCATCCGCACCATCCCAGCTGGTTCCGTGGTTAAGTTCATCAAGGGCCTCATGAGCCGTTTTGGGGTCCCCAACCGCATCATCATCGACAACGGCTCGCAGTTCACCAGTAACCTCTTCAAAACATACTGCTAACCTTGGAACGCATATCTGCTACGCTTAGGTGGCGCACCCCAGGAGCAATGGCCAGGCTAAACGCGCCAACGCGGAGGTCTTGAGAGGCCTCAAGACCAGGACCTTCAAGAAGAAGCTCGAGGCCTGCGGCAGGGGCTGGCACGACGAGCTCCAGTACGTGTTGTGGTCCATCCGCACCACCACCACTAAGCCGACGGGCGAGACCCCGTTCTTCCTTGTCTACGGAGCCGAAGCGGTCCACCCTCATGAGGTCAAGCATCGCTCTGCACGGGTCCTGGCATTTGATGAAACGCAGCAGGACGCCATGCGGGGGATGGACCTCGTACTGGAGGAGGAACGTCGCCGCGAAGCTACACTGAGGTGGCAAGGTACCAGCAGGCACTACGGTGATACCACTGTCGCAACATCCGCTCCAGGACGCTCTAGACAGACGACCTCGTCCTGAGGCGGGTCCTCTCCAGGGAAGGGTTGCACAAGCTCTCGCCCATGTGGGAGGGCCCGTTCAGGGTCGTCCATATCTGTAGGTTTGGCGCCGCATGCCTGGAGACACAGGACGGGGTGCCCATCCAGAATGCCTGGAACATCCAGCACCTCCGAAAGTTCTGCCCATGAAGCAAGGCCCAGTGCCTGTGAAGAAAGGCCCAGTGCCTGTGAAGAAGGCCCGGTGCCTGTGAAGAATCGCCGCCTGTGACACTCTCACGTAATAATGAGTGGGGTTGTACACGCCCCGGAGTCTCAGGAGTGCCGGCCTCAGGCCCTGGGGCTCCCTCCCACGCCTAGTGGCAGCACTTAGCTCCGCGCTGGTGAGAAGACTTGAAGACTAGACTAGGTGCCGGACGCGGCTTTTCATTTGCTTTCCGTATTTGGCTCGCCTTCTTTTAATCGAAGTTTGCTTCTGGTGTTCCTTGCTGATTTGGTTCCATCGCCTTTTGCCGCCTTTTCTGAATCTGGTTCGCTTATGTTCTCTCTCTCGCATGCCTCGCGAGGGGGCTAGGCAGGTGCCTTGGCGAGGGTTTCTTCCTCCTGTGTTGGTCCTTCTCTCTGCCTTCGGTCTACTTTCTCGTGAGGCACCCTTGTTTGAGCCCACAAGCCGGCACATCTCTCCTAATCCGTGACCCTCGGGTACCGTGATATGAAGCACTGGGTCAAGGCTCGGGTGAGCGATAAGTCTCCTAGCGAGCTTCCTAACGATTTTTTTGCAGTTACTGAGCAACCACTAAGCCAAGACGGGCACGAGGAAACAAGTGCCTCGTGAAGAAGAGGCTGCCCCAAACACGCCAGGCTAAGTTATCTCCGCACAAACTAATGACACAACATGGAAATAACAAGCATAGAGTAATGATTGAGGAATCACAGTTTGATACACGCCCCTCCGGGCCCATACTGGTTTCATTTTGATGCAGGAAAGAAAAGAGGAACAAAACAAAAGCGGCGTTGCAGCGAACCACGGGGGCAGGCCTCCAACGACGTCCCGAGCTTAGCCGGATCCCTCCTCGCGCTTCACGGAGACACGGCGACGAGAGGACCCGCTACCACCTCCGAAGCGAGTGCGACGGCGTGGCGGCTGGTCGTAGCCGCCGCTGCTGGAGCTTTTGCCAAGAGAAGAGTCACCATAGCTGGATGAGACGCGGCCGGCGGGCTCGCCCTCGTCGCGGCCATCACCGAGATGGAGCACCTCCTCGTCGTCGTTCATCTCGGGGAAGCACCCGGCGTGGCGACCATCTTCCCCAAACACCCTCGCGTAGAGGGTTGCATCACCATCATACTTGAAATGGAGGGTGCACCACCTGCCCAGGCCGCGCGCGCGGGCAAACGGCTGCCAACCGCGGGCCAGAGCTATGTTGCCTGCGGCGGAGACTTTAACCGCGACCCAGGAGGCCCTGCTACAGCAGCCGTCCACCTGCAGCGAGAGCCCGCCTGGACCAGAGGCCGGCAGCTCATCGACGAAGAAGCGCGGAAGCTGAAGCCAGTTGCCGGCTGGATCCTCCGACGAGACAACGAACTCCGGCAGCACCTCTGTCGAGTGGAAGCGTGGCCTGGGAGGCCGCGCAACCACGACACATCTCACCTCATCGACGGGGCTGTCGCGACCGGAGCGACCCCCCACCACATGTAGCGGCGCCACCCTGGGAGCGGGGGGCCATGGCGGGAGTCATGGTGTGCTTGCGGGGACGGCTGCGTCCCCGCTTGGGTGCCGGTGAGCCGGGCCCCTCGCGAGGGGCCTTCCCTTTCTCCGCGGCAGAGAACCTCTTTGACGGCGCCATTGGAGTCAGTGGTGGAGCAGAGGAGGAAGAAGCAGGTGGAATGGGAAGAAGTGGGGGACGGGGGCTCCGCGCCCTTCCTCATTTATAGCAGGAGAAGGCCAACCAACGCCCCCCACGATCACATGTAATGATGGTTTTCCTTGCATGTCGCATGGACTTCTCAAGTCGGGCAGTTGCCGAGGCAGCATGGGGAAGCGGAGACGCCCACATCCAATCAACCGCCATGTGTCAACCGAGGCCGCAGGCTTTTGGGGCCCGCGGTGCTCCGCGCTTGACCTTTGGCTTCGCCTCGAAGCCAAGCCCGAGCGCGCCTTGGGCCCGGGGGCTACTATCAGCGTTCTGGGAACGGGGGTCCCCAGACTTGCCTGCCTGCGGCCCACGGCGTGGCTAAGCTAGCAGGCATGTACAACCCATCTTCATCGACAAGGCATCCAAAGCCTCGCGAGGCGGACGACACAAGACCTCCTCAGGAGCGGCCTCGCCAGGTAGGCTCATGAGGGGCGGAGAGATCAAGGCAAGGCAAACCTCGCGAGGTCTTCGTGACGTGAGCCATGACGATCGAGACCAAAGGGATGCCAGCTGCCGCAGCCGTCCTTGTTTCCTCTTTGGTGCCAAGGGGGCAAACGCAGGCGTGGAGTACCAAGGCATCAAGCAAAGGTTTCCATATCGGTGCAACGAGACCAAGACTAGCAGGACGGCAAGACGGAGGTCACCATGGAGCCCAAGACGGCGTCACCACCAGAGCCTTTTGCAAGCGAAGACCGCTTTTGTCAGGATAAGCTGTACTAGCTGTCCCCTTTCAAATTGGCCGTTGTTGGCTCCCTTCCTGCTCAATATTTGGGGAGAGGACCAGGGCCTATATAAGTAGAACTAGCCACCACAATAGGGCAAGGAGTCAGGAACTCATTGAGAGGCATCTCACCCACACAAGTTCGTCAAGCACAAGAACACCTCAACCTCAGGAGGATGTTCTTCCCCTTGTACTGTTCATCATTAGCCCAAGAGGCAATCCACAACCACCACACTGGAGTAGGGTATTACACCACAATAGTGGCCCGAACCAGTATAAATCTTGTGTCTTTGTCTTGTGAGTTCGTCGAGTTCGTCCGCGAGATCTTAGAGAGCTAGGGCGTGGATCGGTAGGGAGGAGATCTTCGCGCGCACCCCAGTGTTCGAACCTCGAGGGTTTTGCCGGAACCCGTGAGCCGACAAATAGCGCACAATCACACTTGAACCAATGTCTTGGTCCGTGAAGGAGGTGTCTGCGTAACGAACCAGGCAATCAGACTATGTGGCTTTATCACTTTCACTTAGCCATAGGAGTTTGACGGTGGGACTAAGTACTAGCCCCTGGTGCGTATGTGGCTATCCGCACTAGGATGCCTTAGGCGCGTGACTGGAGGAAGGCCAGTCCTTCATATAATACGGAGGAAATTGCAAGAGATTTATAGCAAGTCACCGAATCGCCGACCAGCTCTCGCCATATCATGACATTCAGTTTTCGGCTTTCTCTACTGAGGTGTTTGACCGGACGAACCAGAAACACAATCGAAGTAGTTCTCCCTTACTACCCTAGCCGAACAAGCGGAACGTAAGGTAGTAATCACAGCAGCCGGGCAACCCAACTATTGACCAAAGACATGATTCAGAGCTGATGCATATAACACAATATTCGGGACGCCGAAGTATACTCTAAAAGTGTTTGGACTTTTTGAAAATATGTGTGGCCGAATAGAGCCCCTGATAGTTAAGCCATACCAAAGTATATATGGCCATCCGAAGCCAAGAAGGAATACAGATTTATAAAATAGACCAATACCGAACAGGGTTTGGTGAAAAACTGTTTCCATCATAATTTGATTGATACGTCAAAATGTGCTATTACAGATAATGCCATAAATATCAAGGCTATTTTACATGTCGAAATTAGTACACAAGGGGAAGCTGTATACGGGGCCTAAAAAAGAAGGTAGTCTTGAAGATCTCATCGATGCCCTGCTGCACGTCTGCACTGTTTCTCCTTGGTAGAAAAAAATCCTTTGAGAGGATCAGTCCAGGTCATTTATACGAAAGGGGCACGGAAAGAGCCCTTGCACGACCATAGAATAGCTAGGTTTTAATGCACCTGTGGTATGGAAAAAAGATCAAAGAAGAAAGGTTAAGGTCAAATAGGGTCAAGCCGCACTATAGACCTTGTCTGCAGTGTGCCTCCGTCGTTGCCCAGGGTATTTTGAGTGCGTAATTATGCACACGCGGTACATATGCCACGGTTGTGTGGGGCGATTAACGGAGGCGAGACTGCTTGTCTAGATGTGGACCCATGGAGCTGTCATTCTACGGAGTAGGCTGTACTCGCTTAACGGTGTTCGAGGCCTTGATGGTTGATGATTTATTCGGCTTGATGAGGCCGCTCTGTACCTCGGCTGCAAGGGCCACGGTGTGCTCCTCAGTACGGAGGGAGCGCTCCATGTTTCCATTGACAGTGATAACACCACGGGGTCTAGGCATTTTGAGCTTTAAGTAAGCATAATGCGGGACTGCATTGAAGTGGGTGAAGGCGGTTCGTCCGATCAGTGCGTGATAACCACTGCAGAAGGGGACAATGTCGAAGATCAAGTCTTCGCTTCGGAAGTTATCCGGTGAACTGAAGACTACTTCCAATGTTAATGAACCCATGCAGCGGGCCTCGACGGCGAGTATCACTCCTTTAAAGGTGGTGTTACTAGGCTTGATTCTTGATGGGTCAACACCCATTTTACGGACAGTGTCTTGATAGATTAGGTTAAGACTACTGCCGCCGTACATAAGGACTCCAGTGAGATGGTATCCGTCGATGATTGGATCAAGGACCAAGGCTGCCGAACCTCCATGACGGGTACTGGTCGGGTGGTCCCTGTGATCGAAGGTGATCGGACAAGCTCACCACGGGTGAATTTAGGGCCGACATGCTCTACGGTGTAGACGTCCCTTAGTGCGCGCTTGCGCTCCCTCTTGGGGATATGCGTGACAGATATCATATTCACTGTTTTCACCTCAGGGGGAAATTTCTTTTGTCCCCCTATGTTCGGTGGGCGGGGCTCATCATCGTCCTTGCTTAGCGGCCCTTTCCCCTTATGTTCGGTATTTAACTTACCTGCCTGTTTGAAGACCCAATAGTTTCTGTTGGAATGATTGGCAGGCTTGTCAGGGGTGCCATGAATCTGGCAAGGCCGATCGAGTATTTTGTCCAAATTAGATGGACCATCTTTATTCCCTTTGAATGGCTTCTTTCGCTGACTGGATTTAGAGCCGCTGAATCCGGCGTTAACCACTGTTTCCTCAATCTCTTCATTGTTGTCTCGACGCTTATGTTTGTTGCATCGTGGCCTGCCGTTGCCATCCCTGGCTTCGGAGGTGCCAGTGTTGCTGGTACTGTTGCTTCTATGAGCCAACCAGCTGTCTTCTCCCGTGCAAAAGCGGGTCATGAGTGCGGTAAGAGCTGCCATAGACTTCGGCTTTTCCTGACCGAGGTGTTGGGCGAGCCATTCGCCGCGGACGGTATGTTTAAAGGCTGTGAGGGCTTCGGCGTTTGGACAGTCAACGATTTGGTTCTTTTCAATTAAGAACCTAGTCCAGAGTTTGTGGGCTGACTCTCCGGGTTGCTGGACTATATGACTAAGGTCATCAGCATCTGGAGGTCGGACATAGGTACCTTGGAAGTTGTCTCGAAATGCATCCTCCAAATCTTCCCAGCTACCAATGGAGTTCTTTGGGAGGCTGTTTAACCAGTGCCGTGCTAGCCCCTTTAGCTTTAGGGGAAGGTATTTAATAGCGTGGAGGTCGTCGCCATGAGCCATGTGAAGATGGAGAAGAAAATCTTCAATCCATACAGCGATCTCTATCATTTTGTCGTATTCTTCAAAGTTTGAACCCATCTGGCAACTGGTGCTGCATTACCTCATCGGTGAAGCACAAGGGGTGTGCGGCGCCTCTGTATCGGGCAACGTCACGACGGAGCTCGGATGACATCCGTATTCGGTTTTCTTCCTGGGTTTGGTTATGCTTGTCACGCCAAACTTGATGGCCGTCGTCTCTTGTTGGAGCACGACCCTTGATCCGTAGATTGATCTGGTCTGACCAGCTCTATTGTCTAGGTCCTGACGTAAGTCATAGGTGTAACTTGGGATCGCTACCTCTTTGCCTCGACGGCGGGGTGGCATGGGATGATATTCAGCGTAAGCAACCTCTTTGTCTCGTCGACGTGGTGGTCGGTCTGGTTCATCAGCATGATTATATCTTGACGGTATTGGCTCAAGGGACTCGTCATCGAATTGTGGCAGTAGCCGATGCTTTGGATAACTCTTTGTTGGGTGCTGGAGGCCATATTTCTCAGTAGCTAGGACCTGGGTCCATCTTTCGTTGAGTGTATCCTGTTTGGCCTGAAGCTGTTGCTGTTTCTTTTTGAGGCTCCTCGCTGTGGTGATGAGCTATCTCCTAAAGCGTTCTTGCTCGAGGGGTTCCTCTGTCATGATGAAATCTTCATTGCCGAGGTTGTCTTCTTCCTCGGAGGCTGGTAGATAGTTACTATCCTCCGAATCCTCGTTTTCGGCAAGTTCGTCTGGATTGACTTGTCTGTCTTCCCAATCATCCTATTCTATGGCAGGCTCGATGGGGTGGTTAGAGTCTTTGGCATTCTCCGGAGTGTCATTGTCTCCGGTGCCGGTATTACTTTCTTTTTCCCACCATGATCGTGAACGGCGCCGCTGACATCGACGCTTTGGTGGTACATCGACGGGCTTGTCCTTGATCGGATCCTGATTGCCATCGTCATCCTCTTTGGGTGTATCCACCATGTATACGTCGTATGTAGAAGTTGCGGTCCAACACCCAGTGATAGGCGGGTTTTGGCCTGGTTTGGCTCCGACATCATCGTCCAAACCGTCGATGTCTTCGGAGGCGTAGTCGAGCATGTCGGTTAGGTCTTCGATAGTGGCTACCAAGTGGGTGGTGGGTGGGACGCAAAATTCCCTGCACTCAGCCCCTAGTTCAGGCTGGGCGTAGTTCGGAAGTGACACTTCCGTAATGGCGAGGGATCGCATTATGTCCAAGGCCTCACTTAGGAGCGAAGGCCGGACGGGGAACCGAGGGCCTATGGGGCCGGGCTTGGTACATGCCACTTGGCCGTGCTCGATGGGCGTAGACTTTGAGAGTTCGGAGCTAGCTTCCAGAGGTGAGTTCGGATCTTCGATGACAGGGAGAGTCCTGCTTGATTCCAGGCTTGCCAACAATGTAGCTGCCTCTGGGTCTCCAGCAGGGTGTTCCATAGCAGGAGAGAGTCCGGTGGGTTTAAAACTCCCATCTTTGGATGAGGTGGTATGCTCTGGATCTAAGGCCAGGGCAGGGATGATTGTTGATTCTCGCATGAGGCCAGATAGTGGATCTGACGGGTTTCCTTCTTGTAGGTGAGGAGCGGTCGGGGCCAAGAATCCTTCGAAGATTAAGTCTCCTCGGATATCAGCGATGTAATTAAGATTTCCGTACCTGATATGATGACCAAGGCGTAGCTATCGATATGTTCAAGGTGGCCAATTGAATTGGCACGCAGAGCAAAGCCGCCAAACACGAAGAATTGACCAGGGAGGAAAGTTTCCCCAGAAACAACATCGTTGTTGATGATCAAACGATCCATCGAGCCTTCTTGCGGTGACACAATGGAAATCTCAATGAAAGCACCAATGTCGGTATCAGAACCGGCCGATCTCGGGTAGGGGGTCCCGAACTGTGCGTCTGAGGATCGAAGGTAACATGGGACAAAGGGGAGATAATGTTTACCCAGGTTCGGGCCCTCTTAATGGAGGTAAAACCCTACTTCCTGCTTGATTGACTTTGATGAGTATAGGGGTTACAAGAGTTGATCTACCTCGAGATCGTAATGGCTAAACCCTAGATGTCTAGCCTATATGAATTCTGATAGCCTCTGCGGACTAAACCCGCCGGTTTATATAGACACCGGAGGGGCCTAGAGTTGTATAGAGTCGGCTTGCAGAAGAAGGAAATAACATATCCGGACGCCAATCTTGCCATCCACGCATAGGAGAGTCCTATCCGGACAACGGAGAAGGCCTTCTACCTTGTGTCTTCACGGCCCATCAGTCCGGCCCATATTACACAGCCTGGACACCCGAGGACTACCTAATCCAGGACTCCCTTAGGGGGTCCCGAACTGTGCGTCTGAGGATCAAGGGTAACAAGGGACAAGTAGGACACAATGTTTACGCAGGTTCGGGCCCTCTTAATGGAGGTAAAACCCTACGTCCTGCTTGATTGTATTTGATGAGTATATGGGTTAGAAGAGTTGATCTACCTCAAGATCGTAATGGATAAACCATAGTTTTCTAGCCTATGAGAATTGTGATAGCCTCTACGGACTAAACCCTCCGGTTTATATACACCGGAGGGGCCTAGGGTTGTACAGAGTTGGTTTGTGGGGGAAGGAAATAACATATCGAGACACCGATCTTTCCATCCACGCATAGGGGAGTCCTACCCCGACACGGGGTGAAAGTCTTCTACTTGTTTCTTCACGGCCATTCAGTCCGTCCCATATCGAATAACCCAGACACCCGAGGACCCCTTAATCCAGGACTCCCTCAGTAGCCCCTGAACCAGTCTTCGATGATGATGTGTTCGGCACACGGATTGTCTTCGGCATTGCAAGGCGGGTTCCTCCTCCTGAACATTTTAAAACAATTCCATAAACAAAGGAACTGTATCAGGCTCTGTATAATTGTTACAACCCTTAGCCACGAAGGCAAGATATCCAAATAAAACAGTGTCTCTTTATTGACGAATTTTTCGGCGAAACGTCATATCTAGCTCTTTAACATTTTGAACCGTTTTCACGCCTCCCGTTTCGAGCTTCGAGGCATAGCCTCCATTGGCACGTCTTTTCAAAACAGAGATCATGCCCGCCCATCACGGGATTCCCATTAATACGGTTTTGGGTGAAACAACCATGTCGCTCGCATGATCTTTTTGGGAACAAGCGAGTTTTAAGGCTCAAGAGGGGTGCGTTTGGTATTTCACTGCCTATAAGAGGGTAAAGAATCCTCCTTTTTCACCCACGCCTTCTTCTCGCTCCTGCCTTCCCATCTTCAAGCTCCAGCGCCCAAACTTCCATCTTTTCCACCGCCACCAACCTCTCCAGCCATGTCTGGATCTGGTTCTAAGGGCAAGTGGGAGGCCTCTGTGTCACGGAGAAGGATGATAACCCACAAGTATATGGGATCACAACAGTTTTCGAGGGTAGAGTATTCAACCCAAATTTATTGATTCGACACAAGGGGAGCCAAAGAATATTCTCAAGTATTAGCAGTTGAGTTGTCAATTCAACCACACCTGTAAGACTTAATATCTGCAGCAAAATATTTAGTAGCAAAGTAGTATGGAAGTAACAATAACAGTGGCAAAGGTAACAGTAGCAGTTTCGTAGTAATTGTAACAGTGGCAACGGAAAAGTAACTAAGCAAAGATCAATATGTGAAAATTTCACAGGCATTGGATCAGTGATGGATAATTATGTCGGATGCGATTATTCATGCAACAGTTATAACATAGGGTGACACAGAACTAGCTCCAGTTCATCAATGTAATGTAGGCATGTATTCCTAATATAGTCATACGTGCTTATGGAAAAGAACTTACATGACATCTTTTGTCCTACCCTCCCGTGGCAGCGGGGTCCTATCGGAAACTAAGGGATATTAAGGCCTCCTTTTAATAGAGTACCGGACTAAAGCTTTAACACTTAGTGAATACAAGAACTCCTCAAACTACGGTCATCACCGGGAGTGGTCCCGATTATTGTCACTTCGGGGTTGCCGGATCATAACACATAGTAGGTGACTAATGACTTGCAAGATAGGATCAAGAACTCACATATATTCATGAAAACATAATAGGTTCAGATCTGAAATCATGGCATTCAGGCCCTAGTGACAATCATTAAGCATAGCAAAGTCATAGCAACATCAATCTCATAACATAATGGATACTAGGGATCAAACCCTAACAAAACTAACTCGATTACATGATTAATATCGTCCAACCCATCACCGTCCAGCAAGCCTACGATGGAATTACTCACGCACGGCAGTGAGCATCATGAAATTGGTGATGGAGGATGGTTGATGTTGATGACGGCGACGGATTCCCCTCTCCGGAGCCCCGAACGGACTCCAGATCAGCTCTCCCGAGAGAGATTAGGGCTTGATGGCGGCTCCGTATCGTAAAACGCGATGAATCCTTCTCTCTGATTTTTTTCTCCCTGAACATGAATATATAGAGTTGGAGTTGAGGTCGGTGGAGTCTTAGGGGGCCCACGAGGAAGGGGGCACGCCCCAGGGGGGTGGGCGCCCTCCACCCTCGTGGACAGGGTGTGGGCCCTCTGGTGTTGATTATTTCGCCAGTATTTTTTATTAATTCCAAAAATATTCTCCGTGAAGTTTCAGGTCATTTCGAGAACTTTTATTTCTGCACAAAAATAACACCATGGCAATTCTACTGAAAACAAATACATCCGGTTAGTTCCATTCAAATCATGCAAGTTAGAGTCCAAAAGAAGGGCAAAAGTGTTTGGAAAAGTAGATATGTTGGAGATGTATCAACTCCCCCAAGCTTAAACCTTTGCTTGTCCTCAAGAAATTCAGTTGATAAACTGAAAGTGATAAAGAAAACCTTTTACAAACTCTGTTTGCTCTTGTTGTTGTGTAACATCCCAAATTTTCAATTTGGAATGTTATACACAGGTCATTCATGCATATCATATTTTATTGCATTTTCGATTTGCGATCCTCGAAATTCTAAGCAACTCAAGGACCCATGGAAAGAGTTGGGAATTTCACATTTTTCATATTTGAATTTTATCAAATATTGAAACAATGATCATGTTGGTTTTAAATAGTTTTTCTCTCCGAAAATATTTCGTATTAAAAGATATGAGAGGAGATAATATGACTTCTCCAAAATAAACGAAATATTGGAGGAAAATATTAAATATATAAATAAATTTTATTTGGACTTTATTGCAATTTTATTTGAATTAGGAAAAATATTCGTTTTTCAAAATTGCATTAGAGGACCAAATAAATGTTCACCTTGTCCGCTATATTTTTTAGAGGACGGGAAAAATTTATTTCAGGATTTTTGGAGTCCGTTTAGTATTTCTTTTAATCGTTTTTCTGCGCGTCAGAATATTTTAAAAAAAGTCAAACCGACTCGGGCAGAATCGGCCAGGACTCCCGATCCGCCCTCTTATAAGCCGCTACCACACTTACATTTCACCCCGCCACCGCAGCCCATCCGTGCCTCGCGAACCCTAGCGTCGCGACACCGCCTCGCCGCGTCGCCGCCCCGCAAGCGCCGCTGCCCCGATCCACCGCCCCACCGCCGGATCCGCTCACTGCCGCCGCCGCCAACCCCATCGGACCTCGCCGAGGTAGCCGCCCGCCGCTGCCGGTTTTCGTTAGAAAGCCGCTCGGTTTTTTTGAAAACCGAGATTCGTTTTTTTAGTTTAGATAGGTTCGGTTTTCCGTCGGTTCATTTACTTTGCGGACGTTCGTCTGTACGTTCATTTTAACAAACGCCGTTCATCCGTTAGTCACAAACAGCGAACGTTCGTTCGTTAGCCTGTTCGTCAGTTTTTCTTTTTCCTGGGTTTTTCCACGATTATTTTCTATCGTGATTTCTACCCTGATCTTCGTTTTAGTTTATCTTTTCTCTCGTTTATCGGAATCAGGCGATTCAAGCGCCTAGATCTTCGTCTCGAAGACCTCTTTCTGTTTAATCAACTTGAACAAGATTTTGGTACTGTAATATTTGACTTTAGTCCAGATTAGTAATCGGATCTTGTTTCTTTCGCAGTTTGAGTTTGTTGCTCCGTTTGATTTGATTCTTTTTGCAAACCGGAGTTCTTCAATTGAACTTTCTTGTTAGATCTTCTTATTTGAGTTTTACCCATGCATGTTTGCTTGATTGCTTATGTATGCCACTGTTTGTTTGCGATAGAATTCCCGGAGTGCGAAGCGTGCTACTGCGAGTCTCTAGGATTTGCAGATCGTCAGCAAGGCAGGTAACACATTGATCATACTCTTTCCATACCCAGTTTTTATGCATTAGTTACAATCCTCAAACATTGCATGATTAGGATGTGATTAACTTGTGGGTATTGGGAAGTAGATGATGAGGTAGAACCTATTTCCTTTTATTATGAAACCCTTGGGAGTTACCTCTACGTTATGCTTATATTGCCATGCTATGCTCGTAGACGTGGTTTGGGTGAGTGAATCCATGACAGATGTGAGGTTGTTAATTAATGGTTAACTTAAGCTGGCAACTTTAACACACATCTGGGTGGATTGCTTGTGGGCACCTGGAGAATCCAGTGTTGTCCTAGGATATCCCGGAGGACCCATGTGATGATCCTACGGTCTGCCACCCAGGCTCAAAGGGATCATAAGATTATTCATGCTAGAAACTTCCGTGTGCAGCCACAAGCTATTATGGGCTCTAGCATAGTTGAGTATGTTGCATGACTTCTTCCAGTGGTAGGCTACCAGATGTAGGGGATGTAGGTTGGTACTGTCTACCCGGGGTTAGAGTTAATGTTTCTGAAAGACTGTGTCTCGGTCATCCGTTTCTCAAACACCATGCAATGCGAGAAATCCAATGGAGGAGATCGAGTCTTGTGGGGAAAAGTGTGCAAACTTCTGCAGAGTGTACAAACTAATCATGGTTAGCCGCGTCCCTGGATATGGACATCTTGAGTATCTGGTTCTTGGATTATCATGTTGATCTCATCACTCTAAATTAATTTGTTGGGTTGTTAATGATTACTTTAATGGGGATTGAGTTGGAGGAACCTTCTCAATGATGTTTCAACTACCATGATAGTTAAATAAAATTTATGCCTTTGTTTTAGGGAAAAATTGGCTTTTCGCAAAAACAATATAATCTTAGAGCCTCCACCAGCCATACATGCATGTAGTGATAGCATTTATCTGTTCTTTGCTCTACTGTGTTATATTGCCAAAGATATTCCATGTCTTTGACCCGTTTCGGGCTGCAACGTATCATGTTGCAGACTTTTCAGACGACGAGTAAGGTGACATAGGTCGTTTGTCATGCACTCAGCTATGTCGTTGGAGTTGATGGACTCACTTTATCTTCCAAGCCTTCCGCTGTTATCTTAATTATATGGCCTTCAGCCATATTTATTGTAGTAAGTTATACTTTGAGACATTCGATGTAATAAGTGTGTGATTGCTAATCTATTATAAATCCTTCGAGTATTGTGTGTGTCAGCATTACCGATCCAGGGATGACATTGAAGCACTGAGACTTGACCGTCTGAGGTCGGGTCGCTACAAGATGGTATCAGAGCACACGCTGAATGTAGGACACTACCACTAAGAAAAGCCATAGGTCACTCCTTTCTACTCATTTCTGACTTCTCTCCATTTTCTACTCTTTAGGATGGCGGACTCGAGGAACAAGTTTGCACAACCGGATGAAGACACGCCCTTTGGACGACACTTGAAGGAAGTCACTAGATACCTGAATATCGGAATACCAAGC
This sequence comes from Aegilops bicornis, assembly GCA_021605145.1. Taxonomy (NCBI): domain Eukaryota; kingdom Viridiplantae; phylum Streptophyta; class Magnoliopsida; order Poales; family Poaceae; genus Aegilops; species Aegilops bicornis. The sequence continues at coordinate 510,233,265 of CM038672.1, forward strand.
TTCACCGGGACCTACACCGCCACTTTACCAGAAGAGGAGCGATGAATGATTCAAGTTCAAGTTCCAAGAAGGACATTCACGCCAGTCACTGAGCCAATAGAGTTTTCCTTTGATGCACCCACCTGGAGTCTAGGCAGAAGCATGGCAGCCCACATTGCTATGGGACGTATTGGAGAAATCTACAAACACGAGCTGAAGGACACTATCTACCAGATATGTGGGCGTGTAAGTGCATCTAGTGCCACCCCTAGTTGGTTTTGGAGTATTGACGACAAACCTGCTTGAGGGACTAATGTGTTTGTGAGAATTGCGAGGATGATGACAGTTAGTCCCTCCTTGATTTGGTTTACCTACAGGAGATGACCCCTAAAAATGTGTGAAGACATTGAAGACAATGGTGGTCTGTGAAGATATTCACATTGAAGACTATGACGCGAGAAGACATTGAGTGAAGACTATGGAGCACGAAGACTTAGCTATTTCGTTGTTTCCTTTTCTTCCTTGTTGAGTCATAGGAACCACCGCACTGTTAAGTGGGGTCCAAGTGAACAAAGTCAGAGTGACTGAAGTGATGCTCAAACCAAATCATATGTCTTAGATCGAAGACAATGAGAGAAAATCTTATCCTGGTCGGATAAGTCAACTTTACTTGTAGCCCAAGTCAAGCTGCCGCGTGTGTTTGAAATCTGACCGTTACGACACGTGGCAGTTCCTTAGTGACCCAGGGTCATTTCAGACAAATCCCGTCGGGTTGCCCAGTGGCTATAAATAGCCCATCCCCTACACCATAAATTGATGGATGCTCAGAGATAGTGCACGGCTTTTGTCGTTTGAGAGCAACCCACCTCCGAAGCCTTTGAGAGAGAATCCTTGCGAGGACAAAGCCCAAACCACCCAGAGCCCAAAGAGTGTTTGGCATCACTGAAGTCTTTCTCGTCTGCGTGATTGAAGACTTGTTACACTTGAGGATTGTGAATCCTCCAGCCGGTTAGGCGTCGCGTTCTGAGCATTCAAGAGCCATCGTGGATTGCCGGTGAACGAAGTCTGTGAAGGTTCAGAAGTCTACCTTGAAGACTTATCAGAGTAATTGGGCGAGGACTGTGTGTCCTTAGCTCAAGGGGAATAAGGTGAAGACGAGGTCTTCTGAGTTGAATCTCAGCCTCCCTAACCAGACGTATAGTTGTCACAGCAACTGGAATTGGTCGAACAAATCCATGTCCCTCTGAAGCCACTGGTTCTATCTCATACTCCTCTTTACTTACAGTTTGTCTTTGTGAAGTCATTGCCTGCTTGTATTATCTGATTGACTTCACTGTGTGACTATCTGCTCGCTTGGCTTCATACTATCTTCCATCTTGATCTTTACTACCTAGTTGCTACTAGTCTTCATGCTTTCACTTCATTGAATACTTGACTATGGCTTGTCTAGTGTAGTCTACCTTCCGCTGCAGTAGAATAGTGTTGTTTATATTGTCTGTCTTTGAAACTTCCATGTTTTGAAGACTTCCATAAAAATCGCCTATTCACCCCCCCCCTCTAGTCGATAACTAGCCCTTTCAATTGGTATCAGAGCAAGGTGCTCCCTTGTTTTGTGTGATTCGGTTTAACCACCTGGAGTTTAGCTATGTCGAGTGCAGGGATAATCAAAGTCTCCGCTGCGTGCCCCATCTTCGATGGCACTGAATATCCCTACTGGAAGAATAGGATGCGCATGCATCTTGAAGCCATTGATGTCGATCTATGGTATGTCGTCAAGAACAACATTCCCAAGACTGGTGAAGGTGTCACCCCTGCTGATGTTAAGAAGTTCATTCAATCGACTCTACTGCCAAGAACATCATCTGTGGTCACCTTACCAAAGGACAGTATCGTCGTGTGAGTGCTCTGGAAACGTCGAAGCTAGTCTGGGACTAGCTGTCCAAGGTCAATGAAGGCGTCTCAACCCAGCGAGATCAACGTATCAGTACTCTCCGCAACCTCTTCAACCGCTTCAAGAGACACGACAACGAGAATGTCCAGATCACATTTGATCGCCTCACTGATATCACAAATGAGCTCCATGCACTAGGCGCCACTGAGATCACGAAGCATGAGATAGTGAAGACACTACTGAGATCTCTTGACAACTCATTTGACACCTTAGCCCTGATGATACAAGAACACCCTGATTTCAAGACTCTCGATCCGTCTGACATACTTGAGAGGCTCAACACACATGAGTACCAGCTATCTGAGAAACGAGATATCTATGGCCCCAACTATGGCCGAACTCGAGTTTTGAAGGCAAAGGCTGCCGCTTCCTCATCTGAAGAACAATCTGACTGCAGTTCTGGTGATCCTGAAGAACTTGGAAAGGAGCTTGCTATGCTTGTGAAGAAGTTCCAGGAATTCACCAAGAAGAAAGGCTTCAGAAAGTCTTCACGATCCAGCTCAAGAAATGATGAAGCTTCTGCCTATGATCACAAGAAGAGAACCTGTCACAAGTGCAAGAAATCTGGTCACTACATCTCTGAGTGTCCACAGTGGTACAATGAGAAGAAGAAGAAGAAGAGCAAATAATATGATTCTAATGACAACAACAAGAAGAAATCCTCAAACTCTTCTTCCAAGTCTTCTTCCAGATCTTCATCACACAAGAAGAGCTCATCTAGCAAGGCTCATGCTTTTGCTGGCAAGGAGATGGATTCAGAAGAGGAGTCTGCTTCAGAGGAGGCGGAGGTGGAGTCTGAGGGGGAGTATGACTCGGGTGTTGCGAGTCTGGCCCTAGCTTCTGCCTACGTCGCCAAGTCCATCTTCAACACCGAAGACAATGGCTCCGTCACCAACACTAATGATAATGACGAGGACAACTCGCCTCCCACCTACTGCTTCATGGCACATGGTGCCAAGGTAAAATCACGCGACGCATACTTTCAAACATCAAGTGAAGATGGCTCTGATTGTGAATCCAAACCCAGCTACAAAACACTTGCTAAAATTTCAACTGAACAACAGAAAGCTATGGAACACACTCAAAATCTGTTAGACAAAAGCGATGACCTATTGGACGCGGAAATGACCCGTTCTCAGTCCTTAGTTGAAGACATTAAAAATCTTCATGCTAAGTACCAGGAACTTGAAAGTCGTCATGAAACGCTCACAACCACTCACGAAAAGCTCTCCTATGATTATCTTCAAAGGAAACAAGAGCTTGAGAAATTGAGAGCGTTTCATGAAGATCTTCAAAAAGAGAATGAGTCACTTCGCGCTCAACAGATCAGTTCCACTTAGGAAGGATTGGACCACCTTGTCTAAAATGCCTTGAGCGATAACGCTTACATTCTTGAATGTTCTATCGCTGCCATCTTGTTGCAATATCTTCAATCGCGATGTGGTAACTAACCCCTCTGCGGAGGATACCACTACTATTGCCGATGAAAATGCTAGGTTAAAGACATTGCTTGAAACAGGGATGTACAAAAGTCACAAAGGGCATCAGACACTGTGCGATGTCCTCAAAAAGTAGATTCTGAACCGAAACCCTAGGAAAGAGGGTGTTGGGTTCGAGAGGAAAATGAACGTTGATGGCTCCTACTGAAGCCCCGAAAGACCCCAAAACCACATGGGTTGCGCAAAGGGACCTTCAATGGATCCATCCACCCTATCTGGCTTCACCTGTGCTAACCCAATTGTCATTGATGAATCCTTTGATGCAAACTATAAACTGTTTAAGAATCAGAATGGTGAGGTGTTTGCCAGATATATTGGTACTAACTGCAGGAATGGGCCACCTATGAAGAAGATCTGGGTTCCCAAAAGTTGTCTTGAGAATCTTCCTGTGAATGTCATTATGACACCACCTGGGAGGAAGACAAATCCTAGACCAAAGGCTTCATATGACCCAAAGGCTTCATACAGACAGAGGACCACCTGAGTCACCCTAACGCCAATGTTTTGCAGGGAAACCATACTCAGACTTATGAATATGAGCGTGTGTCTTCAAACCGCTATGTTCATAGAACTAAGAACTTTTCTGCTTATTCATATGAGTATCGTTCTTCTCCTGCAAGGCTATTTGGTAGGGCTCCAAAGCCGAAGTTCTCAGATGCTGCACTTAGACTCATTGCTTCTAAGCCACCCCTAAAGATGTGGGTGGTTAAGAAGAATTAACTTTCTTTTGCAGGGAAAGGTCTCCAGGAAATCAAAGGCGTCGATGCTATTCTTTGGGGACATAAAACATCTTGTAGGGTGCAAGATCAAATGCCCAAATGGTCTCACTATGTATTTTATTCCTGAATCATTTGCCATACATCCAATCAGTCCTAACTTGGATCTAAGCTTTCATAATCCACTTGCTCGTCAAATTTTTATGCTTCACACTTCTCTTTGTGAAGCCTATCCCCTAATCGCACCTTTGTGAAGCTCGACACCTCGTGCTTCATAATGGATTATGGATAGCGGATGCACTAATCATATGACTGGTGATCGAAGTCTTCTCATGGACTCAACCTTACGTCCATCTGACAAGAGTCACATCACATTTGCTGACACTGGTAAAAGCAAGGTATTGGGTCTAGGTAGAGTTGCAATCTCAAGGGATCAGCACATGGATAAAGTGATTCTTGTTGAATCCCTTGGTTTAAACTTAATGTCTGTCTCAATGCTTTGTGACTTAAACATGATTGTGCTATTTGGAAAATATCGATGCCTTGTACTAATGGAATCTGACAAGTCTCTAGTCTTTGAAGGGTATCGAAAAGACGATCTATATATTGTAGATTTCTCAGCTGGACCGCAGATGGCCATATGTCTTCTAGCAAAGGCTTCAGAATGTTGGCTCTGGCATCGAAGGCTAGGGCATGCTGGCATGAAGAACTTGCACACTCTCACGAAGAAGAAGCATGTCGTGGGCATCGAAGGCGTCAAGTTCTACAAGGACCATCTGTGTGGCGCTCACAGTAGCAGAAAGATGACTAGGCCAAGCATCCCTCGAAGACAATCATGACTACATCTCAACCCTTCGAGTTGCTTCACATGGATCTATTTGGCCCTACTCACTACTCTACTCTCAATGCTACTGCTTGCCTCTATGGTTTCGTAATTGTTGATGATTACTCTAGATATACTTGGGTACATATAATCCTCTACAAGACTGAAGTGCAGGATGGTCTTCAGATGCTTTGCCAATCTGCCATGACGAACTATGGCGTCAAGATCAAGCATATCAAAAGCGACAAAGGCACTGTATGGCCTCAAACAAGCCCTTCGTGCTTGGTATGACACACTTAAGGACTTCCTGAAGTGCAAAGGCTTCAAACCTGGTTCACTAGATCCTACACTCTTCACGAAGACATATGATGGTGAACTATTTGTGTGCCAAATCTATGTGGATGACATTATCTTCGGCTGCACCAACAAGAAATACAGTGATGAATTTGGTCACATGATGCAAGAGCAATATCAAATGTCCATGATGGGCGAGCTGAAGTTCTTTCTGGGTCTCCAAATCCGTCAACAATGCAACGGCATCTTCATATCTCAAGAAAAATACCTCAAAGATTGCCTGAAGAAGTTTGGAATGCAAGACTGCAAAGGATACACGACACCAATGCCAACCAAAAGTCATCTGGGTCCCGACGACAATGGTAAAGAGTTCGATCAAAAGGTATATCGCTCCATGATTGGCTCTTTGCTTTACTTATGTGCATCTAGGACAGATATAATGCTTAGTGTTTGCATGTGTGCCCGATTCCAAGCGGCACCAAAGGAATCGCATCACTTAGCTGTGAAGCAAATTCTTCGATATTTGGCTTACACCCCAACAAAGAGGATTATGGTATCCAAAGGGCCCGAGTTTGATCTAGTTGGATTCTCGATGCTGATTATCTTTGGTGACAAGGTTGATCGCAAGTCCACATCGTGCACATGTCAATTTCTAGGACGATCTCTTGTCCGTTGGTCTTCAAAGAAGCGTAACTGTATCTCTCTCTACTGCTGAATCTGAATACATTGTTGCTGGATCTTACTGTGCTCAGCTTCTCTGGATGAAGCAAACTCTCAAAGACTATGGTATCCATCTGAAGAATGTGCCTCTCTATTGCGACAATGAGAGTGCCATAAAGATTGCCAACAACCCATTTCAGCACTCGAAGACAAAGCACATTGAAATTCATCATCACTTTCTCACATATCATGTTATGAAGGAAGATATTGATATCATCCACGTCAAGACAGAAGAACAGTTGGCTGATATCTTCACAAAGCCCTTGGATGAGAAAAGGTTTTGCAAGTTGCGGTGTGAGCTACTCCCTCTCGGAATTACTTGTCTTGAAAATGGATGTATCTAGAACTAAAATACATCTAGATACATCCATTTTCGCGACAAGTAATTCCGAACGGAGGGAGTAAATATCTTGGAATCCTCAAATGTCCTGTGAATGAACACACATCCTAATACTTATGCATTGTGGTGACTTAGATGTGCAACACACAAAGTAATGTATATCTTCAATCAATGAAGACATACACTCTAAGTGTGAATACATTAATGTGGATATTGACTTCAGAGTGCCACGATAGTTGTGCGCCGTGTCTGAGTCTAATACTTCCTATACGGTGGGTGACGCCACCACCAAACTCTTGTTTGAAGTGTTTTTCCTTGGCGTTATATTTGCAAAGTCTTCACAGTTGATTTGTCTTCAACATTAATTTGAATTCATGATTAATCGCACCATGTTGATTTGGTCTTGACTCTGTTGTATACATATATTGTGTTCTCGTCCTCTCGGATTCACTTATAGCTATGTCTTCTTGCTTGAATCTTTTGAACTAAGTGAATGTAATCGGATCCTAACCTCTCTATGCTTCTTACCTCAAGCTCTATCTATCCAAATCATATGAATTCTGATGGAACTGTCGAATGTCTTCTCTGCGTCCTTCTCAGCAGAAGACATAGAGACAAACTTTAAATCTGTTTTTAATGCTATATCCTTTTGCCTGAAACCCGGAGAATTTGGAACAACCACCCCGACAATCCAGGCGAGCGTGGGAACATGGAACAACTCTCGATGTGTTGCATGTGTGCCATGTGTCCTTCAGATGTGAACCGCCAGGAGCACCTGCGTAATTGCGCTGTGTCGTGTCCTTCCTTACAAATACCCATCACATCTCGGTCAAAAATTATTCTTCCACCTCGCCACCTCTCGCAAACCCTAGCACCTCTGCTAAGCTCTCAACGACGCCGACGACAAAGCGCTTAGCTGTCGCGAATTCTCCGACGCCGTCCTCACGCCGGTCGCGTACCTCATCCTCTCCGCCTTCGCCATAGGTGTCTTCCGTCGCCAAGTTAGGGCGCGGGTGATCGAACTGCTCGGCCTCCAACTTCGCTTCGTCTAGCAGTTCTTTGTGTGGTAATTAAAATTCACTTTTTACTGTCTTTTCAATCTGATAGATTCAACCTTTCTTACCAAAAGTGGTTTCTAGATCCCCAAGTTGAACCTATCTCTTTCTGCATCTCATACTATGCCTAGTCCGTTCACTTATGCTTCTTTACAAGTTCGATTCCTCACTTGTACTTATTCTTGGATTTGCACAAATCTGGAACCAACTCTCATCAAATAAGTGAATGTCTTCGCGTTGTGAGGTCAATGTCTTCAAACTGATTTATCTTCAAAATCTTCTGAGAATGCATATGACCTCTTCCCCTTCCCTCGCACCTCTAATGCTGTCACAGGTACATGTCCGTGGGAGAATCCCTTGGTTCTCATAGTCTGCATTCGTTTGCAGAATTCTTAAAGCTTCACATCAACTCTCCCGAAGCCAGTTCCAGTTTGACCAGCAGACGGAAGCCCTTGACAGTGTTGAAGCCATTCAGACTGAACCTCATGGCAACAGAGAAGTCTACAAGGAAGGGTGGCAGACAGCACCATGGGAACACTTCCAAGGATTTGCCTCCAGATTTGCACGAGCTGTACAAAATAGATCCAGAGGAAACCTATACGGGCCACAAGAACCGAATCCAATGGATTCGAAGATATTGGGCTGAGGAATGGTTCAAGTATCGCCTCGTTACAGCAGAATATGCAGAGAAGAATGCCATCAAGGCACCCTGGGGTGATGTTTTGTACAAAAATCTTCCACCCAGGACCCAGGCTGAAGCTATTGAGCAAGGTTTCTATCCATGCATGGTGCGCGGACCACAGCCTGTGGATGCTGACCCTTCTTCACCGCTGAAAGTGCGTTATATCGACTAGAGGGGGGCGATTTTTATGAATTCTTCACTGAGGAATTTGCCAGTGAGGAAATTCCTTAGCGAAGAACTACTTGCAGCGGAATAAGTACTCAGAAGTAAGCATAACAGAATACACGCATGGTCATCATGATGAAATGAAGACAAACACAGAGTACAAAAAGCGTAATCACAGGATAACACAAGATGAAGACAAACCGATCAAGAAATTGAACTGAGGAATTTGAGAAAGTCTTGATCAAAGTCTTCAAACACAGATATGAACAAACACTCAACACAAGAATGAGGAAATGAAAGGGTTGAGGAAATAGAACCAGATTAGGTTGGTGAAGACAATGATTTGGTAGACCAGTTCAAGCTACCGTCTCGGTTATGCGTCTGGTTGGAGCGGTGAGTATTTAAACTCGAGGACACACAGTCCCGGACACCCGATCGCTGAGCACGCAGCTTAGGACACCAAGTCCTCACCGTATTCTCCTTGAACTAAGGTCACATGCACTCGTCCAATCACTTGTGGTAAGTCTTTAGGCGACTTCCAAACCTTCACAGACTTGGTCACTCGGCGATCCACAATTCCTCTTGGATGCTCTAGACCATGACGCCTAACCGTCTGGAAGAAGCACAGTCTTCAAAGGTAACAAGCATCGGATCCACGAAGGATCAATCTCTTCAGTGATGCTCAATCACTTTGGGTTTGTAGGGGTTTGGTTTTGGGTTTTTCCTCACTCGATGATTTTCACTCAAAGTCCTCAGAGGATGGGTTGCTCTCAAATGACAAGTGTCAAGTTCTCTCGAGCAGCCGACCAGCTAGTGGTTGTAGGGGCGGCTATTTATAGCCTAGGGAGCAGCCCGACATGATAAGACATAAATGCCATTCAATGATATGACCGTTAGGTGGATAAGATATTTTGGGACAGTCAAGCGCCAAGAAGACAACAACGGTCGGAAATTTGACTCTCAAATTCCTCGGGCTATCATGTTCCTCATCGTAGGCAATCCGCCTTTGGCGAATTCCTAACTCCTCGGGCCAGAACAAATTCCTCGTGATCGTAATAACTTTGTCTCTATCCTCAAGAAATTGACCGAATCTGTATGAGATTTCCAAAGGCTTCACACAAAGGGATTGGTAGGTGTAGGATTTTGAGTTGAGCATCACATGGAAATTTTTTCCTTAGTATTTCCTCGACCCCCTTTAACAAAGACGGTGTTTCCTATGACTCAAGAAAGAGAAAATGAAACTACGAAAACAAAAGTCTTCACGCTTCATGTTCCTCAAATGAATACCAAGTCTTCAAGGTCACACCAATTTCTTCACTTTCAAAGTCTTCGTAAAGTCTTCAAAATATCAAAGTCTTGATCGAAGAACTTCATTTTTAGGGGTCGACTTTCTCTCAAATATCAAACTCCTCATAGACTTATAGACCTGTGTACACTCACAAACGTATTAGTTCCTTAACCTATAAGTCTTCAATCCACCAAAATCACTAAGGGGCACTAGATGCACTTACAATCTCCCCCTTTTTGGTGATTGATGACAATATAGGTAAAGTTTTCAATGGGGATAAACATATGAAGTGTAAATACAGATAATGAAGAATTTGATTGCAAGATATAGAAGAACTCCCCCTGAAGATGTGCATAGTGAGGAATTTGCTTTTGAGGCAATGCACATTTGAAGAGTTGAATCATGGAGATCTCCCCCTATATCTTGTAATTCATACACGCATTTGACATATAGTATGAAGAATTTGAAATGCATGATGAAATATGGTGCTTGATGTAATTCAAAGATGCGTATATAACAAGAATGAGGAACAAGCATGCAAAATAACGCATCAAGAGTATCCGAGCTCAAATAGATTTGCTATGAAGATTTTCAAGGAGCTCAAGAGAATCAGAGCGTAGTGCAAGAGCATAATGCATCAAAAGTATCAAAGCACCATCGGGTTTAAGATTACAACTCGATCCAATAAAAGTTTCAGAAGAACGAGAGTTGTAACTTAATATAGGCAATAAACTAGACCCGCTTGAAGACTAACTCAAATTTCTCCTCCTTTGTCATCGAATGACCAAAAGGATCGAAACTGAGGACTAACGCTCCTGAAGAATTTCAAGTTGAAGAAGGAGCGCCAGCGTTGTTGGGGTCGGTTGTTGTAGTGGGACCTGCCATGTGTCGCCCAAGTCTTCATTTTCATCGATGTCGCGCGATGAAGAATAGGAGCTGGCCACCAAGGAAGGAACTTTGACCTTCTTGTATTTCTTCTGAGGAGGTGCAGACCGGTCAAATTCTTCCTTGAGTCCCATTGGCGTCGGTTCTTCCGCATCAGAGACATGTGAAAGAACAGCCCAGGTGCGTTTGAAGGTTTCATGGAGGTAGTAATGGTTTTTCTTCACTGCATTGTGTGTTGAGGTCATGTTGCGAAGAATTGAACCAAACTGACGCTTGACCCATTTATGATTGCGATCAACCTTCTGATGGAGACTGAGAAGTAACTCACGATCAGTCATCACCCTGGGTGCAGTAGCTTGAGGACTTTGCTTGACTGAGGTATTTGCGGCAGAGTCATGGGTGGCAGAGTCATCATTGGTGGAGTAGGATGTCGCTTTAAACTGTCCATCCAATGGACGAATGCCTTCATCGATCACGCCAGTAGCCTTGCCCTTGTCATCATCTCGAGGTAAATGTCCGTTTGAGGACTTCAATCGGGGCAAGTAGCTGTAGTGGTTCGTAGTATGAGCCTTGTAATTGAGTGAAGACCTTGTCTGATGAATCTCATTATCCAAGGCGCATAAGGCTTCAGCTCAAATGGTGACATAGCAACGCTTGCCGAGTCCTCATGAAGAAATCATGGAAGTTGACAGAACGCCATGGATGATGTAGAAAAGCATATTCTTCATGATGCCAACGACTTCTTCATCATTCGAAGTCGTGGCCTTTGATAGGACTCATTGTCTTCGTCATAATCCGATAGACAGTCTGAGGCACATACAATAATTCCTTGACGAGGAATTTGGTTCTTGGGGCCTGCCTTGGCTTCAAAGGCTTCATCAGCACTTGCATATAGTGATTTGAAAGTTCAGGTTCGTTGTAGATACAACGTGCACCATCAAGGGGAGGACTTAGTGGTAGAGCATGAAGCAATTCGATTCTTTGGTGCCTTGTAGTGAGTATTTTCAGACATCCAGTCTAATACCCATGAGTTCACGTCTTCAGCGTCTCCGGTGATGTGCAGCGTTGCATAGAATTGAAGAATTAGTTCTTCATTCCAGTCACAGATATCAGTGCGGAAATTCAGAAGTCCTGCATCGTGAAGGACACTGAGGACTGGCTCAAAGCCTGGCAGAGACTCCATGTCCACATGAGGAATATGAGCATGATCGAAGACTTTGTCTTTGTTGAAGAGCACTGAGGAATAGAAGTTGGCTTGGCTGGCAGTCCAGAAACGCCTCTTCCTTATGCGAGCAGAATCATATGGATTATAATCAGTGAAGAATACGTGCTCGCCGAAGAAATCTTCAGCCTTGAACTTTTGCTTCGTTGAGAAAGGATTCTTTTGCTTGGGCAGAGGGGTGTCAGTGAGTTGCATCACCACCTCAGGAATCGCAAGTTCAGGTTCTTCAGGCCGAGGAATTTCTTGTTCCTCAACAGGTATAGTCTGAGGATCAAGAAGCAGTTCATCAGCACTAGTGGCTGGAATTTCTTCATGCACAGAGCAGGTGGGTTGAGTTTCTTCAGAGTCCATTTGGACTGTTTGTGCAGGGGACTGAGGAATCTGTTGGAGCGGGGTGAGGAGATGAGTATTGGGATGCAGACTTTCCCAAAAGTCATCATTCATCACTGGTGTGGTGCACCCAATATCCACATCTTCATCTTCAATTTCCTCAACACCAGCCTCTTCACCGTGAACCGAGGCATAGGTGAGGAAATGACCGGGTTGAAGGGATTAAGTCCACTTCAATTTCTTCATCAATCTGCTCTGGCGAAGCGGCGAGAATGATGTTCTTCATCGATCCGATTGGGATCTCATAGTCTTCTCCAAAAGGAACAAGGTCCTTTGATGGCTTGGAGGAAATCGGAACATCATCAATTGGATTTTCAAATGAGCTGGTCATTGGCTTCATTTTAAATCGCGGTAGAAGAATGTGACACACCGATGCCTTCCTTTTCTTCACTGCAGCTCGTTACGCAGCCTTGGTTTTCTTCACCTCGAGGCGGATGGAAGAATTGGAGTTGGTGTTGGCGCAGGAGGAGCCGAGGAATCTGGATGAATTTCTTCAGCGCAATCGATGCAGCTTGCCTGTCTTGTTCGATTTCTTCAGTGCACCACTAGTGGATGCCACAGCAATTTCTTCAAAGAATGGAATGGAATCATCAGCCTCGAACTAGCATTTTCATCGCCAGCCTGAACGTTATCGGTGGTCGGCATGTTCTTCAGTTGGGTGAGCTGAGGCTTTAGCTCGAGGAATTTCATGTTGCGTTGGGGCAGCAACATTTGTGAATTTCTTCGTCAGTTGACGAATCGACCTTGGCTCCTTGCCAATCAGCATAATAAGAATCGAAGTTTTGCCGAGGTCTTGAATTTCGATCTGGACCTTGAGAAGTTCCTCGGTGTCATTTTGACAACGTTTTCTTGAAACTTCTCCTTCGTATTGAGCCTTCTTGATCTCTCTGGCCTTTTCGAACTTCCATTTCTCTTCAGCGATGAAATGGGTCAACATATGACTTTGTCCAGGGGTCAGATGAAAGTCAGGCATAGGGGTATTGGGATCCTTGTGCGAGAGATCAATATAATCGAGGACTTTCTTCGGATTCAACAGCAGTGGCACAAATGTACCTTTGGCTCTAGCGGCCCTTTCTTGGCGATCTCTGATGATTTCTGCAAGTTCATCATCAGAAGCTTCATCATCAGAAGGCACATGGAATGCAACCTGTTTCTTTGGACTTGGCCGAGGACCTCGTCCAGCTGTTGCTTTGGTCTTCAGCTGAGTCGGGCCGGATGATGAAATTGGTGCTGCTGAGGAATTTGCTGAAACACCAGAGGCAATCGAGAAACCAGCAGTCCTTTGACATGTAGCCAGATGCACAGGAGCTGAGGACTTTGACGGAGCTGTTGAGGACTTTGGTGGAGTCAGAAAGGTGAGGAATTTGCCGTGAGGGCGCCGGCCGAGGAACTTGGCTTATGAGCGGACTTCTTTGGCATGGATTTCCTCGGTTTGACCGAGGCCTCGATAGCAGTAGCAAAGTGGCGTAATCCTCATTGAATTTCTTCACCGCCTCCTTGGCTTGTCTTGCCAATTTAGCTTGGCACTTAGCCCATTCTTCGGAAAGTCCTCACCACGTTTGATGCTTGTGGGATCAGCTACTTGGCAGTGCCAATGGAGCTCTTGGGCATGGAGGATTGAGAGCGAATTTCTTCATGTACTTTGGAGTCACATATCTGTATTCCTCCATTCCCTTGCCCATCTCCGCTCAATCTTCCGAATCGCACCTTGCGCTGATTTTTGTTTTCTTCATCGGTGTGCAATAGTCAGCATAGATTTCCTCAGGATCTCAAACGCATCATAACCTCATGTTTCTTTCCTCCTTTCTGTTGCTTCTTTCCGTCGCCATATTCTTGATTGAGGAAATTGAACAATTGAGTTCTCTGAAGAAGTATGCAGTTTTTCTTTGAGGAACGCTGCAAATGAGTTAAGTTGATGAGAACCTAGTGATTCAGCAGCGGACATGTGTACCTGTGAATAGAGTATAGTAGCGAGGAATTTGGAGAGGTCATATGCGTTCTCAGAAGGTTTTTTTAAAGAACAAGTTTTGAGGATTTTGACCAGATGAGCCTTGAAGAATTTCACTAAGCGTTCTTTGTCTTAGGTTCCAGAGTTGTACAGATCGAGGATCCACACAATTGAGGAATCTTGAAGAAAATCATTGCTTAGAGAAACAAATCAAGAGCATATTTTGTTTGAGGTGTTCATATGTGTGAAGATTTGAAGAATAAACACCTTTGAAGATTTTCAGGAAGGTTTGAGAATCAAGGCGAGTAATAAAAGTAACTTTTAATTACCCGAAGTGAAGAACACGACGAACTAAGAAGAACAGTTGGGAAGTTCGTCAGTTCAGATCTTCCACGCCCTAACTTGGCGGAGGAAGACAGCTACGGCGGCAGCGAAGTGAGGAATTCCGCGGTCGGCGCGAGGACGTCGACGACGGGGTCGAGGCAGGGAAGCTCTTCCTCACCGGCGACGATGGAGTAGCGGCGGCACTAGGGTTTGAGGAGCTCGAACGGGAGAGAGAGGTCGAGCGGGGTAAAAGAAGTGAGGAAGGGGAGAGGGGTATTTATAGACAAGGTGAAAAACTGTTCGCCCAAGATTTAGGGACTAACGTGCCTGACCATTCTCCTTCTCACGACATGTGTCACCCACGTCTTGTGTAGTGGAGATCGTAGATCGTGGGTGAGTAAAATAATGCATCGTGGGATGCGGAGCGGTTTATGCGGCAAAACCGAAAAGTTCGGATAAGATCAGTTTTAAAGTTTCGCTCGCAATTTCTTCACCGACAAGGACACAAAGTGAAGATTTTGAACGAAGTTTCAAATAGAACGCACATGAAGAATTTGTGAATAGATTGGGTTGAGTATAGCATAGAGGGAAGGGTCCGATCACATTCACTTAGCGTAAAAAGCGACTTGAAGAAATAGCCATAAGTGAATGTCATGTAGAGGACATAAACCCATATATATATATATATAGCCAATGAAGAAAGACGACAGAAACAGTGAAGATTTTGCAAAGTTGAAGAATTTGAAAACTGAAGAATTTCAAAACTGAGGAAAAACTCAAATTGAAGATTTTCAACTTTGGTGGTGGCGTGACCCATCAGATAAGAATGATGATTTCGCACACCGCGCATACAATTGTCGTAGGGTTCTGAGAATCAAATTCTTCATTAATTTCTTCACACTTAGAGTGTTATTCTTCATTGATTGAAGAAAAACGTTTCTTCATGTGTTGCACATCTAAGTCATCAATTTTGCATAAGTGTTAGGATATCTGTCTTTTTCAAAGAACATTCGAAGATTCTAAGATATTTAGCTCACACCGCAACTTGCTAAATCTCTTCTCATCCAAGGGCTTAGTGAAGATATCGGCTAGCTGTTCTTCAGTCTTCACGCGTTCGATAGAGATGTCGCCCTTCAACACATGATCACGAAGAAAATGATGACGAATTTGAATGTGCTTTGTCTTCGAGTGCTGAACTGGGTTGTGAGCGATCTTGATGGCACTCTCATTGTCACAGTAGAGAGGCACATTCTTCACATTGATGCCGTAGTCCTTGAGAGTTTGCTTCATCCACAGCAATTGAGCACAACATGAGCCAGAAGCAATGTATTCAGCTTCCGCAGTAGACAGTGATGTGCAGTTCTGTTTCTTCGAGGACCAACAGACCAAAGATCGTCCGAGGAAATGACAAGTGCCAGAAGTTGACTTGCGATCCACAAGATCACCAAAGATAGTCGAGTCGTAATATCCAATGAGATCAAAAGCGAGCCCTTGGGGTACCATAATCCTAGTGTTGGTGTGTGAGCTAGATATCGAAGAATATGCTTCATGACCTTATGGTGTGATTCCTTCTGTAGCTTGAAATCGGGCACACATGCAAACACTAAGCATTATATCCGCCTAGATGCACATAAGTACAATAAAGAACCAATCATGGAGCGGTATACCTTGTGATCAAGTCAATACCATTTTCATCGATTGCATAGATGGCCATTTGTGGGCATAGGAATTTTGACGCCTTTGCAATCTTGCATGCCGAATTTCTTCAGGACATCTTTGAGGTATTTCTCCTGAGATATGAATATGCCATTGTGTTGTTGATTTAATTTGAAGACCTAAGAAGAATTTCAACTCTCCCATCATAGACATTTGATATTCTTCACTCATCATATAGGCAAATTCATCACTATAACGTTGGTCAAGACAGCCAAAGATAATATCATCAACATATATTTGGCACACAAACAGTTCACCATCATAAGATTTAGTAAAGAGAGTAGGGTCGAGTGAACTGGTGTGAAGCCATTCTTCACGAAGAATTCCTTCAATGTATCATACCACGCCTTGAGGGGCTTGCTTGAGGCCATAGAGGGCCTTATTAAGTCTCAAGACTTTGTCGAGGATTCTTTGGATCTTCAAAACACTGGCGGTTGAGCAACATATACTTCTTCCTCAAGCTTACCATTGAGGAATGCACTTTTCACATCCATTTGATATAAAGTGATATTGTGATGGTTAGCATAGGCGAGTAATATGCTAATAGACTCAAGTCTAGCAACAGTGCAAAAGTTTCATCGAAATCAATTCCTTCAACCTGTGGGTAGCCTTGAGCTACTAGTCGTGCCTTATTCCTCACCACAAGGCCATTTTCATCTTGCTTGTTGCGGTAGATCCACTTTGTGCCAATGATATTATGCTTGCGAGGATCTGGATGTTTGACCAGTTCCTGCACATTGTTGAGCTCGAACTGATGTAATTCTTCTTGCATGGCCTGAATCCACTCGGCTCGTAAATGCTTCATCTACCTTAGTGGGCTCTGTGATAGAGACAAAAGCATAGTGCCCACAAAAGTTAGATAAATGTGAAGCTTTTGAGCGTGTGAGAGGACCTGGCGCTTTAATGTCATCGATGATCTTCTCCACTTGCACTTCTTTTGCAACGCGAGGATGAGCTGGTTGTCGCCGAGGAATTTGATCATTTTCCTCAGCACCATTGTCTTGACATTATCTTCAGTGCATCACTCGACGTTCTTCACAGTCAGAATGAATTCTACAAAGCAGTTTCTTGATGAGGGATGACATCCTCAGTTTCCTTGAACTTGATAGATTCCTCGGTGTTGGTTCATCTAACACGGAAGGTAGGTGCTCTCTTTGCGAGCCATTAGTTTCATCGAACCGCACATCTACAAAGGTCAACAATCTTGTGAAGAGTGATGTTGAAGACTCAGTAGGTGTGCGAGTCCTTTCCGTAACCAAGCATAAAACCTTCATGTGCTTTCGGTGCAAATTTAGAATTGTGATGAGGATCTCTAATCCAACATTTAGCACCGAAGACTTTGAAATAACTTACATTGGGTTTCTTGTCAGTGAGGAGTTCATAGGCAGTCTTTTTGAAGAATTTGTGAAGATATACTTTGTTGATGATGGGGCACGCCGTATCAATTGCATCAATCCAAAAATGACTAGGCGTTTTGTATTCGTCAAGCATAGTGCGAGCCATCTCAACGAGAGTTCTGTTCTTGCGCTCCACGACGCCATTTTGCTGAGGAGTATAAGGAGCAGATAACTCATGAGTGATTCCAAGTTCATCAAGATAGTCATCAAGACCAGAATTCTTGAACTCAGTTCCATTGTCACTCCTGATGTGCTTGATCTTGACACCAAAGTTAGTTGAAGCCCTCGAGGAAAATCGTTTGGAGACTTCCTGCACTTGATTTTTGTAAGTAACAATGTGTACCCATGTGTAGCGAGAGTAATCATCAACAATAACAAAGCCATATAGAGATGCATCATTAGTGACTGCTGAGTAATGATTAGGACCAAAGAGGTCCATGTGAAGCAATTCAAGGGACGAGTAGTGGTCATGATAGTCTTCATTTGGATGCTTGGCCTTGGTCATTTTTCCAGCTTCACAGGCTCCGCATAAGTGATCCTTGAGGAATTTGACATTCTCAATGCCAATGACATGCTTCTTCTTCGCATGGCGTGCAGTAAATTCCTCATGCCTGCGTGACCAAGTCGTCGATGCCATAGCCAGCCTTCAAGCTTTTGCAAGTAGACACACGGCTGGTTGTGGTCCTGTAGAGAAATCAACAATATACAAGTCTCCTCTCCTAAAGCCTTCAAGACTTTGGAATTGTCGACTTCCATAATCACAACACAACGATACTTGCCAAAGATCACAACCATATCAAGATCACAAAGCATTGAGATCGACATGAGGTTGTATCCTAAGGACTCAACAAGCATGACTTTGTCCATGTGTTTATCCTTAGATATTGCAACCTTACCAAGACCCAATACCGACTTTTGCCTTTGTCGAGAAAAGATGATATGCTTCAGATGTGACGGTGATAAGGGAGCATCCATCAATAGATTCTTGTCACCAGTCATGTGATTTGTACAACCACTATCGAGAACCCACTCAGTGGCTTTGGGTTGATCATCCTGCAGATGAATTAGTACAACTCGCGATCTCATATACTTCATCAGTGAAGAATATGATATCAAGTTCATCAGATGAATTTCATCAGTCAGTATTAACAGATAAGCAGTGTGAGGACGTGTGAAATGAAAGTTCATTTCATCATGATTAGCCTGCGTCCTTTCGAACAATTTTGTCGTCCCCAAAGAAATTCTTCAGACATTAAGGCACGTCTGGAGACCTGACCCTGCAGAAGAGATTAGTTCTTTTTCTTCACCACCCACATCTGAAGGGGTGGCAAAGAGTTCATCACTCTGCGAGCACCATACGAGAATGGTGGCATAGAAGCCAAACCATTTCGTTTCACATAAGAGGGGTTAGGGTAAGCATATGAATAAGCGAGAGAAATTCTTCGAGGACTTATGAACATATTGGTTTGAAGAATAATGCACATATTCATAGCCCTTAGCTCTACCTGCGAAAGCAGAGTTGTTAGCACGATGATAATCATATGAGGACTTTGATCCTTTTGAGGAATTTGATCCACGTGAGGAATTTGGTCCGTATGAGGACTTGGATCCATATGAAGAATTTGATCTGGGGTTCCTATTCTTCACGGTGGTGTCATGAGGACATTCACCGAAGACTTTCAAGGCACTTCTTGGGAACCCAGATTTTCTTCATAGGGGAACCGTTCCTGCGATTAGTGCCAACATATCTAGCAAATACTTCACCATTCTGATTTTTGAACAGTTTATAGTTGGAGTCAAATGACTCATCAGAAGAATGAGGAGATTCGCATGAAAAGCCAGATAAGTTAGATGGATCAACTGGAGGTCCCTTTGCAGCAACCCATGAGGTTTTGGGATTGAGTTTCCTCTCAAAGGCAATACCCTCTTTCCTAGGGTTCCTGTTGAGGATCTGCTTTTTAAGCACATCACAAAGAGTCTGATGCCCTTTGAGGCTTTTGTACATGCCTGTCATATACAATTCCTTCAAATTTCTGCATCGTCAAGGATACTAGCAATGTCCTCGGATGAGGAATTAGTGATAGCAGAGGCAGGTGAAGAATTTGTAACAGTTGAAGCATTTGAACATTCAGTGAAGAATTAGCGATTCACGTTCAATGCACTTTAAGCATGGAGGAACAAATTCTTCTTGAGAAGCGCTGATTTGTTGAGCAAGTAATGAATCGCGCTCCTTCGAAGATCTTCATAACTCACTCTTAGCTTCTCAAGATCTTGCTTTCTTTGAAGAAATTCATAAGAAAGTTTCTCATGATCGAGATAAGAGAGTGTTATGATGACCTTGAAAAGGCTGTCAAACCTAGGCTCAAGTCTCTGAAGATTTTCAATCGGGGCTTTAGTGCGATCCATTTCTTCACCTAACATATCATCACTCTTATCTAGCATGTTTTGAACCTTTTCCAAAGCCATTTGTTGTGTTACAGCAATTTTAGCAAGTTTTGAGTAATCGGGCTTTAGATCTTCATCGATTCATTTTCACTAGATTCGAGGAGGTATATTTGAGTACCTTGGCACCCTTTGCCATGAAGCAATAGGTGGGAGTGTAGTCATCACTATCTTCATCGGCATTGTTGGTGAGGTCATTTTCTTGAGTTGAAGATGGACTTGTCGACGAAAGCGATGGCAAGCTAGACTCGCCACACCGGACTCAGATTCTTCCGATGCCTCCTCTTCCTCATGTTCCTCGATTCAGCTTGTAGTCCATTTCCTTGCCAATGAATGCCCTAGCCTTTTTGGAGCTGCCCTTCTTGTGAGAAGAAGGTTTTGAGGATTTTGATGATGAAGATTTCGATGATTTCTTCTTCTTCTTCACGTCATCAGAACTGTAATCCTTGTGTTTCTTCTTCTTTAATTCCTTTTCCCACTGAGGACAATCTTGGATGTAGTGACTAGGTTTCTTGCATTTGTGACAAAGTCTTCTATTATAGTCACTGGATGAGGAATCACTGCTTCTTGAGGATTTTCCAAAGCGACCACGTCTTGAGAACTTCTGGAATTTCTTCACGAGCAGTGCTAGCTCTTGGCCTAATTCTTCAGGATCTCCAAGGCTACTACCAGAGTCTTCACACTCAGATTCGCATACACAGCCTTGGCCTTCGTGGCACGTGTTTTTCCATAGCTAGAACCATAGAGATCTCTCTTTTCAAAATTTGGAACTCATGAGTATTTAGCCTCTCGAGGATATCGGCAGGATCAAGTGACTTGTAGTCGGACGCTCTTGTATCATCGGTGCGAGTATCAAATGAGGAATCAAGCGATCTTAACAATTTCTTCACCACCTCATGGTCGGTGATGTCGATTACCGAAAGTGCTTGAAGCTCATTTGAGATGTCAGTGAGGCGATCAAAGGTTTGTTGAACATTTTCGTTGTCGAGTCTTTTGAAGCGGTTGAAGAGATTCCGAAGAACATCAACTCAAGAGTCACGCTGAGTTGAGACTCCTTCATTCACTTTGGACAACCTGTCCCAGATGAGCTTGGCAGTTTCCAAAGCACTCACTCTTCCATATTGACCTTTGCTCAGATGGCCACATATGATATTCTTCGCTTGAGAATTGAGTTGCTTGAATCTCTTTACATCAGTAGCATTCAGAGAAGGTGTGACTGAGGGAACACCATTTTCCACAACATACCAGAGATCGTTGTCAATTGCTTCAAGATGCATTCGCATGTTGTTCTTCCGATGAGGGGTAGTCCGTCCCATCAAAGGTAGGACACCTGCTGAGACCTTGATCATACCTGCAGTTGACATAACTAAAACTCCGGTGGTTAAACCAAAATCACACGTAACAAGGGAGTACCTTGCTCGATACCAATTGAAAGTGCGTTATATCGACCGAGGGGGGTGAATAGGCGATTTTATGAATTCTTCACCGAGGAATTTGCGGTGAGGAAATTCCTTAGCGAAGAACTACTTGCAGCGGAATAAGTACTCGAGTAAGCATAACAGAATACACGCATGGTCATCATGATGAAATGAAGACAAACACAGAGTCTGAAAAGCGTAATCACGAGGATAACACAAGATGAAGACAAACCGATCAAGAAATTGAACTGAGGAATTTGAGAAAGTCTTGATCAAAGTCTTCAAACACAGATATGAACAAACACTCAACACAAGAATGAGGAAATGAAAGGGTTGAGGAAATAGAACCGATTAGGTTGGTGAAGACAATGATTTGGTAGACCAGTTCCAACTGCTGTCTCGGTTATGCGTATGGTTGGAGCGGCCGAGTATTTAAACTCGAGGACACAGTCCCGGACACCCGATCGCCGAAAGCACGCAGCTTAGGACACCAAGTCCTCACCGTATTCTCCTTGAACTAAGGTCACATGCACCTCGTCCAATCACTCGTGGTAAGTCTTTAGGCGACTTCCAAACCTTCACAGACTTGGTCACTCGGCGATCCACAATTCCTCTTGGATGCTCTAGATCATGACGCCTAACCGTCTGGAAGAAGCACAGTCTTCAAAGGTAACAAGCATCGGATCCATGCAGGATCAATCTCTTCAGTGATGCTCAATCACTTTGGGTTTGTAGGGGTTTGGTTTTAGGTTTTTCCTCACTCGATGATTTTCACTCAAAGTCCTCAGAGGATGGGTTGCTCTCAAATGACAAGTGTCAAGTTCTCTCGGAGCAGCCGACCAGCTAGTGGTTGTAGGGGGCGGCTATTTATAGCCTAGGGAGCAGCCCGACATGATAAGACATAAATGCCCTTCAATGATATGACCGTTAGGTGGATAAGATATTTTGGGACAGTCATGCCAAGACAGACAAAGAATCGGAAATTTGACTCTCAAATTCCTCGGGGCTATCATGTTCCTCACTGTAGGCAATCCGCACTTTGCGAATTCCTAACTCCTCGGTCGAGAACAAATTCCTCGTGATCGGAAGAACTTCGTCTCATCCTTTGAAGAAATTGACTGAACTGTATGAGATTTCCAAAGGCTTCACTCGAAGGGATTGGTAGGTGTAGGATTTTGAGTTGAGCATCACATGGAAATTTTTTTCCTTAGTATTTCCTCGACCCCCTTTAACAGTACGGTGTTTCCTATGACTCAAGAAAGAGAAAATGAAACTACGAAAACAAAAGTCTTCACGCTTCATGTTCCTCAAATGAATACCAAGTCTTCAAGGTCACACCAATTTCTTCACTTTCAAAGTCTTGAGAAAGTCTTCAAAATATCAAAGTCTTCAACGAAGAACTTCATTTTTAGGGTCGACTTTCTCTGTAAATATCAAACTCCTCATAGACTTATAGACCTGTGTACACTCACAAACGTATTAGTTCCTTAACCTATAAGTCTTCAATCCACCAAAATCACTAAGGGGCACTAGATGCACTTACAACCGCTATGGTGCCTTGAGGACCATTTGTTCAAGCGCAACTACCAGTTCGCCAAAGACTCAGCTGTGAAGAACAAGAAGGATCTAGGGCTTGAATTCAACCCTGGTCCTTCCTCACCTCGGGACAATGGCACCCGTGAAGCCAATGAGAAGAGGATCGGCCCCTTCTATAACCTTGCTGGCCTCATCACTCACATTGTTGTTCAAGGTGCCAAAGTGGATCATTCTGATGATGGTGCTGACACTGATGAAGCCCCAGCTCCTACCCCAAAGCCGCAGAAGCAAAAGAAGGCTAAAGCTTCAAAGTCATCTGCTGCTCCAAAAGCTTCGCGAGTGAAGCCATTGGCAACTGCCCCTCCTGCTCCAAGTAACACTTCTGAAGATCTCTCTCGCATCTCCAAGAGGCGCGAGAAGCCACAGAAAACTGCTCAAGGATCAAGTCATGCACTCACACCAGCTGTCGTTCTGAGGAACGAATCTGAAGCCATTGATTTGTCTTCAAATGAAGAATTTGGCAATGATACTCTAGAGCAGTTGATCGAGAGCAAGCAAGAGGCGGAGATCTTCAATGATCTGCCCCTCTTTGATGTGAACATTTTGAAGAATTTCATTGATGAATGGTTCGACAATCCAGATATCAGCTTTGATAATCTTCAACTTCCTATTGGCGTCAGCGTTGCTTTCCAAGGCGCCATTGCTCCTGAGCTGGCTCTGGCTCAGCACATTGTTGAATTGAAGAAAAAAGATAGACTTTGAGAAAGAGCAATTCAAGAAGCATGTAGCCAAGCTTAGTGTGACTGATGTTCAGAAATTCAAGGCGATCTTTGAGCGACCTCAAGGAGTCGTTTTCGAAAGAAACGCCAAGAAGCCAAAGGTTCAAGAGAGCGCATGAAGAATCTTGCGAGACAAGTGTGTTCAAGCTTACAACGGTTTAGAAGCACAAGGCACTTGGGCGTCTGGCATTGATCCCTCGATGGCTGCCAAGAAAAGAAGAAGCATCTTGAGGCCCATCGAAGCTCCACGGCGGGAAGAATCTCACATTGTCTTCCCAGCTAGCATGACAGGCTCGAAGCCTAAGGTCTCCACAGTGGCTTCAGCTCAGCAGAAAACCAAGGCAGCTGAAGCCGAAGCTAGGAAGCGGAAAACCAAGCACACTACTGATGATGCACCACCCCCAAGAAGAGAAAAACCAAGAAGAGAGATCGAGCTGCTCCCACAGAGCCCCTTGTTGTTGAACCCATTGCTTTTTCTCATCCTGCTTCTGGAAATCAAGAGCGTCAGCTGATCGTTCATGAGCCTGCTTCCACATAGGCTCCTGAAGCTCAAGAAGTTCCAGTCGTTGACCCCATCGCAACTGAAGACATTGGTCCCCACGACAATGTAGAAGATGATGTAGTTCTTCCTCATATCGAGCGCCCAACGGTATCATCGCCTGTTCTAACGAACAGCGAGCTCATCAAGATATCGTCCTTTGACGCCAATCTCACAAGATGCCTCATGGGCTGATCGCCCCCAACAAGAAACTCCAAATAAAGACTCACCAAGTACACCTCGTCCTTCACCAGTGCCTGTCATCAGCCCCATTTCAAATGATGACGACTACATGGAGACCACACCGTCACCAAAGGCGTCGCCCGTGTTCAACGGCTTCGCAAAAGCCTGAAGCCATCCGTCTCCATGACCACCATCACAGAAGAAGACTCAAAGTTGTCCAGCTCAATGGCACGTCAAGTGTTCCCTGAAGACAATCCTTCTGTGACGATCCCAGTGTCTGAAGCTAATATGGCTGAAGACAATCCGGCTGCATCAGCCGAAGAAAGCCAAGAAGAAGAGCGTGTCGCTACTCCCCCTACCCCTCAAGAAGTTGTTCTAGAAGAGAATGTGTCTGTGCTTGACCCTCCAGCTCCTCAAGTGGAGGTTGAGAATCCTGAGGCTGCCACCACTAACACCACTGAAGCCAATGACATTGTCATGGCTGAAGACAATGTGGAGCCTGCACTGAACACTGTGCCAGAAGCCAATGAAACCAATGATGCACCTGCAACAGATATGCAACCTGATGCCTCTGCTGATGCCATCGCTCTGTTCCGCCACCAAGGCCCCACACCATCGAGCAAGCATACAACTATGGCCAGCTAATCACTGTCAAATGGCCTTTTCTGGTTCCTCCACCTGCTGCTGGTCCTCAATTTGATTACCACGTCGAGAACAGGCCTCGGGTTCAGAAGCCAAAGCCAAGGCTGCCAAGGTTTCCAGGTACTGCATCTGCACCAGGATCATTTAATGTCAATGGCTTCAAAGCACACAACACCTTCTTTGATAGCGCCAAGAACCCCTACTCAAGGCCAAGAATTTCATCTGATCGATTCTGGAGCTATCAGCAGCGCAGTTACTACTCATGCATTTTATACAATCAAGGTAGCATATTCCCACATATGCGTCTTGACACTGAAGCCATAACTGGCATGCCCTGTTTGGAAGAAGCACTGGATTGCTTCAGAGAGTCTGGCTTACTGCAGTTCGTCACTGACAAAGAGCACTGGAATGAAGAACTGCTACTCCAATTATATGCCACCCTTCATATTCGTGGCTACTACAGGGATCCGAAGACATGGGTCCTTGAGTGGATGCCGGGAAATGTCCATCATGAAGCCAAAGCACTGGATGTCATTGAGCTCACTGGTCTGCCCACTCCAGGTGATCTATATGAACCTGGTTGTCAGCTTCACAGTGCTGCTTTGGAGAGCATTTTTCACAAGCCTGAGCCCAACATGAGCCAGATGCTTAGCATGATGAAGCCTTTGCCTCCAGATGCATAATATCCTAAGGAGTTCCTTGTTGAAGACCTTGAGTATCTGCCACATACCATCTATCACATTATACGGCAAACTCTTTGGCCCATCAAAGGACATTCTCCACATGCTAAGTCGAAGGTGCAATGAAGACTTTGGTCTTCCATATTCTTCACGGCAAAAGCTTCAATGCACAAGACTTCTTTATCCACCAACTTGCTGCATCAGGATCTGACATTTTTGGTCTGAAGTTCTATGCTCCCTGGATCATGCGTCTGATCAAGCTCCACTCTGCCTTCAACTATCAGCCCTCTGCACGCAACCATATCATCTTTTTGCCAGAGGTTGATCTGTCTGTTTAAGCCATCTACCCAGAGTCTGCCAAGGAGCCAATTCATCTTCACAACGCAGATCACCAAAGCTTCACTCAGCCCATTGAAGGAGTACTGGCTGCCACTCATGTTTATCCCCTGGCTGGTACTACACGTGCACCTCACCGTGCCCACACTGAAGCCACTGAAAGCACAATTGTTCAACGGCCTCAGAAGCGATCTCGTGTTCTCAATGACTGAGAGCTTCTCGTTGCCCTTTGAAGTATGTCTAGAGGGGGGTGATTAGACTACTTGACCAATAAAAACTTAACCTTTTCCCAATTTTAGAGTTTGGTAGATTTTAGCTATTTTAGGACAAGTCAAGCAATCATCACACAATTCAAGCAAGCATGCAAAGAGTATATGAGCAGCGGAAAATAAAGCATGCAACTTGCAAGAATGTAAAAGGAAGGGTTTGGAGGATTCAAACACAATTGGAGACATGGATGTTTTTGGCGTGGTTCCGATAGGTGGTGCTATCGTACATCCATGTTGATGGAGACTTCAACCCACGAAGGGTAGCAGTTCTTGTGAGTCCACGGAGGGCTCCACCCACGAAGGGTCCACAAAGAAGCAACCTTGTCTATCCCACCATGGCCGTCGCCCACGAAGGACTTGCCTCACTAGCGGTAGATCTTCACGGGTAAGCGATCTCCTTGCCCTTACAAACTCCTTGGTTCAACTCCACAATCTTGTCGGAGGCTCCCAAGTGACACCTAGCCAATCTAGGAGACACCACTCTCCAAGAAGTAACAAATGGTGTGTTGATGATGAACTCCTTGCTCTTGTGCTTCAAATGATAGTCTCCCCAACACTCAACTCTCTCTCATAGGTTTTGGATCTGGTGGAAAGAGGGTTTGAGTGGAAAGCAACTTGGGGAAGGCTAGAGATCAAGATTCATATGGTAGGAATGGAATATCTTGGCCTCAACACATGAGTAGGTGGTTCTCTCTCAGAAATGGTAAGTTGTAAGTGTAAGTTCGTTCTGATGGCTCTCTCCACGAATGAAGAGGAGGTGGAGGGGTATATATAGCCTCCACACAAAATCTAACCGTTACACACAATTTACCAAACTCGGTGGGACCGAATCGTTAAACTCGGTCGGACCGATTCAGTAAACCTAGTGACCGTAGTGATTTTGATTGGGACCGACATGCATCTCGGTGAGGCCGATTCGGTTAGGGTTAGGGCATAACGTAATCTTGGTGAGACCAATTACACAAACTTCGGTGAGACCGATTTGGTAATAAGCTTTCGAGAGAGTTGGTCGTAAACTCGGTGGGACCGATTTGCTCTTTTGGTGAGACCGAAATGTTACAAAAGGAAACAGAGAGTTTACATTGCAATCTCGATGGGACCGATCGCTCACTTTGGTTAGACCGAAGCGTTACGAAGGGAAGCAGAGATTGCAACCCCATCTCGGTGAGACCGAGATCCCTATCGATAAGACTGATTTGCTTAGGGTTTGTGGCGGTGGCTATGACTTTTGGAATCGGTGGCGCGGATAGAAAGAATCGGTGTGACCGATTTTGGCTTTAAGGTTTAGGTCATTTGTGGATGTGGGAAAGTAGTTGAGGGTTTTGGAGCATATCACTAAGCACATGAAGCAAGAGGCTCATTAAGCAACACCTCATCCCTTCTTGATAGTATTGGCTTTTCCTATAGACTCAATGTGATCTTTGATCACTAAAATGTAAAATGAAGAGTCTTGAGCTTTTGAGCTTGATCCAATCCTTTGTCCTTAGTATTTTGAGGGATCCACTTTCATCATCCATGCCATGTCATTCATTGAGCTTTCCTGAAATAATAGTCTTGGAATAGCATTAGCTCAATGAGCTATATGTTGTTATGAATTACCAAAACCACCTAGGGATAGTTGCACTTTCAATCTCCCCCTTTTTGGTAATTGATGACAATATATAGATCAAAGCTTCGACAAATTATAATAAAATTTAAATAACATCGTCGCTTTGAGAAGTATGTGATAAGCAAGAGCTCCCCCTAAATTTGTGCATAGTTTTAGATTTGCTTTGGACTGCAAATGCACAATGAATTAGGCTCATGGGCTACTCTTCCATGTCACATACATCTTGGTGGAGCGCTCAAAATAATAAACAATGAATACATGCACTCATCACCAAGCATAGTGAGTGATCACATAAGATAGATAGGATAATATCAAGCATGCATAAGTGTAGCTTATGATCAAACACATGATCATCAATGTCTCACAAGCATAGTATCTCAACCAAAAGCAAACAAAGATTGAAAAACAACCAAATAAAGCAAGAGAGAACAAAAGCAACACTCTCTCTCTCTCGAAGCCTATGATCTATACATTTTTCTCCCCCTTTGGCAACAAGTTACCAAAAAGTTCATAAAAAATGCATAGTGCTAGATCGACTCTCAGGCTTGATCTTCAGGTGGTGGAGTCCGGATAAGGCCGAGGACGAAAGCTTCAGTTGAAGTAGATGGAGCTGGAGCTGATGCTGTAGCTGGTTGCACTGGAGCTGAAGCTGGTGCAGATGAAGTTGCTCTTGTGTCAGGAACTAGCATAGTAGATGACCTCTGGGCTCTAGGCACTCTGGCAAATGCATTAGTTGTTGTTTTGCCCTTCCTCTCCTGCATGTCATCTTGTAGTTCCTCCGCTGCAGACTGAATCTCAGTTACTTTCACATCTAAGTTATAGAACTTTTGTTCTATGATTCTCTCCAAGCTCTCCTGATTTTGAGTGAGGGTGGCCAATCCCTTCTCTATCCTCTGGGTTGATGCTATCAAGTAACCAAGCTGCTCCTGCTTGTTCTTCAAGAAATACTCAGATGCCTCCTCTTGAGTTGGCATCTTGGCAGCCTTCTCCCTCTTTGCCTTCTCCTTCTTCTCCTGAGCTTGAACTGATTGTGGATCATCTTCATTCATGACAACCTCATTGTCCTCAAAGTCTGGATAAAGTGGAAATTGTTCCTTATCCAAATGATATTTTCCTGTGCCCATCTTTGAGTTTATCAATTCTTGAATCTGAGGTGTATATCCACAGCTCCTCTTCCGATCTGCTGCAGTCCTCTTGATTGTTTCTATGATTAGGCTCATGACTTTGAACTTTTGTGGCACATCAAACACATGCAACATGTTGATGGCATGCCCTCTGATCATGTTATGGTCACCGGACTTGGGCAACAAAGTGTGCCTCAGAATCCAATTTATGGTTGGCAACCCTGACAGCAGAAAGTGAACTGATCCAAACTTGTGAGTTCCTAATGCCTTGTCTGGAATTTCCTTGTACATGTGAGCCATTGAATTGTGACCCATCTTCTTCTTTGCATAAATGTCTAGGTCATCCTCATTCTCCTTGGGGGCATTGATCATACTTGCCCATTCTTCAATAGTGGACTGGTACCTTGTACCTTCAGACATCCAAACTATTGTTCCATCTGGGTAAAAATGTGTTGTGGAGTAGAACTGCATGATAAGTTCATCATTCCAATTTGTGAGCTTTTGCCCAACAAAATCTGCAACTCCACAAGCAACAAAGCTATCTTGCACTCCAGGATAGTGTTGTTCATTCTCCTTCATGTAGATCCAGTCGACCCACCTCATATCACAAACTATGGGCTTCTTGTCCAACAGAATTGTTTCATAGAAGTCCTGCTGTTCCTTTGTGTGGAACCTGTAGTCAACATTAGTTCTTCTCCTTGTGGCATATGGATCTTCCATTCTCCATATCATCAATCATGAGTCTTTCCTGATTCTCATGTCCTCAGCCACAGGATGGGCATCATTGTGGTCTGGTATCTTGGGCTTGAGCTTCCTCAGAACTTGTCCTTCTTCATCTTCCTCATCAGCATCCTCAGGCACTAAGGCCTTGTTCTTCTCAGCAGCTGGAATAATCCTGGTATTCCTCTTTGGTGCAGACTTGTCCTTGGGGGCAGCTTTGGGTGCTTCCTTGGGCTTAGATGTGGCAGCCCTTGATCTAATAGCATCACCCATAAGCTTTGGTGCCTTTGGAGCTGGTGCAGCAATTTCATCTTCCTCTTCCATCATGGAAGGCTTCCCAATAACTCTGGCTGTGGTCTTCTTGACCCTTTCCTTTCTTTTCTTGCTTTCATCTGCTGGCTCTTTGGGATCAGGCCTTTCAGGCAGTTGAGTTGATGCTCTGGCCTTGGGCATAGGTTGCCTTCTTGCAGGCCTTTTGGTCTTCATGCCTGGCTTTGCATCCTTTGCTGAGCCATATTCATTCTTGAGCAGAACTTTCTTGGAAGTAGCCTCATCTTCCTCGGCTTTGTAGTCCTCATCCTCTGAATCTGAAGTTCTCTTTCTCCTTTGCCTAGTAGCAGCCTTAGGCAGGTTGCTAGGAGTACTTCTGCTCCCTTCATCTGAAGTTGAGGGACTAGTGACCTCACTCAAGTCCATCTGCTCATCGACTGCTCGCTGTCACTTTGATCGGACATCTTGCAAAAGTCGATTGCTGACCACATGAAGAGTTATAGATGAGATAGAAAAGATGAGCATCACAAAATGCAGAGGTTTTGCAAAAGAATGACTCAAAAGTTCAGTCTTAGTTTTCCACGAAAGCATTTCGGATCCACCGATTTTCAAACTCGGTGATACCGAAGCGATTTTGGAACCTAAACCGATGATCTCGGTTGGGTGAGTTTCAGTTTGGTGGTACCGAAACTGCTAGGGTTTCACAGAATCCTCAAATCGGTTGCACCGATTAGTAATTCTCGGTCGGGGCCAGAGTCACTAGTGCAATGGCATAAGCCAAATCTGTGAGACCAAGTTTTCAACTCGGTGGGTCCGAGATGGTTTCGAACCTAACCCTAAAAATTTGAATCACATCTAATCTATGAACTACTTTGGCTGGATAGAAGAGTTTCAATCGTGGCAAGAATCAATATGAAAACAATGTGCGTGAATCGACGTGGATAGCACAAAGATTAAGTCCATACCCTAACTTGGCGGTGGACTTGCTACGGCGGCTGTGGCGGGACGAAATCCGTTGACGGTGGCGGAGACCAGCGACAGGAGGCTGTTGGCGACGAGGAGACGATCCGGAGACCATGATGGCAGAGCGAGCTGTTGCGCGGGCGAAGGGTTTCGGAGAATTTTCCAAAATTTTGCCCGTGGCTATATATAGCTCGACCCTGTCGGTGTGACCGAGTGGAACAACTCGGTGGCACCGAGATGCATAACTTGTGTTCGATTCTGACCAAATCGGTGAGACCGAAAAGTCAAATCGGTTGCACCGAGATTGAAAACTTCAGATCAACTTGATGATCTCGGTAGGACCGAAATGGAAGGATCGGTCGGACCGAGAATCACTAAGAGGTTTTGGAAGTTTATGTCTATGACGAATCGGGACTCGAGTGCTCCTCACAGAGTGGTTCGAATCTGACTTGATCAAATTTTGTGATGTAGCATGAATAGAGTTTGAGAAGATAAAAGCATAGATAGCTAAAGAAGGTTCTTAGGCATTCTTGTCCATCCACTTGGCACAAAGAAAAGAATCCAAACAAACAAAACAACAAGTGGATGTCCTTGGATGAGTAAAATATGCACCAACATGCTCACACAATAAGATGGCAATTGAAATATGTGGCAAAGCATGCACAACCAATTTTAGCAACTATCAAGCAATTGGCGATGACTAGGTCATCTATATATGAGTATATTGACTTAGGAGTCAAATGAGAACATTTGATCATAGGTCATACTCATCGTTTAAGCTCAAGTGGGGTTACCACTTTTACATAATGCATTAATGTGTTCACACCGTTAGAGTTTCTTTGACTCAATTCTTAGAGTTAAGCTCCCCCTAGATGTGAGAACCCCCCTTAGAGGGATGAACTAACCTTGGTTTTTGTCGATGATGACTTCATGTAGGTGTTGAAGATGTAGATGCTCAATGTTGATGTAGATCATCTGGAGCAATCCTTTGGAGTGAGTTGCACTTTCAACTTGCCTACATGGGTTAGTCCCACAAGGAACAAACAAGAATATCCATAGACATAGAGTGATGCACACACAAGATGATGTCCATGAAAACATTAGGTTACCTTGTCCCTTGCCTTACCAACATGAGGTTTTGTGACTCCTTGAACTAGTGCAAGATGTGAAAGTTGATTGCACTTGTTCTTGCCAAAATGATATGAGTGAAGAATGTTGGCGGAGTCACCCTCAATAACTCTCTAGTTCTTCTTCTTCGGGATCCACATCATCTTGATGGGAATCCTTGGAGTTGTAGTTGTACTTGATGAAGTAGAACTTGACGTAGTCTTGGGGACCCACTTGAACAAGGCATTAGGTGCTTCTTCAAATGCATCAATCTCTTCTTGAAGCTTGTCCTTGCCTTTGTTCTTGTGGTCTTGTGGTGGAAGATCATCTTGAGCTTGTGTCCCCTTGAAGGAAGTAGGATCATACTTCTCTTGTTGAGGAACAAACTTTGTCTTGGGGTATTGATCTTCTTCCCACTCAACTCCATTGGCGTTGAACTTTCGTTCAAAACCAACACCTTGATTCTTCCTGCCTTCCTTGCTTGCATACAATTTCCTCAATTGCTTACTCCGGCAAGGCTCTTGTAAACACCTTTCTCTATAATTCCCTTCAATAAACTATTTTCTTGCTCAAGTGTAACTTGGCTAAGAGAATCATTAGTGGAATCAAGAGAACTACTAGAAGCAACAACATTGGATTTGACATTATTATTGTTACTACTAGAGGAAGTATCTTTCTTGTACTTGTTACTAGACTTGTCTTGAGGCATGTAAGTAGATAAGAGTAAACGCTTGGCAATGTAAGAAGAACTTTTCTTGCGGAGATCATCATTGATTGCCTTTAAGAACTCATGCTCTTGCTCAAGATTGAGCTTTTCAAAGCGTAACTTCTCATGAGCCACGAAAAGTTCTCGATGATCTTCAAGATAGTTTCATGAGCCAACTTAAGAGTGTTTAGTTCTTTAGTTAGAAGCTCAATTTTCTCCTTATCATTATCATTAGTTTGATTAGCATGATTAATTGACGTTTCATCATAGTATTCATCACTAGAGTTGTCAACAAGTAAATCATCATCCACAAGCAAGCCATCTTCATCACTATTAAAATCAACATACTCGGGGTGTGTTACCTTTGGACCTTTGGCCATGAAGCATCTTCCAACACCTTCATTTGGTGAGTCAAATATGTCGTAGGAGTTGGTTGACACAAGTGCTAGACCGGCAACACCTTCATCTTGAGTATATTCGGAGTCGGAGTGGTAGCTTCTCTCGGAGTGATTGTCGGAGTCGGAGCCGGAAACCCATTCACCAACATGAGCTTGATGTCTTCGTTTTGTGTAGCTCATTGATGACTTGTCCTTTCTTTCCGAATCCTTACTTCTCCGTGAGGGTCTTCGTTCATAACGATCATCTCTACTCATCCTCTCTCTTGGTGGTGATTCTTCTCTTTTGCTCCTTCTTCTTGGAGAATCTTCTCTTCTTTTGTAGGGTGCCGTACACTCATTGGAGTAGTGTCCGGGTCTCCCACAATTGTAGCAGTTGCGCTCTCGACTAGAAGATCTCTTGTCATTGTAAGACCTTGACTTGGAGCTTCTTTCTTTGCTTCTACTTTTGTAGAATTTGTTGAAGTTCTTCACCATTAAGCTCAATTCTTCATTGAAGGTTGGTTTCTCACTTGATGATGTGGGGGCTTCACTTGAGGCTTTGTAAGCACCACTTGACTTGTTGTGAAGTTCCTCCTTATCCTTGAGTGACATCTCATGAGCAACAATCCTTCCAATGACTTCCGTTGGCTTGAGATCTTTGTAGTTTGGCATCATTTGGATCAATGTGCACATGGTATCATACTTTCCATCCAATGCTCTTAGGATTTTCTTGATGATGAATTTGTCGGTCATCTCTTCACTCCCTAAGCCGGCAATCTCATTTGTGATAAGAGCAAGCCTAGAGTACATTTCAGCGACACCTTCACCATCCTTCATTTTGAACTTGCCAAGTTGACTTTGGAGCACATCCAACTTGGGTTCCTTGACGGACTCAAGACCTTCATGCATATCAATCAAAGTATCCCAAATTTCCTTTGCATTCTCAAGACTGCTGATTTTGTTGAATTATTCTGGGCACAATCCGTTGAAGATGATGTAACATGCATGAGCGTTGTATTGCAGCATCTTCAATTCTTCCGCATTAGCTTCACGGTTCGGTTCTCTCCCATCGAAGAATTCACCTTGCAAGCCAATACAAATAATTGCCCAAACGGCGGGGTTATGTCCAAGAATATGCATTTTCATCTTATGCTTCCAACTAGCCAAATTAGTACCGTCAAAGTAAGGACCTCTACGGTGATAATTTCCCTCGCTAGACGTCATACTCTCCTAGGTTGTGAAACCAAGGCTATGACCACCAAAAGCTATGGAAATCAAAGCAAATGGAGACCAAAGCTCTGATACCACTTGTAGGACCTTGAAGTATGTCTAGAGGGGGGTAACGGTTGTGTGAGTCCACGGAGGGCTCCACCCACAAAGGGTCCACGAAGAAGCAACCTTGTCTATCCCACCATGGCCGTCTCCCACGAAGGACTTGCCTCACTAGCGGTAGATCTTCACGAAGTAGGCGATCTCCTTGCCCTTAAAAACTCCTTGGTTCAACTCCACAATCTTGTCGGAGGCTCCCAAGTGACACCTAGCCAATCTAGGAGACACCACTCTCCAAGAAGTAACAAATGGTGTGTTGATGATGAACTCCTTGCTCTTGTGCTTCAAATGATAGTCTCCCCAACACTCAACTCTCTCTCATAGGTTTTGGATCTGGTGGAAAGAGGGTTTGAGTGGAAAGCAACTTGGGGAAGGCTAGAGATCAAGATTCATATGGTAGGAATGGAATATCTTGGCCTCAACACATGAGTAGGTGGTTCTCTCTCGTAAATGGTAAGTTGTAAGTGTAAGTTCGTTCTGATGGCTCTCTCTACGAATGAAGAGGAGGTGGAGGGGTATATAGCCTCCACACAAAATCTAACAGTTACACACAATTTACCAAACTCGGTGGGACCGAATCGTTAAACTCGGTCGGACCGATTTAGTAAACCTAGTGACCGTTAGTGATTTTCGGTGGGACTGACATGCATCTCGGTGAGGCCGATTCGGTTAGGGTTAGGGCATAATGTAATCTTGGTGAGACTGATTACACAAACTCGGTGAGACCGATTTGGTAATAAGCTTTCCAGAGAGTTGGTCAGGTAAACTCGGTGGGACCGATTTGCTCTTTTCGGTGAAACCGAAATGTTACAAAAAGGAAACAGAGAGTTTACATTGCAATCTCGGTGGGACCGATCGCTCACTTCGGTTATACCAAAACGTTACGAAGGGAAACAGAGAGATTGCAACCCCATCTCGGTGAGACCGAGATCCTTATCGGTAAGACCAATTTGCTTAGGGTTTGTGGCAGTGGCTATGACTTTTGGAATCGGTGGTGCCGGATAGAAAGAATCGGTGTGACCAATTTTGGCTTTAGGTTTAGGTCATTTGTGGATGTGGGAAAGTAGTTGAGGGTTTTGGAGCATATCAATAAGCACATGAAGCAAGAGGCTCATTAAGCAACACCTCATCCCTTCTTGATAGTATTGGCTTTTCCTATAGACTCAATGTGATCTTGGATCACTAAAATGTAAAATGAAGAGTCTTGAGCTTTTGAGCTTGAGCCAATCCTTTGTCCTTAGTATTTTGAGGGCTCCACTTTCATCATCCATGCCATGCAATTCATTGAGCTTTCCTGAAATAATAGTCTTGGAATAGCATTAGCTCAATGAGCTATATGTTGTTATGAATTACCAAAACCACCTAGGGATAGTTGCACTTTCACCCTTCATCAGAAACAGGATAAGCATCATGACTGGTTGAAGCGCCAAATGCACAGCCTCTTGATGGAAGTCAACCGCATTCGCAACCTTGCCACCAAGAATGCCTTTGTCGCCCATGAAACCTGTCGGCGAACATG
The DNA here is from genome assembly GCA_021605145.1 of Aegilops bicornis. NCBI lineage: Eukaryota > Viridiplantae > Streptophyta > Magnoliopsida > Poales > Poaceae > Aegilops > Aegilops bicornis. Next base: position 510,269,206 of record CM038672.1, read on the forward strand.
GAAAGGGCTGACGCTTATGTGTCCTGAAGATGATCTTCAAGACGATGGCTTCTCTGAACGATTCAAGTTTGACACAACACCGCCCAGAAAGGCTGTACTGCGGCGCACTCCATCTCTTGAAGACTCAGAGTACTCCTCCTCCGCAGCAACGGTGAATGCCAGAGTGATCGATGATCAAGATGATGCTACTTCGCCACCTCCAACACGTATCGACACTGCACCAAGTTAAATGCACCGCCAAACCCCGACACCGACCCTGCATCTTCTCCTACTCCTTCTGGGAACGAGTAGAGGCTCTATGTTTTCAAACCTTTTTGGTCCTTACTGACAAAAGGGGGAGAAGCATATGGGTTGGTACTCTTCAAGCGGGTCCATATGGGCGGTTGCTTTATATTTTGCCTAGTGTTTACAACTCTTGCTCTTTATACATTTGGTTCTCTGAGTTGTAACACTTAAACTCGATGGTCGTCTGCTACTTATTTGCCATTCTGTGATGCGATGATAAATTCCGCATGTGCGATGATAACTTCCGCACTTAGTCATTTTGCAGACGTCCATTTTCATTATGCATGTCATTATCTTCATTATATAAAATCATGCATGATGAATTGTCTTCATAAGTTGAAGAGGATCTCCACAAGTACAACCTGCCATGTGCATTTGCATTCCAAAAGCAAATTACTTATATGCACATCTTCAGGGGGAGCCTGTTGCTACTTATGAAGACAATACCTTATCCTTTACAATTTCACATATTTTTATCCCCGTTGAAAACTTCAACCAGTTTGTCATCAATTACCAAAAAGGGGGAGATTGTAAGTGCATCTAGTGCCACCCCTAGTTGGTTTTGGAGTATTGACGACAAACCTGGTTGAGGGACTAATGTGTTTGTGAGAATTGCAGGATAACACAGGCAGTAGTCCCTCCTTGATTCGGTTTACCTACCGTAGATGACCCCTAAAAATGTGTGAAGACATTGAAGACAATGGTGGTCTATGAAGATATTCACATTGAAGACTATGACGCGAGAAGACATTGAGTGAAGACTATGGAGCACGAAGACTTAGCTGTTTCATTGTTTCCTTTTCTTCATTGTTGAGTCATAGGAACCACCGCACTGTTAAGTGGGGTCCAAGTGAACAAAGTTAGAGTGACTGAAGTGATGCTCAAACCAAATCCTATGTCTTCGATCGAAAAAAATGAGAGCAAATCTTATCCTGGTCGGATAAGTCAGCTTTACTTGTAGCCCAAGTCAAGCTGCCGCGTGTGTTTGAAATCTGACCGTTGTGACACGTGTCAGTTCCTTAGTGACCCAGGGTCATTTCGGACAAATCCCGTCGGGTTGCCCAGTGGCTATAAATAGCCCATCCCCTACACCATAAATTGGTGGTTGCTCAGAGATAGTGCACGGCTTTTGTCGTTTGAGAGCAACCCACCTCCGAAGCCTTTGAGAGAAAATCCTTGCGAGGACAAAGCCCAAACCACCCAGAGCCCAAAGAGTATTTGGCATCACTGAAGTCTTTCTGTCCGCGTGATCTGAAGACTTGTTACACTTGAGGACTGTGAATCCTCCAGCTGGTTAGGCGTCGCATTCTGAGCATCCAAGAGCCATTGTGGATTGCCGGTGAACGAAGTCTGTGAAGGTTCGAAAGTCTACCTTGAAGACTTACCGGAGTAATTGGGCGAGGACTGTGTGTCCTTAGCTCAAGGGGAATAAGGTGAAGACGAGGTCTTCTGAGTTGAATCTCAGCCTCCCTAACCAGACGTACAGTTGTCACAGCAACTGGAACTGGTCGAACAAATCCCTGTCCCTCTGAAGCCACTGGTTCTATCTCTTACTCCTCTTTACTTACAGTTTGTCTTCGTGAAGTCATTGGCCTTGTATTATCTCGATTGACTTCACCGTGTGACTATCATTACATTTGGCTTCATACTATCTTCCATCTTGATCTTCACTACTTAGCTTCTACTAGTCTTCATGCTTTCACTTCATTGAATACTTGACTATGGCTTGTCTAGTGTAGTCTACCTTCCGCTGCAGTAGAATAGTGTTGTTTATATTGTCTGTCTTTGAAACTTCCATGTTTTGAAGACTTTCATAAAAATCATCTATTCATCCCCCCTCTAGTCGATAACTAGCCCTTTCAGGGCGCCGAGATGAGCAATGGGAGATGATCAGCACCAGGAAGGACAGCTCCATTGCAGCTTTCATCCAGGAGTTAAACCGGCACATTCGACGCCAGGAGAACCAGATGTGCTCAAGCATGTTAGATTTGAAGAAGGCGATGACAAGGATCACCGAGCTAGAAGAGGAACTCAAGTCTACACGCGATGGATATGAGGAGGAAATGATGATACTCGTCGAGAAGAATGACAACCTGATAAGAAAGATAGGAGTATTCTTGGGAGACCCGCACCAGGAGGAGAAGACGGCGAACCAAAGGAAATTTGTTCTGAAGACTACATCATCATCGACGACACCGACTCCAACCCTGATGGTAGTGATGATGATTATGAAGACGAAGCTGGAGCAGATATCATGGAGTCTTCCACCGATCAAAATTTCTAGAATGACCACCATATGATTAGTAGTCCTTACCCATGTATATAGTAGTAGTCCGAGCACTTTTGTAACGTTAGTTCTAGACCGTTTGTATGTCCTTGCTTGATTGATTGAGTGATACGATATGTTTGTGTTTGTCTCATGTGCATATGGGTAGTGCTTTCTCACTAGACCTCTTTTCTATTCTAATCTCTCCCCTCTAAACCCATCAGATGCCTCCGAGACGTGACACCGGATTTGTCTTCCCACCGGAGATCACTCAGTTGATCCAGCAGCAGAATGTCTTGATGCAGATATTAGTCCAGAACCAATGCAACAACAACAACAACAACCCTCCACCACCACCACCAGTTGACAACTTAGCCCGTTTTCTGAGGTTGCAGCCACTAGTGTTTTCTAGTAGTACCGAGCCAACAGTTGTTGATGACTGGCTACACAAGATTGGAAGGGAGTTGACCACTGCCGGTTGCACAGATGCTGATGAGGTGCATTTTGCCGCACACCAATTGGATGGACCAGCAGCATCATGGTGGGAGAATTACACAACCACTTTCCCTATAGCCAATATCACTTGGGATCAGTTTCAGCAAGCTTTCCGCACAGCCCATATCTCAACTAGAGCTATGAGCATGAAGAAGCGTGAGTTTTGCAACTTGCGCCAGGGAAATCGTACTGTGGCTCAGTACGTAGATGAGTTTAGTAAGCTGTCACGTTATGCCCCTGATGATGTGGCCACGGATGCCGCGAAGCAGTAGAAGTTTATGGAAGGGCTTAATGATGAGATGAGCATGCAGTTGATGGTGGCAACATTTAACAACTACCAAGAGTTGGTAGACAAGGCTCTTATGATGGAAGGGAAGCAGCAGCAGATTGAGAGCCTCAAGAGGAAGTATGGACAAGGAAAGTACAATTCCGGAGCTCAGCAGAAGCCTCGTTTAACCCCGAACTCGGGAGGATATACCCATAACCATGGAGGCCATACTCACAATGGATGGAGTTCTCATAACCACAATGGCCCCAAGAATGGGAATGGGAAAGGAGCAAGCAGTAATCAGAACCGCTCCACTCCAGCCACACCCGCCAAGAGGGACCTAAGTCACATTACTTGTTTCAAGTGCGGGAAGACTGGACACTATGCCACTGAATGTTCAGAAGGAAAGAATGGTAATGGCAATGGAAGCGCTGGGAAGAAGCCCAACCCTTTCAACAGGGGACAAGTGAACCACGTGAACGTGGAGGAGGTTTAAGAGCAGCCTGATGCAGTTATCGGTAAGTTTTTGGTGAAGTCATTTACTGCAGTTGTTCTTTTTTATACTGGTGCATCACATTCATACATTTCAAGGGGATTTGTGGACAAGTTTAAGTTACCCACCTTATCCCTTAGGACACCCTTGCTAGTGAGCTCACCCGGTGCAGAGTATATGGCCAGCCGATGGTGTGATCGGATACCCTTAACCATTGGTAGCCATGTTTTCCCCTCAAACCTAGTAATTTTGGAGTCACGCGGATTGGATGTGATACTGGGGATGGATTGGTTATCGAAGTATGGAGGAAACATTGACTGTGCTAGTAGGTCTATTCTACTCATCACCCCGGAGGGAAAAAGGATCAAGTATGTATCTAGGCATGCGCCTAGGAGGACTCACGTAAATTCTCTCATGGGAGTTGTTCAGGAGGAAGTGCCTGTAGTGAAGGATTACCCAGATGTATTTCCAGAGGAGTTACCAGGCATGCCGCCAGATCAAGACATCGAGTTTTTGATAGAGCTATTGCCAGGCACCGGACCGATATCAAAGAGACCATACCGGATGCCCGCAAATGATCTGGAGGAGATCAAGAAGCAGATTAAGGAGTTGTTGGAGAAAGGTTAATTCAACGAAGTTCGTCACCATGGGGAGCCCCAGTGCTGTTGGTTGAGAAGAATGATGGATCGTTAAGAATGGTTGTTGATTATCGTGCGTTGAATGAAGTGACGATCAAGAACAAGTACCCACTACCGATGATCAATGATTTGTTCGACCAGCTGCAAGGAGCTAAAGTATTTTCAAAGATCGATCTGCGATCAAGATATCACCAGCTGAAGATTCGAGAAAAGGATATACCTAAAACATCTTTCACCACGAGGTATGGGTTATATGAGTATACGGTTATGTCATTTGGACTGACTAACGCCCCTGCCTATTTCATGAGTATGATGAACAAGGTGTTCATGAAGTTCCTGGATAAGTTTGTCGTGGTGTTCATTGATGATATCTTGGTACACTCAAAGAATGAAGAGGAACACAAGGAGCATTTGCGTTTAGTTCTCGAGAAGCTCAGAGAACATCAGTTATATGCTAAGTTCAGCAAATGTGAGTTTTGGTTGAAGGAAGTTGGATTTCTTGGACATGTTGTATCAGGAGAAGGTATAGCAGTGGATCCTACCAAGGTTCAGTCAGTCACTGAGTGGTTGGACCCACCTCAGTTGGAGAGATCCGCAGTTTTCTTGGACTCGTGGGATACTACCGGAGATTTATTGAGAATTTCTCCAAGATTGCGAAGACGATGACGGCATTGTTGAAGAAGGACACCAAGTTCCATTGGACTGAAGAATGTGAAGCAAGTTTCCAGGAGTTGAAGAAACGTTTGACTACATCCCCAGTGCTGATTCTGCCGGATATACCCAAGGATTTCAAAGTGTATTGTGATGCCTCTCGCTTAGGACTTGGGGGAGTACTTATGCAAGACAGAAGAGTTGTTTCATATGCCTCAAGACAACTTCGACCGCATGAGGTGAGTTATGCCACGCATGATTTGGAGTTAGCAGCCGTATTGCATGCGCTCAAGACCTGGAGACATTTTCTTATTGGAAACCGTTGTGATGTGTACACGGACCACAAGAGTTTGAAGTACATTTTTACTTAGAAAGAGCTGAACCTCTGGAAGAGGAGATGGTTGGAACTCATAAAGGATTATGATATGAAGTTGCACTATCATCCAGGCAAGGCCAATGTCGTAGCAGACGCTTTGAGCCGGAAGAGTTATGTCAATACTCTCGTAAGCGGAGGAATGCCAAAGGAGTTAGCGGAGGATCTAAGGGAGCTACGTTTGGAGATAGTTCCTAAAGGTTTTGTTGCAGCATTAGAGGTTCAGTCAATATTATTGGAGAAGATTCGAGAAGCTCTGAAGGATGACAAATAAATTGCTGAGATAAAGGAGAAGATGAGCGAAGGAAAAGCCAAAGGTTTTCGTGAGGACAAACAGGACACCTTGTGGTTTGAGGACCGTGTATGTGTGCCCAATAATGCGGAGCTCAGGAAGTTGATACTACGGGAAGTGCATAACTCACCATACTCGATACACCCCAGTAACACCAAGATGTATTTGGATTTGATGGAGCGTTTCTGGTGGACTGGAATGAAGAAGGATATTGCCGAGTATGTAGCCATATGTGATGTATGTCAGATAGTGAAGGCAGAACATCAGAAGCCAGCAGGATTACTGCAGCCTATGCCGATACCCGAATGGAAGTGGGATAATCTTGGCATGGATTTTATCACCGGATTACCCAGGACCCGATCGGGATATGATTCTATCTGGGTAGTAGTGGATCGTTTGACCTCACTTTATCCCCGTGAAGACCACTTATTCAAGTGCGAAGTTGGCTAAGATATACATGACCAGGATCGTATGTCTGCACGGAGTTCCAAGGACCATCGTATCAGATAGAGGAACAAAATTTACTTCAAAGTTTTGGCACCAAACCGCACTGCACCTTGGGTACCAGTGGAGTTCAAGATGACTTTTCACCCGCATGTATGGATGCACCGAGAGAGTCAATCAGATTCTGGAGTACATGTTGAGAGCTTGTGCACTAGATTATGGATCTAGTTGGTATGACAACTTGCCCTACGCGGAGTTCTTGTATAACAATAGCTACCAGGCCAGTTTGAAGATGTCACCATTTGAAGCCCTGTATGGAAGAAGATGTCGAACACCGTTGATGTGGGATGAGGTTGGAGATCGCCAGTTGTTTGGTCCGGATTTGATTAAGGAGTCAGAGGAGAAGGTTAAGCTAATTCGAGATAGACTGAAGGTAGCTCAGTCCAGGCAGAAAAGTTATGCAGATTCAAAATGCAAGGAGGTAGCCTATGAAATCGGAGACAGAGCATATCTCCGTGTGTCACCACTAAGAAAAAAATGTTTTGGAGTTAAGGGAAAGTTAGAGCCGAGATTTGTAGGACCGTACCGTGTTTTGGAACGCATGGGAGAGGTTGCCTACAAGTTGGAGTTACCCGAAGGTCTGTCAAGAGTACATGATATGTTTCACGTTTCCCAGTTAAAGAAGTGCCATGCAGAGATGGCCGATATTGCTCTGAGAGATACAGTGCCCCTGGAAGCAATACGATTGGATAGTGATTTGACATATGAGGAGAAACCCGTCAAGATTCCCGAGTTTGCCAGCCGAGTTACTCGCAGAAAGGTTATCAAGTTTTGCAAAGTTCAGTGGAGCCACCATACTGAGGATGAAGCCACCTGGGAACGAGAGGATGGTCTACGCAAAGACCACCCACACCTATTTTCTAGCCAACCCGAATCTCGAGGACGAGATTCATCTTAAGGGGGTAGGTTTGTAACATCCCAAATTTTCAATTTGGAATGTTATACATAGGTCATTCATGCATATCATATTTTATTGCATTTTGGATTTGCGATCCTCGAAATTCTAAGCAACTCAAGGACCCACGGAGAGAGTTGGGGATTTCACGTTTTTCATATTTGAATTTTATCAAATATTGAAACAAGGATCATGTTGGTTTTAAATAATTTTTCTCTCCGAAAATATTTCGTATTAAAAGATATGAGAGGAGATAATATGACTTCTACAAAATAAACGAAACATCGGAGGAAAAATATTAAAATCAATAAATAAATTTTATTTGGAGTTTATTGCAATTTTATTTGAATTAGGAAAAATATGCGGTTTTCAAAATTGCATTAGAGGCCCAAATAAATGTTCACCTTGTCCGCTATATTTTTTAGAGGACGAGGAAAATTTATTTCAGGATTTTTGCAGTCCGTTTAGTATTTCTTTTAATCGTTTTTCTGTGCGTCAGAATATTTTTTTAAAAAAGTCAAACCGACTCCGGGCCGTAACCGGCCATGATTCCCCAGGCCGGCCCTCTTATAAGCCGCTACTCGCAACCCCTCAAGATCCCACCTCACCGGCCGTCAGAGCCCACCCGCCTCCCAAACCCTAGCGTCAAGGCCCGCCTCGCCCGCGCCGCCACCGATCTTGCCGCTGCCCGATCCGCCCGCCCGGCCGGATCCGCCACGCCATGATACGTCCATTTTGCATCATGCTTTTATATCGATATTTATCGCATTATAGGCTGTTATTTCACGTTATGTCACAATACTTATGGCTATTCTCTCTTATTTTACAAGGTTTACATGAAGAGGGAGAATGCCGTACCGGAATTCGGCCGGAAAAGGAGCAAATATTGGAGACCTGCTCAGGCAACTCCAAAAGTCCTGAAACACCACGGAATGTCTTAAAATAAATAAAGAAAAATCATCGCCAAAGATGAAGGCCAGGGGCCCACACCGCTCACGAGGGTCCCTCGGCGCGCCCCTACCTCGTGGGCCCCCTGGTGGCTCTCCGATGCCCATCTTCTCCTATATGAAGTCTTTCGATGAGAAAAAAATCAGAGACAACCATTCGGGACGAGACTCCGCCGCCACGAGGCGGAACCAATCTAGGGCTCCGGCGGAGCTGTTCTGCCAGGGACACTTCCCTCCGGGAGGGAGAAATCATCATCATCGTCATCACGAACGCTCCTCTCATCGGGAGAGGGCAATATCCAGCAACATCTTCACCACCACCATCTTATCTCCAAACCCTAGTTCATCTCTTGTATCCAATTCTTGTCTCCAAGTCCGGGATTGGTGCTAGTAGGTTGCTAGTAGTGTTGATTACTCCTTGTAGTTGATGCTAGTTGGTTTAATTGGTGGAAGATCATATGTTCAGATCCTTTATGCATATTATTACCCCTCTAATTATGAACATGAATATGCTTTGTGAGTAGTTATGTTTGTTCCCGAGGACACGGGAGAAGTCTTGCTATTAGTAGTCATGTGAATTTGGTATTCGTTCGATATTTTGATGAGATGTATGTTGTCTAGCCTCTAGTGGTGTTATGTGAACGTAGACTACATAACACTTCACCATTATTTGGGCCTAGAGGAAGGCATTGGGAAGTAATAAGTAGATGATGGGTTGCTAGAGTGATAGAAGCTTAAACCCTAGTTTATGCGTTGCTTCGTAAGGGGCTGATTTGGATCCATATGTTTCATGCTATGGTTAGGTTTACCTTAATACTTTTGTTGTAGTTGCGGATGCTTGCAATAGCGGTTAATCATAAGTGGGATGCTTGTTCAAGTAAGAACAGCACCCAAGCACCGGTCCACCCACATATCAAATCAAAGTACCGAACGCGAATCATATGAACGTGATGAAAACTAGCTTGACGACAATCCCATGTGTCCTCGGGGGCGCTTTTCCTATTATAAGAGTTTGTTCCGGCTTGTCCTTTGCTACAAAAAGGATTGGGCCACCTTGATGCACTTTATTTACTCTTGCTACTTGTTGCTCGTTGCAATTTACCTTATCACAAAACTATCTGTTACCACTTATTTCAGTACTTACAGAGAATACCTTGCTGAAAACTGCTTATCATTTCCTTCTGCTCCTCGTTGGGTTCGACACTCTTACTTATCGAAAGGACTACGATAGATCCCCTATACTTGTGGGTCATCACGCTGCCGCCAACCCCGCCGGAGCCGCCGCCGACCCCGCCGGACCTCGCCGAGGTAGCCGCCCGCCGCCGCTGGTTTTCGTTAGAAAGCCGCTCGGTTTTTTTTAACCTAGATTTGTTTTTTTAGTTTAGATCGGTTCGGTTTTCCGTCGGTTTATTTACTTTGCGGATGTTCGTCCGTATGTTCATTTTAATGAACGCCGTTCATCCGTTAGTCACAGACAGCGAACGTTCGTTCGTTAGCCTGTTCGTCAGTTTTTCTTTTTCCACGGTTTTTTCGCGATAATTTTTTATCGCGATTTCTGCCGTGATCTTCGTTTTAGTTTATCTTTTCGCTCGTTTATCGGAATCAGGCGATTCAAGTGCCTAGATCTTCGTCTCTAAGACCTCTTTCTGTTTAATCAACTTGAACAAGATTTTGGTACTGTAAAATTTGACTTTAGTCCAGATTAGTAATCAGATCTTGTTTCTTTCGCAGTTTGAGTTTCGTTGCCCCGTTTGATTTGATTCTTTTTGCAAACCGGAGTTCTTCAATTGAAATTTATTGTTAGATCTTCTTATTTGAGTTTTACCCATGCATATTTGCTTGATTTCTTATGTATGCCACTGTTTGTTTGCGATAGAATTCCCGGAGTGCGAAGCGTGCTACTACCAGTTTCTAGGATTTGCAGATCGTCAGCAAGACAAGTAACACATTGATCATACTCTTTTCATACCCATTTTTTATGTTAGTTACAATCCTCAAACATTGCATGATTAGGATGTGATTAACTTGTGGGTATTGTGAAGTAGATGATGAGGTAGAACCTATTGCGTTATATTATGAAACCCTTGGGAGTTACCTCTACGTTATGCTTATATTGCCATGCTATGCTCGTAGACGTGGTTTGGGTGAGTGAATCCATGATAGATGTGAGGTTGTTAAATAATGGTTAACTTAAGGTGGCAACTTTAACATACATCTGGGTGGATTGCTTGTGGGCACCTGGAGAATCCAGTGTTGTCCTAGGATATCCTGGAGGACCCGTGTGATGATCCTACGGTCCGCCACCCAGGCTCAAAGGGATCATAAGATTATTCATGCTAGAAACTTCCTTATGCAGGCACAAGCTATTATGGGCTCTAGCATAGTTGAGTATGTTGCATGACTTCTTCCAGTGGTAGACTAGCAGATGTAGGGGATGTAGGTTGGTACTGTCTACCCGGGGTTAGAGTTAATGTTTCTGAAAGACTGTGTCTCGGTCATCCGTTTCTCAAACACCATGCAGTACGAGAAATCCAACGGAGGAGATCGAGTCTTGTGGGGAAATGTGCGCAAACCTCTGCAGAGTGTACAAACTAATCGTGGTTAGCCGTGTCCCCGGATATGGACATCTTGAGTATCTGGTTCTTGGATTATCATGTTGATCTCATCACTCTAAATTAATTTGTTGGGTTGTTAATGATTACTTTAATGGGGATTGAGTTGGAGGAACCTTCTCAATGATGTTTCAACTACCATGATAGTTAAATAAAATTTATGCCTTTGTTGTAGGGGAAAATTGGCTTTTCGCAAACACAATATAACCTTAGAACCTCCACCAGCCATACATGCATGTAGTGATAGCATTTATCTTTTCTTTGCTCTATTGTGTTATATTGCCAGCATATTCCATGTGTTGACCCGTTTTCGGGCTGCAACGTATCATGTTGCAGACTTTTCAGACGACGAGTAAGGTGCCATAGGTCGTTTGTCATGCATTCAGCTATGCCGTTGGAGTTGATGGACTCACTTTATCTTCCATGCCTTCTGCTGTTATCTTAATTAGATGGCCTTCAACCATATATATTGTAATAAGTTCTCTTTTGAGACATTCGATGTAATAAGTGTGTGATTGCTACTCTATTATAAATCCTTCGAGTATTGTGTGTGTCAGCATTACCTATCCAGGGATGACACTAAAGCACAGAGACTTGACCGTCTGAGGTCGGGTCGCTACATGTTGTAAATATGTAAAGCCAACATTCAAGTTTTCAGCAAAGATTATGAACTAACCATATTCACAATAACATGTAGGTCTCATGTATACTCATATCAATGGCATAATCAACTAGCGAGAAATAATAATAAATCTCGGATGAAAACACTTTCTCAAAACTATCATAATATGATATAACAAGATGGTATCTCGCTAGCCCTTTTTGAGACTGCAAGACATAAATGCAGAGCACCTCTAAAGATCAAGGTTTGACTAGACATTGTAATTCATGGTAAAAGAGATCCAGTCATAGTCATACTCAATGTTAATTAATAGTAATGCATGCAAATGACATTGGTGCTCTCCAACTAGTGCTTTTTAATAAGAGGATGATGACTCAACATAAAAGTAAATAGATAAGCCCTTCTCAGAAGGAAGCAGGGATTTGTAGAGGTGCCAGAGCTCGAGTTTTGAAATAGAGATAAATAATATTTTGAGTGGCATACTTTCATTGTCAACATAACAACCGAGAGATCTCGATATCTTCCATGCTACACACATTATAGGCGATTCCCAAACAGAATGGTAAAGTTTATACTCCCCACCACCAACAAGCATCAATCCATGGCTTGCTCGAAACAACGGGTGACTCCAACTAACAACAATCCTGGGGGAGTTTTGTTTGCAATTATTTTGATTTGGTTTGAGCATGGGACTGGGCATCCCGGTTACCGGCCATTTTCTCGTGAGTGAGGAGCGGTGTCCACTCCTCGTGAGAATAACCCACCTAGCATGGAAGATACAGACAGTCCTAGTTGATTCATGAGCTGTTCGAGCATACAAAATAGAATTTCATTTGAAGGTTTAGAGTTTGGCACATACAAATTTACTTAGAACGGCAAGTAAATACCGCATATAGGAAGGTATGGTGGACTCAAATGGAATAACTTTGGGGTTTATGGGAGTGGATGCACAAGCAGTATTCCCGCTTAGTACAAGTGAAGGCTAGAAAGAGACTGGGAAGTGACCAACTAGAGAGCGACAAATGTCATGAACACGCATTGAAATTAATCAACACTGAGTGCAAGCATGAGTAGGATATAATTCACCATGAACATAAATATTGTGGAGGCTATGTTGATTTTGTTTCAACTACATGCATGGGCATGTGCCAAGTCAAGCCACTCGAATCGTTCAAAGGAGGATACCACCCTATCATACCACATCACAACTATTTTAATAGCATGTTGGCACGCATGGTAAATTATAAACTCCTAGCAAATTAAGCATGGTATGAGAAACTATAATCTCTAACTGTCATTGCAAACATGTTTCATTCATAATAGGCTGAATCAGGAATGATGAACTAATCATATTTACAAAAACAAGATAGGTCGAGTTCATACCAGCTTCTCTCATCTCAATCAGTCCATCATATGTCGTCATTATTTCCTTTCACTTACACGACCGAACGGTGTGGATAATAATAATAGTGCACGTGCATTGGACTAAGCTAGAATCTGCAAGCATTTAATACAAGGGAGAAGATAAGGTAATATGGGCTCTTGGTTAAATCAACAATAATGCATATAAGAGCCACTCATCATTTTCATCATGGTCTTCTCCTCTCGACCCCCAAAGAAAAGAAAATAAATAAAACTATTTACACGGGAAAGCTCCCAACAAGCAAAAAGAAGAACGAGAAATCTGTTTGGGTTTTGTTTCAACTACTACTACAACAGGCATGAAAAGTAAACTAGCTAAAAGCTACAACTAATTTGTTTTTGTTTTTCTTAAGGTTTTTGAAACACACAAGAAGAAGGCTTAGAAAAGAAAATAAACTAGCATGGATAGTACAATGAAAAAGTATGAGCACCGACAACTAAAATGAGTGTGTGAACATGAATGTAATGTCAGTGAGAAATACGTACTCCCCCAAGCTTAGGCTTTTGGCCTAAGTTGGTCTATGGCCACTGCTGGCCTGGCGGATATCCAAAGTCATAGCTGGGGTCGTACTGAGATGTAGCAGCTACTGCCTGATGAGCTGCAGCTTGGAGGCGAGCTGCCTCCATCCTCCGCTCGTACTTGTTCGCCTCCTCCGTGGTTATAACATATCTCCTTTTTGCCTGAAATTCAAAGAAAGTAGGAGCAGGGAGAGCAACATGGACAGTGCGACGCCTGTTAAAGATTAGTCGTTACTGGAGGGACTGTTCGTTCCTTTCAACAAACTGGTGGCAAACCATAACATTATAATCTAGATGAACAGGAGGTAATTCCATATCATTTTCACGTACGGGTACATCAAGATAATTAGCTACATGAGTTGCATAAATTCCACCAAACAAGTCTTGACTTAAACTGTTAAGATGCAAACTTCGTGCAACAATGGCCCCCAAGTTATATTGTTTATCACCTAATACTGCACTCTTGAGGACACTAAGATCTGGAACGCACATGTGACAAGCCTCATCTTTACCATTAATGCATCTACCTATGAAGAGAGCAAAATAATGTATGGAAGGAAAATATAAGCTCCCTATGGTAGCTTGTGTGATTTCTCTAGATTCCCCCACAGTGATACTAGCAAGAAAGTCGTTATATTCAGATTTGTGAGGTTCACTAACATTGCCCCACTGCAGGAGTTTGCAAGCATTATTAAATCTTCTAAATCCATGGTATATGATTTATCATAAAGATCAAATAATACAGTGTGAGAATTGTGCGAGGATGTAAATTTAAACCTTCTCACAAAGGAATCAGTAAGATAACGGTATTGCGGGCACTTATCTGACACGAAGCCCTCAAGATCGGCGTTATGCACATACGCGTCAAATTCATCCTTCATACCTTCTTGGACCATAAACTCTTCTGACAGCCATTCACAAGGCCGCACTTGAGCTTCCCTTGGTAGTTCATTGTCCGGCTCACGTATCGCGAGACTTGGGCCTTGCTTCCTTGAGGAACCACCTTGGTACATTTTCCTGAACATATTCCTTCCCCTGAAAAATTTCTGAAATTTTTAGTGAATCAAAATAAAAGTGAACCAAACTCAACAAGATTGATAGCAACTACTCCTACAAGTGCCTAGAAGCTTTATCATGCATTAAAACTACTTTGGACCATATAAATTTGACATGCAAACTCAAGAACAAGGTCACCTAAGTAGAAAAAATTTGCAATAAATAAAGCACTAGAACAAAAACTAATTGGACCATTGGACCGAAGGACAATCCCCCAAAACAGTTTTGTGAATGAAGCTTTGAGAAAGGAGATTGAAAATGGCAGCAAGATGAGCTAGAACACGGGTTTGAGCTATGGGAAGATTTTTCTGGAGGAAGACGAAGTGAGTGGGTGCAGAAATAAGTGGAGGGGGGCCACGTGGGGCCCACGAGGCAGGGGGCACGCCCTGGACCCTCGTGGCCAGGTGGTGGCCCCCTCTCATGTGTTCTCAGTGCCAGATATTCTTAAATATTCTACAAAAAATCATATTTCATTTTTAGGACATTTGGAGATCTTTTATTTTCCGGGTATTTTTATTGCAAGGATAATTCAGAAAATAGACAGCAAATAGTATTTTTGCTTTATTTAATCTGAATAATAGAAAGTAAAAGGAGGGTACAAAGAGTTGTGCTTTCTAACTTCATCCATCTCATGCTCATCAAAAGGAATCCACTAACAAGGTTGATCAAGTCTTGTTAACAAACTCTTTCCGAATAACATGAAACCGGAGAATTTTTTAATAACACTAGGTTACCTCAATGGGGATATGCACATCCCCAACAATAAGAATATCATATTTCTTCTTGACAGTGGGAAGAGGAAATTCAAAACCTCCAATAATAATCGTTGAAGTTTTTCCAATAGAATTGATACTGTGGACTTGAGGTTGTTTCCTCGGAAAGTGTACCGTATGCTCATTACCATTAACATGAAAAGTGACATTGCCTTTGTTGCAGTCAATAACAACCCCTGCAATATTCAAAAAGGGTCTACCAAGAATTATAGACATATTATCATCCTCGGGTATACCAAGAATAACAAAGTCCGTTAGAATAGTAACGTTTGCAACCACAACGGGCACATCCTCACAAATACCAACAGGTATAGCAGTTGATTTATCGGCCATTTTCAAAGATATTTCAGTAGGTGTCAAATTTTTCAAATCAAGTCTACGATATAAAGAGAGAGGCATAACACTAACACCGGCTCCAAGGTCACATAAAGCAGTTTTAACATAGATTCTTTTAATGGAGCATGGCATAGTTGGTACTCCTGGATCTCCTAGTTTCTTTGGTATTCCACCTTTAAAGTATAATTAGCAAGCATGGTGGAAATTTGAACTTCCGGTATCTTTCTTTTATTTGTAACAATATCTTTCATATACTTAGCATAAGGATTCATTTTAAGCATATCAGTCAAACCATACACAAAAAGATAGGTCTAATCATTTAAGCATTGAAGTTTTCTTGTTTAACAATAAAATTATCAAACTCATCCAAGCATTGGCTAGCATACTTATAACGAGGAATATCACCTTCGTCAAATCTACAGAGAGAATTTACCTTTACTACCTGTGTCTGGTTATCAAGACCATGTATTTCTTCAATAGGTGGTAAATTCTTAACATATTCAGCTTTAATACCCTTTTCTTTCATAGATCTCTTTGCATCTTGCATATCTTCACGACTAAGAAATAGAATACCCCTTTTCTTCCGAGTTGGCTTAGGAGTTGGTTCAGGAAGTGTACAATTATTATCGTTACTCAACATATTATTCAATAGCAATTCAGCTTGATCAATAGTTCTTTCCCTGAAAACACAACCAGCACAACTATCCAGGTGGTCTCTGGAAGCATCGGTTAGTCCATTATAAAAGATATCAAGTATTTCATTTATCTTTAGAGGATTATCATGCAAATCAATAAGTAATTGGAGAAGCCTACCCCAAGCTTGTGGGAGACTCTCTTCTTCAATTTGCATAAAATTATATATTTCCCTTAAGGCAGCTTGTTTCTTATGAGCGGGGAAATATTTAGCAGAGAAGTAATAGATCATATCCTGGGGACTATGCACACAACCAGGATTGAGAGAATTAAACCATGTTTTAGCATCACCCTTTAATGAGAACGGAAATAATTTAAGGATATAGTAGTAACGAGTTTTCTCATCATTAGTGAATAGGGTGGCTATATCATTTAATTTAGTAAGATGTGCCACAACAGTTTCAGATTCATAGCCATAAAAAGGATCAGATTCAACCAAAGTAATTATCTCAGGATCTACAGAGAAATCATAATCCTTATCAGAAATACAGATAGGTGAAGTTGCAAAAGCAGGGTCATATTTCATTCTAGCATTCAAAGATTTTTATTTCAGTTTAGCTAATAGTTTCTTAAGATCATATATATCTTTGCGAGCAAAAAAGTCTCTAGCAGTTTCTTCATCCATAACATAACCCTCAGGCACATTAGGCAATTCATATCTAGGGGGAGAATCTTCATCATCACTTTCATCAATATTACCAGTTTCAATAATTTCATTCTCTCTAACCCTAGCAAGTTGTTCATCAAGAAATTCACCTAATGGCACATTATTATCAAGCATAGAAGTAGTTTCATCATAAGTATTATGCATAGCGTATGGCATCATCAATAACATGCACATATCGTAATCAATAGCAGGAGTAGGTGTCGCAAGTTTACTCATAACAGAAGGTGAATCAAGTGCAGAGCTAGATGGCAAGTTTTTACCTCCCCTCGTAGTTGAGGGATAAATCTTGGTTTTTTTGTCTTTCAAGTTCCTCATAGTGATCAGTAGATATAAATCCCAAGTGACTCAAAGAATAGAGCTATGATCCCCAGCAAAGGTGCCAGAAAATAGTCTTGATAACCCACAAGTTTAGGGGATCGCAACAGTTTTCGAGGGTAGAGTATTCAACCCAAATTTATTGATTCGACAAAAGGGGAGCCAAAGAACATTCTCAAGTATTAGCAGTTGAGTTGTCAATTCAAATACACCTGTAAGACTTAATATTTGCAGCAAAATATTTAGTGGCAAAGTAGTATGGAAGTAACAGTAACGGTGGTAAAGGTAACAGTAGTAGTTTTGTAGTAATTGTAACAGTGGAAACGGAAAAGTAACAAAGCAAAGATCAATATGTGAAAAGCTCGTAGGCATTGGATCAGTGAGGGATAATTATGTCGGATGCGATTCTTCATGCAACAGTTAAAACATAGGGTGCCACAGAACTAGCTCAGTTCATCAATGTAATGTAGGCATGTATTCCGAATATAGCCATACGTGCTTATGGAAAAGAACTTGCATGACATCTTTTGTCCTACCCTCCTGTGGCAGCGGGGTCCTATTGGAAACTAAGTGATATTAAGGCCTCCTTTTAATAGAGTACCGGACCAAAGCATTAACACTTAGTGAATACATGAACTCCTCAACTACGGTTATCATCGGGAGTGGTCCCGATTATTGTCACTTCGGGGTTGCCGGATCATAACAGATAGTAGGTGACTAATGACTTGCAAGATAGGATCAAGAACTCATATATATATATTCATGAAAACATAATAGGTTCAGATCTAAAATCATGGCACTCGGGCCCTAGTGACAAGCATTAAGCATAGCAAAGTCACAAAGAACATCAATCTCAGAACATAATGGATACTAGGGATCAAACCCTAACAAAACTAACTCGATTACATGATAAATCTCATCCAACCCATCACCATCCAGCAAGCCTACGATGGAATTACGCACGGCAGTGAGCATCATGAAATTGGTGATGGAGGATGGTTGATGATGACGACGGCGACGGATTCCCCTCTTTAGAGCCCCGAACGAACTCCAGATGTCGGATCACGGGTTCCGGCAAAACCCTCTAGGTTCGAATACTGGGGTACGCGCGAAGATTTCCTCCCTACCGATCCACGTCCTAACTAGCAAAGATCTTAAGAACGAACTCCACTAACTCACAGCACAAGAGGCACAAGATTTATGCTGGCTCGGGCCACCGCTGTGGTGCAATACCCTACTCCAGTGTGGTGGTGGTGGATTTCCTCTTGGGACGATGATGAACAGTACAAGGGGAAGAACAGCCTCCTGAGGTTGAGGTGTTCTTGTGCTCGGTGTGTGGCTAAGGATTAGGCGAGATGCCTCTGAATCCCCCTCCTACGGTGGTGGCTAGTTCTACTTATATAGGGCCTGGTCCTCTCCCAAAATATTGAGCAGGAAGGGAGCCAACAACGGCCAATTTGAAAGGGGACAACTAGTACAGCTTATCCTGACAAAAGTGGTCTTCGCTTGCAAAAGGCTCTGGTGGTGACGCCGTTTTGGGCTCCATGGTGACCTCCGACTTGTCGTCCTGCTGGTCTTGGTCTCGTTGCACCGATATGGAAACCTTTGCTTGATGCCTCGGTACTCTGCGCCTGCGCTTGCCCCCTTAGCACTAAAGAGGAAACAAGGACGCTGCGCGCGCTGGCGCCCACCTAATCTTGATCGTCATGGCTCACGTCACGAGAACCTCGTGAGGTTTGCCCTGCCTTGATCTCTCCGCTCCTCGCGAGGCAACCTGGTGAGGCTACTCCTGAAGAGGTCTTGCGTCGTCCGCCTCACGAGGCTTGGCCCCTCGCGAGGGTCTTGAATGCCTTGTTGATGAAGATGGCCCATACAGGCCTGCTAGCACAGCCACGCCGTGTGCCGCAGGCAGGCAAGTCTGGGGACCCTCGTTCCCAAAACACCGACAGTAGCCCCCGGGCCCAAGGCGCGCTCGGGCTTGGCTTCGAGGCGAAGACAAAGGCCAAGTGCGGAGCGCCGCGGGCCCCAAAATCCTGCGGCCTTGGTCGACGCGTGGCGGTTGATTGGACGTGGGTGTCTCCGCTTCCCCATGCTGCCTCGGAAACTGCCCGACTTGACAAGTCGCTACGACATGCAAGGAAAACTGTCGGTGTCAAAACCGGCGGATCTCGGGTAGGGGTCCCGAACTGTGCGTCTAGGCGGATGGTAACAGGAGACGAGGGACACGATGTTTTTACCCAGGTTCGGGCCCTCTCGATGGAGGTAATACCCTACTCCTGCTTGATTAATATTGATGATATGGGTAGTATAAGAGTAGATCTACCACGAGATCAAGGAGGCTAAACCCTAGAAGCTAGCCTATGGTATGATTGTTGTTCGTCCTACGGACTAAAACCCTCTAATTTATATAGACACCGGATAGGTTAGGGTTACACAGAGTCGGTTACAATGGTAGGAGATCTACATATCCGTATCGCCAAGCTTGCCTTCCACGCCAAGGAAAGTCCCGTCCGGACACGGGACGAAGTCTTCAATCTGTATCTTCATAATCTTGGAGTCCGGCCGTGATGATAGTTCAGCTATCCGGACACCCCTAGTCCAGACTCCTCAAGAGCCCTCGAGCCAGCTTCAATGACGACGAGTCCGGCGCGTTGATTGTCTTCGCATTGCGAGGCGGGTTCCTCCTCCGAATACTTCATTGAAGGTTTTGAACACAAGGATAGTGTCCGCTCGCAAAACAAGTTCCACATACCACCGTAGAGAGAATAACTTTTTGCACAGATCTGTTGACGTATTCCGTGGCGTGACATCACACCACGGCCAGGCCTTTATATGAATTGTTTTTTTACTGTTCCACCTCAGCGCGTTTAGCGAGGCGGTTTCCCTGGCACGTCTTATCAAAGCATAGATCGTGCCCCCTTATTACGGGATTCCCATCAATACAGACGTGGGTAACCCAACCGTACCCGTTGGCACGCCTCCTCTATCAAAGGTGAGTCCTAATCGACCACGGGGAGGGCTCTTGGTATTCAACCTCTTTATAATGAGACCAAGGCCCTCTTCTTCTTTACACCCTCCATCGAGTTCGGCTCGCGCTTCGAGTTCTAACACCCAAAGCTTTAGATTTAGGCGCTTCGGACCCTCGACGATGTCCGGCTCCGACCAGCACGGCCGATGGATGTCTTCTTCCGTCACAGAAGAAGATGTGCTAAAGCTGCGAGACGCCTGTATCTAACCGCGAGATTTTGCATAGGCTGCCCGCCTGTGGCAGGTCATTCCCACTCCTCGAGCCCGGCGAGAACGTGGTGTTCGTGGTCTCACTTCCTTCGGGTTTAGGCTTCCGACGGATCCCTTTGTGCGGGGCTCATGTTTTATTATGGGCTGGATTTCCATGACTTGAACTGAGTCAATCCTCCATATCTAGTCATTCATTGTAGTATGTGAGGCCTTCCTCCATATTACCCCTCACTTTGGATTGTGGCTCAAGACCTTCAAGGTGGAGCCAAAGATGATCGAGGGGCAGCAAGCAGAGTGCGGAGGGGCGGTCATAAGCAAATGTGTTGATGCTCCGTGGCCCGAGGGCTCTTTTCAAGAGGAGCTTGGTTTGTGGCAACGGGAGTGGTTTTATATCACTGCTCCTAGGGGCACCAAATGGGTGGCGCTTCCCGCCTTCCGCCAGTCCACCACAGCTGGCCGGGCGCCATGGGTCAACAAGGCTCGACTGGGGGCCGTCCAAGGATGTTCCTTTGTTGCAGGACCGTATTTGAGACCTCCAAGAAAGAGAGATCAATCTGGTTGCAGTGGCGCAGGTTATGTTGATTCGGCGCCTTCTGCCCTGCAAACGTCGCCCCCTCCGCCTGTGGGAATTTAATCCAGAGGGACCATGAGCTCTCCAAAATTTTATGGGTACGACGCCCGTGGAGATGTATAAACTGTTCTTCGGATCACAAGAGAAGTGTCCGTACCTGACTGAGGACGCAGGACTAAGCTACAAATCGCCTAGATACTCAAGTAAGTAGTCCTGTAACCGGGCAGGCTGTTCATTCATTTATCAAATACATGCCCTTTAAAGGAGCCGTTTCTTGAACAGGAGTGGATAGCCAAGGCAAAGTTAATAAGGTGTCCGGCTCCCCTCCCAGAGAACACGCCGGATCCCATGCTGGCCAAGATGTTGAAGGCCAAGCCTTTTAAAGAAGGCAAGGGGAGCGGGGAAGCAACTGCCTCCACGAAGGAGGCCTTTGAGGAGGGAGGGATCAAAAGTCCCACCCTCCAAGGAGAGAAGAGGACCGCTTCGGAAGATCTGGAGGTCAAGGCCTCGAAGAGGGGAAAGAAATCTTAGTCGAGAGTCCGCGCTGGGAAGTACCCAGTCGCACTGCTTCCCCAAGGATCAGCCCTCCAAATGAGTCGTAAGTAAAAAGGAAGGGGTTTTGTAAGTAAGGAACATCCCTGTATTTATTTCTGAAGATAACCGAAATTGTACCTTGTAGTTCGGATCTCAGCCCTTCTCAGCAGAGCTCGTCTTCGGGGGATCTTCTTCCGGAGATGATGGAAAGCGAACGCCTCCACTGCCGCACCCTCATGCGAGGCGGACGACCCCGAGGCGGAGGGTTCCCTGAAACCGGGCGGGCCGGAAGGTCCAAAGCGCCAAGTGGTGTGCGGTCGGAGGAGCTGAAGGATCTGCCGGGCGAAGCGGTTATCTCGTGAGGATCACCGCGTGCTAATGGGTACGGTGATTGAAAGAATTGCATCCGCGGAGAGCGGATTGCATGAAGTCGTCAGAAGCTTACTGACGGGGTTCGAGGTACGCAAAAATGATGTACCTTCTAACATTTATGCATATAGAATGCGCTCAATAGATAGTAGCCCTCGAGACTCGTGATGTTGTCGAAATTGACAGCGTGCCGAGGATCAAAATCTTAGTTATAACATATCGCCGCTCCTAAATAGGTGGCGGGGCGTCCGGTGGCCAGCCGGACTGATGAATATGCCGAACTAAAGCGGCAACTTGATGAGGCAGATGCGGACATCGCGCTGGTCAATAAACGGTTTGACGAGTGACAAGGTATGCGACTTCTATGCGGACACCTGGTAAGTGAGCTTGACGCCCATGCCTTACTACGTGTATGCTTAATGCAGATGGTGCCGCTGCGGGAGGAGCTATGGCGGAACTCGCCGAGCGAAAGAGCAAGCCGTAAATAGTAATGAGGCCGCTTAAGGGCGGCCAAGAGCTAGAAGTTTAACGGGCTGCTCACCGCCAAGCAAAGAGGAAATGTCCGATATGGCCGTAAAGTTGAAGAATACGACCGATCGCTGCGAGGTGCTTGAAAAAGAACGCTGCCGGAGCAAGAGGGCTGAAAAGGCCGCCGAATCCAAGGATGCCCGCTCGGCTTTGAGCTGCCAAGGAGGAGCTGAGTCGGGCCGGGCTATTGCGGCTCGAAAACCGTTTCTGCTGCGGAGGAAATATACGGATCCAAAGTATGCTCAGTTGGACAAGTTGTGGAGTTCGGAGGATGCTTATCTGGACTTAGCGGCGAGCGCTGCGGACGCGATTGAGCACTTAAGAGGCCAGAAGGAGCACAAAAGGGAAGAGCTATATTGGTCGCAATTCCATAGTCCGGAGCGTCCTCTTCCGTTGACCGATCGGTTGGCTGAATGGGCTGAGCTGAATCGATTATCCGGACTTGCCATGAAGCATGTCACGACTCATTTGTGGCCGGGCGGACCCCGGTCGAAGAGTTATTTTGGTTTAGTGCAGCAGTTCCTTGGTGCGGTACCGTGTATCGACGCAATGAAGCGGTCGGCGTGTATTGAGGAGGAGCGGATGGCTCGCCCGTGTCAAGACATACCGGGCAGAGATGAAGGCCACCGACGTTGCATCCCAAGATTCGGACAAGCCGAGTACCTGCCGAGCACTACTTTGAGGAAGTCTCTGCAGGCGCTGCTTAATAGAGACGCAAAGGTTTCAAGGATATTATGTTTAAATGACATGTATGATTTGTGAAAACAATGTTTCAATAGAATATAAGAGCTTTTTATACTTGTGCGTTCAAGTAGTAAACTACTCCTCGTGTGTCCGCTTATGTATATGTATATATAACTGAAAGATGGCAGTCCTTAGTTTCAGCCCCACGCACATAGTGCGGGGTGTTCGCAAAGAAGGCGCTTTTTCACACTTAATCCAACGTCTTGGTCCTGTTAAGGAGGTGGTAGCGTAGCAAAATAGGCAACCGGACTATAATGCTTTATCACTTTCACTTAGCCATAGGAGTTCGAGGGTGGGGCTACTATATAGCCCCTGAGGCGCCAGACTCTCCGAATTCGGGGTGCATATGTGCCTCGACCGAAAACCGTCCTTCGTTAATGCGGAGGAATTCTAAACATTCTGGTGAGTCATCGAAAGTGGTTGACCAGTCTCTCGCTATATCATGACAACAGTTTTCGGCTTTCTCTCGGAGGTGCTCGCCCGAACCGGGCACAATCGCGAGAGTTCTCCGGTGCCGTTAGCCGATAGAGCGGAACGTAAGGCAGCAAAACACAGGAGCCGGGCAAACCCAACATTTGACCAAAGACATGATTCGGAGCTGATGCATATAAGGCCTAACTCGAGACGCCGAACACTCCCTAAGGTATTCGTTATTTATAAAAACGGGCAGAATAATGCCCTGAGCCCCTAGTGTCCAGGTACGCGCAAAAATTCTGGTGCGGCCAATGCCAAAACACCAGCCTCCTCCTCGGTTATAGTAAGAAACCGGGGGATGTATATCAACAAGAGACAGTAAAAAAGGTTTACGCAGGGTCTTAATCTGAAAAGAATCCTTGAAACGGGTCCCTACTGCACGTCTGCGCCTGTTTCTCCATTGTGCCATATCCTGGATGGGTGTAGCACGTTGTTCATCTGTAAAAGAGAGGAACTTAGTTTTAAAAAAAGGATCGTGCAAAGGATGTACTTTATATTAAATAAACAGAGTATGATTCGAAGAAGTGAATAAAATTGAGCTTTATTGTCTCTTGTTGTACATGCATGCAGCCCCTTGTATGGGGGTATGCCGCTAGTAGGCGCCGGACTCGTCTAGCCGTGTCCGGGGTTTGAATGACCTATTAATGTTCTTTGACTAGCGGAGCCAGATAGGTGTGGGGCTGTCAAGGCAGTCTCACGTTCTTCCGTGCTTGAGTAACACTTAATACTCCCTTTTAATGAGATGATGCCGCGTGGACCGGGCATTTTAAGTGTTAGAGATGCATAATGCGGTATTGCGTTAAAGCGGGCGAAAGTTTCGCGTCCCAATAGTGCTTGATGGCTACTTTTAAATGGGCCGACATGGAAGACTAACTTTTCGCGCCGGAAGTTGTCGGATGAACCGAACATAACTTCTAGCAGTAGGGAGCCCGTACAATGGGCATATGGGCCTGGCATTACCCCTTTAAAGGAGGTGTTGCTATGGTGAATTTTGGTTGGGTCTATCCCCATCCTACGGATTGTGTCCTGATATATCAGGTTTATGTCACTACCGCCATCCATGAGGACTTGTGTAAATTGGAATCCCTCGATTATAGGATCCAATATCAAGGCAGTCCATCCAGCGTTCCGGATACTTTCGGAGTAGTCCTGATGGTTGAAGGTGATTGGTTTTGACAACAGTGTTGGTACTCCGCTAGGGTAGTATGTGCGGCGCGCGTCTTAATGGGCGGCGCTCTGTTTTTTCCTTTTATCACGTGAAGTGCGTTTACTGTTTTAACTTCTTGTGGGAAATTCTTTTGTTTTTCGGGGCTCTGCTGGTGGTGCTCGTCATCATCTTCACTTGGTGTGTCGAGCCCCTTGTGTTCGGCGTTGAGTCTGCCGGACTGTTTGAAGACCCAACAATTTCTGTGGGTATGGTTTGCAGGCCTCCCGGGAGTACTGTGGATTTGACATATCTTGTCCAAGATTTTGTTTAAGTTGGATAGCTCATCGCTATTGTCCTTAAGGGGCAGTTTTTTATTGTTCTGCCGTGAGCTTTTGAATCCGGCGTTGACTGCCACACTCTTTGGACCGTTCCCTTTAATCCGGCGTTGGTCCTTGTTGCATCGTGGTTTCCCGTTTCCATCCCTGACTTCGGATGTACTTGGGTCGCTGGTGCTGCATCTTGCTAGCCAGCTATCCTCTCCCGCGCAAAAGCGGGTCATGAGGCTTGTTAATGCGGCCATTGTTCTTGGCTTTTCTTGGCCGAGGTGTCTGGCGGGCCATTCATCTCGGACGTTGTGTTTGAAGGCTGCTAAGGCTTCGGCATCCGGACAGTCGACTATTTGGTTCTTTTTAGTAAGGAACCTATTCCAGAATTTCCGGGCTGACTCTCCGGGCTGTTGAGTTATGTGACTTAGATCGTCTCAGATCCGGAGGGCGGACATAGGTCCCCTGAAAATTTGCCCGAAACGCGTCCTCGAGCTCTTCCCAGCTTCCAATGGTATTTTCTGGGAGGCTTTTAAGCCAATGTCGAGCTGGCCCTTTGAGTTTGAGGGGTAAGTATTTTATGGCGTGGAGATCATCTCCTCTAGCCATGTGTATGTGGAGGATGTAATCCTCAATCCAGACTCTGTGGTTTGTTGTTCCGTCAGATGACTCTATGTTTACGGGTTTGAATCCCACCGAAATTCATGATCCGGCACCTCATCGGTGAAACATAGGGATGTGCTGCGCCCCTGTATTTGGGTGTGCCGTGATGTTCGGATATTTGGCGTGTTGCATTGCTTTGAAGAGCTTGCTTTCTCGGCCCATAGACGGACCTAACTGGGCCATCCTTTTGATGTGAATCCTTATGCGGATCGCGTACCGGCTTGTGTGCGGCGCCATTTGCCACTCTCTTTTTGCCTTGGGGTCGTCCATCCGACCGGGTGGCCTTCTTACTTTTTGATTGTGGGGGCTCTATGGCCTCCTCATCAAATTCGGGCAGTAGTTTTCTCTTTGGGTAGCTCTTTGTTCGGCGACTGTCGCCGTATTTGTCTGCGGTGTTGAATACTCTGCTCCGTCTGATTCTAAGTGTATCTTTTGCTGTTTTGAGCTTCCGCTTCTGCTTTTTCAGGCTACGCGCAGTGGCGACAAGCCTTTTGTGGAGGTTATTCTGCTCCAACAATTTGTCCGGCGTGAGATCGTCCGGACTGTTGTCTTCGCCGGGGACGGGTTGTTTATCCAAGTTGTCTTGTTCGGACGATTGCTCGATAGCATGTTCATCGTAAACCGGTTCGCCCTGCTCTATGGTTGGGTCTTTGTTGAGGTGGGACTTGGTTCGGCGTTTACGTTGCCGTTTTGACTGCTTTTTGAGGGATTTATCCTTCGTAGTGTCCCGTTGTTCCTCGTCTTCATTTCCTTTAGGTGTATCCACCATGTATACATCATGGGATGAGGTGGTTGTCCAGCATCCTATAGGCGCTGGTTCATGGTTGTCTCCTACATCGTCGTCCATACCGTCGATGTCTTCGGAGTCAAAATTGAGCACGTCGTGTAAGCTTTTGACAATGACTACGAAGTGGGTGGTGGGTGGGCGTTGAATTTCTTCGACGTACGCATCCCAACCTTCCTGACCGTAGTCCGGCCATGGCTCTCCAGATAAAGAGAGAGACTTTAGTGAATTCAGGATGTCGCCAAAGGGCGAGTGCTGAAAGATGTCCGCGGCAGTGAACTCCATGACCGGCGCCCGATCGGATTCGATTGGCTGGGGCGCGGAGGGTTCGGAGTCCGGAGAGGAGTCCGGCACCTGGGAGTCACGGTCTTCGCAAAGGACAGGGATTGTGTTCGGCTTAATCGCCGTAGAGATTTCAGCCCCAAAGGTGGTGTCCAACCAACATCCTCGATCGGCGAGATCGGCTCCGAATCCATGTTCGGAGCGGACACTAGTGCGGCTCCGTGACACCGCTCGCGGCAGAGTTAGATCATGCCCATCGAGACAAGCGGCGCTTGCTATTGTGGCTCGAATCCATCAAGATCAAGTCTCCGCGGATGTCGGCCAGATAATTCAAGCATCCAAATCTGACCTGATGGCCAGGGGCGTGGCTTTCGATCTGCTCCAGATGGCCAAGTGAATTGGCCCGCAGTGCAAAGCCGCCGAATATGAAGATCTGTCCGGGGAGAAAAGTCTCACCCTGGACCGCGTAGTTGTTGATGATTGTAGGAGCCATCGGGCCTATATGTGACGACACAGAGGAACTCTCAATGAAAGCACCAATGTCGGTGTCAAAACCGGCGGATCTCGGGTAGGGGGTCCCGAAATGTGCGTCTAGGCGGATGGTAACAGGAGACGAGGGACACGATGTTTTTACCCAGGTTCGGGCCCTCTCGATGGAGGTAATACCCTACTCCTGCTTGATTAATATTGATGATATGGGTAGTACAAGAGTAGATCTACCACGAGATCAAGGAGGCTAAACCCTAGAAGCTAGCCTATGGTATGATTGTTATTCGTCCTACGGACTAAAACCCTCCGGTTTATATAGACACCGTATAGGTTAGGGTTACACAGAGTCGGTTACAATGGTAGGAGATCTACATATCGGTATCGCCAAGCTTGCCTTCCACGCCAAGGAAAGTCCCATCCGGACACGGGACGAAGTCTTCAATCTTGTATCTTCATAATCTTGGAGTCCGGCCGTGATGATAGTTCGGCTATCCGGACACCCCCTAGTCCAGGACTCCCTCAAAAACCATCATTACCTGTGATCATGGGGGCGCTGGTTGGCCTTCTCCTGCTATAAATGAGGGAGGGGGCGGAGCCCCCGTCGCCCATTCCTTCCCATTCTGCTTGCTTCTTCCTCCTCTGCTCCACCACCGACTCCCATGGCACCATCAAAGAGGTTCTCCGCCGCAGAGAAGGGAAAGGCCCCTCGCGAGGGGCCCGGCTCCCCGACGCCCAAGCTGGGACGCGGCCGTCCCTGCAAGCACACCACGACTCCCACCGTGGCCTCCCGCTCCCGGGATGGCGCCGCTGCGCGTGGCAGGGGTCGCGGCAGTCCCGTCGATGAAGGGAGACGTGCCGTGGTTGCGCGGCCTCCCCGGGCACGCTTCCACTCGACAGAGGTGCTGCCGGAGTTCGTTGTCTAGTCGGAGGATCCGGCCGGCAACTGGCTTCAGCTTTCTGCGCTTCCTCGTCGACGAGCTTCCAGCCTCTGGTCCAGGCGAGCTCTGGCTGCAGGCGGACGGCTGCTGCAGCAGGGCCTCTTGGGTTGTGGTTGAGGTCTCCGCCGCGAGCAACGTTGCTCTGGCCCGAGGTTGGCAGACGTTAGCCCGCGCGCGTGGCCTGGGCAGGCGGTGCACCCTCCATTTCAAGTACGACGGTGATGCGACCCTCTACGTGAGGGTGTTTGGGGAAGATGGTCGCCGCGCCGGGTGCTGCCCCGAGATGAACGACGGTGAGGAGGTGCTCGGCCTCGGCGACGGCCGCGACGAGGGCGAGGGCAATCCCGCCGGCCGTGCCTCGTCCAGCTACGGTGGCTCTTCTCTTGGCGACAGCTCCAGCAGCGGGGGCTACGACCAGCCGCCACGCCGCCGAGCTCGCTTCAAAGGTGGTAGCGGGCCGCCTCGTCGTCGCGCCTCCGTAAAGCGCGAGGAGGGATCCGGCTAAGCTCGGGACGTCGCCAGGGGCCTGCCACCGTGGACCGCAGCAGCACCGCTTTTGTTTTGTTCTCCTTTTCTTTCCTGCATCAAAACGAAACCAGTATGGGCACAGAGGGGCGTGTATCGAACTATGGTTCCTCAATTATTACGCTATGCTTGTTGTTTCCGTGATGTGTCATTAATTTGTGCAGAGATAACTTAGCCTGGCGCGTTCGGGGCAGCCTCCTTTTCACAAGGCAGTCGTTTCCTCGTGCCCGTCTTGACTTAGTGGTCGCTCAGGAACTGCAAAAAAATTGTTAGGAAGCTCGCTAGGAGACTTATCGTTCACCCGAGCCCTGACCCAGCGCTTCATATCGCGGTACCCGAGGGGCACGGATTAGGAGAGGTGCGCCAGCTTGTGGGCTCGAACGAGGGTGCCTCGCGAGAAAGCAGACGGAGGGCAAAGAGAAGGAAAAACGCAGAAGGAAAAACGTAGAAGGAAAAACGCTCGCGAGGGCACCTGCCTAGACCCCTCGCGAGGTATGCGAGAGAGAGAGAACACAGGTGAACTAGAGTCGGGAATAGCGGCAAACGGCGACGGAACCAAATCAGCAAGGAACACCAGAAGCAAACTTTGATTAAAAGAAGGCGAGCCAACTACGGAAAGCAAATGAAAATCCACGTCCGGCACCTAGTGTAGTCTTCAAGTCTTCTCACCAGCGCGGAGCTAAGTGCTGCCACTAGGCGTGGGAGGGAGCCCCCGAGGCCCGAGGGTGGCACTCCTGAGACTCCGGGGCGTGTACAGCCCCACTCATTATTACGTGAGAGTGTCACGGGCGGCGATTCTTCACAGGCATCGGGCCTTCTTCATAGGCACTGGGCCTTTCTTCACAGGCACTGGGCCTTGCTTCATGGGTAGAACTTCCGGAGGTGCTGGATGTTCCAGGCGTTCTGGATGGGTACCCCGTCCTGCGTCTCGGTAGCGCGCTGCATCAGGCCCGAGATGTGGGCGACCTCGAACGGGCCCTCCCACATAGGTGAGAGCTTGTGCGGCCCTTCCTCGAGAGGACCCGCCTCGGGGCCGAGTCGCCCGCCTCGGCGTCTGGAGCGGATGTTGTGGCAGGTATCGCCAAGCGCTGGTACCTTGCCGCCCTCGGTGCAGAAGCCAGCGGCGACGTTTCCTCCCAAAGACAAGGTCCATCCCCCGCGTGGTGTCCTGCTGTGTTTCATCAAATGCTGGGACCCATGCGGAGTGATGCTTGACCTCGTGAGGGAGGACCGCTTCGGCCCCGTAGACAAGGAAGAACGGGTCTCGCCCGTTGGCTTGGTGGCGGTGGTGCGTATGGACCATGCCATGGACTGGAGCTCGTCGTGCCAGCCCCTGCTGCAGGCCTCGAGCTTCATCTTGAAGGTCCTGGTCTTGAGGCCCTCAGACCTCTGCACATGCTGCTCAGCCTGGCCATTGCTCCTGGGGTGTGCCACTGAAGCGTAGCAGATCTGCGTACCAAGGTTAGCAAAGTATGTTTTGAAGAGGTTACTAGTGAATTGCGAGCCGTTATCTGTGATGATGCGGTTGGGAACCCCGAAGCGGCTCACGAGGCCCTTGATTTAACTTGATCAAGGAGCTACCGGGATGGTGCGGACGGCTTCCACTTCCGCCCACTTGGTGAACTTGTCGATGGTGACGTAAAGGTAGAGGTAGCCCCCAGGCGCTCGAGGGAACAGGCCCAAGATGTCCAGCCCCCCAACCGCGAACGGCCATGTGAGCGAGATGGTTTGGAGGCCATGAGCTGGCTGATGGATCTGCTTGGCGTGGAACTAGCAGGCTTCACAGGACTTCACCAGCTCTGCCGCGTCATTGAGCGTCATGGGCCAGTAGAATCCGTTGCGGAATACCTTGCCGACGAGGGTCCGTTATGACGAGTGGTGCCTGCAGTCCCCACCGTGTATGTCAGATAGAAACTCCTTCCCCTGGTCTCTGGAAATGCAACGCACTGAAACATCATTTGGCTGCCTCCTGTACAACTCACCGTCCTGGATGCAGTATGTCGTGGCCTGCCGGGCCAAGCGCTCTGCGTCCTCTTCCTTCTCCGGCAGTTCCCCTTGCATCAGATAGTCCCTGAATTCCTTGGTCCAAAGCATCCTCCCGGGCTCGGCGCCAAGAGTAGGCGTGCTCCCGAAGTCGGGCCACGGGCTGGGGCTCCTGTGGCAGGCGGCTGCGGGAGCTCTTCCCGAGGCTGAGCTGTCCTTGAAAGTGGTGGCGTTGCTGACGGCTTGAAGAGCCGCTCCTCGAAGACGCCAAGCTCTTGGGGCTGCCGCTTGGACATCCTCTTGGCGATGTCGTCAGCTTCCTTGTTGGTTCCACGAGGCACGTGCTGCAACTCCAGGCCTTGGAACTGCTTCTCCATCCTACGCACTTCCGCGAGGTATGCCTCCATGTGCTCGTCCTTTGGCTCGTATACTTTGTTGGAGAAGTTGACGAGGAGCTCTGAGTCAACCCTAACGGTGAGGCATTTCACCTCCAGAGCTGTCGCGGCCTTCAGGTCGGCTATGAGGCCTTCGTATTCTGTGATGTTGTTGGAGACCTTCTTGCCCTGCTGGAAGCAGAGCTGTACAACGTAGTAGAGCTTGTCTTGGGTGGGTGAGACGAGCACTGCTCCATCCCCCGCACCCTGGTGTGTGAAGGCCCCATCAAAATACATGACCCAGCCGTCGGGCGCCTCACTCCCCGGCGAGGTGGACCGGTCCTCGCCTACTTCTAGCGTCGGGGCATCCGTCCACTCTGCCACAAAATCAGCGAGTGCGGCTCCCTTGATGACCCTGGTAGTGTTGAACTCCAAGTGGAATGCCTGCAGCTCGATGTTCCACTCAGCGACCCTTCCAGCGGAGTTGGGGCTCCTGAGCACTCTCTCCAATGGGTAGGCTGAGACGACCTTGATGGGGTGGCCCTGGAAGTAGTGTCGCAACTTGTGTGAGGCCACCAAGAGTGCAAGAAGAAGCTTTTGGGGCATGGGGTATCGTGCCCTTGCGTCCCGCAACACCGTGCTGACAAAATACACCGGGTGCTCGATGAGGGCTGGCGCGTTGGTGAGGCTCGTGTCTTGCGAAAGATGGGACATCTCCCGAGGTGGTGGAGCTCCTGGTGCCTGATCGCTTGCGGGAATCTCTGTGACGTCGTCCTGTCGAGCTTGGTCTTCTGTTGATGCCGCGACGGCTCTTGCTGCGCCTTCCTGATCTTGCGTCATCCCGGTTGGTGGCATAGCTTGGCGCGGCGCGCCCTTGGCTTGGTGCTCCTCCCGCGCCGCTACTAGCGCCATGCTGGCGGAGTACGGGGTGGCGGCAAGATAAAGTACTAGAGGCTCAAGAGGTTGTGGCGCCACCATCACCGGAGGGCTGGTCAGGTATCTCTTGAGGTCTTGAAAAGCTCTGTCGGCCTCCGAGGTCCACTCGAATGGGCCCTTCTTCTTCATCAGCTTGAAGAAGGGTAGGGCGCGCTCTCCCAGCTTGGAGATGAACCGTCCCAACGCAGTTACCCGACCAACCAGCTTCTGCATTTCCTTGAGGGTCTGCGGCAGGCTCATATCCTCAATAGCCTTTATCTTCTCCGGGTTTGCCTCGATCCCTCTGTGGGACACAAGGAATCCCAGCAGCTTGCCGGAAGGGACACCGAACATGCAATTCTCTGGGTTGAGTCGCAAGTTCACCTGGCGCAGGCTCGTGAAGGGCTCCTCCAGATCTTGGATCAAGGTTCTTGCCTCCCGAGACTTTACCACAATGTCGTCGACGTAGGCCTCCGTATTTCTCCCGAGTTGCCACCCTAAGGCGATGTGAATCAACCGCTGCAAGGTCGCAGCCGCGTTGCACAGTCCGAAGGGCATGCAGGTGTAGCAGTACACCCCACACGGGGTCAGGAAGGCTGTCTTCTCTACATCTTCTACCACCAACTTCATTTGGTGATACCCTGAGAACGCATCCAAGAAGCACAGCAGGTCGCATTCGGCAGTGGAGTCGATGATCTGGTCGATGCGTGGGAGAGGGAACGGATCTTGAGGGCACGCCTTGTTGAGGTTAGTGAATTCGACGCACATTCGCTCCCTCCCGTCTTTCTTCGACACTACGACAGGGTTCGCCAGCCATTCGGGTTACCGAACCTCGCGAATGGCACCTGCTGCCTCCAACTTGTGGGTCTCCTGGACGATGAAGGCTTGCTTCTCCGTGACTACCGTCTCGCTCGTTGCTTGACAGGGCGCACATTGGGGCATACCCTTAAGTGATGCTGGATCACCTCTCTCGGGACCCCCACCAGCTGATTGGGCTCCCATGCGAATATATCCTTGTTTGCACGAAAGAATTTCACCAATGCTTCCTCTTGGCATGGGTCGAGGCCGGCACCTGTGGTAAAGGTGGCTCCTGAGGTCGCGTCCTCATCGACTGGCACCTTCTTTGTTTCCGCCTTGTCTTGGGTGAACAGCTGCTTATTCTTGGTTGGTGCGGCTCCCTTGGGCTCGGAGGTGCCTGCGTCGGCGGGCTGCGCCGCGGCGGCGGTCCTGAGGGCAAGCTTGAGTGCTGCCAAGGCTTCCTTGGCGTCCCCCTTGATGGTGAGGACGCCCTTGCTTCCAGGCATCTTCATGAGGTTGTAGGCCGGATGGGTCGCTGCCATGAACTGGGCCAGTGCCGGGTACCCGAGGATGGCATTGTACGGGAGGCTGATGCGGGTGATGTCGAAGTTGACCAGCTCATTGTGGTAGTTGTCGCGCGTGCCGAAGGTGACGGGGAGGCGGATCTGCCCCAGGGAGCTGGTGGCGCCATCGCCAACTCCTGAGAAAGGCTTGCTGAGGCTGAGCCGCTCGAGCGGTACGTGAAGAAGGCTGAAGGCCTCCACGGAGAGCAAGTTGAGGCCGGCGCCGCCGTCGATGAGGTTCTTGGTGACGGCCACATTGCAGATGGTGGGTGTGCAGAGCATCAGAAGCCTGCCTGAGCCGGCGGTGGTGACGGGGTGGTCTTCCGAGTTGAAGGTGAGGTCGGCCTCGGGCGCAAACCAGCCCGGCGGAGCCCCCGTGCGCTTGGAAGCAGCGCCGATCTCGCGAAGGAATGGCTTGATATGGCGATCTGAAGGTGGTGCTTGAGAGCCGCCTAGCAAGACTGCGACCGCGTGGTGCGCAGGCGCCGCGTATCGCGCAGTGAAGAGGTTGCGCAGCTCCTCCCAAGATGCCACCGTGGATCCGGGGAGGTTGAGCAGCCAGGCGTGCGGCGCGTGATACGTCTCCAACGTATCTATAATTTTTTATTGTTCCATGCTGTATTGTATTCTGTTTTGGATGTTTAATGGGCTTTATTATACACTTTTATATTATTTTTGGGACTAACCTATTAACCGGAGGCCCATCCCAAATTGCAGTTTTTTGCCTATTTCAGAGTTTTGTAGAAAAATAATATCAAACGGAGTCCAAACGGAATGAAACCTTCGGGAACGTGATTTTTGGAACAAACGTGATCCAGTGGACTTGGAGTCCACGTCAAGAAAGCAACGAGAAGAGCACGAGGCAGGGGGGCGCGCCTACCCCCCTGGGCGTGCCCTCCACCCTCGTGGGGCCCATGTTGCTCCACCGACGTTCTTCTTCCTCCTATATATACCTACGTACCCCCAAACCATGAGAGCATCCACAAAAACCTAATTCCACCGCCGCAACCTTCTGTACCCGTGAGATCCCATCTTGAGGCCTTTTCCGGCGTCCTACCGGAGGGGGCATTGATCACGGAGGGCTTCTACATCAACACCATAGCCTCTCCGATGATGTGTGAGTAGTTTACCTCATACCTTCGGGTCCATAGTTATTAGCTAGATGGCTTCTTCTCTCTCTTTGGATCTCAATACAAAGTTCTCCATGATTCTCGTGGAGATCTATTCGATATAATCTTATTTTGTGGTGTGTTTGTTGAGACCGATGAATTGTCG
Organism: Aegilops bicornis; assembly: GCA_021605145.1. Classification (NCBI taxonomy): domain Eukaryota; kingdom Viridiplantae; phylum Streptophyta; class Magnoliopsida; order Poales; family Poaceae; genus Aegilops; species Aegilops bicornis. The sequence continues at coordinate 510,303,844 of CM038672.1, forward strand.
GTTGATGATCAAGTTTATCTATGAACAATATTTGAATCTTCTCTGAATTCTTTTATGTATGATTGGTTATCTTTGCAAGTCTCTTCGAATTATCAGTTTGGTTTGGCCTACTAGATTGATCTTTCTTGAAATGGGAGAAGTGCTTAGCTTTGGGTTCAATCTTATGTGTCCTTTCCCAAAGGATGAGGGGCAGCAAGGCACGTATTGTATTGTTGCCATCAAGGATAACAAGATGGGGTTTATATCATATTGCATGAGTTTATCCCTCTACATCATGTCATCTCGCTTAAAGCGTTACACTGTTATTTTGAACTTAATACTCTAGATGCATGCTGGATAGTGGTCGATGTGTGGAGTAATAATAGTAGATGCAGGCAGGAGTCGGTCTACTTGTCACGGACGTGATGCCTATATACATGATCATACCTAGATATTCTCATAACTATGCTCAATTCTATCAATTGATCAACTGTAGTTTGTTCACCCACCGTAATACTTATGCTCTTGAGAGAAGCCACTAGTGAAACCTATGGCCCCCGGGTCTATTTTCCATCATATTAATCTTCCAACACTTAGCTATTTCTATTGCCGTTTATTTTACTTTGCATCTTTACTTACTCTTTATCATAAAAATACCAAAAACATTATCTTATCATATCTATCAGATCTCACTCTCGTAAGTGACCGTGAAGGGATTGACAACCCCTTTATCGTGTTGGTTGCGAGGTTCTTATTTGTTTGTGTAGGTGCGTGGGACTCGAGCATGGTCTCCTACTGGATTGATACCTTGGTTCTAAAAAGCTGAGGGAAATACTTACGCTATTTTACTGCATCGCCCTTTCCTCTTCAAGGGAAAACCAACACAGTGCTCAAGAGGTAGCAAGAAGGATTTCTGGCGCCGTTGTCGGGGAGTCTACGCACAAGTCAAGACATACCAAGCACCCATCACAAACTCTTATCCCTTGCATTACATTATTTGCAGTTTGCCTTTCGTTTTCCTCTCCCCCACTTCACCCTTGCCGTTTTATTCGCTCTCTTTTTCCGCTGGCCTTTCTTTCGCCATGTCGGAACCAAAAAGAGTTGGGGGTTCTCTCCCGAGCTTTAGTACTTTGGACAATCCTTCTATTCTATCTAAACTAATAAATAATGCTATGGACAAACCTGCCGGAGTTGTCAATAAGAGTCCTAATAATTTTGATGAAGATGATTCCGGAATTTTTTGTTATTTACTCGATGAATCTTTGAAAGATGCTTGGGATAGATCATATGATCCGGGCTAACTATGTACCCCAGTACCAAATTGAAATTTACTTGAAGAGTTTTTATGTTGCCCTACCTTCTTCGTTTAAGCATGTATTAGATTCTATATTTGAAGAAGGCTTTGTTGGAGGGGATGCCGTAGATACTTATGAAAAGATGAAAACCATATTTGGGCACCCCATGAATGAGAAAGTTGAATCTACATCTCTTTTGCTCTCCTACCAAAACGAATATATCAAAGAGATAAAAGCTAGCCTAGATGCAAATTTCCGCAACATGCTTAATCTTTCTTCTACCATTAATAGCCATGTGCTTTATCAAAATAGAAAGATTAATTCTATAGATAACAAGTTTTCTCTTTTCTTCCCTAAAACCAAAGATGGCAATACCTAGATCTATCCTTGCTTTTATGCCTAGCTAGGGGCGTTAAACGATAGCGCTTGTTGGGAGGCAACCCAATTTTATTTTTATTTTTTTTTTTATTTTTGCTTCTGTTTAGGAATAAATATTTGATCTAGCATCTGGTTAGATTTGTTTTTATGTTTTAATTAGTGTTTGTGCCAAGTTTAACCTATAGGAACTTCTTGGATGATAGTTATTTGATCTTGCTGAAAATTCCAGAAACTTTCTGTTCACGAAAACAATTGTTAAAAATCACCAGAACGTGATAAAATATTGATTCCAATTGCAGAAGATCACTAACCAAATTTTCTAGGGGTTCCTATTTTGGTAGATATTTTGGAGTTCCATAAGTTTGCGTTAGTTACAGATTACTACAGACTGTTCTGTTTTTCACAGATTCTGTTTTTCGTGTGTTGTTTGCTTATTTTGATGAATCTATGGCTAGTAAAATAGTTTATAAACCATATAGAAGTTGGAATACATTAGGTTTAACACCCATATAAATAAATAATGTGTTCATTACAGTACCTTGAAGTGGTGTTTTGTTTTCTTTCGCTAACGGAGCTCATGAGATTTTCTGCTAAGTTTTGTGTTGTGAAGTTTTCATGTTTTGGGTAAAAGATTTGATGGATTACGGAACAAGGAGTGGCAAGAGCCTAAGCTTGGGGATTCCCATGGCACCCCAAGATAATCTAAGGACACCAAGAATCCAAAGCTTGGGGATGCCCCGGAAGGCATCCCCTCTTTCGTCTACTTCCATCGGTAACTTTACTTGGAGCTATATTTTTATTCACCACATGATATGTGTTTTGCTTGGAGCGTCTTTTATGATTTGAGTCTTGCTTTTTAGTTTATCACAATCATCCTTGCTGTACACACCTTTTTGAGAGAGACACACATGATTCGGAATCTATTAGAATACTCTATGTGCTTCACTTATATATTTTGAGCTATATAGTTTTGCTCTAGTGCTTCACTTATATCTTTTAGAGCTCGGTGGTGGATTTGTTTATGGAAACTATTGTTCTCTCATCCTTCATTTATATTATTTTGAGAGTCTTAAAACAGCATGGCAATTTGCTTTAATTATAATATCATGAGAATTTTGATGCTTGATAATTGTTTTGAGATATAAAGGTGGTAATATGATAGTTGTGCTAGTTGAGTAATTGTGAAATTGAGAAATACTTGTGTTGGAGTTTGTGATTCCCTTAGCATGCACGTATGGTGAACCGTTATGTAATGAAGTCGGAGCATGAGGTATTTATTGATTTTCATCCTTTGTGTGGCGGTCGGGATCGCGCGATGGCTAACTCCTACCAACCCTTCCACTAGGAGCATGCGCAGTAGTACTTTGCTTCGAGGGCTAATAAGTTTTTGCAATAAGTATATGAGTTCTTTATGACTAATGTGAGTCCATGGATTATTCGCACACTTTCCTTTCCGCAATTTTCTAGCCTCTTGATTGCCGTGCATTGCCCTTTCTCACCTTGAGAGTTGGTGCAAACTTCGCCGGTGCATCCAAACCCTGTGATATGATACGCTCTATCACACATAAACCTCCTTATACCTTCCTCAAAACAGCCACCATACCTACCTATTATGGCATTTCATTAGCCATTCCGAGATATATTGCCATGCAACTTTCCACCATTTCGTTTATCATGACACGCTCCATCATTGTCATATTGCTTTGCATGATCATGTAGTTGACATTGTTTTTGTGGCAAAGCCACTGTTCATAATTCTTTCATACATGTCACTCTTGATTCATTGCATATCCCGGTACACCTCCGGAGGCATTCACATAGAGTCATATCTTGTTCTAAGTATCAAGTTGTAATTCACGAGTTTTAAGTAAATAAAAGTGTGATGATCATCATTATTAGAGCATTGTCCCAAGTGAGGAAAGGATGATGGATACTATGATTCCCCCACAAGTCGGGATGAGACTCCGAACTAAATAAAAAAAAGAGGCAAAAAAAAGAAAAAGGCCCAACAAAAAAAGAGAGAAAAAGAGAGAAGGGACAATGTTACTATCCTTTTACCACACTTGTGCTTCAAAGTAGCACCGTGATATTCATGATAGAGAGTATCTCATTTTGTCACTTTCATATACTAGTGGGAAATTTCATTATAGAACTTGGCTTGTATATTCCAATGATGGGCTTCCTCAAATGCCCGAGGTCTTCGTGAGCAAGCAATTTGGATGCACACCCACTTAGTTTCTTTTGTTTGAGCTCTCATACACTTATAGCTCTAAGTGCATCTGTTGCATGGCAATCCCTACTCCTTGCATGGACATCAATTGATGGGCATCTCCATAGCCTGTTGATTAGCCTCGTTGATGTGAGACTTTCTCCTTTTTTGTCTTCCCACATAGCCCCTATCATTTTACCTTATTCCACCATAGTGCTATATCCACGGCTTGCCTCATGTATTGCGTAAAAGTTGAAAAGGCTGAAGCGCGTTAAAAATTATGAACCAGTTGCTCGGCTAAAACCGGGGTTGTACATGATAAGAATATTTTGTGTGGGGAAGATGGAGCATAGCTAGACTATATGATTTTGTAGGGATAACTTGATTTGGCTATGTTATTTTGATAAGACATAATTGCTTGGTTAGCATGCTTGAAGCATTATTGTTTTTATGTCAACATTAAACTTTTATCTTGAATCATATTAAATCTAAACATTCGTGCCACAATAAGAAGAATTACATTGAAATTATGCTAAGTAGCATTCCACATCAAAAATTCTGTTTTTATCATTTACCTACTCGAGGACGAGCAGGAATTAAGCTTTGCTTGATACGTCTCCAACGTATCTATAATTTTTATTGTTCCATGATGTATTATATTCTGTTTTGGATGTTTAATGGGCTTTATTATACACTTTTATATTATTTTTGGGACTAACCTATTAACTAGAGGCCCAGCCCAAATTGCTGTTTTTTTGCCTATTTTAGAGTTTCGCAGAAAAAGAATATCAAAGGAGTCCAAACGGAATGAAACCTTCGGGAACGTGATTTTTGGAACAAACCTGATCCAGAGGACTTGGAGTCCACGTCAAGAAAGCAACAAGGAGAGCACGAGGCAGGAGGCGCGCCTACCCCCCTGGACATGCCCTCCACCCTCGTGGGGCCCACATTGCTCCATCGACGTTGAGGGAGTCCTGGATTAGGGGGTGTCCGGATAGCCGGACTATAACCTTTGGTCGGACTCCTGGACTATGAAGATACAAGATTGAAGACTTCATCCCGTGTCCGGATGGGACTTTCCTTGGCATGGAAGGCAAGCTTGGCGATACGGATATGTAGATCTCCTCCCATTGTAACCGACTGTGGTAACCCTAGCCCTCTCCGATGTCTATATAAACCGGAGGGTTTTAGCCAGAGATCTAACAACAATCATACCATAGGCTAGCTTCTAGATTTTAGCCTCTCTCGATCTCGTGGTAGATCTACTCTTGTACTACCCATATCATCAATATTAATCAAGCGGAGTAGGGTATTACCTCCATCAAGAGGGCCCGAACCTGGGTAAAACATCGTGTCCCTTGTATCCTGTTACCATCCGCCTAGACGCACAGTTCGGGACCCCCTACCCGAGATCCGCCGGTTTTGACACCGACATTGGTGCTTTCATTGAGAGTTCCTCTGTGTCGTCACCTTTAGGCCCGATGGCTCCTCTGATCATCAACAATGATACGGTCCAGGGTGAGACTTTTCTCCCTAGACAGATCTTCGTATTTGGCGGCTTTGCACTGCGGGCCAATTAAGCAGCCATCCGGAGCAGATCGAAGCTACGCCCCACGCCATCGTGTCAGATTTGGAAGTTTGAACTACACGGCCGACGTCCATGGAGACTTGATCTTCGACGGGTTCGAGCCACAGCCGAGCGCCCGCCTTTATTACGATGGGCATGACCTAGCTCTGCCGCCCGAGCAGTGCTCGAGGTCACCCGTGTCCGCCTCCGACCCTTAGCTCGGAGCCGATCGCGCTTAATCGAGGACGGGTGGCTGGACACCGCCTCGGGGGCTGCAATCTCTACAGCGATCGAGCCGAACACCAGCCTTGTCCTTTGTGAAGCCCGTGACTCCTAAGTGCCGGACTCCTCTCCGGACTCCGAACCTTCCGCGCCCCTGCCAATCGAATCCGATTGGGCGCCGATCATGGAGTTCACCACCGCGGACATCTTTCGGCACTCGCCCTTCGGCGACATTCTGAATTCATTAAAGTCTCTCTCTTTGTCAGGAAAGCCCTGGCCGGACTATGGTCAGCAAGGTTGGGATGCGGACGACGAAGAAATTCAAAGCCCACCCACCACCCACTTCGTAGCCACTGTCGATGATTTAACCGACATGCTCGACTTCGATTCAAGACATCGACGGTATGGACGACGATGTAGGAGACGAACAGGAACCAGCGCCTATAGGGCACTGGAAAACCACCTCATCTCACGATGTATACATGGTGGACACACCTAAAAGAAATGACGACGAGGAACAAAGGGACGCAACGAGGGATCGTTCCCTCGAAAAGCAGTCAAAGCGGTGGCGTAAGCGCCGCTCCAAACCCCACCTCGACAGAGACAACAGCCATACAGACCCTGCCATAGAGTAGGGCGAACCGGCGGACGGCGAACATGCCATCGAGCAACCGTCCGAACAGGGCAAATTGGATTAACAACCCGTCCCCGGCGAAGATAACAGTCCGGACGACCTCACGCCGGACAAGTTGCTGGAGCAGAAGAACCTCCAAAAAAGGCTCGTCGCCACTGCGTGTAGCCTGAAAAAGCAGAAACGGAAGCTCAAAACAGCGGAAGATGCACTCAGAATTAGATGGAGCAAAGTACTCAACACCGCAGACAAATACGGCGACAGTCGCCACACAAAGAGCTATCCGAAGCGAAAATTACTGCCGGAATTTGATGAAGAGGCCTTAGAGCCTCCGCAATCAAAAAATAAAGAAGCCACCCGGTCGGATAAACGACCCCATGGCCAACATAGTGCGGCAAACGGCGCCGCACACAAGCCGGCACGCGATCCGCACAAGGATTCGCATCAAAAGGATGGCCTAGCCAGATCTATCTACGGGCCAAGAAAGCAAGCTTTAGTAAGCAACGCAATGACACAAGTATCCGAACATCACGGCACACCCAAATACAGGGGTGCCACACACCCCCTATGTTTCACCGATAAGGTGCTGGACCATGAATTTCCAGCGGGATTCAAGCCCGTAAACATAGAGGCGTACGACGGAACAACAGACCCTCGAGTCTGGATTGAGGATTATATCCTCCACATACACATGGCTAGAGGAGATGACCTCCACGCCATAAAATACTTACCCCTCAAGCTCAAAGGGCCAGCCCGGCATTGGCTTAAAAGCCTTCCCGAAAACACCATTGGAAGTTGGGAAGAGCTCGAGGATGCCTTTCGTGCAAATTTTCAAGGGACCTATGTCCGACCTCCGGATGCGCATTTATTTAAGTCATATAACTCAACAACCCGGAGAGTCAGCACGAAACTCTGGAACAGATTTCTTACTAAAAAGAACCAGATAGTCGATCGTCCGGACAACAAGCCTTAGCAGCTTTCAAACACAGCGTTTCGAGACGAATGGCTCGCCAGACACCTCGCCAAGAAAAGCCAAGAACAATGGCCGCATTAACAAGCCTCATGACCCGCTTTTATGCAGGAGAGGATAGCTGGTTGGCAAGATGCGCATCAAATGACCCAAGTACATCCGGGTTAGGGACGGAAGCAGGAAACCGCTGATGCAGCATGGACCAGCGCCGGACCAAGGGAATCAGCCCAAGAGCACGATACCAACGCCGGATTCAAAAGCTCTCGGCAGAATCAGAAAAAGCTGCCCCTCAAGGATAACAGGGATGAGCTATCTAACCTAAACAAAATCTTGGATAAGATATGCCAGTACTCCCGGGAAGCCTGCAAACCATACCCACAAAGATTGTTGGGTCTTCAAGCAATCCGGCAAACTCAACGCCTAACACAAGGGGATCAACACACCAAGCGAGGAAGATGACGAACCCCACAAGCAGAGCACCGGAAAACAAAAGAATTTCCCACAAGAAGTCAAAACAGTAAACTCACTGCATGTGACCAAAGGGAAAAACAGAGTGGCGCCTATAGAGATACGCACCATACGGCCTATCCCAGAGGAGTCCCACCACTAGTTGTTAAAACCAATCACCTTCGACGAACAGGATTAATCTAGAAGTATCCGGAACGCAGGCTGGACTGCCTTGATATTAGATCCGATAATTGATGGACTCCACTTTACACAAGTCCTAATGGACGGCGGCAGTGGTCTAAACCTGCTATATCAGGACACAATCCGCAAAATGGGGATAAACCCAACAAAAATTTGCCATAGCAACACTTCCTTTCAAGGGGTAACGCCAGGCCCAGATGCCCATTGTACGGGTTCTCTCCTGCTAGAAGTTATGTTCGGCTCCCTGCATAACTTCACGCTAAAAGCTCACCTTCCACATCGCCCCATTTACAAGTAGCTAGCAAGCACTACTGGGACGCGAAGCTTTCGCCCGCTTTAAAGCAATACCACATTATGCATCTCTTACCTTAAAATGCCCGGTCCGCGGGGCATCATCTCATTAAAGGGAAATATCGAGTGTTCCTCGAGCACGGAAGACTGTGCGGCTGCCTTGAGAGCCACACACTAAACCGGCTTCACCAATCAGAGCACCTAAACAGGTCGTTCAGACCCCGGACATGGCTAGACGAGTCCGGCGTAAACATACAAGGGCTTACTAGCCGCATACCCCGCATAAGGGCTCATGCATGTACAACAAGAGACAATAAAGCTCAATTTTACCCATTTTTTGGAATTATACTTTGTTTATTTAATATAACATACATTTTAGCACGATCTTTTTCAACTAAGTTCCTCTCTTTTACAGATGAACACTGTGCTACACCCGTCCAGGATATGGCACAACGGAGACACAGGCGCAGACATGCAGTAGGGACCCGTTCCAACGATTCTTTTCAGATTAAGACCCTGCGTAAACCTTTTTTACTGTCTCTTGTTGATACACATCCCCCGGTTTCTTGCTATAACCGAGGAGGAGGGTGGCATCTTGGCATGTGGCCACGTCAGAATTTTGCGCGTACCTGGACACCAGGGGCTTATTACCAAGGGCGTTATTCAACCCGTTTTCATAAAGACCGAATAACTTAGGGAGTGTTCAGCGTCGTGAGTTTGGCCTTATATGCATCAGCTCCGAATCATGTCTTTGGTCAAATGTTGGGTTTGCCCGGCTCCTGTGTTTTGCTGCCTTACGTTCCGCTCTATCGGCTAAGGCGGCACCAGGAGAACTACTGCGATTGTGCCCCGGTTCGGCCAGGCGAGCACCTCAGTAGAGAAAGCCGAAAACTGACTGTCATGATATAGCGTGAGACTGGTCAACCACTCGATGACCCGTCGGGATCTTTAGGATTCCTCCGCATTAACGAAGGGCCATTTCCCGGACAGGCACACACGCGCCCCGAATTCGGGTGAGCGCGGTGCCCCTAGGGGCTATATAGTAGCCCCACTGTCAAACTCCTATGGCTAAGTGAAAGTGATAAAGCATTATAGTCTGGTTGCCTAGTTCACTGCGCTATCACCTCCTTAATAGGACCAAGACGTTGGATCAAGTGTGAAAATGCGCCTTCTGCGAACACCCCCACATTATATGCGTCGGGGCTGAAGCCGAAGACTGCCATCTTCAAAGTTATATACACATATACATTAACGGCCGCACAGAGGTATTTTAATTCTTGAAGGCACAAGTATAAAAAGCTTTTATGTTCCCTCGAAACATTGTTTTACAATAATACATGTTATTCGAACATAATATCCTTCGAGCACTGCGTTTCTATTAAACGAGCGCCCTGCAGAACTTCCTGAAAATAGTGCTCGGCAGGTACTCGGCTCCCGTTCGAATCTTGGGATGGAAAAGTGGTGGCTTAATCTCCGCCCAGTATGTCTTGACACGGGCAACAGCCATCTGCGCACCCTCTATGCACGCTAACCTCTTCATTGCATTAATATGCGGCACCGCACCAAGGAACTGCTGCACCAAGCTAAATTAACTCTTCGGCTCGGGCCTTTCCGGCCACAGATGACTCACGACATACTTCATGGCGAGTCCGGATAACCTATTCAGCTCCGCCCATGCGGCCAAACGATCGGTTAATGGAAGTGGGCGCTCTAGATTGTGGAACTGCGACCAAAAAAGCTTTTCCACTTCGTGATCCTTTTGATCTCGGAAGTGTTCGTCCGCGACACTCGCCGCCAAGCCTAGATAAGTATCCGCCGCACTCCACAACCGGTCCAACTGAGCATATTTAGGATCCCCGAACTTCATCCGCAGCATAAAGGGCTTTCCAGCGGCGATATCTCCGGCCTGACGTAGCTCCTCCTTCATAGCTCTCATTGCAGAGTGAGCATCCTTGGCCTCGGTAGTGGCCTTCTCCAGGTCCCTATGTTCCGCCCGATCTTCTTTTTCAAGAAGCTTGCAGCGGTCAGCAGCATTCTTCAACTTCACAGCCATCTCGGCCATTTCCTTATTGCTTCGGCAGTGAGCAGCCTGTTCGGCTTTCAACTCTTCAGCCGCCTTTAAGGCAGCCACATCACTTTTCCTGGCCTGCTCCTTGGCTCGGGCGAGTTCCGCTCGAAGGTTCTCCATGGTAGCGGCACCATCTGCGTCAAGCATACATGTTGTAAGATACGGGCATCAAGCTCCTCTTACCAGGTGTCTGCGGAGAAATTACATACCTTGTGACTCGTCAAGCCGCTTGTTGACAAGCGCGATGTCGGCATCTGCCACGGCAAGTTGCCGCTTTAGCTCAACAAATTCATCAGCCCGGCTAGCCACGGACACTTCGCCACCTACATAGGAAAGGCGACATATCATACACAGGATTATGATCCTCGGCGCTACCGTCATTTTTGACAACCACGAGTCTCGGGGCTACTATCTATACAGTATGCATCTTATATATGCGAAACTGTCAAAAAGGTACATCATTTCACAGACCTCAAAGCCTCACAAGAACTCGACGGCCTCGTACAACCCGCTCTCCGCTGGATGAAATCCTTTCAATCACCATACCCATCAACGCACGGTGTTCTTTCTCGAGATGACGCCGCCCGAAAGCAGATCCTTCAGCTCCTCCGACCGTGCACCGGACGGTGCCATACTCGTCCGATGGCCTTTTTCGAAGGCCGGACACGGAGGGCTTTGGGGGGCCATACGACTGCCTTCCGTCCCTGCCGGATTCGGAGAAACCCTCCGTGACGACACCTAAGGGTCGCCCGCCGCAAAGGCGGTAATGCAGGGGAGGCATTCCGCTCTCCATCATCTCCGGACGAAGATCCTCAAGATGTGCTGAGAAGGGCTGAGATCCGAACTACAAGGTAAAATTTCGGTTATCTTCCTCAGAAATAGAACAGGGATGTCTCTTATTTTAAAACTCCCTTCTCTACTTATGGCTCGGTGGAGGGCTGATCCCCTTGGGGGCACAGTGCGTCCGTGGCATCCCCCAACGCAGGACCCTCTGACAACGATTTCTTCCCCCGCTTTGAGATCATGGTCTCCGGGTCTTCAGAGGCGGTCCTCTTCTTCCCCTGGATAGAGGAATTCTCGATTCCTCCTTTCTTGACAGCCTCCTTCGGAGAGGCGGTAGCTTCCTTGTTCCCCCCTTCGCCTTCTTCCAAAGGTGCAACCTCCAGCATCCTGGTTAACACGGGATCCAGCGTGGTCTCAGGGAGGGGGGCCGGACACCTGATTAGCTTTGCTTTCACTATCCACTCCTATTTAAGGGACAACTTTTTTAAGGGCAATTTTATGATAAATATACGGATAGTGTGTCCGGCATGTGGCTACTTACTTGAGTATCCAGGCGATTGCAGCTCAGACCTGCGTCCTCGGTCGAGTCCGGACAGATTGCTTGTGATCCGAAGAACAATTTGTACATCTCCATGGGCGTCGCACCCGTAAAATGTTAGAGAGCTCGTGGTCCCTCCGGATTAAACTCCCACAGGCGGAGGGGGCGACATTTGAAGGGCAATGTGCGGCGAATCAACATGACCTGCATCACTACGACCAGATTGATCTCTCTCTCTAGGAGGTCTCAAATGCGGCCCTGCAACAAGGGCACGTCCTTGGACAGCCCCCAGTTAAACCCTTTATTGACCCATGACGCTAGCTGTGGTGGGGGACCCGAGCAAAAGGCAGGTGGCGCCACCCACTTGGTGCCCCTGGGAGCTGTGATATAAAACCACTCTCGTTGCCATAAGCTGAACTCCTCTTGAAAAGAGCCCTCGGGCCATGGAGCGTCAGCATTCTTGCTTATAACAGCACCTCCGCACTCTACGTGCCGCCCCTTGATCATATTCGGCTCTACTTTGAAGGTCTTAAGCCACAATCCAAAGTGAGGAGTAATACAGAGGAAGGCTTCGCACACGACGATCAACGATGAGATGTGGAGGATGGACTCCGGAGCCAAGTCGTGAAATTCCAGCCCGTAATAAAACATGAGCCCCCTCACGAAGGGGTCCGTCGGGAAGCGGTGCCCAGGAAGGAAGTGAGACGCCAACACCACGCTCTCACCGGGCTTGGGAGTGGGAATAACCTGCCCTTGAGCAGGCAGCCTATGTAGATTTCGCCAGCTAGATACCGCATCTCTTAGCTTTAGCACGCCTTCTTCCGTAACGGAGGAAGGCATCCACCGCCTTAAAGGTCGGAGCCGACATCATCGAAGGTCCGGCGCTGAATCTGGAGCTTTGGGTGTTGGAACTCGAGGTGAGAGGCGGATTCGATTGAGATTGAAAGAAAGGAGTAGAGCCTTGGTCTCTTTATAAAGAGGTTGAATACCAAGAGCCCTCCCCGTGACCGTTTGGGACTCGCCTTTGATTGAGGAGACATACCAACGGGCACGATTGGGTTACCCACGCCCGTATTGATGAGAATCTCGAAATAAGGGGACACGATCTCTGCTTCGACAAGACGTGCCAAGGAAACCGCCTCGCTAAGTGCGCTGAGGAGGGACAGTAAAAACGATTCAAATAAAGGCTTGGCCGTGGTGTGATGTCACGCTGCGGAATACGTGAGTAGATTGGATTTGTGTAAATATTATTCTCTCTACGGTGGTATGTGGAACTTATTTTGCAGAGCCGGACACTATCCTTGTGTTCAAAATCTTCTATGAAGTATTCAGAGGAGGAACCCACCTTGCAATGCCGAAGACAATCTACGCGCCGAACTCGTCGTCATTGAAGCCTGGTTCTGGGGCTACTGAGGGAGTCCTGGATTAGGGGGTGTCCGGATAGCCGGACTATAACCTTTGGCCGGACTCCTGGACTATGAAGATACAAGATTGAAGACTTCGTCCGTGTCCGGATGGGACTTTCCTTGGCGTGGAAGGCAAGCTTGGCGATACGGATATGTAGATCTCCTCCCATTGTAACCGACTCTGTGTAACCCTAGCCCTCTCCGGTGTCTATACAAACCGGAGGGTTTTAGTCCGTAGGACGAACAACAATCATACCATAGGCTAGCTTCTAGGGTTTAGCCTCTCTGATCTCGTGATAGATCTACTCTTTTACTACCCATATCATCAATATTAATCAAGCAGGAGTAGGGTTTTACCTCCATCGAAAGGGCTCGAACCTGGGTAAAAACATCATGTTCCTTGTCTCCTGTTACCATCCGCCTAGACGCACAGTTCGGGACCCCCTACCCGAGATCCGCCGGTTTTGACACCGACAGACGTACTTCTTCCTCCTATATATACCTACGTACCCCCAAACCATCAGAGGCATCCACGAAAACCTAATTCCACCGCCGCAACCTTCTGTACCCGTGAGATCCCTTCTTGGGGCCTTTTCCGGCGTCCTGCCGGAGGGGGCATTGATCATGGAGGCTTCTACATCAACACCATAGCTTCTCTGATGATGTATGAGTAGTTTACCTCATACCTTCGGGTCCATAGTTATTACCTAGATGGCTTCTTCTCTCTCTTTGGATCTCAATACAAAGTTCTCCACGATTCTCGTGGAGATCTATTCGATGTAATCTTCTTTTGCGGTGTGTTTGTTGAGACCGATGAATTGTGGGTTTATGATCAAGTTTATTTATGAACAATATTTGAATCTTCTCTGAATTCTTTTATGTATGATTGGTTATTTTTGCAATTCTCTTCGAATTATCAGTTTGTTTGGCCTACTAGATTGATCTTTCTTGCAATGGGAGAAGTGCTTAGCTTTGGGTTCAATTTTGCGGTGTCCTTTCCCAAAGGATGAGGGGCAGCAAGGCACGTATTGTATTGTTGCCATCGAGGATAACAAGATGGGGTTTATATCATATTGCATGAGTTTATCCCTCCACATCATGTCATCGTTCTTAAAGCGTTACTCTATTCTTTTGAACTTAATACTCTAGATGCATGCTGGATAGCGGTCGATGTGTGGGGTAATAGTAGTAGATGGAACCAGGAGTCGGTCTACTTGTCACGGACGTGATGCCTATATACATGATCATACCTAGATATTCTCATAACTATGCTCAATTCTATCGATTTCTCAATGGTAATTTGTTCACCCACCGTAATACTTATGCTCTTGAGAGAAGCCACTAGTGAAACCTATGGCCCCCGGGTCTATTTTCCATCATATTAATCTTCCAACACTTAGCTATTTCTATTGCCGTTTATTTTACTTTGCATCTTTATTTACTCTTTATCATAAAAATACCAAAAATATTATCTTATCATATCTATCGGATCTCACTCGTAAGTGACCGTGAAGGGATTGACAACCCCTTTATCGCGTTGGTTGCGAGGTTCTTATTTGTTTGTGTAGGTGTGTGGTACTCGAGCGTGGTCTCCTACTGGATTGATACCTTGGTTCTCAAAAACTGAGGGAAATACTTACGCTACTTTACAACATCACCCTTTCCTCTTCAAGGGAAAACCAACATAGTGCTCAAGAGGTAGCAGCGCGCCGGTGAGGGCCATGGGGAACCAGTTGGCCGTGACCTTGTCGTCGCCCCCGGCCTCGAGGACGGCCTCCTCGTATGCCAGCGGGAAAGCCGACGGGTCCGTGAAAGCACAAGTACTCCCTGGGTGATTTTGGTAATTAATGACAACATATCTCTTGTTGGACTAATGCTTCTACCTAGTATGTTTCAGATAAGTTCAACAATGGAGTGGCATGGACTAGAGGATGTGGAACCTCTTCAAGTTGCTGAGGACAAAGGATTGGCTCAAGCTGAAAGCTCAGGACTCTACATTTTCTATTTTAGTGATCCAAGATCACAGTGAGTCCATAGGAAAGCCAATACTATTAAGAGGGGGTGAGGTGTTGCTTAATGGCTTGCTTGCTCAAAGTGCTTAGTGATATGCTCCAAAGCCCTCAACCACTTTCTCACATCCACATATGTCCCAAACCAAAAAGTCCAACTCGGCCCCACCGAAATTTCATAGCCGGAGCCACCGAGTTCAGTTGACATATGTCACATCCCTAGTTTTGGTCTGCTCTAGGTTAGCTAGTCTTGTGTTGCATCATGTTTAATTTCTCTTAAACCTGAAATGGGGATCAACAAACCCTAGCACCACCCTGAAAATACCAGGTTCAACTGAAAAACATTTCAATGAACCCAAAATGCCCTTCACAAAAGTTCATCATTTTTGAATTTGTCTAGAACCTCTCCCAAAAATGGTGCACATTTTTCTAGGTCATTCTGGATTTTTGAATTAAATCATATGATATTTGCATTGGGCATTTAATTTCTAAAATATTTTAAATGCTCAAATAATCATAAACTAAAATGTTTACTGTTGGATATATTCCAAACAGTAGCCATGATTAGTTTCATGATTTTTGGAAATGCTCTGGCATTTTTAATAAGCCAAAACAATTGCAGAAAATAGAAAATAGAAACAATTTAGAAAAGAGAGAGAGAACACCTACCTGGGCCACCTACCTGGCCTGGCACTGTGCCGGCCCAGCACTGTTGGCCCAGGCCAGTCATCGCCTACCTCCTGCCAGGAGGACAGCGCGCGCGTGGCCGACGCGCGTGAGCCCGCGCCTCGCCAGCTCCTGCTTGCCGCCGAGGGCCTGGACGCCTCCACGACGCCACGCACCCCCCTGGACCGCTCTCGCTCTCCCCCGTGCTTCCCCCTCCTCTGCTCTCTCTCCCTCTCGCGCCCGAGCGCTGCTGTCGCCGCCGCTCATTGATGCCGCGCCCTGAGCCACCTCCTCGCCTCCCCGACGCATCCATCGGCCTCGCCGCCATCGTCTACGCCTTCTGCACTGATCCAAGCAACGCCGGAAGCCCCGAATCGCCATCCCCGCCGTGTTCTTCAACCTCGGTCGCCGGAGATCTCTCTCGCCGCCCCACTCGCTCCGGTGCTCCCCCGAGCACGCCGAGGACATCTCTGCACTCACCGTGAGCTAGTGCCCCTTCTCCCCCTCTCCGTTCTCGCTCTCACATGCCGTAGCCGTCGCCCCCTTGTTGACCGAAACCCGCCGCCGCCCGCGCTCATCGCCGGTGATGCTCCGGTGACCATTTGGTCCCGGGCATGTGCCCATCGTACTCACCGCACCCCGTAGACGACGTAGGTGCTAAACACACATCACCACGGCCACCGCAACCGCGTCCCCGCTCGTGTCCGAACTCCGGCGCCGCCCTGAGCTCGTTTCCGACGAGCTCCGGCCGCCCTAGCTGCTGCCAGCCAGCGCTGGATGCGGCGAGCTCCAACTCCCGTGGACGCTCTCCGCTACTCCTCTACGGGCCGGAGCGAGGCGAGACCCTCGGCCGCGTTTTGAGGTCGCCGCCGGCCATACTCCGGCGAGCCAACGTGGCCGCGTGATTAACGGCTAAACCCCCACTAAACAACCCCCCTGAGCCAATGACACATGGGCCCCATGCCCTTAGTTTATATTAGTTTAGTTCCTATTTAGGTTTAACTAACCACAGTGGGCCCACATGTCAATTTTGACCATGCTGACTTGGCTGTTGACCGGGCCCACATGTCTGTGACCCTAGCCATCACGGTGAGATCGATCAAGGGCCCCATCGGTCAGGTTTTACTGGACCCTTTGTTGACTCCGGCCGAGGTCAAGATGACCTAATGTCGATGCAATAACCCATTTTCTGGATTTATTATTATTCAGGAAATTCCAGAAAATAGTATAAACTTCTAAAAATCATAGAAATTCAACCGTA
Organism: Aegilops bicornis; assembly: GCA_021605145.1. Taxonomy (NCBI): domain Eukaryota; kingdom Viridiplantae; phylum Streptophyta; class Magnoliopsida; order Poales; family Poaceae; genus Aegilops; species Aegilops bicornis. The sequence continues at coordinate 510,320,765 of CM038672.1, forward strand.
ACTCCAAATGAAATAAATTATATATGAAAAATGATCAGAAAAATCCAATCTATCTATATGTACAATTTTCATGCATGTTAGAACAACTTATAGCTGCTGTTTAGGACAAATCATATTAATGGCATTTAAATATCCACATATGGAGTTTGAATTTGAACCTTGGGTTCAAACCAACTTCATTTAACTTGTTGCTAGATGCATTAGCTCAATCAAAAGCATATTGCCATGTCACATTCATGCATCATATTGTTGCATCGCATTGATTGTGTTCTTTCTTGTTTGCCGTGTTATCCCTCCCGGTGAGCGACGTTCGATGACGTGTTCGATGACACCGATGAAGAACTATATTATCTTCGAAGTGCTGTGCAAGCAAAACCCCCTTGTTCGTTCCGATACAATCCCACTCTCTCGCTCCCGCTCTCTATTACTGCATTAGGACAACAACGATTCAACTGTTACTTGCTGCGGTAGTTGAACCCCTTTATCCTCTAAATGACCTGTCATTCCACAGTAAATAGATGAAACCCACTAGCATGAGTAGGAGTTGTTTGAGCCCTGTTGTGCCTACTCATTCATGCTTGTTTGTCATGCCTGCTACTACTTAGAGTTGAGTCAGGTCTGATTCATCGGGGATGAATCGGAGGTGTGTGAACATGTCCTACTGTTGAGAGCTAAGTGTGTGAACACGATTTGGTAAAGGTAGCGGTGAGAGGCCATGTAGGAGTACATGGTGGGTTGTCTCATTGCAGCCGTCCTCAGGAACTGAGTTCTGTGTTTGTGATCCATGAACAATTACTACCACACATTGGGCTCCGGGCGCTCCAAGCTCTCTCGACTTATTAATCAACTTGATCTCTGTCCAGGAGTTGCAACTAGTTTCTGGTGTTTGTAGGTAGTGTTAGTAGTCTACCAAGTGGCACCCTGCATGTGGGCTTGGGACGGACTAGGCACCATGGCACGGTGTACCAAGCGTAGAACCACCCATCGAGGTGGGCTTGGGAACCCTCACACATCGTTTGGGGCCGTGGCGACACCCGGCTGGATCTCCTTGCGGATGGAACCCGAATAGGCGATAAACCTGGACTAGAGACTTGCGTGGTTAGTCAGGTCGTGGCCGACTCCCTCGCCAGGCTTCCGCTTGAAGGTTGCCGAGATACATGACGTGTACATGGCGGTAAGTGGCACGAGCGTGTGTGAAGAAGTACACCACTGCAGGGTTAATATGATCTATTCGAATAGCCGTGTCCGCGGTAAAGGACTTCTGGGTTGCCTATATCAGTTCATAGACAAGTGAAAGTGGATACTCTAAAATGCGCAAGATAAGCGTGAGTGCTATGGATGGCATTCTCGTAGGGAGACGGGAGCGGATCCATAGTGATGTATTGATATGGTGAATATGTGGACTCGTGTGCGCCACCTCAAAAGAGTTACTTGCAAATGTAGTTCAGATAGCCACCGAGTCAAAGCTGGCTTGTCGCAGCTTAAACTCCACCACCCCTTTGTTGATAATGATGCATATGTAGTTAGTTACGATGTAAGTCTTCTTTGAGTACATTTGTACTCACGTTTGCCTATTTTATGTTTTTGCGGAGAGACTTGATCTCACTAGTAGTTCAGCGTGGACTTGACGTTTAGCTTGATACCTCAGCTACGATCTTGTGCCCTCGGCAGATCTGGTAGATAGTCATGCTTCTCGGCCTTTTTCATTTGTAGATGTCTGTACTCAGACATGTTAAGCTTCCGCGTGTGCTTTGACTTGTATGCTCTGAATGTTGGGTCATGAGACCCATGTTTGTAATATCTCGCTCCTCGGAGCCTAGTGAATAAATACTTGAGTCGTAGAGTTATGTTGTGATGCCATGTTGTATTTACACATATCGAGCATATTGTGTGTATGTTTGAAATGCTTGGTATGTGTGGGATCCGACAATCTAGTTGTTTATCCTTGGCAGCCTCTCATATGGGGAAATGTAGTCAAGTGCTTCCTGAGCGATAGTAGTCCGCTACAGCCCGGTTCACCGGAGTCCTGCTAGCCCAGCACTACCGCTGGACACTTGACTGGCCGGGTATGTGTTTCACTTCGTTCGTGGTTCCGTTCTTCGGGAAATGTCACGCGATGACATCTCGAGTCCTGCCTAGCTCGCTACAGCCCGGGTTCCCGAGTCCTGTTAGCCAGTGCTACAGCCCGATTCACACGTTGATGACCGACATGCTCGATGTGATTCATGTATGCCTGTCCCCATGGGTTAGTGCCGCTTTGGGTTCCACGACTAGCCATGTCGGCCTGGGTTCTCTGTCATATGGATGCTAGCGACATCGCTATATACGTGAGCCAAAAGGCACAAACGGTCCCGGGCCATGGTAAGGCGACACCCGTGGGAATACCGTGCGTGAGGCCGCAAAGTGATATGAGGTGTTACCGGCTATATCGATGTGACTTGGAATAGGGGTCCTGACAACATAGCCACTGCCAGAAACCCTAATCAATTCGATCTCACCGATGGGATCTCGGTCTCACCGAGATGGGCTTGCAAACTCTATGTTGCCTATTGCAATAATTTCGGTCCCACCGAGATATGCAATCGGCCCCACCGAGTTTGCTTGGCCAACTCTCTGTTTCACTTATTACCCAAATCAGTCCCTCCGAGTTTGAGTAATCGGTCAAACCGAGATGAGGATTTACCCTAACCCTAGCACATCGGTCCCACCGAGTTGATCCCTTCGGTCCCACCGAAAACCCTAACAGTCACATTATGAACCAAATCGGTATGACCGAGTTCTCTGAATCGGTCCCACCAAGTTTGGTGATTTGTGTGTGACGGTTAGATTTTGTGTGGAGGCTATATATACCCCTCCACCCACTCTTCATTCATGGAGAAAGCCATCAGAACATGCCTACACTTCCAACACATATTTTCTGAGAGAGAACCACCTACACTTGTGTTGAGGTCAAGATATCCCATTCCAACCACATAAATATTGATCTCTAGCCTTCCCCAAGTTGCTTTCCACTCAAATCTTCTTTCCACCAAATCCAAATCCTGTGAGAGAGAGTTGAGTGTTGGGGAGACTATCATTTGAAGCACAAGAGCAAGGAGTTCATCATCAACACACCATTTGTTACTTCTTGTAGAGTGGTGTCTCCTAGATTGGCTAGGTATCACTTGGGAGCCTCCGTCAAGATTGTGGAGTTGAACCAAGGAGTTTGTAAGGGCAAGGAGATCACCTACTTCGTGAAGATCTACCCGAGTGAGGCAAGTCCTTCGTGGGCAACGACCATGGTGGGATAGACAAGGTTGCTTCTTCGTGGACCCTTCGTGGGTGGAGCCCTCCGTGGACTCGCAAGAACTGCTACTCCTTCGTGGGTTGAAGACTCCATCAACGTGGATGTACGATAGCACCACCTATCGGAACCACGGATAAAAAATCTCCGTGTCTCCAAATTGTGTTTGCACACTCCAATCCCATCCCTTTACATTCTTGCAACTTGCATGCTTTACTTTCCGCTGCTCATATGCTCTTGCCATGCTTGCTTGATATATATTGTGAATGTTTAAACTTGTGCCAAAACTATACTTCAACCTAAAGAACTTAAAAACTGTAACTTTTCTTCTTAGAGTCTATTCACCCCCCCCCTCTAGACACCTCTTCTCGATCATTTTAATTGGTATCAGAGCTTTGGTCTCCATTGCTTTGGTTTAAACACCATTGGAGGAAGATGGATGAGTCTACGTTGGGGAGTCTTAGACGTAGAGTACCTATTCTTGATGGAGAATATTTTCATGAGTGGAAAAATGAAATGCTTGAGATTTTCAATGAATATCACTTGAACAAGTACATTACTAGCCCTTGTGCACCTCTTATTGATCCTTTGCTCCTACACCCGAAGAGGATCTTGACATGATTCGCAATCTTAGAACTATCAATCTTATCATTAGAGGATTGCCCAAAAATTTGATTGCTAGCCTACCTACTCCTGATTGTGCCTATACTATGTGGAGATTTCTTGAGGAACAATTTCCAAATTATTCCTTGAAAAATTTAGATGCAATTCTTCGTAAGTCTATTGCCTTGAGTAAGATGAATTCTAGTGATCCTAGCTTTGGTGATTGTCTATTTGAGCTTACCAATCTCATGCGTGCCAAAGGAGATGTTGGAATCATTAGCAACATCATTTCCGAAGCTATTAGAATTCATAAAGATAACCATAGGAATGATCATTTATCTAATGAATTACCCTCTCTAGGAGTTGATCAATCACAAGATGATGTTGAACATGGATACTATGATGAGGATGATGATAGTGACTATGATCTTGATGATGCGATGAGACACTTTGGTCTTATGGCTAACCTTCGCCGCTACATGGCCGGAGGAAAGGAATGGGTCCTTGATAGTGGATGTACTGATCATATGACCGGAGACAAGGATATGTTTCGTGAGCTTGCTGAAAATGACGGCCCTCGGAAGTATGTCACCTTTGGTGATAACTCAAAGGGTAAGGTGGTTGGCCTTGGTAAGGTGGCCATCTCACATGATAGCTCCATACAAAATGTCATGCTCGTTGAATCTCTCGGGTACAATTTACTTTCGATATCTAGACTTGCTGATTTCGGTTTCAATGTTCTATTCATCAAGTAGATTGCCAAGTGTTTCAGAGAGACAATCATAAAATGGTCTTTACCGGTATAATGCAGGTGATCTTTACATTGTTGATTTTACTAAAAAGGCTCAACCTAGAACTTGCTTAATTGCTAAATCTTCTAAAGGCTGGTTGTGGCATAGAAGGCTAGGTCATGTGGGCATGCGAAATCTTGATAAGGTTATTAAAGGTGATCATATCCTTGGAGTAAAAGATGTCATATTTGACAAGGATAGACTTTATAGTGCTTGTCAAGCAGGAAAACAAGTTGGAGGTAGTCACCCCGTGAAGAACATCATGACCACGAGAAGACCGCTCGAGCTACTTCACATGGATCTCTTTGGTCCCAATGCTTACAAGAGTCTCGGTGGTAACTCATTTGGTCTAGTCATAGTTGATGATTATTCAAGATTTATGTGGGGGTTCTTTCTGTATGACAAATATCAGGTCCAAAAGATCTTCAAAAACTTCGCTAGGAAGGCCCAAAATCAATTTGATGTGAAGATCAAGAAGGTTCTGGGCGACAACGGAACGGAGTTCAAGAATGCAAATGTGGATACCTTTCTTGACGAAGAAGAGATTTCACACGAGTTCTCGGCTACGTACACACCTCAACAAAATGGAGTTGTTGAGAGGAAGAACCGAACTCTTATTGAGATGGCAAGAACGATGCTTGATGAGTACAAGACTCCAAAAAACTTTTGGGCGGAAGCGTTTGAGACAGCTTGTCATGCAACAAATCGCTTGTATCTTCACAAGCTACTCGGCAAGACGGCATACGAGCTCCTCACCGGTAACAAACCCCAAGTTGGATACTTTCGAGTATTCGGCTCAAAGTGCTACATTCTTGATAAGCGTCGTCGTTCTAAATTTGCTCCTAAATCTCATGAAGGTTTCCTACTTGGTTATGGCTCAAACTCTCACACTTACCGTGTCTACGACAATTTCACCCGAAAGGTTAAAGAAACGGTAGATGTGAAGTTTGATGAATCTAACGGCTCACAAGTAGAGAAATTGCCAAATGATGTAGGAGACAAAGACCCTTCGAAAGCAATCCAAGACTTGTCTATTGGAATAGTTCGTCCAACGAAGGTGAAGGAGAGTACCTCGTGTGTCCAAGTGGAAGCTTCGACCTCACGACAAGGTGAACCAAGAGTTGATACGGAAGCATCCACAAGTGGGACACACCAAGACGAAGAAAACAAGGAAGTACACCAAGATGAACATAAACAACCTCCTTCTCCACCACTACAAAAGAACACTACTAGGGAAAAGGCTAGCAGCAGCACGGGTTTTAGGTGTATCAGTAGCGCGGGGACCGGCACTACTAATAAGGCGCTACAGCTAACACGTAGCAATAGCGCGTGCTCACCAGCGCTACTGCTACACAAGTGTAGCAACAACGCGCTTAATGGAAGCTCGCTACTGCTAATAGCTCTAGCGCGCTTTGCCTGGACGCGCTACTACTATCGTGGCGCTGCTGCTAACTTTTCTCCACTCGCTACTGCTAATTTTAGTAGTTTTTTTGTTTTTTTCCGGCATATTTGTTTTGTATTTGAACAAGCTTTATAGAAGAATCTTTAGCACATACAAATGTCATCATGATACACATACAAATGCCTGCGAGACCACAAATGTAATCATAGCATATACATACAAATAGTCTCATCATAATCATCATCCAACACAAAGTGGTATCTTGTCATCATCTCGAAAATAGCGATACATGCAAGTCTCAAATACTTGCAACTACAACGTCATCCATCTAAACAAAGGTATACATGAGAAGAGCTATCACTATGAGTGAGAGCGGAACTATGCAGTACATGAGGTGGCGGTTACGAGTCCTCTCTCGCGCTAGCGTGAACATAAAGTAACTAGCTTCTCCTTCTTGTCTGCTTTTGAAGCCTTTATGGCTGGCGCCCGAGAACCCATTCACTTGCGCCTGACACTCATGCCACTCATTGTACACCCCCGGAACCTTCCCTTTGTACACGACATAGCACTTCCATCTCGCCATCAAGAAACTAGGTACCTGTTAGAGATGCATGTTCATGAAGAGGATGTACAATCATATATATGCAAAAAAAATATACTAGAGGAACACCAAAAAAGAAAGGATTAGCAACTAGATGCAACCTACAGTACGCAAACTAATTAACTAGAGGTATGCAGGTCATCGTACGCAAACTAACAAATTAGCGTTACGCAAGTTCGGCAGGGACCATGGACATCACAAAGTTTCATCGCTACAAAAAGTATACAAGTTCAACTGACACATATCATCATCATCGGCATCATATCACTAGAAGTTCCATCCTTCCATATCATCAAGGATGGAACCTAGCTTCTTGAATGGTGTGAGGTCTGTACGTTGCATGCCTATGCGAGTTCGGACGTCAGCTCGCAATATAGGACCGTGGTGGAACATCCCCTTCTCATCGACGACTTCTTTCATGATGATCGTCGCAATGTCCCTTTGGATGCGAAAGAAGTCATCTCTAAGTTTATAATCCGCTTCTCCATGAGATTCTAGCCACTTGTGGATATGATCATCATTTCTGCTTCTCATGCGAAGCTTTGGTGATCCGTGTTGAACTGAATCATGAGATGGACGATGTAGAATCCATCCTTCTTGCTTGGTTTTGGGACATGGATGCAGGAGAAGTTAGTTTTATGCGCAAAACCCATCTTCTTGTTCCTTTGTTTCCTGATCTGCATGTGGCCACCTCTAATCTTTGAAGCCTTGGAGAGCATCATCTAGAATATTCATTATGTGGGTGTAGTCTTTTTCTCGTTGTCTCCGAAGGGTCAAAATACACGGCGTGGGAGACTTGCGGGTAAAGAACGAAAAGGATGGCGCGACAGTTGCTGAAGGGAAAAGACACCTCAAATTATTCCCCATAGAGAGAGAAGGAATGATTGAAATGTACGAAAGGGTTGTCCGGAACTGACTTACTTTGGATGATAAGGCACGAGGACAATTTCCCGGTCCTTATTCTGTACCATGAAGTTTTGGAGGTACTCCCTAGCAGTTTCACGCTCAAAGTCGCCGAGACTCAAGAAAGACTCGTGCATGTAGTACGAATCCGCCACACAGATTTGCAGACTTCTTCACTCTTCATGACGGAGCTCATATGTAGCGCAAAAAGGTGGACAATTGTAAAATCGAGCTGCCTTGTCAGAAACATCTCAAAGATATGGTCAAACCGCAGGAAGAACACCTCCGCGGGCCGTGTCTCGATGTAGCACTTCCCTCGTGCACACGAGCCGCGTATGTCGGATATCACGGATCCTTTGAGGCTAGTAGGCTTTTCTCAATGACAAAGACATGGTCATGCAGTTTCCTGAGATCCCCTGATAGTGCCTCCAGCGGTTTCTGCGGTAGCATCGGCTCGCCCGTGAGATGGAACATGGCCGCACCTTTCACGGGTACACGCTCTTCAGAATGCATCGTCTGGCTGCTATGTGCTCTGGCTTGTTTGGAGGCAACTATCTTCCCCGGCCTCTTCCTCTCCTTTTTCTTGGGCACACCTTCCGCACCTTCCTTAACCCCTGCCCCGCTGTTCCTGGGCTAAGTACTATACGACCCTCGTGCCCGGCTAGTTGAGCCTGTGTTGAGGCGGCATCTTCAGGCGTGTCCTGTGAGGATTTCATGAAGAGAGACTTTTTGCAATCCCTGCTACAACCTTCCTGCCCGGGCATATCATCCATATCCTCATTAGCAAACTGATAGCCCGATTCGTCATATGGTTGACTCATCATATCTATGTCACAATCATACGCATTTGTATTGAGGAAACCCATAGGGTCGACCTCCGTCTCATCATCCATCCTCTGTTCTACAGGACAAATTACATCAGCCAATACTATTGCACCCCCTTCATCAAGTCGTCTGCCGCTCTCGCCCGGCACTACAGGAGCTGGTAATTGTGTAGGCGGGGTGGTGGTCTCCGCACATGCTTGTTGATGTGTGGTTATTGGTGTGCTCTCGGCCGCTCAGATTTAATAAGATTCTTCGCCATAGCAGCACCCAACCCTTGCAGCTTCAATCCATGGCGGGGTCTCGCCGTCCGCTCCCACATGTCAGTCTGAGGAGGCAAATCCTCGTGCCCGATTTCACACCGGACAAGCTAACCCTGAAGTGCCTAAGCGGGATCGGCTGGTTGTGGAACGTGGGTTGCAAGGGGTCCATTATCATCCCCTTTCCCACGTCCACCTTCTAGCCTTTGATCAAGTAGAGTATGGTGCACGGGGTTTCTTTCGCCTGCAAACACATATGTCTATGGCGTAAAACATCCGGAAGGCAACAAAAATGGAATATTATATATATATATATATACATATATATATATATGTTGGTGCGACATGTAATTACCGTGACGGCATCGAGCTCCACCAAAGACGAAGGCCCACCTAGCGCGCTAGAGACTGAGGACGGGCTGCTATGAGCGAGAGCGGCTGCGAGAGGAGGCCCGGTTGCGTGAGCAAGTGATGGTGCGATGGTGTTGTTGTTCATGGAGTTGCTCCCGGCAACTGGGCAACGGGAAATCATGTACCGTCTTGTCTGGATTTTCCTTCGTCCAGTTGATGATAACTGGAACCAAGTTAGTAGCAAAATCATTTATGCAGGCAGTTACAGCTGCATTGACTGCCTGCTGTAGCAACTCATATTTTTCCTCGACTGCTTTTTTCGCGTCCTTAGATGCTTGTTTCTCGACCGCAAGCTTCACCTTCGCGTTGATGTCCGCCTGACTAAACCTATTTTTCTGCTTCTTGGCCTCCGGGCCCTCGTTGTAAAACACCTTCCACATGGCGTCGTCTCCAGCGTCGTGCACACGACCATATTGCGGCCGCTGGCCCAAAGGGAGTCCCTTAAGTTCGTTCAAGGCCCGGTTGAGAGGGGTGTCCCACTTGGGCCTCATCAGAGAAGTAGGGCTTTCAGCTGCAAGCTGGTGTTGCTTCTCCAGTAGTCTAATCAATTTCCTCGTGATCTGGTCCGTGTAAAAAACCTTTTTCTCCTTGTCCCACTTGTAGCGGGCCCTGATGAAGTCACGCTCCAAGGGGTTGGTGAACTTCGCGAAGGGGTCTGGGAGACCCGCGGCTTCATGTTCCGCGTCCTCCTTATCCCATATGGGCCTTTTACCGAGGTAGCCACGGCTTCCGAGGCGATGCTTCCCCGTGTTCCTTTGCTGAAGGCTCTTGAATTTCGCAGCCTTAGCCTTGGCTGCCTCGTTAGCGCAAGTGTCCTTGAACTTATCGAACTCCTCTTCCGTAAGTGTCGTATTTTCCTCCAGAATCTTGGACAGGGGTTCCTCAGCCTCAATAGCTTGTTTCACCCTCCCTTTCCAGGAGGCCAAATCATTGTTGAACATGCCCATGGCGTGATTGTTAATCTTTTTCATCTTCAGATCATCCCACGGTTGTTCTATGTTATCATCCCGTTCGGGGAACTTGAATCTCTTGTGCAACTTCGTTAGGAGCAACTGCGTCAAATGTTCTTTACTCCTTAAGTCATCATCGTTGATGCTTGCGCATTCCCGTAGGATGCATCCTACTTGGTTCCCATAGCACTTGCGAGGTTCTTCCGGCTCTAACGGCTCAAACTTGCCAGGTGCCATCTTTGTGATCACAAGTCGTCCAATCCCTAGTTTGTTAGGTTTTCGTATCCTCTCCTTCTTATGCTTCCTCTTTTCGGTAGCGGCGTCGGCGCCGGTACCTTCCCCGCCGGTATCTTCCCCGCCGGTACCTTCCCCACCGGTCTCGGCGCCGCCATCGGTGCCGGCGCCATCAGTGTCAATGTCGGCGTCAGTACCATCATCGAGGCCGACCTGCAAACCTTGCTTAGCATTCAAATAGTCGAGGTACTCTTGTTCACCCTCATAATCCATCTCGTCTGCATCTTGGTCAGAAGGCCCAGTTTATTCGTTGTTCGACATGTTTCCTATGATTAAGTGTCCTCATTTATTTCTAAAAGTATGAATAAATGAGAAATGACATAAAAAAGAAATCTATGTGCCAACACTCGATATGCCAACTATGTAGCAGAAATCATGCCTTTATTCACGGCAAATTTCGGCATGACCTTTGCTAAAAAAATGGACATATCGAGTGCCTGAAATTCACCGGAACGGAAATGAATCAACATTCCGGCATAACATAGGCCACTCGGATCATTAACCAAAATTGAACCAAAACATCACATGTCCAAATGACATGTTCAAATTCCAAACATGACATGTCCAAAACATGACATATCCACATATCACATGTCCAGTTCAAATTTGCATATAAATTGAGCGTACCTAAATTTGCTTTAACAAGGGATGTTGATTTGGACAATTGCTTAAATGCTGCCTTTTCTTTTAACTACAATTGCTTAACCCTAAATTTTTGTCCTATTTTAAAACCTAGCTAAATTCATAACTAAATAGATAACCTAGTTAACATACTGCCCTAACTAAAACCTAAGTAAATTAACCGAATAACCCTAGCTAGCAGAGAGAGGCGGGGGTTACAGAGGGTGCAGGGCGAGGAGGCAGGTCTGACGAGGGCCGAGGTTGGGAGAGGAGGAAGCAGAGGAGGAGGCGAGGGCCGACGGGTCGGGGCGAGCGCTTGAGGTCGGGGCGCGAGGCTGGGTCGGGAGCGAGTGTCGGGTCGGGGCGAGGGTTGGGTCGGGGCGGCCGGTCGGCGAAGCGCCAAGAGGCGGTGCGACGGGGAAGAGAGAGGGGATTTGGGGAAAAGAGGCGGGATGAAGCAGGAGAGTGAGAATTTTGGGTTAAGTGGGCGTAGCGATGGCGTTTAGACAAAACGCTGCTACTACCTTCACTAGTCAGTAGCGGTTTAGACCAAACGCGCTGCTACTACCTTCAGTAGCTGTAGCGATTTTATAAGGAAATCGCTACTACCAGTTTTCCTTTTTCTTTTCCTTTATTTTCTCCCACTTTTATTTCCCGAGAGCAGTGAACGAAGGGAGGCGATATATATTGCATCATTTGATGGTTAAATATGTATACAAAATAGGAACATATATATTACATCATTGGACCCATGCATAATAATGGCTAAGTGTGTATACAAAATAGGAACATATATATATTACATAATTTGACCGATAACATACGGTTCCTCAAATTTGACGTTTTCGTTTTGAGTCAGCTTCTTTCCTTCTTGTTCGTCAAGAATAATTGAGCCCCTCATTGTGACTTTGCCTTTTCCATGGAGTACGATTTTTCTTAGGTAATGTAGTATTGATTCTTCTTTGGACGTATACTTCATCATCATCGTCATCTTCCCTCATTGGGTTGTCGTACTGATCATAGTCTTCCTCGTTGGCCACTCCATCCATTCCAATGATGTTCCTTTTGCCTATCCTCACGACAACATGACTGGGATTGCATGGGTCGGTTATGAAGAAGCATTGTGTCACGTGCTTAGCGTGTACCCATGGCTCGTTTTTTGCGATAGCGTTCACGGTAGCGCTCTTGGCGTCAGTTATAGTCATGGTAGTGAAAATCCGGTTTTCTCTTTCGACATTCTTAGCCCATCTGAGACGGAACATCGTCGTGTTGTGCAGTCCAGAGTAGTCAAGCTCCCAGATCTCCTCGACCCTTCCATAAAATCGTTCAGTTGCGCCGTTGTCGCTGCCGGTCATGCATTCCATCGTCACCCCTGAGTTCTGATCATCAATGTCCATATCTTTGGCCTCCGTGTAGAATGTGTATCCGTTGATATCATATGCCTGATAGGTTACGAGGTTGGGCGAGGGGCCATGTGCTAAGGCGTATATGAGCAATCCGTCCTTAGAGCCCTCCTCCGCGGATTAGCAATAATATGCTCTTTGAACCAATGCAGGAAAGTGGAGTTGTGCTCTCTAGTAACTTCGGCGTCTGTCCTGCATACCCCCCGGTCACGATACTTCTTTGCGATAATTTCTTTGTGCAGTGCCACGAAAGGATCTACCTCGTCTAGGTGTTGTAGCACTACCAAGTTTGCTCTGTCACAAAGTCGCTGCGTCGATCTGAGTATGCCACGTCACAGTTCCTCGCGACCGTTCATTGACCTTCTCCTTCGAGCCTCCCATCGTGCTTATTAACGGGCAAACCAACACTAACACCAGGCGGCTGGTCTGCGCCATATAGAAAATTCTCGCAGAAAGAGATGCACTCTTGTGTCAGATAGCCTGGACGATGCTTCCATCCGGACAAGACATGTTCTGAATGAATCCGTTGATGATCCCATTCATCCTCTCAAAGCGGCATCATGTTGTGCAGGAATGACGGCCCCAGGTCTATTATGTCATCCATAATATGGACACAGATGCACCATCACATCAAAGAACGCAGCGGGAAGTACATCTCAAGCTCATTCAGTATCACAACGATCTCTTCATGTAGCCTTCGGAGCTGCTTCACACTGATCGACTTTCAAGAGATGACGTCGAAAAAGTTGCAGAGACCAATAAGCGTGTCACGGACGTGCTTGTCCATTATACCTCTAAGGACAACAGGTAGTATCTGCGTCATCATCACATGACAGTCATGGGACTTCATCCTGCTGAACCTTTTCTTGTCCATGTCTAGATATCTGCTTATCTTGCCACAGTAACCGGAACTAACTTTGACTCCGGTAAGGCACTTAAAGAATTTATCGATCTCAGTCTGACTTAAGGTGAAGCAAGAAGGGGGGCAATAATCCTCTTTCTTTATTTTCTTGCCCTTCTTCTCCCGTGCCTCTGTCTCCGTCTCTGTCTCGTCTGACATTTTACGGGGCGGCATGTCCAGATCTTCCCTGATTTTCAAATATTGCAAGTCTTTTCTTGCCTTCGGCCCATCTTTGGTCTTATCCGGCATGTTCATCAGTGTTGCGAGCAAGCTCTCAAGGACATTCTTACAGATATGCATTTGATCAAGGCAATGAGGTGTATCGAGTTTGTGCCAGTACTCCAAGTCCCAGAACACAGACCTCGTCTTCCATACCTTCAGCAGCAGCTCCGGCGCCTTTCTCATCGTCTTTCCCAGCGCAGGGCACTCCTTCCAGTTTTTCAACAGCTCATCGATTTTGGCACAGCTCCGCTTACGTGGAGGTCCTCGATGCTCGGCGTAACCATTGAATAGATCTCCACGGTTTCTCCACGGGTCATCCTGTTCGAGCCATCTTCGATGCCCCATGTACATGATTTTCCCAGACCCGCCATCTTTCCTTGACGTTAGCTGCTGAGACGCTGTATCATCCATGCACCGCGTGCATCCGCAATATCCATGGCACACCTGGCCTGCCACATATCCGTAACCGAGAAAGTCGCAGCCTTTATCGTGATCGCCGCTCTCATGTTGAAATACTACGCCTTTGTCAAGGCGTCCCATGTCTTGGCCGGTGTTTTCCATAACGTGTCTAACTCCTCTTGAAGTAGCCCCAGATACAAATTAATATTATTTCCTGGTTGTTTCGCCCTTGAATAAGCATGCTCATGTGAATGTACTTTGATTTCATGCACAACCAGGGGGAGGTTGTACATCCATACAAACACGGGCCATGTGCTATGGTTGGTGTTCTGGTTGCCAAACGGATTCATGCCATCGGTACACGCACCGAGCATGATGTTCCTTGCATCACATTCAAAATACCGATAGAAGGTGTTCAACGCTCTCCACTGGCTTCCATCCTTGACGTGTCTCAGCTTCGGATCATCTCCATCGCCGGGCTTCTTCCTCTCCGCATGCCAGCGCATTAGCTTTGCTTACTTGGGATCTACAAAATACCTCTGGAGACGGGGAGTGATCGGTAAGTACCATACAACTTTCTCGGGGACATTTCTTCCGGCCTTCTTGTATCGAGAAGCATTGCACACCGACAGCTTGTTTTTTCCGCTGCGTGCTCCTTCCGATAAATTATGCAATCGTTGATGCATGCATGGTATCTAACGTGTGGCAGATCAAGAGGGCACACGATCTTCTTGGCCTCATCAACACTAGTAGGACATAGATTACCCAAGGAACAACATCCTTTAGGTACTTGAGATGCTCATCGAGGCTAGTGTCGGTCCATTTGTTTTTAGCCTTCGTCTTCAGGAGTTGGAGCGTGAAACTCAAGCGGGTCACCTCAGGATTGCAACCATCATACAATGGAGTGTTCGAGTCTACAACCAGTTGCTCCAGCTTAGCCTCCTCTCTAGAAGCAGCACTCTCAGTACTCGTCTCCTTGCGAAGCAATGCTTGAACATAAGGGTCCCGCATGATTGAACTTAGTACCGACGAACTCTGCTGCGTGGAGTCCATGTCGTTCTCTCCGCCGCCATGTCCGGCCCCTTCACCTCCGCCATGTCAACTCATGCCACACACACAATTTCCATAAACATATCACACACACATAAACATATTTCCATTTTGCAAAAGCATGAAATTTTAATCACCTCTATCTCGAGATCGAGCACACAGTGGAGATGATGTTGTAGGGAGATCAAAAGTGCACAAAGCTCTTCTTGACAAAGATAGATCTAGTTAGGGGACAAATAGGTCACTTAACTAAATGCTACATCTACCTAGCTACCTAATTTGGGAGGAGACAACTTCAACTAGTGGAGGGAAGGAAAAGAGAAAGGAGATGCATTAATGGAGGTGGTGTAGTTAGGTAGGAGTAATGAAGAGAGAGAAAGGTAGGTAGAAGAGGGAGAGTAATGGGGAGAAGTATTGAGGAAGAAGAAGAGTGAGAGTGGGAGCATGTGGGAGGTAGGGGAAAGGGAAGAGAGGAGGGAAGGGGAGGGACAGTGGGGAAAAGGTGGTGGGTTGGTGCGGATTAGCGATGTACCGGGACGTAAAAGCAGCGTTGTTGCTAAGAAAGTAGCAGCAAGCGCCGGCAAGGGCGCTCTTGCTAACCGGGACCAAAAGTGTGCCCAATTTGAAATTTAGCAAAGCAACCTCGAAAAAGCGCTACTACTACAGCTATAGCGATGGCGGCTTTCGCTGCACCGCGCTGCTGCTAAATGGAGTTTGGTGGGCACTGTCGGTCGATATTTGTAGCAACGCGGGTTACACCGAGCGCGCTACTGCTAAAAACTTGTCAGTAGCGAGTTTTCCACACCGCGCTACTGCTAATTAGTAGCAGCGCTCCTTTTTGAGCCGCGCTGCTGCTAAGATTCTATGTATAAGGTTTTCCCTAGTAGTGGAACGACAACGTCAACAATGAAGAAGGCCAAGAAGAAGGACAAGATGAAGAAGATGTTCACCCCGATCAAAGCAAAAGTTCCCACGAGTTTGAGCAAGAGTTGCCAAAGACCATCTGATACGTCTCCAACGTATATATAATTTTTGATTGCTCCATGCTATATTATCTACTGAGGGAGTCCCGGACTAGGGGGTGTCCGGATAGCTGGACTATCGTCACGGCCGCACTCCAAGACTATGAAGATACAAGATTGAAGACTTCGTCTCGTGTCCGGATGGGACTTTCCTTGGCGTGGAAGGCAAGCTTGGCGATACGGATATGTAGATCTCCTACCATTGTAACCGACTGTGTAACCCTTACCTATCTGGTGTCTATATAAACCGGAGGGTTTTAGTCCGTAGGACGAACAACAATCATACCATAGGCTAGCTTCTAGGGTTTAGCCTCCTTGATCTCGTGGTAGATCTACTCCTGTACTACCCATATCATCAATATTAATCAAGCAGGAGTAGGGTATTACCTCCATCTAGAGGGCCCAAACCTGGGTAAAAACATCGTGTCCCTTGTCTCCTGTTACCATCCGCCTAGACGCACAGTTCGGGACCCCCTACCCAAGATCCACCGGTTTTGACACCGACATTGGTGCTTTTATTGAGAGTTCCTCTGTGTCGTCGCCATCAGGTAGGATGCCTCATCTCGTCTTTAAAGACGATACCATCGCCAAAGAAGCCTTGGCCACCGGTCGAACTCTTGACTAGGCGGTTTTCTCATGACCGCTAGTTCGCCGCTGCATAACGATGACCTCTCGAGTCATCGAAACCAATCTCCATGTTAGTTTGGAACTTGCCGAACAGTTAGATCCGATCGAGCTCTCCTCCGTAAACGAGCTCTTGGATCGCATCGCCGCCTTGGGAGTCGCCACAGATTACGACCGGATCGGTCCTAAAACCGATCTGAGAGAGATCAACTCTCCCCAGGCTACCCTTCATGTTGCTGTCATAGAGGAGCAATGCGGCGATTCTTCTTCTATCTTAAGGACTAGCTACGTCCGGATTCCCGATCCCTCCATGCCGGATTCCTGCGGAGGGACGGATGTCGATCAAGCCACGAACTTAAAGTCGGTAGTGGTCGGACTCATTGGATAGCACTCAAAATCCAAACTCCGAGTTCGAAACTTCTCGGCCCTTAAGTCCTAAATTGGACGGGGTTCCGGATTTAGTGCCACCGCCCACCCAAACATTAGCGAGCTCTCTCGAATTCGGCAAGAGCCCGGCAAATAAAGACATCATTACTGGGCCGGATTCCTCCTGGTTATGAACAGGATAAAGGACTGTCGAGAGGAGGACGCAATCCCAATTGTTTGCAATAATTGCATGAACAAGGGAATCCTAAACGCCATAAGTCGTCGCCAAATTACACGCTTTGCTGACTTGGTGACCATAGTACAAAAAATCTTGTGCGATGGAGAGCGCTGGAAAACCGAAAGTAAATTTTGGGTTAATCGGCCCCGAATACATCCCTAGTCCGGAACAAAAGGGTGCATCATTATCAAGCACCGGGTTGAATACCAAAAACCAAAACCCCTAAAGGGTGCGGAACCGTCTTGGAGGGTTGGCTAAGCGGACCACTGCAAAATTCATAGCACAGAGGGCGCCACTCCAACTCATAGCCTTGAGCTTGTTGGATACTACGGCAGGTGGCCAAAAGTGGCGAAGAGCTTCTAGCTTCGTAATCCCAGCCCAGCAACACCAAGACGGTGTTAACAATCTTGAGACTTTCGCATCAAATAACATGCGAAAATGACAACTCCATAACCTTGCGAAGCCTACCCAGTAGCAACAATAAATCCATGGAGTGACACGGCTATTACCTTCAATGCCAGTGACGAACCTAAACTCCGAACTGCCCGGGCACCAGCCGCATTGGTCCTCAACCCGATAGTAGACAACTTTCGCCTTACTAAGGTACTCATGGATGGCGGCAGCGGACTAAACCTCATCTATGAGGAAACCTTCCGAAAAATGGAAATAGACTGGAACCGCATTGAGCGAAGCAGCACAACCTTTAGAGGAATAATCCCCAGCCAGGAAGCATGCTGCACAGGAAAAATCACGCTGTACATAGTGTTCGGCTCGCCGGACAATTACAGGTCCGAGGAGGTCACATTTCAAGTGGCCCCGTTCAACAGCGGATATCATGCTTTATTAGGACGAGAGGCATTCACAATTTTTCAAGCTATACCCCATTATGGGTACATGAAGCTTAAAATGCCCGGTCCCAACGGAATCATCACTCTCGCTAGTGATCTGAACATAGCACTCCGCGCCGAAAATAAGACTGCCGCACTAGCCCTCGAGGCACTATCCGAAGCCCTAGCGGCCGAGGAACTCACCGCGATGCGCTCCACGATGAATGTGGACGATGTGATACTTGATAAAAGATCCAAGTCCACCTCTTTTAAACCAGCGGATGAAATAGTCAAATTCCAAGTCCACCCAACGGACCTGCAAAGACGGCCTCCATCGGGGCACAATTAAACCCTGATGTAGACGCTGCACTACGAGAATTTCTACAAGAAAACTGGGACATCTTTGCCTGGCACCCTTCAGACATGCCAGGAATCCCATGTCAGCTGGCCGAGCATAGCCTAAATATCCTAAAAGGTTTCAAGCCAGTCAAACAGGCTCTTCGGCGCTTTTCCGAACCCAAGAGACAGGCCATGGGAGAGGAGCTAGCCAAACTTTTGGAGGCCGGATTCATCAGAGATATAAAACATTCGGACTGGCTATCGAACCTGGTGATGTTACCAAAGAAGGATAAATCCTGGCGCCTATGTGTTGATTTCAAAGACCTTAATAAGGCTTGCCCAAAGGATCCCTTCCCCCTCCCTCGAATTGATCAAATCATAGACGCTACAGCAGGACACGACTCATTGTGCTTCCTCGACGCGTACTCCGGCTACCACCAAATCAAGATGGCGGAGCCAAACCAAGCTACAACAGCATTCATCACTCCATACGGCCCGTTCTGCTTCAACACAATGCCCTTTGGGCTCAAAAACGCCAAGCAACATATCAGCGCATGATCCGGACATGTCCGCAAACCAGATCGGCAAAACAGTGGAAGCATATGTGGATGACGTGGTCGTCAAAACCAAGCACGTCGAAACTCTAGTAGACGACTTGAGGCTCACATTCGACAATCTTCGAAAATATGACATCAAGCTCAATCCAGAAAAATGCGTCTTCGATGTTCCAGCCGGAAAGCTCCTGGGCTTCATTGTGTTCGGTAGACGAATTGAAGCAAACCCAGCCAAGATCCGAGCTCTCTCACAATTGGATATTCCAAAGGACCTCAAGCAAATACAAAAATTGACGGGGTGCGTAGAGGCTCTAAGCCGCTTTATCTCTCGTTTAGGAGAAAAGGCATTACCTCTTTACCGCCTCCGCCGCCGCACCGAACACTTCGAGTGGACGGATGCCGCCACGGCCGGACTCGAAGAAATAAAGGCCATTTTGGCAACAAATCCGGTCTGGCGCCAACGTGGGTGAACCAATGCTATTATATATCGCTGCAACACATCAAGTTGTCGGTAGCGATGCTCGTTGTCGAGCGAGAACGGACGGACACCGGTTCCCTATTCAAAAACCGGTTTATTATGTGTCCACTGTCCTAACTCCATGCAAGTCCCGCTACCCACACAATCAAAAGATAGCATACGCGGTGTTCATGGCATCCCGGAAGCTGCGACACTACTTTCAAGAGTGTTCGATAATGGTGGCCTCCGAAGTACCTCTTAACGACATTATAAACAACCGCGACGCAACGGGCCGGATTGCTAAATGGGCCATAGAGCTCCTCCCATTCGACATAACTTATAAGCCACGAAGAGCGATTAAGTCGCAGGTTTTGGCCGACTTCGTGGCCGAATGGACTGAAGCCGAACTCCCTAAAGAGTACGGCGCATACTCCAATTGGATCATGCACTTTGACGGCTCCAAAATGTTGGCTGGCCTGGGGGCTGGCGTCGTCCTGACGTCCCCAACCGGGGACACAGTCCAATACGTCCTTCAGATAATGCATACGGACTCCAACAACGCAGCCGAATATGAGGCCCTTTTGCACGGCCTCTGGATGGCAGTCTCCATGGGCATTCAACGCCTAGAGGTGTGCGGGGATTCAAACCTCGCAATATCTCAAATAAACAGGGACTTTGATGCCAAAGATCCAAAAATGGCAGCATACCGCAATGCGGTCCTAAAAATGTCAGCACGGTTCGAAGGGCTCGAATTTCATCATATAGCCCGGATAACAACCGGTAGCGGATATATTGGCACGCATCGGTGCAAAATGCGATGCCGCCCCACCCAATATCTTTTGGAACGGCTGTTCAAGCCATCCGTACTATGGGAAAGGGAGTCCGCAACAACAATCCGGACCCAACCGCACCGCTGACGCCAACACTCGACACAACCGGAGGCTCCGCCCTGAGATAACACCCTCGCCTTACGAAATAATGGCAGTTATCGCCCGTGGGCGGAACCATTCCTAGCCTACCTAACCAGGCAGGAACTCCCGAAGACCAAAATGAGGCTCGCTGCATAGTACGGGCGCTCTAAAGCCTATAAAGTCCATGAGGAGAGCTTTATAAGAAAAGCACTACCGAGTCCTTCAAAGGTATATCTCCGAAGAGGAAGGGCGAAACCTCCTGGCTGAAATTCACGCCGGACTGGGTGGGCACCACGCCGCAGCCCGGGCCCTTGTAGGCAAGGCCTTCCGTACAGGATTTTATTGGCCGACGGCCCGGGCAGATGCGCAGGACTTAGTCCAACGATGCGTCGGTTGCCAGCTTTTTGCTAACCAAAGCCACATGCCACCCACCGCCCTTAAAACTATACCCATCACCTGGCCGTTCGCGGTCTGGGGGCTTGACATGGTTGGACCCCTTAATGGAGGAACCCACAAGCAAAAATACCTATTGGTCATGGTGGATAAATTCACCAAATGGATAGAGGCCAAACCAGTTAAAGCGGCGAATCCGGACCGGTGATAGACTTCATATCGGGGTAGTGCACGTTCTGTGTCCCCACGGTATCATCGCGATAATGGCACCAACTTCACGGCCGATGAGGTCAAATCATGGTGCAAAAACATGGGCATCAAGCTCGATTACGCCTCGCCTATCACCATCAACCCAACGGTCACGTCGAGCGAGCAACCGGTCTAATCATGAGCGGCATTACACCCAGAGGAGTGGGGTCCCTCATCGAATCTAAGACGCATTGGGTTGTGGAGCTCGACTCCGTACTCTACAGGGGCTGCGGACCACACCGAATCGTACTACGGATTCACACCATTCTTCATGGTGTACGGCGCAGAAGGCAGTCTTGCCTGCGACATAATACATGACTCACCTCGCGTGCGCATGTATGAAGAAAGAGAAGCCGAGCTTCGATCGGCGGGACAGTTTGGACGCATTGGAGGAGGAGCGATGTGGCAAAAAGCTCGTTCCGCATTCTATCAACAGCAGGCTCGAAGATATCAAAGAAGGGAAGTACGGGCCAAAGCTTATAACGTTGGCGAACCAGTTCTACGCCTACCGGACAAGAAAAAGGACAAACTCAAGCCCAAATGGGAAGGTCCCTTCATCATTGAACAGGTCCTGACTGGCGGCGCATACCGTCTGCGAAACGCATCGGATAACTGACTCGAACCGAACCCATGGAACGCAGCCCGTCTATGAAGATTCTACGCCTAAGTGCCGGACTCCAAGTTCGTCTCCTTCCTCCGTCCGCATTCTTTATTTTTGCTTTTGTGTTGTCTTTTATTTCTCTCCTTCCTCCTTCTTCTTATTGTAGCCTCTAGAGGCTCGTTTGCGCTTTTTCCGCACACACTTTACGCGCTGTCCGCGCTCATTTTACCTGGGGGCTTCTTTAACAGAAGCTTATTTATACGGGCTTCATGCCCAACACATGCGTTAAACTTCCGCATGTACCTTTTATTCACCATTATATGCATCGATATGACTTAAGTTTTGGCCATGCTGGGTTGCACGGCTCACTGTGCTTACCCCTACGTTCCCGATTGTTCGGCTAGGTGGTAAAGGGAGCACCTCTGCGATTGTTACTGCCGGGTCAGCCAGATGTGTACCTCAGACTGGGTGAAGCCGAAAGCAAGCGTTCTTAAGGGAATATTCGGTCGATGAACTGAAAGATGATTTTTAATTATTTACCCATCTGCCCCCAGATGATTTTCTGCTTTCATAGCAGCTTTGACATTCACTGTAGAGCATGCATCCCAAATGAAAGGAACCCTTAACGGAACTATCCTCCCTGGAAGATGTTTCTTACTACCCATGTAATATAACATAACTTGTTGGGCACTTGTCTGATACAGCAACAATGACCCCTACGCCTCGTCTCCATGCATACCACGGTTCTTATATAACCACGAAGGTATTCGGACACACTCCGGACTATTGGGTCCGGAGGTCGGGTTAAAGGTCCGCTACGACAAACGATCTACAATCCGGCTAGAAGACATTTTTTCATGTCATATTTTTAAATAGTCAACTCGACTCATTTTATTCCTCCTCAATGCCATCTAATAGGCTATCTAATTTACAATCTTGCTGGGAATACTTGGCGGCCAATTCTACTTGGCCGTACACTAAGCTTTCTGAGGATCTCCATCCCATCTCGGCCCCTGAGTCCGACCTCGGCCATGTGGTTTGGGTCAGCCTTCGTGTACCGCGTCTTCACCATGGCCCAGGCCTCCCTGGTGCCTTGACGGCAGGCCGATATCTTCCATAGCCAGAAGCGCCGCCGTGCTCCTTGAAGCCGCTCCGCCAGCTCCCCAATGCCTTCGGGCAGGGAGATAGATGGCCATAGTGCTTGGCCGATGCCTTTCATAACCTGTCGGACTCGTTCGTGCAGCTGACGCAATTCGGGAAGAAGATCGCACGAAGAACTGGGCATCTCCTCCTCAGGACGACATGTGAGTAAACCGACATACATGTTTATGTTAGTGGCCTTCCTCGCCGAACTCTTTTCAAAGTTCGCTCAAGCACTGAAAATGCCGCGACGAAGCCGCCGATTCTCCTTTACGGAGTCAGACAACTGGGCACGAACATCCTTTAGTTCCTCACCTAGCTTGGTGTTGGCGTCTTGGAGGTTATTCTTCTCCTGCCGCACCCTCGTAAGCATGCTCTCGCCGGCCTTTAACTGGCGTAAGAGCTGTTGCTTGTCCGGATCTAGTCCGGCGCCATCTGCAATGTTTTGGTCAGATTTACACACCCGCCGCACTTTATAATCTATTATCTTTTAAAGCATATATTACCAGAGGGGGTCTCTGTAGCTCCCCCTGTAGCGGCTAGTGCGGCCTCAAGTTGGGCCTTGCACTCTTCAAGCTCCTGGGACAGTCGGGTATTATTTTACAGAAGATCTCGATAACAAATGATCCTTAAATCAGTTATTCTAACTATTTTAAGTCTCGGGGGCTACTGGCATATATAACTGTCAAATTTTCTTACCCGTATGTCCTTTACATACTGCTCCGTGGCTCTGGCTAGACCATCTTGAGCGGCACGGAGGTGTGCATCTCCCGAATCAAAGGCATTCAAGGCCTCTTGGGAGAAACATGCGTCACGAAGAACTGTCCGGCGACACCTGTGATTCAAGGCCCTCTCCACCTCGGAGTTGGTGGCGGACAACCTGTCGGCATCCTCTGTTGGAGGAGCATCCGACACACGCCTCTCGTGCTCGCCTCAGCCTCTGGACCCGGCTTTGAAGCTTGGCGGTGAAGGTTCGATTATAACCTCTCCGGACTCGATCCGGCGAGCGCTCTTTTCCTGAAAAGAGCATCGGCGTTAATCGCCTTCCGAGAATCAATCCGGGGAGTATGGTGACACGCTATACCGTTGCGGCGGAGTTTCGATCCGGACCGCACTTCTTTTTAACCCGCGGGGCCGCGCTGCCCTTTGTTGGCCAGCCGCCGTAGGCTCGGCTTCCCGCCTCGAAGGTACCCCCTGCGAAACACCATTGGTATACGATGATCAAAAATATGCACGGATGGGTCATTATCAGGGTTTTGGGATCTTGGTCTCAGTTACTGTAATGGAAGTATTCCGGGGTAATCAGCCGTAATGGCTACCAAAGCATTGTCGATGCTAAGTTGGTAGAACACCCCGTCGATCAACTCCACCGTTATATCCAGGTCCTCTTCGGAGGTCGGATCGAGGGACCGCTCCGGATCCTCGGGTTGTGGGGGCAGGCTGTGTATCTTCTCCTGATCCCATGCAGTTCTGCGCCAAAAACCATGAAATGAGATATTTAACTACGGGAACATGGATCAGACAGGTCACAAAGATGTTTTCTTACCCAGCTTCGAGGATTATTCAAAGAAAACTCCTTCAGTGGATTGACACGGAGGAAATCCTCCTCCTCTCCTTTGTACATGGCAGACAAGATCTTCACCAGTTCGGTGACCGATCCTGGCCTTTTGCGGCCATGTCGGGTGGCATCGTCCTCCCGTTGAAGTCCCACATGGGGTGGCCCTGTATTGGAGTGGCTGCACTCCCCTCATCTGATTGCCATGACTCCTGTCATGGTCAATCCGGCATGAGCCAGTAACCTTATTCGGCTCATCAAATAACGGACATCCCGGTCATCTTCTCTCCGGGGGCTCCGAGGGCGCCATCTTAGGCGCTTCTTCAGAGGAGCATTGCTGAACTCCGGAAGGTCGATCCAAACAGGATCCGGCAGCGGGACGTCCTCCATGTAAAACCATTCCGAAGGCCAGTCTTCGTACGCCTTCTTCGGGGTTCCAGATAGGTATCCGGTCCCGGCGATGCGCCATAGCTCGGCTCCGCCCACTTGATATATTGACCCCTCATGAGAACGGGGTACTAGGTAGAATATTCTCTTCCACAGTCCGAAATGAGCCTCGATGCCCAAGAATAGTTCGCAAAGGGCCACGAAGCCCGCGATGTGCAGGATGGAGGCGGGAGTAAGGTGGTGCAATTGGAGGCCGTAGAACTCCAAGAGCCCCCGGAGAAACGGATGGATGGGAAATCTGAGTCCTCTTACTAGATAAGAGATGAAGCATACCCGCTCTCCTTTAGAGGGATCGGGGACGCTCTCCGCTTGCTTTCCGCCCTTGTGGGTGGCAAGTCCGGCTCGAACCAGAACCATGAAGGCCGGGAAGAAATCACTTGGTTTGAAGTATAACTAGCTCGCTATGCGGGACTGAGCATCTCTCCCAATTTCCTGGCTGAGGGCTGGGAGCGTGAGAAGAGGAGCCGTGTCGACTGTCCATGATGGAATGGGCTTTGGTCAGAGGCGCTCTGATGAAAGCTCGCAAGGGGGATGGTGTGACTCAGATCTAGATCCTTGCCCCTTTTATAGGCGGCTCATTTGCGCGGCTAGGGGGGTAATTGTAAAAATACCCTGGCTTTTCGCATTCATTCAAACACGTGGAAGATGGCCATTATTGGGCATAGAAGCCGAGGAGCGCAGCATTTATCAGAAGCCGGACACTATTCGACAAGTATATGGAATTTGGAGAAGAACCCGCCTCGCAATGCCGAAGACAATCAACACGCCGGACTCATCGTCATTGAAGCCTGGTTCGGGGCTCTTGAGGAGTCCCGGACTAGGGGTGTCTGGATAGCCGGACTATCGTCACGGCAGGACTCCAAGACTATGAAGATACAAGATTGAAGACTTCGTCTCGTGTCCGGATGGGACTTTCCTTGGCGTGGAAGGCAAGCTTGGCGATACGGATATGTAGATCTCCTACCATTGTAACCGACTCTGTGTAACCCTAACCTATTTGGTGTCTATATAAACTGGAGGGTTTTAGTCCGTAGGACGAACAACAATCATACCATAGGCTAGCTTCTAGGGTTTAACCTCTCTGATCTCGTGGTAGATCTACTCTTGTACTACCCATATCATCAATATTAATCAAGCAGGAGTAGGGTATTACCTTCATCGAGAGGGCCCGAACCTGGGTAAAAACATCGTGTCCCTTGTCTCATGTTACCATCCGCCTAGACGCACAGTTCGGGACCCCCTACCCGAGATCCGCCGGTTTTGACACCGACATCTACTGTTTTGGATGTTTATGGGCTTTATTTTACACTTTTATATTATTTTTGGGACTAACCTATTAACCGGAGGCCCAGCCCAGAATTGTTGTTTTTTTGCCTATTTCAGTGTTTCGAAGAAAAGGAATATCAAACGGAGTCCAATTGACCTGAAACTCCACGGAACCTATTTTTGGACCAGAAGAAGCCCACGGAGTATCGGAGCTTCACCAGGGGAGTCCCGGGCTGCCCACGAGGGTGGGGGAGCGCCCACCCCCCTAGGGCGCGCCCCCTACCTCGTGGACAGCCCGGAGGTCCACCGACGTACTTCTTCCGCCTATATAACTCCATATACCCTAAAAACTTCAGAGAACAGAATAGATCGGGAGTTCCACCGTCGCAAGCCTCTGTAGCCACGAAAAACCAATCGGAACCCTGTTCCAAAGACTCGCCGGAGGGATCCCTCACCGTGGCCATCTTCATCATCCCGGCGCTCTCCATGACGAGGAGGGAGTAGTTCACCCTCGGGGCTGAGGGTATGTACCAGTAGCTATGTGTTTGATCTCTCTCTCTCTCGTGTTCTTGATTTGGCACGATTTTGATGTATCGCGAGCTTTGCTATTATAGTTGGATCTTATGTTGCTTCTCCCCCTCTAATCTCTTGTAATGGATTGAGTTTTCCCCTTGAAGTAATCTTATCGGATTGAGTCTTTAATGATTTGAGAACACTTGATGTATGTCTTGCCGTGCATATCTGTGGTGACAATGGGATATCACGTGATTCACTTGATGTATGTTTTGGTGATCAACTTGCGGGTTCCACCCATGAACCTATGCATAGGGGTTGGCACACGTTTTCGTCTAGATTCTCCAGTAGAAACTTTGGGGCATTCTTTGAGGTTCTATGTATTGGTTGAATAGATGAATCTGAGATTGTGTGATGCATATCGTATAATCATACCCACGGATACTTGAGGTGACATTGGAGTATCTAGGTGACATTAGGGTTTTGGTTGATGTGTGTCTTAAGGTGTTATTCTAGTATGAACTCCAGCGCTGTTTGTGACACTTACAGGAATAACCCAATGGATTGATTGGAAAGAATAACTTTGAGGTGGTTTCCTACCCTACCATAATCTCTTCGTTTGTTCTCCGCTGTTAGTGACTTTGGAGTGACTCTTTGTTGCATGTTGAGGGATAGTTATATGATCCAATTATGTTATTATTGTTGAGAGAACTTGCACTAGTGAAAGTATGAACCCTAGGCCTTGTTTCCTAGCATTGCAATACTGTTTACGCTCACTTTTGTCAATAGTTACCTTGCTGTTTTTATATTTTTAGATTACGGAAACCTATATCTACCATCCATATTACACTTGTATCACCATCTCTTCGCCGAACTAGTGCACCTATACAATTTACCATTGTATTGGGTGTATTGGGGACACAAGAGACTCTTTGTTATTTGGTTGCAGGGTTGCTTGAGAGAGACCATCTTGATCCTACGCCTCCCACGGATTGATAAACCTAAGGTCATCCACTTGACGGAAATTTGCTACCGTCCTACAAACCTCTGCACTTGGAGGCCCAACAACGTCTACAAGAAGAAGTTTGTGTAGTAGACATCAAGCTCTTTTCTGGCGCCGTTGCCGAGGAGGTTAGTGCTTGAAGGTATATCTTTAGATCTTGCAATCGAATCTTTTAGTTTCTTGTTTTATCACTAGTTTAGTTTATAACAGAAAACTACAAAAAAATGGAATTAAGGTTGCCTCATATGCTTCATCTTTTTAATATCTTTCGTGAGTATGATGGAAAGGAAAATTGTGCTCAAGTGCTAGAAGAAGAAATCTATAGAATGTTTGGCACTAAATCTTTGTATGATGATCAAGATTGTGATGTTGTTAGTATGAATTATATGAATATCCATGATGCTAATGATATGCAAATCCACAAGCTTGGGGATGCTATGTTTGATGAAGATGATATTTTTTGTCCCCCAAGCTTTGATGAGCAAATTTACTATGATGAAAGCATGCCTCCTATCTATGATGATTATTGTGATGACACGTATGCTTTAAAGAATAATGATAACCATGAAACTTGTCATCTTGATCTTAATTTTCAATCATATGATAGTTATTTTGTTGAGTTTGCTCCAACTACTATTGAAGAGAAGAATTTTGCTTATGTGGAGAGTAGTAAAATTTCTATGCAACTAGATCATGAAAAGAATGATTTAGGTGCTGGTTATATTGTTGAATTCATTCATGATGCTACTGAAAGTTATTATGAGGGAGGAATATATGCTTGTAGGAATTGCAATAATATCAAGTTTCCTCTCTATGTGCTTAAAGTTTTGAAGTTATGCTTGTTTTGCCTTCCTATGCTAGTTGATTATTGTTCCCGTAAGTTGTTTGCTCACAAAATCCCTATGCATAGGAAGTGGGTTAGACTTAAATGTGCTAGTCATATTCTTCATGATGCTCTCTTTATGTTTCAATTCCTATCTCTTATGTGAGCATCATTGAAATCATCATGCCTAGCTAGGGGCGTTAAACGTTAGCGCTTGTTGGGAGGCAACCCAATTTTATTTTAGTTTCTTGCTTTTTGGTTCTGTTTAGTAATAAATAATCCATATAGCTTCTGGTTAGATGTGGTTTTATGTTTTATTTAGTGTTTGTGCCAAGTAGAACCTTTGGGAAGACTTGGGTGAAGTCTTTATGATCATGCTGTAAACAAACAGAAACTTTAGCGCTCACGAGATTCGCTAAAACTTTTTACTGGAGAGTGATATTTAGTTGATTCTTTTTGCAGATGATTACTAGACAAATTCCTCAGGCCCACCAATTTATTTTTAGAATTTTTGGAGTTCCAGAATTATACGTTTGATACAGATTACTACAGACTGCTCTGTTTTTGACAGATTCTGTTTTTCGTGTGTTGTTTGCTTATTTTGATGAATCTATGGCTAGTAAAATAGTTTATAAACCATAGAGAAGTTGGAATACATTAGGTTTAACACCAATATAAATAAAGAATGAGTTCATTACAGTACCTTGAAGTGGTGTTTTGTTTTCTTTCGCTAACGGATCTTACGAGTTTTCTGTTAAGTTTTGTGTTGTGAAGTTTTCACGTTTTGGGTAAAGATTTGATGGACTATGGAATAAGGAGTGGCAAGAGCCTAAGCTTCGGGATTCCCAAGGCACCCCAAGGTAATATTCAAGGATAACCAAGCGTCTAAGCTTGGGGATGCCCCAGAAGGCATCCCCTCTTTCGTCTTCGTTCATCGGTAACTTTACTTGGAGCTATATTTTTATTCACCACATGATATGTGTTTTGCTTGGAGCGTCGTTTTATTTTCTTTAGCTTTGCTTGCTGTTTGAATAAAATACCAAGATCTGAAATTATTAAATGGGAGAGTCTTTGTATAGTTGCATAATTATTCAACTACACATTGATCTTTCGGAGTAGTTTGTCGTTTGCTCTAGTGCTTCACTTATATCTTTTAGAGCATGGTGGTGGATTTGTTTTAAAGAAAATATTGATCTCTCATGCTTCACTTAGATTATTTTGAGAGTCTTAAATAGCATGGTAATTTGCTTAGTAATAATAATACACTTGGTATTCAAGATTTGTAAAGCTTTCTTTTGAGTGCGTTGAATACTAAGAAAAGTTTGATGCTTGATAATTGTTTTAAGATATGGAGGTAATAATATCAACGTCGTGCTAGTTGAGTTGTTGTGAATTTGAGAAATGCTTGTGTTGAAGTTTGCAAGTCCTGTAGCATGCACGTATGGTAAACGTTATGTAACAAATTTGAAACATGAGGTGTTCTTTGATTGTCCTCCTTATGAGTGGCGGTCGGGGACGAGCGATGGTCTTTTCCTACCAATCTATTCCCCTAGGAGCATCCGCGTAGTGCTTGGTTTTTTATGACTTGTAGATTTTTGCAATAAGTATGTGAGTTCTTTATGACTAATGTTGAGTCCATGGATTATACGCACTCTCACCCTTCCATCATTGCTAGCCTCTTGATGCCGTGCATTGCCCTTTCTCACATTGAGAGTTGGTGCAAATTTCACGGTGCATCCAAACCCGTGATATGATACGCTCTTTCACACATAAACCTCCTTATATCTTCCTCAAAACAGCCACCATACCTACCTATTATGGCATTTCCATAGCCATTCCGAGATATATTGCCATGCAACTTTCCACCATACCGTTCTTCATGACACATTCATCATTGTCATATTGCTTAGCATGATCATGTAGTTGACATAGTATTTGTGGCAAAGCCACCGTTCATAATTCTTTCATACATGTCACTCTTGATTCATTGCATATCCCAAAGACACCGCAGGAGGCATTCATATAGAGTCATACTTTGTTCTAGTATCGAGTTGTAATCATTGAGTTGTAAATAAATAGAAGTGTGATGATCATCATTTTCTAGAGCATTGTCCCAAGTGAGGAATAAAAAAGAGAAAGGCCATAAAAAAGAAGGCCCAAAAATGAGAGAAAAAGAGAGAAGCGACAATGCTACTATCCTTTTCCACATTTGTGCTTCAAAGTAGCACCATAATCTTCATGATAGAGAGTCTCTTGTTTTGTCACTTTCATATACTAGTGGGAATTTTTCATTATAGAACTTACCTTGTATATACCAATAATGGGCCTCCTCAAGTGCCCTAGGTCTTCGTGAGCAAGCAAGTTGGATGCACACCCGCTTAGTTTCTTTTGTTGAGCTTTCATACATTTATAGCTCTAGTGCATCCGTTGCATGGCAATCCATACTCCTTGCATTAACATCAATCGATGGGCATCTCCATAGCCCATTGATTAGCCTCGTTGATGTGAGACTTTCTCCTTTTTATCTTCTCCACATAACCCCCCATCATTATATTCTATTCCACCCGTAGTGTTATATCCATGGCTCATGCTCATGTATTGCGTGAAGGTTTATAAGTTTGAGATTACTAAAGTATGAAACAATTGCTTGGCTTGTCATCGGGGTTGTGCATGATGAGAGCATTCTTGTGTGACGAAAATGGAGCATGACCTATATGATTTTGTAGGGATGAACTTTCTTTGGCCATGTTATTTTGAGAAGACATAATTGCTTAGTTAGTATGGTTGAAGTATTATTATTTTTTATGTCAATATGAACTTTTGTCTTGAATCTTTCGAATCTGAATATTCATACCACAATTAAGAAGAATTACATTGAAATTATGCCAAGTAGCATTCCACATCAAAAATTATCTTTTTATCATTTACCTACTCGAGGACGAGCAGGAATTAAGCTTGGGGATGCTTGATACGTCTCCAACGTATCTATAATTTTTGATTGCTCCATGCTATATTATCTACTGTTTTGGATGTTTATGGGCTTTATTTTACACTTTTATATTATTTTTGGGACTAACCTATTAACTGGAAGCCCAGCCCAGAATTGCTGTTTTTTTTACCTATTTCAGTGTTTCGAAGAAAAGGAATATCAAACGGAGTCCAATTGACTTGAAACTCCACGGAACCTTTTTTTGGACCAGAAGAAGCCCACGGAGTACCGGAGCTGCACCGAAGTCGGGCTGCCCACGAGGGTGGGGGCGCGCCCACCCCCCTAGGGCGCACCCCCCCTACCTCGTGGACAGCCCGGAGGTCCACCGACGTACTTCTTCCGCCTATATAACTCCATATACCCTAAAATTTTTGGAGAAAGGAATAGATCGGGAGTTTCCGCCGCCGCAAGCCTCTGTAGCCACGAAAAACCAATCGAGACCCTGTTCCGGCACCCTGCCAGAGGGGGGATCCCTCACCGGTGGCCATCTTCATCATCCCGGCGCTCTCCATGACGAGGAGGGAGTAGTTCACCCTCGGGGCTGAGGGTATGTACCAGTAGCTATGTGTTTGATCTCTCTCTCTCGTGTTCTTGATTTGGCACGATCTTGATGTATCGCGAGCTTTGCTATTATAGTTGGATCTTATGTTGCTTCTCCCCCTCTACTCTCTTATAATGGATTGAGTTTTTGTAGGATCGAAAGTATGTCTAGAGGGGGGTGATTAGACTACTTGACCAAATAAAAGCTTATCCTTTTCCCAATTTTAGTCTTTGGCAGATTTTAGCTATCTTAGCACAAGTCAAGCAATCTTAACACAATTCAAGCAAGCATGCAAAGAGTATATGAGCAGCGGAAAGTAAAGCATGCAACTTGCAAGAATTTAAAGGGAAGGGTTTGGAGAATTCAAACGCAATTGGGGAATGGATGTTTTTGTCGTGGTCCCGATAGGTGGTGCTATCGTACATCCACGTTGATGAAGACTTCAACCCACGAAGGGTAACGGTTGCGCGAGTCCACGAAGGGCTCCACCCACGAAGGGTCCACGAAGAAGCAACCTTGTCTATCCCACCATGGCCGTCGCCCACGAAGGACTTGCCTCACTAGCGGTAGATCTTCATGAAGTAGGCGATCTCCTTGCCCTTACAAACTCCTTGGTTCAACTCCACAATCTTGTCGGAGGCTCCCAAGTGACACCTAGCTAATCTAGGAGACACCACTCTCCAAGAAGTAACAAATGGTGTGTTGATGATGAACTCCTTGCTCTTGTGCTTCAAATTATAGTCTCCCCAACACTCAACTCTCTCTCACAGGATTTGGATTTGGTGGAAAGAAGATTTGAGTGGAAAGAAACTTGGGGAAGGCTGGAGATCAAGATTTATATGGTAGGAATGGAATATCTTGGCCTCAACACAAGGGTAGGTGGTCTCTCTCAGAAAATGTGTATTGGAAGTGTAGGTTCGTTCTGATGGCTCTCTCCACGAATGAAGAGTGGGTGGAGGGGTATATATATCCTCCACACAAAAACTAACCATTACACACAATTTACCAATCTCGGTGGGACCGAATTGAGAAACTCGGTCAGACCGATTCAGCAAATCTAGTGACCGTTAGGATTTTCGGTGGGACCGACATGCAACTCGGTAGGACCGATATGGTTAGGGTTAGGGCATAACGTAATCTCGGTGAGACCGATTACACAAACTCGGTGAGACCGACTTTGGTAGTAAGCTAACCGGAGAGTTGGTCGAGTAAACTTCGGTGGGACGGTTCGCTCATTTCGTGGGACCGAAATGTTACGAAAGGAAGCAGAGAGTTTACATTGCAATCTCGGTGGGACCAATCGCTCATCTCGATTGGGACCGAAAGCGTTACGAAGGGAAGCGGAGAGATTACAATCCCATCTCGATGAGACCGAGATCCCTATCGGTGAGACCGATTTGCCTAGGGTTTGTGGCAGTGGCTATGACATCTGAACTCGGTGGCGCCGGATAGAAAGAATCGGTAGGGCCAAGTTTGACTTTTGGTTTAGGTCATATGTGGATGTGAGAAAGTAGTTGAGGGCTTTGGAGCATATCACTAAGCACTATGGAGCAAGAAACTCATTAAACAACACCTCATCCCTCCTTGATAGTATTGGCTTTTCCTATAGACTCAATGTGATCTTGGATCACTGAAATATAAAATGTAGAGTCTTGAGCTTTTGAGCTTAAGCCAATCCTTTTATCCTTAGCATTTTGAGGGGTCCACTTTTCTCATCCATGCCATGCCATTCATTGAGCTTTTCCTGAAATATTCATCTTGGAATGATGTTAGCCCAATGAGCTATATGTTGTTAGGAATTACCAAAACCACCCAGGGATAGTTGCACTTTCAATCTCCCCCTTTTTGGTAATTGATGACAACATATAGATCAAAGCTTGGACAAATGATAATAGGAGTGAAAAACATTGTCGCTTTGAGAAGTATGTGATAAGCAAGAGCTCCCCCTAAATTTGTGCATAGTTTAAGATTTGCTTTGGACTGCAAATGCACAAGAAGTTAGGCTCATGGGTTACTCTTCCATGTCACATACATCTTGGTGGAGCGCTCAAAATGATAATAATTGAATACATGCACTCATCACCAAGCAAAGTGAATGATCATATAGGGATAAAAAGGATAATGTCATCCAACAAGCATAAATGTAGCATATGATCAAACACATGATCATCCAAGTATCACATAGACATAATGTATCTCAAACAAGCAAATAAAGTTCAACCACCAAAGCAAGAGAGAATAAAAAGCAACACTCTCTCTCTCTCTCTCTCTCTCTCTCTCTCGAAGCCTATGATCTATACATTTTTGTCCCCCTTTGGCAACAAGTTACCAAAAAGTTCATAGAAAATGCATAGTACTAAATTCTCTCTCAAGCTTGATCTTCAGGTGGTGGTGTAGATAGAACGCCAAGGACGAAAGCATCAGTTGATGTAGATGGAGCTGGTGGAGTAGGTGTTGGTGGCACTAAAGCTGTAGCTGATGCAGATGAAGTGGCTCTGGTGTCTGTCACTGGCACTGCAGCTGATCTTTGAGCTCTAGGCACTCTGGCAAATGCCTTAGTGGTTGAATTGCCCTTCCTCTCCTGCATGTCATCCTAAAGTTGCTCAACAACGGACTGGATCTCTGTGACCTTCACATCCATGTCATAGAACTTCTACTCCATGATCCTCTCCAAGCTCTCCTGGTTTCGAGTCAGGGTGGCCAGTACCTTCTCAATCCTTAGAGTGGATGCAATCAAGTAGCCAAGTTGATCCTGTTTGCTCTTCAAAAAATACTAAGATGCCTCTTCCATTGTTGGCATCTTGGCAGCCTTCTCAGTCCATGCCTTCTCCTTCTTAGCTTGTGCTTGCACAGAAGATGGTTCATCTTCATCCATAACCACTTGGTTGTCCTCAAAGTCTGGATAGATAGGCATGTGCTCCTTGTCCAACAAGTATGTGCTTGTGCCCATCTTGGAGTTAATCAGCTCCTGGATCTGTGGGGCATATCCACAACTTCTCTTTTGGTCAGCTGCTGTCCTCTTGATAGTCTCAACTATAAGGCTCATGACCTTGAACTTCTGTGGCACATCAAATAAGTGTAGCAAATTTATTGCATGGCCTCGGATCATGTTGTGATCACCTGACTTGGGCAAAAGAGTGTGCCTGAGGATCCAATTAATGGTTGGCAGTCCTGATAGAAGGTAATGTACTGATCCAAACTTGTGTGATTCTATAGCAGAATCTGGGATCTCCTTGTACATATGTGCCATAGAGTTGTGATCCATCTTCTTCTTGGCATAGACATCCAAGTCATCCTCTTCCTCCTTAGGTACATTGATCAGATTAGCCCATTCTTCAATTGATGATTGGTACCTAGTACCTTCAGACATCCATACTATCCTGCCATCTGGATAGAAGTGTGTTGTGGAGTAGAATTGCATTATGAGCTCCTCATTCCACTTTGTAAGCTTCTGCCCAACAAAGTCTGCCACTCCACAAGCACTGAAACTGTCATACACACCAAGATAGTGTTCTTCATTCTCGTTCATGTAGGTCCAGTCAACCCACCTCATGTCACACACTATTGGCTTCTTGTCCAACAACACTGTCTCATAGAAATCTTGCTGTTCCTTTGTGTGGAACCTGTAGTCAACAGCAGTCCTCCTTCTGGTGGCATATGGATCTGACTCTCTCCAGAGCCTTAATCCCGAGTCTCTCCTGATCTTCATGTTCTCAGCTACAGGATGGGCATCATTATGATCTGGAATTTTAGGCTTCAATTTTCTCAAGGCATGTGTCTCATCATCTTCTTCTTCAGCAATAGTTTCAGGCACTAGGGCCTTGTTCTTCTCAGTAGCTGGAATGTTCCTGGTACTCCTCTTAGGTACAGTCTTGGGCTTGGAGGCAGCTTTGGGTGCTTCTTTGGGCTTTGATGATGCAGCCCCTGACCTGATAGCATCACCCATAAGCTTCTGAGCCTTGGGTGCTGGTGCAGCAACCTCTTCTTCTTCCTCCTCTTCCATCATGGAAGGCTTTCCAATAACTCTGGCCATGGTCTTCTTGACCCTTTCCTTTCCCTTCTGCAGCAGCCTCTTTGGGTTTAGATTCCAAAGGTACTTGAGTAGAGGCTCTGGCTTTAGACATGGGAATCCTTTTGGCAGGTACTTTGGTCTTCATACCAGGCTTAGTGGCAGCAGTTGTGCCATACTCCTTCTTGAGCACCTTTTTCTTGGAAATGGCCTCATCCTCAACAGCCACATAGTCTTCATCCTCGATTACGAGGTTCTCTTTTTTCTGGTCCTGGTGGCAGCTTTGGGTAAGTTGCTTGGAGTGCTCCTGCTACCCTCATCAGAGCTGCTAGAAGGACTAGTGCCCTCACTCATTTGAACCTGCTCCTCTTCCCTGTTCTGGCTGTCACTCTGATCATACATATTGCAAACACTGACTGCAGACCCTTTGAATAGATATAGATGATATAGAGTGGATGAGCATCACAAAATACAGAGATTTTTGCAAAATAATGAGTCAAAAACTTAGTTTTAGTTTTCCACAGAAAGCATATCGGATCAACCGATTTGTAAACTCGGTGATACTGAAGCAGCTTTTGGAACCTAAACTAGTGAACTCGGTCAGACCGAGTCACAGTTCGGTGGCACCGAGACTGCTAGGGTTTCACAAAGTCCTGAACTCGGTCACACCGATTTGCAATTCTCGGTCGGACCGAGAATTACATGTGCAATGGCCTTAGCGAATCGGTGGAACCGAGTTCTACAACCAGTGGGTCCGAGATGGTTTCGGCGGAAACCTAACCCTAAATTTTCAATTCATCTCTAATCTACGGAGTGTTTTGACTGGATAGAATAGTTTCAATCGTGGCAAGATTCATGTTGAACACAATGTGCTAGGAATCGGACGGGGATAGCACAGTGATCGAGTCCATACCCTAGTTCGGCGATGAACTCGCTACGGCGGCAACGGTGGGGATGATTTCCGTTGACGGCGGGGACCAATGACGAGGCGGCGGCATTTAGAGGACGATCTGGAGACCACGAGGCGAGCGGGCTACGCCATGGTGAAAGAGTTTGGAGAAAGTTTCCAAATTTTTGCCCGTGGGTATATATAGCTGACCTGTTGGTGTGACCGAGTGGAACAACTCGGTGGCACTGAGATGCATAATCGCAAGCAGATTCTGAACGCGGTGTGACCGAAAAGTTCAAATCGGTTGCACCGAGATTGAAAACCTAGATCGACTTAGTGATCTCGGTATGACCGAAATGGAAGAATCGTCAGACCGAAACACACAAAGAAGTTTTGGAAGTTTAAGTCTATGACGAAACGGGGACTCCGAGTGCTCCTCACACAGAGTGGTTCGAATCTGACTTGATCAAATTTTGTGATGTAGCAT
This sequence comes from Aegilops bicornis, assembly GCA_021605145.1. Classification (NCBI taxonomy): domain Eukaryota; kingdom Viridiplantae; phylum Streptophyta; class Magnoliopsida; order Poales; family Poaceae; genus Aegilops; species Aegilops bicornis. The sequence goes on from CM038672.1 coordinate 510,357,924, forward strand.
GAATAGAGTTTGAGACGAGAAGAGCATAGATAGCTAGAGAAGGTTCTTAGGCATTCTTGTCCATCCACTTGGCAAAAGAAAAAGAAACTAATCAATCAAAACAACAAGTGGATGTCCTCGAATGAGTAAAATATGCAACCAACATGCTCACACAATAAACTGGCAAATGAAATATGTGGCAAAGCATGCACAACCTAGCATCTATCAAGGAATTTGCGATGACTAGGTCATCTATATATGAGTATATTGACTTAGGAGTCAAATGAGAACATTTGATCATAGGTCATACTCATAGTTTAAGCACAAGTGGGGTTACCACTTTTACATAATGCATTGATGTGTTAACACCATTAGAGTTGCTTTGACTAATTCTTAGAGTAAAGCTCCCCCTAGATGTGAGATCCCCCCTTAGATGGATGAACTAACCTTGGGTTTTGTCGATGATGACTTCATGTAGGTGTTGAAGATGTGGATGCTCAATGTTGATGAAGATCATTTGGAGCAATCCTTTTGGAGTGAGTTGCACTTTCAATACCTACACGGGTTAGTCCCACAAGGAACAAACAAGGATATCCATAGACATAGAGTGACGCGCACATAAGATGATGTCTATGAAAGCATTAGGTTACCTTGTCCCTTGTCTTACCAACAAGAGGGTTTGTGACTCCTTGAACTAGTGCAAGATGTGAAAGTTGATTGTACTTGTAGTTGCCAAAATGATATGAGTGAAATATGTTGGCGGAGTCACCCTCAAGAATTCTCTAGTTCTTCTTCTTCGGGATCCACATCATCTTGATGGAAATCCTTGGAGTGGTAGTCGTACTTGATGAAGTAGAGCTTGACGTAGTCTTGGGAACCCACTTGACCAAGGCCTTTGGAGCTTCTTCAAATGCATCAATCTCCTCTTGAAGCTTATCCTTGACTTTTTGCTTGTGGTCTTGTGGTGGAAGATCATCTTGAGCTTGTGTCCCCTTGAAGGAAGTAGGATCATACTTCTCTTGTTGAGGAACAAACTTCATCTTGGGGTATTGATCTTCTTCCCACTCAACTCCATTGGCATTGAACTTTCATTCAAAACCAACACCTTGGTTCTTAGGTGCCTTCCTTGCTTGCGTACAATTTCCTCAAATTGCTTACTCCCGGCAAGGCTCTTGTAAACACCTTTCTCTATAATTCCCTTCAATAAGCTATTTTCTTGCTCAAGTGTAACTTGGCTAAGAGAATCATTAGTGGAATCAAGAGAACTACTAGAAGCAACAACATTGGATTTAGCATGATTGTTGTTACTACTAGAGGAAGAATCCTTCTTGTTCTTGTTACTAGACTTGACTTGAGGCATGTAAGTAGATAAGAGTAAACGCTTGGCAATGTAAGAAGAACTTTTCTTACGAAGATCATCATTGATTGCCTTTAAGAACTCATGCTCTTGCTCAAGGTTGTGCTTTTCAAAGCATAACTTCTCATGAGTCCTTAAAAGTTCTCGATGATCTTCTAAGATAGTTTCATGAGCTAACTTAAGAGTGTTTAGTTCTTTAGTTAGAAGCTCAATCTTCTCCTTATCATTGTCATTCTTTTTATCTTGATTAGCATGATTAATTGATGTTTCATCATAGTATTCATCACTAGAGTTGTCAACAAGTAAATCATCATCACCTAACAAGTCATCTTCATCACTATTGAAATCAAAATACTCGGGATGTGTTACCTTTGGACCTTTGGCCATGAAGCATCTTCCAATTCCTTCATTTGGTGAATCAAATATGTCGTAGGAGTTGGTTAACATAAGTGCTAGACCGGCAACACCTTCATCTTGAGTATATTCAGAGTCGGAGTGTTAGCTTCTCTCGGAGTGATTGTCGGAGTCGGAGCCGGATACCCATTCACCAACATGAGCTTGATGTCTTCGTTTTGTGTAGCTCCTTGATGATTTGTCCTTCTTTTCCGAATCTTTGCTTCTCCGGGATGTTCTTCGTTCATAACGATCATCTCTACTCCTCCTCTCTCTTGGTGGTGATTCTTTTCTTCTACTTATTCTCTTGGGTGATTCTTCTCTTCTTTTTTAGGGTGACGTACACTCTTTGGAATAGTGTCAGGGTCTCCCACAATTGTAGCAATTACGCTCTCGACTAGAAGATCTTTTGTCATTGTAGGACCTTGACTTGGAGCTTCTCTCTTTGCTTCTATTCTTGTAGAACTTGTTGAAGTTCTTCACCATTGAGCTCAATTCTTCATTGAAGGTTTGTTTCTCACTTGATGATGTGGGGGTTCACATGAGGCTTTGTAAGCACCACTTGACTTGTTGTGAAGTTCCTCCTTATCCTTGAGTGACATCTCATGAGCAACAATTCTTCAAATGACTTCCGTTGGCTTGAGCTCTTTGTAGTTGGGCATCATTTGGATCAACGTGCACACGCTATCATATTTTCCATCCAAAGCTCTTAGGATCTTCTTGATGATGAATTTGTCGGTCATCTCTTCACTTCCTAAGCCGGCAATCTCATTTGTGATAAGAGCAAGCCTAGAGTACATTTCAGCGACACCTTCACCATCCTTCATTTTGAACTTGTCAAGTTGACTTTGAAGCACGTCCAACTTGGATTCCTTGACGTAGTCGGTACCTTCATGCATATCAATCAAAGTATCCCAAATTTCCTTTGCATTCTCAAGACGGTTGATTTTGTTGAATTCTTCGGGGCACAATCCGTTGAAGAGGATATCACAAGCTTGAGCGTTGTATTGCAGCATCTTCAACTCTTCAGCGCTAGCTTCACGGTTCGGTTCTCTCCCATCAAAGAATTCACCTTGCAAGCCAATACACACAATAGCCCAAACGGCGGGGTTATGTCCAAGAATATGCATTTTCATCGTATGCTTCCAACTATCAAAATTAGTACCATCAAAGTAAGGACCTCTGTCGGTGTCAAAACCAGAGGATTTCGGGTAGGGGGTCCCTAACTGTGCGTCTAGGCGGATGGTAACAGGAGACAAGGGACACGATGTTTTTACCCATTTTCGGGCCCTCTCGATGGAGGTAAAACACTACTCCTGCTTGATTAATATTGATGATATGGGTAGTACAAGAGTAGATCTACCACGAGATCAGAGAGGCTAAACCCTAGAAGCTAGCCTATGGTATGATTGTTGTTAGATCCTCGGACTAAAACCCTCCGGTTTATATAGGCACCGAATAGGGTTAGGGTTACACAGTCGGTTACAATGGTAGGAGATCTACATATCCGTATCGCCAAGCTTGCCTTCCACGCCAAGGAAAGTCCCATCCAGGACACGGGACGAAGTCTTCAATCTTGTATCTTCATAGTCCAGAGTCCGCCAACGGTGATAGTTCGCTATCCGGACACCCCTAATCCAGGACTCCCTCAGTAGCCCCTGAACCAGGCTTCAATGATGACGAGTCCGGTGCGCATATTGTCTTCGGCATTGCAAGGCGGGTTCCTCTTCCGAATACTTCATAGAAGATTTTGAACACAAGGATAGTGTCCGGTTCTGCAAAATAAGTTCCACATACCACCATAGAGAGAATAACATTTACACAAGTTCAATCTGCTGATGTATTCCGCAGCGTGACATCACACCACGGCCAAGCCTTTATTCGAATCATTTTCACCGTCCCACCTCAGCGCGCTTAGCGAGGCGGTTTCCTTGGCACATCTTGTCAAAGCAGAGATCGTGTCCCCTTATTCCGAGATTCTCATCAATACGGGCGTGGGTAACCCAATCGCGCCATTGATAACGGCGCTTGGGAGATAAGCGAGTTTTATCAGGCCGGTGGGGACGCATAGCTTTGTCCGTCCATATAAGGGGATAAGGATCCGCTTTTTCACACACGCCTTCTTCCTTCTTTGCTTATCCATTTCCACTTTTCGAGCTCCAGCGCCCAAGTCCGCACATCCCACCTCAACCTTCTCCCACTATGTCCGGAGGGGGAGGCAAGTGGATGGCCTCCTCCGTCACGGAGGGGCACATCAAAAAGCTGCGGAAGGGCGGATACTTGTCCAACGACATCGCGCATAGGCTCCCCAGCGAGGGCAGCTCATCCCCACCCCAGGCCCCATGAGAGGGTGGTGTTCCTCCCCACTTCCTCCCGGACTAGGGTTTCCACTTCACCCATTAAATGCAGGGGCTCATGTTCTACTACGGCCTAGATTTCCATGATCTGGCCCCGAATTTCATCCTCAACATCTCGGCGTTTATTGTCGTGTGCGAGGCCTTCCTTTGCATCCAGCCCCACTTCGACTTATGGCTGAAGACCTTCAATGTCAAGCCGAAGGTAGTGGGTGGCCGCCAAGCGGAGTGCGGAGGCACCATGGTGGGCAGGATGGCCAACGTCCTATGGCTCGAGGGCTCCTTTGTGGAGACCATAAAGGGGTGGCAATCGGGGTGGTTCTATATCACCAAGCCACATGGCTCTCAATGGGCGGCGGCCCCCGAATTCCGATCTGGCTTCCCCACACGGCTCACCTCATGGAAAGAGAAGGGCCTGACATGGGGTAATTCGGAAGAGCTGGCCAGACTCCAAACCTGCGTCCGAAACCTGGTGGACAAGAATCTCAAGCTTGTCAACGTAATCCAGGTGATGCTCATCTGTCGGATTCCCCTGTGCCAGCAACGGGCCTTCAATTTGTGGGAGTTTGATCCGGCACAGCACCGAACCTTGAACCGGCTCTTCGACACTACGTGTGAAGACGCCTGGAAGGTGCTGTTCAAGGGCGCCGAAGCTCCCGCCTCCGCGATGGAAGATCGCGGATTCAGCTCGCAGCATCAAGCCAACGAGGTAAGTTATTTTACCCTTTACGGGACTCTTTTTTCATAGTTTGACTCTATGCGGGATCTAAAACTCCCTCACCTTTGTGGGGTGGCTGAAGGCGTCCGGACGGATCATTGTCCGGCTCCCTTGCCCGGAAGGACCCAGCCGGGCGCCCAATTGGCGGGATTGCTGGTTCCGGCACCTCATGTGGTGCCGAAAAAGAAGTCAAGAAGAAGGCCACGGAACTCGAAGGAGTTCCGGTGCAGTGTTATTGGACTCATCGTCCGATGGCCTTGGCGGACTCCTCCCGAAGATGAGGAGGAAAAAGCCTCTCTCCCGGTGAAGGAGAGAAGAAAGGAAGGCCGCCCCAGGGGAGGCGAAGGGTCAGAAGGAAGGACCCTTCCTCCGGACTACATCGCCAATGCCAACGACGGCGAAGAGGGGTGGGCTCCAAGGACCAAGCCCCTGGCGAAATCGTAAGTGTCCGGACACCAGAATAACTCATGGTGTTTCATTTGTCGCATAGCATCCTATAATGCCGGATATAACCATGCAGCCCGCCCAAGGATGGGCTCGACGATTCGTCGAGCGGCTCCTTGGATTCGTCGGAGGTGAATAGCACCTCACTTCCAACCGCCTCGTCTCCTCCCGCTGCAGATGACACCGGGGTGGAGTCCCAAAAGGGGCCCAGCCAGGAGGAGGTGGCTATGGAGGCGCCTAAAGCGACCTCCGGAATCCGGGCTCAAAGGGGATAAAACCCCGAAGGGCTTCAAGTCAGGCCCTGTGCCGGACTCCGTACCGGAACCTTCAATGGTTCCAGAGTCCGACAGGCGACCCCTTCGTAAGAAGGGCAAGACTGTGACGCCGGTGGCCTCCGTCCAACCGGAGGCACCAGGTGATTTGATGGAGGCGCTTAACGGCGCGTCCATCGACGAGGAGCACCGCACTATTATGAGTGTGGTGATCCAGAAGGTTCAGTCCGCCAAGAGCGGGCTGACTGAAGCCTGTGCCAGCCTTCTAACAGGCTTTGAGGTATGTGTTTAAGATATATAAAAATACTACCGCATAGACAGTAGCCCCTGATGCTCAGTTTGGTGTTCGGAAAGAAAAAGCCGGGCGAGGATCTAAAAGATATCTGTGAGGAGTCTAACATAAGTATGTCAATATGGGAATGCAGGTTGCTTTCTGACCTCGGCCTTAGCAGCTCACGGAGGTTGGTGCATTGAAGCGAGCCTCGAGCAGTCCGAGAATGAGCTCGGACTTGCCAAAAGCAGCTCGAGGACAAGGAAGGTAAGTAATACCTTATGGGAGTATTTAAAAGATGTGTTTGCAAGAAATGACAGGAATAACATGAATATTGCAGGGGCCACGAACGAGGTGGCGACCCTGAAGGAGGCGGTGTCCCGGGCCGAAAGCAATGCGGCCGCGGAGCGCACCGAGCGAGAAAAGCAGGAGGCGCTGGTGGCGGAGGTGCAGCAAGAGCTCCAGGCTCTCGTGGAAAAACACGAGAGTTTGGAGCGTGACTCGAAGACTCGGGAGTCCGAGCTCGCCACGGCCCTTGAGAGCGCCAAGGTTGCTAAGGCCGAAGCCCAAAAAGCCCTCTAGGAGATTGAGGCGATGAAGAAGATAGCGGCGGGTAAGGCATTCTATATGCAAAGCAAGCATGCGAAAGTGAATTATCTGTTACTTACCCGAATCCGGAGCTCTCCAGGAGCATTCATAGATCTGCCCATAATGTGGCTGATCTTTGCTGCATTCTACCGAGCCGAGGAGGGAAGCTCGACGGAGAAGGTGTTCTGGTCTCGATATCTTTGAGGCGGACACCAGTGCCCATAGCGACCAGGTGAAGCGGTGGTCGAGCTCCATAAGGTGGCGAACAGGCCATGAGGGGCCTCATAGTTGGCCGTGGCCTAATGAAGCCATGCACAGGAGCTACTTGGGCTGGTGAGGAGGCTGGTGGGCCTTTGTCCATGGGTTGAAGTCATCAAGCGCTCCGTGCGCATCGAAGGTGCTCGTAGGGCCTTGCCCTTGCTAAGGTGCACTTTGGGGCAAGATGGACGCTGAGAAGCTTGTGAAGGACGGACCACCACCGAAGAAGGAGCATCGCAAGCCTGAAAATGTATTATGAGGGCGTCCTGAAGGGTGCCTGCCTTATAGCGGATGAATGCTCCAAAGATATAATTTTTTAGTAGACTCGCATTTGTTATCCTATACGCTGAAAACTTGTTCATATGCGCTAAGCAACACTTTTTAATTTATTAAATTTGAGAGATGGCGAGTCGTTGGCTTCAGCCCCCATGCCACGAGTGATGGGGTGTTTGTGATGGACTTGAGCGCTCTTGTTCCCATTCTTGGTTCCTTCAAGGGAGGCGCTCAACGCAACGAACAAGGCAACCGGACTATAATGCTTGAACACTCTCACTTAGCCATAGAATTCTATAATTTTAAATTTCGTGAAGCCCCTAGTACTCGGAAGACCGAGTTGAGGCGCTATCCACGCCTAGGCGGACAATGCCAACTCCTCGCTCTAAGCGGCACAAGTCTTTAGGGACTCGAAAACCTCTCGAACAGCGATCGCTCTCGCCCTATCATGATGGTCAGTTTTAGCTTTCTCCACCGAGGTGCTTAACCCAGCTCAACCGGCACAATCGCAGTGGTTCTCCAGTAGCTACCTTAGCCGATATAACGGAACATAAGGTACCAAAACATGGGAGCCGCAAACCCAACTATTGACCCAAGACATGATTCAAGCCGATGCATATAATGCTATAAGTTCGGGTGCCGCACTTGTGAAAGTGTTCGGACTTATCACACCATGTTATGGGGTACTTAAGCCCACAGTGTATTGCCTGCACTAAAGTGTACGGTTGCACAATGTCATAAATGAACATATATATATATATAAAGGGAAATCAATAATAGGCGTAAGCTATATATTGTTTATTCAAAAGGGCTCTTTGTAAGAGCGAGCGATACAAATAGTCACGATAAACAAGGGACGTGACTTTTTAACATGTCTCCCTCCGAGGGGTAAGCATGGATGTTGTGTAAAACAGATATATTGCTCGTAATAGAGACCACCTGGACACTCGACGTAGCTTTCTGCTTCCCTGGCTGTTGCATCGTGTGTTCAGCGATTCTAATGCTGGACAGGGCTTCGTGAGAACGGAGTCCTGAAAGTAAAAAGAAAGAGAGAGAGAAAAAAGAATGACACAATCAAGAGCCCCTGGTGTGGTTGAGCCGCATTCTGGGCATGCCGTGGTCGTGCCCCTACCCATGGTATTTCCAGAGCGTAATTATGTACGCGTGATACTGGTTTCGCGATTTCGCGAGGGCTGGGGCTTGGGCCGCATTGCTATGCGTGCTCGGAATGTGCCAGGCGGTCTTGTTGTAGGTTACTCGGTAGCGCTTGACGGTGTCCGGACGTTTAATAGCCGGACTCGAGAATTGCCTTAAGAGGCTGCTTTGTACTTCCGCTGCGAGGGCCGCCGTATGCTCCTCCGTCCAGAGAGAGCGTTCGGTGTTTCCATTGACCGTAATGACTCCACGAGGTCCTGGCATCTTGAGCTTGAGATATGCATAGTGCGGCACCGCATTGAACTTTGCAAATGCGGTTCGTCCGAGCAGTGCATGATAGCCGCTGCAGAACGGGACTATGTCAAAGATTAACTCCTCGCTCGGGAAGTTATCCGGGGATCCGAAGACCACTTCAAGTGTAACTGAGCCTATACAGTTAGCCTCTACACCTGTTATGACGCCTTTGAAGGTCGTCTTTGTGGGTTTAATCCTTGATGGGTCTATGCCCATTTTGCGCACTCTATCCTGATAAAGCAGGTTCAGGCTGCTGCCGCCGTCCATTACGACTCTAGTGAGGTGAAATCCGTCAATGATTGGGTCTAGAACAAATGCGGCGAATCTGCCATGGCGGATGCTAGTGGGGTGGTCCCTTCGATCAAAAGTGATCGGGCAAGAAGACCACGGGTTGAACTTTGGGGCGACTGGCTCCATCGCGTATACGTCCCTTAGTGCACGCTTCCGCTCCCTTTTGGGTATGTGGGTTGCGTATATCATGTTCACCGTCCGCACTTGCGGGGGGAAGCCCTTCTGTCCTCTAGTGTTCGGCGGCTGGGGCTCCTCCTTGTCATCGCTATGCAGCCCCTTGTCATTGTTTTCGGCATTTAACTTGACTGCCTGCTTGAACACCCAACAATCCTGTTGGTGTGATTGGCTGGCTTTTCGGGGGTGCCATGTATCTGGCACGAGCGATCGAGTATTCGGTCCAAATTGGACGGGCCCGGAGTACTTCTTTTAAATGGCTTTTTCCGCTGATCGGGTTTGGAGCCTCTGAATCCGGCATTGACTGCCGTATCCTCAGCATTATCACCGTTAATGCGGCGCTTGTGCTTGTTGCGACGCGACCTGCCACAACTGTCCTTGGTATCCGAATTACCAGGGCTCTTGGTCATGTTGTTACTACGAGCTAGCCAGCTGTCCTCTCCCGCGCAAAAGCGGGTCATGAGTGTTGTGAGGGCTGCCATGGATTTCGGCTTTTCCTGTCCTAGGTGCGGGCAAGCCACTCGTCATGGATGTTGTGTTTGAAGGCTGCGAGGGCCTCGGCATCCGGACAATCGACGATTTGATTTTTCTTGGTTAGGAACCGTGTCCAGAATTGTCGGCCGATTCCTCCGCTGTTGAATTATGTGGCTTAGGTCATCGGCGTCTGGTGGTCGCACATATGTGCCCTGGAAATTGTCGAGGAATGCGGCTTCCAGGTCTTCCCAACAACCAATTGACTCTGCTGGCAAGCTGTTAAGCCAATGCCGGGCTGGTCCTTTAAGCTTGAGTGTGAGGTATTTGATGGCGTGTAGATCATCACCGCGGGCCATGTGGATGTGAAGGAGATAGTCCTTGATCCAAACCGCGGGATCTGTTGTGCCATCGTATGATTCAATGTTTACGGGTTTGAAACCCTCAGGGATTTGATGATCCATCACTTCATCTGTGATGCATAGTGGGTGTCTTGGCGCCTCAGATTGGGCTATATCACGATGCAGCTCAAATGAGCTTTGTCTCATCGTGTTCGGCCCGGCCGGAGTTGCCATATCCGGCGTGACGTTATCGCCACGTGTTGTGGGCGCTACGCGATCCATAGATCGATCTTGTCTGCCTTGCCTTGTCCTCCAATATATCTCGCAGGTCTGGCGCATTTCCTCGTGCCTTTGTATTTTTTTAGCGGCGACGGGGTGCGGCTTAAATTGAGGGCCGATAGGCCTCTCTGTCGCGGCCACGAGGTGGCCGGTCAGCCATATCATGCACCGGTGATGTAGGTTTAGGTGCTTCCTCCTCTAATCGGGTAGCAGCTCTGCGTCTTGGGTAGCTCTTGGAGGCGCTCGAGTTCATACTCTTGACGCAAGGACTTGATCCATCTGTCGGCTAGCAAATCTTGGTCAGCTCTAAGCTGTTGCTGCTTTCTTGAGGCTGCTTACCGTGGCCATGAGCCTGCGTTTGAAATGCTCTTGTTCGACAGATCCTCGGGCACGACAAATTAAATGCGTCGTCGAGGCTTGCCTCATCTTCGGAGGGCGGCATGTAATTATCGTCCTCTACCTCTTTTCTCGCCGCTCTCTCATGAGGGCTGGCTTCTCCATCCTCCTGCGCTGAATCTTCTTTGGAGGGTTGTCTTCAACCGTCCGGGTGTTATTATCTCCGTGCTGCATTACCGTTTTCTTTGTGGCGAGATTTAGAGCGGCACCGCCGACGCCGGGCGCTTAGGCTGTTTCTTGGAGGGTCATCCTCCATTTGTTCCATCGCCATTCCCATCTTTTGGGATGTCCACCATGTATATGTCATATGACGAGGTGGCCTTCCGATTGCCACTGTGGGCGCTGGTTATTGGTCGTCACCTGCATCGTCGTCCATACCGTCGATGTCTTCGGAGTCGAAGTCGAGCATGTCGGTTAAATCATCGACAGTGGCTATGAAGTGGGTGATGGGTGGGCTTTGATTTTCTTCGTCGTCCGCATCCCAACCTTCCTGACAATAATCCAGCCAGGGCTCTCCTGATAAAGAGAGAGACTTTAGTGAATTCAGAATGTCGCCAAAGGGCGAGTCTTTGAAAAGATGTCATGGCGATGAATTCCATGATCGGCGCCCAACCGGATTCGATTGGCAGGGGCGCGGAAGGCTCGGAGTCCGGAGAGGAGTCCGGCGCCTTAGAGTCACGAGCTTCGCAAAGGACAGGGTAGGTGTACGGCTCAATTGCCGTGGAGATCGCAGCCCCCTAGGCGGTGTCCAGCCACCCATCCTCGATCGGCGCAGTCGGCTCCGAGCTAAAGGTCGGAGCAGACTCTGGTGCGGCCTCCAGGACAATGTCCGGCGGCAGAGATAGATCATGCCCCTCGGGACAGTGTGCCGCGCTTGGCTGTGGCTCGAACCCGTCGAAGATCAAGTCTCCGCGGATGTCAGCCGTGTAGTTCAAACTTCCAAATCGACACGATGGCGGGCGTAGCTTTCAATCTGCTCCGGATGGCCAAGCGAATTGGCCCGATGCAAAGCCGCCCGAATCTGAAGATCCTGTCCGGGGAGAAAAGTCTCACCACAGGCGCATCGTTGTTGATGATCGGAGGAGCCATCGGGCCTAAAGACGACGACACAGAGGAACTCTCAATGAAAGCACCAATGCCGGTGTCAAAACTGGTGGATCTCGGGTAGGGGATCCCGAACTGTGCGTCTAGGCGGATGGTAACACGAGACAAGGGACACGATGTTTTTACCCAGGTTCGGGCCCTCTCGATGGAGGTAAAACCCTACTCCTGCTTGATTAATATTGATGATATGGGTAGTACAAGAGTAGATCTACCACGAGATCGAGAGGCTAAACCCTAGAAGCTAGCCTATGGTATGATTGTTGTTCGTCCTCTGGGACTAAAACCCTCCGGTTTATATAGGCACCGAATAGGGTTAGGGTTACAAAGAGTCGGTTACAATGGTAGGAGATCTACATATCCGTATCGCCAAGCTTGCCATCCACGCCAAGGAAAGTCCCATCCGGACACGGGACAAAGTCTTCAATCTTGTATCTTCATAGTCCAGGAGTCTGGCCAAAGTTCACAGTCCGGCTATCCGGACACCCCCTAATCCAGGACTCCCTCAACCTCTACGGTGATAATTTCCCTCGCTAGACGCCATACTCTCCTAGGTTGTGAAACCAAGGCTATGACCACCAAAAGCTATGGAAATCAAAGCAAATGGATACCAAAGCTCTGATACCACTTGTAGGATCGAAAGTATGTCTAGAGGGGGTGATTAGACTACTTGACCAAATAAAAACTTATCCTTTTCCCAATTTTAGTCTTTGGCAGATTTTAGCTATCTTAGCACAAGTCAAGCAATCTTAACACAATTCAAGCAAGCATGCAAAGAGTATATGAGCAGCGGAAAGTAAAGCATGCAACTTGCAAGAATGTAAAGGGAACGGTTTGGAGAATTCAAACGCAATTGGAGACACGGATGTTTTTGTCGTGGTTCCGATAGGTGGTGCTATCGTACATCCACGTTGATGGAGACTTCAACCCACGAAGGGTAGCAGTTGCTTGTGAGTCCACGGAGGGCTCCACCCACGAAGGGTCCATGAAGAAGCAACCTTGTCTATCCCACCATGGCCGTCGCCCACGAAGGACTTGCCTCACTAGCAGTAGATCTTCATGAAGTAGGCGATCTCCTTGCCCTTACAAACTCCTTGGTTCAACTCCACAATCTTGTCGGAGGCTCCCAAGTGATACCTAGCCAATCTAGGAGACACCACCCTCCAAGAAGTAACAAATGGTGTGTTGATGATGAACTCCTTGCTCTTGTGCTTCAAATGATAGTCTCCCCAATACTCAACTCTCTCTCACAGGATTTGGATTTGGTGGAAAGAAGATTTGAGTGGAAAGCAACTTGGGTAAGGGTAGAGATCAAGATTCATATGGTAGGAATGGAATATCTTGGCCTCAACACAAGGGTAGGTGGTTCTCTCTCAGAAAATGTGTATTGGAAGTGTAGGTTCGTTCTGATGGCTCTCTCCACGAATGAAGAGTGGGTGGAGGGTATATATAGCCTCCACACAAAAACTAACCGTTACACACAATTTATCAATCTCGGTGGGACCGAATTGAGAAACTTCGGTCGGACTGATTCAGCAAATCTAGTGACCGTTAGGATTTTGGTGGGACCGACATGCAACTCGGTAGGACCGATATGGTTAGGGTTAGGGCATAACGTAATCTCGGTGAGACCGATTACACAAACTCGGTGATACCGACTTTGGTAATAAGCTAACCAGAGAGTTGGTCAGGTAAACTCGGTGGGACCGGTTCGCTCATTTCGGTGGGACCAAAATGTTACGAAAGGGAAAGAGAGAGTTTACATTGCAATCTTGGTGGGACCGATCGCTCATCTCGGTGGGACCGAAACATTTCTTATGGAAACAGTGAGATTTCAATCCCATCTCGGTGAGACCGAGATCCCTATCGGTGAGACCGATTTGCCTAGGGTTTGTGGCGGTGGCTATGACATCCCGAACTTCGGTGGCGCCCGGATAGAAAGACTCGGGAGGGCCGAGTTTGACTTTTGGTTTAGGTCATATGTGGATGTGAGAAAGTAGTTGAGGGCTTTGGAGCATATCACTAAGCACTATGGAGCAAGAAACTCATTAAGCAACACCTCATCCCTCCTTGATAGTATTGGCTTTTCCTATAGACTCAATGTGATCTTGGATCACTGAAATATAAAATGTAGAGTCTTGAGCTTTTGAGCTTGAGCCAATCCTTTTATCCTTAGCATTTTGAGGGGTCCACTTTTCTCATCCATGCCATGCCATTCATTGAGCTTTTCCTGAAATATTCATCTTGGAATGATGTTAGCCCAATGAGCTATATGTTGTTAGGAATTACCAAAACCACCCAGGGATAGTTGCACTTTCAGTTTTCCCCTTGAAGTAATCTTATCGGATTGAGTCTTTAATGATTTGAGAACATTTGAGGTATGTCTTGTCGTGCGTATCTGTGGTGACAATAGGATATCACGTGATTCACTTGATGTATGTTTTGGTGATCAACTTGCGGGTTCCGCCCATGAACCTATGCATAGGGGTTGGCACACGTTTTCGTCTTGATTCTCCGGTAGAAACTTTGGGGCACTCTTTGAGGTTCTATGTATTGGTTGAATAGATGAACACGAGATTGTGTGATGCATATCGTATAATCATACCCACGGATACTTGAGGTGACATTGGAGTATCTAGGTGACATTAGGGTTACGGTTGATGTGTGTCTTAAGGTGTTATTCTAGTACGAACTCTAGGGCTGTTTGTGACACTTATAGGAATAGCCCAATGGATTGATTGGAAAGAATAACTTTGAGGTGGTTTCGTACCCTACCATAATCTCTTCGTTTGTTCTCCGCTGTTAGTGACTTTGGAGTGACTCTTTGTTGCATGTTGAGGGATAGTTATATGATCCAATTATGTTATTATTGTTGAGAGAACTTGCACTAGTGAAAGTATGAACCCTAGGCCTTGTTTCCTAGCATTGCAATACCATTTACGCTCACTTTTATCATTAGTTACCTTGCTGTTTTTATATTTTCAGATTACAAAAACCTATATCTACCATCCATATTGCACTTGTATCACCATATCTTCGCCGAACTAGTGCACCTATACAATTTACCATTGTATTGGGTGTGTTGGGGACACAAGAGACTCTTTGCTATTTGGTTGCAGGGTTGTTTGAGAGAGACGATCTTCATCCTACGCCTCCCACGGATTGATAAACCTTAGGTCATCCACTTGAGGGAAATTTGCTACTGTCCTACAAACCTCTGCACTTGGAGGCCCAACAATGTCTACAAGAAGAAGGTTGTGTAGTAGACATCACCATCCCATCGAGCAAATCTACAATGATATCCAAACCGGGAGAATCACTCGCTCTAAAACTCATTTGGCTAACTTTTGTGAACATTATTCATTCATCTCTAGCATTGAACCTATGAAGGTTGAACAAGCATTGGAAGATCCGGATTGGATAAACGCTATGCATGAAGAGCTACACAACTTTGAGAGAAACCAAGTGTGGACATTGGTCGAGAAGCCCGACAACAACCACAACATCATTGGTACCAAATGGGTGTTTCGCAACAAGCAAGATGAAGATGGTCAAGTCGTCCGCAACAAAGCACGTCTAGTCGCCCAAGGCTACACTCAAGTCGAAGGTATGGACTATGGTGAGACATATGCCCCCGTTGCTAGACTTGAGTCCATTCGCATCTTACTTGCTTATGCTAATCACCATGATATCACCTTGTACCAAATGGACATCAAAAGCGTTTTTTTAAATGGTGAAATTAAGGAGGAAGTTTATGTTAAGCAACCTCCCCGCTTTGTCAATCCTAAGAAACCAAATCATGTTTACAAACTTCACAAAGCCCTTTATGGTCTTAAACAAGCTCCTAGAGCGTGGTATAAATGCTTGACCAAGTTCCTTATTGAAAAAGGCTTTGAAATTGGAAAAATAGATTCTACTCTTTTTACTAAAAGGGTTAATGGAGAACTATTTTTGTGCCAAATTTATGTTGATGATATTATATTTGGTTCAACTAACCCTCATTTTAGTGAGAAGTTTGGAAAGCTAATGTCAGAGAAGTTTGAGATGTCTATGATGAGTGAACTCAAATTCTTTCTCGGTTTGCAAATCAAGCAAACTAAGGAAGGTACCTTTGTCTCTCAAACAAAGTACACCAAGGACTTATTCAAGAAGTTCAATATGCAAGAATGCAAAGGTATGACTACACCCATGCCTACTAGTGGACATCTTGATTTGACCAAAGATGGTGAACCGGTTGATCAAAAGATTTATCGCTCCATGATTGGCTCATTGTTATAGCTATGTGCCTGCCGTCCCGATATTATGCTAAGTGTGTGCATGTGTGCACGATATCAAGCGGCCCCCAAAGAATGTCATCTTAAGGCTGTGAAAAGGATAGTGAGATACTTAATACACACACCAAATTTTGGCATTTGGTATCCTAAGAGGTCTTCTTTCGATCTTTTTGGTTACTCCGATCCAGACTATGCCGGAGACAAGGTTGATAGAAAGTACACTTCGGGTACATGTCAATTTCTTGGTAGATCTCTTGTGTCTTGGTCCTCCAAGAAACAAAACTCGGTATCCTTATCCACCGCCGAAGAAGAATACATTGCCGCTGGTTCATGTTGTGCTCAGTTACTTTGGATGACCCAAACTCTTAAGGATTATGGGATTTATGTGAAACATGTTCCATTGCTTTGTGAAAATGAGAGTGCTATTAAGATTGCTCACAATCCCGTGCAACATTCTCGAACTAAGCATATTGAAGTTCGTCATCATTTCATTCAAGATCATGTTGCTAAAGGAGACATTGATATTAAGCATGTTCGCCCCGATAAGCAATTGGCGGATATATTCACGAAACCGCTTGATGAGAAAGTCTTTTTCTGTTTGAGAGGAGAATTGAACATCATTGATGCTTCAAACTTGGAGTAGGAACTCTATTTGGATACATGCAAGGCATGAGCCTTTGACTAATCCTTGATATTTCTCTCATGATGCTATTTATATGTCTTGGATATATTTGCATCCTTGCATGCTATCTAACCCTTGTAGGTACTTGGATGAAGCTAAATCTATGAGATTGCAACCCACTCAAATCTTGAGCAATTTCTACATCACCAAGTCTCTACACAATGGTGGTTGATGACAAGGAAGCGCGGAACCCTTCAAACATATCCTTTGACAAATTCTATGTTAAGTCTTATGCTTGTCATTTTGGATACACAAGTGCTCTTCCTTGCAAGACTAACCCATGTAGGTATATGAACTCAAATTCCAAGTGGTGCTCCCAAATCTTGATGAGATACATCAACCTGAGCAACCAACACAATTTCAACTACATGATCAAGATCAACACCACCACCCAAGGTATGTTATTCCATCTTAGAGAAGCTTTGCTCCAAGTCATGGGTCAAAGCAACTCAACAAGATGTGAATACATCAAGATGCTTAAACAAAAAATAGTAACCCAATTTTGAGCTTAAACGATGAGTATGACCAAAGATCAAGTGACCTCACTTGACTCCTAAGTCAATATACTCTAACATAGGTGACTTTGTCGCCGCCCAATTCTTGATGAAGTTCTCTTGTGTTTCTCTGTGCTCTTGCATTTGTCTCGTGCATATTTGTTTCCCCTTTCAAAAAAATCATCTAGATCTTTTCATTTCATTTCTTTTCTGTTCTGCATTCCCTGCATCTAATTCATTGCAAATCTTTCAGCTAATTCCTTGCAAATCCTTGTGAGATCTTAATTGCCTAGTGAGATGAGGTGACAAGTGTTTTCACTGTGATGGACTCGGTCACACCGGTCTATTTTCTTTGGTCCAATCGAATTCCTTTCGGTGTCACCGAAGCACACAACTCGGTGCTACCAATTTCGCTGTAGAAAAGACAACTTGCCACTTGTTCCTGCATTCTTTTCACTCCAGCTCCACTCAATGATTCTTGTCCTCTACCAGCATCACATTCGACTTGCTGCTTTGCTTTGTGACTCAAGGACCAAACCCTTTTGCAACAAAACATCCAGAAGGGCCCTTCTTGGAAATTGATGTCAAAGGGGGAGAGAGAGATCACATCAAAGCTTGATCATTTCAATAAGGGGAAAGAGAATACTCTGGGGGAGAGAGTTCTTCAATGAGAAAGAAATATCACATCAAAGACCCCAGTGAAGGAAATATGACCTAGAGGCAATAATAAAGTTATTATTTATTTCCTTATATCATGATAAATGTTTATTATTCATGCTAGAATTGTATTAACCGGAAACATAATACTTGTGTGAATACATAGACAAACAGAGTGTCACTAGTATGCCTCTACTTGACTAGCTCATTGATCAAAGATGGTTATGTTTCCAAGCCATTGACATGAGTTGTCATTTGATTAACGGGATCACATCATTAGGAGAATGATGTGATTGAATTGACCCATTCTGTTAGCTTAGCACACAATCGTTTAGTATTCTGCTATTCCTTTCTTCATGACTTATACATGTTCCTATGACTATGAGATTATGCAACTACCATTTACGGGAGGAACACTTTGTGTGCTACCAAATGTCACAACGTAACTGGGTGATTATAAAGGTGCTCTACAGGTGTCTCCGAACGTACTTGTTGGGTTGGCGTATTTCAAGATTAGGATTTGTCACTCCGATTGTCGGAGAGGTATCTCCGGGCCCACTCGGTAATGCACATCAATTAAGCCTTGCAAGCATTGCAACTAATGAGTTAGTTGCAGGATGATGTATTACAGAACGAGTAAAGAGACTTGACGGTAACGAGATTGAACTAGGTATTGAGATACCGATGATCGAATCTCGGGCAAGTAACATACCGATGACAAAGGGAACAATGTATGTTGTTATGCGGTCTGACAGATAAAGATCTTCGTAGAATATGTGGGAGCCAATATGAGCATCCAGGTTCCGCCATTGGTTATTGACCGGAGACGTACCTCGGTCATGTCTACATAGTTCTCGAACCCGTAGGGTCTGCACGCTTAAAGTTTCGATGACAGTTATATTATGAGTTTATATGTTTTGATGTACCGAAGGTTGTTTGGAGTCCCGGATGTGATCACAGACATAACGAGAAGTCTCTAAATGGTCGAGACAAGAAGATTGATATATTGGACGACTATATTCAGACACCGGAATGGTTCCGGGGGTTATCGGATATATACCGGAGTACCGGGGGGTTACCGGAACCCCCCCCCCCCCCCCGGAGGTTATTGGGCCTCATGGGCCCAATTGGTGGAAGAAGAGAGGCGGCCAAGGGGCAGCCGCGCGCCCCTCCCCCCAAGTCCGAATTGGACAAGGAGGGGGGCGGTGCGCCCCCTTTCCTTTCCCCCTCTCTCTCCTTCCTTCTCCTCTCCTAATCCAACAAGGAAAAGGGAGGGAGTCCTACTCCCGGTGGGAGTAGGACTCCTCCTGGCGCGCCCCTCCTGGCTGGACGCCTCTCCCCCCCTTGCTCCTTTATATACGGGGGCAGGGGGCACCCTAGAGACACAACAATTGATCATTGATCTTTTAGTCGTGTACGGTGCCCCCCTCCACCATAGTCCACCTTGATAATACTGTAGCGGTGCTTAGGCGAAGCCTGCGTCGATAGAACATCATCATCGTCCTGCGCCATCGTCTTGTGAAACTCTCCCTCAACACTTGGCTAGACCGGAGTTCGAGGGACGTCATCAGGCTGAACGTGTGCTAAACTCAGAGGTGTCGTGCGTTCGGTACTTGATCAGCCGGATCGTGAAGACATACGACTACATCAACCGCGTTGTGCTAATGCTTCCGCTTTCGGTCTACGAGGGTACGTGGACAACACTCTCCCCTCTCGTTGCTATGCATCACCATGATCTTGCGTGTGCGTAGGAAATTTTTTGGAATTACTACGTTCCCCAACAGTGGCATCTGAGCCTGGTTTTATGCGTAGATGTCATATGCACGAGTAGAACACAGGTGAGTTGTGGGCGATATAAGTCATACTGCTTACCAGCATGTCATACTTTGGTTCGGCGGTATTGTTGGATGAAGCGGCCCGGATGACATTACGCGTCGCTTACGCCGAGACTGGTTCTACCGGCGTGCTTTGCACACGGTGGCTGGCGGTGTCGGTTTCTCCAACTTTAGTTGAACCGAGTGGCTACGCCGGTCCTTGCGAAGGTTAAAACAGCATCAACTTGACAAACTATCATTGTGGTTTTGATGCGTAGGTAAGAAACGGTTCTTGCTCATTTCGTAGCAGCCACGTAAAACTTGCAACAACAAAGTAGAGGACGTCTAACTTGTTTTTGCAGGGCATGTTGTGATGTGATATGGTTAAGTCATGATGCTAAATTTTATTGTATGAGATGATCATGTTTTGTAACCGAGTTATCGGCAACTAGCAGGAGCCATATGGTTGTCGCTTTATTGTATGCAATGCAATCGCCCTGTAATGCTTTACTTTATCACTAAACGGTAGTGATAGTCGTAGAAGCATAAGATTGGCGAGACGACAACGATGCTGCAATGGAGATCAAGGTGTCATGCCGGTGACGATGGTGGTCATGACGGTGCTTCGGAGATGGAGATCACAAGCACAAGATGATGATGGCCATATCATATCACTTATATTGATTGCATGTGATGTTTATCTTTTATGCATCTTATCTTGCTTTGATTGACGGTAGCATTTTAAGATGATCTCTCACAAAATTAATCAAAGTATAAGTGTTCTCCCTGAGTATGCACCATTGCGAAAGTTCTTCATGCTGAGACACCACGAGATGATCGGGTGTGATAGGCTCTACGTTCAAATACAACGGGTGCAAAATAGTTGCACACGCGGAATACTCAGGTTAAACTTGACGAGCCTAGCATATAACAGATATGGCCTCGGAACACGGAGACCGAAAGGTTGAGCGTGAATCATATAGTAGATATGATCAACATAGTGATGTTCACCATTGAAACTACTCCATCTCACGTGATGATCGGACATGGTTTAGTTGATTTGGATCACGTAATCACTTAGAGGATTGGAGGGATGTCTATCTAAGTGGGAGTTCTTAAGTAATATGATTAATTGAACTTAAATTTATCATGAACTTAGTACCTGATAGTATTTTGCTTGTGTATGTTGATTTTAGACAGATGGCTGGTGTTGTTGTTCCGTTGAATTTTAGTGCGTTCCTTGAGAAAGCAAAGTTGAAAGATGATGGTAGCAATTACATGGACTGGGTCCGTAATTTGAGGATTATCCTCATTGCTGCACGTAAGAATTACGTCCTAGAAGCACCGTTGGGTGCTAGTCCTGCTGAGCAAAGCGCAGATGTTATGAATGTCCGGGCGAGCAAAGTCGATGACTACTCGATAGTTCAGTGTGCCATGCTTTACGGCTTAGAACCAGGTCTTCAACGACGTTTTGAACGTCATGGAGCATATGAGATGTTCCAAGAGTTGAAGTTAATATTTCA
The DNA here is from genome assembly GCA_021605145.1 of Aegilops bicornis. Lineage (NCBI taxonomy): Eukaryota > Viridiplantae > Streptophyta > Magnoliopsida > Poales > Poaceae > Aegilops > Aegilops bicornis. The sequence continues at coordinate 510,378,777 of CM038672.1, forward strand.
AGCAAATGCCCGGATTGAGATATATGAAGTCTCCAATAAGTTCTACAGCTGCAAGATGGAGGAGAATAGTTCTGTCAGTGAGCATATACTCAAAATGTCTGGGTATAACAATCACTTGATTCAACTGGGAGTTAATCTTCCTGATGATAAGCGTCATTGACGTAATTCTTCAATCATTGCCACCAAGCTACAAGAGCTTTGTGATGAACTATAACATGCAAGGGATGGATAAGACGATTCCTGAGCTCTTCGCAATGCTAAAGGCTCCGTATGTAGAAATCAAGAAGGAGCATCAAGTGTTGATGGTCAATAAGACCACCAGTTTCAAGAAAAAGGGAAAAGGGAAAAAGAAGGGGAACTTCAAGAAGAACAGCAAGCAACTTGCTACTCAGGAGAAGAAACCCAAGTCTGGACCTAAGCCTGAGACTGAGTGCTTCTACTGCAAGCAGACTGGTCACTGGAAGTGGAACTGCCCCAAGTATTTGGCGGATAAGAAGGATGGCAAGGTGAACAAAGGTATATGTGATATACATGTTATTGATGTGTACCTTACTAATGCTCGCAGTAGCACCAGGTATTTGATATCGGTTCATTGCTAATATTTGCAATTCAAATAGGGACTACGGATTAAGCGAAGATTGGCTAAGGACAAGGTGACGATGTCGTGGGAAATGGTTCCAAAGTCGATGTGATCGCAATCGGCACGCTACCTCTACATCTACCTTGAGGATTAGTTTTAGACCTAAATAATTGTTATTTGGTGCCGCCGTTGAGCATGAACATTATATCTGGATCTTGTTTGATGCGAGACGGTTATTCATTTAAATCAGAGAATAATGGTTGTTCTATTTATATGAGTAATATCTTTTATGGTCATGCACCCTTGAAGAGTGGTCTATTTTTGTTGAATCTCGACAGTAGTGATACAAATATTCATAATATTGAAGCCAAAAGATGCAGAGTTGATAATGATAGTGCAACTTATTTGTGGCACTTCCATTTAGGTCATATCAGTGTAAAGCGCATGAAAACTCCATACTGATGGACTTTTGGAACCACTTGATTATGAATCACTTGGTACTTGCGAACCGTGCCTCATGGGCAAGATGTTGGAAATCATACATACAGATGTATGTGGTCTGATGAATATTGAGGCTCGAGGCGGATATCGTTATTTTCTCACCTTCATAGATGATTTGAGCAGATATGGGTATATCTACTTAATGAAACATAAGTCTGAAACATTTGAAAAGTTCAAAGAATTTCAGAGTGAAGTTGAAAATCATCGTAACAAGAAAATAAAGTTTCTACGATCTGATCGTGGAGGAGAATATTTGAGTTATGAGTTTGGTCTTCATTTGAAACAATGCGGAATAGTTTCGCAACTCACGCCACCCGGAACACCACAGCGTAATGGTGTGTCCGAACGTCGTAATTGTACTTTATTAGATATGGTACGATCTATGATGTCTCATACTGATTTACCGCTATCGTTTTTGGGTTATGCTTTAGAGACGGCTGCATTCACGTTAAATAGGACACCATCGAAATCCGTTGAGACGACGCCTTATGAACTGTGGTTTGGCAAGAAACCAAAGTTGTCGTTTCTTAAAGTTTGGGGCTACGATGCTTATGTGAAAAGCTTCAACCGATAAGCTCGAACCCAAATCGGAAAAATGTGTCTTCATAGGATACCCAAAAGAGACTGGGTACACCTTCTATCACAGATCCCGAGGCAAGACTTACATTGCTAAATTTGGAATCTTTCTAGAGAAGGAGTTTCTCTCGAAAAGAAGTGAGTGGGAGGAAAGTAGAACTTGATGAGGTAATCATACCTGCTCCCTTATTGGAAAGTAGTTCATCACGTAAACCGGTTTCGTGACACCTACACCAATTAGTGAGGAAGTTAATGATGATGATCATGAAACTTCAGATCAAGTTGTTCTTGAACCTCGTGGGTCAACCAGAGTAAGATCCACACCAGAGTGGTACGGTAATCCTGTTACGGAAGTTATGTTGCTAGACCATGGCGAACCTACGAACTATGAAGAAGCGATGGTGAGCCCATATTCCGCAAAATGGCTTGAGGCCATGAAATCTAAGATGGGATCCATGTATGAGAACAAAGTGTGGACTTTGGTTGACTTGCCCCGATGATCGGCAAGCCATTGAGAATAAATGGATCTTCAAGAAGAAGACTGACGCTAACGGTAATTTTACTATCTATAAAGCTCGACTTGTTGCTAAAGGTTTTTGACAAGTTCAAGGGGTTGACTACGATGAGACCTTCTCACTCGTAGTGATGCTTAAGTCTGTCCGAATCATGTTAGCAATTGCCGCATTTTATGATTATGAAATTTAGCAAATGGATGTCAAAACTGCATTCCTGAATGGATTTCTGGAAGAAGAGTTGTATATGATGCAACCGGAAGGTTTTGTCGATCCAAAGGGAGCTAACAAACTGTGCAAGCTCCAGCGATCCATTTATGGACTGGTGCAAGCCTCTCAGAGTTGGAATAAACGCTTTGATAGTGTGATCAAAGCATTTGGTTTTATCTGAGACTTTTGGAGAAGCCTCAGATTTACAAGAAAGTGAGTGGGAGCTCAGAGCATTTACGATATTATATGTGGATGACATATTGCTGATTGGAAATGATATAGAATTTCTGGATAGCATAAAGGGATACTTGAATAAGAGTTTTTCAATGAAAGACCTCGGTGAAGCTACTTATATATTGGGCATCAAGATCTATAGAGATAGATCAAGACGCTTAATTGGACTTTCACAAAGCACATACCTTGACAAAGTTTTGAAGAAGTTCAAAATGGATCAAGCAAAGAAAGGGTTCTTGCCTGTGTTACAAGGTGTGAAGTTGAGTAAGACTCAATGCCCGACCACTGTAGAAGATAGAGAGAAGATGAAAGATGTTCCCTTTGCTTTAGCCATAGGCTCTATCATGTATGCAATGCTGTGTACCAGACCTGATGTGTGCCTTGCTTTAAGTTTAGCAGGGAGGTACCAAAGTAATCCAGGAGTGGATCATCGGACAATGATCAAGGACATCCTGAAATACCTGAAAAGGACTAAGGATATGTTTCTCGTTTATGGAGGTGACAAAGAGCTCATTGTAAATGGTTACGTTGATGCAAGCTTTGACACTGATCTGGATGATTCTAAATCGCAAACCGGATACGTGTTTACATTAAATGATGGAGCTGTCAGTTGGTGCAGTTCTAAACAAAGCATCGTAGCAGGATCTACGTGTGAAGCGGAGTACATAGCTGCTTCGGAAGCAGCAAATGAAGGAGTCTGGATGAAGGAGTTCATATCCGATCTAGGTGTCATACCTAGTGCACATGGTCCAATGAAAATCTTTTGTGACAAAATTGGTGCAATTGCCTTGGCGAAAGAATCCAGATTTCACAAGAGAACCAAGCACATCAAGAGACGCTTAAATTCCATCCGGATCTAGTCCGGTGGGAGACATAGAAATTTGCAAGATACATATGGATCTGAATGTTGCAGACCCGTTGACTAAGCCTCTTCCACGAGCAAAACATGATCAGCACCAAGGCTCCATGGGTATTAGAATCATTACTGTGTAATCTAGATTATTGACTCTAGTGCAAGTGGGAGACTGAATGAAATATGCCCTAGAGGCAATAATAAAGTTATTATTTATTTCCTTATATCATGATAAATGTTTATTATTCATGCTAGATTGTATTAACCGGAAACATAATACTTGTGTGAATACATAGACAAACAGAGTGTCACTAGTATGCCTCTACTTGACTAGCTCGTTGATCAAAGATGGTTATGTTTCCTAGCCATTGACATGAGTTGTAATTTGATTAACGGGATCACATCATTAGGAGAATGATGTGATTGACTTGAACCATTCCGTTATCTTAGCACACGATCATTTAGTATTCTGCTATTCCTTTCTTCATGACTTATACATGTTCCTATGTCTATGAGATTATGCAACTCCTGTTTACCGGAGGAACACTTTGTGTGCTACCAAACGTCACAACGTAACTGGGTGATTATAAAGGTGCTCTACAGGTGTCTCCGAAGGTACTTGTTGGGTTGGCGTATTTCGAGATTAGGATTTGTCACTCTGATTGTCGGAGAGGTATCTCTGGGCCCACTCGGTAATGCACATCACTTAAGCCTTGCAAGCATTGCAAATAATGAGTTAGTTGCGGGATGATGTATTATAGAACGAGTAAAGAGACTTGCCGGTAACGAGATTGAACTAGGTATTGAGATACCGACGATCGAATCTCGGGCAAGTAACATACCGATGACAAAGGGAACAACATATGTTGTTATGCGGTCTAACCAATAAAGATCTTCGTAGAATATGTCGGAGCCAATATGAGCATCCAGGTTCCACCATTGGTTATTGACCGGAAACGTGTCTCGGCCATGTCTACATAGTTCTCGAACCCGTAGGGCCCGCACGCTTAAAGTTTCGATGATAGTTATATTATGAGTTTATATGTTTTGATGTACCAAAGGTTGTTCGGAGTCCAGGATGTGATCACGGACATAACGAGGAGTCTCGAAATGGTCGAGACACGAATATTGATATATTGGACGACTATATTCGGACACCGGAATGGTTCCAGGGGTTGTCGGATATATACCGGAGTACGGGGGGGTTACCGGAACCCCCCCCCCCCCGGAGGTAATTGGGCCTCATGGGCCCAATTGGTGGAAGAAGAGAGGCGGCCAAGGGCAGCCGAGCGCCCCTCCCCCCAAGTTCGAATTGGACACGGAGGGGGGCGGCGCCCCCCCCCCCCCTTTCCTTTCCCCCTCTCTCTCCTTCCCTCTCCACTCCTAATCCAACAAGGAAAAGGGAGGGGGAGTAGGACTCCTCCTGGCGCGCTCCTCCTGGCCGGCCGCCTCTCCCCCCTTGCTCCTTTATATATGGGGGCAGTGGGGCACCCTAGAGACACAACAATTGATCATTGATCTTTCAGCCGTGTGCGGTGCCCCCCTCCACCATAGTCCACCTCGATAATACTGTAGCGGTGCTTAGGCGAAGCCCTGCGTCGGTAGAACATCATCATCGTCACCACGCCGTCGTGTGATACGTCTCCAACGTATCTATAATTTTTTATTGCTCCATGCTATATTATCTACTGTTTTGGACAATATTGGGCTTTATTATCCACTTTTATATTATTTTTGGGACTAACCTATTAACCGGAGGCCCGGCCCAGAATTGCTGTTTTTTGCCTATTTTAGTGTTTCGAAGAAAAGGAATATCAAACGGAGTCCAATTGACCTGAAACTCCACGGAACTTATTTTTGGACCAGAAGAAGCCCACGGAGTACCGGAAGCTCACTGGGGGAGTCCCGAGGCTGCCCACGAGGGTGGGGGCGCGCCACCCCCTAGGGCATGCCCACCTCGTGGACAGCCCGTGGGTCCACCGACGCGTACTTCTTTCACCCATATATACCCACGCATTCTAAAACTTCCGAATACAAGAATAGATCGGGAGTTCCGCCGCCGCAAGCCTCCAGAGCCATCAAAAGTCAATCGGGACCCTGTTCCGGCACCCTGCCGGAGGGGGGAACCCTCACCGGTGGCCATCTTCATCATCCCGACGCTCTCCATGACGAGGAGGGAGTAGTTCACCCTCGGGGCTAAGAGTATGTACCAGTAGCTATGTGTTTGATCTCTCTCTCTCGTGTTCTTGATTTGGCACGATCTTGATTTATCGCGAGCTTTGCTATTATAGTTGGATCTTATGTTTATTCTCCCCCTCTGTCGGATTTCGGGTTCCGGCAGACCCTTTAGGTTCGAACTCTGGGTGCACGCGGAGATCTCACCTCCAACCTACCTACACCTCGTCGCCTCGCAAGGATCTAAACTACACAATGAGCAACACAAGGGACACAAGGTTTATACTGGTTCGGGCCACCATTGTGGTGTAATAACCTACTCGAGTGTGTGGTGTGGTGGATTGCCTCAAGGGCTGATGATGAACAGTACAAGGAAGAACAGCCTTGCGAGGGTCTGTCCTTGGCCGGTGCGACGAACTGATAGGGGGAGTTCGGTCGCTTCTCTCTCTCTGGATTCGGGATTGATCTCTCGCTCTCTTCAAGATTGCTTGATCTCTAGCTCTCTTCAAGATTGCTTGATCTCTAGCTCTCTTCAAGATTGCTTGATCTCTAGCTCTCTTCAAGATGCCTCTACCCTATGGGTGGCTAGTCCTATTTATAGGTAGAGACCCTGGGCCTCTTCCTAAATATTGAGCGGGAAGGGCGCCAACAATTGGCCATTTTGAAGGGGAACATCTAGTACACTTATCCTGACTAAAGTTGGTCCTCGCGTGCCAAAGGCTCTGACGATGACGCCGGCTTGGGCTCCACGATGACCTCCTTCCTGCCGTTGTGTTGGTCTTGGTCTCGTTGCACCAAATGATTGCCTTTGCTTGATGCTCGCCGCGCTTGCCTCCTTTGCACCAAATAGGAAATGAGGACATCTGCTGGTCGGGCGCCGCCTCTGGCGCCCTTGGTCGTCATGGCTTGCGTCATGGGCACCTCGTGAGGTACCCCGCCTTGATCTCTCCGCCTCCTCACAAGCCAGCCTGACGAGGCCGTGCCCGAGGAAGCTTCCTGTCGTCCGCCCCGCGAGGCTTGGCCCCTCGCGAGGGTCTTGAGCTTGTGCTGATGAAGATTGGCCGTACTGGGCCACCCCTTGAGCTACGCCGTAGGCCGCAGGCAGGCAAGTCTGGGTACGCCCGTTCCCAGAACGCCGACAGTAGCCCCCGGGCCCAAGGCGCGCGTGGACTTGGCTTAGCAGAGAAGCGAAGGGGCAAGTACGAAGCGCCGCGGGCCCTAACAGCCTGCGGCCTTGGGCGCCGCATGGCGGTTGATTGGACATGGGCGTCTCTACTTCCCAGCGACGCCTTCGCAATTGCACGAACCGACAAGAGAGCGGTACCCGTCTGGGCTTTACCTCCTTTTCCTTCTCCAGTCATTGCCCAGATCCCGTTTCTCGCTCCTATCCTTCCTGCTTCCGAAATCCCCAGATCTACTCCGACCCCATGTCCTAGCAAGGTATGGCGCCTCGCCAGACCCCGGCTAGAGCTTGGTACTCTCCCGCTTTAGACTCCCCGAACGTGTCGGAGAAGAGCCTTGCCCGGGCGCGCCGGATGATGGCGGCGCAAGGCAACGATGGGGCAGTGGTGCTCAAGGCTGGCTCCGCCCTTCCTGAGGATCAAAGAAGCACCTTCTATCCGCTCTTCATGAGCACTATTGCCGCCGGTCTGGTGCCTCCCTTTTCTGAGTTCTTCTTTTCTGTCCTCCACCATTACAAACTGCAAGCTCTGCACCTCCACCCCAACGATGTTCTTCTCCTGGTGATCTTCGCCTACTATTGTGAGGCTCATGTCGGGGTGCAGCCCTCAGTGGCCTTGCTGCGCCACTACTTCTACCTCCGGGCCTCCCGCGGCCCCATCATCGTGTGTGCGAGCTTTGTCGCGTACGGCAGCTCCAACGCCATCTTGAAGCCCGGGAAGAGGATTGAAGGCTTCAAGAGCAAGTGGGTCATGGTGGATGCTGGGCGCATCCATCCTCGGCTGATTCTGCCCACGGAGCAGCCCACGCCCGCCGATGCTTGGTCTCGTGCGAAACTCGTGGATTCCCGCGCGAAGCCAGTGCTGGAGAAAATGGACGCGGACCTGTGGCCGGGCAACATGGCGACGGCGGCCGACCGCGTCGCCTCTGAGGGAGTTCTGGAGCACGGGTGGCCCGCTTGACAATACTCGCTTCCGCTGTGGAGGCCTCGCCCGAGCCCCATAGTCTTGGCTGACGAAGATCTGGCTGCGGTCCTCCAATCTTTGGTCGGGGGAGACGTGGTGAGGATGGAGGGCGCTCCTGTACCCATGTTCCTTCGAGATGATTGGGAGCAGGTGGTGGACTCCATGCCCGCTTTCAACTGGGACGGGCTTGTGCCCGCGGAGGTTCCCGAGGACCCGGTGGCCCTGGCAACGGTGAACGTGTCCTCCGGTGACTCCAGCGAAGAGGAAGAAGAAAAGGAGCAGGGAGAGGGGCCCGACTCCGAGGCGACCGACGGGGAGTCAAGAGCGCCCCTCCCTCGGCGCAGGTCCCACACTCTCCGCCTCTTGCCGAACGACGATGAGGATGGCAATGAGCGAGGTGGTGAGAGCTCGCCCCTGATCCTGAAGAAGGACAGGACGGGGCTGGTTCCCAGCTGGTCTGCCCGGTTAGAAGCGATCTGCAGACGCGCCTCCTGCTCCCGAGCCTCTTGAGGTAGATCCAGCAGCCGGCTCTCGGGCTTCAAGTTCGGCCGAAGGTTGCTCGAACCCGTGAGCGATGACCAGTAAGTGCTTGATTCTCGTTTTGCTTCTTGCTTCGTCATTGAGGCTTGATATCTGTATTCCTTGGCTAGGTCGGCGCCTGCGGCGAAAAAGCTGACGGGGGCTCCTGAGGCTTAGCCCGGGACAGCACCTCCATCAGCGGAAGAAGGGGACGGCAAGATGCGGGCCTCTCCTTCCCGGTCATCCTCGCGAGGCCTGGCGGGGCTAGCTGGGGCGAGCTCAGCCCCCATGGCCCAAGCGACTCCCGAGGTATCCTTGCCTGATGCCACTGCTTTAGTCGTCGGGGCGCAGAAGGTCCCGACTCATGGTGTTGTGATTACGCTGCCGTTGTAGCGACCCGACCTCGAGCGGTCAAGCCTACGTATTCTTGTGCCATCCACAGATCGCATATCTTTGGCACACACATAGTACATCAATGTATATATCAAAGTGCAATCACATGCATAAATAACGTAAAACTGATATATACCTCATAATACTCAGCGGAAACAAATCAAACGGGTGTGGAGTCCCATCAACGCCATCGGCAGGTTGAGTGTAGACCGTAACCCTGTACCGTATTCTTACTCGTCGGAAGAAAGTATCTGCAACATGATACGTTGCAGCCATGTAGGTCAGTACATTGAATGTACCGGCAAGATCACAATAAAAGAACAGATGATAAAACTATACTATATGCAATATGGCTTTGTGGCTCTGTATCTGAATTTTGTTTGCATAAAAGCTGGTTTTATTTTCCCTACATCAAAGGAATAAATGGAGTCTGTACTAAGGAGTATTCTATCATGACATGGTTCCGCCAACCGATGTCTCATAGCCCAAAATCATCATAAGTTGCCCACAATTTTGTTATCAGTCCGGTGTTGAGAGTTTCGAGATAGATCCAAGTCCAGATGCTCAAGTTGTCCGTAACCAGGGACACGGCTAATCGATTAGGTTTTAACCCTCTGCAGAGGTTTGTACACTTTACCCGCAAGATTCGATCCCTCTTTTACGTTCGCACTTGAGTGTTTGAGAATCAAGATGACCGAAACATGGTCTTCCAAAGAGTTCCTCGACCCTTGTCCGGTACTCCATCCGTCCTACCGTAGTTCTACATCTGCTAGTACCGTCCCAGCCAGAGTCACAACTAAGGTCAACCAAGCGAGCCCATAATGACTTGCGGTTGCAGGGTAAGCTTCCGGCGTGAAGTACTCTTCCGTCTCTTTGAGTCTGGGTGAAGCTTTCCGCAAGATGTCATGGCGCTTCTCCATGCATCCGGCCAACCACTGGGTTCTCCAGGTGCCGTCACAAACCGCCCTTCACCCGGAGTGTGTATTGAAATCCTGTCTCGAGTCTTGAAGTCTTGAGGTCTTGAAGATGCAGTCCTTGCAGATTCCATCATGGAGTTGTCGTCATTGACGTAGAATCCTCCATTCTCACACCACTCCGTGCACTCATACCAAACCCCGTCTACTATAGCGTAGCATTAAAATAAATAACGTCCGGGCTTGGTAACAGGGTGATGGGTTCCTACCTCATGCATACTACTCAACTACAAGGATTCAATAACACTACCGAGGGGTGGTTGCAAAGGTGCCACTAAATGCAATAAAACATAGGTAAGAAAAGCATGGTCAAAGTGAACTTGCACAGTTGACGATCTTCAAAAACTAGGGTTTCAGAGTAGCAATCTTAAGCACTCGGAAATTCTACCGAGGCAAACAATAACTATAATAAGCACATAGCAATAGGATCACATAACACAACATAACAAAAGTAACATAACACAACAAACAACCAAAACCCAAATCCAAAAGAAAAACTCAAATAAAAGGCCACTCAAAGTTTTCCCTACTTCAAACAATAACAAAAATAGTTTTATATAATAAAAATTTCTTAATATAACCTAATCATGGTTTTAGGTTAACTTAACGAGAAAAGGTTGCACTAAGCAACTAGGAGCAAAAAGAATTAATTAAAAAGCTATTATAAAACTCATTTTAGGCCTAATCCAATTTCTATTAAGAAAAATAATTAAAAACTTTTATTAATTATAAATAAAATTTCATCTACTAGAATGACAGAAACTATCCTAGAATAACTAATCACAAGTTAAAAATAAATTAATTTACTAATTAATATATTAGGAAAACAACAACTAGCTAATTAATTAGGATTAATAGGATTCTGCTTAGAACTAATTATTTATTAATCCTAAAATACCCAAGTTAATTTCTAGGGTTTGGCAATGTCAAAATAAAGTGGTGACAAAAAGAATCATGCAAAAATAATTTTTCTAACTAAAGTTATAGCAGATTTACTATTCTGGCTAAAACAATATTAAAGCATTTTTATTTATTTTTAACATAGCTAAATATATATTCTAAAGAAACTACATAAAATTTGCAATCAAACAAAAAAAGAAGCATCTAAAAATATTAAACATAATAAAAGATATACATTTTTGAAAACAGAAACTATTCGCTAAAACAGAAAATCAAAATAAAAGAAAAAGGCCTAATGGGCCTATACTGTGCACTAGGCGTAACTTAGTCTAAACGGGCCTAGGTTTAAACTAAACGAACCGGCCAAAAAAAATAAACCTAAACTAAAACTAAACCGATCGGAACCGGCCGGTTTTATAAATAAAACCTAACCCTTCGGGGTTTCTAATCCTAGCCCTAGATCTAGGATCGGACGGGGGAGGGCGATGCCGGTGACTTACCGGACTCCCATGACGGCGGGCGTGGGCGGCGTAGAGTGCCGGGCCCCAAGGCGTCAGCGAGCTTCAAGTAGTCGTCGGGGAGATGCGCACGAGGTCGGGAGGGGTTCGGTGGTGTTAGGGGTGGTCGGGTGGACTAGGGTGGCGTCAGCGACTTTGGCCAGTGGCGAGCTCGAGGCTCCCATGAGCCTGGGAGAGGGAGAGGGGGTCCGGCGAGGCTAGGGGGGAATGGGGTGCGGAGGGGCTCGGCTTTATAGCCTGGGGTCGGGCTCGCTCCGGAAGGGGATCGGGGGCGATCGGGGGATCCCGGATCCTTCGGGATCCGGTCGATCTCCGGCGAGGTCGATGGCGTGGGCGAGGGGGAAGAAGAGGGCGGGGCCCACGGGTCGAGAGAGAGAGAGGAGGGCGAGGCGGTCGGCCCATCAAGCCTGGGGTTTCAGGCGAGGGGGTGAGCCGGGCCGGCTCGGCCGGGCTGGCTGGCCAGTGGGGCCACGGCCGGGCCAAAGGGTGGTGGCACTGGCCGGGCTCGAGTGGCTGGCCTGGTGCCCGAGGGGTTTTCCTTTTAAAGTTTATTTTTTAAATAAAACAAAACAGAAATAAAACAATATCTATAAATATTTTATATAGGGTATATATATACCAAAATGATCAGGGGAATATTCCCTTTCATTTGAACATTTTTCCAAAGGCAAAATCCAAACTTTATAAAAATCCATTTTTTTAAATTCAAATAAAATTCAGATTTGAATCCAAATCTTTTGGCAATGTTTTCTTCTGATATTTTTGGAGTGTCATGTTTGCTCCTCTCATACTTTTGACAAGTATTTACCAGGCATAGTTTTTGAAATGATTCCCACTTGCCAAAGTTTGAATTCAAATTCAAAACTCAAAAATTTGAAAGAGGGTTTCAAGCACTTTCTAATTACTTTCAACTTGATAATTTTTATATTACAACTCATATTTCATATGATTGAAGAATTCATTTTATCTTCCCTCATGAAAATCATTGAGTTGCATAAAGCTTTGAATTTGAAATCTTCCCTAATGAAATTCAAATCTTTTCCAAAACCCTATTCATGTCAAAATGGAAGAAGTCATGTCATCTTCACTCTAGGCTTTGGTGTTGGAATGAATTTGAATTCATTGAGATCCAAAAGGCAAAGGAGAAAGTTTTGGGAAAGTCATTTCATTCCCTCTCATTCAACTTTCAAAAGTTTTCAAATTTCACTCAGTTTCACTCATTCAATCAAACCAACAATCGGACAACAAGCATAGTTATTTATTTAATATAACATTCCAAAATTTATAATTTTGTGATGTTACAAACCTACCACACTTAAAATGAATCTCGTCCTCGAGATTCGAAGAGGCTAGCAAGAACAGGTTATGGGTTGGGGGTCTCCTAGCAAATGTTTTGGTCAGAAAGGTCGTGGGTGCTACCACACTTAAAAACAAGGTCATGGTTCCAATAAACTCAGATATTTCCTCCGAGGGCTGACAATGTATGTCTCTTCACATATCTTACAATAGCTCCTTCATTAAACTCTTACATCGGAAGCATAGAGTTTTCCTCAAAATCTTGGGTCGGTGTGTCAAAGTTGAAGTTCGTCCGAAATTTGGATCTTCTTAGGCGATAGGTTTGTGTCCATTCTAGTCAACTATCGAAACACTCATGGTGGTCTACCATTAATGGTTTCTCCTGCAGAAAACGGGTCTGCAGGTTGAACTTCACCGTATATCCTACGATTGGCAGCGGTTGCCTGTAAAGGGTTCCATCGTACTACCATTCTATGGTTTTATGGCTTATCGTGTCGACACTCTTCTAAGGTTTTCAAGGCTCTACGATTTTCCATCAACATATGATAGTTCATGATAGAAGTCTTCGGCATGGGGCCAATCCATCCCGTGCATTTGAATCATTACCACATACGTAAATATCGAATCACGTATTCTAACACTTGGGCATACTCACAAGCATTGCAGAAATTTCTCTTGTTCTCGAACCGGTTCGAGTAATTCCATGGTTTCTGCAAGCCAAACAAAACATCTATCGTTACTTCACCACTCTCAGGTTTTTGCGTAACCTTCTCGGTGTGTCCTATTTCTCCGCAAATCTTGCAGGCACAAGGTTTATTTCTTGGTGTATCATTGTGCTTCCGGATAAGACGTGATCTCATCAGGGTCTTCTTGAATTCCTCCCAAGTTCTTGCTCCTTTAAATCCTTGTATGGATTGATGCATTCTCCACTGTGTTGCGGCACTTTCTCAGAAAGTAATCAAGAGCGTATTGGACCTCATACTTCCTTGAAACCAAATTGTTCCTAAGTGATTCTCCATGTTCTGCATCCATAGCTCTAACTCCTACTGAGTCTTGGTCCGTAGAATATCAGTCCAACTTCATTCATCATCTATGGGGTTCAAGGGTTTTAGGGTGAGATGAGAGAGAGGTGGGAGGATATACACACAATACAAACAATAGTTTTTGAAGAAACAAGTTTTACTTTGTGGCTGTCGGAAAACATCAAACAAATGACAGCTCACACACATCGTCATCTAACGTAAGTGTGTAACAGGGGTTTGGTCTTCTAAAGGTCAAATATTTCTTGAGGAACTTCAAATCTTCTGAGTCTTCAACTGTTGTAGCTTCTAATACAAGGTGAAATCCTCTTTACTCAAGGGGTCATCAGTTCTCCAATATCAAATCCTTCTTGGAGCGTCTTGATTGATCCTCCGGGTGATCAAAGGATAAGGGGTATATTCTAACTATTTGAGGTGAGAGGGTCTATTTGATAAATTCAGAAAAGATGAGAAGTAAGAGTCTTTTTGTAAATAAAGTTTTGAGATATCCTGTCCTAAGGGCTTTTTCGGTTTCTAGGGTCACGTCCCATACGGTCAACATGTGCTCGATACCATCTCTCAGAGCGACCCGACCTCGACGGTCAAGCCTACGTATTCTTGTGCCATCCACGGATCAAGATATCTTTGGCACACACAGACATCAATGTATATATCAAAGTGCAATCACATGCATAAATAACGTAAACTGATATATACCTCATAATACTCAATGGAAACAAATCAAACGGGTGGTGCGTCCCATCCACGCCATCGGCAGGGTGAGTGTAGACCGTAACCTCGCACTGTATTCTTACTCGTCGGAAGAAAGTATCTGCAACATGATACGTTGCAGCCATGTAGGTCAGTACATTGAATGTACCGGCAAGATCACAATAAAAGAACAGATGATAAAACTATACTATATGCAATATGGCTTTGTGGCTCTGTATCTGAATTTTGTTTGCATAAAAGCTGGTTTTATTTTCCCTACATCAAAGGAATAAATGGAGTCTGTACTAAGGAGTATTCTATCATGACATGGTTCCGCCAACCGATGTCTCATAGCCCAAAATCATCATAAGTTGCCCACAATTTTGTTATCAGTCCGGTGTTGAGAGTTCCGAGATAGATCCAAGTCCAGATGCTCAAGTTGTCCGTGAATCGGGACACGGCTAATCGATTAGGTTTTAACCCTCCGCAGAGGTTTGTACACTTTACCCGCAAGATTCGATCCCTCTTTTACGTTCTCGCACTTAGTGTTTGAGAATCAAGATGACCAAAACATGGTCTTCCAAAGAGTTCCTCGACCACCGTCCGGTACTCCATCCGCCCCACCGTAGTTCTACATCTGCTAGTACCGCCCCACCAGAGTCACAACTAAGGTCAACCAAGCCAGAGCCCATAATGACTTGCGGTTGCACAGTAAGCTTCCGGGCGTGAAGTACTCTTCCGTCTCTTTGAGTCTGGGTGAAGCTTTCCGCAAGATGTCGGCGCTTCTCCATGCATCCCGCCAACCACTGGGTTCTCCAGGTGCCCGTCAACCATCCTTCACCCAAGAGTGTGTATTGAAATCTGTCTCGAGTCTTGAAGTCTTGAGGTCTTGAAGATGCAGTCCTTGCAGATTCCATCATGGAGTTGTCGTCATTGACGTAGAATCCTCCATTCTCACACCACTCCAGATGCACTCATACCAAACCCCGTCTACTATAGCGTAGCATTAAAATAAATAACGCCCCGGGCTTGGTAACAGGGTGATGGGTTCCTACCTCATGCATACTACTCAACTACAAGGATTCAATAACACTACTGAGGGGTGGTTGCAAAGGTGCCACTAAATGCAATAAAACATAGGTAAGAAAAGCATGGTCAAAGTGAACTTGCACGGTTGACGATCTTGAAAAACTAGGGTTTCAGAGTAGCAATCTTCGCACTCCGGAAATTCTACCGAGGCAAACAATAACTATAATAAGCACATAGCAATAGGATCACATAACACAACATAACAAAAGTAACATAACACAACAAACAACCAAAACCCAAATCCAAAAGAAAAACTCAAATAAAGGCCACTCAAAGTTTTCCCTACTTCAAACAATAACAAAAATAGTTTTATATAATAAAAATTTCTTAATATAACCTAATCATGATTTTAGGTTAACTTAACAGAAAAGGTTGCACTAAGCAACTAGGAGCAAAAAAGAATTAATTAAAAAGCTATTATAAAACTCATTTTAGGCCTAATCCAATTTCTATTAAGAAAATAATTTAAAACTTTTATTAATTATAAATAAAAGTTCATCTACTAGAATGACAGAAACTAACCTAGAATAACTAATCACAAGTTAAAAAATAAATTAATTTACTAATTAATATATTAGGAAAACAGCAACTAGCTAATTAATTAGGATTAATAGGATTCTGCTTAGAACTAATTATTTATTAATCCTAAAATACCCAAATTAACTTCTAGGGTTTGGCAATGTCAAAATAAAGTGGTGACAAAAAGAATCATGCAAAAAGAATTTTTCTAACTAAAGTTATAGCAGATTTACTATTCTGGCTAAAACAATATTAAAGCATTTTTAATTATTTTTAACATAGCTAAATATATATTCTACAGAAACTACATAAAATTTGCAATCCAACAAAAAAAGAATCATCTAAAAATATTAAACATAATAAAAGATATACATTTTTGAAAACAGAAACTATTCGGCTAAAACAGAAAATCAAAATAAAAGAAAAAGGCCTAATGGGCCTATACTGTGCACTAGGCGTAACTTAGTCTAAACGGGCCTAGGTTTAAACTAAACGAACCGGCCAAAAAAAATAAACCTAAACTAAAACTAAACCGATCGGAACCGGCCGGTTTTATAAATAAAACCTAATCCTTCTGGTTTCTAATCCTAGCCCTAGATCTAGGATCGGACGGGAGGGCGATGCTTGTGACTTCACCGGACTCCGGCGACGGCGGCGGCGGGCGGCGAGAGTGCGCTTGGGACCGGCATCACGAGCTTCATGAGTCGGCGGGAAGATGCGCACGAGGTCGGGAGGGGTTCGGTGGTGTTGGGGTGGTCGGGGTGGACTAGGGTGGCGTCGTGGCGACTTTGGCGGCGGTGGCGAGCCTGGGGCTCCCATGAGCTCGGGAGAGAGAGGGAGAGGGGTCCCGAGGCTAGGGGGAATGGGGTGTGGAGGGCTCGGCTTTATAGCACTGGGGTCGGGCTCGCTCGAAGGGGATCGGAGGCGATCGGGGATCCGGATCCTGGGATCCGGTCGATCTCCGGCGAGGTCGATGGCGTGGGCGAGGGGAAGAAGAGGCGGGGCCCACGGGTCGAGAGAGAGAGAGGAGGGCGAGGCGAGCGGCGGTCGACCAAGCCTGGGGTTTCAAGCGAGGTGGGGTGAGCCGGGCCGGCTCGGCTCGGCCGGGCCTGGCAGTGGGCAACTGGCCGGGCCAGGCGGGTGCGGCACTGGCTGGCCTGGCTGGTGCCCGAGGGGGTTTTCCTTTTTAAAATTTATTTTTTTTAAATAAAACAAAAACAGAAATAAAACAATATCTATAAATATTTTATATAGGGTATATATATACCAAAATGATCAGGGGAATATTCCCTTTCATTTGAACATTTTTCCAAAGGCAAAATCCAAACTTTATAAAAATACATTTTTTTAAATTCAAATAAAATTCAGATTTGAATCCAAATCTTTTGGCAATGTTTTCTTCTGATATTTTTGGAGTGTCATGTTTGCTCCTCTCATACTTTTGACAAGTATTTACCAGGCATAGTTTTTGAAATGATTCCCACTTGCCAAAGTTTGAATTCAAATTCAAAACTCAAAAATTTGAAAGAGGGTTTCAAGCACTTTCAAATGACTTTCAACTTGATACTTTTTAACTTCCAACTCATATTTCATATGATTGAAGAAGTCATTTTATCTTCCCTCATGAAAATCATTGAGTTGCATAAAGCTTTGAATTTGAAATCTTCCTAATGAAATTCAAATCTTTTCCAAAACCCTATTCATTTCAAAATGGAAGAAGTCATGTCATCTTCACTCTAGGCTTTGGTGTTGGAATGAATTTGAATTCATTGAGATCCGTAGGCAAAGGAGAAAGTTTTGGGAAAGTCATTTCATTCCTCTCATTCAACTTTCAAAAGTTTTCAAATTTCACTCAGTTTCACTCATTCAATCAAACCAACAATCAGACAACAAGCATAGTTATTTATTTAATATAACATTCCAAAATTTAGAATTTTGGGATGTTACAGCCGTCCTCTCCTCCTACTGCACCAACTGCCATTTCTCCGACTCCTTCTAGTGTCCTAGATCGTGCTGCTGCTAAACTGGACCGGCTGCGGAAAGATCTTCTCGGCGCCGACCCTCACTTGGTGGCCGGACGCCTGGAGCTGGCCTCAGGCTGGGTTCGCTCTGATGCTTCAATTCGACCAGCGCTGGTTCAGGCCGCGACGGCTTGTGACGAGGAGAAGAAGGCCGTCCTTGAGGCGAAGGCCGCTCGCGACGCCGCCTTGGGGGAGGTAGCCGATGTCCAAGGTCGCTACAAGGCGCTGGAGAGTGAGCTGTAGGGCCTGCGCGACCAGCTTGCCAAGGAGGCCCGCGTCCGCCAAGAGAAGGAGGAAGACATGAAGGCTCGTGAGGCGGCCGCCAAGGACCGGGATGCCAAGCTTGATGAGCGCCATGGCCACTTAGGTGCGCTGGAGCAGGCGTTGGAGGCGAGGAAGATCGAGCTGGATGGCAAGGCGCGGGTCCTGGCCGAGGACCGTGTGGCCTTCGCGAAGCTGGCGTTGAAGGCTCGCACTTTGCTGAGGTCGCTTTACGGCAGCGGCCTGGAAAGCCCGCTGGCCGGCGCCGAGGACGGCCCCGCCATGCTGCTTCCCTTCCTGGTTCGTGCCCTTGAAGATGTCACCCTTGGCCTCGACCCCATGGCTGAGGCCGAGGCGCGTGTCCTGTCTTCTGCAGCGCTGACGCGCGTCTTCATCCATGTCTACCTTTGCGACCCCAACGTTGACCTTGACAGCCTGTTGGAGCCCGTGAGCGGCGAGCTTGCCGTTGTCGCTGCTGAGGCCTTGAAGGGTCGAGCGGAGGCTCACGGGCGGTTCGGCCTCAAAGACCAAGCCGGGCGTAGGCGCCGATCCTGAGGCTTCATGAGGTGAACCCGCCCAGCGCAGCTCCGCCACCAGTGACGGTGCTGCCGACAATTGACTCCTTCGTGGCTCTTGTCCTACTTTTAGCTCCTGCAACATGCATCATGCCTCGTGGAGGCGTTTAAACTTGCGTTTGGCGTTGTGAAAACAGTTATGGGCTGTAATATTTGCTTTTAAATTCCTTGAGATTTGCGCTTTTCCTTCCTACTTGCTTATGTTCTACGTCGACAGAGCTCGGCCCCGCATATACCTCAGCCGCCGTTAGCCCCGATCGAAAACCAGGACGGGACCAAGGAGTGAGGGGCTACATGACAAGTTAGGCTCCTGAGTCACGATGCTCAGGAGTCCCCCTTGACGCACGAATAGCAAGTAGGGAGGTGAGATGTATGGGTGAATTTACCATTCTACGCCGCCAGAGCCCGCCTCACAGATACCTCAACCGCCGTTAGCCTTTCGGAACTAAGGGGTGAGGGGCTATATGACCAGTTAGGCTCCTGAGTCGCGATGCTCGGGAGTCCCCCATGACGTTCAAACGGCCTTCGTACCTTGGCTCCGCTCGGGGCGAGACGTGCGACGAACCAGGCCCGAGGGGCCAGGCTGGGTGGCGCGCATCTGGGCGTGACCCAGGCGTAGCCCTCGTGCCCAGCCCCCTCACGCGGCACTCCCGATGGGAGGCATTACGATGAGGCCAGACATTGAGCTCTGGGCTCCCTGAGGTTGATGCGGCCGGGGGCCACCCTCAGTTGTTTATCACCGCCATGGAGCATAAGCGCTTCAGATGTGTCTGTGCATAGCCGCTCCTCGGCAAGTGTCGTCAGCCCGGCCACGGAGCATGGTGCTTCCAGTGCGTGGGAGGGGCTCCCCTCCCGAGGAGCCCTGGCGTGTCTGACCTCGGCACGACACGTGGCTGGTACGGTAGGGCCCACGAGGTGTATATGGGCACCCGTGAGCCGGTAGCAGGACTCACGGGCCCTACCTCAAGGTGGGTTGCGCCTGCACTGGGCCTTAACTTGTGATGTGTTCCTGCAAATTTGGTTAGATGTCGACGCTCACGCCCCGGTCCCGCCCTCGAGCGGGCCTCGGCCGTCATTGGTATGCCTGTGTCGCGATGCCGTGGACAAGGCTGTGAGGGTGAGGGCTGGACAGCCAGAGGAGCCCATGAGTCGCGATGCTCGTGTACCCCCTTTAACGCAAGCAAGCGGCCGACAAGAAGGAAGAGGGTACCATGGATGTGCACCAAATAACAATCATGATGGGTCAAACGCACAACCCGAATAAGCGCAAGAAGGATACATGCCACTGGTCTCGCCCGGTGGCTTGGGATGATGCAGCCCGAGGCGCCCCAATAAAGTAAACTAGAAACATGAATCAAAGGATACATGCCGCAGGAGGATTTACCCACGCGGCACGGGAATGATGCAGCCACAGGGGCGGTCCCAAATTAAAATGAAACTCGAAGGATGTCACCTGATAATGTTGAAGATGAAGGGATGCCGAAGTAGCGAACGTCGTGCGCTGCGGAAGCCGATCTTCACGAGCCCCTAGGCCCAGGAGCCTCGGGGGGCTCCGGAGGTGCTGGTGGCTCCTCGCGGACCATCTCCATCTCTGCCAGGACTGCGGAACGCCTGGCCACTTGAGCCTCCAAGATGCTCCTCATGAGGCGTTGGCGCGTGGCAGCCGTAAGGCATGCGGACGTAGCTGTGGGGTGGACCTTCACAGCGCCCCACGCGTGAGGGCCAGAGGCGCTCCTGAGAGGCGGCTCGGTTGAGCCCTGGTATATCGATGCAGACGTGTAGCCCACCATCCTCGCCTGGATGGGGAGCTACGACGGGTAAGCAGCGGCTGCCACTCATGACTCTTGACTCCCGCGGCTCCTGAATGATCCTCGCCTGGTTTGGCCCTCCTTGCCTCGCTCCTTCCTGAGGGAAACATGCTTTGAAACACGCCTCCAAGTGGTGCCCGAGCGCCTCCCTCGTGAGCTTAGCAAAGTCGGTGGCCCTCCAGGAGAGCCCCGAGCCTTGCTCTCGAGGAGGGCGTCGAAACGCCTTTCCTATGCGATGTATGAGGTGCCCTGAATGTGCGCGGACCCTGAGGGGCCTACCTCCCGAGGGGTCGGGCCAGGCGATGTCTTCTTCTTCTTAGGAGTAGCCTCGGGGAGCCTCCCGCTCCTGTGATTTGGGTCTTCAATTGACGCGGCTTGAAAAGCACGCCTGTGGAACACATCATGCGTCTCTCTCCTCACAAGGCACCGTGATGACTCCACCGCTCTCGGCATCTTGAGGACATTGTAGCCGTGATGAGTCACGGCCATGAATTTGGCCAGAGCTGGGTACCCGAGGATGGCATTGTATGGCAGGCGAATGTGGGCGACGTTGAAGTCAATGAGCTCGGTGCGGTAGTTGTCGCGCGCCCCGAAGGTGACAGGGAGGCGGACCTGCCCTATCGGAACTGTGGAGCCATCGGTGACTCGGAGAAAGGCTTGGTTGGTGAAGCCGATTGTACCAAGACTTGGAGATTGTTGAATGTCTCGACGGATAGGACATTGAGCCCTGCTCCGCCATCGATGAGGGTCCTGGTGACTTGCACGTTGTTGATGATTGGGGAACAAAGCATTGGGAGGACTCTGGCTGTGGCTGCACACTTGAGCTGATCCGCTGAGCTAAACGTGATGGCGCATGCTGACCACCTGAGAGGGCGGGTGGCTTCGAGCTTGGGGAGGACTGCATTCACTTCGCGGGAGAACTGCTTGAAGATGCTCTGAGAGGCTGGGGCTTGAGCTCCGCCCAGGATGCAAGCGATTGCACGCGGCTCCTCATTTCTCCTTGGCGGCGGTGGCAAAGGAGGGAGGCCTGCGTTGCCTTGTGGGCGATCCTCGCGAGGCTGATCCCTCCAGCCTCCCTCGCGAGGCGGGTCCCTCCAACCTCCCTCGCGAGGCTGATCTTGCCAGCGGTCCTCGCGAGGTCGGTCACGCCACCCTTGGCGAGGGCCACAGTCTTACCAACGTCTTGTGCTTCTTCCTCCTCCTCGGCCATAGCCTCGATCATTGCGGTCGGGGCGTCGACCGATTCTCCCTTCTCGCACGGCCCTGAGCTCTTGGCATTCGTTGGTGTTGTGGATGTGGAGGTCGTGGTACACGCAGTACCGGCTGCCCTTGGAAGACTCGGGCTGATCCCTGCCTCGCTTGGTGTATGGTTCTGCCGCAAGCACGGCAGCCCCCATGCGCTTCACGTCCTTGACCTTGGGCTTCTTCTCTTCGGGGTCGGCAGCCGGCAGCTCAAGGAGGGAAAGGCGTCCTTCCTCAGCCCTGGCGCACTTGGTCGCCAAGTTGAACAGCTCTAGGGATGTGCACAGGTCTTCATGCACCGCCAGCTCCTCCTTCATCTTGACGTCACGCACACCGCTTCGTCGGAGAAGGCTGAGATGATGGCTTCCTGCTACCTTGGGAATCTTAAGGCGTGCATTGTTGAAGCGCTGGTTGTACTTCGCAGGTCTCTCCTGGTTGCTGTTTGATGCGGGCGCATGTCGCCACGGCAGGAGGCCGCCGCGAAAGTGCCTTGGAAGTTGGCGATGAAGCGGGTGCGCATCTCGTCCCTGTGGAGGAGATCGTGCTGGGAGCTGTGTTCAGAGCCAAAAGGGCACCGTCCTTGAGCGCCATGGGAAACCAGTTCGCCATGACCTTCTCGTCCCCGTTGGCGGCTTCGATGCCCAGCTCGTAGAGCTGGAGGAACTCCGCAGGGTCGACCGTGCCGTCGTAGCGAGGAGGCAGGTCTGGCTTGAACTTGGCGGGCCATGCGACGCTGCATAGCTCGGTGGTGAAGGCGCAGCAGCCTGCAGTGGCCATGGGAGGCCTTTGGTGACGGAGGGCTTGATCTTGCGGGTCCCCGTGCGCTGCCGCTGGGAGCTGCGCGGGGTCTTGGAGTGCTGGAGCAGGGGCGCGGTCGTGACGGGCCGGTGCAGGGAGCACTCGGGCAGCTTCTTGGGGGCGAGGGGCCTCTTGGTAGCTCTGCTCTTGCTGCGCTGGTGCCGGACGGAGTGGGTTCCGCCCAGGGGCCATGCGCCTTGGGGCCAAGGCACCTTCTTGGGGGGGGGAGGCGGCTGAGGTGCCCCCGGAGCTTCATCGCCCGCGGAAGGCGGGGCGCGGTGCAGCGAGAAGGACGGCGCGGGGGAGCCCCCCGCGGCGCGGACAAGCTCGGCGACGCGGTCGAGCCACTCCTCGTAGACGTCGTCGATGGGGCGGTAGCGCAGAAGCTCGTTTGCCGCGATGAGTGCGGCTCGAGTTTTCCAGTGCTGGAGCGCGGACGAAGAACCAGCTGGGCGGCGAAGGAGTAGCGGTGCGTCTCGCCTCACGGATGGATGCCGGGACGACGCCGCTGTTCGCTTCGCCGGGCCGGTGGCGGCAGCGACGGGAATGGCGGGGCGGCCGCCAGCGAGGCCGTCTGGCGACGCGAGTAGCAAGAGCGTCCGGCGCTGGGCGCCGACGAAGGCGTCGACATGGATGCGAGGGGCGGCGAAGAATAGGGCGGTGGAAGTCCGATTCCGGTGCACCCCTACCTGGCGCGCCAAATGTCGAATTTCGGGTTCCGGCAGACCCTTTAGGTTCGAACTCTGGAGTGCACACGGAGATCTCACCTCCAACCTACCTACACCTCGTCGCCTCGCAAGGATCTAAACTACACAATCAACAACACAAGGGACACAAGGTTTATACTGGTTCGGGCCACCATTGTGGTGTAATACCCTACCCAAAGGTGTGGTGTGGTGGATTGCCTCAGGGCTGATGATGAATAAGATAAGGAAGAACAGCCTCGCGAGGGTCTGTCCTGGCCGGTATGCATTTAACTGATAGGGGGAGTTCGGTCGCTTCTCTCTCTCTGGATTCGGGATTGATCTCTCGCTCTCTTCAAGATTGCTTGATCTCTAGCTCTCTTCAAGATTGCTTGATCTCTAGCTCTCTTCAAGATGCCTCTACCCTGTGGGTGGCTAGTCCTATTTATAGGCAGAGGCCCTGGGCCTCTTCCCAAATATTGAGCGGGAAGGGCGCCAACAATTGGCCATTTTGAAGGGGAACATCTAGTACACTTATCCTGACTAAAGTTGGTTCTCGCCTGCCAAAGGCTCTGACGATGACGCCGGCTTGGGCTCCACGATGACCTCCTTCCTGTCGTTGTGTTGGTCTTGGTCTCGTTGCCCCGAAATGGTTGCCTTTGCTTGATGCTCTGGCCTGCGCTTGCCTCCTTTGCACCAAAGAGGAAATGAGGACAATGCGCAGGCTGGCGCCCGCCTGGCGCCCTTGGTCGTCATGGCTTGCGTCATGGGCACCTCGTGAGGTACCCCGCCTTGATCTCTCCGCCTCCTCGTGAGCCAGCCTGACGAGGTCGTGCCCGAGGAAGCTTCCCTGTCCGCCTCATGAGGCTTGGCCCCTCGCGAGGGTCTTGAGCTTGTGCTGATGAAGATGGGCCGTACTGGGCCACCCCTTCAGCCACGCCGCAGGCCGCAGGCAGGCAAGTCTGGGTACCCCCGTTCCCAGAACGCCGACACCCTCTACTTTCTTGTAATGAATTGAGTTTTCCCCTTGAAGTAACCTTATCGGATTGAGTCTTTAAAGATTTGAGAACACTTGATGTATGTCTTGCCGTGCGTATCTGTGGTGACAATGGGATATCACGTGATTCACTTGATGTATGTTTTGGTGGTCAACTTGTGGGTTCCGCCCATGAACCTATGCATAGGGGTTGGCACACGTTTCGCTGCGTGATTCTCCGGTAGAAACTTTGGGGCACTCTTTGAGGTTCTTTGTGTTGGTTGAATAGATGAATCTGAGATTGTGTGATGCATATCGTATAATCATACCCATGGATACTTGAGGTGACATTGGAGTATCTAGGTGTCATTAGGGTTTTGGTTGATTTTTGTCTTAAGGTGTTATTCTAGTACGAACTCTAGGGCTGTTTGTTACACTTATAGGAATAGCACAACGGATTGATTGGACAGAATAACTTTGTCGGTGTACTAGAGTAGGGGTACCCTAGTATCCCGTACTCCTCAAGACGGACAGCTATGCACCAGCGGCAGGGTTTGCCTCGTCACCGCTAAGATCCTTCGTGGCTCCTTTGGAGCCATTCAAGAACAAAGTATTTGATTAAGAAGACAAGGCCCCTAAGAAGAGGAGCTTGCCGGGAAGGCCACTCAAGGCATGCAGAAGACAAGGCCCCGCAAGAGGAGCTTGTCGAAGGCTCGAGCGCCGACAAGCCTCCGAACGCGACTAGGATTCGCCGCGGCAAGGCGCTTGCCGCGCAAGCAACCTCTCTCCATCTCCGCTCCAGCTCATCCAAAGAACGTGTCGCCATGGGACCATTCCATGCGCCAAGCGTGTCGAGGTTGTGCAGCCAGCGGAGAGCAGCGATAAGCGGGCGCCGACAAGCTTGCCATCGTGGCGAAGCGGTGGCGCACTGGACGGTCTCTGCATAATCGTTTGGGCGACATCGACGGGCATTTATTGCTTTTGTCCCTTGCCGTCGAGTTAGGTATTTTGCACTGCATAATCGCTCGAGTAGGTGTACCAACTCCTATTTTTACATTTGTACCCTCGCCTATGTTGCCACCGTCGGAGACCCCTTGAGCATATAAAAGGAGGCCCATGCGCAACATAGAGGGGGGTTCGAGGTTCTGCTCATTCGACTCACTAGAGACCAGATATCGCTCACGCTTAGGTTTTGTAGCTCGCATCGCTCCCTAGCAAGAACACAATACATCAAACAAGCAGCAGAGGAGTTTTATCTCTCCCGAGAGCTCCGGTTGGTAAACTGCTCGTGCCTCGCCTCGATCCGCTTCTTAGGTGCGATGTCCCCCTCCGAACCACAAAGGGGCCTGGTCCGCCGCCCCATAGGTGTTCGTGGGTACGATCAGCCTCCCGACATCTTTGGCGCGCTGTAGGGGTGTCGAGGCCATGTGAATCTGATCCGACGTTCACACGAGCAGCGTCCTCCACATCTTCCTCAACATGCCACCGAAGAAGAAGGCTTCGGCGGCAGCAGAGCCGTCCGCGTCATACCCACCCTCACCGCAACAAACGGGTGGTGGGGTAGACGCCAGCCGGAGGAACGGGCGCCGACGAAGGTGTCCGCGACGCTGCCAAGTCCAAGGACAAGGCCTCGCAAACCTCGGCGTCACAAGCATCCCCGCGCCCATCTCAGAGACGCTGACCAACAACGCCACGGCGTTCACAATGCCATACGCTCGGTGGATCGAGACCCTCAAGACAAGCATACGCTACCAACATGCCGGGCACGAGTGAGATACGGTCGCTCGGACGGGTGCTGCTCCTTCTAACGTAGTTAGAAGTCCGGCATATCCCCGCCTCGCACCGCTCGCCAATGCCACCCACTACTCCAGAAGAAGATCTGGCGATAGCTAACCTGCTCCTCGACTACCCTCCAACGGCCAACAAGGTCGACGAGTGGAGGGCCACTATCCAGAGCCTCATCGGCTTTGCCAACGGCGACGCTCCGCGGCAACCAACGCCATCATTGCCGCGGCAAGACGACAAGGCACGAGCCGGTGGCGACGAGACTGTCGGAGGTGCAACCACCATGCACTCTCCGCCACGAAGGCCAAGATCGCCGACTCACCGGATCCACCTCGGACAATGACTCCACCGCGTCATCGGATCCGCGAGCTCGCCGCGATCAGCGCCAAGTTCTTCACGAGCGACAACAAGAGGACGCCGAACTCGCATCGAGCGCCGGAGAGAAGCGCGACGTCATCCGACAAGCGCCTGGGCCTTCTCTGTTGACGTGCGCGCGACGGAGGAGCCAGGCGACTTGCCGTACGCGGTAGGTTGCCCTGCGTTCACTCGTGAGCTGCGGCAAGTCCAGTGGCCCAGCCAGAAAAACTTCAAACCAGACGTGCTGGAGAAGTATGATGGCAGGACGCATCCGTCGGAGTTCCTCAGCATCTACACCATCGCGGTGCAGGCTGCGGGAGGATGGGACGACAAGATCCTCGCCAACTACTTCCCGCTCGTGCTCAAGCCCAACGTCAGATCTTGGCTCATGCACTTGCCGGACAGCTCCATATCCTCTTGGGCAGATCTGTGTCATCAGTTTGTTGGCGCCTTCACAGGTGGACACAAGCCTCATGGCCAAGAGAGTGACCTTCATCTGCCGCCTGTAAGGAAGGAGAGTCCCTGCGCAAGTTCATTCGTAGATTCAGCCGTGTGCACTACAACATCCCGTATGTCCACCCTGCTGCGTGGTGATCGCTAGCGCTTCATCGTAATGTGCGGAACCGCAGGATGAGGGAGGAGATGGCGATGTGCAAAGTCAAGGACGTCGATGAGTCAGACGCCTTGGCCGACAAGTGTGCATGCGCTAAGGAAGGGAGGAGACTCCAGAGAGAATGCGGAAGCAGGATCTCGGCAAGGAGGGGGCCGCCCGCAAAGAAGGGCCGCGGCGCGAGGCAACAGGAAGAAGAAAGGTAGAGAAGTGCTAGCTGTTGAGCAGTCCGGCAACGGAGGTGGCGACAAGAACGCCAAGGCTGGTGGCTCCAAGAAGGAGGTTGCCGCCGACGCCAACCACTGGGCCGGTGGCGGCCGCCGACAAGCGGGACGGCTCCGGCAAGCGATCTTGCAAGATCCACCGCACCAAGGGCCACGACCTCCAGAGCTGCAAGAAGGTCGAGCAGCTTGTCGAATGCCAGAGGGCTGAGTACGAGCGCGCGACAAAGAGAAGGCCCAGGAAGGTGCTGGGGAGCAAGCAAGAAACGTCTCGGCCGGGGAGGACGCCGCGGCAAGGCCAAGCAGCGGAAAGGATACAGACCTCCTCATGCCGCGACAAGGATGAAGATGATGACGACGACGAAGATATGGAAGACGACGACGCCGATGAGCGGTGAGTTTCAGAAGCCACAGAGGTCCTCTGCGTTGACGGGGTAAGCTTCGCATACCTCCCGCCGCCAACTCAAGCAATGGATGCGGAGGTCAATGCAGCGGAACCATCCGTAGAGTCACGCAAGCCTCAAGTGGTCCAAGACGCCTATCGCTTTTTATATTGAGGACCACCCCGATCGCATAATCAAGGTCGGTGCTTGCCGATGTTGGTCTCACCAACCATCCGCAACCTCAAGGTCACCAAAATGCTAGTTGACGGCGGGCCGGGTTGAATCTGATCTCCTCCGCGGTGCTCCGTAAGCTTCAAATCCCTGACGGCCAGAGCTCGAAGAGACCGGCACCTTCCAAGGAATCAATCCGGGAAGGAGCAAGTCGAAGGGAAGATTACGCTGTTTAATAACATTTGGCGCCGAGCTGAACTTTAGGATCGAGAGGGTCACATTCGACGTTGCCGATTTCCCATTGCCTTACAATGGGATACTTGGTCCGCCCAAAGACTCGCCAAGTTCATGGCAGCCTCTCACTACGCCTACAACTTACTCAAGATGCCAGCCCGATAAGCATCATCTCTGTCCATGGCGACAAGAAGGATGCCCTTATCTGCGCCGACAAGATCTACCGGATGCAGCAGCCATGACAGATTGCCAAACACTTGCCGCTGAAGCTCCCGGGGAAGAAGACAAAGTCCAAGTCCGCAAGAGCTCGATGCTTACTCGGCAAGCGCACCTCTTCGGAGTGCTGCGCCATCGTCGAGGACGCACCACCGAGCTCCACCGGCAAGTGCAAGAAGATGGTAGCTCCGCCAAAGACCAAGAAGGTGCCCACCAAGGAGGACGGCATCGGTGGTACCTTTACCATCGCTGCCTCTCTCGACCCTAAATAGGAAGGCGCGCCGTTGCTTTCCTCAAGGGCCAATGTCGACGTGTTTCCATGGCAACCGCCCCGACATCCCCGGTGTTCCTGTGGAAGTGATTGAGCACCGCCGCCGCTTGTCCTCATGCACGGCCCGTCAAGCAAAAGTCGAAGCAAGCGTTGGAACGCCAAGAATTCATAGCGAAGAGATCAAGAACCGGAAGCAGCAGGCCTTGTCGAGAAGTGCTCCATCCCACGTGGTTGGCCAATCCTCGTAGTCGTATAAAGCAAATGGAAAATGGAGACTTTGTATTGACTTCACGGATGTTAATAAAGCTTGTCCCAAAGATCCATTTCCTTGCCGCGCATTGACCAGATTGTTGACTCCACGGCTGGATATGATTTGCTTTCGCTTTCTTGATGCATACTCGTGGATACCATCAGATCTTCATGGCTGAAGAAGATGAGGAGAAGACCGCATTCATTACACCATGTGGCACATATCGTTTCATACGGATGCCTTTCGGTTTGAAGAATGCTGGTTCAACATTTGCAAGGGTAGTCCATGACGCTTTTGAGCATAAATGCACGTAAATGTAGAAGCCTACATGGATGACATAGTGGTCAAAAGCAAGGACAAAGCAACTCTGGTTCAAGATTTGGACGAGACCTTTGCAAATCTGCATAAGGTCAACCTTAAGCTCAACCCCGAGAAGTGCGTGTTTGGAGTCCCTTCCGCAAGCTTCTCGGTTCTTCGTGGTCTCAACGAGGGATTGAAGCTAATCCCGACAAGATCAAGGCCATTGAGCAGATTGAAGCACCAAAGCGCCAAGGATGTACGAAGACTTGCCGGTTATGTAGCTGCTCTCAAAGAAGGTTTATTTCTAGGTTCTGGCTGAGCGCGCCCGCCATTTTTCAAGATTTTGAAAAGGCAGGTCCAATGAAATGGACTCCCAAAGCGGAGGCTGCGCCGCAGACTTGAAGAGATACCGCCCTCCACTCAACACTTGTCGCACCTAAGCCATTAAGAGAAGTTGTTGCTATATATAGCAGCAACCAATCAAGTGGTTAGTGTTGCGTTAGTAGAGGAGAGGGAGGCGGATGACGAGCCAGCAACCACGGCAAGCACATCCAGCGACAAGCAGGGGGCTTCGCCAACAAGCTCTGGTCCCGACAAGGATGAATCCGCGCAGACGCATGACTAGATGCAGAAAAGGATGGTGCAGCGCCCAGTCTACTTTGTCAGCTCCCTCCTGCAGGGGGCTAGGTCGAGGTACTCTGGTGTGCAGAAATTGCTTTTCGGCCTCCTCATGGCCTCGAGAAAGCTGCGCCATTACGTCCAAGCACATGAGATCACTGTTGTCACCGCTTTCACCAAGAGGATACTGCAGAATCCGTAAGCAACGGGCAGGATTGTTGAGTGGGCATTGAACCGCCAAGCTTTGGTCTCAAGTTTGAAAGCACATCAACTATCCAGCGTAGCGCTTGGCGTAATTCATAGCGTAATGGACGCCAACGCCAGATGAAGAGATTCCGAGACGAGCATTCCCGCCAAGGAAGCAAGCAAAGAGTGGTTGATGTACTTTGATGGTGCCTTCGCTGCAAAGGCGCCGGTGCCGGGCGTCGCTTATCGCACCCAATCGGAGAGCACCTCAAGTACGTAGTCCAGATGCACTTTCCCAAGGAGCAAGCGACAAACAATACTGCAGAGTATGAAGGTTTGCTTGCCAGCCTCAAGATCGCAGTGGACCTTGGGATCAAAAAGCTTATTGTCAGGGGTGACTCGCAGCTTGTCGTCCGCCAAGTGAACAAAGATTACCAGAGTCCATTGATGGAAGCCTACGTTGATGAAGTGAGGAAGCTAGAAGAGCACTTTGACGGCCTGTAAATGGAACATGTTCCAAGAGCTCGTAATGATATTGCCGACGGCTGTCAAAGTGCATCGCACTTAAGTTGCACTGTGGAACCAGGGATTTTGTGCTCAAGTCGACTCAACCAACCGTAACACCATCAACCGGACAAAGCAAGAAGAGGAAGTTGATCTCTGGTGACTACTTTCCCGCAGAGCTTCCCGGCCGTCGCTATGAAGGTCCCCAAGATCAACGCCAACAAGGTTTGAGGGGCAGTCTGCTCCGACAAGCCCTGTGGTTTGTTTCGTTGAAGCTGACGCTTCCGCCAAGTTTTGCTCCGGCAAGCTTGCCGGGAGCGTCAAGCTCGGCAGAGCCGCAGGTTCTTGCCAGAAGCCGATGTTCCCGCAAAGCAGATGTGCCTTTGGTCCTTGTTGTCGAGCCGCAAGCTCCAAAGATGGGCACAAAGAGATTGTCCATTTCCTTCGCATGACAGAGAACTTCCCAAGAACAAGAAGAAGCGGAAAGAGTAGCCCGGCAGTCAAGTATGTACCAGTTTGTCGACAAAGATACTATATGTAAGAAGATTCAACGGTGTGAAATTGAAGTGTATTCCCGGGAAGATGGATGTAAGTTGTTGGCAGAGATACACGGAGGCATATGTGGTCACCACATTGGCAAGAAGAGCACTTGCCGCAAAGCTTTCCTAAGAAGGTTTCTTCCGCCGACAGCCCTCCGTGATGCAACCGCACAAGTAACCAAGTGTGAAGCGTGCCGCCCATTCCAAACAGATACACCGACCAGCTCGTGCTCTCCAGACGATCCCTTTATCCCGCCATTTTCGGTCCGGGGCTCGACATCCTCGCCCCTTCCCCGAAATGTCGTGGGCTTTGAATACTTGTACGCCGCCATCGACAAGTTCACAAAGTGGCCGGAAGTGGAAGCAGTGAGGAAGGTGACAAAGACGCCAATCAAGTTCTTCAAAGTCGATTGTTTGCCGCTTCGAATCCCTAACAGATCATCACCGACAACGGCACACAATTTACGAAGTCGCACCTTCATGCAAGACGCCCAAGATCTTGGCGTCAAGGTTCCGCTTTGCTTCCATTGCTCACCGAGAAGCAACGGTCAAGCGAGAGAGGGCAAATGCTGAAGTGTTGCGCTGGCTCAAGACCAGAACTTTCGGCTGTGCTGCACAAGTGCGGAAGAAACCGGATCGAGGAGCTGCCGGTGGTTCTTTGGTCGATCAGACGACGCCAAATCGAGCCACCGCCGCACACCTTTTGCTCTAGTCTATGGAGCAGAGGCGCTCTCCCCACGGAACTCAGATAACGGATCGCCTCGAGTGCTCGCTATGATGAGCTTGAGCAAGAGCAACAAGGCAAGATGACGCGCTGCTCCTTGAGGAGGATCGCCTTCAAAGTCAGCAGGCGAGCTGCTCGCTACCGAGAAGCTTTTGCGCCGCTACCATAGCCGCAGAAAGTTAGTGCCAAGTCTCGAGGAAGGCGACCTTGTTCTTCGCACGCTCACCGCCAAGAATTCAAACAAGTTGACGCCAAGTAGGGAAGGCCCTTATCGGGTGAAACGAGTCACTAGGCCCGCGCCGTCCGCTTTGAGACCGAAGATGGCATCCCGTGAGCAACTCCCGAACATTGAGCATCTTCGTAAGTTTTACCTATATGCGCGTTGCCGGAACCTGCCCGACAACCACCTTTTGTACAAGTCTTGCCATTGTTGCATGTAATCCTTTGTACAAAGCCGGGCCTGCACCCGTGCATCAGTAAAGCTCATGTGTTGCGCACAACTTGTCAAATTCATGCTTTCATCATTTTATTGCATGTTTTGGCTAACACTTTGTGCAGCAACCACACCCGGTAAGCAAAATCGAGCCACTGGGCTCCATAACTTTATTTCCTCTTATTTCTCTTTTCTCAAAGAAAGGAAGGCTCCCTCGCGCACAAGTTAACCAGGGGGAAGGAGAAGATAATACTATGGACCAGGCACCGCTCGGGGAAGTTTCACCTCATCGGGAAGCATGAGACAGAAAAGCTAAGTTGCCAAAGTTTGAGCAATCAATTTTTTAAATTTTTAAGTTATCTTCCTCGAACGATTGTACTTTGTATGGAAAAACCTGTGCGCAGAGGAACCAACTCGCAGGCTAGTCGCTACTTACTTTGTTTCGAGTCCGCTCAACAACTTAAGTGAGCTGCGGCTAGTCGCGACAAGGTTGCTTGTCGGAGGCGGCACCGCCAAAGAAGTTGCCGACGTTTCGCACTCGGCCGCATGCAAAGGTGCCCGCACCAACAAGTCCCCCAAACGCGTAAGGCGTAAACGTACAAAGGAAGGAATCAAGTAGAGGAAATAACGTTGCATTGATCGCCTAAGATAGAGTATATTACAAAATAACTTGTCGCTGATCTAACAAAGTGTTCTAAAACATGATCAGCAGCGACAAGGGAAAGATAAAATTGGCGACCTAGTTCACGCGGGTCGCCATCAATCCGCTTGATCTTGTTCACCTTGTCCACAATGGGTGCGACAAGGGCTTTGAGCTCCTCCACGCTGGCATCCGGGCGGCAAGGATCTCGAGGACGCCGTTAAGGTTGAGGCCCGGATTGCGGAAGGCCACCTTTATCAACACCTTCTCGAGGGCTCTCGCATGCATCCGGGCGTGATTCCTCGGCTAGCTGCTTTGGGACCTCTTCCCGAGTCAGCTGGAGACCCGCCACCACGCCTTTGAAGAATAAACTGAGTTTGGCGCTGGGTTGGAGATGCTCGCTTGAGGAGTATGCAAGGTCCGCCATCCCCAGCTCCA
The DNA here is from genome assembly GCA_021605145.1 of Aegilops bicornis. Taxonomy (NCBI): domain Eukaryota; kingdom Viridiplantae; phylum Streptophyta; class Magnoliopsida; order Poales; family Poaceae; genus Aegilops; species Aegilops bicornis. The sequence continues at coordinate 510,411,744 of CM038672.1, forward strand.
TCACCATTGTGGATGTCGGCGGCGGTGTCCACAAGACCTTCACCCCTGGCTCCACGCCTCCCTCAAGGTGCTCTGGTGGAGGCAGCATTCGCCAGCAGCTCCTCCTTGGCCTTGATCGCCTCCAACAAACCCACCTCCCGCTCTCGGGCGCCTGGCCCAACGCTCAAGGCTGTGGTGGTCACTTCAGCTCAAGATCCGCCTTTTGGAATCCTTGGCGGCGCCGAGCTCCTTGCCCCTATCGGTGACGACTCGCAGCTTGCCAAGAGTGTAGGCGCCCTTCTCACGCCATGCTTGAGCGCCGCAAGCTCTTCGCCGCTCTTTTTGAGGCTGGCCTCCACTGTGCCACCTTCGCTTCAACTCTTCCTTGGCGGCCTCGGCGGCGGCAGCATCCTTCGCTTCCTTAAGCGCCCGCCAAGTGACTCCTCGCGGCAGCAAGGTCTTCTTCGTGGCTGTCCAGGTTGACCTTCCGCGCCACCGCTTCCTGCGCGGAGAGCTTCTCGGCAGCCACCACAGCCTTCCTCACCAAGGCCTTCTCAAGGATGAAGGCCGTGGCGCTCTTCTGCAAGTTGCCCCAGCTCGCTTCGCTACGTCATGGAGAGTTTCTTGGTTGGCGCCCGAGCTCTTCTCAAGGCTTCTCCATGTTCGCCTCCTGCCCTCGCGACAAGTGCTTCCTGACTCCAACTTGGCTTGCCGGGCGCGGTAGAGCGACAAAGAGCTTCTTCAAGAAATGCTCCTCCTCAGACTTCGCCACGCTGCTTGGCTGGCCCACCAATCAGCCAAAGAGAGGCGAGTAGCTCGCCGTCAAGGTCTCTCCTCGACCGGGCGCCTGGAGCTCGGGTTCCTGTGGAGTTTGATGAAGACACCCTCGCCGCCTTCGTAGGCGCTGGCCGGGCTCGAGCCTCGACGCCGCAGCCGACGGGAGTCGGCTATCGTGAAGCGCCTAGCGCTCCTGCGGCATCAGTGCCGCCATGATCGCCTCGACCCTCGCCAGCTTGCGTCGGCAGCCTCGGTGGCCTTCTCGCCAACAGCTCATCGGGCGACGGCCTCTTCTTCCACAAAGAACGACCTCTTCTTCCTCGACGGCGACCTCGTCGGTGTTGCCTGCTGCCTCCTCGCCGGGCGGCCTCGACCTCCATCGGCTCAAGGCCGATGAAGAAAGAGCAACAAGCAAATGTTCAAAAGAGAAACAAAAGAAAGCAAGCCTAAGGGAAATTTTCGTAAGGAAATTACCCGCAACGGATCCGCAGCCATGGCCTCGACCACCGGAGGGTCACTGCCTTGTCCCTTGCCGGGTAGCCTCCCTTGCCGGAGTGGCCTCCCTTGTCGGAGGGCGCCCCTTGCCGGAGATTCCTCCCTTGGCGCGAGTGGCAGCAGACAGGATTTCGGGGGCGGCTTCCGAGCCCTCCTGATGAGGCTGCTCTGCTCCTACACAAGCAAACAATCAGGTATCAACGAAGAAGGGGCACCCCTGCACACCTAATAGTGAGGAGAAAACTGCACACTTACTTTGGGGGCTGTGCTGGGGGCTGCTCTGAGGAAGGGTTGCCGGGTCCGGCAAGGGGGTCTCGGACGCGTCCCCTGTTGCCACGGGAGAATCGTCCTCAACGACGACCGTCGGGATCTTGGCCCTTCGACGCTTCGGGCCAGCGTCACGAAAGGAAAGAGTCCGTAACGGGCCTATCGAGTCAAGATGAAGCAATAAAATTGAAGAAATACCAGCACAATCTCAAGAGCTTACTCTTCGCCTTCCTCCTCGAGCTGAGCGCGGAGAAGTCGAACTCGCTCGCCTCCGGTGCGACGAGGCGGGAGTAGGTTTCTTGGCCGCTTGGCGAGGCGCTGGCGGTGGCCTAAGAAGATCCCTTGATTATGCAGCAATGTGAGGCGCTCCTTGGCAACAACGCCGGCTTGCAGCGGTAGAAGCGCGTCATGTGTGCTCTTGTGGGCGGTCTGCCGCCCGACCGTCTCGGCCTTGAGACGCCTCTTCGGCGGAACCGGGCTCCGGCTGGCGGCAAGTCACTGGTGGTGGAGAAGAAGCGCCCTCGGCGGGTCCACTCGACCCGGCCTCGGGCTCGACAAAGCTCGTCCTCGCCGGGCGATCTCCCTTCGCTTCGGCAAGGCTTGCCGCCTTCAGCGTCCGCCTCCTCCACGGTATACCCGAAAGCTCCGGCAGCGCTGCTGCCGCCTCCTCCACCTGGTGGCAATACGCCGCCATCTCCTCGCCGGTAGTGTCGCGAGTGAGCCTTTTTTCGCCGTCGGAGCGGATCGGCACTTCTTCCAAGTCGTCGAAGAACCGCTGCACGACCTGCCGGGGGCTCTCGCCAGTTGGAACGATCCCATGGGAATCGCACAACGGCATCATGGCGCTGGATGCGATCGAGCGCCGAAGTTGTTGCACAATGGGACGACCCCTCGGCAACCTAAACCACTCAGGTGATCGGGTCATTCTTGAACAGCTCTAGCAAGCATCGCATCCAACTCCAAGACGGTGAAATTCCAGTTCAGCCCGGCGCAATCTCATAATGTTCCGCCAGATTTTGAACTCCCAAGTAGGCCTCCTCCTCTCCTGCAAGGGAGCGATGCGGCGGCGAAGGAAGTCTGCGCCAACTGTACCTACGGTTAATCCGGCAAGCCTGAGGCGCAAAATCCGGGTCACAGCTATCTTCAACCTCGCATCCTCCGGCGCCAAGTTACTCCAATCTCTGCCAAGACTATTGGGGTTTGGCGACGGCAGTTGAAGGGTCATGCGGTTCTCCTCACGACCCAACACCAATTGGCTCTCCACTCCTCCCACTTATTGCGGAACTCTCCTTCCAGATAGGCTTCTTTCTTGCCGATCCTCGAGACCCAAGCTATCCCTCCGGCAAGTGGCTCTCCTCTCTCGACGCTGGGCACGAAGAAGTGGCGGAAGAGTGCCACATTTGGGTGGATTCGACAAAGTTTTCAAGAAGATGCGCGAAAACTGCCATGGTCAAGACGGCGTTGGGGTGAAATCAAGGAGGCGGAGGCCATATGTGTTCATGATATCGCAGAAGAACTTCCGGAAAAAGGGTGGCAAAGCCCGCAATAGAAGAAAAGGGCAAAAAGGGTACCCGGTTGGGGCCAAATCAGAAGCGGAGGCGGGAGTACCTTCGCGCGCTGGATGCGCACGCGTCTCCGTCGACCAAAAGAGATAGAAGACATCCCGCAGCTCCCTTTGCGCCGAGCTAGGGGGAAGATGGCCCACCTCATGCGCAATGTTGCGAGCCGCTGCGCCGGCCGACTTGACGCCTTCTCCTTGTCGGCTTTGAGCCATGGCGAGGGCGGCGGAGGAGGCCGACGGCGGTGAGCGCTTTGGCCAGGCGGGCGGGCGCTGCTCTCTTCGCACCGGAGAAGAAGGGGAGCGGCGGTGTTTTTCGACAAGACAACAATGGCGGAGTGGACGGCCTGCCCTGTTTTCTCCGCTTATAAAGAGGGGAGGGGCGGACGCCCGCTTTTCCTAATAAAGAAACCCCCACGACCACGCCCACGATCTTCGCACGACGCCACGACCGTGCGCGCTGCTAGTGGGGGTCGAGGTGGGTCCGGGGCGATTTGCGACGTGGTCGAGGCCGCGTGTGACCGTGCACTGTTTTGGGCCTGGCCCGACAATGCTCGGCACCGTGTACGGCCCAGGCCCGGGGGCTCCTGTCGATGTACTAGAGTAGGGGTACCCTAGTATCCCGTACTCCTGCACGAACAGTTGCAGCACCCCGCGGCAGGGTTTGCCTCGTCACCGCTAAGATCCTCCGTGGCTCCTTTGGAGCCATTCAAGAACAAAGTATTTGATTAAGAAGACAAGGCCCCGGCAAGAGGAGCTTGCCGGGAAGGCCACTCAAGGCATGCAGAAGACAAGGCCCCGCAAGAGGAGCTTGCCGAAGGCTCAGAGCGACAAGCCTCCGGACGCGACAAGGATTCGACGCGGCAAGGCGCTTGCCGCGACAAGCAACCTCTCTCCATCTTCGCCTCCAGCTCATCCAAAGCAACGTGTCGCCATGGGACCATTCCATGCGCTGTTGTCGAGAGGTCAGTGCCAGCCGGAGAGCAGCGATAAGCGGCCCGACAAGCTTGCCATCGTGGCGGCCGGTGGCGCACTGATGGTCTCTGTTACCTGCTTGGGCGACACCGACGGGCATTTATTGCTTTTGTCCCTTGCCGTCAGAGTTAGGTATTTTGCACTGTACACTGTTCGAGTAGGTGTACCAACTCCTGTTTTTACATTTGTACCCTCGCCTATGTTGCCACCTGTCGGAGACCCCTTGAGCATATAAAAGGAGGCCCATGCGCAACGTAGAGGGGGTTCGAGGTTCGGTTCATTCGACTCACTAGAGACCAGATACGCTCACGCTTAGGTTTTGTAGCTCGTGATCGCTTCCTAGCAAGAACACAATACATCAAACAAGCAGCAGAGGAGTTTTATCTCTCCGAGAGCTCCGGCTGGGTAAACTGCTCAGGTGCCTCGCCTCGATCCGCTCTTCAGGCGATCTCCGCCTCCGAACCACAAAGGGGCCTGGTCCGCCGGCCCCATAGGTGTTCGTGGGTACGATCGGCCTCCCCGGCAAACTTTGAGGTGGTTTCATACCCTACCATAATCTCTTCATTTGTTCTCCGCTATTAGTGAATTTGGAGTGACTCTTTGTTGCATGTTGAGGGATAGTTATATGATCCAATTATGTTAGTATTGTTGAGAGAACTTGCACTAGTGAAAGTATGAACCCTAGGCCTTGTTTCCTAGCATTGCAATACTATTTACGCTCACTTTTATCATTAGTTACCTTGCTGTTTTTATATTTTCAGATTACAAAAACCTATATCTACCAACCATATTGCACTTGTATCACAATATCTTCGCCGAACTAGTGCACCTATACAATTTACCATTGTATTGGGTGTGTTGGGGACACAAGAGACTCTTTGTTATTTGGTTGCAGGGTTGTTTGAGAGAGACCATCTTCATCCTACGCCTCCCACGGATTGATAAACCTTAGGTCATCCACTTGAGGGAAATTTGCCACTGTCCTACAAACCTCTGCACTTGGAGGCCCAACAACTTCTACAAGAAGAAGGTTGTGTAGTAGACATTAAGCTCTTTTCTGGCGCCGTTGCCGGGGAGGCTAGGTAAGCGGCACTCACTCACACCCCGTCGACTAAGCTCTTTTCTAGCACCGTTGCCGGGGAGGCTAGGTAAGCGGCACTCACTCACACCCCGTCAACTAAGCTCTTTTCTGGCGCCGTTGCCGGGGAGGTGAGTGCTTGAAGGTATATCTTTAGATCTTGCAATCGAATCTTTTTGTTTCTTGTTTTATCACTAGTTTATTCTATAAAAGAAAATTACAAAAAAAGGAATTGAGTTTGTCTCATACGCTTCATCTTTTTAATATCTTTCGTGAGTATGATGGAAAGGAAAATTATGCCAAAGTGTTAGAAGAAGAATGCATTAAAATGTTTGGCACTAAGTATTTGAATGATGAGCATGAATGCAATGTTGTTAGTATTAATTCCTTGAATATCCATGATGCTAATGATATGCAAAGCCACAAGCTTGGGGAAGCTATGTTTGATGAAGATGATATTTTTTGTCCCCCAAGCTTTGGTGAGCAAATTTACTATGATGAAAGCATGCCTCCTATCTATGATGATTATTGTGATGACACGTATGCTTTAAAGAATAATGATAACCATGAAACTTGTCATCTTGATCTTAATTCTCAATCATATGATAGTTATTTTGTTGAGTTTGCTCCCACTACTATTCCGAATGAGAAGAATTTCGCTTATGTGGAGAGTAGTAAATTTTCTATGCTTGTAGATCATGAAAAGAATGCTTTAGGTGCTGGTTATATTGTTGAATTTATTCATGATGCTACTGAAAAATTATTATGAGGGAGGAACATATGCTTGTAGGAATTGCAATAATATCAAGTTCCCTCTCTATGTGCTTAAAGTTTTAAAGATATGCTTGTTTTGCCTTCCTATGCTAGTTGATTATTGTTCTCATAAGTTGTTTGCTCACAAAATCCCTATGCATAGGAAGTGGGTTAGACTTAAATGTGCTAGTCATATTCTTCATGATGCTCTCTTTATGTTTCAATTCTTATCTTTTTGTGAGCATCATTGAAATCATCATGCCTAGCTAGAGGCGTTAAACGATAGCGCTTGTTGGGAGGCAACCCAATTTTATTTTAGTTTCTTGCTTTTTGGTTCTGTTTAGGAATAAATAATCCTTCTAGCTTCTGGTTAGATGTGGTTTTATGTTTTATTTAGTGTTTGTGCCAAGTGGAACCTCTGGGAAGACTTGGGTGAAGTCTTTATGATCATGCTGTAAAAAACAGAAACTTTAGCGCTCACGAGATTAGCTAGAACTTTTTACTGGAAAGTGATATTTAGTTGATTATTTTTGAAGATGATTACTAGGAAAATTCCTCAGGTCCACCCATTTATTTTAGAATTTTTGGAGTTCTAGAAGTTTTCGTTAGTTACAGATTACTACAGACTGTTCTGTTTTTGACATATTCTGTTTTCATTGTGTTGTTTGCTTATTTTGATGAATCTATGGCTAGTAAAATAGTTTACAAACCATAGAGAAGTTGGAATACAGTAGGTTTAACACCAATATAAATAAAGAATGAGTTCATTACATTACCATGAAGTGGTGTTTTGTTTTCTTTCGCTAACGGAGCTTACAAGTTTTCTGTTAAGTTTTGTGTTGTGAAGTTTTTAAGTTTTGGGTAAAGATTCGATGGACTATGGAATAAGGAGTGGCAAGAGCCTAAGCTTGGGGGTTCCCAAGGCACCCCAAGGTAATATTCAAGGATAACCAAGAGCCTAAGCTTGGGGATGTCCCGGAAGGCATCCCCTCTTTCGTCTTCGTTCATCGGTAACTTTACTTGGAGCTATATTTTTATTCACCACATGATATGTGTTTTGCTTGGAGCGTCATTTCCTTTTGTTAGTTTTTGCTTGCTGTCATTTATATTAGTGTTTTGCATCTCTAGTTTCAATAAAAATGTCAAGGATAGCCTTTACCATGCTTATTTTGCAAGTATACATGTTGCTGTTTCAAAACAGAAAGTTTACCGCTGTTGCAAAAATTCCCTAGAAAAGTCAGCATGTGATAAAATGATGAAACTTTTTGCATATTAAGCTCTGATAAACTTACTACAGTGGGAATTTTATTTCATAATTTTTGTATTTAGGGAAGTATGATGAATCTTGCATTCTTTACAGACTGTACTGTTTTGCCAGATTGATGTTATGTTTGCATTGTTTGCATATGTTTGCTTGTTTAATGATTCTATTTGATGAGAGGAGTATTAAATATGCAGAGGAATTTAGTATGAAATGTTGAATAATAATTTTAGTGATTTTTTACAGTAGAAGATAATAAGGTTTTGCATTGGTTTATACTAACTTATCTCACGCGTTCTTGTTGAGTTTGGTGTGGATGAAGCTTTCGAGATTTAGGAAACCGAGATATAAAAGGAATTAAGGAGACACAAAAGCTCAAGCTTGGGGATGCCCAAGGCACCCCAAGATATTATTTCAAGAAGTCTCAAGCATCTAAGCTTGGGGCTGCCCCGGTAGGCATCCCACCTTTCTTCTTCAACAACTACCGGTTAGTATCGGTTGAACCGAAGTTTTTGCTTCTTCACATGAGTTGTGCTATCCTTGCAATGTAGTTTTATTTAGCTTTGCTAGCTGTTTGAATAAAATACAAAGATCTGAAATTATTAAATGGGAGAGTCTTCACATAGTTGTATAATTATTCGACTACTCATTGATCTTCACTCATATCTTTTGGAGTAGTTTGTTGTTTGCTCTAGTGCTTCACTTATATCTTTTAGAGCACAATGGTGGTTTTATTTTGAAGAAATAGATGAACTATCATGCTTCACTTATATTATTTTGAGAGTCTTAAATAGCATGGTAATTTGCTTAAATAATCCTAATATGCTTGGTATTCAAGATTTGTAAAAACTTTCTTATGAGTGTGTTGAATACTATGAGAAGTTTGATGCTTGATAATTGTTTTGAGATATGAATATGGTGATATTAGAGTCATGCTAGTTGAGTAGTTGTGAATTTGATAAATAATTGTTCTAAAGTTTGTGATTCCCGTAGCATGCACGTATGGTGAACCGTTATGTGATGAAGTCGGAGCATGATTTATTTATTGATTGTCTTCCTTATGAGTGGCGGTCGGGGACGAGCGATGGTCTTTTTCTACCAATCTATCCCCCTAGGAGCATGCGCATAATACTTTGCTTTGATAACTTAGATTTTTGCAATAAGTATATGAGTTCTTTATGACTAATGTTGAGCCCATGGATTATACGCACCCTTCTTCTTTCCACTATTGCTAGCCTCTCTAGTACCGCGCAACTTTCGCCGGTGCAATACACCCACCATATACCTTCCTCAAAACAGCCACCATACCTACCTACTATGGCATTTCCATAGCCATTCCGAGATATATTTCCATGCAACTTTCCAACGTTCCTTTTATTATGACACGATCCATCATTGTCGTATTGCTTACATGATCATGTAGTTGACATCGTGTTTGTGGCAAAGCCACCGTTCATAATTCTTTCATACATGTCACTCTTGATTCATTGCATATCCTGGTACACCGTCGGAGGCATTCATATAGAGTCATATTTGTTCTAAGTATTGAGTTGTAATTGTTGAGTTGTAAGAAAATAAAAGTGTGATGATCATCATTGTTAGAGCATTGTCCCAAGTGAGGAAAGGATGATGGAGACTATGATTCCCCCACAAGTCGGGATGAGACTCCGGACAAAAAATAAATAAAAAAAGAGAAAAAAGAGAGAGAAAAGGCCCAAACAAAAAAAACAAAAAAAATGAGAGAGAAAAGAGAGAAGGGACAATGCTACTATTCTTTTACCATACTTGTGCTTCAAAGTAGCACCATAATCTTCATGATAAAGAGTCTCTTGTTTTGTCACTTTCATATACTAGTGGGAATTTTTCATTATAGAACTTGGCTTGTATATTCCAACAATGGGCCTCCTCAAGTGCCCTAGGTCTTCGTGAGCAAGCAAGTTGGATGCACACCCACTTAGTTTCTTGAGCTTTCATACACTTATAGCTCTAGTGCATCCGTTGCATGGCAATCCCTACTCACTCACATTGATATCTATTGATGGGCATCTCCATAGCCCATTGATACGCCTAGTTGATGTGAGACTATCTTCTCCCTTTTTGTCTTCACCACAACCACCATTCTATTCCACCTATAGTGCTATGTCCATGGCTCATGCTCATGTATTGCGTGAAGATTGAAAAGGTTTGAGAACACCAAAAGTATGAAACAATTGCTTGGCTTGTCATCGGGGTTGTGCATGATTTAAATACTTTGTGTGGTGAAGATAGAGCATAGCCAGGATATATGATTTTGTAGGGATAACTTTCTTTGGCCATGTTATTTTGAGAAGACATAATTGCTTTGTTAGTATGCTTGAAGTATTATTATTTTATGTCAATATTAAACTTTTGTCTTGAGTCCTTCGGATCTGAATATTCATACCACAATTAAGAAAAATTACATTGAAATTATGCCAAGTAGCACTCCGCATTAAAAATTCTTTCTTTTAACATTTACCTACTCGAGGACGAGCAGGAATTAAGCTTGGGGATGCCTGATACGTCTCCAACGTATCTATAATTTTTGATTGCTCCATGCTATAGTATCTACTGTTTTGGACAATATTGGGCTTTATTATCCACTTTTATATTATTTTTGGGACTAACCTATTAACCGGAGGCCCAGCCCAGAATTGCTGTTTTTTGCCTATTTCAGTGTTTCGAAGAAAAGGAGTATCAAACAGAGACCAATTGACCTGAAACTCCACGGAACTTATTTTTGGACCAGAAGAAGCCCACGGAGTACCTAAGCTCACTGAAGTCCGGGCTGCCCACGAGGGTGGGGGGCGCGCCCACCCCCTAGGGTGCGCCCCCTACCTCGTGGACAGCCCGGAGGTCCACCGACGTACTTCTTTCACCCATATATACCCACGTACCCTAAAACTTTCAAATACGAGAATATATCGGGAGTTCCGCCACCGCAAGCCTCTAGAGCCACCAAAAGTCAATCAGGACCCTGTTCTGGCACCCTGCCAGAGGGGGGAACCCTCACTGGTGGCCATCTTCATCATCCCGGCGCTCTCCATGGCGATGAGGGAGTAGTTCACCCTCGGGGCTGAGGGTATGTACCAGTAGCTATGTGTTTGAACTCTCTCTCTCTCTCGTGTTCTTGATTTGGCACGATCTTGATGTATCGCGAGCTTTGCTATTATAGTTGGATCTTATGTTTCTTCTCCCCCTCTACTCTCTTGTAATGAATTGAGTTTTCCCCTTGAAGTAACCTTATCGGATTGAGTCTTTAAAGATTTGAGAACACTTGATGTATGTCTTGCCGTGCATATCTGTGGTGACAATGGAATATCACGTGATTCACTTGATGTATGTTTTGGTGATCAACTTATGGTTCCGCCCATGAACCTATGCATAGGGGTTGGCACGTTTTTAAACGTGATTCTCCGGTAGAAACTTTGGGGCACTCTTTGAGGTTCTTTGTGTTGGTTGAATAGATGAATCTGAGATTGTGTGGTGCATATCGTATAATCATAACCACGAATACTTGAGGTGACATTGGAGTATCTAGGTGACATTAGGGTTTTGGTTGATTTGTGTCTTAAGGTGTTATTCTAGTACGAACTCTAGGGATGTTTGTGACACTTATAGGAATAGCCCAACGGATTGATTGGAAAAGAATAACTTTGAGGTGGTTTCGCACTCCTACCATAATCTCTTCGCTTGTTCTCCGCTATTAGTGACTTTGGAGTGACTCTTTGTTGCATGTTGAGGGATAGTTATATGATCCAATTATGTTATTATTGTTGAGAGAACTTGCACTAGTGAAAGTATGAACCCTAGGCCTTGCTTCCTAGCATTGCAATACCGTTTACGCTCACTTTTATCATTAGTTACCTTGCTGTTTTTATATTTTCAGATTACAAAAACCTATATCTACCATCCATATTGCACTTGTATCACAATCTCTTCGCCGAACTAGTGCACCTATACAATTTACCATTGTATTGGGTGTGTTGGGGACACAAGAGACTCTTTGTTATTTGGTTGCAGGGTTGTTTGAGAGAGACCATCTTCATCCTACACCTCCCACGGATTGATAAACCTTAGGTCATACACTTGAGGGAAATTTGCTACTGTCCTACAAACCTCTGCACTTGGAGGCCCAACAATGTCTACAAGAAGAAGGTTGTGTAGTAGACATGATCGTGCTGATGAAACTCTCCCTCAACACTCTGCTGGATCGGAGTTCGAGGGACGTCATCGGGCTGAACGTGTGCTGAACTCGGAGGTGTCGTGTGTTCGGTACTTGATCTGTCGAATCGTGAAGACGTATGACTACATCAACCGCGTTGTGCTAACGCTTCCGCTTTCGGTCTATGAGGGTACGTGGACAACACTCTCCCCTCTCGTTGTTATGCATCATCATGATCTTGCGTGTGCATAGGAATTTTTTTGAAATTACTACGTTCCCCAACACCCAGATGCTTGGTGTTCAAGAGGAGAGAAGTCACATGTCTTTAAGAGGGGAAAGACATGTTCATATTTGATTGTTTGCATTTTCTCTGTTTCTTTTCTTTGCTCTGATTTTCTGTTCCCTATCTTCTCCCAATATCTCATGCAAGATTCAGGGGGAGCAAGACATCTAAGGGAAGGAAATTCTTGAATTTATTGCATATCTTTACCTTTGGGGACATGTCTATATCCAATAGAGTACTCAAGACTCACTCTCTACATGTCATCCCAGTCTTGGTACTCTTGTGGTTTCTTTTGTTTGCTCTAGCTAGTAGGTGTATTTGTGTTATCTAACCTTGTTTACTCAGGTTCATTTCTTCCTAAGCCAACTCAAGACCACAAAGTAAGTATATGCATCACAGTCATGTGCATGAGAATCTCTTGCTGATGTATATATTGTTTGCAAGGAGGACTCATGAGCATGAAGGTACATTTCCCATATATTCACATCATTTACTCTGATGCATATAGCCAAGATACATGTAACACATTGCTTACTTTGCCATGCTTATGCATTCACATGCTCTTATATTCCATATTTACATGATTGCATGCATGTAGGGGGAGCCCATGCATGTTACATGTATTTTCCAAAGCTTTACTTGCTATTCTCTATATCTTTATCTAAAGCTTTGATGTATGTTGTCATCAATTACCAAAAAGGGGGAGATTGAAAGCACAAGTGCTCCCTGGGTGATTTTGGTAATTAATGACAACATATCTCTTGTTGGACTAATGCTTCTACCTAGTATGTTTCAGATAAGTTCAACAATGGAGTGGCTTGGACTAGAGGATGTGGAACCTCTTCAAGTTGCTGAGGACAAAGGATTGGCTCAAGCTCAAAGCTTAGGACTCTACATTTTCTATTTTAGTGATCCAAGATCACATTGAGTCCATAGGAAAGCCAATACTATTAAGAGGGGATGAGGTGTTGCTTAATGGCGTGCTTGCTCAAAGTGCTTAGTGATATGCTCCAAAGCCCTCAACAACTTTCTCACATCCACATATGTCTCAAACCAAAAAGTCCAACTCGGCCCCACCAAAATTTCATATCCGAAGCCACCGAGTTCAGTTGACATAGCCACTGCCAGAAACCCTAATCAGTTCGATCTTACAGATGGGATCTCGGTCTCACCGAGATGGGCTTGCAAACTCTGTGTTTCCTATTGCAATAATTTTGGTCCCACCGAGATATGCAATCGGCCCCATCGATTTTGCTTGGCCAACTCTCTGTTTCGCTTATTACCCAAATCGGTCCCACCGAGTTTAAGTAATCGGTCAAACCGAGATGAGGATTTTCCCTAACCCTAGCACATCGGTCCCACCAAGTTGATCCATTCGGTCCCACCGAAAACCCTACGGCCACATTATGAACCAAATCGGTCTGACCGAGTTCTCTGAATCGGTCCCACCGAGTTTGGTGATTTGTGTGTAATGGTTAGATTTTGTGTGGAGGCTATATATACCCCTCCACCCACTCTTCATTCGTGGAGAAAGCCATCAGAACATGCCTACACTTCCAACACATATTTTCTGAGAGAGAACCACCTACACTTGTGTTGAGGTCAAGATATCCCATTCCAACCACATAAATCTTGATCTCTAGCCTTCCCCAAGTTGCTTTCCACTCAAATCTTCTTTACACCAAATCCAAATCCTGTGAGAGGGAGTTGAGTGTTGGGGAGACTATCATTTGAAGCACAAGAGCAAGGAGTTCATCCTCAACACACCATTTGTTACTTCTTGGAGAGTGGTGTCTCCTAGATTGGCTAGGTGTCACTTGGGAGCCTCCGTCAAGATTGTGGAGTTGAACCAAGGAGTTTGTAAGGGCAAGGAGATCGCCTACTGTGAAGATCTACCCGAGTGAGGCAAGTCCTTCGTGGGCTTTACCATGGTGGGATAGACTAGGTTGCTTCTTCGTGGACCCTTCGTGGGTGGAGCCCTCAGTGGACTCGCGCAACCGTTACCCTTCGTGGGTTGAAGTCTCCATCAACGTGGATGTACGATAGCACCACCTATCGGAACTAAGGATAAAAAATCTTCGTGTCTCCAAATTGCATTTGCACACTCCAATCCCATCCCTTTACATTCTTGCAACTTGCATGCTTTACTTTTCGCTGCTCATATACTCTTGCCATGCTTGCTTGATATGTATTGTGAATGTTTAAACTTGTGCCAAAACTCTACTTCAACCTAAAGAACTTAAAAACTGCAAATTTTCTTCTTAGAGTCTATTCACCCCCCCCCCCCCTCTACACACCTCTTCTCAATCCTTTCAGTCCGCCGCACCGTCGTAGCACAGCGGCATCTCCGGCTTGAACTTGGGCGGCCACTGGACTTGTCGTAAGGCGGGAGCCAGGGCTCGGAGCCCCCTGGCCCCACCGTCAGCGCTGGCCGTTGGAGTCGGTGGCGGGGCGCTTGCCATGAGGGCGGAGCGTGGTGGCGACAGAGCACGGATTGGTGGAAGGAGGGCTACGACGCACCCCTACCTGGCGCGCCAAATGTCGGATCACTGGTTCCGGCAAAACCCTCTAGGTTCGAACATTGGGGTGCGCGTGAAGATTTCCTCCCTACCGATCCATGTCCTAACTAGCTAAGATCTTTAGAACGAACTCCACGAACTCACAACACAAGGGACACAAGATTTATACTGGTTCGGGCAACCGTTGTGGTGTAATACCCTACTCCAGTGTGGTGGTGGTGGATTGCCTCTTGGGCTGATGATGAATAGTATAAGGGGAAGAACAGCCTCCTGAGGTTGAGGTGTTCTTGTGCTCGATGTGTGGCTAAGGATTAGGCGAGATGCCTCTGAATCCCCCGCCTACGGTGGTGGCTAGTTCTACTTATATAGGCCCTGGTCCTCTCCGCAAATATTGAGCGGGAAGGGAGCCAACAATGGCCAATTTGAAAGGGGACAGCTAGTACAGCTTATCCTGACAAAAGCGGTCTTCGCCTGCAAAAGGCTCTGGTGGTGACGCCATCTTGGGCTCCATGGTGACCACCGTCTTGCCGTCCTGCTGTTCTTGGTCTCGTTGCACCGATATGGAAACCTTTGCTTGATGCCTCGGTACTATGCGCCTGCACTTGCCCCCTTAGAACCAAAGAGGAAACAAGGACGATGCGCGCGCTGGCGCCCGCCTGATCTTGATCGTCATGGCTCACGTCACGAGAACCTCGCGAGGTTTGCCCTGCCTTGATCTCTTCGCTCCTCGCGAGGCAACCTAGTGAGGCCGCTCCTGAAAAGGTCTTGCGTCGTCCGCCTCGCGAGGCTTGGCCCCTCGCGAGGGTCTTGAATGCCTTGTTGATGAAGATGGGACGTACAGGCGTGCTAGCATAGCCACGCCATGTGCCGCAGGCAGGCAAGTCTAGGGACCCCCATTCCCAGAACACCGACATCATATCAGCCCTCCAGAGAGAGATTAGGGCTTGGCGGTGGCTCCGTATCATAAAACGCGATGAATCCTTCTCTCTGATTTTTTTTCTCCTTGAACGTGAATATATAGAGTTGGAGTTGAGGTCGGTGGAGTCTCAGGGGGCCCACGAGGCAGGGGGGTGCGCCCCAGGGGGTGGGCGCTCCCTCCACCCCCGTGGACAGGGTATGGGGCCCCTGGTGTTGATTCTTTCGCTGGTATTTTTTATTAATTCCAAAAATATTCTCCGTGAAGTTTCATGTCATTCCGAGAACTTTTATTTCTGCACAAAAATAACACCATGGCAATTCTACTAAAACAGCGTCAGTCCGGGTTAGTGTCATTCAAATCATGCAAGTTAGAGTCCAAAACAAGGGAAAAAGTGTTTGGAAAAGTAGATACGTTGGAGAAAGGACATCAAGGAGCTCCAAGGTGCGGCTACCTGCCCGCGGACATCGGCACGGGTTTCCAACAAAAACCAGATCATCCCCACTCCGGAGCCCGGCGAGAGGGTAGTATTCACCCCCCATTTCCTCTGAGGTCTAGGGTTTCCCCTTCATCCCTTTGTCCGGGGCCTCATGTTCTACTACGGTCTAGATTTCAATGACATAGCCCCAAATTCTTTCCTCCACATCTCGACGTTCATCGTCATGTGTGAGGCTCTACTCCGCATCCCCCCACACTTCGGCATGTGGTTCAAAGTCTTCAACGTGAAGCCGAAGGTGGTCGATGGGCAGCACGCGGATTATGGCGGCGCTATGGTGAGCAAGCTTCCCAACGCCGTCTGGCCCAAAGGGGCTTTTGTGGAGACAGTCTAGGTGTGGCAGCAGGAGTGGTTCTACATCACCGAACCCCGCGATGCAAAGTGGGCGGCCACACCTGACTTCAGATCCGGACCCCCGACGAGACTCACCTCGTGGACCACCAAGGGTCTTGATTGAGGGTCCCAGCCAGAGGTGGTGATGCTGTAAAAGCGCATCTCCAATGTGTTGGGCAAAAACACCGGACTTACAAACGTGATCCAGGTAATGCTCTTCCGCTGTATCCTCCCCTGTCAACTCTGGGCCTCCCCCATGTGGGAGTTCAATCCGGATGAGCCCCGGACCTTGAAGCGCTTCTTCGGCACCACGCACAAAGATATATGGAAGCAGCTTTTCAAGGCCCGGAAGAGTTGGCCCATGGAGACCGAGGACATCGGGCTTGACATCGAGAACCCGGCTTCAGTGGTAAGCATGACCCTTAGACCTATTTGATTTAACACTTCAGATGTGATAAAAATTATATTTCCCCCTTTTCACACAGGGCTGGACAAAGAAAGTGGAATAGAAGAACAATCTGGATCTCTTCAAGGTTGCAACATTTATATTGAAACAAGTCTTAAGCTATCACTGTGTTCTCCTCTTAAGACTTGGGGGCTACAGGTGATATGAATATAATGGAGGAACATTTTCAAGATCTCAGTTTTGAGCAAATCAGGAAGATCAATTGTGTGACCTGGCATTGGCAACAAACATGACCCGGCGTCTATAACTGTCGTGACCCAGAATCATCAGTTGTTTATAACCCGGAGATTTTGGAAATTATAACTCGGCAAGTTCTACATCTTTAAGCCGGCTGAAAATCAGATGAGTATTTCAAGACCAATATTTTTGTCAACCTAGAGCATTGGAAGACAAGTCAAGTGGATTATTTCTTACAATATTTCTCTACAAGAGACCAATGTCAGCAAGTTGATTCTGAGGCTGGCCTATTAACCCGGATTTTTCAAAAGAAGTATCTGGATTTTTTGCATTGGCAAAGTTTGTATATATCAACAGGGAAATGACAAGGATTTAACGATGATCAAGTGTCGGCCCAGAAGAACCTTCGACCCGGCGTATAATCTATCAAAGTTGGTCTTGTTTTGCAGGGTAAGTTTACCATGGATAAATCCAAGCTAAAACGGGGGCTAATGTCGGGGATATACCCCACGGTATGACCCGGCCAAAAATATGACCCAGCAGGACTTGGCGGCTCACTGGCGATCCGCCCAGACCTGGCGGTTTACAGGCAACCCGCCTGGGCATTGTGACTCACTGGTGACCCAGCAGGCGGGATAAGCGGACGACAAGGCCCAGGAGGCCGGCTCATGTTATGGTGGGCAGGCTTAGAGAAAAATCATAAGGAATATTCGCCTACAAAGGAATCAAGACTAGGACTCCATTTGTAATAGAGTAATCCTAATCCTACTAGGACTAGTCATGTAACCCGCCCCTTCAACATATATAAGGAGGGACAGGGCACCCCAAGAGGGACGAAAAATAATCTCTATGGCTAGACTCAATAAGGAGAGCCGGCTTATGCGGCGACTCCATGAGGACTATAATAAGACCTAGCTGCAAACAGCATGTAGGGTTATTACCGGATGATGTTTCCCGGGGCCTGAAGCTGTCTAAACCCTTGTCTTGTGTTGCGTCTCTCGATTCTGCTCAACCCCTATCAAGCTACCACATAGAAGCGTTGGCCTCGCGACTAAGTCCTGACACTAAGTACACTGCCGTGACAATTCCATGATAGGGTGCAAAGCACGCGATCGTTCCGCACCAGGGTGGGATTGCTTTGCTCATTGGACCACGTGTATCTCCGGCCGTGGAGGTAGATGTCCTGCAGGGCGTGGTCCGCAATGAACCATCTGAAGTGGTTCATGGTGCATGGATTGAGGTTGTCGTTGTTCTTATCTGCGTAGGAGGTTATCATGTTGAAGTCGCCACTCAGCAGCCAGGGGCCGGTGATCATATCGCATAGATCGTGGAGCTCGGCCATGAAAGCGAGCTTCTCATCCATGCCCTGGGGACCATAAACACTCGTGATCCACCATGGGGTGGCGCTGGCGCCAAGGGAGACGGTTTCCGAAACATGAAACGTCCCAATTATGGGGTTGGCGAGGGAAATCCGGTCGCAGCGCCAGGCCAGGAGGATTCCACCCCGGGTGCCCGTGGCCGGAAGAAAGAAAAAGTCCGCAGAGGGGGCGCCGAGCGTCTCCAGAACAAGCAACGATGAGACGGAATTCAGCTTAGTTTCAGAAAGGCACACAATATAGGGGTCAGCCGAGGAGATAACAGAGTGCATGGCTGTGCATTTGGCGCGGCAGTTGAGCCCACGGATGTTCCAGAACACTATGGTGAGGTTTTGATCCATGAGAAGGTGGGGGGGTGTGGTGCGCAGGGCCAGCGCATCATGCCTCGACAAGGCGAGGCGCGGGGGGGCCACTCCGTCAAGGAGGCCAGCGGGGACGGTCCAGCCAAAGAAGTCGGCGAAGGCGAGGACGATATCACCAGCCAGGGGCTTGGCAAAAAGCCTGCTGTAGTGCTCAAGAGCCTCGCTGGAGATGGGCTCATCATCCCCCAGCAACCCGAGGCGACGGAGAAGGACCCGCTTGGACTTCGTCTCCGAGTCCAGGCCACGATCCACTTTGGCGAGCTGACCGCTGTGCTGCAGCGTGAAGTTGGGCGGCAGTTCACCGCGTTTGCGGCGCACAGAAGGGGTGTCGAGCACCGAGGCAGGCCGCGTCCTGATGGAGTTGATGTAGTCCAAGACATGGTCGGCAACGGGGCAGGAAGCAACGCCGTTGGAGACGCATGTAGGGAGCTGCGTATGAGCCTGCATGGTCTGCATGGCCTCGAGGGATGGCGAGCAATCAGCGGCCGCGGGAGGGCCCCGGGGCAGCAGCGGCACGGGGTCGGAGGGTGCGCAGGTCGTGGGCGTGGGCTCAGTGAGATTCGCTGCAGTGCGGGGGGTTTCCATAGTGGTGACAGGATCGCGCTCGGGATCCGTGTGGCCAGGCGGGGCAGGCTGGGGGGATCAAGGACCACGACAAAAGGGGATGAGACCGTTGGCGGCCGCAGGACCAAGGCCGCATCAACGATTGGCTGGCGCGCCTCCAAAGCAGCATTAGGGGAGGTGCGGGCAGGTGAGGGCGGGCCCGAAGCGCTGACAACCACCCGTGTAGGTGGGGTAGACGGGGCTTCCCGCCCAGGAGATGGCGATGGGGTGGAGGGATCCGAGGCAGACCGTGCCAAAGGACGAGGATCACGGGGCGCAACACGAACGAGGTCGACAGCTGGCGGGCCACAGATGGCCAAAGCGGTCGTGGGTGTCATTTGAACTGGTGGTGCTTCCATTTGTTAGTGTATGTTTCATCAACTAGTCCCACTTTTACAGTAATCTCACTCTCTCAGCCAACAGGGATGCTTGATTTTGGTGGAACTGCACAAAAACTTTGGGTTCTTCATTGCCTCGACTGCATCCTTCCTTTCCTGTCGGTCGCTTATATTGGCTTCCAATCAAAGGAAATAGTAATTGATATGCTTCCTCACATAGGTTGGTACCAGTCTTTATCCTGATTATTGTGCTTGTCATATGTATTGTAATAAGGTATTGTGCTACTGTTGGCCGATTTCATAAAGGAGTAACTTGGAGCCTGAACTCGCGGGCAAATCATTACATTGGGCGATTTCAGTAGAACTGCACAAAAAGATCAGATGGACAGATACTTATGTTGTTGCTATGTACTCCAAAGTTCACTCAGACAAGCATTAATGTTGACCAGAAGAAGTGCCAGAGTGAACGCCAACAATATTGCTTGGTGCATAGCCCATAAAAACACAGTCCAATCTTTGGTCCCAACTTGTGCCTTTTGGTTATCGGCACATATGGCAGCGAACTGTATAGCATAGAGTCTAAAGATTCCCGACAAGTTGGTTGACGCGTATATACATCTGGCACTTAATTAGTCTGCACACCAGGGATGCTCCATTTCAGTTGAACTGCACAAAAAATTTGGGTGGTTCATTTTATCGACCGCCTCCTTTCTTGTCTGCAATGTAGAATTTTGGTGAGCTACAGGACCAAGATGAGCCAGTAAACCAGTTGGATGAAAGTAGTGGCCAATTTTCTCAAACCTCCCTCAACATCGAGGCCACTATCTTGAGGATAAACCTACAAACAAAGTTCAGATTGTCTGTGCTACCTCTTATGTACTTGAAAGTTTGTTCGTACAAGCATTAATTTTAGCAAGAAGTACCACCGAGTGAACACCATTTACTAGTTTGTACCCTAGGTAATTAAAGTTTGTCCATGGATGATATTGGCTATGATCTCTCAATCATTTGGATGCGTAAACATGCTGAACATGTGTATATCTGAATCTTTTGGTGAATATTATCTACGAATATTGTCTTGTGATCTATCAATCATTTGGATGCATAGACATGCTGAACTTGTGTATATACGAATCTTTTGACTTGTTGATTGTGAAGGTTGGCTATGAATATGAACGTGTCTTGTGAACCTGAGTTTGTTATGAATGTTTACCTTTTCTGTTGTACTTGTGTGCGAACTTGTTAGAATGTCTACTGTGGGATTGTGACGCGTGAGTGTCAACGTCACTCCTTCCCGAGAAGATTTGCACCTGCTTGTTAGGGTAGCAATGGCACATCAGCTCTTTTTTATCTTTTTGCTCTGTCTTCCCCCCTCTCCCGCTCAACCCGTGCCATAATGTTTTTGGCCTCAAAACAAACATAATATTGTGTTGTTTTGGGGCCTTGATGAAAAATTAAGTGCTGCTTTCTGTAGGTTGGCCCGCCCAGCAAATGGGCTGCTGGTCCCAACAGACTGGGAGGCTAAAAATACAAGTTGTATGGTGCGGAGGCAAGTAAAAAACGCCATCGAGAGCCATCCACTGAAAAAAATCGCGTCTGATGTGCTTCTTCAGTCGCACCGCCGGCCCCCTCTTTAATACAGTTCTCTCCATTCCCCAACCGCCAGCACGGGACGGAAGTTTATTTCCCCCTCTCGCTGCCGGGGGATTGAAGAAGCGCGACATCAAATACAACACCGGCGATTGCTGCTTGTCCAAGTGATTTTCAGATAAGAAACTGCATGTTTCAGAGGCATAGCATTTAAATCAACACACACTTTTCAAACATGGATAACAAAATGTTGGAAATTTTACTCATGTTAAAAAAATGGAACTAACAACAAGTTAACATCATGCTGATCAACATTCATGTATAGCACATCTTCATATGATGCAAAGTCAAAAAGATATGCTATTTTCAAAATGGCAAGACAATGTTGAGTGTGTGAAAAACTAGGTAAACTAGGGACAAAATTTTGGTAAGTGTTAGATATTTTTAAACTGCACCAATTGGAATTGAACCCAGGCAGTACAACTTTTGGGTGAGAGGGCTGCAGCCACCGGGCTAGTGCGGTATGTTTGAAAGAATGAAGGTGTCTTCCCCGGCTCCGGTTCTTTCCCGTCTGTGTGCGCTCTCCATGGCGCCGCCGCTGTATGCCGTTGTCAACATGCTCAACAAGCGAGAGGAATCCGGAGAGGATCAGACACGAGAGGTCGCAGTTGGGACCCACCAGGTCCAAGCCGTACGCAAGCAAGTGTCTCATTGAAAAAATAAGCTTCCTCCTAATTGTATACTGATGTTGGGGCCAACGAGTTTGTCAACCTAGTCAATAAACAAAATAAATTTCCAACGATGACTGTCATCGGGAAACTTTTTTTAGGGGTATCGGGGATCTTTTTTTTGCGGGAAAGGGGTATCGGGGATCTAGCTGGTATCATTCTTTTCAGAGGGCGAACAAGTATCAGCTAGGCCTCAGTTTTGTTTTTAACATGCGTAGCCCACGACATATCAAAACGGTGGCAACTGTTGGGGAACGTAGCAATAATTCAAAATTTTCCTACGTGTCACCAAGATCAATCTAGGAGCTGCTAGCAATGAGAGAGAAAGAGTGCATCTTCATACCCTTGAAGATTGCTAAGTGGAAGCGTTACAAGAACGCGATTGATGGAGTCGTACTCGCGATGATTCAAATCGCGGAAGATCTGATCTAGCGCCAAACGGACGGCGCCTCCGCGTTCAACACACGTATAGCCCGGGGACGTCTCCTCCTTCTGGATCCGGCAAGGGGAGAGGAGAAGTTGAGGGAAAACTCCAGCAGCACGACTGTGTGGTGGCGATGGAGCTCGTGGTTCTCCGGCAGGGCTTCGCCAAGCACTACGGAGGAGGAGGAGGTGTTGGAGGAGGGAGGGGTTGCGCCAGGGGAAGGGTGTGGCTGCCCTCCCACCCCCTCAATATATATAGGGGGAAGGGGAGAGGGGGCCAGCCCCTCTAGATAGATCTAGAGGAGGGGGCGGCGGCCAGGGGAAACCCTAGATGGGTTTGGGCGCCCCCACCCCCTAGGAAACTTGTCCCCCAAGCCGGGAGGGGAGGCTGCCCTAGGGGTGGCGCCCCTACCTCTCGTGTTACGTGAGATGGGGTGGGAGGCGCTCAGCCCCTTAGTGGGCTGATGTGCCCCTCCCTTGGCCCATAAGGCCTCCAAACACTTGTCGGGGCCTCCAAACCCCTTTCGGACACGCCTGGTCATCACACGTACCGGAACAATTCGACTCCAATACCCTTCGTCCAATATAGAGATCTTCACCTCCGGACCATTCCGGAGCTCCTCGTCATGTCCGGATCTCATCCGGACTCCGAACAACCTTCGGTAACCACATACTATTTCCCATAACAACTCTAGCGTCACCGAACCTTAAGTGTGTAGACCCTACGGGTTCGGGAATCATGCAGACATGACCGAGACATCTCTCCGGACAATAACCAACAACGGGATCTGGATACCCATGTTGGCTCCCACATGTTCCACGATGATCTCATTGGATGAACCACAATGTCGAGGATTCAGTCAATCCCGTATACAATTCCCTTTGTCAATCGGTACATTACTTGCCCGAGATTCGATCGTCGGTATCCCAATACCTCGTTCAATCTCGTTACCGGCAAGTCACTTTGCTCGTTCCGTAATGCATGATCCCGTGACTAACTACTTAGTCACATCATTATGATGATGCATTACCGAGTGGGCCCAGAGATACCTCTCCGTCATACGGAGTGACAAATCCCAATCTCGATTTGTGCCAACCCAACAGACACTTTCGGAGATACCTGTAGTGCACCTTTATAGCCACCCAGTTACGTTGTGACGTTTGGTACACCCAAAGCATTCCTACGGTATCCGGGAGTTGTACAGTCTCATGGTCTAAGGAAATGATACTTGACATTAGAAAAGCTCTTAGCAAACGAACTATACGATCTTGTGCTATGCTTAGGATTGGGTCTTGTCCATCACATCATTCTCCTAATGATGTGATCCCGTTATCAATGACATCCTATGTCCATGGTCTGGAAACCATAACCATCTATTGATAAACAAGCTAGTCAACTAGAGGCTCACTAGGGACATGTTGTGGTCTATGTATTCACACATGTATTACGGTTTCCGTTAATACAATTATAGAATGAACAATAGACAATTATCATGAACAAGGAAATATAATAATAACCATTTTATTATTGCCTCTAGGGCATATTTCCAACAGTCTCCCACTTGCACTAGAGTCAATAATCTAGTTCACATCATTATGTGATTGTATTGAATCCAACACCCATGGTGTTTGATCATATCTCGCTTGTGAGAGAGGTTTATTAGTCAACGGGTCTGAACCTTTCAGATCCGTGTGTGCTTTACAAATATCTATGTCATCTTGTAGATGCAGCTACCAGGCGCTACTTGGAGCCATTCCAAATAACTGCTCTACTATACGAATCCGGTTTACTACTCAGAGTCATCCGGATTAGTGTCAAAGTTTGCATCGACGAACTCTTTTACCACCTCCATAATCGAGAAAATTCCTTAGTCCACTAGTTACTAAGGTTAAGTTTGACCACTGTCATGTGATCCATTCCTGGATCACTCTTGTACCCCTTGACTGACTCATGGCAAGGCACACTTCAAAGTCTGGTACTCAAAGATAGCATACTAGAGCCTACGTCTAAAGCATAGGGGCGACCTTCGTACTTTCTCTCTCTTCCGTCGTGGTCGTGTCTTGAGTGTTACTCAATACTCACACCTTATAACACAGCCAAGAACTCCTTCTTTGCTGATCTATTTTGAACTCCTTCAAAATCTTGTCACGGTATGTATTCATTTGAAAGTACTATTAAGCATTTTTTGATCTATCCTTATAGATCCTGATGCTCAATGTTCAAGTAGCTTAATCCAGGTTTTCCATTGAAAAACACCTTTCAAATAACCCTATATGCTTTCCAGAAATTCTACAACATTTCTGATCAACAATATGTCAACAACATATACTCATCAGAAATTCTATAGTGCTCCCACTCACTTCTTTGGAAATACAAGTTTCTCATAAACTTTGTATAAACCCAAAATCTTTTATCATCTCATCAAAGCGCATATTCCAACTCCGGGATGCTTACTCCAGTCCTTAGAAAGATTGCTGGAGCTTTGCATACTTGTTAGCATCTTTTAGGATTGACAAAACCTTCTGGTTGTATCACATACAACCTTTCCTCAATAAAATCGTTGAGCAAACAATGTTTTGACATCCTATCTGCAAGATTTCATAAATAATGCAGTAACTGCTAATATAATTCCAACAGACTCTTAGCATCACTACGAGTGAGAAAGTCTCATCGCAGTCAACTCCTTGAACTTGTCGGAAAACATCTTGGTGACAAGTCAAGCTTTCTTAATGGTGACACTTACCATCATTGTTCGTCTTCCTTTTTAAAAACCATCTATACCCAACAGCCTTACGGCCATCAAGTAGTTCTTCCAAAGTATATACTTTGTTTTCATACATGGATCCTCTCTCGGATTTTATGGCCTCGAGCCATTTGTCAGAATCCGGGCCCACCATCGCTTCTCCATAGTTCGTAGGTTAATTGTTGTCTAGCAACATGACCTCCAAGACAGGATTACCGTACCACTCCGAAGCAGTACGCGCCCTTGTCGACCTACGAGGTTTGGTAGTGACTTGATCCGAAGTTTCATGATCACTATCATCAGCTTCCACTTCAATTGGTGTAGGCGCCACACGAACAACTTCCTGTGTCCTTCTACACACTAGTTGAAGTGACGGTTCAGTAACCTCATCAAGTCCCCACCATCCTCCCACTCAATTCTTTCGAGAGAAACTTTTCCTCAAGAAAGGAACCGATTCTAGAAACAATCCCTTTTGCTTCTCGGATCTCGAGATGTGAGGTATACCCAACTGTTTTGGGTGTCCTATGAAGATGCATTTATCCGTTTTGGGTTCGAGCTTACCAGCCTGAAACCTTTTTTCACATAAGCGTCACATCCCCAAACTTTTAAGAAACGACAGCTTAGGTTTCTCTAAACAATAGTTCATACGGTGTCGTCTCAACGGAATTACGTGGTGCCCTATTTGAAGTGAATGCGGCTGTCTCTAATGCCTAACCCATAAAGGATAGTGGTAATTCGATAATAGACATCATGGTATGCACCATATCCAATAGGGTGCAGCTATGATGTTCGGACACACCATCACACTATGATGTTCCAGGCGGTATTAGTCGTGAAACAATTTCCACAATGTCTTAATTGTATACCAAACTCATAACTCGGATACTCATCTCTATGATCATATCATAGACATTTTATCCTCTTGTCATGACGATCTTCAACTTCACTCTAAAATTACTTGAACCTTTCAATAATTCAGACTTGTGTTTCATCAAGTAAATATACTCAGCATCTACTCAAATCATCTATGAAGTAAGAACATAATGATATCCACTGCATGCCTTAGCACTCATTGGACTGCACACATCAAAATGTATTACTTCCAACAAGTTGCTTTCTTGTTCCATCTTACTGAAAATGAGGCTTTTCAGTCATATTGCCCATGTGGTATGATTTGCATGTCTCAAGTGATTCAAAATCAAGTGAGTCCAAATGATCCATCAACATGGAGCTTCTTCATGTGTTTTATACCAATATGACTCAAATGGCAGTGCCACAAGTATGTGGTACTATCATTACTATCTTATATCTTTTGGTATGAACATGTGTATCACTACGATCGAGATTCAATAAACCATTCATTTTAGGTGCAAGACCGTTGAAGGTATTATTCAAATAAATAGAGTAACCATTATTCTCCTTAAATGAATAACCGTATTGCGATAAACATAATCCAATCATGTTTATGCTCAACGCAAACACCAAATTATTTAGGTTTAACACCAATATCGATGGTAGAGGGAGCAGGCGATGCTTGATCACATCAACCTTGGAAACACTTCCAACACCCATCGTCATCTCACCTTTAGCTAGTCTCCGTTTATTCCGTAGCTCTTTTATTTCGAGTTACTAACACTTAGCAACCGAAGCGGTATCTTAATACCCTGGTGCTACTAGGAGTACTAGTAAAGTACACATTTAATACAATGTATATCCAATATACTTCTGTCAACCTTGCCAGCCTTCTCATCTACCAAGTGTCTAGGGTAGTTCTGCTTCAGTGACCGTTCCCCTCATTACAGAAGCACTTAGTCTCGGGTTTGGGTTCAACCTTGGGTTTCTTCACTAGAACAGCAACTATTTTGTCGTTTCATGAAGTATCCCTTCTTTCCCTTGCCCTTCTTGAAACTAGTGGTTTTACTAACCATCAACAATTGATGCTCCTACTTGATTACTACTTTCGCGGTGTCAAACATCGCGAATTGCTCAAGGATCATCATGTCTATCCTTGATATGTTATAGTTCATCACGAAGCTCTAATAGCTTGGTGGCAGTGACTATGGAGAACCATCACTATCTCATCTGGAAGATTAACTCCCACTCGATTCAAGTGATTGTAGTACTCAGACAATCTGAGCACATGCTCAATGATTGAGCTTTTCTCCCTTAGTTTGCAGGTTAAGAAACTTGTCGGAGATCTCATACCTCTTGATGTGGGCACGAGCCTGAAATCGAAATTTTAGTTCTTGGAATATCTCATATGTTCTGCGACGTTTCAAAAATGTCTTCGGCGCCTTAATTCTAAATCGTTTAACATTATGCACTGAACTATCACGCAGTCATCAAAACGTGTATGTCAGATGTTCGCAACATCCACAAACGATGCTCGAGGTTCAGCACACCGAGCGGTGCATTAAGGACATAAGCCTTCTGTGCATCAATGAGGACAATCCTCAGTATACGGACGCAGTCCGCATAATTGCTACTGTCAACTTTCAACTAAATTTTCTCTAGGAACATATCTTAAAACAGTAGAACTAAAGCGTAGGCTACAACATAATTTGCAAAGACCTTTTGACTATGTTCATGATAATTAAGTTCATCTGATTATTTAATGAACTCCCACTTAGATAGACATCCCTCTAGTCATCTAAGTGATACATGATCCGAGTCAACTAGGCCGTGTCCGATCATCACGTGAGACAGATCATCGGTGAACATCTTCATGTTGATCGCATCTGCTATACGACTCATGTTCGACCTTTCGGTCTCTTGTGTTCCGAGGCCATGTCTGTACATGCTAGGCTCGTCAAGTCAACCTAAGTGTTTTGCATGTGTAAATCTGGCTTACACCCGTTGTAAGCGAATGTTAGAATCTATCACACCCGATCATCACGTGGTGCTTCGAAACAACGAACCTTCGCAACGGTGCACAGTTAGGGGGAACACTTCCTTGAAATTTTATGAGGGATCATCTTATTTATGCTACCGTTGTTCTAAGCAAATAAGATGCAAAAACATGATAAACATCTCATGGAATCAAATAGTGACATGATATGGCCAATGTCATTTTGCTCCTTTTGATCTCCATCTTCGGGGCGCCATGATCATCATCGTCACCGGCATGACACCATGATCTCCATCATCATGATCTCCATCATCGTGTCTTCATGAAGTTGTCTCGCCAACTATTACTTCTACTACTATGGCTAACAGTTTAGCAATAAAGTAAAGTAATTACATGGCGTTATTCAATGACACGCATGTCATACAATAAATTAAGACAACTCGTATGGCTCCTGCCGGTTGTCATACTCATCGACATGCAAGTCGTGATTCCCATTACAAGAACATGATCAATCTCATACATCACATATATATCATTCATCACATCCTTTTCGCCATATCACATCACACGACATATGCTGCAAAAACAAGTTAGACATCATATAATTGTTGTTGCAAGTTTTTACGTGGCTGCTATAGGTTTCTAGCAAGAACGTTTCTTACCTACGCCAAAACCACAACGTGATATGCCAATTGCTATTTACCCTTCATAAGGACCCTTTTCATTGAATCCAATCCGACTAAAGTGGGAAAGACAGACACCCGCTAGCCACCTTATGCAACTAGTGCATGTCGATTCGGTGGAACACATCTCACGTAAGCGTACGTGTAAGGTTGGTCCGGGCCGCTTCATCCCACGATGCCGCCGAATCAAGATAAGACTAGTAGTGGCAAGTAAATTGACAAAATCGACGCCCACAACAACTTGTGTTCTACTCGTGCATAGAAACTACGCATAGACCTAGCTCATGATGCCACTGTTGGGGAACGTAGCAATAATTCAAAATTTTCCTACGTGTCACCAATATCAATCTAGGAGATACTAGCAACGAGAGAGAAAGAGTGCATCTTCATACCCTTGAAGATCGCTAAGCGGAAGCATTACAAGAACGCGGTTGATGGAGTCGTACTCGCGGCGATTCAAATCGCGAAAGATCTGATCTAGCGCCGAACGGACGGCGCCTCCGCGTTCAACACATGTACAGCCCGGGGACGTCTCCTCCTTCTTGATCCAGCAAGGGGAGAGGAGAAGTTGAGGGAAGGGTGTGGCTGCCCTCCCACCCCCTTAATATATAGGGGGAAGGGGAGAGGGGGCCGGCCCCTCTAGATGGATCTAGAGGAAGGGGCGGCGGCCAGGGGAAACCCTAGATGGGTTTGGGCGCCCCCACCCCCTAGGAAACTTGCCCCCCAAGCCGGGTGGGGAGGCTGCCCTAGGGGTGGTGCCCCTACCTCTCCAGGTTACGTGAGATGGGGTGGGAGGGGCGCTCAGCCCCTTAGTGGGCTGATGTGCCCCATCCCCTTGGCCCATAAGGCCCCCCAACACTTGTCGGGGCCACCGAAACCCCTTTCGGACACGCTGGCCATCACCTGGTACCCCCGGAACAATTCCGGACTCCAATACCCTTCGTCCAATATACCGATCTTCACCTACGGACCATTACGGAGCTCCTCGTCACAACCGGGGTCTCATCCGGGACTCCGAACAACCTTCGGTAACCACATACTATTTCCCATAACAACTCTAGCATCACCGAACCTTAAGTGTGTAGACCCTACGGGTTCGGGAACCATGCAGACATGACCGAGACATCTCTCTGGCCAATAACCAACAGCGGGATTTGGATACCCATGTTGGCTCCCACATGTTCCATGATGATCTCATCGGATGAACCACAATGTCGAGGATTCAATCAATCCCGTATACAATTCCCTTTGTTAATCGGTACATTACTTGCCCGAGATTCGATCGTCGGTATCCCAATACCTCGTTCAATCTCGTTACCGGCAAGTCACTTTACTCGTTCCGTAATGCATGATCCCGTGACTAACTACTTAGTCACATTGAGCTCATTATGATGATGCATTACCGAGTGGGCCCAGAGATACCTCTCCGTCACACGGAGTGACAAATCCCAGTCTCGATTCGTGCCAACCCAACAGACACTTTCGGAGATACCTGTAGTGCACCTTTATAGCCACCCGATTGTTGTGACGCTTTTGTACACCCAAAGCATTCCTACGGTGCCGGAGTTGTACAGTCTCATGGTCTAAGGAAATGATACTTGACATTAGAAAAGCTCTTAGCAAACGAACTATACGATCTTGTGCTATGCTTAGGATTGGGTCTTGTCCATCACATCATTCTCCTAATGATGTGATCCTGTTATCAATGACATCCTATGTCCATGGTCAGGAAACTATAATCATCTATTGATCAACGAGCTAGTCAACTAGAGGCTCACTAGGGACATGTTGTGGTCTATGTATTCACACATGTATTACGGTTTCCAGTTAATACAATTATAGCATGAACAATTGACAATTATCATGAACAAGGAAATATAATAATAACCATTTTATTATTGCCTCTAGGGAATATTTCCAACAGTTTCAACTTATTTATTGAGTTCCGTCATGTACGTATCGGCCTATGGGCCTCCCAGCGTTGGTTTTACTTTTTCTTAAACATCGACAGTCCAATGTATTTTTTAATAAAATGCTGATCTCTGTTATGTTTATCTATATATAAGAATAATAGTGCAGTGTCCAATTTATGTTTTCCCTTCTAACAACATTATATGTATTTATATTATTGCTATTATCGTATATTTAATTTTTTGCGGGGATATATTTAATAGAACCTTATATATACATTATAAAAACATCCCACATCTTATTAACTTGTAAAAATAAATGTTTAACAGAAGTTGGCAAGGAAAATCATGGTTGTTTTTTACTCTCAGGCAATGAAAATCCTGGTGATTGCATACAAAAGCTTGCGAAGATTTTAAGGACCAATGTAATAATAACACTCATTTTTATTTTGAGCAATAACTCGCTAACTTGTAAATTTTACATATAATAAAATGTGTAGCTCCGGTTTATTTTTTGATATTAATTGCTCCTTTTAACCTAACATTAAATATAGAACAAGCCCAGCTAATTCGTGTATTTCAAGAAAGTGCAAATGGGCTGTGATTTCTTAGAAAAAAATAAATGG
Source organism: Aegilops bicornis (assembly GCA_021605145.1). Classification (NCBI taxonomy): domain Eukaryota; kingdom Viridiplantae; phylum Streptophyta; class Magnoliopsida; order Poales; family Poaceae; genus Aegilops; species Aegilops bicornis. The sequence goes on from CM038672.1 coordinate 510,442,491, forward strand.
GCCGCATTGATGCAAAATTATTTGTTCACCCAGCCCGGGAAATGGACTGTAAATTCTAGAAAACATGGGTTAAATATATGCCACATTTTTGCAGGCTGACATGTGGGCGAATGTCGAAGCCTACGCAAGGCGTTGTCAACTTAGTCAACCAATGATTTTGACATCGATAGCCGTTGGATTTACATCCAACGGCTGGTATTCATCTTCAATATCTCGTCTTCTTCCTCAAGCGCCGCCGGGACCTACTCCCGCCTCCAGCTACTAGGAGCTCTGCTTAGCACGCTTCGCTGCGAAGCGCTACCCCACCGCCGGCCAAGCCATCCCCCTACCCCTCCATACTTTCTGTTATTCTCCACCGACTACAGAACCACGCCGCACCAGAACCAGTTAACCCTCGTACACCTCTTCGTCTGCGACTCCATTGCCGCGTCTTCCCATCACCGGCTCGTTGCCTCATGGGGCCTCGTCGTCGTCCACCAACTTGGTGCGCTCGATGCGGCGTGGTCAACATGGTCAACAAACGAGAGTCATCGGAAGAGGACTGTACGTGGAGAGGCTGACAGTGGGGACGCACCAGGTCCATGGACGCACACATGCAACCGTCTCCTTATTACACGAAAATAAAATTATTCTTCCCCCTGAAAGTTGGGACCCACCACGTATATCTTCGCAAGGAAGGAAGTGCCTCCTTATTCCTGCCCATGATAGCTAGGACCCACCGGCTACATCTTCGCACGCAAGGAAGTGCCTCCTTATTACGCGAAAAAAAATGATTCCTCTCCATGATAGTTGGGACCCAGTAGCTATATCTTCGCACGCAAGGAAGTGCGTCCTTATCCTTCCTGACAGCTGGGACCTACCTGGTCGAAGCGTACATAGTGGTCTCTGTCTTGTCGTGAACGTGTACGTACATACTAGTCGATCGGTCGCTTTGCAACGATGAACCGTGGCCGAGTAAGTAGTGGCACATGTCATAGTAGAGCCCCTCATGTAGCAGTTCAGGTTGTCCCGTCTGAACTGTGTACACGTACATACAAACACATGCCAAAAAATACGGCCATGTATGTACATACAAGCGGGGTCTCGAAACGCGTACTCGCACATACGAATGACCAGTGCTCGTGTACATGGAGAGGCAACGGACGACAACAACGTCAGCAGCTAACCGGCTGGGTCGGAATGGAGGAAACATCGTCGTGTTCATCGGGATCCAAGTGACTGGGTCGGAACGCGTCCTGTTCATCGGGAGTGAAGCCACTGGGTCGGAACACGTCGTGTTCATCGAGAGCCAACCAGCTTGGACGGAACAACAGGAACAGGGTCTGGCATACCGCAAAATGGAGGAAAATGGCCTTCTGTTCGTTCGCGTACGATCAAAACATGGTCCTGTTCATCGGGAAGGGTCTGGCTTACTGCAGAACGGAGGAAACAACCTTCTGTTCGAGTGCCTACGGTCGAAACAGGGTGCTGTTGATCGGCAGGGGTGTGGCGTAGCGCAAAATGGAGGAAACAGACTTGTGTTGGAGTGCCTACGGTCGGAACGGAGTCCTGTTCATCGGGAGGGGTGCGGCGTACCGCAAAACAAGACTCCATGGGATATTATTCATCCACCGTCTACTGCTTCGCTCCAGCCTCCACGGGCTACTGTTCATCCACCGTCAACTGCCTCGCTCCAGCCTCCACCTGATACTGTTCATCCATCGTCGACTTCCTCCAGCCTCCACCTGCTACTGTTCATCCATCGTTGACTTCCTCCAGCCTCCACTAGCTACTGTTCATCCAGCCTCCACCGGCTACTGCTCAACCAGCCCTCCACGGGATCCTGTTCATCCAACCCCCACCAGGAACTGTTCATCCAACCCCCACCAGGAACTGTTCATCCAACCCCCAATAACGGTCACTGTTCATCAAGAGGCAGCAATAGGTTCGATTAGCTTCAGTTAGCAACAATAGCGAAGGAATCGCTCCGGTTCAGGTAACAACCAAGGGATCGATCGCTTGGTGTCAGTAACGTAGCTAGTGCAATCTCTCAGGTTTAGTAAGCGAACGCCTCGCTCGGGTTCAGTTAGAGCCCAATGCCTCGCACACACGTGCGTATGTGTACGAGAGAAACACGCAAACCTCCATGCATCGCTCGACCCCGACCACCCACCGCAACCGGGAACTCCCCGATATTTTCCTCGCCCTCGCTTCTACCACAATTTTTTCTGTCATGGACGGCCCAAAGAATGTCATGCAGGTGCATCCCCGGCCCGCCCAGGATGAAAATCCCATTTTATGTCATGATTTTTTGTCATAGAAGTAGGATCCCACCACATCTATGATGATACGTGTTTTTGTCACAATTATCGTTATAGAAGTGTCACAAGCATGACAGAAAAAAATTCGTTCGGCCCAAAATGTCACGGATGTGTCTTTTTTTTGTAGTGAGGTTTGTGGCCACCTAGTGGGTTCCCCTCTGGTGTTTCTTCGCCCAATATTTTTTATATATTCCAAAATAATTCTCCGTAAATTTTCAGGACCTTTGGAGTTGTGTAGAATAGGCCTCTCAGATTTGCTCCTTTTCGGTCCAGAATTCCAGCTGCCGGCATTCTCCCTCTTTGTGTAAACCTTGTAAAATAAGAGAGAAAAGGCATAAGTATTGTACCATAAAATGAAATAACAGCCCATAATGCAATAAATATCAATATAAAAGCATGATGCAAAATGTACGTATCAGCCGACACATCTGCGGCTGCAGCCGACACCGAGGAAAAGTAGACCATGGGAGGTCGTCACCGCTTGGGTCCCACGGTGGCCACCGCCAACGCGTCGCTGACATACACTGCCGGTGTCTTGCTTGGTTCAGCACAGACCATCGTCAACCCCCGCCTTGGCTTCACGGAAGCGGAGTAGGCACTCTTCCCCTCCGGCTGAAGCATGGCCACTCCGATGAGCGGCGGGGTCGGACATAAGGAAGGCACGGCGAAGGCGGAGGCCACAAAGGCGGAAGCCACGGAGGGTAGCCATGTCGTGGGAATGGAGATCCACCGCGACCGGCATTAGACTAGGTGATTAGTTGAAATATGTCCAAAATTATACCTCCAGAGTCGGACTAGCTCCGCTTTGAGTTGAAGTATGTCCAAAATGTAATGAATTTCGTCTGGTTTATGTGAAATCCGTCGTGTTTGCATGAATTTCGTTTGGTTAATTCAAACAATGGTTGAAATGCATGTGACTATCGTTGGATGGCCGGCTCCCGCATCAGTGTGTGCCGAAGGAAATTTGCGGTTCAGTGTTGGAGATGCCCTAATTGGTTGCAAAATACTGTATGACCGAGTAGATTGTATCAACCGAGCTTTTTTAGGTGAAACAGGGATTTTATTCAATGTTCAGTGCCGTAGCAATACAAGCAATGTCTGGAAGAATCCCTAGCCACAAGCGGCGACCAGGAGGGAAAGCTGAAGCAGCCTTTGCCAATGGCGTGAGCTTCTAGGTTTGCTTCCGTACACTCATAACGAAAGCTAATTTTACAAAATCATTCATCGATGCCTTAACTTCATCTATGACTAGTGCATAATATGAAAACGTCCTCCTGTTGATGTCGGACACGACCTGCATGCAATCACATGCTATTATCGCATGTGAGATATGAAGATCCCTTGCCAGAGCAAGTGCCTCGTTGCACGCGTGGGCTTCAAGGCTTGCCGCATCCACCAGGCCATCAAAAGTAATTGCTGATGCCCCCATGTAGTTGTCGTGCTTGTCTCTCATATAGCAGCCACTGCCCCCGCCTTACCAGATCTGGAGACTGCACCATCCACATTTATCTTCACAGCATCTTCTCCCGGCGCAATCTAGCGATGAACACGCTGCTGAGGGTTTTTTGCATTGGGCGTTACCCTCCTAGCAAAAGCTATGTCCAGGTCCTCCAAGTAACGGTTGATGAAGCACATAGTAGATAGCGGACTCTAGAATTCATTGTCATGTATAGCCCTTCTTCTAGCCCACCAAATAGCCCACATTGTAACAAGCACTCTCGCTAAATCATGATGATTCATGGACTCAAAAAGCCAAAACAGCCATAACCTTGCATCATCAGATCTGTTGGACAGCATATGTTCGACAATCTCCTCATCCCCCAAGGCCCATACACACCTTGCCATGTTGCACTCAAAGAGAGAGTGCCGCCATGAATTTATTTCAGCATTGTAGATGGAACACGCCGGTGTGGTCGCCATCTTTCTTTCATGTCGGGTTGTGCCTGTGGGGAGAGACATGTGAGATAATCTCCATACAAAGACTCTAACTTTTGATGGGATTCTAACTTCACATAGTCGCGTCCATGAATTCCTTTCTTGTGTTTGATTTGGGTGCCCCGGCCTGTGTTCCAACCAGTCCTCCCTCTGAAACTTTATCCCGTTTATCATTCTGTAGGCCGATCGGACAGATAAAAGCCCCTTCCGGTCATAGTGCCATGCCCAAAAGTCCGGCTGCAACCTAGAGCTCAAAGGGATGTTCAGTATTACATCAGCATCCAGAGAAATGAAGTGTTCATTGATCACCTGTTTATTCCATGTACGCAACACTGGATCAATCAATTCCGAGACTAGTTGTAGCGGGTTCACTGTAATGGAGCATATTGGTCTCAACTTATAGTCGCGCGGCAGCCAGTTATCATGCCAAATATGTGTCTCTGCTCCTGTACCGATCCTCCTGATGAGACCCAAAGCAAGGACATCTCTTCCTTCGATCAAGGAACCCCAAACCTGCGACGGGTGATAACCCACAAGTATAGGGGATCGCAATAGTTTTCGAGGGTAGAGTATTCAACCCAAATTTATTGATTCGACACAAGGGGAGCCAAAGAATATTCTCAAGTATTAGCAGTTGAGTTGTCAATTCAACCACACCTGGATAATTTAATATCTGCAGCAAAGTATTTAGTAGCAAAGTAATATGGGAGTAGTGGTAACGGTGGCAAAAGTAACAGTAGCAATTTTGTAGTAATTGTAACAGTGGCAGCGGAAAAGTAACTAAGCAAAGATCAATATGTGAAAAGCTCGTAGGCATTGGATCAGTGATGGATAATTATGTTGGATGTGATTCCTCATGCAACAGTTATAACATAGGGTGACACAGAACTAGCTCCAGTTCATCAATGTAACGTAAGCATGTATTCTGAATATAGTCATACGTGCTTATGGAAAAGAACTTGCATGACATCTTTTGTCCTACCCTCCCGTGGCAGCGGGGTCCTATTGGAAACTAAGGGATATTAAGGCCTCCTTTTAATAGAGTACCGAACCAAAGCATTAACATTTAGTAAATACACAAACTCCTCAAACTACGGTCATCACCGGGAGTGGTCCCGATTATTGTCACTTCGGGGTTGCCGGATCATAACACATAGTAGGTAACTAATGACTTGCAAGATAGGATCAAGAACTCACATATATTCATGAAAACATAATAGGTTCGGATCTGAAATCATGGCACTCGGGCCCTAGTGACAAGCATTAAGCATAGCAAAGTCATAGCAACATCAATCTCAAAACACAGTGGATACTAGGGATCAAACCCTAACAAAACTAACTCGATTACATGATAAATCTCATCCAACCTATCACCGTCCACCAAGCCTACGATGGATTTACTCACGCACGGCGGTGAGCATCATGAAATTGGTGATGGAGGAAGGTTGATGATGACGACGGCGATGGATTCCCCTCTTCGGAGCCCCGAACGGACTCCAGATCAGCCCTCCCGAGAGAGATTAGGGCTTGGTGGCGGCTCCGTATCGTAAAAATCAATGAATCCTTCTCTCCGATTTTTTTCTCCCCGAACATGAATATAGAGAGTTGGAGTTGAGGTCGGTGGAGCACCAGGGGGCCCACGAGGTAGGGGGTGCGCCAAGGGGGGGTAGGCGTGCCCCCCACCCTCATGGACAGTGCGTGGGCCCCCTGGCCTTGATTCTTTCACCAGTATTTTTTATTTATTCCAAAAATATTCTCCATGAAGTTTCAGGTCATTCCGAGAACTTTTATTTCTGCACAAAAATAACACCATGGCAATTCTGCTGAAAACAGCGTCAGTCCGGGTTAGTTCCATTCAAATCATGCAAGTTAGAGTCCAAAACAAGGGCAAAAGTGTTTGGAAAAGTAGATACGATGGAGACGTATCATCTCCCCCAAGCTTAAACCTTTGCTTGTCCTCAAGCAATTCAGTTGCTAAATTGAAAGTGATAAAGAAAAACTTTTACAAACTCTGTTTGCTCTTGTTGTTGTAAATATGTAAAGCCAGCATTCAAGATTTCACCAAAGATTATGAACTAACCATATTCACAATAAAATTTAGGTCTCATATTTACTCATATCAATGGCATAATCAACTAGCGAGCAATAATAATAAATCTCAGATGACAACACTTTCTCAAAACAATCATAATATGATATAACAAGATGGTATCTTGCTAGCCCTTTCTGAGACCACAAAACATAAATGCAGAGCACCATCTGAAGATCAAGGACTGATTAAACATTGTAATTCATGGTAAAAGAGATCCAGTCATACTCAATATAAACTAATAATAATGGATGCAAATGACAGCGGTGCTCTCCAACTGGTGCTTTTTAATAAGAGGAGGATGACTCAACATGAAAGTAAATAGATAGGCCCTTCACAGAGGGAAGCAGGGATTTGTAGAGGTGCCAGAGCTCGATTTTGAAATAGAGATAAATAATATTTTGAGTGGCATACTTTCATTGTCAACATAACAACCGAGAGATCTTGATATCTTCCATGCTACACACATTATAGGCGGTTCCCAAGCAAAATGCTAAAGTTTATACTCCCCCACCACCAACAAGCATCAATTCATGGCTTGCCTGAAACAACAGGTGCCTCAAACTAACAACAATCCCGGGGGAGTTTTGTTTGCAATTATTTTGATTTGGTTTGAGCATGGGACTGGGCATCCCGGTGACCAGCCATTTTCTCGTGAATGAGGAGCGGAGTCCACTCCTCTTGAGAATAACCCGCCTAGCATGGAAGATACAGATAGCCCTAGTTCATGAGCTATTCGAGCATACAAAACAGAATTTCATTTGAAGGTTTAGAGTTTGGCACATACAAATTTACTTGGAACGGCAGGTAGATACCACATATAGGAAGGTATGGTGGACTCATATGGAATAACTTTGGGGTTTATGGAAGTGGATGCACGAGCAGTATTCCTACTTAGTACAAGTGAAGGCTAGAAAAATACTGAGAAGCGACCAGCTAGAGAGCGACAACAGTCATGAACATGCATTAAAATTAATCAACACTGAGTGCAAGCATGAGTAGGATATAATTCACTATGAACATAAATATCGTGGAGGCTACGTTGATTTTGTTTCAACTACATGAGTGAACATGTGCCAAGTCAAGCCACTCGAATCGTTCAAAGGAGGATACCACCCTATCATACCACATCACAACCATTTTAATAGCATGTTGGCATGCAAGGTAAACCATTATAAACTCCTAGCTAATTAAGCATGGCATACGCAACTATAATCTCTAATTTTCGTTGCAAACATGTTTCATTCATAATAGGCTGAATCAGGAACGATGAACTAATCATATTTACAAAAACAAGAGAGGTCGAGTTTGATGTGAGCTAAGGACCCGATCTTTCGATGAGAGAGGATAACTACGATTTTGGGTGGGACTTGACCCTCACGATCCGGCTACCAACCGTACAGGGAGAACTGTACACGACTGATATCCATGGCAATCGCTGAACCAACTCCACGGCGTTATCGACCGAGCCAACGGCGCAATCGACCTATCCACGAAGGATTTTTCCTGCAAGCAAATCAAAGAACATGCAAGAAAATAATAGCCAAGCAATCTCAAAATTGCGAATATGCTAGATGGGATTAATCTCACAAGACGGGGTTCCGATAGGATGTCTTGACGGTCGTACTAGCTGCTGCGAGCGAAGACAAATAAAAGTAGCAATATAGCTAAACTTCTCTAAACCTAAACCCTAACAGTAGCTAGCTATTTATTAAAGCCATCCACCGCCTTCGGATGTTGATGTGACGGGTCTTGGTGAATACGTCCAAACAATGAGACGGACCATACGGAGGCGTGCACAGCAGGCCAGACTAGTTTATTCGCTGGCCCAAAGTTGCTCTCCCAACGCACCAAAAAATAAGGTCTTGGACCCACGTGCGTGGCTGGTTTGGATCCTAGGAGCAAAGTCCAGAACTTGTGTGGTCTTGCGCACTTGGACGTTGTGGACGATGTTGCATTCATGTTGGATAAATTGGTGGGGAACACGTTCATGCAATTACTTTTTCTTCTTGTGAACGAACATGCATCTCCATCTTTCATATCTAAGTGAGCATATCTTGTTGACTCTCTGGTCCATTCGTTTCTGGCTACAAATAAATCACAACATGAGTGTAATATCATAGTTCTATTTGTTAAATAATATATCCAAAAGAACGAAAGTACCTGGTTAATAAATTGCCGTGTAATATTCGTAGACGTTTCTAAGATAGCTATGTGCACATCATCCTCCCTTCCTTGAAAACAAAGCCGTCGTCAGCTTTTATTTATCTGGAACACATCATATAGCAAAGAAAAAATAGATGCAACACATATAGGTCGTTCCAAAAGCATGAGCTCATGATGATGAAATAAATTTGTTATAGCACCATTAGGAATATCATGAAAAGTTTGATCCCACACAAAGTCTATGTATGAATTATGGGGATGCAAACTAACTATATGGGTACACTGTATATCCGGATCACAAGTTGGGACAATCAACGTAAACATTTCAAAATTGATAGCAAGCATAGTGTGCATAGTACGATCCGTTGATTTAGCTTTCCCATCATTTACTATTTCATCAGGGGTCATAGGAAGAAAGTTGATGGTTTTTTCCTTCAAACACAAGAGTATACGAATTTGTTCTACCATGATGAGTAACACTATTATCATATTGCCAAGGTCGACCTAACAATAAAGAACAAGCTTGCATAGGTACAACATCACAGTCAACGTAATCACGATGTGAACCAAGTGTAAATTGTACTCGCACACGACGTGTTACCTTCAACTTACCACAGTCGTTGAACCATTGGATGTAATATGGATGGGGGTGTCTCGTAGTGGTGAGGCAAAGTTTCTCGACCATCTCTATACTCGCCAAATTATTGCAGCTTCCACCATCAATGATCACACGAACGGAATGCCCTTTGACAACAAACTTAGTTTGAAAAAGATTATGGCGTTGAGGCATCTCAGTATGCCCAACCAGGGCACTAAGTACTCGCATGGTGACAAGTTTTGGGTATTGATCTGCCATCGCTGCATTAACATGTATCGCCTCCGTCTCATTCTCCTCAGTGTTACCTACATTATTAGTGGCAAGCATAGCACGTGTATCTTCATCCAAATCACTAGCAGAAGAGTACTCACCATCTTCCCGTACAATGAATGTTCGTTTATTTGGACAGTGCTTCATCAAGTGCCCGCCACCTTTACATATATGACACTTCATGTCCCTTGTGCGTCCCGTATCGAAGTGGTGGGTGCTACAGAAATTGCTTTCGAAGCCTCGGATGATTGTGCAGCTAATTTTGAACTTGAAGGGTGTGCACCATTGTGCAAGATAGGTGGTGTTGACTCAGTAGTGGACGACACAGCAGGAGAGGGTGACCATGATGAGCGGCGACCTGCAGAAAAATTACCTCGTCCCTTGTTGTGTCGTCCATGTACTTCCCTTTCAGCTTTACAAGCAAAATGAAACAAACGAGTAATAGAGTTGTACTCCTTATAGTCCAAGATATCCTGAATATCACGATTCAAACCACCTAAAAATCTAGCCATCATAGCATCTTCGGTTTCAACTAAACCACATTGCACTAAACCACATTGTTTTAAATGTTTCAATTCATTTAGTTTGTCACGAGCATAATATGAAGGAACATAGCGTTGTCGCATAGCTCGTTTTAAACCATCCCAAATAGTAGGTATATTATTCGCATTAATACGACAATATTCACTCCACCACATGGAAGCAAAGTTTGTAAATTCACTAGTGGCTGCCCTAACTCTTTGGTTCTCAGGAATATCATGACATGCAAATTTTTGTTCAACAGAAAGTTCTCAGTCAAGATAAACATCTGGATTATATTTACCATTGAAAGCAGGCATAGTAAATTTAATTTTAGCACTAGGGTGTTCATAATCTCTAGCATCATACCTGGGTTGACCTCGTGCCATAACTTGACGGTTGAACGTAGTTGCCGATGACCACGGCCATTGTGGTGGTTGACCATTTGGTCGTCTTCGGTGTCACTAGAATAATCCTCGTAGTTGTCCCCATGTTGTTCAACGCGGGGAGGAATTTGTTAGTGCTGGTATATGGTGGCGGCATCAGTGGCAGTAGCTGGGTGTTGTGGATGACCCATGGGCACACGCCGAGCTCGCGAAATAGCGGCAACACCCGCGGAGTTGCGAGGATCAACGTTGGTGTTGACATGGGGTGCAGCCTGCAACTCATCCAGACGTGACAAGATGTCCTGTAGATGTGTGTTGGCAACACCCTGTGCATCCTCGATGGCCTTGAGCCTCTCTTCGGCCACAATTTGAGCACCCTCAAGTTGGGCGAGACGCTCGCTCGTGACTTTCACATCTGCGGTGAGGTGATATGTCCATTTTGCATCATGCTTTTATATCGATATTTATTGCATTATGGGCTGTTATTACACGTTATGTCACAATACTTATGCCTATTCTCTCTTATTTTACAAGGTTTACATAAGGAGGGAGAATGCCGGCAGCTGGAATTCGGGTCGGAAAACGAGCAAATATTAGAGACCTATTCTACACAACTCCAAAAGTCCCGAAACTCCACGAAAGTTATTTTTGGAAATAATAAAAATATTGAGCGGAAGAAATCGTCGGAGGGGCCCCACCTGGCCACGAGGGTGGAGGGCGCGCCCTACCCCCCAGGGCGCGCCCCTGCCTCGTGGGCCCCCTGTTGGCTCTCCGGTGGCCATCTTCTGCTATATGAGGTCTTTTGTTCGAAGAAAAATCATAAGCAACCTTTCGAGACGAGACTCCGCCGCCACGAGGTGGAACCAATCTAGGGCTCCGGCAGAGCTGTTCTGCTGGGGTCACTTCCCTCCGGGAGGGGGAAATCATCGTCATCGTCATCACCAACGCTCCTCTCATCGGGAGAGGGCAATCTCCATCAACATCTTCACCAGCACCATCTCCTCTCAAAACCCTAGTTCATCTCTTGTATCCAATTCCTGTCTCCAAGTCCGGGATTGGTACTAGTAGGTTGCTAGTAGTGTTGATTACTCCTTGTAGTTGATGCTAGTTGGTTTATTTGGTGGAAGATCATATGTTCAGATCCTATATGCATATTAATACCCCTCTTATTATGAACATGAATATGCTTTGTGAGTAGTTATGTTTGTTCCCGAGGACATGAGAGAAGTCTTGCTATTAGTAGTCATGTGAATTTGGTATTCGTTCGATATTTTGATGAGATGTATGTTGTCTAGCCTGTAGTGGTGTTATGTGAACGTCGACTACATAACACTTCACCATTATTTGGGCCTAGAGGAAGGCATTGGGAAGTAATAAGTACATGATGGGTTGCTAGAGTGATGTAAGCTTAAACCCTAGTTTATGCGTTGCTTCGTAAGGGCTGATTTGGATCCATATGTTTCATGCTATGGTTAGGTTTACCTTAATACTTTTGTTGTAGTTGTGGATGCTTGCAATAGAGGTTAATCATAAGTGGGATGCTTGTTCAAGTAAGAACATCACCCAAGCACCGGTCCACCCACATATCAAATTATCAAAGTACCGAACGCGAATCATATGAACGTGATGAAAACTAGCTTGACGATAATTCCCATGTGTCCTCGGGAGCGCTTTTCTCTATATAAGAGTTTGTCCAGGCTTGTCCTTTGCTACAAAAAGGATTGGGCCACCTTTCTGCACTTTATTTACTTTTGTTACTTGTTGCTCGTTACAAATTATCCTATCACAAAACTATCTGTTACCACTTATTTCAAAGATTTGCAGAGAATACCTTGTTGAAAACCGCTTATCATTTCCTTCTGATCCTCGTTGGGTTTGACACTCTTACTTATCGAAAGGACTACGATAGATCCCATATACTTGTGGGTCATCAAGACTCTTTTCTGGCGCCGTTGCCGGGGAGTGAAGCGCCTTTGGTAGGTGGAATTTGGTAAGGAAAAATTTATATAGTGTGCTGAAATTTATTGTCACTTGTTACTATGGAAAGTAATCCTTTGAGGGGCTTGTTCGGGTATCTTCACCCCGACCAAGAGAGAGCAAAGAGTTGCTCCTCAACCTACTGAACCTACTGAAAATGAAAATGTTCCCTTTGAAGTTCCTTCGGGTATGTTAGAAAAACTGCTAGCTAATCCTTTTGTAGGAGATGGAACAAAGCATCTTGATGAGCACCTAATATATGTGGATGAAGTTTGTGGATTATGTAAGCTTGCAGGTATACCCGATGATGTTGTTAAGAAGAAGGTCTTCCCTTTATCTTTGAAGGGAGATGCATCGACATGGTATTGGCTATGTGATGATACGAGGTCATGGAACTATAAAAGATTGAAATTGGAATTTCATCAGAAGTATTATCCTATGCATCTTGTTCATCGTGATCGCAATTATATATATAATTTTTGGCCCGCGAAGGAGAAAGCATCGCTCAAGCTTTGGGGAGGCTTAAGTCAATGTTATATTCATGCCCCAATCATGAGCTCTCAAGAGAAATAATTCTTCAAAAAAATTATGCTCGGCTTTCTCGTAATAATCAATCCATGCTCGATACTTCTTGTCTTTGGCTCTTTTATGATGAAGACTATTGAATTCAAATGGAATTTATTGGATAGAATTAAACGCAACTCAAGATTGGGATCTCGACGAAGGTAAGGAGTCAGGTATGACACCTAAGTTTGATTGTGTTAAATCTTTTATGGATACCGATATTTTCCATAAGTTTAGCACTAAATATGGACTTGACTCTGAGATAGTAGCTTTTTTCTGTGAAACTTTTGCTACTTATGTTGATCTCCCCAAGGAGAAGTGGTTTAAATATCATCCTCCCATAGAAGTAAAAGTAGCTGCACCTACTAAACTTGAAGAAAAGACTATCACTTATAACGATCCTGTTGTTCCTACTTCTTATGTTGAGAAACCACCTTTCCCGTCAGGATAAAGGATCATGCCAAAGCTTCAACTATGGTTCGTAAAAGCAATATTAGAACTTATACACCTTCTGAGAAAGTTAAAGTTGAACCTAATATTGCTATTGTTAAAGATCTCTTGGCTGATAATATTGATGGGCATGTTATTTATTTCTGTGGTGAAACTGCTAGAATTGCCAAACCTTGTGCTAAAGATAAACATACACCTGTGGTAGGCATGCCTGTTATTTCTGTTAAAATAGGAGATCACTGTTATCATGGCTTATGTGATATGGGTGCTAGTGCTAGTGTTATACCTCATGACTTATACAAGGAAATTAAGCATGAGATTGCACCTGTTGAGTTAGAAGATATTGATGTTACAATTAAACTTGCCAATACAGATACTATATCAGCAATGGGAATTGTTAGAGATGTTGAAGTCTTGTGTGGGAAAACTAAATATCCTGCTAATTTTCTTGTTCTTGGTTCCCCACAAGATAGCTTTTGTCCCATTATATTTGGTAGACCCTTCTGAACACTGTCAATGCTAGAATAGACTGCGAAAAGAGTGTTGTTACTATTGGCTTGGGTGATATGTCTCATGAGTTTAATTTCTCTAAATTTAGTAGACAACACCGTGAAGAAGAATTGCCTAGTAAGGATGAAATTCTTGGTCTTGCTTCTATTGCCGTACCTCCTAGTGATCCTTTAGAACAATATTTGCTAGACCATGAAAATGATATGTTTATGCATGAAAGAAGAGAAATAGATGAAGTATTCTTTAAACAGGAACCTATTCTGAAACATAATTTGCCTATTGAAATCCTAGGGGATCCTCCTCCACCCAAGGGTGATCCCGTGTTTGAGCTTAAACCGTTGCCTGATACTCTTAAATATGCTTATCTTGATGAAAAGAAGATATATCCTGTTATTATTAGTGCTAACCTTTCAGAGCATGAAGAAGAGAGATTATTGAAAACTCTGAAGAAACACCGTGCTGCTATTGGATATACTCTTGATGACCTTAAGGGCATTAGTCCCACTCAATGTCAACATAAAATAAATTTGGAGAAAGATGCCAAACCAGTTCGTGATCACCAACGAAGGCTGAATCCTAAGATGAAGGAAGTGGTAAGAAAGGAAATACTAAAGCTTCTCGAGGCAGGTATTATTTATCCCGTTGCTGATAGTGAATGGGTAAGTCCTGTCCATTGTGTCCCTAAGAAGGGAGGTATTACCGTTGTTCCTAATGATAAAGATGAATTTATTCCGCAAAGAACTATTACAGGTTATAGGATGGTAATTGATTTCCGCAAATTAAATAAGGCTAATAAGAAAGATCATTACCCCTTACCTTTTATCGATCAAATGCTAGAAAGATTATGCAAACATACACATTTTTGCTTTCTAGATGGTTATTCTGGTTTCTCTCAAATACATGTGTCCGCTAATGATCAATCAAAGACTACTTTTACCTGCCCTTTTGGTACTTTTGCTTATAGACGTATGCCTTTTGGTTTATGTAATGCACCTGCTACCTTTCAAAGATGCATGATGGCTATATTCTCTCACTTTTGTGAAAAGATTTGTGAGGTTTTCATGGATGACTTCTCCGTCTATGGATCTTCTTTTGATGATTGGTTGAGCAACCTTGATCGAGTTTTGCAGAGATGTGAAGAAAATAACCTTGTCTTGAATTGGGAAAAGTGCCACTTTATGGTTAATGAAGGTATTGTCTTGGGGCATAAAGTTTCTGAAAGAGGTATTGAAGTTGATAAAGCCAAGGTTGATGCTATTGAAAGATGCCATGTCACAAGGACATCAAAGGTATAATAAGTTTCCTTGGTCACGCAGGTTTTTACAGGAGGTTCATTAAGGACTTCTCAAAATTTCTCGACTCTCGACTAATTTATTACAAAATGATATACCATTTGTCTTTGATGATGATTGTGTACAAGCATTTGAAGTACTTAAGAAAACATTGATCTCTGCACCTATTGTTCAGCCACCTGATTGGAATTTACCCTTTGAAATTATGTGTGATGCTATTGATTATGCTGTAGGTACTGTCCTAGGGCAAAGAGTTGATAAGAAATTAAATGTTATTCAGAGAAATTATGCTACTACTGAGAAAGAATTCTTAGCAGTTGTATTTGCTTGTGATAAGTTCAGACCTTATATTATTGATTCTAAAGTAACTATTCACACGGATCATGCCACTATTAAATATCTTATGGAAAAAAAAGATGCTAAACCTAGACTCATTAGATGGGTTCTCCCGCTACAAGAATTTGATTTGCATATTGTTGATAGAAAGGGAGCTGAGAACCCCGTTGTAGACAACTTGTCCAGGTTAGAAAATGTTCTTGATGACCCACTACCTATTGATGATAGCTTTCCTGGTGAGCAATTAAATGTCATAAATGCCTCTCGTAGTACTCCGTGGTATGCTGATTATGCTAATTACATTGTTGATAAAATTTATACCACCTAGTTTCACTTACCAGCAAAAGAAAAAGTTTTTCTATGATTTGAGACATTACTTTTGGGATGACCCACATCTTTATAAAGAAGGAGTAGATGTTGTTATTAGACTTTGTGTACCTGAGCATGAACAGGAAGAGATCCTACGCAAGTGTCACTCCGAAGCTTATGGAGGACACCACGCTGGAGATAGAACTGCACATAAGGTTTTGCAATCTGGTTTTTATTGGCCTACTCTCTTCAAGGATGCCCGTAAGTTTGTCTTATCTTGTGATGAATGTCAAAGAATCGGTAATATTAGTAGACGTCAAGAAATGCCTATGAACTACTCACTTGTTGTTGAACCATTTGATGTTTGGGGCTTTGATTATATGGGACCTTTTCCTGCCTCTAATGGTTATACACATATTTTAGTTGTTGTTGATTACGTTACTAAGTGGGTAGAAGCTATTCCAACTAGTAGTGCTGATCATAACACCTCTATTAAGATGCTTAAAGAAGCTATTTTCCTGAGGTTTGGAGTCCCTAGATATTTAATGATTGATGGTGGTTCACATTTTATTCATGGTGCTTTCCTTAAAATGCTTTCTAAGTATGATGTTAATCATAGAATTGCATCTCCTTATCACCCACATTCTAGTGGTCAAGTAGATTGAGTAATAGAGAGCTCAAATTAATTTTGCAAAAGACTGTCAATAGGTCTAGAAAGAATTGGTCCAAGAAACTTGATGATGCATTATGGGCCTATAAAACTGCATATAAAAATCCTATGGGTATGTCTCCGTATAAAATGGTTTATGGAAAAGCATGTCACTTACCTCTCGAACTAGAACATAAGGCATACTTGGGCTATTAAAGAGCTCACTATGATTTCAAACTTGCCGGTGAGAAGAGGTTATTTGATATTAGCTCACTTGATGAATGGAGAACCCAAGCTTATGAGAATGCCAAGTTTTTTAAAGAAAAAGTTAAAAGATGGCATGACAAAAGGATACAAAAGCTTGAGTTTAATGTAGGTGATTATGTATTGCTATACAACTCTCGTTTAAGATTTTTGCAGAAAACTTCTCTCTAAATGGGAAGGGCCCTACGTTATCGAGGAGGTCTATCGTTCTGGTGCCATAAAAATCAACAACTTCGAAGGCACAAATCGAAGGTGGTGAACGGTCAAAGAATCAAACATTATATCTCAAGTAATCCCATAAATGTTGAAACTAATATTATTGAAACCGTAACCCCGGAGGAATACATAAGGGACACTTTTTGGAACGTTTGAGACTCCGAAAAGGAATAGGTATGTGGTATGGTAAGTAAACCGACTCCAAAACAGTTCTTAAGGAAATATTTCTCTGTCTTGGAATATTTAGAAAAATAGAAAAATAAGAAGCAGTCCGGGAAGGACACGAGGGCCCCACGAGGGTGGAGGGCGCGCCCTACCCCCTTGGGTGCGCCCCCCTACCTCGTGGGCACCTCGTGTGCTCTCCAGACTCCGTTTTCTTGCATGATACATATTTTGGTCGGTAAAAATTCATTATATATTCTCCCGAAGGTTTTGACTCCTGTATCACGCAATTATCCTCTGTTCTTGTTTCGAGCTGTTTTCTGTCAGGGTTGTCAAGGCCATGCATCATGTCGTCCCCCTCCTCCAACAATGGTGATAACGATGCTTGGCCAATGAAGATAGAGCTGAAGAGGGAAGAACCCATGGAGATCAACAAGGATGCAGGGATCAAGAAGGCCACGAAGGATCAAGCTCCGGCAGCAGAAGACATCCTTCAACTTGATCATAATCTTCTTACCCCAACTGAGATCGAAGCTTTCAAGATGATTGAGTTAGCTCGTATACAGAACAAGTATCTCACACATGAAAATATTTTGTTGAAGGAGCATATCGTTGCACTCAAGAGCATTATTCGCAAGCTGGAGGACCTCTTACGCTCAATGTGCGACTATCCATCATCACCTCCACCTTCGTCACCAACAAAGAAGGAGACATAATCACATGGGTATGGGCACTCCCCTTAGCAACTGCCAAGCTTGGGGGAGGTGCCCCGGTATCGTATCACCATCACACTCGTTTCTTTATCGTTTTTCTTAGTTCGATCCTATTAGTAGTATCTTGATCTAGTAGAATAAAGTTTATGGTATGATTTAGTTTTGAGTTTTGCTTTATGATCCCTCTATGTAATTGAGTCCGTGAGCTATATATTAAAGATTAGTGTTGAGTCAAGGGCTTGATTATTTTGCCATGATCTTGAGTGAATAAAAGAAAAGAGAAAAAGATAAAAAGAAATAAAGAGTTCATATTGATCTTATCGAGAGTAATGACTTCACATAGAAAGAGTATGATGATTAAAAGTTGTTGGGAGTTGGCAAACATAGCTTTGGTCATCGTTGCAATTAATAGGAAATAATAAAGAAAGAGAGGTTTCACATATAAATATATTATCATGGACATCTTTTATGATTGGGAGCACTCATTAAAATATGACATGCTAAAGAGTTGATGTTGGACAAGGAAGACAATGTAATGGTTTATGTTTTCTTATATCTGAAATAAAGTATATTGTCATGGATCATCCAACATGCTGAGCTTGCCTTTCCCCCTCATGCTAGCCAAATTCTTAGCACCAAGTAGAGATACTACTTGTGCTTCCAAAAACCCTTAAACCAGTTTTGCCATGAGAGTCCACCATACCTACCTATGGATTGAGTAAGATCCTTCAAGTAAGTTGTCATCGGTGCAAGCAATAAAAATTGCTCTCTAAATATGTATGACTTATTAGTGTGGGAGAAAATAAGCTTTATAAGATCTTGTGATGTGGAAGAAATAAAAGCGATTTGACTGCATACTAAAGGTTCATATCACAAGGCAATATAAAGTGACGTTCTTTCGCATTAAGATTTTGTGCATCCAACCATAAAAGCGCATGGCAACCTCTGCTTCCCTCTGCGAAGGGCCTATCTTTTATTATTATCTTCTACCTTATGAAAGATTCATGGTGATCTTCACCTTTCCTTTTTACATTTTATCCTTTGGCAAGCACATGGTGTTGGAAAGATCCTGATAGATATATCTAATTGGATGTAAGTCAGCATGAGTTATTATTGTTGACATTACCCTTGAGGTAAAAGGTTGGGAGGCGAAACTATAAGCCCCTATCTTTCTCTCGTGTCCGATTAAAACTCCGTAACCACAAGTATTGCGTGAGTGTTAGCAATTATGAAAGACTAAATGATAGCTGAGTATGTGGACTTGCTAGGAAGCTCTGACATAGACTCTTTCTGATGTTATGATAAATTGCAATTGCTTCAATGACTGAGATTATAGTTTGTTGGTTCTCAATAAAGTTTTTGATTCGTACTTTGGCATTGTGAATGGATTATTACTTGAGCACAAGAAATCATATGACAATATTCATATATGTTACTGTTATGAGAATAATCATGATGCCCTCATGTCCGTATTTTATTTTATCGACACCTCTACCTCTAAACATGTGGACATATTTATCGTTATCGGCTTCCGCTTGAGGACAAGCGAGTTCTAAGCTTGGGGGAGTTGATACGTCCATTTTGCATCATGCTTTTATATCGATATTTATTGCATTATGGGTTGTTATTACACGTTATGTCACAATACTTATGCCTATTCTCTCCTATTTTACAAGGTTTACATAAGGAGGGAGAATGTCGGCAGCTGGAATTCTGGGCTGGAAAAGGAGCAATTAGAGACCTATTCTGCACAACTTCAAAAGTCCTGAAACTCCACGAAAGTTATTTTTGGAAATAATAAAAAATATTGAGCGGAAGAAGTAGATCAGAGGGGGCCCCACCTGGCCACGAGGGTGGAGGGCGTGCCCTAACCCCCAGGGCACGCCCCCCTGCCTCGTGGGCCCCCTGTTGGCTCTTCGGTGGCCATCTTCTGCTATATGAGGTCTATCGTCCGAAGAAAAATCATAAGCAACCTTTCGGGACGAGACTCCGCCGCCACGAGGCGGAACCAATCTAGGGCTCCGGCAGAGCTATTCTGCTGGGGACACTTCCCTCCGGGAGGGGGAAATCATCGTCATCGTCATCACCAACGCTCCTCTCATCAGTAGAGGGCAATCTCCGTCAACATCTTCACCAGCACCATCTCCTCTCAAAACCCTAGTTCATCTCTTGTATCCAATTCTTGTCTCCAAGTCCAGGATTGGTACTAGTAGGTTGCTAGTAGTGTTGATTACTCCTTGTAGTTGATGCTAGTTGGTTTATTTGGTGGAAGATCATATGTTCAGATCCTATATGCATATTAATACCCCTCCTATTATGAACATGAATATGCTTTATGAGTAGTTACGTTGTTCCTGAGGACATGGGAGAAGTCTTGCTATTAGTAGTCATGTGAATTTGGTATTCGTTCGATATTTTGATGAGATGTATGTTATCTAGCCTCTAGTGGTGTTATGTGAACGTCGACTACATAACACTTCACCATTATTTGGGCCTAGAGGAAGGCATTGGGAAGTAATAAGTACATGATGGGTTGCTAGAGTGACAGAAGCTTAAACCCTAGTTTATGTGTTGCTTCGTAAGGGCTGATTTGGATCCATATGTTTCATGCTATGGTTAGGTTTACCTTAATACTTTTGTTGTAGTTATGATGCTTGCAATAGAGGTTAATCATAAGCGGGATGCTTGTTCAAGTAAGAACAGCACCCAAGCACCGGTCCACCCACATATCAAATTATCAAAGTACCGAACGCGAATCATATGAACGTGATGAAAACTAGCTTGAAGATAATTCCCATGTGTCCTCGGGAGCGCTTTTCTCTATATAAGAGTTTGTACATGCTTGTCCTTTGCTACAAAAAGTATTGGGCCACCTTGCTGCACTTTATTTACTTTTGTTACTTGTTGCTCGTTACAAATTATCCTATCACAAAACTATCTCATACCACTTATTTCAAAGATTTGCAGAGAATACCTTGCTGAAAACCGCTTATCATTTCCTTCTGCTCCTCGTTGGGTTCGACACTCTTACTTATCGAAAGGACTACGATAGATCCCCTATACCTGCGGGTCATCATGAGACCCTCAAGTGTGGGTTGTTCTTGTACCATTGTTAGCGAAAGAGAGAGAAAAAACACAGTGTATAATCCCTATCAACTAGTAGGACGTGGTGGAGAAAATTCGCTCACACTCAAGCTTAGTATCAAATTCTTACTTGTTCTTACCAATGCAACAGGTGGTGATCGGCGTGTTGGTGTTGGCTTCAAACTACCAATGGAGATTGAATGGAGCGATAACCAGGAATCAGTAAAGCCGGGACTTGTACTTATTGGTAGGAAAAAGTGTAGCTTGGCAAAGGATTCTGAACTCACAATATTAGTGGCACAATTTAGCAAAAAGCAATGCAAGTTGAATAATTGCTCAAACTCCTAACTAGTGCTGGCAGTCAACTAGTAAAAGATAAAATAATCTAAGCCCAGATACTGAATCAAATGAGTGGAAGCCGGTGAAAATATGTGACAGCTCTAAGTAGCGAGATATAAGTGAAGTACAAACGAGTGTATGACAAAGCTCGAAAAGATATAATAGATGGAGTGCCAATCACGGCAAAAATAATGTCCAGCGTAGCTAATAGAATAAAGCAGTCCAAAAAAATGCTAGCCGGCCTGATCTTTTTTTTTCAACTTTTTTTGCTTTTTTCTTTTTTTTTGCGTTTTTTTTATCAAGCCGATTACTAGCGACCGATGCTTGCGCAGTCTAGGCTAGCAAGCATTGAAAAAGCTACCGGACCCTGTGCTATTGGAGCTGGCAAAGCAAACCAGACCAAAGAAAATCAAGGCACAAGTGATGGAACGTGGGTTGCATGCATGCGGGAGTAATCAAGTGAGACGTACTGAGGGAACAGCGGTGCGGCAGGGAAATTGTTGCTGCAGCAAAAGAAAAAAAAAGTGGCGTAAACTCCAAGGATGGAAAACAAAGTGGATTGCGTGGGCAGGGGAAAAGGGTATGACGGAAAAAAAGGTGATACGCAGAAAACGATGGACACGGACACGTAACAGAACAAGATCTAATCTTGACTTCTTTTTTTTGCAGATGAACAACCAACTCGCCGAAGGAAATTTTGGTGGACAAAAACAAGTATGATGTAGTAGATAGCTTTCTCCCAAACGAATCTATACCAGGACTAATACTAGGATGAATGCAACCAAAAATTCAACAAAGCAAATACTAGATGCAAAAATTGCTAAAGGCTAAAAAGTTAGGTGCAGCGGATGAACTAATCTAATTTTTTTAGGCTTTTTTTTGGGTTGTAGGACTGAAAAACAATCTAATCTAAGAAAACTGTAAATCTCTCACCGATGAACCTGAAAACTGATACCACTTCATGTGAGCTGGGGACCCGATCTTTCGACGAGAGAGGATAACTACGATTTTGGGTGGGACTTGACCCTCACGATCCGGCTACCAACCGTACAGGGAGAACCATACACGACTAATATCCACTGCAATTGTTGAACCAACTCCACGGCGTTATCGACCGAGCCAACGACGCAATCGACCTATCCACGAAGAATTTTTCCTGCAAGCAAATCGAAGAACATGCAAGAAAATAATAGCCAAGCAATCTCAAAATTGCGAATATGCTAGATGTGATTAATCTCACAAGATATGGTTTCGATAGGATGTCTTGACGGTCGTACTAGCCGCTACAAGCGAAAACAAATAAAAGTAGCAATATAGCTATACTTCTCTAAACAAAACCCGAGTCTAAACCCTAACAGTAGCTAGCTATTTATTAAAGCCGTCCACCGCCTTCAGATGTTGATGCGACAGGTCTTGGTGAATACGCCCAAACGATGAGACGGCCCATACGGAGGCGTGCACAGCAGGCCGGACTAGTTTATTTGCTGGCCCAAAGTTGCTCTCCCAACGCACCAAAAAATAAGGTCTTGGACCCACGTGCGTGGCTGGTTTGGATCCTAGGAGCAAAGTCCAAAACTTGTGTGGTCTTGCGCACTTGGACGTTGTGGACGACATTGCATGCATGTTGGATGAATTGGTGGGGAACACGTTCAGGCAATTACTTTTTCTTCTTGTGAACGAACATGCATCTCCATCTTTCATCTCTAAGTGAGCATCTCTTGTTGACTCTCTGGTCCATTCGTTTCTGGATACAAATAAATCACAACATGAGTGTAATATCATAGTTCTATTTGTTAAATAATATATCCAAAAGAACGAAAGTACCTTGTTAATAAATTGCCATGTAATATTCGTAGACGTTTCTAAGATAGCTATGTGCACATCAGAGTTCATACCAGCTTCTCTCATCTCAATCAGTCCATCATATATCGTCATTATTGCCTTTCACTTGCATGACCGAACAATGTGAATAATAATAATAGTGCACGTGCAATTGGACTAAGCTGGAATCTACAAGCATTTAATACAAAGGAGAAGACAGGGCAATATATGCTCTTGGTTAAATCAACAATAATGCATATGAGAGCCACTCAACATTTTCATTATGGTCTTCTCCCCTCGACCCCCAAAGAAAAGAAAAAAATAAAACTATTTACACGGGAAAGCTCCCAACAAACAAAAAGAAGAACGATAAATCTTTTTAGGTTTTCTTTTAATTACTACTACTACAAACATGAAAACTAAACTAGCTAAAAGCTATAACTATTTTTTTTGTTTTTCTTAAGGTTTTGAAACACACAAGAAAAAAGCGAGAAAAAGGAAAATAAACTAGCATGGATAGTACAGTGAAAAAGTATGAGCACCGACAACTGGTATGAGTGTGTGAACATGAATGTAATGTCGGTGAGAAATATGTAATGTCGGTGAGAAATACTTACTCCCCCAAGGTTAGGCTTTTGGCCTAAGTTGGTCTACGCCCATGGATCAAAGCTGCTCTCTCCGCGGCACTGAGGAGGTTCCTCAGGGTGCCACTGGTTGGCGATCTCCTCTGGATCCTACTGATAAACAGACTGCCGATAAGGGTCAAGTGGTGGCTCCGGCTCAGCCTCTGGAGCAGGTGTCCCGCTTAAGTATGCATGAATGGCCTCTAGCAAAATGAGGTACGTGTTGTTCGAGCTGGTCATGGAGGAAGTCGGTGAGGCCCGCATTCTCAGCCAAGTAATAAGAATCATCATGAATCCCGGCTGCTCTCAAGAACTCATCACAAGGCCATTCACACGGCCGAACCTCTCATGCAAGTAGGGAGATTATATTTGGGCTTCTTATCCTCTTCACTTTGCTTATCCTTCGAGCTTCGGCTCAAAGAGACCCTCAATAATCTCTTCATCATTTTCTGAGAATTTCTGAATTTTTTAGTAACTCGAAATAAAAGTGAACCAAACTCAACAAGATTGATAGCAACTACTCCCACAAGTGCCTAGAGACTATATCATGCATTAGAACTACTTGGGACCAAATAAATTTGACATGCAAGCTCAAGAACAGGGTCACCTAAGTAGCAAAAAATTTCAATGAATAAAGCACTAGAACAAAAACCAATTGGACCATTGGAGGAGTCACATACCGAAGAACAATCCCCCAAAGCAGTTTTGTGAGTGGAGCTTTGAGCAAGGAGATCGAAAATCGCAGCAAAACGAGCTAGAACACGAGTTTGAGCTGTATGGTGATTTTTTCTGTAGGAAGACGAAGTGTGTGGGTGCAGGAATAAGTGGAGGGGGCCACGTGGGGCCCACGAGGCAGGGGGCGTGCCCGGGGGGCACGCCCTGGACCCTCATGGCCAGGTGGCTGCTCCCCCTGATGTGTTCTCAGTGCCAGATATTCTTAAATATTCTAGAAAAAATCATATTTCAATTTCGGGACATTTGGAGAACTTTTATTTTCGGGGTATTTTCTTATTGCAAGGATAATTCAGAAAACAGACAGAAAGTACTATTTTTGCTTTATTTAATCTAGATAACAGAAAGTAAAAGGAGGGTACAAAAGGTTGGGCTTTCTAACTTCATCCATCTCATGCTTGTCAAAAGGAATCCACTAGCAAGGTTGATCAAGTCTTGTTAACAAACTCATTCCAAATCGCATGAAACCGGAGAATTTTCGAATAGCACCAGGTTACCTCAACGGGGATATGCACATCCCCAACAATAAGAATATCATATTTCTTCTTGACAGTAGGAAGAGGAAATTCAAAACTTCCAATAGTAATCGTTGGAATTTTTCCAATAGAATTGATACTGTGGACTTGAGTTGTTTCCTCGGAAAGTGTACCGTATGCTCATTACCATTAACATGAAAAATGACATTGCCTTTGTTGCAATCAATAACAGACCCTGCAGTATTCAAAAAGGGTCTACCAAGGATAATCAACATACTATCGCCCCTGAATATCAAGAATAACAAAGTCCGTTAAAATAGTAATGTTTGCAACCACAACAGGCACATCCTCACAAATACCGACAGGTATAGCAGTTGATTTATCGGCCGTTTGCAAAGATATTTTAGTAGGTGTCAACTTATTCAAATCAAGTCTACGATATAAAGAGAGAGGTATAACACTAACACCCGCTCCAAGATCACATAAAAGCAGTTTTAACATAGTCTCTTTTAATGGAGCATGGTATAGTTGGCACTCCTGGATCTCCAAGTTTCTTAGGTATTCCACCTTTAAAAGTATAATTAGCAAGCATGGTGGAAATTTCAGCTTCCGGTATCTTTCTTTTATTAGTAACAATATCTTTCATATACTTAGCATAAGGATTCATTTTAAGCATATCAGTCAAACGCATACGCAAAAAGATAGGTCTAATCATTTCAGCAAAGCGCTCAAAATCCTCATCATCGCTTTTCTTGGATGGTTTAGGAGGGAAAGTCATGGGTTTCTGAACCCATGGTTCTCTTTCTTTACCGTGCTCCTAGCAACGAAGTCTCTCTTATCATAATGTTGATTCTTTGATTGTGGGTTATCAAGATCAACAACAGGTTCAATTTCTACATCATTGTTATTGCTAGGGTGAGCATCAACATGAACATCATCATTAACATTATCACTAGGTTCATGTTCATCACCAGATTGTGTTTCAGCATCAGAAATAGAAATATCATTGGTATTCTCAGGTGTGTCTACAACAGGTTCACTAGAAGCATGCAAAGTCCTATAATTTTTCTTTTTCTTCTTTTTAGAAGGACTAGGTGCATCAACATTAGTTCTCTGAAAATCTTGCTCAATTCTCTTAGGGTGTCCCTCAGGATACAAAGGTTCCTGAGTCATTCTACCCCCTCTAGTCACAACTTTAACAGCATTATCATTTTTCTTATTATGTAATTAATTGAGCAAATCATTTTGAGCTTTAAGCACTTGTTCTACTTGAGTGGTAACCATAGAACCATGTTTACTAATGAGTTTAAGCTCACCCTTAACTCTAGACATATAATCACTCAAGTGTTCAATCATATAAGCATTGCATTTCAATTGTCTACCAACATAAGCATTGAAGTTTTCTTGTTTAACAATAAAATTATCAAACTCATCTAAGCATTGGCTAGCAGACTTATAACGAGGATATCACCTTCATCAAATCTATAGAGAGAATTTACCTTTACTACCCGTGTCGAGTTATCAAGACCATGTATTTCTTCAATAGGTGGTAAATTCTTAACATCTTCAGCTTTAATACCCTTTTCTTTCATAGGTTTCTTTGCGTCTTGCATATCTTCAGGATTGAGAAATAGAATACCCTTTTCTTCGGAGTTGGCTTAGGAGTTGGTTCAGGAAGTGTCCAATTATTTTCATTAGTCAACATATTATTCAATAGCAATTCAGCTTGATCAACTGTTCTTTCCCTGAAAACACAACTAGCACAACTATCCGGTGGTCTCTCGAAGCATAGGTTAGTCCATTATAAAAGATATCAAGTATTTCATTTTATTGAGAGGATGATCGCAAAGCATTAAGTAATTGGAGAAGCCTCCCCAAGCTTGTGGGAGACTCTCTTCTTCAATTTGCACAAAATTATATATTTCCCTTAAAGCAACTTGTTTCTTATGAGCGGGGAAATATTTAGCAGAGAAGTAATAAATCATATCATGGGGACTACGCACACAACCAGGATCGAGAGAATTAAACCATGTTTTAGCATTACCCTTTAATGAGAACGGAAATAATTTAAGGATATAGTAGTAACGAGTTTTCTCATCATTAGTGAATAGGGTGGCTATATCATTTAATTTAGTAAAATGTGCCACAACAGCTTTGATTCATAGCCATAAAAAGGATCAGATTCAACCAAAGTAATTATCTCAGATCTCAGAGAAATCATAATCCTTATCGGAAATACGTATAGGTGAAGTAGCAAAAGCAGTGGTCATATTTCATTCTAGCATTCAAAGATTTTTCTTTCAGCTTAGCTAATAATTTCTTAAGATCATACCTATCATTGCAAGAAAGAAAATCTCTAGCAGTTTCTTCATCCATAACATAACCCTCGTGCACAACAGTAATTCATATCTAGGGGAAGAATCTTCATCATCACTTTCATCAATATTATCAGTTTCAATAATTTCATTCTCTCCAGCCCTAGCAAGTTGTTCATCAAGAAATTCACCTAGTGGCACAGTAGTATCAAGCATAGAAGTAGTTTCATCATAAGTATCATGCATAGCAGAAGTGGCTGCTGGGGATCGTAGAAGAAATTTAAAATTTTCTACGCATCACCAAGATCAATCTATGGAGTCATCTAGCAATGAGAGAGAGAGAGAGAGGAGTGCATCTACATACCCTTGTAGATAGCGGAAGCGTTCAAGAGAATGGGGTTGATGGAGTCGTACTCGTCGTGATCCAGATCACTGATGATCCTAGCGTCGAACGGATGGCACCTCCGCGTTCAACACACGTACGGAGCGGAGACGTCTCCTCCTTCTTGATGCAGCAAGGGGGAGGAGAAATCGATGGAGATCCAGCAGCACGACGGCGTGGTGGTGGAAGCAGCGGGATTCCAGCAGGGCTTCGCCAAGCGCTACTGGAGGAGGAAGATGTGTCACGGCAGGGAGAGGGAGGCGCCAGAGCTTAGGGTGCGGCTGCTGTTGGGGAACGTAGTAATTTCAAAATTTTCCTACGCACACGCAAGATCATGGTGATGCATAGCAACGAGAGGGGAGAGTGTATGTCCACGTACCCTCGTAGACCGTAAGCGGAAGCGTTATAACAACGCGGTTGATGTAGTCGTCGCCTTCACGATCCGACCGATCCAAGTACCGAACGACGGCACCTCCGAGTTCTCGCACATCGCTCACGATGACGATCCCGGACTCGATCCAGAAAGTGTCGGGATGAGTTCCACAAGACGACGGCATGGTGACGATGATGATGCTCCACCGACGCAGGGCTTCGCCTAAGATCCGTGACGATATGACTTCTCCGTGCAGGCTTCGCCTAAGCTCCATGACGATATGACCGAAGTGGAATATGGTGGAGGGGGCACCGCACACGGCTAAGGAACGATCCGTAGATCAACTTGTGTGTCCATGGGGTGCCCCGCCTCAGAGATATAAAGGAGTGGAGGAGGGAGGGCGGCCCTCTCTATGGCGCGCCTAGGGGAGTCCTACTCCCACCGGAGTAGGATTCCCTTCCTAGTCCAACTAGGAAACCTTCCATGTAGTAGGAGTAGGAGAGAAGGAAAGGGAAGGGAAAAGGAGAAGGAAGGAAGGGGCGCCTTCCCTAGTCCACCCGGACCAGACCAAGGGAAGGGTGCGGCCACCCTTGAGGCCCTTTTCCTTCTTTCCTGTATGGCCCAATAAGGCCCAATACGTATTCCCGTAACTCTCCCAGATTCGAAAAATACCCGAATCACTCGGAACCTTTCCGAACTCCGAATATAGTCGTCCAATATATCGATCTTTACGTCTCGACCATTTCGAGACTCCTCGTCATGTCCCCGATCTCATCCGGGACTCAACTCCTTCGGTACATCAAAACTCATAAACTCATAATATAACCGCCATCGAAACCTTAAGCGTGCGGACCCTACGGGTTCGAGAACTATGTAGACATGACCTAGAACTATTCTCGGTCAATAACCAATAGCGGGACCTGGATGCCCATATTGGCTCCTACATATTCTACGAAGATCTTTATCGGTCAAACCGCATAACAACATACGTTGTTCCCTTTGTCATCGGCATGTTACTTGCCCGAGATTCGATCGTCGGTATCCAATACCTAGTTCAATCTCGTCACCGGCAAGTCTCTTTACTCGTTCTGTAATGCTTCATCCCGTAACCAACTCATTGATCACATTGCTTGCAAGGCTTATAATGATGTGCATTACCGAGAGGGCCCAGAGATACCTCTCCGACAATCGGAGTGACAAAACCTAATCTCGAAATACGCCAACCCAACATGTACCTTTGGAGACACCTGTAGTACTCCTTTATAATCACCCGATTACGTTGTGACGTTTGGTAGCACCAAAGTGTTCCTCCCAGAACGGGAGTTGCATAATCTCATAGTTACAGAACATGTATAATTCATGAAGAAAGCAATAGCAACATACTAAACGATCAAGTGCTAGGCTAACGGAATGGGTCATTTCAATCAGATCATTCTCCTAATGATGTGATCCCGTTAATCAAATGACAACTCATGTCTATGGTTAGGAAACATAACCATCTTTGATTAACGAGCTAGTCAAGTAGAGGCATACTAGTGACACTGCTTGTCTATGTATTCACACATGTATTATGTTTCCTGTTAATACAATTCTAGCATGAATAATAAACATTTATCATGATATAAGGAAATAAATAATAACTTTATTATTGCCTCTAGGGCATATTTTCTTCAGTCTCCCACTTGCACTAGAGTCAATAATCTAGTTCACATCGCCATGTGATTTAACATCAATAGTTCACATCTATATGTGGTTAA
This sequence comes from Aegilops bicornis, assembly GCA_021605145.1. Lineage (NCBI taxonomy): Eukaryota > Viridiplantae > Streptophyta > Magnoliopsida > Poales > Poaceae > Aegilops > Aegilops bicornis. The sequence continues at coordinate 510,472,098 of CM038672.1, forward strand.
CACCCATAGTTCACATCGACATGTGACCAACACCCAAAGGGTTTACTAGAGTCAGTAATCTAGCTCACATCGCTATGTGATTAACACCCAATGAGTACTAAGGTGTGATCATTTTTGTTTGTGAGAGAAGTTTAGTCAACGGGTCTGCCACATTCAGATCTGTATGTATTTTGCAAATTTCTATGTCTACAATGCTCTGCACGGAGCTACTCTAGCTAATTGCTCCCACTTTCAATATGTATCTAGATCGAGACTTAGAGTCATCCAGATCGGTGTCAAAACTTGCATCGACGTAACCCTTTACTTACCGAACCTTTTGTCACTTCCATAATCGAGAAACATATCCTTATTCCACTAAGGATAATTTTGACCGCTGTCCGATGATCTACTCCTAGATCACTATTGTACTCCCTTGCCAAACTCGAGGTAGGGTATACAATAGATCTGGTACACAAGATGGCATACTTTATAGAACCTATGGCCAAGGCATAGGGAATGACTTTCATTCTCTTTCTATCTTCCGCCGTGGTCGGGTTTTGAGTCTTACTCAATTTGACACCTTGTAACACGTGCAAGAACTCTTTCTTTGACTGCTCCATTTTGAACTACTTCAAAATCTTGTCAAGGTATGTACTCATTGAAAAAACTTATCAAGCGTATTAATCTATCTCTATAGATCTTGATGCTCAATATGTAAGCAGCTTCACCGAGGTCTTTGTTTGAAAAACTCCTTTCAAACACTCCTTTATGCTTTGCGAATAATTCTACATTATTTCCGATCTACAATATGTCATTCACATATACTTGTCGAAATGTTGTAGTGCTCCCACTCACTTGCTTGTAAATACAGGCTTCTCCAAAAGTCTCAGATAAAACCATATGCTTTGATCACACTATCAAAGCGTTTATTCCAACTCTGAGATGCTTGCACCAAATTCCATAGTTGGATCATTGGAGCTTGCACATTTTGTTAGTTCCTTTAGGATTGAAAAACCTTATGGTTGCATCATATACAACTCTTCTTTAATAAATCCATTAAAGAATGTAGTTTTGACATCCATTTGCCGATTTCATAAAATGTGGCAATTGCTAACATGATTCGGACAGACTTAAGCATCGCTACGGTTGAGAAAATCTCATTGTAGTCAACACCTTGAACTTGTCGAAAACCTTTTGTGACAAGTCGAGCTTTGTAGATAGTAACACTACTATCAGTGTCCGTCTTCCTCTTGAAAATCCATTTATTTAACATGGCTTGCTGATCATCGAGCAAGTCAATCAAGTCCATACTTTTGTTCTCATACATGGATCATATCTCGATTTTATGGCCTCAAGCCATTTCACTAATCTGGGCTCATCATCGCTTCCTCATAGTTCGTAGGTTCATCATGGTCTAGTAACATGACTTCCGAACATGATTACCGTACTACTCAAGTGCGGATCTTACTCTGGAAGACCTCGAGGTTTGGTAGCAACTTGATCCAAGTTTCATGATCATCATCATTAACTTCCTCACTAATTGGTGTAGGAATCACTGAACTGATTTACGTGATGAACTACTTTCCAATAAGGGAGAAGGTATAATTACCTCATCAAGTTCTACTTTCCTCCCACTCACTTCTTTCGAGAGAAACTTCTTCTCTAGAAAGGATCCATCTTAGCAACGAAAAACTTGCCTTCGGATCTGTGATAGAAGGTGTACCCAATAGTTACCTTTGGGTATTCTATGAAGACGCACTTCTCCGATTTGGGTTTGAGCTTATCGGTGAAAACTTTTTCACATAAGCATCACAACTCCAAACTTTTAAGAAACGACGACTTATGTTTCTTTGTTAAACCATAGTTCATATGGTGTCGTCTCAACGGATTTAGATGGTGCCCTCTTAGACGTGAATGCATTTGTCTCTAATGCATAACCCCAAAATGATAGTGGTAAACCGATAAGAGACATCATAGATCGCACCATATCAAATAAAGTGCGATTCTGACGTTCGGACACACCATAACATTGTGGTGTTCGGTGGCGTGAGCTGTGAAACTATTCCACATTATTTTAATTGAAGACCAAACTCGTAACTCAATTATTCGTCTTTGCGATTAGATCGCAGAAACTTTATTTTCTTGTTACGATGATTTTTCCACTTCACTCTGAAATTCTTTGAACCTTTCAACTATTTCGCACTTATGTTTCATCAAGTAGATATACCCATATCTCGCTCAAATCATCTTGTGAAAGTCGAAAATAACGATACTTGCCACGAGCATCAACACTCATTGGATCGCATACATCGGTATGTATTATTTCCAATAAGTCAAGAGCTTGTTCCATTGTTCCGAGAACGGAGTTTTAGTCATCTTGCCCAAAGCGGCACGGTTTGCAAGCATCAAATGATTCATAATCAAGTGATTCCAAAAGTCCATCGGCATGGAGTTTTCTTCATGCGCTTTACACCAATATGACCTAAACGGCGATTGCCACAAATAAGTTACACTATCATTATTAACTTTGCATCTTTTGGTTTCAATATTATGAATATGTGTATCACTATGATCGAGATCCAATGAATCATTTTCATTGGGTGTGTAACCATATAAGGTTTTATTCATGTAAACAACAACAATTTATTCTTTTACTTAAATGAATAACCGTATTGCAATAAACATGATCAAATCATACTTATGCTCAACACCAAATAACACTTATTTAGGTTCCATACTAATCCGAAAGTATAGGGAGTGTGCGATGATGATCATATCAATCTTGGAACTACTTCCAACACTCATCTTCACTTCCCTTCAACTAGTTTACATTCATTCTGCAACTCCGTTTCAAGTTACTACTCTTAGCAACTGAACCAGTATCAAATACCGAGGGGTTGCTACGAACACTAGTAAAATACACATCAATAATCTGTATCTCAAATATACCTTTGTTCACTTTTGCCATCCTTCTTATCCGCCAAATACTTGGGGTAGTTCCGCTTCTAGTGACCAGTTCCATTGCAGCAAAAGCACTTAGTCTTAGGCTTAGGTCCAGACTTGGGCTTCTTCACTCGAGCAGCAACTTGCTTGCCGTTCTTCTTGAAGTTCCCCTTCTTCCCTTTGCCCTTTTCCTTGAGACTAGTGGTCTTGTCAATCATCAACACTTGATGCTCTTTCTTGATTTCTACCTTCGTCGATTTCAACATCACGAAGAGCTCGGGAATTGTTTTCGTCATCCCTTGCATACTATAGTTCATCACGAAGTTCTAGTAACTTAGTGTTGGTGACTAGAGAATTCTGTCAATCACTATCTTATCTGGAAGATTAACTCCCACTTGATTCAAGCGATTGAAGTACCGGACAATCGAGAACATGCTCACTAGTTGAGCGATTCTCTTCCATCTTTTAGCTATAGAACTTGTTGGAGATTTCATATCTCTCAACTCGGGTATTTGCTTGAAATATTAACTTCAATTCTGGAACATCTCATATGGTCCATGACGTTCAAAACGTCTTTGAAGTCCCGATTCTAAGCTGTTAAGTATGGTGCACTAAACTATCAAGTAGTCATCATATTGAGCTAGCCAAACGTTCATAACGTCTACATTTGCTCCTGCAATAGGTCCATCACCTAGCGGTGCATTAAGGACATAATTCTTACGTGCAGCAATGAGGATAAACCTCGGATCACGGATCCAATCCGCATCATTGCTACTAACATTTTTCAATACAATTTTCTCTAGGAACACATATAAAAACATAGGGAAGCAACAACGCGAGCTATTGATCTACAACATAATTTGCAAAATACTACCAGGACTAAGTTCATGATAAATTTAAGTTCAATTAATCATATTGCTTAAGAACTCCCACTTAGACAGACATCTCTCTAGTCATCTAAGTGATCACGTGATCCAAATCAACTAAACCATAACCGATCATCACGTGAGATGGAGTAGTTTTCAATGGTGAACATCTTATGTTGATCATATCTACTATATGATTCACGCTTTCGACCTTTCGGTCTCCGTGTTCCGAGGCCATATCTCGCATATGCTAGGCTCGTCAAGTATAACCTGAGTATTCTGCGTGTGCAAAACTGGCTTGCACCCGTTGTAGATGGACGTGAGCTTATCACACCCGATCATCACGTGGTGTCTCGACACGACGAACTTTGGCAACGGTGCATACTCGGGAGAACACTACTTGATAATTTTAGTGAGAGATCATCTTAAAATGCTACCGTCAATCAAAGCAAAATAAGATGCATAAAGGATAAACATCACATGCAATCAATATAAGTGATATGATATGGCCATCATCATCTTGTGCTTGTGATCTCCATCTCCAAGCACCGTCGTGATCACCATCGCCACCGCGCGACACCTTGATCTCCATCGTAGCATCGTTGTCGCTTACGCCATCTATTGCTTCTACGACTATCGCTACCGCTTAGTGATAAAGTAAAGCAATTACAGGCGTTTGCATTTCATACAATAAAACGACAACCATATGGCTCCAGCCGGTTGTCGATAACTTCGGTTACAAAACATGATCATCTCATACAATAAAATATAGCATCACGTCTTGACCATATCACATCACAACATGCCCTGCAAAAACAAGTTAGACGTCCTCTACTTTGTTGTTGCAAATTTTACGTGGCTGCTACGGGCTTAAGCAAGAACCAATCTCACCTACGCATCAAGACCACAACGATACTTCGTCAAATAGACTCCGTTTTAACCTTCTCAAGGACCGGGCGTAGCCACACTCGGTTCAACTAAAGTGAGAGAGACAGACACCCGCCAGCCACCTTTAAGCACGAGTGCTCGTAACAGTGAAACCAGTCTCGCGTAAGCGTCTGGCGTAATGTCGGTCCGGGCCGCTTCATCTCACAATACCGCTGAACCAAAGTATGACATGCCGGTAGGCGATGACTTGTATTGCCCACAACTCACTTGTGTTCTACTCGTGCAAAACATCAAACCATAAACACCTAGGCTCGGATGCCACTGTTGGGGAACGTAGTAATTTCAAAATTTTCCCTACGCACACGCAAGATCATGGTGATGCATAGCAACGAGAGGAGAGTGTATGTCCACGCACTCGTGAGACCGTGGCGGAAGCGTTATAACAACGCTGTTGATGTAGTCGTGCGTCTTCACGATCCGACCGATCCAAGTACCGAACGTCACGGCACCTCCGAGTTACGCACACGTTCAGCTCGATGGCGATCCCGGACTCCGATCCAGAAAGTGTCGGGATGAGTTCCACAAGACGACGGCGTGGTGGCGATGATGATGCTCCACCGACGCAGGGCTTCGCCTAAGCTCCATGACGATATGACTTCTCCGGCAGGGCTTCGCCTTAAGCTCATGACGATATGACCAAGTGGAATATGGTGGAGGGGGCACCGCACGGCTAAGGAACGATCCGTAGATCAACTTGTGTGTCCATGGGGTGCCCCTGCCCCGTATATAAAGGAGTGGAGGAGGGAGGGCGGCCCTCTCTATGGCGGCGCCCTAGGGGAGTCCTACTCCCAGGAGTAGGATTCCCCCCCTAGTCCAACTAGGAAACCTTCCATGTAGTAGGAGTAGGAGAGAAGGAAAGGGAAGGAAAAGGAGAAGGAAGGAAGGGGCCCCTTCCCTAGTCCAATTCGGACCAGACCAAGGGGAGGGGTGCGGCCACCCTCGAGGCCCTTTTCCTTCTTTCCCGTATGGCCCAATAAGGCCCAATACGTATTCCGTAACTCTCCGGTACTCCGAAAAATACCCGAATCACTCGGAACCTTTCCGAACTCCGAATATAGTCGTCCAATATATCGATCTTTACGTCTCGACCATTTCGAGACTCCTCGTCATGTCCCCGATCTCATCCGGGACTCCGAACTCCTTCGGTACATCAAAACTCATAAACTCATAATATAACTGTCATCGAAACCTTAAGCGTGCGGACCCTACGGGTTCGAGAACTATGTAGACATGACCTAGAACTATTCTCGGTTAATAACCAATAGCGGGACCTGGATGCCCATATTGGCTCCTACATATTCTACGAAGATCTTTATCGGTCAAACCGCATAACAACATACGTTGTTCCCTTTGTCATCGGTATGTTACTTGCCCGAGATTCGATCGTCGGTATCCAATACCTAGTTCAATCTCGTCACCGGCAAGTCTCTTTACTCGTTCTGTAATGCTTCATCCCGTAACCAACTCATTGATCACATTGCTTGCAAGGCTTATAATGATGTGCATTACCGAGAGGGCCAGAGATACCTCTCCGAGCAATCGGAGTGACAAAACCTAATCTCGAAATACGCCAACCCAACATGTACCTTTGGATACACCAGTAGTACTCCTTTATAATCACCCGATACGTTGTGACGTTTGGTAGCACCAAAGTGTTCCTCCGTAAACGGAGTTGCATAATCTCATAGTTACGAACATGTATAAGTCATGAAGAAAGCAATAGCAACATACTAAACGATCAAGTGCTAGGCTAACGGAATGGGTCATGTCAATCAGATCATTCTCCTAATGATGTGATCCCGTTAATCAAATGACAACTCATGTCTATGGTTAGGAAACATAACCATCTTTGATTAACGAGCTAGTCAAGTAGAGGCATACTAGTGACACTCTGCTTGTCTATGTATTCACACATGTATTATGTTTCCGGTTAATACAATTCTAGCATGAATAATAAACATTTATCATGATATAAGGAAATAAATAATAACTTTATTATTGCCTCTAGGGCATATTTCCTTCAGCTGCCCTCCCTCCCCTCGACTATATATAGGGGCTAGGGGGGCGCATGCCCCCTTGGAGATCCCATCTAGAGGGGGGGCGACCCCTCGGGGGGCAACGGCCCCCTAGGATTTCCAACCCTAGGCGCCTTGGGTGGGGCGCACCAGCCCACCAGGGGCTGGTTCCCACTCCACTTTAGCCCATTGGGCCCTCCGGGATAGGTGGCCCCACCCGGTGGACCCCCGGGACCCTTTCGGTGGTCCCGGTACAATACCGGTGACCCGTGAAACTCTCCCGGTGGCCGAAACTGGACTTGTTATATATAAATCTTTACCTTCGGACCATTCCGGAACTCCTCGTGATGTCTGGGATCTCATCCGGGACTCCGGACAACTTTCGGTTAACCGCATACTAATATCTCTACAACTCTAGCGTCACCGAACCTTAAGTGTGTAGACCCTACGGGTTCGGGAGACACGTAGACATGACCGAGACAACGCTCCCCCCAATAACCAACAACGGTATCTGGATACCCATGTTGGCTCCCACATGCTCCATGATAATCTCATCGGATGAACCACGATGTCGAGGATTCAATCAATCCCATATACAATTCCCTTTGTCTATCAGTATGATACTTCCCCGAGATTCGATCGTTGGTATACCGATACCTTGTTCAATCTCGTTACGGCAAGTCTCTTTACTCGTTTCCGTAACACATCATCCCGTGAACAACTCCTTGATCACATTGAGCTAATTATGATGATGTCCTACCGAGTGGGCCCAGAGATACCTCTCCGTCATACGGAGTGACAAATCCCAGTCTCGATTCGTGCCAACCCAACAGATACTTTCGGGGATACCCGTAGTGTACCTTTATAGCCACCCAGTTATGTTGTGACGTTTGGCACACCCAAAGTACCCTTACGGTATCCGGGAGTTGCACAATCTCATGGTCTAAGGAAAGGATACTTGACATTAGAAAAGCTTTAGCGCATTTAACTACATGATCTTGTGTTATGCTTAGGATTGGGTCTTGTCCATCACATCATTATCCTAATGATGCGATCCCGTTATCAATGACATCCTATGTCCATGGTTAGGAAACCGTAACCATCTATTGAATAACGAGCTAATCAACTAGAGGCTCACTAGGGACATGTTGTGGTCTATGTATTCACACATGTATTACGATTTCCGGATAACACAATTATAGCATGAACAATAGAAAATTATTATGAACAAGGAAATATAATAATAACCTTTTTATTATTGCCTCTAGGGCATATATCCAACAGTCTCCCACGTGCACTAGAGTCAATCACATAGTTACAGTGTGATCAATAGAACACCCATAGAGATATGTTGTTGATCATGCTTTGCACGTGGAAGAGGTTTAGTCAACGGATCTGCGACATTCAGGTCGGTATGCACTTTACAAATCTCTATGTCTCCATCTTGAACATTTTCACGAATGGGGTTGAAGCGATGCTTGATATGCCTGGTCTTCTTGTGAAACCTGGGCTCCTTGGCAAGGGCAATAGCTCCAGTGTTGTCACAGAAGAGAGTCATCGGGCCCGACGCATTGGGAATAACTCCTAGGTCGGTAATGAACTCATTTATCCAGATTGCTTCATGTGCTTCCTCCGAGGCTGCCATGTACTCCGCTTCACATGTATATCCCGCCACGACGCTTTGCTTGCAACTGCACTAGCTGACTGCCCCACCATTCAAAATATACACGTATCCGGTTTGTGACTTGGAGTCATCCAGATCTGTGTCGAAGCTAGCATCAACGTAACCCTTTACGGCGAGCTCTTCGTCACCTCCATAAACGAGAAACATATCCTTAGTCCTTTTCAGGTACTTCAGGATATTCTTGACCGTTGTCCAGTATTACTTTGGTACCTTCCCACCAAACTTACGACAAGGTTTACATCAGGTCTGGTACACAGCATGGCATACATAATAGACCCTATGGCCGAGGCATAGGGGATGACACTCATCTTTTCCCTATCTTACTGCGTGGTCGGGCATTGAGCCGAGCTCAATCTCAAACATTGCAATACAGGCAAGAAACCCTACATGGACTGAACAATATAGAACTTCTTCAATATCTTGTCAAGGTAATGCGTGCTTTGTGAAAGACCAATGAGGCGTCTCGATCTATCTCTATAGATCTTGATGCCTAATATGTAAGCAGCTTCTCCAAGGTCCTTCATTGAAAAACACTTATTCAAGTAGGCCTTCATGCTTTCCAAGAGTTCTATATCATTTCCCATCAATAGTATGTCATCCACATATAATATGAGAAATGCTACAGTGCTCCCACTGACTTTCTTGTAAACACGGGCTTCTCCATAAATCTGCGTAAACCCAAATGCTTTGATCATCTCATCAAAATGAATGTTCCAACTCCGAGATGCTTGCACCAGCCCATAGATCGAGCGTTGGAGCTTGCATACCTTGTCAGCATTCTTAGGATCGACAAAACCTTCCGGCTGCATCATATACAATTCTTCCTTAAGGAAACCATTAAGGAATGATGTTTTGACGTCCATTTGCCATATCTCATAATCATAGAATGCGGCAATTGCTAACATGATTCAGACAGACTTCAGCTTCGCTACGGGTGGTCTCATCGTAGTCAACCCCTTGAACTTGTCGATAACCCTTAGCGACAAGCCGAGCCTTATAGATGGTTACATTACCATCCGCGTCTATCTTCTTCTTAAAGATCCATTTATTTTCTATGGCTCGCCGATCATCGGGCAAGTCTGTCAAAGTCCATACTTCGTTTTCATACATGGATCCTATCTCGGATTTCATGGCTTCAAGCCATTTGTCAGAAACCCGGCCCGCCATCGCTTCTTCATAGTTCGAAGGTTCACCATTGTCTAACAACATGATTTCCGGTGACGTGGTCGCCGTACCACTCACAGTGCGGAACGTGTCCTTGTGGACCTCTGATTCAAGAGCAACTTGATCTCAAGTTTCATGATCATCATCATTAACTTCCTCTCTAGTCGGTGCGGGCACCACATAAACATTTTCTTGAGCTGCGCTACTCCGGATCAAGACGCAATACTTCATCAAGTTCTACTTTCCTCCCACTTACTTCTTTCGAGAGAAACTCTTTCTCTAGAAAGGATCCATTCTTAACAACAAAGATCTTGCCTTCGGACTGAGGTAGAAGGTATACCCAATAGTTTCCTTAGGGTATCCTATGAAGAGGCATTTTTCCGATTTGGGTTCGAGCTTTTCGGGTTGAAGTTTCTTGACATAAGCATCGCATCCCCAAACTTTCGAAGCGACAACTTAGGTTTCTTCCCAAACCACAATTCATACGGTGTCGTCTCAACAGATTTCGACGGAGCCCTATTTAAAGTGAATGCGGCAGTCTCTATAGCATAACCCCAAAATGATAGCGGTAGATTGGTAAGAGACATCATAGATCGCACCATATCCAATAGAGTGCGATTACGACGTTCGGACACACCATTACGCTGAGGTGTTCCAGGCGGCATGAGTTGTGAAACAATTCCACATTTCCTTAAGTGCGTGCCAAATTCGTGACTCAAATATTCTCCCCCACGATCTAACTTCCTGTCACGTTGATTCTCAACCTCACTCTGAAATTCCTTGAACTTTTCAAAGGTCTCAGACTTGTGTTTCATTATGTAGACATACCCATATCTAGTTAAGTCATCAGTGAGGGTGAGAACATAACGATAACCACCGTGAGCCTCAACGCTCATTGGACCGCACACATTAGTATGTATGATTTCCAATAAGTTGGTTGCTCGCTCCATTGTTCCGGAGAACGGAGTCTTGGCCATTTCGCCCATGAGGCATGGTTCGCACGTGTCAAATGATTCATAATCAAGAGACTCCAAAAGTCCATCTGCATGGAGTTTCTTCATGCGTTTGACACCAATGTGACCAAGGCGACAGTGCCACAAGTATGTGGGACTATCATTATAAACCTTACATCTTTTGGCATTTACACTATGAATATGTGTAACATTACGTTCGAGATTCAATAAGAATAAACCATTGACCAGTGGGGCATGACCATAAAACATGTCTCTCATATAAATAGAACAACCATTATTCTCAGATTTAAATGAGTAGCCATCTCGCATTAAACGAGATCCAGATACAATGTTCATGCTCAAAGCTGGTACTAAATAACAATTATTGAGGTTTAAAAACTAATCCCGTAGGTAAATGTAGAGGTAGCGTGCCGACTGCGATCACATCGACCTTGGAACCATTCCCGACGCGCATCGTCACCTCGTCCTTCGCGAGTCTCCGCTTATTCCGCAGCTCCTGTTTTGAGTTACAAATATGAGCAACCGCACCGGTATCAAATAGCCAGGAGCTACTATGAGCGCTGGTTAGGTACACATCAATAACATGTATATCACATATACCTTTGGTATTGCCGGCCTTCTTATCCACTAAGTACTTGGGGCAGTTCCGCTTCCAGTGACCGTTTCCCTTGCAATAAAAGCACTCGGCCTCGTGCTTGGGTCCATGCTTTGGCTTCTTCCCCAAGAATCGGCTTACCGGTAGCGACAACTCCTTGCCGTCCTTCTTGAAGTTCTTCTTACCCTTGCCTTTCTTGAACTTAGTGGTTTTATTCACCATCAACACTTGATGTTCGTTTTTGATCTCCACCTCCGATTTCAACATTGAATATACCTCGAAATGGTCTTTTCCATCCCTGCATATTGAAGTTCATCACAAAGCTCTTGTAGCTAGGTGGGAGCGATCAAGGGTTCTGTCAACGACCACATCATCCGGGAGATTAACTCCCAGCTGAGATAAACAGTTGTGCAACCCAGACATTTTGAGTATGTGCTCGCTGACAGAACTATTGTCCTCCATCTTACAACTATAGAACTTGTCGGAGACTTCATATCTCTCGACCCAGGCATGATCTTGGAAAACCATTTTCAGTTCTTGGAACATCTCATATGCTCCGTGCTGCTCAAAACGCTTTTGGAGCCCCGATTCTAAGTCAGTAAAGCATGCCGCCTTGAACCAGGGAGTAATCATCACTCTACGCTGATCGCCAAAGCGTTCATAACGTCTTGAGTTGCTTTGGGAAAAGCAGTGCTTCACCTAGCGGTGCATCAAGGACATATGCTTTCTTGGCAGCTATGAGGATAATCCTCGTGTTACGGACCCGGTCAGGTGTAGTTGTTGCCATAGTATTTCATTTTGGTTTTCTCTAGTCACGCGTTGTAGTTTAGGTCAAAATTATCTTGGGCCATTTTATATACTAGACATATTGCAAAGTTTTAGACTATGTTCATGATAATTAAGTTCATCTAATCAAATTATTTAATGAACTCCCACTCAGATAGACATCCCTCTAGTCATCTGAGTGATACATGATCCGAGTCAACTAGGCCTTGTCCGATCATCACGTGAGACGGACTAGTCATCATCGGTGAACATCTTCATGTTGATCGTATCTTCTATACAACTCATGTTCGACCTTTCGGTCTTACGTGTTCCGAGGCCATGTCTATACATGCTAGGCTCGTCAAGTCAACCTAAGTGTAATGCGTGTGTAAATCTGGCTTACACCCGTTGTATGCAAACGTTAGAACCTATCACACCCGATCATCACGTGGTGCTTCGGAACAATGGACCTTAGCAACGGTGCACGCTTAGGTGAACACAATTCTTGATATTTTAATGAGGGATCATCTTATTTATGCTACCGTCGTTCTAAGCAAATAAGATGTAAAAACATGATAAACATCACATGCAATCAAATAGTGACATGATATGGCCAATATCATTTTGCTCCTTTTGATCTCCATCTTGAGCGCCATGATCATCATCGTCACCGGATGACACCATGATCTCCATCATCATGATCTCCATCATCGTGTCTTCATGAAGTTGTCTCGTCAACTATTACTTCTACTACTATGGCTAACGGTTTAGCAATAAAGTAAAGTAATTACATGACGTTTATGTTGACACGCGGGTCATAAATAAATTAAGACAACTCCTATGGCTCCTGCCGGTTGTCATACTCATCGACATGCAAGTCATGATTCCTATTACAAGAACATGATTAATCTCATACATCACATATATCATTCATCACATCCTTTTGGCCATATCACATCACACGACATATGCTGCAAAAACAAGTTAGACGTCCTCTAATTGTTGTTGCAAATTTTTACGTGGCTGTTATAGGTTTCTTAGCAAGAATGTTTCTTACCTACGCCAAAACCACAACGTGATATGCCAATTTCTATTTACCCTTCATAAGGACCCTTTTCATTGAATCCGGTCCGATTAAAGTGGGAGAGACAGACACCCGCTAGCCACCTTATGCAACTAGTGCATGTCAGTCGGTGGAACCTGTCTCAAGTAAGTGTACGTGTAAGGTCGGTCCGGGCCGCTTCATCCCACGATGCCGCCGAATCAAGATAAGACTAGTAACGGCAAGTAAATTGACAAAATTGACGCCCACAACAACTTGTGTACTACTCGTGCATAGAAACTACGCATAAACCTGGCTCTGATACCACTGTTGGGGATTGTAGCAGAAATTTAAAATTTTCTACGCATCACCAAGATCAATCTATGGAGTCATCTAGCAACGAGAGAGAGAGAGAGAGGAGTGCATCTACATACCCTTGTAGATCGCGAGCGAAAGCGTTCAAGAGAATAGGGTTGATGGAGTCGTACTCGTCGTGATCCAAATCACTGATGATCCTAGCGCCGAACGGACGGCACCTCCGCGTTCAACACACGTACGGAGCGGAGACGTATCCTCCTTCTTGATCCAGCAAGGGGGAGGAGAAGTTGATGGAGATCCAGCAGCACGACGGCGTGGTGGTGGAAGCGAGATTCCAGCAGGCTTCGCCAAGTGCTACCGGAGGAGGAAGAGGTGTCACTGGCGAGGAGAGGAGGCGCCGGGGCTTAGGGTGCGGCTGCCTCCCTCCCTCGACTATATATAGGGGCTAGGGGCGCATGCCCTTGGAGATCCCATATAGGCGGCCCTCGGGGGCAACGACCCCCTTAGGGTTTCCAACCAGGGGGGCGCATGCCCCCTCGGGGGGCAACGGCCCCCTAGGGTTTCCAACCCTAGGCGCCTTGGGTGGGGCGCACCAGCCCACCAGGGGCTGGTTCCCACGCCGCTTCAGCCCATGGGGCCCTCCGGGATAGGTGGCCCCACCCGGTGGACCCCCGGGACCCTTCCGGTGGTCCCAGACAATAATTGACCCCGAAACTCTCCTTGGTCGAAATCGGACTTCCTATATATAAATATTTACCTCCGACCATTCCTAACTCCTCGTGACATCCGGGATCTCATCTGGGACTCGAACAACTTTTGGTTAACCGCATACTAATATCTCTACAACTCTAGCGTCCAAGAACCTTAAGTGTGTAGACCCTACGGGTTCGGGAGACACGTAGACATGACCGACACAACTCTCCGGTTAATAACCAACAACGGGATCTGGATACCCATGTTGGCTCCCACATGCTCCACGATAATCTCATCGGATGAACCACGATGTCGAGGATTCAACCAATCCCGTATACAATTCCCTTTGTCTATCGGTACGATACTTGCCCGAGATTCGATCGTCGGTATACCGATACCTTGTTCAATCTCGTTATGGCAAGTCTCTTTACTCGTTCCCGTAACACATCATCCCGTGAACAACTCCTTGATCACATTGAGCTCATTATGATGATGTCCTACCGAATGGGCCCAGAGATACCTCTCCGTCATACGGAGTGACAAATCCCAGTCTCGATTCGTGCCAACCCAACAGATACTTTTGGGGATACCCGTAGTGTACCTTTATAGCCACCCAGTTACGCTGTGACGTTTGGCACACCCAAAGTACCCTTACGTTATCCGGGAGTTGCACAATCTCATGGTCTAAGGAAAGGATACTTGACATTAGAAAAGCTTTAGCAGATGAACTACATGATCTTGTGTTATGCTTAGGATTGGGTCTTGTCCATCACATCATTATCCTAATGATGCGATCCCGTTATCAATGACATCCTATGTCCATGGTTAGGAAACCGTAACCATCTATTGATCAACGAGCTGGTCAACTAGAGGCTCACTAGGGACATGTTGTGGTCTATGTATTCACACATGTATTACGATTTCCGGATAACACAATTATAGCATGAACAATAGACAATTATCATGAACAAGGAAATATAATAATAACCTTTTTATTATTGCCTCTAGGGCATATTTCCAACAGTGGCATCATCAATAACATGCGACCTATCAGAATTAATAGCAGAAGCAGGTTTAGGTGTCGTAAGTTTACTCAAAACAGAAGGTGAATCAAGTGCAGAGCTAGATGACAGTTCCTTACCTCCCTTGTGGTTGAGGGAGAATTTTTGGTTTTCTCGTCTTTCAAGTTCCTCATAGTGATCAGCAGATATAAATCCCAAGTGACTCCAAGAATATAGCTATGCTCCCCGGCAACGGCGCTAGAAAATAGTCTTGATAACCCACAAGTATAGGGGATCACAACAATTTTCGAGGGTAGAGTATTCAACCCAAATTTATTGATTCGGCACAAGGGGAGCCAAAGAATATTCTCAAGTATTAGCAGTCGAGTTGTCAATTCAACCACACCTGGATAACTTAATATCTGCAGCAAAGTACTTAGTATCAAAGTAATATGGAAGTAGTGGTAACAGTGGTAGTTTTGTAGTAATTGTAACAGTGGCAACGGAAAAGTAACTAAGCAAAGATCAATATGTGAAAAGCTCGTAGGCATTGGATCAGTGATGGATAATTATGTCGGATGTGATTCCTCATGCAACAGTTATAACATAGGGTGACATGGAACTAGCTCCAGTTCATCAATGTAACGTAGGCATGTATTCCGAATATAGTCATACGTGCTTATGGAAAAGAACTTGCATGACATATTTTGTCCTACCCTCCAGTGGCAGCGGGGTCCTTACGGAAACTAAGGGATATTAAGGCCTCCTTTTAATAGAGAACCGGACCAAAGCATTAACACTTAGTGAATACACGAACTCCTCAAACTACGGTCATCACCGGGAGTGGTCCCGATTATTGTCACTTCGGGGTTGCGGGATCATAACACATAGTAGGTAACTAATGACTTGCAAGATAGGATCAATAACTCACATATATTCATGAAAACATAATAGGTTCAGATCTGAAATCATGGCACTCGGGCCCTAGTGACAAGCATTAAGCATAGCAAAGTCATAGCAACATCAATCTCAAAACATAGTGGATACTAGGGATCAAACCCTAACAAAACTAACTCGATTATATGATAAATCTCATCCAACCCATCACCGTCCAGCAAGCCTACGATGGAATTACTCACGCACGGCGGTGAGCATCATGAAAATGGTGATGGAGGAAGGTTGATGATGACGACGACAAATTCCCCTCTCCGGAGCCCCGAACGGACTCCAGATCAGCCATCCCGAGAGAGATTAGGGCTTGGCGGCGGCTCCGTATCGTAAAACGCGATGAATCCTTCTTTCTGATTTTTTTCTCCTCGAACGTGAATACATAGAGTTGGAGTTGAGGTTGGTGGAGCACCAGGGGGCCCACGAGGCAGGGGGCGCGCCTAGGGGGGTTGGCGCGCCCCCCACCCTCGTGGACAGGGTGTGGGCCCCTGGCCTTGATTCTTTCGCCAGTATTTTTTATTTATTCCAAAAATATTCTCCGTGAAGTTTCAAGTCATTCTGAGAACTTTTATTTCTGCACAAAAATAACACCATGGCAATTCTGCTTTGAAAACAATCGGTCAAGTTAGTTCCATTCAAATCATGCAAGTTAGAGTCCAAAACTAGTGCAAAAGTGTTTGGAAAAGTAGATACGATGGAGACGTATCAACGGGTGAGAGCCCAGAGTTGCGTGTAGAATATCAACCTGGGGGTAGTATTTGGCTTTTAAAACTCTAGCACTTAGAGTATCCGGATCCTGAAGAAAAGACCAAACTTGTCTGGCTAGTAATGCAAGATTAAAGAGTTCGATATCCCGGAACCCCATGCCTCCCATAAACTTTGGCTTGCACATAGTTCTCCACGACACCCATGTCGGTTTCCTCTGGCCTTGTTTACTTCCCCACCAAAATTTACGAAGTAGCCCGTTGATGTGCTCACACAAACCGCGAGGTAATTTAAAGTAGGCCATGGAATACGTAGGGATAGACTGAGCAACTGATTTTATCAACACCTCTTTCCCTCCGGCCGACATGCATTTCTCCATCCATCCCTGAATGTGCTTCCATATTCGGTCTTTCAAGTACCAGAAGCATCCCTCCTTCTCCTTCCCAGCATCTGTGGGCAAACCCAGATATTCCTTTGATAATGCCTCGTTCTGGACATCCAGAATGTTTTTAATCTCCAAACGCTAGGTGTCCAAAACCTTTTTACTAAAATAAATGGACGATTTGTCGGTGTTTATGCGTTGACCTGAGGCAGCACAATATGTGTTCAGAAGATCTCTTATCCTAGCTGCACCTACACTTGTTGCTTCAAAGAATAAGAGGCTATCATCGGCGAACAATAAGTGATTGACAGCTGGTGCATTGGGTGCAACCGAGAGACCCCGAACCCCACTGTCATGTGCGTTAAGCAAGCAAGATAGCCCTTCAGCTGCCAACAAAAATAAGTAGGGGGATATCGGATCTCCCTGCCGTAATCCTCTTGATGGCCTGAAAGTTTCCAAACTACCACCATTGAAAAGAACCGAAAAAGAAACAGACGAGACGCACCTCATTATTGTCTCCGTGAACCGGGGGCTGATCCCCAACTTAAGAATTACTTCCTTCAAATAAGACAACTCTAGTCTGTCATACGCCTTCATCATATCCAGCTTAAGTGCACAAAACCTGTTGCCCTTAACTCTCTTTGTTTTCATGTAATGCAGACATTCATATGCAGTGATAAAATTGTCCGTGATTAGGCGACCAGGGACAAATGCCGACTGATCCTCAGAAATAACCTCGGGAAGAATACTTTTCAACCTGTTTGCTAAGACCTTTGATGCGATTTTGTAAATCACATTACAAAGGCTTATAGGTCGAAATTGTCCTAAATTTTTTGGACTTGCTATCTTGGGAATAAGAATGATGAACGTTTGATTGATATCCTCCAGTGAGTCATCTCCATTGAGCACCCTGATGATCATACCTGTGACTTCCTCTCCACACAAATCCCAATGCCGCCGAAACAAATGTGCCGGAAAACCATCCGGACCAGGAGCTTTAGTTGGGAACATTTGGAACAAAGCGTTTTTTACTTCCTCATTCGTATAAGGAGCGTTAAGATGAGCATTCGTATGAGCATCAACTCGAGATGGTATGTGTGAAAGAACCTCCTCCATCCATATGGTTCCTTCCGATGAATACATATTCTCATAAAAGTTTGTAGCCATATTGGCCAACTCTTCCGGATCATTACACACTGAACCATCCAGCCGTTGCAACTGAGTTATAGTGTTTTTTGCCCTGCGCGCACTAGCTTTCTTCTGGAAATATTGTGTGTTGCTATCCCCTTCTGCAAGCCAGCGTATGCATGATCTTTGCCTCATCATAATCTCCTCCCTGTATGATAATTCCACAATACAATCCTGCACCTTCCTTTCTTCTACACTTGGTCCTACATGCAACGGGTCAGACCGTAGGGCAACCAACTGCTTACGCTAGTTGGTTCATCGTAGTAGCTGGTTGATCCCTTTGCCATGCTTGTTCGATCGTAGCGCTGAAAGTTTCTTCCTGCTCCCACATGCATTCATAGAGTTCTTCAGAGCCACTCTCAAGTTGCTTGCTTCTAATTCATTTAGTAGGAGGATAGAGCTGTGGTCTGATTTGACCGCCGTGAGATGTTCCAGTGAAGCAAAGGGGAACATTGCTGATCAACTTGGGGTTGCAAGGGCCCGGTCCAAACGAGCCCTACAGAAATCCCCTCCCGCTATCCTCTTCTCAAAAGTCCAATCCAGCCTTATAGCCAAGATCTGCTAATTCACACACATCAACCGCCTCCCTGAACCCTGCAATTTGAGCACTATCGCGTTCATTCGGCCCCATCTGCTATTCTGGCCTCAATATCTCATTAAAATCAACCGAGCTCGGCCTTCTAGCAACGAGGCCCATGATTCTCGAGAAATGCAAATCCGGCCTGTGTCCTAAAAGTCAACTTTGGCCCAGCCCAACAAGGACTGTACCCCTGCCACCTGGCCCCCCGCTATGTCATCGTCGTTCAGCTCACTCCCATCACTTTGTTGCGTCGATCGCCCGCGTAGCCTCTCTGAACACGCAGATCACCACTAATATCACACCGACAAGTGGGTCCCACGCACGCTCGTTCCCACCAGTCATCGACATCTAATCGATCCGGTGCATTCCTCGCAAATCTACGCACGCGAACATCTCTCCCCGTCTTCGCCCCACTCGCCGATCCGAACCACCTCAAACCCCAGCACCGGACCCGTCACTCCCCTCCCCCGCCCCGCCCAGCCCAGATCCAGATCCACCCGGCGCGGCACAGCCGCGGCCACCGAAATCCCTCGAAGAATAATGGCCTCCGCGGCCGCAGCGGCGGCGCCGCCGCTGTCCTCGCCGGAGTCTGACCCGCGCCTCGTCGAGGCCTTCGTGCCTTTCCTCGAGAAGCTCGTGAAGAACGCCTCGTGGCGCAACAAGGCGCACTCCAAGCTCTCCCACACCGCCCAGTCCATCCTCGACCGCCTCCAGAGGCCCCGCCCCCTCGCCCACCGCGGCGCAGACCCCGTCCACCCCGACCTCGCCCTCCACGCCGACTTCCTCCTCCTGGCAGCCGGGCCCGCTCCGCAACCTCTCGCTCGAGGACTCGGAGCTGCTCCTCTCCCCCATCTCCTCCGCGCTCGGCTCCGGCAGCGCCAAGCTCGTCGAGGCCGCGCTCGAGCTACTCCACAGGCTGATCGCGCACTCCTACATCCATGGCGAGGCCGACCCGTCGGCTGACCCCTCGTCCCAGCTCGTCGCTTCCCTGCTCGAGGCGGCCTGCAATGCGCTCCACCTCGACGACGAGCACATTGAGCTCCTCCTCCTCAAGACTCTCCTCTCTGCGGTCACATCCACCTCCGTGTGCCTCCACGGCGACTGCCTGCTCCGCGCCGTGCGAGCCTGCTATGATATGTATCTGGGGAGTCGTAGCACCGTGAATCAGGCCACTGCCAAGGCGTCGCTCGTGCAGATGTTGGTAATCGTCTTCCGCAGAATGGAGGCAGATTCATCTACGATCCCCGTGCAACCCATCGTCGTGGCTGAAGTGATTGAGTTGCCTGATGCTGGCTCAGGTGCATCACCCACTGCCGATGCCACCTTTGTACAGGGATTCATCTCGAAGATCATCGTGGACATTGATGGTGCATTCACACCTCTGGCACGGACAACCTCGTCTGCTGCGGCAGGCACTGTGCCTCATGATGGTGCTTTTGAGACGACCGCAGCAGCCGAGGAAGGAGCAAATCCTGCGGACTTGCTTGATTCAACGGATAAGGACATGCTGGATGCCAAGTACTGGGAGATTAGCATGTACAAGACAGCTCTTGAGGGTCGTAAGGATGAGCTTGGCGTGGAGGGGGCAGTGGTAGCCACTTTGGATGATGATGCTGATGTCAGGATTGGGAATAAGCTGCGGAGGGATGCTTTCTTAGTTTTCCGGGCATTATGTAAGCTCTCGATGAAGACACCGCCAAAGGATGCACCAGCTGATCCGATAGTGATGCGGGGGAAGATCCTTGCTCTTGAACTTCTCAAGATCTTGCTTGAAAATGCTGGGGCTGTATTCCGCACCAGCGAGAGGTACAATTTCCCTTGCCTGAAGTTATTTTGCCCCAGATCTTCTGAATTTCTTTTTATAATCTGGTAACAACATTGAGCAAAAGTTTGAGCACCATTTTATTCCTTGAAACGTGGTCTAGTCACAGCTTAAGGAAGAGATGAATTCTTTGACGAACTCTTTTGTAAAGATTAGGCATTGATTTACAGGTAGTACATTTGGATTAATCTATAATACTCGATGTTGCTCTGTTCATAGCAATGCTAATAAAAATAAGTATTGAAATTCATGTTGCAATTTACAGAAGTTAGAGGTGTGTAATTTATGCTTGTTGCTACGATATTGAAATCAAAATGTACTTGATCAATCTCACATAAAAATGGTTCAGTGAGGTTGATTTTGACAATTGCATTTTGATGGGACTGCATGGCTGCACACCCATGCAATGGGGGTTATGATCTGATGTCATTTGTCACAAGACGTTTTACCTCCTTAAAAACCTTGATACCATGTCACTTGCTAGAGAAGCAATCTACACTCAACAAAGTGGATACTGTACCAGGAAGAGGAGCTTAGCTATTGTCATAGGAAAATTGATTGGTTTTGAATTATATACGTTGACACATTGTTGGTTATTTTGTTGGTTCTGTCTGTCTCCTCTTCTTGAAATTTGAAAGTAATGCCAATTTGGTTGATAATACAATTGTATTTGTTGAATAACTATAAATGATAAAGTGGGTACAAATTTTGGGTTACAACCTATCATTCTAACGAAGTTGCATTGCCCATGAGAGTCATGGTGATTGATTCTGTTATGGTTGCTTGTATTTTTGATTAAAATGAAGTTCAGTAACCTGTAAACGAACCAGTTGGTAGTGATGGTCTATTTTTCCTCGGGGTCGTACCAGCAGTCTGATTTGGTACTAACGGTTCCAATCGTGATGGGATTCTCATCACCCACTTAAACCTGTTTTCTAGAAACATCCCGCTATATTGTACTCCTTCCGTCCCAAAATAAGTGACTCAACTTTGTACTAACTTTGTACTAAACTTAGTACAAAGTTGAGTCACTTATTTTGGGACGGAGGGAGTACATTTTTGGATACGCCTAGCAACACCTCATTTCAATAAAATAACTAGTCTTGCAAACTTGTATGCCATTTTTACTCTGTAGCAAGACACATGTTTCTTGCTAGTAAAATAGTAATGGGCATGTGTATTGTCATGCCTACCAAGGTATATTACTGTAGCTTTTCAGGTAGAACAGCTTCTTCTCAAAGTACACTATGCTGGTGTAGCTAATACAATTGTATCTTCATATTGACTGTGCTATAGTCATATTTTCTTGTCAACTGCTACAGAGTTCTTATACCCATCTGCTTGATGTTTTATTTATCGAATATACTTCTTTTTGGCCTAACTATCTTGTTTTAACCTGGTCAGGTTTCTAGGTGCTATCAAGCAGTATTTGTGCCTATCACTTTTGAAGAACTGTGCCTCGTCACATATGATTGTTTTTCAGTTATCTTGTTCTATTTTTATTAGCTTGGTTTCAAGATTTAGGCCAGGATTGAAGGCAGAAATTGGAGTATTTTTCCCATGATCATTCTGAGAGTTCTGGAAAATATTGCACAACCAAATTTTCAAGCAAAGATGATAGTTCTTCGCTTTTGGAGAAGCTCTGTACTGATTCTCAAATCTTGGTTGACATTTTCATCAATTACGACTGTGATGTCCACTCATCGAACATATTTGAGAGGTACTGCTTCACTCACTTTTCATTACTATAGTTGACTAGTGAGGTTTTATTCTCATAAATAGCTGCAGACACCTATTTACTATTGTGTTTCATTTTCTGTATGTTTTTCCGACAGGATGGTCAACGGTCTGCTTAAAACAGCTCAAGGGCCTCCTGCGGGTATTGCTACCACATTGGTACCGCCTCAGGATACCACAATGAAGAGTGAAGCAATGAAATGCTTAGTTTCTATCCTCAGATCCATGGGAGATTGGATGAATAAGCAGCTACGTATTCCAGATCCTGACTCTCCTAAGATTGAATCAGAGCAAAACGATAATGATGGTGGAAATGAGTTTCCCCAGACAGAGATCAATGGAGATGCATCTAGCGAGGTATCCGATTCACATTCAGAAGTATCAAATGGGGTTTCAGAGGCTGCATCTTTGGAGCAGCGTCGAGCTTACAAAATGGAACTTCAGGTGGATCTCATTCCACAGTTAGTTACTTTTATGCATTTTTCAATGAGAATGTGGCAATGTGTAGGACTTCTGGTTGCTGTTCTGTCCTGAATTACTTGCCACAGTTACATTATATTTAGGTTGGTTCATTTCCTTTTTCTTATGTGGTCAACTGCTTTATGAATGACAGGAGGGTATCGCTCTGTTTAACCGGAAGCCTAGAAAGGGAATTGAATTCTTAATAAATGCCAACAAGGTCGGGGAGTCAGCTGAGGATATAGCTGCTTTCCTGAAAAGTACTTCTGGCTTGAACAAGACTATGATTGGTGATTATTTAGGGGAAAGGGAAGATTTATCCCTCAAAGTCATGCATGCATATGTGGATTCTTTTAATTTTCAAAATATGGAATTTGATGAAGCGATCAGAGCCTTTCTTCAAGGTTTTAGGCTTCCTGGAGAAGCTCAAAAGATTGATCGGGTTATGGAGAAATTTGCAGAGCGTTACTGCAAATGCAACCCAAAGGCCTTTTCGAGTGCAGACACAGCTTATGTTCTTGCTTATTCAGTCATAATGCTTAACACTGATGCACATAACCCAATGGTCAAAAATAAGGTATTTTCAAGTTATGCTTGAGCATACAATTTACACA
Organism: Aegilops bicornis; assembly: GCA_021605145.1. Classification (NCBI taxonomy): domain Eukaryota; kingdom Viridiplantae; phylum Streptophyta; class Magnoliopsida; order Poales; family Poaceae; genus Aegilops; species Aegilops bicornis. The sequence continues at coordinate 510,495,520 of CM038672.1, forward strand.
TTTTCTGATGCTATTCCTAATGTATTAATTGGTGCAGATGTCACCAGAAGATTTCATAAGAAACAATCGTGGTATTGATGATGGGAAAGACCTACCAGAAGAATTTATGAGGTCCTTGTATGGAAGGATTTGGAAAAAAGAAATTAAGATGAAAGAAGACGAATTTGTTCCTCATCAGCAACAATCAACAAGCTCTAACAAAATTCTTGGGTTGGATAACATTCTTAACATTGTTATACGCAAACGAGGTTCAGCTATGGAGACAAGTGATGATCTCATTAAGCATATGCAGGAGCAATTCAAAGAAAAGGCTCGTATGTCTGAGTAAGTTATGCTGGGTTCTAGATGAATAATTGTAAACTAAGTTACACTGTTTACTTGATTAATTATATTTTTTTCTGCCCAAATGTTTATGCAATCGTATTATTTTTGTTCATCTCCTTCACTGTAAATAATATATGTGGGTCTTTTTTGAATGAGTGATTTAGGTCAGTATTTTATCCAGCCACGGATGTAGTAATTTTGAAGTTCATGGTTGAGGTTTGCTGGGCTCCTATGCTTGCTGCCTTCAGTGTGCCACTTGACCAGAGTGACGATGAAATTGTCATATCCCAGTGTCTTGAGGGATTTCGCTGTGCAATACACGTCACCGCAGCTATGTCGATGAAGACTCAAAGGGATGCTTTCATTACATCGCTTGCCAAGTTTACATCACTTCACTCTGCTGCAGATATCAAGCAGAAAAATATTGAAGCAATTAAGGTTTGTTCTGTATATCTGGTGTGGATATTGAATCTCTTAGGTTTTTGACTGGTATACTACCGGCAGAGAAGTTGCTTCTATTATTAGGTATTGTCTAAAGAGAATAAATTCATTAAAGCAAAAAATGGTACTCAGAAGTTTGTTTCGCGTTGGTTGGCTTTAAAAGGCTAGATGCAACTGATTTATGACCTAGCTGGTTCCATGCTAAATTGTTGGGAAAGTGCATGATAATAGCTGGATGTGATGTTCTGAGGAGAGCTGCTCTGCATCTCTGTTAAAGCAGCTATATTTGCTCCTTGTGTGTACTGAGCATTTGGTATTTTTTCACAGTTGCTAGTCATTCTGGGTGACTGAGAAAATGTTGAAAGAAAAAACTATTCATGGGACTCATCTTTCGCCTCTTTTGGTCTGCCATTTGAATGTTTCTGTTGCACACTCCATTACAAGCATACGCAGTCGTGCTAATTGCAGTTTACCAAATCTTACTTTGAGCATAATGATATAATCAGTTTTTCCATTCTCACTCTTTTGTTGTGGTGGTGAATTGCCTCTTAGGCAATTCTGTTGATTGCAGATGAAGACGGAAATTACTTGCAAGAAGCATGGGAGCATATATTGACCTGTGTTTCTCGTTTCGAGAATCTACATCTTGTAGGTGAAGGTGCTCCTCCAGATGCCACTTTCTTTGCACTGCAACAGCCAGACCTTGATAAATCAAAACAGGCTAAATCCTCGATTATTCCTGGTTTGAAAAAGAAGGCTCCAAATGCTGGTGCCGCTTCTAAAAGAGGTACTTATGACAGCGCTGGTGTTGGTGGAAAAGCTTCTGGTGTTGATCAAATGAATAATGCGGTGACAATCCTCTTGGAGCAAGTCGGGATGGCTGAAATGAATCGTGTATTCATAAGAAGTCAAAATCTCAACAGTGAGGGTATAATTGATTTTGTAAAGGCCCTCTGTAAGGTTTCAATGGAGGAATTGCGGTCTGCTTCTGATCCACGTGTTTTTAGCCTGACCAAGATTGTTGAAATCACGTAAGGAATATATGATGTCATCTCAGCAATGTACAAACATTGCAATATGCTTGTTTACACTCTTATTGCACTATATAGTCACTGAAGTATGATTGTTTCTTTTCTCTAGGCATTACAATATGAACCGCATCAGGCTTGTCTGGTCAAGCATATGGCACGTCTTGTCTGAATTTTTTGTTACCATTGGCTGCTCAGAAAATCTTTCAATTGCAATATTTGCTATGGATTCATTGCGACAGCTGGCAATGAAGTTCCTGGAGCGAGAAGAATTGGCCAACTACAATTTCCAAAATGAATTTATGAAGCCTTTTGTTGTTGTAATGAGGAAGAGTAGAGCTGTTGAGATAAGAGAACTAATCATCAGGTGTGTATCTCAAATGGTACTGGCCCGTGTTAATCATGTGAAGTCAGGGTGGAAAAGCATGTTTATGGTATGTTATCTGTACTTGCACTCATGTACCTTGATTTTGATACGAGACACTTGAGCAGTTTTATTCTTGTTTCTGAATGCTGATTTGTTTTGTATAAATTTCAGGTTTTTGCAACGGCATCATATGATGATCATAAAAACATTGTACTATTGGCCTTTGAAATTATCGAGAAGATTTTGCGAGATTATTTCCCCTACATTACCGAGACCGAGTCTTCAACTTTCACTGATTGTGTGAACTGTCTTATTGCGTTCACCAACAGTAGGTTTAACAAGGATATAAGCCTTAATGCAATTGGTTTTCTTCGATTCTGTGCGGCAAAGTTGGCAGAAGGTGACATCGGGTCCTCTTCAAGGCTGAAGGAACCCTCGCCTCGTTTGACCAAGGATGGAAAGCAGGAAGGTGCAATTCAGGTTGATAAGGATGATCATATACACTTTTGGTTTCCTTTATTAGCAGGTAGTTACATTCTCCTTTTGTTCAAGATGGACCTTTCTATTGTTTTCCATTGACTTATTATTTACTAGTAATGATGTGTGGCGCCAACTTGTCAAACCTTGCAGGATTGTCTGAACTTACTTTCGACCTTAGACCAGAAATTAGGAAAAGTTCCTTGCAGGTGTTATTTGACACATTAAGAAACCATGGCCATGTTTTCTCTCTTCCTTTGTGGGAGAAGGTGTTTGATTCAGTACTTTTCCCAATATTTGATTATGTACGGCATGCTATTGATCCATCTGGTGGTTCTTCACAAGGACAAAATGCGGAAAATGATCCTGCAGAGCTTGATCAAGATGCTTGGATGTATGAAACGTGCACGTTGGCCCTTCAGCTAGTTGTAGACCTTTTCGTCAAGTTCTATGACACTGTCCATCCACTTCTGAAGAAAGTTCTTTCACTCTTGACAAGTTTCATTAAGCGTCCCCATCAGAGTCTTGCTGGTATAGGCATTGCTGCATTTGTTCGCCTGATGAGCAGTGCTGGCTCTGTCTTCGTGGATGAAAAATGGCTGGAAGTCGTGTTGTCTTTGAAAGAAGCTACCACAGAGACGCTTCCTGACTTCTCTTATATCGCATCTGGAGCTTACCTTGAAAATGTACCAATAGAAAATGGAGACTCTTCAGATAAGAGAGAAGACGAATCTCAACCATCAGAGGATGGTACTGAAGAAACCTCTAGATCAAGGAACCTGTATTTTGCAATTGCTGATGCCAAGTGCCGAGCTGCTGTCCAACTCCTATTGATTCAGGTCTGTAGTATTTCTTCTGCAACTGATCTTTGTTTTCATGTGCTCGGAAGCATATTGTTTTCACCATCGTTCCATTTTCCTGGATTATCGAAGTCTGGTGCATCGCCTCTCACCTTGTCAAATAGGCATGCTAATAAGGGAGGTGAGAGTGGTAGGAGAGGAGAAAGTGAAGAACTTCATACAGCTATATCCCACAACATATCTCTAGCCGAACACTGTAGGAATTGGTTTCTCCATTCAGACACAACAAGAGTGTCTAATGAGAATGACTTAAGATTCTTAGCTTGTTTGACCGGAACACGCAGAACTTGTCAAACTTTAACTCTAGCTTAACATGTAGCAGTATGGGTTGTTAGCACAGTACCTTTTTCCTCTAGTTCGGACCTTTTATCTTGCTATATATATTAGTTGTTAATGCAAATTATAGTCTCCTTTCTTCATTAATTTTATTCTGTGCTTGCATTCTGCTTTATCATGTTTATCATGCAATAGGCTGGTAATTGCAACATGACTGTGTTTAATTTACTTATATGTATTTCACTTTCTGTAGGCTGTGATGGAGATATATAACATGTACAGAGCTCAGTTGTCGGCACAGAACACAGTAATCCTCTTTGAGGCCTTGCATACTGTTGCCACTCATGCTCACAAGATAAACAGTGACAACGACCTGCGGACCAAGCTGCAGGAGCTGGGCTCTATGACCCAAATGCAGGATCCGCCATTACTACGCCTTGAGAATGAGTCATATCAGTTGTGCCTCACTATCCTCCAGAATATATTCTTGGACAGAGCTCCAGATGAAGGGAGCTTAGAGGTCGAAACCCACCTTGTTGGACTTTGCAAGGAGGTTCTTGAGGTATACTTGAGCACAGCAAGGCCTGCTCACCTTTCTGGCGGTATACAGCCGCTTGGTCATTGGCTTATTCCGGTCGGTTCGTCAAAGCGGAGGGAGCTTGCAGCCAGGGCACCGCTTGTTGTGTCAACATTGCAAGCTATCAGTGGTCTCGGCGACTCATCGTTTGAGAAGAACCTTGGCCAGTTCTTCCCCCTACTAGCTGGTCTCATCAGCTGTGAGCATGGTTCAGGTGAAGTGCAGGTGGCCTTGAGTGATATGTTTAGCACTTGGGTTGGCCCAATCGTGCTTCAGTCCTGTTGATGCTGAAGCACCCTGTGATATAGTATATCTCCACATGTAAGTTATTCTTTGTTCCAGACTTCCAGTGTCATATCTTTCTGTTGCTCCGTCCCCCCCCATATTGTTGTGTTCATTATTTTAGTCGTTGTGGGAAGTGGTGTCTTGAGCCGAACTGATCATGTAGATCCTTTCCCCTTTTATGCTCTTGGTTTTCTGCACTGGGAGCGTGTATGTTTACAAGATGATTAAATTATATGCCTTAGTATAGTTCACCAAGTTATTGAGCAGTTCGTTCTGCTTTGGATGTTTGTAACTGCCGCTGTCCGAAGCACAGGAAGCTTCAGCATTGTGTTATACATTGCGTTAACTTTTGATTGGCATCAGATGGTTCTGGTTCAGTTCGAGTGTAGAAACTTCATTCTCCGATAAAGAAACCCGTATCATGCTTTGACCCGCATCTACGTACATAGTAGTACTCCAGTTAACTGTATCTGCCGTGAGAGGTTGCCATTTTAAACACGAGACTGCCGACACTAAAACATCTTGGTAGCCCTTTGTCATCGTGCCTCTGGAATAGAGCCCACGCTCTACGCAGGCCTGCGTGTCTCTCTAATGGCTTCGCGCCAAAAGACCTAAACCCGGGCACAAGTATCTCCGCGTGCCTGGCACTTTCTGGAGTCTTCCGCGGTCCGTGGAGTACACTTGTGCCACTTTTTCTGGCACCTTTTGGCGAGCTCCGGAGGCCCTCTGCATGGTTCCCTAGGCGTCCACGTCGTGGCCCAGCTCCCGCTGCAGGCACAACTTCTACACGCTCACGGCTGGGGAGTGCCCGCTGACGTGGCCACCGTCGCGGCCACCCCCTCACGGCCGGGCTAGCTCGTCCTCCCCGGGCCCTATATAAAACGCACACTCGTCATCGGCAACAGCACACAGTCACCAGTCACCAGAGTCCACAACGAAGCAAGTGTGATCTAGCCACTCCCTGCATCCTGCTGTGAGTAATGACGACCATGGTTGCCTTGAGCTCCTTCGCCAGTGCCACCGTCGTTGGCCGCCCCGCCTCCTGGTCTCCGGCGCTGACGCGTCGGCGCGCCCTCCTCGTCAGGGCGCAGACCGAGGTAAGCCTGTTTTGCCTAACTGACTCTGCCATCATAACTTGTTTACTCTGTACAAGTTTCAACTGGCTGTACTGACTCACGATGCTCTGCAGCCGGATATCGAGCCGACCAAGGAGACGACGAGCGCGTCGACATCCTCCCCAACCCCAACCCCAATCCCGGTGGCGCCCAAGCCCAAGCCCAAAGCTAACCCCTCGGTGTGGGACGCGCTCGCGTTCAGCGGCCCAGCGCCGGAGCGCATCAACGGCCGGCTCGCTATGGTGGGCTTCGTGGCGGCGCTCTCCGTCGAGGCAGCGCGCGGCGGCGGGCTACTCGACCAGGCCGGCAGCGGCGCCGGGCTGGGATGGTTCCTGACGACCGCGGCGGTGTTTTCGGTGGCGTCGCTGGTGCCGCTGCTGCAGGGCCAGAGTGTGGAGAGCAAGTCCAGCGGCGTATGGAGCGCCGACGCCGAGCTATGGAACGGCCGCTTCGCCATGCTCGGCCTCGTCGCACTCGCCATCACCGAATTCATCACCGGCACGCCTTTCGTCAACGTCTGAAACTAGCTAGTGTAGTGCAGTACGCTTGCACGTGCATGTACATATTTGTTGGTCATGCTGAGGAACTAGGACTACGGACCCTGAGTCCCTGACATTCTGTAAGCCTTATCATTAGCTTGTCTTTCTTGGTGATGATGTCTTGGAGCCTACAATTAAGGCAGGAATGAATCGCGTTCATGCTAATACTCCCATTCTACTAAGACGCTTGCGTATTTTAAGATTTAATTTTGATCATCAATTAGACGAACAATATATAAATTTTGGGACTTCAAATTTATACCATAAAAAAGTTATTCAAATACGAATTCAACGGTATAACTTTTGTCTTCATAACCCACATTTTCTTGGTTAAACCGATGGTCGAACTTGATTCCCAAAATGCGTGTGCGAATGGAGGGAGTACCACTATATATGTTTCTTGGTCGTGGAAATATAGACCAAGAACATGAATATCTTGAGAATCTCTTAGCGATTTCAAACATTGACCTAAATATGTTAGCCCAAAATTCCTGACCAAACTGAAACACAATTAAAAATATATTCAGAATCACGCTTTTAAATTTTTGGAACATTTTTAAATTTGTCTACAGATTTTAAAATCATGATTTATATAATTTGTTTGGGTTGATATGATTCTTTTATACATTCACTGTTTTATATTTTAAGACGGAATCTAAGTTATAAATATGTTGTACTGTAATACTTCCTCCGTTTCTAAATATTTGTCTTTCTAAATATTTGTCTTTCTAGAGGTTTCAAATGATGACTACATACGGAACAAAACGGGTGAATCTACACTCTAAAATATGTCTATATACATCCGTATGTGGTGATCATTTGAAATCTCTAGAAAGACAAATATTTAGGAACGGAGGGAGTACATAGAAGCTTCATTTGTAGGAGAAAAATAAAACAACCTCATGTTCCACATAATTCTACAAATAATTCAAACTAATTATAAATAATTATCATGATGTCCAATACTAATGCAACTATGCGGTTCATCAAACCGCCCGTAAACGTCTAGACCATGCAGTCCGGACATTTTGAACCCTCCACCACCTTCCATCAAACGTTCACGGACCGGTCCGCATGCCCGAATTCCTTAAACCAAAACTAACCTGGATGAGGACGAGGTTTGCGGGCGTCCGAACAGCCGCCAGGCCGGACTCCCACACCCCAGGCCCACACACAAAACCCACCCGGAGGTTGGAGGGGTGGGGAGTTAGCGTCGTTGGTGATTCGCTCGATACCAGGGAGTGCTTGATAGATTGCAATATAATACTAATATGAAGCTAGAGTAATTAAGGGGAGGATCAAGGAGTGCTCTAAGCCCATTTTGTAGTTGTTTGACCTGAAAAAATATGGGATTCAGAGACGTTGTGGGAGGTGATGACAGCCTGTGTGATCATATACAACATGATTGTTGGGAATAAGGGCGACGGAGTACGCCATGGTCTAGAATTTGAGCAAATGGGTGATCCTATCGAACTTCCTGAGCAGCATCCGACGACGAACATGGAATTTATTCAAATGCATCAACTTATTCGTCATGGATCAACTAATGAGAAACTCAAGAACGATCTGGTTGAGTATTTATGGCGATTCGAGGGAAGAACTAAAAAAATATGTCCGAACAAGTTGAATTCAAATTTAAATTATTTTATTGTAAAACTCCATATTTGGGTTGTACAACCTCTGTACCAAAATGTAAGATGTTTTTTAGTTTTGCATGGGGCATTAAAAAATCTTACATTTTGTTACGGAGGGAGTAATATTTATATTTGAATTACTGTTGCATTAAAATATTTGAAAAACATAATAATAGACCAAGAATGATATTTATCTTACTTACTTTAAGTGTTCTGGGTGCAGGACAGAAAAACATGGATGAACATTTAGGATATAGGGTTAGATGGTCACCCCCTTATCTACTGTCCCGTGGACACATCAAACGTGTTGCACACGTTCAAAGTGTTCGGTTTGATGAACGGTGCTGAAGATGCCCTAATCGAATACAATCATGATGCAATCTCTCTTCTAGGCCAAAAGCCTGGACACGCCCATAACACAGAGTGCAAACCCATGAAACACGTCAACCAACCAATCTAAGACCAAATGCCTAGCTTTCACCGACAAATGACCCGCTGCCAGACGAGAAAGGACAAGTCTATCACTCCTACGAGGGTAGTAGACATGAGTTGCTCCCACGCCGGAGATAAAGCTAACAAATCACAAGAATGTCGTGCGGGATGTGTTTCCCAACACGTCGCCAGCCTAGCCAAAGGTGCCAGGATGTCAGGGGCTTGGTTGCCCACAACACCCAAATCCAAACACTTTTGTAATTGCATATAGGCATACCGGGCATAGAAAACATCGGCACCGAACATATCCGTCGAATAAAGTATCCAGGGATTTGAAGTACTTAAAATGTTAGCTCTCTCAATAATATGAAAGGAATCTTTTAAAATAGCAGAGGTCTAGCTGACTTGGCTAAACGAAGGTTCTTGGCTGAAGCAACGATAGATCAACAATTAGATTTTATTGCGCTTTTGGAAACACGACGAGATAATTTTACCTCACAGTTTCTTGGAACTCTATTCGGAGGAATTGATTTTGATTGGCACGTCTTACCTCCTAGAGGAAGATCTGATGAGATCTTACTAGGGGTTCGATGTGAAACACTTGAGGTCTTTAACGTGGTTCAGGGAGATTTTACAGTCAAGTTTCGGGTGAGATCAAAATTGGATGGTTTCCGATTGTCTCTTGTGGCTGTGTATGGGGCAGCACAACCTGAACTTAAACCAGATTTTTAGCCGACTTGGTGCGGATATGTGGAGATGAGACTCTACCAATCCTAGTCGGTGGTGACTTCAATATAATTCGGAGGAGAGATGAAAAGAACAATGACAATTTTGATGGTTGTTGGGCTATGATGTTTAATATGATTATCTGTGGCACCCGGCTCAGAGAAACCGGAACGCCCCGTATTCCAGCCCAGAGATCGAGGAGAGGTCTTCTGGAATACGACGCTGCTTAGTATAGAACAAATCAGCTCTTTATTACAATCTATATGGGTACAAGGGGTTGCATCGGCACGTCGACACTACGCTTGCCACGGTAGCTCTATGCAAGCAGCAGAACAACTTGACGCAGCGGAATAACTCTAGACGCGGAACGGTGACGACGGTGATGAACTCCACTCCGCAGGGACTCTGGCTGGAACACTTATCCTAGCTTGCAAACAAGGAATCCACGGCAAACAAGCAATCATATCCATCATGACCTGCAAACTGGCATGACACGCCAGGTCAGTACATTGAATGTACTTGCAAGCTCACAGCAACCAAAGCAATCAAGACAAACAGTAGCATGGCAATTACAGATTACTAAGCAATGATGAACACGATACTATCAGAACAACATGGCATGTACAACATGATACAACTAGAACATGAAATGATCCCAAAACTTGTGGAGATAAGTTATATGAATAAGAGAAGGCCTAAAAAAATTTACAGCCATAATGGAGCAAGATAAAATACACTTGCTTCACAAACTGAAAATTTGGACAGAATCAAAGATTTGAAGCTGTGCTCACATGGAGGCATTACATGAGACCAACTTTGGCGGAGGGCTATGATTTGATGATATGAAGGGCCATGCAAATTGCAACTCATTTGGATATGCCTAGCTTGTACCTCCTTCACAAAGCTTCTTTCTGGACAGAAACTTTGGAAAATCATAATTAAATAATTACTAGGCAAATGAGGTTGCACTTTGGCATGTGGCAATGATATGGACAACAAAAGATGTCCACGGAGTTTGAGGTCAATCGAGCAAAGGAAAATATCACTTGCTTCACAATGTGCCATTTAGGGCAGAACAGGAAATGAATTATTTGAGGATGATGGTAAACATGGCAAATGAAATATTTTGCCACATTTGAGCAAGATATGACCCAAAAAATTTATGAGAATTATTTGGGAATTTTAGGAGTGATGGGAATATAGGTTGCTTCACAACCTAGGGCAAAAGGGATAATTCCTTTAATAGAAAAGTATTATTCCCAATAAAAAAGAATATTGGAATTTGGGCTAGGATGAAAATGACAGGGTCTAGGGTTGGATAGGGGATGACAAGCCACTCTGGAAAGAAAGAAGAGGTCATCTTCTTCAATTTCCAGACCACAAAGCCACAGAAAAAAGAAAACTCAAGCAAAAACCTCAGAAAATCAAAAGAAAAAGAAAGGGCCAAAAAATCAGGCTGTGAAAACTCTTCCCCCTTAAAGAAATCTCGTCCTCGAGATTTTCTTGCTCAGGGAACAATTATGCATATACTGACTTAAGGAGACCGTTTTCATCTCGGGTATCCTTTTTCCTTATTGATTGTTCCCCACTGGATTTTATCTGATTGGATGTCTGTCTCTGGGGTGGTTTGCTTCACTGTATCCATATCCTGACAGATCTTTCCTCACATATTCATGCTTATACTGTCTCCAATTCTTTTCATATCTGCTGACTTATCTGAGATTACCATGACTGGAATATATGCCCGTCTCACAAATCCGAGAGTGATTACCAATTGCTCTGTCTGCACTGACAACCTTCCATAAATTGGTGATCAGATTTTTCCTGATGAACACCCAAGCTCTGACTCCTTGCATTGGGTTTCTCCACTAAATGCAGGTCCTTCAGGTTCCAAACCGTGAGTTGATGCATAACTGTTTTCGTGACAGATTCTGACTTATCGCAGGAATTTCTGACTCATCCTGGCTGGCTCCACTGTGTTGAGCCTCAGATTCATACAGAATATTTGATTGTCGCCTATCATGGCCATCATAAGGGGTATGACCTTATATGATAATATCCTCATCCTTGACTGACGGTGGCTCTGGCGGAAAATTTTCTTCCAGACAGGCTATCCTTCGGTGATTCACGTAAGTGCGGGCGCATGCTTCCAGACTGTTATTCACCATCCAAAACCGAGCAGACCCTTTAGGTGAATATTTATGGTGATCGGTGCTGACTCAGACGGTCCGGGGTATCTGCACCCTGTGGGTCATGCAAAAAATTTCATACCTGCATCACCGGTCTTGCTTCTTCATTATTGTTCTGTTTGTTTGGATCCATTGCTGAAAGAGCTTGGTACTATTGCTTATTCGTGTGACCATAGATATTGTCGGGTGCAACATTACAGCGCATTCTTATCCTCATCTCGACATGGTAATATTGTTTAACTGGCGGGTTCATCACCTCTCAAGTTACATTGTAGGGAAATGACCATCTGAACCCTTGCAAGAAATCAGCAAATAAATCAGTAGCCACCAGAACGGTCTTTACAACTCAGATCTGGGACATTACTGAAATAACTCAACCACGGCTCAGGACGGCAGAAAGCAGCTCAGAGCATGAGACTGGGTCGATAAGAAGAAGGTGGCAGCTCCCTAAGATAGTCGAAAAACAGCTATAGGGCTACTGTTACAAAGAGAAACTCAACAGCTGTACGAGACGATCGAAAATCAGCTCAGAACTTGTGACAGTTGTTGAATAGAGAAAGAAAAATAGGCATCCAACCCGGATAGCTAAAAACAGCTCAGATCACAAGCGTGGTGCCGACACTGAAGAAAGGAGACAAGGGCTCATCAGGATCATCTTCCAGGTTCACATGTACTTGTACTGGGCTCACTGTTGTCGTCAATCTTCATAATCCTTTGTCACACTCTGATTGTATAGCTGGCTTCCTTATTTTAACAATCCTCACTTGACCGCCAGATCCTCTTTTCTGAGTATATGGTACATCCTTGCTTGCTTCCAGGCATATCGTGTTTCAAAATCATCCTCGACGAAGAATCAGACCTTATATCTGAACCATACCTTTGACTGATAATATACTGTCGATCTGGCACACAATTCACCTTATTGCTGATTTGATCATCACTGCCATGAAGAGTGCACTGAGAGAGATTTGATTCGACAGTCCATCCATGATTTCTTTTGCATTCAAAGTGAGACATTCCAAATTTCCTGCGATCTGCGATAATTCCATTCTCAGAGTAGCTGAGCTTCCAAGTATTTGAATTGCTTATCGATTCTTACGGTCCGGTGTTGGTTGACGATAAACTTTAATAAGGGGAAAATAATGCCACACCGAAGGCCCAAAGTAAGAAGCGAAATAAACGACTAAAACAAAAGCACACAAGCATACAAATAATATAAATAAACAAGCAACATCACATATTACTGCTACTTGAACAATAATATGCATGCACATCTAAGCACACAAACCTCATGGAAACTCTGGTATTGCGGTCTATTATGCTATGAAGGTGTGCACGAAAGTGAATTTACGTGTGGAAGGAGTTGGCATAACCAAGGCTACACCAAGTGCTGGCTGAACACCGGTCGCAACTGGACGAATAAACAGGGGGCGGACTTGGCGATCATGTAGCGAGACACAAGGTCATGACCACATCATCATCAAGCGTACGAAGGGGAACCGTACATGTCCAAAGAATTGGATGACTGGGTAAGGTAGCGGTGGTAGACTGGGCTTGCTGGCATTGCCCTTTTTCTGATAGCAAAGATCAGCAAGGGTTGCCAAAATGGTGAGATGGAAGGCACGATTCGGGATAGAAGCATGGCTATCACCGAAATAATACGGGTGGGTGGCGGAAAGATATCGACGCGATACCTGAGCATAACTCATGCAAATGGTGTCTGAAACACTTGGCACCAGGGCATCACTCTGCTGGGACAGAGATGACGCCAAACACCAAAGAGCATGTATGCAAATAAGGAGGGTGCAGGTAGTGGATCAAAACCGATGCCATCTACACTCACAAGATTAACCGTTAATGACAAAATAATAATCCATATGCATGCTATGAAACAAACAAATGCAACAATCAAGTGCAACAAACCAACGGGGCTCTATACTACCGCATTGTAATGTTTGCGTGGGCTAGGGCATCCTACAGCCAGACCTGCTCTGATACCAAGCCTGTGGCACCCCGGCTTAGACAAACCGGAACGCCCCGTATTCCAGCCCAGAGATCAAGGAGAAGTCTTCTGGAATATGACACTGCTTAGTATAGAACAAATCAGCTCTTTATTACAATCTATATGGGTAAAAGGGGTTACATCGGCACGTCGACACTACGCCTGCCACGGTTGCTCTATGCAAGCAGCAGAACAACTCGACGCAGCGGAATAACTCTAGACGCGGAACAATGACGACGGTGATGAAATCCACTCCGCAGGGACTCTGGCTGGAACGCTTATCCTAGCTCGCAAACAAGGAATCCACGGCAAACAAGCAATCATATCCGGCATGACATGCAAACTGGCATGACACGCCAGGTCAGTACATTGAATGTACTTGCAAGCTCACAGCAACCAAAGCAATCAAGACAAACAGTAGCATGGCAATTACAGATTATTAAGCAATGATGAACACGATACTATCAGAACAACATGGCATGTACAACATGATACAACTAGAACAATACGAGCATGGCATAAACATATGAACATGATAAGACTAACATGCAACATGATGAAACTATCATGCACCAACTTACTCTGCTCGGGTTACATCGTAACCATCACATGCATCACTTACCATCACGGACATCACACGATCATCTCAGGATCCATTCAAGCTTGGTATTAACAATACTGTAGTAATCATTTATGACCACAAGGAGCTTGACCTTTACCCTTGACTCTCGCATAACATCCCAAATATCCAACAAGTTGGTACTCACGATACCACAGTGGTCCTCTCACGATCACATAAATATCAACCAACTTCTTTCATCATCGAACCAGGGTTGTTATTAAGCACATCATTATTATTACTGTTGACCCATAGTGTGACCGACTACGAACTGGGCCCATATTCGTGGGCGCGGCTATCGATAGATTTAATAAACACTCTGCAGAGGTTAGCACACTGTACCCACACCACGGAACCCATGGCCTCGCACTCCCATACGTGCGGACCACGGCGTCTCGACAAAGCCGATCTACTGCCATGACACTCTCCCGGCCACTCCGACCAACTCCCCTTTGGGCTAAGTCCTGGGTGGCCCCATGCCTACCAAAGGCACCAACGGCCACCGTCATGGCAAAACATAAACGGTCCCAAACGGGGACAAAAGCGCGCAAAACAACTCGGGCACACAAGGCTTATGTCGTCCTACCCGGCCAAGGTAGCGCCCGCGCATAACCTTCCCTCGTTGGAGGCACCGACGAAAGGCATGACAATAGACCCAGTTAGGACCCCCCATAAGGCAAGTGTGGTTGCACTGGTCAGCTCGATATGGTGGCACCATGACTCAGCCAACAGTTGTTCGAGTTCAATTTAATCCGGTTAAACTTGAATGCGATATGGTGAGCCATGATAAAAAAATAACATGATGCAACTATAATGCATGAACATGATATCAACATAAGCATGGGGGTGCAACATAACTATCAACCATATCAACACTGAATCACATCCAACTGAGCATGGCATAATGACGAGCATGAATATCACAAGCATAACTCTACTCATAGCATAACATGACCACTAGCATCAACAATAAATACCATGCAAGAACATAACGATAAAACTACCATGCAAGCATTTAACCAACTCAATGCAAAGGAACATGCATAACAACGGTACTCGGAAGAGACGATAGTCATGCACCGAAGATCATCACCAACATGTACTACTACCAAGCATGGCCAGTATGAAAGTAAAACTAGCAGGTAGAACATGATAACAGAGTGCAACAAAACATATCATGATGGTAACCATCGATCCATAAGCATAAACAAAATAATAACAACAGTAGTAAAACAAACAAACAATTATTAAAGATTCAAGTTGAAAACCAAGGCTTCTGCATGGCTATCATGCAAATGGTGGTTGTGGCTTGCCTAGGTTGAAGAAGGCTCCAGGAAGAGGTGCGGAACGATCGCGGAAAGAATCATCAGAAAGGATTCTCTCTCGGAGGGGCTGATACGTCTCCAACGTATATATAATTTATGAAGTATCCATGCTATTATATTATCCATCTTAGATGTTCTGTATGCATTTATATGCTATTTTATATGATTTTTGGGACTAACCTATTAACCTAGAGCCCAGTGCCAGTTTCTGTTTTTTTCTTGTTTTTGAGTTTTACAAAAAAGAAATACCAAACGGAGTCCAATTGACGTGCCATTTTTTGTTGATTTTTTATGAACCAAAAGAAGCCCCTGGAGCAAAAGAGTTGGGCCAGAAGAGTCCCGGGCTGTCCACGAGGGTGGGGGGCGCGACCACCCCCCTGGGCGTGGGCCCTTGCCTCGTGGACGACTCGGAGACCCCCCTGACGTGAAACCAACGCCAAAAATTCCTATAAATACAGAAACCCCCAGAAAATAACCTAGATCGGAAGTTCCGCCGCCGCAAGTCTCTGTAGCCACGAGAAATCAATCTAGGCCCTTTCTGGCACCCTACCGGAGGGGGCCATGATCACCGGAGGCCATGGAGGAGGATCCTGGAGGGCCATCATCGCCATGAAGGCCAAGGACCAGAGGGAGAACCTCTCCCCATCTAGGGGGGAGGCCATGGAGGAGGAAGCACAAGGGGGAGAACCTCTCCTCCTCTCTCTCGGTGGCGCCGGAGTGCCATCGGGAGGGGAATCATCACCGCGGTGATCGTCTTCATCAACATCACCATCATCATCTATTTTACGCGGTCCACTCTCCCGCACCCCGCTGTAATCCCTACTTGAACATGGTGCTTTATGCCACACATTATGATCCAATGATGTGTTGCCATCTTATGATGTTTTGAGTAGATATCCTTTGTCTTTGGGTTGATTGATGATTTAGATTGTTACGAGTTGTATGTTTTATTTTTGTGCTGTCCTATTGTGCCCTCCGTGTCGCGCAAGCGTGAGGGATTCCCGTTGTAGGGTGTTGGAATACGTTTATGATTCTCTTATAGTGGGTTGCTTGAGTGACAGAAGCATAAACTCGAGTAAGGGGGTTGTTGCGTATGGGATAAAGGGGACTTGATGCTTTAATGCTATGGTTGGTTTTTACCTTAATGATCTTTAGTAGTTGCGTATGCTTGCTAGAGTTCCAATCATAAGTGCATATGATCCAAGAAGAGAAAGTATGTCAGCTTATGCCTCTCCCTCATATGAAATTGCAATGACGACTACCGGTCTTGTTAACAATTGCCTAGGATAATTCGGCACATCGATCCATCATTATTCCAACCTCGCTATTTATAATATTTAGTAATATATTCTAACTTTATGATAACATCACCTACTTTCATATTTTAGCTCTCCTATATCATGCAAATTTATCCTCTTCATACCCACAACGTAGTTTTATTTCTCGTTTCTAGTTGGAAGCAAGCGTCACGGTGTCGTGAATTAAATGTCGATGGCAGATAGGACTTGAGAGAATATTGATCTTACCTTTAGCTCCTTGTGGGTTCGACTTCCATACTTATCACTTCCACCTTTGAGAATTGCTATGATGATTCCCTGCACTTGGGGATTATCAAGCTCTTTTCTGGCGCCGTTGCCGGGGAGCAATAGCGTGGGGTTGATATTTTCGTGTGTGATTGTTTGCTTTCTTCACTAAGTAGATTTTTTTCCTTTTTGTTTCTGTTTAGTTGTGGGTGAAACATACAATTTTTTTTAAAGAGTGAAAATACAAAAAAAATTACTTGCCTCTCATGCCTAAAAAGTTTTTCAAAAAGAGAAGTGATTGGAAAGTTATGCATTGAAGAAGTGAGGGTTGACCTTGAGCACTTGTATTCATGCTCAAGGAAACAATGTAGAATTTTTCATGGAAGTTTCTCTGTAAATAATTATCCCCTTGTGTATATCCGTTGTATTATAAAACTAATGTGCCAAGCTTTGGTTTTAGGATGATTAGATTGCTTGTTTACTATGTGCGTAACAAAAAAATGTAAACTTTGGTCAGAAAAGCGTGATTTTACATTTTTTTACTGGAAGGTCAAATGGCTCTGAAACTTTTTGCACATTACTTCTGTACAAATTTTTCAAATTTTCAAATGTATTTCATAATTTTGGGAGTTACAGAAGTTTACTAAACTTCCAGATTACTATAGACTGTCCTGTTTTTGACAGATTCTGTTTTTCGCGTGTTGTTTGCTTATTTTGATGAATCTATGGCTAGTATAGGGGGGTATGAACCATAGAGAAGTTGGAATACAGTAGGTTTAACACCAATATAAATAAAGAATTAGTTCATTACAGTACCTAAAGGTAGTGATTTGCTTTAGTATACTAACGGATCTCACAAAGTTTTTGTGGATGAAGTGTTCGAAGAACGAGTAGTTACCGATGTGAGAAGAATAAAGAGAGGCAATAGTTCAAGCTTGGGGATGCCCAATGCACCCCAATTAAATATTCCAAGTATACTCAATCATCTAAGCTTGGGGATGCCCCGGTTGGCATCCCATCTTTCTTCTTCAACAATTATTGGTATACCTCGGTTTTTGTTTTGTTCACATGATTTGTGTCCTTTGTTTTTCTTCTTCTTTAAGAACCATGCTAGTATGAGATGTCCCTTCATCAATTTATAGAATGATTCATGTGCTTCACTTATATATTTTGAGTATGACCTTATAGAATGCTCTTTGTGCTTCACTTATATCTTTTGAGTATGACCTTATAGAATGCTCTTTGTGCTTCACTTATATCTTTTGAGTATGACCTTATAGAATGCTCTTTGTGCTTCACTTAAATCTTTTGAGTATGGTTTTATATAATGCTTCGTGTGCTTCACTTATATATTTTGAGCTTGGATATTGGTTAGTCAATATTAATTGTAGAATGATCCATGAACTTCACTTATATATTTTGGAGTATGAATAATACTATCATCTAAAGCAGGTTTGGAAGAGTGTCAACATTAGGAATTAGTGATCCCACTATTCCGAATGAGAAGAATTTTCCTTATGTGGAGAGTAGAAAAATTTCTATGCTTGTAGATCATGAAAAGAATGCTTTATGTGATGGTTATATTGTTGAATTCACTCATGATGCTACTGAAAATTATTATGAGGAGGAATATATGCTTGTAGGAGTAGCAATAATACCAAGTTTCCTCTCTATGTGCTTAAAGTTTTGAAGTTATACTTGTTTTGCCTTCCTATGCTAGTTGATTCTTGTTCCTATAAATTATGTGCTCACAAAATCCCAAGGAATAGGAAGTGGGTTAAATTTAAATATGCTAGTCATATTCTTCATGATGTTCTCTTTATGTTTCAATTCTTATCTTTTATGTGAGCATCATTGAGATCATCATGCCTAGCTAAAAGGCATTAAATAAAAGCGCTTGTTGGGAGACAACCCAATATTTACCCTTACTGTTTTTGTGTGTTTACATGATTAAGCTACTGTAGTAATCATGTTTCATAGCTTTTTCTCAATAAAGTGCCAAGTAAGACCTTTGGGAAGACTTGGGTGAGAGTTAATGTGATCTTGCTGTAAAAAACAGAGACTTTGCGCTCACGGGATTAACTACCATTTTTTACAGAAGAGCGCTTTTTGAGTTGATTCTTTTTGCAGAAGATTAATAGACAAATTCCTCACGTCCACCAATTTATCTCATAATTTTTGGAGTAGCAGAAGTATGGTTGCTGTTCAGATCATTACAGACTGTTCTGTTTCTGACAGATTCTGTTTTCATTGCATAGTTTGCTTGTTTTCTAGTTTCTATGGCTTATATTTTTCAATATAAATTGTATAAATGATATGGTACAGTAGGCATTGTGTGAGAAAAATTATGAACCTTGTCTTTGACAGTACCGAAGTGAATGGTTTACTCTTTATCATACTAACCTATCTCACGAAGTTCCGTTAAGTTTTGTGTGATTGAAGTTTTCAAGCTTTGGGTGAGATATCGATATGAGGAGAATAAGGAGTGGAAAGACCCTAAGCTTGGGTATGCCCAAGGCACCCCAAGTTAATATTCAAGGAAGACTCAAGCGCCTAAGCTTGGGGATGCCCCGGAAGGCATCCCCTCTTTCGTCTTCAAAACTATCGGTATACCTTACTCGGAGCTATATTTTTATTCATCACATGATATGTGTTTTTCTTGGAGCGTATTTTCAATTTTACTTGTTGTTTGTATAAAATCATTGGATCTGAAATCTTCAATGAAAAATAATCCTCCCATGTCTAGTTAATTATTTGACTACTCAGTGTTCTTCACTTATATCTTTTTGGAGTAGTTTGTCATTTACTCACGTGCTTCACTTATATCCTGTGAGTAAATGGTTGAATGAATTAAATATCATAAATCTGAACTTATATATGTTTCATATGCTTATACCATGGGTAGTAATGACCTCACACAGAATAAGTATAGGTAGTAAACTTATTGAAAGTTAGCAAACACAGAATTGGTCACTTGAACAATTCATGAAAGAATATTGAAGGAAGAGAGATTTCACATATAAATATACTATCTTGGACATCTTTTGTAATTGTGAGCACTCATTAAAATATGACATGCTAAAAGGTTGATGTTGGACAAGGAAGACAACTTAATGGGTTATGTTTTCCTATATCCGAAACGTTATATTGTCTTGGATCATCCAACATGTTGGGCTTTCCTTTCCCTCTCATGCTAGCCAAATTATTTGCACCAAGTAGAAATACTACTTGTGCTTCCAAACATCCCTTAAACCAGTTTTGCCATGAGAGTCCACCTTACCTACCTAAGGATTGAGTAAGATCCTTCAAGTAAGTTGTCATCGGTGCATGCAATAAAAAATGCTCCTTAAATATGTATGATCTATTAGTGCGAAGAAAATAAGCTTTATACGAACTTGTGATAGGGAAGAAATAAAAGCGACGGACAGCATAATAAAGGTCTTTATCACAAGAGGCAATATAAATTGACGTTCTTTTGCATTAAGATTTTGTGCATCCAACCATAAAAGCGCATGACAACCTCTGCTTCCCTCTGCGAAGGGCCTATCTTTTACTTTTATCTTCTACCCTTATACAAGAGTCATGGTGATCATCACCTTTCCTTTTTACACCTTTTCCTTTGGCAAGCACTTTGTGTTGGAGAGATCCGGATATATATATCCACTTGGATGTATGTTTTCATAAATTATTATTGTTGACATTACCCTTGAGGTAAAAGGTTGGGAGGCGAAACTATAAGCCCCTATCTTTCTCTGTGTCCAATTAAAACTTTGAACCCATAAATATCACATGAGTGTTAGCAATTGTGAAAGATTAAATGATAGTTGAGTATGTGGAGTTTGCTGAATGAAAGCTCTTACATAGACCCTTCCCGAAAATAAGATGAATTGCAATTGTTTGATGACTAAGAGCACTGTTTGTTAGTTTTCAAGAAAGTTTATGATATATACTTTAACATGTGAATAGCTTGTTACTTGATCATGAAAAGTTTTATGAGATGAGCTATTGTTATGACATATAATGATGCTAGAAAAGGTGATTGAAATTATCATTGATCAAACTTGTGCACCTGCTAGCATTCACACTTCATAAATTATTTCTTTTATCATTTACCTACTCGAGGATGAGCGAGAATTAAGCTTGGGGATCTTGATCTGGCTCCAACGTATCTATAATTTATGAAGTATTCATGCTATTATATTATCCATCTTAGATGTTTTGTATGCATTTATATGCTATTTTATATGATTTTTGGGACTAACCTATTAACCTAGAGCCCAGTGCGATTTACATTTTTCCCTTGTTTTTGAGTTTTCTGAAAAGGAATACCAAATGAGTCCAATTGACGTGCCAATTTTTGTTGATTTTTATGGACCAAAAGAAGCCCCTGGAGCAAAAGAGTTGGGCCAGAAGAGTCCCGGGCTGTCCACGAGGGTGGGGGGTGCGCCCACCCCCCCTGGGCGTGGGCCCCTGCCTCGTGGATGACTCGGAGACCCCCCTGACGTGAAACCAACGCCAAAAATTCCTATAAATACATAAACCCCTAGAAAATAACCTAGATCGGAAGTTCCGCCGCCGCAAGTCTCTGTAGCCACGAGAAATCAATCTAGGCCCTCTCTGGCACCCTGCCGGAGGGGGCCATCATCACCGGAGGCCATGGAGGAGGATCTCAGAGGGGCCATCATCGCCATGAAGGCCAAGGACCAGAGGGAGAACCTCTCCCCATCTAGGGGGGAGGCGATGGAGGAGGAAGCACAAGGGGAGAACCTCTCCTCTCTCTCGGTGGCGCCGGAGTGCCATCGGAGGGAATCATCGCCGTGGTGATCGTCTTCATCAACATCACCATCCTCATCTATTTTACGCGGTCCACTCTCCCGCACTTTAACAGTAATCCCTACTTGAACATGGTGCTTTATGCCACATATTATGATCCAATGATGTGTTGCCATCTTATGATGTTTTGAGTAGATATCCTTTGTCTTTGGGTTGATTGATGATCTAGATTGGTACGAGTTGTATGTTTTATTTTGGTGATGTCCTATTGTGCCCTCCGTGTCGCGCAAGCGTGAGGGATTCCTACTGTAGGGTGTTGCAATACATTTATGATTCGCTTATAGTGGGTTGCTTGAGTGACAGAAGCATAAACCCGAGTAAGGGGGTTGTTGCGTACGGGATAAAGGGGACTTGATGCTTTAATTCTATGGTTGGATTTTACCTTAATGATCTTTAGTAGTTGCGGATGCTTGCTAGAGTTCCAATCATAAGTGCATATGATCCAAGAAGAGAAAGTATGTTAGCTTATGCCTCTCCCTCATATGAAATTGCAATGACGACTACCCGTCTTGTTAACAATTGCCTAGGATAATTCCGCACAATCGATCCATCATTATTCCACACTCGCTATTTATAATATTTAGTAATATATTCTAACTTTATGATAACAGCACCTGCTTTTATATTTTAGCTCTCCGGTATCATGCAAAGTTATCCTCTTCATACCCACAACGTAATTTTATTTCTCGTTTCTAGTCGTATCAGTGGCAGATAGGACTTGAGAGAATATTGATCTTACCTTTAGCTCCTTGTGGGTTCGACACTCCATACTTATCACTTCCACCTTTGGGAATTGCTATAATGATTCCCTGCACTTGGGGATTATCAGGGGCTGATTAGGGGCAAGGGCAAAAAGGTCATTTTCAATATGTCAAACCATAGTGAAAATGATACCAAAAGTTCAGGCTCGAAGATACGAAGATGTGGTCGTTGGTTTCACCTCAATCGGAGTTACGGGTAAAAAGTTGTGAAGAGATGAAGATTAGGGACTTTTCTGCAAATTTATCATCACAAACAAGTCCCTGAGTGGATAAGACAGAAGCAGATTTCTAGGAATACGCTTTCTGAATCAGAAAACGTACTCTGTGCCGAAGTAGAGGCAGAATACGCTTTCAGGAAAGGGAAACGTACTTCAGCACGAAGCAGAGGAGAAATATGCTTTCTGAAACGAAAACGTACTCGCGGATTTACGCCTCCACTTAATCCAGTCAGCAGGGTGCGGGGTCAACGCGCTGAGGATGACACCCGGGGCCCACCCTCTCCTTCTGCCTCCTCCCGTTCCTCTTTCTTCTTTCCCCGACAAACAAAGCAGAGGAGGCCGGGCAGGACGCGGGCGTCGGTGGCTCCGGCGGCTCCGGCCATCTCCGGTCGTGCTCCGGCCACCGGAAGAATCAGGAGAGGGCGCCGCACTCGTCTAGCTAGTGCACCAGCGCCGAGGAGGACCGAGGCAGCGGCGATGCAGGCTTCGGTGGAAATGGCTTCGGTCGATCTTGGGGATGGAGCCACCGGCGGTCTGCGGAGAAGTTAGAGGGGTGGGGAGGATCGCCGGACTACGGGGGCTCCTTTGGTGGGGATGGGAGGGCTAGAAGGAGGACGAATGGCGCGAATTTAAGGCGAGGAGGGCGGCGGCCATGGTGGCAATGGCGAGCACAAAGAGCTTCTCGAGCTCGTTTGAGAGGCTGGGGAGGCTAGGGGAGAGCTAGGAGACCGCTGGTGATGCAAGGAGGGGCTTGGGGTGGCCTTTATACAGCCGAGCGGCGAGGGGGGTGAGGTGGCATGCGCGCGGCTACGTGTCCGTGCTCTGGGGACGGGCACGCGCGGCCAAGGGTCACGGGGAGGGGTGGCAAGGCGACAGGGAGGACGCGGACGAGTGGCAGAGCTCACGGAGACGAGGTAGAGCTCGGGGACAAGAAGAGGAAGAAGCCAATAAAGGAGAAGACGACGGTCGGCTACAATGCGCTCTGTTTCTCGACGGGGACGGGTCACCGGGGAAGCAAACGAAGGGGCAAGCGGTCCAGAGGGAATAGGACACGATGCTGAGCTGCGTGACACTCGGGAACAAGCCAGAACCGGCTTGAGCGGTACTGCTGTTGCCAACAGTGGCGAGGCCACCGATTTGGGTCGGCGTTGCCCGTGGTCACCACCAACAACACGCGCTCTCGCCTCCTACTTAGTGCCAAACCTTGTCAGCGGTGGAGTCCTTCCAATGCTCATTAAGAATGAGGTGATGGAACGAGTAGAAGTGTAGTAGGAAGAGGGATAAAAGCTCGACAAGTTTGCTGTTGCAAACTTGGCCACATCTTGGTGATCAAACTAGTGGGATTAAGGACTAAACTTGATGCCTGGGAGGTTTAGATTAGGAAGGACTACAGTCATGTGAAGTTTGGAAGGAAATGGACCAAGATTTAATATAGTTGCTTCACAAGTGCTTAAATTGGTCCAGAATCAAAATGATGAAGTGACACTCACTAGGAGTAACCATTTGAGCTGAAATTTGGCAAGGCTAGTTGATTTGGACATATGAGAGTGCCATATAAATTTCATGCCATTTGGCCAAGCCAAAATGGTACTTCCTTCATAGCTATTCTCCATGTCCAGAAACTTGGGAAAAATCCTGAGGGAAAATGGCTAGATGAAATGATCCCAAAACTTGTGGAGATGAGTTATATGAATAATAGAAGGCTTAGAAAAATTTACAGCCATAATGGAGCAAGATAAAATACACTTTCTTCACAAACTAAAAATTTGGACAGAATCAAAGATTTGAAGCTGTGCTCACATGGAGGCATTAAATGATCTCAACTTTGGTGGAGGGCTTTGATTTGATGATATGAAGGTCCATGCAAAATTGCAACTCATTTGGATATACCTAGCTTGTACCTCCTTCGCAAAGCTTCTTTCTGGACAGAAACTTTGGAAAATCATAATTAAATAATTACTAGGCAAATGAGGTTGCATTTTGGAATGTGGCAATGATATGGACAACAAAATATGTCCAAGGAGTTTGAGGTCAATTGGGTAAAGGAAAATAGCACTTGCTTCACAATGTGCCATTTAGGGCAGAACATGAAATGAATTATTTGAGGATGATGGTAAACATGGAAAATGAAATATTTTGCCACATTTGAGCAAGATATGACCCAAAAAATTTATGAGAATTATTTGGGAAATTTAGGAGTGGTGGGAATATACGTTGCTTCACAACCTAGGGCAAAAAGGATAATTCCTTTAATAGAAAAGGATTATTCCCAATAGAAAGGAATATTGGGATTTGGGTTAGGATGAAAATGACAGGGTCTAGGGTTGGATAGGGGATGACAGGCCACTCTGGAAAGAAAGAAGAGGTCATCTTCTTCAGTTTTCAGACCACAAAGCCACGGAAAAAAGAAAACTCAAGCAAAAACCTCAGAAAATCAAAAGAAAAAGAAAGGGCCAAAAAATCAGGTTGTGATAGTATCGGGAGTCTTAATTTGAGAGAAATTTAGCTCACCCGTAGACAGTTTACATGGGCCAACTCGTTGCCCACTCGGACTTATGAGAAGTTGGATAGGGTACTTGCTAGTGTGGAATGGGAACAAAAATATCCTTTGGTGTCGGTTCATGCGATGCAGAGAGCGATCTTAGGCCATACACCACTGCTCGTAGACTCGGGAGAGGCTACGCATGTTGCGAACAAGAATGCTTTCTCTTTCGAACTTAGTTGGTTTTTGCGAGGTTGGGCCAGAAATGAGAGTGGGCTCTACAAACAAGAAAAAGAACGACTTACTCGTTGATTGAAGCTTTAGATTTAAAAGCTGAAAGCAACCTGCTTACAGTTAACGAGCAAAGCTCCAAGTCAAGCTGAGCAAGGCTTACGAGCTCTTCTTAGAGGAGAGGAGCTCAAGTGGGCACTGCGTGCTAAAGTGCTTAAGGTTGTCCAAGGGGATGATAATACACAATTTTTCCATATGATTGCGAATGGCAAACATAGGAAGAAGAAAATCATTCAACTTGAACAAGAAGAGGGGAAATTATGGGGCATGAGAACCTGAAAGCTTATATATCTAATTACTACAAACAGCTGTTTGGGCATCCGGAAGCAAATGCGGTGGCCCTAGACGAATCGATGGTGGAGATATTCCTCAGCTCCGGGTAGAAGAGAATGATATTTTAGCTGCACCGTTTACTGAGAAGGAGGTTATGGATGCAATCTCACAAATGAAACCGAATAAAGCACCGGGACCAAATGGGTTTCCAGCTGAATTCTATAATAAATGTTGGCATATTATTAAGGATGATCTTATGCCTATGTTTCATGATTTCTTTAACGGTCATTTAGAGTTGGTTCATCTTAAATTTGGCATGATTATGCTATTGCCAAAGAAACCAATAGATTGACAAAGATCGCTCATTCAGTGGTACAACCGAGCCAAACAGCGTTCATGCCAGGGCGACATATACTTGAAGGGGTGGTCGTTTTGCATGAAACGCTACATGAAATTCATTCGAAGAAGCTAGATGGGGTTATCTTCAAAGTGGATTTCGAGAAGGCGTATGATAAAGTTAAGTGGCCTTTCCTCCAGCAGGCAATGCGCATGAAAGGATTTAGCGAGGCCTGGCGGAACCAAGTGGGTTCTCAAGTCCAGAAGGGTAGTGTCGGAATCAAGGTTAACGATGATATCAGTCTCTATTTTCAGACACACAAGGGTTTGAGACAAGGAGATTCCATGTCTCCTCTCTTGTTTAATATAGTGGCCGATATGTTGGCCATTCTTATTGGCAGGTCCAAGTAGCATCGTCAAGTGGAGGGGTTAGTTCCTCATCTGGTTGAGGGAGGAGTATCCATCCTACAGTATGCTGACGACACTATCTTATTCATGGAACATGACATTGCTAATGCGTGTAATATGAAACTTATATTATGTCTCTTCGAACAATTGTCAGGTTTAAAGATAAACTTTCACAAGAGTGAGTTGTTCTGCTTTGGCAAGGCCAAAGACGAACAAGATACGTATAGACAACTATTTGGATGTGAATTGGGTTCTTTACCATTTAGTTATTTGGGCATACCGATTCACCACCGTAAGTTATCCAATAAAGAATGGAAATATATCGAAGATCGAATAGAAAAAAATCTTAGCTGCTGGAAGGGAAAGCTTATGTCTTATGGAGGTTGGCTAGTGCTGATAAACTCGGTACTGACTAGTATGCCGATGTTCCTACTATCTATCGTTCTTCGAAATTCCGAAAGGGGTACGGAAACGACTTGATTTCTTCATATCTCGGTTCTTCTGGCAGTCCGATGAGGCCAAGAGGAAATACCGTCTCGCGCGATGGGATATCCTTTGCCGACCAAAATACCAAGGCGGTCTCGGTATTAGAACTTAGAAATCAAGAACAAGTGCCTTATAAGCAAATGGCTCTACAGGTTAGAGATAGAGCCGGAGGGCATGTGGGCACAGATTTTGCGTAATAAGTATCTACATTCGAAAACACTCGCTTAGGTAACCATGAGACCAACCGACTCGCCATTCTAGAAAGGGCTTCTGAGAACGAAGGACATGTTCTTTCATAGGGTCAAATTCCTCGTTGGCAATGGGATGTCAACAAGGTTTTGGGAGGATACGTGGTTAGGAGAGACGCCCCTGGCCATACAATACCCCATCCTGTATAACATTGTGCAACATAAGGAGGATTACGTAGGCACAGTTCTACATGCCATTCCCTTAAATATTCAGTTCAGACGAGCGTTAGTTGGTGAGCGATGGACTGCATGGATGCACTTGGTTCGGAGATTGATAGATGTTCAAATCTCTGACCAACCGGATTCGACGCAATGGAAATTAACTAAGAATGGGGTATTTATGGTAAAGTCTTTCTATATGGATTTGATTAATGCTGGCTCAATCTCGAGATCATTGCATATTTGGAAAATTAAGGTTCCTTTGCGCATTAAAATCTTTATGTGGTTTGTCCACAAACCAGTAATTCTTTTCAAGGACAACTTAATCAAGATGCGATGGGTAGGTAGTCCACGATGTTGTTTCTGTGATCATGATGAAACAATACAACATTTATTTCTTGAATGCCCACTAGCCAAATTGCTTAGGAGAACGATTCATATAGCCTTCAACATTAATCCTTCAGTTGACATTGCATCGTTGTTTGGAATGTGGTTAATTGGGGTTGAACATACTACTGCGGCTCGTATTCGGATTGGAATATGTGCGCTTCTGTGGGCTATATGGAATTGTAGGAATGATTTGATATTTAACAGAGAACATAATTTAAATTTCTTGCAGATCATCTTCAGAGCTACCGCTTGGATCCATACGTGGTCCTTACTCACTCCTATGGAATCCAGGGAGCCTTTGGTTACTGAGTGCAACCAGTGGGAGATGGTAGCACGGGCTTTATTCAACCGGTTCGGATGGCGGTCGCATAATAGGATAGGAGTCTAGGGAGCTTATCCTTCATATTGCCATTCCGGTTGTGATTGTGAGCATGAACTTTTATTTTTTTCGCTCCACTTGCGAGATGTAATACTTTTACAATTTTGTGCTACTTTACGAACTTTTAATAAGATGGCTGCATGCATCATTATGATGCAGAGGCCGAGGGTACGCCTTTATTTCCAAAAAAATGATGAACTGAACCACTCCTTAGAAAGTGGTTACAACACTCATGGTTCGCTCGCAGAGCTAACTCAGCTAGCTAGTATAACCCGCAAGTCAATCTTGATCCTATCATGATGTGCATTCATATTTTGGTGAGAGCCATTCTCTGGTTTTTTTGGTGTTTTTTTTCTCTTTCTCCTTTCTCTTTGTTTCTTTGATTTCTACGATTTTCTTTGAATTTTTTTCATACAAATTGTAAATTTTTCGTATACATCATAAACATTTTATACACATTTAATATTATTTAAATACATGACTAAATTTTTTAAAATATATTTTTAAATATAAGTGGTCGGACCATTCTCTGGACCCTGCGCAAGCACCGGGCTGGCCTTTATGATTAATATTTTTTAGAATATATGTTTTGATGTCTACTTATTTTCATAGACATTGTACATTTATTATCTACATCTAAAGCAATTTACATATATATTAACAATTCACAAAAACACATTAATATTTTCAAAAGTATGTGAACACTTTTTTACATTGTATTAAAAATAAAAAATATCACAAATATATTTGGAAATGTGTGATTTTTTTTTTAAATCTAATAAACATTTATTT
Source organism: Aegilops bicornis (assembly GCA_021605145.1). Taxonomy (NCBI): domain Eukaryota; kingdom Viridiplantae; phylum Streptophyta; class Magnoliopsida; order Poales; family Poaceae; genus Aegilops; species Aegilops bicornis. The sequence goes on from CM038672.1 coordinate 510,524,315, forward strand.
GAATGGAATGAAGCATGTTTTTAATTACACGATCATTTTCAAAAATGTCACGTACATGTTTTTGAAATGCGTGAACATTTTTGAAATGTCACATGCATTTTTAGTGGCTTAAACATTTTTCTAAAGTTAATCACGTTTTTAAATGTGCAACGAGCACTTTTAAAAAGCTAACTAAATATGTTTTCATTATATATGTATTTAATATGTTTGAAATGAAAAAAAGTAAGAAAAGTAATAAAAAGACACGTGTGGCATTAGCATGACGAAACCAGATGGCTATTCGTGGGCCCACTACCGACCCCCTATAGGTGAGCTTAGCTTCCGCCTGGCTAAAGGCAAGACATAGACTTGCCTGTGGGCGAGACATGGCCGCACCCCTGGAAAAAGTCGAAAAAAAATGCAAAGTGCTAGCGTGAACTCAAAGGCTTTGAAATCCAAAACACATGAAACAAGCACTGTCTGCAGTGATGGCCTGCTAGCTGTTGGCCCATAAGCAAATATAGTTACAATACAAGCCTAATAACGCGGATTTATCTTTAAAAAACATAATAATGCAGATACAAATTCCTTGACCCTTGCATTTCCAAATACTGTTTAAGTAGATTGTTTTCTTTTTCTTAATAAATATTATTTAGTTATTTAACAAAAAAAATTAGAACATCAGTTCCCTCGTAAAAAATAGAACATTTTGTAGCTAACGTGGGTACAATATAAATATTTTTGTAAGTATTGTAACATGTTATTTTTAACATCGAGGCTTCGAATTTCCTAGGCTAATGCTAATACATTTTAGTCTTTGTAGATTAGCATGCCAAGCGTAGAAACATCTACACCGTCCATGTTTATCAAACAAAGTATTGAGGGATTTGAAGTACCTATGTGCTCATCCAATGCCCTGTTGAATTAAACCACTAAACCACTGCTTTAGACAATTGTTTACCTCCATGGTTCGCTCCACCAAGCTAATGCAGCTAGCTAGTGAGGGCATCTCCGATAACGTCCATCAAACTACCCGCAAATGCTTCGACCACATGGAACATTTTTTAAATACACAATTAACATTTCTACAAGATATATGTTTGAAAAAAATTTAATACATATTAAACATTTTTCAAATACACATTGAAACTTTTTCTTGAATTATACTTAACATTTTTAAACTATGTGAAAAAATTACATCGTATTAACAAAAAAATTAAATATCACAAACATATTTTTGTACTGTGTCAACCTTTTCTAACATATAAAACACATTTTTAAACATTTGTTTAGTTACATGAGCATTTTGTTTTCATTGTATAGCTTTTTCAAAATGTCTCCTACATTTTTAGGAAATGCTTGAACAGTTTTGAATTGTAAAATAATTTTTTGAATAGTAGGAAACATTTTTTCGAATTACACAAAGGATTTTAACATTGTAAAGCTTCTTAAAAAATGCCACATACAAGTTTTTGGAACACATGAATATTATTGAAATGTCACATACATTTTTTTTTTTGAATGAGCGAACATTTTTCACACAGATGCACATTTTTTAAATATGCGATGAACACTTTTACAAATATTAACTAAATTTATTTTTCATAATATATGTATTTAGTATTTTTCAAAATATAAACAAAGGTAAGACAGAAATAAAAACACATGTGTGATGCTAGCGTGACGTAACCACGTGGCTAAGGAGTCGTCCCCCTACCGCCCCCTGTAGGTGAGCTTGGCTCCCGTCTTGCCAAAGACAAGATATAGACTTGCACATGGGCGAGACACAACCACTCCCCTAGAATCAGTCGAGGCGATTCAAAAGGCTAGCGTGAATTCAAAAGCTTTGAAGTCCAAAACATATGTAGCAAGCTTGCAGCGATGGTCTGCTAGTGGTTTGGTCCATAAGCAAAGATACCTATGGTACAAGAATCACATCTATTTCAATTATACATTTTTAAAATAACATATGGAATAGGTTTTTTTCACATATGGAATATGATTTTTGAAATTTAAACATGTTTGAAATTTATCCAAGATTGATCTTGTTCTAAAGGTCCCGGTGTCAAGAGTTGAAATATATAAAAAGTTTCAGAAAACTAAATTCTAGTTTAAAAGATTTGAATGATTTAGTTTTAACAAGGTAAAATAAAATAATGGATTTATTGTGTAGTAGAGTGGAACTGACATTGAGGGAAAGATGCATGGAGGCACTCGTGGTTGGACCAGATGGTGATTTGACTATATTGGAATACCAACAGCTGAGGAACGAAACAAGGACTATGCATGCAGGTGGGCCATAGGTTTGCACAGATCTCAAAACTAGCATGTGGTGCCAGATCTATTGGTATGAGGCGTTGACGGGCAAAATGAGTTTGCAGAGGTGATGACAGCCTGTGTGATCATTCACAACATGATTGTGGAGAATGAGGGTGATGGAGTACGCAATGCATGGTCTGAAATTTGAGAAAATGGGTGATCCTATCGAACTTCTTGAGTAGAATCCGGCGACGATCAGGGAGTACAAATGCATCAACATACTCATCACGGAGCAATTCATGAGAAGCTCCAGAATGATTTGGTTTAGTATTTATGAGGATTCGAGGGAAGAACTAAAGAATATGTATGAATAAGTTGAATTCAAGTTTAAGTTATTTTATTGTAAAACTTCATATTTGGATTGTACTGTACCAAAATGTAAGAAGTTTTTTTATTTTGCATAGGGCATTAAAAACATCTTACATTTTGTTACGGAGGGAGTAATATTTATATTTAAATTATTGTTGCATTGAAATATTTGAACAACATAATAATAGACTAAGGATGATATGTATCTTACTTATTTTAAGTGTTCCGGGTATAGAATAGAAAAACAGAGACAAACATTTAAAATATAGGGTTAGATGATCACCCCCTTATCCGCTGTCCACGGACACATCAGACATGTCTGCAGACGTTTAGAATGCCCATAACACCAAGAGCAAACTCACGAAGCACATCAGCCGACAAATCTAAGACCAAATGCTCTATCTTTCACCGACAAATATTCCGCTGCAAGAAGAAAAAGGACAAGTCTATTACTCGTACGTACGAGGGTAGTAGACATGGGGTGCTCCCACGTCGGCCATGAAGCCAACAAATCACGAGAACCTTGTTCAGGATGAGTGTAACACCCCAAAATTATTCCTTTGGATTTTCAAAATTAAAAAATGGTTCTCATGTTAGAAAAGTTTTGGAGGCATTTAAAAATATTCCAAGGATTTGGTCACTTCACTCTTTTCAAATACCTTTAACTTTTCCCAAAAGTTTATTCTGTCATGATGAATTACTCCCCTAGTCTTTCTCACTCTCTAGAACAGTGTCTAACACCTCTCCCTTCCCACAAAAAGATTTCCCCTACATTTAATAAATTCCAAAGTTGGAATTTATATTATTCCTAGTTCCTTTGGTTTACAAAGGAACCATATATTTTTCAACTCTTTTGCACCCACAAAAAATTATCCTGGCTACTAGACAGTACCCACATCCCATTTCACCAAAAACATCTGGTTCCACATTTCAAAATTTTCAAATCTCAGGTAATTCAAATTTGGACCAGATTCAAATTTCATGATCAATGTCCAATTTATATTGCTCCAAAAATTCTGAAACTTTGCTAGACTCTCTCTTATGCATCAACACCTCACCACAAAAATTATCAAAAAATTCCTAAAATGCCTTGATCCCTCTGGCATTTTATCAAACACCTTCTGTGCACTGTTCACCATTGTAAAAAAAGTTCATTAAAATTCAGAAGCGACAGAAGTTCAGAGAGGGAGGGAGATCGATGTCGTGCACTCCTCCTCTTCCTCTCCTTGGGGCTTAAATGAGCCACCCCGGGCCCCTCTAGTCGGCCGCTCGTCGACGACAGCACAGTGGCTGACCGGTGCACCTACCACCGCCCTCGGCAGCGGCAGCCGAGCGAATCACTCCCCTACTGCTCCCCTGCCTAACTCCTCCCACGCTGCCTCCTCTGCAAGCTGCCCACCGTCCGAGCCGTCCCGCGCCCGTCTGGCAGTGGCCGAAGCCGATCATCGCCGCCACACCCGTACGGACACCCCGCCGTGGATAAGGCCGTAGAGCTCGGCTCTGTCCATGTTGATGCTTCTGGAGTACTACCTCTACCTCATCCACTCCTCACCGCCCTTAACCACCGTCCTAACCTACCTTGTCGGCCGGATTAACCCCAGCGTGATCCACTCCGCCACTGACCTTCTCGGATCGCTTATAAAAGGCTACCCTGAGCCCCATTCAACACTCACCGCACCTCCACCCATCCCCAATCGCCACCTAGAGGGGTCGAATGACCTCGGGGAGGTCTTCTTCCCCGACTTCGGTCATTGATCGGCCGCCACCCTCCCCGATCGGCACGACATCGTTACTCATCTACGCTCCAAAAATCCACCGGTAGCCTCGCAACACACCCACCACCTGATCCCGTGCTTCAATTTGACGCAAGGAGCTCTCTCCAGCGAGATCCCACCTCACCCGAAACCACTGTCCGCCGGCGTCGACCTCGTTGCCATTCGAGTGCTTGCCAGCGACCAACTCCACCACCCACCGACGCGGGGCGCCACCCCGAGCGCATCTCAACCATCGCCGCCTCCTGAAACGCCGGAGATCGCCGCCGGTGACCACCGCATCTCCTCTGTACACGCGCACGTAGGGCGCGTTTGAATTTCAAACCTGACTGGTGGGGCCCACCTGTCAGTGTTTTATTCTTTTCTGTTGTTTTCGAAAGCGTCTTTTGCCTCTTTACGGTTTCTGCACTCGGAAGCGTATTTCCATCCGAGGCGCTTTCAGTTGTTACCGCAGGGACCCGCTGGCAGTTATTTTATTTACAAAGAAGTCCCTGGTTTTAAATCCTTAATAACTTTTAAACCACAGATCACTTTTAGTTGATTCTTTTTCTGAAATTCTTGTTTTTCACTCTAGTTTTTTTAGTATTTAATTAAAAGTATTTTGAGACAACTTTTTGTACTGTTGCAAAAAGTTGAATTTGGATGTTTTATTTTCCAGAAAACGAAGAGGGAGACTTTACCGGAATTTCGAGGAACCACTTTCGACTACTTTAGTCAAGGCAAGCATTATTGAACTTCGGATATGATGAATTGCATGCATGGTTGCATCGGAGGGTTTTGCACCGTATAGTAGGAATAGTAGAAGCATGCCTTTGGTCATGTCAAGTTGAGCACTATTGCATGAACACTATTGCATGTTATGTGAGCACTATTACATTCACGGGGTTTGCTAACGTGTGAATACTGAAGATTCGAGTGTATCTCCTGCCTTGGACGTCTTGGTGGGCACGGCTGTGTTATGACACGATGGTGTCATTGTGGCATCTGGCATATGCCAGTCTTAATAACAATACCTCCTGAGTCGACCTAGATTGAGTCTTGTTCTGTTAAGCCTGGCTAAATACCATGTTGCCACTTGTCTTCCCGCAAGGGGAGTGCGATTTAGTAAGTTGTTAACCCCTTAGAGAGGCCACGATGAGGGTTCCACGTCCTTGGTCTAATGCGAGTCATCGGTTCAGGGGGCATGGGTGTATCCGGCTAGGCCGAGAGGGGGAACCCCTTGTAATCCGTGCGTATTAATAGTGATGCCATGCTATTCGAGACAGTGGTCTCCCCGACTTAGAGTTTTTCTTGAAAGATGCATTGGGTGATTCCTGGCATCCGGAAAGTTATTCTGGTGTGTGCTGGTCAGATGTGTTTCCAATCCAAAAACCGTAATGGAAATTTGTCAGTGTCTAGATATTGCCTACAAAAATTCCATACACGTGGGCAAAGAGTACAACCTCTGCAGAGTTATATCTATTCGAATATCCGTGTTCACGGTCAAGGATGATAGTTGGGAAGGGTCAAGTATCGCACCTGGCATCGGTCTTTGGAGGAAAATAATTAAATTGAGCTTGATTCACTTTGCAAGATAATTGTTGTCACCACCGATCCTATCATGAATATTACTACTATACATGTTATTGTTATCGTGGACTAACCCGTTATCTTGTTTGATTTTACTGAGTGACACTTGGGAGGGCTGGACTACCCGTGTACTCAGCTTTGTTTCCTTTTCCGAGTATCACTTGGGATGGCTAGACTACCCGGGTACTCGGTTTTATTTTCAAGACCTCTCGAGGCGTCTCTTTTAGACACCACTTTGGCATTTCTTTTCAAGACCTCTCGAGGAATCGCTTTCAGACACCCGTTTGGCATTTCTTTTCAAGACCACTCGAGGCGTCGCTTTCAAAACTCGTTTGGCATTTCTTTTCAAGACCTCTCGAGGTGTCGCTCTCAGACACACGTTTGGCGTTCTTCTTGGAATTTCTTGGGCGGTCTAACGCCCGATGTTCCACTTTAATTTCCTGGTTAATACTGAAGTTACGTAATTATTTATCCATACCAGGTTAACATTATCATGCCATGATTTAATTCCGATCTGCATGTGCATTTAACATAACCCATCATGAGCATTTGCATGAGTTATATATTTTGTTCATAATGTTTGTGAGTACATTCTAACGTACTCACATGCTTGTCCCTGGTTATTGTCTTGGCCAAACTTGGAGGAGGGCGAGCTTATGGAGGAAGATTGCGCTAGCGAGCCCAATGCTTAGAGGTGTTCCCAGTCAGTCAACCGTGGTCTTGGAGTCTACCACATGTATCATCTGCAGTGCTTCCGCTTCACGAATAAAATAGTCAAGCCTCACTCTAATGCTTGGTTTTATTTTATTGTATCAGTGTTGTACCACTGTCACACCACTGTTATATTCCACAACCACCTATATTGCAAGTTTGTAACAGAACTGACCACTCTGGCTCAACCTGATGTAATATTATGTTTGTACTGGTTATCTATATCAAGGAAGTCCACCAGCAGATCTGATCTTGGGGCTGGTGTGTCTTTGGGCTATTCTGTGATTTATCACGGAAATGAGCCCGACAAACCTTGGTATCAGAGCCAGGCTGACTGTAGGAAGCCCTAGGTATGATCGCTAGTAATAGGTCCAGTCCTAACATTTTTAGCATGCATTTTGTGCATTGTAACAAATTTTCCATAGTCATCATATACTTATGATATGACTATTTGGATTTTTGTCTACTATTGTAGATGTCTGGCGGCAGCTGTCCGACCCATATTTTCACCAACGAACCTGTAGGATGTCCCCGTCTTCTCATCATTATCGCTAGAGTCACGGTGAGATCACTGAGCCGTCCGAAGTACACCATCTTCCCCGACAGGATCACAGACACCCTAACCATGTACCAGGTCTCGGTAATATATTCGGGGTGAATCCGCTGAGCCCCACCGTAACTATCATTTTGTTGGGAGAGTCATGCCTACTGAGAGGCATGCTATCTAGATGGCCACTCGTGAAGCCATCGCTCGTTTTAGGGACATCCTTCCAGTCATGTAGACACGTCCCTATTACTATCTTCCATGCCATGTCACATACACTAGTCACTATGCTTTCTCTTGCACCGCGAAAGAGAGGGACGAGGCAATTGAACCCCTTGTTCAATATATCATGGCTCTAGAGTCAGTCTTCACCTCACTGGTGGATGACTATCTTATTGTACCGATGGACTTGGCTCGTGTGAGAGTTCCTCGCAGGAGTGTGTTCCGTTCTCCTTCACCACATGCTCCACGCATTCCGACTCCACCATATAATCCTCCTACTTGTTCCGCTTTTTGACGCTTGTCCCCGGGCAATGAAGCTAGTCGCTTGGTTGCACCCATCCTCGTTAGAGCATCACCACCGACAAGCATAGTGCCACCGCGAGCGGGTGTGGCATCAACGACTGCGCAGGGGCGTCTAATCTTCAGCACCCCGATGGACTTGGCTCGTGTGAGACCATCCCCGAGGAGGAGGAGGAGGTCGAATCTTCAGCACCCCGTCTGGGACTCACACTCATCAAGGCCTATGACGTTCGAGACACTCCGTGATGGCAGCCAAGGCAGCTACACTGCAATCACCCTTTAAGGGGATGTAGTTGTAAAATAGTTATCTTCTATCTTCTTCCTTCCTTGTAAGATGGTGAGTGGTGGACTCGGATCACAGCACGCTAAGAGGTCGGAGCGGTGCACTAGTTTAAATAAGCAGTCATGTAGTACGGTTGCGGCAAGCATATTGTATAATTAAATCATGCATTTATGATTACATCCTCCTTGTATAATTAAAACCTGCATGTATAATATGACTTAGTGTACTTGCGTCCTGGGGGCGGATTTATTTTCAGTTTCTTAAAGATTTATTTTTGCTTCTTTGAAATTATTTTCTCATCGTGTTACACAAATACCCCAGAAATAAAATGCATCGTCCCTCGATTCGTTTTATGCTCAGTCCATCAGAGGAGAACTTTGCGCAGATGGGAAACAATTTCACACCTGGACAAACAAGTCAGCAAAGCAATTATTCAGCATTTTCACAAGTATTCCGTCTGTACGAACAAAGTCAGCAATAGCACTAAGAAATGATGCAACACTTAATAAATATGGGGAATCACCAAGGATAGCACCAACACAAGTCAAAATTATCTGAATCCAGAAGACCAACGCAACGGTCTTTTCTCACGTAGATAAACCTTTGGAGGCAGACGACTGGCTGCGTGACATTGAAAGGAAATTGGTCATAGCCCAGTGTCCGGACTAGGAAAAGGTATTATATGCTCTGCATTATTTTTCTGGTACAACAGCATCATGGTGGGAAAATTTATGCCACACGCATCCCAATGGAGGGGACATGACCTGGGAGTAATCCAAGGAAAGCTTCCGGGGAGCCCATATTCCCAAAAACGTCATGGAGTTAAAGAAAAGAGAGTTTGAGGATCTCAAGCAATGGGGCACAACGGTAACCCAGTACCTCGACCAATTTACTCAGCTAGCCCGGTACACCAACGATGAATACATGTCAGAGGGCAAAAAGATGGAAAAATTTCTGGACGGACTTGTTCCGTCTCTAAAGTGTCAACTGGTGGTCCACACCTTTTCAGATTTCAAGACACTGGTAGACAAGGCTATTATTCTGGAAAATGAGCACCACAACCTGAATGAGATTTGCAAGCACCGCATGAACCAGTCAGCACTGGTTCGCAACAACAGGCCCCAAAATGAATGGCCCCAAAATGGATTTCAAAAGCCTGTGGTACCCCAACCAGCTGTTCCAACACCATGATCATAGAATGTAATCGTGGCACCTTCAACAATCGGGCCAAGGAAACGATATACCGTCCTGGCATCACTTGCTATGCGTGTGGTGCGGAAGGGCATTATTGAAAGTGCAACTATCCCTAGGTGGTTTTGGTAATTCCTAACAACATATAGCTCATCGAGCTAATACTATTTCAAGATTAATATTTCAGGAAAGCTCAATGATTGGCATGGCATGGATGAGAAAAGTGGACCCCTCAAAATGCTAAGGACAAAAGGATTGGCTCAAGCTCAAAGCTCAAGACTCTACATTTTTTATTTTAGTGATCCAAGATCACATTGAGTCTATAGGAAAAGCCAATACTATCAAGGAGGGATGAGGTGTTACTTAATGAGGCTCTTGCTCAAAATGCTTAGTGATATGCTCCAAAGACCTCAACTACTTTCTCACATCCACATATGACCTAAACCAAAAGTCAAACTCGGCCCCACCGATTCCTTCTATCCGGCGCCACCGAGTTCAGATGTCATAGCCACTGCCACAAACCCTAGGCAAATCGGTCTCACCGATAGGGATCTCGGTCTCACCGATATGGGATTGTAATCTCTCTTTTTCCCTTCGTAACGTTTTGGTCCCACCAAGATGAGCGATCAGTCCCACCGAGATTGCAATGTAAACTCTCTGTTTCCCTTTTGTAACATTTCGGTCTCACCGAAATGAGCGAATCGGTCCCACCGAGTTTACCTGACCAACTCTCTGGTTAGTTTATTACCAAAATCGGTCTCACCGAGTTTGTGTAATCGGTCTCACCGAGATTACCTTATGCCCTAACCCTAACCATATCGGTCCTACCGAGTTGCATGTTCGTCCCACCGAAAATCCTAACGGTCACTAGATTTGCTGAATTGGTCCGACCGAGTTTATCAATTTGGTCCCACCGAGATTGGCAAGTTGTGTGTAATGGTTAGATTTTGTGTGGAGGCTATATATACCCCTCCACCTCCTCTTCATTCATGAAGAGAGCCATCAGAACGAACCTACACTTCCAACTTACCTTTTCTGAGAGAGAACCACCTACACTTGTGTTGAGGCCAAGATATTCCATTCCTACCATATGAATCTTGATCTCTAGCCTTCCCCAAGTTGCTTTCCACTCAAATCTTCTTTCCACCAAATCCATATCCTGAGAGAGAGAGTTGAGTGTTGGGGAGTGACGGTGTCCTGGACTAGGGGGTACTCACCACGTCGTCCCCCAATCGGTTAGATTGGGCCGAGGACCCCCAGGGCCGCATACTCATGGGCCAGTCCGGACAGGTGCCGCATACAAGGAAGATTCCACAAGACTTGGTGATCAAGACAAGGACTCCTCCCCCACCGGCGTATTCGGCTAGGACTCTTGTTATCCTAGGCCTCTTGTGCATTATATAAACCAGGGCCAGGCTAGTCGACAGATATACAATATACAACAATCATACCATAGGCTAGCTTCTAGGGTTTAGCCTCCTTGATCTCGTGGTAGATCTACTCTTGTACTACCCATATAATCAATATTAATCAAGCAGGAGTAGGGTATTACCTCCATCGAGAGGGCCCAAACTTGGGTAAAAACATCGTGTCCCTTGTCTCCTGTTACCATCCGCCTAGGCGCACAGTTCGGGACCCCCTACCCGAGATCCTCCGGTTCTGACACCAACATTGGTGCTTTCATTGAGAGTTCCGCTGTGTGTTCGGCAAAAGGTCGATGGCTCGCCTGCAGATTAACTGCGACTTCGGCATCTTCGTCACCAGCTCGACTAGTCATCTTGGTTCGACCAAGGACTGCGCCCTACCTCCGATCGTCATGTTCGGATGGAGGCCTTCATCAACATCAGCTCCGATCTCTATCAAGATCATGGAGGAATCATCCAGGGAGCCCGGGGGCTCAACGTCAACATTGCCCTCGGGCGACCGCGCTGTTTTTCTGGACAGCGAACTTGTATCTGCCGTCACCGCCTCCTCGAGCGTTGGTTTGACGATCGCTTTGGTGGAATTGTGCGGAATTGAGTCTACAACAACCCTGAAAAATTTCGTCGAGTTCCGATGGAGGAATCTCTGGCAATCTCCGATATACCTGAGCCGCATTGAATCTGGACGAGAATCCGGACGAGTTTAGGGCGTGGTGTCCAGCTTCTAGGTCGGACTTCCTTTGGAAGATCCAACCGTTGATCGGCTGCGGAATTCCTATATCTACCACCCCTCAAAATTTCAGCTCGATCCGACCGTCCAAACTCCGGGAACCTTCCGATTAGTGCATCACCTTTCGGATCTGTTTTCTGCGCGAAAACGAATCCGACCCGAGTTCGTCTTTTTTATGAACGGGATTTCGGACATCCTTTTTTAAGGAAGTTTTGTATGGGGTCTTGTGTTGTTTTTCCGAACACATCCCACTATCCTTACAATCTTTTGAACATGATCTTCAACATCATGCTGGTGTCAAACCAGTCCGGCAATATTGCTCCACGGCTGCCGACCTGCGCTAGACATGTCGTCACTTTGTTGAGCCGAGCTCAACTTCTTCGGATCATCATCTCGGCAAGCCGAACAAGAGTCCGGCATCGTGAAGGATAAATCATCGCCAACATCGCCGCCCCACGGATTACACGGAGCGGGCATACCGGCATCGCCGCACGGTCGCTTCATCAAGCCGGCATCGACCACGTCACGACCTGCATCGGCAGGGCCGCACTATTGCTTCTTCAAGCTGGTGTCCATCACGCCGACCTAGTTCGACATCTCGGCTGGACCGGGGGCTTCGCCATCTCTTCGTCAACCTACTCCGGACACTTCGACGTCACTAGCCGACCAGGCAATGGGTGCGCGGATCGAGTCCCAATTTTGGGAATCACCTTCCTTCAGATTGCTACAACAAATAAACCAGGTGCTATTAATCCTAGTATTTTTTGCTTGTTTGGAATCATTTTTCCCAACGAATTATTACTCTGGTTTGTCCATCATATGTACGCAGGTCTATCAAATGGTGGCCGCATTAACGATGGTTGCATGGTGGTTCGGTCGGTTTCAGACATAGTCCGTGACGCCGCATCCGGAACTCGAACCGACCTGTGAATTCAGGCCTTGCCATGCCTTTACCGCATCACGCCGCCGCCCTGCATCGACATTGACTTCGGCGCCAGGCCATATTTCTTTTATTACTCACTTTGCATAAATTATTTATTATGCAACATTTTTTTAATTCTTATTATTACTATTATCCCCGGTCTGCACTATTTTTTGGCACAGGAGAATGATCCAGTCGGACCATGCAGGGGACTTCGGCATCACTCTGCCGTCCTGCATTGACCGTGCTATGTCACCACTTCGGAGTGCCGAGCTCTTTTGCTCCGCCACCTCGGGATCGGCTTGGGGGATGGAACCTTGTCCCGCATCAAGCTCGGACCGCGTCATTAATACCGAACACATTAACCAGCTAAGTTGCCTTCATGCTCAAAGTTTTAAATTTTTTAACTTGTGTTCGGCTCGACCAAGCATTATACTTTTTTGGAAAAAAGTTGCTTGTAAATTTTTTCCTTGTCCAAACTTTGTTTGCACACACTTAACGCACTACCCGCGCTCATTATACCTGGGGGCTTCTTTAACAGAAGCTTATTAATACGGGCTTTATGCCCAACACATGTGTCACACTTCCGCATGTACCTTTTATTCACCATTATATGCATCGATATGACTTAAGTTTTGGCCAAGCTGGGTTGCTGGCTCTGTGCTTACCCCTCGTTCCCGATTGTTCGGCTAGGTGGTAAAGGAGCACCTCTGCGATTATTCTTTGCCGGGTCACCCGGATGTGTACCTCGGACTGGGTGAAGCCAAAAGCTAAGCGTTCTTAAGGGAATACTCGGTCGGTGAACTAAAAGATGATTTCTTACCTATTCATTTACCTGCCCCAGATGTTTTACTGCTTTTTCGCAGTCCGGACATGCACTTTAGGGCATGCCTCCCAGGGAAAGGAACCCCTAACGGAACTATTCTCCATGGAAGATGTTTCTTACTAACCATGTAATAAAACATAACTAGTTGGGAACTTATGCGATAAAGCACTAATGACCCCTACGCCTGGTCTCCACGCATGCCCCGGTTTTATAACCGCGAGGGTATTCGGACACACTCCGGACTATTGGGTCCAGAGGTTGAAGCGAAAAGGTCCGCTTCGACAAGCGATCTACAATCCGGCTAGAAGGCATTTTACATGTCACCTTACATTATATAGTCAACTTTTACCCAAGTCACTTGGGGGCTCTTATGTTTATTTGAGCCGTTTTATACTAAGTGTTTTTCTTCTTAGTCATTGCAAGGTTTTTATTATTTATCACTCCTTTTTTCGACACGAGTGTGTGGTCACTTGCCGGGGAGCCTAATTTCTCTCTCGAAACCGCTAGAGTTTCGTTTTCTAAACTGGCCTAATGAGAAGTACTCCGCCTTCGGGATGGGAGACTGAAGCCGTAGGGTCAATTCGCTTGAAGTCTTGAGATAGGATGTGTCATGTTAAAGCACGCATGTAAGCACTTTTTTTCTCTAAAGTCCAATTTTCGGATTGGCACCGAACACTTGATCTTGTTCGGACGTCATGTTTTTACTGACGTTTTTTGGTTTTCCAAGATTTTGGCACTTTTAACTATTTGTGTGTTTTCAGCACAAGTCTCGCAGTGCAATGCCGGACACCTTTAGAGATTCGGCAAAAACATTCTCGGATATTGCTATATATACATCAGCTTCGAATTATGTCTTTGGTCAATAGTGTGGTTGCCTGGCTCCCGCGCTTGCCTCCTACGTTCCGCTTTGTTCGGCTAGGTGTGCAAAGGGAGAACCACTGCGATTGTGCTTCCAGCTCGCATGGTCAAGCACCTCAGTGGAGAAAGCCGAAAACTGACTGTCACAATAGGTGTAAACTGGTCAGCGATCCGGTGACTATATTAAATGACGGGCCATTCATAACATTGGCCGAAGTGTTTCCGACTTGACCTCGATGGCGAACACTACCGGGGCTAGTAATGGCTTCCCAAACTAAATCCTCAATATTTTGCTCTTACATTGGAGCTGAGGTTTCATGATCATGCTTAGCATGACAACCCAAAGAAAGGAACCGAAAGCGGGACTATTTTCTTTGGAAGACATTTCTTCTGTTAAACAGTAATATAACATATCTCTCTGCGTACCTTTGTTTATAAAACCGTATGGCCAGATTGCCTTGTTTGTCGTAAATCTTTGCCCTCGTAAAGGCTTTATAAAGTGTTTGTCGTAAATCTTTGCCCTCATAAAGGCTTTATAAAGTAGGACAAACACTCCTCGGCTACTGGCCGAGGAGGTTGAAGCCGATGGTCGGTCAACAAAGTTTTGTACAATGCGGATCCGAGCATTAATGACATAAAGTACTTGGATACATTGAGTCATTACACATAATTTATGATTTTACTATGGATATCGATCCTTAATTCGCCACCCGTGCTCGCATTAAGGCTCGGGGCCTCTTGAGCTTCGGGCTTATTATTTACAAATATTAAAGGGCACATCGATCCCTTGATCTAGTGTTGTCACCCGACCAGTGTCTCGGGGGCTACTGCATTGCATGTTCTATGCAGAAAATTTTAAGTGCAATACAGTTTCCGAGGAGATTTTGATCCTCAGGTTGGTCGGCCGCACCCAACCCGAGTCTCGAGGACTGAGCACGCCGCTTTTTGCGTCCCAAAGTATTCTGCCGAGCTAGGACTTGATCCTCAGACCGATTTTGCAAATCAACCTGAGTCTCAGCGGTTACGGGGATCAGCGGTCTTATGTCATCCTTCATGTGCATCTCGGGTTTTAGACCGATACCCACCTTGAGGGCTACTGGCTATGTATCTCGGCAGAGAATAAATTGCACCAATCAAAAATATTGACAAAAATCAGCCCACATTCGGGGTGGTGCACCACCTCGAAGGCAGTCCGGCATAAAGCTCGGGCGCTAGTGGCTGGCTCCATAGAGGGCATTTCCGGCATTAAGCTCGGCTAAACTCCTTCAAACTTCTTTGAACCAAGGTGATTTACGACACCTCGGATACAATCCGGCGTTGGAGCTCGGATACATAGTCCGGCGTTGGATCTCGGATACAGTTCGGCGTTGGAGCTCGGATACATAGTCCGGCGATAGAGCTGGGAAGCAGTCCGGCGTTGGTGCTCGGCTGCAAAAGATACCTCGAATGCAGTCCGGTGTTAGAGCTCGGACGCAAGAGGACACTGCCTCCCGGGAATAACTTCAAACCTGAGGTGTGGCATAAAAATAACAAGGCATTGATAAAGGCCGGAAACTTAAAGGGGCTCCTCGGATACCCGATGTGTAAACTCGTCGAATGCATTTCGGCGATCCTCAAGATCGAAGATGAGAAGATTTGTTGAACCAGTTTTCAAGACCGGCAATCAAGATGAAGAACAGTTCGGAAGAATCGAGGAGCGCCCCTAACTTGAAGACCGGTTCGAGGGGCTCTTGACGGTGTCCCGGACTAGGGGTACTCACCACGTCGTCCCCAATCGGTTAGATTGGGCCGAGGACCCTCAGGGCTGCATACTCATGGGCCAGTCCGGACGGGTGCCGCATACAAGGAAGATTCCACAAGACTTGGTGATCAAGACAAGGACTCCTCCCCCACTGGCGTATCCGGCTAGGACTCTTGTTATCCTAGGCCTCTGGTGCATTATATAAACCAGGCCGAGCTAGTCGATGAGATATACAATATACAACAATCATACCATAGGCTAGCTTCTAGGGTTTAGCCTCCTTGATCTCGTGGTAGATCTACTCTTGTACTACCCATATCATCAATATTAATCAAGCAGGAGTAGGGTATTACCTCCATCGAGAGGGCGAACACAGGTAAAACATCGTGTCCCTTGTCTCCTGTTACCATCCGCCTAGGCGCCTGATTCGGGACCCCCTACCCGAGATCCGCCGGATTCGACAACGACAGGAGACTATCATTTGAAGCACAAGAGCAAGGAGTTCATCATTAACACACCATTTGTTACTTCTTGGAGAGTGGTGTCTCCTAGATTGGCTAGGTGTCACTTGGGAGCCTCTGACAAGATTGTGGAGTTGAACCAAGGAGTTTGTAAGGGCAAGGAGATTGCCTACTTCGTGAAGATCTACCGCTAGTGAGGCAAGTCCTTCATGGGCGACGACCATGGTGGGATAGACAAGGTTGCTTATTCGTGGACCCTTCGTGGGTGGAGCCCACCGTGGACTCGCGCAGCCATTACCCTTCGTGGGTTGAAGTCTCCATCAACGTGGATGTACGATAGCACCACCTATCGGAACCACGACAAAAACATCTGTGTCTCCTATTGCGTTTGAATCCTCCAAACCCTTCCCTTTACATTCTTACAAGTTGCATGCTTTACTTTTCGCTGCTCATATACTCTTTGCATGCTTGCTTGAATTGTGTTAAGATTGCTTGACTTGTCCAAAGTTGCTAAAATCTGCCAAGAATTAAAACTGGGAAAAGGGATTTTTATTTGGTCAAGTAGTCTAATCACCCCCCTCTAGACATACTTTCGATCCTACAAGTGGTATCCGAGCTTTGGTCTCCATTTTCTTTGATTTCCATAGCTTTTGGTAGTCATAGCCTTGGTTTCACAACCTAGGAGAGTATGGCGTCTAGCGAGGGAAATTACCACCGTGAGAGGTCCTTACTTTGATGGTACTAATTTTGCTCGTTGGAAGCATAAGATGAAAATGCATATTCTTGGACATAACCCCTTGTATGGGCTATTGTGTGTATTGGCTTGCAAGGTGAATTCTTTGATGGGAGAGAACCGAACCGTGAAGCTACCTGGAAGAGTTGAAGATGCTGCAATACAATGCTCAAGCTTGTGATATCCTCTTCAACGGATTGTGCCCCGAAGAATTCAACAAAATCAGCCGTCTTGAGAATGCAAAGGAAATTTGGGATACTTTGATTGATATGCATGAAGGTACCGACTACGTCAAGGAATCCAAGTTGGACGTGCTTCAAAGTCAACTTGACAAGTTCAAAATGAAGGATGGTGAAGGTGTCATTTGAAATGTACTCTAGGCTTGCTCTTATCACAAATGAGATTGCCGGCTTAGGAAGTGAAGAGATGACCGACAAATTCATCATCAAGAAGATCCTAAGAGCTTTGGATGGAAAATATGATAGCGTGTGCACGTTGATCCAAATGATGCCCAACTACAAAGATCTCAAGCCAACGGAAGTCATTTGAAGAATTTTTGCTCATGAGATGTCACTCAAGGATAAGGAGGAACTTCACAACAAGTCAAGTGGTGCTTACAAAGCCTCATGTGAAGCCCCCACATCATCAAGTGAGAAACAAACCTTCAATGAAGAATTGAGCTTAATGGTGAAGAACTTCAACAAGTTCTACAAGAATAGAAGCAAAGAGAGAAGCTCCAAGTCAAGGTCCTACAATGACAAAAGATCTTCTAGTCGAGGCGTAATTGCTACAATTGTGGGAGACCACGACACTATTCCAAAGAGTGTACGTCACCCTAAAAAGAAGAGAAGAATCACCCAAGAGAATAAGTAGAAGAAAAGAATCACCACCAAGAGAGAGGAGGAGTAGAGATGATCGTTATGAACGAAGAACATCCCGGAGAAGCAAAGATTCGGAAAAGAAGGACAAATCATCAAGGAGCTACACAAAACGAAGACATCAAGCTCATGTTGGTGAATGGGTATCCGGCTCCGACTCCGACAATCACTCCGAGAGAAGCTATCACTCTGACTCCGAATATACTCAATATGAAGGTGTTGCCAGTCTAGCACTTGTGTCAACCAACTCCTACGATATATTTGATTAACCAAATGAAGGACTTGGAAGATGCTTCCTGGCTAAAGGCCCAAAGGTATCACACCCCGAGTATGTTGATTTCAATAGTGATGAAGATGACTTGTTAGGTGATGATGATTTACTTGTTGACAACTCTAGTGATGAATACTATGATGAAACGTCAATTAATCATGCTAATCAAGATAAAACGAATGACAATGATAATGAGAAGATTGAGTTTCTAACAAAAGAACTAAACACTCTTAAGTTAGCTCATGAAACTATCTTAGGAGATCATCGAGAACTTTTAAGGACTCATGAGAAATTACGTTTTGAAAAGCTCAACCTTGAGCAAGAGCATGAGTTCTTAAAGGCAATCAATGATGATCTTCGCAATAAAAGTTCTTCTTAAATTGCCAAGCGTTTACTCTTATCCACTTACATGCCTCAAGTCAAGTCTAGTAACAAGAACAAGAAAGATTCTTCCTCTAGTAGTAACAATAATCATGCTAAATCAAATGTTGTTGCTTCTAGTAGTTCTTTTGATTCCACTAATGATTCTCTTAGCCAAGTTACACTTGAGCAAGAAAATAGCTTATTGAAGGGAATTATAGAGAAAGGTGTTTACAAGAGCCTTGCCGGGAGTAAGCAATTCGAGGAAATTGTACGCAAGCAAGGAAGGCACCGGAAGAACCAAGGTGTTGGTTTTGAACGAAGGTTCAATGCCAATGGAGTTGAGTGGGAAGAAGATCAATACCCCAAGATGAAGTTTGTTCCTCAACAAGAGAAGTATGATCCTACTTCTTTCAAAGGGACACAAGCTCACGATGATCTTCCACCACAAGACCACAAGCAAAAAGGCAAGGATAAGCTTCAAGAGGAAATTGATGCATTTGAAGAAGCTCCTAAGGCCTTGGTCAAGTGTGTTCCCAAGACTACATCAAGTTCCACTTCATCAAGTACAACTACGACTCCAAGGATTCCCATCAAGATGGTGTGGATCCAGAAGAAGAAGAACTAGAGAGTTCTTGAGGGTGACTCCGCCAACATACTTCACTCTTCTCATTTTGGCAAGAACAAGTGCAATCAACTTCCATATCTTGCACTAGTTCAAGGAGTCACAAACCCTCTTGCTGGTAAGACAAGGGACAAGGTAACCTAATGCTTTCATAGACATCATCTTGTGTGTGCATCACTCTATGTCTATGGATATCCTTGTTTGTTCCTTGTGGGACTAACCCGTGTAGGTATTGAAAGTGCAACTCACTCCAAAGGATTGCTCCAAATGATCTACATCAACATTGAGCATCCACATCTTCAACACCTACATGAAGTCATCATCGACCAAACCCAAGGTTAGTTCATCCCTCTTAGGGGTGATCTCACATCTAGGGGGAGCTTTACTCTAAGAATTGAGCTAAAGCAACTCTAATGGTGTGAACACAACAACGCTTTATGTAAAAGTGGTAACCCCACTTGTGCTTAAACGATGAGTATGACCTATGATCAAATGTTCTCATTTGACTCCTAAGTCAATATACTCATATATAGATGACTTAGTCATCGCCAATTGCTTGATCGATGCTAGAATTGGTTGTTCATGCTTTGCCACATATTTCATTTGCCATCTTATTGTGTGAGCATGTTGGTTGCATAATTTACTCATTCGAGGACATCCACTTGTTGTTTTGATCGTTTGGTTCCTTTTTCTTTTGCCAAGTGGATGGACAAGAATGCCCAAGAACCTTCTCTAGCTATCTATGCTTTTCTTGTCTCCAACTCTATTCATGCTACATCACAAAGTTTGATCAAGTTAGATTCGAACCACTCTGTGTGAGGAGCACTCGGAGTCCCCGATTCGTCATAGACTTAAACTTCCAAAACTTCTTTGTGCGTTTGATGCGACCGATTCATCCATTTCGGTCATACCGAGATCACTAAGTCGATCTAGGTTTTCAATCTCGGTGCAACCGATTTGAACTTTTCGGTCACACCGAGTTGCAGTAATTACTTGCAGTTATGCATCTCGGTGCCACCCAGTTGTTCCACTCGGTCACACCGACAGGGTCAGGCTATATATATCCCTGGGCCAAAATTTGGAAAATTTTCTGAACTCCTTCGCCCGCGCTCAACCTGCTCAGCCTCCCTGGGTCTTCGGATCGTCCTCCTCATCGCCAGCTGTCTCCCGCCGCTGGTCTCTGCCGCCATCAACGGAAATTGTCTCCGCCGTTGCCGCCGTAGCAGGTCCATCGCCGCACTTAGGGTATGGACTTGATCTTTGTGCTAATCTCACTCCAATTCGTAGCACATTGTTTTGCCATGTATCTTGCCACGATTGAGATCACTCTATCCAGCGAAATCACTCCGTAGTTTAGTTGTGGATTGAAAATTTAGGGTTAGGTTTCCGCTCAAATCATCTCGGACCAACCGAGTTGTTGAAATCGGTTCCACCGATTTGGCTAAGGCCATTGCACATGTGATTCTCGGTCTGACCGAGAATTGCAAATCAGTGTGACCGAGTTCAATTCTTTGTGAAACCCTAGCAGTCTCGGTGCCACCGAACTGTGACTCGGTCTGACCGAGTTCACTAGTTTAGGTTCCAAAAGCTGGTTTGGTATCACCGAGATTTCAAATCGGTAGATCCGAAATGCTTTCTGTGGAAAACTAAAACTAAGTTTTTGAATCATTCTTTTGCAAAAACCTCTGCACTTTGTGATGCTCATCCAATCTATCTCATCTATATATATTTACAGAGTCTGCTGTCAGTGTTTGCATCATGTCAGGTCAGAGTGACAGTCAGAACAAGTCTGAGGAGCAAGTTCACATGAGTGAGGGCACTAGTCCCTCTAGCAGCTATGATGAAGGCAGCAGGAGCACTCCGAGCAACTTGCCAAAGGCTGCCACAAGGGCCAGAAAGAAGAGAACCTTAGATTCTGAGGATGAGGACTATGTGGCTGTTAAGGAAGAGGCCACCTCAAAGAAGAAAGTTTTGAAAAAGGAATATGGCACAGCTGCTGCAACTAAGCCAGGTCAGAAGACTAAGATGCCAGCAAGAAGACAACCCATGTCTAAGGCAAGGAAAGTTGCCACAGGAGAAACAATGGAGTTCACTCTTGAACCCAAGGAAACTGGAGATGGCAAAAAGAGGAAAGAAAGGGTCAAGAAGACCATTGCCAAAGTTATTGGTAAACCTTCCATGATGAGAGATTCTGAAGAAGAGGAAGAGGAAGAGGTTGCTGCACCAGCACCTAAAGCTCAAAAGCTTATGGGAGATGCTATAAGATCAGGGGCTGCTCCATCTAAGCCCAAAGAAGCTCCCAAGGCAGCTGCTCCAAAACCCAAAGCTGCACCCAAGAGGAGTACAAGGAACATTCCAGCTGCAGAGAAGAACAAGGCCCCAGTGCCTGAACCTGCTATAGAAGAAGATGATGAGTCACATGTCTTGAGGAAGTTGAGGCCCAAAATTCTAGATCACAATGATGCTCATCCAGTAGCTGAGAACATGAAAATCAGGAAGGATTCAGGATTGAGAATATGGAGAGAGTCTGATCCATATGCTACCAGGAGAAGGACTGCTGTGGACTATAGATTTCACACTAAGGAATAGCAGGACTTCTATGAGACAATTCTGCTTGACAAGAAGCCCATAGTGTGTGACATGAGATGGGTTGACTGGGAGTACATCAAGGAAAATGAAGAACACTATCCTGGAGTCTATGATAGTTTCAAGTCTTGTGGAGTTGATAAGTTTATGGCTCAGAAGCTCACAAAGTGGAATGATGAGCTTATTATGCAGTTCTACTCCACAACTCGTTTCTACCCAGATGGAAGGATTGTCTGGGTGTCTGAAGGTACTAGGTACCAGTCAACAGTTGAAGAATGGGAAAAATTGATCAATGCCCCAGAAGAAGAAGAAGAACATGACTTGGATGTCTATGCCAAGAAGAAGAAGGATCACAACTCAATGGCTAGCATGTACAAGGAGATTCCTGATGCAGATCTTGAGACTCACCAATTTGGTTCTGTGAAACACTTGTCATCGTGCCTACCTACAATCAACTGGATCCTCGGGCACACTCTATTGCAAAATCAGAGATCATGTAATGATCAGAGGACATTCTATCAACTTGTTGCACATATTTGATGTCCCACGAAGTTCAAAGTCATGAGCCTAATTGTGGAAACTATAAAGAGAATAGCTGCGGTCGAGAAGAGAAGTTGTGGGTATGCCCCACGCATCCGTGGAGCTGATCAACTCCAAGATGGGCACTGCACATATCTCTTGGACAAGGAACATATGCCCATCTACCCGGACTTTGAGGACAACACTGTGGTAATGAATGAGAATGAACCATCTTACGTGCAAGCACAAGCAAAGAGGGAGAAGGCAATGACCTAAAAGGCTGCAAAGATGGCAACCATGGATGAGGCATCTCAAGATCTTCTCAAGAGCAAGCAAGATCAGCTTGGCTACTTGATTGCCTCCACTCTGAGGATTGAGAAGGGATTGGCCACCCGACTCAAAACCAGGAGAGCTTGGAGAGGATCATGGAGCGAAGTTCTATGATTTAGATGTGAAGGTCAATGAGATACGATCGGTTGTTGAGAAACTTCAGGATGAAGTGCAGGAGAAGAAGGGCAAGACTACCACTGATGCTTTTGCTAGAGTGCCCAGAGGACAGAGATCTGCTGCAATGCCAGTTACAGACACCAGAGCAACTTCATCTGCACCAGCTACAGCTTCAGTGCCACCAACTCCAGCACCCACTCCACCAGCTCCAGCTACATCAACGGATGCCTTCGTCCTTGGAGTTTTATCTACACCACCACCTAAAGACCAAGCCTGAGAGTCAATCTAGCACTATGCATTTTTATGAACTTTTGGTAACTTGTTGCCAAAGGGGGAGAAAATGTATAGATCATAGGCTTCGAGAGAGAGAGTGTTGCTCTTTGTTCTCTCTTGTTTTTGGTGGTTGAACTTTGTTATTTGCTTGTTTGAGATACTTTATGCTTTTGTGTGATACTTGGATGATCATGTGTTTGATCATATGCTACCTTAATGCTTGTTGGATGACATTATCCTTTTATATCCCCATATGATCATTCACTTTACTTGGTGATGAGTGCACATATTTAATTATTATCATTTTGAGCGCTCCACCAAGATGTATGTGACATGGAAGAGTAACCCATGATCCTAACTCTTTGTGCATTTGCAGTCCAAAGCAAATCTTAAACTATGCACAAATTTAGGGGGAGCTCTTGCTTTTCACATACTTCTCAAAGCGATAATGTTTTTCATTCTTATTATCATTTGTCGAAGCTTTGATCTATATGTTGTCATCAATTACCAAAAAGGGGGAGATTGGAAGTGCAACTATCCCTAGGTGGTTTTGGTAATTCCTAACAACATATAGCTCATTGAGCTAATACTATTTCAAGATTAATATTTCAGGAAAGCTCAATGATTGGCATGGCATGGATAAGAAAAGTGGACCCCTCAAAATGCTAAGGACAAAAGGATTGGCTCAAGCTCAAAGCTCAAGACTCTACATTTTCTATTTTAGTGATCCAAGATCACATTGAGTCTATAGGAAAAGCCAATACTATCAAGTAGGGATGAGGTGTTGCTTAATGAGGCTCTTGCTCAAAATGCTTAGTGATATGCTCCAAAGCCCTCAACTACTTTCTCACATCCACATATGACCTAAACCAAAAGTCAAACTCGGCCCCACCGATTCCTTCTATCCGGCGCCACCGAGTTCAGATGTCATAGCCACTTCCACAAACCCTAGGAAAATTGGTCTCACCGATAGGGATCTCGGTCTCACCGAGATGGGATTGTAATCTCTCTGTTTCCCTTTGTAACGTTTTGGTCCCACCAAGATGAGTGATCGGTCCCACCGAGATTGTAATGTAAACTCTCTGTTTCCCTTTTGTAACATTTCGGTCTCACCAAAATGAGCGAATCGGTCCCACCGAGTTTACTTGACCAACTCTCTGGTTAGCTTATTACAAAAATCGGTCTCACCGAGTTCGTGTAATCGGTCTCACCGAGATTATGTTATGCCCTAACCCTAACCATATCGGTCCTACCGAGTTGCATGTCGGTCCCACCGAAAATCCTAACGCTCACTAGATTTGCTAAATCGGTCCGATCGAGTTTATCAATTCGGTCCTACCGAGATTGGCAAGTTGTGGGTAACGGTTAGATTTTGTGTGGAGGCTATATATACCCCTCCACCTCCTCTTCATTCGTGGAGAGAGCCATCAGAACGAACCTACACTTCCAACTTACCTTTTCTAAGAGAGAACCACCTACACTTGTGTTGAGGCCAAGATATTCCATTCCTACCATATGAATCTTGATGTATAGCCTTCCCCAAGTTGCTTTCCACTCAAATCTTCTTTCCACCAAATCCATATCTTGTGAGAGAGAGAGTTGAGTGTTGGGGAGACTATCATTTGAAGCACAAGAGCAAGGAGTTCATCATCAACACACCATTTGTTACTTCTTGGAGAGTGATGTCTCCTAGATTGGCTAGGTGTCACTTGGGAGCCTCCGACAAGATTGTGGAGTTGAACCAAGGAGTTTGTAAGGGCAAGGAGATCGCCTACTTCGTGAAGATCTACCGCTAGTGAGGCAAGTCCTTCATGGGCGGCGACCATGGTGGGATAGACAAGGTTGCTTCTTCATGGACCCTTCATGGGTGGAGCCCTCCGTGGACTCAAGGCACTGCTACCCTTCGTGGGTTGAAGTCTCCATCAACGTGGATGTACGATAACACCACCTATCGGAACCACGACAAAACATCCGTGTCTCCTATTGCGTTTGAATCCTCCAAACCCTTCCCTTTACATTCTTGCAAGTTGCATGCTTTACTTTCCGCTGCTCATATACTCTTTCCATGCTTGCTTGAATTGTGTTAAGATTGCTTGACTTGTCCAAAGTTGCTAAAATCTGCCAAGAACTAAAACTAGGAAAAGGATAGATTTTTATTTGGTCAAGTAGTCTAATCACCCCACTCTAGACATACTTTCGATCCTACAATTATGCTAGGCAATGCCCAAAAACAGGGGAATAACGCTCTGAAACCCAACAACAATGACAGTAGTACAAACGCAGCCCCACGACACAACAACCCCAATAACAATCAAAGAAAGGGACATGTTAATCATGTGACATTTCAGGAAGCCCAGAATGCACCGAACATCGTGTTTGGTATGTTCCCTGTCAACACAATTAATGCTATAGTTCTATTTGATTCCGGAGCCTCCCATTCATGCATCTCTAAAAGATTTGCCTTGAAGAATTAATTTTCTTTTTTTCCTTTGGAAAATTCAATGGTTATTTAGTCCCCGGGATGAAAGCAAAGCACATAATGGTACTGCAAGGATGTGAGCTTTGAAATAAAAGGGATGAAGTTTCTAGCCAACCTGATTGTACTAGAAGCAGTCGATATGGATGTTATTCTGGGAATGGACTAGTTGACCACAAATAAAGGTTTTATAGACTGCTACAGCCATACAGTGACTCTCACCGATTGTCAAGGGAAAACAGTAAAGGTTGGTACAAGAAGAATGTCCACCTCGCAGGGAAAATTAAATCAAGTGGACATGACAGAATTAAGCAAAGTCCCTATGGTATGTGAATATCCAGATGTATTCTCTGAGGAGCTACCAGGCACGTCACCGGATCATCAGATTGAATTCGTTATTGAACTAGCACCCGGAACGACTCCCATTTATAAGAAGCCATATTGAATGGCGCCTACAGAGTTGGTTGAGTTGAAGAAGCAAATCAAGGAATTATTGGAAAAGGGTTATCTCCGACCCATCTCATTACCATGGGGATCGCTGGTTTTATTCGCCAAGAAAAAGTATGGTACCTTAAGGTTATGTATTGATTACAGGGCACTCAACCCGGCCACCATCAAGAATAAATATCCACCACCATGGATCAATGACTTGTTCGACCAACTTGCTGAAGCCAAGGTGTTCTAAAAAATAGACTTGAGATCAGGCTACCACCAATTAAGAATCCGACCGTTAGATGTACCAAAGACTGCCTTTACCACCAGATACGGATTATATGAGTTCACTGTGATGCCTTTTGGATTAACCAACACTCCTACTTATTTTGTACATCTCATGAACAAGGTCTTCGTGAAATATTTGGACAAGTTCATGGTTGTGTTCATCAATGATATACTTATTTATTCCAAGACACCAGAAGAACATGAGCAACATCTTCAGATAGTCCTCAAGGAATTACGGAAAAATCTACTTTCTGCCAAATTCAGTAAGTGTTAATTTTGGTTATAAGAAGTTGGTTTTTAGGACATGTTCTGACACAAGATGGAATAGAAGTGGACCCAAGCAAGGTAAAGGATGTCTTGGGGTGGAAGCAACCCACCAACGTGACTGAAGTCAGAAGTTTTCTTGGTTTGGCTGGCTACTACCGATGATTTATTGAAGGATTCTCCACCATAGCCAAACCCATGACTCAGTTGCTCAAGAAAGATAAAAAGTTTGTATGGACTAAAGCATGCGAGAAAAGTTTCCAGGAATTAAAGAAGAGATTAACAAATGCACCCGTTCTGTCCGTGCCAGATGTACACAAATTTTTTGATATATACTATGACGCATCTAGAAAGGGCTTTGGTTGTGTCTTGATCCAAGAGAGAAAACTCATAGTGTATGCTTCGAGGCAACTACGACGACACAAAGAAAATTATCCTACCCATGACTTGGAGTTGGCAGCAGTGATACATGCACTCAAGGAATGGCGACATTACCTTCTTGGTAACCGATGTGAGATATACACGAATGACAAAAAGCCTTAAGTATATCTTCACCCAGCCAGAGCTGAACCTACAATGGCGCCGCTGGCTCGAGTTAATTAAGGATTATGATGTGGGAATCCATTACCACACGGGTAAAGCAAATGTTGTGGCAAACGCCCTCAGCCAAAATCCATGTACTAACAACGACACTGGATGATTCTGCTACGTCCATTTTGCATCATGTTTACCTACTGTTATTTATGATGTTTTTATGCATAATAATGCTTTTTGGAGTAATTCTAATGCCTTTTCTCTCATAATATGCAAGTTTCACACAAAGAGGGAGAATTCCGGTAGCTGGAAATCTGGACCTGAAAAAGCTACGTCAGACCACCTATTCTGCACAACTCTAAATGAGCTGAAACTTCACTGTCGGATTTCGGGTTCCGGCAGACCCTCTAGGTTCGAACACTGGGGTGCGCACGGAGATCTCGCCCTCTACCTACCCACACCTCGCCGCCTCGCTAGAATCTAAACTATGAAAGGAACAACACAAGAGACAGAGGGTTTATACTGGTTCGGGCCACCATTGTGGTGTAACACCCTACTCCAGTGTGTGGTGTGGTGGATTGCCTCTTGGGCTGATGATGAACAATACAAGGAAGAACAGCCTCGCGAGGGTCTGTTCTTGGCCGGTGCGATGAACTGCTAGGGGGAGTTCAGTCGCTCTCTCTCTCTCTCCTTGGGTGCAGCTCGATATGCTGTTCCTCGGTCCCCCTACCCTGTGGGTGGCTAGTCCTATTTATAGGCAGAGGCCCTGGGCCTCTTCCCAAATATTGAGCAGGAAGGGCGCCAACAATTGGCCATTTTGAAGGGGAACATCTAGTACACTTATCCTGACTAAAGTTGGTGCTACTTTGTCAAAGGCTCTGGTGGTGACGCCGGCTTGGGCTCCATGATGACTTCCTTCCTGCCGTTGCGACGGTCTTGGTCTTGTTGCACCGAAACAGATGCCTTTGCTTGATGCTCTCGCCTGTGCTTGCCCCCTTTGCACCAAAGAGGAAACGAGGCCACTGCATGGGCTGGCGCCCGCCTGGCGCCTTTGGTCGTCACGGCTTGCGTCATGGGCACCTCGTGAAGTACCCCGCCTTGATCTCTCCGCCTCCTCGCGAGCCAGCCTGACGAGGCCGTGCCTGAGGAAGCCTCCTATCGTCCCTCACTTCATGAGGCTTGGCCCCTCGCGAGGGTCTTGAGCTTGTGCTAATGAAGATGGGCCGTGTTGGGCCACCCCTTGAGCCACGCCGCAGCGAGCAAGTCTGGGACCCCGTTCCCGAACGCCATATGATAGCCCCTGTGCCCAAAGGCGCGCTGGACTTGGCTGAGCAGAAGCGAAGGGGCAAGTCTGCGAAGTCATGCGGGCCCCTAACAGCTCTTGACCTTGGGCGCCGCATGGCGGTTGATTGGACGTGGGCGCCTTAGCAACTGCGTGAATCGACAAAAGAGCGGCATCTGTCTAGGCTTTGCTTCTCTTGCTTCCTCCGGTCATTGCCCAGACCCCGTTTCTTGCGCCTTTCCTTCCTGCCTCTGAAATCTCCAGATCTACTTTGACTGCGTGCCCTAGCAAGACATGGCGCCTCGCCAGACCCCGGCCGGAGCTTGGTACTCACCCGCCTTGGACTCGCCGAACGTGTCGGAGAAGGGCCTTGCTCGGGTGCGCCGGATGGTGGCGGCACAAGGCATCGACGGGGCAGAGGTGCTCAGGGCTGGCTCCGCCCTTCCCGAGGGCCAATGAAGCACCTTCTATCCGCTCTTCGTGAGCGCCATTGCTGCCGGTCTGGTGCCTCCCTTTTCTGAGTTCTTCTTCTCTGTCCTCCGCCATTACAAACTGCAAGCTCTGCACCTCCACCCCAACTCCGTTCTTCTTCTGGCGATCTTCGCCTACTATTGTGAGGCTCATGTCGGGGTGCGGCCCTTAGTGGCCTTGCTGCGCCACTACTTCTACCTCCGGACCTCTCGCGGTCCCATCTCACCGCGTCTTGTGAGCTTTGTCGCAGAGTGGCACCTCCAAAGCGCCATCTCAAAGCCCGGAAGAGGATTGAGGGCTTCAGGAGCAAGTGGGTCATGGTAGATGTCGGGCGCATCCACCCTCGGCTGATTCTGCCCATGGAGCACCCCACGACCTCCTCCGACGATTGGTCTCAAGGCGGAACTCGTGGATCCCTGGCCGGTCTTTGCCGGAGAAGATGAACGCGGATCTGTGGCCGGGCAACATGGCGACGGCAAAGCTGACCAGCGCGTCGCTCCTGAGGGAGTTCTTGGAGCACCAGGTGGCCCCGCTTCGTCAGTACTCGCTTCCGCTTTGGAGGCCCCGCCCGAGCCCCGCAGTCTTGGCCGACGAAGATCTGGCCGCGGTCATCCAATCTTTGGTCGGGGGAGACGTGGCGAGGCCAAGGGCGCCTCGTGCCCTGTTCCTTCGAGATGATTGGGAGCAGGCGGTGGAATCCATGCCCATCTTCAATGGGGACGGGCCCGTGCCCACGGAGGTTCCCGAGGACCCGGCGGCCTTGGCGACGGTGAACGTGTCCTCCGATGACTCCAGCGAAGAGGAGGAAGAAGAGGAGCGGGAAGCGGGGGCTGACTCCGAGGCGACCGACGGGGAGTCGAGAGCGCCCCTCCCCCGGTGCAGGTCCCGCGCTCTCCGCCTCTTGCCGAGCGACGACGACGAGGATGGCGACAAGTGGGGCGGCGAGAGCTTGCCCCCGATCCCGAAGAAGGACAGGACTGGGCTGGTCCCCCGCGGGTCTGCCCCGGCTCCAAGGCGATCCGCAGACGCGCCTCCTGCCCCCGGGCCTCTTGAGGCTGATCCCTGCAGCCGGCTCTCGGGCTTCAAGTATGGCCGGAGGTTTCTCGAGCTCGCGAGTGATGACCAGTAAGTGCTTGATTCCTGTTTTATTCCTTGCTTTGTCGCTGCTTGATATCTCAGATCTCTTGGCTAGGCTGGGCGCGAAGAAGCTGAAGGGAGCTCCTGAGGCTCTGTCTGGGGCAGTGCCTTCGCTCGCGAAAGAGGGCGACGACAAGACACAGGCCTCTCTTGCCTGGTCATCTTCGTGAGGCCTGGCGGAGCTGGCTGGGGCGAGCTCAGCCCCCATGGTCCAAGCGACTCCCGAGGTATCCTTGCCTGATACCACCGCCACAGATGTTGGGGCGCAGCAGGTCCCGCCTCAGGATACTGTGGTCACACTGCCGTCCTCTCCTCCTACTCCACCAACTGCTATCTCTCTGACTCCTCCCACTATCCTGGATCGTGCTGCTGCTGAATTGGACCGGCTGCGGCAAGATCTTCTGGGCGCCGACCCTCGCTTGGTGGCCGGGCACTTGGAGCTGTCCTCTGGCTGGATTCGCTATGACGCTTCGATTCGAGCGGCGCTGGTTCAGGCCTCGACGGCTTGCGACGAGGAGAAGCAGGCCGTCCTTGGGGCGAAGGCTGCTCGCGACGCCACCTTGGGGGAGGTAGCCGATGTCCGAGGTCGCTCCAAGGCGCTGGAGAGCGAGCTGCAGGGCTTGTGTGACCAGCTCGCCAAGGACGCCCGCGTTCGCCAAGAGAAGGAGGAAGACATGAAGGCTCCCGAGGCGGCCGTCAAGGACCGGGACGCCAAGCTTAACAAGCGCCGTGACCGCCTAGGTGCGTTGGAGCAGGAGTTGGAGGCAAAGAGGGTCAAGCTGGACGGCAAGGCGCGGGTCCTCGCCGAGGACCGCGTGGCCTTCGCGGAGATGGAGGTGAAGCCTCGCACCTTGCTGAGGTCGCTTATGGCGACAGCCGCCTGAAAGCCCGGCTGGCCGGGCGCCGAGGACGGCCCTGCCAAGCTGCTTCCCTTCCTGATCCGCACCCTTGAAGATGTCACCCTTGGCCTTGGCCCTACAGCTGAGGCCGAGGCGCGTGTCCTGTCTTCTGCTGCGCTGACGCATGTCCTTACCCACGTCTACCTTCACGATCCCGACGTCGACCTCGACATTGGAGCGGTGGTAGCGAGCTTGCCGCTGCCGCTGCTGAGGCCGTGAAGGGTCGAGCGGAGGCTCTGCTGCCGAAGTTCTGGGCCTTCAGCACCAAGCCGAAGCGAGGCGCTGCCGGTCCTGAGGCTTCACGAGGCGACCCCGCTCGGCGCAGCTCCGTCGTCGACAAGTGACTCCGTTGACACACACAGTACTTGAAGGATTTATAGCAGAGTGCAATCACACACTTATTACATCGAATGTCTCAAAAGAGAACTTAATACAATAATATGGCTTAACGCCACCTAAATAAGATAACAGCGGAAGGCTTGGAAGATAAATGAGTCCATCAACTCCAACAGCATAGCTGAGTGCACGACAACGACCTAGCGCACCTTACTCTTCGTCTGAAAAGTCTGCAACATGATACGTTGCAGCCCAAAAACGGGTCAGCACATGGAATATGCTGGCATAGTAACACAGTAGAGCAATGAACATAAAATGCTATCACTACATGCATATATGGCTAGTGGAGGCTCTACGGTTAATATGTTTTGCGAAAAGCCAATTTTTTCCTACAACAAAGGAATATATTTTATTTAACTATTATGGTAGTTGAACAAACATTGAGAATGGTACCCCCATCTCAATCCCAATTAAAAGTAATTATCAACCCAACAAATTAATTTAGAGTGATGAGATCCATATGTGTAACATCCCAAATTTTCAATTTGGAATGTTATACATAGATCATTCATGCATATCATATTTTATTGCATTTTCGTTTCGCGATCCTGGAAATCCTAAGCAACTCAAGGACCCTCGGAGAGAGTTGGGGATTTCCCTGTTTTCATATTTGAGTTTTATCAAATATTGAAACGAGGATTATTGGTTTTAATTATTTTTCTCTCTGAAAATATTTCATATTAAAACATATGAGAGGAGATAATATGACTTCTCCAAAATAATTGAAATATTGGAGGAAAAATATTAAAATAAGATACTTGATTTTATTCGGATTTTATTGTTATTTTATTTGAATTAGAAAAATTGCACGTTTTTCAAAGTTGCATTTTAGGGCCAAGAAAATGTTCATCTCGTTCTAAATATTTTATCTAGACGGTGAAAATTTGTTTTGGCATTTTTAGATTTTTATTTTATTTTCTAGGATTTATTAAAATTTCGGCAAAATTATTTAAAAAAAATCTTGGTCTTGGCTCGGCCAAAGCCCAGAGCAGTGAAGCCCAACGAGCCAGCCGCCCAACCGCCCAGCCTTGCCGTCTCCCTCGAGGAGACATGACCGCCGCCGCCAACCGTCCAGTCCGACCGGGACTCTGTCCCCACCTTGCCCCCTCCCCCAAGCTAGCCCCCTCCATATATATGCCGCCCGACCCCCACCACCACCACCCACCCACCCCGCCTTGCCAAGCCACTGCCATTGCGGTGATAGCCGCCTCCGCGCCACCGCCGTCGCACGGACCCCCGCCAGCCCGCCTCGCCGGAGCTTCGCCGGAGGTATACGCCGCCGCCGCCGCCGTTCGGTTTTATTTTTAAACCGATTCGGTTTTTTAGAAACCCTAGTTTTTGTTTTTTTATAGACCGGTTTTTTTCGGTTTAGTTTATTTAGCGGACGTTCGTATGTACGTTCGTTTTAATGAACGGTGTTCAATCGTTAGCCGCAGACAGCGAACGTTCGTTCATTAGCCTGTTCGTCAGTTTTTCTTTTTCTCGGATTTTTTGCGATTATTCTCGATCGCGATTTCTGATCCGATTTTCGTTTCAGTTTATCTTTTTGCTCGTTTATCGGAATCAGGCGATTCAAGCGCCTAGATCTTTGTCTCGAAACCCTCTTTCTGTTTAACCAACTTGAACAAGATTTTTGCTGCTGTAAAATTTGACTTTAGTTCGGATTAGTAAACGGATCTTGTTTCTTTCGCAGTTTGAGTTTCATTGCTCCGTTTGATTTGATTCTTTTTGCAAACCGGAGTTCTTAAGTTGAACTTTCTGGTCAATTCTTCTTATATGAGTTTTTCTCGTGCATCATTGCTTGATTGCTTATGTATGCTATTGTTTGTTTGCGATAGAATTCGGAGTGCGGTTGCTACTACCAAATTCCCTAGGTTTTGCGGATCGTCGGCAAGGCAAGTAACACATTGATCATACTCTTTTCATACCCAGTTTTTATGCATTAGTTCCAATCCTCAAACACTGCATGATTATGATGTGATTAACTTATGGGTATTGGGAAGTAGTTGATGAGGTAGAACCTATTGCCATGTTATAATCAAACCCTTGGAAGTTACTTCTGTGAATTGCTCATATTGCTATGCTATGCTCGTAGACGTGGTTTGGGTGAGTGAATCCATGACAGATGTGAGATTGTTAATTAATGGTTCAACTTAAGGTGGCAACTTTAATACACATATGGGTGGATTTCTTGTCGGGAACCTGGAGAATCCAGTGTTGTCCTAGGATATCCCGGAGTACCCGTGTGATCATCCTAAGGTCCGCCACCCAGGCTCAAAGGGAACTGAGACATTTCATGCTAGAAACTTCCATGTGCAGCCACAAGCTATTATGGGATCTAGCATAGTTGAGTAAGTTGCATGAGCTCTTGAAGAGGTGGACTAGCAGGTAGAGGGATGTAGGTTGGTATAGTCTACCCGGAGTAAAGAGTTAATGTTTCTGAAAGACTGTGTCTCGGTCATCCATTTCTCAAACATCATGTAGTGCGAGAAATCCAACGGAGGAGATCGAGTCTTGTGGGGAAAAGTGCTAAACCTCTGCAGAATGTACAATCTAATCATGGTTAGCCGTGTCCCCGGTTATGGACATCTTGAGTATCTAGTACTTGGATTATCCTAAGTATCTCATCACTCTAATTTAATACTGTTGGGTTGATAATTACTTTTAATTGGGATTGAGTTGGAGGAACCTTCTCAATGATGTTTCAACCACCATGATAGTTAAAATAAAATTTATTCCTTTGTTGTAGGGAAAAATTGGCTTTTCGCAAAACTATAACGATAGAGCTTTCCACCAGCCAAATATGCATGTAGTGATAGCATTATCATGTTCTTGCTCTCATCATGTTATATTGCCAGATATTCCATGTGTCGACCGGTTTCCTGCTGCAACGTATTATGTTGCGCATTTTTAGACGAGGAGTAAGGTTCGTTAGGTCATTGCCGTGCAGCTCAGCTATGCTGTTGGAGTTGATGGACTCACTTTATTTTCCAAGCCTTCCGCTGTTATCGTATTAGATGGCCTTAAGCCATATTTATTGTAATACGTTCTCTTCTGAGACATTCGATGTAATAAGTGTTTGATTGCTACTCTGTTATAAATCCTTCGAGTACTGTGTGTGTCAGCATTACCGATCCAGTGGATGACACCAAGCTACGTAGACTTGACCATTTGAGGTCGGATCGCTACAAGATGGTATCAGAGCACACGTTGAGTGTAGGACACGACCACTAAGATAAGCCATAAGTCACTCTTCTCTACTCATTTCTGGCCCCTCGCCATTTTCTACTCTTTAGGATGGCGGATTTGAAGAACAAGTTTGCGCAACTGGATGAAGACACACCCTTTGGATGCCACTTGAAGGAAGTCACTAGTATCTGAACATCGTAATACCAAGCTTCACCGGGACTTACAACGCCACTTTATCAAAAGAGGAGCGCTGGATGATCGGAGTTCAAGTTCCAGGAAGGACGTTCGCGCCAACCACTGAGCCCATAGAGTTTTCCTTTGATGCACCAACCTGGAGTCTAGGTAAGAGCATGGCAGCCCACATTGCCATGGGATGCATTGGAGAAGTCTACAATAAGGATCTCAAGGACACTATCTACCAGATATATGGGCGCCGAGATGAGCAATGGGAGATGATCAGCACCAAGAAGGACAGATCCATTGCAGCTTTCATCCAGGAGTTAAACCAAAGACATTCGACGCTAGGAGAATCGGATGTGTGCAGACATGAAAGATTTGAAGAAGGCGAAGACAAGGATCATCAAGCTGGAAGAAGAACTCAAGTCTACACGCGATGGATATGAGGAGGAAATTGCAACACTATTGGAGAAGAATGACGACCTGATAAAGAAGATCGGAGTATTCATGGGAGACCCCACGCCAGGAGGAGAGGACGATGATTCCACTTGCCCGGAGAATTACATCATCATCGACGATACCGACTCCGATCCAAGTGAAGTTGACTTTGAAGACGAAGCTGGAGCAGACATTATGGAGTCTTCTACCGATCAAATTTTTTAGATGACCACCAAATAATTAGTAGTATTCCCCCATGTATATAGTAGTAGTTGAGCACTTTCAACGATAGTTCTAGACCGTTTGTATGCCCTTGCTTGATTGATTGAGTTAAATGATTGTGTTTGTCTCATGTGCATATGGGTAGTGCTTTCTCACTAGACCTCTTTTCTATTCTAATCTCTCCCCTCTAAACCCATCAGATGCCTTCGAGACGTGACACCGGATTTGCCTTCCCGCCGGAGCTCACTCAGTTGATCCAGCAGCAGAATGACGTGATGCAATTGTTAGTCCAGAACCAAGGCAACAACAACAACAACCCGCCTCCAGTTGACAACTTAGCTCGCTTTCTGAGGTTGCAGCCGCCAGTGTTTTCTAGTAGCACTGAGCCAATAGTTGCTGATGATTGGCTACGCCGTATTGGAAGGGAGTTGACCACCGTGCTACCTCTTGAGCACTGCGTTGGATTTCCCCGAAGAGGAGAGGATGATGCAGCAAAGTAGGGTAAGTATTTCCCTCAGCTTTTGAGAACCAAGGTATCAATCCAGTAGGAGGCCACGCACAAGTCCCTCGTACCTGCACAAAAACAATAGCTCCTCGCAACCAACGCAATTAGGGGTTGTCAATCCCTTCACGGTCACTTACGAGAGTGAGATCTGATAGCGATGATAAATAATATTTTTGGTATTTTTGGTATAGAGATGCAAAGTGAAAAGTAAAAGGAAAAGTAAAAACAAAGCAAGTATTAAAGTAATGGAGATTGATATGATGAGAATAGACCCGGGGGCCATAGGTTTCACTAGTGGCTTCTCTCAAGAGCATAAGTATTCTACGGTGGGTGAACAAATTACTGTTGAGCAATTGATGTAATTGAGCATAATTATGAGTATATCTAGGTATGATCATGTATATAGGCATCACGTCCGAGACAAGTAGACCGACTCCTGCCTGCATCTACTACTATTACTCCACTCATCGATCGCTATCCAAAGATGCATCTAGAGTATTAAGTTAAAAACAGAGTAACGCCTTAAGCAAGATGACATGATGTAGAGGAATAAATTCATGCAATATGATAAATACCCCATCTTGTTATCCTCGATGGCAACAATACAATACGTGCCTTGCAACCCTTTACATCCTTTGGGTAAGGACACCGCAAGATCGAACCCAAAGCTAAGCACTTCTCCCATTGCAAGAACTACCAATCTAGTTGGCCAAACCAAATGGATAATTCAAGAGACTTGCAAAGATAACCAATCATACATAAAAGAATTCAGAGAAGATTCAAATATTATTCATAGATAATCTGGATCATAAACCCACAATTCATCGGTCTCAACAAACACACCGCAAAAAGAAGATTACATCGAATAGATCTCCACGAGAGAGGGGGAGAACATTGTATTGAGATCCAAAAAGAGAGAATAAGCCATCTAGCTACTAGCTATGGACCCTAAGGTCTGAAGTAAACTACTCACACTTCATCGGAGGGGCTATGGTGATGATGTAGAAGCCCTCCGTGGTGGATGCCCCCTCTGGCGGAGCTCTGGAACAGGCTCCAAGATGGGATCTCGTGGATACAGGAAGTTGCGGCGGTGGAATTAGGTTTTTGGCTCCTGTTCTGATTGTTTGGGGGGTA
This sequence comes from Aegilops bicornis, assembly GCA_021605145.1. Taxonomy (NCBI): domain Eukaryota; kingdom Viridiplantae; phylum Streptophyta; class Magnoliopsida; order Poales; family Poaceae; genus Aegilops; species Aegilops bicornis. Next base: position 510,561,009 of record CM038672.1, read on the forward strand.
CGTAGGTATATATAGGAGGAAGAATGCGTCGGTGGAGCAACAGGGGGCCCACGAGGCAGGGGGCGCGCCCCCACCCTCGTGACCGCCTCTTTTGTTCCTTGGAGTAGGGTCCAAGTCCCCTGGATCACGTTTAATGAGAAAATCACGTTCTCGAAAGTTTCATTCCGTTTGGACTCCGTTTGATATTCCGTTTCTTCGAAACACTGAAATAGGCAAAAAACAACAATTCTGGGCTGGGCCTCCGGTTAATAGGTTAGTCCCAAAAATAATATAAAAGTGGAAAATAAAGCCTAATATAGTCCAAAACAGTAGATAAAGTAGCATGGAGCAATAAAAATTATAGATACGTTGGAGACGATCGTGCATCCCCAAGCTTAATTCCTGCTCGTCCTCGAGTAGGTAAATGATAAAAAGAGAATTTTTGATGCGGAGTGATACTTTGGCATAGTTTCAATGTAAATCTTCTTAATTGTGGTATGAATATTCAGATCCGAAAGATTCAAGACAAAAGTTCATATTGACATAAAAATAATAATACTTCAAGCATACTAATCAAAGCAATTATGTCTTCTCAAAATAACATGGCCAAAGAAAGCTATCCCTACAAAATCATATAGTCTGGCTATGCTCCATCTTCCCCACATAAAATATTGAAATCATGCACAACCCCGATGACAAGCCAAGCAATTGTTTCATACTAACATTTTCAAAACTTTTTCAATCTTCACGCAATACATGAGCGTGAGCCATGGATATAGCACTATATGTGGAATATAATGGTGGTTGTGGAGAAGACAAAAAGGAGAAGATAGTCTCACATCAACTAGGCGTATCAACGGGCTATGGAGATGCCCATCAATAGATATCAATGTGAGTGAGTAGGGATTGCCATGCAACGGATGCACTAGATCTATAAGTATATGAAAGCTCAACAAAAGAAACTAAGTGGGTGTGCATCCAACTCGCTTGCTCACGAAGACCTAGGGCATTTGAGGAAGCCCATCATTGGAATATACAAGCCAAGTTCTATAATAAAAAAATTCCCACTAGTATATGAAAGTGACAAAATGAGAGACTCTATCATGAAGATCATGGTGCTACTTTGAACCACAAGTGTGGTAAAAGGATAGTCACATTGTCCCTTCTCTTTTTCTCTCATTTTTTATTTGGGCCTTTTCTCTTTTTTTATGGCCTCTTTTTTTTCATTTTTCTCTTTTTTTTATTTTTCGTCCGGAGTCTCATCCCGACTTGTTGGGGAATCATGGTCTCCATCATCCTTTAATTCCTCACATGGACAATGCTCCAATAATGATGATCATCACACTTTTATTTTTCTTACAACTCAACAATTACAACTCGATTCTTAGAACAAAGTATGACTCTATATGAATGCCTCAAGGTGTGTACCGATATGTAATGAAACAAGAGTGACATGTATGAAAGAATTATGAATGGTGGCTTTGCCACAAATATGATGTCAACTACATGATCATGCTAAGCAATATGACAATAGTGGAGCGTGTCATAATAAACGGAACGGTGGAAAGTTGCATGGCAATATATCTTGGAATGGCTATGGAAATGCCATGATAGGTAGGTATGGTGGCTATTTTGAGGAAGATATATGGTGGGTGTATGATACCGGCGAAAAGTGCGCGGTATTTAGAGAGGCTAGCAATGGTGGAAGTATGGGAAAAAGTGCGTATAATCCATGGACGCAACATTAGTCATAAAGAACTCATATACTTATTGCAAAAATCTAGAAGTTATCAAAGCAAAGTATTACGCGCATGCTCCTAGGGAGATAGATTGGTAGGAAAAGACCATCGCCGTCCCCGACCGCCACTCATAAGGAAGACAATCAATAAATAAACCATGCTCCGAAGTTCATCACATAACGGTTCACCATACGTGCATGCTACGGGAATCACAAACTTCAACACAAGTATTCTTTAAATTCACAACTACTCAACTAGCATGACTCTAATATCACCATCTTCATATCTCAAAACAATTATCAAGCATCAAACTTTTCAACGCACTCAAAAGAAAGTTTCACATATCTTGAATACCAAGTATATTAATATTAAGCAAATTACCATGCTATTTACGACTATCAGAATAATCTAAGTGAAGCATGAGAGATCAATAGTTTCTTTAAAACAAATCCACCACCGTGCTCTAAAAGATCTAAGTGAAGAACCAGAGCAAAAATTATCATGCTCAAAAGATATAAGTGAAGCACTATGAGCAAAACTGTCAAGCTCAAAAGATATAAGTGAAGCACATAGAGTATTCTATCAAATTCCAATTTATGTATGGCTCTCTCAAAAGGTGTGTACAAAAAATATGATTGTGGTAGACTAACAAGCAAAGACGCAAATAATACAAGACGCTCCAAGCAAAACACATATCATGTGGTGAATAAAAATATAGCTCCAAGTAAATTACCGATAGAAGTAGATTTAAAGAGGATGCCTTCCGGCATCCCCAAGCTTTGAATTTTTGGTGTCCTTGAATTATCTTGGGGTGCCATGGGCATCCCCAAGCTTAGGCTCTTGCCACTCCTTGTTCCATAATCCATCAAAAGAATTTACGCAAAACTTGAAAACTTCACAACACAAAACTCAATAGAAATCTCGTGAGCTCCGTTAGAGAAAGAAAACAAAAGACTACTTTAAGATACTGTAATTAACTCATTATTTATTTATATTGGTGTTAAACCTACTGTATTCCAACTTCTCTATGGATTATAAACTATTTTACTAGCCATAGATTCATCAAAATAAGCAAACAACACACGCAAAACATAATCTGTCAAAAATAGAACTGTCTGTAGTAATCTGTAACTAACGCAAACTTCTAGAACTCCAAAAAATCTACCAAAATTAGACGACATATACAATTTGTTTATTGATCAGCAGAAATTGGAATCAGTATTTTATCACGTTCTGGTGATTTTTAATAATTCGGGCACTGATCCAAAAGTTTCTGGAAATTACAGCAAGATCAAATAACTATCATCCAAGAAGATCCAATAGGTCTAGCTTGGCACAAACACTAGTTAAAACATAAAACCACATCTAAACAGAGGCTAGATGGATTATTTATTCCTAAAAAGAAGCAAAAAGCAAAAAACCTAAAAATAAAATTGGGTTGCCTCCCAACAAGCGCTATCGTTTAACGCCCCTAGCTAGGCATAAAAGCAATGATAGATCTAGGTATTGTCATCTTTGGTAGGCAATCCATAAGTGGATCTCATGATAGATTCATATGGTAATTTTATTTTATTTCTAGGAAAGTGTTCCATGCCTTTCTTTAATGGAAACTGGAATCTAATATTCCCTTCCTTCATATCAATAATTGGACTAGAAGGATTGCAATCTATATCAAGAACGATAAAATCTACGGGCACATAATTCCTATTTGCAAGAATAAGAACATCATTAATTTTTCCCATAGGCTTTTTAATAGTGGAATCCGCAAGATGCAAGTTTAGAGAGCAATCATCAAAGTCACGGAAATCTAGCAAATCACACAAAGTTTTGGGAATAGTAGAGACACTAGCACCCAAATCACACAAGGCATGAAACTCATAGTTTTTAATTTTAATTTTAATAGTAGGTTCCCACTCATCATAGAGCTTTCTAGGGATAGAGACCTTCAACTCAAGTTTTTCTTCATAAGATTGCATCAAGGCATCAACAATGTGTTCGGTAAAGGCCTTATTTTGACTATAAGCATGAGGAGAATTTAGCACGGATTGCAACAAGGAAATACAATCAATTAAAGAGCAATTTTCATAATTAAATTCCTTGAGATCCAAAATAGTGGGTATAGCAACATCTGGGTTTTTATTTCTTTCAATCCCACATTTATCAATTTCATCATCAAGATCTAAAAACTCCGAATTCTTAGAACGCCTTCTAGGTAAAGGAAGATCATATTCAGTTTCATCAATATTCATATTGCAAAAGAAAGATTTAATGAGGGACACATCAATAACTTTTAGATCTTCATCTTGATTTTCATAGGAATTGGAAGAACACGCTTAAATAAAGGCATCTTTGGAAGCACGCATCCTAGCGGTTCTTTCTTTGCACTCATCAATGGAAATTCTCATAGATTTGAGAGACTCATTGATATCATGCTTAGGAGGAATAGATCTAAGCTTTAAAGAATCAACATCAAGAGAAATTCTATCAACGTTCCTAGCCAAATCATCAACTTTAAGCAATTTCTCTTCAAGCAAAGCATTAAAATTCTTTTGTGAATTCATAAACTCTTTAACACTACTCTCAAATTCAGAGGGCATCTTATTAAAATTTCCATAATTATTAGAAGGATTACCAGGATAAGGCCTAGGATTAAAATTTCCTCTATACGCATTGTTACCAAAATTATTCCTACCAACAAAATTCACATCCATAGATTCATTATTATTCTCAATCAAGGTAGACAAAGGCATATCATTAGGATCAGAAGAAACACTCTTAGCAGCAAATAATTTCATAAGTTCATCCATCTTTCCACTCAAAACCTTAATTTCTTCTATTGCATGCACTTTTTTATTAGTAGATCTTTCGATATGCCATTGAGAATAATTAACCATAATATTATCTGGAAGTTTAGTAGCATCTCCTAGAGTGATTTCCACAAAAGTGCCTCCCGCGGCCGAATCTAAAAGATTTCTGGAAGCAAAATTCAATCCAGCATAAAAGTTTTGTATAATCATCCACAAGTTCAAACCATGAGTAGGACAATTACGTAACATTAATTTCATTCTCTCCCAAGCTTGTGCAACATGTTCATGATCAAGTTGCTTAAAATTCATAATATCGTTCCTAAGAGAGGTAATCTTAGCGGGAGGAAAATACTTAGAGATAAAAGCATCTTTGCACTTGTTCCAAGAATCAATACTATTCTTAGGCAGAGATGAAAACCATGCTTTAGCACGATCTCTAAGTGAAAAAGGAAATAGCTTCAACTTAACGACATCATTATCGACATCTTTTTTCTTTTGCATATCACATAAATCAACGAAGCTATTTAGATGAGTAGCGGCATATTCACTAGGAAGGCCGGCGAATTGGTCTTTCATAACAAGATTCAACAAAGCAGTATTGATTTCACAAGATTCAGTATTGGCAAGAGGAGCAATCGGAGTGCTAAGGACAAATTTAATACTGTTATTGGTGAAGTCACACAATTTGGTAGTATCTTGAGCCATCGCGACAAACAAGCAATCCAACACACGAGCAAACAAAAGGCAAGCAAGAAAAAGCAACGGGAAAAGAGGAGGAGATTGGGAAAGAGAGGGCGAATAAAACGGCAAGGGTGAAGTGGGGGAGAGAAAAACGAAAGGCAAATGGCAAATAATGTAATGCGGGAGATAGGGATTGTGATGGGTACTTGGTATGGTGCTTGACTTGCTCTTGCGTAAGCCTCCCCGGCAACGGCGCCAGAAATTCTTCTTGCTACCTCTTGAGCACTGCGTTGGATTTCCCCGAAGAGGAGAGGATGATGCAGCATAGTAGCGTAAGTATTTCCCTCAGTTTTTGAGAACCAAGGTATCAATCCAGTAGGAGGCCACGCACAAGTCCCTCGTACCTGCACAAAAACAATATCTCCTCGCAACCAACGCGATTAGGGGTTGTCAATCCCTTCACGGTCACTTACAAGAGTGAGATCTGATAGAGATGATAAATAATATTTTTGGTATTTTTGGTATAGATATGCAAAGTGAAAAGTAAATGGTACAGTAAAAACAAAGCAAGTATTAAAGTAATGGAGATTGATATGATGAGAATAGACCCGGGGGCCATAGGTTTCACTAGTGGCTTCTCTCAAGAGCATAAGTATTCTACGGTGGGTGAACAAATTACTGTTGAGCAATTGATGTAATTGAGCATAATTATGAGTATATCTAGGTATTATCATGTATATAGGCATCACGTCCGAGACAAGTAGACCGACTCGTGCTGCATCTACTACTATTACTCCACCCATCGACCGCTATCCAAAGCATGCATCTAGAGTATTAAGTTAAAACAGAGTAACGCCTTAAGCAAGATGACATGATGTAGAGGAATAAATTCATGCAATATGATAAATACCCCATCTTGTTATCCTCGATGGCAACAATACAATACGTGCCTTGCAACCCTTTACATCCTTTGGGTAAGGACACCGCAAGATCGAACCCAAAGCTAAGCACTTCTCCCATTGCAAGAACTAACAATCTAGTTGGCCAAACCAAACGGATAATTCGAAGAGACTTGCAAAGATAACCAATCATACATAAAAGAATTCAGAGAAGATTCAAATATTATTCATAGATAATCTGGATCATAAACCCACATTTCATCGGTCTCAACAAACACACCGCAAAAAGAAGATTACATCGAATAGATCTCCACGAGAGAGGGGGAGAACATTGTATTGAGATCAAAAAAGAGAGAAGAAGCCATCTAGCTACTAGCTATGGACCCGAAGGTATGAAGTAAACTACTCACACTTCATCGGAGGGGCTATGGTGATGATGTAGAAGCCCTCCGTGGTGGATGCCCCCTCGTGGAGCTCGAACAGCCCCAAGATGGGATCTCGTGGATACAGGAAGTTGCGGCGGTGGAATTAGGTTTTGGCTCCTGCTCGATTGTTTGGGGTACGTAGGTATATATAGGAGGAAGGAGTACGTCGGTGGAGCAACAGGGGCCCATGAGGCAGGGCGCACCCCACCCTCGTGACCGCCTCTTTTGTTCCTTGGAGTAGGGTCCAAGTCCCTCGGATCATGTTCGAAGGTTTCATTCCGTTTGGACTCCGTTTGATATTCCGCTTTCTTGAAACACCAAATAGGCAAAAAACAGCAATTACATTTGGGCCTCCGGTTAATAGGTTAGTCCCAAAAATAATATAAAAGTGGAAAATAAAGCCCAATATAGTCCAAAACAGTAGATAAAGTAGCATGGAGCAATCAAAAATTATAGATATGTTGGAGAAGTATTACACCGCAGGCTGCACAGATGCTGAGAAGGTGTGCTTTGCCGCACATCAATTGGATGGACCAGCCACCTCATGGTGGGAGAATTATACGGCCACTTTCCCCATAGCCAACGTCACTTGGGATAAGTTTCAGCAAGCTTTCCGCATAGCCCATGTCTCAACTGGATCTATGAATATGAAGAAGCATGAGTTTCGCAACTTACGCCAGGGGAACCGTACTGTAGCTCAGTACGTGGATGAGATTAGCAAGTTATCTCGCTATGCCCCTGATGATGTGGCCACGGATGCCGTGAAGCAGGAGAAGTTTATGGAAGGTCTGAATGATGAGATGAGCATGCAGTTAATGGTGGCGACATTCAATAACTACCAGGAGTTGGTAGATAAGGCTCTTATGATTGAAGGGAAGTAGCAGCAGATTGAGAGCCGTAAGAGGAAGTATGGGCAAGGAAGATACAACTCAGGAGCTCAGCAGAAGCCTCGTCTAACCCCGAACTCGGGAGGACTTGTTCATAACCATGGAGGTCATAACCACACCAGAGGACGTTCGCATAACCACAATGGTTCTAAGAATGGGACTGGGAACGGAACGAGCAACAATCAGAACCGCCCCAATCCAGCCACACCCGCCAAGAGAGACCTAAGTCACATTACTTGCTTTAAGTGCGGGAAGACTGGACACTATGCCATGGAGTGTCCTAAAGCGAAGAATGGAAACGGCAATGGGAGTGCTGGGAAGAAGCCCAATCCATTTAACAAATGACAAGTGAACCACGTTAATGTGGAGGAGGTTGAAGAGCAAATGACGCCAGTTATCGATAAGTTTTTGGTTAAGTCTTTTACCGCCCTTGTTCTTCTTGATACTGGTGCATCGCATTCATACATATCAAGGGGATTCGTGGATAAGTTTAAACTACCAACCCAAACCCTTAGGACCCCTCTATTAGTGAGTTCACCTGGAGCAGAGTATATGGCTAGCCGATGGTGCGACAAGATACCCTTAACCATTGGTAGCCATGTTTTCCCGTCAGACCTAATAATTTTGGAGTCACAAGGATTGGATGTGATATTAGGCATGGATTGGATGTCAAAGTATCGAGGAATCATTGACTGTGCTAGTAAGTCGATTTATCTCACCACCCCAGAGGGAAAAAGGATCAAGTATGTATCTAGGCACGCGCCTAGGAGGAGCCAAGTGAGTTCCTGATACGTCTCCGTCGTATCTATAATGTTTGATTGTTCCATGCCAATATTATTCAACTTTCATATACTTTTTGGCAACTTTTTATATTATCTTTGGGACTAACATATTGATCCGATTGCCCAGTGCGGTTCACATGCATTGCATGTTTTTGGTTTCGAGAATATCCATATCAAACGGAGTCCAAACGGGATAAAAAGCAGGCGGAGCTTATTTTTGGAAAATATGGAAAATTTGGAAGGAAAATCAACGCGAACCAGTGCCCGAGGTGGTCACGAGGCAGGGGGGCGCGCCTGCCCCCCTGGGCGCGCCCCTACCCTCGTGAGCCCACCGTAAGGCGGTTGATGCTCTTCTTTTGCCGCAAGAAAGCTAATATTCAGAAGAAAAAAATCACGGCGAAGGTTCCAGGCCAATAGGAGTGACGGATCTCCATATATACACGAAACGGTAAAACAGAGCCAGAACAGAATGCAGAAACAGAGAGATAGATCCAATCTCGGAGGGGCTCTCGCCCCTCCCAAGCCATGGGAGCCAAGGAACAGATGGGAAACCCTTCTCCCATCTACGGAGGAGGTCAAGGAAGAAGAAGAAGAAGGGGGCCTCTCTCCCCCTTGCTTCCGGTGGCGCCGGAGCGCTGCCGGGGGCCATCATCATCACCGCAATATTCACCAACACCTCCATCATCTTCACCAACATCTCCATCACCTTCCCCTTCTATATTCAGCGTTCCACTCTCCCGCAACCCGTTGTACCCTCTACTTGAACATGGTGCTCTATGCTTCATATTATTGTCCAATGATGTGTTGCTATCCTATGATGTCTAAGTAGATTTTCGTTGTCCTATTGGTGGTTGATGAATTGCTATGATTGATTTAATTTGCTTGTGGTTATGTTGTTGTCCTTTGGTGCCCATCATATGAGCTGCCGTGGACCACACCATAGGGTTAGTTGTATGTTGATAGGACTATGTATTGGAGGGCAAGAGTGATGTAAGCTTCAACCTAGCATAGAAATTGATGCATACGGGATTGAAGGGGGACCAATATATCTTAATGCTATGGTTGGGTTTTACCTTAATGAACGTTAGTAGTTGCGGATGCTTGCTAATAGTTCCAATCATAAGTGCATAGAATTCCAAGTAAGGGATGACATGCTAGCAGTAGCCTCTCCTACATAATACTTGCTATCGGTCTAGTAAAGTAGTCAATTGCTTAAGGGACAATTTCGCCACACCTACCATCACTTTCCCACACTCGCTATATTTACTTTAGTTGTATCTTTACCTTAGCAGCCCCTAGTTTTATTCTCGTGCTCTTTACTTTCTTGCTAGCTTATCCGAAAACACCTACAAAGTACTTCTAGTTTCATACTTGTTCTAGGTAAAGCGAACGTCAACCGTGGGTAGAGTTGTATCGGTGGTCGATAGAACTTTAGGGAATATTTGTTCTACCTTTAGCTCCTCGTTGGGTTCGACACTCTTACTTACCGAAAACTGTTGCGATCCCCTATACTTGTGGGTTATCAAGACCTTTTTCTCGGCGCCGCGTTGCGGGAGCAATAGCGTGGGGTGAATATTCTCATGTGTGCTTGTTTGCTTTATCACTAAGTAATTTTTATTTGCTGCTCTTAGTTGTTCTCTATCTTTAGTTATGGATATGGAACATGAAATACCAAAAAAATTAGGTGTACTTGCTGCTCATGGAGATGGGGAACCTCCTAAAACCCTCAATGCTCAATATGTGAAAAATATTATGTACCACCTTGATAATCCTGAGAAAACCTCATTCAATTTGGTAATGCGAGTAACGTTGGATCAACGTGAATACTTTAGGGATTATCGCTTAACTCAAAAAGGGAAACTATTATGGGATCAAATTTATATATTGAAGTGGTATGCTAGACAACTATGCTCGGAATATGATTATACTTGTTGCTCTAGGATGAATGCTCCACACCTCCCTTTTTCATGCAGATTTAATGATAATGAAACCTTGGCTTCTTATGCTAGAGGTATATATGATTACTATGATGTGGAACAAATAGAAGAATTTGTTGCTTTTATGGGTGCTTATGAAATTGAATCTATGTTTAAAGAGTTTGATGATTTTGATGATGTTGTTTATAGATCTGAGAATTTAGCTATCCTCAAATATTGCTATGAGAATTATGAATACAATGCCTATATTAATGCGCTTATTAAGAAAGTCCCCGCTGTCCAAGAAGAGATTAATATTTTGCAGGAGCCTATGGAAGAAGAAATTGATGAAACTATGAGCTCATTGGATGAAAAAGATGAGGAGGAGAGCGAAGAACAAAAGGAGGAAGAGCGGATTAGCTACCCGTGCCCACCTTCTAATGAGAGTAACCCTCCAACTCATACATTATTTAATTCCCCTTCGTGCTTACCGAAGGATGATTGCTATGATGATTGTTATGATCTCGTTGATTCTTTTGAAATATCAGTTTTTGATGATGCTTGCTATGTTTGTGGCCAAGATGCCAATATGAATTATGCTTATCGAGATGAACTTGTTATAGTTCCTTATGTTATGAATGAAATTGTTGCTATTGCACCCACGCATGATAGTCCCATTAGCTTTTTGAATTCTCCCTACCACACTTTATCGGAGAAGTGTGCACTTATTAAGGATTACATTGATGGGTTGCCTTATACCGTTGCACATGATGATTTTGATAAATATAATATGCATGTGCTTTCTGCTCCTACTTGCAATTATTATGAGAGAGGAACTATATCTCCACCTCTCTATGTTTCCAATACAATAAAATTGCAAGAAACTGTTTATACTATGCATTGGCCTTTACTATGTGTGCATGAATTGTTCTTTTATGACATGCCGATGCATAGGAAGAGAGTTAGACTTCGTCATTACGTGATATATGTTACTTTGTGCTCACTACTAAATTACAAATCATTGCTAATTAAAATTGGCTTTGATATACCTTGGGATCCGGGTGGATTCACTACTTGAGCACTATATGCCTAGCTTAATGGCTTTAAAGAAAGCGCTGCCAGGGAGACAACCCAGAAGTTTTAGAGAGTCATTTATTTCTGTTGAGTGGTTTCATATAGTTTAAAAACAACAAAAATAAATAGGGGAACCCAAAACTTTTTCAAAAAGAAAAGTGAAAGTGAGAGAGACGAGCATTGTGAAAGTGGGGGACGTCCTTGAACTTTGTTCATGCCCATGGGAACTTTGTGAATCTTAATTACAGAAACTTTTCAATAAAAATAATTATCCTTGTACAATTTCATTGTATTATAAAAATAATGTGCCAAGGTTTGCCTTTAGGATGTTTACAATGCTTGTTGGTTTGTGCGGTGCGGGATGTAAACTTTGGTCAGAAAAGTGAATTTTCATTTTTACTGGAACGTCAAATGGTTCTGATTCTTTTTGCAATGTCTTTATGTACTAATTGTTTATATTTCCTAATTTTGGAAGAATTTTTCAAGTATCACAAGTATGGTGAATGTTCAGATTGTTACAGACTGTTCTGTTTTAGACAGATTCTGTTTTTGATGCATAGTTTGCTTGTTTTGTTGAAACTATCAATTTATATCAGTGGGTTAAGCCATGAAAAAGTTATATTACAGTAGACACCATGCAAAAACAAAATATGAATTGGTTTGCAACAGTACTTATAGTAGTGATTTGCTTTATTATACTAACGGATCTTACCGAGTTTTCTGTTGAAGTTTTGTGTGGATGAAGTGTTCGATGAGCGAGAAGGTTTCGATGTGAGAAGAAGGAAGAGAGGCAAGAGTTCAAGCTTGGGGATGCCCGAGGCACCCCAAGTAAATATTCAAGGAGACTCAAGCGTCTAAGATTGGGGATGCTGGGGAGGCATCCCCTCTTTCTTCAACAAATATCGGTATGTTCCCGGATTCGTTTCGTTCACGCGATATGTGCAAGTCTTGGAGCGCCTTTTGCAATTAGGTTTTTATTTTTCTTTTATGCACCATGATGGTATGAGATGGTCCTTGGTTGATTTATATAATGCTCTATGCACTTCATTTATATCTTTTGAGTATGGCTTTATAGAATGCTTCATGTGCTTCACTTATATCATTTGAAGTTTGGATTGCCTGTTTCTCTTTACATAGACAACCGCCATTTGTAGAATGCTCTTTTGCTTCACTTATATTTGTTAGAGCCTGGGCATATCTTTTGTAGAAAGAATTAAACTCTATTGCTTCACTTATATCTATTTAGAGAGATGACAGGAACTGGTCATTCACATGGTTAGTCATAAAATCCTACATAAACTTGTAGATCGCTGAATATGATATGTTTGATTCCTTGCAATAGTTTTGCGATATAAAGATGGTGATATTAGAGTCATGCTAGTTGACTAATTGTGAAATTGAGAAATACTTGTGTTGAGGTTTGCAAGTCCCGTAGCATGCACGTATGGTGAACCGTTATGTAACGAAGTCGGAGCATGAGGTGTTTATTGATTGCCTTCCTTATGAGTGGCGGTCGGGGACGAGCGATCGTCTTATCCTACCAATCTATCCACCTAGGAGCATGCGCGTACTACTTTGTTTTGATGACTAATAGATTTTTGCAATAAGTATGTGAGTTCTTTATGACTAATGTTGAGTCCATGGATTATACGCACTCTCACCCTTCCATCATTGCTAGCCTCTTCGGTACCGTGCATTGCCCTTTCTCACCTCGAGAGTTGGTGCAAACTTTGCCGGTGCATCCAAACTCCGTGATACGATACGCTCTGTCACACATAAGCCTCATTATATCTTCCTCAAAACAGCCACCATACCTACCTATCATGGCATTTCCATAGACATTCCAAGATATATCGCCATGCAACTTCCATCATCATCATATACATGACTTGAGCATTCATTGTCATATTACTTTGCATGATCGTAAGATAGCTAGCATGATGTTTTCATGGCCTGTCCATTTTTTTTGATGTCATTGCTATGCTAGATCATTGTACATCCCGGTACATCGCCGAAGGCATTCATATAGAGTCATATCTTTGTTCTACATATCGAGTTGTAATATTGAGTTGTAAGTAAATAAAAGTGTGATGATCATCATTATTAGAGCATTGCCCCAGTGAGGAAAGGATGATGGAGACTATGATTCCCCCACAAGTCGGGATGAGACTCCGGACAAAAAAAAGAGAAAGGCCAAAAAAAGGGAGAAGGCCCAAAAAACAAAAAAAGGAAAAAAACTGAGAGAAAAAGAGAGAAGGGGCAATGTTACTATCCTTTTACCACACTTGTGCTTCAAAGTAGCACCATGCTCTTCATATAGAGAGTCACTTGAGTTATCACTTTCATATACTAGTGGGAATTTTCATTATAGAACTTGGCTTGTATATTCCAATGATGGGCTTCCTCAAATGCCCTAGGTCTTCATGAGCAAGCAAGTTGGATGCACACCCACTTAGTTTCAGTTTGAGCTTTCATACACTTATAGCTCTAGTGCATCTGTTGCATGGCAATCCCTACTCCTCGCATTGACATCAATTGATGGGCATCTCCATAGCCCGTTGATTAGCCGCGTCGATGTGTGACTTTCTCCTTTTTTGTCTTCTCCACATAACCTCCATCATATTCTATTCCTCCTATAGTGCTATGTCCATGGCTCACGCTCATGTATTGCGTGAATGTTGAAAAGGTTTCAGAACGTCAAAAGTACGAAACAATTGCTTGGCTTGTCATCGGGGTTGTGCATGATGTGAATATTTTGTGTGGTGAAGATGGAGCATAGCCAGACTATATGTTGTAGGGATGAGCTTTCTTTGGCTATGTTATTTCAATAAGACATAATTGCTTGGTTGGTATGCTTGAAGTATAATTGTTTTTATGTCAAATGATAGACTATTGCTTTGAATCACTCGTGTCTTAATATTCATGCCATGATTAGACATATGATCAAGATTATGCTAGGTAGCATTCCACATAAAAAATTATTCCTTTTTATCATTTACCTACTCGAGGACGAGCAGGAATTAAGCTTGGAGATGCTGATACGTCTCCGTCGTATCTATAATTTTTGATTGTTCCATGCCAATATTATTCAACTTTCATATACTTTTTGGCAACTTGTTGGATTATTTTTGGGACTACCATATTGATCCAAAGGCTCAAAGGTGCAGTTCTATACATTTGCATGTTTTTGGTTTCGCAGAATATCCATATCAAACGGAGTCCAAACGGGATAAAAACGGACGGAGCTTATTTTTGGAAAATATGGAAAATTTGGAAGGAAAATCAACACGAACTAGTTCCCGAGGAGGTCACGAGGCAGGGGGCGCGCCTGCCCCCCCTGGGCGCGCCCCCTACCCTCGTGAGCCCACCACAAGGCGGTTGATGCTCTTCTTTTGCCGCAAGAAAGCTAATATTCGGAAAAAAATCACGGCGAAGGTTTCAGGCCAATCGGAGTTACGGATCTCCATATATACACGAAATGGTGAAACAGAGCCAGAACAGAACACAGAAACAGAGAGATAGATCCAATCTCGGAGGGGCTCTCGCCCCTCCCAAGCCATGGGAGCCAAGGAACAGAGGGGAAACCCTTCTCCCATCTAGGGAGGAGGTCAAGGAAGAAGAAGAAGAAGGGGCCTCTCTCCCCTTGCTTGGTGGCGCCGGAGGCTGAGGGGCCATCATCATCACCGCGATCTTCACCAACACCTCCATCATCTTCACCAACATCTCCATCACCTTCCCCCTTCTATATTCAACGTTCCACTCTCCCGCAACCCGCTGTACCCTCTACTTGAACATGGTGCTCTATGCTTCATATTATTATCCAATGATGTGTTGCTATCCTATGATGTCTAAGTAGATTTTCGTTGTCCTATTGGTGGTTGATGAATTGCTATGATTGATTTAATTTGCTTGTGGTTATGTTGTTGTCCTTTGGTGCCCATCATATGAGCGCGCGCGTGGACCACACCATAGGGTTTGTTGTATGTTGATAGGACTATGTATTGGAGGGCAAGAGTGACAGAAGCTTCAACCTAGCATAGAAATTGATGCATACGGGATTGAAGGGGGACCAATATATCTTAATGCTATGGTTGGGTTTTACCTTAATGAACGTTAGTAGTTGCGGATGCTTGCTAATAATTCCAATCATAAGTGCATAGAATTCCAAGTAAGGGATGACATTCTAGCAGTGGCCTCTCCCACATAATACTTGTTATCGGTCTAGTAAAGTAGTCAATTGCTTAAGGGACAATTTCGCCACACCTACCATCACTTTTCCACACTCGCTCTATTTACTTTAGTTGTGTGTTTACCTTAGCAGCCCCTAGTTTTATTTTCGTGCTCTTTACTTTCTTGCTAGCTTATCCAAAAACACCTACAAAGTACTTCTAGTTTCATACTTGTTCTAGGTAAAGCGAACGTCAAGCGTGCGTAGAGTTGTATCGGTGGTCGATAGAACTTTAGGGAATATTTGTTCTACCTTTAGCTCCTCGTTGGGTTCGACACTCTTACTTATCGAAAACTGTTGTGATCCCCTATACTTGTGGTTTATCAGTTCCCTCTCAGGAGTTGTACAGGAAGAAGTACCTATCGTAAAGGATTACCCAGATGTATTCCCAGAGGAATTACCAGGCATGCCGCCAGATCGAGACATCGAGTTTTTGATAGAACTATTCCCAGGCACCGGGCCAATATCGAAGAGACCATACCGGATGCCCGCAAATGATCTGGAGGAGATTAAGAAGCAGATCAAGGAGTTATTGGAGAAAGGCTACATTAGACGGAGCTCATCACCTTGGGGAGCCCTAGTGCTCTTGGTTGAGAAGAAGGATGGATCCTTGAGAATGGTTGTTGATTATCGGGTGTTGAATGAAGTGACGATTAAGAACAAATACCCACTACCGGTGATCAACGATTTGTTTGACCAGTTGCAAGGAGCTAAGGTGTTTTCGAAGATAGATCTGCGATCAGGGTATCATCAACTTAAGATTCGAGAGAAGGATATACCAAAGACAGCATTCACCACACGGTACGGGTTGTATGAGTATACGGTTGATGACCCACAAGTATAGGGGATCTATCGTAGTCCTTTCGATAAGTAAGAGTGTCGAACCCAACGAGGAGCAGAAGGAAATGATAAGCGGTTTTCAATAAGGTTTTCTCTGCAAGCACCTTTGAAATAGTAGGTGATAGATAGTTTTGTGATAAGATAAATAGTAACGAGCAAAAAGTAAATAAAGTAAATAAAGTGCAGCAAGGTGGCCCAATCCTTTATGTATCAAAGGATAAGCACAGACAAATTCTAATAACGAAGAAGGAGCTCCCGAGGACACATTGGGAATTATCGTCAAGCTAGTTTTCATCACGTTCATAAGATTCGCGTTCGGTACTTTGATAATTTGACATGTGGGTGGATCGACACTTGGGTACTGTCCTAACTTGGACAAGCATCCCACTTATGATTAACCCCTATTGCAAGCATCCGCAACTACAAAAAGGAGTATTAAGGTAAACCTAACCACAACATTAAACATATGGGTCCATATCAGCCCCTAACGAAGCAATGCATAAACTAGGGTTTAAGATTCTGCCACTCTAGCAACCCATCATCTACTTATTACTTCCCTATGCCTTCCTCTAGGCCCAAATAATGGTGAAGTGTCATGTAGTCGACGTTCACATAACACCACTAGAGGAAAGACAACATACATCTCATCAAAATATCGAACGAATACCAAATTCACATGACTACTAATAGCAAGACTTCACCCATGTCCTCAGGAACAAACGTAACTAATCACAAAGCATATTCATGTTCATAATCAGAGGAGTAATAATATGCATAAAGGATCTGAACATATGATCTTCCACCAAGTAAACCAACTAGCATCAACTACAAGGAGTAATCAACACTACTAGCAACCCACATGTACCAATTTGTGGTTTTGATACAAGATTGGATACAAGAGATGAACTAGGGTTTTGAGAGGAGATGGTGCTGGTGAAGATGTTGATGGAGATTGACCCCCTCTCGATGAGAGGATCGTTGGTGATGATTTCCCCCTCCCGGAGGGAAGTGTCCCTGGCAGAACAGCTCCGCCAGAGCCCTAGATTGATTCCGCCAAGGTTCCGCCTCGTGGCGGCGGAGTTTCGTCCCGTAAGCTTGCCCGCGATTTTTTCTAGGGTAAAAGTAATGATATAGCAGAAGATGGACGCCGGAAGCCCACCAGGGGGCCCAGGAGATAGGGGGCGCGCCCTACAGGGGGGGCCCTCCTGTCTCCTGGACAGGGTGTGGCCCCCCTGGCCCATTTCTTTTGCTCATAAATTCTTATAAAATCCAAAAAGTGGTTTCTTGGAGTTTCATGACTTTTGGAGTTGTGTAGAATAGGTTTCCAACGTTTGCTCCTTTTCCAGCCAGAATTCCAGCTGCTGTCATTCCCCCTCTTCATGGTAAACCTTGTAAAATAAGATAGAATAGCCATAAGTATTGAGATATAATGTGTAATAACAGCCCATAATGCAATAAATATTGACATAAAAGCATGATGCAAAATGGACGTATCAACTCCCCCAAGCTTAGACCTCGCTTGTCCTCAAGCGGAAGCCAAAATCAAAAAATATGTCCACATGTTTAGAGATAGAGGTGTCGATAAAAATAAAATACGGACATGAGGGCATCATGATCATTCTAATAACAACAATATATATGGATTTTGTCATACGATTTCCTATGCTCAAGTAATAAGCAATTCACAATGTCAAGTATGGTACAAAAACTTCATTGGGAACTAACAAACTATAATCTCAGTCATTGAAGCAATTGCAATTTATCGTAATATCGGAAAGACTCAATAATAGAGCTTTTCAGCAAGCTCACATACTCAACTATCTCGTAGTCCCCTATAATTGTTAACACTCACGCAATACTTGTGGTTATAGAGTTTCAATGACACTTTGAGAAAGATAAGGGCTTATTGTGTTGCCTCCCAACATATTCACCTTTAGGTGATGGCAACAATAATAGCCTATGCCAACTTACATCCAATTGGATATATGTATCATGATCTTTCAAACACGAGGAGCTTGCCAAAGGATAAAAATAAAAAGGGAAAGGTGAGCATCACCTTGACTCAAGCATAAAGTAAAACATAAAGTAAAAGATAAGCCCTTCACAGAGGGAAGCAGAGGTTGTCATGCGCGTTTAAGGTTGATGCATAAAGTCTTAGTGCAAAAGAACGTCACTTTATATTGCCCCTTGTATGTGGACCTTTATTATGCAGTCCGTCGCTTTTATTACTTCCACAACAAGTTCGTACAAAGTTTATTTTCTCTGCACTAATAAGTCATACATATTTAGAGAGCAATTTTTATTGCTTGCACCGATGAAAACTTACTTGAAGGATCTTATTCAATCCATAGGTAGGTATGGTGGACTCTCATGGCAAAACTGGGTTTAAGGATATTTGGAAGCACAAGTAGTATCTCTACTTGGTGCAAGGAATTTGGATAGCATGATGGGGAAAGGCAATCTCAACATGTTTGGAAGGTCAATGACAATATACTTTAACTGAGATGTCGGAAAACATAAACCATTACGTTGTCTTCCTTGTCCAACATAAACTCTTTTAGCATGTCATACTTAATGAATGCTTCACAATAGTAAAAGATGTCCAAGATAATATATTTATATGTGAACCCCTCTTTCCTTATCACTTCCTATTAATTGCAACAATGACCAAGGTTACGTTCATCAAATCTCAACAATTTTTATGCCTCATACTTTCTATGTGTGAAGTTATCACTATCCATAAGATCAATATGAACTCTTTTGTTCTTTCTACTTTCTAAAGATCATAGCATCACAGCAAAGCCCTTGACTCAACACTAATCTTTATTATAGATAGCACACGGACTCGCTTACATAAAGAGATCACAATGCAAAACTCAAAACTACTTGATATCAAAAATTCAATCTACTAGGTCAAGATATTACTAAAAGGATCGAACTAAATAAAGCGGTAAAGATAAGAGTGTGATGGTGATACGATCTGGGCACCTCCCCAAGCTTGGCGGTTGCCAAAGGCGAGTGCCCATACCCATGTGATTATTTCTCCTTCTTCACGGTTGGTGTTATGATCTTCTTGGCGATTATGCCCTTCAGGATACGGTTCTCCTCCTCGAGCTTATTGACTTGTTGTTTGAGGTCTATATTTTCTTTACGGAGCTTTGATACGTCTCCGTCGTATCTATACTTTTTTGTTGTTCCATGCCAATATTATTCACTTTGATATACTTTTTGACAACTTTTTATATTACTTTTGGGACTAACATATTGATCCGATTACTTGGCCTTGATTCTGTCATTGCATGTTTTATGTTTCGCAAAATATCCATATCAAACGGAGTCCAGACGGGATAAAAACGGAAGGAGCTTATTTTTGGAAAATATCGAAAATTCCAGAAGAAAAATCCATGCGAGACGGTGCCCGAGGTGGTCACGAGGCAGGGGGCGCGCCGCCTACCCTCGTGATCCCACCGTAAGGTGGTTGATGCTCTTCTTTTGCCGCAAGAAAGATAATATTCAGAGAAAAAAATCACGGCGAAGGTTTCAGGCCAATCGAAGTTACGGATCTCCATATATACGCGAAACGGTGAAACAGAGCTAGAACAGAACGTAGAAACAGAGAGATAGATCCAATCTCGGAGGGGATCTCGCCCCTCCCAAGCCATGGGAGCCAAGGGACAGAGGGGAAACCCTTCTCCCATCTAGGGAGAAGGTCAAGGAAGAAGAAGAAGGAGGGGGGCTCTCTCCCCTCGCTTCCGGTGGCAGGAGCATGCCGGGGCCATCATCATCTCCGCGATTTTCACCAACACCTCCACCATCTTCACCAACATCTCCATCACCTTCCCCCTCTATCTACAGCGGTCCACTCTCCCGCAACCCGCTGTACCCTCTACTTGAACATGGTGCTTTATGCTTCATATATTATCCAATGATGTGTTGCCATCCTAGGATGTCTGAGTAGATTTTCGTTGTCCTATCGGTGGTTGATGAATTGCTATGATTGATTTAATTTGCTTGTGGTTATGTTGCTGTCCATTGGTGCCCATCATATGAGCGCGCGCGTGGATCACTCCATAGGGTTAGTTGTATGCTGATAGGACTATGTATTGGAGGGCAAGAGTGACAGAAGCTTCAACCTAGCATAGAAATTGATGCATACGGGATTGAAGGGGGACCAATATATCTTAATGGTATGGTTGGGTTTTACCTTAATGAACATTAGTAGTTGCGGATGCTTGCTAATAGTTCCAATCATAAGTGCATAGAATTCCAAGTAAGGGATGACATGCTAGTAGTGGCCTCTCCCACATAAAACTTGCTATCGGTCTAGTAAGGTAGTCAATTGCTTAAGGGACAATTTTGCCACACCTACCATCACTCTTCCACACTCGCTATATTTACTTTAGTTGTGTCTTTACCTTAACAACCCCTAGTTTTCGTGCTTTTTACTTTCTTGCAAGCCTATCCGAAAACTCCTACAAAGTACTTCTAGTTTTATACTTGTTCTAGGTAAAGTAAACGTCAAGCGTGCGTAGAGTTGAATCGGTGGTCGATAGAACTTGAGGGAATATTTGTTCTACCTTTAGCTCCTCGTTGGGTTCGACACTCTTACTTATTGAAAATTGTTGTGATCCCCTATACTTGTGGGTTATCAAGCTTGCCCGTAATGGACAAGGTTCCTTTTACCCAAGGATGCTGCATAGCTTCTGGAGAACAAGTGAAACTCTTCTTCATATTCTCGTAAGAAAGAAATCTAGAGTTGGAAGGAGTGACCGAAGTAGGGACAGCCAGGCTAGGTAGTTCCCCCATAGTGAATTCTGCTCGAAGATGAGAGGTAACTTCTTGATCCTCCTCCATGGCATCTATCCTTTTCAAATCAGCCTCCATCTCATCCTCCGTTGATGGTCCAAAGTGATAGGCGTCGCTATTTGCTCCTGGACATGGTGTTGGGTGAGACACCCGGCTCTCCCCAATTGACTCCTGAGAGGGCATCTTGCTTTATTCTGCAACAGGAACAGCTCGAAATGAAAACAGAGGATATTTGTGTGATACGGTGGTCAAAACCTTCGGGAGTATACATAATGAATTTTTACTGACCAAAATACGTAACATACAAGAAAACGGAGTCCGGGAGGCGCACGAGGTGCCCACGAGACAGGGGGCGCGCCCTACGGGCGCCCTCCTCTCGTGGGGGCCTCGTGTCCCTTTTGGACTACTTCTTTCTTCCTAAAATTCTTAAATAATCCAGAACTGATAAAAATTGCCATTAGAGTCGTTTTGGAGTCGGTTTACTTACCGTAGCACATACCTATACCTTTTCAAGTCCGAACATTCTCGAAAGTGTCTCTTATGTATTCCTCAGGGGTTATGGTTTCAATAATATTAGTTTCAACATTGATAGGATTACCTGAAATATAATGTTTAATTCTTTGACCGTTTACCACCCTCGGATTTGTGCCTTCGAAGTTGTTGATTTTTTATAGCGCCAGAACGATAGACCTCCTCGATAACGTAGGGACCTTCCATTTCGAGAGAAGTTTTCCAACAAAAAATCTTAAACGAGAGTTCAACAATAACACATAATCTCCTACGTTAAACTCACGCTTTTGTATCCTCTTATCATGCCAGCGTTTGACTTTTTCTTTGAAAATCTTGGCATTCTCATATGCTTGGGTTCTCCATTCATCAAGTGAGCTAATATCAAACAACCTCTTCTCATCGGCAAGTTTGAAGTCATAATTGAGCTCTTTAATAGCCCAATATGCTTTATGTTCAAGTTCAAGAGGTAAATGACATGCTTTTCCATAAACCATCTTATATGGAGACATACCCATAGGATTCTTGTATGCAGTTCTATAGGCCCATAATGCATCATCAAGTTTTTTGGACCAATTCTTTCTAGATCTATTCACAGTCTTTTGCAAAATTAATTTGAGCTCTCTATTGCTCAACTCTACTTGACCACCTGACCGCGGGTGATAAGGATATGCGATTCTATGATTGACATCATACTTAGCAAGCATCTTACGGGAAGCACCATGAATAAAGTGTGAACCACCATCAGTCATAGGATATCTAGGGACTCCAAACCTCGGAAAAATAACTTCTTTAAGCATTTTAATAGAAGTGTTATGATCAGCACTACTAGTTGGGATAGCTTCTACCCACTTAGTAACGTAATCAATGTAAACCAAAAATGTGTATAACCATTGGAGGCGTGAACAGGTCCCATATAATCAAAGCCCCAAACATCAAACGGTTCAATAACAAGAGAATAATTCATAGGCATTTCTTGACGTCTACTAATGTTACCTATTCTTTGACATTCGTCACAAGATAAGACAAACTTACGAGCATCTTTGAAAAGAGTAGGCCAATAAAAACCAGATTGTAGTACCTTGTGTGCGGTTCTATCTCCAAATGGTGTCCTCCATAGGATTCAGAGTGACACTTGCGTAGGATTTGTTCATGTTCATGCTCGGGCACACAACGTCTAATAATACCATCTACTCCTTCTTTATAAAGGTGTGGATCGTCCCGAAGTAATGTCTTAAATCATAAAAGAACTTTTTATTTTTCTTTGGTATGTGAAACTAGGCGGTATATATTTAGCAACAATATAATTAGCATAATCAGCATACCAAGGAGCAAAGACGAGAAGCATTGACAACCGCTAATTGTTCATCGTGAAAACTACCATTAATAGGCAGTGGGTCATCAAGAACATTCTCTAACCTAGACAAGTTGTCTGCAACAGGGTTCTCAGCTCCCTTTCTATCAATAATATGCAAATCAAATTCTTGGAGCAAGAGGACCCATCTAATGTGTCTAGGCTTAGCATCTTTCTTTTCCATAAGATATTTAATAGCAGCATGATCGATTGTGAATAGTAACTTTGGAATCAACTATATAAGGTCTAAACTTATCACATGCAAACACAACTGCTAAGAACTCTTTTTCAAGAGTAGCATAATTTCTCCGGGCGTTATCAAGAGTCTTAGCGACATCTTGGATAACATTCAATTTCTTATCGACTCTTTGCCCTAAAACAACACCTACAACATAATCACTAGCATCGCATATAATTTCAAAAGGTAAATTCAATCGGTGGCTGAACAATAGGTGCAAATGATCAATGCTTTCTTAAGTGTTTCAAATGCTTCTACACAATCATCATCAAAGACAAAAGGAATATCTTTTGCAATAAATTAGTCGAGGCCTAGAGATTTTAGAGAAGTCCTTAATGAACCTCCTATAAAAGCCGGCATGACCAAGGAAACTTCTTATACCTTTTATGTCCTTGGGACATGGCATCTTTTCAATAGCATCAACTTTGGCCTTATCTACTTCAATACCTCTCTCGGAGATCTTGTGCCCCAAGACAATGCCGTCATTAACCATAAAGTGACACTTTTCCCAATTCAGGATGAGACTAGTGTCTTCACATCTCTGCAAAACTCGATCAAGGTTGCCCAAACAATCATCAAAAGAGGATCCATAGACGGAGAAGTCATCCATGAATACCTCAAAAATCTTTTCACAAAAATCAGAGAATATAGCCATCATGCATCTTTGAAAGGTAGCAGGTGCATTACATAAACCAAAAGGCATACGTCTATAAGCAAAAGTACCAAAAGGGCAAGTAAAAGTAGTTTTAGATTGATCCTTTGCTCACACAGGTATTTGAGAGAAGCCAGAATAACCATCTAGAAAGCAAAAATGTGTGCGTTTGGATAGCCTTTCTAGCATTTGATCAATAAAAGGTAAAGGGTAATGATCTTTCTTAGTAGCTTTATTTAACTTACGAAAATCAATTACCATCCTATAACCTGTAATAATTCTTTATGGATCAATTCATCTTTATCATTAGGAACAACGGTAATACCTCCCTTTTAGGGACACAATGGATGAGGGCTTACCCATTCACTATCGACAACGGGATAAATAATACCTGCCTCAAGGAGTTTTAGAATCTCCTTTCTTACCACCTCCTTCATTTTGGGATTTAATCATCTTTGAGGATCTCTAACTGGTTTGGCATCTTTCTTCACTGAAATTTTGTGTTGACATAATGTGGGACTAATGCCCTTAAGATCGTCCAGAGTATATCCAATAGCAGCTCGGTGCTTTTTCAGAGTTTTCAATAATCTTTCTTCTTCTTTCTCTGAAAGGTTAGCACTAATAATAATAGGATATATTTCTTTTTCATCAAGATAAGCATACTTAAGATTATCGTGTAAAGGTTTGAGTTCAAACACGGGATCACCCTTGGGTGGAGGGATCCCCAAGAATTTCAACGGGAAGGTTATGTTTTAGCATAGGTTCTTGTTTAAGGAACACTTCATCTATTTCTTCCCTTTCCTTCATAAACATATCGTTTTCATGGTCTAACAAATAATGTTCTAACGGATCAGTTGGAGGAACAGCAATGGACGCAAGACCAATAATCTCATCCCTACTAGGTAATTCCTCTTCACGGTGTTGTCTACGAAATTTAGAAAAGTTGAACTCATGAGACATATCACCTAGACCTATAGTAACAACATCCTTTTCGCAATCTATGTTAGCATTAACGGTGTTCAAGAAGGGTCTACCAAATATAATGGGACAAAAGCTATCTTGTGGGGAGCCAAGAACAAGAAAATCAACAGGATATTTAGTTTTCCCACACAAGACTTCAACATCTCTAACAATTCCCATTGGTGAAATAGTATCTCTATTGGCAAGTTTAACTGTGACATTAATATCTTCTAACTCGAGGGTGCACTATCATGCATAATTTCTTTGTATAAGTCAATAGGTATTGCACTAGCACTAGCACCCATATCACATAAGCCATGATAACAATGATCTCCTATTTTAACAGAAATAACAAGCATGCCTACCACAGGTCTATGTTTATCTTTAGCACAAGGTTTGGCAATTCTAGCAGTTTCATCACAGAAATAAATAACATGCCCATCAATATTATCAGACAAGAGATCTTTAACAATAGCAACATTAGGTTCAACTTTGATTTGCTTAGGAGGTGTATAAGTTTTAATATTGCTCTTACGAACAACAGTCGAAGCTTTAGCATGATCTTTTATCCTAACAGGAAAAGGAGGTTTTTCAACATAAGCAGTAGGAACAATAGGATCACTATAGGTAATAGTCTTTTCTTCGATCGTAATAGGTGCAACTACTTTCACTTCAACAGGAGGATTATATTTAAACCACTTCTCTTTAGGGAGATCAACGTGAGTAGAAAAAGATTCACAAAAAGTAGCTACTATCTCAGAATCAAGTCCATACTTAGCGCTAAATCCACGAAAAGCATCGGTATCCATAAAAGATTTAACACAATCGAACTTAGGTGTCATACCTGACTCCTTACCATCGTCGGAACCCCAATCTTCAGAGTTGCGTTTAATTCTTTGCAACAAGTCCCATTTGAAATCAATAGTCTTGACATATAAGAACCAACACAGAAGTATCGAGCAGGTTGCGATTATCAAGAGAAAGCCGAGCATAAAAATTCAATAATCATTTCCCGAGAGAGCTCATGATTGGGGCATGAATATAACAATGACTTAAGCCTCCCCAAGCTTGAGCGATGCTTTCTCCTTCATGAGGCCAGAAATTATATATGTAATTACGATCACGATGAACAAGATGCATAGGATAGAACTTCCGTGAAATTCCAACTTCAATCGCTTATAATTCCAAGATCCCGTATCATCACATAGCGTATACCATGTCAATGCATCTCCTTCAAAGATAAAGGTAAGACCTTCCTTTTAACAACATCATCGGGAATACCCGCAAGCTTAAATAATCCACAAACTTCATCCACAAAGATAAGGTGTAAATCGGGATGCAATGTTCCATCTCCTGCAAATGGATTAGCTCGCAATTTCTCTATCATACCCGAAGGAATCTCAAAGTGAATATTTTCATAAAGTTCAGTAGGTTGAGGAGCGTCTCTTTGCTCTTCTGGTTGGGGTGAAGATACCCCAAACAAGCCCCTTAAAGGGTTAGCTTCCATAGTGACAAGTAACAGAAAATTTCAGCACACTATATAAATGTTTCCTTACCAAGTTCCACTCACCAAAAGCGCTACACTCCCCGGAAACGGCGCCAGAAAAGAGTCTTGATGACCCACAAGTATAGGGGATCTATCGTAGTCCTTTCGATAAGTAAGAGTGTCGAACCCAACGAGGAGCAGAAGGAAATGATAAGCGGTTTTCAAGAAGGTTTTCTTTGCAAGCACCTTGAAATAGTAGGTGATAGATAGTTTTGTGATAAGATAAATAGTAACGAGCAAAAAGTAAATAAAGTAAATAAAGTGCAGCAAGGTGGCCCAATCCTTTATGTAGCAAAGGATAAGCCTGGACAAATTCTAATAATGAAGAAGGAGCTCCCGAGGACACATTGGGAATTATCGTCAAGCTAGTTTTCATCACGTTCGTAAGATTCGCGTTCGGTACTTTGATAATTTGATATGTGGGTGGACCGACACTTGGGTGTTGTCCTAACTTGGACAAGCATCCCACTTATGATTAACCCCTATTGCAAGCATCCGCAACTACAAAAAGGAGTATTAAGGTAAACCTAACCACAACATTAAACATATGGGTCCATATCAGCCCCTAACGAAGCAACGCATAAACTAGGGTTTAAGCTTCATCACTCTAGCAACCCATCATCTACTTATTACTTCCCTATGCCTTCCTCTAGGCCCAAATAATGGTGAAGTGTCATGTAGTCGACGTTCACATAACACCACTAGAGGAAAGACAACATACATCTCATCAAAATATCGAATCTAATACCAAATTCACATGACTATTAATAGCAAGACTTCACCCATGTCCTCGTGAACAAACATAACTACTCACAAAGCATATTCATGTTCATAATCGGAGGAGTAATAATATGCATAAAGGATCTGAACATATGATCTTCCACCAAGTAAACCAACTAGCATCAACTACAAGGAGTAATCAACACTACTAGCAACCCACGGTACCAATTTGTGGTTTTGATACAAGATTGGATACAAGAGATGAACTAGGGTTTTGAGAGGAGATGGTGCTGGTGAAGATGTTGATGGAGATTGACCCCTCTCGATGAGAGGATCGTTGGTGATGACGTTGGTGATGATTTCCTCCCGAGGGAAGTGTCCCCTGAACAGCTCCGCCAGAGCCCTAGATTGATTCCGCCAAGGTTCTGGCCTCATGCCGTGAGTTTCGTCCCGTAAGCTTGCTTACGATTTTTTCGAGGTAAAAGTGATGATATAGCGTAAGATGGACGCCTAAGCCCACCAGGGGCCCAGGAGATAGAGGCGCGCCCTACTGCAGGCGCGCCCTCCTGCCTCTGGGCAGGTGTGGGCCCCCGGGCCTATTTCTTTTGCTCATAAATTCTTATAAAATCCAAAAAGTGGTTTCGTGGAGTTTCAGGACTTTTGGAGTTGTGCGGAATAGGTTTCCAACGTTTGCTCCTTTTCCAGCTAAAATTCCAGCTGCCGGCATTCCCCCTCTTCATGGTAAACCTTGTAAAATAACAGAGAATAGCCACAAGTATTGAGATATAATGTGTAATAACAGCCCATAATGCAATAAATATTGACATAAAAGCATGATGCAAAATGGACGTATCAACGGTCATGTCATTTGGACTGACTAACGCCCCTGCCTACTTCATGAGCATGATGAACAAGGTGTTCATGGAATATTTGGATAAGTTTGTTGTGGTGTTCATTGATGATATAATGGTATACTCGGAGAATGAGGAGGAGCACAAGGAGCATTTGCGTTTAGTTCTCGAGAAACTCAGGGAACGTCAGTTGTATGCCAAGTTCAGCAAATGTGAGTTTTGGTTGAAGGAAGTTGGATTTCTTGGACATGTTATATTAGGAGAAGGTATAGCAGTAGACCCCACCAAGGTTTAGTCAGTCACTGAATGGTTGGCACCCACTTCAGTTAGCGAGATCCGCAGTTTTCTTGGACTCGCAGGATACTATCGGAGGTTCATTGAGAATTTTTCCAAGATTGCGAAGCCAATGATGGAGTTATTGAAGAAGGATACCAAATTTAAATGGACAGAAGAATGTGAGGCAAGTTTTCAGGAGTTAAAGAAACGTTTGACTACAACCCCAGTGCTGATTCTGCCAGATATATGCAAGGATTTCCAAGTGTATTGCGACGCATCTCGCCTAGGACTTGGAAGTGTGCTTATGCAGGACGGAAGAGTTGTTTCGTATGCCCCGCGACAACTAAAACCACACGAATTGAATTATGCCACGCACGATTTGGAGTTAGCAGCTGTAGTGCATGCACTCAAGACTTGGAGACATTACCTTATTGGAAACTGTTGTGATGTTTACACGGCATAAGAGTTTGAAGTACATTTTCACATAGAAGGAGTTGAACCTTAGGCAAAGGAGATGGTTGGAGCTTGTAAAGGATTATGACATGAAGCTACATTATCATCCAGGCAAGGCCAATGTCGTAGCAGACGCTTTGAGTCGGAAGAGTTATGCTAACACCCTAGTAAGCACGGGATTGCCAAAGGAGTTAGCAGAGGATCTCAGGGAACTTCGATTGGAAATTGTTCGTAGAGGTTTTGTTGCAACAATGGAAGTTCAGTCTACATTGTTAGGAAAGATTCGATAAGCTCAGAAGGATGACAAAGAGATTGCCGAGATAAAAGAGAGAATGAGCAAAGGAAAGGCCAAAGGTTTTCGTGAGGATGAGCATGACACCTTATGGTTTGAGGACCGTGTTTATGTGCCCAATAATACAGAGATCAGGAAGTTAATACTTCAGGAGGCTCATGACTCACCATACTCGATACACCCCGGAAACACCAAGATGTATTTGGATTTGAAGGAACGTTTTTGGTGGACTGGTATGAAGAAGGATATTGCTGAGTATGTAGCCGTATGTGATGTATGTCAGAGAGTGAAGGCAGAGCATCAAAAGCCAGCAGGATTGTTACAGCCTATGCCGATACCCGTATGGAAGTGGGATAAACTTGGCATGGATTTCATCATCGGATTGCCCAGAACTAAATCAAGATATGATTCTATATGGGTAGTAGTTGATCGATTGACCAAAGTGGCTCACTTTATCCCAGTGAAAACCACCTATACAAGTGCGAAGTTGGCCAAGATATACATGACCAGGATCGTATGTCTGCATGGAGTTCCGAGGACCATCGTATCAGATAGAGGAACACAATTTACTTCAAAGTTTTGGCATTAGCTACACGGACCACAGGAACACTACCGAGTTCAAGATGACTTTTCACCCGCAAATGTATGGATGCACCGAAAGAGTCAATCTGATTCTGGAGGATATGTTGAGGGCTTGTGCGCTAGATTATGGGTCTAGTTGGGATGACAATTTGCCCTACGCAGAGTTCTCATACAACATTAACTACCAGGCCAGTTTGAAGATGGCACCGTTCGAAGCCCTGTATGGACGAAGGTGCAGAACACCGTTGATGTGGGATGAAGTTGGAGACCGATAGTTGTTTGGACCAGACTTGATCAAGGAGTCTGAAGAGAAAGTTAAGTTGATCCGACATAGAGTGAAGGTAGCTCAGTCCAGGCAGAAGAGTTATGCAGATTCGAAGCGTAAGGAGGTAACCTATGAAATTGGAGACAGAGCATATCTGCGAGTATCACCTCTGCGGGGAGTGAAACTTTTTGGAGTTACGGAAAGTTAGCCCCGAGATTTGTAGGACCGTATCGTGTTTTGGAACGTATGGGAGAAGTTGCCTATAAGTTGGAGTTACCTGAAGGACTGTCAGGAGTTCATGATGTGTTTCACGGTTCACAGTTGAAGAAGTGTCATGCTGAGATGGCCGATATACCACTAAGAGATACAGTGCCTATGGAAGCGATTCTCTTGGACAAATGTTGATCTCAATTTATGAGGAGAAGCCAATCAGGATTCTTGAATTTGCCAGTCGAGTCACCCGCAGCAAGGTTATCAAGTTTTGCAAAGTACAGTTGAGCCACCGTACCGAGGATGAAGCCACCTGGGAACGAGAGGATGATCTTCGCAAAGACCACCCGCACCTATTTTCTAGCCCACCCGAATCTCGAGGGCGAGATTCATCTTAAGGGGGGTAGGTTTGTAACATCCCAAATTTTCAATTTGGAATGTTATACATAGATCATTCATGCATATCATATTTTATTGCATTTTCGTTTCGCGATCCTCGAAATCCTAAGCAACTCAAGGACCCTCGGAGAGAGTTGGGGATTTCCCTGTTTTCATATTTGAGTTTTATCAAATATTGAAACGAGGATTATTGGTTTTAATTATTTTTCTCTCCAAAAATATTTCATATTAAAATATATGAGAGGAGATAATAAGACTTCTCCAAAATAATTGAAATATTGGAGGAAAAATATTAAAATCAAATATTTGATTTTATTCAGATTTTATTGTTATTTTATTTGAATTAGAAAAATTGCACGTTTTTCAAAGTTGCATTTTAGGGCCAAGAAAATGTTCATCTCGTTCTAAATACTTTATTTAGACGGCGAAAATTTGTTTTGGCATTTTTAGATTTTTATTATATTTTCTAGGATTTATTTAAATTTTGGCGAAATTATTTAAAAAACATCGGCCGGGTCAAGCTCAACCGAGCCAAAGCCCAACCATACCGCTGCCTCCCTCCAGAGATCATGACCGCTGGCGTTGCCGAGTCCGGGACTCTATCCTCACATTGCCCCCTCCCCCAAGCCACCCCCTCCTTATATACGCCGCCCCCGACCCCCACCACCACCATCCGACCCACCCCGCCGCGATCCGCCTCAATGGGACCCATGGCCGCCCGCCTAGCCGGAGCTTCGTCGGAGGTATACGCCGCCGCCGCCGTCGTTCGGTTTTACTTTTAAACCGATTCGGTTTTTTTAGAAACCCTAGTTTTCGTTTTTTTATAGACCGGTTTTATTTTTTTATCGGTTTAGTTTATTTAGCGGACGTTCGTCCGTACGTTCATTTTAACGAACGGTGTTCACTCGTTAGCCGCAGACAGCGAACGTTTGTTCGTTAGCCTGTTCGTCAGTTTTTCTTTTTCTCGGATTTTCCGCGATTATTCTCGCTCGCGATTTCTGATCCGATTTTCGTTTCAGTTTATCTTTTCGCTCATTTATCGGAATCAGGCGATTCAAGCGCCTAGATCTTCGTCTCGAAACCCTCTTTCTGTTTAACCAACTTGAACAAGATTTTCGGTACTGTAAAATTTGACTTTAGCTCAGATTAGTAAACAGATCTTGTTTCTTTCGCAGTTTGAGTTTCGTTGCTCCGTTTGATTTGATTCTTTTTGCAAACCGGAGTTCTTAAGTTGAACTTTCTGGTCAATTCTTCTTATTTGAGTTTTGATCGTGCATCATTGCTTGATTGCTTATGTATGCTATTGTTTGTTTGCGATAGAATTCCCGAAGTGCGAAGCGTGCTACTACGAGTCCCTAGGTTTTGCGGATCGTCAGCAAGGCAAGTAACACATTGATCATACTCTTTTCATACCCAGTTTTTATGCATTAGTTACAATACTCAAACACTGCATGATTAGGATGTGATTAACTTGTGGGTATTGGGAAGTAGTTGATGAGGTAGAACCTATTGCCCTGTTATAATCAAACCCTTGGGAGTTACTTCTACGTATTGCTCATATTGTTAAGCTATGCTCGTAGACGTGGTTTGGGTGAGTGAATCCATGACATATGTGAGATTGTTAATTAATGATTCAACTTAAGGTGGCAACTTTAATACACATCTGGGTGGATTGCTTGTCGGGCACCTGGAGAATCCAGTGTTGTCCTAGGATATCCCGGAGTACCTGTGTGATCATCCTAAGGTCCGCCACCCAGGCTCAAAGGGAACTGATATTTTTCATGCTAGAAACTTCCGTGTGCAGCCACAAGCTATTATGGGCTCTAGCATACTTGAGTAAGTTGCGTGAGCTCCTGAAGAGGTGGACTAGCAGGTAGAGGGATGTAGGTTGGTATAGTATACCCGGAGTAGAGAGTTAATGTTTCTGAAAGACTATGTCTCGGTCATCCGTTTCTCAAACATCATGTAGCGCGAGAAATCCAACGGAGGAGATCGAGTCTTGTGGTGAAAAGTGCGCAAACCTCTGCAGAATGTACAATCTAATCATGGTTAGCCGTGTCCCCGGTTATGGACATCTTGAGTATCTAGTACTTGGATTATCCTAAGTATCTCATCACTCTGATTTAATACTGTTGGGTTGATAATTACTTTTAATTGGGATTGAGTTGGAGGAACCTTCTCAATGATGTTTCAACCACCATGATAGTTAAAATAAACTTTATTCCTTTGTTGTAGGGAAAAATTGGCTTTTCGAAAAACTATAACCATAGAGCTTACCACCATCCAAATATGCATGTAGTGACAGCATTATTCTGTTCTTGCTCTCATCAGGTTATATTGCCAAAGATATTCCATGTGCTGACCCGTTTCCGGGCTACAACGTATTATGTTGCAGACTTTTCAGACGAGGAGTAAGGTTTGTTAGGTCGTTGCCGTGTAGCTCAGCTATGTCGTTGGAGTTGATGGACTCAATTTATCTTCCAAGGCTTCTGCTGTTATCGTATTAGATGGCTTTAAGCCATATTTATTGTAATAAGTTCTCTTCTGAGACATTCTATGTAATAAGTGTGTGATTGCTACTCTGTTATAAATCCTTCGAGTACTGTGTGTGTCAGCATTACCGATCCAGGGATGACACTGAAGCACATAGACTTGACCGTTTGAGGTCGGGTCGCTACAATATGATAATCCAAGAACCAGATACTCAAGATGTCCATAACCGGGGACAAGGCTAACCATGATTAGATTGTGCACTCTGCAGAGTTTGCACACTTTTCCCCACAATACTCGATCTCCTCCGTTAGATTTCCCTCACTACAGGGTGTTTGAGAAACGGATGACCATGACACAGTCTTTCAGAAGCATTAACTCTAACTCTTGGTAGACAGTACCAGCCTACATCCCCTACATCTGCTAGCCTACCACTGGAAGAGATCATGCAACATATTCAACTATGCTAGAGCCCATAATAGCTTGTGGCTGCACACGGAAGTTTCTAGCATGAATAATCTTATGATCCCTTTGAGCCTGGGTGGTGGACCATAGGAGGATCACACGGTATAACCCCGGGATCTCCTAGGACAACACTGGTATAACCCCAGGTGCCCAAATAAACAATCCACCCAGATGTGTATTAAAGTTGCCACCTTAAGTAGAACCATTAATTAAACACTCACATCTGTCATGGATCTCTCAAACCAAACCACGTCTACGAGCATAGCATAGTAACATAAGCATAGCGTAGAAGTAACTCCCAGGGTTTGATAATAAACAGGGCAATAGGTTCTACCTCATCATCTACTTCCCAATACCCACATGTTAATCACATTCTAATCAAGCAGTGTTTGAGGATTGGAACTAATGCATAAAAACTGGGTATGAAAAGAGTATGATCAATGTGTTACTTGCCTTGCTGACGATCTGCAAAACCTAGTGACTCGTAGTAGCATGCTTCGCACTCCAAGAATTCTATCACAAACAAACAATAGCATACATAAGCACTCAAGCATAGATGCAAGGGTAAGACTCAGATGAGAAAGTCCAAATTGAAAACTCAACTGAAGAACTTCGATTTGCAAAAAGAATCAAACGAATCAGAGCTACGGAACTGAAACTACGGTCAAAAGAACTTCGAATTCAAATCTTCTTGAAACCAAATTTTAAATTGTCAAAACCTTGCTCAAGTTGATTAACTGGATAGAGGGGTTCGAGGCGAAGATTTTGGCGTTGGTTTCACTGGATTTGGACAAACGATTTAGAAACGGCGAGGGTTTGAAGATCAGGGGCTAATCTGCGATAAAAATAATCACGGATAGGTCCCTGGACGAAAATAAACAGAAAAAGGAGAATCTATCGGACGAACGCCCGCTAACAGAGACGAACGGGCGAATTCGTTCGTTAAAATGAACGAACGAACGAACGTTCGCAAACGAACTAAACCGAGAAAACCGAACCGATCTAACTAAATAAAAAAACTGATATAGGGTTTAAAAAACCAGGGTTTTTACCTAAAACCGAAAAAAACCGGTCGCGTCGAAACAAATCGGATCATCGGCGGCGGTTTCCTGCTAGGCTCCGGCAGCGTCTTGATGGCGCGGCTAAGCAGCGGGCGGCCTTGAGGCTCCGGGCGCGGTGGAAGCGGCAACGCACACCAAGAAGCGGCGCAAGCGGCGAAGCGGCGGCATGTGGCTCGGGTTGGGCGGCGGCGGCTGCGGCGTTGTGTGGGGAGAGGAGGAGGCAGCGGCGGGGTATAAATAGGAGGGGGGCGGCTCGGGGTGCTTGGGGAAGGGGGCGTCGGCGGCGCGGATTCCACGCGCGAGTGGGAGACGGCGAGGCGGAGCTGGGCCGGCTCGACTCGGCTGGGCCGTTGGCCCAGTCGGGTGGGCGACTTTTTAAAAAAAATAAAAAATAAATTCCGCCGAAAAGGAAAAATCCTAAATAAATAATAAATAAAAATGCCAAAAAGAATTTTCCCCATCTAAATAAAATATTTAGAACATAGTGAACATTTTCTTGGCCTAAAAATGCAATTTTGAAAAAATGCACATTTTTCTAATTCAAACAAATCTCGAATAAAAATCCAAATATAATTATTATTTGATTTTTAATATTTTTCCTCCAGTATTTCTTTTATTTTGGAGAAGTCATATTATTTCCTCTCATTTATTTTAATATTTGAAATATCCGGGGAGAAAAATAATTAAAATCAAAATGATCCTTGTTTTGATATTTGAGAAAATTCAAATACGAAAACGGTGAAATCCCCAACTCTCTCTGTGGGTCCTTGAGTTGCTTAGAATTTCAAGGATCGCAAAGCAAAATGCAATAAAATATGATATGCATATGATGACCTATGTATAACATTCCAAACTGAAATTTTTGGATGTTACATAGTCATCATGAGGCTTAAATAAACTATCAAGATCATAAGAATCATTATCACCCCAATCATGATCATTGCAATAAGTAGTGGACATAGCAATATTAGCATCCGCAAGCTTTGGGTTTTGCATATTATTAGCACAATTGACATGAATAGAATTTACAATAACATCATTGCAATCATGTTTTTCATCCAAGGAGCTATCACGAATCACTTTATAAATTCCTTCTTTTAACACTTCATCACAATTTTCAGATTCATGAATCTCAAGCAAAACTTCATAAAGATAATCTAGCGCACTCAACTTACTAGAAATTGGTTCATCATAATTTGGTCTTTTAAAAATATTAGCAAGTGGATGAGGATCCATATCAATTGATTTTTAGCAAGCGAAGATGGAAACAAATAGAAGACACATGGCAACACAAGCAAACATGAGATCTGACGAGAAAACGGCGAACGAAAAAGATGGCGAATAAAACGGCAAATTTTTGTGAAGTGGGCGACAGGAAAACGAGAGGCAAATGGCAAATAATGTAAATTGCGAGGAGATGAGATTTGTGATTAGGAACCTGGTAAATGTTGATGATGTCTCCCCGGCAACGGCGCCAGAGATTGGCGAGTTGTCGGGATACTATCTTGACTTGATCCTCCCAGACAACGGCGCCAGAAATTCCTTTTGGTGCGGCTTGAAGCTACGTCGGTATTTCCCCAAAGAGGAAGGGATGATGCAGCACATCAACGGTAGGTATTTCACTCAGTGATGAGACCAAGGTTATCGAACCAGTAGGAGAACCACGCAACACTACATGAACAGCACCTGCACACAAATAACAAATACTCGCAACCCGACGTGTTAAAGGGGTTGTCAATCCCTTTCGGGTAACCGCACCAGAAATTGGCACGTAGACGGGAGAAAGTTGTAAATAGATTGATAGATCGAACGCCAAATAAAATAGATTGCAGCAAGGTATTTTTGGTTTAATAGATCTGAAAATAAAAGCAAAGGGAAATAGATCGCACAGGAAAATATAATAAAGAAGAGACCCGGGAGCCGTATGTTTCACTAGTGGCTTCTCTCGAGAAAAATAGCAAATGGTG
The DNA here is from genome assembly GCA_021605145.1 of Aegilops bicornis. Classification (NCBI taxonomy): domain Eukaryota; kingdom Viridiplantae; phylum Streptophyta; class Magnoliopsida; order Poales; family Poaceae; genus Aegilops; species Aegilops bicornis. The sequence goes on from CM038672.1 coordinate 510,597,360, forward strand.
GGTGAACAAATTACTGTCGGGAAATTGATAGAATTTCAAATAATCATGATGATATCTAGGCAATGATCATTATATAGGCATCACGTCCAAGATTAGTACACCGACTCCTTCATGCATCTACTACTATTACTCCACACATTGACAGCTATCCATCATGCATCTAGTGTATTAAGTTCATGGAAAATGGGGTAATGCAATAAGAAAGATGACATGATGTAGACAAGATCTATTTATGTAGAAATAGACCCATCTTGTTATCCTTAATAGGAACAATACATACGTGTCGGTTCCCCTTCTGTCACAGGGATCAAGCACCGTAAGATTGAACCCATCACAAAGCACCTCTTCCCATTGCAAGATAAATAGATCAAGTTGGCCAAACAAAACCCAAATATCGGAGAAGAAATACGAGGCTATAAGCAATCATGCATATAAGAGATGAAAGAAGACTCGAATAACTTTCATGGATAAAAGGATATATCTGATCATAAACTCAAAGTTCATCGGATCCAAACAAACACACCACATATAGAGTTATATCATTTGCATTTCCAAGAGACCATTGTATTGAGAATCAAAAGAGAACAGGAAGCCATCTAGCTAGTAACTACGGACTCGTAGGTCTACAAAGAACTACTCACGCATCATCAGAGAGGCACCAATGGACATGATGCACCCCTCCGTGATGGTGTCTAGATTGGATCTGGTGGTTCTGGAACTTGCGACGGCTGGAATTGATTTTTGTCGACTCCCCTAGGGTTTCTGGAATATTGGGGTATTTATAGAGCAAAGAGGCGGTCCGGGGGCACCCGAGGTGGGCACAACCCACCAGGGTGTTGTGCTCTCCTCTGAGCACCCCCGAGATGCTTCTCCGGCCCACTGGATGTCTTCTGGTCCAAAAAATCCACAAAAAGTTTCACTGTGTTTGGATTCCGTTTGCTATTGATTTCCTGAGATGTAAAAAACATGCAGAAAATAGCAACTGGCACTTGGCACTATGTCAATAGGTCAGTACCAAAAAATGATATAAAATGACCATAAAATGATTATGAAACACCCAAGAATGATAATATAATAGCATGGAACAATAAAAAATTATAGATACGTTGGAGACGTATCACATAGTGGTTCTGTTCTTACTTTCATCCATAGAAACATAAAGCTTTAATTGATTCTTCTACCTTAGACAGACAAATTTTCATCTTGAGATTTTCCACATCATGAGAAAGTCTATCAATGCTTCTAGACATATCATCAATCTTACTCAACTTTTCTTCTATCATAGTATTAAAATTCTTTTGAGCATTGATGAAATCTTCAATATTATTCTCAAGATGAGAGGTGTTCCTATTATTATTTTAAGAAGGATTACCATAGGAATTACTATAATTATTAGAGGAATTTCCCGGAAAAGGTCTAGGATTAAATTTACCTCTATAAGCATTGTTATTAAAATTGTTTCATGAAATAAAATTCACATCTATGGCATCGCTATTTTGCTCAATCAAAGTAGATAAAAGCACACCATTAAGATCAATAGGAGCATTTTTATTAGCAACCAACTTCATAAGAGCATCAACTTTTTCACTCAAAGAATTTATTTCTTCTACCGAATTGACTTTTTTTACTAGTAGGAGCTCTTTCGGTATGCCATTGTGAATAATTTGCCATAATATTATCAAGCAATTTAGTAGCTTCACCCAAAGTAATTTCCATAAAAGTACCCCCGCGGCGAAATCTAAAAGATTTGAAGAAACAAAATTCAATCCCGCATAATTTTTTTGTATTATCATCCAATGATTTAAGCCATGAAATTTCTTAGCATCAATTTCATACTTTCCCAAGATTGTGAAACATGTTCATGATCAAGTTGCTTAAAATTCATGATTTGCGTCCTAAGGGAAATAATTTTTGTGGGATACTTAGTAATAAAAGCATCCTTGCACTTATCCCAAGAAATGATACTATTGCGAGGCAAAGAAGAAAACCAAAATTCTGTACGATCTCGCAAAGAAAACGGAAATAATTTCAACTTCACAATATCATTGTCCACATCATTTTTATTTTTCATATCGCATAATTCCATGAATGTGTTAAGATGGGTCGCAGCATCCTCATTAGGAGTACCGGAGAATTGGTCTTTCATAACAAGATTCAACAAAGCAACATTAATATCACAAGACTCCGCAGTAGTGGCGGGAGGAGCAATCGGGGTGCTAATAAAATCATTGTTGTTGTTGTTATTGGAGAAATCACACAACTTGGTGTTCTCTTGAGTCATTGTGACTACACAACAAGATTGCACGCAAAACAGATCTGATGAGAAAACGGCGAACGAAAAAGAGGGCGAATAAAACGACAATTTTTTGTGAAGTGGGGGAGAGGAAAACAAGATGAAAATGGCGAATAATGTAAATTGCAAGGAGATGAGATTTGTGATTAGGAACCTGGTAGATGTTGATGTTGTCTCCCTGGCAACAGCGGCAGAAATTCCTTTTGATGCGCCTTGAACTACGTCGGTATTTCCCCAAAGGGGCAGGGATGATGCATCACAGCTACGGTAGATATTTCCCCTCGGTGATGAGATCAAGGTTATCGAACCAGTAGGAGAACCACACAAAACCACGTAAACAACTCCTGCACACAGAGAACAAATACTTGCAACCCGACGTAAGAGAGGGGTTGTCAATCCCTCACGGGTAAAAAAATAGGTAAAATTGTAGTAGATTGGATAAACAGTTCTCGCGGGAATGTAAGATAAAATAAATAATAATAAATTGCAGCAAGGTATTTTTGTATTAATAGATCTGAAAATAAAAGCAAATAAAAATAGACCGCGAAGGCAAATATAATAAAGAAGAGGCCAGGGGGCCATAGATTTCACTAGTGGCTTCTCTCGAGAAAAATAGCATACGGCGGGTAAACAAATTACTGTTGGGCAATTGATAGAACTTCAAATAATCATGCAGATATCCAGACAATGATCATTACATAGGAATCACGTCCAAGATTAGTAGACCGACTCCTGCCTGCATCTACTACTATTACTCCACACATCGACCGCTATCCAGCATGCGTCTAGTGTATTAAGTTCATGGAGAAACGGAGTAATGCAATAAGAACGATGACATGATGTAGACAAGATATATTTATGTAGAAATAGGCCCCATCTTGGTATCCTTAATAGCAACGATACATATGTGTCGGTTCACCTTCTGTCACTGGGATCAAGTAGCGTAAGATCAAAGCCATCACAAAGCACCTCTTCCCATGGCAAGAAAAATCGATCTAGTTGGCCTAACTAAACCAAATATTCAAAGAAGAAATATGAGGCTATAAGTAATCATGCATATAAGAGATCAAAGAAACTCAAATAACTTTCATGGATAGAAACATAGATCTGATCATAAACTCAAAGTTCATCGGATCCCAACAAACACACCGCAAAAAGAGTTACATCAAATAGATCTCCAAGAGACCATTGTATTGAGAATCAAAAGAGAGAGAGAGGAAGCCATCTAGCTACTAACTACAGACCTGTAGGTCTACAATGAACTACTCACATCATCAGAGAGGCAACAATGAGGATGATGAACCCCTCCGTGATGGTGTCTAGATTGGATCTGGTAGTTCTGGAAATTACGGTCGCTGGAATTGATTTTTGTTGACTCCCCTAGGTTTTCTGGAATATTGGGGTATTTATAGAGCAAAGAGACAGTGCGGGATGCCATCGAGGTGGGCACAACCCACCTGGGGGCGCCTGGGCCCCCAGGCGCGCCCTGGTGGGTTGTGCTCCCATCAGAGCCCCCCCTCTGGTACTTCTTTGGCCCAACAGGTGTCTTCTGGTCCGGAAAAATTCTTCAAAAAGTTTTGCTGCATTTGGACTCCATTTGGTATTGACCTTTTGCGAAGTAAAAAACAAGCAAAGAAACAACAACTCGCACTGGGCATTATGTCAATAGGTTAGTCCCAAAAAATGATATAAAGTTGCTATAAAATGATTGTAAAACATTCAAGAATGATAATATAAGAGCATGGAACAATTAAAAAATTATAGATATGTTGGAGACGTATCAATAAAAAATATGAGTATGCTATTAGAGCGTCTACAACCTGATTTGGCAAATCCGGCCTTGTAAACTTCTGCGGACGCGACCAATGACAGCCGCAGACGGTGCCTCAAAAGTCCTGCCTGACAACCACACTCCTCGTTTTAAAACCCCCAAATTCATGCACCGTCCATCCTATACCACAGATTCAACACCAATTAAACAATGCAACAAAGCAAAAAAAAACACAAATCAACAATGCAAACATGCCAAAATGAAATTCAATGTCTAGGTCGCGCGTGGCCAACATGATGGATCACTCGCGATGTGCCATCTAGGTTGTGTCCACTCCCTCTGGGTGACATTCTCTACATTGTAGCTGACCGCCATGGGTGGGACCACTGTTGACTCTGTCGAGGCATCATCCATGCCAGAGGTGGGGGACAGAGTTCTCAGCGATGATGTCTACGACGTCGGTGATGCGGATGGCCGGGGGCAAGGGTGGGGGATGGCGATGGCTCGGACGCGGGGAATGGAGGACATACGGAGGAGGATGGCGACCACGCAGACGCCGAAAATGGAGGATGAACGGGGGAGGACGGTGGTCAATTTAGTTGACCCAGTTAATTTGGTGGAATTTGAATGGGACCGGTCTGTCTGGTCCAATGTGGCGGACGTGTCGTTTCTATATTCGCTCCAGATATAAACATAACATGAAAGGTGCCAATTAGTGGTGGTCATTCGAGTCATGATTATTTTACCAGTTACTGACCGGGCTATCAGCTCGAACATATATGGGGCATTTATGGAGTCCGACTATAGATGCATTTGAAGTTGCTCTGCGTTGACGCAATTTCGTGGGCAAACCTCGACCTGTCTGGTTTAAGCAACTTTTACGGGGGGGGGGGGGAGGGGGGCTAGTCTGGTCTAGTTGGTCCTCTGGACTATAGAGCAGAGTACACGAGACTTGACAGTTCTATCATCGTTCCGTTGACAGCGAGTCCATATGCATGCTCGTTGCCCATCTATTTAGGGCAACCCTAACCGATCCCCTATCCGACGCTAAGGGATGATAAATTCGGTTATCCTCGGTTAGGCCACACCTAGCCGATCCCCTCAATTTCATAAGGGAGGATCAATTATCCTCCACTGTCGAAAACCCCCAATCTTCCTACATATACTCACCGCGCGCTCGACTAAGGAAAAGTGGCGCCTGCTCTCTCCCGCCTCCTCTGTCCGTCCCAGCCGCCACCACGCCCCACCGCTGCTGTTGATGACCGACCCTCCCACTGGAATGGAGTGCCTGGACAATACCACCGCCATCGGCCGCCGCCGTCGGCTTGTCACTGCCCGAGATGATCTCGCCGCCCGCGCCGAAGAAGAACTTGGTGATAAAAAAAGTCCACCGGGTTCAAGCTCCGGCTGCAACCGCGACAAAAGCCGCCGGGGTGGCGAGCGCCTCTTCGGTGACGGCCCGCCGCCCTCCCCCGACGATGGTGGCATTGGCCCTAGCCGAGGAGGAGGAGGAGGAGGGGGAGGAGGAGGAGGAGGAGGAGAAGAAGAAGAAGAAGAAGAAGAAGAAGAAGAAGAAGAAGAAGAAGAAGTCGACTCTGGCACCCCGTCCATGACCGATGGCACGTGTAGCTTCTTCGGCGGCACCCACGGGCTCTGCTCCGGCGTGTCCGGCGGCGGCAGCCGACAAGAAAGGTCGTGGCTGCCAAGTGCTCGATGAAATGCCTACAAGGTAAAAAAACATTATGTGGGCGTGGCCGAGCAGATGGTGGTGCATGCCATTGGTTGGCGAGATCCACAACACATACATGCTATGTTTGTGGTGATTTTGGATTGCTTGAAGTGATGCCTTTTGGGTGAACAATGCATGTTTTTATTTGAAAATCGCGATGATGAAACTATATGTTATGATGGTTATGTTATGCTTGTTTGATTTTCAATGTTCTAATGTTATATATTGTGAAGTGTTTGAAGTTTACGTGGCTAAAAGAAAACTATACATTTTTTTACTCCACTAGATTTAGGGGATCAGCTAGATGCGGCCACGTATAGAGAAGCGTAATTTTTCCTCCATTGACTTTACTCGATGGGATACTCCACTAACTTTTACGGCTCGGTTAGAATTGCCTTTACCTGTTTTGGTGGGAGAATATGCGGCGAAAAATCACACATATGTCGGACCAGTACAGTTGCGATGCCAGCGGTCATATCTCTAAGAGCAGTGAAACAAGTGACGGAGTAGTGATGTCCTGATGGGCCCCGTGGGGAGAAATCAATCAATTATTGGTCTCATACTCTCTCACGCGGTCTAGTCCATCACCCAAAGGTCTCCGGTTCAGCGACCGCTGGCAATGGCATGGCAGCAACATCATGATGATCTTCTCCACGTACATACTTCATGATGTCGAAATACACGAGAATACAGTTTACGTTTGGGGGTTTAAGAAGCCACATATGACGGGAAGCGGCGATTCGGTGCTCGAGCACAGATGCGCCCGAAATCTTCATCATCCGCTGGTTACTCGGGATGGGAACAAATTCTACTGGCACCTCCGCTGCGGAACGGGGAAAAAGGGTTGTATTCGATAGAGTAAAATGCACTGATGGTCATTGGACTTATCGTATACGCTCACTTTGGTCACTGTACTTACGAATACAGTCACGGTATACGTGTTGAGCTGATTATACGGTCACTGCCAAATTGTATAGCTCGGTATTTCATCTATTTGACCAGTTAAACAATCTCGTCAGCTCATTTTTTTCTCTTTGTCTATGCGGGTCCTACCTGTCAGTGGGTGAGAGAAATAAGCAGAGCGAAAATAAAATTATGCGCGAATGGAGATTCGAACCCTGGAGCTGTCGCGCATGTGCGAGCCGCCTAACCAGCCGCACTGCTCTCGCGTTGTGCATTAGCTAGTGGAAACTTTTACCTGTTGCGTGGAAACTGTCACGTGAGTTAAAAGCTTCCAGTAGTTGAAATACATACGTGTTAAGTTAAAAGGTTCCAGTATATAGGTGTTGAGGTTTTTTTTATATACGTGTTGAGTTAAATACTCCCATTAGTTCACTCCTCACATGACAACTTCCAGCTTCTGTTGAAGTAGTTGAGTAAGTACCGCGGTTAAGCGCGTGATGCATGCGTGGATCAGTAGTGCAGCGATGCAGCTACCTAGCTGCTACTTGACGAGATTCCATTTTTTCATTCCATCCAAAACAATAAGGTGTGAATCAAGGGCAAGCCTTCGGGATAGCCACGTGGGTCAATTGGGAGAGAGATTCGCGCTGCCCAATCGGGCTCGTCCACATGAAGCTTTCTTCCCAACCCACCTCGCTTCGTCGCTAAGAAAGAAAGAGGGATAACTCAAAAAAAGAAGAAGAGGTAGACAAACACCTCCTCCCACGCTACTCTCTTCCGCCGCCGCCGCCTCCCATCCAAGATCCTCCGGCCCTGCCGTGATTGCCGCCGGAGGAAGAGCCCCTCCCGAGACCCGCTCTCCTGGCCAAGCACTGTTCAGGTCGTGGGGTTGTGGGCGACGCGTCCCTGGGATCCTTCCCTACGATGGCAACGCCGCAGCGACACAGACGCTGATCTCCCTCGCCCCCAACCCAAGCCTCGCCGGCAACCTTCGTCTCCACCAGCCCTCTCATCCTCCGCTCTCCTTCTATGCTTGCGCCCCTGCCTTCCTCCCTCCTCGATGGAGCCCGAAACCCTAGCCCATATCTTCTATGGTTCCAGCCATGGATGAGGAGACCACGGACGCGGCAGCCGCCGTCCCACCCCGGCACCTATTCCGGCGGCTCTTAGATTGGCGGCCGCCGGGTCAAAGCGATCCAGGCACGTCATGCAGCCATGGCCCTGCTCGTGGCAAAGACTCCGTGGAGTCCACGGTGCCTCCGTGGTCAAGAGAAGCACAAGTCGCCAACCACAGCTGAGCTTGTATGGAATGACCCCGCCTCTGCACCACAAACCTCGCTGTATATGGCCCCTGCAGGTGCCCGCATCCCTCCAATCCCTTCTGATTTGCCTCCTCCCCTCTCTTTTTCACTCTGATTTTGGATTTAAGGGATCTCTTGATTTAATATCCAATACGTTTCATATTTGTTGTGCAGTCTACAACGTGTTCGATGAAAATCCAAGTAGCTGCAGGAGAAGATAAATACATGTAATAACTTATGCTTAGTTACCTACTCAATATTTTTTTCATGCGATTTAGCTCCAATCCTTGATAGTAGGTCAATTACTCCGCCTGCCTGTTCCTTATTTTGCAGTTCCCGTATTGAAGGAGATTAAGAAGTTTCTAATTCGTGTTGCCTAAGGGATTGTCATTTATCTCTCTATCTCCCATTTACTCAATGAAGTTAGTCACTATTTTTTATGCGTCTTCTTAATAAGTATGATACTGTCTTCATAATTGCTGAATAACTGAGCATCTAGCTTCCTTACGTTGACTTGGTAATACGTACATTCTCCTGGATATAGGTCAAGAACATTTTTTAGGCTTCAAACTGTGTTCCGTGAAATAACACAAATCCTGTTTTATAATTGTTTTATCAACTGATCGAATATGTAAACTTATTAGGATACTTATGTTGTATTCTCCCTTGTTTCATTATTTTTATGCATTGCAGATTTACAATCAAGTATAAATGGCCCTCTGCTAATTGTGATTCTCATTTGAAATCAATTTAGCTACCTCTTACACAACACATTTTGTGATAGGCAATTTTGCACACTATGGGAACAAATACATACTGGTGGATTTGATTTTGTGCTATGCCCTTGTGAACAATGAAGCTATCAGGTGAGAATCGATTTGTGGCTCTTTCTTTTGTTTGAAGTAGTTGTTATGTGGTTCTTGGGGACTCACACTCTGTTTCGTTTCTTTTTTTACCTCCTATTTATGGTCTCACTTTTGTTAGGGAGTCGATTGAGGACCAGATGGGTATCTTGTCACTCATCTCCGGCGAGTTGGGTGCCAGTGTGTTTGGTTCAGCATCCATTGCGGAGCAGGTACTGACGGCGTTGATGCTGCCAGGCTCACTGCCTTAGTCACTCATCACGGGTGACCACTGACTACAACCCACCTAACCGACTGTAATCCTTTGTTCTTGCGTTGCATTGCAACCTCATGCTTGACTGCACATCTTCTTGGTTGTGTGATCTGAGGGGAACATATTTTGGGTATTTGTTTTGTCATATGATGATGATCTCTTTCCAACAAGTTGTCACACTAATTAAATTCAGAAATCTGTTGGACGTCCCTCAACTTTGCAGCTTCATGGTGTATGATTAAAATTTGTCATTAGACAAACAAAGAATGTGATCTGCTTCACTAAATTTCTTTGAATTCTGAAGTAGCGCCAAATCGAGACGGAGCTAATGTGAAATTAGCTTTTTTTTAAGTGTGCAGCGAACATGTTCAATTGGATGGTAAACTCTTCTTAACATTGATGCAAAATTGTGTATCACTATTCAGTAATGAATGGGATAGCTTGGTCTGGATTATTTTCTGGATCTCTGTCTAATTACACTCCTAATATTCTCCTCAAGATTGTGATGCAAAAGATTGCTACATGTCAAAGTTTACTTATAAATGGAAATGTGCACCTTGCTTGTTTGGTCAAATGACAAAGAGAATACCCCCTGCCTTTTATATTACACATTCCCTTGACATACATTCCAAAAAAAATAAGCGCCCATGCATTTTAATCTATTTTGACAAGGCCAAGGCTGGACGAAATCCACACATTGTATATCTGCTTATATTTCAGTTTAACACTTTTGAGCAAGTTGTTCTTTATTTTGCTAGTGCGTAGATGCTGAAGACCTGATGGCAAGATGTTCGTGTGGCGCCAAGCATGGCTGAGTCATGGAGGTACAGAGTTTACATTCACTTCTGTATTATTGTTAGGATAATGGAGTAAAACATATGTGATGCCTTATCCTGTCGATGTCATTGCATTCCATCCAATGTAAAGTTTCATTGTTTAATTTTCTTGGTGCTCTCTCATAGGTTTATCTGTTCTCAGTTTCTTGAATTGTTATGTAAACAAGATGAGATTGTATCAGGTGACTGAGTCATAGGTTTGGTTTGGGAATATGATTATGAAGTGTTTTGGGTGTTTATGATCATATGCTTTGATCGTAGTACTCAAAGTACGCGTCAAGCATTGCTGCTCTGTTGTTCCGTGAGGATAGGCATCTTCTTCTTGTGGCATGAAGCTATGGTCACGAAGAGGGAAAGAAACCATAAGACTGAACTTTGCCTGCAAATTTTCTGTCACTACTCACTAACAGAACATAGATGTGACCTACCGATTCTGTTGCAATTTCCAGCCACGAGACTGATTCAATATTTGTCCCAGGGATGAATGAAGTGGAGGTTAAGACACGGTTTTAAGTATGGGATTTCAGGACCAAATCATTTGAGCCATTTTGGTTTACCTAGGCGCTTATGATAACTTAATAGATATAATCCATACTGATGTAATTCTGAAACTTGAAAGTCAGCAAAGATATCATATTCACTTGTAGTCGAATCACTTTTGCTGTACATAAGTGCCATCAAGGATCAACCTAGAAACACTCTGTTTATCTATTTCTGTCACTTTCTTTTTTGAACGTCTCGCGGCTGCAAAAGGACGTTGAAGAGTCCATCCACATGTTTTGTGCGCAGAGGACGCCGGAGGAGGCGCGTCAAGGGCGCGGCTGCAGCGCGATGGAGGATGGAGGCCAGTCGCATCGGTGGCTTCCGTCCACCTCCTTTCTTAGTTGGGCGTCGCACACTAGGAAACTCGCAGCCGCGGTGGCTGAGCCACCACCACCGCTCGCCGCCCTTCCATGGCGGCATCAGCATCACCAATGGCGTGGCGGGCAACAGCGGCAGCGAGTTCCAGCACCTTCCCTGCCCCCATCGCTGCTCAAGGTACTCACTCGTTCCCCTCCCCCTCCTGCTCCGCAAATCCCCGGTCTCTTCTGACCTCCCTTTTCCTTTGCACTATTTCACATTATCACGGAAACCTCTGTAAAAAGGTCAACTACATCTGGAAATCCCTCAGTCTCTTCTGACCTCCCTGGTCTACTGAATGTGTTAGAAGTAGTGGCTATACTCTGTTTCTAGACAAGTGTGACGATAGGGTCAATAGTGCCATTGCAAAGTCTGTAGCTTGTAAAGTGTGTTATTTTGCCTGTACAAATTGGTTAGGCAAAGTTCTTTTTTATTTCAGATTATTGCTAATAGTGCCTGCACCCCCCTTTCGCACAACCTTTTATCCTCACCATTGCTGGTCTGACTATTACTAAACTTCTCTGATTGTTTATATTAGCAACCAAAATAAAATTTCCTTCAGTCTGAAATCTATTTGTTTCTTCTCTGTATTTGGTGTAATATATTGTCCCCCCTTAAAATGATCCTCTTTATCATGATGTTCAGCAAGGTGGAAGTGAACTTGAGAAGCCTGCTTGAGGAGGCTCCTCGGCTGCAGAATCAGGCTAAGCTTATTAGATTTGCGCCATGCTCCACTTCCGTTCAATAAATTGAGCAGACAATGCTCTGAGATTACTTAAATTGAGAAGGGAGTTATATAGAAAGATCTCAAAGCTGTTGTTAATTATTTGCGGACAGATTGGAATTCATTGGCTTGTGGGGCCACTCAATGGCTGCAGTCACAAGGTATGTTCTGTATGTTGAAATGAATTCTCATTTGCTCCCATAGTGGTCAGCAATTATTTAATTATGATAACCTGCTATTCAGCTTAGTTTGCTTGTATGCTTTATGATATTCCTCTGTAATATTCGGCTTCATCTCCTCCTTACATTTTTTTGGCGGTTATCTCCTCCTTACAATTGGACCTATGTCTTGTGCTTGCTTGTACCTATTGGACTAGATAAGGTGGAGAGTTCGGTGGTGATTCAATGTATTCCTATATTAATACTTGCTCTGCAGGTAAACATCTGGAGGTATGATAATCAGGAGTTGTTGCATATACTTGACACTGGCCATTCACGAAATGTATTTTCCTCAAAAGTTGTCGAGGAAGCATTCAATCAATAAGTAGTTTGAGGAGCTGGAGATGCTAAGGCACAACCTTTCCAGGATATGTTTTCACTAACATTTCCCAATTATTCCGAGGCACATCAACTGGTGAAGAGCATATTGGAGTGGTGGCGTTAAGTGCTTATTCACTCAGTTAACCTTTGATTTTATAGATGCTGAGGTGCAACCTTTTCATGCCGAATTAGCTTGTTTTATTGCTGCCATAAGAAGTTGCACTTTTTTTATGTAATTACAGCTCTACTATATGAGCTCATAGACTGCTCACCCGCATCTTGTATGTCATGTTGATGATTTACTCCAGTGGTTAAAACCTTTAATTGTGGCGGAATGATTGGAATGATGATGTTGACACAATGTCTGATCATGGGTTGCTCCAATGCACTGCTCATTTCCCATGACACTTCATTTTCTTAGTAGTTGTAAAAGAGATTTCGCACAGAATCTGTCCAAGTAAAAGAAGTACGGAAAGCTAGCTCACCTTCCTAATTTCATTTCAGTTACTTCTGATGTTGTTAGACCCTTTGAACACGTGGTCATAGTATCATGCTTTTGTTTTTCCTTTTCATTTCTCAGGTTGTTCCCCACGGTGCACTCACTTAAACGAGCCATTCTTGTCTTCCTCCCATGTGCTGCAGATGGACTTATGAAGATGCTCCATTCCTTGCTATGATGCAATTTTCCGTGACAGGACAGTAACAACGGCAGTAGTGGGGTACAAGCTCTTCTAGCCGTGTTTTTCATTTAGTACCTTCCTCCAATTAAGATGTCATCTCGAAGTATTTACATTTGGCATTACTAACAACTCGGGTGTGACTATATGAATGGATTTTCTTTCTTTTCAAAGACCACAAAACGGAACAACATGGGTTCCACTTTTGTGTTCTGTGAAATTCAACTTCTTGCAAATGTATAGCTCACTACCTACTATTAATATGTTCAGAATAACTAAGATTTGGCTGTCGTTACTGTATTTTCCTTGTCTGATTCCAGCATTGTCAAATGCTTCAGGTCTTATCTGGCCTTTGGTATATAGTGTATTTTTCCATTGGAAAGGGAATTCAAATTTTTTGTGAATTTGGATGAGAGCCAAAACTTTGCGGTGACGCACCGATGCAACGAGGAGAGATGGCTCAAGGTAAATCAAAAGTTCAGAACAGAATGGCTTCGATAACTTTAGATGTGCTCCACATACATGATACTAATTCAGGATGATTTCTTTTTCATCTGTACACTTCTTGAATAATTCTTGCACAGTTTTTTGGGGTAATATCTCGCTTGTGACCATTTTCCTGTATTTGTACTAAACTGTATCTTCTGATCATATGTTACTTTTACTGCTGGTGCTCCAGTTGACCATTTGATAATTAAAAAATATGTCTTTTCCTTCAGTTTCACCGTGAGACACACAAGGATTGATTGTCCATTTGCCGCAAAATAGATTCGCCCCTCATATGTTAGTCATACTACTGATGCTTCAGCTTAACAGTTTGTATCTTAAGAGAATGTGTTTTCCTTTTGTCGGAGAAAGAGTAGTTATGAACTGTGACTGATACTAAACAAAAACTAATTGCCCTTACTGTATTTTGATGAATGGATGGTCTAAAGGACAAACTGTCATCATTTTGATGAATGGATTCCTGACTATCTGTGTGTGTGAAGGACTTGCTTAGGCCCCGCCAAGGTTTAAGAACTTTACATGAACCACTAATTTAAAAATGAACTCCTGATGGGTGTCGCATTTCTATGTAATACTTTGTTTTCTTGAAAACAATTTGACATGCACCCTTTTTGTGTCACATACCCCAAATAGAATATTTATCTTCATTTTTATATGCAAAAACTATATGGATGGATGTTTGGAGGTTTCTTGATGCACCAGCCATTTGAGCCTGCATTATGAATAAGTTGGCTTATAAAGATATTAAGTGACTACCATGTTTTTTGGGTGCATATTTCAGCCATCTAGATCCAGGAATACTGAGGTCGGGCTCCCTTGTGCGAGACACCCCGGGTACAGGGCCCCGTCAATTACTATGCTTGCTTTGTACGAATATGAAGACTATTCTGAATCAATGTTGTTTATCTGCGCTTTCAAAACATAAACAAGTACACCAGCATGATTAGTGCGCACCAGAACGCCTCAAGAGGCGCGCCCAGGGCGCGCCCCAGCCGCTAGTTTCAACAAAGAGGCGAGGCATTGGGAAGTAGCTATGCGCATGGCATGTGACGAACAAGATGGATCAATGGGGGGTGGACGGACGCGCTCCGTCTCATATTCGGAGATACTGCTAGTACTTAATAAGAAGAGCTAGTTGTTAATCAGTTCATACTCCACTTGTTTAGACTCCTGCGTGAGGCGTGAGCCGATCCGTCCAAACTGTAAATCGTCGTATAGCTGCCATCGTTGGATCGGCATCTAACTAAAGCTCCGCCGGTCCGGCCGGTCGTTGATTGATCGATGCGAGCATATATGTACGCATTGAAAAGAAACTTAAAGCGATGTAACCACAAAGTGTTACTGGTGCAGCTGGTTAGCCTACTGGCACTCGAGCATGTGGTCTCGCGTTCGAATCCACTCTTTGGCCTCATTTTATTTTTCGCTCTACTTCTTTCTCCACCCATTAACAGGTAGGACCGGCGGAGAAAATGGAGAAAAGGCGGATAGTTTTTTTTTTTGCATGGAAAAGGCGATAGTTTGACCAGTTAAATAGATGAAATATGGATCTATACGATCTATAGTGACCGTATAATCATCTCAACACGTATATAGTGACCGTATTGATCGTATTTTTTAGTACAGTGACTAAAATGAGCTTATACGATAAGTCCAATGACCACAAGTGCATTTTACTCTATTCGATATACAGTAGGAAACAGTGGAGCTTTTGTGGGCCCAGATCGTACGCGGGGAAAGGCCCGTTTCGCTTGCCAGTTATGGTCCGTGGACCAGGACGTTTGGTTTTGCACTGAGCCACGGACCAGAAAAGTGTGCAGCCCGTTTGGATAAAACGGCGACGTCTGGAGTCGTCTCCACCCCTCTACCCGCAGAAATCATCTCTGTTCCGCCTTCATGGATTACGGGAGGACAGGCGGCGGCGCTTGATCTGTACCAGAAACTAGAAGATGGAAGATTGTGTGCTTGAGTTCTTGCTTGATGCCGTGGACAGGTTAGTTCCCAGGGGATCTAATATTTTTTTGGGGTAAGCAGTGTCAGCGGGCACGCCGGGAGAAATAAGCTAACGCGGCCATGACCGGCGCTAGTTGCCACTTGAAATCAGGTTCCCGCTCCGGGAGGAGTTCGCCGATAGCTTGGATCACACAGATCCGGTGCCTCTGGCCTTTCTGCTGGAGAGCTTGGCCAACGGTGGAGTCCCGGCGGACTCAAACAATGGGTCTGGTTGCGGGCAACAGATCGGCAGCACTATCCCTGAGAGAGCAAACGGGGTGGTGCGCCGTCGTCCGGATGCTTCTCCTACTTGGTCGGCGCAGTCAACTGACAGAATCAACCGGCAGGCCCCCGCTGGACGAAAAGGTCTGAAACCCAAACACTGTCATTGTACAACTGCATTTGTTCAGAGTGTTTGCCCCACGTTCATGTAGCCAAACAAAAAAAAAGGAATATCTGAGCTCACAGTAGTATGAATGAAAAATGCAGGAACTGATCTATGCAGCAGTAGAAATGTAAACCATGGTAGTCGATCGTAACAGTATAGCTGTTGTAACTACTTTTATGCAAATTCAGCTGGAAGTATTTTACTATTGAAGGCCGGTTTGTAAATTTAGGTTACGACTCGGTAGTGCACCACCAGACAGGACTCCATGCCCATCACGGATGAGTGCATTGGAACAATCTGTTCGGAAGTATGCGGAACCTATGAAAAGTTCAGTACATCCCACACTACGCCTAAGTTTCAATTCATTGTGCGAGGCGACTTCTATAAGAGCCGGCTAAACGCCGAAAGGACAAAGTCAATGCAAGAAATTGTCTGCGGCTGCTCGGTAAACACTGATTCATGTAATCATCATTTTGGAAAATAAGTGGCAGCCATGGGTTTCGGTGCTGCAAGTGTGTTTAAATGATGGCATTTGTGTTTTTATCAAATTATACAGGGGAAACCAGAGGCAGAGAATAGTAGGTCATGCCACTGTGAGTGTCCTGCATTTATAAGGCTGTTGTGCACGACCGACAACAGCTGGTACATAATAGAGCAAGGACATGGCCCATGACAAATATAACAATGGCTATCTGGAAACAATCTTTTTCAAGCTTGCTGGAATTCTCGTTGATGTCGCGCAAAAGGAACTGTTCTGCTGCGCGCAAGCTGTGAACCCCTATCTTGTTCATTTCAAGTGATACCTATAAGAACTAAATTGCTTCAGGCTTTATGTTGGCATCCGTGCCTTTGATTTTGCGATGACCACAAGGGATCCCAAAAACCTTGTATACATCCTCAGCCCAGAACTTCAGGACCTTGCTATCTGTCAGCACTAACTCTCTCCAAGTGACACTTACCCTGCTCATTATCCAAGAGAAGGTAACAACCGGAGCTGATAATGCATGTATTACATGTAAAATAGGAGTGGAAGAGGTGCTGTCCAGCTACATGAAGAATTGTACTGTTCAGTTAAAATTCAAGGAAGAGAATAAGAGATACGGTGAGTTCCTGTTCAATCCATTTTTGTTTCCTTGCCTATCATGCCTTCATTGAACCGAAAAAATGGACTACGAGAAGAATAGACAAGTTTCTATTTAGGCATTTCTGCAAAACAGCAGACACACGATCATCACGAATAGCATGAGAACCACTTGATCTTGGACTTCTGAAGATGCGTCTGGCCTGCGCAGCTCAACTTTGCCATAGGCCAACTGGCATCCGCTGGCGACAAAGCTTAGGCATAGTCTGGTCTTGAAGCTGCTCGCAGGACTCATTGGCTTCCCGAGCTTCCCCTCACCGCCTAGATCCAGCTGTTCATCTTTTTTCGTAATAGCCTGATCATGTCCATTGTGGCTGCTTGTAAAGTGATGGAGGAAACGACAGTCATCGCCGAAGCGGTAGTCGCTGCTGGTGCGCATTGACAAAAAAAATAGATCCACCGCAAGGAAAATGAGAGAAAATAATCCAACTGTTGCAAAGTGATTGCAGGCAGCAAATTTTTGTTGTAGATACAAAAGGTTGTTGTTCACAACATGCCATCCTTTCAGAAAAAGATTTTCTTTTCGAACGGAACAACTTGATATTTATGACCGCAGAAAATTAACCTGGAGGACCTGGTGTATATCTTCTTCGATTTGTTAAATGCCAACAAAGTCAGTGTATCTTTTAACTGAAGGAACTGGTTACATGCTCCCATACTACTTTCAAATGCAAAAAATGTTTTGAGACATCAATGCATGATTCTAGTTGTTCCCATGGACTGTTGGTGTGGAAGCAGATTGAATGCCGAGAGGACAAAGTCAATGCAGGAGATCGTTTGTGGCTGCCCGGTGCGTACTTAAATCTGTTTTGTTTTTTTCGTTTGTTAGAGAATATAAAATAGTTGGAAATGTAATTGACAATGACTCTCGGTTTTGCAAAGCAGGGTAAGCCAGATGCAGAGAATAGAAGGTCATGTAGATGCGATTGACCTGCATTGATACGGCTACTGTGGGCGGCTGACAATAGTTGGTATATAATAGAGCATCATGAGAATCACAGCCAAGCACATAGATGTGTACACGAATGATCTGATACAGCCAGATGAAGCGGCGCAGGATGATGGCGATGTGAGCACTGCAAACTCAGAGCAGGCAACGTTCGCCTTTGGTTTTATGCGATTGCTCCATGGTGATAAGTGTTACCAGGGTGAAGTTGTCCTCATGGATCGCAAAGGTGGAACAAGCTGCAAGCAGGAAGTGGGCGTGGACTCAGGTTGCGGTTCTTTTGGAAGAAGGTTTCGGCGATTTCCCAACCTCCGGCATGCAGGTCGAATAAAGTGTTGCTATAACTGATGTGGAAAATGGATCCCTGACCGTGTATGTGCCGATTGACTTTAGTGACACTTGCTCACACGAAGAGGAGGTCAGTAGCGTCTCCTGTAAGCGTAGGCAGACAAAGCGTTGGTTTTGTTGACTGTCTATGTCGCTGTGTTTTTTCGGTCTCGCATGTAGAGCTCTGACTACTAGCGTAGTTACTGTGGTGTGCATTTTGGGAGCACTTGTTGAAGGCAGTAGTCTGATATGCGTGAGCCAGCTTTTTTGATTGTCGAAACCATTGGTGTTGTAATGTACGACCTTGTTGCCGGAGTGCATCTGTTAGTACATTTCTAGTCGTAGTTTTTTGGTCTTGGCTGGTGTGAGGAGGTGCGTGCGTGTAAAAGATGCAAATCATGCCTTATAGGAAATAAAAAATGGCATTCATATTATTTCGTTAATGACAAATCATGCCTCGTTGCGGTGTGTAATACAGGCGAGCCGGATGTGTGTCCCTTGCAGCAGCTAACCAACCAAGACGGCTTAGCCGGGTACAGAAAATCAACTGAGCCGTGCACGGGTCATCTGTTCCAGCTGAAGGTGACGGTGGCCGTCGCAATTAATGCATGCAGGAACAGACCATATTTGATTGCAATACATTGGCTATACCTGACGCAAATACAGTCACATGCACAGATCCAGATGGTAGCGAATGATGCTGATTTCAGGTTCAGCTGAGCCCGAGCTCAGAATGGAATATCCGAGTTAGCTAGCCATATCAAGCGGTAAATAGGAGCTCTCGGATCGCTTGGGACTTTATAGCACGGACATTTGACAAAGCTTTTTCAACAAGAAAAAAGGTTGCAGCTAAGAATCTCCAACGTTTTTTTATAGAGGAATTAGGCATCTCAGACTGGGCCCCTTCTATTTAGCACGTATGACACTGGGTGACGGGGAAATATGCGCCACCTGTGCCAATATATGCATCAGCAAACATTTTTTGTTTCTTTCACAGTTTGTTTCTTTTGAATGCATTTTCATCTATTTTCTAATTTTCCATCAGTTCCTGTTAAAATTGTTTCCAATTTCAAAAAATTCTGGAATCTAAAACTTGTTCTCAAATTTGTAAAAACATCATGGGTTTAAACAATATTCACAAGATTGAAATAATTTCATGAATTTGAAAATTGGTCCAAAAATTCAAAAAAAAATCATGAATTAGAGAAAATGTTCGTGAAATTGAGTTTTTATTGAATTCAAAAAATGTTCTCCAATTCAAAAATATATTTGTGAATTCAAAAGATATCCATCACATTGTTCATGAAATTGTAAAAATACCGCTGAAATTAAAAAATGTTCGTAAACTATGAAACAAATTTTGTGAATTTGAAATATTATTATTTTAAAAAATTTGATATAAAAACAAGAAAGATCAAAAGAAAATATATAGAAATAAGGGAGCTGGGCCGACCCAATGATGTGTATTGATACTATAGGGGGTACGCGGTAGTTCGCTATTCACGGACCTGCGTGTGAAATAGGATTCCCCTCTCCAACCGAACCAACTCCCCCCCTAAACATTTGGGTGTACAACCCGAACACCATCCGAACAAACATATTCACCCAATCGGACCCCCATACCCTGCCCATATGTCTGGGTTGTCCAGCAACCCTCATACCCCTAGCCCATATGTGGGGCAGATTTGGGGCCGTCCAGCCGCGTCGAATCTGATATCTCCGACACAGTTCAAATCCCTCCAAATTGACCAATTGTACCAAATCAACCGCCCTCTCTCCCACGACCGTCCTTCCTTTCCTCAGTCTGTGCCATCGACCTCCTCCGCTCTTGCCCCACTGCGCGCCATCGACGTCCTACTCCGTCCTAGCCATCGCCGCACGCTCCATTGTCCGCCTACGCCATGGAGGATGGGTTTGCAGAGACCTAGGTCCCTAACGTCACAAGTAAGGTGGGGACCATCAATCAGAGGGAGCCGTGTGCCTGATAGCGCATCTGCGAGAAGGCAGAGGATTCCTCCTCCGGGGTGGCATCCTCTTCCTCTGTGGAGTCATCCTAGATGTCCTAGATGACTTCGCCATGGGAGTGCACCCTAGATGACTTTACACGGGAAGAGGATGCCACCCCAAACATGGAGTAAGACTCGCCGCATCTCTAACGGTCGCGGGCAACGTCCAACATCTGCAACACCAGACATGCCACAATCTGTTTGACGAAATTACGAACCCATTTTTCAAGGTTTTTTCTTTTCCGTATGCATTTTTGAATTAATTTTAGGATGATAGTTTAATTGTGTTGCATCGTTAGGACTTATTAACCATGGATGATCAATATCCTCCATCCTATGAAATGGATTATGCCAATTTCCATTTGTTCGAAGTTGGGCAATCACCCCATACTAAGAAAGGAAGGCTCCGAAAGCAAGAGGTCCATCATTCTGAGCCCATGAAAATGCTTGGTTGTGTAATAATATTTTTTGGCGAGAGAACTCCCGCTCTATTCATATTCAATCATGGCAGTACAACAAACATCAATAATAATAAAAATTACATCCAGATACGTAGACCACCTAGCAACGACTACAAGCACTAAAGCAAGCCGAAGGCATGCCGCCGTCATCGCCCCTCCCTCGCTGGAATCGGCCACAACTTGTTGTAGTAGACAGTCGGGAAGTCGTCGTGCTAAGGCCCTATAGGACCAACGCACCAGGACAGTAACCGCCGCCGATGAAGAATAACATAGATCAAAAGGATCCAACCTGAAAACACGTGAACATAGACGAACAACAACCAGATTCGAGCAAATCCACCGAGGATAGATCCGCCGGAGAAACACATCCACACTCCCACCAACGATGCTAGACGCACGACAAGAACGGGGGCTAGGCAGGGAAACCTTTATTCCATCTTTAGGGAGTCGTCGTCGTCTCGTCTTCCTGAGCAGGACACAAGTCCTAACAAAATGTGATGCTGTGAAACTAAGAGAAACGGCTCTAAGTATTGGGAAAATAATAATTAAGCTTGGTACCATTAGTGCAAGTAATATGTGGAGCCGCACCCTATTTGTACCATCTCTAACGAGGGCGACTGATTCATTCGTTAATCACCTATGTATGAATTGTTAAACTTGATTTTGGCTTGTGTTAAATTGTTGAATCATGCTTTACTTTGATTTGTGTTAAATTGCCGGACTGGGCTTCTGTATGCTATACATGTTTGCATAAAAATGAAAGTTTAAATATGAGAGCATTGAGAGGTGCGGTACCCGGACGGACAAATGAAGGGCGGGCTGATGCTGTCCGCGGATGGACCCATGCGTGCCCGAATTTTTAGGAGGTCAGGTTTGTCTGATTCTATTAGAGATGATCTAACTAGCACTGGATCGTAGAAAAATGATGAGCGAATTATCGTACCAGTAGGACGATAATTGTATCCAGCGACTATGCAAAGGCGACGCATCAGTGTGTCTGACTGGGGTCCTAAAGTGGAAGTGGCGCCAACAACAAGATGCACAAGAAGGCTATTTTTTAAAAATAATATATTTTTTAATTAATTTTCATAAATATTACGCCGGATTCTTTTTTTAGATTAATACATCGTCAGCCTGCTGCTGGTCGATTGGGTCTAGTGAGCCCACCGCCGGCCGACTGGACCTTGTCCGCCATGGCTGGCCCGTCGGCCACGTGCTATCGGTGCTACTCGGTCACGGGCGCCCCTGTGAGCCAGCAGTCGGCCAATCGGTCAACTGCCAGCCGACAGCGTGCGTGCTCCACCGCGGCTGTCTTCTTCCTCACTTCTCCTTCTCCTTTCTTCTCCCATGCGGCCAGCTCTCTGTTCTTTCTTCTTCTCCTCTTTCTTACACGAAATGCCTCCAATTTCTACACCAAACTGAGCCAATTTTTTGCCGATTTGGCACCGTGAATGGGTTCTACTTAGTTAGGGGAGCCAAGTGAGACCTCGATCTACTGATGGGGTAGCTCGTGGTGAGCATTTTGTTGGAGCTTTTTTTGAGCATATTGGTGGAGGTTGTGGCGGCGATGGAGGTGGACGTGGTGGTGGTGAAGCTCGGGCAGTGTGGTAGAGGTGGTGGAGGTGAAGCTTCGACAATTTGCTGGAGTTTCCGGCTCCAGTTCCGGTGATTGAAGGCCGCCATTTGTCGTTCGCTCGCACGCTTCAAGGGTATATTTCAACACACATTTTATATTTCGTAGTTGCTCCGCTAGTATTCTGTAATATGTTTTGATGTGAAATAAATTAGGTGTGCGATTATTGTTATTTGCTCCAGTAGTATCCGTAATATATTTAGATGTCAACTATTTAGTTGTGTAAAAATTTGAAGTTGCTCCGGTAATATTCCGTACTATATGTGGATGTTAAATATGTAGGTGTGTCAGTATTTGTAGTTGCTCCGGTAATATCCGTAATATGTAGATGTGAAATATTTAGCTCTGTCAATATTTGTTGTTGGTCCGGCAATATTCGTAATATATTTATAGTTCAAATTTGTAGGTGTGTGAATTTTTTTAGTTGCTCCGGTAATATTCCATAATATATTTACATGTCAAATATTTGGTAGTGCGGACAGTTTAAGTTGCTGCTTAATACTTGTCTGTCATTGTTGAAAAAATTATAGGTGAGCCGAGATGTCTGATGTAGTGAAGTCCGTACTTTACTACGGTCCTGATACTGTCCAAACAACTAAGATGGGAGCTGATCTGAGTGAATTTGATCAGATAGAGGTGTCACTGACCGCACCTCAAACATGGTCTGTCAGTTAGTTGAAAGAATTGTTAACAACAAGTTTAGGGCTTGATACTGAAACACACACCATCAATGTTCATGCATTATGGACACGGTCAAGTTCAATCATTTACTTTTATTTGAGGCCAATAGAGCGCGATTCTGAGTGGGTGTGGTGGTTACAAGGTTATGAACGCAGGGGATGATATCTTGTTGCGTTAGTGCTTCCCGTCGTGGAGGTAAGTGCATATGAAGGCGAGGGTGGCTATGATCCTGGCCAGAGCAGTGACGGGATGCGGTTATCTATGTCAAATGCCACAGATGATGGCTACGAACCAGGACAGAGCAATCAGGTAGAAGGAGGAAATGCCGGTGGTTACGAACCAGGGCAGAGTAGTCAGGTAGAAGGAGGAAATGTCGATGGTGATTACAGTGGCGAGGTGGACGCTGACGAGGTAGATGGGCACACGCAGGACCAGATGGAAGAAGAAGACAACGATGTTGGTAGGGTCATGCCGATGATTCTGATGAGTCGGATGAAGAAGAAAATGTAGAGGAGGTCCCGAATCCTGCATCATGGAATCATGACTTCTCATCTGCAATGATCGTGAACGATGGACATGATTCTTCCTGGCAATATCACCAGAACAATATTGCGACGGGTGCTATGTATCCCAACAAGCAAGCTCTGAAGGATGCAATAATTAAATGGGCAATGTCCATGCAAAGGGTTTTCACAGCTCAAGTGTCAAGTCAGAAATACCTGACAATGGTTTGCAAGAACGCAGATTGTCCCGCGAGGGTGCACGGCTATCTCCCTAAGTATGGCACAAGTTGGGTGATCAGTGACTTAGTTAATTACACTTGCCTTATTCCCTGCATCCCTCAAGATCATGCCAACCTTTCATCAACACTTATTGCTTGGTTGTTTTACAATGAGAGAGTGGAGGGCAAAGCTATGGAAGTGAAGGCAATCTAGACAAATGTCTTCGCCAGGTTCAAGTACAAAATATCTTATGGCAAGGCTTGGAGGGCGAAGGATACGACGCTTGAGAGGAGATTTGGTTCTTATTTTTATGCATATAACTCTGTTGTCCAGCTCTTCCACACACTGTAGCAGCAGAATCCAAGCACCTATGTCGATATCCAAGACCTTTTCATGCCAGAGTTACCAACTGTGAGGGTGTTGCATCGTCTCTTCTTCTCTTTCGGTGTATGCATCAAAGCTTTCAGGCATTGCCGACCGATGATATGTGTAGATGGTACTTTTCTCACTGACAAGTACAAGGGTCAGATCCTGACAGCCATAGGTCAAGACGGCCAAAATCAAGTTGTCCCACTCGCATTTGCTTTTGTGGAGAGTGAGAACATTGAAAGTTAGTCATGGTTCTTCAGGTAGTTGAAATTATCAGTTGTGAAGGAGAAGCCCAATGTGTGCATCCTTCATGACATGCATGCAGGTATTCTAAGTGTGATAAGGACACTGACAAACCCAGGCCCCGAGGAACAAACTCCATGGCAGGACTTGCAGAGTCGTTGGTGCATGCGCCATCCGGGGGCTAATTTCTTCTCGCATTTCAGAAATAAGAACCTGATGAATCTGTTCAAAAAACTCTGCAAGCAGAACCAGCTATGGAAGTAAAATTTGATACGTGACAGACTTAATGTGTGCAAGCAGAGACACGTTAGGGACAGGAGATCTGCAAGAGATGCAGCGGTGAGGGCACATGTTGAAGCAGTAGCTGCATAGTTGGCAACAGGAACAACGGCCGTGGAGTAGCCTGTTGGACTATGTGACTTGCCAGGCTTTGACCCACCTGGTACTAGGACAAGGCTCGGGAGGTCGATTAAAACCTTCCAGGAGTGGATAGAGCATGAGCCTCTGGAGAGGTGGTCTTTGCTACATGACACACATGGAGCAACGTACGGTGTCATGACAACCAACATCGCGGAAACATACAACTTTGTCCTTAGAGGAAACCAGGCATTGCCACTTATAGCCATCGTTGAGGGTATTTTCTATGGCACCGTGAAGTATTTCAGAGTTAGACATCAAAAAGCAGAGCATCATATCTTTAACAACCCGAATACGCGTTACTGTGAAAGAGTCATGAAGTACATGGACGAAAAGATGCAAAAAGCTAGGTCACACACTGTAATCTTTAGGGGAACGTTGCATGAAAAACAAAAAAAAGTCTATGCACATGCAAGATCTATCCATGGATATGCATAGCTACGAGAGGGGAGAGTGTGTCTACGCACCCTCGTAAACCGTTAAGCGGAAGCATTATCGACGCGGTTGAGGTAGTCGTACACCTTCACGATCCGCCCGATCAAGTACCAAACGTACGACACCTCCGCGTTCAGCACACGTTCAGCTCGATGACGTCCTTGCCTTCTTGATCTAGCAAGACGGGCGAAGTAGTAGATGAGTTCCGGCAACACGACGGCGTGGTGACAGTGGTGATGCTACTATCTCCGCAGGGCTTCGCCGAGCACTACGAAAAAATGACCGAGGACGAACTAGAGGGAGAGGGGCGCCGCACACGGGTTGGGAATCGTGGTGTGTGTTGCCCCTCTCCCTCTCCACATATATATAGGTGGAGGGGGAGAGGAGGCAGCCCTAGGGGCGCCCCCTCCCTTTCCTTCCCTTAGGCGTGGAGGAAAAGGGCAGGAGGTAGCCGGCGGCTTGCCCTGCCTCATGCGCCTCCCCCCGTTCCATGTATGGAGCATGGGGGAAGGAAAGGGGAGCTGGCTGCCCTAGGGCGCCCCTCCTTCCTTCTGGCGTGCAGGGCAGGGAAGGTGGAGCATGCCCTCCTTGGCTCATGAGGCCCACCAAGTAGGTATAACCTACTTGTGGCCTCCCGGAACACCTTCCGGCGCCCCGATGTATTCCGAAACCCGAATACCTTCATCCCATATATTAATCTTTACCTCCAGACCATTTCGGAGCTCCTCGTCATGTCCGTGATCTCATCCGGGACTCTGAACAACATTCGGTCACCAACTCACATAACTCATATACTATATCGTCAACAAACGTTAAGCGTGTGGACCCTACGGGTTTGTGAATGATGTAGACATGACCGAGATGCCTCTCCGGTCAATAACCAATTGCGGAACCTGGATGCCCATGTTGGTCCCTACATATTCTACAAAGATCTTTGTCGCTCGAACCTTTATGACAACATACGTAATTCCCTTGTCTGTCGGTATGTTACTTGCCCAAGATTCAAACGTCAGTATCTCCATACCTAGTTCAATCTCGTTACCGGAAAGTCTCTTTACTCGTTCCATAATACAACATCTTGCAACTAACTCCTTAGTCACTTTGCTTGCAAGCTTCTTATGATGTGTATTACCGAGATGGCCCAGAGATACCTTCTGATACACGGAGTGACAAATCCTAATCTCGATCCACGCCAACTCAACAGACACCTTCGGAGATACCTGTAGAGCTTCTTTATAATCACCCAATTACATTGTGAAGTTTGATAGCACACAAGGAATTCCTCTGGTATTCGGGAGTTGCATGATCTCATGGTCAAAGGAACATGTATTTGACATTAAGAAAGCAGTAGCAATAAACTGATATGCTGAGCTAACGGATGGGTCTTGTCCATCACATCATTCTCCTAATGATGTGATCCCGTTTCCAAATGACAACTCACGGCTATGGTTAGGAAACCTTAACCATCTTTTGATTAACGAGCTAGTCTAGTAGAGGCTCGCTAGGGACACAGTATTTGTTTATGTATCCACACATGTATTTCAGTTTGCGGTCAATACAATTCTAGCATGAATAATAAACCGTTATCATGAATAAGGAAATATAATAATAAACAACTTTATTATTGCCTCTAGGGCATATTTCCATCAGTCTCCCACTTGCACTAGAGTCAATAATCTAGTCCACATCGTCATGTGATTAACACCCATAGTTTACATCACCATGTGACTAATACCCAAAGAGTTTACTAGAGTCAATAATCTAGTTCGCATCGCCATGTGATTAACACCCAAAGAGTTCTAAGGTGTGATCATGTTTTGCTTGTGAGAGAGTTTTTACTCAACGGGTCTGCAACATTCAGATCCATGTGTACTTTACAAATTTCTATGTCTACAATGCTCCGCATAGAGCTACTCTAGCTCATTGCTCCCATGTTCAATACGTATCTAGATTGAGACTCCGAGTCATCTGGATTAGTGTCAAAGCTTGCATCGACGTAACCCTTTACGATGAACTCTTTATCACCCCCATAATAGCAACTCTAGCAGACCCCGCAAATAGCCCCGACCCACAAAATAACGGCCAAAATGCTGGTCGGCGCGGAAAATCCCGCCCGAATAGACCCCGCAAACACGGCCGGCCCGCAAAATCTCAGCCCCAACCCGCGAATATGCGGGTGTCCGCCTCACCCCTATGTGCCACGTATCGCAGTCAAGCGGTTGGCGGGAGGGACATTTCAGCCCGCGCCCTTTCCCCATCTCCTTCCGCCGCCGCCTGCCTGGTTCCGCCCGTCCGCCGCCGGCGATTCTGGCTGAATCTGCGGGTGAAATCGCGCCGCGAGGGCGTCCTCCACCCTCCAGCACCGATATGCTGCACCGCCCTCGGATTCGGCGAGAAGAGCCGCCCCTCATCGCCGTCGCCGCCGGGGATCGACCGCCCTCGAGCCCGCCCCTCGTTGCCGCCCGGGATCACCCGCCCCACGAGCCGCTGATTAGTGTTTGTTTGTGCTTTATGCCAAGCGGTATGCATAGTTAATTGATGCGGCATGCGATTCTTATTCATGTAGATGGAATTGAGCCCGTGCGAGAGGTTCTTGCTCTCTAGTTCGTCCGATTCGGACAACTCGGATGTTGAGACGATGCTTGCAACCTTTTGGCAGCAGACATTAGTGATGGCACTTGCCGTGAAGGAGCACGAAGACAAGAACCGGAAGAGGCGGCGAGGATCGACCGTCGGGCGTCTTTGCATTCCTCGGAATGGCCATATCGGGAACGAGATGTTGATGCAAGACTATGATACGTCTCCAACATATCTATAATTTTTGATTGTTCCATGCTGTTTTATTATCAATCTTGGATGTTTTATTATCATTTTATAGTCATTTTATATCATTTTTTGGTACTAACCTATTGCACAGTGCCAAGTCCCAGCTACTGTTTTTTCCATGTTTTTTATATCATAGGAAATCAATATCAAACGGAGTCCAAATGCCACGAAACTCCACGATGATTTTTTATGGGCCAGAAGGAAGTCAATGGGCCCTGGTTGCACCTAGGGGGTGCCCCGAGGGGGGCACAACCCACTAGGGCGCGCCAGGAGGCCCAGGCGCGCCCACCTCGGGTGCCCCCCAGACCGCCTCTTTGCTCTATAAATACCCCAAAAATACCTGAACCCTAGGGGAGTCGATGAAATATTCATCCAGCCGCTGCAGAGTCCAGAACCACCAGATCCAATCTAGACACCATCTCGGATGGGGTTCAACACCTCCATTGGTGCCTCTCCGATGATGCGTGAGTAGTTCTTTGTAGACCTTCGGGTTCGTAGTTAGTAGCTAGATGGCTTTCTCTCTCTCGCTGAATTCCCAATATAATGGACTCTTGGAGATCCATATGATGTAACTCTTTCGCGGTGTGTTTGTTGGGATCTGATGAACTTCGAGTTTATGATCAGTTATATATTTTTATATCCATGAAAGTTATTTGAGTTTCTTTTGATCTCTTATATGCTTGATCTCTTATAGCCGCGTATTTCTTCTCTGATATTTGGGTTTTGTTTGGCCAACTTGATCTATTTATCTTGCAATGGGAAGAGGTGCCCTGTAGTGGGTTCGATCTTACGGTGCTTGATCGCAGTGACAAAGGGGAACCGACACGTATGTATTGTTGCTACTAAGGATAAAAAGACGAGATCTAAATCTACCGCCATATAGATAAACGGATCTTGTCTACATCATGTCATCGTTCTTATTGCATTACTCCGTTTTTCCATGAACTTAATACACTAGATGCATGCTGGATAGCGGTCGATGTGTGGAGTAATAGTAGTAGATACAGGCAGGAGCCGGTCTACTAATCTTGGACGTGATGCCTATGTAATGATCATTGCATGGATATTGTCATGATTATTTGAAGTTCTATCAATTGCCCAACAGTAATTTGTTTACCCACCGTTTACTATTTTTCTCGAGAGAAGCCACTAGTGAAACCTATGGCCCCTGGGTCTTCTTTCTCATATATTTGCCTTGCGATCTACTTTTCCTTTGCATTTTTATTCAGATCTATTATACCAAAAATACAAAAATATTTTTTTGCACTTTATTTTATTTGTGATCTATCATTTCAATCTATCACAACTTTCTCCCGTCAACACGCAATTTCTGGCGCCGTTACCTGAAAGGGATTGACAACCCCTTTAACACGTTGGGTTGCGAGATGTTGTTGTTTGTGTGTAGGTGCTGCTTACATTGTGTTGCTTGGTTCTCCTACTGGTCCGATAACCTTGGTTTCATAACTGAGGGAAATACCTACCTTCGCTGTGCTACATCATCCCTCCCTCTCCGGGGAAATACCGACGTAGTTCCAGCTACCATCAGACTACTTTGTGGAGAATCCAACATATCCACCACACCTCTTCCGGAGAAGGTACCGAATGCGTCGATCCCTCTTTGTGGAAATTGTTCAAGCTTGCGAGGAAAATTGTCAGTATTTCACTGAAAGAAGAAATGTTGCGGGCTTAAAGGGATTTAGTGCATATCAAAAAATCTCCGCAGCTATGCGGGTGATTGCATATGGCGTTCCGGCTGACTATGCCGATGAGTACCTTCGCATTGGTGAAGATACCACAATTGAGTCAGTGCGTAGATTTGCCAAGGTGATCATCCATGTGTTTGGTCGTGAATATCTTCGGGCACCCAACGAGGATGACACAAAGAAATTGATGGCATCTAATGAGAGGAGAGGTTGGCCTGACATGCTAGGTAGCATTGATTGTATGCATTGGACTTGGAAAAATTTCCCGAAGGCATGGCAGGGAATGTATTGTGGCAAGTCTCGTGATGCAACAATTGTGCTAGAGGCCGTAGCATCCAAGGATTTATGGATTTGGCATTGCTTCTTTGGTATGCCGGACACTCTCAATGATATGAATGTGTTGCAATGGTCTCATTTGTTTGCTAGGCTTGCTAGTGGTGATGCTCCTGCTTGTAACTACACTATCAATGGGCATCAATACACAAAAGGGTACTATCTTGCAGATGGTATATACCCTCCTTGGTGCACATTTGTCAAGAGCATCAAAGATCCCAAAACTAGAAAACATTGTGAATTCGCAAGGGTGCAAGAGGCAGCCCGAAAAGACATTAAAAGAGCATTCAGGTTTTTGCAATCTAGGTTTGCCATTGTTCGTGGTCCTGCTCATTTTTGGGACAATAGGACCTTGAAAAATATCAGGAAATGATGTGTTATCCTTCACAATATGATTCTCGAAGATGAGAGAGGAATGAACTTGGAGTTCTTCTACGACAATGTGGGTAGCCGTGTCAAACCAGATAGAGACCCTAACCGCATTAGATCTTTTCTTCAGACCTACAAGGAGATTGAAAATGCAAACACCCACTTTCAGCTTCAGGAGGATCTCATTGAGCACCATTGGCAAAGGGCTGGACAGTAACAAACTCATTTTTCTATTCATTTTTATTTAATTCATGTGTTATTTGTACTCGGGACAAGTTTTGTATTGCATTATTTAGTTTGCTTCATTGATTTGAATAATTATTTGTAATTTGAATGATTGTTGTATTTGTGTTGGTATTGTAATTTGTGGTGTGGTTTTGATATTTGCGGACCAGCGGCAGGGATGCAAGAACAGACCCCGCAAAGCCGACCCGTAAAAAAGCATATTCCGCGAATATCCTTTTATACGGGTCTGTTTTGCGGGGTCTGCCTCTGCGCCCGTCCGTGCTGGCCCGCAATGCCTTTTTTCCGTGAACTACAAACGTGTTTTGCGGGCCGGCGGGATGCGGGGTTTGCTAGAGATGTTCTAACCAAGAAACATTTCCTTAGTCCTCTCTAGGTATCTAAGGATAATTTTGACCGCTGTCCAGGGATCCACTCCCGAATCACTGTTGTACCTCCCTGCAAAATTTATGCTAAGGCACACATCTAGTCTGGTACACAGCATGGCATACTTTATAGAACCTATGGCTGAGGCATAGGGAATGACTTTCATTCTCTTTCTATCTTCTGCCGTGGCGGGTTTTGAGTCTTACTCTATTTCACACATTGCAATACAGGCATGAACCCTTTCTTTGACTAATCCATTTTGAACTTCTTCAAAACTTTGTCAAGGTATGTGCTTTGTGAAAGTCTTATTAAGCATCTCGATCTATTCCTATAGATCTTGATGCCCAATATATAAGCAGCTTTACCGAGGTATTTCATTGAAAAATTCTTATTCAAGTACCCTTTTATGCTATCCAGAAATTCTATATCATTTCCAATCAGCAATACGTCATCTACATATTGAAGGAAATATGCCCTAGAGGCAATAATAAAGTTGTTATTTTATATTTCCTTATTCATGATAAAGGTTTATTATTCATGCTAGAATTGTATTGATCAGAAAGCTAAATACATGTGTGAATACATAAACAAATACCGTGTCCCTAGTAAGCCTCTACTAGACTAGCTCATTGATCAAAGATGGTTAAGGTTTCCTAACCATAGACATGTGTTGTCATTTGATAATGGGATCACATCATTAGGAGAATGATGTGATGGACAAGACCCATCTGTTAGCTTAGCATAATGATCGTTCAGTTTTATTGCTATTGCTTTCTTCATGTCAAATACATATTCCTTTGACTATGAGATTATGCAACTCTCGGATACCGGAGGAATACCTTGTGTGCAATCAAACGCCACAACGTAACTGGGTGATCATAAAGATGCTCTACAGGTATCTCCGAAGGTGTTTGTTGAGTTGGCATGGATCGAGATTAGGATTTTTCACTTTGAGTAGCAGAGAGCTATCTCTGGGCCCTCTTGGTAATACACATCATAAGCTTGCAAGAAAATGACTAAGGAGTTAGTCACAAGGTGATGCATTACGGAATGAGTAAAGAGACTTGCCGGTAACGAGATTGAACTAGGTATGAAGACGCCGATGATCGAATCTCGGGAAAGTAACATACCGATGGACAAAGGGAATCACGTATGTATTCATAACGGTTCGACCGATATAGATCTTCATAGAATATGTAGGAGTCAATATGGACATCCAGGTTCCGCTATTGGTTATTGACCGGAGAGGTGTCTCGGTCATGTTTATGATGACCCACAAGTATATGGGATCAATTGTAGCCTTTTCGATAAGTAAGAGTGTCGAACCCAACGAGGAGCAGAAGGAAATGACAAGTGGTTTTCAGCAAGGTAATGTCTGCAAGTGCTAAAATTGTAAGTAACAGAATAGTTTGATAGCAAGATAATTTGTAATGAGAAAGTGACGATAATAGTAAAAAAAGTGCAGCAAGGTAGCCCAATCCTTTGAAGGCAAAGGACATGCCAAAACGGTTTCTTATAATAGGCAAAGCGTTCTTGAGGGTACACGGGAATTTCATCTAGTCACTTTCATCATGTTGGTTCGATTCGTTCGCTACTTTGATAATTTGATATGTGGGTGGACCGGTGCTTAGGTGCTGTTCTTACTTGAACAAACCTCCTACTTATGATTAACCCCCTCGCAAGCATCCACAACTACGATAAAAGTATTAAGAATAAATTCTAACCATAGCATTAAACTCTTGGATCCAATCGGTCCCTTACGGAATAGCGCATAAACTATGGTTTAAGATTCTGTCACTCTCGCAACCCATCATCTAATAACTACTCCATAATGCATTCCCTTAGGGCCAAATATGGTGAACTGTCATGTAGTCGACGTTCACATGACACCACTAAGCGAATCACAACATACATACTATCAAAATATCAAACACATATCAAGTTCACATGATTACTTGCAACATGATTTCTCCCGTGACCTCAAGAACAAAAGTAACTACGCACAAATGATAATCATGCTCAAGATCGGAGGGGTATTAAATAGCATATTGGATCTGAACATATAATCTTCCACCAAATAAACCATATAGTAATCAACTAGAAGATGTAATCAACACTACTAGTCACCCACAAGCACCAATCTATAGTTCCGGTACAAAGATTGAACACAAGAGATGAACTAGGATTCGAGATGAGATGTTGTTGTTGAAGATGTTTATGGAGATTGTCCTCCCCAAGATGGGAGAGTTATTGGTGAGGATGATGACGATGATTTCCCCCTTGGGAGGGAAGTTCCCGCGGAGGAATCGCTCCACCGGAGGGCAAAAGTGCTCCTGCCCAAGTTCCGCCTCGAGACGGCGGTGCTCTATCCCGAAAGTCCTCTCATTATTTTTTCTAGGTCAAAATGATTTAAATATCAGAAGAGGGGTACTGGAGGTGGGCTGGGCTGAGCACAACCCAACAGGGCGCGCCTGGGGGGCCCGGCGTGCCATGATGTCTTGTGCTCACCAGGTGCCCCCCTCCGGTGGTTATTTGCTCCAGTATTTCTTATTTATTCCATAAAACTTCCCTGTGAAGTTTCAGCCCATTTGGAGTTGTGCAGAATAGGTGGCCTGACGTAGCTTTTCCAGGTCCAGATTTCCAGCTGCCGGAATTCTCCCTCTTTTTTGTACCTTGCATATTATGAGAGAAAAGGCATTAGAATTACTCCAAAAAGCATTATTATGCATTAAAACATCATAAATAACAGTAGGTAAACATGATGCAAAATGGACGTATCAACTCCCCCAAGCTTAGACCTCGCTTGTCCACAAGAGAAAACCGAAATCGAAAAACATGTCCAAATGCTTAGAGAGAGAGAGAGAGAGAGGTGTCGATAAAAACAAAATATGGACATAGAAGAATCATGCAAATTATTATAACAACAACAAACTTAAACATAAAACTTTTATCATAGAACTTTTATCATAGACTTCTCATGAATAAATAACAATTCATCACATCATTGAAGTATAAAGCATAAACTCTATTGGAACCCAACAAACTATGTTCTCAGTCAACTTTGCAACTGCACTTCATCATCTTTTCAGGAAGGGTCACGTATCGGAGCCTTTAGGCAAGTCCACATACTCAACCATCATATAGTCTTCTATGATTGCTAATGTTGGGGAATGCAGTAATTTAAAAAAAATTCCTACGCACACGCAAGATTTATCATGGTGATGTATAGCAACGAGAGGGGGGAGTGTTGTCCACGTACCCTCATAGACCGAAAGCGGAAGCGTTATGACAACGCGGTTGATGTAGTCGTACGTCTTCATGATCCGACTGATCCTAGTATCGAAAGTACGGCACCTCCATGATCTGCACACGTTCGGCTCGGTGACGTCCCACGAACTCTTGATCCAGCTGAGTGTCGGGGGAGAGCTTCATCAGCACGACGACATGATAATGGTGATGATGAAGCTACCGGCGCAGGGCTTCGCCTAAGAACTACAACGATATGACCGAGGTGGATTATGGTGGAGGGGGCACCGCACACGGCTAAGAGATCAATGATCAACTTGTGTGTCTATGGGTGCCCCCTGCCCCCGTATATAAAGGAGCAAGGGGGGGGGGGGGGAGGCCGGCCAGCCCTAGGGCGCTCCAAGGAGTGGAGGAGTCCTCCTCCTAGTAGGAGCAGGACTCCCTTTTTCCTAGTCCAACTAGGAGGGGGAAGGGGAAAGGAAGGAGAGGGAGAGATGGAGGGAAAGAGGGGGCACCCCCCGTCCTTGTCCAATTCGGACTCCTCAAGGGGGTGGCGTTTGGCCAGCCCTAAGGGCCCCTCCTCTATCTCTCACAAGGCCCATGTTGGCCCATTAGTTCCCCCGGGGGTTCCGATAAACCTCCGGCACTCCGATAATTATCCTTTGACCCCCGAAACTCATCCGGTGTCCGAATATAATCATCCAATATATCAATCTTTATGTCTCAACCATTTCGAGACTCCTCGTCATGTCCGTGATCACATCCGGGACTCCAAACTATCTTCGGTACATCAAAACACATAAACTCATAATACCGATCGTTAAGCGTGCGGACCCTACGGGCTCGAGAACTATGTAGACATGACCGAGACTCATCTCCGGTCAATAACCAATAGCGGAATCTGGATGCTCATATTGGTTCCTACATATTCTAAGAAGATCTTTATCGGTCAAACCGCATAACAACATACGTTGTTCCCTTTGTCATCGGTATGTTACTTGCCCGAGATTCGATCGCCGGTATCTCGAAACCTAGTTCAATCTCGTTACCAAAAAGTTTCTTTACTCGTTCCGTAATACATCATCCCACAACTAACACATTAATCACATTTCTTGCAAGGCTTATAGTGATGTGCATTACCGAGAGGGCCCAGAGATACCTCTCCGATAATCGGAGTGACAAATCCTAATCTCGATCTATGCCAACTCGACAAAGACCATTGGAGATACCTGTAGAGCACCTTTATAATCACCCAGTTACATTGTGACGTTTGGTAGCACACAAAGTGTTCCTCCGGTATTCGAAAGTTGCATAATCTCATAGTCATAGGAACATGTATAAGTCATGAAGAAAGCAATAGCAAAATACTAAGCGATCAAGTGCTAAGCTAACGGAATGGGTCAAGTCAATCACATCATTCTCTAATGATGTGATCCCGTTAATCAAATGACAACTCATGTCTATGGCTAGGAAACTTAACCATCTTTGATTCAACGAGCTAGTTAAGTAGAGGCATACTAGTGACACTCTATTTGTCTATGTATTCACACATGTACTAAGTTTCCGGTTAATACAATTCTAGCATGAATAATAAACATTTATCATGATATAAGGAAATATAAATAAAAACTTTATTATTGCCTCTAGGGCATATTTCCTTCAGCTAACACTCACCGCATACACATGAGCAAAACATTTCAACCGGACACATAGAAAGATAGGGGCTTATAGTTTTGCCTCCCAACGCATTCACCTCAAGGGTGATGTCAACGATAATAACTCATGCTACCCATATTCAACTGGATATATGTCCCTAGATCTTTCCTCACCGCATGATGCTTGCCAAAAGAGAAAATAAAAAGGAATAGAGAGAAAAACTTTGACTCTTGCATGAAATTAAATACATAAAAGTAAAAGATAGGCCTGCTTCCTCTTGAGCATGCATTGGTTTTCCCTTGAAGAGGAAAGGGTGATGCAGCAAAGTAGCGTAAGTATTTCCCTCAGTTTTTGAGAACCAAGGTATCAATCCAGTAGGAGACCACACGCAAGTCACCTAGTACCTTCACAAACAATCAAGAACATTGCAACCAACGCGATAAAGGGGTTGTCAATCCCTTCACGACCACTTGCAAAAGTGAGATCTGATAAAGATAATAAGATAAATATTTTTGGTATTTTTGTTGTATAGATTGGAAAGTAAATATTGCAAAATAAATGGCGATATAAATTGGCAAGTTGATGATAAACTAATATGATGTAAAATAGACCCGGGGGCCATAGGTTTCACTAGTGGCTTCTCTCAAGATAACATATATTACGGTGGGTGAACAAATTACTGCCGAGCAATTGATAGAAAAGCACATAGTTATGAGAATATCTAGGTATGATCATGAACATAGGCATCACGTCCATGTCAAGTAGTCCAAAACGATTCTACATCTACTACTATTACTCCACACATCGACCGCTATCCAGCATGCATCTAGAGTATTAAGTTCATAAGAACAGAGTAACACATTAGGCAAGATGACATTATGTAGAGGGATAAACTCAAGCAATATGATATAAAACCCATCTTTTTATCCTCGATGGAAACAATACAGTATGTGCTTTGCTGTCCCTGCTGTCACTGGGAAAGGACACCGCAAGATTGAACCCAAAGCTAAGAATTTCTCCCATTGCAAGAAAGATCAACCTAGTAGGCCAAACTAAACCGATAATTCAAAGAGACTTGCAAAGATATCAAATTATGCATATAAGAATTCAGAGAAGAATCATATATTGTTCATAGATAATCTTGATCATAAACCCACAATTCATCGGATCTCGGGAAACACACCGCAAAAATATTACATCGAATAGATCTCCAAGAACATCGAGGAGAACTTTGTATTGAGAACCAAAGAGAGAGAAGAAGCCATCTAGCTAATAACTATGGACCCAAAGGTCTGTGGTAAACTACTCACACATCATCGGAGAGGCTATGGTGTTGATGTAGAATCCCTCCATGATCGAATCCCCCTCTGGCCGATCGCCGGAAAAGGCCCCAAGATGGGATCTCACGGGTACACAAGGTTGCGGCGGTGGAAAAGTGGTTTCGTGGCTGTCAGTTCTATATCCGGCGTATCTCGTTGTAGGGGTCCTAAGCTAGGCATCTTGGAGCGATGGTAACATGAACACGGGATTTGACCCAGCTTCGGGCTCTCTGGAAGAGATAATACCCTACATGTTGCTTTTGATTGTATTCATATGGGGTGTAGTACAGAGTACATGTATCTACCACGAGATTGTAGTAATGAATATTAGATTGTCTATTGACTAGCCTGGCCTCAGTTTATATATGCACCGTAGGCCTAGGGTTTAGGGGAGTCGTTGTCTTGGGCGCCAAGTCTTGTGGAATCCTCCTTGTATGCGGCATGGGCTATCCGAACTGGCCCAATAGTGAACCGCCATGGGGGTCCTAAGCCCCATCCAACTATTCGGGAGATGACGTAGTAAGTACCGTCCAGGACACCGTCAGTAGCCCCCTGAACCGGTCTTCAAGTTGGGGACGATCCTCTATTCTTCTGAACTTTTCTTCATCTTCGACCGTGGGTCTTGAAAATTGGTACAACAAATATTCCCATCTTCGATCTTGAGGATCGCCGAAGTGAATCCGAAGAGTTTACACGTCGGGTATCCGAGGAGCCCCTTTAAGTACCCGGCCTTTATCGAAGCCTAGTTATTTTTTACACCACACCTCGGGTTTGAAGTTGTTCCCGTGCGACGGTGTCCTCTTGCATCCGAGCTCCAACGCCGGACTGCATTCGAGGTATCTTTTGCAGCCGAGCACCAACGTCGGACCGCTTCCGAGCTCCAACGCCGAGATGTATCCAAGCTCCAACGCCGGACTGTATCTGAAGAGTCTTGTTATAGCCGAGCTCCAATGCTGGACTGCATCCGAGCTCCAGCGCCTGACTGTATCCGAACTCCAACACCGGACAATGTCCAAGCTCCAACGCCGGATTGTATCCAAGCTCCAACGCAGGTGTCATAGATCACCTTGGTTCAAAAAAGTTGAAGGAGTTTAGCCGAGCTTAATGCCAGAAATGCCCTCTATGGAGCCAGCCACTTGCATCCGAGCCGAAGTGCTTTCGAGGTGGTTCAGTACCTCGGTCATGGGCTAATTGTTCCCGAGACACTGGTCGAGTGGCAACACCAGTTTGGGGATCGATGTGCCCCTTTGATATTAGCAAATGATAAGCTCGAAGCCCAGTAGCCCCCGAGCCTTAATATGGGCATGGGTGGCCGAATTAAGGATCGATATCCGGAGTAAAATCACAAATTATGTGTAATGATTCTATGTATCCAAGTACTCTACATCATTAATGCTCGGATCCGCACTGTACAAAACTTTGTTGACCGACCATAGGCTTCAACCTCCTCGGCCAGTAGCCGGGGAGTGTTTGTCCCATTTTATAAAGCCTTTATTAGGGCAAAAATTTACGACAAACAAGGCAATCCAGCCATATGGTTTTATAAACAAAGGTACGTGGAGAGATATGTTATATTACTTTTTAACGTAAGATACATCTTCCAAAGAAAATAGTCCCGCTATCGGTTCCTTTCTTTGGGTTGTCATGCTAAGCATGATCATGAAACCCCAGCTCCGATCAATGTGGGAGCAAAATAACAAGGATAATATTGAGGATTTAGTTCGTAGAAAGTTTCCGAACTCTGTGGTCTAAATGAACCAAAATTTTCACTTCCGTCGTTGCCGACCAATTATATCCTTTAAGATCGCTAGCTTGGCTTCACCCAGTCTGAGGTACTAACTCGGATGACCCGGTAATAACAATCA
Source organism: Aegilops bicornis (assembly GCA_021605145.1). NCBI lineage: Eukaryota > Viridiplantae > Streptophyta > Magnoliopsida > Poales > Poaceae > Aegilops > Aegilops bicornis. The sequence continues at coordinate 510,636,340 of CM038672.1, forward strand.
CAGAGGTGCTCCCTTTATCGCCTAGCCGAACAATCGGGAACATATGGGTAAGCACAGGAGCCAGGCAACCCAGCTTGGCCAAAATCTTAAGTCAAATTGATGCATATTTATGGCTTTATAACGATGATTACGGAAGGCAGCCATCGTATGTTAAATACAAACGTCGATGATATGTTTATTTTGACTCCGTTGCGACCGTTTAGCAGTTGAAAGTGGACCATCATCGGCTTCCACCCCCTCATAGATGCTATGCAGGGTGTTTCCGCAATAACAAAACAACTCTTAGACGACGTCTCGGTACCCTAAGGTGGTTGTCTTAGCGAAAACAAGGCAATCAGATATGTGGGCTTTATAACTTTCACTTAGTCATAGGAGCTTCAAGTTGGGAGGCCGGTTACTAGCCCCCGGTCAGTGTTCGGCGACAGCCGTGGTCAAGCCGTAAACACTTCGGCCCATGTTATGAACGGCCCATTATTTAACATAGGGTGACCTCTATCGATCTTATAGTCATCAGATCATTGACCAGTTTATGCTTATTGTGCCAGTTAGTTTTCGGCTTTCTCCACTGAGGTGCTTAACCATTCGAACTGGAAGCACAATCGCAATGGTTCTCCCTTTGCGCACCTAGCCGAACAAAGTGGAACATAGGAGGCAAGCACAGGAGCTGGGCAACCCAACTATTGGCCGAAGACACAATTCGAAACCGATGCATATATAGCAATATCCGAGAATGTTTTTGCCGAATCTCTAAAGGTGTCCGGCGTTGCACTGCGAGACTTATGCTGGAGACACACAAATAGTTTAAAAGTGCCATAGGCTTGGAAAACCAAAAAACTTCAGTAAAAACTGGACGTCCGAACTAGATCAAGTGTTCGGTGCCAAATCGAAAATTGGTCTTAAAAAAAGGTGCTTATGTCGTGCTTTAACATGACACATCCTATCTCAAGACTTCAAGCGGGTCAGCCTACAGCTTCAACCTCCTATCCCGAAGGCGGAGTACTTCTTGTTAGGCCAGTTTAGCAAAGTAAAATATAGCGGTTTTGAGAAAGAAATTAGGCTCCTCGGCTATTGGCCACACACTCGTGTCAGAAAAAGGAGTGATAGAAAAAGACTTTGCAATGACTAAGAAGAAGAACGCTTATTATAAAATAGCTCATACTAATTTAAGAGCCCCCAAGTGACTTGGGTAAAAGAGTTTTATGTATAATGATGGTATGTACCGAAGTACTTATATCATATATGTGTTCACCCGAACTTTAAACGCGTATTAACCGACAGTCGGCTTCTCCCTCTTCGGTCAAGGGCCGAAAAGTGTTATGTACTCCACCTGTCGAGAATATCGACGATGTTTTAGATAACCAGGCAATCAGGCCATAAGGCTGAAACGGACAAAGTGCGCTCAAGGAACTTATGCTATATTACCGACGAAGTGTAAGAAGCATCTTTGAAGAAAATAGTACCCCCACTGATACCTTTCTTCGTTTGCTCATTGTTACTATGAGACTTGTGCGATAGATTTTTTGTACACATGAGTTCCGTTGTGTGCTGACCATGATTGAAAACAGTAAGAGCACTAGCTTTCAGCTTCACCCAGTCTGAGGTTGTCGGTGTACAAAAAGAGGGGTACACTTTTTGTACCCCTATAACTGTGCACGGGCAGTCTGAGCCGCGGGCACCACCGCACTGAGCAAGGCAAGGGAGGTGAGCCAAGGTAAGGCCGAAGCTCGAAAGGAACAGAACAGCCCCAAGACCAAGACCACAAAGAGCAAAGGGGACGAAGCAGACTCCCCCGACAAGATCCATGCCGGGAAGCGGTTTTGGCAAACCCGGCAAGACCCTTGTCGGGGCAGCTCGTCCCACACCTACGGAGCGAATCACCCTTGAGTCCACTGCCCCCATGGGGCAAGGATTCGGGAGACATCCCCGTGGTGCCATGCAGATCTTTGTGAAGACATTTAAGATCAGATACACGCTATAGAAGATGACGACCCTTGGCGGGATCCCGGCCAAGGAGGACCACAAGGCCCCCGGCAAGAGCCTTGCCGGGGATGACAGCAGGCGCCACGGCAAGACCCTTGCCGGGGCCCCGGCAAGACCCTTGTCGGGGCTACGACGAGGCCATCACCAAGAACACCCGTAGGGCCACCATCAGGCCCACGCCAATCAAACCTTCACCACCGTTCGCACGTAGCTGCCGACCCAACCAGTTGGGCAGGTACCTGCGTGGCGGCAAGTGGATCTTCGTGGAGACCCACCATTGCGCCACCTCAGCTGCCTGCCTGCCTACATGGCACCGCGGGCACCGCTGGCCAGGGCGCGTGTCAACACGAGAGGGAGCGGCGACGGACGAGATAGGGCTCTCCCCCGTCCTCGATAAAGCAAGGACACCTAAACAAGGCGCATTAAATGCGCCTTGTCATGTAAGGCGAGGGATAAACTCGCATCACTGTACCCTTTCCACCTCCTGTGTGCCACTGTGGCAACCCCTTTCCCTATAAAAGGAGGCCCAAGGCGGCCAGGAGGAGGATTCAGCTTTTTGGAGCTCCTCACGCCCCATAGCTAGTTGAAGAACATAGATAAACAAACTATCAAAGCAGGAGTAGGGTTTTACGCATCCTCGCGGCCCGAACCTGGATAAAGATACCGTGTGCTATCTGTTTGATCCGCTCTTCTCACGACCCTGTGCCCCGCAACCGTAGTAGGGATTCTTGTGATCCCTTAGGTGTCATCCCCGCACCGACATCTTTGGCGCGCGAGGTAGGGGGCGCAGTTGTGAGAATCAGCTCTAGCAGTTAGTTCGACGCTTCTTCATCGTCATGGCGCCCAAGAAGAAGATGACGGTGGCGGTTGGCCCGTCGGAAGCCGGACATCCCGTCCCGACGCGGGCGAGCAGCGGACCGGTCGCAGAAAGGACCCGGGGCGCCGCTCGCGAACACCAACACCGTCCCAGCAGCCGAAGTTTGGGAGGCGGCGATGTTCGTGCGCCTGGTAACGGGCCGCACGCCGCCAAATCCAAATACGGAGCCATGCCCTCCGCGGGTGGCGCGGGGCCTTCCAAGATCGCAACCACCCCGCTCGCGGCGACGCGAGGGCTTCCAAGACTCCTACGCCAGCGCCGACGGCGCGCTCTTCTCAAGCGGCGGCGCGATTTAACGGGCGTAATCACGCCGAGGACCCCGGGCGTCGCCGCGGAAAGAGCCCCGAGCGCCACTCCCGGGATTTAGAAGACCTGCACGCTTGCCGAGGCGCTGGTGAAGATGGCATGCGACCGCGGGATCATGATAGAGCTCCTTATGACATGGTCAGAAGTCGAAGCGCATCACGATCCGTGCAGGTTTCGCTGCCACCAACGCCAGCCAGAAGCTCGGCGCTGCGCAGCTGCTCCTCGATTTTCCTCCCACTACGGGGAAACTCGATGAATGGAGAGCCAACATCTGAAGCCTTGTTGCGGTGGCCAATAAAGACGAACCGAGTCCGGTGGAGCCCCCGGGTCGACGCTCCGACGGAGTCCCACGCACCAGTGGCAGGAGAGCTGGCGGCGCTGCAACCACAGTGCACTCGCCACCTCCTCGCCCGGTACCGCGGATGCCAACCCGTCGCGACGTTACGGGCGACGAGATCTCCGTAGCATCATCCGACCCGCGGGCCCACTGTGACCGGCGCCAAGTTCTTCGGGAACGAGAACATGAAGACGCTCGAACCACTATCGAGCGCCGGCGCGGAGCGCGCCACCAATCGAACAGCGAGCAGGGCCTGCTGAGCCACCCGGCACCGTGGAGCCAGAGGCCTACCTTACGAGGTCGGCTGTCCGGCTTTACCCGTGAGCTGCGGCAGTTCCAAAGGGCCCACTCACGCACCTTCAAACCCGACATGGGCGAAAATGCGGTGGCAAGACCCACCCGTCCGAAGTTCCTCGGCGTCTACACCATCGTGATGCAAGCCGACGGAGCCGCGACGATAAGGTTCTTCTGAATTACTTTCCATTGGATCTTAAACCCAACGCCATGTCATGGTTGATGCACTTGCGGTAGACTCTATTTCCTCCTGGTCGGATTTGTGCCATGAGTTTGTGGGCGCCTTCTTTGGAGGCCACCAAGCCCATGGCCGAACAAGCGACCTGCACGTCATTCCCCAGAAGGGAGGCGAGAGTATCCACAAGTATATACAGAGGTTCAGCCGAATTCAGTACAATATCCCTGATGTTCACCCTGCCGCCATCATCAGCGCATTCCATCAGAACGTGCATAACCGCAAGATGCGCGAAGAGCTGGCAATGAACAAGGTGAAAGATGTAGCAGAACTCTATGTTCTTGCCGACAAATGTGCCCGAGCTGAAGAGGGAAGGAAGTACCCGGCGAAGATGCCGACGTGAAACCGACTCCTCGGATGAGGATATTGCCGCCCGGCGAAGAAAGGTCGGCGCCGCAACAGAAGCGCAAAGGAAAAGCCGTGCTTGCCGTCGAGGATCTGGCGACGCTGCTCCACCAAGAAAACCAAGGCAGATGACCCCGCAAGGAGGTTGCCGGACGTGTCGCTCGCCGGCCTTGGCGGCTGCCGAGAAGCCGTGAAACTCCGACAAGCGATACTGCAAGATCCATCGCACCAAAGGCCATGCTCTCGGGACTGCCGACAGGTTGAGCTCCTCGCCGAGAAGCGAGGGCTGAGTATGAGAGGCGGGACAAGGAGAAGGGCCTGCACGGGCGCCGAGGGGTCCGGCAGAAGCGTGGACGGCCAAAGCGGGCCGTCGCGGCAAGGATAAGCATCAGGAGAGGCCCGCTCGGGGCCGTGACAGAAAGCCAGAAGACGACGATCACGAAGAGGACGACGATTCCGGCGACCAAGAGTTTCAGAAAGTTACAGAGCCCATGTGCGTCGACGGCGGCACCTCGCTGCATACTTCTCACCGTCGGCTTAAACAATGGGCGCGAGAGATTACAGCGGCAGAGCCGTCGTTTGATGCCCAAAGGCCGCTGAAGTGGTGCAGCACACCTATCATTTTTGACACCGAGGACCACCCTGATCGCACTATCGCGGTTGGTGCTTGACATTGTTGGTTTCACCAACAATACGCAACCTCAAGGTGACGAAGATGCTAGTCGATGGGGGGCCGGTCTGAACTTGATCTCGCCTGCCGTGGTCGAGAAACTGCAGATTCCTGATGGAGACCTCGAAGAGACGGGCACGTTTCAGGGGGTCAACCCGGGAAGAAGCCAACCCAAGGGAAAGATCATGTTGCCCGTGACTTTTGGAAGCGACCTGAACTTCAGGACGGAGAGGATCGTGTTCAATGTTGCCAAGATCCCCTTGCCCTACAACGGGATCCTTGGCCGCCCAAATACCGCCAAGTTCATGGCGGCGCCACACTACGCCTACAACACCACGAAGATTCCAGGACCTGTGACGATCATCAACATCCCTCCGATAAGAAAGATGGCGCTGATTTGCGCCCCAACTATACCCGCAAGCGATTCGCAGCTGTCGCCACTAGGGCACTTGCTCCTGCCGCTGGGACCCCGGGAGGGAAGAAGAAGAAGAAGACCGGTGAGACCTCGGACACCCACTCCGGCAAGCGCACCTCTTCGTACTGTAGCGCTGCCGTCGAGGACGTGCCAGAGAGCTCCACCGACGGAAACAAGAAGCCCAGGGCCATACCGCCGGGAACCAAGAAGGTTTACATCAATGAGGGCGGCATGGGAGGAGCTTTACCATAAGCTCCACCCTTGACGACAAATAGGAAGACGCTCGTCACCTTCCAGCGGCGAATGTCGATGTGTTTGCATGGCAAGCTTTCGACATCCCGGTGTTCCTGTGGAGGTGATTGAGCACCACCTTGTTGTCTGCCCTCATGCGCGGCCCGTCAAGCGGAAGGTCGAAGCAAGCTTTGGAACAACAAGAGTTCATCACAGAAGAGATCCGGAAACTGGAAGCAGCGGGTTTGGTAAGAGGAGTGCTCCATCCAACGTGGTTGGCCAATCTGGTCGTGGTGCGCAAGGCAAATGGGAAGTGGAGACTGTGTATTGATTACACAGATATCAATAAGGCTTGACCTAAAGACCCCTTCCCGTTGCCGCACATCGACCAGATTGTTGACTCCACGGCTGGGTGTGATCTGCTGTCATTCCTCGACGCCTACTCCGGCTACCACCAGATCTTCATGACAAGAGAAGACGAAGAGAAAACAGCATTCATCACCCCATGTGGTACGTATTGTTTCATGCGGATGCCTTTCGGGTTGAAGAGTGCTGGTTCGACGTTTGCAAGGGCAGTCCAGATTGGTTTTGAACCCCAGCTCCATAGAAATATTGAAGCTTATATGGACGACATAGTGGTCAAAACAAAGGACAGGGCAACCCTCATACCGGATTTGCAAGAAACATTTGCAAACCTGCGCAAGATCAATCTCAAGCTGAACCCTGAGAAGTGCGTCTTTGGCGTCCCGTCCGGCAAGCTTCTCGGGTTCTTGGTGTCACAACGTGGGATAGAGGCCAATCCGGACAAAATCAAAGCTATGGAGCAGATTGAAGCACCCAAGCGGATCAAGGATGTGCGTCAGCTTGCTGGTTGCGTCGCCGCCATGGGCAGGTTCATTTCCAAGTCTGCCGAGCGCGCCCTTCCCTTTTTCAAGATCCTGAAAAAGGCGGGCCCGATGGAGTGGACGCCAGAAGCTGAAGCAGCATTGCAAGGTTTGAAGAAGTACCTCTCCTCCGCGCCAATACTAGTTGCGCCTAGGCCATAGGAGCCGTTGCTGCTATACCTGGCGGCAACGGACCAGGTGGTCAGCGCCGCACTAGTAGCATAGAGGGAGGTTGACGACGAGGCAATGGCAGCGGCGGAGCCCGACTCCACCAATGCAGAGACGACACAGCCAGTTGAAGTGCCGCCGAAGAAGAAAATGATGCAGCACCCGGTCTACTTTGTTAGTTCCCTCCTGCAGGGGGCTAGATCAAGGTACTCGGTGTGCGAAACTGCTCTTGACCTTCTTATGGCCTCGAGGAAGCTGCGTCACTACTTCCGTGCACACGAGATCACTGTTGTCACTCGCTTCCCTCTGCAACGGATATTACACAATCCGGATGCAACGGAAGAATTGTGGAATGGGCAATCGAGCTGTCCATCTTTGGCCTCAAGTTTGAAAGTACTTGACGATTGAGCCGAGTCCTAGCGGAGTTCATTGCAGAATGGACCGCAACGCCTGACGAAGAAGTCCAAGAGACTGCTCTCCCCGGCAAGGAGGCAAGTTGTGATTGGATCATGTACTTTGATGGAGCTTTCTCCTTACAAGGCGCCGGGGCTGGCGTACTGCTTGTCGCGCCCACCGGAGAGCACCTCCAGTACGTGATCCAGATGCACTTCCCCAGGGAGGTGTCAACAAACAACACGGCAGAGTACGAAGGGCTGCTTGCCGGTCTTAGGGTCGCAGCGGACCTCGGAATCAAGAAACTCATCGTCAGGGGGGACTCGCAGCTTGTCGTCAAGCAAGTCAACAAGGATTACCAGAGCCCATTGATGAAGGCCTACGTCGATGAAGTGAGAAATTGGAAGAGCGTTTGACGGTATCTGAGCTGAACACGTTCCCCGAAAGCAGAACGATATCGCCGACTACACAGCCGAACGCTGCTGCCCTCAAGCTACCTGTGGAACCAGGTACCTTTGTGCTTCAAATAACTCAGCCATCCGTTGATCCATCAACAGAGCGAGAATAAGAGGAGGAAATTAGGGCCCGGCAAGTACTTTCCGCCGAAGCTCCCGAGCCGCCGCAAGGATGTTGCCGGGGATATCGAAGCTCGCCACGGACGACTGCTCGGCGGAGCGTCAAGCTCTTGCCGTCGAGACAGCCCGCTCTGTAGCGGAGGAAATGCCTTTAGTCCTCGCCGTCGAGCCCTGTGCTCCGGCGTGCGGCACAAAGATACCGTCCGATTCCTCCAAACAGGGAACTTCGTGAGGAGCAGGAAGAAGCGGAATAAGTAGCCCATCGCTCTGCCTTGTATCAGTTCGTCGATGACGCCCCTGTCATGTAAAGAGGCCGAACGGTGTGAAATTGAAGTGTATCCCTAGAGAGGAAGGACTGGAGCTGTTGGCGGAGATACACGGAGGCATATGTGGATCCCATATTGGGTCAAGGGCCCTTGCCGGTAAGGCATTTCGGCAAGGCTTCTTCTGGCCCACGGCCCTAAAGGATGCGACGACACTAGTCACCAGGTGTGAAGCATGTCAGTTCCATTCAAAGAAGCTTCATCAGCCAGCTCAAGCCCTTCAAACCATTCCTCTCTCCTGGCCCTTCTTGGTCTGGGGGCTCGACATACTGGGCCCTTTCCCCCGCGCTGTCGGGGGCTTTGACTACTTGTACGTTGCAATCGACAAGTTCACAAAGTGGCCAGAGGTGGAGGCGATGAGGAAGGTCACAACTCAGCCACCGTCAAGTTCTTCAAGGGACTAGTGTGCCGCTTTTGCACTCCAACAGGGTTTTCACCGACAACGGCACACAGTTCACAAGCCACACCTTCATGCAATATACTCAAGACCTCGGCAAAGAAAGTGCATTTGCTTCCGTTGCTCACCCGCGAAGCAATGGTCAAGCTGAGAGGGCAAATGCTGAAGTACTGTGGGGCTTAAGGACCAAGACCTTTGACAGGCTGCACAGGAGTGGAAGGCGCTGAATTGATGAGTTGCCGGCGGTTCTTTGGTCGATCAGGATGACGCCAAATCGAGCCATCGGCCAGACACCTTTTGCCCTAGTATACGGGCGTAAGCGCTTCTCCCACTCAACTCATATACGGGTCACCTCGAGTGCTCTCTTATGAAGAGCTTGAGCAAGAGCAATCATGCAAGATGACGCAATGCTCCTTGAGGAAGATCGTCTTCGGGCGGCCGTGAGAGCAAAGACGCTATCAAAGAAGCCTTGCGCCGCTACCATAGCCGCAAGGTTCATGCCCGAAGCCTTGAGGAAGGCGACCTTGTCCTTCGCGTTCAATCGCCAAGAATTCCAACAAGTTGACACCAAAGTGGGAAGGCCCTTATCGGGTAATACGAGTCACCGTGCCTAGCGCAGTCCGCTGGAGATCAAGATGCCGTTCGGTGAGTAACTCCTCGAACATTGAGCATCTTCGCAAGTTTTACCCAGAGGCGCGGCTTGTCGGGCCCCCGGCAAGCCACCTTTTGTACAAGCATTGCCGATGATGCATGTAACCCTTTGTACAAAGCCAGCGCAGACCACGAGCATAAATAAATGAAGCCCGGGCGCCTAAGTTATAGCATGCATGCTAGGTCAAGTCTCATCCTTGGTTAGGGTTGATAGTGCTTAGCGGCGACTAACCCCTAGCTTAGAGGTCGAGTGTGCCTCTTTGCCGTTCTTTTGTCTTCTTTGGTTCCCAGACTCACGTATATCCTTGCCGGATCACTTGAGGACGAAAAAGAAAAGAGGGATGACATACATCTAGACCCGGCAAGCCAAGATACTGGGATGCAAGTACAAAGATTCACCCACGACAAACCAGAGTTGCTGGGGGCTACAGCTTCAGATAAGTTCTTCATCACTTATCATGCATTCCCTTATGGACTGAGGTATGTGAAACCTCGTTTTTTCCCAAAGCTACCATGCTCCCCTAAAACTCTAGGCCCTAAGGCTCGTTCACAGGGCCAGGTTTGGTCGAGTCGCGGCAGCAAAAGGATGAAACGAGGAGCTGAACTCCACCTCATCCCTGCCTCCGCCGAAAGCGTGAGAAAGGTCGAGAAGTGGGAAGACGGCAGGCTGCTGTCGGGCAAGGAAATGTTTATCTTGGGGATATCAAGGATTTACTCCTTGTCGTGGGTTCTCCCGCAAACAAATGACCCGACAAGCATCCCTTTTTCATTAAAAACATTCCACTCGTGTACAACCCATGGGGAATGAAAACATGAATGATGGGATTACAAGTTTTAAATTCAGCTAAGGCCTAAAGGCTTACAAGCTAAAAAGAGATAAGGTGCTCAGAATCCCTTTCTTGTCCCTCTCCTCAGGAGGCAGGTCAAGGAGGCGAAAAGGGCAAAAGGGGCGCCTAGGCGAGCTACGGGTGGCAGGAGGCACCAAGAGAACATCTCGGTGGCCGTCCGAAGGCTGGATGGTGATGGCGGCGCTGGAGGTAGAGCTCGAAGACGAGGCGGCAGGACATCAGCACGCGTCGGTGCCCGCATACTCTGATTTGACGGCCTTGCCGCCCGCCCTCTTCCTCTTCTGCAGCCTCCCAACGCCAGCCGCCCGAGGAGACGACCCCGAGAAGTTCAGGAAGCCGGCGACACGGATGATGGGATCGCCGGTGCCGCACGGAGCGGCGCCCGACACCTAGTCGGACCCATCATCCTGCCGCCTGCTACCCTCGTCGTTGCTGCCGCTGTCCTCCTCGCCACTCCCGCCCGAGGAGGAGTCTTCGCCATCGAAGAGCTCTCCACGCAGCACCTTGCCCGAGTCCCGGCACCAAGACCTTGACGGAGAGGAGGCCGCCTCCATCGCCTTGAAATGGAGAGTGAGCCCCGCCGTCAAGCGGTGGACATGGGCGAACGTCTTCCACCCTCGACCAAGATACATCACGTGAGGGGCTGGAAAGTCAACGCGAACTCGCGTACCGCTGATCCAACAGCCCCTCATGTGCAACCGCAATGACTCCGGCGGATCCAGCTCCATCTCGCTCGCGAATGGAGTCGGGAGACAAAGGCGACGACGAGGCGGCCGACGTAGCCTGACGAAGAACTCGCAAGGGTCATCCCCAACATGGCCCTCCATGGGGGGAGGAACTACTGGCGGAGGCGAGACCGGCGCGCCGCCCCGCTCTCCTCTTCCCTGAGCGCCTCGGCCTCGCCCACGGCCTCGCCCCCTCCCCCTTCCCCTTGCGGCAGGCTCTGCCACCGCAGGTGAAGGAGAAGGAAGGACGCGTTGTCGAGCGGCGACCCTTGACGCCACCGTTGAAGGGCCAGGATTCCCTCTCTCCATGGCGGGTGGAGGTGGGGGGGAGCAGAAGCTGAAGGAAGGAGAAGATGGAAGAGTGCAGAACGGGGTGGGGGCTCGGCCACCCCGCTCAGCCAATCAAGACGCAGAAGGCGCAGGGAACTGGGACCGACCCGCTGCCCCGGCCCGCGACGGCCCGGTTTCCCGCCTCCACCATTCGCCACCCCAAGCGCATGAGAACCACGTGGCAGGCATGCGGGACCGAGGCGACGAGTGAGGCAACCTCCCCCCACCCCGTGATCGTGGCGAGTGGACGCCTTGAAGACCACACCCCGGCCCCGTTCAGTAAATGGGCCGCGCCTCCACGCCTCCCTCCGTTTATGGGGAAGGCGCGAACCGCCCCCTTTTACTACGACGTGACGCATGCGCGCAGAGCTCAGCCCCGCGCATGCCGCCCACGTCACGCACGCCTCCCCACGCCGAGCCACGCAAGGGAGGCATGTGAAGCGCATCGCGCGAAGAGACTTACCGCGGTAAAAACCACCCTGCCTGCCCGTGCACCGTTTTTGGGCCTAGCCCAACGACGCGATTGCGCTTACGTGTGGCCCAGGCCCGGGCTCTGCCGGTAGACAAAAAGAGGGGTACACTTTTGTACCCCTATAACTGTGCACGGGCAGTCTGAGCCGCTGGCACCACCACACCGAAAGCAAGGCAAGGGAGGTGAGCCAAGGTAAGGCCGAAGCTCGAAGGAACAGAACGGGCGCCAAGACCAAGACCACAAAGAGCAAAGGGGCGAAGCAGACTCCCGGCAAGATCCTTGCCGGAAGCGGTTTAATAAACCCGCAAGACCCTTGCCGGGCAGCTCGTCCCACACCTACAGAGTGAATCACCCTTGAGTCCACTGCCCCCATGGGGCAAGGATTCGGGAGACATCCCCGTGGTGGCATGCAGATCTTTGTGAAGACATTTAAGATCAGATACACGCTATAGAAGATGACGACCCTTGGCGGGATCCCGGCCAAGGAGGACCACAAGGCCCCCGGCAAGAGCCTTGTCGAGGATGACAACAGGCGCCACGGCAAGACCCTTGCCGGGGCCCCGACAAGACCCTTGCCAGGGCTACGACGAGGCCATCGCCAAGAACACCCGTAGGGCCACCATCAGGCCCACGCCAATCAAACCTTCACCGCCGTTCGCATGTAGCTGCCGACCCAACTAGTTGAGCAGGCACCTGCGTGGCGGCAAGCGGATCTTCGTGGAGACCCACCATTGCGCCACCTCACTGCACCGCCTGCCTACATGGCACCGCGGGCACCGCTGGCCAGGGCGCGTGTCAACACGAGAGGGAGCGGCGACGGACGAGACAGGGCTCTCCCCCGTCCCCGATAAAGCAAGGACACCTAAGCAAGGCGCATTAAATGCGCCTTGTCATGTAAGGCGAGGGATAAACTCGCATCACTGTACCCTTTTCACCTCCTGTGTGCCACTGTGGCAACCCCTTTCCCTATAAAAGGAGGCCCAAGGCGGCCAGGAGGAGGATTCGCCTTTTTGGAGCTCCTCACGCCCCATAGCTAGTTGAAGAACACAGATAAACAAACCACCAAAGCAGGAGTAGGGTTTTACGCATCCTCGCGTCTTAACTCGATAAAGATACCGTGTGCTATCTGTTTGATCCGCTCTTCTCACGACCCCGCGCCCCGCAACCGTAGTAGGGATTCTTGTGATCCCAAGGTGTCGTCCCCGCACCGACAGATATCCGAGCTCGGATGACCCGATCGTGACAATCGCAGAGGTGCTCCCTTTACTACCTAGCCGAACAATCGGGAACGTAGGGGTAAACACAGGAGCAAGGCAACCCAGCTTGCGGAACACTTAAGTCAACATGGTGCATATTGTGGCGTAATACGCGAACAAGGAACGAAGCCATACAAGTATAATCATATGCAAGAGGAAAGGCTTCATAAAGGAAGCCCCCAAGTAAACGGGGTATTTGAATTTGTGTGTCAGAAACAAAATTTTGACAAGGAGGTTTTTCACAAACAACTTTTTGCCAAAAAAGTATAATGCTTGGTCGAACCGAACAAAATTGTAAAACTGAAAGTTTTTGAGCATGAAAGCGACTTAGCTGGTTAATGTGCTCGGTGTTGATGACGCGATTCGGGCTTGTGGCGGGTCGAGGTCCCAGCCCCCAAGCCGGTCCCGAAGTGACCGAGAGAAGAGCTTGGTACTCCGAAGTGGCGACACAGCACGACCGGTGTGGAGATGTGAATCCCCCGGTCTGTCCGAGGAGACAAAGTAGGTCGGCAGGGTGACGCCGAAGTCCCGTGTGATGCCTCCGAAGTTGATTACGGGGAGAAAAGGTTGACCCAATTGGGCGATGGCACTATCTGGCCGACACTGGCATTGGCTTGCCCAGCATAACACGGTCGTAGCTGATTATCCTGCATACACAAAGTAGCGGAAGACAAAGAGAGAAAATGGTATAAAATAAGTAATTTGAGAAACATGGTCTGAGCGCCAAATTTAGTTTGACGACATGACAACGGTGACCACGCCATGCTGTGTGAATTCGTCCGAAAGACCGAGCTATGGACTAGAGCGATGACGACAGCCTAGAACACTCCGGATGGCGATCACAGTGATTTTATTTGGATAGCGGGTGAAGCGATTGTGAATTTATAACGTGCCATAGTGCGTGGCCGAACAGTCGACTGTATCACGGACATGGAAATAGCCAGGTTGCGTTCGCAACACCTAGAAAGTAAAAAAAGCTAACATGGAGCTTTACGCACATTAGTATAGCTTAGCCATGATGCAGTGTCAATTGAATAATTAGTACACGCATGCCTAGACAAGAAGTACTAGTAGCGAACAACCTTGGTATAATTTAAATTTAGAGTAAAAAAATTAGAGGATCTCCCTGATGGATGACGCCGAGCAGGGATCTTCTTGGCTCTGCGGGCAGTGCGCCCACGTAAGTACTTCTGGTACTGCTCATCGGCTGTCGCCATCATCGGATGAAATAGTGCACGGATGCCACAGCCCGGACCCCTGTTGTAATCTGAGTGTCGGTGTCAAAACCGGCGGATCTCGGGTAGGGGGTCCCGAACTATGTGTCTAAGGCGGATGGTAACAGGAGGCGGGTGACATGATGTTTACCCAGGTTCGGGCCCTCTCGATTGAGGTAATACCCTACTTCCTGCTTGATTGATCTTGATGATATGAGTATTACAAGAGTTGATCTACCACGAGATTGTAGAGGCTAAACCCTAAAAGCTAGCCTATGGTATGATTGTTGTTGTCCTACGGACTAAACCCTCCGGTTTATATAGACACCGGAGGGGGCTAGGGTTACACATAGTCGGTTACAAGGGAGGAGATCTACGTATCCGTATTTCCAAGCTTGCCTTCCACGCCAATGTGAGTCCCATCCGGACACGGGTCCAGAGTCTTCAATCTTGTATCTTCATAGTCCAACAGTCTGGCCAAAGGATATAGTCCGGCTATCCGAGGACCCCCTAATCCAGGACTCCCACAGTAGCCCCTAAACCAGGCTTCAATAACGATGAGTCCGGCGTGCATATTGTCTTCGGCATTGCAAGGCGGGTTCTTCTCCAAATTTTGAACATCCGTTGAATAGTGTCCGGCTCCCCATAAATGTTGCACTCCTTGGCTTCTGCGCCTAATAATGGCTATCTTCCACGTGTCGAGTGAATGCGAGGAGCCAGGGCATTTTTACATTTGCCACCCTAGTCACGCGAGTAAATCGCCTATTAAAGAGACGGGCATTTTCAGATCCAGATCACACCATCCACCCACAGCGAGTATCCATCGGAGTGTGCCCGGAAAAGAAATCCATTCCAACATGGCCGGCCATCGCAACCTCTCCTCTCGCTCCCGTAGACCTAAGTCTGGGGATTGGAAGAAGTGTTCCATCCCCCACAGTCAATTAGTGAAGTTGCAGACTCAGGGATTTCTCCCTCCAGCGTTTATGGTCCTCGTTCGAGCCGGCTTGCCACCTACAATGGCGGGGAGCAAGCAGAGAGCTCTCCCAACCCGTCAAAAGGGGAGCGGGTATGCCTCGTCCCCTACTTATTGTGAGATCTTGGATTTCCAATCCATCCCTTCCTCCGCGGGCTCCTAGAGTTCTACGGCCTCCAGCTGCATAATTTCACTCCCGCCTCCATATTGCACATCGCCGGCTACGTCGCCCTTTGTGAGTTGTTTCTGGGCTACGAAGCTCATTTCAAGCTATGGAAGAGGCTATTCTGCCTCGTACCCCATACACAGATTGAGGGGTCAGTATATCAAGTGGGCGGAGCCGAAATATGGCGCATCACCGAGACCGGATACCTGTCCTGTACTCCGAAGAAGACGCCCGAGGATTGGCCTTCGGAGTGGTTTTATATGGAGGACGTCCCCCTTCCGGACCCTATTCGAGCGGGCCTTCCTGAGTTTCACAATGCCCCTTTGAAGAAACGCCGCAGCTGGCGCCCTCGGAGCCCCCAGGAGGAAGATGACAGAGAGGTCCTTTACCTGATGGACCGGATAAAAACACTGGCCAAATCAGGATTGGCAATAATTGAAGTTATGTCGATATGCATAATGCGGGGGGTGCAGCCACTTAAATATCGGGGACACCCCATGTGGCACTTCAACGGAGAAGACGACGCCACCTGCTGCGGTTGTAAAGGCCCAAACTCAGTCGCTTCTTTAGCGAAAATACTGTCCGATTTGTATAAAGGAGAGGAAGAGGAGTTCATCCGCATTAAGCCACGGGATGGATTCTCCATGCACAACCCCCCGAGCTGGGTGAGCTGCTACTTTTTACCCCTGACCTCCCCGCATTCTTTATCATGAATATTTACCTTGCTATTTCATAGCAGGAACTGCGAAAAGCTATGAGGGAAGTCCACAGCCCGTCTCCACAGCCAGAGGACCCCAACCGGGCCCTCGACCCCGGACTTGAAGATCTGGACATATTTGTGGAGCTTATCGATAGGAAGTTCTATCAGTTGAGCTGCGACGGTACCTTGGTGGCCATCATCGCCGATTACCCGGGACTACACCCTGCATCGCATGTAAGTAAAACCGGAGTCCCAACTTCCAAGAAGGATCCCATTTTGCCGCACTTCACCTACCGCACACATATGGTGTCTTACAGGGAAGGCCTTCGGGACGCCGTGCCGAACCCTCAGTGACTCACCAACAAGGGGCACTGAAACCACTACAAAAAAATACACTTCCGTGATGATATGTGTTTGTCACAGTAGGTAGCGTTTTTTGTCATGCATGTACATCCATGACGATTTTATGACAGAATCAAGATAGTCATACCGTGGCCGTCAGAGAAGTGTTCCATGACATTAACAAAATTATCATCACGGAAGTGTCCACTTCCATGACGATAAATCGCGCGTCCTGAAGTGCTTTTGTCAAGGGTGACCGACACATGGCATTCACCGTAACGGAACGCCGTTAAGCTATCGTGTCAGGTTTTGGATCCGATAACCCGTTAACAGCCCGACCAATGGGAAATTTCCACGTGTAAAATTCTTGTTGGTCGGGCCGAAACACGCGTGTCGGCTCGTCGATGGTCGAGATAGGCGCCTAGGATATGTCGACATGTGCCACGGCCCACCACCGCCCATTTAGCTTACAAAGCCGCCCGTTCGACTTGGCCAAAAGTTAACGGGCTGGCCCATGAAAAGCTCGTTAACGGTCTCTTCAAGAATAGCCCATTTTACTACCGTTAGGGCCCTAAAGGAAATCGGCCCAACAACGTCATGTGGGCCGTCGAATATAACACCAGCCCATTTCACTTTCGGCCCATGTATGGCCCACGACGCCTTTTCGCCCACATGAGGCCTTTCAGATCTTTCGGCCCTTTACAGCCCATGGTGACTCTAGCCCATAATGAACAGTAATTTTCTTTATACCCGTTAACGGCCCGTGATTTACATGGGCCGCTTCTGCACTGTGTTAGCTTTTCGGTTTATTGACGGCCCATACGTTCTTGGGCTCCTTTTCGCCCTCGATTACTTCCAGCCCGTTCTTGGCCTGTTCCCTAATGGGCCAAATTCGCCCATGGCAAGAGTCGGCCCGTTCTTGGCTGTTCCCCTAATGGTCCAAATTCGCCCATGGCAAGAGTCGGCCCTTCATCGGCTGTTACCCTAATGGGCCAAATTCGCCCATGGCAAGAGTCGGCCTGTTTACGGCTCGTTAACCCGCTATACCGCTTTCCACTTTCGGCCGTCCTATATTCTCGCCCATTAACGACCCGTTATGCCCGCGTGATGTAATTAAGCCTTTGCTGTCCTACGGCCTAATAACGGCCTGTTACCATGCTGGGCCGATACCAATTACGCCCGATTACGGCCCATGTAGACCCATTTATCCGACGGCCCGAGGCCCACCGATTACAGGCCCATTTATCGACGACCCGTAGGAGACCCATGGATCCTACGGCCCGTATATGGCCCATGGTAGTTGCGGCCACTAGCAAACCGGTGAAAAAGAAGACTAGGAAATAAATAAGGTCGAAACTAACGCTAGGCTATTAAGGCGATTGCACAGATTACATCCACTCGGTATCAAAGATCGCCACCAGTGCAAATATAGGGAACACCCGGAACACCTTACACTATACAAAAATGGCTTGTTGTTTTCTTCAGCCGGTGGCTGCACGTTAAGAATAAATTTTGTATCGCACCAAAACAAATTACAACTATATAACAAAAGGAAGTTTGGCATAAAACTTAACAGTCTAGCAGATAAATGCACCACCGTAAGTTCGTAAGCTCAGTTCATTTGACCGACTATTACGTTTTCATGTTGTATTGTCCGATGGAGCACCATAACCCTTGCCTTCATTTCCCCTAGGCTCCTGAACAACATAGCAAATGTCTGATAGTCTGGTTTCAAAACCATGCATATCTTGACGACATTGAGCAATGTTTCTGCTTGTTTCACTAAATGTCTCTGTTAGGGAATGGACTTGTGTCTGGAGCGCAGATCCAACATTGCTTTGAGCTTGCATATCTTGATCATGAGGCAGTTTGGATGATATTGCCTTAACAACCAAACCAGTATTACGCAGGAACGTGCTTTTGGCACTGTTAGTGGACATGTACTGACCCACTGCAAAGAAGAGCCGACATTGCGGTTATAGTTGCCTCGCCACCTTCGTAAGGTGGCAGTTCCACCATTTTTCCACAGCATTTGAAAAGTTGAGGTTTTACGTTAGTAGTACCGTAATGTAAGATATTAAGGAGGCAACAAAACCAAACAAAATAACTTTTGTCTATATACATAACTTATTCTGGTGAACCCATGTAAAATATTAGTTGTATTTTATTGCAAAGTACATAATAAAACCAGGTTCCAAACATATGACCATGTACCATCGCTAATGTATTGTCTATTTCTTCACATTGTATTGAGGGCTAAGGATAAAGAGACGAAGTTTATAATAAGGTAAGCATAGTATGACATCATTCATATCACAAAACAACTGAGAACAAACAAACAGGCAATTGTAACATTGTGTGGGCAAGTCCAAAGACGGAACTAGATTACGGGTCAAGATCAAAGGAACATCACTCCTCTCTTTTAAACCTTGTAAGGTGCAATGATACGCTAAGACAATTGTGTATAAAATTGAAAAGAGTAATAGACATTGGCTGCAAACCATGCGATTCAAGGCACAAGTCGAGTAAGTAGTAGTTAAAAGGCATGAGGATTAAGGACTTACAACAGCGGCTTTGACCGGGTGTAGTCATGCCCTTCTTCTTGCTGGTGTGACAGTCCTTGAAGATTTCCACAGCATTTGGTTCAGGTACTTTTTCGTCCTTGCGGGCTTTCCTCTGAATTTCGAACAAGTCAATATAGATCTGATAATATGGTACAGTGAAAAGAGTGAAATAGCAGCTAACTACAAGAGCCTCACAGTGTGCAATATAGCTACGAGATCACGTAAATGCATTGGAATTTCACTTTCATACGGTTGGCCTTGTTCTTTGAACAGTTCACCTACAAGAAGATAGATTTGTGTGGCACATGCGTAAATAGGACTTCAACATGTGATCTGATCACATATATATAATGTACCTGATACTTCAGATCAGACCCGTGTTTAACAAGGCCCCTCCAGTCTTCATTCAATATATTTTCCACTCGAGATGTTTGGGAAAGTTCACTGTTAGCCTTGCCTTCAAAGTGAGTTTTCCTCAAGTTATACCGACATCGTCAGCAGAGCGCACTTGAAAACATGGGTGCAAGCTTGTCTGGTTGCATCATCTTGGCTATCCAACTTGAACCTCATCTGTTGAAAATTATGGGAGTCTCATTATCAAGAACCTAGAAAGTATGGGATGAGCAAGACGATATTACTAGTTTCCATACATAACCATACTTACAGATAAATGGTCGAGGAAGGTGTTGAACTGGTTTCGTCTTTGTCATTCCTGTATCGAATCCATGTTGGGAGGATACGTACCACGACACCTAACGGCAACCACCGCCTCTGATACTAACTTGACTGACTCAGAGCATCGGTGGCCTTTTTAAACCTGCCTCAAAACGGATCTCCATTCTTCCTCCTCTAGATTTAGTTAACCTATCGAGCATTATCCCTAATGTTTGTTTCCTCTTGTGCCTAGGTGCTAGTCCAACAATGAACATAGGAAGTGTTAGTGTACATCAAACTGTGAGACTACATATAAAGAAGCATGCAATCAGAATTTGACTCCAAAGAACTACCGTCTTGCTGTTGAAGCTCACAAGGTTCATCTGATATTGCAACTCGCCTTGTGTCAAGAGTGCTTGGGAAGTAGTGTCAGGTAGCAAGGGAGCTTGGGAACGTGCTGCTAGCTCAGCTGACGCACGAGTAAGTCGTGCAGCTGGTAGTACTGTGGTAGGTGTTGCAAGAACTAGGGCTGTCTCTGCTTGTTTGGTGGCAGCTATTGTTTCTGTTTGGCTTTTTTCCAACTCGTGTAGCATGGGATGCCGTGTTTGTAGAATTTTCCGCTGGACTTTGTCCTTCTATTGCACCATCGCATTCAGCAGAATCTGCAGGATTCATCCGCTTCTCATTCCCCGCCATTCGTGTTTCTTCCTCTTTCTCTCGTGCCATGTTAAGTCAAGCCAACAAGAAAACGAATAACAATTTAGTTCTTCGTAACAAATTGATGCATGATGCGTATGAACTGAACTTTGATGTTAGACAACCACATGATAGGAGGAAGTAATATGTATGAAAAACAGGACGGAAGAAATAAACAGAACTATGATGTGTAAACTAAGAAGAAGACATTTCACCAAATTATAAGAAATGCAATGGAAGGTAGACACCATATGAAAGATGCTACAAATATCGCCTCCGCCAAGTTAATAAAGTTGTCTCATCATAAATGGCGTTTAAACAAATGTGAAGTAGTACAAGAAATAAATCATATGCAAGATGCAAACAACATCACACTACCATGTTAGAGGTCCCTCGTCATTAGTGCCATTGCATATTCACAGATTGCATATTCACAAATTATGATGTGTAAACTAAGGAGAAGGCATTTCAACAAATTAGAAGCAATGAAAGCTAGACACCATATGAAAGATGCAACAAATATCACTCTACCAAGTTAAAACTGTCTCGTCATAAGTGCCATTTCAACAAATTAGTAGTACAAGCTAGAAAAGAATGTGAGATGTAACCTATATCACAATCCGAAGTCAAACGTGTCTTATGATAATTGATTGTTGCAGGTTACACAACAGTAGTAATTTGATGTAAGAATATGGTGTGATAGACAGATATTGTCTGTTCTAGAAACATGAACACGTGTCTTATTCAAGTATAATGTGTAAAGTAAGCTGATGGAATTCAACAAAATTAGAAGCAATACAAGCTAGACATCACACATAACATGCAACCACATATAACAGTGCCAAGTTAGAGGGAGCACCGGTGATGCTGCACTAGGGGAGACGTGCTCATCATAAACACAGCTTTGTTGAGTGTCTATGCATGTGTTGTCTTAGAAATCAGCTTGGGGGTGTGGAGGAGTAGAAACTGTAGAGGCCCTCCGTTCGGAAGGAGCACCTTTATCCGCTGTCTTGCTAACTTCCTTCTGCTTTATTGATTTTGAATTGTCAAGTAAAACCGACAAGAAAAAGCAATAAAATTCTCTCTTCAGAACTCATTCATGCATGATATTGACAATCATTACTTTGATGTAAGGCAAACACATGATACCAGGATGGAATATGTACGAAAAACAGACGGCATGGCATGTTCACAACTGCTTGTGTAAACTAAGCGAAACCATTCCAGCAAATAAGAAGCAATGCAAGCTAGACACCACATGAAAGATGCAACCAATATGACTCTGCCAAGTTAAAAGCGTCCCATCATAAATGAAATTTCAACAAATTAGAAGCTGCGCATGCTATAAATCATATGAAAGATGCAACTAATATCGCACTGCATATACTAAAGGTGTCTCGTCATGTTGATTGATGCGGGATACAAAAAAACAATAGTTTTATGTAAGGACATGCTTAATAGACAGATGTACTATGTACTAAATGCAGGAAGGCATGTCACATTAACAGGTATAATGTATAAGCTAAGCAGACTAGCACATGCAGTTTAACCAGATTGGAAGAATTACAATGTAGACACCATATGCAACATGCAACCACATATCACGCTGCCAAGTTAGAGCAAACACCTGCGATGCTAGTGTAGGGGAAATGTTGTAATCAACTACAGAGCTACGTTCACTCTCTTCATCTAGCATTTCTGTTTCTTGAGAATCAAGTCGGGAGGCTGACGCTGCATTCTTTAAATGAGGAGTAGTCCCCTTGCCTGCCTGCCTCGTCATAAGTGATTGATGAGGGATACACAAGAACATTAGTTTGATGTAAGAACATGGTTAAAGCAAGCACCTGGGATTGTGGTTCATTGCGAGCGAGGTCATCAACTCCAGAGCTACGTTTACCGTCTCCATCTGCTGACACTGCACCCTTTATAGCGCAGTAACGTGTCTTGCCTACTAGCATACGAAGCTGGAGCAACTTCTCTCTTTTCTTTTTGGCTTCTCTCATGGCAGCAGAGTCTGAAATACCCTTGCATAAAAACACAATAGTGAGAGTAAGGGTGAAGTGTGTGCAGAACTAGTGCACTGTAAAAGTAGCAGATAGTGTGGCTGAAAAATAAATGACAGGAGACATATGATAGCTCTACAACATTGCATGGCAAACAAAATTAGATTCTACTCCGTATGATTTTGTAATATATGAGGACATGAAATGCGTGTACTCCTCCAAAGACACCACCACATGTGGTCATATCTAAGATAACAGTCGACTGAAAATAAATAGGTCAGTCGATTTTTTTAATGAACCGTTCGATCTATAAGGAACGGGCAGATGGCCTTCGTCTACCTCCCGCCAGTCACTGTTGAAGATCTTTCGCAAACCGCCAGCGACCACCGGCACAGACCCCTGCCTCCGCCGCCTCGCCCTCCCATCGACCTCACACCACCGCCGTGCTTGGCAGCTCCCCCAGGCCATCCCTTTAATCCCGGTCGACCTACAGATCGGGCGCAAGTAGCTCTAGGCCGCACACGCCCCTAAGATAAACACCAAGGCGCTGCTTCCCCGGCGTAATAGGCGTACTAGCGCCTGTTACGCCAGGGAATGCTTCCGTTAATTGGGAATCAACTGGACAGAAATTGAAATTCAGGGGGGCGACGGACCTCTAGCTAAGCTGAAATAGTATATCAGGAGAAACCTTGTGCATCGCGAGTTACTAGGAACATCTAGTATCAAGAAGAAGCGGTCAATTAGTGTCTTCTGTGGGTGAATACCGTGCAAGCAGAGACGTAAGATTTGCACGAATAAGGGAAGAGGAGTACCTTTTTCGGTTGCCGGTGTGGTCACCTCCACATGTCGCGCCGATCTTCTTCTTTTTACCAGGGAAACCGATGTTCTGGAGGGTCCAGGCTTGGACGAATCCATGGCCAAATTGTTGACTGTTTTGCCGTGGCCGTATGTCGACGGAGGGGAAGCAGATCCGAGGCGGCGAAGGACGGCGTAGCAGGAACAACTCCTGTGCGGTGGAGGGTGGCGAAGTTGGAGCGGCAGCGGTGAGGCGCAGGACGGCGTGGTTGAACTGGCTCGGGTACGGACGGCTCGGCCTCGGCTTCAACTATTAGTCGTGGAGGGCGTTGCGATTGAGATTGCGGTGGACGACGACGTCAGGGTATCGGCTCCGGCGTGATGGAGGAGGCGGCGGTTGATGGGTGGGATGGGGTGGCGGACGGAGGACGCCGGGGTTCCGCAGCTGGTGGATAGGTTGTTTTGGTGCCCACGGAGTACGAATGGGGAATCAGACGGGTGGGGGGAACCATGTTTCGGTCTGGGACACACTTGTTTTTGGCTTTTTTGAATAGAAGATGGGATGCGCTTGTTTGAAATTTGGGGAAAGTACAAACTTTGCCACCCTCTTAAATTTCGGACCTACTGCAGGTCGGGGGTAGGATGGCAATCCCAGGTGTCCCAAATAGTGGGCGGGAGCGATTTCGGCCGCGCGGATGTGTTCTTAGGCGGCCATTGTGTATGAATGTTTTTCGGATGCGGTTGCGTGGCGTCTAGATGAAGCTACAAACCTACCCCGGTTTAGACCTTTGGACGTCGGGCCGGTAGGTTTCACGGGTCGGAGTTATTAGAAAAGTAATTTCCTTGTACTACCAAACATTGGTCTCACGCGGTTTCAGGCGAGTAGAGGCTCTTTTGGCGCTTCGTTCAAAATTTTGAAACACAAGCATTCACGTTTAGAGTACTCTTGAACTAAGATGATGGACCTAAATAGACAACGTTATATTTGACCTTGTATGTTTGAAAACCTCATTAAATTATCCGCTTCTTTTTGAAATTTTGACACTTGAAAATCCTATAACTACGATTATTTTGGAATGGAGGAGCTAAATTTGAATCTATTTTGTACACGACTACATATGCTATTATGTACAAAATCAGAGCAAAGATTGGTGCCCCCATAATTTAGGTATGGTTTACAAATGCCATGATATCAAATTCAAATAATTGAATGGACTTCATGTTGAATTTGATTTTTTTAAACCACCTCAAGTTGAATCCAAATGTATGCTAGTTCATAGATAGCTATTTATAATGTCCATTGTGTAACTTTCGTATGTATAATGTGCTTTACACACACAACATGAACTATACTCACGTTTATATTCGATTGCTAAAGCGATGCATTGTCTGGAGTTCAAAATACTAACTATGTGGATCAATTGTGTCGAATAATAACATAGACATGCTCAAATTCGATAGAATCTAGATGTCCGATGGTTCAATGACCGCCTCCTTACGCGAATTGCAAATATCATGATCCCATCCTAATATTTGGATACAATTTATATCTTTAATCAATGTGTAGAGCAGTTTTTTACGTGTAGTTTCACTCTCCATCGGTGGTCTCTCACACATGCTCACACACTCTCTCCCGAGGTGTCTTTCTCGCACACATGCTCTAGATATAACCCTCCCTCCCTCTCGTAACCATTTACAACTGTTTTCACTAACCTTTATCACAAACACTCTTCCTCTCACAAACATACACACGCACAATCCTCATCGACCCTTTCTATATACATGGACCTACCTACGTGTCTCATGTACGCACATTATCTTTAAGCCTGTCTCTCAGGCATGATCTCACACCTCTGTTCCTAATCGACGAGTATGATCTAGCAGAGCATTCTGTAGGATGCCCCTTAAAGTTAGGTTGGATGAATAGTAATATCAGAGATAAAGGGGTTACCTTAGTCCGAGAACCTAGGGTTACAAATCCTAGCCGGATTTGTCAGTGGACACAGAGTCCTTAACAATTCTGCTATCTTTTTCTTGTACGACTAGTCATCCATGGGTCTTCCTAAATGCGTCACGGGCCGACCAATGTGGCACAGGACGGAACCGAACGAAGGGCCTCACCTCAACCCACCGGACCTCAAGCGGTGACACACCCTCTGCCCCCACGTGTCATTATCTTCTCACACCCACACATACCAACACAAACACCACACACACAGAAAATTTCTCCTGGTGCCTCTATTCCCTCCCCCTTGCATATACACACTCAAGGGAATGGAATCTCTTGTCGTGACGTCATATTCGTCTCTCTCTCTCTAGACCACTCTCATTTCTCGTGCTATCTCTCCCACGCCTGGCCGGCCCCTCTATCCATGCCTCTCTCGAATACGTAATACACACACATACCTCTCTAGGCCCCGCCAAATGCATCAACTACACATTCACACATGTTACATCACATACCCCATTGATCTAAAAAGCCCTCTCTTCATGTTTATTTCGCATACAACATTCCTTTTGAATAAAGTATGGCCAAAAATTATTTTAGAGTTTCTATATATATACAACATTACAAAGTTATATGGAGGAGTACGAACGCTAATTTGCATTGCATGGTGCCCACAATGATATTTATTCCGCACTGTGAATTTGTATATTTTTATACTATATACAAAGTTAGTCATAATAAAGAGAAACGAAGAGCATCTCTCTCTCCATCGCATACCCCCCCTGTATGCCCCTTTCACGTATGCACACAAAACTATCTCCAGGTCGTCTAAAAGTAAGCCCCCAGAAAATTCACGCATGTTTCATCTTTCTCTCGCGATATATGCAATGATGATCATTATATTTGAAGCGAAAGCACGATACGTACATTGGACTTCAGAATCCACTCATTACGGTCACCATTTACGTTTAGTGGTTATTATACAGTCACGGGCTCATCGTACAACTTTGTATTTGCTCATGACATGACTAGTTGACCAGTTAAACGCTCCACGTGGCACCTCTAGTGTTGCATCGCATTATCTCACTAACATCGTGCCCACCTGACTTGTATCTACTCTACATCTACACTATTATAAAATACATAAAATACACTCTTATAAAAAACAGAGTTGGTGATGATGGTGTGCCTGCCATCTTGCAATATAGGCCGTCCGATTTATATCTGACGGAAAGGAAAGAAACTATGGCAATTTTGCAAAAAGGTACCCACACACCTCTCCACATTTGCAAATAAGGCCTTCCCTCGTTCATCCTTTTCTATCACAAGATAAAAAAGTCATACAAATGCATCTTGATGTTACGTGCAACGCACGGGCATCTTGCTAGTAAGAATGAAAACAAATGACAAAAAATATTTGGACGGTGGTTTGAAGTCATGAACGCAGCACACAATGGACAAGGTGGCCTTGTATTGGTATCTTTGGTATGTCTGTTTTAACACGTAGGAGCTGGTGTGGTGATTATACACACACGCACGCATGCACACGAATTGCATCCACGCAACACTCACACAAACACATGCACCCACGCACACACGCAACACTCACACGTACACACGCAGCCATGCACGCACGCAACACTCACACGCACGCACGCAACACTCACACGCACACACGCACGCATGCATGCACACACCAGTACACCACACAACCAACACACACTCTCACGCTCAAGTGCTCAACCTACACGTGCATGCGCACACATCAGGCCGTGATAGACACATACACAACCAGGTGATTCCCGCGCACGGGTTGGAGCCTTGTTGCGCCTGCGTAAATTTGTGTTTATCTGACCTTTTGCCTATGCGAACTGACAGGTGGGACCCACAAGGAACATGGTCAATTTAACTAGACAACATTGCGCCAAGCAGACTATGAGGTAAGACAACAGAGTGCAATCCGATGCTGAACTGTGAGCAAGTGACCGTATAATCACCGCAAAATGTATATAGTGACCGTAATCACCTTATTCTAAAGTTCGGTGACCGTATTACGCTTTTCTCTCTGTAGACCCTCCAAAACTACATCTCTACACGTCCTCGCATGTTACATCTAACAACTATGCAATACAACACTACTACTACACTCTAACACAATAAATCATATGTGTTTTTAGTTTTACTAGATATCATATTGTTACTTATAATTATTCAGTTTGCATACACTAAAATTGCCTTTGAAATGTATGGCCAGTACCATCTACCGCGCGGGAAAAATCCCGCCCTTTCCTATTTAATCGGGTTTGTATCGATGGATCGTGCGAAACAGCAAAACTATAGTACTATACAGTACAAGTCACAGTTCACTGGGCCGTCGAGTCGTCTACTCCTCCGTCGTAAGAGTGGAGCGTTCGCTTTCATAAATCTTCTAGTCCCTTTCGCCGACATGTGGGACATCAAGCTACCGGGTCCACGTGCCATACCGGAATACAGTGCAGAGCAGTCGGGGTGAAGCACCCCAGTCATGGCGTAGGCGTAGTAATGAGAAATGAGGCATCAAATCACAAAGTTGCACCTTTCCCGCAGTTAAGTTGGAGGGACGAAGAAACCATCATTTCACTCATTGCTGAATCCGCTTCTCCCTCATCTTCTTCAACTTAACCACGTGTTGCTTCTGCCGTTGTTCTGCCTCATGTGGGACACAGATCGGCTTGGTAAAGAACTAACACGTGGGACCGCATGTTAGCAAACCGCCAGGACAACGTCCTCCGAAAATAAGAAGCCTCCCCCGCCATCCGCGCGGATAAATCACCTCCTTTTTACTAATCTTGATTCTATAACCTTTTAGATCAATATAATTGAGATTTGTATAGATAGCACACAGGAGCAAAACCAAGTGGTACGGTTAAGGGCATCCACAATGTGTAACCAAATGTGAAAATAGCTTTAGGCATCGTGGGAACCATGATGGACGGTGTTGCCAAAGCCAAAAAGATGGAACCGAAGCTCCCTGATTGATTGATTGAAGGAATAGAAAAATGCAACGTCTCTCCTCTTTCTCCCATGCTTGGACGCATGTAGTACAGTATAGAGCACAGAGTCTACTCCCCTGTCCCTTCTATCACAAATCACAAAGCAGTGATGCGTCAAATCACAAAAGCACGGACGAAGCAAGCATCATTTCACTCTTCGCTGACTCCGCTTCTCCATCTTCTTCTTCGAGAAACCATCTCACCGCACTAGTACTCCTAGTAGTACTTGACTTCAGATAAATCTCATATGCGAACTAAAAAGGACTGGAGGGAGTACTAGTAAAGGACTTCTCGGATGCAAATAAGGCGGTTGTCTCGGCTTGCAGGCGACACTTGCGAACGACTTATGTGGTCTCCCTCAATGGTGTTCTCCGTCGAACACACTTCGCCAAACCACCCAAAAAGAGACATCGTCAACGTCACCGCAATGGGGAAGGAAGTCAAATATAGTTACTACCTCCATTTTTTTTGTACACAAGGCCAGTATATCAAAATTACAATTTTCAAAGGGCCACTAACACTAATCGTGGCAAAATTGATGGGGTTAGCAACCAAGGACATTAATATCCCCTGCATGCATGCGGAAGTGAGAAGCTTGGTTTGCATGGCGCTGCATTAATCAAGCGATAAGGAGTGAGATGGTTAGCTCTTTGGTCTTTGGAGAAAAAATACGCATTAATTGACACGTGAAACGAGGATTTGTATCGATTAAATCCCGTGAAGGAAAACCCCGCCTTTCTTTTTTAACACTAGTACTCCTAATGCGTGCATTACTTATCCTGTTTGGGTCTAGGCCTTGCATTGCCAAACTTCACCACACATTTTTGCCAAGCTTTCTTAAAGTTTTCAAAATGATAAGGAGGTACACTTGTGCACGGCTGTCGAGGTTGCACCGCACCCTCACACGGCCACTCCTGCACGCCGCGGTCGCACCGCACCCTCACACAGTCGCTCCTGCACACCGCAAACCCAAGGGAACGCACCCTCACTGACACGTGCTGTCACATGTGAACAAACCAAACTCAGCCATCCTATCGCTGACACATAATTTTCGTTCATAGAGTATGTTTATCCAACCGCATGTTGGGGAGTATCCGTACGGCCCATGCGGTGGTCTGTTGGGGAAGAAGAAGAGGTGAGTAAGAAGGAAAGAAGGGTTAGGAGACATAGGATATTAATCCAACCGCCTGAAATGGTAGACTGACCCAAGTCAGGCGACTTGCATCACAAATATATGTTTTTACACAGCAAAAGATCCATAAAAACAACAACATAAAGAAAAACTATCATCGCTTTCGCGAAAGAGACGACCTCGTCGTCTTTGGCTACGGCCTTGAACTAGCTGTCAGCTGCCGACGTGTGTCTCCGCGACCGTGGTTGTCCTCGGCCTCCGGCTACTCGTTCAAGCGGAGCGTCTTGGGCGCTCTGCTGGACGAGACCACAGCCAGTTCAAGTCGAGGATGTCCGGTTCCGCTGCTGCGGGAGGGCCTCGATGGCGGCGGCATCCGCTGCGCTCAGCGTCGAGTCGAGCCTCCGCCGCCCGGTTCAAGTCCGGGACGTCTGGTTCCCCCTGCAGAGGGCGTCGATGAGGCGGCATCCGCACGCTCGTGTCGAAGTCGAGCCTCTGCCGTCGATTCAAGTCCAGGACGTCCGGTTCCGCCTGCAGGAGGGCCTCGATGGCAGCGGCATCCGCGCGCTCGCCTCAAGTTGAGCCTCCGCCGCCCGGTTCACATCCACGACATCCGGTTCCGCCTGTAGGAGAGCCTCGATGGCAGCGGCATGCACGCGCTCCGCGTCGAGTTGAGCCTCTGCCTCCTGGTCCTCCTTTAGTATCGCCATGTTGAATCGCTGGTCCGCGTGCACCATGGGGGACTTGGACGCCGGCACGAAGTCGACGTCCATAGTCTCATACCCATCGGGGGCCTTCTGCGCCACGACTTCCGCCATGAACATTGGATCAACTTCCTCCTCCTCGTAGCTTGGCTCCAGAGAACTCGGGGATTGGCCCGCCGCAAAGCGAGCTTGGGAACGGAGGTCTGTGGCGCCGACCGCCGCCGCGATTTCTGCGCGGCGCTCCAGCGTCAGCATCTTGTAGTAAGTGATCTTGCGGCGCACCATGGCTTTCCGGCAAACTAGGGGACGTTTGATGCGGACTAGGGGATCGAAAAGTGGGGGAATGGGTTGGAGATTTGGTGTGGTTTTAGGGCAGTGGCTGGCGTAGGCTGAGCAGCGAAGGTTCTGGTGTGAATAGTGGTTCCGGTGACGACCAGTCAATCGGTTTTGACTGTACATCGCTCTTGTCGCGTTCGCATTGCAGCCCGGCATGCTGGACCCTCCACGTCGCTCACGGAATGGAGCGCGCCCGTCTTAATGTTTTCGGCCGCTTGTGGGACCGCAGCTTGAGAGCAAACCGACGTCCCTCCCCTCCCCGCCTGCGTCATTTATTATGCCACCACTCCCTCCGCTTTATGCAGAGTAAATAAAAAGCAGAGGGAGTATACTACGGATGAGGATCCCCGACGTGGCGAACCCATTGAGTAATCGACATGCGGGGCCTAGCAAGCATGGGGCCGCCAGTAAGTGACCGAAAGGGAGGGTAAGGCAGGGATACCTACGTCAGAGGATCCACTTCCACTATACTACTTTGACCAAATGTTAGAGTAATAATATATGACATGCAACTTACACAAATGTTAGAGTAATAATATATGACATGCAACTTACACAAAGCATACAGGGTCTAATGCGTTTTTCGAGGCTAACTTTGACCAAATTTTAGAGTAATACTATATGACATGCAACTTACACAAAGCATACGGTCAAATTCGTATGTGAAAGGAGTTTCCAATGATATAATTTTTACATTATACATCTCATGTACTATTAATCTTGTCAATAGTCAAATTGGAAACCATCTCGAGTACAAATCTAGGAGTACGTACAAATCTAACAATATTGATTGGGCGTTGTTGAATGTTGATACCTTTTTTTAATCAAAGTAGAGATACTTTGACTACACATAAAACTTATATGTAAACTAGAAAGGATAGGTGGGAGTATATTGTATGTTCAAAAACGAAACGAACATTGAATACCCTTTATATATGATTTGCGGATGCTATGATCACCGATTCAAAATTTTGAATCTACCTTAGGTATCACGTGCCCCCACTTGTTCCCTCTCAATTTCATCTCGGGGTCTGGAGATCTATTGAAAGAGGACTAGGGTGGGTACATGCGAATGATACTCGGCGGAATGTTCAAATGAGGCATGCGGGAGGATGGACTTGACTGGAGGGCGACATGATCGTTGGAGAAGAGGGTTGGAGAGGAATGAGAAATAAGAAAACGCCACATGATTATACTTGAACGGCTCAAATAAACAATAAGTTGTCTCTCTTGGCCTACATAGTGAAAGGCCTAATGCGCAACGCGGAGCACTCACGCTCGAATATGGCCGGGAAAACAGGGAAACCGACATGTGGGGCACACCCGTCGGGACGACGTAGTGCAGACTAGTCCAATGGAGGAGCTGGCCACGACCTCCTCGCCACCGACAACCGTTCATGTGGGTCGTTGGGGCCAACAACGGCGCGCAGCTCCAGCACCACCTCTGGACACGGCGACCGCGGTGAGCGACACGCTCATATCGTCGCTAGACCAACGGTATGTTTGGTTTGTGGCCAAGGTTGCCCCATCAAAGCATTGGGTAGCCAAAATTTTGGTTGAGGTATTGGTTGCCCATGATTTGGCCGACATTGGCAAGAAAAATGAACTAGAGTTGGCTAGAGTTCATTGGCATGCCAAAGAAATGGCAACCATCCAAACAAAGACCAATCTTTGGGTCATGACCAAAATTTTGGTTGAGGTATTGGTTGCCCATGATTTGGCCGACATTGGCAAGAAAAATGAACTAGAGTTGGCTAGAGTTCATTGGCATGCCAAAAAATGGCAACCATCCAAACAAAGACCAATCTTCGGGTCATGACCAAAATTTTGGTAAGGTGCACTTTGGCCACAATCCAAACACATCCCAACACCCGGCTCGTTGAGGATGCACGGGGCGCCCCGACGCGTCCGCGGAGTGGTGTAGCGCGGCCAACTGCATCATCTAGACCTGAGACAATGCCGGGTCGTCTTGCTTTTTCAATGACATGCGGGGATCGCATGTGAGCAAAGGGCATCTCCAACGTTGCCACGATCGCAGCTGACTACCCTGGCACACCAAAAACCCTCGTCCCTCGCGCCGTCGCGCGGTGCATTCCCAGCCGGCGCCAGCTGCCCGCATTCATGTCGTCCGTCCGTATGCCATCGTTAAGAGGCTCGGTGCCCGAGGAACCAACTCCGGTGACTTAATGACGCACCAGGACGCTTGGCCTCACCGGAATGCGCTACTTAAAGCGGCAACGCCCAGCTAACCTCCACACCATAGCGCATCGTCCTCCTACCTGGCACCACATCCACCATGACCGCAAGCGCGAACGCTCTGCGGGAGAGCTTGTCTTCGGGGATGGAGCTCGAGGTCGCCGCCCTCACTCAAGTCGCCGCACAAGCGGTGGCCACGCTGGCGGCCGACGATGGGAGCACCGTCAGCCACGCGTCCTACTTGCCGCCGTCCACTGTCCGGCACCGCCGAGGTTGAGGACTCCTCCGAGGATGAGTAGGGCATGGGAGGCGGCAAGGCATGGTGTGCCAACTGGCCGGTCCATCTCCCGTGTTCTACTTTTCCTCACCGGAGACCGCCCCTTCAATTCACGGGTCTTGAAGCTCGCCCCCGTACATGGAGATCGCAGATGGAGGACGTCGGTCGCTGCCGTAGAATAGGTTTATGGTCGGGTTTCTTTTATTTTTCTGTGCTATAAAAGTTCGAAATGTAATGAAAATCTGTCGTGTTTGCATTAATCTCTGCCGGTGTATATGAACTTTCACAATAATATAGTATATTGTAGGAGTACTAGCAAGATGCCCGTGCGTTGCACGGAAGATCAAGATCTTGTGGGAGAAAAGGATGAACGAGGGAAAGCCTTATCTGCAAATGTGGAGAGGAGTGCGGGTAAATTGTCATAGTTTCCTTCCTATCCGTTAGATATAGATCGGATGGCCTATATTGCAGGATGACAGGCACACCATCATCACCAACTCTGCTTTTTATTGAACCGAGACAAATCTAACATGTGAAGTAAAATAAACACATAGGGTCTATACATACACAAATTATCTTAGGCACTCCAATGGTACGTCCACTACACATTCACGAATTTCACATCTTTCTACATCTACGGGAACCTACGAAAGGGTTAACGTAAATTGCCTCTCTCTCTCCTCCCCTGATTTTCATGGTGGTGGGCCCCTCCCACCCCCCCAATCTACAATCAGCAGCTCACACGTTTCACATTACGTTAATTACGTAACTGGGATTACGTAGGTGTAGCATTACTCGTCCTAAAAAACCCAACTAAGCCAACCTCCCAACATATCACGCGGGGAAAGACCCGGCCGCGCTGTTTTAGTCGGGATTACCGGATTACTAGTAGTAGTATCGATGGATCGCGCAAAGCAACAATTTTTTTTGACTGGGAGAAGCACCTAGTTTAAAAGGAAAAAAGGCGGTACACTCACAGCACTCCTGTCGTGGTCGCATTGCACCTCACATAGTTCGGTCCTGCACACGGCTCACGCAAACGGAACGCGCTTCGGCTTGCCTCTTCACTGACACGTGGGACTGCACTTGGAGAAACCGACCATGCGCCAAACTCCCCCCGCCCACCGCGCGAGAATCCCCCCCCCCACACCCAAAAATTCCCCCCAAATCCTATTCGACCGCCCTTCGGACAACTACCCAATAATATTCCCCAAACCCCCGTCCCCCCTGTCCCCCTCCACTCCATCGCTCCGCCAAAGCCGCCCTCCCCGCCGCGCCGATACGTTGGCGTCGCGGTTCGGCGATCCTCTCGCTCCCACAGTACGCTCTCGTAGACTGCCATCCTCTAGCCGCGCCGCCACCTCTGGCTACGTTCATGTGGAGGTGCATCGGTCAAGACCGCCACCGGGCGGCGTTAGGTGGAGACGCACGGCGGTCGGCTTCTCCCACGATGCGTGTATTCTAGATCGAGGCCTCGTTCATGTAGGTGTAGCGCTGAATGTTAGCCGATAGACGCTGTTAATCTCACTATTTGCGAAGTAGTTTATCGTCAATATGCTCGCTTAAGAAGCTTCCTTGCCTGCTACGCACTCAATCTGCTTAGCTGAGATGGCATGCCAAGGCCGATTAGTTGCTAAAATATCCGCCATATATTTCATTGTGACGTAGATTGCCATGGTCTAGTAGCCAATCTGTTAGGTGAAATAGCTCTACACCGCTTTATACTCGATCTTTGTTGCTGCGATGGCCTTCGATAGTTCGATGGCTGTGTGCTCGGCCTCATTATTGAAAACTTGCGCCATAATTTGGCACTCAAATCTGTTTGCTGAATTAGCTTTACATATATTTCGTTACTTAGATCTGCTCGTCCAAATATCTTGCCATAGCTTTAGACATCGACCTAGGTATTTTTTTTGGACTTCATAAAAAACATATATGTTTTCCTGTAATATCGAAAACTTCATGAACTTTATCAGAGCTGAGTACGGTGGTCTGAAATCAGATGTGCTCTGCCCGTGTAGCAGTTGTATGAGTTCAGTTACAAGACCCCAGTCAACTGTGCAAAATCATCTACACTTGTATGGGATGTCGGTCACATATACTAGGTGGGTTCATCATGGTGAAGCTGTGAACGTCAATGTTATTGACTACGTGGAAGCAGCAGATCACCATCTTGATCTTCCTGATGCTCAGGTGGAAGAGGACGAGGAGGTGGTGGTGGCGGAGCCAATGAGTTTGACCAACATTGAAACAATGCTACGGAATGCTCGTGCATTCCGTGAACTTTCACCTGCAGAAGAAAAACGGTGGGCCCGCATGTTGGAACAATGCAACGTTTCTGTCACCCCAGGAAATAAGTCACAAGATTCTCAGCTATGGTCACCTTTCTTCGTGTGAAGACATCCGAGCGGATGACCAACAAATCATTCGATGCGATGTTGGCTGCTTTCCGCGAAACTTTCCCAGATAAAGTCGAGCTGCCACACACCTACAGTATAATGAAGAATTTCCTTCGTGCCGTTGGAATTGGATATGATATGATCCATGTTTGTAAGAATAATTGTGTTCTGTTCCGGAAGGATTATGACAACTTAAGTGAATGCCCGAAATGCAAATCATCAAGATGGAAAGATGGTGATGCTGTGAATAGGATTCCTCATAATGTTCTGAGCATTTTCCAATTAAATCAAGATTGCAGAGGTTGTTTCATGATGCTGAAACAAGAGAGGATGTATTGTGGCATTCTAGGAACCAGGAGTACAGAGATCAGAATGTAATGAGCCATCCATCTCATGGTAGTGAGTGGAAAAGCTTCAATGATAAACACAAAGAGTTTGTCTTGACCCGAGAAACATTAGACTTGGCTTAGCTTCAGATGGATTTAACCCATTTGGCCACCAGAGCGCCACATATAGCATGTGGCCAGTGCTTGTTATCACTTACACCATGTCTCCAAATGTCTGCACCAAAGAATCAAACTACATGATGCCCTTGCTCATCCTAGGTCCAAAAAGCCCTGGAAAGGATTTTGATTTGTTCATGGAGCCTCGTGTGGAGGAACTTCAACATCTATGGAAGAGTGTTCTCACTCGAGACCTATATAGCAGCCCACCAGCTGATTTCTTTTCTGCGTCTTTGTTATAATTTGGTGCATCCATGATTATCCGCTTTGGGCACTATGTCGTAGGCGAACGACACATGGTTACAATGCATGTGTTCATGACAGAATCATTGTCATCACGCAATACTTAGCAAGATCTGTTACATTGGACACCGCTGTTTCCTTGCCAAGGACAAGCCGCATCCTAGAAAATACCGAAGACATGTGTTCAACAACATGAAAACTGTGATGCGCCAGAGAGGCTCACCGCCGATGAGTTGCAAGTGGAATTAGAGAAGGTCAGGCATATTACACCAGGAAACCATACTGGTAATGGTAGCGGGAAAAGGAAGCGTGACAAGGTAGAAGAGAGATTATTGTTTACCCGCAGGTCCACTTTGTGGGACTTGGAATATTGGATAGATTTGGATCTGCGGCATAATCTTGATGTGATGCACATAGAGAAAAATATATGTGACAGCATTATCGGCACACTTCTTAATATTGAAGGCAAGATGAAAGATACCTTAAAATCTAGGATTGATTTGACACACCTGGGTATCAGAAAGGATTTGCAGGTGCAAGATGAAGGTAAACCACGGGATATGGCACCAGTTGTGTATGTCTTGGACAAGGTAAAAAGAAAAGAATTCTGCGAGGTCCTGTCACGTGTGAGATTCCCACATGGATTTGCTTCCAACCCTGAACGGAGAGTCAGTGCAGATGGAAACAAAGTACAAGGGTTGAAAACTCATGACTGCCACGTCCTACTTCAAAGGGTTTTTGTCGGCGTTCTGGGAACGGGGGTACCCAGACTTGCCTGCCTGTGGCCTGCGGCGTGGCTCAAGGGGTGGCCCAGCACGGCCCATCTTCATCAATGAAGTCAAGACCCTCGCGAGGGGCCAAGCCTTGCAGGCGGACGGCAGGAAGCTTCCTCGTGCACGGCCTCGTCCAGCTGGCTCATGAGGCGGAGAGATCAAGGCGGGGTACCTCGGTGCCCATGACGCAAGCCGTGGCGACCAAGGGTGCCAAAGGGCGCCCGATCCGCAGTTGTCCTCATTTCCTCTTTGGTGCAAAGGGGGCAAGCGCAGGCGAGAGCATCAAGAAAAGGCATCCGTTTCGGTGCAACAAGACCAAGACCGTCGCAACGGCAGGAAGGAAGTCATCGTGGAGCCCAAGCCGGCGTCACCACCAGAGCCTTTGATAGGCGAGGACCAACTTTATTCAGGATAAGTGTACTAGATGTTCCCCTTCAAAATGGCCAATTGTTGGCGCCCTTCCCGCTCAATATTTGGGAAGAGGCCCAGGGCCTCTGCCTATAAATAGGACTAGCCACCCACAGGATAGAGGCATCGAGAGATCAATCGTAGAGATAGATAGATAGATAGATAGATAGATAGATAGATAGAGAGAGAGAGAGAGAGAGAGAGAGAGAGAGAGAGAGAAGCGACTGAACTCCCCCTAGCATTTCATTGCACCAGCAAAGAACAGACCCTCACGAGGCTGTTCTTCCTTGTATTGTTCATCATCAGCCCAAGAGGCAATCCACCACACCACACACTGGAGTAGGGTGTTACACCACAATGGTGGCCCGAACCAGTATAAACCTTGTGTCTCTTGTGTTGTTCCTTTGGTAGTTTAGATCCTAGCGAGGCGACGAGGTGCAGGTAGGTAGGGGGCGAGATCTCCGCGCGCACCCCAGAGTTCGAACCTAGAGGGTCTGCCGGAACCCGAAATCCGACATTTGGCGCGCCAGGTAGGGGTGCGCCGGAGCTTTCCCTTCCGCCGACACCGCGACTCGCCCTACGATGAGCAGCGCGCCGCCCACTCCGGTCGCCAGCGCCAGCGCGGGGGCCAGGGGGCTCTGAGCCTTGGCCCCAGCCTTGCGACAGGTGCGGTGGCCGAACAAGTTCAAGCCGGAGACGCCGCCGCGTTACAACGGCACAACTGATCCGCTGGCCTTCCTGCTGGCGTACGAGGAGGCCATCCTCGGCGAGGCGACGGCAGTGGTCATGGCTAATCGGCTTCCCATGGCCTCACCGACGCCTCGCATGCGGTTGCTCCACCGCCAGCCGCTTCAGGTAGCCTCTTGGGAAGAGCTGCGCAGCCTCTTCCTCGCCCGACGCCTTGGCCGCGCCCTCGGTCGTCGCGGCTCTCTGGGCGGCTCGCAGCGCCACCTTCAGACCGCCACATCAAGTTGCTTCGCGACGCCAGATCGGCCGCCATCGCGCAGCGTGGAGCTCCTCCGGGTCGGTCGGCACCCAGGGCCGATCTGGCCTTTAGCTCGGAGGATCACCCCTCCAACCCAGCCTACTCGGGCGCGCTCCCAATGCTGTGCACCCCCACCATCTGCCATGTGGCCGTCACCAGGACTCTCATCGACGGCGGCGCGGGCCTCAGTGTGCTCTCGGTTGAAACCTTCAGCCTCCTCCACATACCGCAGGAGCGGCTTTAGCCCAGCAAGCCCTTCTTGGGCGTCGGGGGCGGTTCATCCAGCTCCCTGGGGCAGATCTGTCTCCCGGTAACCTTCGGCACCTACGCCAACTTCCGCACGGAGCTGATCGACTTTGACATCGCCCCCATCAGCCTCCCATACAATGCCATCCTCGGCTACCCGGCACTAGCCCGGTTCATGGCCGCGACTCACCCAGCGTACAACCTCATGAAGATGCCCGGGAGCAACAACGTCCTCACCGTGTCCGGAGACACCGGGGATGCGTTGCAGGTGCTCAAGCACGTCTTCAAGGCTGCGGCGGCGGCATAGCCCGCCGACTCAGATGCCCCTGAGCCCAAGGGGGCTGCGCCGGCCAAGAAGAAGCAGCTGTTCACCCAAGGCAAGGCAGAGACCAAGCAGATACTGGTAGACAAGGATGGATCCACTAACGCCACCTTCACCATAGGCGCCAACCTCAAGCCCGAGCAGGAGGAGGCCCTGGTCAAGTTCCTACGAGCGAATAAGAAGGTGTTCGCATGGGAACCAGATCAGTTGGCAGGGATCCCGAGAGGCGTAATCGAGCACCACCTCAACATGTGCCCCAATGTACGCCCCGTGAAGCAGAAGGCAAGGCGGCAGTCCACTGAAAAGCAGGCTTTCATCGTCCAAGAGACCCGCAAGTTAGAAGCTGCAGGGGTCATTCGCGAGGTCCGATAACCGGATTGGTTGGCCAACCCGGTCGTCGTGCCAAAGAAAGGGGGGGGGGGAGGAACGCATGTGTGTCGACTTCACCAACCTCAACAAAGCCTGCCAGCAAGATCGATTCCCACTCCCTCGCATCGATCAGATCATCGATTCCACCGTCGAGTGCGATCTGTTATGTTTCTTGGATGCCTTCTCTGGGTATCACCAGATCAAGATGGCGGTGGAAGACGTGGAAAAAACGGCTTTCCTGACCCCGTGTGGGGTGTACTGCTACACATGCATGCCGTTCGGGCTGCGCAACGCAGGGGCAACCTTTCAGCGGCTGATGCACATCACCTTGGGCCCGCAGCTCGGGAAGAATGTTGAGGCTTACGTCGATGACATTGTGGTGAAGTCTCGAGAAGCCGTAACCACGATACAAGACCTGGAGGAGACCTTCGCGAGCCTCAACGCAGTGAACCTGCGGCTCAACCCGGAGAAGTGTGTGTTTGGGGTCCCCTCGGGTAAGCTCTTGGGCTTCCTCGTGTCCCACAGAGGCATCGAGGCTAACCCAGAGAAGGTCAAGGCGGTCGAGGACATGAGCCCGCCAAATACCCTCAGAGAAATGCAGAAGCTCACGGGGCGCGTGACTGCACTAGGACGCTTCATCTCCAAGTTGGGGGAGCGAGCGCTGCCTTTCTTCCAGCTGAGGAAGAAAAAGGGGCCCTTTGAATGCACTAAAGAGGCCGACAAGGCATTCCAAGACCTCAAGAGGTACCTAACCAGCCCTCCGGTAATGGTAGCCCCGCGCCCTCAAGAACCCCTGGTGCTCTACCTTGCAGCCACTCCCTACTCCGCCAGCGTAGCCCTGGTGGCGGTTAGGGAGGAGCGTGAGACCAAAGCCACGGCAGCTGCCCGGGTCAAGGCGAAGTAGGATCAAGGGAGACTCACAGAGACCATTGCCACAACCGAGAAGGATCAACCGCTACAGGGAAACGCACTCGGGACAGAAGAGACCCCTCCCCCTGGCGACCAGCCACTGGAGGCCCCACTGTCTCAGGAGACGCCACGGCCTCCGGAAGGCGCCATCGACACCAGCACTCCCAACCTCGTTGAACACCCTGTGTACTTTGTCAGCACAGTATTGCGGGACGCGAGGGCGGGGTACCCCATGCCTCAGAAACTCCTCCTCACGCTATTGGTGGCCTCGCGCAAGCTGCAGCATTATTTTCAGGGCCACCCCATCAATGTTGTCTCAGCGTACCCCTTGGAAAGGGTGCTCAGGAGCCCCAACTCAGCTGGAAGAGTCGCTGAGTGGAACATCGAACTGCAAGCATTTCAACTCGAATTCAGCAGAACCAGAGTCATCAAGGGGGCCGCATTGGCAGATTTCATGGCAGAATGGACGGAGGCGCCGGGCCTCAAGGCTGATGAGGACCGATCCCTCTTCCCGGGAAGCGAGGCGCCGGACGGTTGGGTCATGTACTTCGACAGGGCGTTCTCCAGGCACGGCGAGGGGGCTGGAGCAGTGCTTATATCTCCTACCCAAGACAAGCTCTACTACGCCGTGCAGCTCTGTTTCCAGCATGGAGAAAAGGTCTCCAACAACATAGCAGAATATGAAGG
The DNA here is from genome assembly GCA_021605145.1 of Aegilops bicornis. Classification (NCBI taxonomy): domain Eukaryota; kingdom Viridiplantae; phylum Streptophyta; class Magnoliopsida; order Poales; family Poaceae; genus Aegilops; species Aegilops bicornis. Next base: position 510,676,625 of record CM038672.1, read on the forward strand.
CCTGATAGCAGGCCTGAAGGCCGCAACTACCCTAGGAGTGAAGCGCCTTACCATCAAGGGTGATTCACAACTCCTCGTCAACTTCTCCAACAAGGTATACGAGCCGAGGGATGAGCACATGGAAGCCTACCTCGCAGAGGTCCGCAGGATGGAGAAGCAGCCTGGGGCTGGAGTTGCAAGATGTGCCCGTGGTACCAATCAAGAGGCCGACGACATCGCCAAACGGGCATCCAGGCGGCTACCTCAGGAGCCTGGCGTCTTCGAAGAGCGGCTCTTCAAGCCCTCGGCCACGCCATCGCTGTCAAGCACGGTGCAGCCTCGGGAGGAGCTCCCCCAGCCACCAGCCTCAGGAGCCCCGGTCTGTGGCCCGGCCTCAGGAGCGCGCCTGCTCTTGACGCTGGAGCCTCAGGAGGGGTGCTGGATCACAGAGCTCCGGAGCTACCTGACGCAAGGGACCTTGCCGGAGAAGGAGGAGGAAGCGGAGCGTGTGGCGCGGCAAGCCACAACATACTGCATTAGGGATGGAGAGCTCTACCGGAAGCGACCAAATGATGTGTCCCTATGCTGCATCTCCAGGGAGCAAGGGAAGGAACTGCTGGCAAATATACACGGTGGAGACTGTGGGCATCATTCATCATCACGGACCCTCGTTGGCAAGGAGTTCCGCAGCGGGTTTTATTGGCCCACTGCGCTCAATGACGCTGTCGAACTGGTGAAGGATTGCGAGGCCTGCCAATTCCATGCCAAGCATCCATTAGCCGGCGGGAGGTCTGCAAACTATACCCCTCTCGTGGCCATTCGCAGTCTGGGGGCTGGATATCCTGGGCCCGTTTCCTCGGGTGCCAGGGGGCTATCGCTACCTCTACGTCGCCGTGGACAAATTCACCAAGTGGGCTGAAGTGGAAGCCATCCGCACCATCCCCGCAGGTTCTGCAGTCAAGTTCATCAAGGGCATCGTGAGCCGGTTCGGGTTGACGAACCGCATCATCACCGACAACGGTTTGCAATTCACCAGTAACCTCTTCAAAACATATTTTGCTAACCTTGGGACGCAGATATGCTACGCCTCGGTAGCACACCCGCGGAGCAACGGTCAGGCCGAGCGGGCCAATGCAGAGGTCTTGAGGGGCCTCAAAACCAGGACATTCAAGAAGAAGTTGGAGGCCTGCGGCAGAGGCTGGTACGATGAGCTTCAGTCCGTATTGTGGTCCATCCGTGCAACCGCGACCAAGCCGACTGGCGAGACCCCGTTCTTCCTGGTCTATGGAGCTGAAGCAGTCCTCCCTCACGAGGTCAGACGTCGTTCCGCACGGGTCCTGGCGTTCAACGAGGCGCAGCAGGACGCCATGCGGGGGATGGACCTGGTGCTGGGGGAGGAGCATCGTCGGGAAGCTGCGCTACGAGCGGCAAGATACCAACAAGCGCTGCGGCGATACCACTGCCGCAACATCCGCCCCAGGACTCTCGAGGTAGGGGACCTCGTGCTCAGGCGGGTTCTCTCTAGGGAAGGACTGCATAAGCTATCTCCCATGTGGGAGGGCCCGTTCAAGGTTGTTCATGTTTCCAGGCCCGGCCCCACGCGCTTGGAGACTCAGGAGGGGGTGCCCGTCCAGAACGCCTGGAACATCCAGCACCTCCGGAAGTTTTACCCCTAAAAAGGCCCAGAGCATGTGAAGAAGGCGAATGCCTGTGAAGCGCTGCGTTTTGGAAAAGGCCCAGAGCCTGTGAAGAGGGCGAATGCCTGTGAAGCGCTGCGTTTTGGAAAAGGCCTAGAGCCTGTGAAGAAGGCGAATGCCTGTGAAGCGCTGCGTTTTGGAAAAGGCCCAGAGCCTGTGAAGAGGGCGAATGCGTGTGAAGCGCTGCGTTTTGGAAAAGGCGCAGAGCCTGTGAAGAAGGCGAATGCCTGTGAAGCTGTTGCGTTTTGGAAAAGGCCCGGTGCCTGTGAAGAAGGCAAACGCCTGTGAAGTTTATCTCTCTAGAAAAGGCCTGGTGCCTGTGAAGAAGGCAAACGCCTGTGAAGTTTATCTTTCTGAGAAAGGCCCGGAGCCTGTGAAGAAGGCCAATGCCTGTGAAGCTCGCCACCCGTGACACTCTCACGTAATAATGAGTTGGGGTTGTACACGCCCCGGAGTCTCAGGAGCGCCGGCCTCAGGCCCTGGGGATCCCTCCCACGCCCAGTGGCAGCACTTAGCTCCGCGCTGGTGAGAAGACGTCGAAGACTATATTAGGTGCCGGACGCGGCTTTTCTCATTTGCTTTCTGCAGTTGGCTTGTTCATTCCCATTCGAGGTTTTATTGAAGTTGTTGCCGTCTTTGGCTTGTGACTCTTTGCCTTTTCGCTCTCCTGCCTCGATTTCTCTCGCGCAAGTCTCGCGAGGGAGCAGCGCGGGCACCCTCGCAAGTGTTTTCTGCCCTTATCGTTTGAGGCTTCCCTACCCGGGTCCACTATAGGAGCACCCCTCCAGTCTGTGCCCCACGGGCACCGCGACACGAACACGGGACCTGGGTCGGTCGCCTCCAAAGCTGAGGCCGGGAGCTACCTCTCCAGACTAACCTTTGCAGGACATGAAGCGTTCGACGAGGCCTCGGCCTCGGGAAGCAAAGGCCACGACAGGCCCCCCCCGAGCTAAGTAATTTCTACGCGCAGGCGTGTGGCACAAAGGCAAAATACCGATATAGCGGAAGCAGTACGATAATTAACAACGACAGTCCAAGCACGCCCCCGCGAGGCCCTACACTGCTGTCTTTTTACGCAGGAAAGGAAAGGGACAAAACAAACATGGCCCGCTTGACACAAACTCGCAGCGAAGGCTCGAACTGCCTCAGGAGCTCGAGCGGACTCCCTATCGCGCTTCATCAAGGCGCAACGGCGGGCAGACCCGCTACCTCCCCCCAGGCGGGCGCGGCGGCGTGGAGGCTGGGCATGGCCACCACTGGAGGAGCCGCTGCCTGAAGAGGAGTCGCTGAAGCTCGACGAACCCCGAGCGCCACCGACCACGCGCGCGCCGTCATCTTCATCCCGATAGTCGCCGGGGCTAGGCCCACGACCGCGGTCGTCGCCCTCGGGGCAGCACCCGGCGGGCGACCGTCTTCCCCGAACACCCTCACGTAGAGGGTGGCATTGCCGTCAAACTTGAAGTGTAGGTTGCACCGCCGGCTCAGACCACGCGCGTGGGCAAACGTCTGCCAGCCGCGGGTCAGGGCCACGCTCGGGGAGACCTCAATGAAGCCAGAAGTCCGCCTGCAACAACCGTCCGCCTGGAGCCAAAGGCCGCCCGGGGCGCCAGCCGGAAGTTCACCTAGGAGGAAGCGGGGAAGCTGGAGCCAGGTGCTGGTCGGCTCCGCCGACCACACAACAAACTCCGGCAGCACCTCTACCAAGTGGAAGCGCGGCCTAGGGGGTCGCGCGGCGATAGTACGCCCCCATTAACGGCCTGCCGCCCGTCACCGCACGGGAGATCACCTCCACGGCCGCGAGGAGCCACTATGGGAGCCACGGGGTGCTTGCGAGGACGGCCTCGACCGCGCTTGGGCGGGGGTGAGTCGGGCTCCACCTGGCGAGTCTTTCCCTTCTCCGCGGCCGAGAACCTCTTTGGCGGAGCCATGAAAACGAAGGAGAAGCAAGATGGGATGGACTAGAAGGCAGGCGCCATCCCGTACTTATAGCCGGGGAAGGCCAACCGCCGGCCTCCACGATCGCAGGTAATCATGACCCGCTTTGCATGCAGGGACTTGTCAATTCGTGCAGTTGCTGAGGCGTCATGGGGGAGCGGAGCTGCCCACGTCCAATCAACCGCCACGCAGCGCCCGAGGCCGCAGGTTGTTAGGGCCCGCGGCGCTTCGCACTTGCCCCTTCGCTTCTCTGCTCAGCCAAGTCGAGGCGCGTCTTGGGCACGGGGGCTACTGTCGGCGTTCTGGGAACGGGGGTACCCAGACTTGCCAGCCTGCGGCCTGCGGCGTGGCTCAAGGGGTGGCCCAGCACGACCCATCTTCATCAGCACAAGCTCAAGACCCCCACGAGGGGCCAAGCCTCATGAGGCGGGACGACGTGAAGCTTCCTCGAGCACGGCCTCGTCGGCTGGCTCGCGAGGAGGCAGAGAGATCAAGGCGGGTACCTCACGAGGTGCCCATGACGCAAGCCGTGATTTACCAAGGGCGCCAGCGGGCGCTTAGCCCACGCAGTGTCCTCATTTCCTCTTTGGTGCAAAGGGGCAAGCGCAGCGAGAGCATCAAGCAAAGGCATCCGTTTGGTGCAACAAGACCAAGACCGCTACAACGGCAGGAAGGAAGTCATCGTGGAGCCCAAGCCAAGGCGTCACCACCAGAGCCTTTGGTGGCGAGGACCAACTTTAGTCAGGATAAGGGTACTAGATGTTCCCCTTCAAAATGGCCAATTGTTGGCGCCCTTCCCGCTCAATATTTGGGAAGAGGCCCAGGGCCTCTGCCTATAAATAGGACTAGCCACCCACAGGATAGAGGCATCAAGAGATCAATCGCAGAGAGAGAGAGAGAGAAGCGACTGAACTCCCCCTAGCAGTTCATCGCACTAGCCAAGAACAGACCCTCGCGAGGCTGTTCTTCCTTGTATTGTTCATCATCATCCCAAGAGGCAATCCACCACACCACACACTGGAGTAGGGTGTTACACCACAATGGTGGCCTGAACCAGTATAAACCTTGTGTCTCTTGTGTTGTTCCTTTGGTAGTTTAGATCCTAGCGAGGCGACGAGGTGCAGGTAGGTAGGGGGTGAGATCTCCGCGCGCACCCCAGAGTTCGAACCTAGAGGGTCTGACGGAACCCGAAATCCGACAGTTTTACCTGTTATCCTTAGTGGATTGGGCCGCCCTGACTTATACAGAGCAGTTGTAGAGTTGGGATAATTCTTCAGGGAACTCTGCAGTAGGAATATCAGGATAGATGCTTTGGAGCGTCTTAGAGACAAGATACCAACTATCCTATGCGACCTTGAGAAGATATATCCTCCAGCCTTGTTTGATGTGATGGTGCATTTGGCTGTTCATCTACCTGATGAGGCACTACTTAGAGGTCCAGTACAGTATGGCTGGATGTACCCTATTGGAAGGCGGCTAGGCACTTTCAAGGGCTATGTTAGGAACAAAGCTAGACCCGAGGGTTCCATTGCAGAGGCCTACATTGCTACAGAAGCATTGACATTCTGCTCAAAATACATTGAAACAGCTAATCAGCTTAGCAAAGAGGTGGGTGAAGACAATCCCGGGCTCAATGTTTACGATTATTCTATTCGAGTTACAGTGAAGAGTCGACAAGAGGACAAACCTGAAGATTTGGACAAAATAGTTTGGTATGTGTCCTGAGATACTACCTTATATCAAGTAAGTGCAGTACTGCAGCTTATACATCGTAATCTACTAAACTTGCAGCACATTCTTATATATTTAGATGTTTGACATGATCACTATGTTGTGCAGCATCTACAAAGAGGAGTTACTGCCGCAAAATCCAAGAAACATTGACAAACTAGTTATAGCAGGATTTGGGAAATGATTCAAGAACCATGTAAGCTTTTGAAGTGCACCGCCGCTTTTTTTAATATATTCAAGACATAAGATGATCAGCTTGTCTATTTTCTAACCATAGGTTAAGAAGATGCGGGAGGATGGGCAGGCCGTTGATGATGCCCTTTACTCACTAGCAATGGGTCCTGATACTCGTGTAAGACATTATGAATCTTGCGTTGTTGGAGATGTGCGCTCCAACACCCTTGCACGAGACGAAGGCAAGAAGACACAAAATAGTGCCATCATGAGCACGGATACGTATGACAAAGAGACACCTGAAATGTATGCTAACATAACAGACATTGTTCAGTTCCAGTATATCTCCAGTTTCGAGGATCATCGATTGTGTGGTTACATTGTCTTTGTCGTTGGTATAACCTGTTTTCCGTGATCGCAAAACCCAGAGCTGATGATTATTTCAAATCCATCAATGTCAAGGCGGCGTACTGCACCAACGAGCCTTTTATTTTGGCAAATCAAGCAACACAAATATTTTTCTTGGAAGACACATTTGCACGTAGCGATGACTGGAGAGTATTGCAAAGGTTTGAGCAGAGGAATTCATTTAATGAAGTTGCACAATAAGATGATGCTTACACTGCTCCTAATGTACAAGATAACACAGATGTTCCTAATATCTTTGAGAACCATCACGTCAATGACACCGGCGAAAAGATTGCCTGTCGTGCTGTGGACATACAAGAGTTGATCAAGAAGAAGCCAACGTTCGAGGACGTTGAGGACGAAGAAGATGACACCATGGGGAATTACGATTCAGACTGATACACATGGCGAAGATGTTGACACTGCTGTTGCGGATGATGATTACATTGCTTTTTTGTATTTGCACAGCCGGAAGACGCGTTTTTATCTACTATGTGAAATTGTGTTTGCTATGACAAGCTGAAACCTGATGAACATGTTGTTTAGTATTTTCTTGTGAGAACATCACTTGTTATGTATGCTGATTTGTGTTTGGTGATTGTATGACAACTAAAACATGATGACATTGTTGTTTAGTTGTACACATATTTGGCTGTGAAACTTGAATTTGATGACATAGTTTGTTGTTGGACTGCAATTTGCTCGACGTCTTCAAATGAGAACAAAGCTGACCCGAGAGGGCCTCCGCTATTTATTTATTTATATGAGCAAAAGGGGATACCCCCTGATTTCCGTTAATAGAAATCATTAGATGTTCACAACACTACGCCCAGCCTGCTACACAGGTTTCATTCATTACTAGTTTCAGCAAAGTGCTCATGTCGTAGCCACTTGGATACATCACGAGTGCTACATACACTGCAAATAAAGAGACAATCATCCCTCTGAGCACATCGATTTTTCCCATTATCTTCACAAGCTCTTTCATCTCCTCATTCTTTGTCAAAGGCTGTTCAAAGAAATTGTTGCTTGGCCATGATCGGAGGAACTGCATCTTTAACCTTCCGCTCTGCATCTTCCTCTTCCGTCGTTCTTTCGATTACTTGTCCAACACCCCAACCTGCTGGTATTGGGATTCCTCGGCTAACCAAATAATCAGCGTAGTTGCATTCCCCCACATCAAGCAACTTCCCGTAAATACAAATCACACGAATCTTCCCTTTTACGCATGAATCAAATTGGAAGATCATCAACCAAACTATTAAAAAATCAGCAAATCGAAAGCAGCAGAACAACACTTAAACATATTATTACCCCATGATTCGGGCATTTGTAGAAGACTCGGCCAGGGTTGCGGATTGTGGTTGAGACGCGATGGATTACTCTGCGTGATTTGCAGCAGTGGCACCACACCAACGGCAGCGGGTTGCGATGAGCAATCGGCTGCGGTGCACGTGCCGGCTGGGTGTGATGAGACCCACAGGCGATGGTACGGGTGGCGACTTGGCGCATATCTGGTTGTTACTGTTTGAAGAAGCGGTGGACGAGCAGCCAGCGGACATGATTGTTACGGCCAGAGCTTCTGATGCTAGGCAGAGTAAGTAGAGAAGAGGAGAAGCGAACGTTGGATATGTCAGTTTCATTACTTGCAGAGTAGCATAGCACCACATAGTCATAGTCTAGGTTTGGATTCGAACCAGCTACAGGAGCACATCTTTCTTTTTTCTAAAACTCGACAACATCTCTTTACTGGTACACTAGCTTGTTCTGTACGCCTTCCCAAGTCTTTGATTTTATTTCCCTTTTTTTTGCGAGGAAGGAAGGAGGACAAAATTGAGAGTTCCTGGGACTCGAACTAAAGACCTCTCGGTTGAAAACCAAGGGTGCTAGTCACTTATGTGGCGAACGTTCCCTGTGAGGAGGATAGCAGACGAATGCATTTTCCTCGCAGTTTTCTTCCTATATATAAAAAAGTATGCTACTTGGTGTCCGCTTAGTCAACAAACGATTGTGCCAACCTTGACCGTTGGATTGACATTCAACGTCTGTCGCGTTTCTTCAGTATCTTCTTCCTCGAGCCGCCAAAGCCAAACCAGTGCCGGCGGGACCGCCTGCTCCCGCCTCCCGCGGCTGGCTGTGATCTTCCCCGGCTCCTGTTCGTTCCCGTCCGAGGCCTCACCATCGTCCCCCGCCTTGGTTCGCCACATGGGCGCCGCCTCCTGTTGTCAACATGGTCAATAACTGAGAGGAATAAGGAGATGACTGTACATGGTGAGGATGACAGTAGGGACCCAGCAGCGCGCTGATAACCCACAAGTATAGGGGACCGCGACAGTTTTCGAGGGTAGAGTATTCAACCCAAATTTGTTGATTCGACACAAAGGGAGCCAAAGAATATTCTCAAGTATTAGCAGCTGAGTTGTCAATTCAACCACACCTGGAAACTTAGTATTTGCAGCAAAGTGTTTAGTAGCAAAGTAATATGATAGTGGTGGTAACGGTAACAAAAGTAAATACATCAAAGTAATGTTTTTGGTATTTTTGTAGTGATGATAACAGTAGCAACGGAAAAGTAAATAAGCGTAAACCAGTATATGGAAAACTCATAGGCACCGGATCAGTGATGGATAATTATGGCGGATGCGGTTCGTCATGTAACAGTCATAACATAGGGTGACACAGAACTAGCTCCAGTTCATCAAAGTAATGTAGGCATGTATTCCGTATATAGTCATACGTGCTTATGGAAAAGAACTTGCATTACATCTTTTGTCCTACACTCCCGTGGCTGCGGGGTCCTATTGGAAACTAAGGGATATTAAGGCCTCCTTTTAATAGAGAACCGGAACAAAGCATTAGCACATAGTGAATACATGAACTCCTCAAACTATGGTCATCACCGGGAGTGGTCCCGATTATTGTCACTTCGGGTTGCCGGATCATAACACATAGTAGGTGACTATAGACTTGCAAGATAGGATCAAGAACACACATATATTCATGAAAACATAATAGGTTCAGATCTGAAATCATAGCACTCGGGCCCTAGTGACAAGCATTAAGCACAACAAAGTCATAGCAACATCAATCTCAGAACATAATGGACACTAGGGATCAAACCCTAACAAAACTAACTTGATTACATGATAAATCTCATCCAACCCATCACCGTCCAGCAAGCCTACAATGGAATTACTCACGCACGACGGTGAGCATCATGAAATTGGTGATGGAGGATGGTTGATGATGACGACGGCGACGAATCCCTCTCCGGAGCCCCGAACGGACTCCAGATCAGCCCACCCGAGAGATTAGGGCTTGGCGGCGGCTCTGTATCGTAAAACGCGATGAAACTTTCTCTCTGATTTTTTTCTCCCCGAAAGCCAATATATGGAGTTGGAGTTGGCGTCGGAGGGGCTCCAGGGGGCCCACGAGGTAGGGCGGCGTGCCCAGGGGGGAGGGCGCGCCCCCACCCTCGTGAGCAGGGTGTGGGCCCCCTGGTCTTCATCTTTGGTGAGGATTTTTTATAAGACATCCCGTGGAGTTTCAGGTCATTCCGAGAAGTTTTGTTTTCTGCACATAAAACAACACCATGGCAATTCTACTGAAAACAGCTTCAAATTGTTAGTTCCATTCAAATCATACAAGTTAGAGTCCAAAACAAGGGCAAAAGTGTTTGGAAAAGTAGATACGACGGAGACGTATCAACTCCCCCAAGCTTAAACCCTTGCTTGTCCCCAAGCAATTCAGTTGACAAACTGAAAGAGCAAAAGAAAACTTTTACAAACTCTGTTTGCTCTTGTTGTTGTAAACATGAAAAGCCAGCATTCAAGTTTCAGCAATTATTATGAACTAACCATACTCACAATAACACGTAGGTCTCACAATTACTCATATCAATAATATAATCAGCTAGCAAGCCATAATAATAAAACTCGGATGACAACACTTTCTCAAAATAATCATAACAAGATATAACGAAATGGTATCTCGCTAGCCCTTTCTGAGACCGCAAAACATAAATGTAGAGCACCTTTAAAGATCAAGGACTGACTAAACATTGTAATTCATGGTAAAAGAAATCCAGTCAAGTCATACCCAATATAAACCAATTATAATGAATACAAACGATAGTGTGCTCTCCAGCGGGTGCTTTTTAATAAGAAGGTGATGACTCAACATAAAATTAAATAGATAGGCCCTTCGCAGAGGGAAGCAGGGATTTGTAGAGGTGCCAGAGCTCGATTTTGAAATAGAGATAAATTATATTTTGAGCGGCATACTTTCATTGTCAACATAACAACTAAGAGATGACGATATCTTCCATGCTAAACAAATTATAGGCGATTCCCAAACAGAATGGTAAAGTTTATGCTCCCCCTCCTCCACAAGCATCAATCCATGGCTTGCTCGAAACAACGAGTGCCTCCAACATTCAACGGGTCCCAGGGGGAGTTTTGTTTGCAGTTATTTTGATTTAGTTTGCATAAAGCATGGGACTGGGCATCCCGGTTACCAGCCATTTTCTCGTGAATGAGGAGCGGAGTCCACTCCTCTTGAGAATAACCCGCCCAACACGGAAGATAAGGGCAACACTAGTTGATATATGAGCTATTCGAGCATGCAAAACAGAATGTTTATTTGAAGGTTTAGAGTTTGGCACATACAAATTTACTTGGAACAGCAGGTAGATACCGCATATAGGAAGGTATAGTGGACTCATATGGCATAACTTTGGGGTTTAAGGAGTTTGGATGCACAAGCAGTATTCCCGCTTAGTACAGGTGAAGGCTAGCAAAAGACCGGAAGCGATTAATCGAGAGAGCGACAACAGTCGTAAGCATGCATTAAAATTAATTTACACCGAATACAAGCATGAGTAGGATATAATCCACCATGAACATGAATATTATGAAGGCTATGTTGATTTGATTCAACTACATGTGTAAACATGTGCCAAGTCGAGTCACTCAATTCATTTAAAGGAGGATACCATCCCATCATACAACATCATAATCATTCTAATAGCATGTTGGCACGCAAGGTAAACAATTATAACTCATAGATAATCAAGCATGACACAAGCAACTATAATCTCTAAATGTCATTGCAAATATGTTTACTTCATAATAGCTGAATCAGGAACGATGAATCATCATATTTACAAAAACAAGAGAGGTCGAGTTCATACCAGCTTTTCTCATCCCAATAAGTCCATCATATATCATCATTACTGCCTTTCACTTGCACGACCGAACGATGTGTATAATAATAATAGTGCACGTGCATTGGACTAAGCTGGAATCTGCAAGCATTCAATAAACAGGAGAAGACAAGGCAATATGGGCTCTTGGTTAAATCAACAATGATGCATATAAGAGCCACTACAACAATTCAATCATGGTCTTCTCCTACAGACCCCCAAAGAAAAGAAAAGAAAAGAAATAAAACTATTTACACGGGAAAGCTCCCAACAAGCAAAAGAAGAACGGGAAATATTTTTTTTGGGTTTTCTTTTTAATTATTACTACTACAGCAGGAAAAATAAACTACTACTAATTTTTTGGTTTTTCTTAAGGTTTATTAAACACACAAGAAGAAAGCAGGAAAAACAAAATAAACTAACATGGATATTACAGTGAAAGAGTATGAGCACCGACATCTAGCAATGAGTGTGTGTGAACATGAATGTAATGTCTTTTGGCCTAAGTTGGTCTATTGCCAGGGATAGCCTGGCGGATACCCGTAGGTGTAACTGGGTCGTACTGCGACGAAGAATAGTTGGGATCATAATGTGATGAAGAGGACACTGACTACCACTGGCTGGCAACCGCCTCAGGATCCCAAGAATAAACAAACTGTCGTGGAGGCTCATCTTGTGGTTCCGGTTTCGGGGCTGGTGCAGGATTCCGATAGGCTTGAACGGCCGCCCACGGAACAATGTGAGTACCTGCAGACAAGTTGAACAAAGAGGGAGCAGGCAAAGTAATAGTCTCAGGGTGATGTTTATCAAAGTACAATTTATATTTGAGCTCCCCTTCACGACTCTTAACAAGAAAGTCATGCGCTAGCATACTCTTATAATCGAAATAAGCACGGGGAAATGTTGTTTCTTCTTTCTCCTCATGCCTAATAGGTATTTCAAAATATTCAGCTAGGCGTGAAGCATAAATGCCTCCAAAGATGGGGCCCTTAGTACGGTTCAGACTTAACCGTCTAGCAACAATTCCACCCATACTAACAGAGTTATTACGGTATAATCCATGGAACAAAATGATAATATCAGGAACACTAAGGTTTCCACAGTTTCCGCGACCAATCAAGCAACGACTAGCAAATAAGGCAAAGTAGCGTAAAACAGGAAAATGTATGCTAGTAATTCTTGCATCAGAAACCTTCCTGGTTTCTCCCACAGTGATAGTGTTAATAAAAGCTTCCACTTCATTATGGTGTGGTTCATCTAAGGTACCCTCAAAGGGTATTTTGCAAACCTCGCAAAATTCAGCTAATGGCATCTCCTTAACAATGTCATATAAATGAAACTCTCATTGGAGGTGATTTCTTAGGGAAAAAGTAGAAGTTCTGCACAAAAGTATTTGTGAGTAAGAGATACTGATGACGTTGGTCGCGGAGGAAGTCGGTGAGGCCAGCATTCTCAATCAATAAATATAAATCCTCATAAATCCCGTCTCTCCTCAAGAAGTCGTCGGAAGGCCATTCACACGGCCGGACCTCCGCGGTACGAGGCAAATGAAATTTGGGCTTCTGCTCTTCTTCCTTTTGTTTTTCCTTCAAGCTTCGGCTCGACGAGCCCCTCAAAAGTCTCTTAATTATTTTTGAAATAATCTGAAATTTTTAGTAACTTCAAACAAAAGTGAACCAACTTCAATAATATTGATAGCAACTACTCCTACAAGTGCCTAGAGCATATATCAAGCATCATAACTACTTGGAAACATATAAATTGGACATGCAAGCTCAAGAACATGGTCACCAATGCAGCACAAATTTGCAAAGCATAAAGAACTAGAACAAAAACTACTTGGACCAATGGAGGAGTCACATACCAAGGAACAATCTCCCCAAGCAGTTTTGCGAGAGGTGCTTTGAGCAAGGAGATCAAAAATCACAGCAAAACCGGCTGGAACACGAGCTTGAGTTGGGTTTTCGAGTTTGTGTGAGGCAGAGGAAGAAGATGGGTGCAGGGATAAGTGGAGGAGGGCCACCGTGGGCCCACGAGGCAGGGCGCCCTCCACCCTCGTGGGCAGTGGCAGCTCCCCATGTAATTTTTGCACTAAAAATCCTCAAATATTCCCGAAAAAAATCATATTAAATTGGCATGGCATTCTGAGGACTTCTATTTTTGGGATATTTTTATATTGCACGGATAAGTCAGGAGACAGACAGAAAAATACTATTTTACTTTATTTTTACTAAATTCCAGAGAATATAAAGAGGGTATAGAAGGTTGTGCTTCTAGTTTCATCCATCTCATGCTCATCGAAAAGAATCCACTAACAAGGTTGATCAAGTCTTGTTAACAAGCTCATTCCAATAATCATGGAACCGGAGAAATTTCGAATGACACTATGTTACCTCAACGGGATATGGACATCCCCAATAATAAGTATATCATATTTCTTCTTGACAGTAGGGAGAGGAAATTCAAAACCTCCAAATATAATCGATGGAATTTTTCCAATAGAGTTGATACTATGAACTTGAGGTTGTTTCCTCGGAAAGTGTACCATATGCTCATTACCATTAACATGAAAAGTGACATTGCCTTTGTTGCAATCAATAACAGCCCCTGCAGTATTAAGGAAAGGTCTTCCAAGAATAATAGACATACTATCATCCTCGGAATATCAAGAATAACAAAGCCCGTTAAAATAGTAACGCTTTGCAACCACAACAGCACATCCTCACAAATACCGACAGGTATAGCAGTTGATTTATTAGCCATTTGCAAAGATATTTCAGTAGGTGTCAACTTATTCAAGTCAAGTCTACGATATAAAGAGAGAGGCATAACACTAACATCGGCTCCAAGATCACATAAATCAGTTTTAACATAATTTCTTTTAATGGAGCATGGTATAGTAGGTACTCCTGGATCTCCAAGTTCCTTTGGTATTCCACCCTTAAAAGTGTAATTAGCAAGCATGGTGGAAATTTCAGCTTCAGGTATCTTTCTTTTATTTGTAACTATATCTTTCATATATTTAGCATAAGGATTCATTTTGAGCATATCAGTCAATCGCATACGCAAAAAGATGGGTCTAATCATTTCAAAGAAAGCTCAAAATCCTCACCATCCTTTTTCTTGGATGGTTTCAGAGGAAAAGGCATGGGTTTCTGAACCCATGGTTCCCTTTCTTTACCATGTTTCCTAGCAACAAAGTCTCTTTTATCATAACGTTGATTCTTTGATTGTGGGTTATCAAGATCAACAGCAGGTTCAACTTCTACACCATTATCATTACTAGGTTGAGCATCATCATGAACATTATCATTAACATTTCCACTAGTTTCATGTTCATTACCAGATTGTGTTTCAACATCAGACATAGAGATATCATTTGGATTCTCAGGTGGTTCAGCAATAGGTTCACTAGAAGTTTGCAAAGTCCTATCATTTTTCTTTTTCTTCCTTTTAGAATAACTAGGCATATCAATATTATTTCTCTGAGAATCTTGCTCGATTCTCTTAGGGTGGCCTTCAGGATACAAAGGTTCCCGAGTCATTCTACCAGTTCTAGTAGCCACTCTAACAAAGATAATCATTTTTCTTACTATTCATTTCATTAAGCACTTATTTTTGAGCTTTAAGTACTTGTTCTACTTGAGTGGTAACCATAGAAGCATGTTTGCTAACAAGTTTAAGTTCACCTCTAATATTAGCCATATAATCACTCAAGCGTTTAATCATAAAGGTATTCTGTTTTAATTGTCTACCAAAATAAGCATTAAAGTCATCTTGCTTAAACATAAAGTCATCAAACTCATCCAAGCAATCGACTAGCAATTTTAGTAGGAGGGACTTCAACTTTATCATATCTATAGAGAGAATTTACCTTTGCTACACCGTGTTGGGATATCGGGAGGTTCTTCAAGAAATAAGTAATTGAGATCATATACTTCTTCAACAAAGTGTAAATCAAGACCATGTATTTCTTCAATATGAGGTAAATTCTTAATATCTTCAGCTTTAATACCTTTTTTCTTTCATAGATTTCTTTGCTTCTTGCATATCTTGGATCGAGAAATAGAACACCTCTCTTCTTGAGTTGGTTTAGGAATAGGCTTAGTAATTGGCTCAGAGCTGGCTCGAGGTGCCCAATTATTTTCATTTGCCAACATATTATTCAATAGAATTTCAGCGTCATCCGTGTTCTTTCCCTGAAAAGAGAAGCAGCACAACTATCCGTAATCTCTGGAAGCATCAGTTAGTCCATTATAAAAGATATCAAGTATTTCAGGTTTCTTAAGAGGATGATCAGCAAAGCATTAAGTAACTTGAGAAGCCTCCCCAAGCTTGTGGGAGACTCTCTTCTTCAATTTGCACAAAGTTGTATATTTCCCTCAAAGCAGCTTGTTTCTTATGAGCAGGGAAATATTTAGCAGAGAAGTAATAAATCATATCCTGGGGACTTTCCACACAACAAGGATCAAGAGAATTAAACCATATCTTAGCATCACCCTTTAATGAGAACAGAAATATTTTGAGTAAATAAAGGTAGCGCGATCTCTCATTATTAGTAAACAGGGCAGCTATATCATTTAACTTAGTAATATGTGCCACAACAGTTTTGATTCATAGCCATAAAAGGATCAGATTCAACCAAAGTAACTATATCTGGATCAACAGAAAAATCATAATAACCTGATCAGGAACACAGATAGGTGAAGTAGCAAAAGCAGGGTCGGGTCTCATTCTATCTCTAAAAGATTCTTTACTCCATTTAACTAGCAACCTCTTAAGTTCAAGTCTATCCTGACAAGCAAGAACAGCTGCAGAAGATTCAGCATTAAAAAGATAACCCTCAGGAATAGCAGGCATATTTTCGTCATCACTAACATCATCGTATTCAGGTTCAATAATTTCTCTTTCTCTAGACCTAGCAATTTGCTCATCAAGAAATTCACCAAGGGGCACAGTAGTATCAAGCATAGAAGTAGTTTCATCATAAGTATCATGCATAGCGAAGTGGCATCATCAATAACATGCGACATATCGGAACGAATAGCGTAAGCGAGGTTTAGGTGTCGCTAGCTTACTCATAATGTAAGGTGAATCAAGTGCGAGCTAGATGGCAGATCCTTACCTCCCCTCGTAGTTGAGGGATAAATTGTTGTCTTAGCGTCTTTCAAGTTCTTCATAGTGTCCAATAGATATAAATCCCAAGTGACTCAAAGAATAGAGCTATGCTCCCCGGCAACGGCGCCAGAAAAGGGGTCTTGATGACCCACAAGTATAGGGGATCGCGACAGTTTTCGAGGGTAGTGTATTCAACCCAAATTTGTTGATTCGACACAAGGGGAGCCAAAGAATATTCTCAAGTATTAGCAACTGAGTTGTCAATTCAACCACACCTGGAAACTTAGTATTTGCAGCAAAGTGTTTAGTAGCAAAGTAGGTAACGGTAACAAAAGTAAAGACAGCAAAGTAATGTTTTTGGTATTTTTGTAGTGATGATAACAGTAGCAACGGAAAAGTAAATAAGCGTAAACCAGTATATGGAAAACTCGTAGGCACCGGACCACTGATGGATAATTATGGCGGATGCGGTTCGTCATGTAACAGTCATAACATAGGGTGACACAGAACTAGCTCCAGTTCATCAATGTAATGTAGGCATGTATTCCGTATATAGTCATACGTGCTCATGGAAAAGAACTTGCATGACATCTTTTGTCCTACCCTCCCGTGGCAGCGGGGTCCTATTGGAAACTAAGGGATATTAAGGCCTCCTTTTAATAGAGAACCGGAACAAAGCATTAGCACATAGTGAATACATGAACTCCTCAAACTATGGTCATCACCGAGTGGTCCCGATTATTGTCACTTGAGGTTGCGGATCATAACACATAGTAGGTGACTATAGACTTGCAAGATAGGATCAAGAACACACATATATTCATGAAAACATAATAGGTTCAGATCTGAAATCATGGCACTCGGGCCCTAGTGACAAGCATTAAGCATAGCAAAGTCATAGCAACATCAATCTCATAACATAATGGATACTAGGGATCAAACCCTAACAAAACTAACTCGATTACATGATAAATCTCATCCAACCCATCACCGTACAGCAAGCCTACGATGGAATTACTCACGCACGGCGGTGAGCATCATAAAATTGGTGATGAAGGATGGTTGATGATGATGACGACGACGAATCCTCCTCTTCGGAGCCCCGAACGGACTCCAGATCAGCCCTCCCGAGAGAGATTAGGGCTTGGCGGCGGCTCCGTATCGTAAAACGCGATGAAACTTTCTCTCTGATTTTTTTCTCCCCGAAAGCCAATATATGGAGTTGGAGTTGGCGTCGGAGGGGCTCCAAGGGGCCCACGAGGTAGGGCGGCGCGCCCAGGGGGGAGGGCGCGCCCCCCACCCTCGTGAGCAGGGTGTGGGCCCCCTGGTCTTCATCTTTGGCGAGGATTTTTTATTTTTTTATAAGACATCCCGTGGAGTTTCAGGTCATTCCGAGAACTTTTGTTTTCTGCACATGAAACAACACCATTGCAATTCTGCTAAAAACAGCGTCAGTCCGGGTTAGTTCCATTCAAATCATACAAGTTATAGTCCAAAACAAGGGCAAAAGTGTTTGGAAAAGTAGATACGACGGAGACGTATCACGCGCGCAATAATTTTGTTTTTTCGGGAAGTAGAAGGGTATCAACTGGGTTGTGCGGTACCCGTGGCCCGTCTAGCCCAGGCTTTTATTTCATATGTTTAGCACATGACCAGCCCAGTTTGTTTTTTTCCTTTCTAAAAATGGCTAGCCAGGTATTTTGTTTTTTGTAGAATAACGAACGTAGGCCTACTTTCTTTTCTACGCCCTGCTGGGTCGAAATTCTTTCAAGACGAGGAGGGATGCATTTTGCCCAGAAAATGGGCTATAAGTAATAAGAAATGGGCTATAAGTAATAATAAATGGGCTATAAAATGAAAAAATACAGCAAAAGCAGGCAATTAGTTCCAAAATACTGTTTTCTTTCGGATTTTGATATTTTAAATTTCATTGTTTTTGTGCGGGTAAAATTTCATTGAATTTAAATTAAGGTATATTTAGATTTAAAATTAATTTGAATCTGGCTAGAAATTTCGGGTTGTATGCTGTTTGGGACAGATTTGGAGGCTGACTTGTGGGTCTACTATGTTGACGTGTACTTTGGTTTTGTCAACATAGTCCACAAATGATTCTAGCAGCAGTGACCGTTGGATGTTAATCCAACGGCCGTGCTGCTTCTTCAATATCTGATCTTCTTGCTCCAGCCACCCAAACTAGCTCCGGTGGGACTGCCTGCTCCCGCCTACCGTGGCCAGCTGAGCTGCCGCACAGGCCGCACCGCCCCACCCGACTTCATTGCTGGCCAGGCCATTCCTCTACTCACCCACATCTCCTGTTACTTTCCGGCGACGGCAGCCGCACCAGTAAACCGTCGTACTCCCCACCGTGTGGGCAACCATTGCCGAGTCTTCCCCGGCTCCGTGTCGTTCCTTTCCTAGGCCTCGCCGTCGTCCACCGCCATGGTGCTCTCGGCTGACCTGGTCAACATGGTCAACGAACGACATCCATTGGCCGTGGACTGTGTCGCCAAAATAATGATTCCTCCACCGACATTGGGACCCACCGGAAGGGCCTCTCAGATTTCGCGAAAAAACGTTCCCCGCCGACATGTCGGACCCACCAGCTATATCTACGCACGCAAGGATGTGCCTCCTTATTACGCACAAAAAATGAATACCCCTCGCTAGCTAGGACCCACCATAGTGGGAGGATGACTTATGGGCCAACTAAGTTGACGGGACGGAGGGCTTTGTCAACTTAGTCAATATGAACGATTCTAGCTCCAGGACTGCACGATGTCCATCCAACGGCCGTAGTGCTTCTTCAACCTCTGGTCTTCTTGCTCCAGCCCACCCAAAGCAAAGTGTCGGTCGTGTCGCATGCTCCTGCCTCCCGTGGCCGGGTCAGGCTGCCGCGGAGGCCTCACCGCCCCCTACTATTCCCACCGCTGGCAAGGCCGTGCGGCGACGGCAGCCTCACAATGCAGCCGAACCAGTGAACCCTCGTACTCCTCTCCGCGCGGGCTTCCACTGCCGCGTCTTCCCCGGCTCCGCGTCGTCCCCTTCCTAGGCCTCGCCGTCGTCCACCGCCGTGGTGCTCTCGGTGCGGCCTGGTCAACATGGTCAAGGAACGACTTCCATCGAAGGAGTACTGTATGTGGGGAGGCTGACAGCTGGGTCCACGGCCACAACCCAGTTTTTTTGTGATTTGCCAAGTAAGTCGCTTTGTCAGGCCTGTTGGGCTGCAAATCTTTCAAGACGAGGAGATCTTTCATTCGGCTGGCCAAGAAAATGGCCCATCAGTAATGAGAAATGGGTTGTACATTTTTAAAACACATCAAACCGGCAATTAGTTTCAAATATCTTTTTTTCATTTTGATATTTTAAATTACATTAATTTTTATGCATGGAGAATTTATTGGATTTTATATTGATATACATTTATTTTTAAAATCAGTTTGAATGTGAGTCGAAATTTCGGGATTAAAAACAGTTCGGACCGCACCGAAATATGCAAAATTTCGTATAATTTTTTAACGTGGCCACAATATGGGCTGTAATGCTAACAAAAAGAGTATGGGCTCCAAAAAAGACCTTAAGGATTAGCAAATGGGCTGTAAATTATTAGAAATAATGGCAGATGGGTTGTATGCTGTTTTCCACAAATTTGAGGCTTTCCTAAAAAAAAGGTTGACGCACAAGCAGTGACTGTTGGATGGCCATCAGACGGCCGTCATGCTTCTTCAATCTCTGCTCTTCCTGCTCAGCCGCTCAAACAAGCGCCGGCGGGACTGCCTGCTCCCTCCTCCCCGCGGCCCGCTCTGCTGCCGTGCAAGCCTCACCGCCCCACTGTACTCCCATCGCTGGCCTAGCCATCCCTCTACTCACCCACACCTGCTTTTATTCTCCGGCGATGATAGACGAACCAGTAAACCCTCATACAGTTGTACTCACCTCCGCGTGGGAAACAACTGTCGAGTCTTCCCTGCCTCCGTGTCATTCCCTTCCTAGGCCTCGCCATCGTCCATCGCCCTGGTGCTCTCGGCACGGCCTGGTCAACGTGGTCAATGACTGACATGCATCTGAAGTGGACTGTACGTGGAGAGGCCGACAGCTGGGTCCACGGCCGCAGGCAAGGAAATGCCTCCTTATTACGCGCAAAATAATGATTCCTCCACCTGACATCAGGAGCCCATCGATAGGGCCTCTGTATTTTGCGAAAAAAACATTACCGCCGCTGACAGCTCGGACCCACCAGCTATATCTTCGCACGCAAGGAAGTGCCTCCTTATTACGCAGAAAAAAATGAATACTCCCCCTGTTAGCTGGGACCCAGTATAGTGGCAGGCTGACTTGTGGGCCTACTAAGTTGATGGGGACAGAGGGCTTTGTCAACTTAGTCAATATGCACGATTCTATCTCCAGTGACCGTACGATGTCCATCCAACGGCCGCAATGCTTCTTCAACCTCTGGTCTTCTTGCTCCAGCCGCCCAAACCAGCACCGGTCGTGCCTCGTGCTCCTGCCTCCCATGGCCGGCTGCGATGCGGCAGAGGCCTCACCGCCCCCTACTACACCCACCGCCGGCCAGGCCATCCCTCTACTCACCCACATCCCCTGTTATTCTGCGGCGACGGCAGCCTCACACTGCAGCGAACCAGTGAACCCTTGTACTCCCCTACGCGTAGGCATCCACTGCCGCGTCTTCCCCATCTCCGCGTCGTCCCCTTCCTAGGCCTCGCTGTCATCCACCGCCCTGGTGCTCTCAGCGCGGCGTGGTCAACATGGTCAAGGAACGGCTTCCATCGGACATGGAATATAGGTGGAGAGGCTGACAGCTGGGTCCACGGCCGCAGCAAGGAAGTGCCTCCTTATTACGCGGAGAATATGTTGGAAATATGCCCTAGAGGCAATAATAAAAGGATTATTATTATATTTCCTTGTTCATGATAATTGTCTTTTATTCATGCTATAACTGTATTATCCGGAAATCGTAATACACGTGTGAATAAATAGACCACAATATGTCCCTAGTGAGCCTCTAGTTGACTAGCTCGTTGATCAATAGATAGTCATGGTTTCTCGACTATGGACATTGGATGTCGTTGATAACGGGATCACATCATTAGGAGAATGATGTGATGGACAAGACCCAATCCTAAGCATAACACAAGATCATGTAGTTCGTTTTGCTAGAGCTTTTCCAATGTCAAGTATCTCTTCCTTAGACCATGAGATCGTGTAACTCCCGGATACCGTAAGAGTGCTTTGGGTGTACCAAACGTCCACAACGTAATCGGGTGACTATAAAGGTACACTACGGTATCTCCGAAAGTGTCTGCTGGGTTGACACGGATCGAGATCGATTTGTCACTCCGTGTTACGGAGAGGTATCACCGGGCCCACTCGGTAGTGCATCATCATAATGAGCTCAAAGTGACCAAGTGTCTGGTCACGGGATCATGCATTACGGTCTTGAGTAAAGTGACTTGCCGGTAACGAGATTGAACGAGGTATTGGGATACCGACGATCGAATCTCGGCAAGTAACATACCGATTGACAAAGGGAATTGTATACGGGATTGTTTGAATCCTCGACATCGTGGTTCATCCGATGAGATCATTGAGGAGCATGTGGGAGCCAACATGGGTATCCAGATCCCGCTGTTGGTTATTGCCCGAGAGCCGTCTCGGTCATGTCTACGTGTCTCCCGAACCCGTAGGGTGTACACACTTAAGGTTCGGTGATGCTAGGGTTGTATGAATATGAGTATGCAGTATACCGAATGTTGTTAGGAGTCCCGGATGAGATCCCGGACGTCACGAGGAGTTTCGGAATGGTCCGGAGGTAAAGAATTATATATAGGAAGTGGTATTTCGGCCATCAGGAAAGTTTCGGGGTCACCCGGTATTGTACCGGGACCACCGGAAGGGTCCCGGGGGTCCACCGGTTGGGGCCACCCATCCCGGAGGGCCCCATGGGCTGAAGTGGGGAGGGGAACCAGCCCATAGTGGGCTGGTGCGCCCCCCTTGGCCCACCCCCTGCGCCTAGGGTTGAAACCCTAGGGTGGGGGGCGCCCACTTGCCTTGGGGGGCACTCCAACCCCTTGCCGCCGCCCCTTGGGAGATGGGATCCCCAAGGGCGGCGCCCCCAGGGGCCTATATAAAGGGAGGGAGGGGCAGCCGCTGCTGAAACTCTGGCGCCTCCCTCCCCCTGCTACACCTCTTCCTCCTCCGTCACGTGCTTGGCGAAGCCTGCCGATCTTTGCTGCTCCACCACCAACACGCCACGTTGTGCTGCTGCTGGAGCCATCATCATCAACCTCTCCTTCCCCTTGCTGGATCAAGAAGGAGGAGACGTCTCCCGTCCGTGCGTGTGTTGAAGCGGAGGTGCCGTCCGTTCGGCACTCGGTCATCGATGATTTGGATCACGGCGATGCGACTCCATCATCCACGTTCTAGTGAACGCTTTCGCACGCGATCTACAAGTGGTATGTAGATGCAATATCTCTCCCATGACTCGTTGCTTAGATGAACTCATAGATGGATCTTGGTGAAACCGTAGGAAAAATTTTAATTTTCTGCAACGTTCCCCAACAGTGGCATCATGAGCTAGGTCTATGCGTAGTTCTCTATTGCACGAGTATAACACAATTTTGTTGTGGGCGTAGATCTTGTCAACTTGCTTGCCGCTACTAGTCTTATCTTGCTTTAGCGATATTGTGGGATGAAGCGGCCCGGACCAACCTTACACGTACGCTTACGTGAGACCGGTTCCACCGACTGACATGCACTAGTTGCATAAGGTGGCAGGCGGGTGTCTGTCTCTCCCACTTTAGTTGGAGCGGATTCGATGAAAAGGGTCCTTATGAAGGGTAAATAGAAGTTGACA
This sequence comes from Aegilops bicornis, assembly GCA_021605145.1. Lineage (NCBI taxonomy): Eukaryota > Viridiplantae > Streptophyta > Magnoliopsida > Poales > Poaceae > Aegilops > Aegilops bicornis. Next base: position 510,699,741 of record CM038672.1, read on the forward strand.
AAATCATGTTGTGGTTATTCGTAGGTAAGAATACGTTCTTGCTAGAACCCAATTGCAGCCACGTAAAAGATGCAACAACAATTATAGGATGTCTAACTTGTTTTTGCAGCAATTGTCATGTGATGTGATATGGCCAGAAGTTGTGATGAATGATGAATGATATATTGTGATGTATGAGATCATGTTCTTGTAATAGGAATCACGACTTGCATGTCAATGAGTATGACAACCGGCAGGAGCCATAGGAGTTGTCTTTATTTTTGTATGACCTGCGTGTCATTGAAGAACGCCATGTAAATTACTTTACTTTATTGCTAAATGCATTAGCCATAGAAGTAGAAGTAGTCGTTGGCGTGACAACTTCATGAAGACACGATGATGGAGATCATGATGATGGAGATCATGGTGTCATGCCGGTGACAAGATGATCATGGAGCCCCGAAGATGGAGATCAATGAAGCTATATGATATTGGCCATATCATGTCACTACTATATAATTGCATGTGATGTTTATTATGTTTATGCATCTTGTTTACTTAGAACGACGGTAGTAAATAAGATGATCCCTTACAACAATATCAAGAAGTGTTCTCGCCTAACTGTGCACCGTTGCTAAAGTTTGTCGTTTCGAAGCACCACGTGATGATCGGGTGTGATAGATCCTTACGTTCACATACAACGGGTGTAAGACAGTTTTACACATGCAAAACACTTAGGGTTAACTTGACGAGCCTAGCATGTACAGACATGGCCTCGGAACACGGAGACCGAAAGGTTAAACACGAGTCATTATGGAAGATACGATCAACATGAGAATGTTCACCGACGATGACTAGTCCGTCTCACGTGATGATCGGACACGGCCTAGTCGACTCGGATCGTGTAACACTTAGATGACTAGAGGGATGTCTAATCTGAGTGGGAGTTCATTAAAATAATTTGATTAGATGAACTTAATTATCATGAACTTAGTCTAAAACCTTTGCAAATATGTCTTGTAAATCAAATGGCCAACGCTCATGTCAACATGAACTTCAACGCGTTCCTAGAGAAAACCAAGCTGAAAGATGATGGCAACAACTATACGGATGGGTCCGAACACGAGGATCATCCTTATAGCTGCCAGGAAACAATATGTCCTAGAAGGACCGCTAGGTGATGCACCCGTCCCAGAGAACCAAGACATTATGAATGCTTGGCAGTCTCGTGCTGATGATTACTCCCTCGTTCAGTGCGGCATGCTTTACAGCTTAGAACCGGGGCTTCAAAAGCGTTTTGAGCAACACGGAGCATATGAGATGTTCGAGGAGCTGAAACTAGTTTTCCAAGCTCATGCCCGGGTCGAGAGATATGAGTTCTCCGACAAATTCTATAGTTGTAAGATGGAGGAGAAAAATTCTGTCAGTGAGCACATACTCAAAATGTCTGGGTTGCACAACCGCCTGTCCCAGCTGGACATAAACCTCCCGGACGAGGCGGTCATTGACAGAATCCTTGATCGCTCCCACCAAGCTACAAGAGCTTTGTGATGAACTACAATATGCAGGGGATGGTGAAGACCATTCCGAAGTATTCTCAATGCTGAAGTCGCCAGAGGTTGAAATCAAGAAAGAACATCAAGTGTTGATGGTCAATAAAACCACTAAGTTCAAGAAGGGCAAGGGTAAGAAGAACTTCAAGAAGGACGGCAAGGATGTTGCCGCACCCAGTAAAGCAAGTTGCCCGGAAGAAGTCAAAGAATGGACCCAAGCACGAGACAGTGCTTTTATTGCAAAGGGAAGGGCCATGAAGCGGAACTGCCCCAAATACTTAGCGGACAAGAAGGCCGGCAACACTAAAGGTATATTTGATATACATGTAATTGATGTGTACCTTACCGATTACTCGTAGTAACTCCTGGGTATTTGATACGGTGCCGTTGCTCATATTTGTAACTCACAGCAGAGCTGCGGAATAAGCGGAGATTGGCGAAGGGCGAGGTGACGATGCGCGTCGGGAATGGTTCCAAGGTCGATGTGATCGCCGTCGGCACGCTACCTCTACATTTACCTACGGGATTAGTTATAAACCTTAATAATTGTTATTTGGTGCCAAGTTTGAGCATGAACATTGTATCTGGATCTCGTATGATACGAGATGGCTACTCATTTAAATATGAGAATAATGGTTGTTCTATTTATATGAGAAATATGTTTTATGGTCATGCCCCTATGGTCAATGCTTTATTCTTAGTGAATCTCAAGCGTAATGTTACACATATTCATAGCGTGAATACCAAAAGATGTAAAGTTGATAACGATAGTCCCACATACTTGTGGCACTGCCGCCTTGGTCACATTGGTGTCAAGCGCATGAAGAAGCTCCATGTCGATGGACTTTTAGAGTCTCTCGATTATGAATCATTCGACACATGCGAACCATGCCTTATGGGCAAAATGACCAAGACTCCGTTCTCCTAACAATGGAGAGAGCAACCAACTTATTAGAAATCATACATACCGATGTATGCGGTCCAATGAGCGTTGAGGCTCATGGAGGATATCGTTATGTTCTCACTCTCACAAACGACTTAAGTAGATATGGGTATGTCTACTTGATGAAACACAAGTCTGAGACCTTTGAAAAGTTCAAGGAATTTCAGAATGAGGTAGAGAATCAACGTGACCGAAAAATAAAGTTCTTACGATCAGATCGTGGAGGAGAATATTTAAGTCACGAATTTGGTATACACTTAAGGAAATGTGGAATCATTTCACAACTCACGCCGCCTGGAACACCTCAGCGTAAAGATGTGTCCGAACGTCGTAATCGCACTCTATTGGATATGGTGCGATCTATGATGTCTCTTACAGATTTACCGCTATCATTTTGGGGATACGCTCTAGAGACAGCTACATTCACTTTAAATAGGGCACCGTCTAAATCCGTTGAGACGACACCGTATGAATTATGGTTTGGGAAGAAACCTAAGCTGTCGTTTCTAAAAGTTTGGGGATGTGATGCTTATGTCAAGAAACTTCAACCTGAAAAGCTCGAACCCAAATCGGAAAAATGCGTCTTCATAGGATACCCTAAGGAAACCATTGGGTATACCTTCTACCTTAGATCCGAAGGCAAGATCTTTGTTGCCAAGAACGGATCCTTTCTAGAAAAAGAGTTTCTCTCGAAAGGAGTAAGTGGGAGGAAAGTAGAACTCGATGAAGTACTACCTCTTCAACCGGAAAGTAGTGTAGCTCAGAAAATGTTCTGTGGTGCCTACACCAACCGGAGAGGAAATTAATGATGATGATCAAGGTACTTGGATCAAGTTGCTAGTGAACTTCATAGGTCCACTAGGACACGTTCCGCACTGCAGTGGTACGGCAACCACCTGTCACGGAAATCATGTTGTTAGACAACAGTGAACCTTGAACTCTGAAGAAGCGATGGTGGGCCCAGATTCCAACAAATGGCTTGAAGCCATGCAATCCGAGATAGGATCCATGTATGAAAACAAAGTATGGACTTTGACAGACTTGCCCGATGATCGGCGAGCGATAGAAAACAAATGGATCTTTAAGAAGAAGACGGACGCAGATGGTAATGTCACCATCTATAAAGCTCGACTTGTTGCTAAGGGTTATCGGCAAGTTCAAGGGATTGACTACTATGAGACTTTCTCTCCCGTAGCGAAGCTTAAGTCCGTCCGAATCATGTTAGCAATTGCCGCATACTATGATTATGAGATATGGCAGATTGTCGTCAAAACAGCGTTCCTTAACGGTTATCTTAAGGAAGAGCTGTATATGATGCAGCGGAAGGTTTTGTCGATCCTAAGAATGCTAACAAGGTATGCAAGCTCCAGCGATCCATTTATGGGCTGGTGCAAGCATCTCGGAGTTGGAACATTCGCTTTGATGAGGTGATCAAAGCGTTTGGGTTTATGCTTGCACTTATGGAGAAGCCTGCGTTTACAAGAAAGTGAGTGGGAGCTCTGTAGCATTTCTCATATTATATGTAGATGACATACTTTTGATGGGAAATGATATAGAACTCTTGGACATCATTAAGGCCTACTTGAATAAAAGTTTTTCAATGAAGGACCTTGGAGAAGCTGCTTATATATTAGGCATCAAGATCTATAGAGATAGATCGAGACGCCTCATAGGTCTTTCACAAAGCACATACCTTGATAAGATTTTGAAGAAGTTCAAAATGGATCAGTCCAAGAAAGGGTTCTTGCACATCGCAAGGTGTGAGATTGAGCTCGGCTCAATGTCCCACCACGGCAAAAGATAAAGAAGAGATGAGCGTCATCCCCTATGCCTCGGCCATAGGATCTATTATGTATGCCATGCTGTGTACCTGACCTGATGTAAGCCTTGCCGTAAGTTTGGTAGGAAGGTACCAAAGTAACCTCGGCAAGGAACACTGGACAGCGGTCAAGAATATCCTGAAGTACCTGAAAAGGACAAAGGACATGTTTCTCGTTTATGGAGGTGACGAAGAGCTCGTCAGAAGGGTTACGTCGGCGCTTAGCTTCCGACACAGATCTGGATGACTCTAAGTCACAAACCGGATATGTGTATATGTTGAATGGTGGAAGCGATGGCTAGTGCATGCAAGCGAAGCGTCGTGGCGGGATCTACATGTGAAGCGGAGTACATGGCAGCCTCGGAGGCAGCACATGAAGCAATATGGGTGAAGGAGTTCATCACCGACCTAGGAGTCATACCCAATGCGTCGGGGCCGATCAAACTCTTTTGTGACAACACTGGAGCTTTTGCACTTGCCAAGGAGCCCAGGTTTCAGAAGAAGACCAGGCACATCAAGCGTCGTTTCAACTCCATCTGTGAAAATGTTCAAGATGGAGACATATAAATTTGCCAAGTGCATACGGATCTGAATGTCGCAGATCCGTTGACTAAACCTCTTCCGCGAGCAAAACATGATCAACACCAGAACTCTATGGGTGTTAGGTTCATCACAATGTAACTAGATTATTGACTCTAGTGCAAGTGGGAGACTGTTGGGAATATGCCCTAGAGGCAATAATAAAAGGATTATTATTATATTTCCTTGTTCATGATAATTGTCTTTTATTCATGCTATAAGCATATTATCCAGAAATCGTAATACACGTGTGAATAAATAGACCACAATATGTCCCTAGTGAGCCTCTAGTTGACTAGCTCGTTGATCAATAGATAGTCATGGTTTCGACTATGGACATTGGATGTCGTTGATAACGGGATCACATCATTAGGAAAATGATGTGATGGACAAGACCCAATCCTAAGCATAGCACAAGATCGTGTAGTTCGTTTTGCTAGAGCTTTTCCAATGTCAAGTATCTCTTCCTTAGACCATGAGATCGTGTAACTCCGGATACCGTAAGAGTGCTTTGGGTGTACCAAAGCGTCCTGGCAACGAATCGGGTGACTATAAAGGTACACTACAGGTATCTCCGAAAGTGTCTGCATTGGGTTGACACGGATCGAGATCGATTTGTCACTCCGTGTTACGGAGAGGTATCACCGGGCCCACTTTCGGTAGTGCATCATCATAATGAGCTCAAAGTGACCAAGTGTCCGTCACGGGATCATGCATTACTGATGCGAGTAAAGTGACTTGCGGTAACGAGATTGAACGAGGTATTGGGATACCGACGATCGAATCTCGTGCAAGTAACATACCGATTGACAAAGGGATTTGTATACGGGATTGCTTGAATCCTCGACATCGTGGTTCATCCGATGAGATCATCGAGGAGCATGTGGGAGCCAACATGGGTATCCAGATCCCGCTGTTTGTTATTGCCCGAGAGCCGTCTCGGTCATGTCTACGTGTCTCCCGAACCCGTAGGGTGTACATACTTAAGGTTCGGTGATGCTAGGGTTGTATGAATATGAGTATGCAGTATACCAAATGTTGTTCGGAGTCCCGGATGAGATCCCGGACGTCACGAGGAGTTTCGGAATGGTCCGGAGCTAAAGAATTATATATAGGAAGTGGTATTTCGCCATCGGGAAAGTTTGAGGTCGGCGGTATTGTACCGGGACCACTGAGAAGGTCCCGGGGTCCACCGGGTGGGGCCACCCATCCCGGAGGGCCCCATGGGCTGAAGTGGGGAGGAACCAGCCCATAGTGGGCTGGTGCGCCCCCAGCCCACCTGCGCCTAGGGTTGAAACCCTAGGGTGGGGGGGCGCCCACTTGCCTTGGGGGGCACTCCAACCCCTTGGCCGCCCCCCCACTTGGGAGATGGGATCCCCAAGGGTCGGCGCCCCCCTTAGGGGCCTATATAAAGGGAGGGGGAAGGGGGCAGCCGCACCCTGAAACTTTGGCGCCTCCCTCCCCCTGCTACACCTCTTCCTCCTCTGTCACGTGCTTGGCGAAGCCTGCCCGAATCTTCTTGCTCCACCACCACCACGCCGTTATGCTGCTGTTGGAGCCATCATCATCAACCTCTCCTTCCCCCTTGCTGGATCAAGAAGGAGGATACGTCTCCGTCCGTGTGTGTTGAGCAGCGGAGGTGCCGTCCGTTCGACACTCGGTCATCTGTGATTTGGATCACGGCGAGTACGACTCCATCATCCACGTTCTAGTTAACGCTTCCGCACGCGATCTACAAGTGGTATGTAGATGCAATCTCTCTCCCATGACTCGTTGCTTAGATGAACTCATAGATGGATCTTGGTGAAACCGTAGGAAAATTTTTATTTTTCTGCAACGTTCCCCAACAAAATAATGATTCCTCCACCTAACAGCTGGGACCCATCGGACGGGCCACTGTATTTCATGAAAAAACATTTCCCCCTGACTGCTGGGACCCACCAGCTACATCTTCGCACGCAAGGAAGTGCGTCCGGGCCAAAAAAAAAACAAAACGCCCCCCTGACTGCTAGGACCCACCAGCTACATCTTCGCACGCAAGGAAGTGCGTCCGGGCAAAAAAAATGATTCACCCTCCTGACTGCTGGGACCCACCAGCTACATCTTCGCACGCAAGGAAGTGCTCGGCGATACCGACCCACCTGGTCGAAGCATACGTAGCATTGTCATTCTGGCCGCGAACGTGTACATACATATATACTGGTGGATGTAGAGGCGTGCACGTGTCGCAGTAGAGGCACACACGTAGCATGTACACGTACGTACAGCGGCCAGGGTGCAAGAAAGAAAATATGGCCATGTATGTGTACATACGGGCAGGGTCTCGAACGCCTACTCGCGCATACGTACGGCGAGGGCTCGTGTATATGGCTAGGTCGGAACGGAGAAACATCATCGTCGTCATGCTCATGGGGAGGAAACGGAATGCGTCGTGTTCGTGGGGAGGCAACAGAATGCGTCGTGTTCATGGGGAGGCAACGGAATGCATCGTGTTCATCGGGAGGCAACGAAACGCGTGGGAGCCAACCGGCTGGGTTGGAATGGAATGCGTGGTCGTGTTCATCGGGAGGGCTTGGACGGAACAGGCGATGGAAACGAGGCCTGGCGTACCGCACAACAGAGGAAACGGCCTTGTGTTCATCGAGAGGGGTGTGGCGTACCGCAAAACGGACGAAACAGACCTCCTATGGTCGAAACGGGGGTCCTGTTGATCGGGAGGGGTGTGGCGTACCGCAAAACAGACGAAACGGACCTCCTACGGTCGAAAGCAGGGGTCATGTTGATCGGGAGGGTGTGGCGTGCCGCCAAAGCGGAAGAAGCGGACCTCCCTACGGTCAGCAGGGGTCCTGTTCGCCGGGAGGGGTGTGGCGTGCCATAAGCAGGACTCCACGAGATCGCTCATCTCCACCGTCAACCTCCTCCAGCCTCCACGGGCTCCTGTTCATCCAGCCTTCCACCGCCGCTACTCCACCATCTCTTGTTAAACCACCCTCCACGATCTCGTTCATCCAGCCCTCCACATCACGGGGTCCTGTTCAACCACCCATCCACGGGCACTGTCGGCGTTCTGGGAACGGGGGTCCCCAGACTTGCCTGCCTGCGGCCCGCAGCATGGCTAAGTTAGCGGGCCCGTACAACCCATCTTCATCAACAAGGCGCTCAAGACCCTCGCGAGGCGGACGACTCAAGACCTCCTCTGAAGCGGCCTCTCCTCAGGCAGGCTCGCGAGGGGCAGAGACATCAAGGCGGGGTGAACATCGCGAGGTTCTCGTGATGTGAGCCATGACGATCAGCACCAGGCGGCGCTAGGCGGGCGCCAGCGCGCACAGAGTCCTTGTTTCCTCTTTGGTGCTAAAGAGGGCAAGCGCAGAAGCAGAGTACCGAGGCATCAGGCAAAGGTTTCCATATTCGTGCAACGAGACCAGGACCGGCCGGTCAGCGGGACGGATGTCACCGCGGAGCCCAAGATGGCGTCACTACCAGAGCTTTTCAAAGGCGAAGACCACCTTTTGTCAGGATAGCTTGTACTAGCTGCCCCCCTTCAAATTTGCCCGCCGTTGTTGGCTCCCTTCCCGCTCATTACTTGGGAAGAGGACCAGGGCCTATATAAGTAGAGCTACCCACCACAGTAGAGGCAGCTTGATCTCATCCGAATCTGAGCTCGAGCAGATAAGGAAGAAACCCTTAGCCACACACCAAGCACAAGAACACCTCAACATCAGGAGGTTGTTCTTCCCCTTGTACTGTTCATCATCAGCCCAAGAGGCAATCCACCACCACCACACTGGAGTAGGGTATTACACCACAACGGTGGCCTGAACCAGTATAAATCTTGTGTCTTTGTGTGCTGTGAGTTCATCGAGTTCATCCACGAGATCTTAACGAGCTAGGGCGTAGATCGATAGGAGGGAAAGACTCCGCGTGCACCCCAGAGTTCGAACCTTAAGGGTTTGTCGGAACCCCACATCCGACATTTGGTGCGCCAGGTAGGGGTGTGCCGAAGTCCGTCCCCGCCGATCGACTAGCCGCCGATCTGCTGCCCCGATGTCCGGCGACCCCAGAGCCGACTCCGACAGCCGGGCAACATGGCCGGCCCGGGCGGCACCTCCCGCTCATGAAGATCTCAACCCAGCGCCCCAGGCGGCCCGAGCACCACCCGCCACCGTGGGGCGTGGGCGGCACGGTGGGGCGCAGTCTACCCTCACACCACGGCAGGCTTGAGCCGCCACAAGAGCTGCAAGTCACGCCACTGCCACGGCGCCGCACACGTGGTGAGAGCAGGCGAACATGTGGGCCGCTCTCACCGTAGCACGGGAGCTGTTGCGGTGCCGGCTGAGGGAGAGCGGCCGAGACGTGTTGCTGGAGCGCGTTGCCGAGCTGCTGGATGCGGCGGCCTCGGGAGCGCCCCCTTTCTTCTATCGGCTCCCCCCTCAGGCCGCCGCAGGGCCTTACAGTGGGCCTCGCCACAAATACGAGCCGCCAGCTGCGCACGGGGGCTTCGTCAACAGCCACGCAGCCAGCAACATCGAGAGCCCCGCTGCCCCCGTGTCGCCGACGCCAAGTCGAAGCACAAGCATCGCCACCCATGACCCCAGCGGGACGACGCGTTACCACCCTCAAGACGCCTTGCTGGGCTAGGCAACATGGAGCGTGGGGCACTATGGTGAGGTGTTCGGGGTAGCAGCCCCGAAGGCCTATGTGCCCCGCATGGTGGATCAGGAGTACACGCCGGAGGGCGATCTAGCGTTGTTCGCTGGGGAAGATTGGGAAGACGAGGCGCTGGGGTCGGAGGCCCTTCCGGAGCCACCTCGGAGCCACCCCGATCGCGCCTGCATCGATGACTACAGGGTACCACTAATCCCTCAGGAAAACGCTTACGCTAACCATGAGTCGTAGGAGGAGCGGGTCACCGCAGCAGCAGGCGGCCCCGGCTCGACGGCCCCCCTCTCGCCGGGAGGGTCGCGCTGGAGGCCGCATGAGCGGGGTCAGGAGGCAGATCCCTCCTCGCGTCGCGCAAAGCCAGGAGACGCCCGGAAGTAGGCCCTCTGCCGGGGAGGCCTCGTTAACCTTTCCCCCGACAGAGGACCTGCGGTCGTCGAGGGTACCGCTAGCATCCCCTTTTCCCTCTTTGCACCGTCCTGGTCTCCTGCCGGTTCAAAGGTGGACGAGGGCGGCGCAGGGCGGGGCCCTCGTCAGGCGATATGAAGCAAGGACGGTACCTATGAAGAAGGCCCAGTGCCTGTGAAGCTCGCCGCCCGTGACACTCTCACATAATAATGAGTTGGGGCTCTTCACGCCCAGGAGTCTCACGAGCGCCGACCTCAGGCCCTGGGGCTCCCTCCCATGCCTAGTGGACAACACTTAGCTCTGCGCTGGTGAGAAGAGAAGACTAGACTAGGCGCCGGACGCGGCCTTTCTTTTCTTGGATTTCTTTTCTATAGCCTCGCCTTTTTGGATCTGGATTTAAGTTGAAACCGAATTTTAATTGACGCGCGCGTGGGGTGCCTTTTTCGCTTGAGCAATTTCTTTCCTTCTGGACTTCGCTTTCTTGGGACTCACGTCCATCGCCTTCCCCTCGCGAGTGGGACTGCGCGAAGCGCGTGCGCCGGGCACGCGCTACCATCACAACCAGTGTCGGTCGCTTACGGACCACCCCTCCCCCTCTTCGGGGGCGGGCCAGCACGCACGGCAGGATTCTCATGAGCTCGTCACCCGTCGACCCAGCCCAGGGCTAGCGCTGGCTAAGGTAAGCTACGGTTGGAACTCGGCCATAGACCCGCTAGCTTGCGAGGACATGTACCCAACACCGTGCATAAGAATAAGGATCGTGATTTACTTACATGAGGGGGCCCCCCTCCCAAAATGCTCTTACAATTTTCTCAAGGGCCACACCCGAGTTTTGTGCATATAGGACAATAGCGAAGAAACATGGAATTATCCGGATACATCACTGGCGGCGTCCCCCAGGTTGTCCTCCGACGCACCACTGGAGTCGCTGTCGTTGTCGCTAGCGTTGCCGCCACCCATCCAGCGCCGCCGTCGCCATTATCCACTACGCCACCTTCGTCCGCCATGACTACCACCCCGTCGTCCTCAGAGGTGAAGGCCTTCACCAATGCATCAATGTGGTCCTCCACCCAGCTCGCCAGCTCGCCCTGGATAGCAAGGGGGACGGGGGCAATTGCGGTGTCGAAGTCAAAGTGGGGATCAACATTCAGGAGGTGGCTGAAGACGCGCGAGAAAGCGCGCTCAAGCAAGCCACGGCCCCTCTCCTCCACGAGTTGCCGAGCTTGTTCGCCTCGGGCCTCCAAGCGCGTCACCACGTCGGTGAAGAAGCAGAGATGGCTGGCGTAGTCGTCCTCGCGAGGATGGGGAGCATTGGCATCACGTACATTGCCGAGGGTGATGTTGGCCCTGCCCGAAGATCCTGGAGCATGGGGCGGTGCACGCGCTCCAGCGTCCGCTGCTGTTGCGCTTCTTGCCTGATCTGACGCGCGACGGCCTCGGCGTCGTCGGCGCGTCCCTGAAGGGAGGTCAGCTCGGCGCGGGCGAAGGCCAAGTCCGCCTGCGCCGTGACCGGAGCGGCCACCGTAGCCCTCTTTCGGCTCTCCGCCTCAGCCAGCCTGGGCCTGAGGGCGGCGGCCCTTCCTGCGGCCTCCGTTCTCGCGAGCTCGATCTCAAGGCTGCGCTCCATGGCCTCGAGGGCCAGCGCCTCCTCGCGCTTCCGGATCTCCTCTTCTTCAGCTGGCGTCCCCCGCAGTGAAGCAAGGGCGGCTCTGCGCTCCTCCACTTGCTGGTCAATCGATGCGCTCCAGGCCTGGAGATCCCACGCACGCTTCTCCGCAGCCTCCCGGCGGCGATCAGCTTCGCGAGCCTCTTCCAGGGCTCGGGAGAAGGCATCGCGGGAAACCTTGAGGGACGCCTCAGCCTTGGCATTGTCAAGGTCACGCTGGTAGCGGCTCAAATTGATGGCCACCTTCAGCCTGCGCCACTCCTCCACCAGCCGTAGGCCTTCGGCCTCGAGGCACGAGTCGACACCGGTAAGTTCTTCACCAAGTCGACCCATCGCGCTCATCGCCTCCTGGAAGAGTTCGCGACGAACGATACTCCGCCCATGCTCGAACTCGAATGCACGGCCCACCTCGTCCTCTGCCTCGGGAGCTGCAACTGAGGCGTTGAGCGGCGCACCACCCCTCGGCAGGGGGCTGGGGGCTGGCGCCGCCCGTGGTGCCAGCCGCCCCTCGCGGGGAGCACCGTTCAGACAAGATCCATCGCTTGAAGAAGGACCGAAGGCCGATGCCAGCCAGCTGCTGTTCATGATCAAGGAGGGGGCCCTGGGCACACCAGCCGAGTTCCGCGCCAGGCCACGATCGGAGGATGACGATGCCGCAAGATGAACGCACCATAGGGGCAAATGCGCTGCGCCCACCAACCCGGCGCCAAGGGCAGCAGGCGAGCCCAAGGCGCGCGAGGCCGACAGGGAGGTCGAGGAAGGAGGAGGCCGTTTCTCAGGAGGTGTTGTAGCGTTAACAAAAGGTGCCCTAGAGAGCAGATGTCAGGGAAGGAAACAGTCATCAAAAGGGACACGAGGCGTTGTGCTTACTTGTCGATAGCGAAGTACTTTCGCCGCTTCAACGGCCCAAAGATATTGCTGCCGCTCGGGGATCTCTTCCTCTTGCGGAGCTCCTCGAAGTCCATGCAAAGCCGGCCGAAGCGGTGCACATGGCGACCAGTGCGGGGTGAGGTCCGATCAGCGCACGGGAGAGCAAGTCCCGGGGCACCCAATCGAGGAGAGCAATCGGGCACCGTCTCGCTGCGGCCCCTCGGCACCTCAGGAGCCCCTGCCTCGGGAGCCACAGGCTGCACCGTTCCAGCAACAGGAGCCTCGGGGGCTGGATCGCGAGCTGCTGAGGACAACGCCCCGAGATCTCCTGACGGCGCGCGCTCCTCATCACTGAAATCATCAGGCTCCATTGAAGCTCGCCCTCCTGCGCCCGCGCTTGAGGCGGGCCCGGTACCAGCGGAGCAGAAGGGGACCACGTCGACGGGGTTTTCGTGAGGCCCCGCCTGGTCAGTTGGGCACGGTCCCCACTCATCAAAGGGGGGCATGCTCGTGGCGAACTCGGCGTTGTTCTTGCAGCGGTACAGCAAGCAGCTCCTCGCGGGCATGTCCTTCGGCAAGGAAACACCCGTCAAGACCACAAACATTGTTTGCTGCGGCTCGGGAGGAAGCCTGAACTCCAGAAATCGCATGTGATCCTGCCTGCTGAGCAAGGCACACATCGGGCGAGTGTGGCGCTGAAGCGGAGCAACACGACGCCTGATGAACTCCTTCACCACCATAGGAGCAGTCACGCCACGTTTCTTCAAGCTCCTTAGCCTGAACCAGACTGGAGAAAGGTGCGGACTCGCGAGCCTCAGATGACTCCAACCGGGGTTCGGAAAACGGCAGGTGCTGACGGAAGACAGAGCAGGGGGCTACGCACCCTGGCATCGACGAACACCCACCGCGTCCGGAATTCGCTTGCGGATGTAGGATGCTCGAAGTCAATCCCATCACCAGCGGTTGCAGCCACATCATGGAAGCTCACGCACCCTGAGCTTTTCCAGGGTCCCACCAGATGCAAGGAGAAGAAGTGCCGAAGGAGGGCGATCGAGGGGGCGATTCCCGCCATGGCCTCCCACACAAAGGCAAAGACATCAAGGAGAGTCACAGATTGGGGGTCGAGGTGCAGCATATGGATCTGGTAATGCTCAAGCACCGCGTTGAAGAAGGAGGAGAAAGGGGGAAGCAGGCCAACCCAGAGGGTGTCGATGAAGATTGGGTCCTCAGTGGCAGCCAAGGCGGCGCGAACTCGAGACGCAGGCCAGACCACCGTCTCCCCCCACTCATTGAAGCTGGAGGCAACCATCGGGCGCACCTTATCCAAGGCCTCGTCGTTGAGCACTCGGGATCGACCAAGCGCAGGCTCCGGGGCCGGAGGCGCATTCGGCAAGGATAGGGGTACCTTCCCCTTGCCTGCTTGCTTCGGCGCTATGGCGGCGAGTCGGGCGAAGCACGGGTCAGATTGGAAAGGAGGAGCGGGATCTCGAAGGAGCAGAGAAGTTGGGGAAGTAAAGCACAACCGAAGGGAGAATAACTGGGTAGGCCGCGGGGGCCGTATAGCTAGGCGGATGCAAAGTCAGCGTGGGGAAGCGGAGACGCCCATGTCCAATCAACCGCCACGCGTCGACCAAGGCCGCAGGATTTTGGGGCCCGCGGTGCTCCGAACTTGACCCTTGGCTTCGCCGCGAAGCCAAGCCTGACCACACCTTGGGCCCGGGGGCTACTGTCGGTGTTCTGGGAACGGGGGTCCCCAGACTTGCCTGCCTGCGGCCCGTGGCGTGGCTTAATTATCGGGCCCATACGGCCCATCTTCATCGACAAGGTGCTCAAGACCCTCGCGAGGGGCCAAGCCTCGCGAGGTGGACGACTCAAGACTACCTCTGAAGCGGCCTCTCCTCAGGCAGGCTCGCGAGGGGCGAAGACATCAAGGCAGGGCGAACCTCACGAGGTTCTCGTGACGTGAGCCATGACGATTGGCACCAGGCGGCGCCAGGCGGGTGCCACCGCGCACAGAGTCCTTGTTTCCTCTTTGGTGCTAAAGAGGGCAAGCGCAAAAGCACAGTACCGAGGCATCAGGAAAATGTTCCCATATTCGTGCAACGAGACCAGGACCGGCCGGTCAGCAGGACGGATGTCACCGTGGAGCCCAAGACGGCGTCACCACCAGAGCTTTTCACAAGTGAAGACAACCTTTTGTCAGGATAGCTTGTACTAGTTGTCCCCCTTCAAATTTGCATGCCGTTGTTGGCTCCCTTCCCGCTCATTGTTTGGGAAGAGGACCAGGGCCTATATAAGTAGAGCTAGCCACCACAGTAGAGGCAGCTTGATCTCATCCGAATCTGAGCTCGAGCAGATAAGGAAGAAACCCTTAGCCACACACCAAGCACAAGAACACCTCAACCTCAGGAGGCTGTTCTTCTCCTTGTACTGTTCATCATCATCCCAAGAGGCAATCCACCACCACCACACTGGAGTAGGGTATTACACCACAATGGTGGCCCGAACTAGTATAAATCTTGTGTCTTTGTGTGCTGCGAGTTCATCGAGTTCGTCCACGAGATCTTAACGAGCTAGGGCGTAGATCGATAGGAGGGAAAGACTCCACGCGCACCCCAGAGTTTGAACCTTAAGGGTTTGCCGGAACCCCACATCCGACAGGCACCCCTCCACCGTCTACTGTTCATCCAGCCCTCCACACCATGGGGTCCTGTTCAACCACCCCTCCACGGGCACCCCTCCACCGTCTATTGTTCATCCAGCCCTCCACACCATGGGGTCCTGTTCAACCACCCCTCCACGGGCACCCCTCCACCGTCTACTGTTCATCCAGCCCTGCACCACACCACGGGGTCCTGTTCATCCAGAGGCAACACCACCGCTCTCTGTTCAACCAACCCCCCCCCCCCCCCCCCGTAGCGCTCACTGTTCATCCCAGAGGCAGCATCGATCGGCTTCAGTTAGTAGCAGTAGTGAAGGAATCGCTCGATCGGGTTCAGTTAACAGCCATCGATCTATCGCTCGGGTTCAATAACGCCAGTAACTGCAGTCTGTCGCCGGGTTCGATTAGAGCCCAATGCCTCGCTTCGGGTTCGATTAGAGCCAACGCCTTGCACACACGCAGCGTGCGTGTCACGAAGAAACACGCACCGCCGCCCCGACCTCCCACCGTAACCGGAACTCCACGAAATTTTCCTCCCCTCGCTTCTACCATGGTTTTTCCCGTCATGGACGGCCCAAAGAATGTCATGCAGCTGCGTCTCCGGCCCGGCCAGGACGAAAAGCCCATTTTCTGTCATGATTTTTTGTCATAGAAGTAGGAGCCCACCACATCTATGATGATACCGGGTTTTGTCACAATTATCATCATAGAAGTGTCATATGTATGACAGAAAAAAATCGTTTGGCCCAAAATGTCACGGATGTGTCATTTTTTGTAGGCTTAAGAGGAAGGCGGTCAAGACCGAGACGCCATCGCAGAGGTACGAAAGAGGACCCTGCTCCGCGGTTATCGCCTTTTAAAATATGATAACATCTATGGCCCCTAGCAGAAAAAATGCTCCTGGACTGTATCCGGGGAGCCTGCCGGCCATGCCTACACCAGCCGGGCTCCAGAGCTGGACTCAGGCGCGGACGATAAAGTGAGGACAACGCCGGATGTTCCTCCTACAGAGGATGCAGATAGGCTGTCCGCTACAACTTCCGAAGTGGAGAGTGCCATGAATCACAGGCGTCATCCGGCCGTACTCCGCGACCCTGGTTTCTCTGAAGAGGTGTTCGATGCCTTCAACTCAGGGGACGCGTAGATCCGAGCTCCTCAAAATGGTCTTGCCAGAGCCACGGACTAGTACGTAAAGGATATACGGGTGAGAAAATCTTATAATTATGTATACCAGTAGCCCCTAAGACTTGAAACAATTAGCACAACTGATTTAAGGATCATTATTTGTGTAGGTTCTTACAGAGAAGAATACCCAATTGTCTCAATAGCTGGAAGATTGCAAAGCCCAGCTAAGGGCCGCCGTCGCCGCAATGAAGGAGTCCGAGAAGGCCCCATCCCGTAATATTTGTTTCTATCAAAAAGAAAGACCTGAACCGGTCAGTATCAGTATTCGGCATACATGCAGATCTAACAATAGATTCTGCAGGTGATCCCGGAGTGAATCCGGAGATCGCTCAAGAGGATGAGCAACATGCTCAACGACAGCAAAAGGCTGGCGAGCGTGTGCTTACACGGGTGAGGCAGGAGAAAAATGATCTCCAAGATGCCAATATCCAGCTGGGCGTGGAGCTGAAAGATGTTCGGGCCCAGCTTGCTGACTCCGTAAAGGAAAATAAGAGGCTTCGACGCGGTATTTTCAGTAAGTGGTTGAACAATGTTTAAAGAGTTCGGCGAAGAAACCGTCTAACAGAGTTATGCTGCAGGTATGCTGACGGGTCGTCCCGCGTAGGAGATGTCCGGGTCTGCGAGTGATCTTCTGCCAGAGCTCTCACAACTGCACGAACAAGCTCGGCAGGTGATGGAGGGCATTATTCAAGCCTTGTGGCCATCCAACTCCCTGCCAGGAGGCATAGGGGAGCTTGTAGAGAAGCTCAAGGGAGCACGGCGGCGATTCCGATTATGGAAGATATCAGCTTGCCGACAAGGTGCGAGAGGCCTGGGCCATGGTGAAGACGAGATATACCAAGGTCGACCCGAATCACATGGCCGAGGTCGGACCTGTAGGGCCCGATGGGAAAGAGATCCCTGTCAGTTTGGTGTATGACCAAGTAGAGTTAGCCGCAAAGTATTCCCAACAGGATTGTAGGCTAGACAGCCTGTTGGATGGTATAGAAGAAGAATTTAGTCAGTCTAAGTTACTATATACTTCAAGTGACATGTATTGTCCCTAGCCGGATTGTAAATCATTTGTCATGGTAGACCCTTTCGCTTCAACCTCTAGACCCGAGAGTCCGGAGTGTATCCGAATACCCGCTTTAAAAAAAACCGGGGTACGCATGGAAACCAGGCATAGGGGTCATAAGTGCTTGAACAGACAAGTACCCAACTAGCTATGTTATATTACATGGATAGTAAGAAACATCTTCCAGGGAAAATTGTTCCGTTAAGGGTTCCTTTCCCTGGATATGCATGCCCTAATGTGCATGTCAGACCTGCGAAAAAAGATGCAGGATATAAACTTCTGGGGGCATGTATTACAATAAGTAAAGATCATCTTTTGTTCACCGACCGAGTATTCCCTTAAGAACGCTAGCTTTCGGCTTCACCCAGTCTGAGGTACACATCCGGCTTACCCGGCAGTAACAATCGCAGAGGTGCTCCCCTTATGCCCTAGCCGAATTAACAGGAACATAGGGCATAAACACAAGAGCTAGGCAACCCAGCTTGGCCAAAACTTAAGTCATATCGATGCATATAATGGCGAAAAAGGTACATGCGGAAGAATGATACATGTGTGGGGCATAGAGCCCGGAAAATAGTTATATTAAGCTTCTGTATAAGAAGCCCCCAGGTATAATGAGCGCAGCTAGCGCGTCAAGATTGTGTAATCAAGGCACATTTTAGCCTTTGAAGGCCTTGAAGAAGAAAAAGGAGACAAAAGAGATGAAGAAACAAAAGACAGATAACGAATAAAAAATTGACAGAGGTAAGGAGACGAACACCAAGTCCGGCGCTAGGCGTAGAACCTTCGGAGTCTGGCTGCATTCCATGGGTTTGGCTCGAGTCGATTGTCAGATGCATCCCGCAGACGGTACGCTCCACCGGTCAGAACTTGGTCATTAATGAAGGGACCTTCCCACTTGGGATTGAGTTTGTTCTTTCTCTTCTCCGGCAGGCGTGGAACAAGTTCGCCAACGTTATAAGTTTTGGCCCGTACTTCTCTGCTTTGATACCTTCGAGCCTGTTGCTGATAGAATGCGGAACGGGCTTTGACCACGTCACGCTCCTCCTCCAGGGCGTCCAAACTGTCCTGCCGATCTAGCTCGGCTTCTTTCTCTTCGTACATGCACACTCTAGGTGAGTCGTGAATTACATCGTAGGGCAGTACCGCCTCTGCACCGTACACCATAAAAAACGGTGTGTATCCGGTAGTGCGATTCGGCGTGGTCCGCAGCCCCCACAGTACGGAGTCAAGCTCCTCTACACAGTGCGTATCAGATTCCTTCAAGGATCGCACTAATCTGGGTTTAATGCCGCTCATGATAAGACCATTTGCTCGCTCGACTTGACCGTTAGTTTGAGGGTGGTAGACTGAATCATAATCGAGCTTGATACACATGTTGCTGCACCAATTTTTTACCTCATCGGCTGTGAAGTTCGAGCCGTTATCGGTGATGATGCTGTGGGGGACGCCATAACGGTGTACAACCCCGGATATGAAGTCTACCACTGGTCCGGATTCAGCCGTTTTAACTGGTTTGGCCTCTATCCATTTGGTGAACTTGTCCAGCATGACCAATAGGTATTTCTTCTTATGGCTTCCCCCTTTAAGGGGCCCGACCATATCGAGCCCCCAGACTGCGAAGGGCCAAGTGATGGGGATTGTTTGGAGGGCGGTTGGCAGCATATGGCTTTGGTTTGCAAAAAGCTGGCAACGGACTCAATGTTGAACGAGATACTGTGCGTCTGCTTGGGCCGTCGGCCAATAAAAACCTGTACGGGAAGCCTTGCTTACAAGGGCCCGAGCTGCGGCATGATGGCCGCCGAGTCCAGTGTGTATTTCTGCCAAAAGTTGTCGTCCTTCCTCTTCGGAAATGCACCTTTGAAGTACTCCGGTAACGCTTTTCTTATAAAGTTCTCCCTCATGGACCTTGTAGGCTTTAGACCGTCGCACGATGCAACGTGCTTCATTTGGGTCGTCAGGGAGTTCTTGCTTAATTAGGTAAGCCAAGAAGGGTTCTGTTCACGGGGCGATGACATCCATAATCTCGTGGGCTGAAGGTGTTATTTTGGTGGCAGAGCCTCCAATTACGTCAGAGTGTTCGGGGGTCCGGTGTTGTGTCCGGATCCAGACTACGATTGCCGGTCTCCCCTTCCCACACCATGGATGGCTTGAATAGCCTTTCCAAGAAGATATTAGGTGGGTCAGGGTCGCGCTTAGCGCCTATGCGGGCAAGGATATCCGCCGTTTGATTGTTTTCTCGGACCACATGGTGGAACTCGAGCCCCTCGAACCGAGCTGACATTTTGAGGACGACATTACGTTAAGCTGCCATTTTCGGATCCTTGGCGTCGAAGTCTCCATTTATTTGAGATATTGCAAGGTTCGAGTCCCTGCGCACCTCTAGGCGTGGAATGCCCATGCAGACCGCCATCCGGAGACCATGTAACAGGGCCTCATATTCTGCTGCATTGTTTGAGTCAGTGTATAATATTTGGAGTACGTATTGGACTGTATCTCCGGTGGGGGAGGTTAGGACGACGCCAGCCCCCAGACCAGCCAGCATTTTAGAGCCGTCAAAGTGCATGATCCAATGGGAGTACGTGTCGTACTCTTTAGGGAGTTCGACTTCTGTCCATTCGGCGACGAAATCATCCAGTACTTGCGACTTTATGGCTCGCTGTGGTTTGTAAGTTATGTCGAACAGGAGGAGCTCAATGGCCCATTTGGCAATCTGGCCTGTGGCATCACGGTTGTTTATTATTTAATTGAGTGGTACTTCTGAGGCCACCATAATTGAACACTCTTGAAAGTAGTGTCGTAGTTTCCGGGATGCCATGAAGACCGCGTATGGTATCTTTTAATAATGTGGGTACCGTGATTTGCATGGAGTGAGGACAGTGGACACGTAATATACCGGCTTTTGAAGCGGGAATTTATGTCCGTCCGTCTCTTGTTCGATGACGAGCACTGTGCTTACAACTTGGTGTGTTGCCGCTATGTATAATAGCATTGGTTCACCGGCATTTGGCGCAACCAAGATTGGGTTGCTGGCCAAGACGACCTTTATTTCTTCCAATCCGGCCGTGGCCGCATCCGTCCACTCGAAGTGTTCGGTGCGTCGAAGAAGGCGATAGAGGGGTAATGCCTTTTCTCCTAATCGGGAGATAAAGCGGCTTAAGGCAGCCACACATCCAGTTAATTTCTGGATTTGCTTGAGGTCCGTTGGGGTAGCCAACTGTGACAGAGCTCAGATTTTAACCAGATTCGCTTCAATTCCTCTGTTGGAGACGATGAAGCCCAATAGCTTCCCGGCGGGTACGCCGAAAACACATTTTTTTGGATTGAGCTTGATGTCATATGTTCGGAGATTGTCGAATGTGAGCCTCAGGTCGTCTATTAAGGATTTGACGTGTTTGGTTTTAATGACCACACCGTCTACGTATGCCTCCACTGTTTTGCCGATTTGTGTTTCCAGGCATGTCTGAATCATGCGTTGATAGGTTGCACCGGCGTTTTTGAGCCCGAAAGGCATGGTGTTAAAACAGAAAGGGCCGTATGGAGTGATGAATGCCTTTGCGGCTTGATCGGACTCCGCCATCTTAATTTCATGGTATCCAGAGTATGCGTCGAGGAAGCACAATGAATCGTGTCCTGCAGTTGCATCGATAATTTGATCGATGCGGGGGAGGGGGAAGGGGTCTTTAGGGCAAGCCTTATTGAGGTCCTTGAAATCGACACATAGGCGCCAGGATCTGTCCTTCTTTGGTACCATCACCAGGTTTGCTAGCCAGTCCGGATGTTTTATCTATCTAATGAATCCGGCCTCGAGTAGCTTGGCTAGCTCTTCCCCCATAGCCTGTCGCTTAGGCTTAGAGAAACGCCGGAGAGTCTGCATGAACGGCTTGAACCCCTTTAAAATGTTAAGGCTGTGTTCGGCCAACCTGCGTGAGATACCTGGCATGTCTGAAGGATGCCAGGCGAAGATGTCCCAATTTGCACGCAAGAACTCCCGTAGTGCGGCGTCTGTTGTGGGGTTCAGTTGTGCCCCAATGGATGCTATCTTTGTAGGGTCCGTTGGGTGGACCTGGAATTTGACTATTTTGTCCGCTGGTTTGAAATAGGTGGACTTCGGTCTTTTGTCGAGTATCACGTCGTCTCTGTCCACTATGGAGTGCATCGCAGTTAGTTCTTCGGCCGCAAGGGCTTCGGATAACGCCTCGAGAACTAGTGCGGCGGTATTATTTTGGGCGCGGAGGGCTATGTCCGGATCACTAGCTAGAGTGATGATTCCGTTAGGCCCGGGCATTTTGAGCTTCATGTACCCGTAATGGGGTATAGCTTGGAAGATTGTGAATGCCTCCCGCCCTAAAAGGGAGTGGTATCCGCTGCTGAACGGGGCCACTTGGAATGTTATTTCTCTAGACCTGTAATTTTCCGGTGTGCCGAATACCACATCTAGTGTTATTTTTCCTGCACATTGTGCCTCTCGACTAGGGATGATTCCTCTGAAGGTCGTGTTGCTGTGCTCAATGCAGCTTTTGTCTATTTCCAATTTGCAAAGAGTTTCCTCATAGATGAGGTTTAATCCGCTGTCGCCGTCCATGAGCACTTTAGTAAGCCGGAAGCTGTCCACAATTGGACTAAGGACCAAAGCGGCTGGTGCTCGGGGTGTTCGGAATTGAGATTCGTCACTGGCATTGAAGGTTATGGCCGTGTCGTTCCATGGATTTATTGTTGCAACATGGCAGACTTCGGCAAGGCTGCGGAGTGCTCGCTTGCGCCTATTATTTGAGGCGAAGGTCTTGAAGACTGTCAATAGTGTGTTGTTATTTTCCACAGGGTGGTGTTCTGTGGTATTGCTGATGAGGAGATCCTCACCGCTTTTGGCCACCTGCCGGAGTATCCAACATGCTCTCTGGCTGTGCGTTGGCATGGTGTCCAGTGTACTGTGAATCCTGCATGGCCCATTGAGCCATCCCTCAAGTATTGTTCCACGCCCTGCAGTGGGCTTTGGTTTTTTGGTAATTGGGTTGGGTGACTTACGAGAGCACACCCTTTTAGTTCGGACAGGGGGTGTAGTGAGAGCCGGTATATCCCAGAATTTTGTTTGGGTTTTCCAGGCGCTTTCCATCGCACAGTACTTTTGTACAATGTTTGCCAAGTCAGCGAAGTGTGCTATGTCACGGCGACTTATGGCGTTGAGGATTCCCTTGTCTGTGCAATTTTTGCAGAAGAATGAAACTGCGTCTTCCTCGCGACAGTCCTTAACATTACAAGGAGGAATCTGGCCCAATAGTGACGTACTGTCTCTTGGGGCTCTTGTCTGATGTGGGAAATATCACTTATGGCTGGGTGGGTGGGAGACTTTAGGTCCGAACCCTGACCCGATTTGAGACCCAGGGGTGGAGGGGGTTCCGAACTTGACGGTTCGGGCTCCGGGATGTTGCCCAATAGTTCTGGCCCGATGTCTGATTCTAGATTTGAAGCTTGGGCCATGTCCTCCCGTAGACGGGTATCCGGCTCAGGGAGATCAGGGATCCGGGCATAGTTTTTCCTCAAAATAGAGGAAGAATTGCTATATTCACTACAAAAAAAATACACTTCCGTGATGATACGTGTTTGTCACAGTAGGTCGTGTTTTTTGTCATGCATGTACATCCATGACAAATTTATGACAGAATCAAGATAGTCATACCTGTGCTGTCGTAGAAGTGTTCCATGGCATTACCAAAATTATCATTACGGAAGTGTCCACTTCCATGACGATAAATCGCGTCACGTAAGTGCTTTTCGTCAAGGGTGACCGACACGTGGCATCCACCGTAATCTTAACGCCGTTAAGCTATCGGGTCGGGTTTTGGATCCGATAACCCGTTAACAGCCCCGACCAATGGGAAATTTCCACGTGTAAAATTCTTATTGGCCGGATGAAACACGTGTCAGCTCGTCAGTGGGTCAGATAGGCGCCTATGATATGTCGACACGTGCCACGGCCCACCACTGGCCCATTTAGCTTACAAAGCCGGCCCGTTTGACTTGGTCAAAAGTTAACGGGCTGGCCCATGAAAAGCCTGTTAACGGTCTCTTCACAAATAGCCCATTTTACGGCCCGTTAGGCACTAAAGGAAATCGGCCCAACAACGTCATGTGGCCCGTCGAATATAACACGAGCCCATTTCACTTTCGCCCATGTATGGCCCACGACGTCTTCGGCCCATATGAGGCCTTTCAGATCTTTTGGCCCTTCACAGGCCCACGGTGACTCTAGCCCATAATGAACAGTAATTTTCTTTGTACCCGTTAACGACCCGTGATTTACATGGGCCGTTTCCAGCCCGTGTTAGCTTTCAGCCTATTGACGGCCCATACGTTCTTGGGCTCCTTTTCGGCCCTCGATTACTTCCGGCCCGTTACTGGCCTGTTCCCCTAATGGGCCAAATTCGGCCCATGGCAAGAGTCGGCCCGTTACTGGCATGTTCCCCAAATGGGCCAAATTCGGCCCATGGCAAGAGTCGGCCCGTTACTGGCCTCTTACCCTAATGGGCCAAATTCGGCCCATGGCAAGAGTCGGCCCGTTTCTGGCCAGCCCGTCCTATATTCTGGCCCATTAACGACCCGTTATGCCTGTGACAGAATTAAGCTTTTGCAGTCCTACGGCATGTTAACGGCCCGTTACCGTCTTTGGCTGATACCAATTACGCCTGCCAATTACGGCCCATGTAGACCCATTTATCCGACGGCCCTAGGCCCATTTATCGACGGCCCGAGGCCCACCGATTACAGGCCCATTTATCGACGGCCCGTAGGAGACCCATGGATCCTACGGCCCGTATATGGCCCATGGGTAGTTGCTGCCACTAGCAAACCAGGGAAAAAGAAGACTAGGAAATAAATAAGGCCCAAACTAACGCTAGGCTATTAAGGCGATTTCACAGATTACATCCACTCGGCATCAAAGATCGCCACCAGTGCAAATATAGGGAACACCCTACACTATACAAAAATGGCTTGCTGTTTTCTTCAGCCGGTGGCTGCACGTTAAGAATAAATTTTGTATCGCACCAAAACAAATTACAACTATATAACAAAAGGAAGGTTTGCATAAAACTTAATCCTAGCGTATAAATGCACCGCCAGGTTCGAAGCTTCGGTTCATTTGACCTGGATTACGTTTTCATGTTGTATTGTCCGATGGAACACCATAACCCTCGCCTTCATTTCCCTAGGCTCTGAACAACATAGCAAATGTCCGATAGTCCGTTTCAAAACCATGCATGTCTTGACGACATTGAGCAATGTTTCTCCTTGTTTCACAAAGGGCCTATGTTAGGGAATGGACTTGTGTCTGGAGCGCAGATACAACATTGCTTTGAGCTTGCATATCTTGATCATGAGGCAGTTTGGACGATATTGCCTTAACAATCAGCCCAGTATTACGCAGGAACATGCTTTTGGCACTGTTAGTGGATGTCATCGACCCATCGCACAAGAGTCGACATTGCGGTTATAGTTGCCTCGCCACCTTCGTAAGGTGGCGGTTCCACCTTTTTTCCATAGCTCGCTGAAAAGTTGAGGTTTTACATTAGTAGTACCATAACGTAAGATATTAAGGAGGCAGCAAAACCAAACAAAATAGCTTTGGTCTATATACAAAACTTATTACGGTGAACCCATGTAAAATATTAGTTGTATTTTATTGCAAAGTACATAAAAAAACCAGGTTCCAAACATATGACCATGTACAGTCGCTAATGTATTGTCTATTTCTTCACATTGTATTGAGGGCTAAGGATAAAGAGACGAAGTTTATAATACAGTAAGCATAGTATGACATCATTCATATCACAAAACAACTGAGAACAGACAAACAGGCAATTGTAACGTTGTGTGGGCAAGTCCAGCACGGAACTAGATTACGGGTCAAGATCAAAGGAACATCACTCCTCCCTTGTAAGGTACAATGATACGCTAAGACAATTGTGTATAAAATTGAAAAGAGTAATAGACATTGGCTGCAAACCATGCAGTTCAAGGCACAAGTTAGAGTAAGTAGTAGTTAAAAGGCATGAGGATTAAGGACTTACAACAAATGACTTTCACCGGTGTAGTCATGCCCTTCTTCTTGCTGGTATGACATCCTTGAAGATTTCCACAAAGCATTTGGTTCGGTACTTTTTGGTCCTTGCGGGCTTTCCTCTTGCATTTCGAACAAGTCAATATAGATCGATAATATGGTACAACGAAAAGAGTGAAACAACAGCTAATTACAAGAGCCTCGCGATGTGCAATATAGCTACGAGATCCTGTTGTGCATTGGAATTTCACTTTCGTACGGTTGGCCTTGTTCTTTGAACAGTTCACCTACAAGAAGATAGATTTGTGTGGCACATGCGTCAATAGGACTTCAACATGTGATCTGATCACATATATATAATGTACCTAATACTTCAGATCAGACCAGTGTTTAACAAGGCCCCTCTAGTCTTCATCCGATATATTTTCCACTGGAGATGTTTGGGAAAGTTCACTGTTAGCCTTGCCTTCAAAGTGAGTTTTCCTCAAGTTATACCGATACTGTCGCAGAGAAGACTTGAAAACATGGGTGCAAGCTTGTCTGGTTGCATCATCTTGGCTATCCAACTTGAACCTCATCTGTTGAAAAGTATGGGAGTCTCATTATCAGCAACCTAGAAAGTATGGGACAGAGCAAGACGATATTACTAGTTTCCATACATAACCATACTTACAGACAAATGGTCGAGGAAGGTGTTGAACTGGGTTTCGTCTTTGTCATTCCTGTACTGAATCCATGTTGTGAGGATACGTACATGACATCTAACGGCAACCGCTGCCTCTGATACTAACATGGCTGACTCTGTAGCATCATGTGGCCTTTTTAAACCTACCTCAAAACGGATCTCCATTCTTCCTCCTCTAGATTTAGTTAACCTATCGAGCATTATCCCTGATGTTTATTTCCTCTTGCGCCTAGGTGCTAGTCCAACAACAAACATAGGAAGTGTTAGTGTACATCAAACCGTGAGACTACATATAAAGAAGCATGCAACTGTAACTTGACTCCAGCAACTACCTTCTTGCTGTTGAAGCTCACAAGGTTCATCTGATATTGCCAACTCATCTTGTGTCAAGAGTGCTTGGGAAGTAGTGTCAGGTGGCAAGGGAGCTTGGGAACATGCTGCTAGCTCAGTTGACGCACGAGTATGTCGTGCAGCTGGTAGTACTGTGGTAGGTGTTGCAAGAACTAGGGTTGTCTCTTCTTGTTTGGTGGCAGCTATTTGTTTCTGTTTGGTTTTTTTTGCAGTTCATGTAGCATGGGATGTCGTGTTTGTAGAATTTTCCGCTGGACTTTCACCTTCTATTGCACCATCAGTACCAGCAGAATCTGCAGGATTCATCCGCTTCTCATTCCCTGCCATTCTCTGTTTCTTCCTCTTTCTCTGTGCCATGTTAATTCAAGCCGACAAGAAAAACGAATAAAATTTAGTTCTTCGTAACAAATTGATGCGTGATGCGCATTTAATAAAACTTTGATGTTAGACAACCACATGATAGGAGGATGTAATATGTATGAAAAATAGGACGGAAGAGATAACCAGAACTATGATGTGTAAACTAAGAAGAAGACATTTCACCAACTTAGAAGCAATGCAATGGAAGGTAGATACCATACGAAAGATGCTACAAATATGGCTCTGCCAAGTTAAGAGTGTCTCAGCATAAATGGCGTTTAAACAAATGTGAAGCAGTACAAGAAATAAATCATATGCAAGATGCAAACAACATCACACTACCATGTTAGAGGTCTCTCGTCATTAGTGCCATTGCATATTCACAGCATTGCATATTCACGACTTATGATGTGTAAACTAAGGAGAAGGCATTTCAACAAATTAGAAGCAATGAAAGCTAGACACCATATGAAAGATGCAAATAATATCAATCTACCAAGTTAAAACTGTCTCGTCATAAGTGTCATTTCAACAAATTAGTAGTACAAGCTAGAAAAGAATGTGAGATGTAACCTATATCACACTCCGAAGTCAAACATGTCTTATGGTAAGTGATTGTTGCAGATTACACAACAGTAGTAATTTGATGTAAGAACATGGTGTGATAGACAGATATTGTATGTTCTAGAGACAGGAACACGTGTCTTATTCAAGTATAATGTGTAAAGTAAGCAGATGGAATTCAACAAAATTAGATGCAATACAAGCTAGACATCACACATAACATGCAACCACATATAATAGTGCCAAGTTAGAGGGAGCACCAGTGAGGCTGCACTAGGGGAGACGTGCTCATCATAAACACAGCTTTGTTGAGTGTCTATGCATGTGTTGTCACAGAAATCATCTTGGGGGTGTGGAGGAGTAGAAAATGTAGAGGCCCTCCGTTTGGAAGGAGCACCTTTATCCGCTGCCTTGCTAACTTCCTTCCGCTTTATTGATTTTGAATTGTCAAGTAAAACCGACAAGAAAAAGCAATAAAATTCTCTCTTCGAACTCATTCATGCATGATCTTGACAATCACTACTTTGATGTAAGGCAAACACATGATACCGAGGATGGAATATGTACGAAAAACAGGACGGCATGGCATGTTCACAACTGTTTGTGTAAACTAAGCGAAACCATTCCAGCAAATAAGAAGCAATGCAAGCTAGACACCACATGAAAGATGCAACCAATATGACTGCCAAGTTAAAAGCGTCCCATCATAAATGGAATTTCAACAAATTAGAAGCAGCGCATCTTTGTAAATCATATGAAAGATGCAACTAATATCGCATCGCATATACTAAAGGTGTCTCATCATATTGATTGATGCGGGATACAAAAAACAATAGTTTTATGTAAGGACATGCTTAATAGACATATGTACTATGTACTAAATACGGAAGGCATGTCACATTAATGGTATAATGTCACGTTTACGGGAGTATAAGCTAAGCGAGACTAGCACATGCAGTTTAACCAGATTGGAAGAATTACAATCTAGACACCATATGCAACATGCAACCACATATCACGCTGCCAAGTTAGAGCAAGCACCTGCAATGCTAGTGTAGGGGAAATGCTGTAATCAACTACAGAGCTACGTTCACTATCTTCATCTAGCATTTCCGTTTCTTGAGAATCACGTAGGGAGGCTGACGCTGCATTCTTTAAATGAGGAGTAGTCCCCTTGCCTGCCTGCCTCGTCATAAGTGATTGATGAGGCATCCACAAGAACATTAGTTTGATGTAAGAACATGATTAATACACAGATGTACTAGTATGTACCAAAAACAGAAAGGCATGTCATATTCAAAGGTATAATGTGTAAGCTAAGCAGATGCAATTTAACCAAATTGGAAGCAATACAAGCTAGACATCCGTCTGGAGTGGTGAGCATGATCATCTAGGACACGAGAGCACGGTGGGAGGCGGGCTGCTTCGCCACCATCGCAACTTTTAGTTGGCTTCGGTGATGCCTATCTTTCTTTGGGCTTGTCCTTTGGCTCGGCCAGTGCCCTGACTAGCTATTTGTCTTCTGGTGCTCACGGGATGGTGGTTCATGTAAAAAAATATCTTTCCTTATCTTACCGACTTCGGCCTTTCGAATACACGCTAGACACCATATGCAACATGCAACCACATATGACACCGTGAAGTTAAAGCAAGCACACAGGTTGGTGGTTCACGGCGGCGAGATCATCAACTCCAGAGCTACGTTCCTCGTCTTCATTTGCTGACACTACACCCTTTAAAGCCTTGAAGCGTTTTTGGCCTAGCCGCGTACCACGCTGGAGCAACTTCTCTCTATTCTTTTACATACTTCACAAGGCGGGTCTGAAATACCCTTGCATAAAACACAATAGTGAGAGTAAGGGTGAAGTGTGTGCGAGAACTAGTGCACTTTGTAAAAAGTAACAGATAGCGGTGGCTGAAAAATAAATGACAGACGACATATGATAGCTCTACAACATTGCATGGCAAACAAAATTAGATTCTACTCCGTATGATTTTGTAATATATGAGCACAGGAAATGCAGGTACTCCTCCAGCACACCACCACATGTGGTCATATCTAAGATAATAGTCAACTGAAAATAAATAGGTCAGTCGATTTTTTTAATGAACCGTCCGATCTATAAGGAACAGGCAGATGGCCTTCGTCTACCTCCCGCCAGTCACTGTTGACGATCTTTCTCGAATCGCCAGCGACCACCGGCCCAGACCCTGCCTCCATTGCCCGCCTCCCATCGACCTCACACCACCGCCGTGCTTGCTTGGCAACGCCCAGGCCATCCCTTTAATCCCGGCCGACCTCCGGATCGAGGCGCCCGGTAGCTCTAGGCCGCACGCCCCTAAGATAAACACCAAGGCGCTGCTTCCCGGCGTAATAGGCGTACTAGTGCACATTACGCCGGGAATGCTTCCGTTAATTGGGAATCAACTGGCCGAAATTGAAATTGAGGCGGCGGACCTCTAGCTAAGGTGAAATAGTATATGAGGAGAAACCTTGTGCATCGCGAAAGTTACTAGGAACATCTAGTATCAAGAAGAAGCGGTCAACTAGTGTCTCTTGTGGGATGAATACCGTGCAAGCGAGACGTAAGATTTGCACAAATAAGGGAAGAGGAGTACCTTCTTCGGTTGCGGTGTGGTCACCTCCACATGTCGCGCCGATCTTCTTGTTTTTACCGGGAAAACCGATGTTCTGGAGGGTGCAGGCTTGGACGAACCCATGGCCAAATTGTTGATTGTGTTGCCGTGGCTGTATGTCAGCGGAGGGGAAGCAGATCCGAGGCGGCGAAGGACAGCGTAGCAGGAACAGCTCCGGTGCGGTGGAGGGTGGCGAAGTTGGAGCAGCAGCGGTGAGGCGCAGGACGGCGTGGTTGAACTGGCTCGGGTACGGACGGCTCGGCCTCGGCTTCAACTACTAGCCGTGGAGGGCGTTGCGGTTGAGGTTGCGGTGGGCAGCGGCGTCGGGTATCGGCTCGGCGTGATAGAGGAGGGCGGCGGTTTATGGGTGGGATGGGGTGGCGGACGGAGGAGCCTTGGGTTTCGCAATGGTGGAGAGGTTGTTTTGGCGCCCTCGAATACGAATGGGAATCGGACGGGTGGGGGAACCATGTTTGATGCAGGGACGCGCTTGTTTTTGGCTTTTTGAGCAGAAGATGGGATGCGTTTGTTTGAAATTTGGGGAAAGTACAAACTTTGCCCCCTCTTAAATTCGGACCTCTCATTGGTCGGGGTAGGATGGCAATCCAGGTGTCCCAAATAGTGGGCGGGAGCGATTTCGGCCGCGCACATGTGTGCTTAGGCGGCCATTGTGTATGAATGTTTTTTGGAGGCGGTTGTGTGGATCTAGATGAAGCTACAAACCTACCCCGGTTTAGACCTTTGGACGTCGGGCCGGTAGGTTTCACAGGTCGGAGTTACTAGAAAAGTAATTTCCTTGTACTACCGAACATTGGTCTCCACTGTTTTTGAGGCGAGTAGAGGCTCTTTTGGCGCTTCGTTCAAAATTTTGAAACACAAGCATTCACTTTTAGAGTACTCTTGAACTATGAGGATTGACCTAAATAGATAACGTTATATTTGACCTTGTATGTTTGAAAACCTCATTAAATTATCCGCTTCCTTTTGAATTTTGACACTTGAAAATCCTATAACTACGATTATTTTGGAATGGAGGAGGTAAATTTGAATCTATTTTGTACACGACTACATATGCTATTATGTACAAAATCAGAGCAAAGATTGGTACGCCCATAGTTTAGGTATGGTTTACAAATGCCATGATATCAAATTCAAATAATTGAATGGACTTCATGTTGAATTCGATTTTTTAAACCACCTTAGGTTGAATTCAAATGTATACTAGTTCATAGGTAGCTATTTATAAATTTCCATTGTGTAACTTTCGTATGTATAATGTGCTTTACACATACAACATGAACTATACTCACGTTTATATTCGATTGCAAAAGCGATGGATTGTCTGGAGTTCAAAATACTAACTATGTGGATCAATTGTTTCGAATAATGACATAGACATGCTCAAATTCGATAGAATATAGATGTCTGATGGATCAATGACCGCTCCTTACGCGAATTGCAAATATCATGATCCCATCCTAACATTTGGATACAATTTATATCTTTAATCAATGTGTAGAGCAGTCTTTTACGTGTAGTTTCACTCTCCATCGGTGGTCTCTCACACATGCTCACACACTCTCTCCTGAGGTGTATTTATCGCACACATTCTCTAGATATAACCCTCCCTCCCTCTCGTAACCATTTACAACTGTTTTCACTAATCTAAAACACAAGCACTCTTCCTCTACTTAAACATACACACGCACAATCCTCATCGACCCTTTCTATATACATGGACCTGCCTACGTGTCTCATGTATGCACATTATCTTTACGCTTTGTCTCTCACGCATTATCTCATACCTCTCTTCCTAATCGTGAGTATGATTCTAGCGAGCATTACATGGGATGCCCCTTAAAGTTAGGTTGGATGAATAGTAATATCAGAGATAGAGGGGTTACCTTAGTCCAAGAACCTAGGGTTACAAATCCTAGCCGGCTTTGTCAGTGGACACAGAGTCCTTCACAACTCTGCTATCTTTGTCTTGTACGACTAGTCATCCATAGGTCTTCCTAACTGTGTCATGGGCCGACCAATGTGGCGCAGGACGGAACCGAACAAAGGGCCTCACCTCGACCCACCGGACCTCACGCGGTGATATACCCTCTGCCCCCACGTCTCATTATCTTCTCACACCCACACATACCAACACAAACACCACACACACAGAAAAATTCTCCTGGTGCCTCTATTCCCTCCCCCCTTGCATATACACACTCAAGGGAATGGAATCTCTTGTCGTGACGTCATATTCGTCTCTCTCTCTCTAGACCACCCTCATTTCTCGTGCTATCTCCCCCCCCCCCCGTCGGCCCCTCTATCCATGCCTCTCTCGAATATGTAATACACACACATACCTCTCTAGGCCCGCCAAATGCATCAACTACACATTCACACATGTTACATCACGTACCCCATTGATCTAAAAAGCCCTCTCTTCACGTTTATTTCGCATACAACATTCCTTTTGAAAAAAGTGTGGCCAAAAAATTATTTTAGAGTTTCTACATATATAAAACATTACAAAGTTATATGGAGGAGTCTGAGCAGCTAATTTGCATTGCATTGTGCCCACAATGATATTTCTTCCGCCTTTGTGAATTTGTATATGTGTATAGTATATCCAACGTTAGTCATCAGAAAGTGAAACGAAGAGCATCTCTCTCTCCATCGCAGACCCCCCATGTCCGCCCCTTTCATGTATGCACACAAAACTATCTCCATGTCCTCTAAAAGTAAGCCCCCCCAGAAAATTCACGCGTGATTCATCTTTCTCTCGCGATATATGCAATGACGATCATTGTATTTGAAGTGAAAGCACGATACATACATTGGACTTCATAATCCACTCATTACGGTCACCGTTTACGTTTAGTGGTTATTATACAGCCACGGGCTCACCGTACAACTTTGTATTTGCTCATGACATGACTAGTTGACCGGTTGAACGCTCCACGTGGCACCTAATCTAGTGTTGAATCACATTATCTCACTAACATCGTGCCCACACATAAACTTGTATCTACTCTACATCTACACTATTATAAAATACATAAAATACACTCTTATAAAAAACAGAGTTGGTGACGATGGTGTGCCTGCCATCCTGCAATATAGGCCGTCCAATCTATATCTGACGGATAGGAAAGAAACTATGGCAGTTTTGCAAAAAGGTACCCACACACCTCTCCACATTTGCAAATAAGGCCTCCCTCGTTCATCCTTTTCTCTCACAAGATAAACAAGTCATACAAATGCATCTTGATGTTACGTGCAACGCACGGGCATCTTGCTACTAAGAATGAAAACAAACGACAAAAAAATATTTTGACGGTGGTGCGAAGTCATGACCGCGGGCACAGCGGACAAGGTGTCCTTGTATTGGTATGCTGAGCCGTCTGTTTTAACACACAAGAGCTGGTGTGGTGATTATACACACATGCACGCATGCACACGAACTCCATCCACGCAACACTCACACAAACACATGCACCCACGCACGCACGCAACACTCACACGTACACACGCAGCCACACACGCACGCAACACTCACACACATACACATGCATGCATGCACACACCAGTACACCACACGACCAACACACACTCTCACGCTCAAGTGCTCAACCTACACGTGCATGCGCACACATCAGGCCACAGCGGACACAAATACAACCAGGTGATTCCAGCGCGCGGGTTGGAGCCTTGTCGGCGCTGCGTAAATTTGTGTTTATCGACCTTTTACCTATCGCGAACTGGCGGTGGGACCCACAAGGAACGTGGTCAATTTAACTAGTCAACATGGCGCCACGCAGAACTATTTGGCGGTCAGCGAGTGCAATCCGATGCTGAACTGTGAGCAAGTGACCGGATAATCACCGCAAAATGTATCTGATGACCGTAATCAGCTTATTCTGAAGTTCGGTGACCGTACTACGCTTTTCTCTCTGTAGGCCCTCCAAAACTACATCTCTACACGTTCTTGCATGTTACATCTAACAACTATGCAATATAGCACTACTACTACACTCTAACACAATAAATCATATTTGTTTTTAGTTTTACTAGATATAATATTGTTACTTATAATTATTCAGTTTGCATACATTAAAATTTCCTTTGAAATGTATGGCCAGTATCATCTACCGCGCGGGAAAAATCCCGCCCTTTCTCTGTTAATCGGGTTTGTATCGATGGATCATGCGAAACAGCAAAACTATAGTACTATACGGTACAAGTGACAGTTCACTTTGGGCCGTCGTGTCGTCTACTCCTCCATCGTAAGAGTGGGCGCTCGCTTTCATAAATCTTCTAGTCCCTTTCAGCGACATGTGGGACGTCAAGCTACCGGGTCCACGTGTCATACCGAATACTGATGCGAGCAGCGGGGTGAAGCACCCAGTCATGGCGCCCGGCGTAATCTTGAAGCAATGAGGCGTCAAATCACAAAGCTGCACCTTTCCCACAGTTAAGTTGGAGGGACAAAGTAATAATGCTAAAAAAAAGTTGGAGGGACGCGAAGCAACCATCATTTCACCGTTGCTGAATCCGCTTCTCCCTCATCTTCTTCAACTTAACCACGTGTTGCTTTTGCCGTTGTTACGCCTCATGTGGGGCCAGCGGATCAGCTTGGTCGCTTCTCCCTCATCTTCTTCAACTTAACCACGTGTTGCTTCTGCCGTTGTTACGCCTCATGTGGGATGCCGATCAGCTTGGTAAAGCAACGACACGTGGGACCGCATGTTAGCAAACCGCCCGGGACAACGTCCTCCGAAAATAAGAAACCTCCCCGCCATCCGGCGGCAAAATCACCTCCTTTTTACTAATCTTTGATTCTATAATTTTTAGATCAATATAATTGAGATTTATATAGATAGCACACAGGAGCAAAACCAAGTGGTACAGTTAAGGGCATCCACAATGTGTAGCCAAATGTGAAAATAGCTTTTGGCATCGTGGGAACCATTGTGGACGGCGTTGCCAAAGCCAAAAAGATGGAACCGAAGCTCCCTGATTGATTGATTGAAGGAATTGAAAAATGCAACGTCTCTCCTCTTTCTC
The DNA here is from genome assembly GCA_021605145.1 of Aegilops bicornis. NCBI lineage: Eukaryota > Viridiplantae > Streptophyta > Magnoliopsida > Poales > Poaceae > Aegilops > Aegilops bicornis. The sequence goes on from CM038672.1 coordinate 510,734,838, forward strand.
CCATCACTACTAGGAAAAGGGCTATAGATGATATGGCCACTAATGGGGCACCATGTCTCGGTGCGCCATTAGTAATATATTACTAATGGCGCACCTGGTGTGTGGTGCGCCATTAGAAGTTTTGAAAAAAACATAAAAAAAATTGTTACTAATGGCGCACCGTTGTATAGTGCGCCATTACTAGTTGACATAGTAATAGCGCACCACACCGTCGTGCGCCATTAGTAGTTTTGAAAAAAAAGTAAAAAAATAAATTTGTTAGTAATGGCGCACCAGTGGACAGTGCGCCATTACTAATTAAAACTTCTAATGGCGCACCAGTTGACTAAGTTTGTTTCAAAAAAATTCAAAAAAAATATCATTTTTTCATATTTTTTTCAAAACTAGTAATGGCGCACCGTGGGTGTGGTGCGCCATTACTAGTTTAACTAGTAATGGCGCACCACCCCACGGTGCGCCACTACTAACTTGGCCCAACACCGAATGCACCCCCCCTGTGGACCGCCTTTTCAGTTTTAAAAAAATAAAAGAAAATGATGGAAATGTCAAAAAAATAAAATAAAATAAGTTTCCCATGTGATATGTGGCCTAGTTGTTGGGAAAATTTACAAATATGAATTTCGACTTTATTTGCAAAATCTCTCTGGAAATTTGTAAAATGGGCATAACTTTTGCATACTAACTCGGATGAAAAAGTTTTTTATATGAAAAATCATCTACTCGAAAAGTTACATCCGAATTTACATTAAATATTTTCAAAATCCCCAAAAACCTAACAGAAAAAAGTTACGGAGCTTTCAAGATCTAGAGGCAAAAAAAAATCAAAAAATTTCAAACTTACTAGTGGCGCACCGTGGATGTGGTGCGCCACAAATGCAATGAAAAAATTGGTTTTGAATTTTTTGAATTTTCAAAAAATGATAATGTAATATGACCGGAAGTTTGAAATACTTTTCAAAATTTCATCATAGTCATGAACATGAACAAAGTCCTAGACATCAACAAGGTATAATAGGATTGATATGCTAGATATATCAACAAGTGCACAATGAAGTGAGCTGTTCTTTGGGGTTGGATAGAACTACGAAGTTAAGCGTGCTTGAAATTTGGAGTAGTGTGAGGATGGGTGACCTTTCGGCAAGTTTGACCACGGTGCGATTTGACCTGAGATTAAGCATATTGACCCGAGATTAAGCCATAGTGACACGAGATTAAGAAAAAAGCGAAAAAATTGAAAAAAATTGAAAAAATTCTAAAAAAATTGAAAAAAATTGTTACTAATGGCGCACTTCTATGTAGTGCGCCATTACCTCGAGGAATTCTAATGGGCGCCTTTGTGGGCAATTCTAATGGCGCACTACATGGTGCGCCATTAGAACACAAGATACTAATGGCGCACCAGTGGTGCGCCATTGGAATTTAATTCTAATGGCGTGATGCTAGTGGCGCACCAGTAGTGCGCCATTAGAAGGCAAAACTGGTGCACCACTAGCATGCCTTTTCCTAGTAGTGCATGCTTGGACGCATGTAGGAGTAGTACAATATAGAGCACAGAGTCTACTCCCCTGTCCCTTCTATCACAAATCACAAAGCAATGAAGCGTCAAATCACAAAGCACGGACGAATCAACTATCATTTCACTCTTTGCTGACTCCGCTTCTCCATCATCTTCTTCGAGAAACCATCTCACCGCACTAGTACTCCTAGTAGTAGTACTAGTAAAGGACTTCTGGATGCAAATAAAGGCGGTTGTCTCGGCTTGCGGCGGCACTTGCGAGCGACTTACCGTGGTCTCCCTCAATGCCGTTCTCCGTCGAGCGCGCCGTAAACCACAAAAAAAGGTCGTCGACGTCACCGCAATGGGCAAGGAATTCAAATATAGTTACTACCTCCATTTTTTTTGTACACAAGGCCAGTATATCAAAATTACAATTTGCAAAGGGCCACTAACACTAATCGAGGCAAAAATGATGGGGTTAGCAACCAAGGACATTAATATCACCTGCATGCATGCGGAAGTGAGAAGGTTCGCTTGCATGGCGTTGCATTAATCAAGCTATGAGGAGTGAGATGGTTAGCTCTTTGGTCTTTCGAGAAAAAAAATACGCATTAATTGACACGTGAAACGAGGATTTGTATCGAAGGAAAACCCCGCCTTTCTTTTTTAACACTAGTACTCCTAGTAATGCGTACTACCTCCGTCCTGGTTTATAGGTCCCTTTTATAGTTTGTGCCAAATTTTGACTAAAAGATTTAACTAACAAAATGTTCATGCATGTCAAGAAAAATTATCTCATTGGATTCGTATTTGAACATAGTTTTGAAAAATATAATGTTTGGTGACATGCGTGAACATTTTCTTAGTTTAATGTATGGTCGAAATTTGGCACGAATACAATGGGGACCAATAAACCCTGGGACAGAGGTAGTACGATTTTATCCCTGCTTGGGTCTAGGCCTTGCATTGCCAAACTTCGCTGCATTTTTGCCAAGCTTGCCTAAAGTTTTCAAAATGAGAAGGAGGTACACTTGCGCCTGGCTGTCACGGTGCACCGCACCCTCACTGCAGTCGCTCACTGCACGCCTTGTCAATGCCGCACCCTCACACTTCGCTCCACGCCGCATAAACCCAACCAAGGAACGCACCCTCACTGACACATGTTGTCGCATGTGAACAAACCAAACTCATCCATCCTATCGCTGACACATAATTTTCGTTCATAGAGTATGTTTATCCAACCGGAGTATCCGTACGGCCCGTGCGGTGATCTGTTGGGGAAGAAGAAGAGGTGAGGAAGAAGGAAAGAAGGGTTAGGAGACGTAGGATATTCATCCAACCGCCTGAAATGGTAGACTCAAAGCGACTTGCATAACAAATAGTATGTTTTTACACAGCAAAAGATCCATAATAATAAAAACAACAACATAAAGAAAAACTATCTTGCTTTCGCGGAAAGAGACGGCCTCGTCGTCTTTGGCTGCCGGCATGAACCAGCCGTCGCTGCCGACGTGTGTCTCCGCACCGTGGTTGTCCTCGGCCTCGGCTACTCGTTCAAGCGGGCGTGCCGGCGCTTCTGCATGGGCGAGCACAGCCCAGTTCAAGTCGAGGGCGTCCGTTTCCGCCTGCAGAGGGCCTCGATGGCAGCGGCATCCAGCGCGCTGACGAAGTCGAGCCTCCGCCGCCCGGTTTAAGTCCGAGACTTCCGGTTCCGCATGCGAGGGCGTCGATGAGAGCGGCATCCAGCGCTCCGCGCATCGAGTCGAGCCTCTGCCTCCCGGTTCATGTCCAGCACTTCCGGTTCCGCCCGTAGGAGGGCGTCGATGAGAGCGGCATCCGCGCCCTCTGTGTCGAGTCGAGCCTCTGCCGCCCAGTTCATGTCCAGGACGTCCGGTTCCACCTGCAGGAGGGCCTCGATGGCAGCGGCATCCGCGCGCTCCGCCTCAAGTTGAGCCTCCGCCGCCCGGTTCACATCCATGACATCCGGTTCCGCGTGCAGGAGAGCCTCGATGGCAGCGGCATGCGCGCGCTCCGCGTCGAGTTGAGCCTCTGCCTCCTGGTCCTCATTTAGTATCGCCATGTTGAACCGCTGGTCCGCCTGCACCATGGGGACTCGGACGCCGGATCGAAGTCGACGTCCATCGTCTCATACCCATCGGGGGCCTTCTGCGCCGCGACCTCCGCAGTGAACATTGGATCGGCTTCCTCCTCCTCGTAGCTTGGCTCCAGTGAACTCGGGGATTGGCCCGCCGCAAAGCTAGCTTGGGAACGGAGGTGCATGGCGGCGACCGCCGCCGCAATTTCTCTTGGCGCTCGGCGTCGACATCTTGTAGTAAGTGATCTTCTGCGGCGCACCATGGCTTTCCGGCGAACTAGGGGCGCTTGATGCGGGCTAGGGGATCGAAAGGTGGGGGAATGGGATGGAGATTTGGTGTGGTTTTAGGCGGTGGCTGGCGTGGGCCGGCAGCGAAGGTTCTGGTGTGAATAGTGGTTCCGGTGACGACCGGTCAATCGGTTTTGACTGTACATCGCTCTTGTCGCGTTCGCGTTGCAGCCCGGCACGCTGGACCCTCCACGTTGCTCACCGAATGGAACACGCTTCGTCTTGCGTTTTCGCTCGCTTGTGGGACCGCAGTTGAGAGCAAACCGACGTCCCTCCCCCTCCCCCTCCCACGTCATTTATTATACCACTACTCCCTCCGTTTTATGCGGAGTAAATAAAAACAGAGGGAGTATACTACGGATGAGGATCCCCTGACGTGGCCAAACTTATTGAGTAACTGACATGCGGGGCCTAGCAAGCATGGGGTCCGCCAGTAAGTGACCGAAAGGGAGGGTAAGGCAGGGATACCTACGTCAGAGGATCCATTTCCACTATACTCTGACCAAATGTTAGAGTAATAATATATGACGTGCAACTTACACAAATGTTTTTTTTGACTAAAGACTGCAGGGTTTACACCCCACAGCATTTTATTAAAACTTGAAACAGCATGTACAGAAAAGAGTTCCTTAAGAGAAGGAACAGGGCAGAAAGGAAAAGAATAAAAACTGTACAACCTAGTCTAAACATAGAAAGAAAAAACTAAGTAAAGAAAGTACAGAAAGTACAAATGCAAGACCCCTCAAGGAGGCAGGAAATCAATCCATTTAATCAAAGCCTCCCTGTGTCTTGACTTGATTCTGTGAGCCAAGAGAGAGATGTCCTGGACAAAACCATTTCTCCACTGCCTGAAGGTAGGTCTGATATACCTGAAGACTTTATCGTTCCTGACTTTCCAAATATTCCACCAAGTTAGGAAAACCACCTCAGAGAAGAAATGATTATTGAAATCCTTCCTAGCAAGGCGTGCAATCTGAACCAGATCCTGAGTATTGAGCCATGTGATTTGTAGATAGTTCCACACTCTCATGCTGAAGTTGCACTGAAAGAATAGATGGTTCCTATCTTCAAGAGCTCCTGTGGGACAAAGAACACATTCAAGCCCATCATTAATCTTCCACTTCCTGCGTTGAATCATATCCTTGGTGTTTACTCTGTCCATAATGACCAGCCAGGCAAACATTTTAATTGTCATAGTACAGCAGGATTTCTAGATCCAACAAAGTAGAGGGTTGGTAGGAATTGGCTCATGAACCAAGTCATAGTATTTTTTTGCTGTGAACCCAGCTTTCTTCCCATGTTTCCATTGCCAGCAATCATTAGAAGCAGTATCCAAGGACATCACAGACAAGATTCCAGACAGGAGATTAAACTCCCTGTAGGCCATTTCAGATAATGGCAAAGAGAACATGCTATGAAACTCGTCAGTCTGCAACACTTCCATAATAGAGGAATTCTTTTGTAAGCAGTATGAGAAAAGTCTGGGGAATCTGTCTTGAAGTGGGATGCAAGAGTTATCCACTTCCCAAGAATCTGACCAACAAGAAGAGTCCCCTTTTCCAACAGTTACTGAAGATACAGCCCTGAAATTGTCCATTAGCTTACAGATGTCCCTCCACCAAAAGAAGCCACACAAAGCAGTGTCATGAGGAACCCTCTGATAATAATAACTGTCCCAGATCAAATGAACCCATGGCACATCTACTTTGTTATAGAACTTATTGAGGAATTTCATTAACAAAGCTTCATTCTCAAGACCTGTGTTGAGTATGCCAAGCCCACCCTTTAGTTTGGGTCTACGGACCAAGGGCCAAGCAGCCAGAGAATTCCCCTTTTCCTGGCCATATTTTCTCCATAGGCATTGTCTCTGTATTCTTTCCAGTTGTTTTAAAATCCCTTGTGGTATTGATAAACTACAAAGGAAGAAGATTGGCAATGAATAGATAACATAGTTAACCAACTGCAACCTGCTACCTTGGGGCAGAAACCACGAGCTAGCAGTCAATCTTCTTTCCATACAGTCAACAAGTGGAAGCAGATCCACAATTTTGGGCCTAGTGGTGCTGTCGGGGAGGCTGATCGGACCCACGAACACCTATGGGGCCGGCGGACCAGGCCCCTTGTGGTTCGGAGGGGGGCGAAGATCGTACGAAGAGCGGATCGAGGTGAAGCACACGAGCAGTTTACCAAGCTTTGGAGCTCTCCGGAGAGATAAAACTCCTACTGCTGCTTGTTTGATGTATTGTGTTCTTGCTAGGGAGCGATGAGAGCTACAAAACCTAGCGTGAGTGTCACTGGTCTCGAATGAGTCGAATCGTCGAACCCCTCTCGCTATGCGCATGGGCCTCCTTTTATATGCTCAAGGGTCTCGGCAGGTGCAACGCAGATGAGGGTACAAATGTAAAAAGCGGTAGTTGGTACACCTACTTGAACAAAGTGTACGGTGCAAAATACCTAACTCTCGACGGCAAGGGACAAAAGCAATAAATGCCCGTCGTATGTCGCTGAAACAAGGCAACAGAGACCGTCAGTGCGCCACCGCTTCGCCACGATGGCAAGCTTGTCGGCGCCCGCTTATCGCTGCTTTCCGGCGGCTGCACAGCCTCTTGACATCTTGGCGCATGGAATGGTCCCATGGCGACACGTTGATGGATGAGCTGGAGCGGAGATGAAGAGAGGTTGCTTGTCAGCGGCAAGCGCCTTTGCAGCAGCTGAATCCTTGTCGCGTCCGGAGGCTTGTCGCGCTCGAACCTTCCCGGCAAGCTCCTCTTGCGGGGCCTTGTCTTCTGCGTGCCTCGAGTGGCCTTCCGGCAAGCTCCTCTTGCCGGGCCTTGTCTTCTTAGTCAAATACTTTGTTCTTGAATGGCTCCAATGGAGCCCGGAACATCTTGGCGGTGACCAGGCAAACCACGGCTGGGGTCTTGCAACCGCCGATGCCTGCAGTACGGGATACTAGGGTACCCCTACTCTAGTACACCGGCAGAGCCCCGGCTGGGCCGCACACGGTGCCGGCGTTGTCGGGCCAGGCCCAAAACAAAGGCACGGTCACACGCGGCCTTGATCACGCCATGCTCACCGGACCCCACGACCCCCACTAACGGCACGCCTTTGAACGTGGCGTCGTGCGAGAGATCGTGGGCGTGGTCGTGGGGGTTTCTTTATTAGGAAAAGCGGAACGTCCGCCCCCTCCCCCTCCTTATAAACAGGGGAAACAGGGGCAGGCCGTCCACCTCGCCATTGCTGTCTTGTCAAGAAAACCACCGCCGCTCCCCCCTTCTTCTCCAATGCGAAGAGAGCAGCGCCCCGCCCCCTTTCGCCACAAAGCGCACTCACCGCCGTCGACCTCCTCCGCCGCCTCCGCCATGGCTCCGAAAGCCGACAAGGGAAGGGCGTCAAATCGATCGGCCTTGGCAGCTCATGGCCAGGCAAGGAGAGGGCCATCTTCTCCTCTCAGCTCGGCATAAAGGAGCCGAGGGAGCTCTTCTATCTCTTTTGTCGACGGAGGCAGCGTGCGCATCCGCGCAAGAAGAAGGTACTCCCGCCTCCGCTTGATTTGGCCCCAACTGGGTATCCCTTCTTTGCCCTTTTCTTCTATTGCGGGCTCTGCCGCCTTTTCAATTCTTTTGTGATATTATGAACACATACGGGTTCCGCCTCCTTGATTTCACCCCCAACGCCATTCTGACCATGGCAGTTTTCGCACACCTCTGCGAAAACTTTGTCGGGATCTATCCCAACGTAGCCCTCTTCCGCCACTTCTTCATGCCCCGCGTTGAGAGAGGGGAGCCGCTTGCCGGAGGGATAGCTTGGGTCTCGAGTCGGCAAGAAAGAAGCGTATCTGGAAGGAGAGTTCCATAGCAAGTGGGAGGTGGAGAGCCAACTGGTGTTGGATCGTGAGAGGAGAACCAGAGCCCTTCACCGCCAGGCGCCAAACCCCAATAGTGCGCCGGCACGATTGGAGTAACTTGGCGCCGGAGGATGCTAGGTTGAAGATAGTTGTGACCCGGATTTTGCGCCTCAGGCTTGCCGGACTCACCGTAGGCGCAGTTGGCGCAGATTTCCTTCGCCGCCGTATTGCTCCTTTGCAGGAGAAGAGGAGACCCGCTTGGGAGTTCCAAAACACGGCAGCCATCATGAGGCTGCGCCCGGGCCTCAATTGGAATTTCACTGTCTTGGAGTTGGATGCCATGTTGCTAGAGCTGTTCAAGAACGACCCCGATCACCCCGAATGGTTTAGGTTGCCGAGGGGGGTCGTCCCATTGTGCAACAACTCCGCACTCGACCGCATCCGGGCCATGATGCCGTTGTGCGATACCCACGGATCGCTCCAACTGGACAGAGCCTTCCGACGAGATCGTGCAGCAGTTCTTCGACAACTTGGAAGAAGTGCCTATCCGCTCCGACGAGCAGAAGAGGCTCACCCACGACACCACCGACGAAGAGATGGCGCGCATCGCCACAAGGTTGGAGGAGGCGGCAGCAGCTGCTGCCGCTGGCGTCTTCGGGTACACCATGGAGGAGGCGGACGCAGCCGAGGCGGCAAGCCTTGCTGAGCGAAAGGAGTTTGCCGGCGAGGAAGAGCTTGCCGCACCAGAGGCCGGGTCGAGCGGACCAGCCGAGGGCGCTTCTTCTCCACCGCCCAGCGACTTGCCGCTAACGGAGCCTCCGGCTCCGCCAAAGAGGCGTCTCCGCAAGGCCGGAGACGAGACGGGGCGGCAGACGGGCCCACAGCCACAGCGTCGCCATGACGCGCTTCTACATGACAGCGATGTTGCTGAGCACCCCACACTGCTATGCGACAATCGGACGGGATCCTCCCGGGCCACCGCCGACGCCTCCGCCAAGCGGCCAAGAGAGCCCACTCCTCCGCCTCGTCGCGCCAGAGGCGAGCCGGAATTTGACTTCTCCGCGCTCAGCTCCGAGGAGGAGGAAGAAGAGTAAGCTTCACTATTGTGCTTGTATTTCTTCAATTTTGTTGCTTTATCTTGAATCTGACTTGCTTCGTTCTGAACTTTTTCCTTTTCGTGGCGCTTAGCCCAGAGCGTCGAAGAGGGCCAAGACCCGGTGGTCGCCGTTGAGGATGATCCACCGCGGCAACATGAGGCTCGTTCGAGACCCCCTTGCGGACGGCAACCTTCCTCGAGCAGCCCCAGCCTGACAGCCCCCGAGTAAGTATGGTGTTTTCTCCTTTCTGTTAGGTGTGCGTGGGTGCTCCTTCTTCGCTGATATCATTTGTTGGTTTGTGTAGGAGCAGAGCAGCCTCATCGGGGAGGGCCCAAGCCGCCCCGAAATTCTCTGCCGACTCGCCGCCAAGGGAGGATTCTCCGGCAAGGGAGCGTCCTCCGACAAGGGAGGCTACTCCGGCAAGGGAGGCTACCCTGGCAAGGGACAGCGCCAGTGATCCTCCAGTGGTCGAGACCATGGATGCAGATCCCATTGCAGGTAATCCCCTTACGTGAAAATTTCCCTTGGGCTTGTTTTCTTCTGTTTTTATTTGAATATTTGCTTGACTGTCCTTTCTTCGTCTGACGCAGAGCCGATGGAGGCCGAGGCCGCCGGCAAGGAGGAAGCGCGCGGCAACACCGACGAGGCCGTCGTCGTGGAAGAAGAGGCCGTCGCTGACGAGCCTGTCGGCGAGGAGGCCACCGATGCTGCCGCCGCAGAAGCCGGCGAGGGGTCGGGCGATCGCACTGACAGCCCTGAGGTCGCAGGAGCGCCAGACGCTACACCGACCGCCGACTCCCCCGCCGCTGCTGCAGCATCAGGCTCCGAGGAGCCCCAGCCCGGCGCCTACTTGAAGGCCGGCGACGGTGTCTTCATCAAACTTCCCCGAGTCGAGCTCCAGGCGCCGGTCGAAGGAGAGACCTTCGATGGTGAGCTACTCGCCTCCATTGGTGACGCCTGTGGATCGCTGCCAAGCAGCAGCTAGCCAGCGAAGTCTCGACGAGGAGCAGCCGAAGAAGCTATTGTCGCTCTACGCGCCCGGCAAGCCAAGTTGGAGTCCCGGAAGCACTTGTCGCGAGGGCGGGAGCGGAACATGGGGAAGCGCGAAGAGCTCCGGGCGCCAACCAAGAAACTCTCGGGACGTAGCGAAGCGGGAGCAACTTGCGGAAGAGCGCACGGCCTTCATCCTTGAGAAGGCCGCAGCTGAGTAGGAGCAGCTGGCCGTCAGCCGAGAAGCTCTCCGCGCAGAAAGCGAAGCCGGGCGCAGCGGAAGGTCAACCTGGACAGCCACGAGGAAGACCTTGTCGCGCGCGAGGAGTCACTTGGCGGGGGCACTTAAGGAAGCGAAGGATGCTGCCGCAGCCGCCGAGGCTGCCAAGGAAGAGTTGAAGGCGAAGGTGGCACAGCTGGAGGCCAGCCTCAAGAAGAGCGGCGAAGAGCTTGCCGTGCTCAAGCACGAGCGCGAGAAGGAAGCCTACACTCTTGGCGAGCTACGGGGCCGTCTCGCCGATAGGGGCAAGGAGCTCGATGCCGCCAATGATTCCAAGGCGGATCTTGAGCTGAAGCTGACCACTCTGACGCAGACGCTGGACGGCGCCAGAGAGCGGGAGGTGGGCCTGTTGGAGACGACCAAGGCCAAGGAGGAGCTGCTGGCGAATGCTGTTGATACCCAGAGCGCCTTGAGGGAGAGTGTGGAGCATTGGACTGAAGGGCTTGTGGATACTGCTGCCGACATCCACAACGAGCTGATGGAGCTGGGGATGGCGGACCTTGCATACTCCTCCGACGAGCATCTTCAACCCAGCGCCAAGCTCAGCTTATTCTTCAAGGGCGTGGTGACGGGCCTCCAGCGACTCCGGGAAGAGGTCCCAAAGCAGCTGGCCGAGGAATCACGCCCAGATCTGTGCGAGAGCCCTCGAGAAGGTGTTGATAAAGGTGGCCTTCCGCAATCCGGGCCTCAACCTCAACGGCGTCCTCAGATCCTTGCCGCCACATCTTGGCGTGGAGGCGCTCAAAGCCCTTGTCGCACCCATTGTGGACAAGGTGAACAAGATCAAGCGGATTGATGGCGACCGCGTAGACTAGGCCGCCAATTTTATCTTTCCCTTGTCGCTGCTGATCATGTTTGGAACAATTTGTTAGATCAGCAACAAGTTATTTTGTAATATACTCTATCTTAGGCGATGAATGCAATGTTATTTCCTTTACTAGACCCCTTTCTTCGTACGTTTCTGCCCTACGCATTTAGGGAACTTGTCGGCGCAGGCACCCTTGCCGCTGACCGAAAGTGCGAACGTCGGCCTGTTGGCGGTGCCGCCTCCGACAAGCAACCTTTTCTCGACTACCATCAGCTCACTTAAGTTGTTTAGCGGACTCGAAACAAAGAAAGGGCGCGACTAACTGCGAAGTTGGTTCCTCTGCACAGGTTTTCCATACAAAGTACTATCGTTCGAGGAAGATAACTTAAAATTTAAAAACTGATTGCTCAAGCTTTGGCAACTTAGCTTTTCATCGTTTGCTTCCCGATAAATGAAACTTCCTCGGCGGCGCTTGGTCCATAGTATTATCTTCACCTTCCCCCTGGTTAACTTGTGCGCGAGGGAACCTTCTTTTCTTTAAGAAAAGAGAAAGAAGAGAAAATAAAGTTATGGAGCCCAATGGCTCGATTTTGCTTACGGTGTGGGTGCTGCACAAAGTGTTAGCAAAAACATGCAATAAAATGATGAAAGCATGAATTTGACAAGTTGTGTGCAACACATGAGCTTTATCGATGCATCGGGTCTGCATACCGCTTTGTACAAAGGATTACATGCAACAAATGCAAGACTTGTACAAGGTGGTTGCCGGAACAGGTTCCGCAACGCGCCCTATGGGTAAAACTTACGAAGATGCTCAATGTTCCAGGAGTTGCTCACCGGAATGCCATCTTCGGTCTCAAGGCGGACAGCGCCGGGCCTTGTGACTCGTTTCACCCGATAAGGGCCTTCCCACCTCGGCGTCAACTTGTTTGAATTCTTGGCGGACTGAACGCGCCGAAGAACAAGGTTGCCTTCCTCGAGGCTTCTGGCACTAACTTTGCGGCTATGGTAGCGACGCAAAGCTTGTCGGTAACGGCGGCTCGCATAACGGCTGAAGATGATCCTCCTCAAGGAGCAGCGCGTTATCTTGTCGCAGCTGCTCTTGCTCAAGCTCATCATAAGCGAGCACTCGAGGCGATCCGTGATCTGAGTTCCGTGGGGAGAACTGCCTCTGCTCCATAGACTAGAGCAAAGGGTGTCCGGCGGTGGCTCGATTTGGCGTCATCCTGATCGACCAAAGAACCACCGCAGCTCCTCAATCCAGCTTTCTTCCGCGACTTACGCAGCCTCGCCGAAAGTTCTGGTCTTGAGCCCACGCAGCACTTCAGCATTTGCCCTCTCTGCTTGACCGTTGCTTCTCGGATGAGCAACAGAAGCAAAGCAGACCTTGGCGCCAAGATCTTGGACGTACTGCATGAAGGTGCGACTCGTAAATTGTGTACCGTTGTCGGTGATGATCCTGTTAGGGATTCCGAAACGGCAAACAATCGACCTGAAGAACTTGATCACCGATGCCGTCACCTTCCTCACTGCTTCCACTTCCGGCCACTTTGTGAACTTGTCGATGGCAACATACAGGTACTCAAAGCCCCCGACAGCTCGGGGGAAGGGGCCGAGGATGTCGAGCCCCCAGACCGAAAATGGCTAGGATAAAGGGATCGACTGGAGAGCTTGAGCTGGCTAGTGTATCTGTTTGGAATGGAACTGGCACGCTTCACACTTGGTTACTTGTGTAGTTGCATCCTGGAGGGCTGTCGGCCAGAAGAAACCTTGCCGGAAAGCTTTGCTGGCAAGTGCTTTTGCGCCAATGTGGTGACCACATATGCCTCCGTGTATCTCTGCCAACAGCTTTTGTCCATCTTCCCGGGGAATACACTTCAATTTCATACCATTGAGCCTTCTTCTGTACAGTATGCTTTCAACAAACTGGTACATACTTGACTGCCGGGCTACTCTTTCCGCTTCTTCTTGCTCTTCGGGAAGTTCTCCTGTCTGAAGGAAATGGACAATCTGCTGCGCCCATGCTGGAGCTTGCGGCTCGACAACAAGGACTAAAGGCACATCTGCTGCTGTGGGAACACCAGCTTCCACGGCAAGGAGCTGCGGCTCAGCCGGAGCTTGATGTTCCCCGTCAAGCTTGCCGGAGCAAAACTTGTCGGGAGCGTCTGCTTCAACGAAACAAACTCTGGGGCTTGTCGGAGCAGACTGCCCCTCAGCTGTGTTGGTGTCGATCTTGGGGACCTTCTTGGCGGCGGCATCGGAAGCTCTCTTGGAAAGTAGTTACCAGAGATCAACTTCCTCTTCTTGTTACATCCAGCTTGATGGTGTTACGGTTGGTTGAGTCAGCTTGAGCACGAAAATCCACTGGTTCCACAGTGCAACTTAAGTGCAGCGACTTTGACGAGCCATCAAGAATACCATTACGAGCTCTTGGAACATGTTCCATTTGCGGGCCGTCAAAGTGTTCTTCTAGCTTCCTCACTTCATCAACGTAGGCTTCCATCAACGGACTCGATAATCTTTTGTTCACTTGGCGGACGACAAGTTGCGAGTCACCCCTGACAATAAGCTTCTTGATCCCAAGGTCCACTGCGATCCTGAGACCGGCAAGCAAACCTTCATACTCTGCAGTATTGTTTGTTGCTTGCTCCTTGGGAAAGTGCATCTGGACTACATACTTGAGGTGCTCTCCGGTGGGTGCGACAAGCAGCACGCCGGCACCGGCGCCTTGCAGCGAGAAGGCACCATCAAAGTACATCAGCCACTCTTTGCTTGCTTCCTTGACGGGAATGCTCATCTCTGGAATTTCTTCATCTGGTGTTGGTGTCCATTCTGCTATGAATTCTGCCAATGCTCTGCTTTGGATAGTTGAAGTGGTTTCAAAATTGAGGCCAAAGCTTGACAGTTCCAGTGCCCACTCGACAATCCTGCCTGTTGCCTCTGGATTCTGCAGTATCCTCTTCAGTGGAAGCGAGTGACAACTGTTATCTCATGTGCTTGGAAGTAATGGCGCAACTTTCTCGAGGCCATGAGGAGGCCGAAAAGCAACTTCTGCACACCAGAGTACCTTGACCTAGCCCCCTGCAGGAGGGAACTGACAAAATAAACTGGGCGCTGCACCATCCTCTTCTGCATCTGCTCATGTGTCTGCGCAGATCCGTCCTTGTCGGGACCAGAGCTTGCCGGTGAAGCCCCCTGCTTGTCGCTGGATGTGTCTGCCTTGGTTGCTAGCTCCTCATCTGCCTCCCTCTCCGCTACTAACGCAGCACTAACCACTTGATTGGTTGCCGCTATGTATAGCAGCAATTTCTCTTGTGGCTTAGGTGCGACAAGTGTTGGAGTGGAGGACAGGTACCTCTTTAAGTCCTGCAGCAGCTTCCGCTTCGGGAGTCCATTGCATGGGACCCGCCTTTTTCAAAATTTTGAAAAACGGCAGGGCGCGTTCAGCAGACCTAGAGATAAACCTGCTGAGAGCAGCTACGCAACCGGCAAGTCTTCGTACATCCTTGACGCGCTTTGGTGCTCCAATCTACTCAATGGTCTTGATCTTGTCGGGATTGGCTTCAATTCCTCGCCGAGACACGAAGAACCCGAGAAGCTTGCCGGAAGGGACTCCAAACACGCACTTCTCGGGGTTGAGCTTGAGGTTGATCTTGCGCAGATTTGTGAAGGTCTCATCCAAATCTTGAACCAGAGTTGCTTTGTCCTTGCTCTTGACCACTATGTCATCCATGTAGGCTTCTACATTTTCTGTGCATTTGCGGCTCAAAAGCGTCATGGACTACTCTTGCAAACGTTGAACCAGCATTCTTCAAACCAAAAGGCATCCGTATGAAACAGTATGTGCCACATGGAGTAATGAATGCGGTTTTCTCTTCATCTTCTTCTGCCATGAAGATTTGATGGTATCCTGAATATGCGTCAAGAAATGAAAGCAAATCACATCCAGCCGTGGAGTCAACAATCTAGTCGATGCGCGGCAAGGGAAATGGATCTTTGGGACAATCTTTATTAACATCCGTGAAGTCAATACAAAGTCTCCATTTTCCATTTGCCTTGCGCATACGACTACGAGATTTGCCAACCACGTAGGATGGAGCACTCCTCGACAAGGTCTGCTGCTTCCAGCTTCTTGATTTCTTCGCAATGAATTCTTGGCGCTCCACCGCTTGCTTCCTCGACTTTTTGCTTGACGGGTCGCGCATGAGGACAAACGGCGGCGGTGCTCAATTAGTTTCTGAACACCGGGATGTCGGACGGTTGCCATGCAAACACGCCGACATTCGCCAGGAAAGCAACGAGCGCGCCTTCCTATTGAGGATCGAGAGAGGCACTGATGGTGAAGGTACCACCAGTGCCGTCCTCCTTGGCGGACACCTTCTTGGTCTTTGGCGGAGCTGTCATCTTCTTTTTGCACTTGCCGGTGGAGCTCGATGGTGCGTCCTCGACGGTAGCGCAGCACTCCGAAGAGGTGCGCTTGCCGGAGTGGGCATCAGAGATCTTGCCGGACTTGGACTTGGTCTTCTTTCCCCCTGGAGCTTCAACGGCAAGTGTTTGGCAATCTGTCGCGGCTGCTGCATCCCGGTAGATCTTGTCGGCACAGATAAGAGCATCCTTCTTGTCGCCATGGACAGAGATGACACTTATCGGGCCAGGCATCTTGAGTAAGTTGTAGGCGTAGTGAGAGGCTGCCATGAACTTGGCGAGTGCTGGACGACCAAGTATCCCATTGTAAGGCAATGGGAAATCAGCAACGTCGAATGAGACCCTCTCAGACCTAAAGTTCAGCTCGCTGCCAAATGTTATCGGCAACGTGATCTTCCCTTGACTTGCTCCTTCCCGGATTGATTCCTTGAAAGTGCCGATCTCTTCGAGCTCGCTGTCAGGATTTGAAGCTTCTGGAGCACCGCGGAGGAGATCAGATTCAAGCCGGCCCCGCCGTCAACTAGCATCTTGGTGACCTTGAGGTTGCGGATAGTTGGTGAGACCAACATCGGCAAGCACCCGACCGCAGTTATGCGATCAGGGTGATCCTCAATATCAAAGATGATAGGCGTCTTTGGACCACTTCAGAGGCTTGCGTGACTCTACGGATGGTTCCGCTGCATTAACTTCCCGCATCCATTGCTTGAGTTGGCGGTGGGAAGTGTGCGAAGCACCTCCGTCAACGCAGAAGGACCTCGTAGCTTTCGAAACTCCTGCTCATCGGCCTCGCTGCCTTCCATGTCTTCATCGTCGCCTTCGTCTTCATCCTTGTCGCGCCACGGGAGATCTGTCTCCTTGCCGCTGCTTGCTGCCAGCGTCCTCCCCGGCCGGGTCTCTTCTTGCTTGCTCCTCCAGCACCTTCCTGGGCCGCCTTCTCCTTGTCGCGCCTCTCATACTCAGCCTTCTGCTGTTCAACAAGCTGCTTGACCTTCTTGCAGCTCTGGAGGTCGTGGCCCTTGGTGCGGTGGATCTTGCAGTACTGCTTGCCGGAGCCGTCCTGCTTGTCGGCGGCTGCCACAGACTGGTGGTTGGCGTCAGCGGCAACCTCCTTGCCGGAGCCACCAGCCTTGACGTTCTTGTCGCCACTCCGTTGCCGGACTGCTCAACAGCTAACACTTCTCTGCCTTTCTTCTTCCCGTTGCCTCGCCGCCGGCTCTTCTTTGCCGGGGCGGTGTCCTCACTGTCAGATTCTGCTTCTGCGTTCTCTCCGGGGAGTCTCCTCCCCTCTTCAGCATGTGCACACTTGTCGGCCAAGGCATACAGCTCACTGACGTCCTTGACTTTGCACATCGCCATCTCCTCCCTCATCCTGCGGTTCCGCATGTTCTGATGAAACGCTACCGATCACCGGCAGGGTGGACATCTCGGGATGTTGTAGTGCACACGGCTGAATCTCTGAATGAACTTGTGCGGGGACTCTCCTTCCTTTTGGGCGGCAGATGAAGGTCACTCTCTTGGCCATGAGGCTTGTGGTCGCTGTGAAGGCGCCAACAAACTGATGGCATAAATCTGCCCAAGAGGATATGGAGCTGTCCGGCAAGTGCATGAGCCAAGATCTGACGTTGGGCTTGAGTACCAACGGGAAGTAGTTGGCGAGGATCTTGTCGTCTCGTCCCCCTGCAGCTTGCACCGTGATGGTGTAGATGCTGAGGAACTCCGACGGATGCGTCCTGCCATCGTACTTCTCCGGCACATCTGGTTTGAAGTTTTTACGGCTGGGCCTTTGGACTTGCCGCGACTCACGAGTGAACGCAGGGCAACCTACCGCGTCTGGCAAGTCGCTGGTTCCTCTGGCGCGCATGTCAACAGAGGGCCCGGCGCGCTTGTCGGACCGACGCGCTTCTCTCCGGCGCTTCGATCACGAGTTCGAAGCGTCCTCTTGTTGTCGTTCATGAAGAACTTGGCGCTGATCGCGGCGAAGCTCGTGGATCCGATGACGCGGTGGAGTCGCTGTCGAGGTGGATCCGGTGAGTCGGCGATCTTGGCCTTCGGGGCGGAGAGTGCATGGTAGTTGCACCTCCACCAGTCTCGTCGCCACCGGCTCGCGTTTGGCGTTCTTGCCGCGGCAGTGACGCACTCGGTTGCCGCGGAGCGTCGCCGTTGGCGAAGCCGATGAGACTCTGTATAGTGGCCCTCCACTCGTCGACCTTGTCGGCTGTTGGAGGGTAATCGAGGAGCAGCTGAGCTCTCGCCAGAGCTTCTGCTGGAGTAGTGGGTGGCAATGGTGAACGGTGCGAAGAGCGGGATACGCTCAGACTTCTAACTATGTTAGAAGGAGCAGCATCCCGTCTAAGCGACCGTATCTCGCTTGTGCCAGCGTGTTGGCGTGCACGCTGGTCTTGAGGGTCTTGATCCAACGAGCGTATGGTGTTGAGAGTACTATGACGCTGTTGGTCCCGCGTCTCCTGAGATGGACGCGGGGGATGTGCGGACGCCGAGGTTTGCGCGGCCTTGTCCTTGGACTTGGCGGCGTCACGAACTCCTTCGCCGGCGCCCGTTCTTCCGCCAGCGTCTGCCCCACCATCCGTTTGCTGCGGTGATGGTGGGTACGACGCGGACGGCTCCGCTGCCGCCGAAGCCTTCTTCTTCGGTGGCATGTTGATGAAGATGTTGAAGATGATGAAGACGCTGCTCGTGTGAACGCCGGATCAGGTTCACACAGCCTCGACGTCCCCTACCTGGCGCGCCAAAGATGTCGGGGAGGCTGATCGGACCCACGAACACCTATGGGGCCAGCGGACCAGGCCCCTTGTGGTTCCGAGGGGGGCGGAGATCGTACGAAGAGCGGATCGAGGCGAAGCACGAGCGGTTACCCAGCGGAGCTCTCCGGAGAGATAAAACTCCTACTGCTGCTTGTTTGATGTATTGTGTTCTTGCTAGGGAGCGATGAGAGCTACAAAACCTAGCGTGAGTGTCTCTGGTCTCGAATGAGTCGAACTGGCCGAACCCCCTCTACGTTGCGCATGGGCCTCCTTTTATATGCTCAAGGGGTCTCCGACAGGTGGCAACGCAGATGAGGGTACAAATGTAAAAACGGTAGTTGGTACACCTACTTGAACGATTATACGATGCAAAATACCTAACTCTAACGGCAAGGGACAAAAGCAATAAATGCCCGTCAGGTCGCCTAAACAAGGTAACAGAGACCGTCAGTGCGCCACCGCCGCCACGATGGCAAGCTTGTCGGCGCCGCTTATCGCTGCTTTCCGCTGGCTGCAAGCCTCTTGACACGCAGCATGGAATGGTCCCATGGCGACACGTTGATGGATGAGCTGGAGCGGAGATGAAGAGAGGTTGCTTGCGCGGCAAGCGCCTTGCCGCTGCTGAATCCTTGTCGCGTCCGGAGGCTTGTCGGCGCTCGAACCTTCCCGGCAAGCTCCTCTTGCTGGGGCCTTGTCTTCTGCGTGCCTCGAGTGGCCTTCCCGGCAAGCTCCTCTTGCCGGGGCCTTGTCTTCTTAGTCAAATACTTTGTTCTTGAATGGCTCCAATGGAGCACCGGAAGATCTTGGCGGTGACCAGGCAAACCCTGCCGCGGGGTGCTGCAACCGCCCGTGCACGAGTACGGGATACTAGGGTACCCCTACTCTAGTACACCGACAGGTGCCCACTGGCAATCCCAAGTATGTGAATGGCATAACCCCCAGTTGGCACCCAAAATGTGCAGCAAGAGCATTGGCAGAAGTGGCGTCCACATTGATTGGGTACATTGAAGATTTGTGGTAATTAATCTGCAAACCAGTTGCAAGGGAGAAAGAGTTCAGAACAGATTTGAGCACCTCCAACTGAATCGACTCAACAGACACAAACAACGGTGTATCATCGATATCTTGAACCACTTTGGGTAGTCGGGATCATGAGTTACTAGGGGTAAGGAGAGCAGTCCTTTACTGAGATGATCATTAATCATAGTCTGTAACAGATCAGCAGCAATCACAAATAGCAAAGGTGAGATAGGATCACCTTGCTTTACCCCACACTTACACTTAAAATGGCTTCCTGGAACCCCATTGAGCAGGATTGAGGAGGTTGCAGAGGACAACAATTGCTGTATCCAGGATATCCATTTATTATCAAAACCCTTGGCCACCAAGTTCTTTATAATTGCCTCTTGCTGTATTGAATCAAACGCTTTTTAAAAATCCAACTTGAGTAACATGATTGGCTTTTTTGTCTGATTGCACTGATGAATGTACTCAAAAGTCCATGCAATGCAATCCTGAATGGTTCTTGATTTGATAAAACCATATTGATTCTTATGAACACAATTGGTTATTTCATCTTGAAACACATTAGCGACAAGTTTAGTGAGGAATTTCAAGCCCACCTTTGGTCAAATAAATTGGCCTAAAATCACCAGCGGTTCAGTGACAACTTCTTAGGGATCGAGTTATGTATGCCTCATCGAGATTTTCTAGCTGAGCAGTTCCAAAGATGAAACTCATTAACTAGAGCAATAAAGTCACCGAAATGATTGGCCAACATTTCTTCATGAAAAGACCATTAAATCCATCGTGTCCGTGGAGCCTTGTCAATGGGCAATTCCTTGATAACTTGCTCAATTTCCTTGTCCTCAAAAGGCTTAGTGAGAACATCCAGTCCCTGTACCATAGGGATAATAGAAAGGATATCATTGCCCAAGAGAATTGGTTTCGCTGTTCCCATTCTGCCTTTAAAAATCTCCAGAAATTCCTTTGCAATTCTATCATGGTCTGAAGAAACTGTTCCATCTAACAGTTGAAGAGTGGCAATGGAATTCTTTCTATATCTCTCAGTTGCCATTGCCTGGATGAATTTTGAGTTTTCCTCACCCACCTTGATATATCTAATAGTGCATCTCTTCTTCCAGTATAAAAATTGCAGATGGAGAAGATGATCATGGTGCAACTTCACCAATTTTCTGAAATTGGATTCAGTTAAGAATAGAGGCCTGTAGTCTTCCAAATCATCCAACCAAAATATCACCCAGTTACATTTCTCAATCAGATTTTTAATATGTGACAAATTCTTCTACCATTTCTTAAGAGCAAACCTCAAAGATTTAAGTTTGTCCATAATAATTGCTGATATGTGAGATTTGTGAGAATGTTTTTGCCACACCTGTTGAACACATTCCATAAAACCAGGTTGATGGACCCAATAGTTTTCAAATCTGAAAATGTGAGCTTTTGGGATGCTGGTGCATATTGAAACCACACAAGGAACATGGTATGAAGCAGTTTTGGCAAGAGGAGTGACCTGAGTATTTGGGTATTGATCAATCCAGCTGGCAGAGGTAAAAAACCAGTCCAACTGTTCAAGAAGAGGGAAAGCCTGCATATTAGACCATGTGAACCTTCTTCCCTTTAGAGGTAGTTCAAGCAGACCCAAATGACCGATGATCTCATTAAAAATAAAAGTATCATTGATATCACCACCAGGAAGATTTCTATTATCAAGAGACCGTATGAAGTTAAAATCTCCCAGCAAAAGCCAATTCTGCTCAGGTTCCACATTTAAATTATAAAGCCAACTGACAAATTCATCCCTCAAGACACCTTGACAGGGTCCATAAACATTGACCAGGTACCATTTGTCATCATTATGCACAGACTAGAAATTAATCACAATCCCGTAAGGTTTAGCTTCAATTAAAGCCCTTGAGAAAACATCATAGCGCCACACAGCTAAAATACCACCAGAAGCTCCCCTAGAAGGAGATTCGATAAACTGATCAAAACCCGCAGGACAAATGCTCTTAATTAAATTTCGAGGGCACTCCGAGAGCTTAGTCTCCTAACATACAACTGCACATTGGCTTTCAATAATTTTCTGCCTAACCGCACGCTGCCTTGCTTCAGAATTCAGTCCACGAACATTCCAACAGAGAACCTTCTAGCTACGCGTTGACATTCGATTCAAGGGATAAAATAAAGGAACATAGCAAAAACAGTGTGACACCTAGTACCACACAACCCAGACCAAATAACAGCAAAAGTGCTAAGTCACAACCAAAGTGCCATGGTTCAGAGAGAACATAACAGACAACAAATTTGACAGGCTCGCTACACCTAGAAAAAGCAGTAAACTTTGACATTTAAGAATTGTTGGAGGAGGAGTCGTCCTTAGGATTAGCCATAAGCTTCTCCCGAGATAGCAGCTTAGGATCCATCTAAAGCTCAGCTCCAATAGTCTATAGCACCACGAGAGGCGTCGGCGAAGGGACCTCTTCAAACTTGTCGTGGCTCACATCGTCAGAGTTGTCCATGCCATCAGTAGGTTCCAGATTGGGCTGGGCCTTCTCTTCCATAGGCTTGGACCTCGGGCATCTTTTAGCAGGCTGAAGTGGAAGCTTCTCAAAAACCACCGGTTTGAAACCATCCAGCTTTGCCGCGCTTCTCGTACACCTTCTAACTGAAGTGTCAACCAAGGGAGCAGATATCTTGCGTCTACCACGCTGGCTTTTC
This sequence comes from Aegilops bicornis, assembly GCA_021605145.1. Lineage (NCBI taxonomy): Eukaryota > Viridiplantae > Streptophyta > Magnoliopsida > Poales > Poaceae > Aegilops > Aegilops bicornis. Next base: position 510,756,669 of record CM038672.1, read on the forward strand.
TGTCGTGACAGTTTGACATAAAAACCACGGAGAGGAAACCTCTGCCTGGCGAGTTCCCCACAGTCCCGAGTCCAAAGACATTATATCATCGTAACTTAGCCCTCGGGCTCAACAAAGCGATAGCAGGTCCTTCACTTGAATCGAGAAAATCTAGTGGCGCATGTATCACCAAACAAGGAGCGAGCAACAGGGCGTCTAGTGACAGTTGAAACATTGCAGGGCAGAGTACTTGGCAAACTAGGGACGAACATAGACATCCGCGGAGAATCAACAAACGCAATCGACCACTTACGCTTGGAAAAGGTTACTGTCCCCAACGGCTTGAGGAAGATGGACCTTGGCACCTCTTTCACTGAGCAGTCAAACATCAAATTCTCAAAGGAGCGCCTCCAGAGCAATTCAGGCGGAAGAGGGGGCCCAGCCATAGTCCGAGCCATCCCAATGAAGATCTGATGGTGATGTACAACCGGCGGTTTATAGGGGACAATTGCCAAAGGATTTTCAACGTCAATTGCAGGTTGTTCCTGAACTTGAGCAACCAGATCGATCAGCGGTGGGTGTTGCAGCTCAACATCCTGCAGAAGCTGCTCAACAGACTCAGATTGCTCAGGTTGATCGATGACAATGGAGACTTGATCTTGTTCTGGCACAGCAGGCTGAGGTGGCTGATTATTAACCTCATCAGCTCCCCAATGAGCATTACCCCAATCAGCATCCACAGGGTTATCGGGAGGAGGAGCAGGTGCAAGTGGTGCGTCATTCCATCCAAGCATTGGGTAAGGCAGGAGAACAAAAGGAATGTTGTCAGGAATGAGGTGTCCAGGCATTGGATGAGGATTACCATCCAAAGGCATCGGATCCTCATTGTTGGGCATATGATCAGCAAAATCTGCCCCAAGAACATAACATGCAGCGGTCCAAGAAACTTGAGCACCTCCCCAATCAACATAATCCCCAAAAACCACATCCCTTGGCACCAGAGGTGTATCAGGAAAGCTGGCTTCCACAACAGTACGGACCAGATACGGATCTTCACTATCCCATGACTGAAATTTTCCAAAAGTACCTCTTGCTCGAGAAATATACTCCGTCGATTCGATAATCAAGGGGAATCCCAACAAACATTAGCCAGCCCTTACGAAAACCATGATTCCCTTTGAAGTTTTCCCCCTCATCATGCTTCATGAATATAACAAATCGATCATTCCCCAAAGCAAACGGCGGATGCTGAATCAAAGTGTATCTAACAGACGGGTCCCGAACTTGAAACAGACCAACTCCATGAAACCATGGCTGAGCAGAGCATACAAGTATACCTCTGTTCTGGAGAAACTGAACCACTTCCTCTCTGACAGGCCCGAGGGGTCCATCCGGAGCAGGCATAACTTCAGCAGCCATGTGATCTTCATGGCGTCGAGGGGGGCGAGCCGCCGGTGTGAAGAAGGTGCGAGGTAAGCGCCGATCACCACCATCGATGATATGATGCCCCGGAGGCACCAGGCGATGCGGGTCAAGCTCAAAGTTCGCCATGGCCGGCTGCAACGGCGACGATCCAAGGGTTTCTTTGGAAGAGCAGGGGGTTTCTTTGGCAGGGAGGGGAGGATATTGGAGCAATGCGGGTGGTGATGATGTGACAGGACTAGAAATCCCAATAACTCCGGCGCCCTTCCCCTGATCAGCTGATGTTTCCGAAATACTCGTGTTTTGTTGCAGAGAGCTCTGCCTCCAAGCCAATCCATGCGAGCGAGCAAAATCATTACAAGCATGCCTAGAGTGACCCACCACAGAGCAAGCCGAGCAGGCCGCTCGCATTCCACAAGAGATCGCCATGTGGTCCTTCCGACCACGAGCAAGACAAGATATAACCTGGTCCACCATGTCATCGACCATCGCTTCAAATTGCCGCTCAGCCTCTTGCGTAGAAGGAATTTCCAGAGAGACACCCATCGGACTTAGACGCGAAGAAGAATCCATCCCACTATCAGGAGGCCCAGCAGTGGACATATCATAGACAGGACCACCCGAGACAAGACAATCCTGGGCCACTGAACCCTCAGCAGACGGGTTAACCAACTGAGACGGGCCCGAAACCAAACATCCAGTTTGAATCAGAGAGGTTCCCGCTTCCTCAAATTGCGCTGAGAGATTACCGGAGATCACGGTTTGTGGATCCACCGAAACCGGACCGGGCAGCGGAGCAACGGCCTGCCGGAGCAACTCTGGCCACATGTTAACCGTACCAAACACAATGGGTGGCCTTGCCACCGTCCAATGCAAATCCGGGGCAGTAGATTGTCGAAAGACAACATGCTCGTGGGCAGAAAGATCATATCCCGCTTTAGCTATAGTATCAATGCAAGTCACAGAAGCTGGATATCTATAGCCCTTGCAAGCAGAATACTTTTCAAAAGTTGCAAAAGACAACTTCTTACTTGCAGCACAACTAGATTTCAAAGAGGATTTAACCGGGGGCTTATGCATAGCCAACAAACCTAACGATGACCTACGCTTGGTAGGGCTAATCAAGATCCATTCAGCATCACATTCCTTACGCCAGATCTTGAGTTCTCTGACCCAGTTAGGGCCTCCATTACCCCAAAGATGAAAATAGCACTTGAACATATCACAAGCAAAAGAGCGAAGATCCATAATAATAAAGCCAACTTGCTTGCATGAGACTTGGAAAGAAAAAACTTTGTCTTTGACATGACTAACCCGAAGATCAATTGCCGAGCCACCAAGCGCAGCTTCAGCCGCCGCCACGTAATCCTCGGATGAGCGGAAAGCATGCCCTCTTGAAGGACACGATCAGGATGAAAGCCCTCCCTCTTCCCATCAGATGAATTGTGCGACCAGTAGATCTGAAAACCTCATCCGAAAAACCCTACCCTTGGAGAAATCCAAGCCAAGGGTAGATCCACCAGAAGAACCCATAGGAGATGGGTATTGCCTTGATCTAGAGAAGACGCCGGAGAAGATGATCGGAAAAGATCAAGAGATCAGTGGAGAGGGAGGAAGATCGCCGGTGGTGAGATCAGCGCCGAGGTGGGAGGTGGGAGCGCCATCATAGCTCCCTAATATTGGGAGGATATGTTATAACTTACACAAATGTTAGAGTAATAATATATGACATGCAACTTGAACAAAGGATACAGGGTCTAATGCATTTTTTGAGGCTAACTTTGACCAAATCTTAGAGTAATAATATATGACATGCAACTTACACAAAGCATATGGTCAATTTCGTATGTGAAAGGAGTTCCCAATGATATAATTTTCACATTATACATCTCATGTACTCCCTTCGTCTAGGTGTGTAAGTCATCTTACGAAAACCAAATAATCCCAAAACACGTAGGCGCGGTGCATTAACTTCTACCTCGTTTCTTGTTTCTTGACATATGAACCAATAAGAGATGAAGGTGTGCATGCTTTTAATGACCTGAGACTATCAAACATGACATGCAGTGGTTAGTTCTTTGCATGCAATACTATTAATTAGCAAATAAACATTATTGTCTCTCGTTTTCCCCTCCTCCTTGGTCACGGTGCACATCCTAAGATGACTTACTCACCTATGTGAAAGGAGTACTATTAATCTTGTCAATAGTCAAATTGGAAACCATCTTGAGTACAAATCTAGGAGTACGCATTTAATCTAACAATATTGATTGGGCGTAGTTGAATGTTGATACCTTTTTATCATAGTAGAGATACTTTGACTACACATAAAACTTATATGTAAGGTAGAAAGGATAGGAGGGAGTATATTGTATGCGTTCAAAAGAAAACGAACATTGAATACCCTTTATATATGATTTGCGGATGCTATGATCACCGTTCAAAATTTTGACTCCGCCTTAGGTATCACGTGCCCCCACTCGTTCCCTCTCGATTTCATCTCGGGGTCCGGAGATCTATTGAAAGAGGACTAGGGTGGGCACATGCGAATGATACTCGACGTAATGTTCAAATGAGGCATGCAGGAGGATGGACTCGACTGGACGGTGACATGATCGATGGAGAAGAGGGTTGGAGAGGAATGAGAAATAAGCAAACGCCACATGATTACACTTGAACGGCTCAAATAAACAATAAGTTGTCTCGCTTGGCCTACATAGTGAAAGGACTAATGCGCAACACGGAGCACTGACGCTCGAATATGGCTGGGAAAACAGGGAAACCGACATGTGGGGCACACCCGTCGGTACGACGTAGTGCAGAGTAGTCCAACGGAGGAGCTGGCCCACGACCTCCTCGCCACCGACAACCGTTCATGTGGGTCTTTGGGGCCAACAACGGGGCGCAGCTCCAGCACCGCCTCTGGACACGGCAACCGCGGTGAGCGACACGCTCATATCGTCGATAGACATGGTCGGGTTCAGCAGCCGAGGGTGGCGTTTGTCTTGTGGCACGACCAACGGTATGTTTGGTTTGTGCCCAAGGTTGCCCCATCAAAGCATTGGGTAGCCAAAATTTTGGTTGAGGTATTGGTTGCCCATGATTTGGCCGACATTGGCAAGAAAAATGAACTAGAGTTGGCTAGAGTTCATTGGCATGCCAAAGAAATGGCAACCATCCAAACAAAGACCAATCTTTGGGTCATGACCAAAATTTTGGTAAGGTGCACTTTGGCCACAATCCAAACACACCCCAACACCCGGCTCGTCGCGGATGCACGGGGCGCCGCGACGCGTCCGCGGAGTGGTGTAGCGCGGCCAACTGCATCCTCTGGACCTGAGACCATGCCGGGTCGTCTTGCTTTTTCAGTGACATGCGGGGGATCGCATTTGAGCAAAGGGCATCTCCAACGTTTCCACGACCGCAGCTGACTACCCTGGCACACCAAAGCCGTCGTCCCTCGCGCCGTCGCGCGGTGCGTTCCCAGCTGGCGCTAGTTGCCCGCATTCATGTCGTTCGTTCGTATGTCATCGTTAAGAGGCTCGGTGCCCGAGGAACCAACTCCGGCGACTTAATGACGCACCCGGACGCTTAGCCTCACCGGAATGCGCTACTTAAAGCGGCAACGCCCAGCTAACCTCCACAACTTAGCGCATCATCCTCCTACCTGACACCACATCCGCCATGACCGTAAGTGCAAACGCTCTGCGGGAGAGCTTGTCTTCGGGGATGAAGCTCGAGGTCGCCGCCCTCGCTCAAGTCGCCTCTCGCGACGCAATAGCGCCGTAGCCGGACGCGGACGCGACCGCATGGCGGTGGCCATCTTGGCGGCCGACGACGGGAGCACCGTCAGCCACGCGTCCTACTTGCCGCCGTCCAACGTCCGGCACGGGAGGATGAGTAGGGCATGGGAGGCGGCAGGGCATGGTGTGCCAACTGGCCGGTCCGTATCCCGTGTTCTACTCTTCCTCGCCGGAGACTGCACCTTCACTTCACGGGTCTTGAACCCCGCCCCCGTACATAGAGATCGCAGATGGAGGACGTTGGTCGCTGCCGTAGAATAGGTTTAGGGTCGGGTTTCTTTTATTTTTCTGTCTTATAAAAGTACGAAATGTAATGAAAATCTGCCGTGTTTGCATTAATCTCGGCCGGTGTATATGAACTTTCACAATAATATACATATTGTAGGAGTACTAGTGCACGGAAGATCAAGATCTTGTGGGAGAAAAGGATGAACGAGAGAAAGCCTTATCTGCAAATGTGGAGAGGAGTGCGGTAAATTGTCATAGTTTCCTTCCTATCCGTTAGATATAGATCGGACTGCCTATATTGAAGGATGACAGCACACCATCATCACCAACTCTGCTTTTATTGAACCGAGACAAATCTAAAAACCCAACTAAGCCAACCTCCCAGCATATCGCTGGAAAAGACCGGCCGTGCGTTTTAGTCGGGATTACCGGATTACTAGTAGTAGTATCGATGGATCGCGCTAAGCAACATTTTTTTGAGGGGCGAAGCACCTAGTTTAAAAGGAAAAAAGGCGGTACACTCACATCACTCCTGTCGCATGATTGCACCCCACACGTTCGGTCCTTCACACGGCTCACGCAAACGGAACGCGCTTCGGCTTGCCTCTTCACTGACACGTGGGACTGCACTTGGAGAAACCGACCATGCGCGAAACTCCCCCCGCCCACCGCGCGAAAATCCTCCCCATCCCCCCACACACAAAAATTCTCCCCAAATTCGATTCAACCGCCCTTCGGCCAAATATTCCCAAACCCCCTCCCCCCCGTCCCCCCTCCACTCCATTCGCTCCGCCAAAGCCGCCCTCCTCGCCGCGCCGATACGTCGGCGCCGCGGTTCGTCGAGGGGACGCACGGCGATCCTCTCGCTCCCACAGTACGCTCTCGTAGACTGCCGTCCTCTAGCCGCGCCGCCACCTCTGGCTACGTACTTGTGGAGGCGTAGGGTGGTCTGCGCCGCCACCGCTGGCGACGTTCGTGTGGAGACGCACGGCGGTCAGCTTCTCCCACGGTACGCGCATTCTAGACTGAGGCCGACGCTGTTAATCTCACTGTTTGCCGAAGTAGTTTACTGTCAATATGCTCTGCTTAAGAAGCTTCCTTGCCCTGTTCTGCACTCAATCTGCTTAGCTGAGATGGCATGCCAAGGCCGATTAGTTGCTAAAATATCCTGCCATATATTTATTGTGACGTAGATTGCCATGGTCTAGTAGCCAATCTGTTAGGTGAAATAGCTCTACACCGTTTTATACTCGATCTTTGTTGCTGCGATGGCCTTCGATAGTTTGATGGCTGTGTGCTTGGGCTCATTGACTACTGAAACAGCCTGCCATAATTTAGCACTGAAATATGTTTGCCGAATTAGCTTTACATATATTTCGTTACTTAGATCTGCTCGTCCAAATATCTTGCCATAGCTTTAGACATCGACCTAGGTATTTTTTCTGGACTTCATAAAAAAGCATATATGTTTTTCCTGTAATATCTAGTAGAAGAACTAATTTGTATGTCTAACAGATGGACATGACTTGGATAACTTCTGCTCGAAGATTCTCCGCTGCATATGTCGAGGGGGTTGAAAACTTCATGAACGTTATCAGAGCTGAGTACGGTGGTCCGAAATCAGATGTGCTCTGCCCATGTAGCAGTCGTATGAATTCAGTTACAAGACCCCAGTCAACTGTGCAAAATTATCTACACTTATATGGGATGTCGGTCACATATACTAGGTGGGTTCATCATGGTGAAGCTGTGAACGTCAATGTTATTGACTATGTGGAAGCAGCAGATCACCATCTTGATCTGCCTGATGCTCAGGTGGAAGAGGAGGAGGAGGTGGTGGTGGCGGAGCCAGTGAGTTTGACCAACATTGAAACAATGCTATGAAATGCTCGTGCATTCCGTGAACTTTCACATGCAGAAGAAAAACGGTGGGCCCGCATGTTGGAACAATGCAACGTTGTTGTCACCCCAGGAAATAAGCTGTCAGTATTCTCAGCTATGGTCACCTTTCTTCAGGTGAAGACATCTGAGCGGATGACCAAGAAATCATTCGATGCGATGTTGGCTGCTTTCCGCAAATCTTTCCCAGACAAGCGTCGAGCTGCCACACACCTACACAGAAATGAAGAATTTCCTTCGTGCGGTTGGAATTGAATATGATATGATCCATGTTTGTAAGAATAATTGTGTTACATTCCGGAAGGATTATGCCAACTTAAGTGAATGCCCGAAATGCAAATCATCAAGATGGAAAGATGGCGATGCTGTGAAGAGGGTTCCTCATAATGTTCTGAGACATTTTCCAATTACACCAAGATTGCAGAGGTTGTTTCATGATGCTGAAACAAGAGGGGATGTACTGTGGCATTCTAGGAACCAAGAGTACAGAGATCAGAATGTAATGAGCCATCCATCTCATGGTAGTGAGTGGAAAAACTTCAATGATAAACACAAAGAGTTTCTTTGCTGACCGAGAAACATTAGACTTGGCTTAGCTTCGGATGGATTTAACCCATTTGGCCACGGGCGCCACATATATCATGTGGCCAAGGCTTGTTATCCTTACAACATGCCTCCAAATGTACGCACCAAAGAATCAAACTACATGATGGCCTTGCTCATCCCAGTCCAAAAGTCCCGGAAAGGATTTTGATTTGTTCATGGAGCCTCTTGTGGAGGAACTTCAAAGACTATGGAAGGGTGTTCTCACTCGAGACGTATATAGCAGCCCACCAGCTGATTTCTTTCTGCGTCTTTGTTGTAATTTGGTGCATCCATGATTATCCGGCTTTGGGAACTATGTCGTAGGCGAGCGACACATGCTTACAATGCATGTGTTATTTGTGACAGAATCCATTGTCATACGCAATACTTAGCAAGATCTGTTACATTGGACACCGTCGTTTCCTTGCCAAGGACAAGCCGCATCCTAGAAAATAACGAAGACATGTGTTCAATGCAAAGCATGAAAACCGTGATGCGCCAAAGAGGCTCACCGCCGATGAGTTGCAAGTGGAATTAGAGAAGGTCGGGCATATTACACCGTGAAACCATCCCGGTAATGGTAGCGGGAAAAGGAAGCGTGGCATGGTAGAAGAAAGATTATTGTTTACCCGCAGTCCACTTTGTGGGACTTGGAGTATTGGAAAGATTTGGATCTGCGGCATAATCTTGATGTGATGCACATCGAGAAAAATATATGTGACAAAGATTATCGGCACACTTCTTAACATTGAAGGCAAGACGAAAGATACCTTAAAATCTAGGATTGATTTGACACACAGGTATCGAGAAAGGATTTGCGAGTGCAAGATGAAGGTAAACCACGGGATATGGCACCACCTGTGTATGTCTTGGACAAGGTAAAAGAAAAGAATTCTGCGAGGTCCCATCACGTGTGACATTCCCACATGGATTTGCTTCCAACCCCGAAAGGAGAGTCGGTCTGAGATGGAAACAAGGTACAAGGGTTGAAAACTCATGACTGCCACGTCCTACTTCAAAGGGTTTTACTTGTTATCCTTAGAGGATTGGGCATACGACTTATACAGAGCGGTTGTAGAGTTGGGACAATTCTTGAGGAACTCAAGTAGAAATATCTGGATAGATGCTTTGGAGCGTATTAGAGACAAGATACCAACTATCCTATGCGACCTTGAGAAGATATATCCTCCAGCCTTCTTTGATGTGATGGTGCATTTGGCTGTTCATCTACCTGATGAGGCACTACTTAGAGGTCCAAGACAAGATGGTTGGATGTACCCTATTGAAAGGCGGCTAGGCACTTTCAAGGGCTATGTTAGGAAACGAGCTAGACCCGAGGGTTCCATTGCAGAGGCCTACATTGCTACTGAAGCGTTGAAATTCTGCTCAAAATACATTGAAACGGTGATCGACTTAGCAAAGAGGTGGGTGAAGACAATCCCGGGCTCAATGTTTTCGATTATTCTATTCGAGTTCCAGGGAAGAGACGACAAGAGGACAAACCTAAAGATTTGGACAAAATGGTTTGGTATGTTTTGAATAACCATCACGAGATACTACCTTATATCAAGTAAGTGCAGTACTTCATCTTATACATCGTAATCAACTAAACTTGCAGCACATTCTTATATATTTAGATGTTTCACGTGATCACTATGTTGTGCAGCATCTACAAAGAGGAGTTCCTGCTGCAAAATCCAAGAAACATTGACAAACTGGTTATGGCAGGATTTGCGAAATGGTTCAAGAACCATGTAAGCTTTTGAAGTGCACTGTCAGTTTTTTAATATATTGAGTACATAAGATGATCAACTTGTCTATTTTCTAACCATAGGTTAAGAAGATGCGGGAGGATGGGCAGGCAGTTGATGATGCCCTTTACTCACTAGCAATGGGTCCTGATACTCGGGTAAGACATTATGAATCTTAAATGCGTTGGAGATGTGCGCTACAACACCCTTGCACGAGATGAAGGCAGGAAGACACAAAACAAGTGCCATCATGAGCACGGATACGTATGACAAAGAGACAATCAAATGCATGCTAACATAATGTACATTGTTCGATTGCGATATATCTCCGATTTCGAGGATCATCGGTGTGTGGTTACATTGTCTTTGTCGTTGGTATAACCTGTTTTCCAGGATCGGAAAAGCTAGAGCTGATGATTATTTCAAATCCATCAATGTCAAGGCGGCGTACCAGACCAACGAGCCTTTTATTTTGGCAAATCAAGCAACACAGATATTTTCTTGGAAGACACATTTGCACGTAGCGATGACTGGAGAGTATTGCAAAGGTTTGAGCAGAGGAATTCGTTTAATGAAGTTGCACAACAAGATGATGCTTACATTGCTCACGATGTACAAGACAACACAGATGTTCCTAATATCTTTGAGAACCATCACGTCAATGACACCGCGAAAAGATTTCCTGTCGTCGTGGACATACAAGAGTTGATCAAGAAGAAGCCAACGTTCGAGGACATTGAGGACGAAGAAGAAGATGACACCGTGGGGAATTACGATTGATCGATACAGATGGCGAAGATGTTGGCCGCTGCTGCTGCGGATGATGATTACATTGCTTTTGTCGTATTTGCACAGCCGAAGACGCGTTTTTATCTACTATGTGAAATTGTGTTTGCTATGACAACTGAAACCTGATGAACATGTTGTTTAGTATTTCTTTGTGAGATCATCACTTGTTATTTATGCTGATTTGTGTTTGGTGATTGTATGACAACTAAAACATGATGACATTGTTGTTTAGTTGTACTCATATTTGGTCGTGAAACTTGAATTTGATGACATAGTTTGTTGTTGGACTGCAATTTGCCCGACGTCTTCGAATGAGAACAAAGCTGACCCAACAGGCCTCTGCTATCTATTTATTTATATGAGCAAAGGGATACCCCTGATTTCCGTTAATAGAAATCATTAGATGTTCACAACACTCGCCCAGCCTGCTACATGTGTTTCATTCATTACTAGTTTCAGCAAAGTGCTCATGTCGTAGCCCTTGAATACATCACGAGTGCTACATACACCGCAAATAAAGAGACAATCATCCTACTGATCACATGGATTTTGCCCATTATCTTCACAAGCTCTTTCATCTCCTCATTCTTTGTCAAGGCCGTTCAGCAGCTGTTGCTTGGCCATGATCAGAGGAACTGCATCTTTAACCTTCTGCTCTGCATCTTCCTCTTCTGCCGTTCCTTCAATTACTTGTCCAACACCCCAACCTGCTGGTATTGGGATTCCTCGGCTAACCAAATAATCAGCGTAGTTGCATTCCCCCACATTAGCAACTTCCCAGAAATACAAATCACACGAATCTTCCCTTTTCTGCACGAATCAAATTGGAAGATCGTCAACCAAACTATTAAAGAAATCAGCAACTGAAAGCAGCAGAACAACACTTCCAACATATTATTACCCCATGATTCGGGCATTTGTAGAAGACTCGGCCAGGGTTGCGGATTGTGGTTGATACGCGACGGATGAATCTGCGTGATTTGCAGCAGTGGCACCACACCACCAACGGCGGGTTGCGATGAGAAATCGGCTTGATGCGCGCGTGCGATGGGGGTGTGATGAGACCCACGGCGATGGTACGGGTGGCGACTTGGCGCATATCTGGTTGTTACTCTTTGAAGAGCGGTGGACGAGCAGCCGGACATGGTTGCTACGGCGGAGCTTCGATGCTAGGCGAGTAAGTAGAGAAGAGGAGAAGCGAACGTTGGATATGTCAACTTCATTACTTGCAGAGTAGCATAGCACCATATATAGTCAGAGTCTAGGTTTGGATTCGAACCAGCTACAGGATCACGTCTTTATTTTTTCTAAAACTCGGCAATGTCTCTTTACTGGTACACTAGCTTGTTCTGTACGCCTTCCCAAGTCTTCGATTTTCTTTCCCTTTTTTTGCGAGGAAGGAAGGAGGACAAAATTGAGAGTTCCTCGGACTCGAACCCAAAACCTCTCGGTTGAAAACCAAGGGTGCTAGTCACTTATGTGGCGAACGCTCCTTGTGAGGAGGACGGCGCATTTAACGCATTTTCCTCGCAGTTTTCTTCCTATATATAAAAAAGTATGCTACTTGGTGTCCGCTTAGTAAAAAAACGATTGTGCCAACCTTGACCAATCGATTGACATTCAACGTCTGTCACGTTTCTTCAGTCTCTTCTTCCTCGAGCCACCAAAGCCAAACCAGCGCCGGCGGGACCGCCTGCTCCCGCTTCCCGCGGCTGGCTGTGATCTTCCCGGCTCTGCTCGTTCCCGTCGAGGCCTCACCATCGTCCTCCAGCGCTGCCTTGGCCTCGCCCTCCGGTGTTGTCAACATGGTCAACAACCGAGAGGAATAAGGAGATGATTTGTACATGGTGAGGATGATGAGGGACCCAACGGCGATGCAGATAATTTTGTTTTTTCGGGACGGAGAAGGGTATCAACTGGGTTGTGCGGGACCCGTGGCCCATCTAGCCCAGGCTTTAAATTCATATGTTTAGCACATGACCAACCCAGTTTGTTTTTTCCCTTTCTGAAAAATGGCTAGCCAGCTATTTTGTTTTTTGAAGAATAACCAACATAGGCCTACTTGCTTTTCTACGCCCTGTTGGGCTAGAAATCTTTCAAGACGAGGAGGGATGCATTTTGCCCAGAAAATGGGCTATGAGTAATAAGAAATGGGCTATAAGTAATAATAAATGGGCTATAAGTAATAATAAATGGGCTGTAAAATGAAAAAAATACAGCAAACAGACAATTAGTTCCCAAATATTGTTTTCTTTTGGATTGTGATATTTTAAATTTCATTGTTTTTGTGCAGGTAAAATTTCATTGAAATTAAATTAAGGTATATTTAGATTTAAAATTAATTTGAATCCGGCTAGAAATTTCGGGCTGTATCTTGTTTGGGACAGATTTGGAGGCTGACTTGTGGGTCTACTAGGTTGACGTGTACTTTGGCTTTGTCAACTTAGTCCACAAGCGATTCTAGTAGCGATGACTGCTGGATGTTAATCCAACGGCCGTCTTCTTCTTCAATATTTGACCTTCTTGCTCCAGCCGCCCAAACCAGCTCCGGTGGGACTGCCTGCTCCCGCCTCCGTGGCGGCTGTCTTTGCCCGCACAGCCGCACCGCCCACCTACTTCATTCTTGGCTAGGCCATTCCTCTACTCACCCACACCTCCTGTTATTTTCCGGCGACGGCAGGACCAAGAACCTCGTACTCCCCACCGTGTGGGCAACCATTGCCGAGTCTTCCCCCGGCTCCGTGCCGTTCCCTTCCTAGGCCTCGCCGTCGTCCACCGCCATGGTGCTCCCGGCGCGGCCTGGTCAACATGGTCAACAAACGACATGCATCGGCCGTGGACTGTACGCGCAAAATAATGGTTCCTCCACCTGACAGCTGTGACCCACCGGAAGGGCCTCTGTATTTCGCGAAAAAAACGTTCCCCCCGCTGACATGTCGGACTCACCAGCTATATCTTCGCACGCAAGGAAGTGCCTCCTTATTACGCACACAAAAATGAATACCCACCCTGCTAGATGGGACCCACCATAGTGGGAGGATGACTTAATGGGCCAACTAAGTTGACGGGATGGAGGGCTTTGTCAACTTAGTCAATATGAACGATTCTAGCTCCAAAGTGACCGTCGATGTCCATCCAACGGCCATAGTGCTTCTTCAACCTCTGGTCTTCTTGCTCCGGCCGCCCAAAGCAGCGCCCGGTCGTGCGTGCTCCTCGCCTCTCGTGGCAGGCTGTGATGCCGCAGGCCTCACCGCCCCTACTACTCCCACCGCTGGCCTAGGGTATCCCTCTACTCACCCACACCCCCTGTTATTCAAGGGCGACGGCAGCCTCACGCCACACCAACCGGTGAACCCTCGTACTCCTCTCCGCTGGCTACTACTGCTGCGTCTTCCCGGCTCGCGTCATCCCTTCCTAGGCCTCGCCGTCGTCCGCACCATCGCCTGGTGCTCTCGGCGGCGTGGTCAACATGGTCAACGACCGACTTCCATCGGAAGAGTACTGTACGTGGAGAGGCTGACAGCTGGGTCCAGGCGGCCGCAAGGAATTGCCTCCTTATTACGCGCAAAATAATTATTCCTCCACCTGACAGCAGGAACCCACCAGACGGGCCACCTTATTTCGTGAAAAAAAACGTTTCCCCCCTGACTGCTGGGACCCACCGGACGGGCCAGCGTATTTCGCGAACAAAACGTTCCCCGCGCTGTCAGCTCGGACCCACCGGAAGTGCCTCCTTATTACGCACAAAAAAGAATGAATACTCCCCTTGCTAGCTGGGACCCACCATGGTGGGAGGCTGACTTGTGGGCCTACTAAGTTGACTGGGACGGGGGCCTTTGTCAACTTTAGTCAATATGAACTATTCTAGCTCTAGTGACCGTACGATGTCCATCCAACGGCCGTAGTGCTTCTTCAACCTCTGGTCTTCTTGCTGCAGCCGCCCAAAGCAGCGCCGGTCGTGCCGCATGCTCCTGCCTCCCGTGGCCGGCTGTGCTGCATTGGAGGCCTCACCGCCGTCCTACTATTCCCACCGCTGGCCAGGCCTGCGCGACGGCAGCCTCACACTGCAGCCAAACCAGTGAACCCTCGTACTCCTCTCCGCTGGCTTCCACCGCCGCATCTTCCCGGCTCCCGTCGTCCCCTTCCTAGGCCTCGTCGTCGTCCACAGCCACAGTGCTCTCGGCGCAAAGATGGTCAACGTGGTCAAGGAATGACTTCCATCGGACGTGGAGAGGCTGACAGCTGGGTCCACGGCCGCAGCAAGGAAGTGCCTCCTTATTATGCGGAAAATAATGATTCCTCCACCTGAAAGCTGGGACCCATCGGACGGGCCACTGTATTTCATGAAAAAAACGTTTCCCCCTGACTGCTGGGACCCACCAGCTACATCTTCGCACGCAAGGAAGTGCGTCCGGGCAAAAAAAAACCAAAAAGATTCGCCCCCCTGACTGCTGGGACCCACCAGCTACATCTTTGCACGCAAGGAAGTGCCTGACAGTCGGGACTCACCTGGTCAAAGCGTACGTGGCGTTGTCATTCTGGTCGCGAACGTGTACGTACATACTGGTCGTTATAGAGGCGCGCATGTGTCGTAGATGTAGAGGCGCGCACGTGTCGTAGTAGAGGTGCGCACCTAGCATGTACACGTACGTACATCAGCGAGGGTGCAAGAAATAAAATACGGCCACGTACGTACATACGGGCAGGGTCTCGAACGCCTACTCGCGCATACGTACATGGCTGGGTCGGAACGGAGAAACAACGTCGTCGTCGTGTTCATGGGGAGCCAACCGGCTGGGTCGGAACGGAATGCGTGGTCGTGTTCATCGGGAGGGCTTGGACGGAACATGCGATGGAAACGAGGCTGGCGTATCGCTGGCGGAGAAGCGGCCTTGTGTTCGACCGGCCACGTTCGAAATGGGGCCCTGTTGATAGGGAGGGGCCTGGCATACCGCAAAACGGAGGAAACGGACCTCCTACGGTCAAAACGGGGGTCCAGATGATTGGGAGGGGTGTGGCGTACCGCAAAACGGAGGAAAGGGACCTCCTACGGTCGAGAACGGGGGTCCTGTTGATCGGGAGGGGTGTGGCGTACCGCAAAACAGACGAAACGGACTTGTGTTGGAGCGCTACGGTTGAAACGGGGGGGGGGTGTGGTGTACCGCAAAACAGGACTCCACGGGATACTGTTCATCTCCACCGTCGACCTCCTCCAGCCTCCACGGGCTACCGTCGACCTCCTCCAGCCTCCACGGGCTCCTGTTCATCCAGCCTCCACTCGCGCTACTGCACCGGCTACTGATCAACCACCCCTGTCCATGGGCACCCCTCCACCTTCTACTGTTCATCCAGCCCTCCACACCACGGGGTCCTGTTCAACCACCCCTCCACGGCCACCCTCCACCGCTTCATCGCTCATCCAGCCCTCCACACCACGGGTTCCTGTTCATCCGAGGCAACGCCACCACCCAATCGCTCATCCAAACCCCCCCTCGCAACGCTCACTAGCAGCAGATGGCGAAGAATCGCTCCATCGGGTTCGATTAACAGCCATCGATCAATCGCCGGGTTCGCAGAACGCCAGAGTTCGCAGCCGCAGCTTGTTCGGGTTCGCCAGAGCCCAACGCCTCGCTTCGGGTTCGATTAGAGCCAACCTCGCACACACGCAGCACGTATGAGAGAAACGCGCATCGCCCGACCCCCGACCTCCCACCGTAACCGGGAACTCCCCGAAATTTTCCTCCTCCTCGCTGCTACCACAGTTTTTTCCATCATGGACGGCCCAAAGAATGTCGTGCAGCTGTGTGTCCGGCCCGCCCAGGACGAAAAGCCCATTTTCTGTCATGATTTTTTGTCATAGAAGTAGGAGCCCACCACATCTATGATGATACCGGGTTTTGTCACAATTATCGTCATAGAAGTGTCATATGTATGACAGAAAAAAAATTCGTTCGGCCCAAAATGTCACGGATGTGTATTTTTTTGTAGTGATTGTTCCTCCACCACTGCTATCTGATGGGTGACCGGCGGAGAATTAATCTCCCTTTGGTCGGGTTTGAGTCCGATCCGATCATAGTCCGTAGCAACTCCCAGGGCGGCGATGCGATCCAAGAGCTCGTTCATGGAAGAGAGCTCCATCGGATCCATCTGCTCGGCGAGATCCGAGCCGATGTGGAGGCGGTTTTCGATGACCCGAGAAGTCATCGTCGGCGCGGCGGCCGAACGGGCGGTCATGATGAAGCCGCCTAATTGGAGAATTTGGCCTACTGCCAGAGCTCCCACGGAGATAATGTTGTCCTTGACAAAAAGACTAGCCATCAAGCCTTATCGTGACGGCACAGTGGACCTCTCAATGAAAGCACCAATGTCGGTGTCAAAACCGGCGGATCTCGGGTAGGGGGTCCCGAACTGTGCGTCTAAGGCGGATGGTAACAGGAGGCGGGGACACGATGTTTACCCAGGTTCGGGCCCTCTCGATGGAGGTAATACCCTACTTCCTGCTTGATTGATCTTGATGATATGAGTATTACAAGAGTTGATATACCACGAGATCGTAGAAGCTAAACCCTAGAAGCTAGCCTATGTTATGATTGTTGTTGTCCTACGGACTAAACCCTCCGGTTTATATAGACACCGGAGGGGGCTAGGGTTACACAGAGTCGGTTACAAGGGAGGAGATCTACGTATCCGTATTGCCAAGCTTGCCTTCCACGCCAAGGTGAGTCCCATCCGGACACGGGTCCAGAATCTTCAATCTTGTATCTTCATAGTCCAACAGTCCGGCCAAAGGATATAGTCCGGCTGTCCGAGGACCCCCTAATCCAGGACTCCCACACTGAGCGCCGAGGTCGGCTCGATGGCGTGATGTTGTGCCACGGTGATGTCGATACAAGTCAGCCAGCCTAGGTCATGATGAGAAGCTGGCCAGACCGATAGCACGTACAAGAGTCGGTAGAATATCTCTGCAAAACTAGTGCAGTGCAAACCGACAGAAAAATATTTCGCGTTGTAAACATATAGCTAGGAAAAATAAAACCTGGATGGCGATGACCGTGGAGGACCGAAGAAAATAGAGAAGAGATCCGTACTGAGCTTGTACCAACAGAATTAGATTACTTTGATCTTTGAACTGGTTGGGCCCCTAGTACTAAGTACTAGGATGATCTTGGCACGAAGTAGTACTTGTAGAAATTCTAGTGTTTCCACTAGATCTTGGTGATCGCGCTGCAAAAACAGTACACTCAATTCCCATTAGTACCTCGGTCTCCTCAAGTTCAATTGGTAGTAGGCACTCGTGGCCGTGTGGACACCGGATTAGAAAAAAGGAAAAAGAGGAGGAACGGAAATTCCCTGGTGCCAGCCACATGGCAGGATTTCAAGTTGGACTCGGTGTACTGTTCCATGCAGTACTACCGCGCGTGCGTCATCCTCTCGGCTGGAACGCCAATGGTCAGATCACCAGATATTTTGTTTTTGTACTAACCTAGATCGAGGCCTGATTATAGGCCATTGACTGCATGCTAGCGCTTCTCGGATCGGACGTACTGTCCGGCGGCGGATAGGGCTGCCGCCGCATAAATTTTTCTCAATCTCGATCTGCGTGCAAATGAAGTAGCACAATGCAACAACGATTTTGCCAAAGAGATAATTTACACAAAACAAATCTTTGCTGAAAAAATATCACCTGATCATCCCATCAATCCGTGACGATCACCCATTAGGCTCTCCATGAAAGCACAATGTCGGTTCTATATCCGGCGTATCTCGTAGTAGGGGTACTAAGCTAGGCATCTTGGAGTGATGGTAACATGAACACGGGATTTTACCCAGCTTCGGGCTCTCCTGAAGAGATAATACCCTACATGCTGCTTTTGATTGTATTCATATGGGGTGTAGTACAGAGTACATGTATCTACCACGAGATTGTAGTAATGAATATTTGATTGTCTATTGACTAGCCTGGCCTCGGTTTATATATGCACCGTAGGCCTAGGGTTTAGAGGAGTCCTTGTCTTGGGTGCCAAGTCTTGTGGAATCCTCCTTGTATGCGGCATGGGCTGTCCAAACTGGCCCAATAGTGAACCGCCATGGGGGTCCTCGGCCCGATCCAAATGGTCGATCGGGAGATGACGTGGTGTGTACCCCCTAGACCAGGACACCATGAGTGGCTCCCCGGGATGTTTTCAGGGTATAAGATTATATATAGGCGAAAGAAGTAGGTCGGTGGAGCTACGAGGGGCCCATGAGGGTGGGGGCGCGCCTACCCCCCTGGGCGTGCCCTCCTACCTCATGGCCGCCTCGTTGCGTCACTGACTTCCACTCCAAGTCTCGTGGATTGCGTTTGTTCTAAGAAAGATCCTCGCAAAGGTTTCGTTCCATTTGGATTCCGTGTGATATTCCTTTTCTGCGAAACACTGGAATAGGCAAAAAAAACAGCAACTGGCACTGGGCCTCCGGTTAATAGGTTAGTCCCAAAAATAATATAAAAGAGCATATTAAAGCCCATTAAACATCCAAAACAGATAATATAATAGCATGGAACAATCAAAAATTATAGATACGTTGGAGACGTATGAGCATCCCCAAGCTTAATTCGTGTTCGTCCTTGAGTAGGTAAATGATAAAAACAGCATTTTTTATGTGGAATGCTATCGAACATAATTTTAAATGTAATTTTCTTTATAGTGGCATGAATGTTCAGATCCGAAAGATTCAAGACAAAAGTTTAATATTGGCATAAAAATAATAATACTTCAAGCATACTAAGCAAGCAATTATGTCTTCTCAAAATAACATAGCCAAAGAAAGCTCATCCCTACAGAATCATATAGTTTGGTCATGCTTCATTTTTGTCACACAAAATGCTTTCATCATGCACAACCCCGATGACAAGCCAAGCAATTGTTTCATACTTTAGTATTCTCAAACTTTTTAAAATTTCACGCAATACATGAGCGCGAGCCATGGACATAGCACTATAGGTGGAATAGAATATGATGATGGAGGTTGTGTGGAGAAGAAAAAAAGGAAGAGAGTCTCACATTGACACGGCTAATCAAAGGGCTATGGAGATGCCCATTGCTACCTCTGGAGCACTGGGTTGGTTTTCCCTTGAAGAGGAAAGGGTGATGCAGCAAAGTAGCGTAAGTATTTCCCTTAGTTTTTGAGAACCAAGGTATCAATCCAGTAGGAGGCTACACGCAAATCCCTCGTACCTGCACAAACAAATAAGAACCTTGCAACCAACACGATGAAGGGGTTGTCAATCACTTCACGGTCACTAGCAAAGGTGAGATCTGATAGAGATAACATTATAAGTATTTTTGGTATTTTTGTTGTATAGATTGAAAAGTAAAGATTGCAAAATAAATGGCGCCAGAAATCGCTAGTTGTTGGAAGATTAATATGATGGAAAATAGACCCGGGGGGCATAGGTTTCACTAGTGGCTTCTCTCAAGTTAGCATAAATATTACGGTGGGTGAACAAATTACTGTCGAGCAATTGATAGAAAAGTGCATAGTTATGAGAATATCTAGGCATGATCATGTATATAGGCATCACATCCGCGACAAGTAGATTGAAACGATTCTGCATCTACTACTATTACTCCACACATCGACCGCTATCCATCATGCATGTAGAGTATTAAGTTCATAAGAACAGAGTAACGCATTAGGCAAGATGACATGATGTAGAGGGATAAACTCAAGCAATATGATATAAACCCCATCTTTTTATCCTCGATGGCAACAATACGATACGTGCCTTGATGCCCTAACATCCTTTGGGAAAGGACACCGCAAGATTGAACCCAAAGCTAAGCACTTCTCCCATTGCAAGAAAGATCAATCTAGTAGGCCAAACAAAAGTGATAATTCGAAGAGACTTGCAAAGATATCAAATCATACATAAAAGAATTCAGAGGAGATTCAAATATGGTTCATAGATAATCTTGATTATAAACCCACAATTCATCGGATCTCGAGAAACACACCGCAAAAAGAATTACATCGAATCGATCTCCGAGAAGATCAAGGAGAACTTTGTATTGAGATCCAAAGAGAGAGAAGAAGCCATCTAGCTAATACTATGGACCCGAAGGTCCGAGGTAAACTACTCACACATCATCGGAGGGGCTATGGTGTTGATGTAGATGCCCTCCGTGATCGATTCCCCCTCCGGCGGAGCGCCGGAAAAGGCCCCAAGATGGGATCTCACGGGTACAGAAGATTGCGGCGGTGAAAATAGAGTTTCGTGGTGCTCTCGGATGTTCACAGGGTATATGAGTATATATAGGCAAAAGAAGTCGGTTGGGGGAGCCATGAGGGGCCCACAAGGGAGGGGGCGCGCCTACCCCTGGGCACGCCTCCCTACCTCGTGGCCGCCTCATTGCTTCCTTGACGTCCACTCCAAGTCTCCTGGATCATGTTTGTTCCAAAAATAACTCTCCCGAAGGTTTCATTCCATTTGGATTCCGTTTGATATTTCTTTTCTGCGAAACACTGTAATAGGCAAAAAACGACAATTTGGACTAGGCCTCCGGTTAGTAGGTTAGTCCCAAAAATAATATAAAAGTGTATAATAAAGCCCATTAAACATCCAAAACAGATAATATAATAGCATGGAACAATAAAAAATTATAGATACGTTGGAGACGTATCAAGCATCCCCAAGCTTAATTCCTGCTCGTCCTCAAGTAGGTAAATGATAAAAACAGAATTTTAGATGTGGAATGCTACCTAGCATATTTTTCAATGTAAGTTTCTTTATTGTGGCATGAATATTCAGATCCGAAAGATTCAAGATAAAAGTTTAATATCGGCATAAAAATAATAATACTTCAAGCATACTAACTAAGCAATTATGTCTTCTCAGAATAACATGGCCAAAGAAAGTTCATCTCTACAAAATCATATAGTTTGGCTATGTTCCATCTTCGTCACACAAAATATTCAAATCATGCACAACCCCCGTTTCAGCCAAGCAATTGTTTCATACTTTATAATTTTCAAACGTTTTCAACTTTCATGCAATATATGAGCGTGAGCCATGCACATAGCACTATGGGTGGAATATAATATGATGATGGGGATTGTGTGGAAAAGACAAAAAAAGGAGAAAGTCTCACATTGACGTGGCTACTCAACGGGCTAGGGAGATGCCCATCAATTGATGTCAATGCAAGGAGTAGGGATTTCCATGCAACGGATGCACTAGACCTATGAATGTATGAAAGCTCAACAAAAGAAACTAAGTGGGTGTGCATCCAACTTGCTTGCTCACGAAGACCTAGGGCATTTGAGGAAGCCCATTGTTGGAATATACAAGCCAATTTCTATAATGAAAAATTCCCACTAGTATATGAAAGTGACAAAACAAGAGACTCTCTATTATAAAGATCACGGTGCTACTTTGAAGCACAAGTGTGGAAAAAGGATAGTAGCATTGTCCCTTTTTATTTCTTTTCTCTTTTTTTGGGCCTCTTTTTTTATTTTGCATTTCTCTTTTTTGGAACAAAGCTCTATGAATGATGATCATCACACTTCTATTTATTTACAACTCAATGATTACAACTCGATACTAGAACATAATATGACTCTATATGAATGCCTCTGGCGGTGTACCGGGATGGGCAATGACTCAAGAGTGACATGTATGAAATAATTATGAATGGTGGCTTTACCACAAATACGATGTCAACTACATGATCATGCAAGGCAATATGACAATGATGAAGCGTGTCATGGTAAATGAAACAGTGGAAAGTTGCATGGCAATATATCTCGGAATGGCTATGGAAATGCCATAATAGGTAGGTATGGTGGCTGTTTTGAGGAATATATAAGGAGGTTTATGTGTGGTAGAGTGTATCATATCACGGGGTTTGGATGCCATGGCGAAGTTTGCACCAACTCTCAAGGTGAGAAAGGGCAATGCACGGTACCGAAGAGGCTAGCAATGATGGAAGGGTAAGACTGCGTATAATCCATGGACTAAACATTAGTCATAAATAACTCACATACTTATTGCAAAAATCTACAAGTCATCAAAACCAAGCACTACACGCATGCTCCTAGGGGAAGGGTCGGTAGGAGTTAACCATCGCTCGATCCCGACCTCCACACAAAGGATGACACTCAAAGAACACCTCATGTTTCAAATTTGTTACACAACGGTTACCATACGTGCATGCTACGGGACTTGCAAACTTCAACACAAGTATTTCTCAAATTCACAATTACTCAACTAGAACAACTTTAATATCACCATCTTCATATCTCAGAACAATCATCAAGTATCAAACTTCTCATAGTATTCAATGCACTCTATATGGAAGTTTTTATTACCATCTTGGATGCCTATCATATTAGGACTAATTTTATAGCCAAAGAAAATTACCATGCTGTTCTAAAGGACTCTCAAAATAATTTAAGTGAAGCATGAGAGATCAATAATTTCTATAAAATAAATTCACCACCGTGCTCTAAAAAGATATAAGTGAAGCACTAGAGCAAAATTATCTAGCTCAAAAGATATAAGTGAAGCACATATAGAGTATTCTAATAAATTCTAATTCATGTGTGTTTCTCCCAAAAGGTGTGTATAGAAAGGATGATTGTGGCAAACTAAAAAGCAAAGACTCAAATCATACAAGACGCTCCAAGCAAAACACATATCATGTGGTGGTTAAGAATATAGCATCAAGTAAAGTTACCGATGGACGAAGACGAAAGAGGGGATGCCTTCCGGGGCATCCCCAAGCTTTGAATTTTGGTTGTCCTTGAATTTTACCTTGGGGTGCCTTGGGAATCCCCAAGCTTAGCCTCTTGCCACTCCTTATTCCATAATCCATCAAATCTTTACCCAAAACTTGAAAACTTCACAACAGAAAACTCAACAGAAAATCTCATGAGCTCCGTTAGCGAGATAAAACATACCACCACTTTAAGGTACTGTAATGAAATCATCATTTATTTATATTGGTGTTAAACCTACTCTATTCCAACTTCTCTATGGTTCATACCCCCCGATATTAGCCATAGATTCATCAAAATAAGCAAACAACACACGAAAGACAGAATCTATCAAAAACAGAACAGTCTGTAGTAATCTGTATCAAACGCACGCTTCCTGTAACTCAAAACTTCTACCAAAATAGGAAGATCTACATAATTTGATTATTGATCTAGTGCAATTGGAATAAGTATTTTATCACGTTCTGGTGATTTTTAATAATTGTTTTCGTGAGCAGAAAGTTTCTGACTTTTTTAGCAAGATCAAATAATTACTATCCAAGAAGATCCTATAGATTTTACTTGTCACAAACACTAATTAAAACATAAAACCACATCTAACCAGAGGCTAGATCAAATATTTATTACTAATAAGGGAACAAAAAGCAAGGAACAAAAATAAAATTGGTTTGCCTCCCAATAAGCGCTATCGTTTAACGCCCTAAGCTAGGCATTGAGATTTCGATAATGCTCACATCAAAGACAAGAATGAAAGCACAAAGTGAGCATCATAGAACACGTGATAAACACATCTTAGTCTAACATACTTCCTATGCATAGGCATTTTATAAGCAAACAAATTATCATAGCAAGCAAAAATTAGCATATGCAAGGAAGAAGAAAGAGACGATAACAATCTCAACATGACGAGAGGTAATTTAGTGAGATAAAAATTTCTACAACCATATTTTCCTCTCTCATAATAGGTACATGTAGGATCATAGGCAAATTCAACAAAATATCTATCACATAACATATTCTCAACATGATCCACATGCATGCGAGGTTGACACTCTTCCAAAATAGTGGGATTATCATTGACTAAAGTCAAGACCTCTACAAACCCACTTTTATCAAAAATATCACAAGATTGAACATTCTACAAATATGTGAGATCTAAAGTTGAAAATCTTCCAAACCCACTTTCAATATTATTGCAAACACTATTATCAATCTCATATTCATCATGGGGCTTAAATAAATTTTCAAGATCATAAGAAGAATCACCCCAATCATGATCATTGCAACAAGTAGTAGACATAGCAAAACTAGCATCCCCAAGCTTGAGGTTTTGCATATCATTAACACAATTGACATTAAGAGGATTTATACTAAAATCATTGCAATTATGCTTTTCACCGAAGGAACTATCAAGTATGGGTGCAATAGTAACGATCTCATGTTTAACATAAGGAACTATAGCAAATTCATCCTCATAAATATTAGCATCATGGCCACAAGAATAGAAAGCATCATGTTCATCAAGGGATATTTCAATCAAATCATCGGAATCATAATTATCTATAGATTCATGCATATCATTATTTTCTTCAGAAGTAATGGTCATTCTTTCAATAAATTCTTTGACATAGACATTATGAGCATAGTTTTCATAGCAATATTTAAGTATGTCAAATTTTCAGATTCGTAGAGAGTAATATCATGCTTTTCAATCAAAGAAGCAACTTCATAAGCACCCTTAAAAGCAACAAATTCTTCAATTTGTTTGATATCTTAGTAACTATAAACACCCTTTGCATAAGAAGATAAGATTTCATTATCATTAAACTCACATAGGTAGGGGAGGTGTTTTTTAGGGTTCTTAGAGCAACAAGTAAAATCATAAATTTCACAAAGATTCCAAGCATAATACGTCAATCTGTTTATTTGATCCCATAAGAGTCTTCCTTTTTCAGACAAATAATGACGCACAAAATGAGGATGCTCATCTAAAGATTTCCCATCAACAAGGCTAGTTGGGGTTTCAGCACGAGCGCATAAGGATCGAAGATGATCCAAGTAGAACACTTTAAGTGGATCCATCAATAGATTCTTAGGAAGCAAAGATGCAAGCAAATAGAAGGCACATTGAAACAAAAACAAAGATACATACGGGAAGCAGAAGGCGAAGAAAAGGCAAAGGTGAAGTGGGGGAGAGGAAAACGAGAGGCAAATGGCAAATAATGTAATGCGAGGGATAAGAGTTTGTGATGGGTACTTGGTATATCTTGACTTAACTTGGCGTAAGCCTCCCCGACAACGGCCCAAGAAATCCTTATTCCTACCTCTTCAGCACTGTGTTGGTTTTCCCTTGAAGAGGAAAGGGTGATGCAGCAAAGTAGCGTAAGTATTTCCCTCAGTTTTGAGAACCAAGGTATCAATCCAGTAGGAGGCTACATGCAAACCCCTCGTACCTGCACAACCAATAAGAACCTTGCAACCAACGCGATAGAGAGGGTGGTCAATCCCTTCACGGCCACTTGCAAAAGTGGATCTGATAGAGATAATATTGTAAATATTTTTGGTATTTTTGTTGTATAGATTGAAATGTAAAGATTGCAAAATAAACGGCGCCAGAAATCGCTAGTTGTTGGAAGATAAAAATGATGGAAAATAGACCCGGGGGCCTTAGGTTTCACTAGTGGTTTCTCTCAAGATAGCATAAATATTACGGTGGGTGAACAAATTACTGTCGAGCAATTGATAGTAAAGTGCATAGTTATGAGAATATCTAGGCATGATCATGTATATAGGCATCACGTCCGCAACAAGTAGATCGAAATGATTCTGCATCTACTACTATTACTCCACACATCGACCGCTATCCAAAGATGCATCTAGAGTATTAAGTTCATAAGAGCAGAGTAACGCATTAGGCAAGATGACATGATGTAGAGGGATAAACTCAGGCAATATGATATAGACCCCATCTTTTTATCCTCGATGGCAGCAATACAATACGTGCCTTGCTGCCCTAACATCCTTTGGGAAAGGACATCGCAAAATTGAACCCAAAGCTAAGCACTTCTCCCATTGCAAGAAAGATCAATCTAGTAGGCCAAACCAAATTGATAATTCGAAGTGACTTGCAAAGATACCAAATCATACATAAAAGAATTCAGAGGAGATTCAAATATTGTTCATAGATAATCTTGATCATAAACCCACAATTCATCGGATCTCGACAAAAACACCGCAAAAGAATTACATCGAATAGATCTCCAAGAAGATCAAGGAGAACTTTGTATTGAGATCCAAAGAGAGAGAAGAAGCCATCTAGATAATAACTATGGACCCGAAGGTCTGAGGTAAACTACTCACACATCATCGGAGGGGCTATGGTGTTGATGTAGAAGCCCTCCGTGATCGATTCCCCCTCCGTGAGCGCTTGAAAAGGCCCCAAGATGGGATCTCACGGGTACAGAAGGTTGCGGCGGTGGAAATAGGGTTTCGTGGTGCTCTTGGATGTTCACGGGGTATATGAGTATATATAGGTGAAAGAAGTCGGTTGGGGGAGCCACGAGGGTGGGGGGCGCTCCTACCCCTGGGCGCGCCTCCCTACCTCGTGGCCGCCTCGTTGCTTCCTTGACGTCCGTTGCAAGTCTCCGGGATAACGTTTGTTCCAAAAATAACTCTCCCGAAGGTTTCATTCCGTTTGGGTTCCGTTTGATATTCCTTTTCTGCGAAACACTGAAATAGGCAAAAAACAACAATTTGGACTGGGCCTTCGGTTAGTAGGTTAGTCCCAAAAATAATATAAAAGTGTATAATAAAGCCCATTAAACATCCAAAACAGATAATATAATAGCATGGAACAATAAAAAATTATAGATACGTTGGAGAATATCACCCATCAATTGATGTCAATGCGAGGAGTAGGGATTGCCATGCAACAGATGCACTAGAGCTTCAAATGTATGAGAACTCAACAAAAGATACTAAGTGGGTGTGCATCCAACTTGCTTGCTCACGAAGACCTAGGGCATTTGAGGAAGCCCATTGTTGGAATATATAAGCCAAGTTCTACAATGAAAAATTTCCACTAGGATATGAAAGTGACAAAATAAGAGACTCTCTATCATGAAGATCATGGTGCTACTTTGAAGCACAAGTGTGGAAAACGGATAGTAACACTACCCCTTCTCTCTTTTTCTCTCATTTTTTGGGCCTTCTCTTTTTTTATATGGCCTTTCTCTTTTTTTATTTGGCCTTTCTCTTTTTTTTATTTGGCCTTTTTTTAATTTCCTCACATGGGGCAATGCTCTAATAATGATGATCATCACACTTCTATTTATTTACAACTCAAGGATTACACCTCGATACTAGAACAAAATATGACTCTATATGAATGCCTCCGGCGGTCTACCGGGATGGGCAATGAATCAAGAGTGACATGTATGAATAATAAATGGTGGCCTTGCCACAAATATGATGTCAACTACATGATCATGCAAGGCAATATGACAATGATGAAGCGTGTCATAATAAACAGAACAATGCAAAATTGCATGGCAATATATCTCGGAATGGCTATGGAAATGCCATAATAGGTAGGTATGGTGGCTGTTTTGATGAAGATATAAGGAGGCTTATGTGTGATAGAGCGTATCGTATCACGGGGTTTGGATGCATCGGCGAAGTTTGTGCCAACTCTCGAGGTGAGAAAGGGCAATGCACGGTACGGAAGAGGCTACCAATGATGGAAGGGTGAGAGTGCGTATAATCCATTGACTCAAACATTAGTCATAAAGAACTCACATACTTATTGCAAAAATCTACAAGTCATCAAGCCCGCACTATGTGTATGCTCCTAGGGGGATAGATTGGTAGGAAAAGACCATCGCTCGTCCCCGACCGCTACTCATAAGGAAGGCAATCAGAGAACACCCCATGCTTCAAATTTGTCACACAACGGTTACCATACGTGCATGCTACGGGGCTTGCAAACCTCAACACAAGTATTTCTTAGTTTCACAATTACTCAATTAGCACGACTCTAATATTACCACCTTCATATCTCAAAACACTCATCAAGTATCAAACTTCTCATAGTATTCAATGCACTCTATATGGAAGTTTATATTATATCAATCTTGGATGCCTATCATATTAGGACTAATTTTATAGACAAAACAAATTACCATGCTGTTCTAAAAGACTCTCAAAATAATATAAGTAAAGCATGAGAGATCAATAATTTCTATAAAATAAAACCACCACCGTGCTCTAAAAAGATATAAGTGAAGCACTAGAGCCAAATTATCTAGCTCAAAAGATATAAGCGAAGCACATAGAGTATTCTAATAAATTTTTATTCATGTGTGAATCTCCCAAAGGTGTGTACAGCAAGGATGATTGTGGTAAACGAAAAATCAAAGACTAAAATCATACAAGACGCTCTAAGCAAAACACATATCATGTGGTGAATAAAAATATAGCCTCAAGTAAAGTTACCGGAGATTTAAGATTTAAAGAGGGATGCCTTCTGGGGCATCCCCAAGCTTAGGCTTTTGGTTGTCCTTGAATTTTACCTTGGGGTGCCTTGGGAATTCCCAAGCTTAGGCTCTTGCCACTCCTTATTCCAAAATCCATCAAATCTTTACTCAAAACCTGAAAACTTCACAACACAAAACATAAACAGAAAATCTCATGAGCTCCGATAGTGTAAGAAAACAAACCACCACTTTAAGGTACTGTAATGAACTAATTATTTATTTATATTGGTGTTAAACCTACTGTATTCCAACTTCTCTATGGTTCATACCCCCCGATACTAGCCATAGATTCATCAAAATAAGCAAACAACACACGAAAAACAGAATCTGCAAAAAACAGAACAGTCTGTAGTAATCTGTATCAAACGAATACTTCTGTAACTTCACAAATTCCGAAATAAATTGGTGGAGGTGAGTAATGTATCTATTAATCATCTGCAAAATGAATCAATCTAAAATCACTCTCCAGTAAAAAAAATGGCATCTAATCTCGTGAGCGCTAAAGTTTCTGTTTTTTACAGCAAGATCGCAAAGACTTCACCTAAGTCTTCCCAAAGGCTCTACTTGGCAGAAACACTAATTATAACATAAAACCACATATAAACATAGTCTAGATGAATTCTTTATTAATAAACAGCAACAAAAAGCAAAAATAATTTAAAATTGGGTTGCCTCCCAACAAGCGCTATCGTTTAACGCCCCTAGTTAGGCATTGATAATTTTAATGATGATCACATGAAAGACAAGAATTGAAGTGCGAAGAGAGAATCATAAAACACGTGACAAACACATCTAAGTCTAACATACTTCCTATGCATAGGCATTTTGTAAGCAAACAAATTTTCAAGGCAAGCAAAAACTAGCATATGCAAGGAAGAAGAAAGAGACGATAGCATTCTCAACATGAAGAGAGGTAATTTAGTAACATGAAAATTTCTACAACCATATTTTACTTTCTCATAATAATTACATGTAGGATCATAAGCAAATTCAACAACATAGCTATCACATAAAATATTCTCTTTATGAACCACATGCATGCAAAGTTGACACTCTTCCAAAATAGTGGGATTAACATTAACTAAAGTCATGACCTCTCCAAACCCACTTTAATCAAAATTTTCATAAGATTAAAAATCCTAAAAATACATGGGATCTAAATTTGACAATCTTCCAAACTCACTTTAAATATTATTAAAAACACTATTATCAATCTCATATTCATCATGGGGCTTAAATAAATTTTCAAGATCATAATAAGAATCACCCCAACCATGATCATTGCAACAAGTAGTAGACATAGCAAAATTAGCATCCCCAAGCTTAGGGTTTTGCATATTATTAACAAAATTGACATTAATATAATTTATAGTAGAATCATTGCAATCATGCTTTTTATTCAAGGAGCTATTGAGTATGGGTGCAATAGCAATAATCTCATGTTTAACATAAGGAACTATAGCAAATTCATCTCCATAAATATTGGCATCATGGCCATAAGAATAGCAAGCATCATGTTCATCAAGGGATATTTCAATCAAATCATCAGAATCATAATTATCTATAGATTTGTGCATATCATTATTTTCTTCCGAAGCAACGGTCATTCTCTCAATAAATTCCTTAACATAGGCATTATGAGCATAGTTTTCATAGCAATATTAAAGTATGTCGGAATTTTCAGATTTGTAGAGAGTAATATCATACTTTTCAATCAAAGAAGCGACTTCATGAGCACCCTTAAAAACGACAAATTCTTCAATTTGTTCGATATCATAGTAACTATAAACACTCTTTCCATAAGAAGATATGATTTCATTATCATTAAACTCACATAGGTAGGGAAGGTGTTTTGTAGGGTTCTTAGAGCAACAAGTAAAATCATAAATTTCACAAAGATTCCAAGCATAGCATAGCAAACTATTTATTTGATACCATAAGAGCTTCCCTTTTCGCATAAACGATGACGCACAAAATGAGCATGCTCATCTAAAGATTTTCCTCAACTAAACTAGTTGGGGTTTCAGCACGAGCACATATAGATCGAAGATGATCCAAGTAGAACACTTTAAGTGGATCCATATCAATAGATTTCTAGCAAGCAAAGATGCAAGCAAATAGAAGGCACATGGAAACACAAACAAAAAGACATACGGGAAGAAGGGCGAAGAAAAGGCAAACGTTTTCAAAAATCGGTTTAGAAGTGGGGGAGAGGAAAACGAGAGGCGAATGGCAAATAATGTAATCCGAGGGAGAAGAGTTTGTGATGGGTACTTGGTATGTCTTGACTTGAGCATCGATCTCCCCGGCAACGGTGCCAGAAATCCTTCTTGCTGCCTCTTGAGCATGTGTTGGTTTTCCCTTGAAGAGGAAAGGGTGATGCAGCAAAGTAGCGTAAGTATTTCCCTAAGTTTTTGAGAACCAAGGTATCAATCCAGTAGGAGACTACACGCAAGTCGCCTAGTACCTGCACAAAAAATCAAGAACCTTGCAACCAACGCGATAAAGGGGTTGTCAATCCCTTCACGGCCACTTGCAAAAGTGAGATCTGATAAAGATAATAAGATTAATATTTGTGGTATTTTTGTTGTATAGATTGGAAAGTAAAGATTGCAAAAATAAACGACGATAGAAATTGGCAAGTTGATGATAAACTAATATGATGTAAAATAGACCCGGGGGCCATAGGTTTCACTAGTGGCTTCTCTCAAGATAGCATATATTACGATGGGTGAACAAACTACTGCCGAGCAATTGATAGAAAAGCGCATAGTTATGAGAATATCTAGGCATGATCATGAACATATGCATCACGTCCGTGTCAAGTAGACCGAAACGGTTCTGCATCTACTACTATTACTCCAAACATTGACCGCTATCCAGCATGCATCTAGAGTATTAAGTTCATAAGAACAGAGTAACGCATTAGACAATGCAAGTTGACATGATGTAGAGGGGTAAACTCAAGCAATATGATATAAACCCCATATTTTTATCCTCGATGGAAAAAATACAATACGTGCCTTGCTTCCCCTGCTGTCATTGGGAAAGCACACCGCAAGATTGAACCCAAAGCTAAACACTTCTCCCATTGCAAGAAAGATCAATCTAGTAGGCCAAACTAAACCGATAATTCGAAGAGACTTGCAAAGATGTCAAATCATGCATATAAGAATTCAGAGAATAATCAAATATTGTTCATAGATAATCTTGATCATAAACCCACAATTCACCGGATCTCGGCAAACACACAGCAAAAAGTATTACATCGAATAGATCTCCAAGAACATCGAGGAGAACTTTGTATTGAGAACCAAAGAGAGAAAAGAAGCCATCTAGCTAATTACTATGGACCCGAAGGTCTGTGGTAAACTACTCACACATCATCGGACAGGCTATGGTGTTGATGAAGAAGTCCTTCGTGATCGAATCCCCCTTCGGCAGATCGCCGGAAAAGGCCCCAAGATGGGATCTCACGTATAAAAGGTTGCGGAGGTGGAAAAGTGGTTTCGTGGCTCCCCCCGATGTTTCCAGAGTATAAGAGTATATATAGGCGAAAGAAGTAGGTCGGTGGAGCTACGAGGGGCCCACGAGGGTGGGGGCACGCCTACCCCCCTGGGTGCACCCTCCTGCCTCGTGGCCGCCTTGTTGCGTCTCTGACTTCCACTCCAAGTCTCCTGGATTGCGTTTGTTCCAAGAAAGATCCTCGCGAAGGTTTCGTTCCGTTTGGATTCCGTTTGATATTCCTTTTCTGCGAAACACTGAAATAGGCAAAAAAACAGCAACTGGCACTGGTCCTCCGGTTAATAGGTTTGTCCCAAAAATAATATAAAAGAGCATATTAAAGCCCATTAAACATCCAAAACAGATAATATAATAGCATGGAACAATAGAAAATTATAGATATGTTGGAGACGTATCAAGGCCCTTCGCAGAGGGAAGCAGAGGTTGCCATGAGCTTTTTGTTTGTATGCTTGATCCCTTAGTGCAAAAGAATGTCATGTTATATTGCCCCTTATGGTAGCAACCTTTATTATGCAAAATCTATCGCTTTTATTCTTTGCTATCACAAATTCGTACAACGCTCAATTTTCTCTTACACTAAATGATCTAACACTTTTAGAAGCAATTTTTATTGCCTTATTGCACTGATGACAACTTACTTGAAGGATCTTACTCAATCCTTAGGTAGGTATCGTGGACTCTTGAAAATAAGGTTTGGGTTTAAGGGTTTTTGGATGCACCAGTAGTATCTCTACTTGGTGCGAATTTTTTGGCTAGCAAGGATAGGGGGCAAACACCACATGTTGAAGGATCTATGGCAATATAACTTCCATGTGAATATGAACAAACATAAATCATTATGTTGTCTTCCTTGTCCAATGTCAACAATTTTGGCATGTCATATTTTGATGGGAGCACACAATCACAGAAGATTTCCAGGATAGTGTATTTGAATGTGAATCTTCTCTTCCCTTATTAATTCTTTCATGAATTGCATCATTGACCAATGCTCTGTTTGTCAACCTCCAATGAAATTTTCTACTTATACTTTTCCTTATGTGATGTCATTACTTACCATAAAATTAATATATGATATTATTATTGCAACATGAAAGTAGAGAAAGCAAAACTCGAACTAAACTTTATTATGTATCTCTCACACGATTACAAAGATAGATCACTAAGCAAACTCTTGAAAAGAAAGGATCAAACTAAACTTTTATTCATCTAAAGCAAAAGATAACTATGGATCGAACTAAGATAAGTAAAGGCAAAAGATAGTGGAGGTGATACGATACCGGGGCACCTCCCCCAAGCTTGGCGGAAGCCAAGGGGAGTGCCCATACCCGATACTTAATTTTATTTTGGTGATGAAGAAGGAGGTGGTGGTGATGAAGTAGAGATCTTGTCCTCGGGTTTCCATGGCAGAGGCTCACCATCATAATAAGGAGTGAGTTTCACGGGTTCTACAACTGGCAGCTAAACTCTTACCTTTAAACCTCGCCTCATATTCAAAGAATTGGTTTTGGAGATCGTAGATCTGGCTTTGGAGGAAGTTGATTTGCTCGTTGAAGGTGAAGACGATGTCCTTGGAGGAGCTTCAAGCGGCCATGGTAGATGGTATCTGCCAGAAAACAGCAAGGAAAGAAAACAGAAGATTTCTCCGCGATACGGTGGTCAATAGGTCCGGGGGGTATATAAAGATTTTTTTTATCTTGGGAAACAAGCAAACGGAAGAAAAACGGAGTTTGGAAGGTAACCGAGGTGGTCACAAGTCACCTGGGCGGGCCAGGCATGCCTAGGCGCGCCCTCGTGTCTTATGCCCACCAGGGTGACCTTCCTGGTTGTTTCTTATTTTCCTAATTTTTGTTATATTCCAAAACGGACAGAAAATATTTTTTGCAGATTTTTTGGAGTTCGTTTACTTATCGTATCACGTACCTTCTCTTTTTCATGATTCTGGAGTGTTCCGGAAGGTTTCTTTTATGTGTTCTTCCGGTGTCATAGTTTGGATAATATTGCTTTCAACATTAATGGGCGTACCGAAGATATAATGTTTTATTCGTTGCCCATTAACAACCTTCGGGTTAGCACCTTCGGCATTATTTACTTTGATAGCTCTAGATCGATAAACTCCTCTATAACATAGGGTCCTTCCCATTTAGAGAGGAGCTTTCCTGCAAAGAATTTGAAACGAGAGTTGTACGAAAGAACATATTCTCCAACTTTGAACTCATGCTTTTGAATTCTTTTATCATGCCATCTTTTAACTTTTTCTTTAAATAACTTGGCGTTTTCATAAGCTTGGGTTCTACATTCATCTAATGAGCTAATATCAAATAACCTCTTCTCACCAGCAAGTTTGAAATCATATTGAGTTCTTTAATTGCCCAATAAGCTTTATGTTCTAACTCAAGAGGCAAATGGCAAGCTTTTCCACAAACCATTTTATAAGCAGACACAGCCATAGGATTTTTATATGCTGTTCTATAAGCCCAAAGTGCCTCATCTAATTTCTTAGACCAATTCTTTCGGGACCTATTGACAGTCTTTTGCAAAATTAATTGTATTTCTCTATTGCCAAGTTCAACTTGACCACTATACTGAGGATGATAGGGTGATGCAATTCTATGGTTAACATCATACTTAGGAAGCATTTTACGGAAAGCACCATGAATAAAGTGTGAACCAGCATCAGTCATTAAATCTCTAGGGACTCCAAACCTTGGGAAAATAACTTCTTTAAGCATTTTAATAGAGGTGTCGTGATCAACACTACTAGTTGGAATAGCTTCTACCCACTTAGTAACATAATCGACAATAACCAAAATATGAGTATACCCATTAGAGGAAGGAAAAGGTCCCATGTAATCAAATCCCCAAACATCAATTGGTCCAATAGCAAGTGAATCATTCATAGGCATTTCTTGACGCTTACCGATATTACCTATTCTTTGACATTCATCACAAGATAAGACGAACTTACGAGCATCTTTGAAGAGAGTAGGCCAATAAAACCAGATTGCAGTACCTTGTGAGTAGTTCTATCCCCCGCATGATGTCCTCCATAAGCTTCGGAGTGACATTTCTGTAGGATTTGTCCCTGTTCATGCTCAGGTACACAACGTATAATAATACCATCTACTCCTTATAAAGATGTGGGTCATCCCAGAAGTAATGTCTTAAATCATAGAAGAATTTTTTTTGTTGGTATGTAAAGCTAGGTGGTAAATATTTAGCAACAATATAATTAGCATAGTCAGCATACCAAGGTGTACTATTAGAAACATTTATTGCAGCTAATTGCTCATCAGGAATACTATCATCAATAGGTAGTGGGTCATCAAGCACATTTTCAAGCCTAGACAAGTTATCAGCTACGGGGTTCTCCGCTCCCTTTCTATCAGTGATATGCAAATCAAATTCTTGTAGCAAGAGAACCCAACGAATAAGCCTAGGTTTATCATCTTTCTTTTCCATAAGATATTTTATAGCAGCATGATCGGCGTGAACAATAAATTTAGAATCAACAATGTAAGATCTGAATTTATCACAAGCAAACACCACTGCTAGAAATTCTTTTTTAGTAGGAGCATAATTTCGTTGTGCACTCTCCAGAGTTTTACTAGCATAATGAATAACATTTAGTTTCGTATCAACTCTTTGTCCTAAAATAGCACCAACAACATAATCACTAGCATCACACATAATTTCAAAAGGCAAGTTCCAATCAGGTGGTTGAACAATAGGTGCATAAATTAAGGCTTTCTTGAGTATTTCGAAGGCTTCTAAACAATCATCATCAAAAACAAAAGGAATATCCTTTTGCAAAAGATTTGTAAGAGGCCTAGAAATTTTAGGAAAGTCTTTGATAAATCTCCTATAGAAACCAACATGACCAAGGAAACTACGAATACCTTTGATATATTTAGGACATGGCATTTTCTCAATTGCATCAACCTTAGTTTTGTCCACCTCAATACCTCTTTCAGGAATTTTATGGCCCAAAACAATACCTTCATTAACCATATAGTGGCACTTCTTCCAATTCAAGACAAGATTGGTTTGTTCACATCTCTGTAAAACTTGATCAAGATTGCTTAAACAATCATCAAAAGACTTCCCATAAACAGAAAAGTCATCCAAGAAAACCTCAACAATATTTTCACTAAAGTCAGAGAATATAGCTGTAACATCCCAATTTTCAATTTGGATGTTACACATAGGTCATCATATGCATATCATATTTAATCTGCATTTCGGTTGTGATCCTAGAAATCTTAAGCAACTCAAGGACCCAAGGAGAGAGTTGGGGATTTCATTTATTTTCATATTTGTATTTTCTCTCAAATTTGAAAAGAGGATCAATTTGGTTTTAATAATTTTTCTCTCCAAATATTTCTGATATTCAAAAATAAAAAAGAGAAGATAATATGACTTCTTCAAAAAAAAGAGGAATATTGGGGGAATTTTTTTAAAATCAAATATATTTTT
This sequence comes from Aegilops bicornis, assembly GCA_021605145.1. Lineage (NCBI taxonomy): Eukaryota > Viridiplantae > Streptophyta > Magnoliopsida > Poales > Poaceae > Aegilops > Aegilops bicornis. The sequence goes on from CM038672.1 coordinate 510,793,413, forward strand.
ATTTGGATTTTATTACTATTTTATTCGGATTAGAAAAAAATGCATTTTTTTAAAGTTGCATCTTAGGCCAGAAAAATGTTCACTTTGTTCTAAATATTTTATTTAGACGGAGAAAATTGTTTTTTTTTTGGCATTTTTAGAAGATTTTTATATTTTATTAGGATTTTTCTTTGGCATAATTTTTTAAAAAAAATCTTTTCGGGCCGATCGAACTAGGCCGCACCTAGCCCAGCCAGCCCAAGTCACCGCCGCCTCCGCCTCCCTCCTGCGCGAGGAGTCCACACCGCCACCGCCGGACGAATCCGGCCGGGGCATGCCTCCCTAGGCCGACCCCGACCCCGCGCTCCCTCCTCCAAGCCGAAGCCCCCGGGCCTTTAAATAGGGCCGAGGCCCACCGCCTCCTCCCCATCGAGCCGCCGCCGCCACCCCAGCAGCGGCCAAGAAGACTCGCCGCCACCGTGCCGCTGCCGCCGCCGCTTCATTGCCGCCGCTTCGCGCCGCCGCTTCGCCGCCGCCGCCTTGCCGGGATCCCACCGCCGTTGACCCGCCGGTTTTCGTCATGAACCGGTAAAAACCGCCACCAGTTTTTCGGTTTTAGATCTAGATCTGTTTTATTTTAGGGTTAGGGTTTTCTCGGTTTTTCCGATCGGCTCTATTTAGCGAACGTTCACCTGAACGTCTCTGTTCGCGAACGTTTTCATTCGTTGGTCTCTGTTAGCGAATGTTCGTTTGATAGCGTTTTCTTTTTTTATTATTTTCGGCCAGGGACCTGTCCGCGATTATTTGTATCGCAGATTAGCCCCTAATCTTCAAACCCTCGCAACTTTTTAACCGTTCGTCCAAATCCAGTGAAACCAACGCCAAAATCTTCGTATTGAACCCCTCTAAGGATGGCAATGAGTAGGGTATGGGTAGGGTAGAGCAATACCATACCCATACCCGTATAGTCAGTGGGTACAAAATCCTACCCATACCCGTACCCATGGGTATGAATCTTTACCCATGCCCATACCCGATGGGTACCCATACCCATTGGGTACCCAATGGCTAGAACAAATAGTACACAAGTTGTTCAAAAATTTATGCTCATTGATAGCACATTTGACAAAAAAGATAAATTATCTCAGCTCAATAACAGGTAGATGAGTAAATGACCAATATCAAAATTTAGAAATCACAACATACTCTTAAGTCAATAGAAGTAGACGAGTCACATGGCAAATTAATGACTAAATGATGACAACTTAACATTAGTTCACAAACAGGCAGGGTATGGGTATACCCGCGGGTACAAGGCTATACCCATACCCTACCCATGACTTAACGGGTAGGGTATGGGTACTATCCATGGGTATAAAAATGTGCCCATACCCTGCCCATGCGGGTACGGTACCCGCGGGTACCTGTACCGTGGGTAAAATTGCCATCCTTGAACCCCTCTTTCCAGTTAATCAACTTGAATATGGTTTTTATAAATTTAAATTTTGGTTAAAAGCATATTTGAATTCGAACTTCTTTTGATCGTAGTTTGAGTTTTGTAGCTACAATTCAATTGATTCTTTTTGTGAATCGAAGCTCTTCAGTTGAACTTTCAGTTGGGATCTTTTTATTTGAGTTTTACCCTTGCATTTATGCTTGATTCCTTATGTATGCTATTCTTTGATTGCGATAGAATTTCCGGAGTGTGAAGCATGCTACTACGAGTCACTAGGGTTTTCAGATCATCAGCAAGATAAGTAACACTTTGATCATATCCCTTATTACCCAGTTTTATGCATTAGTTTCAACCCTCAAACATTGCATGAGTAGGAACTGTTTTAACATGTGGGTATTGGGAAGTAGATGATAAGGTAGAACCTATTGTCCTTTATTTCAAACCCTGGGAGTTACTTCTCCGTTATGGCTACACTGCTATGCTATGCTCGTAGACGTGGTTTGGTTTGAGTGATTCATGATAGATGTGAGCTATTATTATGAACTATGGGTTTATTTAAGGTGGCAACTTTAATACACATCTGGGTGGATTGTTTGTGGGCACCTGGGGAATCCAGTGTTGTCCAAGGAGATCCCGAGGAATCTGTGTGATCATCCTATGCTTCGCCACCCTGGCTCAAAGGGATCATAAGATTATTCATGTTAGAAACTTCCGTGTGCAGCCACAAGCCATTATGGGCTCTGGCATAGTTGAGTATGTTGTGTGACATCTTTCAGTGGTAAACTAGCAGATGTAGGGGATGTAGGTGGTACGGTTTACCCGTCGAAAGAGTTAATGCTTCTGAAAGACTGTGTCCTGGTCATCCGTTTCTCAAACACCATGTAGTGCGAGAAATCCAATGGAGGAGATCGAGTCTTGTGGGGAAAAGTGCGCAAACCTCTGTAGAGTGTACAAACTAATCATGGTTAGCCGTGTCCCTGGTTATGGACATCTTGAGTATCTGGTGCTTGAATTATTATGATGATCTCATCACTTTACTTAAATAATTTGTTGGGTTATTGATTACTAATTTGGGATTGAGATGGGGTTTCCATTCTCAATGTTTTCAACCAACTTTATAGTTAAATAAAATAAATTCCTTTGCAGTAGGAAAAAATTGGCTTTACGCAAAAATGTTAACCATAGAGCCTTCAGCAGCCATATATGCATGTAGATATAGCTGTTATCTTGTTCATTACTCTATAGTGTTATCTTGCCAGCATATTCCATGTGTTGACCCATTTCCGGGCTGCAACGTATTATGTTGCAGACTTTTCAGATGAAGAGTAAAGTGTTCTAGTTCGTTGTCGTGCACTCAGCTATGCCGTTGGAGTTGATGGACTCATTTACCTTCGATGCTTCCGCAGTTATCTTATTTAGGATAGATTATACCTTCTTCCATAAGTTTTAAGATTTCCGTTCTTACCACTTCTTTCATCTTCGGATTTAACCGACGTTGGTGATCAACCACGGGTTTAGCATCAGGTTCCATATTAATCTTGTGTGCTGACATAGAGTGGGACTAATGCCCTTAAGATAATCAAGAGTATACCCAATAGCAGCTCGGTGCTTCCTTAGAACTTCCAATAATTTTCTTCTTCCTGTTCTGAATGGTTAGCACTAATAATAACATGATATATCTTCTTCTCATCAATATAAGCATATTTCAAAGTGTTTGGCAATTGTTTTAATTAAAACAAAGGATCACCTTTAGGTGGAGGAGGACCTCCTAGAGTTTCAATAGGCAAACTGTGTTTAAGCAGAGGATGTTGTTCAAAGAAAATATTATCTATTTCATTTCTTTCATGCATATGTAAATCATTCTCATGGTCTAGCAAATATTGTTCTAAAAGATTAGTAGGAGGTACAACAATAGAAGCAAGACCAATAATTTCATCCTTACTATGCAATTATTTTTATGAGGTTTTCTACTAAACTTAGAAAAATCACCGACAGTTTGTTTCTCACAATCTATTTTAGCATTAACGGTGTTCAAGAAAGGTCTACCAAAGATAATGGGAAAAAGTCACCTTGTGGGGAACCAAGAACTAGAAAGTCAGTAGGTGATACGTCTCCGTCGTATCTACTTTTCCAAACACTTTTGCCCTTGTTTTGGACTCTAACTTGCATGATTTGAATGGAACTAACCCGGACTGACGCTGTTTTCAGCAGAATTGCCATGGTGTTATTTTTGTGCCGAAATAAAAGTTCTTGGAATGACCTGAAAATCAACGGAGATTTATTTTGGAATATATTAAAAATACTGGCGAAAGAATCAAGGCCAGGGGGGCCACACCCTATCCACGAGGGTGGGGGCGCGCCCTCCCCCTAGGGCGCGCCCCCTGCCTCGTGGGCCCCCTGACGCTCCACCGACCTCAACTCCAACTCCATATATTCACGTTCGGGGAGAAAAAAATGAGGGAGAAGGATTCATCGCGTTTTATGATACAGAACCGTCGCCAAGCCCTAAACTCTCTCGGGAGGGCTGATCTGGAGTCGGTTCGGGGCTCCGGAGAGGGGAATCCGTCGTTGTCGTCATCATCAACCATCCTCCATCGCCAATTTCATGATGCTCACCACCGTGCGTGAGTAATTCCATTGTAGGCTTCCTGGACGGTGACGGGTTGGATGAGATCTATCATGTAATCGAGTTAGTTTTGTTAGGGTTTGATCCCTAGTTCCATTATGTTCTGAGATTGATGTTGCTATGACTTTGCTATGCTTAATGCTTGTCACTAGGGCCCGAGTGCCATGATTTCAGATCTGAACCTATTATGTTTTCATGAATATATGTGAGTTCTTGATCCTATCTTGCAAGTCAATAGTCACCTACTATGTGTTAGGATCCGGCAACCCCGAAGTGACAATAATCGGGACCACTCCCGGTGACGATCGTAGTTTGAGGAGTTCATGTATTCACTATGTGTTAATGCTTTGGTCTGGTACTCTATTAAAAGGAGGCCTTAATATCCCTTAGTTTCCATTAGGACCCCGCTGCCACGGGAGGGTAGGACAAAAGATGTCATGAAAGTTCTTTCCATAAGCACGTATGACTATATTCGGAATACATGCCTACATTAGATTGATGAATTGGAGCTAGTTCTGTGTCACCCTATGTTATGACTGTTACATGATGAACCGCATCCGGCATAATTATCCATCACCGATCCAATGCCTACGAGCTTTCCTTATATTGTTCTTCACTTATTTACTTTTCCACTGCTACTGTTACAATTACTACAAAACACCAAAAATATTACTTTTGCTTACTTTTGTTACCGTTACCACTACTATCATATTACTTTGCTACTAAATACTTTGCTGCAGATATTAAGTTATCCAGGTGTGGCTGAATTGATAACTCAGTTGCTAATACTTGAGAATATTCTTTGGCTCCCCTTGTGTTGAATCAATAAATTTGGGTTGAATACTCTACCCTCGAAAACTGTTGCGATCCCCTATACTTGTGGGTTATCAAGACTATTTTCTGGTGCCGTTTCTGGGGAGCGTAGCTCTATTCTTTGAGTCACTTGGGATTTATATCTGCTGGTCACTATGAAGAACTTGAAAGACGCTAAGACAACAATTTATCCCTCAACTACGAGGGGAGGTATGGAACTGTCATCTAGCTCGCACTTGATTCACCTTACATTTTGAGTAAGCTTGCGACACCTAAACCTGCTTCTGCTATTCGTTCTGATATGTCGCATGTTATTGATGATGCTACTTCTGCTATGCATGATACTTATGATGAAACTACTTCTATGCTTGATACTACTGTGCCACTTAGTGAATTTCTTGATGAACAAATTGCTAGGGCTAGAGAGAAAGAAATTATTGAAACTGATTATATTGATGAAAGTGATGATGAAAACATGCCTGTTATTCCTGAGGGTTATATTTTTGATAAAGAATCTTCTTTAGCTATATTAACTTGCGAAGATAGATATGAACTCAAGAGATTATTAGCTAAATGGAATAAGCAATCTCTTAATGATAGAATGAGACCTGACCCTGCTTTTGCAACTTCACCTATCTGTGTTACCGATAAGGATTATGAATTCTTTGTTGATCCTGATATAATTACTTTGGTTGAATCTGATCCTTTTTATGGCTATGAATCTGAAACTGTTGTGGCACATCTTACTAAATTAAATGATATAGCAACCCTGTTTACTAAGGATGAGAGATCTCGCTACTTTTATATCCTTAAAATCTTTCCGTTCTCATTAAAGGGTGATGCTAAGATATGGTTTAATTCCCTTGATCCTGGCTGTGTGCGTAGTCCCCAGGACATGATTTATTACTTCTCTACTAAATATTTCCCTGCTCATAACAAAAAAGCTGCTTTGAGGGAAATATACAACTTTGTGCAAGTTGAAGAAGAGAGTCGCCCACAAGCTTGGAGGAGGCTTCTCAAGTTATTTAATGCTTTTCCTGATCATCCTCTTAAGAAAAATGAAATACTTGATATCTTTTATAATGGACTAACCGATGCTTCCAAGGACCACTTGGATAGTTGTGCTGGTTCTGTTTTCAGGGAAAGAACACCGGATGAAGCTGAAATCTTATTGAATAATATGTTGACTAATGAAAATAATTGGGCACCTCCTGAGCCAGCTCCTGACCCTATTCCTAAACCAACTCCGAAGAAGAGAGGTGTTCTATTTCTCAGTCCTGAAGATATGAAAGAGGCAAAGAAATCAATGAAAGAAAAGGGTAAGCTGAAGATGTTAAGAATTTACCTCCTATTGAAGAAATACATGGTCTTAATTTACCGCCTGCTGAAGAAACTTGTGATATTAATTCATCACCTATTGGTCTTGATAACCCGACACAGGTAGTAAAGGTAAATTCTCTCTATAGATATGATAAAGCTAAAATCCCTTCTACTAAACTTGCTAGTCAGTGCTTAGATGAGTTTGATGATTTTATTATTAAGCAAGAAGACTTCAAAGCTTATTTCGGTAGGCAACTGAAACAAAATTCTTATATGATTGAACGCTTGAGTGATTATATGTCTAGAGTTAAAGGTGAGCTTAAACTCATTACTAAACATGCTTCTATGGTTACCACTCAAATAGAACAAGTACTTAAAGCTGAAAATGATTTGCTCAATGAATTGAATAGTAAGAAAAATGATTATGCTGTTAGAGTGGCTACTAGAACTGGTAGAATGACTCAGGAACCTGTGTATCCCGAAGGCCACCCTAAGAGAATTGAACAAGATTCTGAGAGAAATAATATTGATGCACCTAGTCCTTCTAAAAAGAAGAAAAAGAAAAATGATAGGACTTTGCATGCTTCTAGTGAACCTGATAAACCTGAGAATCCAAACGATATCTCTATTTGTGATGCTGAAACACAATCTGGTGATGAACATGAACCTCTTAATAATTCTAATAATGATGTTCATGATGATGCTCAACCTAGTAATGATAATGATGTAGAAATTGAACCTGCTGTTGATCTTGATAACCCACAATCAAAGAACCAACGTTATGATAAGAGAGATTTTGTTGCTAGGAAGCACGGTAAAGAAAGAGAACCATGGGTTCAGAAACCCATGCCCTTTCCTCCTAAGCCATCCAAGAAAAAGGACGACGAGGATTTTGAGCGCTTTGCTGAAACGATTAGACCTATCTTCTTACGTATGCGCTTAACTGATGTGCTTAAAACATATCCTTATGCTAAATACATGAAAGATATTATTACTAATAAAAGAAAGATACCGGAAGCTGAAATTTCCACCAGCTTGCTAATTATACTTTTAAAGGTGGAATACCAAAGAAACTTGGGGATCCATGAGTACCCACTATACCATGTTCCATTAAAATAAATTATATTAAAACTGCTTTATGTGATCTTGGAGCCGGTGTTAGTGTTACGCCTCTCTCTTTATATCGTAGACTTGATTTGAATAAGTTGACACCTACTGAAATATCTTTGCAAATGGCCGATAAATCAACTGGTATACCTGTCGGTATTTGTGAGGACGTCCCTGTTGTGGTTGCAAACGTTACTATTCTAACAGACTTTGTTATTCTTGATATTCTGGAGGACGATAGTATGTCCATTATTCTTGGAAGACCCTTTTTGAATACTGCAGGGGTGGTTATTGATTGCAACAAAGGCAATGTCACTTTTCATGTTAATGGTAATGAGCATACGGTACACTTTCCGAGGAAACAACCTCAAGTTTATAGCATCAACTCTATTGGAAAAATTCCATCAATTATCTTTGGAGGTTTTGAATTCCCTCTTCCTACTGTCAAAAAGAAATATGATATTCTTATTATTGGGGATGTGCATATCCCCGTTGAGGTAACATAGTGTTATTCGAAATTTCTCCGGTTCCATGTTATTCAGAATGAGTTTGTTAACAAGACTTGATCAACCTTGTTAGTGGATTCCTTTTGATGAGCATGAGATGGATGAAACTAGAAGCATAACCTTCTGTACCCTCTTTCTACTTTCTGTTATTTAGTTGAAATAAAGTAAAAATAGTATTTTCTGTCTGTTTCCTAATTTATCCGTGCAATATAAAATACCCCGAAAATAAAAGTTCTCCAAATGCCCTGAAAATGGAATATGATTCTTTCTAGAATATTTGAGAATTTCTGGCACTGAGAACATAGCAGGAGGAGCTGGCACCTGACCACGAGGGTCAGGGGCGCACCCTACCCCCCTGGGCGCGCCCCCTGCCTCGTGGGCCCATGGTGGCCCTCCTCCACTTATTCCTGCACCCATACACTCCTTCTTCCTCCCACAAACACCAATATCCAGCTCAAGCACGAGTTCTAGATCATTTTGCTACGATTTTCGATCTCCTTGCTCCAAGCACCTCTCACAAAACTGCTTTGGGAGATTGCCTTGGTATGTGACTCCTCCATTGGTCCAATTAGTTTTTTTTCTAGTGATTTATTCAGTGCAAATTTGTGCTGCCTAGGTGACCCTGTTCTTGAGCTTGCATGTCAAATTTATGTGGTTCCAAGTAGTTCTAATGCATGATATAGTCTCTAGGCACTTGTAGGAGTAGTTGCTATCAATTTTGTTGAGTTTGGTTCACTTTTATTTTGAAGTTACTAAAAATTTCAGAAATGTTTCAGAGGAATAATAATAATAATGAAGAGGTTCTTGAGGGGCTCATCGAGCCGAAGCTCGAAGGAAAAACAAAGTGAAGAAGCGGAGAGGCCCAAATATAATCTGCCTCGCACCACGGAGATTCGGCCAAGTGAATGGCCTTGCAATGATTTCTTGAGAGCGGCCGGTATTCATGATGATTTCTATTATTTGGCTGAGAATGCAGGCCTCACTGATTTCCTCCACGATAAGCTTGATCAGTATCTCCTACTCACCAATACTTTTGTGCAAAACTTGTACTATTTTCCTAAGGAATCACCTCCTTCAGTAGAGTTTTATTTATATGATGTTGTTAAGAAAATGTCACTAGAAGAATTTTGTGCGGTTTGCAAGTTGCCTTTTGAGGGCAGCATTGAGGAACCACATCCAAGGGATGTGGCAGGTTTTATCGATATGATTGTTGTAGGAGAAACGAGAAAAGTTTCAGATGCAAGAACTACTAGCATTCAGTTTCCTGTTCTACGCTACTATGCCATATTTGCTAGTAGATGTTTAATTGGCCGCGGGAACAGTGGGGGCCTCAGTGCCCCTGACCTCGCCATTTTGCGCCATGCTTTATTCAGTGATAGAACTTTTAGTCTAGGTGCTATGGTTGCTAAACGGTTGAGCTTAAATCGTACAAAGGGCCCCATTTTCAGAGGTATCTTTGCTTCGCGTCTTGCTAAATATTTTGAGATACCTATTAGACACTATGAGAATGATGAAAAGTTGCTGCCCTCTATTCTCCTAGATTATAACAGTATGGTAGCACATGATTTTATTTGTAATGATAAGGATAAGAGACTCATTTATAACTTGGTATTCAGTGAAAACACTTGTCAAATCATTACCTTGCCTGCACCCTCTTTGTTTAATATTTATTCAGGCACATACATCATCCTGCCCGATGACATCTACGCATATTGGGAGCGTATACGATCCTAGAGCCTGAGCCATAGCCATCTCTTGATCCATATCAGGAGTCTATTTATCAGTGGGATTCGGAAGAGCTCTCCAACCAATGGCGTCCAGAGGACACTCCTCCATACACTGGGGAAGACTACTTTGATCCTTGGGCATAAACCAACTTAGGCCAAAAGCCTAAGCTTGGGGGAGTACGTATTTCCCACCGACATTACATTTATGTTCACACACTCATCGCTATGTGTCGGTGCTCATACTTTTTCATTGTACCATCCATGCTAGTTTATTTTTCCTTTTCATGCTTTCTTATTGTGTGTTCAATAAACCTTTAGAAAAACAAAAAAATAGTGTAGCTTTTAGCTAAATTTACTTTCCATGCTTGTATTAGTAATTAAAAAGAAAACCCAAAAAGATTTCTCATTCTTCTTTTACTTGTTGGGAGCTTTCCCGCGTAAATAGTTTTATTTCTTTTCTTTCCTTTGGGGGTCGATAGGAGAAGACCATGATGAAAATGTTTAGTGGCTCTTATATGCATTATTGTTGATTTAACTATGAGCCATATTGCCTTGTCTTCTCCCTTGAATTGAATGCTTGCAGATTCCAGCTTAGTCCAACGCACGTGCACTCTTATTATTATACACACCGTTCGGTCGTGCGAGTGAAAGGTAATAATGACGATATATGATGAATTGACTGAGATGGGAAAAGCTGGTATGAACTCAACCTCTCTTGTTTTTTGTAAATATGATGAGTTCATCTTTCCTGATTCAGCTTATTATGAATAAACATGTTTGCAATGACAATTAGAGATCATAGTTGCTTATGCCATGCTTGATTAGCTACGAGTTTATAATGGTTTACCTTGCGTGCCAACATGCTATTAAAATAGTTGTGATGTGGTATAGTGGGGTGGTATCCTCCTTTGAATGATTTAAGTGACTTGACTTGGCACATGTTCACACATGTAGTTGAAACAAATCAACATAGCCTTCACGATATTTATGTTCATGGTGGATTATATCCTACTCATGCTTGCATCCAGTGTAAATTAATTTTAATGCATGTTGATGACTGTTGTCGCTCTCTAGCTGGTCGCTTCCCAGTCTTTTTCTAGCCTTCACCTGTACTAAGCGGGAATACTGCTTGTGCATCCAATCCCTTAAACCCCAAACTTATTCCATATGAGTCCACCATACCTTCCCATATGCGGTATCTACCTGCCGTTCCAAGTAAATTTGTATGTGCCAAACTCTAAACCTTCAAATAAACATTTTGTTTTGTATGCTCGAATAGCTCATGTATCAACTAGGGCTGTCCGTATCTTCCATGTTAGGCGGGTTATTCTCAAGAGGAGTGGACTCCCCTCCTCACTCCCGAGAAAATGGCTGGTCACCGGGATGCCCAGTCCCATGCTTTAAGCAAATCAAATATAAATAATTGCAAACAAAACTCCCCCTGGGACCTGATGTTAGTTGGAGGCACTCGTTGTTTCGAGCAAGCCATGGATTGATGCTTGTTGGTGGAGGGGGAGTATAAACTTTACCATTCTGATTGGGAACCGCCTATAATGTGTGTAGCATGGAAGATATCGCCATCTCTTGGTTGTTATGTTGACAATGAAAGTATACCGCTCAAAATATTATTTATCTCTATTTCAAAACCGAGCTCTGGCACTTCTACAAATCCCTGCTTCCCTCTGCGAAGGGCCTATCTATTTACTTTCATGTTGAGTCATCACCCTCTTATTATAAGCACCGGTTGGAGAGCACTGATGTCATTTGCATGTATCATTGTTAGTTTATATTGGGTATGACTATGATTGGATCTCTTTTACCATGAATTGCAATATCTAGTCAGTCCTTGATCTTTAAAGGTGCTCTGCATTTATGTTTTGCGGTCTTAGAAAGGGCTAGCGAGATACCATCTTGTTATATCATATTATGATTATTTTGAGAAAGTGTTGTCATCCGAGTTTTATTATTATTGCTCGCTAGCTGATTATGCCATTGATGTGGGTAAACATGAGACCTGAGAGTTATTGCAAATGTGGTTAGTCATAATCTTTGCTGAAAACTTGAATGCTGGCTTTACATATTTACAACAAAAAGAACAAACAGAGTTTGTAAAAGTTTTTCTTTACCACTTTCAGTTTATCAACTGAATTGCTTGAGGACAAGCAAATGTTTAAGCTTGGGGAGTTGATACGTCTCCGTCGTATCTACTTTTCCAAACACTTTTGCCCTTGTTTTGGACTCTAACTTGCATGATATGAATGGAACTAACCCGGACTGACGTTGTTTTGAGCAGAATTGTCATGGTGTTATTTTTGTGCAGAAATAAAAGTTCTCAGAATAACCTGAAAATCAACGGAGATTTATTTTGGAATATATGAAAAATACTGGCAAAAGAATCAAGGCCAGGGGGCCCACACCCTGTCCATGAGGGTGGGGGGCGCGCCTTCCCCCCTAGGGCGCGCCCCCTGCCTCGTGGGCCCCCTGACGCTCCACCGACCTCAACTCCAACTCCATATATTCACGTTCGGGGAGAAAAAAACGAGGGAGAAGGATTCATCGCGTTTTACGATACAGAGCCGCCGCCAAGCCCTAAACTCTCTCGGGAGGGCTGATCTGGAGTCCGTTCGGGGCTCCGGAGAGGGGAATCCGTCGCCGTCGTCATCATCAACCATCCTCCATCACCAATTTCATGATGCTCACCGCCGTGCGTGAGTAATTCCATCGTAGGCTTGCTGGATGGTGATGATTGGATGAGATCTATCATGAAATCGAGTTAGTTTTGTTAGGGTTTGATCCCTAGTATCCATTATGTTCTGAGACTGATGTTGCTATGACTTTGCTATGCTTAATGCTTGTCTCTAAGGCCCGAGTGCCATGATTTCAGATCTGAACCTATTATGTTTTCATGAATATATGTGAGTTCTTGGTCCTATCTTGCAAGTCTATAGTCACCTACTATGTGTTATGATCTGGCAACCCCTAAGTGACAATAATCGGGACCACTCCCGGTGACGACCCTAGTTTGAGGAGTTCATGTATTCACTATGTGTTAATGCTTTGGTCCGGTACTCTATTAAAAGGAGGCCTTAATATCCCTTAGTTTCCATTAGGACCCCGCTGCCACGGGAGGGTAGGACAAAAGATGCCATGCAAGTTCTTTTCCATAAGCACGTATGACTATATTCGGAATACATGCCTACATTACATTGATGAATTGGAGTTAGTTCTGTGTCACCCTATGTTATGACTGTTACATGATGAACCGCATCCGGCATAATTATGAAGGAAATATGCCCTAGAGGCAATAATAAAGTTATTATTTATTTCCTTATATCATGATAAATGTTTATTATTCATGCTAGAATTGTATTAACCGGAAACATAATACATGTGTGAATACATAGACAAAGCAGTGTCACTAGTATGCCTCTACTTGACTAGCTCGTTAATCAAAGATGGTTATGTTTCCTAACCATAGACATGAGTTGTCATTTGATTAACGGGATCACATCATTAGGAGAATGATCTGATTGACATGACCCATTCCGTTAGCCTAGCACTTGATCGCTTAGTATGTTGCTATTGCTTTCTTCATGACTTATACATGTTCCTGTAACTATGAGATTATGCAACTCCGTTTACCGGAGGAACACTTTGGGTACTACCAAACGTCACAACGTAATCGGGTGATTATAAAGGAGTACTACAGGTGTCTCCAAAGGTACTTGTTGGGTTGGCGTATTTCGAGATTAGGTTTTGTCACTCCGATTGTCGGAGAGGTATCTCTAGGCCTTCTCGGTAATACACATCACATAAGCCTTGCAAGCATTACAACTAATGAGTTAGTTGTGAGATGATGTATTACGGAACGAGTAAAGAGACTTGTCAGTAACGAGATTGAACTAGGTATTGGATACCGACGATCGAATCTCGGGCAAGTAACATACCAATGACAAAGGGAACAACGTATGTTGTTATGCGGTCTGACCGATAAAGATCTTCGCAGAATATGTAGGAACCAATATGGGCATCCAGGTCCCGCTATTGGTTATTGACGGAGATGTGTCTCGGTCATGTCTACATTGTTCTCGAACCGTAGGGTCCGCACGCTTAAGGTTTCGATGGCGGTTATATTATAAGTTTGTGTATTTTGATGTACCGAAGGTTGTTCGAGTCCGGATATGATCACGGACATGACGAGGAGTCTCGAAATGGTCGAGACATAAAGATTTATATATTGGACGGATATATTTGGACACCGGAAAGGTTCCGGAGAAGTTTGGAGCTCGGGAGGTTACCGAACCCCCGGGAGGTATATGGGCCTTATTGGGCCCATGTAGGAGGAAGGAGAAGGAACAAGGGAGGCGCGCCCCCAAGCCCAATCCGACTGGGGAGGGCGGCCCCCTTTCCTTTCTCCTTCCCCTCTTCCTATTTCTACTACTAGTACTACTTCCTAAATACTAGTACTCTTTCCTTCCTCCAAATAAGATATGGAAAGAGAGGAAACCTACTTGGAGTAGGTTTCCCCTCCTGGTGCGCCCCCTTGGGCGGCCACCTCCTCCTCCCTCCTTTATATACGGGAGGGGGCACCCTAGAACACACAAGTTGATCCTTGAGATCGTTCCTTAGCCGTGTGCGGTGCCCCCTCCACCATATTCCACCTCGGTCATATCGTGGCGGTGCTTAGGTGAAGCCCTGCGTCGGTGAAACATCAAGATCGTCCACCACGCTGTCATGTCGACGGAACTTCTTCTCCCGGAGCTTTGCTGGATCGGAGCCCGTGGAGCGTCATCGAGCTGAGCGTGTGCCAAGAACTTCGAGGCGCCGGAGTAATGCTTGGCGCTTGGATCGGCTGGATCGTGAGGAGAACGTACGACTACTTCCTCTACGTCATCATCGACTCGGAGGTGCCGGAGTAACGGCGCTGGGATCGGCAGGATCGCGAGGAGAACGTACGACTACTTCCTCTACGTTGTGATCGCTTCCGCTAACGGTCTACGAGGGTACGTAGACAACACTCTCCCCTCTCGTTGCTATGCCATCACCATGGTCCTGTGTGCGAGGAAATTTTTTGAAATTACTGCGTTCCCCAACAAAGTGGCATCCGAGCCAGGTTTTATGCGTTGATGTCATATGCACGAGTAGAACACAAGTGAGTTGTGGGCGATACAAGTCATACTACCTACCAGCATGTCATACTTTGGTTCAGCGGTATTGTGAGATGAAGCGGTCCGGACCGACATTACGCGTACGCTTACGCGAGACTGGTTTCACCGTTATGAGCATTCGTGCTTAAAGGTGTGTAACATCCCAAATTTTCAATTTGGAATGTTATACATTAGATCATCATGCATATCATATTTTTCTCGCATTTTTCCGATCCTAGAAATTTCACGCAACTCAATGACCCTCGGAGAGAGTTGGAAGTTTCATTATTTTCATATTTGGGATTTTCCAAATCTTGAAAATAGGATCATTGGATTTATTTAAATTATCTTCATAACATTTTTCCTATAAAAATATTTCGAGAGGGAATAATATGACTTTCCCAAGCAATTAGGAAAAATGAAGATATTATAAATAAACCAAATTTGGTTTTGGAAGATTTATTTTGCTTAGGCAAAATGAGCATTTTAAAAATTTTATGCATGTATTTTGTTTTTAAAGTTCATTTTGTTCGACTCATTTTTAGGAGTCGGGAAAATTTGTTTTAATTAATTTGGAGTTCATTTGATATTTATTTTATCTGTTTTGTTTTAATTTTAATTTAAAAAAAATCGCGCCTGGACTGAGGCCCGGCCCGGCCCAAGCCAGGGCCCTGTGCCCAGCCCCGGCCCACCTCCCTCTCCTCCCTCGCCTTGCGCCGCCCGCCAGGCCCGGTGCCCGCCCGCCGCCTCCCGAGTCCGGCTCCGACCCGGACCCCGTGGCCCCTCCCAAGCCACCCGGCGCCCCTCCCCTTTATAACCGCCGCCGCCCCCCCCTCTCCCTCACCTCGATCCGCCGCCGCCCGCCCTCACCCGCGCCAAGCCGAGCCGCCGCCGCCGCCGGAACGCCGCCGCCGCCGTCCCTCGCCGACGGCCGGTAGCCCGCCGCCCTCGCCGCCCGCCCATGGGACCCGCCACCCGGAGCCCCGCCGGACCTCGCCGGCGAGAGCCACCGGAGGTAGCCCCGCGCCCGATCCGGTTTTCCCCTTGAACCGATCCGGTTTATTTAAAAAAAAATATGTTCGGTTTTTAAAAAAAAACCTAGATTTGTTTTATTTTTTCTCGGTTTTCTTATTTAACGAACGTCCACCGAACCGTTCGCTTCGATGAACGCGTTCGTTAGATTCGCTTCGCTGATTTAACGCTCACTTTTTAACTGCGTTAAATGCGTTTTTCTTTTTAATCGGAATTAATCCGTTATTTTTTGATTTGATTTCGATCCGATTTTCAAATCTGTTTTATTTCTTGCTCGTTTATCGGAATCAGGTGATTCAAGCGCTGGAGTTTCAGAATGTGAAACCGCCGTTCGACTAACCTATTTTCACAAAGTTTTGCTACTGTGAAATTTTGACCTAATTTCAGATTGCTAAACCGAGTCGTTCTCTCTCGAGTTCCGACTTTCGATGCTTTATTTGATTCGATTCTTTTGCCACCGTGGTTCTTAAGTTGAACTATCTGGTTAGATCTTTTATTCGAGCTTTCCTGTGCATTAGATGAGTACTTATTGTATGCTTGTTGTTTGTCTGCGTTAGATTACCGGAGTGCCGCTTGTTACTTGAATCTCTAGGACTCATGGATGATCGTCGACAAGGCAAGTAACACTTTGATCATACCTTTTCTACTACCCGGTTTTATTGCATTAGATCAAACCCTCAAACACTTGCATGATTAGGATCTAATTAAATTGTGGGATGGGAAGTAGATTGAGGTAGTACCTATTACTGTTTTACTTATGAAACCTTGGGAGTTACTTCTCGTTTGCTTGATTATGCCATGCTATGCTAGTAGACGTGGATTGGGTGAGTGAATATCCATGACAGATGTGAGATTGTTAATTAATGGTTTATTTAAGGTGGCAACCTAAACACACATCCGGGTGGATTGAGGCACCTGGTTTCTATCAGGATTTGCCTGTATTTCTTGGACCGCCACCTGTGCTCTAAGGGATCATAAGATTATTCAAACTGGAAACTTCCGTGTGCAGCCACAAGCCAATTATGGGCTCTGGCGTAGTTGACTAAGTTGTGCGAACTCTTACGGGTAGGCTAGCTGATGTAGGGGATGTAGGTTGGTACGGTCTACCCACATGTAAGGTGCTAAGCGCTTCGAAAGACTATGTCTCGGTCATCCGCTTCTCAAACACCATGTAGTGCGAGAACCAAGCGGAGGCGATCGAGTCTTGTGGGGAAAAGTGCAAACCTCTGCAGAGTGTAAAACTGATCATGATTAGCCGTGTCCCCGGTTATGGACAATTTTGAGTATCTAGTACCGGATATCCTGTTGATCTCATCACGTTACTTAATATAATTTGTTTGGGTTTAATGAGTACTTTTAATTGGGATTGAGGATGCTGTCAACCATTCTCAATGTTTAACAACCACCAAGATAGTTAAATAAAATTATTCCTTTGATGTAGGGAAAAATTGGCTTTTCGCAAAAATGTAACCGTAGAGCCTTACCACCAGCCATATATGCATGTAGTATAGGCTTATTCATTCATTGCTCTTTCGTGTTACATTGCCATATTCCATGTCTTTGACCCGTTTCGGGCTGCAACTTTTCATGTTGCGCACTTTTCGCATTTACGAGTAAGATGTTAGGTTGTGGTTCTATACTCGGTGATGCACCGGAGTTGATGGACTCACTCGTTTTCCAAGCCTTCCGCTGTTATTATTAGATGGCCTTAAGCCATATTATTGTATTAAGTTCCCTTGTGGACAACGATGTAATAAGTGTGTGATTGCTACTCGCTATAAATCCTTCGGCATCAGGTCTTTGTGTCAAGACATCGATCCAGGATGACATCGAGTACAGAGCGCTAGATCCATTCGGGTCTGGTCGCGACAAGGTGGCTGGCGGGTGTCTATCTCTCTCACTTTAGTTGAACCGAGTGTGACTACGCCCGGTCCTTGAGAAGGTTAAAACGGAGTCTATTTGACGAAGTATCGTTGTGGTTTTGATGCGTAGGTAAGAACGGTTCTTGCTCGGCGTAGCAGCCACGTAAAACTTGCAACAACAAAGTAGAGGACGTCTAACTTGTTTTTGCAGGCATGTTGTGATGTGATATGGTCAAGACGTGATGCTATATTTTATTGTATGAGATGATCATGTTTTGTAACCGAAGTTATCGGCAATGGCGAAAGCCATATGGTTGTCGCTTTATTGTATGAAATGCAACGCCCAGAATTGCTTTACTTTATCACTAAGCGGTAGCGATAGTCGTAGAAGCAATAGATGGCGTAAAGGACAACGATGCTACGATGGAGATCAAGGTGTCGCTACCGGTGGCGATGGTGATCACGACGGTGCTTCGGAGATGGAGATCACAAGCACAAGATGATGATGGCCATATCATATCACTTATATTGATTGCATGTGATGTTTATCCTTTATGCATCTTATTTTGCTTTGATTGACGGTAGCATTTTAAGATGATCTCTCACTAAAATTATCAACTAGTGTTCTCCCTGAGTATGCACCGTTGCCAAAGTTCGTCGTGCCGAGACACCACGTGATGATCGGGTGTGATAAGCTCTACGTCCATCTACAACGGGTGCAAGCCAGTTTTGCACGCAGAATACTCAGGTTATACTTGACGAGCCTAGCATATGCGATATGGCCTCGGAACACGGAGACCGAAAGGTCGGCGTGAATCATATAGTAGATATGATCAACATAAGATGTTCACCATTGAAAACTACTCCATCTCACGTGATGATCGGTTATGGTTTAGTTGATTTGGATCACGTGATCACTTAGATGACTAGAGAGATGTCATCTAAGTGGGAGTTCTTAAGTAAAATGATTAATTGAACTTAAATTTATCATGAACTTAGTACCGATAGTATCTTGCTTGTCTATGTCTGCTTGTAGATAGATGGCTCGTGCTGTTGTTCCGTTGAATTTTAATGCGTTCCTTGAGAAAGCAAAGTTGAAAGATGATGGTAGCAATTACACGGACTGGGTCCGTAACCTGAGGATTATCCTCATTGCTGCACAGAAGAATTATGTCCTTGATGCACCGCTAGGTGACAGACCTATTGCAGGAGCAGATGCAGACGTTATGAACGTTTGGCTAGCTCAATATGATGACTACTTGATAGTTTAGTGCACCATGCTTAGCGGCTTAGAATCGGGACTTCAAAGACGTTTTGAACGTCATGGACCATATGAGATGTTCCAGGAGTTGAAGTTAATATTTCCAGCAAATACCCGAGTTGAGAGATATGAAGTCTCCAACAAAGTTCTAAAGCTAAAAGATGGAGGAGAATCGCTCAACTAGTGAGCAGGTGCTCGATTGTCCGGGTACTTCAATCGCTTTGAATCAAGTGGGAGTTAATCTTCCGGATAAGACAGTGATTGACAGAATTCTCTAGTCACCATCACTAAGTTACTAGAACTTCGTGATGAACTATAGTATGCAAGGGATGACGAAAACGATTCCCGAGCTCTTCGTGATGTTGAAATCGACGAAGGTAGAAATCAAGAAAGAGCATCAAGTGTTGATGATTGACAAGACCACTAGTCTCAAAGAAAAGGGCAAAGGGAAGAAGGGGAACTTCAAGAAGAACGGCAAGCAAGTTGCTGCTCGAGTGAAGAAGCCCAAGTCTGGACCTAAGCCTGAGACTAAGTGCTTTTGCTGCAATGGAACTGGTCACTAGAAACGGAACTACCCCAAGTATTTGGCGGATAAGAAGGATGGCAAAGTGAACAAAGGTATATTTGATATACAGATTATTGATGTGTATTTTACTAGTGTTCGTAGCAACCCCTCGGTATTTGATACTGGTTCAGTTGCTAAGAGTAGTAACTTGAAATGGGAGTTGCATAATGAACAGAAAACTAGTTGAAGGGGAAGTGACGATGAGTGTTGGAAGTAGTTTCAAGATTGATTTGATCATCATCACACACTCCCTATACTTTCGGGATTAGTGTGGAACCTAAATAAGTGTTATTTGGTGTTGAGCATAAATATGATTTGATCATGTTTATTGCAATACGGTTATTCATTTAAGTAAGAGAATAAATTGTTGTTCTGCTTACATGAATAAAACCTTATATGGTTACACACCCAATGAAAATGGTTCATTGGATCTCGATCATAGTGATACACATATTCATAATATTGAAACCAAAAGATGCAAAGTTAATAATGATAGTGCAACTTATTTGTGGCACTGCCGTTTAGGTCATATTGGTGTAAAGCGCATGAAGAAAACTCCATGCTGATGGACTTTCGGAATCACTTGGTTATGAATCGTTTGATGCTTGCGAACCGTGCCTTTTGGGAAAGATGACTAAAACTCCGTTCTTCGGAACAATGGAACGAGCTACCGACTTATTGGAAATAATACATACTGATGTATGCAGACCAATGAGTATGAAGGCTCGTGGCAAGTATCGTTATTTTTTGATCTTCACAGATGTTTTTGAGCAGATATGGGTATATCTACTTGATGAAACATAAGTCTGAAACATTTGAAAAGATCAAAGAATTTCAGAGTGAAGTGGAGAATCATCGTAACAAGAAAATAAAAGTTTCTACGATATGATCGCAGAGGTAAAATATTTGAGTTACGAGTTTGGTCTTCAATTAAATCAATGTGAAATAGTTTCACAAATTCATGCCACCTGGAACACCACAGCATAATGGTGTGTCCGAACATCATAACCGTACTTTATTAGGATATAGTGCAACTATGATGTTTCTTACCGATTTACCGTTATAGTTTTGGGGCTATGCATTAGAGACAGCTGCATTCACGTTAAAAAGGGCACCATCTAAATCCGTTGAGACGACACCGTATGAACTGTGGTTTGGCAAGAAACCAAAGTTGTTGTTTCTTGAAGTTTGGAGTTGCGATGCTTGTGTGAAAAAGTTTCATCCTGATAAGCTCGAACCCAAATCGGAGAAATGCGTCTTCATAGGATACCCAAAATGTTGGGTACACCTTCTATCACAGATCCGAAAGGCAAGACATTCGTTGCCAAGAATGGATCCTTTCTAGAGAAGGAGTTTCTCGAAAGAAGTGAGTGGGAGGAAAGTAGAACTTGATGAGGTAATTGTACCTTCTCCCTTATTGGAAAATAGTTTATCACAGAAATCTGTTCCTGTGACTACTACACCAATTAGTGAGGAAGCTAATGATGATGATCATGTAACTTCAGATCAAGTTACTACCGAACCTCGTAGGTCAACCAGAGTGAGATCCGCACTGTGAGTGGTACGGTAATCCCATTCTCGGAGGTCAGGTTACTTGACCATGACGAACCTACGAACTATGAGGAAGCGATGATGAGCCCAGATTCCGCAAAATGGTTTGAGGCCATGAAATCTGAGATATGATCCATATATGAGAACAAAGTATGGACTTTGATGGATTTGCCCGATGATCGGCAAACCATAGAAAATAAATGGATCTTCAAGAGGAAGACGGACGCTGATAGTAGTGTTACTGTCTACAAAGCTCGACTTGTCGCAAAGGGTTTTCGACAAGTTCAAGGGATTGACTACGATGAGACCTTCTCACCCGTAGCGATGCTTAAGTCTGTCCGAATCATGTTAGCAATTGCCGCATTTTATAATTATGAAATTTGGCAAATGGATGTAAAGACCGCATTCCTAAATGGATTTTTGGAAGAAGAGTTGTATATGATGCAACCAGAAGGTTTTATCGATCCAAAGGGAGCTAACAAAGTGTGCAAGCTCCAGCGATCCATTTATGGACTGGTGCAAGCATCTCGGAGTTGGAATAAACGCTTTGATAGTGTGATCAAAGTATTTGGGTTTATACAGACTTATGGAGAAGCCTGTATCTACAAGAAAGTGAGTGGGAGCTCTGTAGCATTTCTGATATTATATGTAGATGACATATTATTGATCGGAAATGATATAGAATTCTGGATAGCATAAAGGGATACTTGAACAAGAGTTTTTCAATGAAAGACCTTGGTGAAGCTGCTTACATATTGGGCATCAAGATCTATAGAGATAGATCAAGACGCTTAATTGGACTTTCACAAAACACATACCTTGATAAAGTTTTGAAAAAGTTCAAAATGGATCGAGCAAAGAAAGGTTTTTACCAGACATAAGGTGTGAAATTGAGTCGGACTCAATGCCCGACCACAATGAAGATAGAGAGAAAATGAAAGATGTTCCCTATGCTTCAACCATAGGCTCTATCATGTATGCAATGTCCGTGTACCAGACCTGACGTATGCTTAGGCTGTAAGCTTGGCAGAAGGTACCAAAGTAATCCAGAGTGGATCATCGACAGCGGTCAAGAACATCCCGAAATACGAAAAGGACTAAGGATATGTTTCTCGTATATGGAGGTGACAAAGAGCTAGTCGTAAATGGTTACATCGATGCAAGCTTTGACATTGATCCCGACGATTCTAAATCGCAAACCGGATACGTGTTTTTATTAAACGGTGGAGCTGTCGGTTGGTGCGCTTCTAAACAAAGCGTCGTGGCGGGATCTACATGTGAAGCGGAATACATAGCTGCTTGAAGCAGCAAATGAAGGAGTCTGGATGAAAGAGTTCATTTCCGATCTAGGTGTTGTACCTAGTGCATCGGGACCAATGAAGATCTTCTCGTGACAATATGGTGCAATTGCCTTGGCAAAGGAATCCAGATTTCACAAGAGGACCAAGCATATCAAGAGACGCTTCAATTCCATTCGACCAAGTCCAAGTGGGAGACATAGAGATTTGCAAAGTACATACGGATCTGAACATTGCAGACCCGTTGACTAAGCCTCTTCCACAAGCAAAACATGATCAGCACCAAGACTCCATGGGTGTTAGAATCATTCTTGAGTGAACTAGATTATTGACTCTAGTGCAAGTGGGAGATCAAGGAAATATGCCCTAGAGGCAATAATAAAGTTATTATTTATTTCCTTATATCATGATAAATGTTTATTATTCATGCTAGAATTGTATTAACCGGAAACATAATACATGTGTGAATACATAGACAAACAGAGTGTCACTAGTATGCCTCTACTTGACTAGCTCGTTAATCAAAGATGGTTATGTTTCCTAACCATAGACATGAGTTGTCATTTGATTAACGGGATCACATCATTAGGAGAATGATCTGATTGACATGACCCATTCCGTTAGCCTAGCACTTGATCGCTTAGTATGTTGCTATTGCTTTCTTCATGACTTATACATGTTCCTCGTAACTATGAGATTATGCAACTCCCGTTTACCGGAGGAACACTTTGGTACTACCAAACGTCACAACGTAATCGGGTGATTATAAAGGAGTACTACAGGTGTCTCCAAAGGTACTTGTTGGGTTGGCGTATTTCGAGATTAGGTTTTGTCACTCCGATTGTCGGAGAGGTATCTCTAGGCCTTCTCGGTAATACACATCACATAAGCCTTGCAAGCATTACAACTAATGAGTTAGTTGTGAGATGATGTATTACGGAACGAGTAAAGAGACTTGCGGTAACGAGATTGAACTAGGTATTGGATACCGACGATCGATCGAATCTCGGGCAAGTAACATACCGATGACAAAGGGAACAACGTATGTTGTTATGCGGTCTGACCGATAAAGATCTTCAGAGAATATGTAGGAACCAATATGGGCATCCAGGTCCCGCTATTGGTTATTGACCGGAGATGTGTCTCGGTCATGTCTACATTGTTCTCGAACCGTAGGGTCCGCACGCTTAAGGTTTCAATGACGGTTATATTATAAGTTTGTGTATTTTGATGTACCAAGGTTGTTCGAGTCCCGGATATGATCACGGACATGACGAGGAGTCTCGAAATGGTCGAGACATAAAGATTTATATATTGGACGGATATATTTGGACACCGGAAAGGTTCCGGAGAAGTTTGGAGCTCCGGAGGTTACCGGAACCCCTGGAGGTATATGGGCCTTATTGGGCCCATGTAGGAGGAAGGGAGAAGGAACAAGGAGGGGGGCCCCACCAAGCCCAATCCGATTGGGGAGGGGGGCCGGCCCCCTTCCTTTCTCCTTCCCCTCTTCCTATTTCTACTACTAGTACTACTTCCTAAATACTAGTACTCTTTCCTTCCCTCCAAATAAGATATGGAAAGAGAGGAAACCTACTTGGAGTAGGTTTCCCCCTTGCGCCCCCTTGGGCCGGCCACCTCCTCCTCCCTCCTTTATATCACGGGAGGGGGCACCCTAGAACACACAAGTTGATCCTTGAGATCGTTCCTTAGCCGTGTCTGGTGCCCCCTCCACCATATTCCACCTCGGTCATATCGTGGCGGTGCTTAGGTGAAGCCTCGCGTCGGTGAAACATCAAGATCGCTACCACGCCGTCGTCTTGACGGAACTTCTTCTCCCGGAGCTTTGCTGGATCGGAGCCCGTGGAGCGTCATCGAGCTGAACGCGTGTGCCAAGAACTCGGAGGCGCCGGAGTAACGGCGCTTGGATCGGCTGGATCGTGAGGAGAACGTCGACTACTTCCTCTACGTCATCATCGACTCGGAGGTGCCGGAGTAACGGCGCTGGGATCGGCAGGATCGCGAGGAGAACGTACGACTACTTCCTCTACGTTGTGATCGCTTCCGCTAACGGTCTACAAGGGTACGTAGACAACACTCTCCCCTCTCGTTGCTATGCCATCACCATGGTCCCGTAAAGCGTGGGAAAATTTTTGAAATTACTGCGTTCCCCAACAACAGTGGCATCCGAGCCAGGTTTTATGCGTTGATGTCATATGCACGAGTAGAACACAAGTGAGTTGTGGGCGATACAAGTCATACTACCTACCAGCATGTCATACTTTGGTTCAGCGGTATTGTGAGATGAAGCGGTCCGGACCGACATTACGCCAGACGCTTACGCGAGACCGGGTTTCACCGTTATGAGCATTCGTGCTTAAAGGTGGCTGGCGGGTGTCTGCCTCTCTCACTTTAGTTGAACCGAGTGTGATTACGCCCGGTCCTTGAGAAGGTTAAACGGAGTCTATTTGACGAAGTATCGTTGTGGTTTTGATGCGTAGGTAAGAACGGTTCTTGCTCAGCCCGTAGCAGCCACGTAAAACTTGCAACAACAAAGTAGAGGACGCCTAACTTGTTTTTGCAGGGCATGTTGTGATGTGATATGGTCAAGACGTGATGCTATATTTTATTGTATGAGATGATCATGTTTTGTAACCGAGTTATCGGCAATCGGCAGGAGCCATATGGTTGTCGCTTTATTGTATGAAATGCAACGCTACTGTAATTGCTTTTACTTTATCACTAAGCGGTAGCGATAGTCGAGAAGCAATAGATGGCGTAAACGACAACGATGCTACGATGGAGATCAAGGTGTCGCTACCGGTGACGATGGTGATCACGACGGTGCTTCGGAGATGGAGATCACAAGCACAAGATGATGATGGCCATATCATATCACTTATATTGATTGCATGTGATGTTTATCCTTTATGCATCTTATTTTGCTTTGATTGACGGTAGCATTTTAAGATGATCTCTCACTAAAATTATCAAGTAGTGTTCTCCCCGAGTATGCGCCGTTGCCAAAGTTCGTCTTGAGACACCACGTGATGATCGGGTGTGATAAGCTCTCGTCCATCTACAACGGGTGCAAGCCAGTTTTGCACACGCAGAATACTCAGGTTATACTTGACGAGCCTAGCATATGCAGATATGGCCTCGGAACACGGAGACCGAAAGGTCGGCGTGAATCATATAGTAGATATGATCAACATAAGATGTTCACCATTGAAAACTACTCCATCTCACGTGATGATCGGTTATGGTTTAGTTGATTTGGATCACGTGATCACTTAGATGACTAGAGAGATGTCTGCCTAAGTGGGAGTTCTTAAGTAAAATGATTAATTGAACTTAAATTTATCATGAACTTAGTACCGATAGTATCTTGCTTGTCTATGTCTGCTTGTAGATAGATGGCTCGTCTTTGTTGTTCCGTTGAATTTTAATGCGTTCCTTGAGAAAGCAAAGTTGAAAGATGATGGTAGCAATTACACGGATCGGGTCCGTAACTTGAGGATTATCCTCATTGCTGCACGTAAGAATTATGTCCTTGATGCACCGCTAGGTGATGTACCTATTGCAGGAGCGGATGCAGGCGTTATGAACGTTTGGCTAGCTCAATATGATGACTACTTGATAGTTTAGTGCACCATGCTTAGCGGCTTAGAATCGGGACTTCAAAGACGTTTTGAACGTCATGGACCATATGAGATGTTCCAGGAGTTGAAGTTAATATTTCCAGCAAATACCCGAGTTGAGAGATATGAAGTCTCCAACAAAGTTCTAAAGCTAAAAGATGGAGGAGAATCGCTCAACTAGTGAGCAGGTGCTCAGATTGTCTGGGTACTTCAATCGCCTGAATCAAGTGGGAGTTAATCTTCCAGATAAGACAGTGATTGACAGAATTCTCTAGTCACCATCACTAAGTTACTAGAACTTCGTGATGAACTATAGTATGCAAGCGATGACGAAAACGATTCCCGAGCTCTTCGTGATGTTGAAATCGACGAAGGTAGAAATCAAGAAAGAGCATCAAGTGTTGATGATTGACAAGACCACTAGTCTCAAAGAAAAGGGCAAAGGGAAGAAGGGGAACTTCAAGAAGAACGGCAAGCAAGTTGTTGCCGAGTGAAGAAGCCCAAGTCTGGACCTAAGCCCGAGACTAAGTGCTTTTGCTGCAATGGAACTGGTCACTAGAAACGGAACTACCCCAAGTATTTGGCGGATAAGAAGGATGGCAAAGTGAACAAAGGTATATTTGATATACAGATTATTGATGTGTATTTTACTAGTGTTTGTAGCAACCCCTCGGTATTTGATAATCTGGTTCATAAGAGTAGTAACTTGAAATGGGAGTTGCATAATGAATAGAAAACTAGTTGAAGGGGAAGTGACGATGAGTGTTGGAAGTAGTTCCAAGATTGATTTGATCATCATCACACACTCCTATACTTTCGGGATTAGTGTGGAACCTAAATAAGTGTTATTTGGTGTTGAGCATAAATATGATTTGATCATGTTTATTGCAATACGGTTATTCATTTAAGTAAGAGAATAAATTGTTGTTCTGCTTACATGAATAAAACCTTATATGGTTACACACCCAATGAAAATGGTTCATTGGATCTCGATCATAGTGATACACATATTCATAATATTGAAACCAAAAGATGCAAAGTTAATAATGATAGTGCAACTTATTTGTGGCACTGTCGTTTAGGTCATATTGGTGTAAAGCGCATGAAGAAAACTCCATGCTGATGGACTTTCGGAATCACTTGGTTATGAATCGTTTGATGCTTGCGAACCGTGCCTTTCGGACTCCCACACAAGACTTCAACATCTCTAACAGTCCCAAGTTGTGTGATGGTGTCTCTATTAGCTAGTTTAATAGTAACATATATGTCTTCCATTTCAGCGGGTGCTATGTCATTCATAATTTCTTTATATAAGGTAAAGGGAATAGCACTCACGCTAGCACCTATGTCACATAAGGCATGATAACAGTGATATCCTATTTTAACTCAGACAACGGGCATGCCAACAATAGGTCTATGTTTATCCTTTTTTATCAGGTTTGGCAATTCTAGCAGCTTCATCACAGAAGTAAATAACATGCCCATCTATATTTTGTTCCAGGAGATCTTTAACGATAGCAACACTAGGTTCTACCTTGATTTGTTCAGCTGGTTTAGGTGTTCTAATATAACTTTTGTTGACCACAGTTGCAACTTTAGCATGTTCCTTTATCCTAGCAAGGAAAGGTGGTTTCTCAATATAAGGAGTAGGAATGACTGGATCAACATTATAAATAATAGTTTCTTCATTAGCTGTTACCGGTTCTTTAATTTCTTCTTTAATAGGTGGGTGATATTTAAACCACTTCTCTTTAGGGAGATCAACAGAGTAGCAAATGATTCACAAAAGGAGGCCACTATCTCAGAGTCAAGTCCACATTTAGTGCTAAACTTTTGAAAAGCATCGGTATTCATAGAAGATTTAACTCAAACTCAAGCTTAATACCTGACTCTTTACCTTTGTCGCGTTCCCTCCCACCTATATATATGTGGGAGGGGGTGCCTAGAACACAACAGACAATTGCTTAGCCGTGTGCGGCACCCCCTCCACCGTTTACACCCCCGGTCATATTTTCGTAAGTGCTTAGGCAAAGCCCTGCGGAGATCACTTCACCATCACCGTCACCAAGCCATCATGCTGCCAGAACTCATCTACTACCTCTCTGTCTTGCTAGATCAAGAAGGCGGAGGACGTCACCGAGC
Organism: Aegilops bicornis; assembly: GCA_021605145.1. Lineage (NCBI taxonomy): Eukaryota > Viridiplantae > Streptophyta > Magnoliopsida > Poales > Poaceae > Aegilops > Aegilops bicornis. The sequence goes on from CM038672.1 coordinate 510,821,443, forward strand.
TGAACGTGTGCAGAACGCGGAGGTGCCGTACATTCGGTACTTGATCGGTTGGAGCGCGAAGAAGTCCGACTACATCAACCGCGTTGTTAAACGTTTCCGCTTATGATCTATGAGGGTATGTAGACACACTCTCCCCCTCATTTCTATACATCTCCATGGATAGATCTTGCGTGTGCGTATAAATTTTTTGTTTTCCATGCAACATTTCCCAACAGTGGCATCCGAGCCAGGTCTATGCGTAGATGATATGCACGAGTAGAACACAAAGAGTTGTGGGAGGTGATTGTCATACTGCTTACCACCAACGTCTTATTTTGATTCGGCGGTATTGTGGGATGAAGCGGCCGGGACCAACCTTACATGAACACGCACATGAGACCGGTTCCACCGACTGACATGCAACTAGTTTTGCATAAAGGTGGCTGGCGGGTGTCTGTTTCTCCTACTTTAGTTGAATCGAATTTGACTATGGCCGGTCCTTGAATAAGATTAAAATAGCAAACTTGATGAATCACCGTTGTGGTTTTATGCGTAGGTAAGAACGGTTCTTGCTAGAAACCCGTAGCAGCCACGTAAAACTTGCAACAACAAAGTACAGGACGTCTAACTTTTTTTTGCTGGGTATGTTGTGATGTTATATGGTCAATACATGATGTGATATACGTTATTGCATGAGATGATCATGTTTTGTAATTTATCAGCAACCAGCAAGAGCGTTATGGTTGTCTCTTTATTGTATGAAATGCAAACGCCATGTAATTGCTTTAGTTTATCGCTATGCGTTAGAGATCACGACGCAACGATGGAGATCAAGGCGTCGAGCCGGTGACGATGGATATCATGACGATGCTTTGGAGATGAAGATCAAAAGCACGAAATGATGATGGCCATATTATGTCACATATTTTGATTGCATGTGATGTTTATCTTTTATGCATCTTATTTTGCTTAGAATGGCGGTAGCATTATAAGATGATTCCTTCACTTAATTTCAAGATAAAAGTGTTCTCCCTGAGTATGCACCATTGCTACAGTTTGTCGTTTCGATACACCACGTGATCATCAGGTGTGATAGACTCTACGTTCACATACAACGGGTGTAAGCTAGATTTATACACGTGGAATACTAGGGTTAAACTTGACGAGCCTAGCATATACAGACATGGTCTCGGAACACCGGAGACCGAAAGGTCGAACATGAGTCATATAGTAGATATGATCAACATAGAGATGTTCACCATTGATGACTACCCCATCTCACATGATGACCGGACATGGGTTAGTTGCACTACAAAAAAATACACTTCCGTGATGATACGTGTTTGTCACAGTAGGTCGCGTTTTTTGTCATGCATGTACATCCATGACAAATTTATGACCGAATCAAGATAGTCATACTGTGGCCGTCAGAGAAGTGTTCCATGACATTACCAAAATTATCATCACAGTGTCCACTTCCATGACGATAAATCGCGCGTCCGTAAGTGCTTTCGTCAAGGGTGACCGACACGTGGCATCCACCGTAACGGAACGCCGTTAAGCTATCGGGTCGGGTTTTGGATCCGATAACCCGTTAACAGCCCCGACCAATGGGGATTTTCCACGTGTAAAATCATCATTGGCTGGAGGAGACACGTGTCAGGTCCGCGTTGGCACAGGTGTCACTCATCCAATGGGCGAGACGCGCCTATGATATGTTGACACGTGGACCGGCCCATCAAGTTTAAATGGGCCGGCCCAACTGAAGGCCCACAAGATTTTGCGGACCATAATGGGCCGGCCCAGCTAAAGCCCACGAGATTTTGCGGACCATAATGGGCTGGCCCAGCTAAAGGCCCACAAGATTTTGCGGGCCATAATGGGTCAGCCCGTAAAGGCCCACAAGATTTTTGTGTGCCATAATGGGTCGGCCCAGGTAAAGGCCCACAAGATTCTTGCGGATCATAATGGGCCGGCCCAGCTAAAGGCCCACGAGATTTCGCCGACATTAATGGGCCGACCCAGCTGTAGGCCCACAAGATTTTGAGGACCCTAGTAGGCCAGCACATTAACTGGCTGCCATGTTTTGGGCCAAATGCCGGCCCATATTTGATCCGGTCCATTAATGGCCTGCCATGCTCCGGTCCTAATAGTGGCCCATATGTGATCCGTCCCGTTAAAATCCTACCACGTTCTGGGCCAAATTACGGCCCAGATCAAGTCCGACTCTTTAAGAGGCTTTGGGCTCAATTATGGCCCATATCAGATTCGGCCCGTCAACTGGACGCTATGCTTTTGGGCCCACTTGCTAAAGGCCCATTTAGTAATTCGCCTGATATTAGTTTTGGCCTGTTAAGGGCCCGTCTAACATTTCGGCCCTATATTAATTCTGGCCTGTTAAAAGCCCGTCATATAGTTGGGCCTAACTACGGCCCGGTTTGCATCCGCCCGTCATGACCGATATCTGATTGGGCCAAACAAGGACCGAGACAATTTTGGCTTGTTAAAAGCCCATGATTTGATTCGAACAATCATGGGCCGGGGTTCATTTCGGGCTGCTGCGTAACTAGTAGGAATTAAGAACAAACCTACACTATACAATAAAGAAATTACAGCATAGTAACTAAGAATAAACCTACACTATACAATAAAGGATTTAAGGTATATTACATACACTGGGCATCGAAGTTCGTCACCAGTGATCATAAAGTGCAACGAAGAAGTAGATTACAAAAACTGGGCACCATTGCAGCGTAACAAAATAATACTGAAGCGAGACCACTTCCAAGACAGTTCAAGAAAGGTTAGCCTTATGGGGAACTGCTGCTAAGTCTTGAGCGAAAGCAAGGCTGTGAGACCGGCCTAGCATGTCGGCCATAGCTTCCATGTGTAGCTATTTAGCGATGAGGTTCTCATTGGTGTTCTCCGCAATCTTTCTTAGAGATAGGACTTCAAGTCGAAGTTCAGTTGCAGAATGCCTTTCTGCTAGAACTTGGGACTGAAGAAGTCGAACTGATTCAGACAACGAATTCTGTGAGCTTGTCTGACTGTTAGTCTCAAGTAACTTGAACACTGCATCAAGACAAGACTTTGGGGTTGTCTCGCTATCTTCAAGATGTTTTGCCTTCTTTGCTGCAATATATGTTGGGTTTGTCTCACAGCCTTCAGCAGACTTGTGCATGCTATCAGGCATATCACCCTGAAACAAAGCAGAGAGATGAAAGGTTTTGCACGTGTATAAACAAAGATGATAACTGTTCTGTCAATTCTATCCAATTTCAAATTAGAAAATAAAGAGTAAGTTCAAAATATCAATAGCATAATTTGGCAATGTTCATAATGCGGGGAGCTTCACCACACTCTTTGGATTACCATGTCAACATAACAAGCATAGATGAAGGTCAAAGAAAATCATTGTATCTAATTTGGATAATGTGCATGGCATGGTGTTCATATCATCACCACATCAAGAAGATAAAACAGGAGATGACAAGGTGCAAACATGGGCTGCTTCACCACACCTTTGGATTATAGATCCACACAAAACAAGCATACATACAGGAGTATTAACTAATGTGCATGGTTTGAATAAGAATTTGGTTTTACAAGTAAAACTTAGAACTTACGGTTCTTACGAACATGCATTTTGGTAGAAACAAAGAAACTAAACAAAGCAGTAAACAATAGGGAGTATGAGCAAATTAAACAGCTGTTGAGGATAAAGGCTTTAGAAGGACTGACTTACATTAACAGTTAACACCGGCTTTATAATGCCCTTCTCCATGTCAAGGGAAGGATAACTCAAAAATTTCAGCACATAATCTTCTTCATAAGCATTGTCTGCATTTCTACATTTTGTAGAGAGTAATTATAGATATGATAATACCGGAAGGGATAGAGGATAATGAAGATAAGATGCAGATTGATGCTACATAATCAACTACCAATCCTCGGAAGTACAAGCGTTATAGGACAAAATGTCTTGACAAGAGCAATGGGCTACACTTCTGACCGGCATTGTCTGTGTATTCTACTTGTTGGTAAGATTAAATATAGATCTGATCTTTTTTAGTAAATGGTGGGCCAGGGAGATAAGATGCAGAATGCTACAAAATGAACCAATCCCTCTTCCAATAATACAAGAGTGTTATGAACACTGGTGTACTGTCACAGCCCTAAATTGATGACTGTAATTAGTTGCACTAGTGAGCTTCAAGCATCATGTTTAAATTCAACGAATTTGAATTGAGGGAATTTTAAGCCTCAAAATTTAATTAAAGAGGGGCAAAGAACCCTGGAAAAATCACATTCAATGTCTTCCAAAATGTTCTTATAATTGTTTGATGTTTTTGGCAAGGTTTCTGGACCAAACCAAAAATAGTGCACATTTTTGTGGAATATTTTGGGCATGGAATTTAAATCATTATTGTATTTGAATTTGGAATTATATTCATAATATATAGGTTTGTTTTGTTTCCTCTGGAATCATCCCAAATCAGTCATGCATATGTGCGAAGTATTCTATGGTTTGGCAGATTAATTACCTCCACTCCATACGTATTCCCTAGCACACCAAGCCACTGATTGATTTGTTTAAGGAGAAGAAGTTCCTTCTTAAGAGCTAATCATGACTTATGCAAAGACTTCATTATCCACAATGATGGTTCCTCACCTGAACTTTGGTGGTGTTTTATTGTAAGACTACTCTGTGGTCCTGCTTGTCTTGGACAACATGTTCACATGTGTGTAGCAGAACCAGCTCATGTTTTGGAGCTTGCTATCATAGTTCATTTCCCGAGAATCTCGCAATGACATCTCATCGATTTCTGTTGCAAACTTTCTTTTCCAGACATGATGTCTGAAATATCCTGTTACCAACCAGATCTGAATCTCAGGCAGATATGATGGTTGGAACTTTTCCCGGATCTATGATGTAGGTCCCGACAAGGTTGATGTTCTGGCCGACACACCTAGTGGAAGATATATCATGGTAGTATCTTGATTGAGCTATTTGACCATCTTCTCCATGAGGATTTTGTGCGACTTCTTCTAGAAGTTGTTCCTTATGGATTTTTGTGCTCCCGAAGTCCGACCTTTACTTGATGGCCATGTCGACGCTTTTAAGCATGATCGTGGTAGCTAGAACATCAAGGAGAACATTAGAAGCAGAGTGCTAAATGTCTCTCGGTCAATCATCCAGATTTAGTTCTCTTGGCCTCGCTAAGGTGAAATCTGAGAAAGTATTGTCTTCCTTTCCACCTGCATTGTCCATCACTATTCATCATGGTAGTAAGATGTGTTGCCAGGATCCTCGGCACGGATGTTGGTAAAACCTTGATGACCATGGAAATGCTCATGTTCTTGAGAGCACACTCAGTCACTAGGTTATATCCTCGGTATCAATTGGATTGTGCCTCCCATTTGCCGAGTTGTTCTATAACCATAGTTTCCTTTCCGAACTGAGTATGCCATTTCCCCGAACCCCTTCAAACGATCATCGTGAATAGCTCGATCTTCGAGAAGATCGATTCTTCTAGAGTTTTCCCTTTCTACTCATGGTCATGTTGGATGAAGTTCTCAAAGCAAGACGTCGATATCAAGATGATGCAATGGATCAACATCTTCGAGAAGGACAGTTGGATCGAGAAGATCGTGTTAGCTTTGTGTCCCCTCTGTCTCCTTACCTCACATATTAAATCTCGGGACGAGATTCTTGTTTAGTGGGGGTGAGTTGTCACAGCCCTAGATTGATGACTGTAATTAGTTGCACCAGTGAGCTTCAAGCATCATGTTTAAATTCAACGAATTTGAATTGAGGGAATTTTAAGCCTCAAAATTTAACTAAAGAGGGACAAAGAACCCTGGAAAAATCACATTCAATGTCTTCCAAAATGTTCTTATAATTGTTTGATATTTTTGGCACGGTTTCTGGACCAAACCAAAAATAGTGAACATTTTTGTGGAATATTTTGGGCATGAAATTTAAATCATTATTGTATTTGAATTTGGAATTATATTCATAATATATAGGATATATTTTCAAATAAATTTGAAACATTTTATGTGCATTTGGAATAGTCCATTCAAAGAACATAAAAATATCCAGAGGATGTTTGGCACTGTGTTGAATCTGTTTTGATTTTAAACAGTGGCAAAATTAAACAAAATAGAAGGAAAATAGAAAAGAGAATTAAGAAAGAGAGAGAAGGATTACCTGGTGCTTACCTACAGCACAGAGACCCACTACTGTGCGGCCCAGCCCACCAGGGGCATACCTGTCTTCAACCTCTGCCTACTGGAAAAGGCAAGCCGAGCACGGCACCCGCGCGTGCTGGCACGCAGCTGCTTGCCTGGCCTCCCCTAGCCAGTGCGGTGCCGCCCACGACACCCTGGGCCCCCTCTGCTTCTCCCTCCCTCTCTAGACCTCTTTTCCCCTCGCTCCTCTTCTTTCTTCCCCGAGCGGAGCCCGTCGCTGCCGATCGCCACAGCCGCAGCCACCGCCTCCCTCCCACCTCTCCGACGCACCCCAGGGATCCGCCTCATCGCCTTCGTCCTCCTCGTCGAGCCACGCATCGCCGGGAGCTCTACTTCGCCATCAATGCCGTTGTCTTCAACCTCTCGGTCGCCGAGATCGCCAACGCCCGTTCGTTGTCTCTGACGCGTCCCCGAGCTCGCTGAGACCTCCTTCGGCTTCGCTGTGAGCTCCTCTTCCTCTTCCCCTAGCTCCCCTGCTCGTTTGGCCACCGTAGCCGCCGTTCCCACCGCGCCCGATCTCCGGCCGCCGCTCGTGCTCACCTCCAATGACGCTTCGGTGACCATTTGGTCCCGGGTGCGTGTCCACCGAGCTTGCCGCCCCGCTCTGAGCCTCGCTAGCACCTTCCCTTGCCGCTTGCACCCCGCAGCACCACCCACGCACATCACCGAGCCCCGCCGCCGCCTGAGCTCGTCACCGTTGCCGCTACACGCCATCCCCGGCATCCCCACGACCACCACTAGATGCCCCGCACCACGGGCTCTCCAACGCACCTATCCGCGCGGCCATCCGTGGCCGGAAACAGCCGGCCGGCGATTCCCGCCGTGTCGGGTCATCGCCGGCGTAACCACGCCGACGTGGCACGGCAATTAGGCGCTAACCCCGCTGCTTAAACCGCCCACAACCTCTGACAGTGGGCCCCAGGCCTGGTCAAACCCCAGTCAGCGCTGGGTTTGACCGGGATTAGTCCTGTGTCGCTGATGTGTGGCCCCCACACGTCAGGTTTGACCTGGGTCAACCCAGTTGATCTTGGCCTTGAGCATGACGATCTTGGTCGACAAGATTAATGATTTTCTGGATCTAAAATAAATCAGAAAATCCAGAAAATGTCCTAAACTTCTAAAAATCATAGAAATTCAACCGTAACTCCAAATGAAATAATTTGTATATGAAAAATGATAAGAAAAATCCAATCTATCCATCTGTACCATTTTCAAGCATGTTAGAACAACTTATAGCTGCTGTTTAGCACAAATCATATAAATGGCATTATATATCCACATGTGGAGTTCGAATGTGAATCTTGGATTCAAACCAACTTCATTTAATCTGGTTGCTAGATGCATTAGCTCAATCAACAGCATATTGCCATGTCACATTCATGCATCATATTGTTGCATTGCATTGATTGTGTTTCCTCTCTGTTGCCGGTAATTGCCCCCCTCTCAGTAGACGATGTATCGACGATGAGCTCGATGACACCGATGAAGAACTATATTATCTTCAGAAGTGCCAGGCAAGCAAAACCCCCTTGTTCATTCTGATACAATCCCACTCTCTCGCTCCTGCTCTCTTTTACTGCATTAGGACAACAACGATTCAACTGTTACATGCTGCGGTAGTTGAACCCCTTCCTCTGCATGACCTGTCATTGCCACAAGAATAGATGAAACCCACTAGCATGAGTAGGAGTTGTTTGAGCCCTGATGTGCCTACTCATTCATGCTTGTTTGTCATGCCTGCTATTGCTTAGAGTTGTGTCAGGTATGATTCATCGGGGATGAATCGGAGGTGTGTGAACATGTCCTACTGTTGAGAGCTAAGTGTGTGAACACGTTTTGGTAATGGTAACGGTGAGAGGCCATGTAGGAGTACATGGTGGGTTGTCTCATTGCAGCCGTCCTCAGGAACTGAGCTCTGTGTTTGTGATCCATGAACAATTACTAATTGGGTTCCGGTTACTCGGCCCCTCTCGGCTTATTAATCAACTTGATCTCTGTCCAGGAGTTGCAACTAGTTTCTGGTGTTTGTAGGTAGTGTTAGTAGTCTACCAAGTGGCACCCGGTACAGGTGGGCTTGGTACAGACTAGGCACTGTGGCACGGTGTACCAAGCATAGTTCCACCCGTCGAGGTAGGCTTGCGAACCCTGCTCACATCGTTTGGGGCCGTGAGCGACACCCCGGCCGAATCTCCTTGCGGATGGAACCCGAATAGGCGATAAACCTGGACGAGAGACTTGTGTGGTTAGTCAGGTCATGGTCGACACCCTCGCTGGGCTCCCGCTTGAAGGTTGCCGAGTACATGTCGTGTAAACGGCGAAAAGTGGTGAGAGCCTGTGTGAAGAAGTACACCCCTACAGGGTTAACACCATCTATTCGAATAGCCGTGTCCGCGGTAAAGGACTTCTGGGTTGCCTATAACAGTTCATAGACAAGTGAAAGTGGATACTCTAAAATGCGCAAGATAAGCGTGAGTGCTATGGATGGCGTTCTTGTAGGTAGACGGGAGTGGATCCATAGTAGTGTATTGATATGGTGAATATGTGGACTCGTGTGCGCCACCTCAAATGAGTTACTTGCAGTCGTAGTTCAGGATAGCCACCGAGTCAAAGCTGGCTTGCTGCAGTCAAACTCCACCACCCCCTATGTTGATACCGATGCATATGTAGTTAGTTCTGATGTAAGTCTTGCTGGGTACATTTGTACTCACGTTTGCTTAATTTATGTTTTGCAGAGAGACTTCAGTCTTGCTAGTAGTTCCGCATGGACTTCGACGTTTAGCTTGTTACCTCAGCTACGATCTTGTGCCCTCGGCAGGATCTTGTAGATAGTCAGGCTTCTCAGCCTTTTTCTTTTATAGTTGTCTGTACTCAGACATGTTAAGCTTCCGCATGTGTTTGACTTGTATGCTCTGAATGCTGGGTCGAGAGACCCATGTTTGTAATATCTCGCTCCTCGGAGCCTAATGAATAAATACTTGAGTCGTAGAGTTATGTTGTGATGCCATGTTGTATTTACACATATCAAGCAAATTATGTGTATGATTGAAATGCTTGGTATGTGTGGGATCCGACAACCTAGTTGTTTATCCTTGGTAGCCTCTCTTATGGGGAAATGTAGTCTTGTGCTTCCATGAGCCATAGTAGTCCGCTACAGCCTGGTTCACTGGAGTCCTGCTAGCCCAAAGATTACCGCTCCCGGCACACTTGATCGGCCGGCATGTGATTCACTTGCTCGTGGTTCACATGTCCCTTCGGGAAATGTCACGGTGACATCCAAAGTCCTGCCTAGCTCTGCTACAGCCCGGGTTCCCGGAGTCCTGTTAGCCAGTCTACTGACCGGATTCGCACGCCGAATCGACATGCTAGATGTTGATTCATGTATGCCTGTCCCTATAAGTTAGTGCCACTTTGGGTTCATGACTAGTCCTGTCGGCCCGGGTTCTCTGTCATATGGATGCTAGCGACACTATCATATACGTGAGCCAAAAGGCGCAAACGGTCCCGGGCCATGGTAAGGCGACACCCGTCGGAATACCGTGCGTGAGGCCGCAAAGTGATATGAGGTGTTACCGGCTAGATCGATGTGACTTGGAATCGGGGTCCTGACATGTACTGTACAAAATGTTCTTATATTATGGGACGGAGGGAGTAGCTGTTAATGTAAGTATAGTGATAGACCACGTTCAGTCCTTACAACAGGACTGTAGAGCTAAACCTCTTCAAAAGCATTGGGTTGATTCTAAATTTATGTAAGAGTCCATACAGATCTTATAATTTCCACCAAATGGACGATTACAAGGCTAACATGTGCAGTGATGCTACATAATCAAACAACTATGAAAGTAAGTATGGTCATACAGGGCAAGAGGTACTCACAAGAGCAATGCGATTATGCAGTATAGTTGCGAGATTCTGTGGTCCCTTGAGAACGAATGTTCTTCTGCTAACAGTTTTCGTACAAGTGAGACATTAAGGCAAATGCAGAAATGTAGTTCAAATTGTGATGTGATATCATAGACATTACCTTACGCTGCAGCCGAGACCAATGTGTAACAAGATTATTCCAGTCACCGTCGGATAAATGTAGCACCGGAGACTTTACAGAAATTTCGTTAGAGGCTTGCCATCGAAGTGCGCTTGCCTCAGGTAGGAATGATACTTCATCAACGAGTGCTTGAAAAGCGCAACCAACCCTTGCTCGTCATCACAATCCAGTTTTCTCCTCGCCTATTTAAAAGAATGAAATCTTGTGTCTTCTGTCAGCAGAAACATATGCAGTAATGACCATGAATAACATTAGTACATTACTTACACGTAAGTTGCGGAGGAAGACTGGAAATTGTTCTGTGTCTGCGGTATAATCTTTCCATGAAGGAAAGATGCGCACAAAGTTCCTGACAACAACATAAGCTTCGTCTTATAAACTGGGAAGAAATGGAACAGGGGTCCTATTTGCTGCAATTGGGGCTCTCTCTGGTTCAAAAAGGGTTTTGGCAACTGGATTTGGTGTACTCTTTGCTGGAATGGGGGTTTTATGTCAGATGCGGTGATGCTATGTCAACTGGCATAATCATACTGTTTGCTGCAGTTGGGGTCTGCTGAGTTGGGGCATCAGAAATGACCAGTGTAGTAGGGCTAGAGTCTGCTAGAGTTGGGGTATTTTGTGGGTCAAGTGATATTGCAACTACACCTAATGGGCTATTTGATTTATCAGGTGCCACTACCTTTTCCAAATACTTTGCTTGTGCTCCTCCACGATCAGCAATCGCCCTCTTCCTTTTGAACGTCGGATACACAAGAACAACATTTGAATGGATAAATATGGTATGATGGCAGATGGAATATGTACCGAAAATGGATAGGCGGGGCATATTCACATACACGATGTGTAAACTAAGCTAATGGCAGTTCAACAAAGTAGAAGCAATGCAAAGCATCATTGCAAGATATGTGCGAGCAATGTAACCTTGGAAAGTTAGAGCAAGTACCTTGATGGGTGAATAAGATAGGGCATCTTCCTCTGACTCCTCCACTAGGGAGCTACATTGACTTAGGTCTCCCTCTAGCTCAGAATCACTGTTAGGATCATATTCTGAGCATGAATATGTAGGTAGAGAGCATTTGCATTGCATTGCATCCAGACTTGATTTCAGTCCCTTAATGCCAAGTTTGATAGCCATGGCATTGTTCTGCTTTATTCTTTTCATGCGCGCAAGCTCATAATCATTATGATGCTGTTTAGAATATGAGGTTCATGAAAACATAAAAAGTAGTCAGATTATCTATGGAATGCATTGCGGATTCAACTCGGAGAGTGTCTCCTATAAACCCCTGCATATGCAAAGCTCACCTCCCCAACCGTGCTGACCAGACCACACACGTAAATACAAACCCCTTATGTCTCTATAACAGTGAGTACACATTTCAAAACTGAAGTAGGAACATTAGAATCATATGAAATTCGTATTTGAATAAATAAACTAAGAAATTATGAGTGGCGTAATGTTTAGCTTCAAGGGTGGAGTGTTGGTAGTGCGACACAAAGCAAGTAGGCAGATTGTATTCCATGTAAAAGATCGAAACCTATGTAAAAGCTGAAAATGACACTTTCTTTCTATACAATGCAGTGTTCGTTACCCATACATGATGGAAGAGATCACATAGAGAAATACTATTCACTCATGTCTACGATTCCAGTATTTAGAAACAGGGTGGTCCACCCTAAAAGAATATTGACAACACATATGACAAGGCAAGCATAGATGTAGTGAATCAATCATTTACTTGTGAGCTTACTAGGACAAGTATGCGTAATTGTAAATCGCAGAAGAGACCGTCCAAAATCTGAATGAAGAAGTTTGTCTAGCACTTATTGTTTGCAACTAATCGACGTGAATAATTGGATATTATATCAAATGAGTAAGAAAGACAAGTAAAATTGTCAACAAACCTGGTTTGCAGTAGTAATCTCGGTCAATGTCACTACGACCAAAAATCCAAAATGACTAGTGAAAGATCGAGGATGTCGCCTAGAGGGGGGGTGAATAGGCGTTTTAAAATAATTACGGTTTAGGCTTGAACAAATGCGGAATAAACCTAATGGTTAATTTGTCAAGCACAAAACCTACAACAACTAGGCTCACCTATGTGCACCAACAACTTATGCTAAGCAAGATAAGCAACTATGTGATAGCAAGATATATGACAAAGAACAATATGGCTATCACAAAGTAAGTGCATAAGTAAAGGGGCTCGGGTAAGAGATAACCGAGACACGCGGAGACGACGATGTATCCCGAAGTTCACACCCTTGTGGATGCTAATCTCCGTTTGGAGCGGTGTGGAGGCACAATGCTCCCCAAGAAGCCACTAGGGCCACCGTAATCTCCTCACGCCCTCGCACAATGCAAGATGCCGTGAATCCACTAAGGGACCCTTGAGGGCGGTCACCGAACCCGTACAAATGGCAACCCTTGGGGCAGTCACCGAACCCGTACACTTTGGCAACCCTTGGGGCGGTCACGGTACCGTCAAATTGCTCGGGCGATCTCCACAACCTAATTGGAGACCCGACGCTTGCGGAGCTTTGCACCACAATGATTGAGCTCCGAACACCACCAACCGTCTAGGGCGCCCAAGCACCCAAGAGGAACAAGCTCAAAGGCGCCAAGCACCCAAGAGTAATAAGCTTCTCAACTTGTAACTTCCACGAATCACCATGGAGAACTCAAACCGATGCACCAAATGCAATGGCAAGGGCACACGGAGTGCCCAAGTCTTTCTCTCTCAAATCCCACCAAAGCAACTAATGCTAGGGAGGAAAATGAGAGGAAGAACAAGAAGGAGAACACCAAGAACTCCAAGAACTAGATCCAAGGGGTTCCCCTCACATAGAGGAGAAAGTGATTGGTGGAAATGTGGATCTAGATCTCCTCTCTCTTTTCCCTCAAAAAATAGCAAGAATCCATGGAGGGATTGAGAGTAGCAAGCTCAAGGAAGGTCAACAATGGGGGCAAAAATGAGCTCAAGTGATGGGGAACCATTGGGGAAGAAGACCCCCTTAAATAGGTCCCCACGAATCTGCCCGTTATGTGCGTAAAGCTGTAGGACTGGTACAACTGGTGTACGAACCGGTACAACCGCCAAAGCAGAGGAAAAACCAACCTCGAAAAGCTCTAAGCGGTACAACAGCACAGGGAACCGGTAGTACCGGTTAAACCGGTCAACAACCGCCCAAGAACCGCTCCAGAACAGAAACCAGTCCGGTGGTAGAGCGGTACATGGCCGGAACAACGTCCGGACCAATTCTGGAGCGGTACAACCGCTCCAAACACCGGTTGTACCGGTCAACCGGTACAACCTCTCTACGGGGCGGTACAACCTCTCTATGTAAAACCGGCAATATCAAAACAGCCACAACTTTCGCATACGAGCTCCGAATTCGATGAAACCAAGTTTGTTGGAAAGCTAGCAACAAGGGCTAACACAATCTTGATAGAAATAACAATAAGAAGCAAATGAGAAAAGGCCCATAAGAAAATGGTGAGAACCCTTCCTTGGATAAGATCGGTAAAACCTCCAACACCGAAAACATCATAGAAGACGCATGCGAACTCCGTTTTCGATGAAATCGAGCTTGTCATAAAAATGACCATAAGCTCCAAATCTCACAAGGAGAAGAACCAAACAAGAACCAAAAGATGATGCAAGGATGCAATGGTTTGATCTCTCTACTAACGATACGATCAAGCTACCAACTTGAGAGCCCCCTTGATAGTACGGCAAGCGATCCTATAACCCGGTCTCCCAACTACCACCACGAGACCGGTAAAATAGAAAACCTATCAAGGGCAAACCTTTGCCTTGCACATGGTCCAATTGAGCTAGATGAAGACGATCTTGACTCCCTCAAGTTGGACCACCTTTCTTGATTGCGTTGGCTCGATGAAGACTAGATGATTGCTCCCCCATAGTCCACTATGGGTGAGCGACTCTTCAGCACATCTTCACAAGTCCATTGACACCACAATGGATGGCAAGATTCAAACTTGATTGCTCCCCCATACTCCATTATGGGTGAGCCACTCTTCGTGTTGCTCCACTTGAACTTGCACACAAACTTGATGACGATCACCACTTGATGTCATCCTCCATGGGTTGTATGGGATCTTCCTCTTGACGCAAGACCATGGAAACATACCTAACCCCACAAAGAACTCTCACGTAGACCATGGGTTAGCACAAAAGCGTAATGGACAATGCTTACCATACCATGGGATCACTTGATCCCTCGGTACATCTTGTGCGCTTTGTGTGTTGAATCTTTCCAACTCTCTTCATTTGGATGATGTCTTGAAGGTGGACATGAATGATCACACAATCTTATTCTTCAAGGCATGCTTGCAATAAGCTCAACACTCACATGACCGGTCTTTGGATAATTCCTTAATAGCACCGCGGTCATCACAAACTCTCCTTGAAACCAACAAATGGACTCCAAGAAAATCCTATGGACAAACCCTTCAAATATAACTCAAGGCAACCATTAGTCCATAGAGATTGTCATCAATTACCAAAACCAAACATGGGGGCACCGCATGTTTTTTCAATCTCCCCCATTTTGGTAATTGATGACAATTACTTTCAAGAGAGTTTATATAGGGAATTATGCATCACCATGCAATGCAACAACCAATAATGCATGCATATGAGATGCAAATGCTTAGGAACAAAACCAAAGCAAGGATAAAACTCTGAAGACTTCTCCACAAAACTCTCTGAAACTTCTCCCCCATTGGCATCGATTGCCAAAATGGGCGAAAAGCTAAGAAGACCAATATAAAAGGTGGTCCTCCGAAAGTTGCGTATTTCTCAACAAGAGAGTGGAATGCCATACACATATCCAAAGGTAATACTTGGAGGAAGACCAACTATATTGAGGCACCAAGATTGCAAAAGAGTGATATGCCACAAAGACATAACAAAGAGAGAAACAAGCAATCAAAAGATACCAATTGAACCAACTAGACCAATGAACCTACGTGCCACATGAATAAAGATATTATGATATGAGCAGATGAGTGTTCTAAAGAAACTAGAGAAGCTCCCCATGATTTGTGCACATCAAGAACTTTTGTATTAGGATACAAAGTGCACAAAATAGGATCATAGCTCCCCCAGAATCAATAGAAACTTACAACAAGTGCAAGTGAGCATATAGGAAACAAAGCCTAATGCGCTTGCAACAAGCACATGGTTGAGCAACATGTAAAGAGGCAACTTAAGAATAGGCTCAACCAAAATGATGTGTGTGAGTCATGGCAAAGCACATGAGAAGACTAATATACGGATGAGCATAAGCATCAAAATAGTCTCGAAAGAATGAGATACATGGTGCAAAGCCTTTAATTCTCACACACAACTAGCAAATGGGTTCACAAGCTTACTAATAAGAAAATAGAGAACCTATGCTTGTGACAACCCGTGGTGAAGATAGATGATGAGAGGCTCATCAAGACGAGGGGTACCAATTAAGATGGCAAACGCCTCGTAAAGATAAGCAAGAGGAAAATAATATTCACCACGCAAGAGTGCATCAAGATGCAATGATAGAGGACACGCACTCAAGGCAAAAGCTTTCACGGAGCCACCAAAGAAATAACATAAGAAAGACAAGGTGGACGTGAAAGAAAGGATATCAACTAGAGATGTAATTCCTCTCAAGTGTATAAGGTTCTAGGTAGACAAAATCATGATGATATATATCTACAAAGAGGGATGTACACCCGAAATAGTTACAACATGAAGGAACATGATATCCACAAGGAAGTCATAAATATACCAATAAGATATTTGCTTGAAAGCATAGCACTTGGCTAGATAAGGTCTTATTGTATATAAATGAATTCCTACCGCATGAACATCAAAGACATCACAACTAGCAACATGAGATCATCGTTGAGATGCTTTGAGAAAGGAAACAAGTATCACAAGAAAGAATGAAATACATGCCATGATACAACCTACACAAGGTTGATGCAAGTAATGTGTGCATGTAGTAGATGATGATACTTATTACCGAGATACCATTGGAAGGATGTAGTAGATACCAATTGAAGGTAGATAGTAGTTCATTGATCATCCTAGCTTGACTCCAATATGCACATGGTGACAACACCTTCCTTGTGAGTGAGCCGAGCATCCAATGCATCTCCAAATGTTCCTATAAGAACAACACAAACTAAACGGTACCCAAACTCATCGGGACCAAATAGTTAGAAACACCAATACATAGGACAAACTCCACATAAATATGTGCATATAGATATGAAAATTAATATCATGCACATCTCATCCAAATTGAGACTAGGTGGAGTTTCTCCCATATATTGAGTCAAAGAAAGAAAGCATGCCAAATGAAATACATGAAGAAAACATGCATGCTCAAGACTTCAAAACCTGAAACCAAAAGGCAAAGAAATGCCAAGTGAAAAGGATACCAAATGAATAAAACATCACTTGGAGGATATCCATAAAAGATACATCAAGGAATGAGATATCCATTGATACACTCAAAATAAAAGATATCAAACTCCCCAAAGAGAGGATGGTTCCAAACAAACCAAGCTCTCTACAAAGTTTCATGATAGCACAAAGTACCAAAACGAAAACGGCTTGCCTTCCACCAACACACACTTGATAAGGATCGCAAGAAGAGTGTTCTATAGAGAATAGGATAGCTCCCCCAAGACTAGTGCATTATAGAGAATTTGCATTTGAATACAAAATGCACAAGGTGGGATCACCACTTTCACTATATCTAGAAAACACTAGACAAGGACGAGAAATAAACAAGATCCACAAGTGGTAGGGAAGACACCGGGGGTTGACACAAACCTTGGCAAGAGAAAAGGCAAAATAAAAACAAAAGCCAATGTAAAGATGATCAATAAATTCTACCACAAAAGTGAGTACCAATTGTCAAAAGACAAGAAGTAAATGGAAATAATTCCCAGTGGTAGATAGCAAGGAAATCCGACATCATCTTCACACCAAACACAAGCAAATTGCAACTTGTAGAGCTATCATGCCACCTAGGAACAAGATAATTTACAATATCAATTCTAGGTGACAATATCTGAAATGTACATATTTTCTAGGCTAGTAATACACACATAGCATATTACTCCCCCATAATGTGATACCAATTAAAGATAGACAAGAGGCAATTAAAAGGATCCAACAAGAGATAATTAATGGAACATTTAGAATTTGAATTTCTCATGAGAGATATACCACCTAGAGACTAGATAATCTTGAAATATCAATACTAGATGGTATTACTCATGTACACACATTTATAGGATTGTGAGGTGCACAAAGCACATCACTCCCCATAATGTGATATTCCATTAATATCTCACAAGAGCCAACTAAGAAATAAACAAGATGCAAAAGGCTCAACACACAACACACATGTACATGATGTGCAAACCAACATGCACATACTTGATTTCTCAAGATAAGCAATTTGGAAGCACAACATATACAAGCACATGCAAGATACAAAACCATAACATGCTAAGGGACAAGTAACTTTTAATGTAAGCAATTTAAGCATGAGTTACCTAAGGAGGAACATTGGATATATGATAGAAAGATAATCCGAATGACTTGGCTTGACACAATATGAAGTATGAGGACCCCTTAAATCTTCATAATGTAGCCAAGTCTCCAATGACCTCCAACAACACCTATTGATCAAGTTTGAGCTAGTTGGTCCCCAACCAAGTTGGGTCCTAAGAGGTTAGTCACAATAGGCTTGGCCACCCAAATGGTTCTTTTCTTGACACCACTTTGAGTACCAACAAACTTGGCAAACACATTGCCAACCTTATCCTTCCCAAGAGAATAGACATCATCAATAATAGTTGGGTTGGATAAGTTACCACTAGTGCATGAAGAAGCGACGTGGCCTTTCTCACGACATAAGTAGCAGCGTCTACTCTTCACTTTCTTCTCAATTGATTTCTCAACAAGAGAAGCATTAACTTGAGTCTTCTTGGGAAGTGGCCTCTCTTCAACTTGAGGTTGAGCATGAGATTGAACTTGTGCCCTCTTCCCTTGTTGCTTGACACTAATGGCCTTCTTCTTCAATGGGCAAGATCTAACATGATGCCCTTCTACTTTGCACTTGAAGCAAACAATCTTGGCGGTTTCTTGACTTGTTCTTGGCCCTTCTTTTGTTCATCTTGGACTTCTTCTTCTTATTGGAGTTGAATCCAAGTCCACCTTTGTCATTGGGGATTTTTGCACACTCAAGATATTGTTGAGTGTGGATTTCCTTCATGACTCTTTTTCCAAGTCTTTCTTCAAACAAGTGACTTGGGCCTTGAGCTCTTTGATTTCCTCTACATGGTTAGTCTCAATACAAGTACTAGAGGAAGTATAAGCTTCATTGTTAGAGCAACAAGGCAAGGAAAGAAATTCATCACAAGATGTACCAACATTGTGAGTAGATGAATTACAAGGACTAGCACATATCAATATAGCATTTTGACTAGAAGTAGTGCTAGTATCCACATGAGGCTCACTAGATGTTACCTTAGCAAGCATGGCCTCATGAGCTATCTTTAGCACATTATGGGATACTAGAAGATCATCATGAGAGCTTGTGAGCCTTACATGATTTTCTTCCAACATCCCATAATTGCTAGATAGCAACTCAAGTTGAGCCCTTAGCTCAACATTCTCCTTCAATATGGATGCTTCACAAGAGATAGAGTTAGTAGCACAAGCATCATCATTAGCAACAAGAGGAGAAGACAACTCGGCAAGCTCTTTTGAGTATGAAGCTTTAAGTTGAGCATGAGACTCGGTGAGTTTGATGAGCTCACTCTTAATGACCCTTGAGCCATTTTCGAGGTGCTCAAAGTCCTCAAGGAGTTTAGCATGCACAACTTCAAGCTCCTCATTTTAGTTTCAAAATCATTGGCCACCTCAAGAGCTCTATCACGAGATTCCCTCACTCTAGATAATTCTAGAGCAAAAGTCTCCTCAAGAGATTCCTTGGTGGTTTGTTCAAGTTCAAGAGCTTGAGAGAGGTCCGCAATCTCATTAGCGTAATCACGCTCATGACCTTCCATTTTATCAATGGTGACCTCATGCTCCTCAAGATGAGATTCCAACTCATCAATATATTTCTTGCCCTCAATAGCAATAGACATGATTTCCATGAAGTTGGAACGAGCAATTTTATTCTTAAGAAGAGCTTTAAAAATCATTTCCCCCTTGATTTTTAAGGAGGCAACATCATCACTCTCTTCATCATAATCAACATCATCATCACTCTTGCCATCATCAATATCATCACAAGATATATTGGGATTCAAAGTAGGAGATACCTTTGAAGCCTTGGCCATAAGGCAAAATGCAATAGATGATGATATAGGATCCCTTGAAGCACCATTCAAGACCACATCTTGTTCCATGGAGTGTTGGGTTTCATCTACATTGTTAGCACAACAACTCGAGGAAATACATGCATTTTATCATAGCAACAAGATATAGCAAGCATATCATCATGAGATTTAGTCAAGCAACTTCTACATGATATGCAAGGACTATCAACACAAGCAAGTGAAACATTTGGAGTGCTCAAGTGCTAAAGCCCAAAGACGGAGCATTGCAATAATATAGTGATGAAGAATCATCCACGTAAAGCACACTATCATCATTGCAATGACCGACACTACTCACCATATCATTACCTTGTGGCAAACCACATGTAGGTGAAGTAGAAGAAGTTGAGAAGACTATACGGCGGAGGTGGAGGGAGAATAATCATCCCTACAAATCTTGGACACACCATATTTATCTTTAAGCCGTCCACAACTCATGAGCATCTCGGAGCGGCATGAGTTGAAATATAACTACATTGCTCAAAGCATCAAAAAACACATTAGAAGCTTGAGCATTGAGATAAGAGTTTTTCTCATCCTCTAAAGATAATCTTTGGGGATCCTTTGGAGGAGAAAAACCCATATCTACAATTCGCTCTAAATTAGGGTCCATGACCCTAAAGAGATTAAGCATGCGAATTACCCAAACATCAAAATTTGTGCCATCAAAACTAAGAGTGTCAGAGAAACCTAATCCTCTAGTCGACATCTTTACTCTCTAGGCGGTAAAGCCTAATAAAGAGAGACGAGGCTCTGATACCAATTGAAAGATCGAGGATGTCGCCTAGAGGGGGGTGAATAGGCGTTTGAAAATAATTACGGTTTAGGCTTGAACAAATGTGGAATAAACCTAACGGTTAATTTGTCAAGCACAAAACCTACAACAACTAGGCTCACCTATGTGCACCAACAACTTATGCTAAGCAAGATAAACAACTATGTGATAGCAAGATATATGACAAAGAACAATATGGCTATCACAAAGTAAGTGCATAAGTAAAGGGGCTCGGGTAAGAGATAACCGAGACACGCGGAGGCAGCGATGTATCCCGAAGTTCACACCCTTGCGGATGCTAATCTCCGTTTGGAGCGGTGTGGAGGCACAATGCTCCCCAAGAAGCCACTAGGGCCACCGTAATCTCCTCACGCCCTCGCACAATGCAAGATGCCGTGAATCCACTAAGGGACCCTTGAGGCGGTCACCGAACCGATACAAATGTAAACCCTTGGGGGCGGTCACCGAACCCGGCCCACTTTGGCAATCCTTGGGGCGGTCACGGTACCCGTCAAATTGCTCAGGCGATCTCCACAACCTAATTGGAGACCCGACGCTTGCCGAGCTTTTGCACCACAATGATTGAGCTCGAACACCACCAACCGTCTAGGGCGCCCAAGCACCCAAGAGGAACAAGCTCAAGGCGCCAAGCACCCAAGAGTAATAAGCTTCTCAACTTGTAACTTCCACGAATCACCGTGGAGAACTCAAACCGATGCACCAAATGCAATGGCAAGGGCACACGGAGTGCCCAAGTCCTTCTCTCTCAAATCCCACCAAAGGAACTAATGCTAGGGAGGAAAATGAGAGGAAGAACAAGAAGGAGAACACCAAGAACTCCAAGAACTAGATCCAAGGGGTTCCCCTCACATAGAGGAGAAAGTGATTGGTGGAAATGTGGATCTAGATCTCCTCTCTCTTTTCCCTCAAAAACTAGCAAGAATCCATGGAGGGATTGAGAGTAGCAAGCTCAAGGAAGGTCAACAAAGGGGGAAAAAACAAGCTCAAGTGATGGGGAACCATTGGGGAAGAAGACCCCTTTAAATAGGTCCCCACGAATCTGCCCGTTATGTGCAGAAAGCTGTAGGACCGGTACAACCGGTGTACGAACCGGTACAACCGGCCAAAGCAGAGGAAAAACCAACCTGGGAAAAGCTCTAAGCGGTACAACAGCCTGGGGAACCGGTAGTACCGGTTAAACCGGTTAAACCGGTCAACAACCGCCCAAGAACCGCTCCAAAACAGAAACCAGTCCGGTGGTAGAGCGGTACATGGCCGGAACAACCTCCGGACCAATTCTGGAGCGGTACAACCGCTCCAAACACCGGTTGTACCGGTCAACCGGTACAACCTCTCTACGGGGCGGTACAACCTCTCTATGTAAAACAGGCAATATCAAAACAGCCACAACTTTCGCATACGAGCTCCGAATTCGATGAAACCAAGTTTGTTGGAAAGCTAGCAACAAGGGCTAACACAATCTTGATAGAAAAATAATAAGAAGCAAATGAGAAAAGGCCCATAAGAAAATGGTGAGAACCCTTCCTTGGATAAGACCGTAAAACCTCCAACACCGAAAACATCATAGAAGACGATGCGAACTCCGTTTTCGATGAACTCGAGCTTGTCATAAAAATGACCATAAGCTCCAAATATCACAAGGAGAAGAACCAAACAAGAACCAAAAAGATGATGCAAGGATGCAATGGTTTGAGCTCTCTACTAACGATACGATCAAGCTACCAACTTGAGAGCCCCCCTTGATAGTACGGCAAACGATCCTATAACCCGGTCTCCCAACTACCACCACGAGACCGGTAAAATAGAAAACCTATCAAGGGCAAACCTTTGCCTTGCACATGGTCCAATTGAGCTAGATGAAGACGATCTTGACTCCCTCAAGTTGGACCACCTTTATTGATTGCGTTGGCTCGATGAAGACTAGATGATTGCTCCCCATAGTCCACTATGGGTGAGCCGACTCTTCAACACATCTTCACAAGTCCATTGACACCACAATGGATGGCAAGATTCAAACTTGATTGCTCCCCATACTCCATTATGGGTGAGCCACTCTTCGTGTTGCTCCACTTGAACTTGCACAGCAAACTTGATGACGATCACCACTTGATGTCATCCTCCATGGGTTGTATGGGATCTTCCTCTTGACGCAAGACCATGGAAACATACCTAACCCCACAAAGAACTCTCACGTAGACCATGGGTTAGCACACAAAGCGTAATGGACAATGCTTACCATACCATGGGATCACTTGATCCCTCGGTACATCTTGTGCGCTTTGTGTGTTGAATCTTTCCAACTCTCTTCATTTGGATGATGTCTTGAAGGTGGACATGAATGATCACACAATCTTATTCTTCAAGACATGCTTGCAATAAGCTCAACACTCACATGACCGGTCTTTGGATAATTCCTTAATAGCACCCATGATCATCACAAACTCTCCTTGAAACCAACAAATGGACTCCAAGAAAAGCCTATGGACAAACCCTTCAAATATAACTCAAGGCAACCATTAGTCCATAGAGATTGTCATCAATTACCAAAACCAAACATGGGGGCACCGCATGTTCTTTCAACTAGTTTCTGTTCCGAGGGCCGGAATTTTGAAAACCATGTGAACTTTAGAGGTACTAAAGATTACCGAAATACATCTGAACCATTAAGTGTAAGTAGCACTGAGCACACAACAAATCCTAATGACAGTCCTGCCTAATGAGTAATGAATCAATTAGAAAATGGGTGATGAGGAGTGGCTGCTGAGTGTTGAGGATGTATCTCAGGATAAATCGGGTTGGCTTGGTGGGTGTTGCATGCCTGAGCCCTGAACGGACTGGGAAGGTAGGCACAGCGGCACGCTCGGGCAGCGGTGACGTTGTTGGGCGAGCGGCTCCTGGCCTCTTGTTAGTCCGGCGTCTCCTCCTAGAGTCATGCCGTCCGGGGACGGTAAGTCGCCGCGAGGCAAAGCGGGGAAGCAGTAGAGATCGGAAGCCTTGGCAGAAACGTAGAGGAATCGGGGCCTGGGGACGAACCAAAATCCCAGGGTGGGCTGGCCCACCATGGGCACCTATGAGATACACACCCGAGCGGCGAACATGCATTTTGAAACTAATTTAGGAACATTTAGGCGACCAATTACACACCCAAGTTAAGATCTATTTTACGTTGAGATCAAAAAGTTGAGGAGATATGAAGTACCACCTCTCTTGCGGCGCCGTGTAGGCATCGGGGGTGCGATGGCTGTCGGTGGCGTTGAAGCAGGTCTGCGACGGTAGACGGTGCATCGGGGGATAAGTCCCGTTGCGGTGGAAGAGAAGGTCGTGTGAGCGGCCCCGGCAAAGAGGACGACGGCGCCGATGAAGCGAGACGACGCGATGCAAGGCTATTGGTCCGTCGTCGTGGATGAGAAACGTCCATCTCTAGCAGTGGACGACACGCTCTTGGTAGGCGCTACGGCATGGTGGAGGACGGTGGCGATGGATGTGGTGGAGGATGGCGGCGATGGATGGGGTAGCGGACGGAGGCTGGTGTGGGGATGAGGTGTTCTAGCGCCGACGGTGTATGAATGGGGAAATGGAGGGGGGGGGGTCTCAAACTTTGGGACGCGCTTCTCTGAAATGAGGGAAAGTTACGAACTTACCCCCCGTTTAAAATTTCGGACATCGCGTCGGTTGGGGATAGGACGGTAATCTCGCATCTCCCAAATATTTGTCGGTAACTATTTCGGGCGAGGAGAGGGTGTTTTGCCGCCCACGGTTGGCGCCCACGGTGTATGAACGGGGCTGACAGGTAGGGCGGTTGTGTCTCGTCTGATGGAAGTTACACATCTGCCCCTATTTAAAATAGAGAAAAAATCACTATAGGTCCCAAAACTTGAGCCGGCTGACACTTTAGTCACTGTACTTCAAAATACCCTAAATACCATCCATATACTTGCTCCAGGGGTTCACTTCGGTCCATATATATGATTTTGTGTAGGTATACGCTGATTTGGCGATGGTCAACACGAGCCACGAGGCGTTGACTGCCAGGTCCTCTAAGCCGCTTGAATACGCAGGAAAGCAGGGTTTTTATTGCAAAATTGCCAGTGATAAAACAGTTGCTTCCCACCGACAACTCCTCCCCGATCCGCTCCCGCCGGAGCACCTCGTCGTCGGTCGCCACGCACACTCCCCATCGCACGCGCCGTGCACCTGGCCCACCCGCTCCGTCGCCCTGTCGTCGCCGAGGTCGTAGAAGATTGAGCCAAGGCCGGCGCCAGCGAGCAGCGAGTGGAGCGCATCGATGGAGCCATGATGGAGCACGGAGTTGGCGGCGAGCAGGAGCACGGCGTCGAACATATTGACGATGCGCGCGCCGGGATGGTGGATGCTGAGCACTACGGTGCGCCCGCGCGACTCGGCCTTGGCCCGGAGCACGCCCACGATCTGGAGCGCGGGCGCGCTGTCGAGGCCCGACGTGGGCTCGTCGAGCACCAGCACGGCGGGGTCGCGCATGGCCTCGACGCCGATGGACACGCGCCGGCGTTCTCCGCCGGAGAGGTCCTTGACGCTGGCATCGGCGATGCGAGCGAGCGCAAGGTCGTCAACGAGCGCGTCAACCGCGGCGGGGTCCTATGCGTCCGGGCCGAGGCTGAGGCGCGTGCTGAAGTGGAGCGTCTCGTGCACTATGAGCAGCGGGAAGACGACGTCGCGCTGGGTGGCGTAGTCGCAGAGGCGGCGAACGGCCGCAGCCCGTGGCATCCACGGGCGAGCCATTGACACGGAGGTCAGTAGGAGGGGAGGAGTTGGTCTCAAGGCAGCCGGAGAGGATCTCGAGCGGCGTGGACTTGCCGGCGCTGGGGCCGACGATGGCGAGCAGCTCGCCGGGGCTCGCGCCGCAGCTGACGTTGCGGAGCACTAGGCGGCACCGGCTGCTGCGGCTCACCGGCGGAGGTGCAAGCGGAGCAGGGTCGCCGGCGGCGTCGAGGAGGAGGTTACAGAATCCTGAAAGAAAATATCGACCATTAAATACTTTCTCTCCGAAGAGGATTGATAAATCAAAAGGCACTTGCCAAATGCAAGGAGGAATTAAAGAAATTCCTTAAGAGTCGACTCGGGCTTCTCACATCATCACCGTGTTTGCATTTATCGCTCCACCACGTCTCGCCTCTGCCGTCGAGCAAGCCGGTGCTGTTGCCGGTAACCGTGAGCCCGTCCATCTGGTAGACTCATCCGCCAATAGTTCTTCTTCTCGCTCCATGCGCCCGCCGGCGGCGCCGTAATCTTGCCCATGGCCTGCGACAACCAAAGCAAGGTTTCCAGACCGTCAGGTGAAGCCAAAACACGACCCAGATCAGGAAGGACAGGCGAGCGGTGCGTGCCTGGACGGTGATTCTGGTGGAGGCGCATGGCCCACTGAACCTGGTGAGGCCGACGAGGAATGACTTTGCCGCCGGCACGAGCAGCGTCGTCGACGAGCCAGTGGCGTCGCACGCCGCCGCCCATGCGTCCACGAACGCCTTCGCACACGGTGCAGATAGTCAACACACATCCGGCCATCAGGTATACACCAGTATTATCGATGTAGAGCAGGCGCGTGCGTACCTTGGTGTCGTCCGTGGTCCCGTCGCCGAGAGCACCGTAGTCCTCGACGTTGAACACGCCGTCCACCCCGCCGGCGGTGGCGATTAGCACACTACAGCACGCGAGGCCGACGAGGAGCAGATTGGCAGTGCGCAGGACGCCGATGATACCCTGCATGATTAAGCACATCTCACACAGACACACGTGCATGGTCGTCGACTGATCACTAGCACGCACGTACTACTACTCTATAAACTATGGATGAATCTGAACATCAGTTCGAGCAAACTTAAAATGCACTAATATACACAAAGCAATTTGCGGAGAAGTAGTTGCTGGCGAGGGAGACAGCGATGAGGTTCCGGAGCAGGGTGAGGTTCCCCGGTATGGTGCCGGAGAGCGCGTTGCTAGTGATATTGAGGGCGCAGAGGCTGCGCAGCAGGCCAACGTGCTCCGGCAGCGCCCCCATGATGCCGTTGCTGGCGAGCGAGAGAGAGACATGATTTAGGACCATGGTTCAACCGAACCTATAGTCCATGCCGTACGATTTAACATCCTACTATATGTGGATCTGTGACATGCATGCCAACTGCATTTTTTAATCAACCATGCATGGATCCTCATGAATAGACATGCATGACAACTGCATTTTTTAATCAATCATGCATCGATCCTTATGAATAGTGTCTAGAAATGAATGGTGTCGAGCGTAGGTTCGGCTGAACCATGGTTCCGAATAACATTTCCGCGAGCGAGAGGATGTGGAACTCCAGCACGCGGAAAAGGTCGACGGGGAGGGTGCCGTTGAGCGCGTTGCCAGAGAGATCGAGGTGGCGGAGGTGCTCGATCCGGCCCAGCTCCGGCGAGATGGGGCCGACGAGCTGCTGCGTTGGGCAGGGCGATCTTGGCGACCCTCATATGGTCCGAGGACGGCGTGGTGGGGAAGGCCATGCACGGCGCCGTTCGAGCGTGGGGCGTGGCGTCGGCGTAGCCCGGTAGGAGATGGAGCCGAGGTGGTCGGCAAGGAGGGAGGACTTGAAGGAGAGGAGCAGCACGCCGTCCTGGTTAAGCGCCAGGGCGAGCTGCGTCGCGTGGCCGCGCGACGCCCAGCAGCAGGACTAGCAGCAACGGCGAGCTGTGTAGGTTATTTTTGCAAAAACACCCCCGGATCCCCCTCGAATTGCTGAGTATTCCTTCTCCCCTAACTACGTGGCAGTCAAAGCACGCGTGGCGAGCGTTGACGCGGCCAGATCAGCGTATACATACACAAAATCATATATATGGACCGAAGTGAACCCTTAGAGCAAGTATATGGATGGTATTTAGGGTATTTTGAAGTACAGTGACTAAAGTGTCAGCCGGCTCAAGTTTTGGGACCTATAGTGAATTTTTCTCTTTAAAATATTAGCCTACATCAATTTCGGACGAGGAGAGTTTGTTTTGCCGCCCACCGTGTATGAACGGGGAAATGGAG
Source organism: Aegilops bicornis (assembly GCA_021605145.1). NCBI lineage: Eukaryota > Viridiplantae > Streptophyta > Magnoliopsida > Poales > Poaceae > Aegilops > Aegilops bicornis. Next base: position 510,848,972 of record CM038672.1, read on the forward strand.
GAAGAGACACATGTCTTTCGGACGAGCTTGAATCAAATGTGTTTTGCCGCCCACGTTTGGCGCCCACCGTGTCTGAATGGGCTCAGAGGCCGTCGTGTCATGTCTGATTGAAGTTACTAGTCTACCCATATTCAGAGCAGTGGAAATCGGGCCGATGGATTGTCTGTGTAATGGGTAGACTGTAATTTCCATCTCCCAAACACTTGGCTTCGGGCAGCCGACGTGGGAGTGGACATTTTGCTGCTTCTTTCGAATTTTGGGACAATAAGCATCCACGTTTACCCTGGCAACTAAATTCGAATCCATTTTGTATTCCTATATGAATCTTTATAAATTATTCTATGTGTTTTTATATATCTTCAAAAGGACGACAAAGAATCCACTGTCATATATGAATATGGTTTACAAATTCCAATACTCAAATTCAGAAACTAGAATCTAGTTTAAGGTGAATTCGAATATTTGGAACACTTCATGTCCAACTCAAATGTCACACGCAGCATAATGTGTACTCCCGTTTAGATATGTACACAAACGATGTATCAAGATTCAAATACCGAGTCAATCAACCAAGAATGTACAGAACTAACAGACATATAAACACTTATAGAGTATATGAATCAATAATATCAACTAACATACATAAGCCAGGCCGCTGTACTTTTTTTTGGCTACAACAGCATCCTTTTTTTAGCCAGCATCTTGGCCCTTTCCGATGCGTGCCACTTATGGTCCATCTATACTACTATTGCTGAATGCACATTCAGCCCGATTGGCATATTTGTAGGTCTGGCACAACAATCCAAATGAAATGTCTCCGAGTCTTATCAATTAATACAGACTTGTGCTCAAATAAAATTACAAACAAAAAACAATTATTACATGATCTCTAAAACAAATGGTTTGATTGATTACATGAACAGACAACACAAAGGTTATTCAACTATGGAAAGAACATTTCACCTATGATTTACCAAGTAGGAATTTAATTTCCTTTTTTCCTTCAGGACCTTAACAATCTGGTCAGTCTCAGCTTGCTTCGTTTTGAAATCCACCAAATATTTAATGGTTGTCTTGAGTACTTCTTGTGATTGTGCTGTTTGCTTCCTCAACATGTCAACTTCATCTCTAAGTGCAGAAGCAGAATCTCTTTCTACCACTAGTTTAGCCTCTAGAGCATCAGCAGTTGGCAATTCATAATGCACGATTGGGCCGGTGCCAATGTTGTGGGATGATGCAACGTCCATGGGGACCTCGCTCTTTGATCTTGGGCTAACCTGTTTTGCCATTAAAGTTCCGATTGGATTCAGAAAAGTTGAAGTTAGCAAAACATCTCAACTGGGAGTTATAACAGCAAACCAGTTAAACAAACAAGGAATTAAAGAGTTTCAATTGGATGTTGAAAAGTAGTTATTAACATCATTGTAACCCGTTGTTGCAGCAGCAAAGCAGTTAAACAAACAAGTAGATATTTAAGTTAAGGAAAACACGTAATTCTTAACAGTAAGTATCAAACACATAGATAGGCGCAGTCTACAATATGATTAACAGGTTGTGCCATTATGTAATCATTAGCAAACTAAATTAAGCCAAGCAGTGTAATTAAACAATTTTGCAATAAGTGGCTAACTAAAATTCTGAGAAGCAGGTAACTGAACTTACGCTAGTTCTTTGTACAGGCACACTGCAACTTCTTTTTCGCTTACAAGGTTGTACGAAGGAGTCCATGGCATCAATTTCTTGGATACGCAGTCCCAATACTTCTTTCTTCCCACAATGCATGAGTAAGTCGAATGGTTAATCTGGTAAGATGCTGCGTCCTTGATATGTTATATGAGGACGTGTAGTCAGACTAGTTGTAGCCAAACACATCACACTGGCTTTTCTTTGTATATTTCATGCGATTACTTTTGGCATATCGAGATCTAAGCAATCTACAATAGGATGAAAAGACTAGCATCCTTCACATTATTGGCGAACTCAGTTCATAGAAACAAGCAATTCAACCATTCTGTGGGTAAATCAAAAGCGCCACTAGATTATTTTTCACTATCCAATCATACACGCAAAAAGGGGCGACGCCACCATAGGGGCTGGTATGGGTGGCTGCCTCAGGTGGCTGGAAAGTGTGCACCTAGTTTGAGTCATCCAGGTTGGTCCACACTAGTTTTGTTCGTCCCAACGCACGAGCAGGCAATGTAAAAACTGAAGAAAAATGTTTCAATTTGGATGGGCCAATAACATAAGTGCAAGGCAGGCCATATAGCAGGCTCACGGCCCAAAGGAGCTCCTCCCATATCGATCGACAGCAGGAAAAATCCCAATTGATTCGCTCTAGCCTCCAATCTGGTTCGCTCCTAACCTAGCCGCCGCTGGACAGACCGACACAGCACTTCCTCGCGCCCTCGTTGGAGGGCGGTCGCCCGAACTTCAAGCGAGCGGAAGGACAAGAAGATGAAGATCCAACCCTGGGTGTAGCACTGTGTGGGAGGCAGCCGGCAAAGACGGGCATGGCATCGAAGCTTGCATAAGCAGACGATCGCAGCTTGCAAGAGTAGCATGCGCATAGCGAGCAGGTACATCACATCCCTGATTATATCTAATTCAACTCTTCAATTTCTGGCCAATAGTTAAACTTGACGGTGTTGTAAAACTGCTTGTATGTAGGGAATCTATGAGAAAATGAAAACAATTTCTACTTATTTTATAACTCCCCCAATCAATACTGAACTGACTGAATCTGATGTATGTAATCAAGTTTCCGGTGCAAACATAAAAGCTCATGTTGTTCTTGAGCCTGAAGTGTCTAATGAACAGACTCCTAATCAAGGATTTGATGCAAACATTTTACATGCTCCTGGTGATGAACATATAGTGTCTAATGATGGATCTAATGCAAGCATTTTGCAAGCTCATTGAGGATTTAGTGTCTAATGATGATCTACTATGTTGAGAGAGACAGAGATTTGCAGGCATTGATGACAAGCAAATTATAGTGCATTTTCATAGCTTGAGGAAAGGTCGAGACCATCTACCAGAAAGTCCCCGTATCATGACAACATAGCATAAATACTTTACTAATCTGTTGTTTGAAACTATTGGCATACTTGTGCAGGATAGGTATATTGATATGCAGTTTGCGCACTGGTTATACGTGCAATTACACTTCCATATTTTCAGCCAGAGAACGAATAATTCAAGCAGGTACAGACCATGTTTGTAGTCCTTGTACACCATGTTGCATTTTGTGTTTTTTGGTGCTTGCATCATTTAGTGTTTATAATCTAAACTACTTTGGATCATTAGCTGGTTTTCAAAGTGCATGTAGCTTCACATTTCTCAAGTTATGTTGATTTCCGAGTGCAAGTGCCTTCGTATTTTTTAAGTTAAATGTTCGCCTGGTAACTTGAATTGTGGATCAACCATCGCACACAAATCGTACACGAATGCCAGTACGAATTAAATGAAATGCAGGGACTTACGCTAGCTCGTTGTACAGGCTCACTGCAGCTCTTCTTGCGCTTGGGATGTTCCATGTACAAATCCATGTTACCACTTGCTTCGATGTGTAGGCCTTGTGCTCCTTGCATCCCCCTCTGCATTGTTGACATGGCGAATGGTTGATCAAATAAGAGGAATCGACCTTGATGTTGTACCGGAGGACAGATACTTACAAGGTTATACGGGTGTGCAGGATGCGTACCAGATCCCGTAGCGCCATCATGCTTCGCTAAAATATGGATTTGCTTGTTTCAGATGATATCTCCAGAAGAAATAAGAGTTAAAGTCAGAGTTGCATAGGCATGTAAGCTAAGAGAGCAGCGAAAGGATATCCAAACATCGTCGGAACAGTGCACAAGGGAGTGATGTGTGGATACCTAGTTCGGGCGGCGTTTGGGCATGCTCGCCTAGCTAGAGTCTGGGTCACTTGAGCCGTTGAGGGTGATGCGCTGGCTGGCCGTGGCACGGATGCAGATCTTGAGTGGCAGCGGGCGCTTCTGATCACGATGGATGGGCGAGACCGTTGGTTAAGCCCCAACGGCCTCGGGGGGCGGAGGTGCGACGATGTGCTCGGTGAATTAGCCCCGGTGAGCTGGGAGACGGCGTCGGTGAAGCACACCTGATGCGGTGGAACTCGGTGTCTGTGAGGCACGCGTCGGTTATGAGGCCGGCGTTGTCGGTGGACCACCGAGTGCGGTGGACGAGGCGTAGATGAGGTAGCTCCGGTGCGGTGGTGAAGCGCGACCGTCGTCTTCGTCGTTGTCGTCCGGCACGCAGGTGGGGAATGGTGGGGAAAGAGGCGAGGCGAGGCGATTCGAGGGTTGGTGGCGAATTAGGGATTTGAGCAATCTGGGCGCGGAAGGGGACGGTGGAGAAGAGAGATTTTGCAGGGCTGGAATTGGGGCCGCCAGATATTTCAATCTGAAACGTGGAAGCGCGAACTTATATTGTCGTCGTCCTTTTTTGGGGGGAGGGGGACTGGGTGGTTGGGTGCTACCCGTCCGTCCGACACACGTGACCACCCCGACAGGACTATGCAGTTGCCTTTAAGGCACCGAAGCAGCGTCCACCCCGACATGACCCTGGTCTGCCTGGTGCGCCTACATTTGAGAATGCAAACGAATCTTCTTTCTTTTGCAAATGAATCTGTATGTATTACCATGACCGTGTTTTCCTTGCAATAATTAGTCATTCAAAACGAGATACTCCATCCGTTCACTTTTGTAAGTCATTTCATAGAACTTAAAATGAACTGTTTTGCACATTGTCTGAAATGTCTTCAAGGTCTTATAAAAGTGAACAGAGGGAGTACTATAAATTAATTAGTGAGGAGTTATTTGAAAAAAATCAAAACCGTACCCACGCTAACGTGGATTAGAGTGTGTGTCACATAATTAGTTATTTGAATTAGAGTGTGTGTCACGTAGTTAGTTATTTGAATTAGAGTGTGTGTCACGTGGCGATCTCCAATTCTAACATGGATTTCGCATTTCACTGTATCCACGCTACTTTTTAATACAAATTCATATGTATATGATGAACACCATGGTAGTGAGAAAACTTTTGGATGGATTCAAACATATGACCTACAAAATAGCACAACAAACTGAGTCAATGTCAACTTTTTGAAACTTAGTATGGCACAAATTCGAAATAATTGCCCGTATGCCTGGTCCTCGGTTCAAATCTTACAATGTACACCGAATTGAAACATCGATATTAAGTCTCGTACTATGTACATTCAAATGTTGTTTTTAGCCCCCCCCCCCCCGCACAAACGCTACATACTTCCTGTATCGGTCAATCTTCCTCTCCTAACCACCTTAGGAAGCTATCGGTTTCCAACACACGTTCATTCTTTCTCTCCATTTTCGATCTCTAAGTCTCTCAACTACACAACCCCTTTTCCACTCTGTTACCAAATGTATTTACCTCACACACCCGCCATTGCACCCATGCCGAGCTCTCTCTCTCCCCCCCCCTCTCCCTCTCACCCTCTCGCGCTAAATACATGCATTGCCTATCTAGCCTCCCCAACCTCTCATGCGCACGCACACACGTTGTATATCTAGGTCACTCCCTCGAGACGGTCTCACTCTTTCTTCTGCACGGCGGGCCACACTCGCTCAATCTCGCTCTCTTTATCTGGGTCTCGTTTAACCTCGTTTTCTTTCACACACAAATGATATATCTCCCTGTTCGGGCCTCGATCGACACACTCTATACTCTCTCACGCAGATTGTCTATCTAGGTCAGTCCATCCAAGCCGCCGCCACTCTTTCGACCTCATGGTGGGCCACGCTCACTCAATATCTCTCTCCCCCCCCTCTCTCTCCGTATGTCTCGATTGACCTCGCTCTTTCTCGGACAAAAATGATATATCACCATGTTTGAGCCCAATTCGACCTATTCACATTGTATACTCTCTCATGCACATCGTCTATCTAGGTCACTCTCTCCAACCCGTCTCACTCTTTCGATCGCACGGCGACCCTATGTGATCGTTTGACCTTGCTTCCTCCCACGCACAAAATATATCTACACGTCAGGATCGGATCATCTCTCAAGCTCTATCTTATAGCCCTCACCCTTGCCAAAAGTTCAATCGGACAATATCTCTCCGAGCATATATATTTGTTCAATGAATGTCGGACCACACTCACTTTGTCTCTCTATCTATATGTCTCTCGATTGACCTCGCTTTCACACCGTATCTTCCACGCGTTGAAGCTACTACCTCTCCATCCCTCGCAAAGCCGGAGCTATTTACATTGCGAGGGGAACTCCAACCTTGGATTAATTTGTGTAGGCATTTATTCCAGTCGGTTTAGATTATATTTTCGTAGCATTCGGTCCACAACTACTCCAAACACAATTGCAACCCACACAACTCCCCTAGTTGATTTCCCTCTGGCTCGGTCATCACTCTCTCACACGTCCTTTCTCGCCTTCAACGTCGCACCATGGTATTATTGAAAAAACTATGTTGTTCTCTTTAATTATTATAAATAAGCTACAAAACTACACACCGATAGTCCACTTGGAATGGAACAAATTTCGACCCACAAATTAAAGTGCTACAAACTACACACCGAGGGGCCCACATGTCATGAAACAAATTTGGAACCATATACAAATTAAAAAATAAAGGACGAGGATCGAACATGCGACCGGGCCTTCAAGCCGCACGTTAATAGGCAACATACGTAGAATAGCAATGTTTGTTGTACCCCCTTTGTTCACATAATGTTTTTATATTACCACATCCTAATTAATGGATAACACGTAATATTATTTTTAGTACTATTCGCCTTCACTTACTGGTGGGTTCCATGTGCTCTCTCTCTCTCTCTCTCTCTCTCTCTCCTCCCCTTCTGCGTTTAGATGCACGGGCAAACAGGAAGAACTCGCGGGCGATGTTGCCGTTGACCATATCTGCACGCGTTCACATGTCACAGCACCAGTTTCACGTACTAGCAGCACTAGTCAGTGTGTACGTGCAATGTACATTAATTTGGAAGTATATTAAGTGCATGCGGATATTAACTACTAGGATATATTATTTGTGTGTTGTCATGTGATTAGCACTATTTTTGGCATGAAATTAACTGCACGCTAAACGTGTTGAGCGCTCAACATTGAAGCAGTCTAGGTCGTTGGATGAACAGGAATACATGTGGCTTGATGACGTTTTATATTTAATTTGATACGGCTCTAGCAGAACATTCAATCGATCAAACCATACATTTCGTTCAGTCTGACTCCGACTTTAAATTATACGACGATTGATATAAAATAAACGGAAATAATAAACATTCGGATTTTAAGCATGGCAATCCGAACGTTTTTCATGGCAAATTTAGATTACGCGGTGGCGGCGGGGGCGTCTCGCGGTGGGAAGTGGCTCCTCTACCGTGCTCTGTGTGTCGTCGGGCCACTGACCGACGGCGACGGCGGCGTCTTGCGCCGTTGTTGGTGTACTCCTGGACGTTGGTCTAGCTTCAAGGAAGCGGTCGACGGCGGCCATCCATGCCGCTGAGGATGGGCGCTGGCGAGTAACGGCACCGGCGCAGACGTGCGTGTCGGTTGCAGACGCGAAGCGCATCTTGTTGGCAAGTGCAGGTGCGTGAAAGTCAGCGGGGACCTCGTGGAACCCCGTGGGATCAAGCTCGGCGACAATGTGCGGCTCCCATCCCATCAATGCCACGGGATGGTATTTGGCGCCGATCGAAGCGGCAGAGCCGAAGCGAGTGGGGACAGGCGCGACATCTTCCCGCAAGGCCAGTTCAAGCTCGTCCCAAAGCGCCTTATGTTCTTGAGACTCAGGCGGAGTGTCTTCCTCAGGAAACTGGAACACTAAGGGCAGACCATCATGATGCGGCATGGCGTACGTTTAGGTCAGGCTAGTTGGAGGTAGACGACAGGAGAATCGGAGAGGAAGAGAGAGAGGATTGTAGCGATACCGGGTAGTGCGGGGTTGATTTTAAACTGCGGCGCCGGCGACATTAAAAGTGGGAGCAGTTGGGACGACGGTGGGCGGCGGAGCCTGGTCAAAGGGCCCGCCTCCCGGTGAGTCTGCACAACTCTCTGCTCACACGCCTCCCTGACAGCCGGCGCAGCGGTCTGCTCGCACGCCTCCCGTCGACTCACACGCTTGCTCGGACGGCACCTGCCGATGAGAAGCGGGGACTCGTGGCGGCACGTAAACGCCCATGTTTTCAATAGTGAAAGCGTTCGCCTTAACATGACAGGTCTTTGTTCCAAAATACCTTGGCTCTTCATTTGTGCAACTTGTCATAAGCAGCTTGTCTCAAATTGAAGAAAAAACTTACGAAGTAATATTTGTGCCATATCACGTGACCATGCTTAGTTTCAAGAATTTATGCTCACTTTTGGATTTTCTGAAATTTAAGATCCGAGGATTGAAACAATATCATAACCTGCATCATGAAATAAATTTTCAAGCCGTACATCTGTCTGTTGTATTTCTTAAGAAAGGATTTGGTTAAACATTTTGCTTAGTTAGACTTCGTAAAAGTTATATATGCACGAGTAAAAGGATAATCCCTCCGCATCAAAGGCATTGCATGATATATTAACTCAAGTACTAGGCACGAACAAACGGGCTCAATTCTGTGCTCAACCTGGTGTAGTAGTAGTAGTACTACTAGGCAATGCAGTTGACGGGTGACCTTGACGAGCGGCGACCGAGGGAATTGAGTCGTGCTCGACACGGTAGGTAACGTTGTCTAGTAACTAAAGCATCCCTTCGTTGTTCATCGGTAGTCATTATGGACCGGGGACATGAGGGGAATTTCCTAGGGCTGGAATTCTGGCCGCCAGATATTTCGACTTGAAACTCTGAGGCTCGACTGGTTGGGGTTGCCTAATGTGCGTACCACGCACGCCACCGAAGGACACGAGCCCGGTTTTTTAGGATCAACACGAGCCAAGGTCTGGCTGGTACGCCGTTGGGTCCTACCATTCGAGAAGACGAAAGGAACCTTTTAAATTGCCGAATCTAATCTATGTGTATTACAATACCCGTATTTTCCTTGCAAATACTAATCTCAACGTGGTAATTGATTTATGACGAGTTGTTGAATTAGAGTGAGTTTGTGATATAGTGATCTCAACGTGAATTTCACATTTCATGGTATCCCTAGTAAGTTTTCCAATGCAAATTCAAATTTAAAAGATGAACAATATGGAGGTGAGAAAACTTTGTATGTATCAAGCATATGACCACACACACACAGAGAGAGAGACACACACGCACGAACACAACAACAATCCAATAAGTATAGTGCATCTATTTTTCCAAACCATGCATGTATGACACGAATTCAAAAATACTCCTTCTATTCCTAAATATTAATCTTTTAGAGAGTTCAACAAGTGACTACATACGGAGCAAAATGAGTGAATCTAGACTCTAAAATATGTCTATATACATCCGTATGTGCCAGTCCATTTGTAGCCTCTAAAAAGACTAATATTTAGGAACGAAGGGAGTAAAATGTAAGACATCCATGGTCCTTAGTTCAATATTTAAAATGAACATGAAACTGAAACATGAATATTAAGTCTAGTACTACAGTACATGCAAATGTTGTGTTTAGGCGGAGCTATGATTGTCGGTGGTCAACCCCTCGACCTTTGATAAAATTGTGGAGCTCTTTTTAGGGTTGTTTAGATTATATTTGTCCCCACCCTCCCAGACACCGATTGGTTGTGCACCCCCCACCCCTCCTCCCCGGGAGAATATCATCTGCCCCCATACCTAAGATGCTATATGTCGATACGAGTTGCTTGGAGCTTGTAGATCTGAGATATAGCAGCTCACATTATGTGTCTTAATATCTCTGCAGGAAACCTTGATGAGTTTGAGAATTGCACACAATTTGTACAAAAACTACTTAGACGTCCTTTGATCCCATATCCAACGACCTCGAAGCTCGTATCACCGTAGCATCTAAGATGAAGGAGGACATCATATTCTCCTGTATGTAAGAATATCATGTGCTACCACACCTTAGATGCTTTGGTGATACAAGCTCTTCGGAGGCGTTGGATTTGTGACCCAACACCTCCTCGGTGGTTTGAATGGTTTTTTGCAGAAAAGCCCCAAAAGAGTTCGGCCACTTCTTACAAGCACAAAGACTGCTCAGATGCCATTGGATCTCAGATCAAATGACCTCCAATCTCGTATCACCGTAGCATCCAAGCTGCGATAGCACCTTATGCTTTCTCGCACGGGAGAGTATGAGGTGCTCCCGCACCGTAGACTCTATGGTGATACGAGTTCACTGAGATCTAACGGCCCACAATAGGAGGTTTGAATGTTTTTTCAATATACGGCTGATAGAGTTTGGGAAATGCGCAGAAAGTACAAGTACTACGCATGTGTCATCTGATCACTGATCATACAACCTAGATGCTCATATCACCGTAGAGGGTAATTAAGCTACGGGGAGCTGTTGGATCGAAGATGCAGCGGCACACACGAGGCCTGAATGTTTTATTTGCAAAAAAAACCTTTGGAGAGTTTGGAAATTGCGCATAATTACAAAGACTACTCCCAAGCCATTCCATCTCACTTCCAATGGTGTAAAAACTCGTATCACCATAGTATCTAAGCTGCGGGGTGGATGTGATATTCTATGCCGCTGTCATTTTTGTTCGTAAACTTGCAAAATACGTGTAACTCGTGCCGTTACTTGTCTAACCGTGCAAAGTGTTTGCTCAAAAAAACCATTCTACACTGAAATATCGGAACAACACACAGGGGTCCCACTTGTCATTGATCAATTTTGCACCAAAAACTAACAAATCTGAAAGACAATATTCGAACTGGCAACCTGGACAACAAAGCGTAAGTCGATAGCTTGAAAAAACAAACAGTTGTTGGGTTTGTCCCATAACTTGATGTTATTTATACAGTACTTCCGTTGAGTAGAGTAGAGGGAGTGCCTCGTCAACACGTGCATGACCGTTGTCTCACTTACTGGTGGGTCCCAGGTCTACGATCTCAAGCTCTCTTCTCTCCATCGTATAACCTTTGCACGGGCACACACGAAGAGCGGCGCTAGCTTGTCGTGGTGTTATTACAACTAAAAAAAAGCTTGGAAAATAGAAGAATCGCCTAGAACAAGAGACGTTGTGGCTGGCCGAGACGGAGCTAACCACATATATCCTCCGTGTCACGTTTGCATGATGAAGCTGTGTGGCTAGCGGGGTGTTTTCGACCGACTGGCTGGGTCCCGAGGTCGAACCATAGGTACTACGTCTGATACAGTATATTCTTACAAGCACATTTTCCTCCGTGCCGAGACATGGCACACCCTACAACGCGGTTTCGGGGTCCTCTCGGGTGGTGCACGCATATATTCTTCCTGACGTGGGACGCCCTACCGCGCGTTTTCTGGGTCCTCCTCGGTCGTAGCGCTGAAGCAAGTAAATGAGTCATCAAATCACGAAAGACCACCTTTCCCGCTGAGTACATCAGTGAAGCACGGTGGCTAGCTAGTTGGGCTAGTTTGACCGATTAGCTAGGCCACCGCCACATTTGTTTTTTCACCCCTTTTTTATCTACTTGCCGGCAGGTAAATTTAAATATCCACCGCGGCGTTGCTCTGGTGTTTGGGTGCGGCAGGATTTTTACTTTTTTGATTGACGGGAGCAGGCGCGGCAGGATTTTTAATTTTTTGATTGACGGGAGCAGGCGCGGCAGCAATTAGTCATGATGACTCCGCTTGTAAAAACCCACTGCTCCCTGATTTGAGAAGTCATCGACTGGTGTTTTACCGTGGTGAAAACCAAAAGATTCCCCGCTCCCTCCGCCTTCCCATAGATTGCATTGCTTTTCAGCCGTTTCACCCCCTTTGCTTCCTCTCCCCATTGCTTCTACCTGGTGCCATGGCGGCACAGCAGATCACGAAGTCCGAGGTGAGGCGCCTGACACAGGAGCTCCATGACAAGGATGTGGAGCTCAGGGCCAAGGACGTGGAGCTCCGTGAGCTCAAGGAGGAGAGGAGTGCCATGCTCCTCCGTTATGTGCGGGAGTTCATGGAGCTTCAAAAGCGGCAGGAGTCCACCACAAAGATGCTCGAGGCATCGGCGGCGTTGCTGCAGAAAGCGGGAGATACGATAGACCGTCAGGGGAGCCGGCTGGAGCGCGAGCGGGCCGATCGTGACAAGGTCCAAGATCGCCTCAGCCACTTGGTGAACCAAGTTCTTTGAGCACGTGTTCTTGGATCTTGCGATGCCTACCGTCGTGCCGGTCGACGATGCGGTGTCGGGCTAAACCCGTTCGACCACCCGGTCGACTTCAACGAGCTGCGGCTTCCTGACCTGGTCTCCTTCTTCACCTATATCTCCGAGGAGCTGAGCCGTCTCCGCGCGATGGTGGGGGCTGAGCTGGAGAAGGAGGGGTTGCGGGCTGTCGTCGTCGTTGCCGGGCAAATCCTTTCAGGCTCCGTCACCGGAATCCATTCGTGCCATTGGACGCCGTCTTTGACGAGTTGGCTCCCGTCGACTGGGAGCGGGCTCTGCGGGCGGTTGCACCCTGCATCACCAATGTCGCATGCCTCGAGAAGCAGAGGGACTTTGGTGGTGTTTAGGCGCCCTCTGCATGGGCATGTCCATGTCTCGGCGCAACATGACCGTTGGATCAAACTCAGACGATGCAGATCAGTCACTGTAGCACAAAGCGTGTGGGTGTGTTTGGTTGCATTCTCATCTCAATATAGTTGTTCCCGCTTCATGTATTTTTGTCAACCTACTAGTGTGGACTCATGCACCTTTCATGCACTCTGCCAAGCACCCAAAAGTGGGTCGAGAAGAGAACTTTTGCTCCCATCCGTGCACCCTTCATACACCCCGCCTAACACTATTAGGTGCTTCATATGGTTCATGTTTCGTGGAGTACTATAGCACCGTACTCTCCGTCTTGTTGTGGACCTAGTTACATTAACATTGATCTCACCGTTCATTCTCAACCCGGACGATCGAAAAAGCGGTACTATGTTACATATAGGAGTATTGACATGCGCACAACATCATTTGTTATCGTCATATCTTACTACACTAGCAACAAGATTGTGTAGTACTGACGTATGAACCACTGCACATGCCTAGTAGTAGGAGCACTATGTATGTTCAAGTGTCTGCCGTGTTTCGCACTCCTCCGTCGTAAGAGGGGAAACGCTTGATGTAATCATTTTTTTTCTTCTGAAAAATAGTGGACACGCTCTACCGTGCGGATCCTCCTCCAGCCATGCACTAAATTACTCACTTTCGCGGACGTGTGGGACAGCCAGCATCGGGGTCCACCAGCCATGCACTAAATTACTCCGTAGTAGAGTGACGATAGACTACCCCGATCGAAGCGCCGCAGTAATGCCCAATGAGCCGTCAAATCACAAAACCCCCTCCTTTCCACAGGTAAGTTGGACGGATGAAGCAACCATCATTTCACTCTTCTCTCTCAGCTTCCTCTCTACCCCACCCTCGCTTCTGCCTCATCTTGTTCCTCATTTCTTCAAGAAAACCCTGACACATTCGCCATTGTTCTTCTCTCCCAAAGAAGGAAAGGTGAGCGCATCAATGGTGTTGATTCTGGCCAAGGCCCGGTCTTGCAACCCCGAGACTGATCCTGTAACTCCCGCTCTTTTCTTCTTTTGGGTTTGTGATTATGGTTTATTTTCTTTTATTTCTATTTGACAGTTTCTTGATGGACGCTGCTGCACCGGCCGAAGTGATGTATATGGCTCCGGCCAAAACCGTCGAGGCTCATGGTACGAAGAAGCGCAAGCACCCCACCGAGACTACCGTAGAGAAGCTCAAAGCCATCGCCCTGTCCAAGCCCCCCTCTCCAGGATCCCTCAGTAAGCAAGTCCAGGTAATATCTCTTCTTGACGATCTTTTTCTCGATCTTGATCGTGTTTTTATCTAACACGCAGTACTAGTACTAGTAGTAAACTTTCTGGGTGATCTTGCATGTGATTTTTGTGTGCCAAATGACGGTTCTAAATTCCTCTTTTGACCAAAACATGCGAGAGGTTGACACTGATTTCTTATAGATTACTTTCAACTACTCCCTCTGTCCCAAATTTCTTGTCTTAGATTTGTCTAGATACGGATGTATCTAATACTAAAATGTGACTTGATACATCCGTATCTAGACAAATCTAAGACAAGAATTTTGGGATGGAGGGAGTACTATGAACATCAATGCTACCTTTTAAGAGGGTATATTTGCCTCGGTAACTTGTGTTATGGATTTTGCATGTAATCCCTCTGCTCTCATGCCTTTGAAGACATGTTCTAGTGTCTTTGTTCACTCATTTCTGTGCGTATATGTAGTCATATATGGAGTATAATATCGAAAATCATCTTATATTTCTGAACGGAGGTAGTAATAAAATATGGCTTCTATTTGAATTAGAACCAGGTCCGCGATGGAGATGAAGTTCTCAAAGTCATGCCGTGTGAAATGGAAGACCTGATGATGAGTTCTACTGCTGAACTATCCAAATTTCTTTGTGTCCTTGTCACCACGTGTCCTGAACTAGTGTTTTCCTGTAGCATTGTTGTCAGCGTGTTCTCGAGGCTGTACTTGACCACAACAATTTCCTGGTTGTGCCTTCGATTCTGAAGGGTGTGGTTCTTGTAAAGCTTCCCAACAAATCTGATGCGGCTTGTCTTCATCATCATGTTTATGAGTGGAAAGACCACTCTGTTAGGTTCTCCAAGGTTGACAAGATGGTGATGGTGCATGTAGACATCTCACACGAAGTCCATGGCCTAGTCAGTTATGCGGGGTTCATCCCGTAGGTCGGTGGCAAGAAATAGTCTGCAGAGTAAAGTTAGTGCAACTTTGCTCGTCTATAGTAAGTACTATTGTTCAGTACTTGATTTGTGTTTGTGAACCCTGTATTGTTTATTAGTACTGCCGCTTTTGATGTGTGGTCAGTCCTGAGAACGGTCTATGTTAATGTATGTCCACTCAATTCAGTTTGTATATTTTGAAGTATCCAGATCATATTTTTTGTGAGGACGGTTTATCAATTATGGTTACACTCCAAAATCTATATGCACTGCAGGGTTTATCGCACCCACCAGGATTTCCAGTCCCATGGATGTTCGGTCCATACGATTTATCACGACCTTTGGACTGTCCTACTTGTGGGAGTAGGCAGGGCCCCTGCATGCCACACGTAGTTGGACGATCAATCTTCTGTTTAGTACTTCAACATAGTGATTTCCTGGTAAGGATTCACTCGTGTCACATCAAGTAAATCTTATTGATTTACTGTCTAAATCTTATTGATTTAATGTCATGTTTTATTTCTTTTCCTGCAATTTTACAATGCAGGTTTTGCCATGTGACATTCATCACAAAATAAACCATTTGGTTTTCTCTAGATGTCTATTTTTGCAGGTTTCACTTCTTATGTCGTGTCAGTAACGAAGGCACTGTCCATCACTTATATTACTGGAAAAAATTGGATCAGTCTGTTGTCTGAGTACAAGCTGAATCCCTATGATGAACTGTAGTTTGGTTTAACAAAAACGCCACAATTAGTCCTTCTCGCGTTTAAAAGAAATGAAGAAAAAAACTGGATCACAGTCACGGATCCTAGTCAAGTTAGAAAGCTGATCATAGCAGACCAGACACGATCGCTGCTGTCTCGCACAGATCGAGCACCGGCAGTTGCTCTAGCACTGACAGCGGCAGCAGCTCAGTCTGATCCAGCTGAGGATTGGGCACCGACCGCGTCAGCGGATCAGGATGATCTATCGGAGGATCGGGCATGGACACCGGCACCTACTCCGACACCGGCACCAGCTCTACAAGGAGCACCATCTCTGGCAGCAGCAACCCGGCACTGCACCAACACTTGCACTTGCATCTGCTCCGGCCCATGCAGTTGCACCGACAACAGACTGGGCTGCAGTTCGCAGTTCATATACCAAAGTCCTTACAAAAACCGACATGTCCACCTTCTTGGTAAGCATTGGCTGCCCAAGTGCTTCGTTCTTTTTTCCTTCCATGTTGTTTCACATGATTCACTGTGTTGATCTAATTGTTTGGGTATGTCTTCTTGTTTGCAAACAGAGAATTCCTAGAGCAACGAGGGAGTCGTTCAACAATCCGGGCGACCATGCCAAGTTTCTCTTACCATGCGCAGCCTTGGTGTGAATGAACCTGCTCAATATACCGTAAGTACAAAGGATGGTCGCATGATGATTGATGCTAAAAGATGGTCAAGGTTCAATTCTAAATCATATCTTGCGGTAGGGGATGATGTCAAAATCGAACTTTCTCGGCAAGGAGAGCTGGTCCAAATCAACTTTGAAATTAGCAAAGACGCATACCGCCGAACTGATCTATCCTCGAGGAGATTTTGATGTAATAATCGGCATGGTGAATCAAGTGTCCTGTGTGTATAAGTAGTACGACAATATTATTTATCACATGGTATATCGTTGATAGAATTGCAACTCTGATTGCTGGTTAGGAACTGTCGTTCAATTTCATTCCAACAGCTGCCGTGATTTATTCAATTTTGTGTATTCGCCTTGCGACAGCATCTAAAACCAGCGCCGTGCCGATCGCTTGCAATATGTAAAGCGCTGAGGTAGAACACATGGCCCCCCGAACAGGTGGTCGGCTCATGCCCAAAGTCCAAGATGCCGTGAGCCTATCTCGAGTATTATATTCTCAAATTTGAACCCCCATAAAAAAGTTGAACCCCATAATGCCCGTGCGTTGCGGAGGGAGTATATTTCTCGGCAAGGTGAGCACATGATATAAAGATATGTATATTTCTTTCTGAGAGGAGTATCTCTCTGTCAAAAAATATATTTATGTGTAACTAGTTACTCCTGTCTTTCTACTTCCTTTTCACGATATGTGGGGCAATAGGCAGCAGGGTCCACGTGCCATATGCACAAATTAGAGTGCACAACTTCACGGTAGACACACCCGGTCAGTGGCGCTTGATAATGCAATGAGCCGTCAAATCACAACCCCCTTTCCAGCTTAAGCGATGGTACGGGCCAGACCAGCGGCAATATTTCACTGGGCCTGAATCCCCTTCTCCCTCGTCTCCTTGTTCAAAGAAAACCCCCTCTCGGCGATTGCATAGGGTTTTCTCATGGAGAACCAGGTACGGATTTTTCATCCATCCCTGATAAATCCAAGTCCCTTGGTCGCAGGTAATCCTAGGATGGCAGCCGCCGCCGTTGATGCATTTTTCTTCCTACTGAATCTAGTGTGTTTCATTTGCAATGCCCAAAGTGTGAGTACCCTACAGGTTTCTGTGCCCTTGGCGAGACGCCACACTTGTTCCTTCGCATCCTAACACAACATTTTGAAACACGCACAGTATGTTCCTAGAATCCTCTTTTCTATCCGAGAGGGTGGGGTTTTTTTGAACATGCTGTGTTTTCATATTATTTTTCCTGCAGTGTATTATTTGCTCTGCCAGAACACATGTACTCAAGATGCTCGGCCTTGCCATAACTGAATACACTAGTTTAATGGTCACAGTGAAGACAAGCCATGGATATAAGTTCCGAGTTGGGTTCATGAACCAAGAAGATCGCTGCTTTTTTATGGCCGAACTTGGATAAACTTTCTCAAGTGTTACGGACTGAAAGTTGGCGCACGAATGTTGATGGAAATAGAAGAACCTGGTCTCATTTTCACTATGATCTTCCACCCCGACGTCATTCCAATTGTTCATCCATGTTAGTTTTGTATCTGGTTCTTGCTTGTTGCCTCGATTACTTCTTAATCCACCTATTCTGTCTAACTAATAACAATTTAACTTTAGAACTAGCAACAAATCTCTCACGAATATGATACTTCTAACTAATATTTTCTTATAATTGGTGGCACGTGTAGGTTTTTTCAGAGTTAAGCAGTCTGCTCGTTTGTTACTCCGTAATAACTCGGCTGTTACTAATGGCACTGAAGTTGACTGGATCGACATCCACAAGTTCCTACACTTTATTGATCGTCTTGAGGTCCTTGTGGGGCGTTTCAATGGTGGAAGGCCACGTGGGATATGTGTGCCCTTTGCACTCGTTGAACAGGTCCAACTGTGTCGAGAAACTTATGGTACGAGCTGTTTTCTATTATATATGTTGTTCATAAACTATTGCTTATACACAGTTTTACAGCTGTGATCTTCTTGAAACAGGAACTACCGAGTTCTATTGTTCCTATACAAATGCCTGACAATGGTCGGGTCAGACTTGCGCTTGTTCACAACATGAAGTTTATGTCGACCTACTCAATTCCCCTTGGAGGTGAAAAGATACTTATTCATGGGTGGTCTCAAATAATGAAGGCCCGTCCATCTTGGAGAATAGGACAGAAGATTATGTACATGCTTTTACATGGCTCTAAAGCAAATATCCTGTTTATTGACCATGTTGCAAGATGAAGCCGCTTTCAGAAGGTTGTGGATGCACGGGGTGGCGCCTGGGCCTTGTCCTGGGGCTTGGCGGCCTCACCCTTGGTTAATCAGAGGCAAAGTAGCAATGTTCGAGGCGTGCTTTATGCAGTTGAACACTGTATAGGTACTCATACTGCTTTCACCTTTGGTTGTTAAGTGCCCTGTTGGTTTCGATTAAGGTTGTTAAGTACTCATGCTGCTTTTACGATGCATCGTGTTTCTTGATCTGTCTTCCTCCAGCCGCCAAAACCAAACCAGCGCCGGCGGGGCCGCCTACTTCCGCCTCCCACGGCTGGCTGCGCCTCAGCGCACGCATGACCGCCCCACCGTCTCCTAAATCGTTAACGCCGATGTCCTCCGCGTGCTTTGGTGCACTCACCGCGGCGCCGCCTTCTCGTGTTGTCAACATGGTCAACAAACAACAGGAAACGGCAAAAGTACGTGGAGAGGATGACAGTAGGGGCCCACCACGTCAGCGTATGGAAAAATAAAATGTTTCCTCCTAGTGTTTTCGTGACATCTGGGACCCACGACATTGTGAGCGTATATAGTCAATAGACAAGAGAACAACACAAGATCGGCTGACACCTCGGACGTAGCTACTCGAGCAGTAATTTTTTTTTGTTTGGTATTGTTGAGACGGAGCAGGGTTTGAACTGGGCTGTGGCCCATCTAGCCCTGGCTTATATTTTATGTTCACCATGTGACCAGCCCAGCTATTTTTTCTTTGTGAAAATGAGCCCAGTTTATTTTTTCTGAAGAATACCCAATCCAGGCCTACTTATTTTTCTATGCCACGATGGGCTGCAACTCTTTCAAGATGCCCGCAAATCTTGAAAGTAATATGAAATGGGTTGTAAATATAAAATAGATGACAAATTGGCAATTACTTTATAATTTCTGAATTTTTCACATTTTCAGATTCCTATTTCACTGGTCATTAACCTAATTTAAATATATCTTCAAAGTACTTTAAATCTGGCTCGACATTTCGGTATTAAAAATAGTTTGGAACCCACAGAAATATGCGAAATTGGCCCTGGCCAACCAAAAAAACGACTGCAATAAATTGCGTAAGAAGTTGCCATGAGCTATATATAAATTATTAAAAAAAAGAGGGAGTGGTCTGAATTGTGGGCCTGTTTAGTTGACGCGTATGCAAGATTTTTTTAGTTATTATATATGTCAACAAACGATTGTAGCAGACGTAACCGTTGGATGTCAATCCAACGGCCGTCATCATTTCTTCAATCTCGATCTTCTTGCTCCGGCCAAAGCAAGCGCCCGGTAGACCGCCTACTCCCACCTCTCGTGGCGGCTGTCTTTGCCCGCCTGAGCCTCAGCGCCCCCTACTACTCCCACCGCTGGCCAGGGCAACCCTCTACTCACCCACACCCCTGTTATTTTGCGGCGACGGCAGCCTCACACCGCAGCCGAACCGGTGAATGCTCGTACTCCTCTCCGCGTGGGCATCCACTGCCGCGTCTTCCCCGGCTCCGCGTCGTCCCCTTCCTAGGCCTTGCCGTCGTCCACCGCCGTGGTGCTCTCGGCGCGGTGTGGTCAATGTGGTCAACGACCGACTTCCATCGGAAGAGTCTTTGTCGTGGAGAGGTGACAATGGGTCCACGGCAGCCGCAAGGAAGTGCCTCCTTATTACGTGGAAAATAATTATTCCTCCACGGCGGTGGGGACCCACCGGACGGGCCACCTGTATTTCGCGAAAAAATCGTTTCCCACATGCTGGGACCCACCGGACGGGCCACCGTGTTCAGCGAAAAAATGTTCCCCCGTTGTCGGCTCGGACCCACCGGAAGTGCCTCCTTATTACGCACAAAAATGAATACTCCCGGCTAGCTGGGACCCACCTTGGTGGGAGGCTGACTTAATGGGCCTACTAATTTGACGGGACGAAGGGCTTTGTCAACTTAGTCAATATGAACGATTCTAGCTCCGGTGGCCGTCACGATGTCCATCCAACGGCCGTAGTGCTTCTTCAACCTCTGGTCTTCTTGCTCCGGCCGCCCAAAGCAGCGCCGGTCGTGCCGCATGCTCCCGCCTCCGTGGCGGTTGTCTTCTTCAGAGGCCTCACCGCCCCCTACTATTCCCACCGCTGGCCAGGCCCTGCGACGACGGTAGCCTCACATCGCAGCCGAACAAGTGAACCCTCGTACTCCTCTCCGCGCGGGCTTCCACTGCCCGTCTTCCCCGGCTCCGCGTCGTCCCCTTCCTAGGCCTCGCTGTGTCCACCGCCGTGGTGCTATCGGCGCGGCGTAGTCAATGTGGTCAACGACCGACTTCCGTCGGAAGAAATCGCATGGAGACGCCGATACCGGGTCCACGGCCGCAGCAAGGAAGTGCCTCCTTATTACGCCGTAAAATAATTATTCCTCCACTGACAATGGACGGGCCACCGTATTTCGTGAAAAACGTTTCCCCATTGCTGGGACCCACCAGCTACACCCTACGCACGCAAGGAAGTGCGTCCGGGCAAAAACAAAATAAAACAATTAGCCCCACATTGCTTGGGGACCCACCACTACATCTTATACGCAAGGAAGTGCCTGACAGTCGGGACCCACCTGGTCGAAGCGTACGTAGCGTTGTCATTCTGGTCGCGAACATGTACATACATATATACTGGTGGATGTAGATGTAACACCCCCAAAAAAATTTGGTCTTGTTTTATTAATTATTTTTTTTTCCAGGAAATTTAACTTTTCTTTTCTTGGTTTTCTTGATTTCAGAACCATTCTTTTCTTGGATTATTATGGAGTTTTACCCCAAGTGAGAACTTTCCAAAGGTTTTGTTGGACTTGTGTGCCCTCTCAAGTAAAAACTTTCCTTTTATCAGTTACATAGTTTATTTCTCATAATCTTTAATTTTCTTGAAAAATGGTTTCCCATGATTTTATGGTCCTATTTGTACTGCAACCCTTTTATAAACTCTTTCAAAAATACCACCAAAATTTGGAGATGTCATATGATGTTTTTAAACCACTTTTATACAAAAAATATCTTCTGTCCATTGGAAATTTTGAGCTCTACACCACTTTTTCAAATCTGGTCCAGTGGGAAAATTTGCACTACAGCCTATTTAACTATTTCTTTAAAGCTTCCACCAAAATTATGGGATGTCAGTAGGAGCATAATATTCAATTTTATGCAAAAACCCAGCTTTGTTCTTTGAAAAATTTGAGTGAATCATCCTCATCTTCATTCTGGTCCAACTTAATGGATTGTACTACAACTATATTATAGCTTGCTCCTTTTGCTGTGATACCTTTTCCTACTTGTAGCCCTTCCTGCTAGAACCTTAAGTCCAGGAGTTTGGACTCATTGGGGCAATTATAGTACATGCAATCATGCCCTGTTCTTTCTGTCCAGAACTAAAGTTTTGCAAAACTTGCACTAGCAAGTTTCTTCTTTTGGCAAACTAACTTCACCACCTTCTTATGCATGTAAAGAGACCCCAATGTGGAAATTTTGGCCACCCCAAGAAAAGCCTAGGTGCCTGTGGCATTTTGTCAAACACCTTGAGAGCATGGACAGATTTGACATGAGTTATTGAACTTGGTCTCCAAGCCAAACCACCTTGTCCCTTGATCTCCCCTCTATCACTAACCTAGTCATGTTGCTTGCTAACCTCACCCGAGACCTCTAGCCTGCCCCGGCATTTAAATGAGCACGTTAAAATGCGTGCTCTGGCGCCGAAAGCAGAGCAGCGTTTTGCGTCTTGAGACCGAGCCGCCGCGTCTCGCCCCACACTCACTCTGGCCCTCGGCCGACCGCAGCTAGCACGCCACGTCCCCTTCTGCACCCCACGAGCCCCGCAGCCCTCGCCACGTCTCCGGCAAGCCAGCAGCTAGCCGCCACGGCCGTCCGACAGCCCCTCAGCGGCGCCGCCGAACCACTCACCTTTCGCCCGGCTTCGCCCTTGGAGCAAGACCCACTCGTCCGCTAGCTCCTGCCGCCATCCCCAGCCTCGCCACGATACCACCGCAAGCTACTGAGCGGCGGTCGCCCGGCAAAGCTCATCCATGGCCGCCGCGAACCGACCTCGTTGCGCTATATAAGGAGGACCCTGAACTCATTTGAACACGCAGTCGACCTCAGGCCACCCCTATGGCACCCCCACAGCCCGCAATCGTCGGGGGGAAACCATCTTCCCCAACTCCGGCGGTTCGGGCCCGCCTCGTGCAGTTCACACCGCACTACGAGCCTCCCCACCCTTCCATCACCACCACTCTGCTCCACACCGTCTTGCGGAGCCGCCCAGGCCCCAAATGACGACGGAGCATCACCCTAGCCCGAATCCCCAAATCCACCGAAGCTCTCCGCCGCCGCAGAGCTCACCGCCGGCGATTTCCTCCACCTCCGACGACCCTACGACCACAGGGAGCACCGCCACTGATCTGCGGATCCATCCCCGTCCTCAGCTCCCCGTGAGGAACCCCCGTTCGCCGGCGATGATCGCCGGAGTCCCGCCTCTGCCGGGCGGAGAAGAGGAGGGAGGGAGACTAGTCAAACATGACTAGTGGGCCCCTGGACCTTGTCGGCGACTCCTCGCAGTCCACGCTGACTTAAGTGGATACGTAATTCCAAAGTACGTGTTCGACGTGTTCAATTCGAAGCGTTTTTTTCTTTTTCTGTTTTATTTATAAAAAACCAGAATATTGACTAAACTTTGACCTGCTATAACATTTTAAATATAACTCCAATTGAGTTGATTCTTTTTCCTACCTCTCTCAAATATTGTCTAGTTTATTTTAAGATTTATTTCAAAAAAATTCAGACAACTTTTTGGTTCTATTTTGAAACTATTTATTGATTCAAAAATCTTTTAATAGGATTTTGGAGAGAGAAGAGAAAACTTTCAAAAGTTTTGGAGAGCACCTCACCCCTCCACAAATTGAAAGAAAGCAATCTGAACCCCGGCATAATATTTTTGGTGTGTTAGTCGACACGTTTATAAGATCACCATATTCCGGAGAACTTGTTATTTCATGTGGTATGATCAATTGCATGGATGCATATTAGTGATTTCCTTGCTGTTGAAAATGAATATACTTGTGATGGTAATCATCCTCATGTGCCTTGCATGCATGCCGGAAAGGAATCTGGGAAAACCTCTGCCTTGGGTAGGCATGAGTTTGTCGCCGGTCTCCGTCGGGACGGTTATGTCCGGTAAGGCATGGTAAGGTATATTCAGTGTTGATTTTGTTGGTTGAAATATTTTTGTGATGCATGTCATACAAAGAATTTATAAACCTCCTGAGTCGACCGTTGATCGAGTCTTGTTCCGGTAACCCCCATACTGGTTTCGTGCTGCCACTTGTCCCTGCCATAGGTAGGGTACGGTTCAGTAAGTTGTCAACCCCTTTCCTAGCACACACCGCATGAGAGAGGCCATGGTGGAAGATCTGGGAGGCATCCGGTAGGCATGTCACCCGTCCGGGAGCATGGGTGTTTCGGTTGTAGCCGAAGGGTAGCTCCCCGATTCTTGTGGCAGTATAAATTTTGTGATCCCATGTTACGTCGAGGTTGTAGCCTCCCCACTTAAAGTTTCGCTTAAGAGGTGTCGTGGGTGATTCCAGACACCGGTGAGTTAGGCTGGTTTGTGCGGATAGGTGTGTTTTCAATTAAAAGGCCGTAGACAGAATTAGTCCCGATGGACTAAAGGAATCCGTTACTAGTGGTAAAGAGTACACCCTCTGCAGAGATTAAACCTATTTGAATAGCCGTGTCCATGGTTAAGGATTACGATGCAGGATGGGTCAAGTGTCGGTCTTAGTGTCGGTCTTCGGAGGAGAAACAGTTAAACCAGAACTGGGATCATGACTTGTGACTTATGATGATCATGACTATTATTTATTGTGGACTAACCCATTATATTATCTGAATTATTGAGTATCCCTGGGACGGTTCTACCTCCTGGGTATTCACTGTGATTATTTATAAGCCCTTTATGCGGTGTCGCTGAGACGCCCGACTGTGGCATACTTGTTATTCATTTACTTCATAAGCCCTTTATGCGGTGTCGCTGAGACGCCCGACTGTGGCATGTTTGTTATTCTTTTACTTCATAAGCCCTTTATGCGGTGTCGATGAGACGCCCGACTGTGGCATACTTGTTATTCACTTACTTTATAAGCCCTTTATGTGGTGTCACTCAGACGCCCGACTGAGGCATGCTTATTATTTACCATCAATTCGAGACGTCGCTTCAGACATCCGAATGGTGCATTTTATCCCTACTCTGTCATAACATATTCGTAACCTGTCTGCATGCATCAATGATTTTATTTTTATTACTGACGCCGTGACCATAGAATATTTTTAGAGCATGATTATCGGTTGTTTTATTATTCCAGTGTCCTCAATGTTTGCGAGTACATTCAAAAGTACTCACTGGCTTGTCCCTGGCTATTATCTTGGCCAGATTTCTTGCGCGGAGAGGAGCGACCGTGACGACAGCCCCGGAACTTAAGCAATGGTGTTAGCAGCCTCACGAAGATAGGAATTAACCTGGTCAGCTATTCCTGTGGGGAAATGGAGTCCCATAGACGCTGATGATCCACAAACCGCTTCCGCCATCAACCACTAGAAACCATTTGTTGTACTCACAGACCAGAATAGTCTTGTACCACATATTTTGTATTTTGCTTGGAATTTCTGTATCAAGTTGGTGCCTCATCAGCTAACAGTAACCCTGGGGCTGGTGAGCACAACGACCATTTTCTGGAATTTATATCCCGAAAATCCGGTCGTCTCAGTAGAGGCGCGCACGTGTCATAGTAGAGGCGGCAAGGGTGCAAGAAATAAAATACGGCCACGTATGTGTACATACGGGCGGGGTCTCGAACGCCTCCTCGCACATACGTACGACGAGGGCTCGTTGACATGGCTGGGTCAGAACGAAGAAACAACATCGTCGTCGTGTTCATGGGGAGGCAACGGAATGCGTCGTGTTCATGGGGAGGCAACAGAATGCGTCGTGTTCATCGGGAGGCAACAGAACGCGTGGGAGTCAACCGGCTGGGTTGGAACGAAATGTGTGGTCGTGTTCATCGGGAGGGCTTGGACGGAACAGGCGATGGAAACGAGGCCTCGCGTACCGCAGAAGGGATGAAACGGACCTCCTACGGTCGAAACGGGGGTCCTATTGATCAGGAGGGGTGTGGCGTCGCCAAAGCAGATTTAAACGGACCTCCTACGGTCGAAACGGGGGTCCCGTTGATCGGGAGGGTGAGGCGTATCAAAAGCGGATTTAAACGGACCTCCTACGGTCAAAGCAGGGGTCCTATTGATCGGGAGGGTGTGGCGTTACGCAAAAGCAGACGAAGCGGACCTCCTACGATCAAACGGGGTCCTGTTGATCGGGAGGGTGTGGCGTCTTGCAAAGCAGGACTCCACGGGATACTGTTCATCTCCACCGTCGACTCCTCCGGCCTCCACGAGCTCTTGTTCATCCACCGTCGACCTCCTCCGGCCTCCACATGTTGTTCATCCACGGGCTCCTGTTCATCCAGCCTCCACCGCGCTACTCCACCGCTCTTGTTCAACCAGCCCTCTCCACGGGCTCTGTTCAACCACCCCTCCATGGGCTCTTGTCCATCTAGCCCTCCACCTTGTCTCTGTTCATCCTGCCCTCCACGGGTGGTCCTGTTCATCCAGCCCTCCACGGGTCCTGTTCATCTAGCCCCAACCGGCTCGTCGATCGGGGTCTTGTTCATCCAGAGGCAACACCGCTGAGGTCCTGTTCATCCACCACCACCGGAACCGATCATCCAACCCCCCCCGCAGCAACGCTCACTGTTCATCCATAGGCGGCATCAATCGGCTTGATTAGCAGCGATGGCGAAGAATCGCTTGATCGGGTTCAGTTAACAGCCATCGATCGACCGCTCGGGTTCAGTAATGCGTAGCCTGCATTGCAATCGCTCGGGTTCAGTTAGAGCCGAGCGCCTCGCTCGAGTTCAGTTAGAACCAACGCCTCGCACACACGCGCGTATGTGTACGAGAGAAACACGCATCGCTCAGCCCCCGACCTCCCACCATAATCGGGAACTCCCCGAAATTTTCCTCGCCCTCGCTTCTACCACGGATTTTTCTGTCATGGACGGCCCAAAGAATGTCATGCAGTTAGGTCTCCGGCCCGCCCAGGACGAAAAGCCCATTTCCTGTCATGATTTTTTGTCATAGAAGTAGGAGCCCACCACATCTATGATGATACCGGGTTTCGTCACAATTATCGTCATAGAAGTGTCATATGTATGACATGAAAAAAATTCGTTCGGCCCAAAATGTCACGGACGTGTCTTTTTTTTGTAGTGTTGATTTGGATCATGTATCACTTAGATAACTTGAGGGATGTTAATTTAAGTAGGATTTCATTAGTAATTTATTAATTGAACTTAAATTTATCATGAACTTAGAATTAATAGTTTTTGCATGTCTATGTTGCAGATCAATAGCTCATGATTTAGCTCCCTTATATTTTTGATATGTTCCTAGAGAAAACTAAGTTGAAAGATGATAGTAGCAATGATGCAGATTGGGTCCGTGATCTGAGTACTATCCTCATTGCTGCACAGAAGAATTATGTCCTTAATGCATCACCAGGGGACATACCTATTGCAGGAGCAGATGCAGATGTTACGAACATTTGGCAAGCTCGATATGATGACTACTTAATAGTTTAGTGCGCCATGCTTTACGGCTTAGAACCAGGACTTCAAAAACTTTTTGAACGCCACGGAGCATATGCGATGTTCCAAGAGCTGAAATTGGTATTTCAGGCTCATGCCCGTGTCAAGAGGTATCAAGGCCTCTGACAAGTACTTTGCCTACAAGATGGAGGAGAATAGCTCAGCCAGTGAGCATGTGCTCAGAATGTCTAGATACTACAATCACTTGAATCAAGTAGGAGTTAATCTTCTAGATAAGATAGTGACTGATAGAGTTCTCTAGTCACTATCACCAAGCTAATAGAACTTTGTGATGAACTATAATATGCAAGGAATGACAAAAACTATTCCCAAGCTCTTCGCGATGGTGAAATCGGCGAAGGTAGAAATCAAGAAAGAGCATCAAGTGTAGATGGTAAACAAGACCACTAGTATCAAGAAAAAGGGCAAGGGAAAGAAAGGAAACTTCAAGAAGAATGGCAAGCAAGTTGCTACTCTCGCGAAGAAGCCCAAAGCTGGACCCAAGCCTGAAACTGAGTGTTTCTACTGCAAAGGAAATGGTCACTAGAAGTGGAACTGCCCCAAATACTTGGCGGATAAGAAGGATGTCAAAGTGAACAAAGGTATATTTGATATACATTTTATTGATGTGTATTTTACTAGTGTTCGAAGTAACCCCTGTGTATTTTATACCGGTTCAGTTGCTATGATTAGTAACTCGAATAATTGATGTTCATTTAAGTTAGAGAATAATTGTTATTCTATTTACACGAATAAAACCTTCTATGGTCATACACCCAATGTGAATGGTTTATTGAATCTTGATCGTAGTGATACACATATTCATAATATTGATGTAAAAAGATGCAAAGTTGATAATGATAGTGCAACATATTTCCGTTTAGGTCATATTGGTGTAAAGTGCATGAAGAAACTCCATGCAGATGTACTTTTGGAATCACTTGATTATGAATCATTTGATACTTGCGAACCATGCCTCATGGGCAAGATGACTAAAACTCCGTTCTTCGGAACAATGGAGCGAGCTAATGACTTATTGGGAATAATACTTACCGATGTATGTGGTCTGATGAGTGTTGAAGCACGTGGCGGGTATCATTATTTTCTGACCTTCACGGATGATTTGAGTAGGTATGGGTATATCTACTTGATGAAATACAAGATTCTGAAACATTTGAAAAGTTCAAAGAATTTCAGAGTGAAGTGGAGAATCATCGTAACAAGAAAAAAAGTTTCTATGATCTGATCACGGAGGCGAATATTTTAGTTATGAGTTTGGCCTTCATTTAAAACAATGTGGAATTCTTTCACAACTCATGCCACATGGAACACCACAGCATAATGGTGTTTCTGAACATCGTAACCGTACTTTATTGGATATGGTGCGTTCTATGATGTCTCTTACCGATTTACCACTATCTTTTGGGGTTATGCATTAGAGACAGATGCATTCACATTAAATAGGGCACCATATAAATCCGT
This sequence comes from Aegilops bicornis, assembly GCA_021605145.1. Taxonomy (NCBI): domain Eukaryota; kingdom Viridiplantae; phylum Streptophyta; class Magnoliopsida; order Poales; family Poaceae; genus Aegilops; species Aegilops bicornis. Next base: position 510,877,635 of record CM038672.1, read on the forward strand.
TGAGACGACACCGTATGAACTATAGTTTGGCAAGAAATCTAAGCTGTCGTTTCTTAAAGTTTGGGGTTGCGACACTTATGTCCAAAGGCTTCGGCCTGATAAGCTCGAACCCAAATTGGAGAAGTGCTTCTTCATAGGATACCCCAAGGAAACAATTGGGGACACCTTCTACCACAGATCCGAAGGCAAGATCTTTGTTGCCACTAATGGAACTTTTCTAGAGAAGGAGTTTCTCTCGAAAGAAGTGAGTGGGAGAAAAGTAGAACTTGATGAGGTAACGATACGTCTCCAACGTATCTATAATTTTTTATTGCTTCATGCTATATTATATTCTGTTTTGGATGATTAATGGGCTTTGTTATACACTTTTATATTATTTTTGGGACGAACCTATTAACCGGAGGCCCAGCCCAAATTGTTGTTTTTTGCCTATTTCAGAGTTTTGCAGAAAAAGAATATCAAACGGAGTCCAAACAGAATGAAACCTTCGGGAACGTGATTTTTGGAACAAACGTGATCCATAGGACTTGGAGTCCAGGTCAAGAAATCAACCAGGAGAGCACGAGGCTGGGGGCGCGCCTACCCCCCTAGGCACGCCCTCCACCCTCGTGGGGCCCATGTTGTTCCACCGACGTACTTCTTCCTCCTATATATACCTACGTACCCCCAAACCAGCAGAGGCATCTATGAAAACCTAATTCCACCGCCGCAAACTTCTGTACCCGTGAGATCCCATCTTGGGGCCTTTTCCGGCATCCGGCCAGAGGGGGCATTGATCACGAAGGGCTTCTACATCAACACCATAGCCTCTCCGATGATGTGTGTGTAGTTTACCTCAGACCTTTGGGTCCATAGTTATTAGCTAGATGGCTTCTTCTCTCTTTTTGGATCTCAATACAATGTTCTCCCCCTCTCTCATAGAGATCTATTCGATGTAATCTTCTTTTGCATTGTGTTTGTTGAGACCGATGAATTGTGGGTTTATGATCAAGTTTATCTGTGAACAATATTTGAATCTTCTCTGAATTCTTTTATGTATGATTGGTTATCTTTGCAAGTCTCTTCGAATTATCAGTTTGGTTTGGCCTACTAGATTGACCTTTCTTGCAATGGGAGAAGTGCTTAGCTTTGGGTTCAATCTTACGGTGCTCGATCCCAGTGACAGAAAGGGAAACGACACGTATTGTATTGTTGCCACCGAGGATAAAAATATGGGGTTTATATCATATTGCTTGAGTTTATCCCTCTACATCATGTCATCTTACTTAAGGCGTTACTCTGTTCCTTTGAACTTAATACTCTAGATGCATGCTGGATAGCGGTCGATGTGTGGAGTAATAGTAGTAGATGCAGGCAGGAGTCGGTCTACTTGTCTCGGACGTGATGCCTATATACATGATCATACCTCGATATTCTCATAACTATGCTCGATTCTATCAATTGCTCAACAGTAATTTGTTCACCCACCGTAATACTTATGCTCTGGAGAGAAGCCACTAGTGAAACCTATGGCTCCTGGGTTTATCTTCCATCATATTAATCTTCCAACACTTAGCTATTTTTATTGGCTTTTATTTTACTTTGCATCTTTATTATAAAATACCAAAAATATTATCTTATCATATCTATCAGATCTCACTTTCGTAAGTGACCGTGAAGGGATTGACAACCCCTTTATTGCGTTGGTTGCGAGGTTTTTATTTTTTTGTGTAGGTGCGAGGGACTCGAGCGTGGTCTCCTCTTTGGATTGATACCTTGGTTCTCAAAAACTGAGGGAAATACTTACGCTACTTTACTGCATCACCCTTTCCTCCTCAAGGGAAAACCAACGCAGTGCTCAAGAGGTAGCAGGTAATTGTACCTTCCCTTAATTTGGAAAGTAGCATATCAGAGAAAACCGTTCCCTTGATGCCTACACCAAATAGAGAGGGAGCTAATGATGATGATCATGAAACTTCAGATCGAGTTACTACTGAACCTCGTAGGTTGAACAAGGCACGTTCCATACCAGAGTGGTACGGTAATCTATCCTGTAAGTCATGTTACTAGACCATGGCAAACCTACAAACTATGAAGAAGCTATGATGAGCCCAGACTCTGACAGATGGCTAGAGGCCATGAAATCTGAGATAGGATCCATGTAGGAGAAAAAAGTGTGGACTTTGGTGGATTTGCCCGATGATCGGCAAGCCATAGAGAATAAATGGTCTTTAATAAGAAGACTGACGCTGATGGTAATGTTACTATCTATGAAGCTTGACTTGTCACAAAATGGTTTTCGACAAGTTCAAGGGGTTGACTACAATGAGAATTGCATTCATCAGTGGATTTCTAAAAGAAGAGTTGCATATGATGCAACCAAAAGGTTTTGTCGATCCTAAAGGTGCTAACAAAGTGTGCAAGCTCCAGCAATCCATCTATGGACTGGTGCAAGCATCTCGGAGTTGGAATATACGCTTTGATGAGGAGATCAAAGCATATGGTTTTATACAGACTTATGGTGAAGCCTCTATTTACAACAAAGTGAGTGGGAGCTCTGTAGCATTTCGAATATTGTATGTGACATATTTCTGATAGCATAAAAGGATACTTGAATAAGAATTTTTCAATAAAAGACCTCGGGGAAGCTACTTATATATTGGGCATCAAGATCTATAGGGATAGATCGAGACATTTAATAAGACTTCCACAAAGCACATACCTTGGCAAAATTTTGAAGAAGTTCAAAATACATCAATCAAAGAAAGGGTTATTGCCTGTGTTGCAAGGTGTGAAGTTGAGTAAAGACTCAAAACCCGACCACGGCAGAAGATAAAAAGAGAGAATGAAACTCATTCCCTATGCCTAAGCCATAGGTTCTATAAAGTATGCCATGATGTGTACCACATCTATTGTGTACCTTGCCATGTGTCGGTGTCAAAACCGGCGGATCTCGGCTAGGGGGTCCCGAACTGTGCGTCTAGGCGGATGGTAACAGGAGACGGGGGACACGATGTTTTCTACCCAGGTTTGGGCCCTCTTGATGGAGGTAATACCCTACTCCTGCTTGATTGATCTTGATGATATGAGTATTACAAGAGTTGATCTACCACGAGATCGGAGAGGCTAAACCCTAGAAGCTAGCCTATGGTATGATATTTCTTGGTCCTACGGACTAAACCCTCCGGGTTTATATAGACATCGGAGGGGCTAGGGTTACATGTAGTCTGTTACAAGGAAGGAGATCTACATATCCGTATTGCCAAGCTTGCCTTCCACGCCAAGGAGGGTCCCATCCGGACACGGGACGAAGTCTTCAATCTTGTATCTTCATAGTCCAACAGTCTGGCCAAAGGATATAGTCTGGCTGTCTGGATATCCCCTAATCCAGGACTCCCTCAGTAGCCCCTGAACAAGGCTTCAATGACGATGAGTCCAGCGAGCAGATTGTCTTCGGCATTGCAAGGCGGGTTCCTCCTCCGAATACTTCATAGAAGATTTTGAACACGAGGATCGTGTCCGGCTCTGCAAAACAAGTTCCACATACCACCGTAGAGAGAATAATATTTCCACAAACCTAATCTGCTGACATATTTCGTAGTGCGACATCACACCACAGCCAGGTCATTATTCGAAATCGTTTTTCATAACCAATCTCAACGTGTATTGCGAGGCGGTTTCCTTGGCACATCTTGTCGAAGCAGAGATCGTGTCCCCTTTATTACGGGATTCTCATCAATACGGACGTGGGTAACCCAATCGTGCCCGTCGGTATGACCCCACGATTGCGGGTAAGTCCCAAACGGTCACGAGGAGGAGACTTGGTATTCAACCTCTTTATAAAGAGACCAAGGCCTGTCCTTTTCCATCTCGATCTTAATCGAATCCACCTCCTGCCTCGAGTTCCAACACCCAAAGCTCGGGTTTAGGCGCTTCGGACCTTCAATCATGTCTGGATCCAACCTTCAAGGTCGGTGGATGCCTTCCTCCGTCACGGAGGAAGACGTGCAAAAGCTAAGGGAGGCCAGATACTTGACCAGCGAAATCTCGCATAGGCTACCTGCTCGAGGGCAAGTTATTCCCACTCCCAAGCCTGGTGAGAGGGTCGTGTTCGTATCCCACTTCCTCCGAGGGCTAGGCTTTGCGCTAGATCCCTTCGTGAGGGGGCTCATGTTCTATTACGGGCTGGACTTTCATGATTTGGCCCCGGATTCCGTCCTCCATATTTCGTCATTCATCATCGTGTGCGAAGCCTTTCTTCGCGTTACCCCCCACATCGGCCTGTGGCTCAAGACCTTCAAGGTGGAGCCGAAGATGATTGAGGGGCGACATGCAGAGTGTGGAGGCGCCGTAATAAGCAAGGGCGCCAATGCCTTGTGGTCGGAGGGTTCTTTCTAGGAGGTGTCCCGCCTATGGCAAAGAGAGTGGTTTTATATCACAGCTCCTAGGAGTAACAAGTGGGTAGCCCTCCCCGCTTTTCGCTCGGGCCCCCCGCCACAACTGACGTCGTGGATACGTAAGGGGCTAGACTGGGGGCCAGCAAAGGATGTGCCAATACTACAGAGCTGCATCCAAGACCTCCTCAGGGGAGATGTTAATCTGACCAAAGTGATGCAGGTCATGTTAGTGCGACGGGCCTTGCCCTGCAAACGTTGCCCTCTCCGCATGTGGGAGTTCAACCCGGAGGGACCGCGAGCCATTCAGCTTTTCCTCGGCATGACGCCCGAGGAGATGTATACATTGTTCTTCGGACCACAAGCGATGCGGCCGGACATCACCGAGGACGCAAGTCTAAGCTGCAATCGCACCGATACCAAAGTAAGTAGTCCCGCGACCGGACACATTATCTATTTATTTATCGCAACTTCGCTCTAAAAAGCCGCTTTTTGACTAGGATTGGATAGCAAAGGCGAAGTTGATCAGGTGTCCGGCCCCCCTCCCTAAGACCCCGTCGAATCCCTTGCTAACCAGGATGTTGGAGCTCGCGCCTTATTAAGCGCCCTCAGGGGAAGGAATAGCAGGGGATAAAGAGGCCAACACCCCCACGAAGGAGGGTGACCAGGGAGAAGGAACTGCAATTCCCTCTCCCCAAGGAAGGAAGAGGACCGCCTCTGACGACCCGGAGACCCTAGTCTCGATACAGGGGAAGAAATCTTCGCCAGAGGGTCCTGCCCCGGGGGTTACCCCGGCCATACAACACCCGAAAGGGGATCACCATCCACCGAGCCATAAGTAGAAGGGTACTTTATGGTGAAAATATCATGCCTTACCTCTGAGGAAAATAACTGAAGCTTACATATTGTAGTTCGGACCATAGCCCGTCAGGACAGAGTTCGTCCTTTGGGGATCTTCTTCCGGAGATGATGGAGAGCGAGACGCCTCCCCATACCGTCCCGTCTCAAGAGGCGGGCGACCCTAAAGTGTCATCACGGAGGGTTTCTCCTGATCCGGCAGGGCCAGAGGATGACCTTTTAGCTACCCGAAGTCCTCAGTATCCGGCTTTTGAAGAGAGCAATCGGAAGAGTCCAGCGCCGCTTGGCGTGAGGTCGGACGTACTGGAGGGTCCGTTAAAGCAAGCGGCTATCTCAGAAGAGCACCACACGTTGATGGGTACGGTGATTGAAAGGATTTCGTCCGCCGAAAGCGGGTTGCATGAAGCCTTTATGAGTCTACTGAAGGGCTTTGAGGTATGTGGATGTATTTGCAATTCAATCCGAATCAATATATCCAAATGTTTTTATCTCCCCCACCTCCCGTCTTACTTTTTTATAGTATTCGAAATGGTGTACGTTTTTTACAGTACCGCACATGTTTAGGTGTGCCCTGTGTAGATAGTAGCCCCTGAGACTCTGGGTGTTGTCGAAGACGACGGCGCACAAAGGATCATAGTCCCAGGAATAATCGTGTCGCCTTAATATGCATGTGGCGGAGGGTCCGATGGCCAGCCGGACTAATGAGTTTGCCTAGCTAAAGCGGTAGCTTGATGTGGCAGACGCCAATATCGTTCTTGTCAACAAGCGGCTTGACGAGGCACAGGGTATGCGATTTATCTGGTGACACATAGTAAGAGGAGCATAATGCCAGTATCTATAATATGTTTATGAATGCAGATGGAGCTGCGGCCGTGGAGAACCTTCGGGCGGAACTTGCCCGAGCCAAGGAACAAGCCAGAAAAAGTGATGCGGCTGCCTTGAGGAGCTGAAAGCCGAACAGGCCGTTCACTGCCAAAGCAAGGAAGAAATAGCCAAGATGGCTGTGGAATTGAAGGATGCCGCTAACCGTTACGAGCTTCTCAAAAAATGAAGATCAAGCGAAGAGGACAGACCTGGAGAAGGACACGATGGCGAACAAAGACACCCGCTCTGCAATGAGAGCGATGAAGGAGGAGCTGCGTCAAGCCGGGGATATCGTGGCTGGGAGACCCTTTATGCTGTGTATGAAGTTCAGAGATCCGAAGTACGCCCCTCTGGACCGGCTGTTAAGTTCTGCGGACGCATATCTGGACTTAGCAGCAAGTGCGGCTGATGCGGCCGAACACTTCCGAGATCAGGAAGATCGTGAAGTGGAAAAGCTGTTCTGGTCACAATTTAATGCTCCAGGGCGTCCGCTTCTGTTGAATGATCGGCTGGCCGAATGGGCCGAGCTCAATAGATTGTCCAGACTTGCCATGGGGTCTTTTGTGGATCATCTGTGGCCGGAAGGGCCAAAGCCGAACTGTTATTTTAGTTTGGTGCAGCAGTTCCTTGGTGCAGTGCCACACATCGACATGATGAAGAGGTCGGCGTGCGTAGAGGGTGCGCGGATGGCACTTGCCCGTGTCAAAACATACTGGGCGGAGATGAAGGCCACCGCCATTGCAGCCCAAGATTCGGACGAGAGTGAAGTACCTGTCGAGCACTACTTTCAAGCAGTTCTTGAGGGCGCTCGTTCGATAGAAGCGCAGTGCTCGAAGAATATTATGCTCTAATAACATGTATTCCCATTGAAAAACAATGTTTTACTAAATTGTAAAGGATATTTTATACTTTTGCCTGAAAGAATTATGATGCCTCCTGTGCGGCCGTCTATGTATATATGTATATAACCTGAAAGTTGGCGTTAAATGAAACCCATTTACGCACATAATGCGGGGGTGTTCGCAGAAGGCGCTCGTTCACACTTGATCCAACGTCTTGGTCCATTAAGGAGGTGATAGCGCAGCGAACTAGGCAATCGGACTAACTTAGCTAGAGGAGTTTGACTGTGGGGCTACTACATAGCCCCTGGTGGCTCCGCGCTCATTCGAATTCGGGGCGCGTACATGCCTGGCCGGGAAACGGCCCTTCGTTAAGGCGGGGGAATCCCGATGATTTTGATAGGTCATCAAGTGGTTGACTAGTCTCACACTTTATCATGACAGTAAGTTTTCGGCTTTCTCTACTGAGGTGCTCGTCCGGATGAACCAGGGCACAATCGCAGCAGTTCTCCTGGTGCCGCCTTAGCCGATAGAGCGGAACGTAAGGTAGCAAAACACAGGAGCCGGGCAAACCCAACATTTGAACAAAGACATGATTCGGAGCTGATGCATATAAGGCCAAACTCACGACGCCGAACACTCCCTCAGGTGTTCGGTCTTTATGATGTAAACCGGGCTAAACAATGCCCTTTGTAATAAGCCCCTAGTGTCCAGGTACGTGCAGTATTCTGACGTGGCCACATGCCAATAACGTCAGCCTCCTTCTCGGTTGTAATGAGAATCCGGAGGATGTGAATCAACAAGAGACAGTGAAAAAGGTTTACGCAGGGTCTTAATCTGAAGAGAAGCCTTGGAACGGGTCCCTGCTGCACGTCTGCGCCTGTGTCTCCGTTGTGCCGTATCCTGGACGGGTGTAGCATGATGGTCATCTGTAAAAGAGAGGAACTTAGTTGAAAAGTAAGCGTGCAAAAGGTAGGTTATTCTAAATAAACCATGTACAGTTCAAGATGAGTAAAGTTGAGCCGAATTGTCACTTGTATACACGCGTTAAGCCCCTTGTATTGTTTATAGGGGTATGGCCATCAAACCTGTATCAATTATATATGACTACGCCAGACTCGTCTAACCGTGTCCGTGGTCTTAACGACCTATCATCTGCTCTGGCTGGTGAGGCCGACTAGTGTGCGGCTGCTAGAGCAGCCGCACGATCTTCCGCGCCCAAGGAGCGCTCAATATTTCCATTTACTGTAATGATGCCACGTGGACCGGGCATTTTAAGCTTGAGAGAAGCGTAGTGCGGTATGGCATTAAAGCGAGCAAAGGCCGCGTGTCCGAGTAGTGCTTGATATCCACTTCGGAACGGGGCGATGTGGAAGGTTAGCCTTTCGCTTCGGAAGTTATCGGGAAAGCCGAATGTTACCTCTAGTAATAGGGAGCCCGTACAATGGGCTTCTGTGCCTGGCGTTACTCCTTTAAAGGTAGTATTGCTATGGCTGATTTTTGCTTGGTCGATCCCCATTTGCGGACTGTGTCCTGATATATCAGGTTTAAACCACTGCCGCCGTGCATGAGGACTCGTGTGAGATGGTATCCGTGTATTATTGGGTCTAACACCAAGGCAGCCAATCCTGCGTGTCGGATACCTGTCAAGTGATCCCTATGGTAAAAAATGATCGGTTGGTATAACCAGTGGCTAAACATGGCGGTGATGGTTCCTGGGGAATGTATCCCTAGGAGTACCGCTTTGTTTCTTCCCTTCGTCTTACACGTTTACTGTTTTGACGTCTGGTGGGAATTTTTTCTGTTTTCCAGTTCCTTGCTGGCGAGGCTCGTCCTCATCCTCGCATGGTGTATCCTGCCCCTTGTGTTCGGCGTTTAGCTTGCCGGACTGCTTGAAGACCCAACATTCTCTATGGGTATGATTTTCAGGTTTATCAGGGGTGCTGTGAATCTAACATAGTTTGTCTAGAATCTTGTTTAGGCTGGACAGTTCGTCTCTGTTGCCTTTGGAGGGCAGCTTTCGCTGACCTGGCGGAGGGCCTCTAAATCCGGCGTTTACCGCCGTGCTATTCGGGCTGTCTTCTTTATTCCGGCGCTTGTTTTTGCTGCGTCGTGGCTTCTCGTTTCCGTCCCTGGCTTCGGATGTGCTTGGGTCGCTGGTGCTACTTCGGCTAACCAGCTGTCCTCGCCCGTGCAAAAGCGGGTCATGAGGCTTGTTAGGACCGCCATTGTTCTCGGCTTTTCTTAGCCGAGGTGTCTGGCAAGCCATTCGTCTCGGACGCTGTGTTTGAAAGCTGCTAAGGCTTCGGCGTCCGGACAGTCAACTATTTGGTTCTTCTTAGTGAGAAACTTGTTCCAAAGCTTTCTGGCTGACTCTTCGGGTTGTTGAGTAATATGACTTAAATCGTCTACATCCGGTGGTCGGACATAGGTCCCTTGAAAATTTGCCCGAAAGGCATCCTCGAGCTCTTCCCAGCTTCCAATGGAGTTTTCGGGGAGGCTTTTAAGCCAGTGCCGAGCTGGCCCTTTGAGCTTGAGGGGTAAGTACTTAATGGCATGGAGATTGTCCCCTCGAGCCATGTGGATATGGAGGATGTAGTCCTCAATCCAGACCCCAGCGTCTGTCATTCCGTCATATGCCTCTATGTTTACGGGTTTAAATCCCTCTGGAAATCCATGGTCCAGCACTTCATCGGTAAAACATAGGGGGTGTGAGGCGCCCCTGTACTTGGGTGTACCGTGATGTTCGGATGTTTGTTGTATTGGAGCGCGCTTTCTTGATCCGTAGATGGATCTGGTTGCGCCAGCCTTTTGATGCGAGACCTTACATGGATCGCGTACTGGCTTGTGTGCGGTGTCATTCGCCGCTCTGTGGTGGCCACGAGGTCGTCCATCCGACCTGATGGCTGTTTTGTTTTTTGAATGTGGCGGCTCTACGGCCTCGTCATCGAATTCAGGCAGCAGCTTTCGCTTTGGGTAACTCTTTGTGTGGCAGCTGCCACCGTACTTTTCTGCAGTGTTGAGTACTTTACTCCATCTGATTCTGAGTGTATCTTGTGCAGCCCTTAGCCTTTGCTTCTGCTTTTTCAGACTCCTCGCGGTGGAGACAAGCCTTTGATGGAGGTTCTGTTGCTCCAGGTGTCTGTCCGGTGTGATGTCTTCCGGACTGTTATCATCGCCGGAGACGGGTTGTTTGGTTTTATTCTCCGTGTTGTCGTGGTTGGACAGCGGCTCCATGCCGTGTTCGGCGTCCGCTGGCTCACCCTGCTCTATCGCTGGGTCTATGTGATCACTGTTTCTGACGAGGCGGGATTTGGAGCGGCGCTTACGCCACCGCCTTGACTGCTTCTCGAGGGAATGATCCTTCGCTGCATCCTTCAGTTCCCCGCCATCGTTTTCGTTGGGAGCATCCACCATGTATATATCATGTGATGAAGTAGGCGGTGATTCCTGTTCGTCTCCTGCATCGTCGTCCATGCCGTCGATATCTTCGGAGTCGAAGTTGAGCATGTCGGTCAAATCATCGACAGTGGCTACTAAGTGGGTGGTGGGTGGGCGGCGAATTTCTTCGTCGTCCGCATCCCACTCTGGCCGGACATAATCCGGCCAGGATTCTTTTGACAAGGAGAGAGACCTTAATGAGTTCAGTACGTCGCTGAGGGGCAAGTGCTGAAAGATATCTGCGGAGGTGAACTCCAGGATCGGCGCCTAGTCGGATTTGATAGGTACGGGCGCGGGTAGTTCGGAGTCCGTGGCCGGGGAGGAACCCGGTAGTTCAGCGTCACAGCTCTCGTGAGGGGTAAGGTCAATATCCGGCTCGATCATCGCTGAGAGTGCGGCCTCCGTGACGGTGTCTATCCACCCGTCCTTGGATGGCGCAATCGGCTCCGACTTGAGGGTCGAAGCGGTTGCCTGCGATCTCCCGAACACTGTCTGACGGCAAAGCTAAATCATGCTTGTCGTGACCGTGCGGCGCACTCGGCATGGGCTCAAATACGTCGAAGATCAAGTCTCCTCGGATGTCGGTCGCGTAGTTTAAGCTTCCAAACCTGACCTGGTGGCCAGGGGCATAACTCCCGATCTGCTGCAGATGGCCAAGCGAGTTGGCCCGCAGTGCGAGCTGTCGAACACAAAGATCTGTCTGGGGAGAAAAGTCTCACCCTGGACTGCATCGCTATCGATGATTGAAGGAGCCATCAAGCCTAACGACGACGACACAGAGGAACTCTCAATGAAAGTACCAATGTCGGTGTCAAAACCGGCGGATCTCGGGTAGGGGGTCCCGAACTGCGCGTCTAGGCGGATGGTAACAGGAGACAGGGGACACGATGTTTTTTACCCAGGTTCGGGCCCTCTCGATGGAGGTAATACCCTACTCCTGCTTGATTGATCTTGATGATATGAGTATTACAAGAGTTGATCTACCACGAGATCGGAGAGGCTAAACCCTAGAAGCTAGCCTATGGTATGATTGTTCTTGGTCCTATGGACTAAACCCTCCGGTTTATATAGACACCGGAGGGGGATAGGGTTACACAGAGTCTGTTACAAGGAAGGAGATCTACATATCCGTATTGCCAAGATTGCCTTCCACGCCACGGAGAGTCCCATCCGGACACGGGACGAAGTCTTCAATCTTGTATCTTCATAGTCCAACAGTCCGGCTGTCCGGATACCCCCTAATCCAGGACTCCCTCACCATGAGTTTGGCAAGGGGGTACAATAGTGATCTCGGAGTACATCACAGGATAACGGTCAAAATTATCCTTAGTTACCTAAGAAAGACTAAGGAGATATTTCTCGGTCATGGAGGTGATGAAGAGTTCGTCGTAAAGGGTTACGTCGATGCAAGCTTTGACCCCGATTCGGATAACTCCGAGTCTCGATCTGAATACACATTGAAAGTGGGAGCAGTTAGCTAGAGTAGCTCCATGCAGAGCATCGTAGACATAGAAATTTGCAAAATACATATGGACCTGAATGTGGCAGACCCGTTGACAAAACATGATCACACCTTAGTACTCTTTGAGTGTTAATCACATGGCGATGTGAACTAGATTATTGACTCTAGTAAACTCTTTGGGTGTTAGTCACATGGCGATGTGAACTATGGGTATTAATCACATGGCGATGTGAACAAGATTATTGACTGTAGTGCAAGTGGGAGACTGAAGGAAATATGCCCTAGAGGCAATAATAAAGTTGTTATTTTATATTTCCTTATTCATGATAAAGATTTATTATTCATGCTAGAATTGTATTGATCAGAAACCTAAATACATGTGTGAATACATAAACAAATAATGTGTCCCTAGTAGATTAGCTTGTTGATCAAAGATGGTTAAAGTTTCCTAACCATAGACATGTGTTGCCATTTGATAACAGGATCACATCATTAGGAGAATGGTGTGATGGACAAGACTCATCCGTTAGTTTAGCATAATGATCGTTCAGTTTTATTGCTATTGCTTTCTTCATGTCAAATACACATTCCTTTGATTATGAGATTATGCAACTCCCGCATACCAGAGGAATACCTTGTGTGCTATCTAACGTCACAACATAACTGGGTGATCATAAATATGCTCTACAGGTATCTTCGAAGGTGTTTGTTAAGTTGGCATGGATCGAGATTAGGATTTGTCACTCCGGGTATCAGAGAGGTATTTCTGGGCCCTCTTGGTAATACACATCCTAAGCTTGCAAGAAAATGACAAAGGAGTTAGTCACAAGGTGATGTATTATGGAACGAGTAAAGAGTCTTGCCGCTAACGAGATTGAACTAGGTATGAATATACCGACGATCGAATCTCGGGCAAGTAACATATTGATGGACAAAGGGAATTACGTATGTTGTCATAACGGTTCGACCAATATAGATCTTCGTAGAATATGTAGGAGAAAATATGGGCATCCAGGTTCTGCTATTGGTTATTGACCAGAGAGGTGTCTCAGTCATGTCCTCATAGTTCTTGAACCAGTAGGGTCCGCACGCTTAACGTTCGTTGACGATATAGTGTTATATGAGTTGGTGACCGATGTTGTTCGGAGTCTCGGATGAGATCACGGATATGACGAGGAGTCTCTAAATGTTTGAGAGGTAAAGATTGATATATAGGACGATGGTATTCGGACACCGGAAGTGTTTCGCAGTGCACCGGGTAGTCATCGGGTCACCAGAAGGGGTTCCGGACACCTCCGATAAGTGTATGGGCCTAATGGGCCAAGGGGGGGGGGGACAGGCCAGCCCCTGGTGCGCCCCTTCTTTGGACAGCAGACCCTAGGGGAAGGAAATGGGGGAGGGCTAGCCCCTCCTGCCTTTCCCTGTCATGGGAGAAAGTAAAGGGGGGGCACCTTTCCCCGCACCTATATAAGGCAGGGGCGTGGCTTAGGAGGGACTCCAAGTAGGATCCCTCCTACTTGGGCGCCTCCTTTGGCTGCTCCTCCCTCCCTCCCACCTATATATATATATATATATATATATATATGTATGTGTGTGTGTGTGTGTGTGTGTGTGTGTGTGTGTGTGTGTGTGGGAGGGGGCGCCTAGCACACAACAGACAATTGCTTAGCCGTGTGCGGCGCCCCCCTCCACCATTTACACCCCCGGTCATATTTTCATCGTGCTTAGGCGAAGCCCTGCGGAGATCACTTCGCCATCACCTTCACCACGTCGTTGTGCTGCCGGAACTCATCTAATACGTCGTCTTGCTGGATCAAGAAGGCGGAGGATGTCATCGAGCTGAACGTGTGCATAACGCGGAGGTGTCGTATGTTTGGTACTTGATCGGTTGGAGCGCGAAGAAGTTCGACTAGATCAACCGCATCGTTAAACGCTTCCTCTTACGGTCTATGAGGGTACGTAGACACACTCTCCCCCTCGTTACATATCCATGGATAGATCTTGCGTGTGCGTAGAAAATTTTTGTTTTCCATGCAACGTTTCCCAACACATATAATATAAGAAATGCTACACAGCTCCCACTCACTTTCTGGTAAATACATGCTTCGCCGTAAGTCTATATAAAACTATATACTTTGATCACCTCATCAAAGCGTATATTCCAACTCTGAGATGCTTGCACCAGTCCGTAGATGATCGTTGGAGCTTACACACTTTGTCAGCACCTTTAGGATCAACAAAACCTTCTGGTTGCATCAAATACAACACTTCTTTAAGAAATTCGTTAAGGAATGCAGTTTCAACGTCCATTTGCAAGATTACATAATCATAAAATGCGGCAATTGCTAACATGATTCAGACAGACTTAAGCATCACGCCGGGTGAGAAAGTCTTATCGTAGTCAACCCCTTGAACTTGTCAAAAACATTTTACGACAATTCAAGCTTTGTAGACAGTGACATTACCATCAGCGTCCGTCTTCTTCTTGAAGATCCATTTGTTCTCAATGGCTTGCGGATCATTAGGCAAGTCCACACTTTGTTCTCATACATGGATCCTATCTCAGATTTATGGCCTCAATCCATTTGTCGGAATCTAGGCTAATCATAGGTTCTTCATAGTTCATAGGTTCGCCGTGGTCTAATAAGATGACTTCCAGGACAAGATTACCATACAACTCTGGTGCGGAGCGTGTTCTGGTCAACCCATGAAGTTCAGTAGTAACTTGATCTGAAGTTTCATTATCATCATCATTAGCTTCCTCTCTAGTTGGTGTAGGCATCACGGAAATGTTTTTCCTTGGTGTGCTACTTTACAATTCGAGAGAAGGTACAACAACCTCATCAAGTTCTACTTTCCTCCCACTCACTTCTTTCGAGAGAAACTCCTTCTCTAGAAAGGACCCATTCTTGGCAACAAAGATCTTGCCTTCGGATCTGTGGTAGAAAGTATACCCTATGGTCTCTTTAGGGTATCCTATGAAGATGCACTTCTCCGCTTTAGGTTCGAGCTTATTGAAGGAAATATTCCCTAGAGGCAATAATAAAGTTGTTACTTTATATTTCCTTATATCATGATAAATTTTTATTATTCATGCTAGAATTGTATTAACTGGAAACTTGATACATGTGTGGATACATAGACAAAACACCATGTCCCTACTAAGCCTCTACTAGACTAGCTCGTTAATCAAGGATGGTTAAGTTTCCTAACCATAGACATGTGTTGTCATTTGATGAACGGGATCACATCATTAGGAGAATTATGTGATGGACAAGACCCATCCGTTAGCGTAGCATATTGATCGTTCAGTTTTATTGCTATTGCTTTCTTCATGTCATATACATATTCCTTTGACTATGAGATTATACAACTCCCGGATACCGGAGGAATACCTTGTGTGTTATAAAACGTCAAAACATAACTGAGTGATTATAAAGATGCTCTACAGGTATCTCCAAAGGTGTTTGTTGGGTTGGCATAAATCGATATTAGGATTTGTTAATCCGAGTATCGAAGAGGTGTCTCTGGGCCCTCTCGGTAATGCACATCATAAGAAGCCTTGCAATCAATGTGACTAATGAGTTAGTTGTGGGATGATGCATTACGGAACGAGTAAAGAGACTTGCCGGTAATGAGATTGAACTAGGTATGAAAAAACCGGCGACCGAATCTCGGGCAAGTAACATACCGATGACAAAGGGAATAACGTATGTTGTCATTATGGTACGACCGATAAAGATCTTCATAGAATATGTGGGAACCAGTATGAGCATCCAGGTTCCGTTGTTTGTTATTGGCCGGAGAAGTGTCTCGGTCATGTCTACATAGTTCTCGAACCCGTAGGGTCCGCACGCTTAACGTTTGATGACGATTTTGTATCATATGAGTTATGTGATTTGGTGACCGAATGTTGTTCGGAGTCCAGGATGAGATCACAGACATGAAGAGGAGTCTCAAAATGGCCGAGAGGTAAAGATTGATATATAGGACGATGGTATTAGGACGCCGGAAGTGTTCCGGGGGTACCGGGTACATATCGGGTCATAGTAAAGGGGTTCCGGGCATCCCCGGCAAAGATATGGGCCTAATGGGCCAAGAGGGGAAACACAGCAGCCAGCAGGGGCTGTTGTGCCCCCAATATGGGCTGCACCAGAGGGGAAAGGAAAGGGGGAAAGAGAGAAGGGAGGGGAGGGATTCGGCCTCCCCTGTTGGGGACATAACCCCTAGGTATGACCCGCCCAGGAAGGGCCGGGTCATGCCTTTGGCGGTTCATTATGAAGAAGTTCATGGAAGGCCGAGGTATGAAGGTGGTGACTCACGGAGGCAGGCATAGATAAGGCCCAGAGCAAGGGCCCATAAGCCACCATGTGATAACTTGTATCGTAAGATAATAATTAGTTGCAGACCGAGCCGGTCACGATGTATGAACCGGCCGGGACTCTGTAAGCCACCTGGCCACAACCTGTGTATATTAAAGTGAGGCCCAGCGGCGAGAAAGGTTAAGAAACAACTCATCGAAAACTAGGTCAAGCGTATTTGCTCCATGGTAATCGAAACCCAAGCAATACAAACCAAAGCAGGAGTAGGCTTTTACCTCGTTAAGAGGGGTCGAACCTGGGTAAAGTCTCTGTGTCCTTTGTCCTGTTTAACCCCTTCCAGCTAACCCAGTTGCGATGGCTCCACACCTAAGTCCTTATGCTAGGACATTTGTCGTGTTAAGTCCACGATAGTTGGCGCCCACCATGGGGCTGGCGCACGATGGTTTCGAGTTCTTGAAGGGCAACTTCACAGGTATCAAGGGGTACGCCGTCGGTAGGATGACTAAGAGGCACCGCGGCATGCTCTACATCGATGACGCCGGCTGGGGCCCCAAGGCCGGCTCAATCGAGTACGGGTACTGGGTCCCCTTTGGCAGAATCCACGTCTTCATTGGCAAGATCGGCAAGTTGGAACCTGAGCCGGACCCCTACACCGACGTCGTCGAGACGGCTCAGCTTGCATGACCCACCAAGGTCCAAGCCGCCGTGAGGCACGCCTTTGTTGGTTTCATCGATGGGGCGGATCTCGAGGAAGGATCTATATTCGATGGAGAGATGGCCATCTAATCTGATGATGAGTCCTCAACCGGTGAGACTAGTTCAATGTATCAACTGCAAGATAGCGGGCTTGGGGGCTATTCCGATGGCAACAGTATTCTGGACCCTTATGAGCTGCTGAACAGGGTTGCAATCTTCATGGCCAGCACACAACCGGTTCTCCGTTCATCAACTGCTGTGTCTATGACTTCGGTTCAATAGCCGAGGCGACGGCCGGAGCGAGCGGCTCTATGCGCCCGCCGGCTCAGGTCCTGTCTGAGCTCTTGGACACCTTGGCGACTTTAATGGGGGTAGAGGTGACCGCAAAGACTCAAGCACAACATAAGGTGGACATCGTGAAACTACGAGATGAGATAGCTCAAGCCAGGGAAGAGGTTAATGCTGAGAATGCTAGGATGGAAACAGAGCGAGCCGCCTTGGACGCGCAATCGCAACAGATTCAAGCTGAGGCTTTTCGGTTAAGTTTGGATCAGACTGCATCTAATGTTGTTTTGCGAAGGAGGCATCAGAGTTGTTTACCTTCGAAATATGATGCGAGGAATCTTTTTAATACCCCTGGAGCAGGACCAGATAACCCGCCCAAGATAAACCGGGTCGTTGAAGCACCTGTGGCAGCAGCGACAACTCAACCCCATGTTGCGGATCCGCTTTGTTTGAATCTGACCCCGCCTTAGCGAGTGCCAACGCCACCAGGTCATTTTTCTAACCCTCTGGACAACATGAATACGGCAGCGTCACGGCTGGCGGCTCTTCCAGTGCAAGGTGAGTCTCCCGAGCCGGTTGAAGCCCGGAAGGTGGTGGATCTTCTCCAGACGGCGGTGGCCCAACAGGCGGCTTATTCCTATAGTCGTGAGCGGATTCATTTGACTCCACGCCACAGTCGAAGTTACAGTCGGCGCATTGAGTTGTCGGTGGTCTCGAGCAGTGAGCGCCACCGTAACCAGCCCCGTGGCATGACCCGCCACGTGCTGATAATAATGCTCAGGTTTTGGCAGATCAAACCAGGGCACGTCGAGAGGCGGAACTACCGGCTCAGTTGGCGGCTCATCAGCAGCCTCAGCTTAATCCGTTGAAATCTATAGAAGCTGGGATGACTTCTAGGACCGTGGGTGTGCCGTGCCTGGTGCCATCTTTGCGTAATGAACAATTGCCTAAAGATTTCAAGGGCCATCGTAAAGTGCCCAGTTACACAGTTGATCAGCCTCTGGATGCTTGGATCGAAAGTTATGTGAGGGAGTCCTGGACTAAGGGGTCCTCGGACGTCCGGTCTATTATCCATTGGGCCGAACTGTTGGGCCATGAAGACATGAAGGCCGAAGACTATACCAGTGTCCGGATTGGACTCTCCTTGGCATGGAAGGCAAGCTAGGCGACCAACTATGAAGATTCCTTCTTATGTAACCGACCCCGTGTAAACCCTAGATCTCTCCGGTGTCTATATAAACCGGGGAGAGTAGTCCGGATAGGGACAGATTCATTGCCTTATTCACATAGGCTAGACTTCTAGGGTTTAGCCATTACGATCTCGTGGTAGATCAACTCTTGTAACACACATATTCATCAAGATCAATCAAGCTGGAAGTAGGGTATTACCTCCATAGAGAGGGCCCAAACCTGGGTAAACATCGTGTCCCCCGTCTCCTGTTACCATCGATCCTAGACGCACAGTTCGGGACCCCCTACCTAAGATCCGCCGGTTTTGACACCGACATTATGAACTAGCCATGGAGATGCTGGATGTTAACAATGTTGTGTGCGCCAAATATTTCACCATGATGTTAGATGGGCCGGCTCGCACCTGGCTAAAAGGATTGCCCCCTAATTCTATCAATTCATGGACTGAATTGAAGACGTGGTTCATTTAGAATTTTAAAGATACATGTAAGTAGCCTATGTCGATTATCGACCTAGACACTTGCATCCAGCGTGAGGACGAGTCCACCTCCCATTGGGTTCGCCGGGTCTCCGCTATTATCCATTCATCGGATAGCATCAACGCCGGTTCTTGTGTCTTAATTTGGGAGAAGAACTGCCGGTTCAGTCCCCTCAAACAAAAACTAGGACGGCTTAAACGTCATTGTAATGACATGGGAGAGATCATGGTGGCTCTTATTAAATACGTCGACTTAGACAATACTAAGGATCCTGATTCAGATGAGGAGAAGTCTGGTAAGGGGAAAAACGATAAGGGGCAGCAGCAGAATACGACGGGTCAAAGTAAGAATGGTAAGCGCAAGCACATGGACAGTGGATCAAGCTTTGTGGCCAACGCTAATGTGCAAAACAGTGATCACCGTCGCAAGGGAAAATTCTAGCCCCAATCTAGAGGGCCAAAGCTCAATTTAGAAGCAATGCTGAACCAACCTTGTCCAAAGCATAGCCGTCCTGATAGGCCATCAACTCACCTATAGAAGGATTGCAGCATCAGGAGGGAGTACATGAATTACAGCCTTAACCAGAACCACAATAATGGTAACGGCCCGCATGGCGGGTCAGGTTCCGGCTCACACGAACCCAGCTTTGGGGGTGGCAGCTCAAATTCCAATTTTCAAGGTCAGGGCAGTCAAGGGGGCTTTAATCAGCAGCCCAATCAGGGTAATCGGCAACAATAATCAGGGTATCAGAGCAATCCAAAGCAGCTAAGTAGTGGCCAGTATCATAGTCTTTACTACTAGTTTGTGCAAGCGAGATCAGAAAGTTCATAAACGTGCGGTGAGTACAGTTGAGTCGGCCGTACCCCGATATTTACGATGGTCAGAGCAGCCAGTTGTATGGAGCCGTGAGGATCACCCGCCTAGAGTTGATAATCCGAGCTAGCTAGCTTTGGTGATAGCTCCACATGTTGGGGGTTACAAGTTCACTAAGGTTCTCATGGACGGAGGCGGCATTATCAAAATCCTTTATTATGATACTTTCCGCTGGACGAATCTAACTGATAAAGATCTTAAGCCATCCTCTACAGTTTTTCATGGAGTGGTGCCTGCTAAGTCGTCCTATCCACTTGGTAAGATTGCTTTGGAGGTAGCTTTTGGCGATGAAAACAATTACATGGAAGAAATATTAAACTTTGAGGTGGTAAAGATCAAAAGCCCCTATCACACTCTGTTTGGACGGCCGGCTTATTCCAAGTTTATGGCAAGACCCTGTTATGTGTATCTGCAGCTTAAGATGTCGGATCGCAAGGGTACCATCACAGTCCATGCTGATAGAAAAATAGCTCTGGAATGTGTAGAAGGTGATGCTGCTTATGCTGAGTCTGTCTGTGCAACGGAGGAGCTGAAATTTTATAGGGATAATGTTGACCCGACGGATATGACTCCGTTGAAGAAGCCAACAGTAGAGCATGACTAGTTGTTGAAGTTTAAATCGGCAGACGACACCAAACAGGTTGACTTTGTCCCTGGCGATTCATCCAAGCAGTTCACCATTGGTGCCAATATGGATCCAAAATAGGAAAGCGCGCTCATCGAGTTCATCCGTGAGAACCGGGACATCTTTGCATGGAAACCTTCAGACATGCCAGGTGTACCGAGGGAACTCGCTGAGCACACTCTCAATATTGATCCCAAGTTCAAACCGGTCAAGCAATTCATTCATCATTTTAACGAAGAGAGACGCAAGGCCATTGGAGAAGAAGTGGCCCGACTCTTGGCGGCAGGGTTCATCGTTGAAGTTTTCCACCCTGAGTGGTTGGCTAATCCGGTGCTGGTACTTAAGAAAAACGATACTTGGCGCATGTGTGTGGATTACACAGACCTTAATAAGGCTTGCCCAGCTGATCCCTTTGCCCTCCCTCGTATTGATCAAATCACAGATGCTACGGCGGGTTGTGGGCATTTGTGTTTCCTGGATGCTTATGATGGATACCATCAGATCAAGATGGCAGTCAAAGACCAAGAGAAGATGACTTTCATCATGCCTCTTAGAGCTTTCTGCTATGTGTCCATGCCTTTTGGGCTTAAGAGTGCCCAGGCGACTTATCAGCGTTGTGTGCATAACTGTTTTCACAGTCAAATTGGGCGCAATGTTCATGCATATGTGGATGATATTGTTGTGAAATCCAGAAAGAAGGAGACTCTGTTGGAGGATCTGAAAGAGACCTTTGATAATATCCGGGTCTATAAGATGATGCTTAACCCGGCCAAGTGTGTTTTTGGCATGCCTGCATGCAAGATCTTTGGTTTTTTGGTCTCTGAGAGAGGCATTGAGGCTAACTTGGAGAAAATCAAGGCTATCACCTCGCTGGCTAAGCTGGCGTGTGTTAAGGATGTTCAACAACTAGCAGGTGTATTGCAGCTTTAAGCCGGTTTATAAGCCGCCTAGGAGAGAAGGCTATTCCTCTGTACCAGATGATGAAGAAAACAGATCATTTTGTTTGGAGCAATGCTGCCAATGAGGCATTTGAAGCGCTTAAGAAGCAGCTCGCTGAGCCGCCGGTTCTCGTAGCTCCCGTTGAGAAGGAACCTTTACTCTTATATGTGGTAGCAAATAGCAGAGCCGTCAGCGTCGCAGTTGTGGTGGAACGGAAAGAGCCAGGCAAGGAATATCCAGTCCAAAGACCGGTGTATTATGTCAGTGAGGTGTTGATTGAGTCAAACTAGAGATATTCGCATTGGCAGAAACTAGTATATGGGGTGTTCATGGCCAGTCGCTAATTGAAGCAGTATTTTCTTGGTCATCCCATTACTGTGGTCAGTTCAGCTCCTTTAGGTGATATAATTCAAAACATGGAAGCCACGGGACGAGTGGCCAAGTGGGCCATTGAGCTGGGACCCCATGGGTTGAAATATACTCCAGGGATAGCTATCAAATCTCAAGCTCTTGCGGATTTTATCAATGACTGGATGGAATTGCAGATGCCTGAGGATAAGCCATACAACACTTATTGGACAATCCACTTTGATGGGTCTCGGTAGCTTGAGGGCTCGGGGGCTGGAGTTATATTGACTTCCCCACAAGGTGATAAGTTTTTATTATGTACTACGACTAATGTTCCCTTGCACTAATAATGTAGTTGAGTATGAAGCCTTGTTTCATGGCCTACGAGTGGCCAAGGAGATGAATTTAAGTCGGGTCAGGTGCTTTGGCGACTCAAATTTGGTGGCTCGGCAAGTTTCAGGTACTTGGGACTCTAAAGATCCGCTCATGGCGGCTTATCGCCGAGCGGTTGATGCCATGGCTGGTCACTTCAAGGGTTATCAAGTGGAGCACATTGATCGCAGAAAGAACGAGGCAGCCGATGCTTTAAGCCGGCTAGGATCTTAGCGTAAGCCGGTGCCTCCCAATATTTTCCTTGACATCCTACATAGCCCTTCGGTTAAGTTAGCAACAAAAGAGGATCTTGCAATCCCTGACCCGGTGGCGCAATTAGTGGGGGCTCTTCATGCCACCCCTGATTGGACAGTCCCTTATTTGGCTTATATGACCCGAGGAAAGTTGCCTGAGGATGAAACTTTGGCCAGGCAATTAACCTGGTGTTCTAAGTCAATGACTATTGTCAATGGCGAGTTACACCGATGCAGTGTCACACGAGTGTTCCAGCGGTGTGTCTCTCCTGAAGAGGGCCGTGAAATTCTAAGGCAGATTCATGAAGGAGATTGTGGCCATCATGTCGGCTCTAAGTCTCTTGTAGCTAAGGCCTTTCGTCATGGTTTTTATTGGCTGGCGGCTCACGCTGATGCAGAGGATCTGGTTAGCAAATGCGATGGTTGTCAGAAGTTTTCCAGACGAGCTCATGTGTCGGCTCAAGAATTGAGGATGATTCCAATCATTTGGCCGTTTGCAGTCTGGGGGCTGGATATGGTGGGGCCTTTCAAGCGATCAAAGGATAAAAAGACCCACCTGTTGATGGTGGCTGACAAATTTACAAAATGGGTTGAGGCAGAGCCAGTCAGCAAGTGTGATGCGGCCACGGCGGTTCAATTCCTTAAAAAAGGTGTTTTTTCGCTTTGGCTACCCTCATAGTATCATCACTGATAATGGTACTAATCTGACCAAGGGTGCTATGAAATAATTCTGTCAATGAGAACATATTCGACTTGACGTCTCATAGCTAGATCATCCCCAGTCCAATGATCAAGCCGAAAGGGCCAATCAGGAAATTTTAAGAGGCATAAAGCCCGACTTATGGTCCCTTGCAGCGGACGCTGGGTTGTTGGGTTGAGGTGTTACCTTGAGTGCTTTGGTGTATCAATACCACCCCCAACAGATCCATGGGTTATATGCCTTTTTTCATGGTTTGCAAAGCGGAGGCGGTTCTTCCCAGTTACATCCGTCACGACTCGCCCCGCGTGGCGGCTTATGTTGAAGCTGATAATGAAAAAGCACGTGAGGATGCTCTTGACTTATTGCATGAGGAGCGGGACCTGGCGGCAGCTCGTTCGATGATGTACCAGCAAGATCCACGTCATTATCACAGCCGCCGGGTTAAAATTCGAACTTTTCAAAAAGGCGACTTGGAGCTCCGGCTCATCCAGGATCAAACAGATATGCACAAACTATCCCCGCCTTGGGAAGGGCCCTTTGTGGTCAGCAAGAATCTGAACAACGGATCATATTACCTCATTGATATTTGAGAACACAAGGATTCCAGCAAATCGGAGGAGGAGACCCGCCGACCGTGGAATATTGCTCATCTGCGACCATATTACACTTGAGCTACCGGCTCTTGTGTTGTACATACTTTCATCAATGTATAAATTATGATTCAGTATAATAAAGCCGGCATCCTAGAGAATTCGGGGCCTCTGTCATTTCAGTTCAAAGAAATTGAGTCTTTATTACATATTCATTGGTCTCATGGGGGCTTCCTGCTCACTGAGCATAGCTATTCACACCCATGAGATCCGGTTTCCAAACCGACTCATTGGTCTCATGGGGGCTTCCTCCTCACCGAGCATAGCTGTTCACACCCATGAGATCTGATTTTCAAGACGAATAATTGGTCTCATGGGGGCTACCTGCTCACCGAGCATAGCTGTTCACACCCATGAGATCCGGCTTTCAAGCCGACTATTCGTCTCATGGGGGCTTCCTGCTCACCGAGCATAGCTGTTCACACCCATGAGATTCAGTTTTCAAGTCGATCTTGAGTTAAACCTGTCTGTTTGCAAGATGCTACTCCGCCAGGTGACCCGCCGAACTCTTGACAGTTACTCTTTTCAATAAGACCCTGAACTTGTCAAGGTTCAAATGGCGGCCTTTGTCACGTGAGAGCCGGCTTACACAGAGCTAGGATAAACTCACCCGTTGTCGAAGTCTCTCCACTATGTGCCCCGTTTGTACTCTTACCAGTTACTCTTTTCAATAAGACCCTGAACTGGTTAAGGTTAAAACAATGGATTTACGTCATATGAGAGCCGACTTACGGGATAAAAACAATTTTTTTCAAAAATACAGAATAGAGCTGCACTCTTCTGGACCTGTCAAGCCTCCGGCTTACAGACGTACATATTTACAACATCAATATGCTCATAATCTACAGGTATGACTTCATATTTGAATAAGTATTCGGTTTTTCAAACCGCCCTGATGCTAGAATTTAAGTTAACAGAATATATTATGTTGGACATTATAACCCGCCCTAGTGTGAATCGCCAAGATACCTATTATTCTCTATGTGCAGGAACTTTGTAAGACAACATGATATTCCTTGCAAATTCATCCATGACACATAGAACAGTCATCATCAGTTTCAAAGGTTAAAAACATGCACGATGGCATGACAGATCATTTTTTACTAGCCTATTACACGGCTCTCCGAGCCCAAATTATTAAGTGTTTTTCAAACAAGCGTCGTGATGCAGTTTAAGAGCCGCCACACGAATTAGTTGTCCTGGTCTTGGTGCGTTGAAGCTTCCGGGTCATCCTGCACCGGTTCTTCTTCTTCTTCTTCCTCCATCGTCTGGAAGTCAGTCAACGACCAATTTATGCCAATCAAGGCTTGAAACTTAGCTTCATCATCGATAAGTTCAGACGATCAATTTCAGGAGCAAAAGTATGCTTACGGATTGGGGGGATGAGATCCACAACATCGTAAGCCGGCGTCTTCATTTTTGAATTATTTGCTGTATAAGCCGCCTGATATCTAGACATGTCAGTTTCTTCGGCGAGTTTGGTCGCCAGTGGACTCATCTCCTTCACGCAAGCAGCAAAGTCCTTCTGATAAAAAAGAGACCATCCTCTTTAAAACTGGGGCAGCCAGTAGCCAGCTCGGCCGGGTCTAGTTCTGCATGCCACACCTTCGCCCGACTCAAGGCATTAATAGCACCGGCTCTAGAAGATGACCACTTTATTTCTTCAATTTGTGCGGCAGGACAGCGAGCTTGGTCAAAACATCCCTTATAAGAGATGGTGCTTGCTTGGTTTGCGAGATGGTGGCTATTGAGCGCTGAGCACCTATATATAATTGTTCCACCTGCGTATAAACCGCCTTTAGCTTCACCAGCATATCTTGGCCAAGATTGGAACTCCAGGGGCCTCTTAAACTAAACACGCAGTTAAGTACCAGGCAGGTTACGAAGTTGAGCATTGGAAATGATCACAATATCTAGTATTACTTACCAAAGATAGCGACATTCATCTGTGTAATATGACGCTTTAAGCCGGTAAGCTATGCGGTGACCACTTGCAAAGAAGCTTCAGCGTTTTCTGCTCTCTGCACCAAGGCAGTTTTCTCTTCAGCGCAGGCGGCTCTTTCTGCATCAAATCCGGTTTTAAGTTTTTTCGTTTCATCCAAGCTAAATTTGAACTTGGAGTCAGCTTTCCGGGTCTCAGACTCTTGCAGCTCAAGTCTGGTCCTCAACTCAGCCAATTGAGATTCAACTTGCGTTGAGGCCTCCTGTAAACAAGAGGTTAAAAGCAGCTATGTCACAATATAATAGCAAAAAAAGTCCCAAGCCCTTTGCAAGCAATAGCACTTGGCACTTGTGGGCTAATGGGTGCAGAAGCTAATCTAAATGATCCGGCTCATCTTGTTCCAAGGCAAGTTGGTTCATGGGGGATATGGTTCGAAGTTTCTACCATGGTGTATTCATTTGAAGTCTTCGCCATACTCACTAATTTTTTTCCTATGACTAAGACTTGGGGGACGAAGGTATATATTAACAGAGGAAGCACAAGTTTGTACCTCATATTTCTGGTGCATTCGTTTGACCAAATCAATTTCAAGATCACAGCTAGTGTGCACTTGACTGAGATAGCTAGAGAGTAACTCGATGATGCCCAGTTGAGAATAGTTGGCCATATCAAACTTGACCTTGTGCTTCTCAATCAATTCTTCTTTGGCCGAGTGCTTAGCCAAGATAGTAGGATTCCCCGGCTCTTTATAGCCAGTACCGGTGATCAGAACATTTTCAGTGCTTTCCTCAGAAGGCTTAATTGGACTTGGCAGCTTAGCACCCAAAGGGTCAACATTCATATGACCTGTGGAGGCGCCAGGGTTCTTTGGTGGCGGGTCATCGGCAATTTCCTCCAGATGTTGCACGGAGGCTTCAGATATTGGTGCTTGCTTTTCCGGCTCATGAATTTTTGGGTCTTTGGCCGGTTTCTTTATTTTTGCCTTCTTGCTTGGCTTTGCCATCCCACTGCAAGAAAAGGAGGAAGAGGTCAGTATAGGTGTACAAATGTTAAATAACGAAGACAAAATTCATTACCCAGGGGCAGTATTGAAAGCCGGCACGCCGGAAGAGGAATGAGAAGTTCCCTGATAAGTTGAATCGGAAGGATTAAGTGGTTGGCGAACAAGACCCGCCTTTGGATAAAAAGAGTTTGAAGTCTGAGGCACCTCTTTCTAGCGCTTGCGAGGGACCGGTGTGTTGGGTAACCCGGAGGATAGCTCTCCGCCTCCGCTATTCCGAGTTCTGCGCCGGTTCTCATGTTGTTGTTGCTTCAAAATAAAGTTGGGATCCAAGTAAGCTAAGGGGTGAGAAAACCTTACTTTCCGGGTTACTTATCGAATTTTTTGTCTTGGCAAAGGCTCTGAGTCAAAGCAAATAATAGTTACCTCTTCATCACCCGCCTGGCTGGTTTCCGCGTCGTCCTGATAGCAATCGATGTCAATAAGATAACTGAAAAAAGAGCCAAGAGAGTCAAGGTCTACCTCTGAATCATCATCATCATTCAAAGAAAACAGCTCTGAGGCGGTTGATTTCTTCTTATTCTTCGTAGGGGCTTTAGTCTTACCCTGGGTTTCTTGGCCGCTTTATCCTTTTCTTTGTACTTCTTGTTCCAAAAAGCAGATCCAGCCTGCAATAGTCACAAGAAGGTAAGGGATATGAAGATTATATAAAAGTGAGCTGAATTGGAGAGCTTACATCTGGTGGCGGGTTAAGTTTCCAAAAGGGATTCAGCCCCACTTTGTTGCATCTCCCCAAGCTTTCCCCAAGAAGGGTCTTGGTCATATCATTGATTGCTTTATCAGTCAAATGTATCTTGTTGTGGCGTTGTGGATCTTTGACGTCGCCGATGTATGTGCACATTAAGCTGGGTCGACGGCTCAAAGGCATAACCCTCCAAGCAACCCAGCAACAGACCAGGTTGACGCCAGTCAACCCATTGGCCAGCAAAGCTCTAACCTTTGAAAAGGTAGGCATATATTTGGCTCGTTCAACATTAGTAAGCCGGTCCAGAAGAGGGTGCTTTGGGCTGAGCCGGCGGTCACGATAACCCGGCAAAGGATTTTCTTCAGCTGGAGATGTGTCTTGGCACTAGAACCAAGTTTGATTCCAGACCTTAGGATGACTTGGAAGCATAGCAGAAGGAAAAATAATGTCTCTTCGCCGTTGAATTGAGACTCCGCCAAGCTCTAAGCTGGGGCCATTGGTGAATTCATTCTGGCTGTTCTAATAGTCTCTGAAGAGTTCAATGTTGGGTTCTTCTTGAAGATACACTTCGCAGAAGACTTGGAGATTGCAGATATTTGAAACGGAATTGGGTCCGATGTCTTGGGGATGGATTTGAAAGAAATGAAGAACATCACAGAAGAATTTTGACCCGGGCGGTGAGAAGCCCCAGTTTATGTGATCAGCAAAAACAATAACCTCATTTTCCATTGGCTGAGGTCTAGCTTCTCTGGGTTTGGAACACGCCGGTGAATGATACTCTTTGCTGACAAGATGCCTGTTTTGACATAATCATCAAGCATTTCTTATGTGATGATTGATGGGACCCAGTCGCATGAAGTGACAGTCTTAGTCATGATTGCGGTGCACGACATAAAAGAGATAATTTAATGCATGGTTAAACCGGCAAGGTGTAGCCAGGTTATGCCAAAATTAATTGGAAAAGTGAAAAGGAATTCAAAGTTAAGCCGGCAGGCACTTGGCGGGTTACAAGTTATCATTTAAACCGCCATGAAGGACTAATGGCTGCAGATCTGGAGCGGAGCAAAATTTACTAAGTTTCGGAGAAGAAGGTTTTACAAGGTTTGCTTATGATTTCGGATCTACGGCGGCCCAAAAAATAAAAATAATTCCTGAACTTAAAGGCTATGGTAGTAGAAGAACTCGCAAGCTCAGATCGAAATTCAGTCAGGGGTGAGTAACTGCGGCTGAGAAACAATGCAAAACTAGTACCGCACAATCTTTGTATTATTTTCAGATCAAAACTACTCGTTTTAGAGGAGAAGCATGAAGAACGGGGAAGAACACGATGAACAAGTGAAAACCCTAGGGCAGATCTATTAGGGAGTGAAATTGGAACTTACTAATGCTGATGAACATCAGTGGGGCGCCGCGTTTCTCTGGTCCAATCAGGTTGATGCAGCAGCCGGCGTGGTCGTCGCTGAAGGAGGGCGGCGGCGACGGAGCTTGGTAGCAGGAAGGTTGCGAGGAAGAAGACGCAGAGGCAGGGGAAAAGGTGAAAACAGGGGCCACCTGCCCCTATTTATAAGGGAAAATGAGGTGGCTGGCACGGAAATCAAGGAGATGAGATGATTAGGTTAACAAGAAGGGCGCCTCGATTTTCGGGAAGGCTATTAATAATAAAGATCTGTTAGGAATATACTTGGTTTTTGCGAAATCAGTGTGCATGACGTCATGGCGGGTTACCATGGTTTGCTGATATTACGTCATGGCGGATTATACACGTACAAATGGAATTTTTCACACCGGAGCGCAGTTCTGTTCAAGTTAAGATGGTGAAGATTGACCTGAACAAGTTCAAATCAACTTGGGGCCTAATGTTGGGGATATAACCCCTAGGTATGACCCGCCCAGGAAGGGCCGGGTCATGCCTTTGGCGGTTCATTATGAAGAAGTCCATGGAAGGCCGAGGTATGAAGGTGGTGACTCACGGAGGCAGGCCTAGATAAGGCCGAGAGCAAGGGCCCATAAGCCGCCATGTGATAACTTGTATCGTAAGATAATAATTAGTTGCAGACCGAGCCGGTCACGATGTATGAACTGGCCGAGACTCTGTAAGATGCCTGGCCTCAACCTGTGTATATAAAGGTGAGACCCGGCGGTGAGAAAGGTTAAGAAACAACTCATCGAAAACTAGGTCAAGCGTATTCGCTCCCTGGTAATCGAAACCCAAGAAATACAAACCAAAGTAGGAGTAGGCTTTTACCTCGTTAAGAGGGGCCGAACCTGGGTAAATTCTCCATGTCCTTTGTCCCGTTTAACCCCTTCTAGCTAACCTAGTTGCGATGGCTCCACACCTAAGTCATTTTGCTAGGACATCTGCCGTGTTAAGTCCACGACATCCCCCATCCTTCCCTACTCCCCCCTCTTTCCTTCCCCCTTTGGTGAAAAAGGAAAGGGGGACGAATTGGGAGGCGCCCAAGTAGGATTCCTCCTACTTGGGGCGCCCCCTTGGCTGCCTCTCCTTCCCTCCAACCTATATATATGTGGGGGGGGGGGGCACCGCTAGAACACAGACCAACAATTGTTAGCCGTGTGTGGCGCCCCCCTCCACAGTTTACGCCTCCGATCATATCTTCGTAGTGCTTAGGCGAAATCCTACGTGGATCACTTTACCATCACCTTCACCATGCCGCCGTGCTGATGGAACTCTCCCTCGACACTTTGCTGGATCAAGAGTTCGAGGGACGTCATCAAGCTGAACCTGTGCAGAACTCGGAGGTGACGTACGTTTGGTGCTTGATCGGTCGGAACGAGAATAAGTTCGACTACATCAACCGCATTGTCAAACGCTTCCGCTTTCGGTCTATGAGGGTACGTGGACACACTCTCCCCCTCTCGTTGCTATGCATCTCCTAGATAGATCTTGCATGAGCATAGGAAATTTTTTGAAACTGCATGCTACGTTTCCCAACACTTATCAACTAGTATCGCATCCCCAAACTTTAAGAAACGACGACTTACGTTTCTTGATACGGTGTCGTCTCAACGGATTTAGAAGGTGCCCTATTTAACGTGAATGCGGTTGTCTCTAATGCATAACCCCAA
This sequence comes from Aegilops bicornis, assembly GCA_021605145.1. Lineage (NCBI taxonomy): Eukaryota > Viridiplantae > Streptophyta > Magnoliopsida > Poales > Poaceae > Aegilops > Aegilops bicornis. Next base: position 510,907,980 of record CM038672.1, read on the forward strand.
AATGATAAAGGCAAATCGGTAAGAGACATCATAGAATGCACCATATCTAATAAAGTACGGTTACGATGTTTGGACACACCATTATGCTGTGGTGTTCCACGTGACGTGAGTTGTGAAACTATTCCACATTGTTTTAAATGAAGGCCAAACTCGTAACTCAAATATTCACCTCCACGGTTAGATCATAGAACCTTTATTTTTTTGTTACAATGATTCTCTACTTCGCTCTGAAATTCTTTGAACTTTTCAAATGTTTCAGATTTATGTTTCATTAAGTAGATATACCCATACCTACTCAAATCATATGTAAAGGTTAGAAAATAACGATACCCGCCGCATGCCTCAACACTCATCAGACCGCATACATTGGTATGTATTATTTCCAATAAGTCATTAGCTCCCTCCATTGTTCTGGAGAACGGAGTTTTAGTCATCTTGCCCATGAGGCATGGTTCGCAGGTATCAAATGATTCATAATCAAGTGATTCCAAAAGTGCATCCGCATGGAGTTTCGTCATGCGCTTTACACTAATATGACCAAAACGGTAGTGCCACAAGTATGTTGCACTATCATTATCAACTTTGCATCTTTTGCCATCAATATTATGAATATGTGTATCACTATGATCGATATTCAACAAGAATAGACCATTCATCAAAGGTGCATGACCATAAAAGATATTACTCATATAAATAGAAAAACCATTATTCTCTGACTTAAATGAATAACTGTCTCGCAATAAACAAGATCCAGATATAATGTTCATGCTCAACATTGGTGCCAAATAACAATTATTAAGGTCTAAAACTAATCCTGAAGGTAGATGTAGAGGTAGCGTGCTGACGGCGATCACATCGACCTTGGAACCATTCCCGACGCGCATCGTCACCTCGCCTGAGCCAATCTTCGTTTATTCTGTAGCTCTGCTTTGAAGTTACAAATATGAGCAACCGAACCAGTATCAAATACCCACGCGCTAATACGAGCATTAGTGAGGAACACATCAATAACATGTATATCATATATACCTTTGTTCACTTTGCCATCCTTCTTATCCACCAAATATTTGGGGCGGTTATGCTTCTAGTGACCATTTCCCTTGCAGTAGAAGCACTCAGTTTCAGGCTTGGGTCTAACTTTCGACTTCTTCACGGGAGTAGCAACTTGCTTGCAGGGCTGGTCTAATTTTGGGGGCCCGGGGCGAAACTAGATCCCAATTTCAAAGTCCTTAACATAAACACAGAAAATATACGAGAAAATATCATGAATTGTCATCCAAGAAAATATAGTTATTTCTCTTATGAGTCTCTTCCTTTACTAAAGATTAACCCAATTTTTTGATCACAATCTAGAAGCGGGTCCATCGGCAAGACTAGGTGATGATTTAAATGCCCATGATCATTGCTTTGATATGTAAAGCCTCTCGCATTTTTCCTCCATTTCAACTATCAACATGCCACCTGAACTGAAAAATTAATAACCCCAATAATACCTATGTGTATCTCGCAAAAAAACCTACGTATAAACACTATCTAATAAAACAATTATCAGCATCCAGTTGTGACAGTGAAGAGGCAATGTTTATAATTATTTATGTATTTTGATCAATCAACATGGTAAAATCACATAGGGGATAGACTACCTGTATAAATTGAGATCAGAGCCATACCTTCTCTTCTTTGTAACTTGTACATTTTTTTGCTAGTGTTTGTAACTTGTCGCAGGAGAATTAGCATGGTTGCATGGGAGGCGGCGGCGTGATTATCTCCGGCAGTCATGTACTCGTCTGACTTAGGCTTGCTCTAATCTATGCGGCGGCGCCATGCACACACAGGAGATGAATATCAATTTCATGCAAGGGGCAATCCGTTCCCTTGTTTTTGGCGTCTGTTCGCATGGTTGTAGCTAGTAGTTTCATGGACTAGGAAGGAAATTAGTAGTTTTTTATTCATAACTTCCCCTAATTAAATGCATACAATAACTGATACGTGCTTCCCAATCGTGCCTTTGCTGGTAAGGAAGGAAATTAGGAACGAACAATATGCTACTAAATAGGATAGTAGATTAAAGAAGGAAATCACAGATTATGGAAGGAAATCACAAAAAAGGAAAAAGGAAATCATCAAGGGAAATATGTAAACTTCAGGATTTGGGGGCCCCTCTGGCATCGGGGGCCCGGGGCGGCCACCCCGTTCGCCCCCCTCAGGGCCTGGCCTACTTGCTTGCCATTCTTCTTGAAGTTCACTTTCTTTCCCTTGCCCTTATTCTTGAAACTAGTGGTCTTGTTAACCATCAAATTTATGCTCCTGCTTGATTTCTACCTCCACCGACTTCAGCATCGCGAAGAGCTCGGGAATCTTTTTCGTCATACCTTGCATATTATAGTTCATCACGAAGCCTTTATAGCTTGGTGGCAGTGATTGAAGAACTCTATCAATAACACACTCATCTAGGAGCTCAATTCCCAGCTGAGTCAAGTGGTTATGATACCCAGACATTTTGAGTATGTGTTCACTGACAGAACTGTTCTCCTCCATCCTGCAGCTATAGTACTTGTCGGAGACTTCATATCTCTCAACCCGAGCATTAGCTTGAAATATCAACTTCAGCTATTGGAACATCTCATATTCTCCATGGCATTCAAAATGTTTTTGACGTCCCGGTCCTAAGCTGTAAAGCATGGCACACTAAACAGTCAAGTAGTCATCACATCGAGCCTGCCAGGTGTTCACAACGTCTTCATTAGCTCCTGCAGCAGGTCCCTCACCTAGCGGTGCATCAAGGACATAATTCTTCCGTGCAGCAACGAGGATAATCTCAAGTTACGGACCCAGTCCGTCTAGTTGCTACCATCATCTTTCAACTTAGCTTTCTCTAGGAACGCATTAAAGTTCAAGGGAACGGTAGCACGGGCCATTGATCTACAACATAGATATGAAAAAACTATTAAGACTAAGTTCATGATAAATTAAGTTCAATTAATCAAATTACTAATGAACCCCCACTTAAATTAACATCCCTCAAGTTATCTAAGTGATACATGATCCAAATCAACTAACCCATGTCCGATCATCACCTGAGATGGGGTAGTCTTCAATGGTGAACATCTCTATGTTGATCATATCTACTATATGGCTCACATTCGGCCTTTCGATATCCAGTGTTCCGAGACCATGTTTGTACATGGTAGGCTCATCAAGTTTAACCCAAGTATTCTACATGTGCAAAACTGTCTTACACTCGTTGTATGTGAACGTAGAGTCTATCACACTCGATCATCACGAGGTGCTTCGAAACGACGAACTTTGGCAATGGTGCATACTCAGGGAGAACACTTTTATCTTGAAATTAAGTGAAGGGATCATCTTATAATGCTACCGTCATTCTAAGAAAAATAAGATGCATAAAGGATAAACATCACATGCAATCAAAATATGTGACATGATATGGCCATCATCATCTTGTGCTTTTGATCTCCATCTCCAAAGCATCAGCATGATCTTCATCGCCACTGGCACGACACCTTGATCTCCATCATAGCGTCGGGGTCGTCTCTCCAACTATTGCTTCTACAACTATTGCTAACACATAGCGATAAAGTAAAGCAATTACATGGCGCTTGCATGTCATACAGTAATTTAAAAGACAACCCCAAGGCTCCTAACTGTTGTCGATGTTACAAAACATGATCATCTCATACAACAACGTATATCACATCATGCCTTGACCATATCACATCACAACATACCCTGCAAAAACAAGTTAGACGTCCTCTACTTTGTTATTGCAAGTTCTACGTGGCTCCTACGGGCAACTAGCAAGAACCGTTCTTACCTACGCAAAACCCACAATGGTGATTATCAAGTTTGTTGTTCTAACCTTCTTCAAGGACCGGCCATAGTCAAATTCAATTAAACTAAAGTAGGAGAAACAGACACCTGCCAGCCACCTTTATGCAAAACAAGTTGGATGTCAGTCGGTGGAACCGGTCTCATGTGCGTGGACATGTAAGGTTGGTCCGGGCTGCTTCATCCCACAATGCCGCCGAATCAAAATAAGATGTTGGTGGTAACCAATATGAACATCACCGCCCACAACTTCTTTGTGTTCTACTCATGCATATCATCTACGCATAGACCTGGCTCATGATGCCACTGTTGGGGAACTTTGCATGGAAAACAAAATAAATTCTACGCACACGCAAGATCTATCCATGGAGATGCATAACTACGAGAGGGGAGAGTGTCTCTATGTACCCTCTAGACTGTTAAGCAGAAGCGTTTATCAACGCGGTTGATGTAGTCGTACACCTTCACAATCCGCCCGATCAAGTACGGAACGTACGGCACCTCCGCGTTCAGCACACGTTCAGCTCGATGACGTCCTTGCCTTCTTGATCCAGCAAGACGGGCAAAGTAGTAGATGAGTTCCGGCAACACGACGGTGTGGTAATGGTGGTGATGCAACTATCTCCGCAGGGCTTCGCCGAGCACTACAAAAATATGACCGAGGACGAACTAGAGGGAGAGGGGCGCCGCACACGGCTTGGGAATCATGTTGTGTGTTGCCCCTCTCCCTCTCCACATATATATAGGTGGAGGGGAGAGGAGACAGCCCTAGGAGCGCCACCTCCCTTTCGTTCCCTTAGGCATGGAGGAAAAGGGCAGGAGGTGGCCGGCGGCTTGCCCTACCTCATGCTCCTCCCCCCTTCCATGTATGGAGCATGGGGGAAGGAAAGGGGGGCCGGCTGCCCTAGGGCGCCCCCTCCTTCCTTCTGGCATGCAGGACAGGGGAAGTGGAGCGCGCCCAGCCCCCTTGTGTCCTGGTGCGCCTCCCTCCTTGGCCCATGAGGCCCACCAAGTAGGTATAACCTACCGGTGGCCTCCCAGAACCCTTTCTGGCACTCTGATGTATTCTGAAACCTTTACGAAACCCGAATACCTTCATCCCATATATTAATCTTTACCTCTGGACCATTTCGGAGCTCCTCATCATGTCCATGATCTCATCCGGGACACCGAACAACATTCGGTCACCAACTCATATAATACTATATCATCAACGAACATTAAGCGTGCGGACCCTATGGGTTCGAGAATAATGTAGACATGACCGAGACGCCTCTCTGGTCAATAGCCAATCGTGGTACCTGGATGCCCATATTTGTTCCTACATATTCTATGAAGATCTTTATTGGTCGAACCTTTATGACAACATACGTAATTCCCTTAATCTGTCGGTATGTTACTTGCCTAAGATTCGATCATCGGTATCTCCATACCTAGTTCAATCCCGTTACCAGCAAGTCTCTTTACTCGTTCCGTAATACATAATCTTGCAACTAACTCCTTAGTCACTTTGTGTCGGTGTCAAAACCGGCGGATCTCGGGTAGGGGGTCCCGAACTATGCGTCTAGGCGGATGGTAACAGGAGACAAGGGACACGATGTTTTACCTGTGTTAGGGCCCTCTCGATGGAGGTAAAGCCCTACTCCCGCTTGATTAATATTGATGATATGGGTAGTACAAGAGTGGATCTACCACGAGATCGTGAGAGGCTAAACCCTAGAATCTAGCCTATGGTATGATTGTTGTTCGTCCCTACGGACTAAAACCCTCCGATTTATATAGACACCGGATAGGGTTAGGGTTACACATAGTCGGTTACAACGGTAGGAGATCTACATATCCGTATCGCCAAGCTTGCCTTCCACGCCAAGGAAAGTCCCATCCGGACACGGGACGAAGTCTTCAATCTTGTATCTTCATAGTCCAGGAGTCCGGCCAACGGTGATAGTTCATCTATCCAGACACCCCTAATCCAGGACTCCCTCAGTAGCCCCTAAACCAGGCTTCAATGACGACGAGTCCGGCGCGCATATTGTCTTCGGAATTGCAAGGCGGGTTCCTCCTCCGAATACTTCATAGAAGATTTTGAACACAAGGATTTTGTCCGGCTCTGCAAAACAAGTTCCACATACCACCATAGAGAGAATAACCTTTGCACAGATCTGCTGACGTATTCCACGGCGTGACATCACACCACGGCCAGGCCTTTATACGAATCGTTTTTACTGTTCCACCTCAGCGCGTTTATCGAGGTGGTTTCCTTGGCATGTCTTATCAGAGCGGAGATCGTGCCCCCTTATTCCGGGATTCCCATCAATATGGACGTGGGTAACCCAACCGCGCCATTGATTAGGGCGCTTGGGAGATAAGCGAGTTTTACCGGGCTGGCGGGGGACGCATAGCTTCGTTCGTCCATATAAGGGGATAAGGATCCACCTTTTAACCTACGCCTTCTTCCTCCTTTGCTTATCCATTACCGCGCACTCTAGCTCCAAATACCAAGTCCGCACGTCCCTCCTCAACCTTCTCCAGCCATGTCCGGAGCGGGAGGCAAGTGGATGGTCTCCTCCGTCACGGAGGGACAAGTCAAAAAGCTGCGGAAGGCCGGATACTTGTCCAGCGACATCGCGCACCGGCTCCCCGACGAGGGGCAGCTCATTCCCACCCCCAGGCCCCATGAGAGGGTGGTGTTCCTCGACCACTTCCTCCGCGGACTAGGTTTTCCACTTCACCCATTTGTCCGGGGGCTCATGTTCTACTACGGCCTGGATTTCCATGATCTGGCCCCGAATTTCATCCTCAACATCTCGGCGTTCATCGTCGTGTGCGGGGCCTTCCTCTGCATCCAGCCCCACTTTGGATTATGGCTGAAGACCTTCAATGTCAAGCCGAAGGTAGTGGGCGGCCGCCAAGCGGAGTGCGGAGGTTCCATGGTTGGCAAGATGGCCAAAGTCCTATGGCTCGAGGGCTCCTTTGTGGAGACCGTGAAGGGGTGGCAATCGGGGTGGTTCTACATCACCGAGCCGCGCGACCCTAAATGGGCAGCGGCCCCCGAATTTAGATCTGGTTTCCCTACGCGGCTCACCTCTTGGAAAGAGACGGGCCTGACGTGGGGTTATCCGGAAGAGCTGACCGGACTCCAAACCTGCATGCAAACCCTGGTGGACAGAAATCTCAGGCTTTTCAATGTAGTCCAGGTTATGCTCATCCGCCGGATCCTCCCATGCCAACAACGGGCCTTCAAATTGTGGGAGTTCGATCCGGCACAGCACCAAACTCTGAAAAGGCTCTTCGACACTACGTATGAAGATGCCTACAAGGTCTTGTTCAAGGCGCCGAGGCTCCCACATCCGCCATCAAGATCGCGGATTCAGCTCGCAGCGCCAAGCTACCGAGGTAAGCTATTTTACCCTTTACGGGACTCTTGTTTTCATAGTTTGACTCTATGTGGGATCTAAACTCCCTTACCTTTGACAGACTGGCGTTACGTCCGGGCAAGTTAACTGTCCGGCTCCTTGCCGAAGACTCCAGCGGACGCCCGCTTGGAAGGCTCTTGGCTCCGGCACCTCACGTGGTGCCGAGAAGAAGGCCAAGAAGAAGGCCACGGGGACTCGAAGGAGCGCCCGACGCCAGGTGTTGTCGGACTCATCGTCCGACGACTCTGAGGCGGAATCCTCCCCTGAGGACAAGGAGGAGGAAAAAGAAGCCTCTCCCCTAGCGGGGGGAGAGAAGAAAAGGAAGGCCGCCCCGACTGGGGAGGCCGGAGGGTTCAAGAAAGGAAGGACCCTTCCTCCGGACTTCTCCACCAAAGCCGACAACGACGAGGAGGAGTGGCCACCAAGGGCCAAGCCCCTGGCGAGATCGTAAGTGTCCGGACTCCGGAATAGCTCATGACTTTTATTTGTCGCATAGTGTCTTCTAACGCCGAATATAACCATGTAGCCCGCCCAAGGGCAGGCTCGTCGCCCGTCGAGCGGCTCCCTGGATTCGTCGGATGTGAATAGCACTTCACTTCCGACCGCCTCCTCTCCTCGTGACGCATACGACACCGCGGTGGAGTCCCAAAAGGGGCCCAGCCAGGAGGAGGTGGTCCTGGAGGCGCCGCAAGGCGACCTCCCGGACTCCGGGCGCAAAGGGGGCGAGACCCCAGAGGGCTCTAAGTCCGGCCCTGTGCCGGACTCCGTACCGGAACCTTCAGTGGTTCCGAAGTCCGGCAAGCGGCCCCTTCGTAAGAAGGGCAAGACTGCGACGCCGGTGACCTCCGCCCAACCGGAGGCACCGGATAGCTTGCTGGAGGCGCTTAACGGCGCCTCCATCGACGAGGAGCACCACACTGTTATGAGTGTGGTGATCCAGAAAGTTCAGTCTGCCAAGAGCGGGCTGACTGAAGCCTGTACCAGCCTTCTAACAGGCTTTGAGGTAAGTTTAGAATATGTGAAAATATTACCGCATAGACAGTAGCCCTTGATGCTAGGTTCGGTGTTCGGAAAGAAAAGCCGGACTGAGGATCTAAAAAGATATACGCAGGAGTCTAACATAAGATGTCAATATGGGAATGTAGGCTGCGCTGCTGACCTCTGCCGCACCACTACGGAGGTCAATGCATTGAAGCAGAGCCTCGAGCGGTCCGAGAACGAGCTCGGCCTTGCCAAGAAGCAACTCGAGGACAAGGAAGGTAAGTAATACCTTATTAAAGTAATACCTTATAGATAGGATTTGGTTGCAAAAATGACAGGACTAACGTGGGTATTGTAGGGGCCACGAACGAGGTGGCGACCCTGAAGGAAGCGATGTTCACGGCCGAAAGCAAAGCGGCCGCAGAGCGCACCGAGCGAGAGAAGTAGGAGGCGCGGGTGGTGGAGGTGTGGCAAGAGCTCCAGGCTCTCGTGGAAAAACACGAGAGTTTGGAGCGTGACTCGAAGACTCGAGAGTCCGAGCTCGCCTCGGCTCTTGAGAGTGCCAAAGCCGCTAAGGCGGAAGCCCAAAAAGCCCTCCAGGAAATTGAATCATTAAAGAAGATAGCGGCGGGTAAGGCATTCTTTATGCAAAGCAAGCATGTGAAAGTGAATTATCTATTACTTACCCAAATCCAGAGCTCTCCAGGAGCATTCGCAGATTTGCCCGTAGTGTGTCTGATGTTGCCGCGTTATACCGCGCCAAGGAGGGGAGCTCGACAGGAAAGGTGTTCTGGTCTCAGTATGTTGAGGCCGGACATTCGGTGCCCCTGAGCGACCAGCTGAAGCAGCTGGTCCAGCTCCACAAGGTCGCCGAACATGCCATGAAGGGCCTCCTAGGTCGGCGGTGGCCCCTGGACGCCATGCCTGGGAGCTACTTCGGGCTAGTGCGGTGGCTGGTGGACGCCTGTCCATGGATTGAAGTCATCAAGCGCTCCGTCTGCATTGAAGGTGCCCGTCGGGCCCTTGCCCGTGCTAAAGTGCACTGGGGCAAGATGGATGCTGAGAAGCTTGTGACGGACGGTCCACCGCCGGGCAAGGAGCATCGCAAGCCCGAAATGTACTATGAGGGCGTCCTGAAGGGTGCCTACCTTATAGCGGGTGAATGCTCTAAAGATGTAATTTTTGAATAGACTCGCATTTGTTATCCTGTACGCTGAAAACTTGTTCATATGCGCTAAGCAACGCTTGTGAATTTAAAATATTACCTTATGTGCGGCCGTTTATCAAATTTGAGAGATGGCAAGTCGTTGGCTTCAGCCCCCATGCCACGAGTACTGGGGTGTTCGGGATAAACTTGAGCGCTCTTGTTCCCATTCTTGGGTCCTTCGAGGGAGGCGCTCAACGCAACGAACAAGGCAACCGGACTATAGTGCTTGAACACTCTCACTTAGCCATAGAATTTTATAATTTTAAATTTCGGTGAAGCCCCTAGTATTCGGAAGACCGAGTTCGGGGCGCTATCCACGCCTTGGCCGGACAATGCCGACTCTTCGCTCTAAGCGGCATGAGTCTTTAGGGACCCGAAAAACCTCTCGAACAGCGACTGGCTCTCGCCCTATCATGACAGTCAGTTTTAGCTTTCTCCACTGAGGTGCTCAACCCAGCTCAACCGGGGCACAATCGCAGTGGTTCTCCCAAAGACTACCTTAGCCGATATAACGGAACGTAAGGTACCAAAACATGGGAGCCGCAAACCCAACTATTGACCCAAGACATGATTCGAGCCGATGCATATAATGCTATAAGTTCGGGTGCCACACTTGTGAAAGTGTTCGACTTATCGCACCATATTTTTGGGGTACTTAAGCCCTCGGTGTATTGGCTGTACCAAAGTGTACAGTGCAACATGTCATGGATGAACATATATATAGATAAAGAAAGGAGTGCAATAATAGGCAAAAGCTATGTATTGTTTATTCAAAAGGTACTGCAATGAAAGCGAGCGATACAAATAGTGTGATAAGCAAGGGATGGGACTATTTAACATGTCCCCCTCCAGGGGTAAGCTGTGGGATGGTATGTAAAACAGGTATAATGCTCGTAGTAGAGACCACCTGGACACTCGACGTAGCTTTCTGCTTCCCTGGCTGTTGCATCGTGAGTTCGGCAATTCTAGTGCCGGACAGGGCTTCTGGAAAACGGAGTCCTGAAAGTAAGAGAAAAGAAGAAAGAAAAAGAATGACACAATCGGGAGCCCCTGGTGCGGTTGAGCCGCGTGCAGGCGTGCCATGGTCGTGCCCCTCCCTTATGCCCATGGTATCTCCAGAGCGTAGTTATGTACGCGTAATACCGCTTCGCAATTTCGTGAGGGCTGGGGTTTGGGCGGATTACTACGCGATGCTTTCCGGATCGTTCCAGTCGGTCTTGTTGTAGGTTACTCCGGGCGCGCTTGACGGTGTCCGGACGTTTAGTAGCCGGACTCGAGAATTGTTGTGATAGGCTGCTTTGCACCTCCGCCGCGAGGGCCGCCGTATGCTCCTCCGTTCAGAGAGAGCGTTCGGTGTTTCAATTGACCGTGATTACTCCTCGAGGGCCTGGCATCTTGAGCTTGAGGTATGCGTAGTGCGGCACCGCATTGAACTTTGCAAATGCGGTTCGTCCAAGCGACTTGTGATAGCCGCCATGAATGGGACTATGTCGAAGATTAACTCTTCGCTTCGGAAGTTATCCGGGGATCCGAAGTTATGCCTTGGCCTTCTTGAATGGGGCCATATGGGCCATGGCATAGAGTTCGTACAACTGTGGCACTTCCTTCTTGTTGTGTTTCGCCTAAAAATAGGAAAACATATTAGTTAAGGGTTGAAGCTAGCATGAAGAATGAAATTGCATGAATTGTTAAGGGCTGAAACCACATACCCAGTGATCCCCGTACTCAAACAGGTTGGAGCTCCCTTGATGGTGTGGCACACCTCGCATTTGGGAACACTTATCCCTTGGCTTGTTGTGTTGGGCTAGCCATTAGGGAGAGCACCACTCATCCACCAACGCCTCCCAATAGTCCACCATATCCGCACACCATCTCCTGGCCGCCTAAGTTTGGCAAAGAGAAATTTCAGCGCTACGCCTACGAATGAAATCAAGGAAACTAAGTACAAGGCCTTAAGAATAGGTAATTACCTTCATGTACTTCTCCTTACTCAGATACTTGGCGCGGCACTTCTTCTTGGCCCTCCTAATGTTATTCGAGGCGTAGTAGTCTCGAACAACCTGCACCCCACACTTGTGCCGTAAGTTCTGACGTACGCGCTCGCACTCGGCTTTGAGAACCCTAGCCGCCTCTGCCTCGTGTTCCTTAGCAACCCTGTAGAAGGTCTACGATTGAACAAGACAACACTGATTAGTATAATCACTAGGTAATGTTAATTTTTAATTATGTAAAGTAGAAATTACCCAAAACCGCCGCCTCACAATGTCGGCCGCCGTCTCCCACACGACACCGTCGACCCTCTCCTATGGCGGGGCTGGGGCAGCCACGTACAGCTCCCAGCTCATTGCTAGCTGTGGAGCCTGACCCTCACCAGGCAACGCGACCCACCCCGGGAAGTGGTGCCGGACTAGAGTACCAAGGACCTGGTTGGGCCTGCGGACACCATTGGGGTGTATCCAACCCCTGCAGTATGACAAGGCTAACACATTAGATATTAATTTGAAGAAACATGAAGGACAAAGGTTAAAACAGAGTAAATGCACTTACTTCTCCCCGTTAGGCTGAATCAACCACCTCTGATCGCGGGTCGCCGGCACGGCCGGGAGCTTCGTACCACCACGCTGGTACACCTTCTTGCCCTGCTCAACCAGCTCGCCATCGCTAAAACTATCGTCAGACCAGGTCTCCTCGCCATCAGCATGGCCACTAGTCTCCGGAGTCACCTGGGACGAAGACTCTGGGACTGGAGTCTCGTGGGACGAAGACTCTAGGGCCCGAGTCTCCTGGGACGAAGGCTCGGCGACATGAGGCTCGTCAGCCCGAGGCTCGTGGACCGGAGTTCGAGATGGGTCCAAATCTGACGGCTCCACCTGAGACTGAGCACTCCGGTGGTCCGGAGAATCAGCTTCAGGTGGCGGCGAGGAAGGCACAACAGCCTTCCTACCTCTCCCGCCACCACGTCCACCTCTAGATCCCCTCTTCGTCTTCCCCCGACCTCTCCCGGCTGAGGAAGAAGGGCCCGCCGGTGTCTCCATGCTGTCTACGAGCGCTCTACGAAGCTGCTGGGGTGGAATATCACTACTGCAGGATGCTGCTAACACAACACTACGATCAAAGACCCTTCGACGAAACTGTGTGCGATGCAATAATCGCAAACGATGGTATAAAAAACCGTCAAAATAGGCGCAAAATGTTTGCAATGATGGATGCATCAAACATGGTTCAGATTTGCGTTGCATGTGCGATTCAAGGCATACAGTTTAGTTCAATTAACCGTTTTCGATGAGTAGGAACAAAAGAAACAGGCAACCAGATGAAGGTGTGTGCGATGTACAGCATACGGTTCACTCGAATGAACTGTTTTTGATTAGGAAACACAAAAGAAACGGTCAGCCAGATCAAGGTGTGTGCGATGTGCAGCATACAGTTCACTCGGATGAACTGTTTGTGATTAGGCAACACAAAAGTTACGGTCAGCCAGATCAAGGTGTGTGCGATGTACGACATGCGGTTCACCCAGATGAACTGTTTGCGTTGAGACAAGAGAACATAAATGGTTCAATATAACAAATACCATAAATATTGCAAGGTTCAAATTCAAAGATTACAACACCCAAATTCATACATTGCATGCTGCATCATTTCTGAAAAGGGATCAGCCGTTGACAAGTCATGTATGGGTTTGACACAATAACTTTCAATTGCTTTGCCATATGATCTTCCAATATGAAGTTTGACATTTTTGGAGGCACTTCCATTCGACAGTACCAGCCGGCTCTGATAATCATAGCATTGATCTTTCCTAATTAAATGTGTGTTCAACCTCAGTACACTCAACACCTTTGCTCTATCAAGAAAGAACCTGGCGAGTGTAATCTCCGGTGGGGTCCCTCGGTAGGAGTTCAAAGTAATATTTGAGAGATGCAGATCCAGCCATTCGATGTGATTGTCGTTATAAACATCATCCACCTCCGGGCCTAATATGCACTGCAAAATAAGAGAACGAACGTGTTAGTGCCTACATGCAGTTTTGAACACTGCTACACGCCCATTTGGTTTACAGGATTTGTAAAATGCACCAACGTGCTATCTTTGATCTGGCATGATTAACATGAGCATTTGATTACAATCTAGAAACATGTAGCCTTCTTCTGTTGAGGTTGGATTGGATGAAAATTTCCCTAAGAAAACTAGTACAGATGAATCCAAAGGAGAAATGCTTATGGACGATTGTAACCATATGAATGAAGCAACCAATATGCGGTGGGGGTGTATGTCCTAAAATCCTCCAAAATTCCTTCAGAAATCGTAGTACATTGTCATTGTAAACTTGGGAAAAGGTGCAAAAAATTGAACTCCCTTATGGTTAACATTTAACAGGAAAGGAACATCACCTCTATATACAGCCTCTTCACGCATGGAAAGCATCTCAGGCAACTGACAACTTGGTCCAGGTTGGGGACGACAGATTCTAGTGCCAAGACCATCACTGTGCCCAGAGTCTGGGTGAAGCTTCGCTGGACGACAGCCGAACATACATCTTCAAAACTAGAAATAACATTGATATCAAGAAGGAGAGGTATATAAGGCGACTGTTCTACCTGAAAGTTGTAGTATTTGACAGATGAGTAGCCCATCACTTTCAATTTCGGCGCATAAATGACATTGATTCTTGTTGGACCTTGTTGATCAACTACAAGTAATCTCTCAAGTGAAGGTGTGTCCTGGATGACCATATTGTGGTCCACCTTTTGTGATCTCTCATTGCAGCACCAGCAACACACATAAATAGTGCGGAGAGTCCTTGAGGTGATGTGCAAGGTACTCGACCAATTCATTGCCTGAAGACGAAGGAACTCGAGTGCAGTACAGCCGCGGAGCAGGCACTCCATGTCATCCTTTGGGATGCGGACGGCACCGAGCTCGAGGTGCTTCAGTCGTGGTAGAAAAAGAGCGGGCGCATCATTAAGGGTGGGGAAATGGCAGTTCATGAACTTGGCGACGTGCAACATGGGCGCGAAGCGGAGCGCGGACGTTGGCAGCAAGCGCATATGCCCATCATTATAACTTATCTTCTCGAGCTGATCTATGGCACAGGATCGGAACCACTCGTCAAGCTTGGATCGGTCCTTGCCATTGGAACGGAACTTGCTAGCGATAAGGCCTTTGATTGGGCCATGGTGACTGCCGAGGATCTGGGAGAACGCATCCAAGCTTTGGCGATAGCCATGGCAGAGCTTGTGGGCGTGGAGGAGGTCGACAGGGGTGCGGATCCATAGGGTCCACCACCGCCGAGAAAGGGCGGCTGTCCTCGCCCGATATTTGATTGGGAGGAGGGATATGATGACTATCAACATATCATCGGGGAGGTTGTTGATGAAGTCTAGGCCTGCTGGACTCGCTTGCGGTTCTTTCTCGACCCGCCTTCGCTTGTTGGCAGCCTCGTTCTCCACCTCGTCGGTGAGGACGGAAACCTCTGTCTCCATATTCATGTCGTGCTCCGGTGCTTCAGCAGCCCCGGCGTCGCCACTCCCTCCGATGGGGCGCTTTGGCGGCATCCTCATACACTGACTGCTTTGAGGACTCAGTGCGGCGTCAAGGATGCGGGCGGAGAGAGAGGAATTGTGTGTGTGGCGAGGATTGGGGGTGCGGCCGCTCGGCGGCGCCATTAATATAGACTAGTGGGAGCGAGACGGGAAGCGGTCCAAGGCTGTCTCGCTTCCCAGTGAGAACGACTGCTTAATCTCTAGTATGAATGAAATCTCTGCTTAATTACTAGATTTTAGTTGCAAAAAATAGATAGTGCTATTGATTTTTAGCTGCATATTTTGACAAATCGCAGTGTCTCTTGGCTGAGCACTGAAGCCTGGCTTTAATTTGCATACTGTAATCTGAACCGTTTGCATTGAAGAGATGCACAGATCCTGCGTTGAACAGCTTATACGCTTCCTGGTGAGCCTGCGCTCGCACGCCTCCCGCTCAGTCAAGCAGCTGTCCACATGACACCTCCTATAGCCATTAAAACCAAGACACGTGGCATCACGTGAATGGTTAACTGAAGACACACTGTTTGAATTATACAAACGCTTGAGATATTAAAGTGGCAGCTATTTTTTTCAAAATGCCTTTGTTGGTTGTCATTATTCGAGTGCGCCTTCTCTTAAAATGGGCACGAAAAATACCACAGCATGTCAGGTGCCCTTCCATGATAGCATGCCAAGTTTCATGAATTTCAGATGAGTTTTAGATTTACTAGAATTTAAAAACAAAGTATCTCAACGTTTTGCCGGCAATCAACGGTGCATTGGTGTTTGAAATTCATTCTCATTTCTTGCATGCACCCAAGGACACAGATTTCATTTTTAAACAAATTTATATGCACTGGAGCATGTGCATGTAGTTCAAATTTGAATTATGCACATAAATGCATTGAAAACTCAGTTAATGCATAAAAATGTCCAAACGAACCCCGAAAAATCACAAAAATTGACACAACACTCCTGTTGTTCTATCTTGACACGAGAAATAATTTGAAAGAAATAAGAGGCAATGGATATCGTTTCGTCCCCAAAGGTGGGACGTTCCCTACCGAAACCATCATGCTTGTTGTGAGAAGCTCTGGTTTGTGAGAAGCTCTGGTTTGTGAGAAGCATATACCCGAACCGGCCCCGAATGGGACAATTTTTTAACCACGTCATGTTGATGGCGCTCCATGATAGCATGCCGAGTTTCATGAATTTCAGACGAGTTTTGGATTTACTAGAATTTAAAAACCAGGCATCTCAATGTTTTGTCGGCAATCAACAGTGCCCTGGGGTTTGAATTTCATTCTCATCTCTTGCATGGGACCTAGAAATTCACCCAAGGACACAAATTATATTTTTCAACCAACTTTAGTGCATTCAAGCATGTGCTTGTAGTTCAAATTTTAATTATGCACATAAAATGCCTAGAAAACTCAGTTAATGCATAAAAATGTCCAAACGAACCCTGAAAAATCAGAAAAATTGACACAACACTCCTGTTGTTCTATGTTGACACTAGAAAAATTTTAAAAGCAATAAGAGGCAATGGATATCATTATGTCCCCAAAGGTGGGACGTTCCCTATCGAAACCATCATGCTTGTTGTGAGAAGCTCTGGTTTGTGAGAAGCTTATACCCGAACCTGCCCCAAATGGGACAATTTTTTTACCATGGCATGTTGATGCCGCTCCATGATAGCATGCCAAGTTTCATGAATTTCACGAGTTTTGGATTTACTAGAATTTAAAAACCACGCATCTCAACGTTTTGTCAAGAATCAACGATTGCCACAGTGTTTGAATTTCATTCCCATCTCTTGCATGGTGCCTAGAAATTCAACCAAGGACACACATGTGATTTTTCAACCAACTTTGGTGCATTGGAGCATGTGCTTGTAGTTCAAATTTGAATTATGCACACAAAATGCCTAGAAAACCCAGTTAATGTATAAAAAAGGCCAAACGAACCCTGAAAAATTCCAAAATTAAACACAACACTCCTGTTGTTCTATGTTGACACTAGAATTTTTTTGAAAGCAATAAGAGGCAACGGATATCGTCCCATGCCCAAAGGTGGTACGTTCCCTATCAAAACCATCATGCTTGTTGTGAGAAGCTCTAGCTTGTGAGAAGCTTATACCCAAACCTGTCCCAAATGGGACAAAATTTTCACCACGGCACGTTGATGGCGCTCCATGATAGCATGCCAAGTTTCATGAATTTCAGACGAGTTTTGGATTTACCAGAATTTAAAAACCAGGTATCTCAATGTTTTGCCGGCAATCAACAATGCCCTGGTGTCTGAAATTCATTTCCGTCTCTTGCATGGGACCTAAGCATGCACCCAAGGACACACATGTGATTTTTAGCCAATTTATATGCACTGGAACATGTGCATGTAGTTCAAATTTGAATTATGCACATAAAATACCTAGAAAACTCAGTTAATGCATAAAAATGTCCAAACGAACCCCCAAAAATCCCCAAAATTGACACAACACTCCTGTTGTTCTATGTTGACACGAGAAAAAATTTGAAAGCAATAAGAGGCAATCTATATCATTTCGTCCCCAAAGGTGGGACATTCCCTATCGAAACCATCATGATTGTTGTGAGAAGCTCTGGTTTGTGAGAAGCTTATACCAGAACCTGCACCAAATGGGACAATTTTTTTACCACGGCATGTTGATTCCGCTCCATGATAGCATGCCAAGTTTCATGAATTTCAGACGAGTTTTGGTTTTACTAGAATTTAAAAACCAGGCATCTCAACGTTTTGCCGGCAATCAACAGTTCCCTGGTGTTTGAATTTCATTCCCATCTATTGCATGGGACCTAGAAAATCACCCAAGGACACACATGCGATTTTTCAACCAACTTTGGTGCATTGGAGCATGTGCTTGTAGTTCAAATTTGAATTATGCACATAAAATGCCTAGAAAACCCAGTTAATGTATAAAAAAGGACAAACGAACCCCGAAAAATTCCAAGATTAAACACAACACTCCTGGAGTGATACTAAAACTTTTTTGAAATCAATAAGAGGCAACGAATATCGTCCCATCCCCAAAGGTGGTACGTTCCCTATCGAAACCATCATGCTTGTTGTGAGAAGCTCTGGTTTGTGAGAAGCTTATACCTAAACCTGCCCCAAATGGGACAAAATTTTCACCACATCATGATGATGCCACTACATGATAGCATGCCAAGTTTCATGAATTTCAGACGAGTTTTGGATTTACTAGAATATAAAAACCAGGTATCTCAACATTTTGCCGGCAATCAACAGTGCCCTGGTGTTTGAAATTCATTCCCATCTCTTGCATGGGACCTAGAAATTCACCCAAGGACACACATGTGATTTTTCAACCAACTTTGGTGCATTGGAGCATGTGCATGTAGTTTAATTTTGAATTGTGCACGTGAAATGGCTAGAAAACCAGTTTAATGTATAAAATGTCCAAACAAACCCTGAATAATTTCAATTCTTTTACGACATACATATAGTTGCATGTTCACTGCAGATAAAAGGTCTAGCAATTCAAACAGCGTCCATTGTCGTTGTGACCCCATTTTGTAATTCAAATCAAGTAGATCCCACACAGTTTATTATCACCAACCGTGTGAGATGCAGCACAAAATATCTTGGAGCACCGTCGGTGTATAGTACGTCTATGGCTTACACGAGAAGGTGCTTCGGCTACAGTCCACAGCCGACGTGTCAAGCACACTAGCTCACTCCCAAAAAACTCCCGCCTCTGCATCCCTCGCAATCTTGAAAATATCTACCGCATGGAAGGTATTAATGTTTGATTGCACACGATTAGTATGTGCGGACCGTGTGCAATATCTATTACTCCCGCTCTGCCTCAGTCCCTTGATTTAAATTTTCAGTAGCCCCGGCAATTTACTCCCTCCTCTGCATCCCTCACAATCTGCTCGCCCTTGATCCAAATTTTTAGTAGCCCCGCCTTGTTACTCCCGCCTAGTAAAATTTTCAGTTGCCACAGTATTTCCTCAAACACAATCTTGCCCCACCCCCTCCACACACACCCCAAAACCTCCGCTCACATAGACACACACAACCCTCGAAACCATTGGTAGGTCGCCGCCATCGCCGGTGCCTCCATCCTCAACCCCTGCCCGTGTGTCGGGGAGCTCAAGGAGCCAATGCCCAAAAGAGGTTTATCGCGGCCTTTTGGCTCGACGCCGGTGAAGTGGCCACCGAGGTGTCCTCGTCGTCCTCCACGGGCCCGATCCACCGTCGCCGGTCCCCCGATCCGCCCGCCGCCGCGCCCCTACGTCGGTTCGAGGACTTCCCCGTCCTCCCTCGGACCCGGCAGCCAACGAAGTCCTACCTCCGGATACAAGATTAGGGGGTCCTCGGATAGCCGGACTATATCCTTTGGACTATGAAGATACAAGATTGAAGACTCCGTCCCGTGTCCAGATGGGACTCTCCTTGGCGTGGAAGGCAAGCGTGGCAATACGGATATGTAGATCTCCTCCCTTGTAACCGACTCTGTGTAACCTTAGCCCCCTCCGGTGTCTATATAAACCGAAGGGTTTAGTCCATAGGACGACAACAATCATACCATAGGCTAGCTTCTAGGGTTTAGCCTCTACGATCTCGTGGTAGATCAACTCTTGCAATAATCATATCATCAAGATCAATCAAGCAAGAAGTAGGGTATTACCTCCATTGAGAGGGCCCGAACCTGGGTAAACATCGTGTCCCCCGCCTCCTGTTACCATCCACCTTAGACGCACAGTTCAGGACCCCCTACCCGAGATCCATCGGTTTTGACACCGACATTGGTGCTTTCATTGAGAGTTCCACTGTGTCGTCGCTGTAAAGGCTTGATGGCTCCTTCGATCATCACCAACGATGCGATCCAGGGTGAGGTTTTCCTCCCCAGACAGATCTTCGTATTCGGCGGCTTCGCATCAAGGGCCAACTCGCTTGGCCATCTGGAGCAGATCGAAGCTACGCCCCAGCCATCGTGTCAGGTTTGGAAGCTTGAACTATACTGCCAATATCCGCGGAGACTTGATCTTCGACGGATTCGAGCCCATGTCAGGTGCGCCGCACAGTCACAACGGGCATGACTTAGCTCTGCCGACGGAAAGTGTTCGGGAGATCCCACCTGCAGCTATCCCGGCCCTAGATCCGGAGCAGATTACGCTGTCCGAGGACGGGTGGATGGACCCCGCCACGGAGGCCGCACACTCAGCGGTGATAGAGCCGAATACTGACTTCACCTCTTATGGGACCCGTGTTGCCGGACACTTGGATTCGCCCCCAGCCACGGACTCCGAACCGCTTGCGCCCGTACCTATCGAATCTGATTGGGCACCGATCATGGAGTTTTCCTCCGCGGATATCTTTCAGCACTCGCCTCTTGGCGACGTGCCAAAGTCATTGAGGTCTCTCTCCTTATCAGGAGACCCTCGGCCGAACTATGTCCGGCTAGAATGGGATGCGGACGACGAAGAAATTTGCTGCCCACCCACCACCCACTTAGTAGCCACTGTCGACGATTTAACCGACATGCTCGATTTCGGCTCCAAAGACATCGACGGTATGGACGACGATGCAGGAGACGAACAGGAACCACTGCCCACAGGGCACTGGACTGCCACCTCATCATATGATATATACATGGTGGACACCCCCTGAGGGAGTCCTGGACTAGGGGGTGTCCGGATAGCCGAACTATCATCTTTGGCCGGACTCCTGGACTATGAAGATACAAGATTGAAGACTTCGTCCCGTGTCCGGATAGGACTTTCCTTGGCGTGGAAGGCAAGCTTGGCGATACGGATATGTAGATTTCCTATCATTGTAACCGACTCTATGTAACCCTAACCCTGTTCTGTGTCTATATAAACCGAAGGGTTTTAGTCCGTAGGACGAACAACAATCATACCATAGGCTAGCTTCTAGGGTTTAGCCTCTCTGATCTCGTGGTAGATCTACTCTTGTACTACCCATATCATCAATATTAATCAAGCAGGAGTAGGGTGTTACCTCCATCGAGAGGGCTCGAACCTGGGTAAAAACATCGTGTCCCTTGTCTCCTGTTACCATCCGCCTATACGCACAGTTCGAGACCCCCTACCCGAGATCCGCCGGTTTTGACACCGACATTGGTGCTTTCATTGAGAGTTCCTCTGTGTCGTCACCTATAGGCCCGATGGCTCCTTCAATCATTAGCAACGACGCTGTCCAGGGTGAGACTTTTCTCCCGGACAGATCTTCAGATTCGGCGGCTTTACTGCATCGGGCCAATTCGCTAGGCCATCTGGAGCAGATCGAAAGCTTCGCCCGCCATCAGGTCAGATTTGGAAGCTTGAACTATACAGCCGATGTCGCGGAGACTTGATCTTCGGCGGATTCGAGCCACCGATCGGCGTGTCGCCTTTGTCTCGATGGGTACGATCTAGCTCTGCCGCGAGCGGTGCCACGGAGGTCGGACGATGCCTGCTCCGACCCTTAATCCGGAGCCGGTTTCGCCGATCGAGGACGGTTGGTTGGACACCGCCTCGGGGGCTGAAATCTCTATGGCGATTGAGCCGAACACCATCCCTGTCCTTTGCGAAGCTCGTGACTCCTAGGTGCCGGACTCCTTTCCGGACTCCGAACCTCCCGCGCCCCGCGATCGAATCCGGCTGGCGCGATTATGGAGTTCACCGCCGCGGACATCTTTCAGCACTCGCCCTTTGGCGATATCATGAACTCATTAAAGTCTCTCTCTTTGTCAGGGGAGCCCTGGCCGAACTATGGTCAGGAAGGTTGGGATTCGGACGAAGAAGAAATTCAACGCCCACCCACCACCCACTTTGTAGCCACTGTCGATGACTTAATAGACATGCTCGACTTCGACTCCGAGGACATCGACAATATGGACGACGGCGCGGAGATGACCAGAACCAGCGCCCACGGGGCCTTTGGATGGCCACCTCAACTTACGATATATATATGGTGGACACACCTAAGGGAAGCGATAACGAGGAACGGCGAGGCGCTGCGAAGAAAATTCCCTCGAAGCGATCAAAGCGGCGGCGTGGCGCCGCTCAAAAACCCCACCTCGACAAAGATAGCACCCACACGGACCCAGCCATAGTGCGGTGAGCCGGCCGACGCATTTAACATGCCATTGAGCAACCATCCGAACAGGCCAACTTGGACAAACAACCCGTCCCGGCAAGGACAATAAATCCGGACGATCTCACGACGGACACGTCATTGGATCGAAGAACCTCCACAAAGAGCTCCTCGCCATCGCGTAGCTTGAAAAGGCAGAAACAGAGGCTCAGAACAGCGGAAGACGCACTCCGAATGAGATGGAGTAAATTACTCAACACTGCAGACAAATATGGCGACAGCCGCCAAGCAAAGAGCTACCCAAAGCGCAAACTACTGCCCAAATTCGATGAGGAGGCCGTAGAGCCCCCACGATCAAAAAACAAAGAGGCCGCCGGGTCGGATAGACGACCACATGGCAAACGTAGAGCGGCAAGCGGCGCCGCACACAAGCCGGCACGCGATCCTCATAAGGATTCGCACCAAAAGGATGGCCCAGTTAGAACTATCTATGGGCCAAGGAAACAAGTTCTGGCGAGCAATACAACACGTCAAATATCCGAACATCACGGCACACCCAAATATAGGGGCGCCGCGCACCCTCTATGTTTCACCGATGAGGTGCTGGATCATGAATTTCCAACGGGATTCAAGCCCGTAAACATAGAGGCATCTGACGGAACGACCACAGAGTGCGGATTGAGGATTATATCCTCCACATACACATGGCGGAGGAGATGATCTCCACGCCATAAAATACCTACCCCTCAAGCTCAAAGGGCCAGCCCGGCATTGGCTTAAAAGCCTCCCCGAAAACACCATTGGTAGTTGGGAAGAGCTTGAGGATGCTTTTCGGGCCAATTTCCAGGGAACCTATGTCCGACCTTCGGACGCAGACGATCTAAGTCACATAACCCAACAGCCCGGAAAGTCAGCTTGAAAATTCAGGAACAGGTTCCTCACCAAAAAGAACCAAATAGTCGATTGTCCGGACACCGAAGCCTTAGCAGCTTTTAAACACAACGTCCGAGACGAGTGGCTCGCCAGACACCTTGGCCAGGAAAAGCCAAGAGCAATGGCCGCACTAACAAGCCTCATGACCCACTTTTGCGCGGGAGAGGATAGCTGGCTAGCAAGATGCAGTACCAGCGACCCAAGTACATCCGAAGTCAGGGATGGGAATGAGAAACCACGACGCAGCAAGGACCAGCGCCGGATTAAGGGGAACGGTCCAAAGAGCACGGCAGTCAACGCCGGATTCAAAAGCTCACGGCAGAACAATAAAAAATTGCCCCTTAAGGACAATAGCGATGAGCTATCCAACTTAAACAAAATCTTGGACAAGATATGCCAAATCCACAAGACTCCGGGAAGCACGCAAACCATACCCACAGAGATTGTTGGGTCTTCAAGCAGTCCGGCAGACTCAACGCCGAACACAAGGGGCTCGACACACCAAGTGAGGATGATGACGAGCACCACAAGCAGAGCCCCGGAAAACAAAAGAATTTCCCACAAGAGGTCAAAACGGTCAACTTACTTCAAGTAACAAAAGGGGAAAACATAGCGGCACCCATTGAATTACGCGCCGCACAATCTACCCCAGCGAAGTCCCAACACTGGTTGTCAAAACCAATTACCTTCGACCATCAGGACTACTCCGAAAGTATCCGGAATGCAGGATGGACTGCCTTGATACTAGAACCTATAATCGACGGTCTTCCATTTACGCAAGTCCTAATGGACAGCGGCAGTGATTTAAACCTGATATGTCAGGACACAATCCGCAACATGGGGATAAACCCAAACAAGATTAGCCATAGCAACACTTCCTTCCAAGGAATAATGCCAGGCACATATGCCCATTGTACGGGCTCCCTACTATTGGAAGTTATGTTCGGCTCACCCGACAACTTCCGTTGGGAAAAGTTGGTCTTCCACATCGCCCCATTTAAAAGTAGCCATCAAGCACTACTGGGACGCGAAGCTTTCGCCCGCTTTAACGCAATACCACATTATGCATCTCTTAAACTTAAAATTCCCGGTCCACGAGGCATCATTTCATTAAAGTGAAGCTGCGCGTGTCCCTCAAGGAAAGAATGTGAGACTGCCTTAACAGCCTCACACTAATACGGCCTTGCTGGCTAAAAGCGTCTAAAGCAGGTTGTTCAGACCCCGGACACGGTTAGGCGAGTCCGGCATAAATAAACATGATGCTTACTAGCCGCGTACCCCCCTTACAAGGGGCTCCACGCATGTACAACAAGAGACAATAAAGCTCAACTTTACTCATTTTTGAATCATACTCTATTTTATTTCCAATTACATTTTAGCGCGATCTTTTTCAAACAAAGTTCCTCTCTTTTACAGATGAACACCGTGCTATACCCGTCAGGATACGGCTGACAACGGAGACACAGCGCAGATGTGCAGCAGGGACCCATTGCAAGGATTCTTTTCATATTAAGACCCTGCGTAAACCTTTTTCATTGTCTCTTGTTGTTACTCATCCCCCGGTCTCTTATTATAACCGAGGAGGAGGTTGGTGTTTTGGCATCGGCCGTGTCAGAAGTTTGCACATACCTGGACACCAGGGGCTTGTTACCAAGGGCATTGTTCGGCCCGCTTTATAAAAGACCGAATACCTTAGGGAGTGTTCGGCGTCTCGAGTTAGGCCTTATATGCATCAGCTCGAATCATGTCTTTGGTCAAATGTTGGGTTTGCCCGGCTCCTATGTTTTGCTGCCTTATGTTCCATTCTATCGGCTAACGCGGCACCAGGAGAACTACTGCGATTGTGCCCCGGTTTGGCTGGGCAAGCACCTCAGTAGAGAAAGCCGAAAACTGACTGTCATGATATAGCGAGAGACTGGCAACCACTCGATGACTCACCGAATGTTTAGAATTCCTCCGCATTAACGAAGGACCGTTTTTCAGTTAGGCACATACGCACCCCGAATTCGGGAGAGTGCGGTGCCCCCAGGGGCTATATAGTAGCCCCACCCTCGAACTCCTATGGCTAAGTGAAAGTGATAAAGCATTATAGTCCGATTGCCTAGTTTGCTACGCTAACACCTCCTTTATAGGACCAAGACGTTGGACTAAGTGTGAAAGCGCGACTCCTTTGCAAACACCCCTGCACTATGTGCGTGGGGGCTGAAGCCGAAGACTGCCATCTTTCAGGTTATATACATATATACATCAACGGCCGCACAGGAGGCAGTTTGCTACTTGAAGGCACAAGTATAAAAAGCTCTTACATTAAATTGAAATGTTGTTTCATAAAATTATACATGTCATTCAAACATAACATCCTTCGAGCACTGCGTCTCTATTAAACGAGCGCCGGAAGAACTTCCTCAAAATAGCGCCGGCGGTACTCATTGCCGTCCGAATCTGGGGACTTAATATCGGTGGCCTTCATCTCAGCCCAAGTATGCCTTGACACGGGCAAGAGCCATCCGCGCCCCCTCAATACACGCCGACCGCTTCATTGCGTCGTCTGGCGGTACCGCATCAAGGAACCGCTGCACTAAGCCAAAATAACTCTTAATTTGAGGTCCGCTCGCCACAAATGAGTCATGACATGCTTCATGGCAAGTCCGGATAATCGATTCAGCTCGGCCCATTCGCCAACCGATCGGTCAACGAAGAGGACGCTCCGGACTATGGAATTGCGACCAAAATAGCTCTTCCCTTCGTGCCCCCCGGCCTCGGAAGTGCTCAATCGCGTCCGCAGCGCTCGCCGCTAAGTCCAGATAAGCATCCTCCGAACTCCACAGCTTGTCCAACTGAGCATACTTCGGATCCGTATATTTCCTCCGCAGCAGAAACGGTTTTCCAGCCGCAATATCCCCGGCCTGACTCAGCTCCTCCTTGGCAGCTCTCATAGCAGAATGGGCATCCTTGGATTGGGCGGTGGCCTTTTTCAGGTCCTCTTGTTCCGCTTGATGTTCTTTTCCAAGAACCTCGCAGCGGTCGGTAGTATTCTTCAGTTTGAGGGCCAAATCGGCCATTTCCTCTTTGCTTCGGCAGTGAGCAGCCCGTTCGACTTTCAGCTCTTCGGCCATTTACTCTTTCGGGCTTGCTCTTTAGCTCGGGCAAGTTCCGCCATGACCTCTCCACGGCAGCGGTACCGCGCATCAAAGCATACAAGTAGTAAGGCATGGGCGTCAAGCTCCCTTACCAGGTGTCCGCGGAGAAGTCGCATACCTTGTGACTCGTCAAACCGTTTATTGACCAGCGCGATGTCCGCATCCGCCTCGTCAAGTTGCCGCTTTAGTTCGGCAAATTCATCAGTCCGGCTAGCCACCAGACGCCCCGCCACCTACATAGGAACGGCGACATGTTAGTACTGAGATTATGATCCTCGGCACGCTGTCAGTTGTGACAGCATACCGAGTCTCAGGGGCTACTATCTATACATGCGCATTCTATATGCATAAGCTGCCGGAAGGTACATCATTTTTTCAGACCTCAAACCCCGTCGATAAACTTACGGCGGCCTCATGCAACCGCTCTCGCGGATGCAATTCTTTCAATTACCGTAGCCATTAGCGCACGGTGATCTTCTCGAGATATACGCTCGCCCGGCAGGTCCTTCAGCTCCTCCGACCGCAAGCCGGTTGGCGCGGACCGTCCGGCCCGCGGACTCGGGAAACTCCCGTGGCGACACTTCAGGTCGCCCGCCTTACTGCAATGCGCGATAGGTGGAGGCGTTCGCTCTCTATCATCTCCGGACGAAGATCCCCAAGGCGAGCTCACTGAGAAGGGCTGAGATCCGAACTACAAGGTACAATTCCGGTTATCTTCGTAAATAAATACAGGGATGTTCTTTATTCACAGGACCCCTTCTTTTTACTTACGGCTCATTGGAGGGCTGATCCCCTTGGGGAAATAGTGCGGCTGGGGTACTTCCGGCACGGACTTTCGGCGAAGACTTCTTTCCCGCTTTGAGGCCTTGGCTCCGGGTCTTGAGCGGTCCTCTTCTCCCCTTGGAGGAGGATCCCTGATCCCCTCTTCCTTGAAAGCCTCCTTCGCGGAGGCAGTTGCTTCTCTGCTCCCCCCTTCGCCTTCTTTAAAAGGCGCGGCCTTCAACATCTTGGTCATTATGGGATCCGGCGTGGTCTCTGGGAGGGGAGCCGGACACCTTATCAACTTTGCCATGGCTATCCACTCCTGTTCAAGAAACGGCTCCCTTAAAGGGCATATATATGATAAATGAATGAACAGCATGTCCGATTCTGAGTTACTTACTTGAGTATCTGGGTGATTGCAGCTTAGACCTGCGTCCTCGGTCAAGTCCGGACACTTCTCTTGTGATCCAAGAACAGTTTGTACATCTCCTTGGGCGTCGCGCCCATAAAATGTTCGAGAGCTCGTGGTCCCTCCGGATTAAACTCCCACAGACGGAGGGGGCGACGTTTGCAGGGCAGAAGGCGCCGAATCAGCATAACCTGCGCCGCCACGACCAGATTTATCTCTCTTTCTTGGAGGTCTCGAATACGGCCCTGCAACAGAGGAACGTCCTTGGACGGCCCCCAGTCGAGCCCCCGGTTGACCCATGATGCTAGCCGCTGTGGTGGACCTGAGCGGAAGGCGGGTGGCGCCACCCATTTGGTGCCCCTGGTAGCGGTGATATAAAACCACTCCTGTTGCCACAAACCAAGCTACTCTTGAAAAGAGCCCTCGGGCCACGGAGCATCAGCACACTTGCTTGTGACCGCCCCTCCGCACTCTGCTTGTTGCCCCTCGATCATCTTAGGCTCCACCTTGAAGGTCTTGAGCCACAATCCAAAGTGAGGGGTAATATGGAGGAAGGCTTCACATACGACAATGAATGACGAGATATGGAGGATGGACTCTGGATTCAAATCATGGAAATCCAGCCCATAATAAAACATGAGCCCCCGCACAAAGGAATCCGTCGGGAAGCCTAAACCCCGAAGGAAGTGAGACACGAACACCACGCTCTCGCCGGGCTCGGGAGTGGGAATGACCTGCCTGGAGCGGGCAGCCTATCACGAAATCTACTTTGTTAGATACCAGTGTCTCGCAGCTTTAGCACATCTTCTTACGTGGACGGAAGAAGACATCCATCGGCCGAGCTGGTCGGAGCCGGACATCGTCGAAGGTCCGGCGCCTAAATCTGAAGCCTTGGGTGTTAGAACTCGGCCGAGGCGAATTCAATGGAGGGTGGAAAAAAGAAGAGGGCCTTGGTCTCATTATAAAGAGGTTGAATACCAAGAGCCCTCCCCGTGGTCGATTGGGACTCGCCTTCGATAGAGGAGGCGTGCCAACGGGCATGGTTGGGTTACCCACGTCTGTATTGATGAGAATCCCGGAATAAGGGGGCATGATCTACGCTTTGATAAGACGTGCCAAGGAAACCGCCTCGCTAAACGTGCTAAGGTGGGACAGTAAAAAAACGATTCGAATAAAGGCATGGCTGTGGTGTGATTTCACGCCGCGGAATACGTCAGCAGATCTGTGCAAAAAATTATTCTCTCTATGGTGGTATGTGGAACTTGTTTTGCAGAGCCGGACACTATCCTTGTGTTCAGAACCTTCTATGAAGTATTCGGAGGAGGAACCCACCTTGCAATGCCGAAGACAGTATGCGCGCCGGACTCGTCGTCATTGAAGCCTGGTTCAGGAGACTCTTGAGGAGTCCTGGACTAGGGGGTGTCCGGATAGCCGAACTATCATCTTTGGCCAGACTCCTGGACTATGAAGATACAAGATTGAAGACTTCGTCCCGTGTCCGGATAGGACTTTCCCTAGCGTGGAAGGCAAGCTTGGCGATACGGATATGTAGATTTCCTATCATTGTAACTGACTCTGTGTAACCCTAACCCTATTCGGTGTCTATATAAACCGAAGGGTTTTAGTCCATAGGACGAACAACAATCATACCATAGGCTAGCTTCTAGGGTTTAGCCTCTACGATCTCGTGGTAGATCTACTCTTGTACTACCCATATCATCAATATTAATCAAGCAGGAGTAGGGTATTACCTCCATCGAGAGGGCCCGAACCTGGGTAAAAACATCGTGTCCCTTGTCTCCTGTTACCATCCGCCTAGACGCACAGTTCGGGAGCCCCTACCCGAGATCCGCCGGTTTTGACACCGACACCCCCAAAGAAGGCGATGGCGATAAAACAACGGAGGACAATCCCTCCAAGAAGCAATCCAAGCACCGACGTCAGCGGCGCCGCTCTAAGTCCCGCCATAGCAAAAACAGCGATACTGGCACAAGAGACAATAACGCTCCGGATAGTGCCGAAGACGACGACAATCCCCTCTAGCCAGACCTCGAGCGGGGGGATGAACAAGCTAGCCCTCCAGAACAGGCAGTGGACGGAGAATGAGAGGACGACAATTACATGCCTCTCTCCGAAGACGAGGTGAGCCTCGGCGATGACGAATTTATCATGCCTGAGGAACCCGTCGAGCAGGAGCGCTTCAGGCACCGGCTTATAGCCACAGCAAACAGCCTGAAGAAAAAACAACAATAGCTTCGAGATGATCAGGATCTGCTAGCGGATAGATGGACTGAAGTCCTGGCGGCCGAGGAATACGAACTCGAGCGCCCAACCAAGAGTTACCCAAAGGGCAGGTTGCTACCCCAACTCGAGGAGGAAGCATTGAAACCTACAGCGTACAATGCGGTTGAGCGGCCACCTCATGGTCGAGACAGAGAGGCACATCAGCCCGAAGTCCAGCCCGCACCCCGCCGCCATTCAAACAAAAATATCAAGGCCCGAGGCAACACGCATGACCTGAGATGTATTGGAAAACAAAGCAAAACATGCAAGATCGATCTATGCATCACGGGGGCGCGCCCCAACGCGGGACGATGACCGTCACGCCGGATATACTAAAAGCAAATTCGGCCGAGCCGAATACAGCAGACAAGACTCATATGAACTGCGTCGTGATATAGCCCGGCACAGAGGCGTGATACGTCTCCAACGTATCTATAATTTTTGATTGCTCCATGCTATATTATCTATTGTTTTGGACCATATTAGGCTTTATTATCCACTTTTATATTACTTTTGGGACTAACCTATTAACCGGAGGCCCAGCCCAGAATTGTTGTTTTTGCCTATTTCAGAGTTTCGAAGAAACGGAATATCAAACGGAGTCCAAACAGAATGAAACCTTCGGGAACATGATTTTCTCACCGAACGTGACCCAGGAGACTTGGACCCTATGTCAAGAAAGAAGGGAGGTGGCCACGAGGGTGGGGGCGCGCCCTCCCCCCTAGGGCGTGCCCCCCTACCTCGTGGGCCCCCCTTTGCTCCACCGACGCACTTCTTCCTCCTATATATACCTCGTGCACCCCAAGCGATCGTAAGCGGGCCAAAACCTAATTCCACCGCCGCAACTTTCTGTATCCACGAGATCCCATCTTGGGGCCTTTTCCGGAGCTCCATCGGAAGGGGAATCCACCATGGAGGGCTTCTACATCATCATAGCCTCTTCGATGAAGTGTGACTAGTTTACCTCAGACCTTCGGGTCCATAGTTAGTAGTTAGATGGCTTCTTCTCTCTTTTTGGATCTCAATATAATGTTCTCCCCCTCTCTTGTGGAGATCTATTCGATGTAATCTTCTTTTTGTGGTGTGTTTGTTGAGGCTGATGAATTGTGGGTTTATGATCAAGATTATCTATGAACAATATTTGAATCTTCTTTGAATTCTTTTATGTATGATTGGTAATATTTGCAAGTCTCTTCGAATTATCAGTTTGGTTTGGCCTACTAGATTGGTTCTTCTTGCAATGGGAGAAGTGCTTAGCTTTGGGTTCAATCTTGCGGTGTCCTTTCCCAGTGATAGCAGGGGCAGCAAGGCACGTATTGTATTGTTGCCATCAAGGATAACAAGATGGGGTTTTTATCATATTGCCTGAATTTATCCCTCTACATCATGTCATCTTGCTTAAGGCGTCACTCTGTTTTCATTAACTTAATACTCTAGATGCATCTTTGGATAGCGGTCGATGAGTGGAGTAATAGTAGTAGACGCAGCGAGAGTCGGTCTACTTGTCTCGGACGTGATGCCTATATACATGATCATACCTAGATATTCTCATAACTATGCTCAATTCCGTCAATTGCTCAACAGTAATTTGTTCACCCGCCGTAGAATACTTATGCTCTTGAGAGAAGCCTCTAGTGAAACCTATGGCCCCCGGGTCTATTCTCATCATATTAATCTTCCATCACTTTATTATTGCTTTGCCTTTTACTTTACCTTTTATTTTACTTTGCATCTTTATACCAAAAATATTATCTATTATCTCTATCAGATCTCACTCTCGTAAGTGACAGTGAAGGGATTGACAACCCCTAATCGCGTTGGTTGTGTGGAGCTATTTGTTTTGTGTAGGTACGAGGGACTTGCGTGTCGCCTCCTACTGGATTGATACCTTGGTTCTCAAAAATGAGGGAAATACTTACGCTACTTTGCTGCATCATCCCTTCCTCTTCGGGGAAAACCAACGCAGTGCTCAAGAGGTAGCAAGAAGGATTTCTGGCGCCGTTGCCGGGGAGTCTATGCAAAAGTCAACATACCAAGTACCCATCACAATCCCTTATCTCTCACATTACATTATTTGCCATTTGCCTCTCGTTTTCCTCTCCTCCACTTCACCCTTGCCGTTTTATTCGCCCTCTTCTTCCTCCTCCTCTCTTTTCTTCCTCCTCTTTCTCTCGCTCGTTTCTTTGCTTGTGTGTTGGGTTGCTTGCTTGTCACGATGGCTCAAGATAATACTAAATTGTGTGACTTTACCAATACCAACAATAATGATTTCCTTAGCACTCCGATTGCTCCTCTTACCAACACTGAATCTTGTGAAATCAATACTGCTTTGTTGAATCTTGTTATGAAAGATCAATTCTCTGGCCTTCCTAGTGAAGATGCCGCTACTCATCTAAATAGCTTTGTTGATTTGTGTGATATGCAAAAGAAGACATGATGCGGCATTTAAGCATAACATTCGTGACGAATGGCTTGCCCGGCACCTCGGCCAAGAGAAGCCAAAATCCACGGCAGCCCTCACGACACTTATGACCCGCTTTTGCACGGGCGAAGATAGCTGGTTGGCTCGTAGTAACAATAAAGCAACCAAACCTGGCATATCAGAGGCCAGGGATAGCAACGGCAAACCATGACGCAAAAAACACAAGCGCCGAAAATATGGTGAAAACACCAAAAGTTAATGCCGGGTTCAGGGGCTCAAAGTCCGGTTAGCGGAAAGGGCCACTCAAAAATAACAATTTGGGTCCGTCCAGTCTGGACCGCATACTCGATCGCCAATGTCAAATTCATGGCACCCCGGGAACGCCAGCCACCCATACCAACAGAGAATGCTGGGTCTTCAAACAAGCCGGCAGGGCAGGCGACAAAAACAGAGAAGGGGGGTCTCAAAGCGATGATGGCAACGAAAAGCCCAGATCACCGAACACAGGAGGGCAAAAGAAATTTCCCCCGCATATTCAATTGGTCAACGTGGTAAACACCACCCAAATTCCCAACACGGACCGGCCATGCACCCTTAGGTATGTCGACTTAACGGAACTATTCGTCCCACAATATAAACTGGGGCCGGTCACCTTCAACCGCACAGATCGTCCGGTTAACGCCAATCAGGGCAATCCAGCCACACTAGTCCTCGACCCAATAATTAACGGGTTCCGCCTCACACGAGTCCTTATGGATGGAGGCAGCAGTCTAAATCTGCTTTACCAAGACACAGTGCGCAAGATGGGCATCGATCATTCGGTGATCAAACCCACTAAAGCCACTTTTAGAGGCATTATACCAGGTGTGGAAGCCAACTGTGCAGGCTCCATCGCCCTTGAGGTAGTCTTTGGATCACCAGAAAATTATCGTACCGAAGAGTTAATCTTCGAAATCGTCCCCTTCCGCAGTGATTATCAAGCACTGCTCGGACGAACCACGTTCTCTCGATTCAACGCGGTGCCACATTATGCCTACCGTAAGCTCAAGATGCCCGGTCCACGCGGCGTCATCACGGCTAACGGCAAGACCGAACCTTCCCTCGGCACCAACAATTGCACCACTGCTTTAAATAGCATAAGCAACGAGCAGGACCTTGCAGTCAAACCTCGAGTCGACGTCCAGGCTCCCGGACACCGTCAAGGGACTCCGAATTACTTCGTGGAAAGCCCGATCAGAGCACGATTAAATGCTCTGGCGAGAGCTCAGACAGGCCGCACTCGGCGGCTCAACCGCTCTCCGGCACGCAAACATTTTTTACATTTCCTTCGCAGGTTTACCTTTGCGCCGACCAGGACGGGCGATACGGAGGCAGCTTGAATGCGCAAGGGAATCCTTAGTAATTCCCCCTAATGACCATCCGACTATACCCCGGATCCGCACTCAGCTTCTCCCCCTCAGGTCTCAGCAGGTTCCGCAGTCATATTCCTTTTTATCAAATTACCTGTACTCATACGCATAAACGTAGTATTCAAATACAACATGTGGATTTACACGACGCTTACCTGCTGTTATTTCTTATTGAAATTTGTTTGTCAAGTAGCATCTGTACACAGCGATGCGCCTTAAAAAATGCCAGGGCTTCGTTTTACCCATAACATGGCAATAAAGTCTGAACACCTTCACGGAAGTTCGGCACCCCGAACCTATAGCATTATATGCATCAGCTCCGAATCATGTCTTGGGTCAATAGTTGGGTTTGCCCGGCTCCCATGTTTTGGTACCTTACTTTCCGCTATATCGGCTAAGGTAGCACCGGGAGGACTACTGCGATTGTGTCCCGGTTCTTCCGGACGAGCACCTCAGCAGAGAAAGCCGAAAACTGACTGTCATGATACGGCGAGAGCTGGTCAGCTGTTCGAGAGGTTGCAAAATCTTTAAGGATTTCTTCCGCATAATGCCATAACCAATGCAGCGTGCGATGGGTCGGTTTTTCTTCCGATTAGGCGCTTATAGAGCCTCTCGTGCGGTCTTCCGAACACCAGGGGCTGCGCCTACCTTCCTAACGCTCCTATGACTAAGTGAGAGTGATAAAGCCCTATAGTCTGATTGCCTGGTTCGCTGTGCTGAACACCTCCTTCGAAGGACCCAAAACTGGGATAAAGAGTGATCAGGTTTATCCCGAACACCCCCGTACTTCTTACATGGGGCCAGAAGCCGACGACTGGCCAACTCTCAGAATTAATATATAAAACGGTCGCGAAGGAGGATAAACTTTCTTATAATAGGAAATAAATAATAGAAATGGCCTTGTTCGAAATTACAAAGGATAACATGATTATATTCACTGAAATATAATGTCCTTGGCACATTGCTCTGCCGCAAGGTAGGATCCTTTCAGGACTCCTTCATAATATAATTCGGGCTTGCGGTGCTCCTTCCCCTCTGGCGGTCCTTCGGTCATCAGCTTTTCATCATCCATCTTCCCCTAATGCACCTTTGCACGAGCGAAGGCCATTCGCGCACCCTCGATACAGACCGACCGCTTGATGACGTCAAGTCGAGGGCAGGCACTTACAAGCCACTTCACGAGCCCGAAGTAGCTGCTTGGAATCGACCCGGCGGGCCATAGCCGGATAATCAAATCTTTCATGGCTAGCTCTGCCTCCTTCTGCAATTCGATCAGCTCCTTACGTTGATCGACGAAAGGCACTGGATAATTCGGTGCCAGATACTGCGACCAAAAGAGCTTACCCGTAGTGTTCCTTTCTTCGGTTCGGTAGAATTGGGCGGCATCCGATATGCTACGGGGCAGCTCCGCAAATACTCCTGGGGAAGTCCAAATTCAAAATTAGAAACATAACTTTCCCCTCAAATACTTGCTTTACTTGGGAAAAGGCTTACCCGCCGTGATCTTTCTCGCCTCTTGGATCCCCTGCAGGGCGCTTTGGGTTTCCCCCCGGGCATCGTTCGTGGCCTGATGCGCCTTGGTGAGTTTGGATTCTTTCTCCGTTAAACTCTGTTCCAAGGTCTCGCATTTCTTCACGGCCTCTCGCAGCTCCCGCTCATCTTTAATAACCTTGGCCTCGTGCTTCTCACGAAGAGCTTGCTCTGTGGCTGCCCTTTTCTCGGCCTCGGCCACAGCCTTCTTAAGAGCCTCGACTTCGGTCACCATACCTAGCACAAATCATACAGCTTATTTCATCATACTGAAAATTCATTCGCAATAAACACGAACAAGACTTGTGCATACCTTGTTTATCACCCAACTGCATTTTCAACTGGCCAAGTTCTTCTTTGGCCCGTTCCAGATTTTGATTCAGTCCGGAGATCTCCGCAGTTTGAGCGGCAGCAGCCGCTACAGACGCCTGCTTATACACAAGAGAACTAGATGTCATTCAATGAGTCTTCCTGTGAACATAAATTTGATCCTCTGTCCGGTTCTTCCTTTCACCGAACAGTGTATCAGAGGCTACTGATACGTCTCCAACGTATCTATAATTTTTTATTGTTCCATGCTATTATATTACCCCTTTTGGATGTTTATGGGCTTTAGGCCCAGCCCATATTGCTGTTTTTTTTTGCCTATTTCAGTTATTCAAAGAAAAGTAATATCAACCGGAGTCCAAACGGAATGAAACCTTCGGGAGCATGATTTTTGGAACAAACGTGATCCAGAGGACTTGGAGTGCAAGTCAAGAAGCAGCTGAGGCCTCCACGAGATAGGAGGGCGCCCCCACCCTATAGGGCGCGCCCCCTGTCTCGTGGGCCCCTCGGCCACCACCAACGCGTACTTCTTCCTCCTATATATACCTCGCACTCGAAAACATCCGGGGCACCACGAAACACAATTTCCACTGTCAGAACCTTCAGATCCATGAGATCCCATCTTGGAGCCTTCGTCGGCACTTTCTGCTTGGGAGGAATCAACCATGGAGGGCCTCTACGTCAACATCATTGCCCCTCTGATGAGTTGTGAGTAGTTTACCACACACCTACGGGTCCATAGTTATTAGCTAGATGGCTTCTTCTCTCTTTTTGGATCTCAATACAATGTTCTCCCCATCTCTTGTGGAGATCTATTCGATGTAAACTCTTTCTGCAGTGTGTTTGTCGAGATCCGATGAATTGTGGGTTTATGATCAAGTTTATCTATGAATAATATTTGAATCTTCTCTGAATTCTTTTATGTATGATTAAGTTATCTTTGCAAGTCTCTTTGAATTATCAGTTTGGTTGGGCCTACTAGATTGATCTTTCTTGCCATGGGAGAAGTGCTTAGCTTTGGGTTCAATCTTGCGGTGTCCTTACCCAAAGGATGTAAAGGGTTGCAAGGCACGTATTGTATTGTTGCCATCGAGGATAACAAGATGGGGTTTATATCATATTGCATGAGTTTATCCCTCTACATGATGTCATCTTGCTTAATGCGTTACTCTGTTCTTATGAAATTAATACTCTAGATGAATGCTGGATAGCGGTCGATGTGTCTGATAATAGTAGTAGATGCAGCAGAGTCGGTCTACTTGTTATGGACGTGATGCCTATATACATGATCATGCCTAGATAATCTCATAACTATAAGCTTTTCTATGAATTGCTCGACAAGAATTTGTTCACCCACCGTAATACTTATGCTATCTTGAGAGAAGCCACTAGTGAAACATATGGCCCCCGGGTCTATCTCTTATCATATTTGCTCCCAATCTACTTTTATTTGCATCTTTACTTTTTGCATCTATATTATAAAATACCAAAAATATGTTTATCTTATCATACTATCTTTATTAGATCTCACTTTCATGAAGTGGCCGTGAAGGGATTGACAACCCCTTTATTGCGTTGGTTGCGAGTTCTCGCTTGTTTGTGTAGGTTCGTGGGACTTTTGAGAAGCCTCCTCTTTGGATTGATACCTTGGTTCTCAAAACCGAGGAAATACTTACGCTACACTTGCTGCATCACCCTCTCCTCTTCGAGGAAAACCAACGCATAAGCTCAAGACGTAGCAAGAAGGATTTCTGGCGCCCGTTGCCGGGAGGCCTTCGCTCAAGTCAAGACATACCAAGTACCCATCACAAACCCATCTCCCTCGCATTTACATTATTTGCCATTTGCCTCTCGTTTTCCTCTCCCCCACTTCACCCTTGCCGTTTTATTTGCCCTCTCTTTCCCAGTCTTCTCCTCTTTTTTTCGCTCGCTCTTTGCCGCTATGTCTGAAATTAGGGAGATTATCGTCGATGTGGGTAATAATGATAACACAGAAAATCCCGAGGCTCCGGCCGATGAACCCCCTATCTTGCATACTAAAAAGTTTCGAATCGGTAGTGGTAACATCATTGGCAAAGGTGTTATTCAAGATTTCTTTACTTGTGTCGGTGCTTTACCTTCCATGGGTTGTTCTATTCTTCATAGAACTAGTAGTCTTGCGGATGCTATCGCTATGCTTGTAGTTGAACTTGAAAGACAATTTTTGCATATGCATCCTTGCATACAAAGAATTTTCCTAGAATTCTCTAATATTGAGCACTCTTCTGTTAAGCGCGTTGTTACTACCTTTTTGGCTCATGAGTTTAGATTTATCATAAGAGAGGCCAAAGAAATCTTTGCGCACTATAGGGTGGACACCGGTCGTCCTTCCATAGAAGCGATCCTCTATGATCAAGAGGAAATTAGACGTTTTCAATCTTCGGACTATGTCGCTTTTAATAGAAACCTTAGAAAAAAGGTTCCTACTAATGTCTTGGTTGATTGCATTAACGAGCTTAATAATGATTTTGCCCTTCGAAACAATGAACTAGGATACTCTCTTGAGTATAGGCTCACAAGATTTTGCCAAAAGAATGCTTCTAATGATGAAATAGTTGTGCACTATGAAGGGCCAAAGGAGGAACTTGTTCCTCCTGTGATTGATTTTGGGGATATTTGTCCCACTAAATTTAGCCCTTTTGATTAACTTTGCTTGCCTCAAAGGAAACTTGCTGCCGAACGTAGAGAATATGAAATGAGCTTTCAAGATCTATCTTATTATTATGGCACTCGTTAGATCTATCCTTGCTTTTATTCCTAGCTAGGGGCGTTAAACGATAGCGCTAGTTGGGAGGCAACCCAATTTTCTTTATGTTTTTTTGTTTTTTTTGTTTAGGAATAAATAATCCATCTACCTTCTGTTTAGATGTTGTTTTATGTTTTAATTAGTTTTTGTGCCAAGTTAAACCTATAGGATCTTCTTGGATGATAGTTATTTGATCTTGCTGTAATTTCCAGAAACTTTCGGCTCACGAAAACAATTGTTAAAAATCACCAGAATGTGATAAAATAGTGATTCCAATTGCTGCTGATCAATAAACAAATTTCCTAGGCATTCCTATTTTGGTTGAATTTTTTGAGTTCCAGAAGTTTGCGTTATTTACAGATTACTACAGACTGTTTTGTTTTTGACAGATTCTGTTTTTCGTGTGTTGTTTGCTTATTTTGATGAATCTATGGCCAATAAAATAGTTTATAATCCATAGAGAAGTTGGAATACAGTAGGTTTAACACCAAATTAAATAAAGAATGAGCTCACTGCAGTACCTTATGTGGTGGTTTTGTTTTCTTTCACTAACGGAGTTTATAAGATTTCCGGTTGAGTTTTGTGTTGTGAAGTTTTCAAGTTTTGGGTAAAGCTTTTATGGACTATGGAATAAAGGGTGGCAAGAGCCTAATCTTGGGGATGCCCAAGTCACCCCAAGATATTCAAGAATAGCCAAAAGCCTAAGCTTGGGGATGCCCCGGGAAGGCATCCCTCTTTAAATCTTCGTTCATTGGTAACTTTACTTGGAGCTATATTTTTATTCACCACATCATAAGTGTTTTGCTTGGAGCGTCGTGTATTATATTAGTCTTTTCTTTTTAGTTTACCACAATCATCCTTGCTGTACACACCTTTTGGTAGAAGCCTATTTGATTAGAATTTTCTAGAATACTCTATGTACTTCACTTATATCTTTTGAGCTTGATAGTTCTTGCTCTAGTGCTTCACTTATATTTTTTAGAGCACGGTGGTGTCTTAATTTTGAAGAAATTGCTAGTCTCTCATGCTTCACTTATATTATTTTGAGAGTCTTTTAGAAAAGCATGGTATTTTCTATGGTCATAAAGTTGGTCCTAGAATGATGAGCATCCAAGTTGGGTATAATAAAAACTATCATAGGAAGTGAATTGGATGCTATGATCAATTTGATACTTGATAATTGTTTTGAGATATGGAGGTAGTGATATTAAAGTCATGCTAGTTGGGAGATTGAATTTAAAGAATGCTTGTGTTGAA
Organism: Aegilops bicornis; assembly: GCA_021605145.1. Lineage (NCBI taxonomy): Eukaryota > Viridiplantae > Streptophyta > Magnoliopsida > Poales > Poaceae > Aegilops > Aegilops bicornis. Next base: position 510,947,322 of record CM038672.1, read on the forward strand.
GTTAGTAAGTCCCGTAGCATGCACATATGGTTAAAGTTTTGTAACAAATTTGAAACATGAAGTGTACCTGGCTTGTGCATCCTTATGAGTGGCGGTCGGGGATGAGTGATGGTATTTTCCTACCAATCTATCCCCCTAGGAGCATGTGTGTAGTACTTGATTTTTGATGACTTATAAATTTTTGCAATAATTATATGAGTTCTTTTGACTAATGTTGAGTCCATGGATTATACACACTTTTACCTTTCCGCCTTTGCTAGCCTCTTCAGTACCGTGCATTGCCCTTTCTCACCTTGAGAGTTGGTGCAAACTTAAATCGGTGCATCCAAACCCCGTGATACGATACGCTCTATCACACATAAACCTCCCTATATCTTCCTCAAAACAGCCACCATACCTACCTATTATGGAATTTCCATAGCCATTCCGAGATATATTGCCATGGAACTTTCCACCGTTCCGTTCATCATCATCATGACATACTTTACTTTTGTCATATTGCCATTGCATGATCATGTAGTTGACATCGTATTTTTGGCAAAGCCACCATGCATTATTTTTCATACATGTCACTCTTGATTCATTGCACCATCCCGATACACCGCCGAGGCATTCATATAGTGTCATATCTTGTTCTAGTTTCGAGTTGTAATTGTTGAGTTGTAAGAAAATAAAAGTGTGATGGTCATCATTTTTAGAGCATTGTCCCAAGTGAGGAAAGGATGATGGAGACCATGATTCCCGCACAAGTCGGGATGAGACTCCGGACGAAAAAAAAGAGGCCATAAAAAAATAGAAAAGGCCCAAATAAAAAATTGAGAGAAAAAGAGAGCAGGGACAATGCTACTATCCTCTTACCACACTTGTTATTCAAAGTAGCACCTTGTTCTTCATGTAGTGAGTCTCATATATTGTGCTTCAAAGTAGCACCATGTTTTTCATATAGTGAGTGTCATAAGTTGTCTTTTTCATACTAGTGGGAATTTTTCATTATAGAACTTGGCTTGTATATTCCTACGATGGGCTTCCTCAAATGCCCTAGGTCTTCGTGAGCAAGTAAGTTGGATCACACCCACTAGTTTTCTTTTGTTGAGCATTCATTTATAGCTCTAGTGCATCCGTTGCATGGCAATCCCTACTCCTCATGTTGACATCAATTGATGGGCATCTCCATAGCCCATTGATTATCCTCGTCAATGTGAGACTTTCTCCTTTGTCTTCTCCACACAATCCCCATCATCATATTCTATTCCACCCATAGTGCTATATCCATGGCTCACGCCCATGTATTGCGTGAAGGTTGAAAAAGTTTGAGATTATTTAAGTATGAAACAATTGCTTGGCTTGTCATCGGGGTATAGAAGTTGGGAACATCTTTGTGTGACGAAAATGAAGGATAGCCTAACTATATGATTTTGTAGGGATGAACTTTCTTTTGCCATGCTATTTTGAGAAGACATGATTACTTTGATTAGTATTCTTGAAGTATTACTATTTCTTTTATCAATATGAACTTTTATTTTGTATTCATTTGGATCTACACATTCATGCCACAATAAAGAAAATTACATTATGAATTATGCTATGTAGCATTCCACATCAAAAAATTTCTTTTATCATTTAGCTACTCGAGGACGAGCTGGAATTAAGCTTGGGGATGCTTGATACGTCTCCAACGTATCTATAATTTTTGATTGTTCCATGCTATTACATTACCCCTTTTGGATGTTTATGGGCTTTATTTTACACATTTATATCATTTTTGGACTAACCTACTAACCGGAGGCCCAGCCCATATTGCTGTTTTTTTTGCCTATTTCACTATTTCGAAGAAAAGGAATATCAAACGGAGTCCAAACGGAATGAAACCTTCGGGAGCGTGATTTTTCGAACAAACGTGATCCAGAGGACTTGGAGTGTAAGTCAAGAAGCAGCCGAGGTCTCCACGAGATAGGAGGGCGCCCCCCCTAAGGGCGCGCCCCCTGTCTCGTGGGCCCCTCGGTCGGCCACCGACGTACTTCTTCCTCCTATATATACCTATGTACCCCGAAAACATCCAGGGGCACCACAAAACACAATTTCCACCGACGTAACCTTCTGTATCCGCGAGATCCCATCTTGGAGCCTTTGCCAGCACTCTGCCAGAGGGGGAATCAACCACGGAGGGCCTCTACATCAACATCCTTGCCCCTCTGATGAGTTGTGAGTAGTTTACCACAGACCTACGGGTCCATAGTTATTAGCTAGATGGCTTCTTCTCTCTTTTTGGATCTCAATAATATGTTCTCCCCCTCTCTTGTGGAGATCTATTCGATGTAAACTCTTTTCGCGGTGTGTTTGTCGAGATCCGCTGAATTGTGGGTTTATGATCAAGTTTATCTATGAATAATATTTGAATCTTCTCTGAATTCTTTTATATATGATTAAGTTATCTTTGCAAGTCTCTTCGAATTATCAGTTTGGTTGGGCCTACTACATTGATCTTTCTTGCCATGGGAGAAGTGCTTAGCTTTTGGTTCAATCTTGCGGTGTCCTTACCCAGTGACAAAGGGTTGCAAGGCACGTATGTTGCCATCGAGGATAACAAGATGGGGTTTATATCATATTGCATGAGTTTATCCCTCCACATCATGTCATCTTGCTTAATGCGTTACTCTGTTCTTATGAACTTAATACTCTAGATGCATGTTGGATAGCGGTCGATGTGTGGAGTAATAGTAGTAGATGCAGAGGTGAGTCGGTCTACTTGTTATGGACGTGATGCCTATAGACATGATCATGCCTAGATAATCTCATAACTATGCGCTTTTCTATGAATTGCTCGACAAGAATTTGTTCACCCATCGTAATACTTATGCTATCTTGAGAGAAGCCACTAGTGAAACCTATGGCCCCCGGGTCTATCTCTTATCATATTTGCTCCCAATCTACTTTTATTTGCATCTTTACTTTTTGCATCTATAATATAAAATACCAAAAATATATTTATCTTATCATACTATCTTTACTAGATCTCACTTTCGCAGGTGGCCGTGAAGGGATTGACAACCCCTTTATTGCGTTGGTTGCGAGTTCTCAGTTTGTTTGTGTAGGTTCGTGGGACTTTTGAGAAGCCTCCTACTGGATTGATACCTTGGTTCTCAAAACTGAGGGAAATACTTACGCTACACTTGCTGCATCACCCTCTCCTCTTCGAGGAAAACCAACGCAAGCTCAAGACATAGTAGCTACTATCCATACCATGACACTCTTTGAAACCTCATAAAACATACCTCTAAGGCTGATACAGGCTCCATTCAGTCCACTCTAAGCAGACTGAGTCTTCTCAATCACCGCACCCATAAGGGCACGGTGTTCATCGACGATGGAGGCGCTCTTCAGTGCCACCAAAAAAGCTTCTGACACCTCTGGTTGGACAGAGGTTGCCGGTGTAACAGGCATGTCCCCTCCAGCTGAGAGAGGCTGCTTGCGTGATTCTGGAGCCGTATTGGTCTCCAGAACTATATCCGACTAGGAGCCGAATTCGAGATGGCCTCCGCCGTCAGCTCCCATGGGAATTCTCTCCCCGACGTGTCCGGCCCCTGAAGTTTGACCTTCAGGCACCGCCTTCACAGTCTTTTCCTCTCCTCCTTGGCCGGGGTCCTTCTGGGACGAAGCATCGGTGTTATACACCAGTTTGGAGGAAGGGATCTTTGGGCGCGTCCCGCTCTCCCTAGCATCCGAGCTCAGCGAATCCTCGGATGGGGATTGTTTGGTACGGGACCTCGCCGGACTACAAAAAATATGGCTCGGGATAAAATAATAAGCCATGATGAGTCAGGACGCATAAACGTATTCGGACTTTATATACTCACGAGTTCACCAGGGGCCGGGCCCTGGGATCCCATCTTGGGCATTGTCACGTGGCAGTGGACTCCTCCGGAAGAGGAGCCTTTCCCCTTTTGGGTGGCTCGGCCTCCAAGTGTACGGAGGCCGTCCTCTTCTTTCTTCCCCCCACCGGGGATTCATCTTCCTCCTCCTCGTCCTCTTCGGAGGCAGAACGGGCATTAGAGCCTTCGGATATTGTGTCTGAAGTGTCGCGGCGATGAAGGCCGCCCCAGGTATTTTTGACCTCCTTCTCGGCCGTCTTCTTTGGCACCTTGTAAGGTGCCGCGACCAGCATCTTCGTTAGAAGTGGGACGGCCGGTTCTTCGGGTAGCGGGGCCGGACAATGGATCCGCTCCGCCTTCTTCGTCCAGCCCTGGGAGAGTTGTATAAAACACGTTAAGCGTTTCCTTTGGGTTATGCGGATAAAAAGTATGATGACTTACCGAACTTGCAGGGCGGGACAACTGGTACCCGTGGTCCTCGGCGGAGTCCGGCCAAGATTTTCCGGACTTAAAAAGCGCCTTCGAGATGTCCTTGTGCAAGGAGCCGAAAAACTCTCGTAGGGTTTGGTGCTTGGCCGGATCGAATTCCCATAGATTGCAAGTCCGGTGTTGACAGGGCAGGATCCGGTGAACTAACATCACCTGGAGTACATTGACAAGTTCAATGTCCTCGTCTCCCATATCTTTAACGCGCGTCTGAAGCACCGACAGTTCAGCGGACGAGTGCCAGTTCAAACCCTTCTTGACCTAGGATGTAAGCCGCAGGGGGGCGCCGGATCGAAACACGGGAATAGCGGCCCATTCCGAGCCACGCGGCTCAGTGATATAAAACCACTACAGTTGCCACTCCTTGACAGAATCGTTAAAGGTTCATGTTGGCCATACGACATTGGGCATCTTGCTCACCATAGCGCCCCCGCACTCAGCGTGCTCGCCGCCCACCACCTTGGGCTTCACATTAAAAATCTTCAGCCATAAGCCGAAGTGTGGCGAGATGAGGAGAAAAGCCTCGCACCCAGCAATGAATGTCGAGATGTTGAGGAAGGAGTTAGGGGACAGATCATGAAGATCGATCCCATAGTAATACATGATGCCGCGAACGAATGGGTGGAGGGGAAACCCTAGCCCGCGGACAAAGTGAGGGAGGAATACAACCCTCTCGTGGGGTTCCGGAGTAGGGACGATCCGTCCCGCCGTCGGAAGAAGGTGGCTGATTTTCTTGGCTAGGTACCCGGCGTCCCGAAGCTTTTTGATATCCTTCTCTCGGATGGTAGAGGCCATCCATTTGCCTCCTACTCCGGATCCGGACATTTTCGGAAGGCCTTTTGTGGGCAGAAAAGATGAACGCTTGGCCGCTGGAGCTTGGGAGAAGGGGAATGGGTCGAGAAAGCGTGGGTGTGAAAGGGAGTCTTTGTCCCCTTATAAAGGCAGCAGGGATTCTGCGCCTTCCCGCTTGCCTGGTAAAGCCGCTTATTACCCAAGCGCCGTAATTTATGGCGCGGTTGGGTTACCCACACCCGTATTGATGAGAATCCCGTGACAGGGGGACACGATCTCTGCTTCGACAAGACGTGCCAAGAAAACCACCTCGCAATATGTGCAATAGCTGGTTGAGAAAAACGGTTCGAATAATGACCGGGCCGTGGCGTGATGTCACGCCGTGAGATTTGTCAGCAGATTAGATTTTTGGAATATTGTACTCTCTACGGTGGTATGTGGAATTTGTTTTATAGAGCCGGACACTATCCTTGTGTTCAACATCTTCTATGGAGTATTCGGAGGAAGAACCCGCCTTGCAATGCCGAAGACAATCTGCACGCCGGACTCATCGTCATTGAAGCCTGGTTCAGGGGCTACTGAGGGAGTCCTGGATTAGGGGATCCTCGGACAGCCGGGCTATATCCTTTGGCCGAACTGTTGGACTATGAAGATACAAGATTGAAGACTTCGTGCCGTGTCCGGATGGGACTCTCCTTGGCGTGGAAGGCTTGCTTGGCAATACGGATATGTAGATCTCCTCCCTTGTAACCAACTATGTGTAACCTTAGCCCCCTCTGGTGTCTATATAAACCGGAGGGTTTAGTCCGTAGGACGACAACAACCATACCATAGGCTAGCTTCTAGGGTTTAGCCTCTATGATCTCGTGGTAGATCAACTCTTGTAATACTCATATCATCAAGATCAATCAAGCAGGAAGTAGGGTATTACCTGCATCGAGAGGGCCCGAACCTGGGTAAACATCGTGACCCCGCCTCCTGTTAGCATCCGCCTTAGACGCACAGTTTGGGACCCCCTACCCGAGATCCGCCGGTTTTAACAGCGACATGGGGGATGTGGGTCGCCAAGATTACAGATCAAGAGACCCACACCCGTCGGTGGCTCGGTAGCTTCCACACGGTCGACGAGGCCTACATGCAAGAGCTCCGCCGGCAGCACCCGGAGCTCGTGTAAGCGGAGCGGGCGATCTTTGCCGGCGCGGTGGGCGACGAGGTTATCGCGCTATCCTTTGATGACGAGGTCGAAGGCAGCGAGGACGGCGGTGCGGAGGGCGGCGAGGTTATCGCGCTCTCCTCTGATGACGAGGTCGAAGGCGACGGTGTCGGCGGTGCGGAGGGCGTCAAGGTGGGCCCCGAGGACGAGGAGATCGATGTCGATGAGTGGAGGAGTGCCTTCCCCAATGACCCCGACAATGGTACTGGCCCAGAACCAGCTCGCGGCACACCGTACATGACGAGGAAGGATTGGCTCGACCTCTACTTCGACCGAAAGTAGTTTAGCTTAGTTTAAATTTATATTTTATGTTCGGTTATGCAAAACTATCTATGTTTATGTTTGAATGCATGCTACTTTCGGTTGAACCTGCTTTGAACATGATCAAGTTGAAGTTTACAACCTTAAGTTTAGGGGATCGACTAGAAAAGGCCAAAAATTGCTGGAGTATATATATATCCACTAAGGGTTTTAGTCATTTAACTTTTTAAGGATCGCCTAGAGATGTCATTATGACTTGTTTATTTCAGTTCTTCACAATGTGATGATCTATATGTACAACTATTTCCCGCACAGTTCAATTTCATCAATAACAGTTTCAACAATACCACTTTGAATTACGATATTTGGTTGTCGTTAAGGATATTGCAGTTAACATGCATTTTCGTTTTTCAGTTGTTGTTTAGCAACATGCATTGTACTGAATGACTAAATATGCAATCCCAGGCTACATAGCAACAAGGAAGAGTGTTACCTTAATGTTCTGATGATGTCTAGATATACATGTAATAAAATCTTATATAATGGGATGGATGGAGTGTTGTACTACATCATTTTTCAATTGTTGTTTAGATTCTAATATTAACTTGGTGCTTTTAGGTACATTATCATTGCCAAAGATCCACACTTCGACCCTTTCTGCGTATGGGGCAATGAGATATTCATGAACCAGCATCAAGTGAGGAAACTGATAAAGATTGTTATTAAAAACTCTACAGCCTTCTCTTTTTACTGCCCATAATGAGTTGTTAGACAACAATGTCTGAATCTTTTTTGTTTCCAGTGGTTCTCGAAGCAGTTCACTCAAGTTTACCTCACAAAGTACATGATTGGTGGACATGCAATGAAGGTTAAAGTATTTCATCCAGACTACAATGAGCATCGAGAAGTCCTAATGAAGACAGTGAAGGATGGACGGGCAGCCATCACAAGGGGTTGGCCTAGAGTCGTGCGCGCATTACGCATGGAGGAGGGCACAATATGGGCATTCCGCTTCACCTTCTCCTGCAACCAGAATGTCTTTTGCCTCTCTCTTTACAGCCTTTAGCACAACTGTGGTTCATCATTCTTTACTAGATGCTTCTGTAGTTCTTCAGTATATATACTTGTTCATCGAATTATGAGTTCGTGGTTGAACCTATATTTGTAATAAACATGGTTGGATATGAAATAAGTGATTACCTACTTTCAAATTCCAAACATGTGATTTTTAAATTAGGGATTAATTAGGAATTACACTGCACACGGTTTGCGAAAGCGAAACGTCTGTGATATACGTGGAGATCAGAAACATTTCTAGGATCCACTACGTGTGCGATCAATCTCCACTGCACACACGACTTTCTCTTGAAAACTGTTTGCGTTAGGCCACCTTGCGCAAACGTTTACCACATAAAAAGTGTGTGTGATGGACATCCTTTGCCACACAGTTTCGTCTACACACCATGTGTGATGCATTCAATAATGCAAACGATAAAATTATTAATATCGTGTGCAATGGCAACGCTATCACAAACGATTTGACGGGAAAAATTGTGTGTGATGTACCTGTGAACGGAAACGTTTTCCTTGGAGCGACTGTGTGGGATGTACATACGAACGGAAACGTTTAGCGGGGATTGATTGTGTGGGATGTACTTGCGATCGGAAACAATTTCGACGTATAATTGTATTTTTTAGCTCTATTGTACGTATTTCCGTACTTGAGCGCTCGCTCGTCGCACACGACCTCATTTTGCCGAGCGTGTGTGCCAGGAGGGCATATCCCAGACAGTTTCTGGGTCGTGTGGGAAGGACCCCCTATCGCCCACACTCAATTGGCGACGGTTCCAAATGCCGTCGCGGAAAGGGGTTTTAAACCGTTTGTTTAGGACCGACACGCACCAGTGTATAGCCACCCCTCCCAGCACGCACCAGAGGAAGAAGGAGGCTCGGAGCGCTCTCGACCCGCGCCCACCATCTGTCAACACCTGCAATGACAAAGAGTAAACGAAATTAGTAAAACATAAACATAATAAGAAATTTAAGTGTGTATCATCTTCATGAACATAATAAAAAATTGAATACCCAATCCTCGAAGGGTCGGGATGGCAAATCCTCGACCCCTCGAAACCTCAATCCTCGACCCCTAGACCCTCGACTCCTTTTCCCCTCGATCCTCGACCCCTCGAAACCTTGATCCTCGACCCCTAGACCCTCGAATCCTTTTCCCCTTGATCCTCGACCCCTCGGCACTTCGATCCTCGACCCCTAGACCCTCGACTCCTTTTCCCCTCGACCGTCGACCCCTCGACCACTCGCCGACCCTCCCTCGACGACCCTCGACTGTGTTGTGCTAAAAACTATGGTTGGTTTGCTTGTTTGGCATGACTCTCCAAGTTATTGTTGTCTAGCTAGCAAGGTGTAGCATGAATGAACACCAATGAGATGAGATTACTACTTAGAATGATGATGTAGTGATGATGCACTCATTTTAGTTTGACACTTTTAATGAATCTTAGCTTTCTTGAATCATTTCATTCTTGTTATTGTGTTGTTGCTGCTGCTGTTATTTTTTTCATTTTTGTAGAGAAGAGAAGAAAGATGAATGCAATAATAGGTGTCATGATTATTATTGGCTAGTTAGTGTCTACTGCTACTACAAGTGCTGCAGCTGCTAGTTAAGATGGATGGCCATAATGTTGTATCTAGACTAGAAGGTTTCATCATCATAGGTAAAAGATAAGAAGAAGAAAAAAGCTAGAGGCCAACAAAACAAAACAAAACAGACATGATAGTACTAGTTTCTTCTGAGGAACAAAATTACTGCAAAGGAGAAGAAACTAGATATTGATGAAGCCAAGTTTGTTCCAGGTCAGAAGAAATGCTGCTGATTATCAACTCTTGTGATGGTGATATGCTGGAAATTACTAGCATCAATGCCGGATTCCTCGCAAGGTGGATGTTAGTAGTTTCCATAACTTTGGAGAATTAATAATGTTACTACATTGATTCATTCATTCATGTTTATAATCAAAGACAAGCCCATTGCCTTGCATCCTCTTTAAGTAGAGTACTGTAGTTGTTAGTCTCAGGCTACATCAAGTCTAATTTGATGAATCGGCAACACTAAACATTCCATACATACACCACCAATCTCAGTCTATCAAACCAAAAAAATACCAAAACAAGCAAACTAGCAACAACACAATGGCCATCACCATTTACAACAATGAATAGTAGAAAAAAAGCTCACCTTGGAGGATGGTCGGAGGGAGGGTGGAGGGGCCACCGCGGGAAGGGTGGTGGTGGTGTGGCCTGGCTCCGGCGGTGGGGAGGGTGGAGGAGCCGCCCTTGTGGGAAGGGTGGCGGCACGGCCTGGCTCGTGGCCGGGGCGGGTCTTGAGGTCACCGCAGGCCACCGTGGGTAGCTCGGCGATGGGATGGGGCGGGGGCGGGCTCAACGGCCTTGTTCCGGGGGCGGGGCAGTGGGGCGACGGGGTGGTGGGCGACGGGGCGACGGCGGGTGGTTGGGCTGACGGGGTGGTGGGCGACGGGATGGCAGCGGGTGGTTGGGGTGATGGGGCAGTGGGGCGACTGGGTGCTACCTCTTGAGCACTGCGTTGGATTTCCCCGAAGAGGAGAGGATGATGCAGCAAAGTAGCGTAAGTATTTCCCTCAGTTTTTGAGAACCAAGGTATCAATCCAGTGGGAGACTACGCCCAAGTCCCTCGCACCTACACAAATAACAAACTCCTCGCAACCAACGCGATAAAGGGGTTGTCAATCCCTTCACGGTAACTTGCAAAGATTAAAACTGATCGAGAATATTTTTGGTATTTTTGGTATAAGGAAGCAAAGTAAAATAAAAGGCAAAGTAAAAAAGCAAAGCAATAATAAAGTGATGGAAGATTGAAATGATGAGAATAGACCCGGGGGCCATAGGTTTCACTAGTGGCTTCTCTCAAGAGCATAAGTATTCTACGGTGGGTGAACAAATTACTGTTGAGCAATTGACAGAATTGAGCATAGTTATGAGAGTTTCTAGGTATGATCATGTATATAGGCATCACGTCCGAAACAAGTAGACCGAAACGATTCTGCATCTACTACTATTACTCCACTCATCGACCGCTATCCAGCATGCATCTAGAGTATTAAGTTAAAAACAGAGTAACACCTTAAGCAAGATGACATGATGTAGAGGGATAAATTCATGCAATATGATAAAAACCCCATCTTGTTATCCTCGATGGCAACAATTCAATACGTGCCTTGCTGCCCCTAACATCCTTGGAAAGGACACCGCAAGATTGAACCCAAAGCTAAGCACTTCTCCCATTGCAAGAAGAACCAATCTAGTTGGCCAAACCAAACTGATAAATCGAAGAGACTTGCGAAGATAACCAATCATACATAAAAGATTTCAGAGAAGAATCAAATATTATTCATAGATAATCTTTGATCATAAACCCACAATTCATCGGTCTCAACAAACACACCGCAAAAAGAAGATTACATCGAATATATCTCCATGAGAGAGGGGGAGAACATTGTATTGAGATCCAAAAAGAGAGAAGAAGCCATCTAGCTACTAACTATGGACCCGAAGGTCTGAGGTAAACTACTCACACTTCATCGGAAGGGCTAGGATGATGTAGAAGCCCTCCGTGATCAATTGCCCCCTCCGGCGGAGCTCCGGAAAAGGCCCCAAGATGGGATCTCGTGGATACAGAAAGTTGCGGTGGTGTAATTAGGGTTTTGGCTCCGTATCTGATCGTTCGGGGGTACGTAGGTATATATAGGAGGAAGAAGTACGTCGGAGGAGCTTCAGGGGGCCCACGAGGCAAGGGTCGCGCCCTAGGGGGGGAGGCGTGCCCTCCACCCTCGTGGCCACCTGGTGGCTGCCTTGGCATAGGGTCCAAGTCTCCTGGATTGCATCTAGTGAGAAAATCACGTTCCCAAAGGTTTCATTCCGTTTGGACTCCGTTTGATATTTCGTTTTTTCGAAACACTGAAATAGGCAAAAAAAAAAACAATTCTGGGCTGGGCCTCTGGTTAATAGGTTAGTCCCAAAAGTAATATAAAAGTGAATAATAAATCCCAATATGGTCCGAAACAGTAGATAATATAGCATGGAGTAATCAAAAATTATAGATACGTTGGAGACGTATCACGGGGTAGCGGCGGGTGATTGGGGCGACGAGGCGGTCCGGCGACGAGGTGACGGGGGGTGAGGCGGCAGGGCGGTGGGGCGACGGTGGGTGGGGTGGCGGGGCAGTTGGGCGACGGGGCGGCGGCGGTGGTCGTTGGGGAGGAAAAGGGAGAGAGAGAGAGAGAGAGAGAGAGAGAGAGAGAGAGAGAGAGGGCGACGGCGGGGCCACGGCCCGTTAGTTAAATTGAACCTTTGTCATCCGCTGCACCTTTGTCGTCCACCTTCTTCCTCTTTGCCATCTGCTAGCAGACGACAAAGAAGGGGGCCGTTAGGGTTTACCAGCCAGTGGGCCAACCACCCTCTTTGTCGTCTGCTAGCAGACGGTAAAGCGTCAGTGTCGTCTGCTGGCTGACGGCAAAGAGGTGGCTGATGGCAAAGCCATCCTTTGCCGTCAGGCATCTCTTTGTCGTCCATTTTTTGGTAGCTCACGGCAAAGCCATCCTTTGTCGTCCACTAGCTGACGGCAAAGAAGTGGCTGACGGCAAATCTTCTAATTCTAGTAGTGGGGGGTCATGTTACTTGACCATGACGAACCTACGAACTATGAGGAAGCGATGATGAGCCCAGATTTCGTGAAATGGCTTGAGACCATGAAATCTGAGATGGGATCCATGTATGAGAACAAAGTATGGACTTTGCTTGACTTGCCCGGTGATCGGCAAGCCATAGAGGATAAATGGATCTTCAAGAAGAAGACTGACCCTGACGATAATGTTACTGTCTACAAAGCTCGACTTGTTGCGAAAGGTTTTCAACAAGTTCAAGGAGTTGACTATGATGAGACCTTCTCACCTTAAGTCTGTCCGAATCATGTTAGCAATTGCCGCATTTTATGATTATGAAATTTGGCAAATGGATGTCAGAACTGCATTCCTTAATGGATATCTTAAAGAAGAGTTCTATATGATGCAACCAGAAGGTTTTGTCGATCCAAAAGGTGCTAACAAAGTGTGCAAGCTCCAGCGATCCATTTATGGACTGGTGCAAGCCTCTCGGCGTTGGAATATACGCTTTGATAGTGTGATCAAAGCATATGGTTTTATACAGACTTTTGGAGAAGCCTGTATTTACAAGAAAGTGAGTGGGATCTCTGTAGCAATTCTGATATCATATGTGGATGATATATTGTTGATCGAAAATGATACTGAATTTCTGAATAACATAAAAGGATACTTGAATAAGAATTTTTCAATGAAAGACCTCGAGAAGCTGCTTATATAATGGGCATCAAGATCTATAGAGATAGATCAGTACGCTTAATTGGACTTTCACAAAGCACATACCTTGATAAAGTTTTGAAGAAGTTCAAAATGGATCAGTCAAAGAAAGGGTTATTTGTCGGTGGGAAACGACACCTATGGGATCACGGGAATCCCTACTACGGTTGCGGGGCGCGGGGTTGTGAGAAGAGCAGGTTTGACAAAGAGCACAAGGATCGTTTACCCAGGTTCAGGCCGCGAGGATGCGTAGTACCCTAGTCCTACTTTGGTGGATGTATGGAGTGTTCTTGAGCTCCTCAACTAGCTATGGTGGTTGTCCAGTTTCCAGGAGCCGAATCCTTTCCCAGTATGCCATGGGCCTCCTTTTATAGTCGAAAGGGGCTGCCACAGTGGCACACAGGAGGTGGAAAGGTGCCCGGCTGCGAGCTTATCACTCGTATTACAGGACAAGACACATTTAATGCGTCGCTGAGGTGTCCAGTAGATTTATCAGGAACGGGAACGAGGCCCGTCCCGTCCGTCGCTGCTCCGTCTCGCTTCGACACGCGCCTAGGCCAGCGATGCGTGTGGTGCCATGTAGGCAGGCAGGCAGCTGAGGTGGCACGGTGGTAGGGTCTTCACGAAGATCTGCAAGCCGCCACGTAGATGCTTGCCAAGTTGGCTTGGTTGCTACATGTTGCCACGCAGGTGCCAGCCTAGCTGGTTGGGCTAGCAGCTGCATGCGAACGGCGGTGGAGGTTTGACTGGTGTGGGCCTGGCAGTGGCCCTGCTGACGCCCTCGGCAAGGGTCTTCTTGGGAGGCCAACAAAGGGTCTTCTTTGTGGTATGATCGTCCCGACAAAGGCGCTTGCCCGGGGCCTTGTGGACCCCCTCGGCTAGGATCCCGCCGAGGGTCGCCGTCTTCTGGTCCTCATCTGATATGGAGTGCTCTTTGTCTTCCCAAAGATCTGCATACCACCATGGAGGTGCCTCCCGAGCCTTGGCTCAACATGGTTGATTACGTTGAAAGCCGTGGGCTCAAGGGTGGCTCGCTCCACTGGTATTGGACGAGCTGCCCCGGCAAGGGGGGAACCTGCTCTGTCCCTCTGCTCTTTGTGGTCTTGGTCTTGGCGTTGCTCTGGTTGCCTCGCGCTTTGGTCTTACCTTGGTTCACCTCCCTTGCCTTGCCCAGTGTGACCGTGGCGCGTGGCTCTGACTGCCTGTGCACAAGTAAAGGGGTCAAAAGGATAGCCTCTACTTTTGTACACCGACAGGAGCCCCCGGGCCTGGGCCACACATAAGCTCGACACGTTGTTGGGCCAGGCCCGGAACAAAGGCAGGCAAGCGGGCGGTTTTACCAATGATAAAACTTTTCACAAGGCTTCCCACGTCCCCCGCGCGACGTGGAGGGTCGTGCGTGATGTGGGGTTCATGCGTGGGGCGGTTCCCGCACGCATGCATCACATCGCGGTAAATGGGTAGCGCGGCCCGCACCTTCCCCATAAAAAGGGATAACCGTGGGCGCACTGTTCATTTACCCTCTGCGCAATCCCAATCTCGGAAACCTCCGTTCCCCTTCTTCTTCTTCCTCGGGCGCTCGCCGAGGTTCTTTGCCTTCCGCTTTGCCGCCACCCGCGCCCCCATTGCCTTTGATCTCATGCCCCTCTCTCTCCGCCATGGCGCCCAAGACGAGCAGGGGTAAGGGAGTGGCCAAGGAAGTCGTGGTGAAGGCGACGCCGGAGATCGAGCTGGCGGCGCGACGGATGCAGCTTGCCTATTTTGACCCTGAGGTCGACGCGGTCCACCTTAGGGACTACTTCAAGCCCTTGTGGGGGCGCAAGACGGGGGGAGAGAAGAAGGGGCATCCCGCCACGCGCATCATCCCCGCCGCCTGTGCCGAGCCCGACCTAAATCGGTATCCCTTCTTTGTTGACTATTTCTCTTGCGGACTTTACCCCCATTTTCTGACTTCTACAACGACATCATGCACACCTTCGGCTTCCCTCTCCTTGATTATACACCGAACGGTGTGGCGCGCATGGCCTTCTTTGCCCACCTCTGCGAGTGTTTCGCCAGGGTGGTGCCCAACACGGCCCTGTTCCGCCACTACTTCGTCCCTCGCATCCAGCCGGGGGAGGCCATCTCGGGGTGCATCACCTAGGTTCCGAGGGCCCAGGTGAAGGGCACCTACCCGGAGGGCGACACGAAGGAGATGTGGGAAGAGTGGCGGGGTCGATAGCTCTGGATTGTGGAGGAGGATCCACAGGAGTTCTGTCGGGTCCGCCAGAGCCTGATGAGCCACAAGTATAGGGGATCTATCGTAGTCCTTTCGATAAGTAAGAGTGTCGAACCCAACGAGGAGCAGAAGGAAATGACAAGCGGTTTTCAGTAAGGTATTTTCTGCAAGCACTGAAATTATAGGTAATAGATAGTTTTGTGATAAGATAATTGGTAGCAAGTAACGAGTAACAGATGTAAATAAAGTGCAGCAAGGTGGCCCAATCCTTTTTGTAGCAAAGGAAAAGCCTGGACAATTTCTTATATGAAGGAAAACGCTCCCGAGGACACATGGGAATTTTGTCAAGCTAGTTTTCATCACGTTCATATGATTCGCGTTCGGTACTTTGATAATTTGATATGTGGGTGGACCAGTGCTTGGGTGCTGCCCTTACTTGGACAAACATCCCACTTATGATTAACGACTCTTGCAAGCATCCTCAACTACAAAAGAAGTATTAAGGTAAACCTAACCATAGCATGAAACATATGGATCCAAATCAGCCCCTTACGAAGCAACGCATAAACTAGGGTTTAAGCTTCTGTCACTCTAGCAACCCATCATCTACTTATTACTTCCCAATTCCTTCCTCTAGGCCCAAATAATGGTGAAGTGTTATGTAGTCGATGTTCACATAACACCACTAGAGGGGAGACAACATACATCTCATCAAAATATCGAACGAATACCAAATTCACATGACTACTAATAGCAAGACCTCTCCCATGTCCTCAGGAACAAACGTAACTACTCACAAAGCATATTCATGTTCATAACCAGAGGGGTAATAATGTGCATATAGGATCTGAACATATGATCTTCCACCAAATAAACCAACTAGCATCAACTACAAGGAGTAATCAACACTACTAGCAACCCACAGGTACCAATCCCACGCTATGAGACAAGAATTGGATACAAGAGATGAACTAGGGTTTGAGAGGAGATGGTGCTGGTGAAGATGTTGATGAAGATTGACCCTCTCCTGATGAGAGGTCGTTGGCAATGACGATGGTGATGATTTCCCCCTCCCGGAGGGAAGTTTCCCAGCAGAACAGCTCATGGGAGCCCTAGATTGGTTCCGCCAAGGTTCCGCCTCGTGGCGGCGGAGTCTCGTCCCGAAAGCTTGCTTATGATTTTTTTTCCAGGGTAAAAGACCTCATATAGCAGAAGATGAGCATCGGAGGGCCACCAGGGGACCCACGAGGCAGGGGGGCGCGCCCAGGGGGTAGGGCGCGCCCCCCACCTCGTGGGTAGGGTGTGGCCCCCCTCTGGAACTTCTTGCGCTCAGTATTTTTTATGTATTCTGAAAATGACTTCCGTGGAGTTTCAGGACTTTTGGAGTTGTGCAGAATAGGCCTCTAATATTTGCTCCTTTTCCAGCCCAGAATTCCAGCTGTCGGCATTCTCCCTCTTCATGTAAATCTCGTAAAATAAAAGAGAATAGGCATAAGTATTGTGACATAATGTGTAATAACAGCCCCTAATGTAATAAATATCAATAGAAAAGCATGATGCAAAATGGACGTATCAACTCCCCCAAGCTTAGACCTTGCTTGTCCTGAAGCGGAAGCCGATAACGATAAATATGTCCACATGTTTAGAGGTAGAGGTGTCGATAAAATAAAATACGGACATGAGGGCATCATGATCATTCTTATAACAACAACATATATGAATATTGTCATATGATTTCTTATGATCAAGTAATAATCTATCCACAATTTAAAGTATGAATCAGAAACTTTGTTGAGAACTAACAAACTAAATCTCAGTCACTGAAGCAATTGCAATTTATCATAACATCAGAAAGAGTCTATGTCAGACCTTTTCAGCAAGTCCACACACTCAACTATCATTTAGTCTTTCATAATTACTAACACTCACGCAATACTTGTGGTTATGAAGTTTTAATCAGACACGGAGAAAGATAGGGGCTTATAGTTTCGCCTCCCAACCTTTTACCTCAAGGGTAATGTCAACAATAATAGTCCATGCTAAGTCACATCCAATTGGATATATATATCAGGATCATTCCAACACATTGTGCTTGCCAGAGGATAAAATGTAAAAAGGGAAAGGTGAAGATCACCTTGACTCTTGCATAAGAAAGATAATAGTAACAGATAGGCCCTTCACAGAGGGAAGCAGAGGTTGTCATGCGCTTTTAGAGTTGGATGCACAAAATCTCAATGCAAAAGAATGTCACTTTATATTGCCACTTGTGATATGGACCTTAATTATGCAGTTCGTCGCTTTTATTTCTTCCACATCACAAGATCGTATAAAGCTTATTTCTCCCACACTAATAAGTCATACATATTTAGAGAGCAATTTTTATTGCTTGCACCGATGACAACTTACTTGAAGGATCTTACTCAATTCATAGGTAGATATGGTGGACTCTCATGACAAAACTGGTTTAAAGGAGTTTGGAAGCACAAGTAGTATCTCTACTTAGTGCAAGGAATTGGCTATCATGAGGGGGAAAGGCAATCTGAACATGTTGGGTGATCCATGACAATATACTTTATCTCAGACATAAGAAAACATAAACCATTACATTGTCTTCCTTGTCCAACATCAACTCTTTAGCATGTCATATTTTAATGAGTGCTCCCAATCATAAAAGATGTCCATGATAATATATTTATATGTGAAACCTCTCTTTATTTATCACTTCCTATTAAGTGCAACGATGACCAAAACTATGTTTGTCAACTCTCAACAACTTCTAATCATCATACTCTTTATATGTGAAGTCATTACTCTTCATAAGATCAATAGGATCTCTTTGTTTATTTTTATTCTTTCTTTTTCTTTTATTCCTTCAAGATCATAGAAAGATAACCAAGCCCTTGACTCAACACTAATTTTTATTATATAGCTCACAAACTTGATTACATAGAGGAATCATAAAGCAAAACTCACTGGTAGATCATACTAAAAACTTTATTCTACTAAATCATGATAAGACTAAAAGGATAGAACTAAGAAAAAAAGTAAAGGTAGGAGTGTGATGGTGATACGATACCCGGGCACCTCCCCCATGCTTGGCAGTTGCCAAGGGGAGTGCCCATACACTGTGCTTATGCCTCTGGCTTCGGAGATGGTGGTGGTGATGATGGGTAGTCGCACATCGAGCGTAAGAGATTCTCCAATTTGCGGATGATGTCCTTGAGTGCGATGATGTGATCCTTCAACAAAATATTTTCACGTGTGAGATACCTGTTTTGTAAACGGGCCAACTCAATCATCTTGAAAGCTTCAACCTCAGTTGGGGTAAAGAGAGGTGGGAGGCTGGCTTCTTCTTGTGCTGCCGGAACTTGATTTCCCGTGGCCTTCTTGATCCCATCATCCTTGTTGATCTCCTCCGGTTCTTCTCTCTTCAACTCCACCTTCATTAACCAAGTGTAGTTGCCCTCATTGTTGGAAGAGGAGGGAGATAACATAACGCTTGGCCTTGGAAACTCTGACAGAAAACAGCTCGAAACGAAAACAGAGGAGATTTGCAAGATACGGTGGTCAAAACTTCGGGAGATTACATAATGAATTTTTACCGACCAAAATACGTATCATGCAAGAAAACGGAGTCCGGAGAGTGCACGAGGTGCCCACGAGGCAGGGGGCGCGCCCTCCACCCTCGTGGAAGCCTCATGTCCTTCCTGGACTGCTTCTTATTTTTCTATTTTTCTAAATATTCCAAAACGGAGAAAAATTGCCATTAGAACTGTTTTGGAGTCGGTTTACTTACCGTACCACATACCTATTCCTTTTCGGAGTCTGAAACGTTCTGGAAAGTGTCCGTTATGTATTCCTCTAGGGTTGCGGTTTCAATAATATTAGTTTCAACATTTATAGGATTACCTGAGATATAATGTTTGATTCTTTGACCGTTCACCACCTTCGGGTTTGTGCCTTCGAAGTTGTTGATTTTTATGGCACCGGAACGATAGACCTACTCGATGACGTAAGGACCCTCCCATTTAGAGACAAGTTTTCCTGCAAAAAATCTTAAACGAGAGTTGTATAATAATACATAATCACCTACATTAAACTCACGCTTTTGTATTCTTTTATCATGCCATCTTTTAACTTTTTCTTTAAACAACTTGGTATTTTCATAGGCTTGGGTTCTCCATTCATCAAGTGAGCTAATGTCAAATAACCTCTTCTGACCGGCAAGTTTAAAATCATAACTGAGCTCCTTAATAGCCCAATATGCCTTATGTTCTAGTTCGAGAGGTAAGTGACATGCTTTTCCGTAAACCATTTTATACAGAGACATACCCATAGGATTTTTATATGCAGTTCTATAGGCCCATAATGCATCATCGAGTTTCTTGGACCAATTCTTTCTAGATCTATTAACAGTCTTTTGCAAAATTAATTTAAGTTCTCTATTACTCAATTCTGCTTGACCACTTGACTGTAGGTGATAAGGAGATGCAATTCTATGATTAACATCATACTTAGCAAGCATTTTACGGAAAGCACCATGAATAAAATGTGAACCACCATCAGTCATTAAATATCTAGGGACTCCAAACCTCGGAAAATAACTTCTTTAAGCATCTTAATAGAGGTGTTATGATCAGCACTACTAGTTGGAATAGCTTCTACCCACTTAGTAACATAATCAACATCAACTAAAATATGTGTATATCCATTGGAGGCAGGAAACGGTCCCATATAATCAAAGCCCCAAACATCAAATGGTTCAATAACAAGTGACTAATTCATAGGCATTTCTTGACGTCTACTAATATTACCTATCCTTTGACATTCATCACAAGATACGACAAACTTACGGGCATCTTTTAAGAGAGTAGGCCGATAAAAACCGGATTGCAATACCTTATGTGCAGTTCTATCTCCAGCGTGGTGTCCTCATTAAGCCTGGAGTGACACTTGCGTAGGATCTGTTCCTGTTCATGCTCAGGTACGCAACATCTAATAACACCATCTACTCCTTCTTTATAAAGATGTGGGTCATCCCAAAAGTAATACCTTAAATCATAGAAGAACTTTTTCTTTTGTTGGTATGTGAAACTAGGTGGTATAAATTTAGCAACTATGTAATTAGCATAATCAGCATACGATGGAGCGATCTGAGAAGCATTTATGAAATTTAATTGTTCATCGTGAAAGCTATCATCAATAGGTAGTGGGTCATCAAGAACATTCTCTAACCTAGACAAGTTATGCAGCAGGGGTTCTCAGCTCCCTTTCTATCAACAATGTGCAAATCAAATTCTTGTAGCAAGAGAACCCATCTAATAAGTCTAGGTTTAGCATCTTTCTTTTCCATAAGATATTTAATAGCAGCACGATCAGTGTGAATAGTTACTTTAGAATCAATAATATATGGTCTGAACTTATCACAAGCAAATACATTTGCTAAGAATTCTTTTACAGTAGTGGCATAATTTCTTTGGGCATTGTCTAGAGTTTTACTAGCATATTGAATAATATTTAATTTCTTATCAACTCTTTGCCCTAGTACAACACCTACTGCATAATCGCTAGCATCACACATAATTTCAAAAGGTAAATTCCAATCAGGAGGTTGAACAATAGGTGCAGAGATTAATGCTTTCTTAAGTATTTCAAATGCCTCTACACAATCATCATAAAAAACGAACGGTATATCTTTTTGTAATAAATTAGTCAGAGGCCAAGAAATTTTTGAGAAGTCCTTAATGAACCTCCTATAAAAATCGGCATGACCAAGAAAACTTCTTATACCTTTGATGTCCTTGGGACACGACATCTTTTCAATAGCATCAACTTTAGCTTTATCAACTTCGATACCTCTTTCAGAAATTTTATGCCCCAAGACAATGCCTTCATTAACCATAAAGTGGCACTTCTCCCAATTCAAGACAAGGTTAGTTTCTTCACATATCTGTAAAACTCGATCAAGGTTGCTCAAGCAATCATCAAAAGAGAATCCATAAATGGAGAAATCGTCCATGAAGACCTCACAAATCTTTTCACAAAAGTCAGAGAATATAGCCATCATGCATCCTTGAAAGGTAACCGGTGCATTACATAAACCAAAAGGCATACGCCTATAAGCAAAAGTACCGAAAGGGCAAGTAAAAGTGGTCTTAGATTGATCATCAGCTGACACGGGTATTTGAGAGAAACCAGAATAACCATCTGGAAAGCAAAAATGTGTATGTTTGGATAATCTTTCTAGCATTTGATCAATAAATGGCAAAGGGTAATGGTCTTTTTTAGTAGCCTTATTTAATTTGCGGAAATCAATTACCATTCTATAACCTGTAATAATTCTTTGTGGGATCAATTCATTTTTATCATTGGGAACAACGGTACCTCCCTTCTTGGGGACACAATGGACAGGACTTACCCACTCACTATCAGCAACGGGATAGATTATACCTGCCTCTAGAAGCTTCATTACTTCTTTCTTTACCACTTCCTTCATCTTAGAATTTAACCTCGTTGAGGATCAGCAATTGGTTTGGCATCTTTCTCCAAATTTATTTTATGTTCACATAGAGTGGGACTAATGCCCTTAAGATCATCAAGAGTATATCCAATAGTAGCACGGTGCTTCTTCAGAGTTTTCAATAATTTTTCTTCCTCCTTCTCTGAAAGGTTAGCACTAATAATAATAGGATATATCTTCTTTTCATCAAGATAAGCATATTTAAGAGTATCAGGCAATGGTTTGAGTTCAAACACGGGATCACCCTTTGGTGGAGGGGGGTCCCCTAGGGGTTCAACAGGCAAGTTGTGTTTTAAAATAGGTCCCTGTTTAAAGAATATTTCATCTATGTCCCTTCCTTCATTCATAAACATATCATTTTCATGGTCTAACAAATATTGTTCTAAAGGATCATTAGGAGGCACAACAATAGAAGCAAGACCAATAATTTCATCTTTACTAGGCAATTCCTCTTCTCGATGTTGTCTACGAAATTTAGAAAAGTTAAACTCATGAGTCATATGACCTAGACCGATTGTGACAACATCCTTTTCGCAGTCTATCCTAGCATTAACAGTGTTTAAGAAGGGTCTACCAAATATAATGGGACAAAAGCTATCTTGTGGGGAACCAAGAACAAGAAAATCAGCGGGATATTTAGTTTTCCCACACAAGACTTCAACATCTCTAACAATCCCCATAGGTGAAATAGTATCTCTATTGGCAAGCTTAATAGTAACATCAATATCTTCTAACTCAGTGGGTGCAATGTCATGCATAATTTCTTTATATATGTCAAAGGGTATTGCACTAGCACTAGCACCCATATCACATAAGCCATGATAACAATGATCTCCTATTTTAACAGAAATAATAGGCATGCCTACCACAGGTCTATGTTTATCTTTAGCACATGGTTTAGCAATTCTAGCAGTTTCATCACAGAAATAAATAACATGCCCATCAATATTATCAGACAAGATATCTTTAACAACAGCAATATTAGGTTCAACTTTAACTTGTTCAGGAGGTGTATAGGTTCTAATATTGCTTTTACGGACCACAGTTGAAGCTTTAGCATGATCCTTTATTCTAACAGGGAAAGGTGGTTTCTCAACATAAGCAGTTAGGAACAATAGGATCATTATAAGTGATATTCTTTTCTTCAACTTTAATAGGTGTAGCTACTTTTACTTCTATGGGAGGATGATATTTAAACCACTTCTCCTTAGGGAGATCAACGTGAGCAGCAAAGGATTCACAGAAAGATGCTACTATCTCAGAGTCAAGTCCATATTTAGTGCTACATTTACGGAAAACACCGGTATCCATAAAAGATTTAACTCAATCAAACTTAGGAGTTATGCCTGACTCCTTACCTTCATCGAGGTCCCAAATTTCAGAGTTGCGTTTAATTCTTTCCAATAAGTCCCATTTGAATTCAATAGTCTTCATCATAAAAGAGCCAACACAGGAAGTATCGAGCATGGTGCGATTATCATCAGAAAGCCGAGCATAAAGGTTTTGAATAATAATTTCCCTTGGGAGCTCATGATTGGGGCATGAATATAACATTGACTTAAGCCTCCCCCAAGCTTGAGCAATGCTTTCTCCTTCGCGAGGCCAGAAATTATATATATAATTGCGATCACGATGAACCAGATGCATAGGATAAAACTTTTGATGAAATTCCAATTTCAATCTTTTATAGTTCCATGACCTCGTATCATCACATAGCTACCATGTCAATGCGTCTCCATCCAAAGATAAAGGGAAAACCTTTCTCTTAACAAAATCTCCTGATATACCTGCAAGCTTAAATAATCCACAAACTTCATCCACATATATTAGGTGCTCATCAGGATGTGATGTTCCATCTCCTGCAAAAGGTTTAGCCAGCAGTTTTTCCAACATACCCGAAGGAATTTCAAAGCAAACATTTTCAATTTCATTTTCAATTTCAGTAGGTTCATTAGGTTGAGGAGCAACTCTTTGCTCAATAGGTCGGGGTGAACATACCCCAAACAAGCCCCTCGGAGGATTACTTTCCATAGTAACAAGTGACAGTAAATTTCAGCACACTATATAAATTTTTCCTTACCAAATTCCACCTACCAAAGGCACTTCACTCCCACAGCAGCGACACGGAAAAGAGTCTTGATGACCCACAAGTATAGGGGATCTATCGTAGTACTTTTGATAAGTAAGAGTGTCGAACCCAACGAGGAGCAGAAGGAAATGACAAGCGGTTTTCAGTAAGGTATTTTCTGCAAGCATTGAAATTATAGGTAACAGATAGTTTTGTGATAAGATAATTGGTAGCAAGTAACAAGTAAAAAATGTAAATAAAGTGCAGCAAGGTGGCCCAATCCTTTTTGTAGCAAAGGACAAGCCTGGACAATTTCTTATATGAAGGAAAACGCTCCCGAGGACACGTGGGAATTTCGTCAAGCTAGTTTTCATCACGTTCATATGATTCGCGTTCGGTACTTTGATAATTTGATACGTGGGTGGACCGGTGCTTGGGTGCTGCCCTTACATGGACAAACATCACACTTATGATTAATGACTCTTGCAAGCATCTGCAACTACAAAAGAAGTATTAAGGTAAACCTAACCATAGCATGAAACATATGGATCCAAATCAGCCCCTCGCGAAGCAAAGCATAAACTAGGGTTTAAGCTTCTGTCACTCTAGCAACCCATCATCTACTTATTACTTCCCAATACCTTCCTCTAGGCCCAAATAATGGTGAAGTGTTATGTAGTCGACGTTCACATAACACCACTAGAGGGGAGACAACATACCTCTCATCAAAATATCGAACGAATACCAAATTCACATGACTACTAATAGCAAGACTTCTCCCATGTCCTCAGGAACAAACGTAACTACTCACAAAGCATATTCATGTTCATAATCAGAGGGATAATAATGTGCATATAGGATCTGAACATATGATCTTCCACTAAATAAACCAACTAGCATCAACTACAAGGAGTAATCAACACTACTAGCAACCCATAGGTACCAATCCCAGGCTATGAGACAAGAATTGGATACAAGAGATGAACTAGGGTTTGAGAGGAGATGGTGCTGGTGAAGATGTTGATGAAGATTGACCCCCTCCTGATGAGAGGATCGTTGGTGATGACGATGGTGATGATTTCCCCCTCCCGGAGGGAAGTTTCCCTGGCAGAACAACTCTGTCGGAGCCCTAGATTGGTTCCGCCAAGGTTCCGCCTCGTGGCGGCGGAGTCTCGTCCCGAAAGTTTGCTTATGATTTTTTTCCAGGGTAAAAGACCTCATATAGCAGAAGATGGGCATCGGAGGGCCACCAGGGGACCCACGAGGCAGGGGGCGCGCCCAGGGGGGTAGGGCGCACCCCCACCCTCGTGGGCAGGGTGTGGCCCCCCCTCTGGAACTTCTTGCGCTCAATATTTTTTGTATATTCTTAAAATGATTTCCGTGGAGTTGCAAGACGTTTGGAGTTGTGCAGAATAGGTCTCTAATATTTGCTCCTTTTCCAGCCCAGAATTCCAGCTGCCGGCATTCTCCCTCTTCATGTAAATCTCGTAAAATAAGAGAGAATAGGCATAAGTATTGTGACATAATGTGTAATAACATCCCCTAATGTAATAAATATCAATATAAAAGCATGATGCAAAATGGACATATCAGAGCCCGCTGGTCCGCGGCAAGGATTGGAGCGAAGTCGACACTGACGACGTGAAGCTCATGATCTCCATCACCAGGATCCTCCGCCTTACCAGCGTCGGCCTCACCCTTGAGTTGATTGGGGCGGATTTTCTCCTTCGCCGAATCGCTCCGCTGCACGCCAAGGGGAGGCCAGCCTGGGATTTCAAGAACACGACGGACATCATGAGGCTTCGTCCCGGCCTGGACAACAACTTCACAGTAATGGGGCACACCCATTTCTGCCAGAGGCTCTTCCAGGTCATCGTGGACGACGACGGCAAGGCCGAGAGGACCGGCAGGGGCGCGAAGGCCGGCAAGGTCCCCAAGGGGCCCTTGTTTGGGTTGCCGGGAGGAGTGGTCCCGATGAGCAAACAACTCCTGCCAATCCGCCATCATCGCCATGATGCCGGAGTGCAACGTGCACAGCCTTGTGCCGGACTGGGCCGAGCCGCCAGCGGAGACGGTGTAGGCATTCTTCGATGGCCTGTCAGAAGGTTATGCCCACTCCGAGCCGGTGCTCATCCGTGAAAACCACCCCGCAGGAGCTAGATTACACCGCCCGCAGGGCGGCGGAGGCGGCGCTTGCTCGGGAGGCTGGCGACGTCGGCGACCTGGCGGACGAAGCCAGCATCACTGCTGAGGACCAGGAGATCGCCGCGTGGGTGACGGCCACTGTAGCGGTGAGCTCTGAAGCCCCCATTGTCGAGGATGTGGGTGAGGGGTCATCCACGGGAGAGGAGGAGGATGAGGAGGACGACGCCCCCTTGGCCACCGGGAGGAATCGCGTCCTACGGCTGGCCGCCTCTGGCGAGCCGGTCCGTCCTGGCAGGCCTGTGCAGCAGTAACGGTCTACCGAGGGGCAGTTCGTTCGCCAGATGTGGTCGAGAAAGGCCGTGGAGGAGGCGAAGGCCACCAAGGCCGCGGAGGAGGCGAAGGCCACCAAGGCCGCGGCGGCGAAGAAGTCCGTGAAGGCCGTGGAGGCGAGGAAGAAGGCAAGCGCCTCTTCATCGTCCAAACGCGTCCAAACTCCACCTCCTTCCCCTCCTCCGGCGAACATCAACACGGGGTTCACCTTCGACTTTGGGTCCCTCAGCCCGAGGGGGAAGAGGAAGGCGGCAGAAGAGGAAGTGGAGGACGAGTAAGTGTCTTGTTTCCTTTCATCACCTCCGACTCCCGTAATTGTGTTTCTCATCTTGATTTGTCTTTATCTTGGCAGGGACACGAAGACGCTGGCCCAAAGAGCGAAGAGGGCCAAGGTCTCGGCGGGCGGCCAGCCCCCGGCTGGTACTTCGAGGGCGCCACTGGTGGTGGTGAGCAGTTCGGACAACAGCCCCTGGAGCAGCCCCCAGCGTAAGCTTGCCACTCGCTCCCTCGTCGACGTGTGTTGGGTGAGTGATACACCGGCGCTGACCTTGTCGAAATCGCAGGAGGAGGACAGCAGCAGGAGGAGCCGCTGGGGGCCACTCCCGCTGCGCCGCCCTCCTCGACCGCGCCGCCCCATGGGGCGTCCCCGGCAAGGGCGCGGAGCACCGAGCCCATGCACACGGAGGAGGGGGAGGCGAACCCGGATGCTGGTGGCTCCTCCTCAGCGCCAGACGTTGGCGACGGAGGGTCTGCTTTTTCTCAGCCCGACACGGGTACATTTCTGGCCACCTGTCCCTGTTTTCTTTCTTCTTTTTGGATCTTGGCCTTGGCTTGGCCTTACTCCCTTCTTCGATATCCAGATCCTCTCTCGGCAAATCGGGAGGACCTGGACACTGTCATTGACGATGTTGCCAGGGACGCCACAGCGGAGGCCGAGAAGACCGCCGCCGAGGAGGCCGCCAAGGGCGCAGCTGAGGATGCCGCCAAGGGGCCTGCCGGAGAGCCCGGCAAGGCCGTTGCCGAGGAGGCCGGTGAGGGGCCCGCCGGGGGAGCCGGCAAAGGCGCTGCTGAGGCAGAGACGGCCGTTGACCTGCCTTCCTCCTCCGCAGCCTCAGGCTCAGGCAGATACCTGAAGGTGACCGACAACTTGTTCGTCCACCTCCCAGGGACGGCGAGCACCGGGGCGCCTGCCGAGGGGGAAGTGTTGGACGGGGAGGTCCTTGGCACCGTCGGGTTCGTTCTTGTCGACGAGCCGGGCACCGGTGGTGGCGATACCCAGGAGGAGTGGCTCCTCCAGGCCATGGGCGCCAACTTCCGAAAGCTCCAGGCACTCTACCGCGCTCGCCAGGACAAGGTGGACTCCAGGTCGGCAGTCGTGGACCAAGCCGAGGAGGAGCTCAAGGCATGCATCGCCCAGACGAAAGCCTGGTTCGATGAGTCCTGGCAAGAGCTGGAGAACAGCCGGGCCCAGTTGACAGAGGAGAAGGTGGCGCTGGTGCTGGAGAGGGCCGAGGTGGACAAGGCCCGGGAGGCGGTGAAGGACGAGGCCACCAAGGCTGAGGCCGCGCAGGTGCAACGGCAAACCGCCCTGGATTCTCAGGAGGAGGACCTCGTCAAACGCGAGGCGGATGTCAAGGACAAACTCCGCGCCAGGGACGAGAAGGCGGACGAGCTCGTCGTGCAGCGGACCCAAGAGCTGGAGCAGAGGCATAAGGATGCGCTTGATGCCCAGGCCTTGGTTCACGCCGGCAAGGTGGCGGAGCAGGAGCATGAGCGGGAGCGTCTGAAGCAGGCGACCTCGATGCTGACAGAGGAGAGGGACTCGGCCAGGAGCGCCTTGGCGGACTCACAGGCCGCCGTCGTTGAGAGGGCCGAGTCTCTCTCCAGGGCCAACGACGCCGTCAAGGACCTGACGCAGAAGCTCGCCAGCCTGGAGGAGACCATCTCGGTGGCCAAGGCCCAGGAGGAGACCCTGGCCAAGGCGCTGGAGACCGAGAAGCAGCTGCAGAAGAACGAGGCCGCCAACCACGAGGATTCTATGGAGGGCGTGAACCGCTGGATCGGGCGCCTCGTGGACGTCGCCGGCAGGATCACCGTGCAGCTGGCCACCATGGGGATGCCAAATGTGAGGTACACCCCAGAGCGCAGCGGGACCACCAACGCCAAGCTGACCATGTTCTTCGAGGGTGTTCTTGGGGCCCTGGAGCAGTTTCACTCCAACAGGGCGGCTTCGCTGGCCGAAGAGTCTCGGCAGCTTTGCCGGGGTGCCATGTCCAAGGTTCTCACCAAGATGGCGTACTGGTACCCCAACCTCGACTTCGACGCCACGCTGGAGAGCTTGCCGGAGGGTGCTGACCTCGTGCCGCTCAAGGAGCGTATCAAGCCCATCATCAGTGGTGTCGACGGAATTTGGAGGGTGGAGGGCCAGCGCCGGGATTAGGCACCCCGTTTCTTATCGCCGCTGCAGGTTCATGACCAAGGCAATGTTCATCTTTAGTTCGAACCGCGGCGACAATTGATGTAATATAACACTGCAGCACTTAAATATTATGCATGTTATTTCCCTGTTCAATCCCCCTTTGTATGTACACCCTACGTTAAGTGGGTAGGCTCGCCGCCGCGTAAACCCAGGGCGACATCTTGAGGACGGATCCCCAGTGGCCTGCCGGGTGTGCGTGCTGCCGAACGAACCACCTTACCGCCCTCGACGCGGCCGCTTGATCTGTCGAGCTTGAGTCGAGTCAGAGTCGAGAGCGTTGCCATTTACGGAAGGCTACCCTGCCACTCTCGACGCGGCCGCGTGAGCTGCTGAGCGGACTCGAAGCAGGACAAGGGCTTTGCCAATTGCTGAAGGGCCCCTTTGCGTGCAGGTTTCCATACATAGGGCAAGACCTTCGAGGATAATAACCTTATATATAAAAAGAAATTGCTCAAGGCTCTTAATGACTTAGCTTTTCTGTCGTTGCGCGGGCGCCCACCGCGTCGATCGTTGGCGCCATCAAGATTGGTCGTCTTCTTCCTTGGAACGGCAACCCCCATTAGGCCGTCGTCTTGATCAGACCAGATTTTCACAACTGCGCCCCTACCTAGCGCGCCAAAGATGTCAGTGGGAAACGACACCTATGGGATCACGGGAATCCCTACTACGGTTGCGGGGCGCGGGGTTGTGAGAAGAGCAGGTCTGACAGAGAGCACAAGGATCGTTTACCCAGGTTCGGGCCGCGAGGATGCGTAATACCCTAGTCCTACTTTGGTGGATGTATTGAGTGTTCTTGAGCTCCTCAACTAGCTATGGTGGTTGTCCAGTTTCCAGGAGCCGAATCCTTTCCCAGTATGCCATGGGCCTCCTTTTATAGTCGAAAGGGGCTGCCACAGTGGCACACAGGAGGTGGAAAGGTGCCCAGGCTGCGAGCTTATCGCTCGTATTACAGGACAAGACGCATTTAATGTGTCGCTGAGGTGTCCAGTAGCTTTATCGGGGACGGGAACGAGGCTCGTCCCGTCCGTCGCCACTCCGTCTCGCTTCGACACGCGCCTAGGCCAGCGATGCGTGCGGTGCCATGTAGGCAGGCAGGCAGCTGAGGTGGGGTGGTGGTAGGGTCTTCACGAAGATCTACATGCCGCCACGTAGATGCTTGCCGAGTTGGCTTGGGGGCAGCATGTTGCCACGCAGGTGCCAGCCCAGCTAGTTGGGCTATAGCAGCTGCATGCGAACGGCGGTGGAGGTTTGACTGGTACGGGCCTAGCAGTAGCCCTGCTGACGCCCTCGGCAAGGGTCTTGCCGGGAGGCCCAGCAAGGGTCTTGCTGTGGCGCGCAGTCGTCCCCGGCAAGGCGCTTGCCCGGGGCCTTGTGGACCCCCTCGGCTAGGATCCCGCCGAGGGTCGCCGTCTTCTGGTCCTCATCTGATATGGAGTGCTCTTTGTCTTCACAAAGATCTGCATACCACCATGGAGGTGCCTCCCGAGCCTTGGCTCAACGTGGTTGATTACGTTGAAAGCCGTGGGCTCAAGGTTGGCTCGCTCCACTCGTATTGGACGAGCTACCCCGGCAAGGGTCTTGCCGGGGCCGCTGGGGCTGCCCCGGCAAGGGTCTTGCTGGGGGAACCTGCTCCGTCCCTCTGCTCTTTGTGATCTTGGTCTTGGCGTAGCTTTGGTTGCCTCGCACTTTGGTCTTACCTTGGTTCACCTCCCTTGCCTTGCCCAGTGTGGCCGTGGCGCGTGGCTCTGACTGCCCGTGCACAAGTAAAGGGGTCAAAAGGAGAGCCCCTACTTTTGTACACCGACATTCTTGCCTGTGTTACAAGGTGTGAAGTTGAGTCAGACTCAATGCCCGACCACTGCAGAATATAGAGAGAAAATGAAAGTCATTCCCTATGCCTCAGCCATAGGTTCTATCATGTATGCAACGTTGTGTACCAGACCTGATGTGTGCCTTGCTATTAGTATAGCAGGGAGGTACCAAACTAATCCAGGAGTGGATCACTGGACAGCGGTCAAGAACATCCTGAAATACCTGAAAAGGACTAAGGATATGTTTCTCGTTTATGGAGGTGAAAAATAGCTCATTGTAAATGGTTACGTCGATGCAAGCTTTGACACTGATCCGGATCAATCTATGTCACAAACTAGATACTTCTTTATATTGAATGTTGGATCTGTCAGTTGGTGCAGTTCCAAGCAGAGCGTCGTGGCAGGATCTACGTGTGAAGCGGAGTACATAGCTGCTTCGAAAGCAGCAAATGAAGGAGTCTGGATGAAGGAGTTCATATCTGATCTAGGTGTAATACCTAGTGCATCGGGTCCAATGAAAATCTTTTGTGACAATACTGGAGCAATTGCCTTGGCGAAGGAATCCATATTTCACAAGAGAACCAAACACATCAAGAGACGCTTCAATTCCATCTGTGATCAAGTCAAGGAGGGAGACATAGAGATCTGCAAGATACATATGGATCTGAATGTTGTAGACCCGTTGACTAAGCCTCTCTCACGAGCACAACATGATTAGCACCAAGACTCCATGGGTGTTAGAATCATTACTATGTAATCTAGATTATTGACTCTAGTGCAAGTGGGAGACTAGAGGAAATATGCCCTAGAGACAATAATAAAGTTGTTATTTATATTTCCTTATATCATGATAAATGTTTATTATTCATGCTAGAATTGTATTAACCGGAAACTTAGTGCATGTGTGAATACATAGACAAACAGAGTGTCCCTAGTATGCCTCTACTAGACTAGCTCGTTAATCAAAGATGGTTAAGTTTCCTGCCCATAGACATGTGTTGTCATTTGATAAACGGGATCACATCATTAGAGAATGATGTGATAGACAAGACCCATCCGTTAGCTTAGCATAATGATCGTTTAGTTTTATTGCTATGGCTTTCTTCATGACTTATACATGTTCCTCTGACTATGAGATTATGCAACTCCCGAATACCAAAGGAACACCTTGTGTGCTATCAAACGTCACAACGTAATTGGGTGATTATAAAGATGCTCTACAGGTGTCTCTGATGGTGTTTGTGTTGGGGAACGTAGTAATTCAAAAAAAATCCTACGCACACACAAGATCATGGTGATGCATAGCAACGAGAGGGGAGAGTGTTGTCCATGTACCCTCGTAGACCGAAAGCGGAAGCGTTATGACAACACGGTTGATGTAGTCGTACGTCTTCACAATCCGACCGATCCAAGTACCGAATGTACGACACCTCCGAGTTCAGCACACGTTCAGCTCGATGACGTCCCACGAACTCTGATCCAGCAGAGCTTCACATGAGAGTTCCGTCAGCACGACGGCGTGATGAAAGTGATGATGTTGCTACCGACGCAGGGCTTCGCCTAAGCATCGCTACGATATGACCGAGGTGGATTATGGTGGAGGGGGGCACTGCACACAGCTTGGAACAATCAACTTGTGTGTCTTTGGGTGCCCCTGATATGTCTCCAACGTATCTATAATTTTTGATTGCTCCATGCTATATTATCTACTGTTTTGGACTATATTGGGATTTATTTTCCACTTTCATATTACTTTTGGGATTAACCTATTAACCGGAGGCCCAGCCCAGATTTGATGTTTTTTTGCCTATTTAGAGTTTTGAAGAAACGGAATATCAAATGGAGTCCAAACGGAATGAAACCTTCGGGAACGTGATTTTCTCACCAAACGTGATCCAGGAGACTTGGACCCTACGCCAAGGAAGCTTTGAGGAGGCCACGAGGGTGGAGGGCGCGCCCCCCTAGGACGTGCCCCCTGCCTCGTGGTCCCCTTGAAGCTCCACCGACGTACTTCTTCCTCCTATATATACCTACGTACCCCCAAACGACCAAGTACGGAGCCAAAAACCTAATTCCACCGCCGCAACTTTCTGTACCCACGAGATCCCATCTTGGGGACTGTTCCGGAGCTCCACCGGAGGTGGCATCCACCACGGAGGGGTTCTACATCATCATAGCCCCTCCGACGAAGTGTGAGTAGTTTACCTCAGACCTTCGGGTCCATAGTTAGTAGCTAGATGGCTTCTTCTCTTTTTTTGGATCTCAATACAATGTTCTCCCCCTCTCTCGTGGAGATCTATTCGATGTAATCTTCTTTTTGTGGTGTGTCTGTTGAGATCGATGAATTGTGGGTTTATGATCAAGATTATCTATGAGAAATATTTGAATCTTCTGAATTCTTTTATATATGATTGGTTATCTTTGCAAGTCTCTTCGAAATATCAGTTTGGTTTGGCCAACTAGATTGGTTTTTCTTGCAATGGGAGAAGTCCTTAGCTTTGGGTTCAACCTTGCGGTGTCCTTTCCCAGTGACAGAAGGGGCAGCAAGGCATGTACTGTATTGTTGCCATCAAGGATAACAAGATGGGGTTTATATCATATTGCATGAGTTTATCCCTCTACATCATGTCATCTTGCTTAAGGCATTACTCTGTTTTCATTAACTTAATACTCTAGATGCATGCTGGATAGCGGTCGATGAGTGGAGTAATAGTAGTAGATGCAGGCATGAGTCGGTCTACTTATGTCGGACGTGATGCCTATATACATGATCATACCTAGATACTCTCATAACTATGCTCAATTCTGTCAATTGCTCAACAGTAATTTGTTCACCCACCGTAAAATACTTATGCTCTTGAGAGAAGCCACTAGTGAAACCTATGGCGTCCGGGTCTATTCTCCATCATATTAATCTATCATCACTTTATTATTGCTTTGCTTTTTTACTTTGCCTTTTATTTTACTTTGCATCTTTATACCAAAAATACCAAAAATATTATCCTATCATATCTATCAGTTTTAATCTTTGCAAGTGGCCGTGAAGGGATTGGCAACCCCTTATCGCGTTGGTTATGCAGGGAGTTTGTTTATTTGTGTAGGTACGAGGGACTTGCGTGTAGCCTCCTACTGGATTGATACCTTGGTTCTCAAAAACTGAGGGAAATACTTACGCTACTTTGCTGCATCATCCTCTACTCTTCGGGGAAAACCAACGCAGTGCTTAAGAGGTAGCAAGAAGAATTTCTGGCGCCGTTGCCGGGGAGGTCTACGCAAAAGTCAACATACCAAGTACCCATCACAATCCCTTATCTCTCGCATTACATTATTTGCCATTTGCCTCTCATTTTCCTCTCCCCCACTTCACCCTTGCCGTTTTATTCGCCCTCTCTTTTCCATTTGTCTTTTTCTCGCTTGCTTTTTGTTTGCTCGTGTGTTAGATTGTTTGCTTGTCACTATGGCTCAAGATAATTCCGAATTATGTGACTTTACCAATACCAACAATAATGATTTCCTTAGCACTCCGATTGCTCCTCTTACCAATACTGAATCTTGTGAAACCAATGCTGCTTTGTTGAATCTTGTTATGAAAGATCAATTCGTCGGCCTTCCTAGTGAAGATGTCGCTACTCATCTAAATAGCTTCGTTGATTTATGTGATATGCAAAAGAAGAAAGATGTTGATAACGATATTGTTAAATTGAAGCTATTTCCTTTTTCACTTAGAGATCGTGCTAAAGCTTGGTTTTCGTCTTTTCCTAAAAATAGTATTGACTCTTGGAACAAGTGCAAAGATGCTTTTATCTCTAAGTATTTTCCTCCCGCTAAGATCATCTCTCTTAGAAAGGATATTATGAATTTCAAGCAACTTGATCATGAACATGTTGCACAAGCTTGGGAGAGAATGAAATTAATGATACGTAATTATCCTACTCATGGTTTGAATTTGTGGATGATTATACAAAAAAAATTATGCCGGATTGAATTTTGCTTCTAGAAATCTTTTAGATTCGGCCGCGGGAGGCACTTTTATGGAAATCACTTTAGGAGATGCTACTAAACTCCTAGATAATATTATGGTTAATTATTCTCAATGGCATACTGAGAGATCTACTAATAAAAAAGTGCATGCGATAGAAGAAATTAATGTTTTGAGTGGAAAGATGGATGAACTTATGAAATTATTTGCTAATAAGAGTGTTTCTTCTGATCCTAATGTTATTCCTTTGTCTACTTTGATTGAGAATAATAATGAATCTATGGATGTGAATTTTGTTGGTAGGAATAACTTTGGTAACAACGCATATAGAGGGAACTTTAATCCTAGGCCTTATCCTAGTAATCCTTCTAATAATTATGGAAATTCCTACAACAACTCTTATGGGAATTTTAATAAGATGCCCTCTGAATTTGAGGCTAGTGTTAAAGAGTTTATGAATTCGCAAAAGAATTTTAATGCTTTGCTTGAAGAGAAATTGCTTAAAGTTGATGAATTGGCTAGGAACGTTGATAGAATTTCTCTTGATGTTGATTCTTTAAAGCTTAGATCTATTCCTCCTAAGCATGATATCAATGAGTCTCTCAAAGCCATGAGAATTTCCATTGATGAGTGCAAGGAAAGAACCGCTAGGATGCGTGCT
Organism: Aegilops bicornis; assembly: GCA_021605145.1. Taxonomy (NCBI): domain Eukaryota; kingdom Viridiplantae; phylum Streptophyta; class Magnoliopsida; order Poales; family Poaceae; genus Aegilops; species Aegilops bicornis. Next base: position 510,982,582 of record CM038672.1, read on the forward strand.
ACGAAAGATGCCTTTGTTAAAGTGTGTTCTTCCAATACCTATGAAAATCAAGATGAAGATCTAAAAGTTATTGATGTGTCTCCTATTAAATCTTTGTTTTGCAATATGAATCTTGATGAGACTGAATATGATCCACCCTTACCTAGAAGACGTTCCAAAAATTCGGAGTTTTTAGATCTTGATGCTAAAATTGATAAAAGTGGGATTGAAGAAAGCAAAACCCTGGATGTTGCTAAACCCACTATTTTGGATTTCAAGGAATTTAATTATGAAAGTTGTTCTTTAATTGATTGTATTTCCTTGTTGCAATCCGTGCTAAATTCTCCTCATGCTTATAGTCAAAATAAAGCGTTTACTAAACATATCGTTGATGCCTTGATGCAATCTTATGAAGAAAAACTTGAGTTGGAAGTTTCTATCCCTACAAAACTCTATGATGAGTGGGAACCAACTATTAAAATTAAGATTAAGGATCATGAATTTTATGCTTTATGTGATTTGGGTGCTAGTGTCTCCACTATTCCCAAAACTTTGTGTGATTTGCTAGATTTCCGCGATTTTGATGATTGCTCTCTAAACTTGCATCTTGCGGATTCCACTATTAAGAAACCTACGGGAAGAATTAATGATGTTATTATTTTTGCAAATAGGAATTATGTGCCCGTAGATTTTATCGTTCTTGATATAGATTGCAATCCTTTATGTCCTATTATTCTTTGTAGGCCTTTCCTTAGAACGATTGGTGCAATTATTGATATGAAGGAAGGGAATATTAGATTTCAATTCCCATTAAATAAGGGCATGGAACAGTTCCCTAGAAAAAAAATAAAATTACCTTATGAATCTATTATGAGAGCCAGTTATGGATTGCCAACCAAATATGGCAATACCTAGATCTATCTCTATCTTTATGCCTAGCTAGGGGCGTTAAACGATAGCGCTTGTTGGGAGGCAACCCAATTTTATTTTTAGTTTTTGCTTTTTGCTTCTGTTTAGTATTAATAAATTTTTTTAGTCTCTGGTTAGATGTGTTTTTATGTTTTAATTAGTGTTTGTGCCAAGTTAAACCTATAGGGTCTACTTGGGTGATAGTTATTTGATCTTGCTGTAATTTCCAGAAACTTTGCGCTTACTGCCCGAATTGTTAAATATCACCAGAACGTGATAAAGTACTGATTCCAATTGCTGATGATCAATAAACAAATTTACTAGGTCGTCCTATTTTGGTAGAATTTCTTGGGTTCCAGAAGTTTGCGTTAGTTACAGATTACTACAGACTGTTCTGTTTTTGACAGATTCTGTTTTTCGTGTGTTGTTTGCTTATTTTGATGAATCTATGGCTAGTAAAATAGTTTATAATCCATATAGAAGTTGGAATACAGTAGGTTTAACACCAATATAAATAAAGAATGAGTTCATTACAGTACCTTGAAGTGGTCTTTTGTTTTCTTTCGCTAACGGAGCTCACGAGATTTCTGTTGAGTTTTGTGTTGTGAAGTTTTCAAATTTTGGGTGAAATCTTTTGATGGATTATGGAACAAGGAGTGGCAAGAGCCTAAGCTTGGGGATTCCCATGGCACCCCCAAGATAATCCAAGGACACCAAAAAGTCAAAGCTTGGGGATGCCCCGGAAGGCATCCCTCTTTAAATCTACTTCCATCGGTAACTTTACTTGGAGCTATATTTTTATTCACCACATGATATGTGTTTTGCTTGGAGCGTCATGTACGATTTGAGTCTTTGCTTTTTAGTTTACCACAATCACCCTTTCTGTACACACCTTTTGAGAGAGCCATACATGAATTGAAATTTCTTAGAATACTCTATGTGCTTCACTTATATCTTTTGAGCTATATAATTTTGCTCTAGTGCTTCACTTATATCTTTTGAGCTATATAATTTTGCTCTAGTGCTTCACTTATATCTTTTGAGCTATATAATTTTGCTCTAGTGCTTCACTTATATCTTTTAGAGCACGGTGGTGGATTTGTTTAAAAGAAACTATTGATCTCTCATGCTCCACTTAGATTATTTTGAGAGTCTTGAATAGCATGGTAATTTGGTTAATAATCTTAATATGCTAGGTATACCAAAATAGTAAAACTTTCTTAGGAGTATGTTGAATACTAAGAGAAGTTTGATGCTTGATGATTGTTTTGAGATATGTAGGTAATAATATCAATGTCGTGCTAGTTGAGTAGTTGTGAATTTCAAGAATGCTTGTGTTGAAGTTTGCAAGTCCCGTAGCATGCACGTATGGTAAACGTTATGTAACAAATTTGAAACATGAGGTGTTATTTGATTGTCTTCCTTATGAGTGGCGGTCGGGGACGAGCGATGGTCTTTTCCTACCAATCTATCCCCCTAGGAGCATGCGCGTAGTGCTTTGGTTTTTGATGGCTTGTAGATTTTTGCAATAAGTATGTGAGTTCTTTATGACTAATGCTGAGACCATGGATTATACGCACTCTCACCCTTCCATCATTGCTAGCCTCTTCGGTACCGTGCATTGCCCTTTCTCACATTGAGAGTTGGTGCGAACTTCGCCGGTGCATCCAAACCCCATGATATGATACGCTCTTTCACACATAAATCTCCTTATATCTTCCTCAAAACAGCCACCATACCTACCTATTATGGCATTTCCATAGCCATTACGAGATATATTGCCATGCAACTCTCCACCATTCCGTTCATCATGACACATTCATCATTGTCATATTGCTAGCATGATCATGTAGTTGACATAGTATTTGTGGCAAGGCCACCGTTCATAATTATTTCATACATGTCACTCTTGATTCATTGCATATCCCGTACACCACGGAGGCATTCATATAGAGTCATACTTTGTTCTAGTATCGAGTTGTATTATTGAGTTGTAAATAAATAGAAGTGTGATGATCATAATTTTCTAGAGCATTGTCCCAAGTGAGGAATAAAAAAAGGTAGAAAGGCCATAAAAAAAAGAAGTCCCAAAAAAAGAAAGGCCATAAAAAAGGAAGGCCCAAAAAAATGAGAGAAAAAGAGAGAAGGGACAATGTTACTATCCTTTGCCACACTTGTGCTTCAAAGTAGCACCATAATCTTCATGATAGAGAGTCTCTTGTTTTGTCATTTTCATATACTAGTGGGAATTTTTCATTATAGAACTTGGCTTGTAGATTCTAACAATGGGCCTCCTCAAGTGCCCTAGGTCTTCGTGAGCAAGCAAGTTGGATGCACACCCACTTAGTTTCTTTTGTTGAGCTTTCATACATTTATAGCTCTAGTGCATCCGTTGCATGGCAATCCCTACTCCTTGCATTAACATCAATTGGTGGGCATCTCCATAGCCCATTGATTAGCCTCGTTGATGTGAGATCTTCTCCTTTTTTGTCTTCTCCACATAACCCCCATCATCATATTCTATTCCACCCATAGTGCTATGTCCATGGCTCGCGCTCATGTATTGCGTGAAGGTTTATGAGTTTGAGATTATTGAAGTATGAAACAATTGCTTGGCCTGTCATTGGGGTTGTGCATGATGAGAGCATTCTTGTGTGACGAAAATGGAGCATGACTAAACTATATGATTTTGTAGGGATGAGCTTTGTTTGGCCATGTTGTTTTGAGATGACATAATTGCTTAGTTAGTATGCTTGAAGTATTATCATTTTTATGTCAATATGAACTTTTGTCTTGAATCTTTCGGATATGAATATTCATACCACAATTAAGAAGAATTACATTGAAATTATGCCAAGTAGCACTCCGCGTCAAAAATTCTTTTTTATCATTTACCTACTCGAGGACAAGCAGGAATTAAGCTTGGGGATGCCTGATACGTCTCCAACGTATCTATAATTTTTGATTGCTCCATGCTATATTATCTACTATTTTGGACTATATTGGGCTTTATTTTCCACTTTTATATTACTTTTGGGACTAACCTATTAACCGGAGGCCCAGCCCAGATTTGCTGTTTTTTGCCTATTTCAGTGTTTCGAAGAAACGGAATGAAACCTTCGGGAACATGATTTTCTCACCGAACGTGATCCAGGAGACTTGGACCCTACACGAAGGAAGCTTCAAAGAGGCCATGAGGGTGGAGGGCGCCCCCCTAGGGCGCGCCCCCTGCCTCGTGGGCCCCCTGAAGCTCCACCGACGTACTTCTTCCTCCTATATATACCTACGTACCCCCCAAACGACCAAGTACGGAGCCAAAAACCTAATTCCACCGCCGCAACTTTCTGTACCCACGAGATCCCATCTTGGGGCTTGTTCTGGAGCTCCGTCGGAGGGGGCATCCACCACGGAGGGCTTTTACATCATCATAGCCCCTCCGATGAAGTGTGAGTAGTTTACCTCAAACCTTCGGGTCCATAGTTAGTAGCTAGATGGCTTCTTCTCTCTTTTTGGGTCTCAATACAATGTTCTCCCCCTCTCTCGTGGAGATCTATTCGATGTAATCTTATTTTTGCGTTGTGTTTGTTGAGACCGATGAATTGTGGGTTTATGATCAAGATTATCTATGAGAAATATTTGAATCTTCTGAATTCTTTATGTATGATTGGTTATCTTTGCAAGTCTCATCGAATTATCAGTTTGGTTTGGCCAACTAGATTGGTTTTTCTTGCAATGGGAGAAGTGCTTAGCTTTGGGTTCAATCTTGCGGTGTCCTTTCCCAGTGACAGAAGGGGCAGCATGGCACGTATTGTATTGTTGCCATCGAGGATAACAAGATGGGGTTTATATCATATTGCATGAGTTTATCCCTCTACATCATGTCATCTTGCTTAAGGCATTACTCTGTTTTCATTAACTTAATACTCTAGATGCATGCTGGATAGCGGTCGATGAGTGGACTAATAGTAGTAGATGCACGCAGGAGTCGGTCTACTTGTCTCGGACGTGATGCCTATATACATGATCATACCTAGATACTCTCATAACTATGCTCAATTCTGTCAATTGCTCAACAGTAATTTGTTCACCCACCGTAAAATACTTATGCTCTTGAGAGAAGCCACTAGTGAAACCTATGGCCCCCGGGTCTATTCTCCATCATATTAATCTATCATCACTTGATTATTGCTTTGCTTTTTTACTTTGCCTTTTATTTTACTTTGCATCTTTATACCAAAAATACCAAAAATATTATCCTATCATATCTATCAGTTTTAATCTTTGCAAGTGGCGGTGAAGGGATTGACAACCCCTTATCGCGTTGGTTGCGAGGAGTTTGTTTATTTGTGTAGGTACGAGGGACTTGCGTGTAGCCTCCTACTGGATTGATACATTGGTTCTCAAAAACTGAGGGAAATACTTACGCTACTTTGCTGCATCATCTCTCCTCTTCGGGGAAAACCAACGCAGGGCACACGAGGTAGCAGCCCCCCCCCCCCCCCCGCCTCCGTATATAAAGGACCAAGGGGGGAGGCCGGCCGGCCTTGGTGCGCCCCAAGGAGAGGAGGAATCCTCCTCCTAGTAGGAGTAGTATTCATCCTTTCCTAGTCCTACTAGGAAGGGGGAAGGGGGAAGGAAATATAGGGAGAGGGAGAGGGAAGAGGGTCGCGCCCCTCCCTAGTCCAGTCGGACTCCTCATGGCAGGGGCGCGCCACCTCCTGGGCTGCTGCCCTCTCTCTCCCCTCAGGCCCACTAAGGCCCAATACTTCCCCAGGGGGTTCCTGTAACCCCTCCAGCACTCCAATGTGTCCGAATATAGCCGTCCAATATATCAATCTTTACGTCTCGACCATTTCGAGACTCCTCGTGATGTCCGTGATCACATCAGGGACTCCGAACTACCTTCGGTACATTAAATCACATAAACTCATAATACCGATCGTCACCGAACTTTAAGCGTGCGGACCCTACGGGTTCGAGAACTATGTAGACATGACCGAGACACATCTCCGGTGAATAACCAATAGCGGAACCTGGATGCTCATATTGGTTCCTACATATTCTCTGAAGATCTTTATCGGTCAAACCGCATAACAACATCGTTGTTCCCTTTGTCATCGGTATGTTACTTGCCCGAGATTCGATCGTCGGTATCTCAATACCTAGCTCAATCTAGATTCTTGGCAAGTCTCTTTACTCGTTCTGTAATGTATCATCTCGCAACTAACTCATTAGTCACATTGCTTGCAAGGCTTATAGTGATGTGCATTATCGAGAGGGCCCAGAGATACCTCTCTGACAATTGGAGTGACAAATCCTGGTCTCGATCTATGCCAACTCAACAAGTACCATCGGAGACACCTGTGGAGCACCTTTATAATCACCCAGTTACGTTGTGACGTTTGGTAGCACACAAAGTGTTCCTCCGGTAATCGGGAGTTACATAATCTCATAGTCATAGGAACATGTATAAGTCATGAAGAAAGCAATAGCAGTAAACTAAAACGATCAAGTGCTATGCTAATGGAATGGGTCAAGTCAATCACATCATTCTCCTAATAATGTGATCCCCTTTATCAAACGACGACTCATGTCTATGGTTCGGAAACTTAACCATCTTTGATAAACGAGCTAGTCAAGTAGAGGCATACTAGTGACACTTTTTTTGTATATGTATTCACACATGTATTATGTTTCCGGTTAATACAATTCTAGCATGAATAATAAACATTAATCATGAAATAAGGAAATAAATAATAACTTTATTATTGCCTCTAGGACATATGTCCTTCAATTTGTTGAGTTGGCATAGATCGATATTAGGATTTGTCACTCCGTGTATCGGAGAGGTGATGTCTACTACGCAACCTTCTTCTTGTAGACGTTGTTGGGCCTCCAAGTGCAGAGGTTTGTAGGACAGTAGCAAATTTCCCTCAAGTGGATGACCTAAGTTTTATCAATCCGTGGGAGGCATAGGATGAAGATGGTCTCTCTCAAACAACCCTGCAACCAAATAACAAAGAGTCTCTTGTGTCCCCAACACACCCAATACAATGGTAAATTGTATAGGTGCACTAGTTCAATGAAGAGATGGTGATACAAGTGCAATATGGATGGTAGATATAGGTTTTTGTAATCTGAAAATATAAAAACAGCAAGGTAACTAATGATAAAAGTGAGCACAAACGGTATTGCAATGCTAGGAAACAAGGCCTAGGGTTCATACTTTCACTAGTGCAAGTTCTCTCAACAATAATAACATAATTGGATCACATAACTATCCCTCAACATGCAACAAAGAGTCACTCCAAAGTCACTAAGAGCGGAGACGAACGAAGAGATTATGGTAGGGTACGAAACCACCTCAAAGTTATTCTTTCCAATCAATCCATTGTGCTATTCCCTTAAGTGCCACAAACAGCCACTACTAGGGAAAAGCCTATACACAGAAAGTTTTTAAACCTCGCTACTCCTAAGTTGATAGCAGTAGCGCGGGTTTTTAACCCTCGCTACTACTAAGCGGTCTCTACCGTGCCCCCCGAGACATGCCATAGTAGTAGCGCGGGTTTCTAAAACCTCGGTACTACTAAGTTTGATAGCAGTAGCGTTGGTTTTTAGCCCTCGCTACTACTAAGTGGTGCCATAGTAGTAGCGAGGGGGTAAAAAACCGCGCTACTACCAAAGGTCCTATTTCCAAACTCAACCCCCCCCCCTGATCGCCTTTTCAGTTTAAAAAAAATAAAAGAAAATGATGAAAATGTTAAAAAAATAAAAGAAAATAAGTTTCCCATGTGATATGTGGTCTAGTTGTTGGGAAAATTTGCAAATATGAATTTCGACTTTATTTGCAAAATCTCTCAAGAATTTGTAAAAATGGGCATAACTTTTGCATACTAACTCGGATGAAAAAGTTTTTTATATGAAAAATCATCTACTCGAAAAGTTACATCCAAATTTAACAGGGAGAGCCTCGTTAATCATTTTCAAAATCCTCAAAAACCAAACAGAAAAAAAGTTACGGGGCTTTTAAGATCTAGAGTGGAAAAAATCGAAAAAATTTCAAACTGTGTGGTCAAACAATGGTCAAACTAATTATTCTAGAATATTAGTGTTACTAAATATAATTATTTTAGTTTTTTTGAATTTTGGTCAAATCTGGTCAAACTATGGCCAAACCGTGGTCAAACTATGGTCAAACTGTGGTCAAACTAATTATTCAAGAAATATTAGTGTTACTAATTTTTTAGAACAATAGTTTCAAACTAAAATAGTGAAATGTGTGACTTCATGCTGAAGCTAAATTCCTGAGGTTAATAGGATTGACATCTTACTATTGTCGAGAGAAAACAACAAGTGCAGACTTGGAAGCGAGAGAGAATAGAACCCGGAAGTTAAGCGTGCTCATTTGGAGTAGTGAGAGGATGGGTGACCGTCCGGGAAGTTAGATGATTTGGAATGATGAGGGGTGATTAGAGATTAAATTGAGCAGTGATGAGGGGTGATTAGAGATTTGAGGTTAAAATAATTCAGATATTTGAAAATTAGGGAAAAAATCAAAATATTTTTTTGAAAAAATTCAAAAAAAAAAACCCGCGCGGGTTTTTACCCACGCTACTACTAAATGACGTAGTAGTAGCGCGGGTGTCACCCGCGCTACTGCTATATGTTAGCTGTAGCGCCTTATTAGTAGCGCCGGCCCCCGCGCTACTAATAGGCCCAAAACCAGCGATGCTGCTAGGCTTTTCCCTAGTAGTGAGCCCTAGAGTTCGTAATAGAATAACACCTTAAGATACAAATCAACCAAAACCCTAATGTCACCTAGATACTCCAATGTCACCTCAAGTATCCGTGGGTATGATTGTATGATATGCATCACAAAATCTCAGATTCATCTATTCAACCAACATATAGAACCTCGAAGAGTGCCCAAAAGTTTCTACCGGAGAATCACAACGAAAACGTGTGCCAACCCCTATGCATAAGTTCATGGGCGGAACCCGCAAGTTGATCACCAAAACATACATCAAGTGGATCACGTGATATCCCATTGTCACCACAGATACTCACGGCAACACATACATCAAGTGTTCGCAAATCTTTAAAGACTCAATCCGATAAGATTACTTCAAAGGGAAAACTCAATCCATTACAAGAGAGTAGAGGGGGAGAAGAAACATAATATCCAACTATAATAGCAAAGCTCGCGATACATCAAGATCGTGCCAAATCAAGAACACGAGAGAGAGAGAGAGAGAGAGAGAGAGATCAAACACATAGCTACTGGTACATACCCTCAGCCCCGAGGGTGAACTACTCCCACCTCGTCATGGAGAGCGCCGGGATGATGAAGATGGCCACCGGTGAGGGTTCCCCCCTCCGGCAGGGTGCCAGAATAGGGCCCCGATTGGTTTTTGGTGGCTACAGAGGCTTGCGGCGGTGGAACTCCAGATCTATTCCGTTCCTCGTAGTTTTTAGGGTATATGGAGTTATATAAGCGGAAGAAGTACGTCGGTGGACCTCCGGGCTGTCCAGGAGGCAGGGGGCACGCCCTAGGGGGGAGGGCGCGCCCCCACCCTCATGGGCAGCACGAGACTCCCCTAGTGCAGCTCCGGTACTCCATGGGCTTCTTCTGGTCCAAAAATAAGTCTCGTGGAGTTTTAGGTCAATTGGCCTCCGTTTGATATTCCTTTTCTTCGAAACACTAAAATAGGCAAAAAAACAGCAATTCTGGCTAGGCCTCCGGTTAATAGGTTAGTCCCAAAAATAATATAAAAGTGGATAATTGATACGTCTCCAACGTATCTATAATTTTTGATTGCTCCATGCTACTTTATCTACTGTTTTAGGCAATATTGGGCTTTATTATCCACTTTTATATTATTTTTGGGACTAACCTATTAACCGGAGGCCCAGCCTGCATTTGTTGTTTTATGCCTATTTCGATGTTTCAAGGAAAAGGAATATCGACCGAAATCAACGGAATGAAATCAACTAGAGAAGTTATTTTTGGAAGGAAACCCACCTGATGGACTTGGACCCCACGTCAGAAGATACGGGAGGTGCTCACGAGGGTGGAGGCGCGCCCTCCCCCCCTAGGCGCGCCCCCCTGCCTCGTGGGGCCCCTGTAGCTCCACCGACGTACTCCTTTCACCCATATATACCGTCGTACCCAAAAACTTCCATAGCAGAGATTAGATCGGGAGTTCCGCCGCCGCAAGCCTCCAGAACCACCAAAAACCAATCAGGACCCCTTTCCGGTACCACTGGGAGGGATCCATCTCCGGTGGCCATCTTCATCATCCCGGCGCTCTCCATGACGAGGAGGGAGTAGTTCACCCTCGGGGCTGAGGGTATGTACCAGTAGTTATGTGTTTGATCTCTCTCTCTCTCTCTCATGTTCTCTCTCGTGTTCCCTCTATGGCACGATCTTGATGTATCCCGAGCTTTGCTATTGTAGTTGGATCTTATGATGTTTCTCCCGCTCTACTCTCTTGTGATGAGTTGAGTTTCCCCTTTGAAGTTATCTTATCGGATTGAGTCTTTTATGAGAACACTTGATGTATGTCTTGGTGATCAACTTATGGGTTTCGTGACATTGGGAACCTATGCATAGGGGTTGGCACACGTTTTCTTGATTCTCCGGTAGAAACTTTGGGGCACTCTTAGAAGTACTTTTATGTTGGTTGGATAAATCTGAGATTGTGTGATGCATATCGTATAATCATGCCACGGATACTTGAGGTGACAATGGAGTATCTAGGTGACATTAGGGTTTTGGTTGATTTGTGCCTTAAGGTGTTATTCTAGTACGAACTCTTTTATAGATTGATCCGAAAGAATAACTTTGTGGTGGTTTCGTACCCGACCATAATCTCTATGTTTGTTCTCCGCTATTAGTGTCTTCGGAGTGACTCTTTGTTGCATGTTGAGGGCTTGTTATATGATCTATCTATGTTATTATTGTTGAGAGAACTTGCACTAGTGAAAGTATGAACCTTAGGCCTTGTTTCCTATCATTGCAATACCGTTTACGCTCACGTTTACCTTTAGTTACCTTGCTTTTTTTATATTTTCAGAGTACAAATACTCTTATCTACCATCCATATTGCACTTGTATCACCATCTCTTCGCCGAACTAGTGCACCTATACAATTTGCTATTGTATTGGGTGTGTTGGGGACACAAGAGACTTTTTGTTATTTGGTTGCAGGGTTGTTTGAGAGAGACCATCTTCCTCCTACGCCTCTCGCGGATTGATAAACCTTAGGTCATCCACTTGAGGGAAATTTGCTACTGTCCTACAAACATGTGCACTTGCAGGACCAACAACGTCTACAAGAAGAAGGTTGTGTAGTAGACATCAATAATAAAGCCCAATATTGTCCAAAACAGTAGATAATATAGCATGGAGCAATCAAAAATTATAGATACGTTGGAGACGTATCAGGCATCCCCAAGCTTAATTCCTGCTCGTCCTCGAGTAGTTAAATGATAAAAAAGAATTTTTGATGCGGAATGCTACTTGGTATAATTTCAATGTAATTCTTCTTAATTGTGGTATGAATATTCAGATCTGAAAGATTAAAGACAAAAGTTCATATTGACATAAAAATAATAATACTTCAAGCATACTAATAAAGCAATCATGTCTTCTCAAAATAACATGGCCAAAGAAAGTTATCCCTACAAAATCATATAGTCTGACTATGCTCTATCTTCACCACACAAAGTATTTAAATCATGCACAACCCCGATGACAAGCCAAGCAATTGTTTCATACTTTAGAATTTTCAAACTTTTTCAATCTTCACGCAATACATGAGCGTGAGCCATGGATATAACACTATATGTGGAATAGAATGGTGGTTGTGGAGAAGACAAAAAGGGAGAAGATACTCTAACATCAACTAGGCGTATCAGCGGGCTATGGATATGCCCATCAATAGATATCAATGTGATTTAGTAGGGATTGCCATGCAACGGATGCACTAGAGCTATAAGCATATGAAAGCTCAACAAAAGAAACTAAGTGGGTGTGCATCCAACTCGCTTTCTCACGAAGACCTAGGGCAATTTGAGGAAGCCCATCATTGGAATATACAGGCCAAGTTCTATAATGAAAAATTCCCACTAGTATATGAAAGTGACAATATGAGAGACTCTCTATCATGAAGATCGTGGTGCTACTTTGAAGCACAAGTGTGGTAAAAGGATAGTAACATTGTTCCCTCTCTCTTTTTCTCTCATTTTTTTATTTGGGCCTTTTCTCTCTTTTTTTATGGCCTCTTTTCTTTTCTTTTCTTTATTTTTCGTCCGGAGTCTAATCCCGACTTGTGGGGGAATCATAGTCTCCATCATCCTTTACTCACTGGGACAATGCTCTAATAATGATGATCATCACACTTTTATTTACTTACAACTCATGAATTACAATTCGATACTTAGAACAAAATATGACTCTATATGAATGCCTCCGGCGGTGTACCAGGATGTGCAATGACTCATGAGTGACATGTATGAAAGAATTATGAACGATGGAGTTGCCACAAATATGATGTCAACTACATGATCATGCAAAGCAACATGACAATGATGAAGCGTGTCATAATAAAGGAACGGTGAAAAGTTGCATGGCAATATATCTTGGAATGGCTATGGAAATGTCATAATAGGTAGGTATGGTGGCTGTTTTGAGGGAGGTATATGGTGGGTGTATGATACTAGCGAAAGGTGCGCGGTATTAGAAAGGCTAGCAAAGGTGGAAGGGTGAGAGTGCGTATAATCCATGGACTCAACATTAGTCATAAATAAATCATATACTTATTGAAAAAATCTACAAGTTATCAAAGCAAAGTATTACGCGCATGCTCCTAGGGGGATAGATTGGTAGGAAAAGACCATCGCTCGTCCCCGACCGCCACTCATAAGGAAGACAATCAATAAATAAATCATGCTCCGACTTCATCACATAACGGTTCACCATACGTGCATGCTACGGGAATCACAAACTTTAACACAAGTATCTCTAAAATTCGTAACTACTCAACTAGCATGACTCTAATATCACCATCTCTATATCTCAAAACAATCATCAAGCATCAAACTTCTCTTAGTATTCATCACTCTCATAAGAAAGTTTTTACTAGTCTTGAATACCTAGCATATTAGGATTAAGCACATTACTACGCTGTTTAGGACTCTCAAAATAATATAAGTGAAGCATGAGAGTTCATCTATTTCTTCAAAATAAAACCACCATTGTGCTCTAAAATATATAAGTGAAGCACTAGAGCAAACGACAAACTACTCCGAAGATATAAGTGAAGATCAATGAGTAGTCGAATAATTATGCAACTATGTGAAGACTCTCTAACATTTACGAATTTCAGATCTTGATACTTTATTCAAACATCAAGCAAAACAAAATAAAATAACATGACGCTCCAAGCAAAACACATATCATGTGGTGAATAAAAATATAGCTCCAAGTAAAGTTACCGATGAATGAAGACGAAAGAGGGGATGCCATCCGGGGCATCCCCAAGCTTAGGCTCTTGGTTGTCCTTGAATGTTATATTGGTTTGCATTGGGAATCCCCAAGCTTAGGCTCTTGCCACTCCTTATTCCATAGTCCATCGAATCTTTACCCAAAACTTGAAAACTTCACAACACAAAACTTAACAGAAAACTCGTAAGCTACGTTAGCGAAAGAAAACAAAACACCACTTCAAGGTACTGTAATGAACTCATTCTTTATTTATATTGGTGTTAAACCTACTGTATTCCAACTTCTCTATGGTTCATACCCTCCGATATTACTCATAGATTCATCAAAATAAGCAAACAACACATAGAAAACAGAATCTGTCAAAAACAGAACAGTCTGTAGTAATCTGTATCAAACGTATACTTCTGGAACTCCAAAAATTCTAAAATAAATTGGTGGACCTGAGGAATTTTTCTAGTTATCATCTTCAAAAATAATCAACTAAATAGCACTCTCCAGTAAAAAGTTGAAGCTAATCTCGTGAGCGCTAAAGTTTCTGTTTTTTACAACATGATCATAAAGACTTCACCCAAGTCTTCCCAAAGGTTCTAATTGGCACAAACACTAATTAAAAGATAAAACCACATCTAAACAGAATCTAGATGGATTATTTATTCCTAAACAGAACCAAAAAGCAAGAAACTAAAATAAAATTGGGTTGCCTCCCAACAAGCGCTATCGTTTAACGCCCCTAGCTAGGCATGATGATTTCAATGATGCTCGCATAAAAGAAAGAATTGAAACATAAAGAGAGCATCATGAATAATATGACTAGCACATTTAAGTATAACCCACTTCCTATGCATAGGGATTTTGTGAGCAAACCACTTATGGGAACAATAATCAACTAGCATAGGAAGGCAAAACAAGCATAACTTCAAAACTTTAAGCACATAGAGAGGAAACTTGATATTATTGCAATTTATACAAGCTTATGTTCCTACCTCATAATAAATTTCAGTAGCATCATGAATGAATTCAACAATATAACCAGCACCTAAAGCATTCTTTTCATGATCTTCTAGCATAGAATTTTTATTACTCTCCACATAAACAAAATTCTTCTCATTCGGAACAGTGGGAGTATCATAAGAGACTTGAATACTATAAATTGTTTCCACATTAAAAGAGTAATGTTCAGTAAAAGGGTAATCACAATCATGATAAGTTTTATAAATATAATCATCATTACTTTTTATAGCATAAGTTTCATCACAATAATCATCATAAGTAGCAACTTTGTTCTCATCATAATCGATTGAAACCTCTTCCGAAATAGTGGATACATCACTAAATAAAGTCATGACCTCTCCAAATCCACTTTCATAAATATTATAAGATTCAACATCCTCCAAAATAGTGGGATCATTACTTCCTAAAGTTGAAGCTCTTCCAAACCCACTTTCATCAATATAATCATCATAGGTAGAAGGCATACTATCATCATAACAACTTTGCATATCAAAACTTGAGAGACTACAAATATCATCTTCATTAAACCTAGCATCCCAAGCTTGGGACAAACATTAATTTCAGCAAATATATTCTCAAATATGTCATTCTTATCAAACATAGCTTCCCCAAGCTTGGGCCTTTTCATATCGTAAGCATAATCATTCTCATCATTAATAGTATGGATAGCACCAATAGTATAGCAACCATTATTATCATATTCTTCCAAGCAAGTGCCAAAAAGATTTTCAAGATCATAAGAAGTGTCATTATCTTCCCAATCATAATCATCACAACAAGCAATAGGCATAACGCGATCATCATCAAGTGCATCATCTTCCACAATTATTTTTGATTTATTTTTATGAGGCACAACAATAATAGGAGCAACATTATTTGGGAGAGATACCTTTGTACTTCTCTTCTTTTATCTTTTCTTCTTCTTCATGTGTGGGTTCAATCTTCCTTTTGGAGCTCCTTATTAATGAGATTGGTTGAATAGAAGGCTCCTCCTCGTTACCTGATTCATCATAAGAAATAATAGAAGGATATTGGGAAGTCTCTTACCTTTCATTAGTATTGTCTTCATCTTCTATATGTTTTATTGTCTTTATGTAATTGGCAATATAAGTATTTTCAATGCAATTCACCGCACAATACATATAAATTTCTTCTAGATCAATATCGAGGAATTTCTCAAGGTTATATTCTGGAATATGCTTAGTTTGACGTTTCAATTCTTCATAACCAAAAACCAAACTAAGTTCATTATGATGTGCAAGGGAAATAAAGTCATCACAAGTTTTCGACATGATTCTCTCATGAAACAATTTGCATTTGATATTTAAATGACCATGTTCATTGCAAAGTTCACAAGTATGGTAAAGATATTTTAAATTTTCAGCACTCGCATTTAGCCTTTCTTGCAACCATTTTGTTTCCAAATACTTATACCTCTTGCAATATCAATCTTCCCTATTTGGTGTGTACTTGCAAACCCAATGCACTCCACAAAAATTGACATGTTTATAGGAGGCATTTTCATCATAACTAGTGCAATCATCATTAGCATCATGGGTATTCAAATAATTCATACTAACAACATTGCAATCATGCTCATCATTAAAAGATTTAGTGCCAAACATCTTATGGATTTCTTCTTCTAGTACTTGAGCACAATTTCCTTTCCATCATACTCAAGAAAGATATTAAAAAGGTGAAGCGTATGAGACAAACTCAATTCCATTTTTTTTTCTTTTATAAACTAAACTAGTGATAAAACAAGAATCTAAAAGATTCGATTGCAAGATCTAAAGATATACCTTCAAGCACTCACCTCCCCGGCAATGGCGCCAGAAAAGAGCTTAGTTGACGGGGTGTGAGTCCCGCTTACCTAGCCTCCCGACAGCGGCGCCCAGAAAAGAGCTTGATGTCTACTACACAACCTTCTTCTTGTAGGCGTTGTTGGGCCTCAAAATCTTGAGAGGTTTGTAGGACAGTAGAAAATTTCCCTCAAGTGGATGACCTAAGGTTTATCAATCCGTGGGAGGCATAGGATGAAGATGGTCTCCCTCAATCAACCCTACAACCAAATAACAACGAGTCTCTTGTGTCCCCAACACACCCAATACAATGGTAAATTGTATAGGTGCACTAGTTCAATGAAGAGATGGTGATACAAGTGCAATATGGATGGTAGATATAGGTTTTTGTAATCTGAAAATATAAAAACAGCAAGGTAACTAATGATAAAAGTGAGCACAAACGGTATTGCAATGCTAGGAAACAAGGCCTAGGGTTCATACTTTCACTAGTGCAAGTTCTCTCAACAATAATAACATAATTGGATCACATAACTATCCCTCAACATGCAACAAAGAGTCACTCCAAAGTCACTAATAGCGGAGAACGAACGAAGAGATTATGGTAGGGTACGAAACCACCTCAAAGTTATTCTTTCCAATCAATCCATTGGGCTATTCCCTTAAGTGTCACAAACAGCCCTAGAGTTCGTACTAGAATAACACCTTAAGATACAAATCAACCAAAACCCTAATGTCAGCTAGATACTCCATTGTCACCTCAAGTATCCGTGGGTATGATTATACGATATGCATCACAAAATCTCAGATTCATCTATTCAACCAACACATAGAACCTCAAAGAGTGCCCCAAAGTTTCTACCGGAGAATCACGACGAAAACGTGTGCCAACCCCTATGCATAAGTTCATGGGCGGAACCCGCAAGTTGATCACCAAAACATACATCAAGTGGATCACGTGATATACCGTTGTCACCACCAATTCGCACGGCAAGACATACATCAAGTGTTCTCAAATCTTTAAAGACTCAATCTGATAAGATTACTTCAAAGGGAAAACTCAATCCTTTACAAGAGAGTAGAGGGGGAGAAGAAACATAAGATCCAACTATAATAGCAAAGCTCGCGATACATCAAGATCGTGCCAAATCAAGAACACGAGAGAGAGAGAGAGAGAGAGAGAGAGAGAGAGAGAGATCAAACACATAGCTACTAGTACATACCCTCAGCCCCGAGGGTGAACTACTCCCTCCTCGTCATGGAGAGCGCCGGGATGATGAAGATGGCCACCGGTGAGGGTTTGATACGTATCCAACGTATCTATAATTTTTTATTTCTCCATGCTATATTATCTACTGTTTTGGACAATATTGGGCTTTATTATCCACTTTTATATTATTTTTGGGACTAACCTATTAACCGGAGGCCCAGCCGTAATTGTTGTTTTTGCCTATTTGATTGTTTGAAGAAAAGGAATATCAAACGGAGTCCAATTGACCTGAAACTCCACGAAACTTATTTTTGGACCAGAAGAAGCCCATGGAGTACCGGAGGTGCACCAGGGGAGTCTCGGGCTGCCCACGAGGATGGGGGGCGCGCCTCCCCCCTAGGGCGCGCCCCTGCCTCGTGGACTACCCGGAGGTCCACCGACGTACTTCTTCCGCCTATATAACTCCATATACCCTAAAAACTACGGGGAACAGAATAAATCGGGAGTTCCACCGCCGCAAGCCTCTGTAGCCACCAAAAGTCAATCGGGACCCTGTTCCGGTACCCTGCCGGAGGGGGGAACCCTCACCGGTGGCCATCTTCATCATCCCGGCGATCTCGATGACGAGGAGGGAGTAGTTCACCCTCGGGGCTGAGGGTTTGTACCAGTAGCTATGTGTTTGATCTCTCTCTCTCTCTCGTGTTCTTGATTTGGCACGATCTTGATGTATCACGAGCTTTGCTATTATAGGTGGATCTTATGTTTCTTCTCCCCCTCTTCTCTCTTGTAATGGATTGAGTTTTCCCTTCGAAGTTATCTTATCGGATTGAGTCTTTAATGACTTGAGAACACTTGATGTATGTCTTGCCGTGCGTATCTGTGGTGACAATGGGATATCACGTGATTCACTTGATGTATGTTTT
Source organism: Aegilops bicornis (assembly GCA_021605145.1). NCBI lineage: Eukaryota > Viridiplantae > Streptophyta > Magnoliopsida > Poales > Poaceae > Aegilops > Aegilops bicornis. Next base: position 511,000,924 of record CM038672.1, read on the forward strand.
GATGATCAACTTGCGGGTTCCGCCCATGAACTTATGCATAGGGGTTGGCACATGTTTTCGTCGTGATTCTCCGGTAGAAACTTTGGGGCACTCTTTGAGGTTCTATGTGTTGGTTGAATAGATGAATCTGAGATTGTGTGATGCATATCGTATAATCATACCCACGGGTACTTGAGGTGACATTGGAGTATCTAGGTGACATTAGGGTTTTGGTTGATTTGTGTCTTAAGGTGTTATTCTAGTACGAACTCTAGGGCTGTTTGTGACACTTATAGGAATAGCCCAAAGGATTGATTGGAAAGAATAATTTTGAGGTGGTTTCGTACCCTACCATAATCTCTTCGTTTGTTCTCCGCTATTAGTGACTTTGGAGTGACTCTTTGTTGCATGTTGAGGGATAGTTATATGATGCAATTATGTTATTATTGTTGAGAGAACTTGCACTAGTGGAAGTATGAACCCTAGGCCTTGTTTCCTAGCATTGCAATACCGTTTGTGCTCACTTTTATCATTAGTTACCTTGCTGTTTTTATATTTTCAGATTACAAAAACCTATATCTACCATCCATACTGCACTTGTATCACCATCTCTTCGTCAACTAGTGCACCTATACAATTTACCATTGTATTGGGTGTGTTGGGGACACAAGAGACTCTTTGTAATTTGGTTGCAGGGTTGCTTGAGAGAGACCATCTTAATCCTACGCCTCCCACGGATTGATAAACCTTAGGTCATCCATTTAAGGGAAATTTTCTACTGTCCTACAAACCTCTGCACTTGGAGGCCCAACAACGTCTACAAGAAGAAGGTTGCGTAGTAGACATCAAGCTCTTTTCAGGCGCCGTTGCCGGGGAGGCTAGGTAAGCGGCACTCACACCCCGTCAACTAAGCTCTTTTCTGGCGCCGTTGCCGGGGAGGCTAGGTAAGTGGCACTCACACCCCATCAACTAAGCTCTTTTCTGGCACCGTTGCTAGGGAGGTGAGTTCTTGAAGGTATATCTTTAGATCTTGCAATTGAATCTTTTTGTTTCTTGTTTTATCACTAGTTTAGTTTATAAAAGAAAAAAATGGAATTGAGTTTGTCTCATACGCTTCATCTTTTTAATATCTTTCGTGAGTAGGATGGAAAGGAAAATTGTGCTCAAGTACTAGAATAAGAAATCTATAAAATGTTTGGCACTAAATCTTTGAATGATGAACATCATTGCAATGTTGTTAGTATGAATCCTTTGAATACCCATGATGCTAATGATGATTGCACTACTTATGATGAAAATGTCTCCTATAAACATGTCAATTTTTGTGGAATGCATTGGGTTTCCAAGTACACACCAAATAGGGAAGATAGATATTGCAAGAGGCATAAGTACTTAGAAACTAAATTATTGCAAGAAAGTCTTGATGATTGCGCTGAAAGATTAAATATTTCTCGCACCCCTTGTGAACTTTGCAATGAACATGGTCATTTAAAGCTCCAATGCTATTTGTTTCATGATCAAGTCGTTTCCAAATATTGTGATAATTTGATTACCCTTGAGCATCATAAAGAGCTTAGTCTTCTTTTGGGTTATGAAGAAATGAAGCGTATAACCGAGGGTATTCCAAAATTTAATCTCGATAAACTTCTTGATTTTGATCTAGAGGAAATTTATATGTATTGTGCGGTGAATTGTATTGAAAATCCTTATATTGTCAATTATATAAAGAAAAGAAAAGAAATAGAGGATGAAGAGAATACTAATGAAAGGGAAGAGACTTCCCAATATCCTCCTATTATTTCTTATGATGAATCAGGTAACGAGGAGGAGCCTTCTATTCAACCAATCTCATTAATAAGGAGCTCCTAAAAGAGGATTGAACCCACACATGAGGTGAAGAAGAAGAAAAGAAAAAGGAAGAGAGGTAAAAAGGTATCTCTCCCAAGTAATGGTGCTCCTATGATTGTTGTGCCTCCTGAAAATGAATCAAAAATAATTGTGGAAGATGATGCACTTGATGATGATCTCGTTATGCCTATTGCTTGTTGTGATGATTATGATTGGGAAGATAATGATACTTCCTATGATCTTGAAAATCTTTTTGGCACTTGCTTGGAAGAATATGATAATTGCTATACTATTGGTGCTATCAATACTATTAATGATGAGAGTGATTATGCTTATGATATGAAAAGGCCCAAGCTTGGGGAAGCTATGTTTGATGAGGATGAAATATTTGAGAATATATTTGCTGCAATTAATGTTTGTCCCAAGCTTGGGGATGCTATGTTTAATAATGATGATATTTTTAGCCTCCCAAGTTTTGATATGCAAAGTTGTTATGATGATAGCATGTCTTCTACCTATGATGATTATATTGATGAAAGTGGGTTTGGAAGAGTGTCAACTTTAGGAAGTAATGATCCCACTATTTTGGAGGATGTTGAATCTAATAATATTTATGAAAGTGCATTTGAAGAGGTGATGACTTTATTTACTGATGAGTCCACTATCTTGGAAGAGGTTTCAATCGATTATGATGAGAACAAAGTTGCTACTTATGATGATTATTGTGATGAAACTTATGCTATAAAAAGTAGTGATGATTATATTTATAAAACTTGTCATGATTATGATTACCCTTTTTCTGAACATTGCTCTTTTAATGTGGAAACAATTTATAGTATTCAAGTCTCTTATGATACTCCCACTATTCCAAATGAGAAGAATTTTGCTTATGTGGAGAGTAGTAAAAATTCTGTACTTGTAGATCATGGAAAGAATGCTTTAGGTGCTGGTTATATTGTTGAATTAATTCATGATGCTACTGAAAATTATTATGAGGGAGGAATATATGCTTGTAGGAATTGCAATAATATCAAGTTTCCTCTCTATGTGCTTAAAGTTTTGAAGTTATGCTTGTTTTACCTTCCCATGCAAGTTGATTCTTGTTCCCATAAGTTGTTTGCTCACAAAATCCCTATGCATAGGAAGTGGGTTATACTTAAATGTTCTAGTCATATTCTTCATGATGCTCTCTTTATGTTTCATTATCTTTTATGCGAGCATCATTGAAATCATCATGCCTAGTTAGGGGCGTTAAACGATAGCGCTTGTTGGGAGGCAACCCAATTTTATTTTAGTTTCTTGCTTTTTGATTCTGTTTAGTAATAAATAATCCATCTATCTTCTGTTTAGATGTGGTTTTGTGTTTTAATTAGTGTTTGTGCCAAGTAGAACCTTTGGGAAGACTTGGGTGAAGTCTTTATGATCATGCTGTAAAAAAACAGAAACTTTAGTGCTCACGAGATTAGCTTCAACTTTTCGCTGGAGAGTGATATTTAGTTGATTCTTATTGCATATTATTACTAGACAAATTCTTCATGTCCACCAATTTATTTTATAATTTTTGGAGTTCCAGAAGTTTGAGTTAGTTACAGATTACTACAGACTGTTCTGTTTTTGACAGATTCTGTTTTCATTGTGTTGCTTGCTTATTTTGATGACTTTATGGCTAGTAAAATAGTTTATAAACCATAGAGAAGTTGGAATACAGTAGTTTTAACACAAATAAAGGATGAGTTCATTACATTACCATGAAGTGGTGTTTTTTTTGTTTCGCTAACGGAGCTTACGAGTTTTCTGTTAAGTTTTGTGTTGTGAAGTTTTCAAGTTTTGGGTAAAGATTCGATGGACTATGGAATAAGGCGTGGCAAGAGCCTAAGCTTGGGGATTCCCAAGGCACCCCAAGTCAATATTAAATGATAACCAAGATCCTAATCATGGGGATGCCCCAGATGGCATCCCCTCTTTCGTCTTCGTTCATCGGTAACTTTACTTGGAGCTATATTTTTATTCACCACATGATATGTGTTTTGCTTGGAGCGTCATTTTATTTTCTTTTGTTTTGCTTGCTGTTCGAATAAAGTATCAAGATCTGAAATTCTTAAATGTTAGATAATCTTCACATAGTTGCATAATTATTTAACTACTCATTGATCTTCACTTATATCTTCCGGAGTAGTTTGTTGTTTGCTATAGTGCTTCACTTTTACCTTTTAGAGCATGATGGTAGTTTTATTTTGAAGAATTAGATGAACTCTCATGCTTCACTCATATTATTTAGAGAGTCTTAAATAGCATGGTAATGTGCTTAATCCTAATATGCTAGGTATTCAAGAATAGTAAAAACTTTCTTATGAGTGTTTTGAATACTAAGAGAAGTTTGATGTTTGATGATTGTTTTGATATATGGAGGTAATAATATCAAAGTTGTGCTAGTTGAGTAGTTGTGAATTTGAGAAATGCTTGTGTTGAAGTTTGCAAGTCTCGTAGCATGCACGTATGGTAAACGTTATTTAACAAATTTGAAACATGAGGTGTTCTTTGATTGTCTTCCTTATGAGTGGCGGTCGGGGACGAGCGATGGTCTTTTCCTACCAATCTATCCCCCTAGGAGCACGCGCGTAGTGCTTGGTATTTGATAACTAGTAGATTTTTGCAATAAGTATGTTAGTTCTTTATGACTAATGTTGAGTCCATGGATTATACGCACTCTCACCCTTCCATCATTGCCAGCCTCTTCGGTACCGTGCATTGCCCTTTCTCACATTGAGAGTTGGTGCAAACTTCGTCGATGCATCCAAACCCCGTGATATGATACGCTCTTTCACACATAAACCTCCTTATATCTTCCTCAAAACAGCCACCATACCTACCTATTATGGCATTTCCATAGCCATTCCAAGATATATTGCCATGCAACTTTCCACCATTCCGTTTATCATGACACGTTCATCTTGTCATATTGCTTAGCATGATCATGTAGTCGACATCGTATTTGTGGCAAAGCCACCATTCATAATTCTTTCATACATGTCACTCATGAGTCATTGCATATCCCGGTACACCGCCGGAGGCATTCATATAGAGTCATACTTTGTTCTAGTATCGAGTTGTAAATAAATGGAAGTGTGATGATCATCATTTTCTAGAGCATTTTCCCAAGTGAGGAATGAATAAAAAAGGGGCCATGAACAAAAAGAGAAAGGCCATAAAAAAATAGAAGGCCCAAAAAAAGAGAGAAAAAGAGAGAAGGGACACTGCTACTATCGTTTTACCACACTTGTGCTTCAAAGTAGCACCATAATCTTCATGATAGAGAGTCTCTTGTTTTGTCACTATCATATACTAGTGGGAACTTTTCATTATAGAACTTGGCTTGTATATTCCAATGATGGGCCTCCTCAAGTGCCCTAGGTCTTCGTGAGCAAGCAAGTTGGATGCACACCCACTAGTTTCTTTTGTTGAGCTTTCATACATTTATAGCTCTAGTGCATCCGTTGCATGGCAATCCCTACTCCTTGCATTAACATCAATTGATGGGCATCTCCATAGCCCATTGATTAGCCTCATTGATGTGAGACTTTCTCCTTTTTTGTCTTCTCCACATAACCCCCATCATCAAATTCTATTCCACCAATAGTGCTATGTCCATGGCTCGCACTCATATATTGCGTGAAAGTTTATAGGTTTGAGATTACTAAAGTATGAAACAATTGCTTGGCTTGTCATCGGGGTTGTGCATGATGAGAGCATTCTTGTGTGACTAAAATGGAGCATGACTAAACTATATGATATTGTAGGGATGAACTTTCTTTGGCCATGTTATTTTGAGAGGACATAATTCCTTAGTTAGTATGCTTGAAGCATTATTACTTTTATGTCAATATGAACTTTTATCTTGAATCTTTCGGATCTGAATGTTCATACCACAATTAAAAAGAATTACATTGAAATTATGCCAACTAGCATTCCACATCAAAAATTATCTTTTTAATCATTTACCTACTCGAGGACGAGCAGGAATTAAGCTTGGGGATGCTTGATACGTCTCCAACGTATCTATAATTTTTGATTGCTCCATGTTATATTATGTACTGTTTTTGACAATATTGGGCTTTATTATCCATTTTTATATTATTTTTGGGACTAACCTATTAACCGGAGGCCCAGCCCAGAATTGCTGTTTTTTGCCTATTTCAGTGTTTCGAAGAAAATGAATATCAAACGGAGTCCAATTGACCTGAAACTCCACGAAACTTATTTTTGAACCAGAAGAAGCCCACGGAGTACCAGAACTGCACTAGGGGAGTCCCGGGTTGCCCACGAGGGTGGGGGCGCGCCTTCCTCCCTAGGGCGCACCCCCTGCCTCGTGGACTGCCCAGAGGTCCACCGACGTACTTCTTCCGCCTATATAACTCCATATACCCTAAAAACTACGAGGAACAGAATAGATCGGGAGTTCCGCCGCCGCAAGCCTCTATAGCCACCAAAAGTTGATCGGGACCCTGTTCCGGCACCCTGCCGGAGGGGGGAACCCTCACCGGTGGCCATCTTCATCATCCCGGCGATCTCCATGACGAGGAGGGAGTAGTTCACCCTCGGGGCTGAGGGTATGTACTAGTAGCTATGTGTTTGATCTCTCTCTCTCTCTCTCGTGTTCTTGATTTGGCACGATCTTGATGTATTGCGAGCTTTGCTATTATAGCTGGATCTTATGTTTCTTCTCCCCCTCTTCTCTCTTGTAATGGATTGAGTTTTCCCTTCGAACTTATCTTATCGGATTGAGTATTTAATGACTTGAGAACACTTGATGTATGTCTTGCCGTGCGTATCTGTGGTGACAATGGGATATCACGTGATTCACTTGATGTATGTTTTGGAGATCAACTTGCGGGTTCCGCTCATGAACTTATGCATAGGGGTTGGCACATGTTTTCGTCGTGATTCTCCGGTAGAAACTTTGGGGCACTCTTTGAGGTCCTATGTGTTGGTTGAATAGATGAATCTGAGATTGTGTGATGTATATCGTATAATCATATCCACGGATACTTGAGGTGACATTGGAATATCTAGATGACATTAGGGTTTTGGTTGATTTGTGTCTTAAGGTGTTATTCTAGTACGAACTCTAGGGCTGTTTGTGACACTTATAGGAATAGCCCAAAGGATTGATTGGAAAGAATAACTTTGAGGTGGTTTCGCATTCTACCATAATCTCTTCGCTTGTTCTCCGCTATTAGTGACTTTGGAGTGACTCTTTGTTGCGTGTTGAGGGATAGTTATATGATCCAATTATGTTATTATTGTTGAGAGAACTTGCACTAGTGAAAGTATGAACCCTAGGCCTTGTTTCCTAGCATTGCAATACCGTTTATGCTCACTTTTATCATCAGTTATCTTGCTGTTTTTATATTTTCAGGTTACAAAAACCTATATCTACCGTCCATATTGCACTTGTATCACCATCTCTTCACCGAACTAGTGCACCTATACAATTTACCATTGTATTGGGTGTGTTGGGGACACAAGAGACTCTTTGTAATTTGGTTGCAGGGTTGCTTGAGAGAGACCATCTTAATCCTACGCCTCCCACGGATTGATAAACCTTAGGTCATCCACTTGAGGGAAATTTGCTACTGTCCTACATACCTCTGCACTTGGAGGCCCAACAACGTCTACAAGAAGAAGGTTGCGTAGTAGACATCAGGGTTCCCCCCTCCGGCAGGGTGCCGGAACAGGGTCCCGGTTGGTTTTTGGTGGCTACAGAGGCTTGCGGTGGCGGAACTCCAGATCTATTCTGTTCCCCGTAGTTTTTAGGGTATATGGAGTTATATAGGCGGAAGAAGTACGTCGGTGGACCTCCGGGTTGTCTACGAGGCAGGGGGGCGCCCTAGGGGGGAGGGCGCGCCCCCCACCCTCGTGGGCAGCCCGGGACTCCCCTGGTGCAGCTCCGGTACTCCGTGGGCTTCTTCTGGTCCAAAAATAAGTTTCGTGGAGTTTCAGGTCAATTGGCCTCTGTTTGATATTCCTTTTCTTTGAAACACTGAAATAGGCAAAAAAACAACACTTCTGGGCTGGGCTTCCGGTTAATAGGTTAGTCCCAAAAATAATATAAAAGTGGATAATAAAGCCCAATATTGTCCAAAACAGTAGATAATATAGCATGGAGCAATCAAAAATTATAGATACGTTGGAGACGTATCAAGAGGTATCTCTGGGCCCTCTCGGTAATGTACATCACTATAAGCCTTGCAAGCAATGTGACTAATGAGTTAGTTGTGGGATGATACATTACGAAACGAGTAAAGAGATTTGCCGATATCGAGATTGAACTAGGTATGATGATACCGACGATCGAGTCTCGGGCAAGTAACATACCGATGACAAAGGGAAGAACGTATGTTGTTATGCGGTTTGACCGATAAAGATCTTCGTAGAATATGTAGGAGCCAATATGAGCATCCATGTTCCGCTATTAGTTATTGACCGAAGATGTGTATCGGTCATGTCTACATAGTTCTCGAACCCGTAGGGTCCGCATACTTAACGTTCGATGACGATTTGTATTATGATTTATGTGATTTTATGACCGAAGTTTGTTCGGAGTCCTATATGAGATCACGGACATGACGAGGAGTCTCAAAATGGTCGAGAGGTAAAGATCGATATGTTGGAAGACTCTATTCGGACACCAGAATAGTTCTGAAGTGTTTCGGGTATTTTCCGCAGTACCGGAAGGTTACCGGAACCCCCCGAGGAGTTAGTGGGCCTTCATGGGCATTAGGGGAAAGGAGAGAAGGGCCTCAAGGGGTGCCCCCCCATGGCTAGTCCGAGTGGACTAGGAGGGGGCGTTACACACCTCGGTCATATCGTCATAGTGCTTAGGCGAAGCCCTGCGCCGGTAACTTCATCATCACCGTCGCCACACCGTCGTGCTGACGGAACACTCCCTCGTCCTCAACTAGGTCAAGAGCTCGAGGGACGTCATCGAGTTGAACGTGTGCTGGACGCGGAGGTGTCGTACGTTCGGTGCTTGGATCTGTTGGATCACGAAGACGTTCAACTACATCAACCGCATTATTAAACGCTTCCGCTTTCGGTCTACGAGGGTACGTGGACACACTCTCCCCTCTCGTTGCTATGCATCACGTAGATAGCTCTTGCGTGGTCGTAGGATTTTTTTTTGAAATACTACGTTCCCCAATAGCTTCTTATGATGTGTATTACCGAGAGGGCCTGTAGATACCTCTCCGGTACACGGAGTGACAAACCCCAATCTCGATCCATGCCAACTCAATAGACACCTTCGGAGATACCTATAGAGCATCTTTATAATCACCCAGTTACGTTGTGACATTTGATAGCACACAAGGCATTCCTCCGGTATTCGGTAGTTGCATTATCTCATGGTCGAAAGAACATGTATTTGACATTAATAAAGCAGTAGTAATAAATTGAACGATCATATGCTAAGCTAATGGATGGGTCTTGTCCATCACATCATTCTCCTAATGATGTGATCCCGTTATCAAATGACAATTCATGTCTATGGTTAGGAAACCTTAACCATCTTTTGATCAATGAGCTAGTCTAGTAGAGGCTCACTAGGGACATGATATCCCATTGTTCATTAGGGACACGGGATCACATCATTAGGAGAATGATGTGATGGACAAGACCCATATGTTAGCTTAGCATATGATCGTTCAGTTTATTGCTACCGCTATCTTAATGTCAAATACATATTCCTTCGGCCATTAGATCATGCAACTCCCGGACTCCGGAGGAATACCTTGTGTGTTATCAAACGTCACAACGTAACTGGGTGATCATAAAAATGCACTACAGGTATCTCCAAAGGTGTCTGTTGAGTTGGCGTGAATCGAGATTGGGATTTGTCACTCCATATGACGGCGAGGTATCTCTAGGCCCTCTCGGTAATGTACATCACAAGAAGCTTGCAAGCAAAGTAAATAAGGAGTTAGTTACAAGATGATGTATTACGGAACAAGTAAAGAGACTTGCTGGTAACGAGATTGAACTAGGTATAGAGATACCGATGATCGAATCTCGAGCAAGTAACATACCGACAGACAAAGAGAATTATGTATGTTGTCATAAAGGTTCAACCAATAAAATATCTTCATGGAATATGTAGGAATCAATACGGGCATCCAGGTCCCGCTATTGGTTATTGACCGGAGAGGCGTCTCGGTCATGACTACATAATTCCCGAACCCGCAGGGTCGCACGCTTAACATTCGTTGATGCTAGAGTAGTATTGGGATATTTGATGAGTTGTAACCAAATGTTGTTCGGAGTCCCGGATGAGATCCTGGACGTCACGAGGAGTCTCGGAGTGGTCGAGAGGTAAATATTTATATATGGGAAGTCATATTTTGGGTTCCGGAAAAAGGTGGAGTTTTTTCGGTATTGTACGGAGAAGCTTCCAGAAGGTTCCGGAGGATTCCGAGGGGTTCGGAAGTCCACAAGTGGGTCCACCATGACCCAAGGGCTAGAATGGGCTGCGGGGAGGCGCCCTGGCCTTATTGGACTAGGCGCACCAAGTCCTCAAAAGCCCATGTGCTAGGGAAGGCAAAAAAGGAAGGAGTCCTAGTAGGAATAGGACTGGACTTGGAGTCCAAGTCCTCCCCCCCTTAGCTGCGCCCTAGGGCTTGGAGGGGCTATTTCCCACACCCCTCCACCTATATATAGAGGGGAGGGGGCGCCCCAAGAGGAGACACCAAGCCCTTGGCGCCCTCTCTCTCTCTCTCTCTCTCTCTCTCTCTCTCTCTCTCTCTCTCTCGAGCTCTCTCTCTCTCTCTCTCATTACTCCGTAGTTCCAGCGCCTCATCCCGGCTACGCTTAGCGAAGCGCTGTCGGTGCTCCACCACCACGCCGTCGTGTTGGTTGTGATCCCATCTATTTCTCCTCTCCCGCTTGCTGGATCAAGAAGGAGAAGACGTCATCGAGCTGCACATGTGCTAAACTCAGAGGTGTCGTCCGTTTGGCACTAGATCGGTTGGATCGTGATCGGATCGCGAAGAGTACGACTACATCAACCGCATGACAAACGCCTCTGCCTAGCGATCTACAATGGTATGTAGATGCTCTCCCCCTCTCGTAGTTATGCATCTCCATGGACAGATCTTCACTACTAGGGAAAAGCCTAGCAGCAGCGCGGGTTTTGGGTGTATCGATGGCGCCGGGTGCTGCGCTTATCGATATGGCGCCATAGCTAACTTCAGCAGTAGCGGCGTGTTGACACACGCCATCGCTATACATGGTTAGTCAGAAGCGTTGCAAAACAGCGCTATCGCTAATTAGTCAGAAGCGGGTCTTATACCCCACGCTACTGCTATTAATTTCAAAAACAAAAACAAATCTCGATCCCGTGCATGTTGTCAATGGCAGCAATGGTAAGATCTAGCGATGATTGGCATCGCCGAAGGCATGAACGAACAGCGGAAGACCAGATCCAGCAGTGGCTGTTGGAGAGGGCCTGCTTATGGCGAGCGAGCCAGGCGGCGTGGGGCTCCTCTTCCCGACCATGCCAGATAACTCCGGGTCATCCATGGCGACGACCTGCACGGGCATGGACATGGGAGGGTGAGTCAAACCAGAGGGAGAGAGAGAAAAGGAAAACTGAGGGAGAGAGGAAGGTGATGTAGGGAGCAGCGGAGCTAGTCACCAATGGCGAGGTGCTCCGGTGTGGAGGCGCGGGGCGGCGGCCTCCTAGACGTCGGTGGAAAACCGGCGAGCCCCTAGACGCCGGTGGCGCGAGGCGGCGGCCTCTTTCGGTGCCATGGAGGAAGATGGGTGCATGGGCAAGAGGTCCATGTGAGAGCGTATGGAAAGTGAGAGGAGAGAGTGGTGGAAGAGAGGAGGGATTTGGGGGAGGAGATGGGGATTCGGCCGAGGATATGGCGACTTCACCTACCTCGTACTTAGTAGTAGCGAGGGGTATAAAACCGCTACTACTATCAACTTAGTAGTAGCGCGGGTGTAGACCCCTTGCTACTACTATGGCAGGTGTCGGGGGGCATGGTAGAGACCGCTTAGTAGTAGCGAGGGTTAAAATCCCGCGCTACTACGATCAACTTAGTATTAGCGAGGGTTAAAAACCGCGCCATCGCTAATTAGCGATGGCGCTTCTTTTTGTGCCGCGCTGCTGCTAAGATTCTGTGTATAAGGTTTTCCCTAGTAGTGTTTGCGTAGAATTTTTTTTCCATGCAACATTCCCCAACACTTTGGACGATCACTATCATCTGGACCTCTTCTTCAGCACCGGCCTGCACTCCAGCCCTTCTTGACACGCATGCAGAACAAGATATGAGCTGTCTACGACGCTATCACGTGCACCCGGAGAAGCGACATCGTTCACCAGCACCTGCAGCAGCAGTCGCGTCCCTCCACGCACCGACATCGGCCACGTCCCATGTCTAGCACATTAGCCGACGACCAGGCCACCCCCTCCTGACCAACCTGGCAGCACCCACAGCACTATGGTCCCACGTTGAGCTTCATGTTTTCTTCACAGCCACAACAGTAGGGTCCCACGTCGAGCTTGGTGTTTCAGCCGGAGCAGCAGTCACATCCAACACATATGTCTCTTCATATTTATTGTTTCCAATATCAATTGAGGCGACCTCATTCTTCATGACTTAACATTCCCTCCTGTAGGAGCCTACGGATATCGGGCGTCTATGTCGGGATCCACATGGGGGAGTGATCAACATCCTGAGGAGAACATACAGGATTAGATGTCGCAGCACACCTAGTGGATGAACATGTTTTCGACTCCTCCACCTAGCGCCATAGAGGATACACAGTATGACCAGGGCGAGTCTGAGATTCCTCCTCGTAACATTAGGCCACCCCACAGGTTGGGATGGTCGATGCCTCAAGCACCGCTTGCGCGCCATGGCAGATGTCATCAGTGACACTTCTATCTATCAGTAGAGACATGACCATCTACTTATGTATGAGACTTATTTCTATTCTATGTATGAGACAAATGACTGTGTACTTACGTATGAGACATATGCCTACTCTATTTTAGTTCTTTGTTATCCAAACTACAACATCATATTTAGATAGAACATAATGCTCCTACAATAAGACAGTACAAACAACTGGATACAACTACATCTAAATTAAACGGTAGGTAGGAATGAACTTACAACGTACAGCTTAAAAACTACATGAAGTCATCATCGTCATCCTCCATCGATGCAGAACTCTTGCCCTTCGACGATGCAGAACTCTTGCCCTTCGACGATGCAGAACTCTTGCCCTTCGACGATGAAGAACTCTTGCCCTTCGACGATGCAGAACTCTTGCCCTTTGACGATGCAGAACTCTTGACCGACGGCATGAAGATATCATCTTCATCCTCACTGTCGGTAGTCCATAAAAAGTATGTTTTGCTGCGAACTTTAGGTATGTTTTTCTCTTAGATTGTTGCTTCATCCATCTTCCCTACAACCTGAGAAGTTTTTTCTGTATCTCCTCAAAGGTCCTGAAAGGCCACCCGCACCTACTTAATGCGTGAGCCAGCTCATTCAGTACAGTGTCAGTACTGATGAGTTTGTCCCACAGAACTAATATGTTGTCTACCCTGAAATCGGTGGCTAAATCCAGAAGACATTAGGACATACGAGGGTGAAAACAACGATCAAAAGGATATCCGGACATCTTGGTGAGACTACGAGACTACAATAAAATGCTTACCCACGTTAGTGTCGAGGGTATTTTATAGGTTGAGAACACAACGAAAGGCGGGAACTCGGAAGCGGGAAAATATGGCGGGAGATACTGGCGGGAACTACAGAGTGGGAAAATGTGGCCGCAGTTAGAAAGCGGGGAAATATGGCGGAAACTAGAGAGCGAAAAAATATGGCAGGAACTAGTAATATGACGGGAACTAGAGAGCAGGAAAATATGGCGGGAACTAACAAAGTGGGAAAATATGATGGAAAATGGCGGCCCGAAATATAAGCACGAAACATATGGGGGAAGAAAATGAGTGCATGCACCTGTCGGCCTATAGTTAGCCAATTAGTGCTAATCAGCCTACAGATAGCTGATTAGCTCTAGTCGGCCAACAGATGGCCGACAGAATCTACAACTAGTGGCCGATAGGTCTGGTCAATCGGCCACCCCAAAGCCAACTGGGGCCCAATGGGCTACCTATAGGCTGATTGAATCCAATCAGCCAGCAGCAGGCTGACGATGTATTATTTTAAAAAAAATCCGGCGTAATATTTATGAAAATTAATTAAAAATGTATTATCTTTAAAAAAATAGCCACAAGAAGGGGGTGTGGCTTCCCCTTCCATGCAATCCCACTCACTCAAGTGGGTCCAAAATTTAGTTGGCACGACGTCGGCAGCACGAGCGTTTATTCAATCATTCGTCTGAAAAATGGACGACGATAGATTCGTTATCCCGTCCATGTCATCGCCTCCGTGGTACGTACGAACCATTTATCGGATGACAAATGCTCTAAACTCTGTGCTAGTACTGCTAACCACGTACTCCCATTTGGTTGCAGGTTTCCCGTACCGTGCAGAGTCCAGATGCGCCAAAGTGAAGGTGGGGGTCCGATTGCAACCTCCCGTCCGGATCTATCGATCTCGTTATGGCATAAACAATGGTTGATAAAAGCAACTTCAACTGGCCGACCCAAACGGACGGCGCATTTATCCGTTTTTTGTTCGTTTGGGTCGGCCGCCTGCCCGCCGTCCGACCTCTTTTAGATTTGGGTCGGCAGTGCGCCCAACGTGTCGATCCATTTCATGACCGTGCGCGCCAGCGCCCATGTCGTTACCTTGATTTTAGCGCCCATTTCGCGGAAAGGTTCGCGTCTTGAGGAAAAATCTGCCCTAAGCGCTCTGGTTTTAAGCGCTTCGGCCTTGCGGAAAAGGTTCGTGCGCTTATTTTGACGTGCCGCGTCCGGCGCTCGTTATAAGAAGGTGCTCCCTCCATACTCTGTCCGCCGCCTAACGCTTCTCCTCTCACTAGCCTCGCCGACTGCGCCACCATGTCGATCGCCGCCACGCTTCGGATTTTCGCGGAGTCCGCGAGCGCCGCTCCGGTGCCTTCTCTTCCGAGATCTGGTTTGACGAGAAACGCCTCTTCCTCGGCACCTTCGACACCGCAGAGGAGGCGGCCCGCGCGCACGACGCGGCGGCGTGGCGCCTCCAGAGGCCTCGTCAGGAGATGAATTTTCCCACCGTGTCAAGCCAGCGGGCGTAGGATCTCACGCCTCTGCCGCGGCTTTTCACGGAGGACGATCGTCGTGTCCATCGGAGGCGGCAGCGTCGCCTCGCCATCGCCGAGATGGATATGAAAGCCCTGGTTGTGTGGCGCCAACGCTTCCCGCAGGACATCGTCGACGAGCGCCAGTTTTACAAGGAAAGAAGGACAAAGAGGGAGGCGAGGAGGACAGAGCGAGCCGCCTATCGGGAGGAAAAGCGTTCGCGGAAGCTGGCCGCTCAATTGAGGCTGAAGCTGCGACAAACGTCGGGGTGGCACTTCGACGACGAGCAGTCTGCTGACGCCTACCTTCAGACGTCGGAGGAGGACATTATCGAGTCGGAGTCGGAAAGTAGTGACGAGAGTAGTTGATCTTTTCTTTTATTTGTGTACGCTAGAATTATCTATATATCCTTTTATCGGAAAAAATGGCCGGCGGCATCGGTGACGAAGCAGGCGGGCAACGGTGTGCTGTTTGTATGTGGAGAGATCAATGTGTCGCCGATCAAGGGCCGAAGGAGAGAGGCGGCGCGAAAGCTGCGTTAAATCGTTTTGTCTGTGTACGCTGACGCAATCCGGCTCAAAAATGGGCCGGAATGGGTCGGCAAAGCGGATTTAAAGCGGACGCACGTCTGCTTGGATCGACGTTGCTCGCCAACTTTTTTTCGCGCCGACCCAAACGGACGCCGGCGGACAAAATGGGTCGCCCCATTGGAGTTGCTCTAAGATAGTCTTATCTTAAGTCTTGCATGTAGTTTAGAGATGACAAAAAAACATGTCTACAATGGGTCATCTCTTAGCCTTATATCCAATAACTTTTTTTTTCGAGCAACCGGCAGGAGCTCTGCCTTTTCATTAAGAAGAAGAGAATTGACAAGTTTATAAGAAAAACTGGCCGAAAACCGATACATCTGCGATACACGCACACGCCAGCCCCGAGGCTGCGCACCACTCGAGTCGACGACACAGTCACCCACGAGACCAGAGACGACACCCTACAACAGAACTCGGGCTCCGGAGCCGCTCGACATCCACACCGCCCCGAGGCCACGCACCAGCCTAGTCGATGGCTCCGCCGCCCTAGAGGCCAAAGCCAACACCCCACGCACACGAGATCTCGGCGCGCCAAGACCGATTTCCACTCCGCCCCGAGGCCGCGAACCCACCTAGTCGATGACCATGTCGCCTGGCGACCAAAGCCAGCCACCACACGAAGGAGATACCGAGCCGCCGCCTCGACTTCCACGCCGCCCCGAGGTCACAAGACTCGCCTAGCCGGTGACGAAGTTGCAAAGCCACAGAGCCACCACCAGCAGATGAAGGACCGGACCTTCAAAAGCGTCGCCCCCAAGAGGGAAGCGACCAGGAACGCCGCCGACGCCCACTTAGGCCAAGGCCGAAGTTTGGGTTTTCATCCGAAGAGCCCGTGGTGAGACAAATTGTGCTAAGAGATCATCTCTTGTCGTCTCTTAAATAAGAGAAGACAAGCGTTATCTTATGATTTCTTTCTCCTCCACCTCAATAATTATCTTACGTGGCCGTCCTAAGATAGAACCATTGTACATGCCCTTAGCTTGCTTAGCTGTACACTGCACTGGCTTGATTAATCTGATGAAGGAGAGAGCCAACTTAAAAGTGCATGCAGAGCTTTCCTTAATCGACGATCTTGCTGCCCAGCCGCTTTCGCGTTCAGGTGCACTGTGATCAATCTTGGCGCGATACTTCCAGCGATCTGATAGCTCAGAAACACGGTGCAAGTGCTAACCTCTTCTGCAAGGCGCACATATATGTACATATTCCTCGCGTTTTTCTCTCTACCACATGTCGCTAGCTGCCGATTAAGCCACTATATGCTCAACATTCTCGAAATGCTCAAGGAGAGAAAGAGAGGAAACACGCCCGCAATAGTGAATTTTTGTTTGGTGCATGTGGTGTTCAGCACAGAGACATGGCTAGCTCACTCATACGTGCTCCTGGCCTCACGGCACATGCGCTAGTAGACGCCGCTGCTCATCCCATGCATAATTGGGCGCAACAAAGATTTGTCTTGAATACGGCAAAGTCTGGAACGGAGACGCTGGACGTCAACCTCAGCGCAGAGGGCGCTTAAAACTTAGTCAGTCAGTCCGGCTCCAACGAACGTGCATGACACCCCAACTTCTTGACCCGCCGATCGACTCCATCGATCTCCATGTGACGCCAAACCGACCGAATCACGACCTACGGAATTTAACATAGATTCTGCGACTGGAGGTGGCCTCACATGCATACGCCCGGTCGGCTTAACGGCAGTCTTTACTTTTATAATAGCGGTTCAGAGAGCCAAACCTTGCATGACTCATATGGCTTCGTATCGCTGGAATGGAATCTAGGAGTAGAACCGAACGATATACGTGTGTGGGGGCATTTTAAGCAGATTTGCTCACATGTGGATCAAAGTCTATTATATATGCGTGTAATTTGATTCCGGTTCCTAATCGAACTGAGGTGGGTCCATTCATAACTGGAGTAAAGTACTAGTAGTGGTAGTTCATAGCGAAAAAATGCAGTACGATTTTCTTCTTGTGATAGTAATCTCAAGATATTAGGCTTGAAGTTCACGACCTTTTTTTCTTCTTCCTTTCGAATCGAGGCGAAAGATTTACCTCAACACTGAGTATAAGACAAAAAAAAAGGACAGATAATCTTACACGGTAGGTTTGAAAAGAAAAGGAAAAGGGTAAAATGGGCATTACTCTTCCAGCATATGCGTAACGGAGTACATTACTAGTAGTTCATACAGTGAAAAAAAAGTGCAGTATGATTTTGGTCTTGTGATAGTAATCCCTGACATGCTACAATTCTCATCTTGTGATAGCAATCTCAAGATATCAGGCATGAAGTTCAAGGTCCTTTTCGTTTTCTTTTCTTTTCAAGACGGAGGCGAAAGATTTACCACAAGCATTGAGTAAGAAAAAAAATAGCAGATCATCTTTTTTATTTAACACAATACAGACGCAAGCACTCATACATACGCGCATACACTCATCCCTATAAACGTACGCACGCACCTCTTACCCCTATGAACATCTTCAAAAGACTGGGCCGGCATATCATCTTGAGATAAAGGGCAGATCATCTTACACGGTAGGTTCGAAAAGAAAAGGAAAAGGGTAGTAAAATGGTTCCGGCATATGTTTCTCAAATGTTTCATGCCCGCCATTGTCCAACTTTGGCCTTGCTCCTGATGTTCCCCACAAGGAAATGAGGCGACGTGGTGTTTCAATTCACGGTATTGTTGGAGCCACGGGCGAAGGAAGGTGGCACGGTGGCGATGGCGACACAGACGGGAGGGACGGCCGAAAGAGGAAACGTTTGTGGCGCCAAAAAAATTCAGGGATGTAGTGCACTGTAAAATCTCCCCCTTCCACCAAATATAAAGGTAGGTTAGGGAATCTGCCTGGGTGAGATTTTTCCCGTCCATTCCTTTTCTTTCTTGGAATAATCCTGGACTGCTAGTGCTAGATGTGATCCCACCACCATGTCGGAGCAAGCGACCAAAATCCAAAAAGTTACGATCCCACCACCATGTCGGCCTATGATATTCAAGGGACCAGAAAATATCTACGTAGTAAACAGTTTAGACGGTGCAAGAGTCCAAATGTAAACAGTCGCTTACACTCGGCAGTAGTTGAAGATGGCAGAGCATATAGCTAACTTATCGACACACACAACATGAAAAAACTGAAGAAAAAAAATACCTTGCTGTCGGACAAAAAGTGAAAAAATTGGCTTATGTCACCGGAAAGCTAAACTTTACCGTAATGGCAATTGAACCAAATAAGGTTTTCAAAAAGCTCCCAAGAGGAGTACACCTTTTTCTTCCATCGCAAAAAAAAGAGAGTATACCTTTCTCTTTTTGGTGAATGAAGATGAGTATACGCCATGATTATTCTTTCCGTTTTTTTTAGTCTGCATATAACTTGAAGTATCCCTATTTTGATCAAACTTATAGAAAAAAATATCGACATTTACAAGGCCAAAGGAATATCTCTAGATTCATTATGGAATGTAGTTTTATATTATGTATATTTGGTATTGTGGATGTTGATTTTTTTATACACATCTGATCAAAGTTTGTAAAGTTTGATTCGACATAAATCTTATATGCGGAATAAAAAGGAATGGAGGGAGTACCTTAGCCTAACAGAGAGAACAACTGCAAAATTTGGACGAGACGTTTTCAGTCAATCAAGAACAAAAATTTACTGAGCATTTCGCCTAATTACAATCTCGTTTCAATTTGAAACGATCTCTGTACATCATGTATACACAAGCTACAGAAAACTAAGAAACATCAATCGAATCAAACTAATCCACATTGTCCTGTCGGGCCGTCAAAACTCAAAAGCAGGGCGTGAGGACGTTGAGCAGCGACACCCGCGCGTTCACGAGCGCGCGGTACACCTGCTCGCAGCCGTCCTCGGCGGCCACGACGCTCTCCTCGAGGCCCCGCAGCCGTTCCATGGCTGCCCTCCTCTCGTCCTCCTCCTCGTCGCAGCATTCTTCCGAAGGTGTCTCCTTGGTGCCACGGGGCGATCCGGAGGACTCGCAGGCCGCGACGGACACCGTGCGGCGCCGCCAGCGTAGGAGGTCGGACAGACGGACACCCACCACACCGGCGCGGCCTTCGCGGGAGAAGAGGCCGATGTCGGGGACGCAATGCGCGTGATGCGGAGGAGGCGGAGGCGGAGGCGAGACCGGCGAAGATTGCGGCGGAGGCGGCCGCCGCGGCGCACGTCGCGGCCGCGACGGCTTCGGCGAGCGCGGCCTCGCCGGAGTCGGACGTCGACGCGGCGGAGGAGCAAGAATGGTGGGAGAGGGCGCGCAATGTGGAGGCGAGGCGGGAGATGTCGCGGTCCGATCGGCGGCGCGCGCGGAGCGCGGCCGCGAGGCGCGGGGCGTCGCGGCGGCGGACCGCGGCGTGGGCCTCGGCGAGCAGCTGCTTCAGGGACAGGAGCGCCTCGCGGAAGCAGCCGTGCGCGTCGGCGAGGAGGAGGAGGTCGTCCAGCAGCCGCTCCGCCCACGGCGCGGCCGCCTTGCCGCCCGGCCGCCGCGAGTGCCGGAGCGGGTCCTGCGCCTGCGGGTGGTGGAGCAGGTCGGTGAGCCCCACGCCGTCGCCGATCCACTCCGTGCCAGCCTGCGCCGGCGCCTCGGTCCACCCAAGCACCTCGTTGGCGGCGTCGTGGAGGCCGGCGACGACCGGGTGGAAGCGGCCGGGGAGGCTGGCGGAGCGGGCGCGGGCGTAGGAGAGCTTCTTGTGGCGCGTGCGGCGGAGGTAGGAGGAGGCCCTGGGGGCGGTGAGGCAGGCGAGCCGCCGGCGGAACCCCGCTGCCATCTGCGCCCGGCTTGCTGTAGCTGGAGATGATCGATCCCGGCGTGCGTCGTCGCGGTCTGCTGGATGGAGCGGGTGGCGTGGACCGTGGTGTGGCAAGCGGAGCGCGGCGAGCAGTTTTTATCAACAAAAAAAATAGCGCCCTACAAAATATAGCGAGCCTCTTCTCAAAAGGGAAACGTTTGGGGCCGCGGCACCGGCGAAAACATTGGGCCGGTCTCCCTCTTCCTCGCGTCTCCTTCATGAGGCGCGCGGAAGCCCTCTTCTTCTGCCCCCTCCTCCTCACCCCTTCCCCGTCCCTTCCCCTCTTCCCGAGCTGCGACTGGGCCACCATGAGCTACTTCACGGCCAGTTCTTCACCGACCGCCATGGTTGCCTGCCGCCATGGCCAGATCCATCCCCTACCTCAAGCCTTCACGCAGCGCATCCTCCCCTTCCCCTCCCCGGATGTGGCTGGCGACCCACGACCTCCATCGCCGGTGGCGGTGCGCTCCCTCGCCGGCCGCCATGGTCAGTCACCATGACCATCTGGCGGATCCTTCCGCGTATACAAGTGTTGCAACCGTCACCTAGAAAAGCTTCAACAGCCGTTGAAAAAGCTTCAACCATAGACATAGAAAGCTTCAATGGCATTGCACAACAAGGAAAGCTACAACCGTTGTTGGATTTTGCTACTACCGCAAAGCTTTTTGCTACATCCATCAGCGAGCTACGACCTCGCGAGGACGATAATGATTTTTGCTACAACCGTAGCAGGCTTTTGCTACTACCGTTGGAGGTTTTTGCTACATCCAAGAGATAAAAAGCTTCAACCGCACAATGAAATACAGGAAAAGTTACAACCGTTTTGACAAAAGCTTCAACCCACAGATGAAAAAGCTTCAAACAGAGATTGAGAAAATCCTCCTCGGCAGCGACCATGGCGTCTCTCGTATTTTGTTGCAACCGCAGAGTAAAAAGCTGCAACCCTTCGTGAAAAAAGCTTCAAGCTCGTGAAAAAAGTTTCAATTGGCACGGTGGAAAGCTTCAATCCATGAGAAAAGCTTCAACAGCATAGAGAAAAGCTTCAACCGATGAGATAAAAGCTTCAACCGACTTCCGCCAATGGCAGCGAAAGCAGCGACGTTGAGAGCTGCGTCGGCGACATCGACAGTCCAGCGACGGCGGCTGCTAGGTGTCATGCGACGACAAAGGTGCCGGTGTGCTTCAAGACGACGCCATTTTTTGCTACGAGGGGCGATGGGCTTTCACTGGACCGGGGCGAAAGTACGGATGTCTGCGACGGGACGGGACGGCGGCCGGCGGCGACAGGGACGGAGAGCGCATCCAGCAGCGTGGGACTAGGGGGGGGGAGGGGGGGGAGGTCCAGGTGAGGGGGCTAGTCGCCGGCGACAGGAGCGGGAGGACGCGGTGAAGAAGAAGAGGAAGAAGTCAACGCGGGGGAAGGGGGCTCGAGGAATAGATCTGACGGCTCGAGCTCGCGGATCGGACGGCTGGGCCTTGACCGGCCCAACGATTGGGCCGGTGCGCCGTCGCAGATCACTGCCCTTCTCAAAATGCTACACAAGTAATAGCGCGCTAATAGCATGCTATATTTTAAAATAGCGTTTGCACAAAATGCTAAATATATCCACAAATAAAGTATTTCAGTACCTTAAGACACCATGTAGAGAGACATAATCTAGCCAGATAGGAAGCACAAATTTTAAACTGAATGTCAAACTATAGTCAATCTATTTAACATATATTAACTTTCAACATTGAGCACCTAGCCTACATCTACCGTGCAATAACCATAAAATAAACCCATGCTTCTCTATTTTTTTGATATTTTTCATTATTTAAATGCTATAACGCTACACGCTACAACGTCATAACGCCTGTAGCGCGCTAATTACGTGAATAGCGGCATAGCGGTTGTATCTGCTAAAATATAGTGTTTCCTTCTGAATACGCTATAACGGCGCTATAGCATCGTTACAACGCGCTATTTTTTTCGTTGGTTTTTATAGGGTGGTGTCATGTGGCTCGGCAGAGCCCGCACGGGTGCGCATGGCAGGGCATGGGGATGAGTGGATACTGGATAGTGTGGTGTGGCAGGCAAGGCAAGGCGACAGCTGGCTCGATGGACACGTTGGTTCATTTTTTTCACTTTGGACACTGAGCTTGCAGAGCAAGGAGCCTAGAGCCCAGGCCTGGGCAGGTCATCTTGCTATGGAAGACTCTGGTTAAAGTGCGTAGGTACACGAGCACTCTGTACGTGTACAATACCTTTTGTTGGTTGGTTGGGTCTTTTTTTTTAAAAGGCGTTAGCCCGACTTTATAGATAAAGCCACCAGGCAAAATTATACCACCAGTACCACACAACACACAAGTTTAACGGCCAAAGGACATAATTAACATTACAAGGCCTCCAGCCTAACATGGCACGTAGGCCAGCAAAACATTAGAACGTCAGCAGGGGAATTAGGAAGCCGTCCTCGAAGAGCACGGAAGCAGGGAAGACACCGTAGATTTCATTTTGGATAGCATGACGTCGAACACCTGAAGGTCCCCTTCCTTAGTCAATGATCTCCACTGCTGCAAAAAGACATTGGCTTTCAATAAGCAGCTGACAGGGTTAGCCGGAAAAATGTGTTCAATCGAGAACTTGTTCCTAGTAGTCCACAGCGACCAACCGATAGCAGCCCAGCACACTAAGAAGACCCTCTTTGACTGGCCTGATAAGGAGTTAGTATATTGCCTCAGGTCCTCAAAGAAGGAGGGAGTCCAATTAACATGAAGCCAAAGTTTGATGCAACTCCACATGAATTTAGCTAAGGAGCAATGGAAGAAAATATGCTCACTGTTCTCAAGAGCCCCACACAGCACGCACCTATCAGTGCCCGGCCCGTTCCTCTTCTTAATTTGATCAGCCGCCGGAAGCTTACAGCGGGCAGCTTGGCATAGAAAGATTTTAATCTTAGGGGGGATTCGGGCTGACCAAATATCCTTAAACTTCATAGAGCGGCCACCGGAAATAAGCTTAGGGTAAGCCGATTTAATGAGAAGCGCCCGAAGAGGAAAGGGCCACACCGGAATCCTCTTCCTCCGAGAGCAGGGGAAGCAAGCGGTATAAGCGTTGCCGATCTTCCAACTCTACAGGAAAGAGAGCGCCGGAAATCTAAAACCCAACCCTGAACCGAGAGCTCAAAGATAGAGATCTCGGGATCAGAACAATAAGAGAACAGGGACGGAAAGGCAACCGCAAGCGTGGTGTCCCCGACCCACTAGTCTAACCAAAACCAAGTGGAATTACCATTCCTGACAACAAATTTGAGAAGGGACCGGAAAATCGGCCGCACTTTAACCAGTTGACGCCAAAATAGAGAGCCACCAGAAGCTGAGGCGAACATAGGGCTCGAGGAAGGGAAATATTTAGATTTGAGAATCGATAGCCAGATTGGGCGCTCCTCAAGAGACATTATCTTCCACCACCATTTTATCAAAAGGCGCTTGTTCATTACTCTCGTATTAATAATGCCAAGACCACCCTTGTCCTTAGGACGGCAAATGAGGTTCCATCTTACCAATCTATATTTGCGTTTATTGTCGGCGGAGTTCCAGTGAAAGGCACCCCTATGCTTGTCGAAACCAGAATGAATTCCGCCACGGATGTAAGGTAGAAACTCATAAGGAACATCGGAAGAGAAGAGAGGCACGAATTGGTAAGGGCAACCTTGCCCGCCTGCGTGTTATACCGTCCTCTCCATGGAAGGACTCTATTGCCAACTTTAGCGACCACCGGGGCAAAATCTTTTGCCAAGAGCTTAAACGGAGAAATAGGTAAGCCCAAATATTTGAGAGGGTAAGAGCCAAGGGAGCAGTTCAGAAGGTGAGCCACCCGTTGAGCTTCCAAATCCGAAACCCCAGTCACAATGACCTCGCGCTTGGAAAAATTAATTTTAAGACCCGAAAGAGCTTCGAAGCAGAGCAGAAGAAATTTCAGATTAGTGAGACTGTTCTCATTGAGCTCCACCATAATGATGGTGTCGTCCGCATATTGAAGATGAGTAATGCCATGAGGAATAAGGTGAGAGCTCACCGGGGAAGTGTGCCCAGCCAACGCGGCACGAAAGAAGATACGAGATAAAGCATCGGCTACAAAATTGAAAAGCAAAGGGGACACCGGATCCCCTTGTCTAAGGCCCCTACCATTAGCAAAAAAATCACTAGTTTGGCCATTCACAACCACAGCCGTGTGCCCACCAGCCACAAGTTGCATCAGACGATGCATCACCGGACCCTCGAAGCCCTTAGCCAGTAAGACTTGGCGAAGGAAATTCCAACTCACCGAGTCGTAAGCCTTCTCAAAATCAAGCTTAAGGACCACAGCCTTGGTCCCCTTAATCCGCAGATCATGAATTATCTCATGTAAGCAAAGCACCCCATCCAAGATGAATCTCCCTTTAATGAAAGCAGATTGGAAAGGGCTAATGACCCGATGAGCTATCGGTTGGTTGGGTTGACCATCATGCTCGCGACGAGCCCCGTGAACTTGGCAAAGCGGACAACTCAGTCAAACTCAAGTACGGAGTAGTAGTAGCAGATCAAGTTGGACAATGTGAGGAGAGCAATGATCGGCACGCAGTTGACTTGTGTGCGAGCTCAGCCCGGTAGCAGGACGAACTTGACCCTCCACCGTGGCAGTAACAAACTTTTTGACTCCGTCCAGGTCTCACGGACACAAAAAAAACCCAAAGAGTAGGAGTGGCGCGACGGCCGGCGGGGACACGTGCAGTCGGGGGGCGCCGGCCCACCTCGCGCACAGCTCACGGCCCCATTCAATGCCGGCATGACCGCGCGTGTCGGCGGAGATCGCGCGCTCGCTCGCTCGTCCACCACCCACCAAAACGCTGCCCTACCTCGCGCGCTGGCTCGCCCATCGCCGTTGCCATCACGTACGTATCACCGTGCACTGTGACGTGGGGGCGCGACGCGGATGGGCGCCCCGTGCGCCGTACGTACCGCCTCGCCTCGGCGAGCCAGGCGGCGGCACGGGACACCTCCTTCCTTCTCTCGGGCGCCACCGCCATCGTAGCTCGCACCTGAATCGCAAGTTAGCGATCCATGGCCGTGTTGATCTCAAGCTTTCAATGTTGATCTATCTGTCAATCCTAAATCGGCTGGTGTTGTATCTGGACCGGAGAAATCATTGGAACTCGACCATGCCCCTACGCTGATCCGCGGCTCGATGTGGGGTACCAAGTTAATGTCGATCGACCGGATGAGCGAATGATTGGGTTGGTTTTCCATCTCAACGGGGCAGAGGAAATGGGAAGAATCATGTTTATAGGAGAGTGAATATGGATGATGGCGGTCGTAGACCTCCACTTATGTTGGTGGTTCAGGAGACTTTGAATAAGAAGAGGACTACTGAATCAGAGGTGTCCAATGACAGTAAGGAGGATAGCAGGGATTCTAAGAAGAAGAAAGCAGAGGGGGAGACTAGCACACAAAAGATGGTGGAGGCTGCGTACCAGCCCCACGGGGACCAATGAATTGCTTTGTTTGGAACTGTCGCGGACTTGGGAACCCGAAGACAGTTCATGAACTTCACCACTTGGAGAGGTTGGAAGCGGCCGCCCTGGTCTTTTTGAGTGAAACTAAGATCGAGGGATCGAGAGTGTCAGATATGCGAGCTCGTTTAGGATTCGCAAGTTGTGTGCCCATAAGCAGTGTTGGCTTAAGTGGCGGTTTAGCCTTGTTCTGGTCACATGAGGTAGATGTTACCCTAAACAATGTATCATATCAACATATCGATGTAACAGTCCAGAATATAGGAAGTGATAATAAAAGGTGGAGGTGAAGGAAATATGCCCTAGAGGCAATAATAAAGTTTTTAATTATATTTCCTTATATCATGATAAATGTTTATTATTCATGCTAGAATTGTGTTAACCGGAAACTTAGTACATGTGTGAATACATAGACAAACAGAGTGTCCCTAGTATGCCTCTACTTGAGTAGCTCGTTAATCAAAGATGGTTAAATTTCCTAGCCATAAACATGAGTTGTCATTTGATGAAGGGGATCACATCATTAGATAATGATGTGATGGACAAGACCCATCCGTTAGCTTAGCATTATGATCATTGAGTTTTATTGCTATTGCTTTCTTCATGACTTATACATGTTCCTATGACTATGAGATTATGCAACTCCCGAATACCGGAGGTACACTTAGTGTGCTATCAAACATCACAACATAACTGGGTGATTATAAAGATGCTCTACAGGTGTCTCCGATGGTGTTTGTTGAGTTGGCATAGATCGAGATTAGGATTTCTCACTCCGATTGTTGAAGAGGTATCCCTGGGCCCTCTCGGTAATGCACATCACTATAAGCCTTGCAAGCAATGTGACTAATGAGTTAGTTACGGGATGATGCATTACGGAACGAGTAAAGAGACTTGCCGGTAACGATATTGAACTAGGTATTGAGATACCGACGATCGAATCTCGGGCAAGTAACATACCGATGACAAAGGGAACAACGTATGTTGTTATGCGGTTTGACCGATAAAGATCTTTGTAGAATATGTGGGATCCAATATGAGCATCCAGGTTCCAATATTTGTTATTGACCGGAGATGAGTCTCGGTCATGTCTACATAGTTCTCGAACCCGTAGGGTCCGCACGCTTAACGTTCGATGACGATCGGTTGATGAGTTTATCTATTTTGATGTACCGAAGATTGTTCGGAGTCCCGGATGTGATCACGGACATGACGAGGAATCTTGAAATGGTCAAGACATAAAGATTGATATATTGGACGATGTTATTCGGACACCCAATGAGTTCCGGGGGTCACCGGATAAATATCGGAGTGCCGGGGGGTTATCAGAAACCCCAGGGGAACTAATGGGCCAACATGGGCCTTGTGTGAGAGAGAGGAGGGGCCCCTAGGGCTGGCCGCGCACCCCCCTTGAGGAGTCCGAATTGGACGAGGAGGGGGCGGCGCCCCCCTCTTTCCCTCTCCCTCTCTACCTCTCCTTCCTTCCCCCTCTCTTCCCTTGTTGGAAACCTACTAGGAATAGGATTCCTAGTAGGAATCCTACTTGGGGCGCGCCCCATGAGGGCCGGCCGGCCTCCCCCGTGCTCCTTTATATACGGGGCAAGGGCACCCTAGAACACACAAGTCAACAGTTGTTTTAGCCGCAGTGCGGTGCCCCTCCACAGATTTCCACCTCGGTCATGTCGTTGTAGTGCTTAGCGAAGCCCCGTGACGGGTAACTTCATCATCACCGCCATCACGCCGTCAGGTCAAGAAACTCCCTCGGCACTCAGCTGGATCAAGAGATCGAGGGACGTCACCGAGCTGAACGTGTGCAGATCGCGGAGGTGTCGTGCGTTCGGTACTTGATCGGTTGGATCGCGAAGACGTTCAACTACATCAACCACATTACTTAACGCTTCCGCTTTTGGTCTACGAGGGTACGTGGACACACTCTCCCCGCTCGTTGCTATGCATCACATAGATAGATCTTGCGTGATCGTAGGTAAATTTTTGGAAATACTGCATTCCCCAACAGTGGCATCCGAGCCAAGTCTATGTGTAGATGTTATATGCACGAGTAGAACACAAAGAGTTGTGGGCAATAATACTGATACTGCTTACCAACATGTCATACTTTGATTCGGTGGTATTGTTGGATGAAGCGGCTCAGACCGACATTACGCGTACGCTTACGCGAGACTGGTTCAACCGACGTGCTTCGCACACAGGTGGCTAGTGGGTGTCTCCAACTTTAGTTGAATCGAGTGTGACTACGACCGGTCCTTGTTGAAGGTTAAAACAACACACTTGACGAAAAATCGTTGTCGTTTTTATGCGTAGGTGAGAACGGTTCTTGCTAAGCCCATAACAGCCACAGAAAACTTGCAACAACAAAGTAGAGGACATCTAACTTGTTTTTGCAGGGCATGTTGTGATGTGATATGGTCAAGACGTGATGAGATATAAATTGTTATATGAGATGATCATGTTTTGTAAAGTTACCGGCAACTCGCAGGAGCCTTATGGTTCTCTCTTTATTGCATAAGATGCAAGCGCCATATAATTGCTTTACTTTATCGCTATGCGATAGCAATAGTTGGCGAGATGACCATGTGACGACACGTTGATAGAGATCATGGTGTCATGCCGGTGACGATGGAGATCATAACGGTACTTTGGAGATGGAGAGCAAAGGCACAAGATGATGATGGTCATATCATGTTACATATTTTGATTGCATGTGATGTTTATCTTTTATACATCTTATTTTTCTTAGTACGACAATAGCTTTATAAGACGATCCCTTACTAAAATTTCAAGGTATACGTGTTCTCCCTGAGTATGCACCGTTGCGACAGTTCTTCGTGCTGAGACACCACGTGGTGATCGGGTTGTTGGGGAACGCAGTAATTTCAAAAAAAGTCCGACGCACACGCAAGATCATGGTGATGCATATCAACGAGAGGGGAGAGTGTTGTTCACGTACCATCGTAGACTGAAAGTGGAAGCGTTATGACAACGCGGTTGATGTAGTCATACGTCTTCACGATCCGACCGATCCTAGTACCGAAAGTACGGCACCTCCGCGATCTGCACACGTTTGGCTCGGTGACGTCCCACGAACTCTCGATACAGCTGAGTGTCTAGGGAGAGCTTCGTCAGCACGACGGCGTGATGACGGTGATGATGAAGCTACTGGCGTAGGGTTTCACCTAAGCACTACGATGATATGACCGAGGTGGATTATGGTGGAGGGGGGCACCACACACGGGTAAGAGATCAATGATCAACTTGTGTGTCCTAGGGTGCCCCTGCCCCCGTATGTAAAGGAGCAAGGGGGAGGCCGACCGTCCCTTGGGGCGCGCCAAGGAGGGGAGGAGTCGTTGTCGGTGTCTAAACCGGCGGATCTCGGGTAGGGGGTCCCGAACTATGCGTCTAGGCGGATGGTAACAGGAGACAAGGGACACGATGTTTTACCCAGGTTCGGGCCCTCTTGGTGGAGGTAAAACCCACGCCCCTGCTAGATTAATATTGATGATGTGTGTTACAAGAGTAGATCTACCACGAGATCAAAGAGGCTAAAACCTAGAAGCTAGCCTATGGTATGATTGTTGTTCATCCTACGGACTAAAACTCTCCGGTTTATATAGACACCGGATAGGGTTAGGGTTACAGAGTCGGTTATAATGGTAGGAGATCTACATATCCAGATCGCCAAGCTTGCCTTCCATGCCAAGGAAAGTCCCATCCGGACACGGGACAAAGTCTTCAATCTTGTATCTTCATAGTCTTGGAGTCCGCCGATGATGATAGTTCGCTATCCGGACACCCCTAGTCCGGAACTCCCCAGTAGCCCTCGAACCAGGCTTCAATGACGCATTTAGTCCGGGCGAAAGCACCTTGTCTTCGCATTGCAAGGCGGGTTCTTCCTCCAATAATTTATAGAAGATTGTGAACACCAGGATAGTGTCCGGCTCGCAAAACAAGTTCCACATAACACCGTGAGAGAGAATAATTCTTGCACAGATCTGGACGTATTCCGCGGCGTGACATCACAAAGACGCCCAGCCTTTATATGAATCGCTTTTTGTTGTTCCACCTCAGCGTGTTTAGCGAGGCGGTTTCCTTGGCACGCCTTATCAAAGCGTAGATCGCTCCCCTTATTCCGGGATTCTCATCAATACGGACGCAGTAACCCAACGTGCGTCTGCTGGCCTGCCTTCTCTATCAAAGGCGAGTCCTAGTCGACCACGGGTGGGCTCTTGGTATTCAACCTCTTTATAACGAGACCAAGGCCCTCTCCTTTTACACCCTCTATCGAGTTCGCCGCTTCGAAGTTCCAACACCCAAAGCTTCAGATTCAGCGCTTCGGACTTTCGACGATGTCCGGATCCGACCAAAGATGGCCGATGGATGTCTTCCTTCGTCACGTAAGAAGACGTATAAAGCTGCGAGACGCCAGTATCTAACCGCGAGATCTCGCATAGGCTGCCCGCCTGTGGTAGGTCATTCCCACTCCCCGAGCCTGGTGAGAACGTGGTGTTCGTGTCCCACTTCCTTCGGGTTTAGGCTTCCGACGGATCCCTTTGTGCGGGGGCTCATGTTTTATTACGGGCTTGATTTCCATGACTTGAACTGAGTCCATCCTCCATATCTCGTCATTCATTGTCGTATGTGAGGCCTTCCTCCATATTACCCCCACTTTGGATTGTGGCTCAAGACCTTCAAGGTGGAGCCAAAGATGATCAAGGGGCAGCAAGCGAGTGTGGAGGGGCGGTCATAAGCAAATGTGCTGATGCTCGCGTGGCCCGAGGGCTCCTTTCAAGAGGAGCTTGGTTTGTGGCAACGGAGTGGTTTTATATCACCGCCCTGTGGGCACCAAATGGGCGGGCGCCCTCGCCTTCCACTCAGTCCACCACACAATGGCCAAGGCCATGGGTCAACAAGGGCTCGATCGGGGCCATCCAAGGATGTTCCCCTCGCCGAGGGCCGTATGTGAGATCTCCAGAAAGAGGGATCAATCTGCTGCAAAGTGGCGCAGGTTATGGTGATCCGCGCCTTCAGCCTCAAGAACGCCGCCTCCGCCTGTGGGAATTCAATCCGAGGGACCACGAGCTCTCCAAAATTTTATGGGCACGACGCCTGCGTGGAGATATATAAACTATTCTTCGGATCACAAGAGAAGTGTCCGACTTGACCGAGGACGCAGGACTAAGCTGCAATCGCCAGACACTCAAGTAAGTAGTCCTCAGAATCGGACAAGCTGTTCATTCACTTATTTTATATATATGCCCTTTAAAAGAGCCGTTTCTTGAACAGGAGTGGATAGCCAAGGCAAAGTTGATAAGGTGTCCGGCTCCCCTCCCAGAGACCACGCCGGATCCCCTGTTGACCAAGATGTTGAAGGTCGCGCCTTTTGAAGAAGGCGAAGGGAGGAGCGGGAGCAAATCGCCTCTGAAGGAGGCTATCAAGGAAGGAGGGATTAAGAGTCCCACCTTCCGAGGAGAGAAGAGGACCACTTCAAGATCCGAGGTCAAGGCCTCAAAGAAAGGAAGGGAATCTTCGGCAGAGAGTCCGGTCTTTGGGAAGTAACCCATCCGCACTATTTCCCCAAGGATCAGCCCTCCAAATGAGCCGTAAGTAGAAAGAAGGGTCTTGTAAATAAGGAGCATCCTGTATTTATTTATGAAGATAACCGAAATTGTACCTTGTAGTTCGGACCTCAGCCCTTATCGCCAGAGCTCGTCTTCGGGGATCTTCTTCCGGAGATGATGGAGAGCGAACGCCCTCACCTTCAAGGCCCTCATGTGAAGCGGACGACCCGGAGGTGTCGTCGGAGGGTTCCCCAAGTCCCGTGGGGCGGAAGGTCCGCGCCGAGTGGTGTGCGGTCGGAGGAGTCAAGGATTTGCTCGGGCGAAGCGGTTATCTCGTAAGATCACCGTGTTTCTAATGGGTACGGTGATTGAAAGGATTGCATCCGCAGAGAGCGGATTATAACGAAGCCGCCGTAAGCTTATCGACGGGGTTTGAGGTACGCAAAAATAATGTACCTTCCGACAGTTATTCATATAAAATGCGCCATGTATAGATAGTAGCCTCGAGACTCGGTATGTTGTCAAAATTGACGACGCGTCGAGGATCAAATTCTCGCTTAACATATCGCCACTCCTAAACAGGTGGCGGGCGTCCGAGGCCACCGGATCGATGAATATGCCGGACTAAAGCGGCAGCTTAATGAGGCGGATGCGGACATCACACTGGTCAATAAACGGTTTGACGAGTCACAAGGTATGCGACTTCTATGCGGACACCTGGTAAGGGAGCTTGACGCCCATGTCTTACTAATCATATGCTTAATGCAGATGGTGCCATCGCTGCGGAAGAGCTGCGGCGTAACTCGCCCGAGCGAAAGAGCAAGCCAGAATTAGTAATGCGGCCGCTTTAAAGGCGTCAAGAGCTAGAAGTCGAACGGGCTGCTCATCGCCGGGTTAAAGAGGAGATGGCCGAGATGGCCAAAAGTTAAAGAATACTACCGATCGCAGCGAGGTTCTTGAAAAAGAGCGCCAAGCGTAACAAGAGGGTTTAAAGAAGGACGCCGAATCCAAGAATGCCCAATCGGCTTTGAGAGCTGCCAAGGAGGAGCCGAGTCGTGCCAGGGCAATTGCGGCTGGAAAACCGCTTTCACTGCGGAGGAAATATACAGATCCAAAGTATGCTCGCTTGGATAAATTGTGGAGTTCAGAGGATGCTTATCTGGATTTGGTGGCGAAGCGCCAGGACGCGTTGAGCACTTCCGGGGCCGTAAGGGGCACGTAAGGGAAGAGCTATATTGGTCGCATTCCATAGTCCGGAGCATCCTCTGCCACGACCGATCGGTTGGCCGAATGGGCCGAGCTGAATCGATTGTCCGGATTCGCCATGAAGCATGTCTTGACTCACTTGTGGCCGGACGGACCCCAGCCGAAGAGCTATTTTGGTTTAGTGCAGCAGTTTCTTGGAGCGGTGCCGTGTATCGACGCGATGAAGCGATCGACATGTATTGAGGGAGCGCGGATGGCTCTTGCCCGTGTCAAGACCTCTTCAAGTGTAGATGAAGGCCATCGACGTTGCATCCCGTGATTCGGACAGAGGCCGAGTACCGCCGAGCACTACTTTGAAGAAGTCCTCACGAGCGCTTGCTTAATAGAGACGCAGTGCTCGAAGGATATTATGTTTGAATGACATGTATGATTTGTGAAAACGATGTTTCAATGTAATATAAGTGCTTTTTATACTTGTGTGTTCAAGTAGTAAACTACTCCTCAGGCGGCCGCTTATGTATATGTGTATATAACCTGAAAGATGGCAGTCCTTGGCTTCAGCCCCCACGCACATAGTGCGGGGTGTTTGCAAAAAGCGCTTTTTCACACTTAATCCAACGCCTTGGTCCTGTTAAGGAGGTGATAGCGTAGCAAACCAGGCAACCGGACTATAATGCTTTATCACTTTCACTTAGCCATTGAGTCCGAGGGTGGGGCTACTATATAGCCCTCGGGGCACCGCACTCTCCCGAATTCAAAAGGACAACAGATGTGCCTGACCGAAAACCGGTCCTTCGTTAATGCGGAGGAATTCTAAACATTCCTGTGAGTCATCGAGTGGTTGACCAGTCTCTCGCTATATCATGACAGTTAGTTTTGGACTTTCTCTACTGAGGTGCTCGCCCGGCCGAACCGGGGCACAATCGCAGTAGTTCTCCTGGTGCCGCTTTAGCCATGAAAACGGAATGTAAGGCAGCAAAACACAGGAGCCGGGCAACCCAACATTTGACCAAAGACATGATTCGGAGCTGATGCATATAAGGCCTAACTCGAGACGCCGAATACTCCCTAAGGTATTCGGTCTTTATGAAAATGGGCGAAATAATGCCCGAAGCCCCTTGTGTCCAGGTACGCGCAAAAAATTCTGGTGCGGCCAATGCCAAAGCACCAGCCTCCTCCTCAGTTATATTAAAGAACTGGGGGAATGTATATCAACAAGAGACAGTGAAAAAAGGTCTACGCAGGGTCTTAATCTGAAAAGAATCCTTGCAACGGGTCCCTGCTGCACGTCTGCGCCTGTATCTCCGTTGTGCCGTATCCTGGACGGGTGTAGCACGTTGTTCATCTGTAAAAGAAAGGAACTTAGTTTGCAAGAAAAAGGGTCGTGCGAAAGGTGTACTTAATATTAAATAAACAGAGTACGGTTCGAAGAATAAAATTGAGCTCTATTGTCTCTTGTTGCACATGCATGTAGCCCCTCGTATGGGGGCGTGCCGCTAGTAGGCGCTGGACTCGTCTAGCCGTGTCCGGGGTTTGAATGACCAATTACAGGTTCTTTGCCTAGCGGAGCCGGATAGCTGTGGAGCTGTCGATGCCGTCTCCCCTTCTTCCGTGCTCGAGTAACACTTAGTACTTCCTTTTAACGAGATGATGCCGCGTGGACCGGGCATTTTAAGTGTTAGAGATGCATAATGCGGTATTGCGTTAAAGCGGGCGAAAGCTTCGCGTCCCAATACTGCTTGATGGCTACTTTTAAACGGGGCGACATGGAAGAGTAGCCTTTCGCGACGGAAGTTGTCTGATGAACCAAACACAACTTCTAGCAGTATGGAGCCCGTGCAGAGGGCGTATGGGCCAGGCAGTACTCCTTTAAAGGAGGTGTTGGTACGGAAAATTTTGGTTGGGTTTATCCCCATCCTGCGGATGGTGTCCTGATATATCAGGTCTATGTCACTGCCACCATCCATGAGGACATGTGTAAATTGGAATCCGTTGATTATGGGATCCAATATCAAGGCAGTCCATCCTGCGTTCCGGATATTTTCGGAATAGTCCTGATGGTCGAAGGTGATTGGTTTTGACAACCAATGTTCGGCGCGCCTTTTAGTGGGCGCCGTTCTGTTTTTCCCTTTGATCACGTGAAGTGAGTTTACTTGTTTAACCTTTTGTGGGAAATTCTTTTGTTTTCCGGGGCTCTGCTTGTGGTGCTCGTCATCATTTTCCCTTGGTGTGTCGAGCCCCTTGTGTTCGGCGTTAAGTCGGCCGGACTGCTTGAAGACCGAACAATCTCTGTGGGTATGGTTTGCGTGCTTCCGGAGGTACCATGTATTTGACACAGTCTGTCCGTAATCTTGTTTAGGTTGGATAGCTCGTCAAGTTATCCTTTAGGGCAGTGTTTTGTTGTTCGACCGAGAGCTTTTGAATCCGGCGTTGACCGCCGTACTATTTGCGCCATTTTCTTTATTCTGGCGCTGATCTTTTCTGCGTCGTGATTTCCCATTTCCATCTTTGGTTTCAGATGTACTCAGGTTGCTGGTACTACATCTAGCCAGCCAGCTGTCCTCTCCCGCGCAAAAGCGGGTCATGAGGCTTGTTAATGCGGCCATTGTTCTTGGCTTTTCTTGGCCGAGGTGTCTGGCGAGCCATTCGTCTCGGACGTTGTGTTTGAAAGCTGCTAAGGCTTGGCGTCCAACAATGACTATTTGGTTCTTTTTAGTAAGGAACCTGTTCTGCAATTTCAGGCTGAC
This sequence comes from Aegilops bicornis, assembly GCA_021605145.1. Lineage (NCBI taxonomy): Eukaryota > Viridiplantae > Streptophyta > Magnoliopsida > Poales > Poaceae > Aegilops > Aegilops bicornis. The sequence goes on from CM038672.1 coordinate 511,036,469, forward strand.
TCTCCGGGCTGTTGAGTTATGTGACTTAGATAAATGCGCATCCGGAGGGCGGACATAAGTCCCCGAAAATTTGCCCTAAATGCATCCTCGAGCTCTCCCGGCTTCCAATGGTATTTTCGGGAGGCTTTTAAGCCAATGCCGAGCTGGCCCTTTGAGTTTAAGGGTAAGTATTTTATGGCGTGGAGATCGTCTCCTCTAGCCATGTGCATGTGGAGGATGTAATCCCGATCCGCACTCCGTGGTGCATTGTTCCGTCGTATGCCTCTATGTTTACGGGTTTGAATCCCGGAAATTCATGATCCAAAGCACCTCATCGGTGAAACATAGGGGGTGTGCGGCACCCCTATATTTGGGTGTGCCGTGATCTTCGGAATTTTGACGTATTGCATTGCTTTGACGAGCCTGCTTTCTTGGCCCATAGATGGACCTGACTGGGCCATCCTCTTGATGTGAATCCTTATGCGGATCGCATATTGGCTTGTGTGCGGCGCCATTCACCGCTCTCTTTTTGCCGTGGGGTCGTCCATCTGACCGGGTGGCCTTCTTGCTTTTTAATTGTGGGGGCTCTAAGGCCTCCTCGTCGAATTCGGGCAGTAGGTTTCTTTTCGGGTAGCTCTTTGTTCGGCAACTGTCGCCGTACTTATCTGCGGTGCTGAATACCTTGCTCCATCTAATCCTGAGTGCATCTTCCGCTGTTTTGAGCTTCCGCTTATGCCTTTTTCGTGCTACGCCGCATGTGACGCTTACGCAGCCTTTCTCGGAGGTCATTTTGCTCCAATGGTTTGTCCGGCGTGGTCGTCCGGACTGTTGTCTTCGACGGGACAGATTGTTTATCCAAGTTGTCTTGTTCGGACGATTGCTTTCGATAGCTTGTTCGTTGTCCACCGGTTCGCCTGCTCTATGGCTGGGTCTTTGTTGACGCGGGACTTTGTTCGGGCGTTTACGCTGCCGTTTTGACTGCTTTTCGAGGGATTTATCCTTCGTAGCGTCCGCTGTTCCTCGTCTTCATTTCCTTTAGGTGTATCCACCATGTATACATCATGGGATGAGTTTGTCCAGCATCCTATAGGTGCCGGTTCATTGTTGTCTCCTACATCGCCGTCCATACCGTCGATGTCTTGAGTCGAAATCGAGCACGCCGTGTAAGCTTTCGGCGGTGGCTATGAAGTGGGTGGTGGGTGGGCATTGAGTTTCTTCATCGTCCTGCATCCCAACCTTCCCTGTCGTAGTCTCGCCAGGCTCTCCGGATAAAGAGAGAGACTTTAGTGAATTCAGGATGTCGCCAAGGGCGAAGTCCGAAAGATGTCCGCGGCCGTGAACTCCATAACGGGCGCCCAATCGGATTCGATTGGCAAGGGCGCGGAGGGTTCGGAGTCCGGAGAGGAGTCCGCACCTGAGTCGAGGTCTTCGCAGCGACGTGGACGGAGTTCGCTCGATCTTAAGGGTCGGAGCGGATTACGTGCGGCCTCGAGGCACCGCTCGGCCGCAGAGCTAGATCATGCCCATCGAGACAAAGGCGGCGCGCTTGGTGGCTCGAATCCGTCGAAGATCAAGTCTCCGCGAATATCGGCCGTATAGTTTAAACTTCCAAATCTGACTCGACGGCTGTATGAAGCTTTCGACCGCTTCCGGATGGCTAAGCGAAGTTGGCCCGCACCGCAAAGCCGCCGAACACAAAGATCTGTCCGGGAGAAAGGTCTCACCGACCGCGTCGTTGTTGATGATCGAAGAAGCCATCGAGCCTATCGGGTGACGACACAAAGGAACTCTCAATGAAAGCACCAATGTCGGTGTCAAAACCGGCGGATCTCTCGTAGGGGTCCCGAACTGTGCGTCTAGGCGGATGGTAATAGGAGACAAGGGACACGATGTTTTACCCAGGTTCGCCTCTTGATGGAGGTAAAACCCTACGTCCCGCTAGATTAATATTGATGATGTGTGTTACAAGAGTAGATCTACCACGAGATCAGAGAGGCTAAACCCTAGAAGCTAGCCTATGGTATGATTGTAGTTCGTCCTACGGACTAAAACCCTCCGGTTTATATAGAAACCGGATAGGGTTAGAGTTACACGGAGTCGGTTACATTGGTAGGAGATCTACATATCCGTATCGCCAAGCTTGCCTTCCACGCCAAGGAAAGTCCCATCCGACACGGGACGAAGTCTTCAATCTTGTATCTTCATAGTCTTGGAGTCCGGCCGATGATGATAGTTCGGCTATCCGGACACCCCCTAGTCCGGAACTCCCTCAGTCGTCCTCCTAGTAGGAGTAGGACTCCCCCTTTCCTAGTCCAACTAGGAGGAGGAAGGGGAAAGGAAGGGAGAGGAAGAGGAGAAGGAAAGGGGGCGCCTCCCTAGTCCACCTGGACTCCCTATAGGGAGGCATGCGGCTGCCCCTTGTGGGCTGCCTCCCTCTTCCCTATGGCCCATGTAGGCCCAACTTTCCCGGGGGGTTCCGTAACCTCCGGCACTCCGGTTTTCTCCGAAACCACCCGGAACACTTCTGGTGTCCGAATATAGCCGTCCAACATATCAATCTTTATGTCTCGACCATTTCGAGACTCCTCGTCATGTCCGTAATCACATCCGGGACACCGAAGTACCTTCGATACATCAAAACACATAAACTCGTAATACCGATCGTCACCGAACGTTAAGCGTGCGGACCCAACGGGTTCGAGAACTATGTAGACATGATCGAGACGCGTCTCCGGTCAATAACCAATAGCGGAACCTGGATATTCATATTGGCTCCCACATATTCTACGAAGATCTTTATCGGTCAAACCGCATAATGATATACATTGTTCCCTTTGTCATCGGTATGTTACTTGCCCGAGATTCGATTGTCGGTATCTCAATACCTAATTCCATATCGTTACCGGCAAGTCTCTTTACTCGTTCCGTAATGCATCACATCCCGCAACTAACTCATTAATCACATTTCTTGCAAGGCTTATAATGATGTGCATTACCGAGAGGGCCCAGAGATACCTCTCCGACAATCGGAGTGACAAATCCTAATCTCGATCTATGCCAACTCAATAAGTACCATCAGAGACACCTGTAGAGCACCTTTATAATCACCCAGTTACATTGTGACGTTTGGTAGCACACTAAGTGTTCTTCCAGTATTCAGGAGTTGCATAATCTCATTGTCATAGGAACATGTATAAGTCATGAAGAAAGCAATAGCAACATACTAAACGATCTCGTGCTAAGCTAACGGAATGGATCAAGTCAATCACATCATTCTCTAATGATGTGATCTCGTTAATCAAATGAAAACTCATGTCCATGGCTAGGAAACTTAACCATATTTGATTCAACGAGCTAGTCAAGTAGAAGCATACTAGTGACACTCTGTTTGTCTATGTATTCACACATGTACTAAGTTTCCGGTTAATACAATTCTAGCATGAATAATAAAAATTTATCATGGTATAAGGAAATATAAATAACAAATTTATTATTGCCTCTAGGGCATATTTGCTTCAGTCTCCCACTTGCACTAGAGTCAATAATCTAGATTACACAGCAAGGATTCTAAAACCCATGGAGTCTTGGTGCTGATCATGTTTTGCTCGTGAGAGAGGCTTAGTCAACGGATCTGCAACATTTAGATCCGTATGTATCTTGCAAATCTCTATGTATCCCTCCTTGACTTGATCGCGGATGGAATTGAAGCATCTCTTGATGTGCTTGGTTCTCTTGTGAAATCTGGATTCCTTTGCCAAGGCAATTGCACCAGTATTGTCACAAAAGATTTTCATTGGACCCGATGCACTAGGTATGACACCTAGATCGGATATGAACTCCTTCATCTAGACTCCTTCATTTGTAGCTTCCGAAGCAGCTATGTACTCCACTTCACACGTAGATCTCGCCACGACGCTTTGCTTAGAACTGCACCAACTCACAGCTCCACCGTTCAATATAAACACGTATCCAGTTTGTGACTTAGAGTCATCCGGATTAGTGTCAAAACTTGCATCGACGTAACCATTTACAACGAGCTCTTTGTCACCTCCATAAACGAGAAACATATCCTTAGTCCTTTTCAGGTATTTCAAGATGTTCTTTACCGCTGTCCAGTGATCCACTCATGGATTACTTTGGTACACAACAAGGCACACATTAGGTCTGGTACACATCAGGTCTGGTACACAGCATTGCATACATGATAGAACATATGGCTGAAGCATAGGGAATGACTTTCGTTTTCTCTCTATCTTCTGCAGTGGTCGGGCATTGAGTCTGACTCAACTTCACACCTTGTAACACAGGCAATAACCCTTTCTTTGCTTGATCCATTTTGAACTTCTTCAAAACTTTGTCAAGGTATGTGCTCTGTGAAAGTCTAATTAAGCGTCTTGATCTATCTCTATAGATCTTAATGCCCAATATATAAGCAGCTTCACTGAGGTCTTTCATTGAAAAACTCTTATTCAAGTATCCTTTTATGCTATCCAGAAATTCTATTTCATTTCCAATCAACAATATGTCATACACATATAATATTAGAAATGCTACAGAGCTCCCACTCACTTTCTTGTAAATACAGGCTTCTCCAAAAGTCTGTATAAAACCATATGCTTTGAGCACACTATCAAAACGTTTATTCCAACTCCGAGATGCTTGCACCAATCCATAAATGGATCGCTGGAGCTTGCACACTTTGTTAGCATCCTTTGGATCGATAAAACCTTCAGGTTGCATCATATACAACTCTTCTTCCAGAAATCCATTCAGGAATGGAGTCTTTACATCCATTTGCCAAATTTCATAATCATAAAATGTAGCAATTGCTAACATGATTCGGACGGACTTAAGCATCGCTACGCGTGCGAATATCTCATCATAGTCAACTCCTTGAAGTTGTCAAAAACCTTTCACAACAAGTCGAGCTTTGTAAATAGTAACATTACCGTCAGCGTCAATCTTCTTCTTGAAGATCCATTTATTCTCGATGACTTGCCGATCAACGGGCAAGTCAACCAAAGCCCACACTTTGTTCTCATACATGGTGTCGGTGTACAAAAGAGGGGTGCACTTCTTGTACCCCTATACCTGTGCACGGGCAGTCAGAGCCACGCCCGCGGTCACACTAGGCAGGGCAGGGAGGTGAGCCAAGGTAAGACCAAAAGCGCGAGACGACCAGACCAAAGCCAAGACCAAGACCACGAAGAGCAGAGGGACGGAGCAGGTTCCCCCGGCAAGGCCCTTGCCGGGGCAACCTCAGCGGCCCCGGAAAGATCCTTGCCGGGGCAGCCCGCCCCACACCAACAGAGAGAGCCACCCTCGAGCCCACGGCCGCCCACGCTGCCAACGTGGGGCCAGGGCTTGGGAAGGCACCTCTGTGGTGGCATGCAGATCTTTGTGAAGACATACTCAAGGACAGATGAGGATCAGAAGACAAGCAACCCTCGGCAAGATCCTTGCCGAGGGAGGCTACCAAGGCCCCCGGCAAGACCCTTGCCGGGGACGATGACACGACACAGCGAGACCCTTGCCGGGCCACCCGACAAGGTCCTCGCCAAAGACACCGACGAGGCCGCCGCCAGGCCCACGTCGGCCAAGCTTCCACCGCCTTTCGCATGCAGCTGCCAGCCCAACCAGGCGAGGGCACTGCGTGTGACGCACCGCTCCTGTGACAACTCATCAAGCGCCTGCGTGGCGGCATGCAGATCTTCGTGGAAGCTCCACCATCGCGCCACCACAGCTGCCTGCCTGCCTACGTGGCACCACATGCACCGCTGGCCAGGGCGCGTGTCGAAGCAAGGAGGAGTGGCGACGGACGGGACGCGCCTCACCCCCGTCCCCGATAAAGTGAGGGGAAACCTAGGCAGTGCATTAAATGCATCTTGTCCTATAATGCAAGGGATAACCTCGCCACGTCCTCCACCTTTCCACCTCTTGTGTGCCACTGTGACAACCCCTTTGCCTATAAAAGGAGGCCCAAGGCAACCAGGAGAAGGATTCGGCTTTTTGAGAGCTTGTTACACCCCGTAGCTAGTTCCAAGAACACAGATATACATCCACCAAAGCAGGACTAGGGTTTTACGCACCTAGCGGCCCGAACCTGGGTAAACGAACTGTGTGCTCTCTGTTAGACCTGCTCTCCTCTCAACCCCGCGCCCCACAACTGCAGTAGGGATTCTTGTGATCCCATAGGTGTCGTTTCCCACCGACATCTTTGGCGCGCCAGGTAGGGGGCGCTATTGTGAGGATCTGGTCTGATGGTTAGCCTGGCGGCTCTCCGTCGTTTTTCGCCAAAGAAGAAGGCGGCTGGAGAGACAACGCTGACTCGGCAACGGAAAAGCTAAGTATTCCAGGACTTTGAGTTACTTCCTCTTTTATCCAAGGTTATCGTCCTCGGAGATCTCCCCTATGTATGAGAAACCTGCAAGCAAAGGGGCCCTCCCACGATTGGCAACGCCCTTGTTCTGTTTCGAGTCCGCTCAATAGCTCCACGCGGCCGCATCGAGAGTGGCGGGGTAGCCTTTCGCACTTGGCAACGCTCCCGACTCTGACTCGAGTCAAGCTCGACAGTTCAGGCGGCTGCGCCGGGGGCGACAAGGTGGTCCGCCCGGCAGCAAGCACACCCGACAGGCCAATGGGGATCCGTCCTCACGACGCCGCCCTGGGTTTACGCGCCAGCGGGCGTACCCAATAACGTAGGGTGGACATACAAAGGAGAATCGAACAGGAAAATAACATGCATAATATCAAAGTGTTGTAGAGTTATATTACATCAAGTGCCGCCGCAGTTCTAACTAAAGATAAATACTGTCTTGGTCATGAACCTGCAGCGGCGAAGAGAAACGGGGTGCCTAATCCCGGCGCTGGCCCTCCACCCTCCGAATTCCGTCGATACCGCTGATGACGGGCTTGATACGCTCCTTGAGCGGTGCGAGGTCAGTACCCTCCGGCAAGCTTTCCAGCGCGGCGTCGAAGTCGAGGTTGGGGTACCAGAACGCCACCTTGGTGAGAACCTTGGTCATGGCGCCCCGGCAAAGCTGCCGAGACTCCTCGGCCAGCCAAGCTGCCCTGTCAGAGTGAAGCCGCTCTAGGGCCTCAAGAACACCCTCGAAGAACTCAGTCAACTTGGCCTTGGTGGTCCCGCTCCACTCCGGGGCATACCTCACGTTAGGCATCCCCATGGTGGCCAGTTGCCCGGTGATCCTACCGGCGACGCCTACGAGGCGGCCAACCCAGCGGTTCTGCCCCTCCACGGCATCCTGGTGATTAGCGGCCTCGTTCCTCCGCAGCTGCTTCTCAGTCTCCAGCTCCTTGGCCAGGGTCCCCTCACGGGCTGTGGCCTCCGACAACACCTTCTCAAGACCCTCCAACTTCAGCGTGAGGTCTTTGATGGAGTTGTTGGCCTCGGCGAGCTCCCCAGCCTTGCTGATGACCGTGCCCTGCGCCTCCGTCAGAGCACTGTTGAGCGTGTCCTTTTCCTGGGACAACTTCAGGGCCTGCTCCTTCAGCGCGTCGCGCTCCGCCTCCAGCTCCCGCACCTTGCCGGCGTGAACCAGGGCCTGGGCATCGAGTGCCTCATGTGCCTCTGCTCCAGCCCTTGGGTCTGCTGCACGACGAGCTCGTCCACCTTCTCGTCCCTGGCGAGGAGCTGGGCCTTGATGTCTGCCTCGCGCCTGACGAGGTCCTCCTCCTGGGAATCCAGGGCGGCCTGCCGCTGCACCTGCGCAGCCTCGGCCTTGGCGGCCTCGTCCTTCGCCGCGTCCCGGGCCTTGTCCACCTCGGCCCTCTACAACACCAGCGCCACCTTCTCCTCCGCCAGCTGGGCCCGACTGTTCTCCAGCTCTTGCCGGGACTCGTCGAACCAGGCCTTCGTCTGAGTGACGCGGGCCTTGGGTTCCTCCTTGGCTCGGTCCACGACCGCCGATCTGGAGTCCACCTTGTTCTGGCGAGCGCGGTAGAGCGCCTGGAGCTTCCGGAAGCTGGCGCCCATGACGCGGAGGAGCCGCTCTTCTGGCGAACCGTCGCCGCCAATGATCGGCTCGTCAACAACTTCAAGGCCGGCGGCGGCAAGCACCTCGTCGTTGAACACCTCCCCTTCGGCGGGCGTCCTGGTGCTCGACGCGCCTGGGAGGTGGATGAACAAGTCGTCACTCACCCTCAGGTACTTTCCGGAGCCGGAAGCAGCAGAGGAGGAAGGCTGGTCACCAGCCTCCTCCTCCGCCTCCCCGGCAAGCCCCTCGCCGTCCTCCCCAGTGGCAGCCTCGCCGGCCTCCCCGGTAGGCCCCTCGGTGCCGTCCTTGGCGGCCTCCTCGGCGGCGGCGGCCTTGGCGCCATCCTTGGCGGCCTCCTCGGCGGTGATCTTCTCAGCATCCGCTTCGCGGCTTGGCGACGTCCTCGATGATGGCGTCCATGTCCTCTGGGTCCACCGAGGAGGGGCCACCAGCATCCAGGTTCGCTTCCTCCTCCTCCGTGTGCATGGGCTCGGTGCTCGGCGCCCTTGCCGGGGACGCCCCTCGGGGTGGCGTGGTCGAGGGGGGCGGCACGCCGGGAGTGGCCCCCAGCGGCTCCTCCTGCTGCTGTCCTCCTCCTGCGATCTCGACAAGGTCAGCGTCAGTGCATCACTTACCCAACACACGTCGACAAGGGAGCGAGTGGCGACCTTACGCTGGGGGCTCCCTCGGGGGTTGCTGTCTGGGCTGCTCACCACCACCAGTGGCGTGCCCGAAGCACCAGCTGGGGGCTGGCCGCCTGCCGAGACCTTGGCCCTCTTCGCTTGTTGGGCCAGCGTCTCCGCATCCCTGCCAAGATGAAGAAAGATCAAGATGAGAAGCACGGCAAGAGGAGTTGGGGGTGACAAAAGGGAACATACACTTACTCGTCATCCACTTCCTCCTCTGTTGCCTTCCTCTTCCCCCTCGGGCTGAGGGACCCGAAGTCGAAGGCAAACCCCGTGTTGATGCTTGCCAGAGGAGGGGAAGAAGGGGGAGTCGGGGTGCGCTTGGGCGACAAGGAAGCGCTTTCTTTCTTCCTCGCCTCCGCGGCCTTCGTTGGCTTCCTCGCCGCCGCAGCCTTGGCGGCCTCCGCCTCCTCCACAGCCTTCCGAGACCGCGTCTGGTGAACGAGCTGCCCCTCGGCAGACCGTTGCTGCTGCACAGGCCTGCCGAGATGGACCGGCTCGCCGGAGGTGGCCTGCCGCAGGACGGTCCAAACAGGGGCCCCTTGGGGACCTTGCCGGTCTTCGCGGCCCTGCCGGTCCTCTCGGCCTTGCCATCGTCGCCCACGGTGACTTGGAAGAGCCTCTGACAGTGATGGGCGTGCCCCATCACTGGAAAGTTGTTATCCAGGCCGGGCCGGAGCCTCATGACGTCCGCCGCATTCTTGAAATCCCAGGCTGGCCTCCCCTTGGCGTGGAGCGGGGAGATTCGACGACGGAGAAAATCTGCCCCGATCATCTCGAGGGTGAGGCCGGTGTTGGTGAGGTGGAGGATCCTGGTGACGGCGATCGAGAGCTTCGCATCATCAACATCGACTTTGCTCTAGTTCTTGCCACGGACCGGCGGGCTCTGACGAACCCGACAGAACTATTGTGGATCCTCCTCCACAATCCAGAGCCACTGGCCCCGCCACTCTTCCCACCTCTCCTTCGTGGCACCCTCCGGATAGGTGCCTTTCACCTGGGCCCTCAGGACCCAGGTGATGCACCCCGAGATGGCCTCCCACAGTTTGGATCACGAAGGGCCAGTAGTGGCGAAACAGGGCCGTGTTGGGCACCACCCCAGCGAAACCCTCGCAGAGGTGGGTAAAGAAGGCCATGCACGCCACACCTTTCGGCATGAAATCGAGAAGATGGAAGCCGAAGGTATGCATGCTGTCGTTGAAAAAGTCAGAAAATGGAGGGCAGAGTCCACAAGAAAAATAGTCGACGAAGAAGGGGTACCGGTTTGGGCCGGGCTCGGCACAGGCGGCGGGGATGACGCGCGTGGCGGGATGTCCCATCCCCTCTCCCCCCGTCCTGCGCCCCCACAAGGGCTTGAACTGATCCCTGAGTTGGACCGCGTCGACCTCAGGCTCGAAGTAGGCGAGCCGCGTCCGCCGCGCCACCAGCTCGCTCTCTGACGTCGCCTTCGCCGCGGTTTCCTTGGCCGCACCCTTGCCCTTGGCGGATTTAGGCGCCATGGCGGCTAGGTGGGGGCAAGAAGCAGAAAGTGGCGGAGGCACGGCGGCAGCGAGCAAATGGCGGAAGCTTAAGGAGGAAGGGAAAGGGGGCGGCGGCTTTGAGATTGGAAAGGACGCAAGAGGGGGAAGAACAGTACCCCCGCGGTGATTCCTTTTTATGGGGAAGGTGAAGGCCGCTCCACTTCCCATTAACTGCGACGTGACGCATGCGTGTGAAAAACCACCCCACGCATGCCGCCCACGTCACGCACACCCCTCCACGCCGCGCCACGCGCGCGGGTCATGTGAGGCGCAACGTGCGAAAAGTCTTACCACGGTAAAAACCGCCCCGCCTGCCCGCGCACCGTTTTGGGCATGGCCCAACAACGTATTGCGCTTATGTGTGGCCCAGGCCCGGGGGCTCCTGTCAGTGTACAAAAGAGGGGTGCACTTTTTGTAACCCTATACCTGTGCACGGGCAGTCAGAGCCGCGCCGCGGTCACACTAGGCAGGGCAGGGAGGTGAGCCAAGGTAAGACCAAAAGCGCGAGACGACCAGAGCAACGCCAAGACCAAGACCACGAAGAGCAGAGGGACGGAGCAGGTTCCCCCGGCAAGGCCCTTGCCGGGGCAACCTCAGCGGCCCCGGCAAGATCCATGCCGGGGCAGCCCGCCCCACACCAACAGAGGGAGCCACCCTTGAGCCCACGGCCGCCCACGCCGCCAACGTGGGGCCAGGGCTCGGGAAGGCACCTCTGTGGTGGCATGCAGATCTTTGTGAAAACATATTCAAGGACAGATGAGGATCAGAAGACAAGCAACCCTCGGCAAGATCCTTGCCGAGGGAGGCTACCAAGGCCCCGGCAAGACCCTTGCCGGGGACGATGACACGACACAGCGAGACCCTTGCCGGGCCACCCGGCAAGGTCCTCGCCAAAGACACCGACGAGGCCGCCGCCAGGCCCACGTCGGCCAAGCTTCCACCGCCTCCCGCATGCAGCTGCCAGCCCAAACCAGCTGGGCAGGCACCTGCGTGGCGACGCACCGCTCCCAGGACAACTCATCAAGCGCCTGCGTGGCGGCATGCAGATCTTCGTGGAAGCTCCACCATCGCGCCACCACAGCTGCCTGCCTGCCTACGTGGCACCACATGGACCGCTGGCCAGGGCGCGTGTCGAAGCAAGGAGGAGCGGCGACGGACGGGATGGGCCTCACCCCCGTCCCTGATAAAGTGAGGGGACACCTAGGCAGTGCATTAAATGCATCTTGTCCTGTAATGCAAGGGATAACCTCGCCACGTCCTCCACCTTTCCACCTCCTGTGTGCCACTGTGGCAACCCCTTTGCCTATAAAAGGAGGGCCAAGGCGACCAGGAGAAGATTCGGCTTTTTGGGAGCTTGTTACACCCCGTAGCTAGTTCCAAGAACACAGATATACATCCACCAAAGCAGGACTAGGGTTTTACGCACCTCGCGGACCGAACCTGGGTAAACGAACTGTGTGCTCTCTGTTAGACCTGCTCTCCTCTCAACCCCGCGCCCTGCAACCGCAGTAGGGATTCTTGTGATCCCATAGGTGTCGTTTCCCACCGACACATGGATCCCATCTCAGATCTCATGGCCTCAAGCCATTTTGCGGAATCTGGGCTCATCATCGCTTCCTCATAGTTCGTAGGTTCATCATGGTCAAGTAACATGACCTCCAGAACAGGATTACTGTACCACTCTGGTGCGGATCTTAATCTGGTTGACCTACGAGGTTTGGTAGTAACTTGATCTGAAGTTACATGATCATCATCATTAGCTTCCTCACTAATTGGTGTAGGAGTCACAGGAACAGATTTCTGTGATGAACTACTTTCCAATAAGGGAGTAGGTACAGTTACCTCATCAAGTTCTACTTTCCTCCCCCTCACTTCTTTCGAGAGAAAACTCCTTCTCTAGAAAGGATCCATTCTTAGCAACAAATGTCTTGCCTTCAGATCTGTGATAGAAGGTGTACCCAACAGTCTCCTTTGGGTATCCTATGAAGACACATTTCTCCGATTTGGGTTCAAGCTTATCAGGTTGAAGCTTTTTCACATAAGCATCGCAACCCCAAACTTTAAGAAACGACAACTTGGGTTTCTTGCCAAACCACTGATTCATCGAGCGTCGTCTCAATGGATTTAGATGGTGCCCTATTTAATGTGAATGCAACCGTCTCTAAAGCATAACCCCAAAACGATAGCGGTAAATCAGTAAGAGATATCATAGATCGCACCATATCTAATAAAGTGCAGTTACGACGTCCGGACACACCATTACGCTGTGGTGTTCCAGGCGGCGTGAGTTGCGGAACTATTCCGCATTGTTTCAAATGAAGACCAAACTCGTAACTCAAATATTCTCCTCCACGATCAGATCGTAGAAACTTTATTTTCTTGTTACGATGATTTTCCACTTCACTCTGAAATTCTTTGAACTTTTCAAATGTTTCAGACTTATGCTTCATTAAGTAGATATACCAATATCTGCTCAAATCATCTGTGAAGGTGAGAGAATAACGATACCCGCCACGAGCTTCAATATTCATTGGACCACATACATCAGTATGTATGATTTCCAATAAATCTGTTGCTCGCTCCATTGTTCCGGAGAACGAGGTTTTTGTCATCTTGCTCATGAGGCATGGTTCGCAAGTACCAAGTGATTCATAATCAAGTGATTCCAAAAGTCCATCATAATGGAGTTTCTTCATGCGCTTTACACCAGTATGACCCAAACGGCAGTGCTACAAATAAGTTGCACTATCATTATCAACTCTACATCTTTTGCCTTCAATATTATGAATATGTGTATCACTACTATCGAGATTCAATAAAAATAGACCACTCTTCAAGGGTGCATGACCATAAAAGATATTACTCATATAAATAGAACAACCATTATTCTCTGATTTAAATGAATAACCGTCTCGCATCAAACAAGATCCAGATATAATGTTCAAGCTTAACGGCGGCACCAAATAACAATTATTCGTGTCTAAAGCTAATCCCAAGGTAGATGTAGAGGTAGCGTGCCATTGCGATCACATCAACTTTGGAACCATTTCCCACGCGCATTGTCACCTTGTCCTTAGCCAATCTTCGCTAATCCGTAGTCCCTGTTTCGAGTTGCAAATATTAGCAATGTAACCGATTATCAAATACCAGTACTACTGCGAGCATTAGTAAGGTACACATCAATAACATGTATATCACATATACCTTTGTTCACCTTGCCATCCTTCTTATCCGCCAAATACTTGGGGCAGTTCCGCTTCCAATGACCAGTCCCTTTGTAGTAGAAGCACTCAGTCTCGGGCTTAGGTCCAGACTTGGTCTTCTTCACTTGATCAGCAACTTTCTTGCTGTTCTTCTTGAAGTTTACCTTCTTCCCTTTGCCCTTTTTCTTGAAACTGGTGGTCTTGTTGACCATCAACACTTGATGCTCTTTCTTGATTTCTACATCCGCAGCCTTTAGCATTGCGAAGAGCTCGGGAATTGTCTTATTCATCCCTTGCATATTATAGTTCATCACGAGGCTCTTGTAGCTTGGTGGGAGTGATTGAAGAATTCTGTCAATGAAACTATCATCAGGAAGATTAACTCCTAGTTGAATCAAGTGATTGTTATACCCAGACATTTTGAGTATATGCTCACTGACATAACTACTCTCCTCCATTTTGCAGCTGTAGAGCTTATTGGAGACTTCATATCTCTCAATCCGGGCATTTGCTTGAAATATTAACTTCAACTCCTGGAACACCTCATATGCTCCATGACGTTCAAAACGCCGTTGATGTCCCGGTTCTAACCCGTAAAGCATGGCACACTGAACTATCGAGTAGTCGTCAGCTTTGCTCTGCCAGACGTTCATAACATCTGGTGTTGCTCCTGCAGCGGGTTTGGCACCTAGCGGTGCTTCCAGGACGTAATTCTTTGTGCAGCAATGAGGATAATCCTCAAGTTACGGACCTATTCCGTGTAGTTGCTACCATCATCTTTCAACTTAGCTTTCTCTAGGAACGCATTAAAATTCAATGGAACAACAACACGGGTCATTTATCTACAACAACATAAACATGCAAAATACTATCAGGTACTAAGTTCATGACAAATTAAAGTTCAATTAATCAAATTACTTAAGAACTCCCACTGAGATAGACATCCCTCTAATCATCTAAGGATCACGTGATCCAAATCAACTAAACCATGTCCGATCATCACCTGAGATGGAGTAGTTTTCAATGGTGAACATCACTATGTTCATCATATCTACTATATGATTCAGGTTCGACCTTTCGGTCTCAGTGTTCCGAGGCCATATCTGCATATGCTAGGCTCGTCAAGTTTAACCCGAGTATTCTGCGTGTGCAAAACTGGCTTGCACTCGTTGTATGTCAATGTAGAGCTTATGACAATGATATGTCTCCAACGTATCTATAATTTTTTATTGTTCCATGCTATATTATATTCTGTTTTGGACATTAATGGGCTTTATTATACACTTTTATATTATTTTTGGGACTAACGTATTAACCGGAGGCCCAGCCTGCACTGCGCTTTTTTGCCTATTTCGTAGTTTTATGGAAAAAGAATATCAAACGGAGTCCAAACGGAATGAAACCTTCGGGAACGTGATTTTTGGAACAAACGTGATCCAGAGGACTTGGACCCTACGCCAAGACATCAAGCAGGAAGGCACGAGGTAGGGGGCGCGCCCTCCACCCTCGTGGGCCCCATGTTGCTCCACCGACGCATTCTTCCTCCTATATATACCTACGCACCCACAAACTACCAGACACGGAGCCAAAACCTAATTCCACCGCCGCAACCTTCAGACCCGTGAGATCCCATCTTGGGGCCTTTTAGGAGCTCACGGAGGGGCATCGATCACGGAGGGCTTCTACATCAACACCACAGCCTCTCCGATGATGTGTGAGTAGTTTACCTCAGACCTTCGGGTCCATAGTTATTAGCTAGATGGCTTCTTCTCTCTTTTTGGATCTCAATACAATGTTCTCCCCCTCTCTTGTGGAGATATATTCGATGTAATCTTCTTTTGCGGTGTGTTTGTTGAGACCGATGAATTGTGGGTTTATGATCAAGTTTATGTATGAACAATATTTTAATCTTCTCTGAATTCTTTTATGTATGATTGCTTATCTTTGCAAGTATCTTCTAATTATCAGTTTGGTTTGGCCTACTAGATTGATCTTTCTTGCAATGGGAGAAGTGCTTAGCTTTTGGTTCAATCTTGAGGTGTCCTTTCCCAAAGGATGAGGGGCAGCAAGGCACGTATTGTATTGTTGCCATCGAGGATAACAAGATGGGGTTTATATCATATTGCATGAGTTTATCCCTCTACATCATGTCATCTTACTTAAAGCGTTACTATGTTCTTTTGAACTTAATACTCTAGATGCATGCTGGATAGCGGTCGATGTGTGGAGTAATAGTAGTAGATGCAGGCAGGAGTCGATCTACTTTCGGATGTGATGCCTATATACATGATCATACCTAGATATTCTCATAACTATGCTCAATTATGTCAATTGCTCAACAGTAATTTGTTCACCCACCGTAATACTTATGCTCTTGAGAGAAGCCACTAGTGAAACCTATGGCCCCCGGGTCTATTTTCCATCATATTTAATCTCTCGACAACAAGCTATTTCTGGTGCCATTTTTATTTTGCTTTCTTTACTTTGCAAATACCAAAAATATTATCTTATCATATCTATCAGATCTCACTCTCATAAGTGACTGTGAAGGGATTGACAACCCCTTTATTGCGTTGGTTGCGAGGATTTATTTGTTTGTGTAGGTGCGAGGGACCCATGCGTGGCCTCCTACTGGATTGATACCTTGGTTCTCAAAAACTGAGGGAAATACTTACGCTACTTTGCTGCATCACCCTTTCCTCTTCAAGGGAAAACCAACGCAGTGCTCAAGAGGTAGCACACAACCGATCATCACGTGGTGTCTCAGAACGACGAACTTTCGCAACGGTGCATACTCAGGGAGAACACTTGTACCTTGAAATTTAGTGAGAGATCATCTTATAATGCTACCGTCGAACTAAGCAAGATAAGATGCATATATGATAAACATCACATGCAATCAATATAAGTGATCTGATATGGCCATCATTATCTTGTGCCTTTGATCTCCATCTCCAAAGCACCGTCATGATCACCATCGTCACCGGTGTGACACCTTGATCTCCATCGTAGCATCGTTGTCGTCTCGCCAACTATTGCTTCTACGACTATCACTACCGCTTAGTGATAAAGTAAAGCAATTACATGGCGATTGCATTTCATACAATAAAGCGACAACCATATGGCTCCTGCCAGTTGCCGATAACTCTGTTACAAAACATGATCATCTCATACAATAAAATTTAGCATCATGTCTTGACCATATCACATCACAACATGCCCTGGAAAAACAAGTTAGACGTCCTCTACTTTGTTGTTGCAAGTTTTACATGGCTGCTACGACCTAAGCAAGAACCGTTCTTACCTACGCATCAAAACCACAATGACTTTTTGTCAAGTATGTGATGTTTTAACCTTCAACAAGGACCGGGTGTAGCCACACTCAATTCAACTAAAGTTGGAGAAACTGACACCCGCCAGCCACCTGTGTGCGAAGCACGTTGGTAGAACCAGTCTCGCATAAGCGTACACGTAATGTCGGTCCGGGCCGCTTCATCCAACAATACCGCCGAGTCAACGTATGACATGCTGGTAAGCAGTATGACTATTATCGCCCACAACTCACTTGTGTTCTACTCGTGCATATAACATCTACGCATAGACCTGGCTCGGATGCCACAGTTGGGGAATGCAGTAATTTCAAAAAAAAAATACTATGCACACGCAAGATCATGGTGATGCATAGCAACGAGAGGGGAGAGTGTTGTCCACGTACCCTCTAGACCGAAAGCGGAAGCGTTATGACAACGCGGTTGATGTAGTCATGCGTCTTCACAGTCAGACCGATCCTAGTACCGAAAGTACGACACCTCCGTGATCTGAAACACGTTCGGCTCGGTGACATCCCACGAACTCTCGATCCTGCTGAGTGTCGAGAGAGAGCTTCGTCAGCACGACAGCATGATGACAGTGATGATGAAGCTACCGGCGCAGGGCTTTGCCTAAGCACTACGACGATATGACCGAGGTGGATTATGGTGGAGGGGGGCACCGCACACGGCTAAGAGATCAATGATCAACTTGTGTGTCCTAGGGTGCCCCCTACCCTCGTATATAAAGGAGCAAGGGGGGAGGCCGGTCGACCCTTAGGGCGTGCCAAGGAGGGGAGGAGTCCTCCTCCTAGTAGGAGTAGGACTCCCCCTTTCCTAGTCCAACTAGGAGGAGGAAGGGGAAAGGAAGGGAGAGGAAGAGGAGAAGGAAAGGGGGGCGCGCCCCCTCCCTAGTCCAATTCGGACTCCCTATAGGGAGGGGGCGCGGCTGCCCCTTGTGGGCTGCCTCCCCTCTTCCCTATGGCCCATGTAGGCCCAACTTTCCCTGTGGGGGGGGGGGGGGTTTCGGTTACCCTCCGGCACTCCGGTTTTTTGCGAAACCACCCGGAACACTTCCTGTGTCCGAATATAGCCGTCCAATATATCAATCTTTATGTCTCGACCATTTTGAGACTCCTCGTCATGTTTGTGATCACACCCGGGACTCCGAACTACCTTCGATACATCAAAACACATAAACTCGTAATACCGATCGTCAGCGAACGTTAAGCGTGCGGACCCTACGGGTTTGAGAACTATGTAGACATGACCGAGACACGTCTCCGGTCAATAACCAATAGCGGAACCTAGATGTTCATGTTGAGTATATGATTATTAGGAAGTATAGGATAGACTAGGATTTGGTCCTGCCTTGTCTTGTACTCCAAGTTGGTCATTGTACTCCTATATATATGCCCACAAGGCTCAAGTAATAAAACAAACAACTATTCCACCAATCTCTCTCTCTCCCTTCTAACATGGTATCAGTTTCCGGGTTCTAAACCCTAGCCGCCGCCGCTTCCGCACCCGCGCGCCGCCCCTGGGGCGGTCGGCCTCCATGACCGCCGCCGGGGGCCGCGCCGCCCGTACCTAGGGTTCGTCCGCCGGTCGTGTTGACCGGCTGCCCTAGAGAGTCTTTTTCCCGAGCCCTTGCTTCGGGTTTTTTCGCTCTCTCGTCGGTCATTTTGATCGACATTTTTCTTTTTGGTTTTTTATCTATGCTTGATCGGTTTGCGTTGCCCACTGCCGCCGTCGACCCCGTGCGCCTCTACTCCGACACCGGCGCGACCCCGTGTGCCTCTACTCCGACATCATATCATATTCACACTCCTATCTTTACCTTTTTCTTAGTTCGATCCTTTTAGTAATATCTTGATCTAGTAGAATAAAGTTTTGGTATGATCTAGTTCTGAGTTTTGCTTTATGATCCCTCTATGTAATCGAGTCCGTGAGCTATATAATAAAGATTAGTGTTGAGTCAAGGGCTTGATTATTTTGCTATGATCTTGAGTGAAGAAAAAGAAAAAAAGAATAAATAAAAAAGAATAGATATAAAAAGAGATCATATTGATCTTATGGAGAGTAATGACTTCACATAGAAAGAGTATGATGATTAAAAATTGTTGAGGGTTGACAACATAGCTTGGGTCATCATTGCAATTAATAGGAAGTAATAAAGAAAGAGAGGTTTCACATATAAATATACTATCTTGGACATCTTTTATGATTGTGAGCACTCATTAAAATATGACATGCTAAAGAGTTGATGTTGGACAAGGAAGACAACGTAATGGGTTATGTTTTCTTATATCTGAGATAAAGTATATTGTTATGGATCATCCAACATGTTGAGCTTGCCTTTCCCCCTCATGCTAGCCAAATTCTTTGCACCAAGTAGAGATACTACTTGAGCACCAAGTAGAGATACTACTTGTGCTTCCAAAAACCCTTAAACCCAGTTTTGCCATGAGAGTCCACCATATCTACCTATGGATTGAGTACTTCAGGTAAGTTTTCATCGGTGCAAGCAATAAAAATTACTCTCTAAATATGTATGATTGATTAGTGTGGAGGAAATAAGCTTTATACGATCTTGTGATGTGGAAGAAATAAAAGTGACGGACTGCATAATAAAGGTTCATATCACAAGTGGCAATATAAAGTGACGTTCTTTCGCATTAACATTTTGTGCATCCAACCCTGAAAGCGCATGGCAACCTCTGCTTCCCTCTGCGAAGGGCCTATCTTTTACTTTTATCTTCTACCTTATGCAAGAGTCATGGTGATCTTCACCTTTCCTTTTTACATTTTATCCTTTGGCAAGCACAGTGTGGTGGAAAGATCCTGACATATATATCTAATTGGATGTAAGTTAGAATGAACTATTATTGTTGACATTACCCTTGAGGTAAAAGGTTGGGAGGCGAAACTATAAGCCCCTATATTTCTCTGTGTCCGATTAAAACTCCGTAACCACAAGTATTGCGTGAGTGTTAGCAATTGTGAAAGACTAAATGATAGTTGAGTATGTGGACTTGCTGAAAAGCTCTGACATAGACTCTTTCTGATGTTATGATAAATTGCAATTGCTTCAATGACTGAGATTATAGTTTGTTAGTTCTAATTTTTTTTCTGATTCATACTTTGCATTGTGAATAGATTATTACTTGAGCATAAGAAATCATATGATATTATCCATATATGTTGCTGTTATGAGAATAATCATGATGCCCTCATGTTTGTATTTTATTTTATCGACACCGCTACCTCTAAATATGTGGACATATTTATCGTTATCGGCTTCCGCTTGAGGACAAGCGAGGTCTAAGCTTGGGGGAGTTGAGACGTCCATTTTGCATCATGCTTTGATATCGATATTTATTGCATTATGGGCTGTTATTACACATTATGTCACAATACTTATGCCTATTCTCTCTTATTTTACAAGGTTTACATAAGGAGGGAGAATGCCGGCAGCTGATATACGGGCTGGAAAAGGAGCAAATATTAGAGACCTATTCTGCACAACTCCAAAAGCCCTGAAACTCCACGGAAGTTGTTTTTGGAAATAATGAAAAATACTGAGCGGAAGAAATACCAGAGGGGGCCCACACCCTGGCCATGAGGGTGGGGCGCGCCCCCTGCCTCGTGGGCCCCCTGTTGGCCCTTCGGTGCTCATCTTCTGCTATATGAAGTCTTTCGTCCGAAGAAAAATCATAGGCAAGCTTTTGGGACGAGACTCCGCCGCCATGAGGCGGAACAAATCTAGGGCTCTGGAAGAGCTGTCCTGCCAGGGACACTTCCCTCCGGGAGGGGGAAATCATCGCCATCGTCATCACCAACGCTCCTCTCATCGGGAGGGAGCCAATCTCCATCAACATCTTCACCAGCACCATCTCCTCTCAAACCCTAGTTCATCTCTTGTATCCAATTCTTGTCTCTAAGTCTGGGATTGGTACCTATAGGTTGCTATTAGTGTTGATTACTCTTTGTAGTTGATGCTAGTTGGTTTATTTGGTGGAAGATCATATGTTCAGATCCATTATGCATATTAATACTCCTCTGATTATGAACATGAATATGCTTTGTGAGTAGTTACATTTGTTCCTGAGGACATGGGAGAAGTCTTGCTATTAGTAGTCATGTGAATTTGGTATTCGTTCGATATTTTGATGAGATGTATGTTGTCTCTCCTCTAGTGGTGTTATGTGAACGTCGACTACATGACACTTAACCATTATTTGGGCCTAGAGGAAGGCATTGGGAAGTAATAAGTAGATGATGGGTTGCTACAGTGACAGAAGCTTAAACCCTAGTTTATGCGTTGCTTCGTAAGGGGCTAATTTGGATCCATATGTTTCATGCTATGGTTAGGTTTACCTTGATTCTTCTTTTGCAGTTGCGGATGCTTGCAATAGGAGTGAATCATAAGTGGGATGCTTGTCCAAGTAAGGAAAATACCCAAGCACCGGTCCACCCACATATGAAATTATCAAAGTCCCGAACGCGAATCATATGAACGTGATGAAAACAAGCTTGACGATAATTCCCATGTGTCCTCGGGAGCGCTTTTCTTTATATAAGAGTTTGTCCAGGCTTGTCCTTTGCTACAAAAAGGATTGGGCCACCTTGCTGCACTTTATTTACTTTTGTTACTTATTGCTCGTTACAAATTATCTTATCACAAAACTATCTGTTACCTATAATTTCAGTGCTTGCAGAGAATACCTTGCTGAAAACCGCTTATCATTTCCTTCTGCTCCTCGTTGGGTTCGACACTCTTACTTATCGAAAGAAATACGATAGATCCCCTATACTTGTGGCTCATCACTTGTCTAGCCACCGCCGCTGCGTCCTTATGTCGTTGCCACTGCTGCTCTTCTTCCGCGGCTCCACGACGACTACCTTGACACCGGCGACCCCCGACTCGACACCGACCACGGCGTTCTTCGCACGTCTACCTCAAGTACGGCTACACCATATACGCTCTCGAATACCTCAACAAACAGCACAAAGGGCTACCGGCTTGCTTGAGCAATCTTGTTGGTTTCCACTCCAGCCCCGCCTTCCGTGATGCGTCGATCGTTACGACTGTGGGGGGGGGGGGGTGTCCGTCGGCTTCCCTTCGGATCCTTCTCCACTCTCACCGGTTGCATCGCTACCGTTGTGACTGCGGGGGGAAGTTGAGTATATGATTATTAGGAAGTATAGGATAGACTAGGATTTGATCCTGCCTTGTCTTGTACTCCAAGTTGGTCATTGTACTCCTATATATATGCCCACGAGGATCAAGCAATAAAACAAACAACTATTCCACCAATCTCTCTCTCTCCCTTCTAACAGTTCATATTGGCTCCCACATATTCTACGAAGATCTTTATCAGTCAAACCGCATAACGATATACGTTGTTTCCTTTGTCATCGGTATGTTACTTGCCCAAGATTTCGATCGTCGGTATCTCAATACCTAGTTTAATCTCGTTACCAGCAAGTCTCTTTACTCGTTCCGTAATGCATCATCCCACAACTAACTCATTAGTCACATTGCTTGCAAGGCTTATAATGATGTGCATTACTGAGAGGGCCCAGAGATACCTCTCTGACAATCGGAGTGACAAATTCTAATCTCGATCTATGCCAACTCAACAAGTACCATCGGAGACAGCTGTAGAGCATCTTTATAATCACCCAGTTACATTGTGACGTTTGGTAGCAGACTAAGTGTTCTTCCGGTATTCGGGAGTTGCATAATATCATTGTCATAGGAACATGTATAAGTCATGAAGAAAGCAAGAACAACATACTAAACGATCAAGTGGTAAGCTAACGGAATGGGTCAAGTCAATCACATCATCCTGTAATGATGTGATCCCGTTAATCAAATGACAACTCGTGTCCATGGCTAGGAAACTTAACCATCTTTGATTCAACGATCTAGTCAAGTACATGCATACTAGTGACACTCTGTTTGTCTATGTATTCACACATGTACTAAGTTTCTGGTTAATACAATTCTAGAACGAATAATATACATTTATCATGATATAAGGAAATATAAATAACAACTTTATTGTTGCCTTTAGGGCATATTTCCTTCACGGGTGTGATAAGCTCTACGTTCACATACAACGGGTGCAAGCCAGTTTTGCAGACGCAGAATACTCGGGTTAAACTTGACGAGCCTAGCATATGCAGATATGGCCTCGGAACACTAAGACCGAAAGTTCGAGCATGAATTGTATAGTAGATATGATCAACATAGTGATGTTCACCATTGAAAGCTACTCCATCTCAGGTGATGATCGGACGTGGTTTAGTTGATATGGATCACGTGATCACTTAGATGATTAGAGGGATGTCTATCTAAGTGGGAGTTCTTAAGTAATATGATTAATAGAACTTAAATTTATCATGAACTTAGTCCTGATAGTATATGCATATCTATGTTGTAGATCAATTTCTCGCATAAAACTTCCCTGTTTTATTTTTGACATCTTCCTAGAGAAAAACTATGATGAAAGATGATAGTAGCAATAATGCGGACTAGGTCCGTGATCTGACGATCATCCTCATTGCTGCACAGAAGAATTATGTCCTTGATGCACCACTAGGTGACAGACCTATTGCAGGAGCAGATACAGACGTTATGAACGTTTGACAAGCTCGGTATGATGACTACTTGATAGTTTAGTGCACCATGCTTTACAGCTTAGAACCGACACTTCAAAAATGTTTTGAAATGTCACAGAGCATATGAGATGTTCCAAGAGCTGAAATTGGTATTTCAGACTCATGCCCGAGTCGAGAGGGATGAGACCTCCGACAAGTACTTTGCCTACAAGATGGAGGAGAATAGCTCAACCAGTGAGCATGTGCTCAGAATGTCTGAGTACTACAATCGCTTGAATCGAGTGGGAGTTAATCTTCCAGATAAGATAGTGATTGACAGAGTTCTCTAGTCACTATCACCAAGTTATTAGAACTTCGTGATGAACAATAATATGTAAGGGATGACGAAAACGATTCCCGATCTCTTTGCGATGCTGAAATCAGCGAAGGTAGAAATCAAGAAAAGCATCAAGTGTTGATGGTTGACAAGACCACTAGTTTCAAGTAAAAGGGCAAGGGAAAGAAAGGGAACTTCAAGAAGAATGGCAAGCAAGTTGCCACTCCGATGAAGAAGCCCAAAGCTAGACCCAAGCCTGAAAATGAGTGCTTCTACTACAATGGAAATGGTTACTGGAAGCGAAACTACCCCAAATACTTGGTGGATAAGAAGGATGGCAAAGTGAAAAAAAGTATATATGATATACATGTTATTGATGTGTACTTACTAGTGTTCATAGTAGCCCCTAGGTATTTGATACTGGTTCAGTTGCTATGATTAGTAACTTGAAATAGGAGTTCCAGAATGAACAGAGACTAATTGAGAGCGAGGTGACGATGTCTGTTGGAGGTGATTCCAAGGTTGATAAGATCACAGTCACACACTCCCTTTACATTTGGGATTAGTGTTGAACCTAAAATAAATGTTATTTGGTGTTTGCATTGAGCATAATATGGTTGGATCATGTTTATTGCAATAGGACTATTCATTTAAGTCAAAAAATAATTTTTATTCTGTTTACATGAATAAAACCTTCTGTGGTCATACACCCAAGGTGAATGGTTTATTGAATCTCGATCGTAGTGATACACATATTCATAATGTTGAAGCCAAAAGATGCAAAGTTAATAATGATAGTGCAACTTATTTGTGGTAATCGCCGTTTAGGTCATATTGGTGTAAAGCGCATGAAGAAACTCCATGCATATGGGCTTTTGGAATCACTTGATTATGAATCACTTGATGCTTGTGAACCATGCCTCATGGGCAAGATGACTAAGACTTCGTTCTTCGGAACAATGGAGCGATTAACTGACTTAATGGAAATAATACATATTGATGTATGCGATCCAATGAGTGTTGAGGCTCGCGGCAGGTATCGTTATTTTCTGACCTTCATAGATGATTTGAGCAGATATGGGTATATCTACTTGATGAAACATAAGTCTGAAACATTTGAAAAGTTCGAAGAATTTCAGAGTGAAGTGGAAAATCATCGTAACAAGAAAATAAAGTTTCTACGATCTGATCGCGGAGAAGAATATTTGAGTTACGAGTTTGGTATTTAATTAAAACAATGTGGAATAGTTTCACAAACCCATGCCACCTGGAACACCATAGCATAATTGTCGTGGAATAGTCACGGCAGATGTCCTAGTGAAAGGACTTAGTCGTGGAGCCATCGCAACTAGGAAGCAAGAAGGGGTTAATCAGGACAAAGGACACGAGGTTTATACTGGTTCGGCCCCTTACGGTGAAGGTAAAAGCCTACGATACAATTTTGAGTGGGATTACTTATCTATCGGTCACCAGGGAGCGAATCCGCTTGACCTAGCTCTCGATCTGATGTTACTTGCCCTAAGCCGCCGCTGGGTCGTCCCCTTATATACACGGGTTGACGCTCGGTGGCCTACAGAGTCCCGGCCGGCTGATAAACAGTATCCGGCTCGGTGAGTAGTTGATCTTGCCTTATAATACAAGTCATACCATTATGGCGGTTTTTCACTACGGGCCTTGAATCGCCCTTGGGCTTTGGGCCCTTAACTGAACCGCCATCTTCAAGCTTGGTCTTGGGCTTCGAGAGTCTTTGTTGGTATAACCCGGCCCCTCCTGGGCGGGTCATACCTAATAGTTATATCCCTAACATTAGGCCCCAGATTGATTTGAACTGGTTCATGTCAATCTTCAATACTTAAACAAAACCTTCTGCTCTTCTCTTGTATAAAATTTTGTAACCCGCCATGACGTCATCCTTCGGATTTGTGGTGACCCGCCATGACATCATCTGCCATTAATGCACGTTTTCGCCCAACGTATCTCAACAGATCCTTGTCTTAATGACCATCCCGAGAATTGAGGCGTCCTTGTAGTTGGATAATCATTTTTTCGGCCTCCTCGTTTTTCGCACCCACTTATCATTCTTCCCTTATAAATAGGTACAACTAGGTCTTTCCTCATTCTCTCCTTTCCTTGTCTTCTTCCTTTCACAACCCTACTGCCACTCGAGCTCCACTGCCGCCGCAGAGCACCTCGTCTTCATCGACCTCCGCCACTGCATCAACCTGAATCAGTCCAGAGAACAACGACGACTGTAACACCCCGGATGTAACTTTCCATATTTGTAACTCCAACTCTTGCCATTTTCGGCATTGTGATATGATATTCCCTCCGTGGTTGGGTTTTACTTCTTTTTGCATTTTGTCCATGTCATGCATTTTATCATGTCATCATGTGCATCGCATTTGCATACGTGTTCGTCTCATGATTCCGAGCATTTTTCCCGTTGTCCGCTTTTGCAATCCGGCACTCCTATCTCCCGGTGACCCCTTTTACGTTTTTCCGTGTGCGGGTACTAAACCTTCTCGGAATGGACCGAGGTTTGTCTTGTGGCCTTGGTATACCACCCGTAGACCACCGGTCAAGTTTCGGTCATTTGGAGCTCGTTTGGTACTCCAACGGTTAACCGCACTCTCGCAAAGGCCTCTTTTAAGTTGCAGCCCAACACCCCTCCAAAACAGCCCAATAACCCATCTAAGTCACTTCCATGCTCTCCGTCGTTCGATCACAATCGTGTGGGCGAAAACCGCACCTCATTTGGACTCTCCTAGCTCCCTCTATGCCTATTTAAGCAAACCCCCTCCAAACCCCGGATCATTCCTCCCCCGAAACCCTAAAATTCCGTCCTCACGCGCCCGCCGGGAACGTGTCGCCGCCGCCCGGACACTTCAGCGCCGCCGCCCGCGCCATGTCGGGGCTGCCACGTAACCCGCCGCCCGCGCCTTGAGCCCAGCGAGCCGGCCCGCCCGGCCGCCGCATGCGCCGGCCGGCCTTAGCCGCCGCCGCTCATCTCTCCACTGGCCCGGCTCCCGCCGCCACCGGCAGCCCGGCGCCACACCGACCCGCCGCCACCGGCCCGGCCCCGCCGCCGCCGGACCTCGCGGACCGGCCCGCCGCCGCCGGACCTCGCCGGGCCAAGCCCCGCCAGCCGGTCAGTCCGCCTCGGCGACCTCGCGCAGTGCTCACCGCGCCCGGCCGTCCCCTCCCACCGGCGCCACCTCGCTGGTCCGCCTTCTCCAGCGAGCCCTCGAACCGCCGCCGCCGCCCGCTTTCGATCCGGATCGGCCCGGTCCGGATCCGATCCCGTTGACCTCTCTCCCCCTCCTTTTTTTCCCTAAGTCTTTTATATCCTTGATATTTTGTGTCTATTTCTACGTGCTATATCTTTGCATCTGTAGCTCCAGTTTGCGCGTATAATATGTCAAAATGTTCGACACGAAGAGTAGAGCACTTCATCTCATTGCATCATTTTCATTTGGGCTCATCTTGATGCCTGAAATGCTGTTAGAAGAGGGCTATGTGATGTTAGTTTCTGTTTCTTAACAGAACTTGTACTTTTGTTATTTTTGCCATGATTATTTTGTGCACCCTATGAATTTGAGTCCTACATGTGTTTTGTAATATGCCATGCCATAATTCCAGGGGTTTATGCCATGTATTTTTGTGATCTATGTGGTGACTAGCACAAGCATGCAAAGTAGGTGTCCTGATGTTGCTGTTTTCAGCCCTGTTTAGCTGATATTTTGATGCCATGTTAACTTGATGCTACCGAGAGATCTATGCATATTTTGAGGTACTTCAGTAAGGATGTTTTGAACATATGGTTATGCTCTATCCATACATGCTTTTGTTTGTAATTATGGAGTACCATAGCTTGAGTCAATCGAGCTCTACTTTTGCTATCAAATGTTTCCTGGCAGATTGTATACATGTTATTCAATTTTGCCAAGGTTGTTGTGGTTGTTCCATGTATGCTATGTTATTGTTCTTGCCATGTATGTCTTCTATGCCATGTCTTCTTGATGTATGTATGCTTAGTTTGTCATGAAAGGCTCTGTAGTGAGTGCATCGAGCTCTTAAACATGCCTTCTTGTTATCAGTTTTTGACATGCCATGTTGCTGAATCTGTTAACGGAACTTTCAATATTGACATGGGCGTTACTATATTTTCCGATCCTTTTTGGCTTATGGTCAGTAAGGGACTTTTGTTCTATGCTTTGGGTAGATTCATTCCATGCCTTGTTTTGCTATTATAAGTTCCTGTAGCATGTAGTTTTGTTGCTCTGAACATTGCTACCTGATGCTGTTTTTGCCATGTCCAGCCTGATATTTTGTGCACTTTTGCCATGCCTGTTTGAACCTGTTATGATGTGATTTAGCCGAAGCTCAGTGCTCATCTTTTGTCAAGCATCTTGTGTAGATCACTGCCATATACTTTGCTGGTACGTTTGGGTGCAGTAGCTTAATTTATTGTTGCTTGCTAAGTGGCATCATGCTGTTAATGGCAGATTTGTGCCATTGTTTTGCTTGTCATTTGCAAACCGTGCATCCGATTCCGGTGATCTTTATATCGATTTCAACCGAAATCATCTCATCTTTCCAGTGGCATACTTGGTTTGCCAAGTTGATGCCTGGTTCATCATTTACCTTCCGGAGCGCCCATACGCATTGCATATCACATCTCGCATATCATGTCATGTTTTGCATCATGTTGCTTGTGCATTGCACCGTGATTTATTGTGGTTCCTTTGTTTGTGTTGTTGCTTTGGGTAGAGCCGGGAGGCAGTACGTGAACGAGGAACCTGTTGAGAACGCCACGAGGATCAAGCCTTCGACAACTCTCGAGAACATTGCGAGCAAGATGACCATACCCTCGAAATCACTTCTATCTTTGCTATGCTAGTTGCTCGCTCTTTTGCTATGCCTATGCTACGATGCCTACCACTTGCTATATCATGCCACCCATATTGCCATGTCAGCCCCTAACCATCCCTTTTCCTAGCAAACCGTTGATTGGCTATGTTACCGCTTTGCTCAGCCCTCTTATAGCGTTGCTAGTTGCGAGGTGAAGTGAAGTTTGTTCCTTGTTGGAACATGGAGATGTTGTTCCTTTTTGGAACATGTTTACTTGTTGGGGATATCACAATATATATCTGCTATAATTAATACATCTATATACTTGGTAAAGGGTGGAAGGCTCGGCCTTATGCACAGTGTTTTGTTCCACTCTTGCCACCCTAGTTTCCGTCATACCGGTGTTATGTTCCTTGATTTCGCGTTCCTTACACGGTTGGGTGATTTATGGGACCCCTTGACAGTTCGCTTTGAATAAGACTCCTCCAAAGAAGGCCCAACATTGGTTTTACCATTTGCCACCTAAGCCTTTTTTTCCCCCGGGTTTTCGCGAGCCCGAGGGTCATCTTTATGTTAACCCCGGACCGGTGCTCCTTCGAGTGCTGGCCGAACGAGCAGATCAGGGGCCACCACGGGGAAACTCGAGGTTTGGTTTTACTCGTGGGATGTCTCATCCGGATGTGCCTCGAGAACGAGATATGTGCAGCTCCTATCGGGATTTGTCGGCACAATCGGGCGGCTTTGCTGGTCTTGTTTTATTCTTTGTCGAAATGTCTTGTAGTCCGGGATTCGAGATTGATCGGGTCTTCCCGGTAGAAGGAATATCCTTTGTTGACCGTGAGAGCTTATAATGGGCTAAGTTGGGACACCCCTGCAGGGTATTATCTTTCGAAAGCCGTGCCCGCGGTTATGAGGCAGATGGGAATTTTTTAATGTCCGGTTGTAGAAAACCCAAAGTTGACCTCAATTAAAAATACACATCAACCGCGTGTGTTACCGTGATGGTCTCTTCTCGGCGGAGTCCGGGAAGTGAACACGGTGTTGGAGTTATGTCGACGTAAGTAGTTCAGATCACTTCTTGATCGCTACTAGTTTCACATCCGTGCTTTGCTCCTCTTCTCGCTCTCTTCTGCGATGTAGCCACCATATATGCTAGTCGCTTGCAGCAGCTCCACTTTACTACTCTGTCCTTCCTATAAGCTTAAATAGTCTTGATCTCGCGGGTGTGAGATTGCTGAGTCCCGTGACTCACGGATACTTCCCAAAACAGTTGCGGTGCCGGCGATGCCGGTCGGGTGACTCCAACCGAGCTCAAGTGGGAGTTCGACGAGGAACGTGGTCGTTACTATGTGTCTTTTCCTGATGATCAGTAGTGGTGCCCAGTTGGGACGATCGGGGATCTGTGTAGCATTTGGGGTATCTTCTTTTATTTTGGTTCCGTAGTCGGACCTTGAGTGTACTTTGAATGATGGAAGTTTATTTATGTATTGTGTGAAGTGGCGACTGTAAGCCAACTATGTATCTCTTTCCCTTATTTATTACATGGGTTGTGTGAAGATTACCTCACTTGCGACATTGCTTTCAATGCGGTTATGCCTCTAAGTCGTGCCTCGACACGTGGGAGATATAGCCGCATCGAGGCGTTACAAGTTGGTAATCGAGCCTTCCCGACTTAGGAGCCCCCTACTTGATTGTTTCTTTGGCGTTGTTGAGTCTAGAATGTAAAAATGTTTTGAGTCTTAGGATTATATATATCGGAGTAGGATTCTTTTACTTCCAGTCCCTTCGTCGCTCTGGTGAGGTATCCCGGCGTAGAGTTTTGACTCTTCTCTCCTTAATTTTCACTAAATTTTTTAGGATCACGTGGGTATCTTGGAATCGTTCCGATGGTTTTGTGGCGAGAACATTGTTCTTGGTGCCTCGACATTTAGGGGTTGTGGCGGTGTCCCGGGAGTTGAGCTCCGAGGTGTTGTCGTCACAATTTTATCGTTCTTGATTCTGGAATACCTGAGTTTTGCCGACATCGAAATCTCTTTTGTGCGATTGTTGGTGAGATAACCCCGATAGCCCGATCTTGAGGCGAGTCTTGGGAGTATTGCCATGACTTGTATAACGGATGTTTTTGAAGGTCGAGGTACCACGATTTCGAGGATTTCTTGGTTATGTGTTGACGGATGGATACTGGTGGATCTAGGTATTGTTAGTTTGGGTGATATATTTTGTGTCCCCTCAGATCCCCAACACCAGATTGCATAACCGTAAAGTTTCGGAGTTTATAGGTGGGAATTCTAGTAGCTTACGGGATATCTTTCCGCAGATGTATGATTTGAGATTGGGGTCCAACGTCTAGTGGTCCGCCCATTCACGGTCGATTCTGATGGTCGCGAGGCGTCTTAAAGAATCCTTGGCTATGCTGATTCGGGGACGTCTTGTTTGTCATTCGTGGACGGCCGCTATACGTCAGGCCCGTAGGGCCCCACCACGAACACTTTGGGCGAAATCTCTATCATGTGTTTGTTCGGCTCATTCTAGAAGCCAATCTTTTGTTTTCAGTTGTGATATTCGATTTGTTTCTAAGGCAGATGTTGTTTCCATATCTTTATCTAAGTGGCTTCTCACCTTAATGGACGTGTGATGATTAACTTTTGGAATTCATTCGTTCATTCTTGTTCGAATGTTTATTGTGAAGACTATATGTTGCAATTTCTATCCGTTGATTCTACTTGACTATTTGTCTATCAAAGGACTAACGGATGTCACCCTCTCCAGGATGGCTCCGCCAACGCGTCTGAATCCGGATCGCAATGATGGGGATCAGTCGAACCCTCCACCTCCACCTCCACCTCCACCTCCGCCTCCAGAGGCCTGGCAAGCTATCATGGCAGCCACCAATGCCAATGCTCAGATGATTTTGCAGCTCTTGCAAGAACGTACTCAAGGGCAAGGCAGTCAAGGAAATCAGGGTCAAGGCAACAATCAGCCGCACTTTGCTACTCTCGATCGGTTCCTCGCTAATCAGCCGAAGTCTTTCGGTTTACGTGTCGAGGCCACAGACGCCGACGATTGGCTTGTGGACATCTGCAAGCATTTTGATTGTAGCAATGTCGACACGAGGACTTTGTCAAGTTTGCATCGTTTCAACTCAAGGATCAAGCTGCCGAGTGGTACCAAGAATACAAAGATTCGAGAGGAGGTCGTGTCATTACAGGATGAGTTCCACGTGATTTCAGAGCTCATCACATTCCGAAAAGTGTTGTTGAGAGCAAGCGTGAGGAGTTCCGCAATCTCAAGCAGGGCAACATGTCTGTCTATCAATACAATATCCAGTTCAAAAGCTCGCTCGTTTTGCTAAGCAAGGCGTGCACGATGAAAAGAGTATGATCTATCAATTCAGAGGTGGTGCGAGAGAAGATCTGCAATTAGCTCTTGTGCTTTTGAGCGAGATAAGTATGATGATTTCTACAACATGGCATGAAGCAAGAAGCTGCCCAGCTCAAATGTGAGGCTTCTAAGAAGAGAATCGGGGATGCAGTTCAGTCTTCTTCTTCCTCTCAAGTGGCAGCTAAGCGGCAGAAGTTCTACCTTCCTCCTCCTCCGTTCCGTCAGCCTTATCAGCAGAAGAACTCAGGTGGCCGTGGATCTTCCCACCCACCCAACCCAAGCTATCAGAACAAGTCTAATTCTCAAGCTCCAAGGTCAAGTGCTCCTTATCACCGTCCGCTCTCTGAGGTGACTTGCAACAAATGTCAGCAGAAAGGTCACTATGCGAACAAGTGCTTCAACCAAAGGCGCCTTCCGCCTCCTCCTCCTGTGAAATCTTCCAACAATGCAGTGGTCAAGCATAATCCAAAGCATGCCAAGGTCAATATGATGAATGCAGCTCAAGCAGAGGAATCTTCTGATGTGATAATGGGTAATCTCTCGATTAACGATATTCCTGCAAAGTCTTATTTGATACTGGTGCATCGCATTCTTTCATGTCATATCCTTTTGCATCAAGCACAATGTTGACACGTAGATTCTCTCCAAAGTTATGCAAGTTGTTTCTCCCGGAAAGCTTATGACTTCTAGTTTGTTTGCTCCCGATGTCACTATCAAGATGGGCAATTATAGATTTCTGGCCAAACCAGTTGTTCTTGGTGACTCGGATATTGATCTTATTCTCGGAATGGACTGGCTTTCTCAGCACAAAGCTCAGCTTGATTGTGCTGCCAGGGAAATTCAATTGACTCACTCATCTAATGATGTGATCATCTATGCCGCTCGTGATGAAACCATTCGGTTGTTTTCTCTCAATGAGAAGGGCGAATTGGATGCTATCTCTCAGATTCCAGTCGTTTGTGAGTACCAAGATGTCTTTCCAGAAGAGCTTCCGGTCGCCTCCTCACCGCCGATTGAGTTCGTTATTGATCTTGAGCACGGCATCGAACCCGTTTGCAAGCGTCCATACAAGCTTGGACCCTAATGAGCTGAAGGAATTGAAGAAGCAGCTCGATGAACAAGAGCGTCTGGGTTTGATCGGACCGAGTTCATCTCCTTGGGGTTGTGGTGTTCTTTTTGTCCAGAAGAAGGTTGGCACTGACCGTATTTGCATCGATTACCGTCCATTGAATAAGAAGACAATCAAGAACAAGTATCCACTTCCCAACATCAATGAGCTTTTCGAGCAACTCAAAGGTGCTAAAGTGTTCTCCAAGCTTGACCTTCGTATGGGTTATCATCAGATTCGCATTCGTGAGCAAGATATTCCCAAGACAAGATTCGAACAAGCTTTGGTTCTTATGAATATCTTGTCATGTCTTTCGGCCTCGTCAATGCTCCTCCAACATTCTCTCGGATGATGAACTTCATTTTCAACCCCTATACCAATGAATTTGTCTTGGTCTATCTTGATGATATTTTGGTCTTCTCCAAGAATAAGAAGGATCATGCCAAACATTTGCGATTGGTGCTAGACAAGCTCGTAGAGTATCAATTCTATGCTAAGTTCTCCAAATGTGAATTTTGGCTTGATGAAGTGCTTTATCTTGGTCATATCATCTCCGCCAAGGGCATCATCATTAATCCCGAGAAGGTGTCCGCAATTGTGAATTGGGAACCTCCTCGAGAATGTCAAGCAGCTCATGATTTTCTTGGTCTTGCAAGCTATTGTCAAGATTCGTTGAGAACTTCTCCAAGATTGCAAAGCCTCTTTCCAACCTCCTCCGTAAGCATGTGAAGTATGTCTGGTCTCCGATTGTGATGTTGCTTTCAATACTCTCAAAGAGAAACTCGTCACAGCCTCTGTCTTGACTCCTCTGATGAATCCAAGCCATTTGAAGTTTTCTGTGATGCTTACGCTCAAGGTCTCGGTCTTTGTGTTAATGCAAGAGAAGAGAGTTGTGGCTTATACCTCTCGCCTTCAAGCTCAATCGAAAAGAACTACCCCACTCACGATCTTGAGTTGGCGGCAGTTGTCCATGCATTGATAACGTGGAGACATCTCTTGTTGGGAAGGAAAGTGGACATTTTCACCGATCACAAGAGTCTCAAGTACATGTTCACTCAGCCCAACCTCAACCTCGTGCGGACTCGATGGGTCGAAATGATTCAAGAGTACAACCCAAGTATTGAATATAGTGCAGGCAAGGCCAATGTCATTGCAGATGCTTTGAGCGGGAAGGCTTACACAATGCCTAATCCTCAAGCCCTTTCGGTAGGATCTCTGTGAAGCTTTCCATGGTGAATCTTCAAGTTGTTCCTCAAGGCTTTCTTGCCAACCTCATAGTCTCTCCTACTTTGGAAGATCAGATTCGTGAGGCTCAACTTCTGGATACCATGGTGAAAAAGGTGAAACGTGGTATCGACAAGGGCATTTCCAAGTACAAGTGCTTCCACGTTGATGACAAAGATACTCTTTTCTTTGAGGACCGGATTGTGGTTCCTAAGGGTGATCTCGAGAAAAGTCATTATGAACGAGGCTCACAATTCGCTTCTATCCATTCATCCCGGAAGTACGAAGATGTACCGGGACCTCAAGCGATCATATTGGTGGACTCGAATGAAGCGAGAAATTGCTCAATTCGTGAATGAATGTGATGTCTGCGAGAAGAGTGAAAGCAGAACACCAAAGACCAGCTGGTCTCCTCCAACCTCTTGCTATTCCAGAATGGAAGTTTGATCATATCGAGATGGACTTCGTGATCGGCTTTCCCTAAGTCCAAGCGGAAATGATGCTATCTTCGTTGTCATTGACAAGCTTACTAAAGTGGCTCATTTTCTTCCTATCAAAGAATCTATCACAGCAGCTCGGTTGGCGAGCTATACACCTCGAGGATTGTCTCCTTGCGGCATTCCACAATTGATCTCTTCTGCATCGTGGCAGCATTTTCACCTCCAAGTTTTGGGATTCTTTTCGAGAAGGCCATGGGCACCAAAGACTTTCGTTCAAAGACTTTCCATCCTCAAACAAGTGGCCAAGTTGAGCGAGTAAATCAAATCCTTGAAGATATGCTTAGGGCTTGTGTCATTTCCTTCGGTATGAAGTGGGAAGATTGTCTTCCATATGCTGAGTTCTCCTACAACAACAGCTTCCAAGCGAGTTCGGGCAAGGCCCCATTCGACATTCTCTATGGCGGAAAGTGCCGTACTCCTCTCAATTGGTGGGAGACAGTGAACGCCAACTTCTTGGCAATGACTTGATAACAGAAGCAGAAGAAATGTGCCAAGTCATTCGTGAGAATCTCAAAGCCGCGCAATCACGCCAGAAGAGCTATTATGATGATAAGCACCGTGATGTGGCTTTTGAAATCGGAGACCATGTCTACCTCCGCGTCTCTCCAATGAAAGGCACTCGTCAACCCGGTATCAAAGGAAGCTTGCCCCTAGATACGTGGGTCCTTTCAAGATCATTGGCAAAAGAGGCGATCTCGCCTATCAACTTGAGCTTCCATCCAACTTTGCAAACGCGTGCACGATGTGTTCCACGTGTCACAACTTCGCAAGTGATTCAAGACTCCTCAACGCACTATCAAATTCGAAGAGATTGACCTTCAAGAATAACTCTCTTATCATGAGCACACCTTAGCTATTCTTGAAGAGACCGAGCGCAAGACTCGCAACAAGTCAATCAAATTCCTGAAAGTGAAGTGGTCACACCATTCCGACCGAGAAGCTACACCGGGAGCGCGAGGATCACCTCCGTTCGAATATCCGGAGTTCTTTCAGTCCTAGATCTCGGACGAGATCCTCTTGTAGTGGTGGAGTGTTGTAACACCCCGGATGTAACTTTCCATATTTGTAACTCCAACTCTTGCCATTTTCGGCATTGTGATATGATATTCCCTCCGTGGTTGGGTTTTCTTCTTTTTGCATTTTGTCCATGTCATGCATTTTATCATGTCATCATGTGCATCGCATTTGCATACGTGTTCGTCTCATGATTCCGAGCATTTTTCTCGTTGTCCTTGCAATCCGGCACTCCTATCTCCCCCGGCGGCCCCTTTTAGGTTTTTCCGTGTGCGGGTACTAAACCTTCTCGGAATGGACCGAGGTTTGTCTTGTGGCCTTGGTATACCACCCGTAGACCACCGGTCAAGTTTTGGTCATTTGGAGCTCGTTTGGTACTCCAACGGTTAACCGCACTCTCGCAAAGGCCTCTTTTAAGTTGCAGCCCAACACCCCTCCAAAACAGCCCAATAACCCATCTAAGTCACTTTCCATGCTCTCCGTCGTTCGATCACGATCGTGTGGGCGAAAACCGCACCTCATTTGGACTCTCCTAGCTCCCTCTATGCCTATTTAAGCAAACCCCCTCCAAACCCTGGATCATTCCTCCCCCGAAACCCTAAAATTCCGTCCCCGCGCCCGCCGGACGTGTCCGCCGCCGCCGGACACTTCGCGCCGCCGCCCCGCGCCAATCGGGGGCTGCCACGTGGCCGGCCAGCCTTGTCGCCATGAGGCCCGGGCCACTCGCCAGGCCGGGCGCCCAGCGCGCCCGGCGCCCGAAAGCCGCCGCCTCGTCTCCTCCACCGGCGGCTCCCGCCGCCACCGGCGGCCCCGCCGCCCGGACCTCGCCGGACCGGCCGCCCGGCCGGTCCCGCCAGCGCCTCGGCGACCTCGCCCGGTGCTGCCGCCGGCCCGTCCCCCACCGGCGCCACCCCTCGCCGGCCGCCTTCTCCGGCGAGCCCGCGAACCGCCGCCGCCGCCGCCGCTCGATCCGGATCGGCCCGGTCCGGATCCGATCCCGTTGACCTCTCTCCCCCTCCTTTTTTCCCTAAGTCTTTTATATCCTTGATATTTTGTGTCTATTTCTACGTGCTATATCTTTGCATCTGTAGCTCCATTTTGCGCGCATAATATGTCAAAATGTTCGCCACGAAGAGTAGATAATTTCATCTCATCGCATCATTTTCATTTGGGCTCATCTTGATGCCCGAAATGCTGTTAGAAGAGGGCTATGTGATGTTAGTTTCTGTTTCTTAACAGAACTTGCACTTTTGTTATTTTTGCCATGATTATTGTGTGCACCCTATGAATTTGAGTCCTACATGTGTTTTGTAATATGACATGTCGTCTTTCCAGGGGTTTATGCCATGTATTTTTGTGATCTATGTGGTGACTAGCACAAGCATGCAAAGTAGGTGCCCTGATGTTGCTGTTTTCAGCCCTGTTTAGCTGATATTTTGATGCCATGTTAACTTGATGCTACCGAGAGATCTATGCATATTTTGAGGTACTTCAGTAAGGATGTTTTGAACATATGGTTATGATCTATCCATCCATGCTTTTTTTTGCAATTATGGAGTACCATAGCTTGAGTCAATCGAGCTCTACTTTTGCTATCAAATGTTTCCTGGCAGATTGTATACATGTTATTCAATTTTGCCAAGGTTGTTGTGGTTGTTCCATGTATGCTATGTTATTGTTCTTGCCATTTATGTCTTCTATGCCATGTATTCTTGATGTATGTATGCTTAGTTTGTCATGAAAGGCTTTGTAGTGAGTGCATCGAGCTCTTAAACATGCCTACTTGTTATCAGTTTTTGACATGCCATGTTGCTGAATCTGTTAACGGAACTTTCAATATTGACATGGGCGTTACTATATTTTCCGATCCTTTTTGGCTTATGGTCAGTAAGGGACTTTTGTTCTATGCTTTGGGTAGATTCATGCCATTCCTTGTGTTGCTATTATAAGTTCCTGTAGCATGTAGTTTTGTTGCTCTGAACATTGCTACCTGATGCTGTTTTTGCCATGTCCAGCCTGATATTTTGTACACTTTTGCCATGCCTGTTTGAACCTGTTATGATGTTATTTAGCCGAAGCTCAGTGCTCATCTTTTGTCAAGCATCTTGTGTAGATCACTGCCATATACTTTGTTGGTACGTTTGGGTGCAGTAGCTTAATTTATTGTTGCTTTCTAAGTGGCATCATGCTGTTAATGGCAGATTTGTGCCATTGTTTTGCTTGTCATTTGCAAACCGTGCATCCGATTCCGGTGATCTTTATATCGATTTCAACCGAAATCATCTCATCTTTCCAGTGGCATACTTGGTTTGCCAAGTTGATGCCTGGTTCATCATTTACCTTCCGGAGCGCCCATACGCATTGCATATCACATCTCGCATATCATGTCATGTTTTGCATCATGTTGCTTGTGCATTGCACCGTGATTTATTGTGGTTCCTTTGTTTGTGTTGTTGCTTTGGGTAGAGCCGGGAGACGAGTACGTGAACGAGGAACCTGTTGAGAACGCTTACGAGGATCAAGCTTTCGACAACTCTGAGAACATTGCAGGCAAGATGACCATACTCTCGAAATCACTTCTATCTTTGCTATGCTAGTTGCTCGCTCTTTTGCTATGCCTATGCTACGATGCCTACCACTTGCTATATCATGCCACCCATATTGCCATGTCAGCCCTAACCATCCCTTTTCCTAGCAAACCGTTGATTGGCTATGTTACCGCTTTGCTCAGCCCTCTTATAGTGTTGCTAGTTGCGGTGAAGTGAAGTTTGTTCCTTGTTGGAACATGGTGATGTTGTTCCTTTTTGGAACATGTTTACTTGTTGGGGATATCACATTATATATCTGCTATAATTAATACATCTATATACTTGGTAAAGGGTGGAAGACTCGGCCTTATGCCCAGTGTTTTGTTCCACTCTTGCCACCCTAGTTTCCGTCATACCGGTGTTATGTTCCTTGATTTCACGTTCCTTACACGGTTGGGTGATTTATGGGACCCCCTTGACAGCTTCGCTTTGAATAAGACTCCTCCAGCAAGGCCCAACATTGGTTTTACCATTTGCCACCTAAGCCTTTTTCCCCCGGGTTTTCGCGAGCCCGAGGGTCATCTTTATGTTAACCCCCCGGACCGGTGCTCCTTCGAAAGTGCTGGACGAAACGAGCAGATCATGGGGCCACCACGGGAAACTTCGAGGTTTGGTTTTACTCGTAGGATGTCTCATCCGGATGTGCCACGAGAACGAGATATGTGCAGCTCCTATCGGGATTTGTCGGCACAATCGGGCGGCTTTGCTGGTCTTGTTTTATTCTTTGTCGAAATGTCTTGTAGTCCGGGATTCGAGATTGATCGGGTCTTCCGGTAGAAGGAATATCCTTCGTTGACCGTGAGAGCTTATAATGGGCTAAGTTGGGACACCCTGCAGGGTATTATCTTTCGAAAGCCGTGCCCGGTTATGAGGCAGATGGGAATTTGTTAATGTCCAGTTGTAGAAAACCCAAAGTTGACCTCAATTAAAATACACATCAACCGCGTGTGTTACCGTGATGGTCTCTTCTCGGCGGAGTCCGGGAAGTGAACACGGTGTTGGAGTTATGTCTGACGTAATTAGTTCAGGATCACTTCTTGATCGCTACTAGTTTCACATCCGTGCTTTGCTCCTCTTCTCGCTCTCTTCTGCGATGTAGCCACCAGATATGCTAGTAAACACGGCAGCTCCACTTTACTACTCTGTCCTTCCTATAAGCTTAAATAGTCTTGATCTCGCGGGTGTGAGATTGCTGAGTCCCCGTGACTCACAGATACCTCCCAAAACAGTTGCAGGTGCCGACGATGCCAGTGCAGGTGACTCAACCGAGCTCAAGTGGGAGTTCGACGAGGAACGTGGTCGTTACTATGTGTCTTTTCCTGATGATCAGGAGTGGTGCCCAGTTGGGACGATCGGGGATCTGTGTAGCATTTGGGGTATCTTCTTTTATTTTGGTTCCGTAGTCGGACCTTGAGTGTACTACGAATGATGGAAGTTTATTTATGTATTGTGTGAAGTGGCGGTTGTAAGCCAACTATGTATCTCTTTCCTTATTTATTACATGGGTTGTGTGAAGATTACCTCACTTGCGACATTGCTTTCAATGCGGTTATGCCTCTAAGTCGTGCCTCGACACGTGGGAGATATAGCCGCATCGAGGGCGTTACAACGACCCTCCGCAGTAGATCTGCAGCTATAAGTCTTCACCTTCCCGCACCTCAGATCCGCATTAGGGTTTGCGAGTTCCTCTATGTTCTTCGCTGTTCATCATGGATTTTCCATGGTTTCTCCATTGCGTCCTCTTTTGATCTAAAAGAAGTACTAAACTTACGCAGTAGTTGTTTCGCATCCATTTCAGACGCTAGTAGATCCCATTTTCTTGTACAAAGGCCTCTTTAGAACTGATGAACTCCTATGTACTGGTTTGTTAGGTCCAGAATATTTTTTCTTTTCTGAGCACCCGTTGATCCAAAAAATAATTGCAATCTGTGAAACCTATTTTTGCACACTTAGTCAATGCATGTATCTTGATAGATCCACCTATCCATGGTGGCTCATACCACCGGCTTTAATTTGAAAATCTCAATAGCTAACTTCCACCACACATGGCGGCTTAAATAACTTAACTGCTCATGGCGGCTTAAATAAACTGACATAATTAGCCATATACCATTAGGCACCTTTTATAAGCCGCCATCTTGAATATGATTTGAAGTATTTCTCTCCGGCTTAAATTTGAACCGGAAATTTTTATTTTGTCATAGGCTTCCATCTTTATAATGCCGCCGAAAGCGCCCAAATCACCTGTTACATGCAATTGGGTCCAATCCATCGTCACAGAAAGCACCCTTGCTGATTTTGTGAAGACTGGCTATCTGCCAAAGAAGGAAGTCATGTCCTATCGTGCTCCTGATCCAACAGAGGAAAAACCTCAACCCAAAGAGGGGGGAAGTCATCGTCTTTACTGATCACATGAACCGGGGCTTTTCTCCACCCGGCTCATAGTTTTTCGGAGATGTCCTGCACTTTTTCGACCTCCGACCTCAAGATATCGGTCCCAACTCCGTATCTAACATTTGCAATTTCCAAGTGTTCTGTGAGGTGTACCTTGGAGAAGAACCCAACTTGCTGCTCTTCAGGGAATTATTTTATTTGAACCGCCAGAATGAACGTGCCAACGGGCCTAGCTTGGAGCTTGGTGGGATCTCAATCCAGCGAAGGAGAGACTGCATTTTTTCGTATGCCGATCCACCGAGTCACCCCAAAGACTGGAACCAGACATGGTTCTATTGTCAAGATACTTCTCCGGCTGGTGAAAACCCTCTGCCCGGCTTTCGCGCCCTGCGCCTCGAGTCTACTCATCCTTTACCAGATAAGCTGTCATTTCTTTGAGCCGTAAACTTGCCCCCACCATGAGCAAAGTCAACGCTCTTCTGGGGAATGGCTTGAATGGCATTGATTTGGTCCGGGTTTGGCTTGCCTGGCGGGTTATTCCATTGAGCCGCCGCCCTGGTTTGATGTGCGACTACACATGCCAGAAGAATGATCCTCTGCAGCACAACCCGGACGATTTACCTGATGATGTCATTGATGATAGGACAAAATCACTCCTGAATGAGAGCCTGTCAGACTGTGGCAAAGTAGGTTTGAGCCCTTTCTGCAAAGCTAACCGGCTCAGTGATAAGCTAGTAACTTAAGCATTTTTATTTTATACTATCACCTTTGAGGTTTTACCTTTACTCAAAACTCTTGTTGAAATTCACAGGCCACTGACGAGTTTTGGAAAGCCAACTATGATCATGAGGCTGCAAAGAAGGCCAGAAAAGCTAAGAAAGCCGTCAGGAGAGCCGCCGCTAGGAAGAAAGGAAACAAACCCAACGCCTCAGACATGCTTCGGCTAGAGGAAACCTCTGAATCAGAGGTAGCTCTTGATTCTCTAGGCTCCTTTTTTAACTATCTTATTGACACTGATTATCCTCAGGAGGATACAGGAGCGAGTCATGCAGCGGTTGAAGAGGTAACTATCATTTCGTCCGACTCCGAGCCTTTGCCAAGGCAGAAAGTCCGAAGAGTAACCCGGAAAGTAAGATTTTCACATACTTTAGCTTACCAAGATCCTCAATTTCTTTTGAAGCGACAGATTCATGAGAGCCGGAGGCAGACCCGGACCAGCAAAGATGCGGAACTCTCCTCCGGCTTGCCCAATACACCAAGAAAGCGTCAGAACGTGGTCACCTCCGAATTATATCCCTTTTATCCTTTGGCGGGTCTCACTCGTCAACCACTCAATTCTTCTGACTCAAATTATCAGGAAACTTCACCTTCCTCCAGCGAATCCATGCAGTCCAATTTGCCGGCTTTCAAAACCGCTCCAGGGTAATGATAACCTGCTTATCCTGTATTCACTTCAACTTGCTACACTTGTACTGACCTTTTGATTTTATGCAGTGGACAAGCAAAGCCCAGCAAGAGGGCAAAGAAGAACAAGCTGGCCAAAGAGCCGATCTTCAGTGAGCCGTAACTTGGAACGACCGCTCCTGAAACCTCCACTCATGAGCTGCCGCCTGAGCCAGCTCATGATATACCAACGCCCACTACTAACCCGCCTGTCGAGCAAGCCGACGACGGTTCTGAAAACCCGGAAGTCCCTAGCCCTGCCAGGACGGATGATCCTCAAGATGCTGATATCGAAATCACCAAGACCGGCTTTGCTGAACCGGGGAGACCAACCGTGCTGGCCAAGTGTTCTTCCAAGGAGGAACTTCTGGAACGCCACCGAGTTAAATTTGATGTCACTGATTATACTCACATGAGCATTGCTGAAGTCTTTTCTGGCTATATGAGCCAAGTGCACAACAGTCATGACACCGAAATTGATATGGTGAAGCAAATGTATCAGAAGTTTGAGGTACAACCTTTTCTCCATATGCATTTATCCTTACTGTGCCAGCCCCCAAGTCTATTGCTTATGATGAATATGTTGTAGACTTTAGAAAGAAACTTAGCAATATTAGTAACATAGTTGAACTAAAACACAGAAGAAATCTGGCTTACTCCATAGTCCCCAAGGGGCGGTTTAATCAGTATGATTGAACCGGTTCTTCATATGGTTGCACAGAAAAAACTTTAAAAAAGGCTTTAACAACAATATGCATTAGCCCCCCAAGTGCCAAATACTCTTGCTTGCAAAGTGATTGGGACTTACTGTCATGAACCGCCACTTTAAACAAATTATTCAGCACACATTAGCCCCCAAGTGCCAAGTGTTATTGCTTGCAAAAGACTCAGGACTTAATATTACAGCATGATAATCCTGACCTTTTGACCTAGTATCTGTACCGGCCACCACTAGTCAATTTGAATCAAAAATATCTGACTTGAAGAATCGCCTGGAAGCATAGGAGACTGAGACCCGGAAAGCCAACTCCAAATTCGAGTTCAGTGTATCCGAACAAGAAAAACTGAAAAAGGGCTTTGAAGTGGAGAAAAAGGCCTGGGCTGATGGAAAGATCGCCTTGATCAACCGGGCTGAGAAGGTAGAGGCGGCTCTTGCAGAAGCGACCGCCGAATTATCCGGTTTAAAACGCCATATATTTCAGATGGTCTCAGCAATCTTTGGTAAGTCAC
This sequence comes from Aegilops bicornis, assembly GCA_021605145.1. Taxonomy (NCBI): domain Eukaryota; kingdom Viridiplantae; phylum Streptophyta; class Magnoliopsida; order Poales; family Poaceae; genus Aegilops; species Aegilops bicornis. The sequence goes on from CM038672.1 coordinate 511,079,838, forward strand.
TCTGCAAGTGTTTAGATACGTGAATCTTTCGAAGAAGCATATCAATTGTCAGCAACTCACTTGACATTATAATGCAGGCCCCAGGAGCTCAAATCTTAACCAGAGCATACTGATAAAGCTAAAGGCAGTTTATACGCTGGTGGAGCAACTCTACACCGGGTCTTAGCGTGCCTTAGCCGCAGTGGCCCTGTCAAATGAAGTTCCCACCCTCCTGTCAGATGTATTAAAGCGACTTGATGTGCTACCTCAGAGTTTTAATGAACTAAGGCGATCTTCTGTGAGAGCAGGAGCCGTAACTGCATTAAGCTGGGCCAAGGCGTGGCTACGGGAGCTAGACCCGACCGACATCGCCATCGGGTATCCAAGCTTAAAAGAGGACGGCACACCGTTTGGACAGGAGGACTTCACCACTTGTGTTAAGGAAATACGCCATGTGGCCACCCTGATTGCTAATGACATGGATCTTACTAAGTATCATCCGGGTTATGACGCTGAAAACTGGAGGATTCCAACCCCGCATTATGAAGTGGTCAGCCTGATCCCTCCAATTCGTAAGCATAACTTCGCCCCTGAAGTTGACCCGGCCGGATTAATTGATGATGAAGCTGAATTCGAAGCTTTGAATGGCATTGACTGGTCATCATCAACCTTCCAGGACAGGGAACAGGATGGAGGAGCGGAAAGGGATGATCCGGAAGCTTCAAGCCAACCACGCAATTGATCCGTCAGGCGGCTCATATTTATGCTTTGCTGAAAAACAATGTTAATCATTTGGACTCGGGGAGTCATGTAATAGAGTAGACATAACGTGGTTTTGCCGTGCCTTCGTGCACGTGTTTGGTGCTCAATATTGTTAAGCCGCCATCATATTCATCCATATTATGATTATCATCTGTTTTCCTTATGCTTAAGAAAAAATTTACACTGTCCTGCATACAGAAATAAATCAGAAGACCCTTGGCGGTTTACCGCAGGGCGGGTCATATATCTTACATAGAACCCGGAATATGCAAAAGAATCATAGATAAACTGGTTATCATTTATAGCTTTGAAACATAACCATAATATCATACCTGTGATCCTTTGATTTATACTGCCGGTTTATGTGACCCAAACAGTAAGGGTGACAACCCAATCTTGTAGAAGCTGGTACTTCCACACATATGATTATTGTTATAAGCTGGCGACTTTTTGACTAAGGCCAAGCCGGGTTAAATAGAATCCACGCATTAAATGCTTCCAATAGAATCAAAAAGAAGTCTCAAGACAAAAATTCAAAAAGAAACTGTTTGCAAAAAAATCAAAATAAACAAAATTTTGAGGCTTCTGATTCGAATACGATCAGTAAACCGTTCCAAAGGGGTTAAGCTAGGATTGGAATACGACCATGTAGCCCCCAGTGGCTTTGGCGTTGCACCGATCAAGAGGGTACCGACAGCTATGTTCTCTTTGGTTCGAATACGACCTATGTTTGAACAGGAAGCCCCCTAATGACCTTGAGAGTTTTTTAACGACGCTGATTCGAATACGATCAACGTCGGACCCAAAAGGGGTTGAGATATGATTCAGATACGATCAAGAAGCCCCTTAGTGAGTTTGGTAGTGTGCCGATCAAAATGGTATCGACAACTATGTTCTCTTTGGTTCGAATACGACCTATGTTTCAACAGGAAGCCCCCTAGTGACCATGAGGTGTAACGGCTCGATTCGAATACGATCATGAGCCGGACCAAGAGAATTAATCTGGATTCGAATACGATCAGCCCCCAACTGGTCGTTTATGTTTAAAATAATAAGAACATATGATCATTGAGGATGAAAAGGACAGATGTCCTGCTTTATTACTTATCATAATATATACATTTAATAATATGTACATCATGAGAGCCGGTGGCTCAAGTGTAGTAAGGCCGAAGATGAGCAATGTTCCACGGCTGGCGGGTCTCCTCCTCTGACTTACGTGAGTCTTTGTGCTCTCGAACATCGATAAGGTAGTATGACCCGTTGTTCAGGTTCTTGCTGACCACAAAGGGTCCTTCCCAAGGTGGGGATAGTTTGTGCATATCGGACTGATCCTGGATGAGCCGGAGCACCAAGTCACCTTCTTGAAAGGTTCTGGACTTAACCCGGCGGCTGTGATAACGGCGCAGGTCCTGCTGGTAAATCGCCGAGCGGGCAGCTGCTAAGTCACGCTTCTCATCCAATAGGTCAAGTGCATCCTGACGAGCTTGTTCATTATCAGCTTCAACATAAGTCGCCACTCGGGGCGAGTCATGACGGATGTCACTCGGTAGAACCGCCTCTGCTCCGTAAACCATGAAGAAAGGCGTATAATCCGTAGATCTGTTAGGTGTAGTATTGATGCTCCAGATCACAGAAGGCAACTCCTCCACCCAACAACCCGGCATCCGCTGTAAAGGGACCATGAGCCAGGGTTTTATGCATTTCAAGATCTCTTGATTGGCTCTTTCAGCTTGACCATTGGATTGAGGGTGAGCCACTGATGAAACATCGAGCCAGATATGCTCACGTTGACAGAACTCTTCCATGGCACCCTTGGACAGATTAGTACCATTGTTAGTTATGATGTTGTGTGGAAAACCAAAACGAAAGATCACCTTCTTCATGAATTGAACCGTTGTGGCTGCGTCACACTTACTGACCGGCTCTGCCTCAACCCACTTCGTGAACTTATCAACCGCCACCGGAAGGTGTGTCTTTTTATCTTTGCACCTTTTGAAAGGCCCAACCATATCAAGCCCCCAGGCCGCAAACGGCCAAGTAATTGGAATCATCCTCAATTCTTGAGCCGACACATGAGCCCGTCGTGAGAACTTCTGACAACAGTCACATTTACTGACCAAATCTTCCGCGTCAGCATGAGCTGTCAGCCAATAAAATCCATGACAAAAAGCCTTGGCCACAAGAGATTTTGACCCGGCATGATGGCCACAATCACCTTCATGAATCTCACGAAGAATTTCCTGACCCTCCTCAAGAGAAACACAACGTTGAAACGCCCCAGTAACACTGCGATGATGTAACTCCCCATTGACAATCGTCATTGACTTAGACCGCTGGGTTATCTGCCTAGCCAAGGTTTCGTCCTCAGGCAATTCGCCCAGGGTTATGTAAGCCAAATATAGCCTTTGTCAATCACGGGATAACATGAAGAGCCGCCACCGGTTGTGCTTCGAATTCGAACAGCCAAGTCTTCCTCTGTAGGCAACTTGACAGAAGGATTATGCAAAAACATCTAAGAAAGTGTTAGGTGGCACCGGCTCACACTAAGACCCTAGCCGGCTTAAAGCATCGGCTGCCTCGTTCTTTCTGCAATCAATGTGTTCCACCTGGTAACCTTTGAAGTGTCCAGCAATTGCATCAACTTCACGGCGATAAGCCGCCATGAGAGGATCCTTGGAATCCCACTTGCCAGATACTTGTTGAGCCACCAAATCTGAGTCGCCAAAGCATCTTACCCGGCTTAGGTTCATCTCCTTAGCCATCCGAAGACCATGGAGAAAGGCCTCATACTCAGTTGCATTGTTAGTACAGGGAAACATCAACCGGAGCACATAACAAAAACTTTCACCTCGAGGGGAAGCTAATACAACTCCAGCCCCCGAGCCTTCCAATTGCCTGGATCCATCAAAATGAATAGTCCAATATGTGTTATCTGGCTTTTCTTCAGGCATCTGCAGCTCTGTCCAATCATTGATGAAGTCCACCAGTGCTTGAGATTTAATAGCAGTGCGTGGTACATACTTTATACATGAGGCCCAAGTTCAATGGCCCACTTGGCGACTCGTCTTGTGGCTTCTCTGTTTTGAATGATATCGCCCAAAGGAGTAGAACTGACCACAGTGATGGGGTGACCCTGGAAGTATTGCTTAAGCTTCCGGCTTGCCATGAACACCCATAAACAAGTTTACGCCAATGTGGATACCTTTGCTTGGACTCAATAAGCACCTCACTGATGTAGTAAACCTGCCGTTGAACCGGATGCTCCTTGCCAGCCTCCTTGCGCTCCACCACAATGGCCACGCTAACGGCACGTGCGTTAGAAGCCACATACAGCAATAAGGGCTCCTTATCAATAGGGGAAGCAAGGACCGGCGGCTCAGATAACTGCTTCTTCAAATCTTCAAAGGCAGCGTCAGCAGCATCACTCCAGACGAAGTTGTCCGTCTTCTTCATCATCTGGTACAGTGGTATGGCCTTCTCACCTAACCGGCTTATGAACCAGCTTAAAGCAGCAATACGTCCCGCCAGACGCTGAATGTCATTGATACATGCCGGCTTAGCCAAAGAGGTGATTGCCTTAATCTTCTCCGGGTTAGCCTCAATGCCTCTATTAGAGACCAAAAAACCCAAAAGCTTGCCAGCTGGCACTCCAAAAATGCACTTTGCCAGGTTAAGCATCATCTTGTAGACCCGGAGATTATCAAAGGTTTCCTTTAGGTCATCTATCAAGGTCTCCTTCTCTCTGGACTTCACCACAATGTCATCCACATAAGCATGAACGTTGAGCCCAATCTGATTGTGGAGACAGATTACTTTTATCATTGATAAGTCGCCTGGGCACTCTTAAGCCCAAAAGGCATAGACACATAACAGAAGGCTCCAAACGAAGTGATGAAAGCCGTCTTTTCCTGGTCCTTAACTGCCATTTTAATCCGATGATATCCCAAGTAAGCATCCAAAAAGCTTAAACGCTCACAACCCACCATAGCATCAATGATTTGACCAATACGGGGAAGTGCAAAAGGATCAGCCGGACAAGCCTTGTTTAAGTTCATGTAATCCACACACATACGCCAGGTACCGTTCTTTTTGAGCACCAGTACTGGGTTAGCCAACCACTCTGGGTGAAAAACTTCAACAATAAACCCGGCCGCCAAGAGCCGGGCCACCTCCTCACCAATAGCTTTACGCCTCTCCTCATTAAACCGCCGAAGAAACTGCTTGACCGGCTTAAATTTTGGATCAATATTAAGAGTGTGCTCAGCGAGTTCTCTCGGTACACCCGGCATGTCAGAAGGTTTCCATGCAAAGATGTCCCGGTTCTCACGGATGAACTCGATGAGCGCGCTTTCCTATTTGGGATCCAGATTGGCAGCGATCTTTGAAGCGCTTAGACGAATCTCCTGGAACAAAATCAACAAGCTTGGTTTCATCAGCCGACTTAAATTTCATCACCGGCTCATGTTCTGTGGTTGGCTTTTTCAAAGACGTCATGTCTGCCGGGTCAACATTGTCCTTGTAAAACTTCAACTCCTCCATTGCACAAACAGACTCAGCATAAGCAGCATCGCCTTCCTCACATTCCAAGGCTATTTTCCGACTCCCATGCACTGTGATGGTGCCCTTATGACCCGACATCTTGAGATGTAGATACAATAACACGGCCGCGCCATGAATTTTGCATAAGTCGGCCGTCCAAACAATGCGTGATACGAGCTTTGGATTTTGACCACCTCAAAGGTCAACTTCTCATCTCTGGAGTCATACTCATCACCAAAGGCTACTTCCAGCTCAATCTTACCCACTGGGTACGCCGACTTACCGGGCACCACTCCATGAAAAACAGTGTTGGATGTCTTGAGCTGTTTATCAGTCAGCCCCATGCGACGAAAGGTTTCATAATAGAGGATGTTGATGCTGCTGCCTCCATCCATGAGCACCTTTGTGAATTTGTATCCACCAACTTGAGGCGCCACCACTAAGGCCAAGTGACCCGGATTGTCAACCCGGGGAGGGTGATCCCCCCTACTCCATATAATAGGCTGCTTAGACCATCTCAGATAATGAGGGACTACCGGCTCAACAGCATTCATAGCCCTCTTATGAAGCTTCTGGTCCCTTTTGCATAAGCTAGTGGTGAACACGTGATACTGCCCACTATTCAGCTGTTTTGGATTACTCTGATACCCGGATTGCTGCTGCTGTTGACTCCCTTGGCCAGATTGTTGATTATAACCTCCTTGATGACCTTGAGGGCCCTGTCCATGAAAACTGCTGCCGCTTGAGCCGCCGCCCGGGCCATGAAAGCCGCCACCGCCTGAGCCGTCGCCCGGCCCGTGGTTTCCATCAAACATGTTAGAATTCTTGAAAGCCTTCATGGTCGTACAGTCCTTCCACAGATGAGTGGTCGGCTTCTCCCGGGTGCCGTGTCTTGGACAGGGCTTGTTCAACAACTGCTCAAGGGTGGGACCTGACCCGCCTGACCGAGGAGGTGGCCTCCCCTTGCATCGTTGATTGTTGCCTTGCGTATTCGCCACAAACTCCGAGCTACCGTCAGCCTTACGTTTATTATTACCTCCTTGATTCGCTGAGTTATGCTGAAGACCCTTAGCGTTGCCGTTCTTCTTTCCCTTCCCTGCCTTCTCTTCATCAGACGCGGGATCCTTGGTACTATCAGAATCGGCGTATTTGACTAGAGCCGCCATCAGCTGGCCCATGTCATTACAATCGCGCTTGAGCCGCCCCAGCTTCTGTTTCAGAGGTTCAAAATGGCAAATTTTCTCCAACATTAAGACTACAGAACCGGCATCCATCTTATCAGATGAATGTATTATTTCCTTCACTCGGCGTACCCAATGGGTCGTGGACTCACCTTCCTCTTGCTTGCAATTAGTCAAGTCCACAATCGATATGGGCTTCTTGCATGTGTCCTTAAAATTCTGAATGAACCGGGCCTTTAACTCGGCCCAGGAACCAATAGAATTAGGTGGCAGTCCCTTTAACCAAGTGCGGGTCATTCCATCTAGCATCATAGTGAAGTACTTGGCCATTGCCGCGTCACTGACCTCCAGCAATTCCATGGCCATCTCGTAACTCTCAATCCACGCCCCGGGCTGTAAGTCAGCTGTGTAATTAGGTACCTTTTGAGGCCCTTTAAAATCCTTGGGCAAACGCTCATTATGCAAAGCCGGCACCAAACAAGGAACATCGCCAGTTCTTGTGGCCACGCCTGCCTCAACAGAAGTCGTCGGATAAGCCGGGAAGGTTTGGTGAGCCGCCTGCTCCATCACTTGCTAAGCCGCTCGCTCAGCCTCTTGGCGTACCCTATCCTGATTAGCCAAGTTAGAGGCTCCATCTCGCGCCGGGTCTCGCCTACCTGGATGATCACGACGCCGGACGTTGCTTGAAACTGCCGTAGAGTCCATATGCCTGCTGTAACTCGGGCTCCGGCTTGGACGAGGGTCGAATGAATCCTGTCTCGACTATAAGAGTATGCCTCCTGCTGTACGAGAGCCGTCTGAAGAAGTTCTCTAACCCTTCATGTTTCAACCGCTGTCGGAGAGTCGCCCTCCATCGGGAGAGCCGCCAATCCCGCCGCCGCAGTGATCATGTTCTCCAGCGGGTTAGAATAATGACCCAGTGGCGTTGGCACATACTGAGGTGGAGCATTCTTCACTCAGGGAGGTTCCGTCACCCGTGGTTGAACTGGCGCCCCAGCTCTGGGCGTCGCAGCCGGGTTTACCTCTGGTGGCTTACTGGGACCTGCACCGGGTGTGCGGAAGAGATTTCTAGGATCATAAATCTAAGGCAGACGGGACTGGGACTTCTGGTGCCTTCTCCTCATGACCTCATTTGAAGCGTTTAAATCCATCGTGGTGGGCAACTTCGATTGAAGCTAACTGAGCTCGAGCATCCAAAGCCGCCCGTTCTGTGGCTAATCTGGTGCCCTCAGCTGCTAAGTTTTCCTTGGCTTGTGATATCTCCTCACGTAACCAAACCACCTCTGCATCATGCTCAGCCTGATCCGCCGGATTAACTGTGGCGGTTACCAGGGTTGTCAGATCAATCAGCACCTGAGTCGGCGGGCACACAGGGCCTCCTGCCCAGGCTGCCGCTGACCCGGAGGTTATTGCTGCCGCAGCTGTAGAGTTTTGACCTGGTTGAGTGCCAGCCATGAAGATCCCTACTCTGCTTGGCGACTCAAAGGGGTCCGGAATACTGCTGCCATCGGAACAGCTCCCAAGCCCGCCGTCTTGTAATTGATACAACGAATCCGTCTCACCCATGGACGACTCACCGTCAGAGTAGATGGCCGTCTCACCGCCAGACACGGATCCTTCAGAAAGTTCTCCTCCATGGATGCATCCCATGAAGGCACGCTTCATGGCGGGCGGAGCCTGGGCGGGTCTCGCACGCTGAGTCATCTCGATGATGTCGTTGCAGATGTCCGGCTCAGGGCCCGGCTCGCTGATCCGGCCGATGAAGACATGAATTCCGCCGAAGGGGACCCGGTACCCTTACTCAATTGAGCCGGCGTCGGGGCCCCATCATGTGTCGTCGATGTAGAGCTTGCCGCGACGACTTTTGGTCATCCGGCCCATAGCGTATCACTTGAGCCCTTCGAAGCTGCCCTTCAAGAACACAAATCCACCGTGCGCTGGCCCCACGGTGGGCGCCAACTGTCGTGGAATTTTCACGGCAGATGTCCTAGTGAAAGGACTTAGTCGTGGAGCCATCGCAACTAGGAAGCAAGAAGGGGTTAATTGGGACAAAGGACACGAGGTTTATACTGGTTCGGCCCCTTACGGTGAAGGTAAAAGCCTACGATCCAGTTTTGAGTGGGATTACTTATCTCTCGATCACCAGGGAGCGAATCCGCTTGACCTAGCTCTTGATCTGATGTTACTTGCCCTAAGCCGCCGCTGGGTCGTTCCCTTATATACACGGGTTGACGCTCGACGGCCTACAGAGTCCCGGCCGGCTCATAAACAGTGTCCGGCTTGGTGACTAGTTAATCTTGCCTTATAATACAAGTCATACCATTATGGCGGTTTATCACTACGGGCCTTGAATCGCCCTTGGGCTTTGGGCCCTTAACTGAACCTCCATCTTCAAGCTTGGTCTTGGGCTTCGAGAGTCTTCGTTGGTATAACCCGGCCCCTCCTGGGCGGGTCATACCTAATAGTTATATCCCCAACAATAATGGTGTGTCCGAACGTCGTAACCGTACTTTATTAGATATGGTGCGATCTATGATGTCTCTTACCGATTTATCACTATTGTTTTGGGGTTATGTATTAGAGACAGCTGCATTCACATTAAGTAGGGCACCATCTAAATCCGTTGAGACGACACTATTTGGCAAAGAAACTTAAGCTGTCGTTTATTAAAGTTTGGGGTTGCGATGCTTATGTGAAAAAGTTTCAGCCTTAAGCTCAAACCCAAATCGGAGAAGTGCGTCTTCATAGGATACCCAAAATAAACTGTTGGGTACACCTTCTATCACAGATCCGAAGGCAAGATCTTTGTTGCTAAGAGTGGATATCCTTTCTAGAGAAGGAGTTTCTCTCGAAAGAAGTGAGTGGGAGGAAAGTAGAACATGATGAGGTAATTGTACCTACTCCTGAATTGGAAAGTAGTTCATCATAGAAATCAGTTCCAGTGATTCCTACACCAATTAGTGAGAAAGCTAATTATGATGATCATGAAACTTCAGATCAAGTTACTACCGAACCTCGTAGGTCAACCAGAATACGTTCCGCACCAGAGTGGTATGGTAATCCTGTTCTGGAAGTCATGTTACTAGATCATGACAAACCTACGAACTATGATGAAGCGATGATGAGCCCAGATTCCACGAAATGGTTTGAGGCCATGAAATCTGAGATAGGATCCATATATAGGAACAAAGTGTGGACATTGGTGGACTTGCCCGATGATCAGCGAGCCATAGAGAATAAATGGATCTTCAAGAGGAAGATGGACGCTGATAGTAGTGTTACTATCTACAAAGCTCAAATTGTCGCAAAAAGTTTTTGACAAGTTCAAGGTGTTGACTACGATGAGATTTTCTCACTCATAGCGATGCTTAAGTCTGTGTGAATCATGTTAGCAATTGCCACATTTTATGAAATCTGGCAAATAGATGGCAAAACTGCATTCCTTAATGGATTTCTTAAAGAAGAGTTGTATATGATACAACAAGAAGGTTTTGTCAATCCTAAAGGTGCTAACAAACTGTGCAAGCTCCAGTAATCCATCTATGGACTGGTGCAAGCATCTCGGAGTTGGAATATACGCGTTGATGAGTTGATCAAAGCATATAGGTTTATACAGACTTGCGGTGAAGCTTGTATTTACAAGAAGGTGAGTGGGAGCACTACGACATTTCTGATAAATATATGTGAATGACATATTATTGATCGGAAATAATGTTGAATTTTCTGGAAAGCATAAAGGAGTGTTTGAAAGGAGTTTTCCAAAGAAAGACCTCGGTGAAGCTGCTTACATATTGAGCATCAAGATCTATAGAGATAGATTAAGACACTTGATAAGATTTTCAATGAGTACATACCTTGACTAGATTTTGAAGTAGTTGAAAATGGAACAGTCAAAGAAAGAGTTCTTGCCTATGCTGCAAAGGTGTGAAGTTGAGTAAAACTCAAAACCCGACCATGACAGAAAATAGAAAGAGAATTGAAAGTCATTCCCTATGCCTTAGTCATAGGATCTATAAAGTATGCTATGTTGTGTACCAGACCTATTGTGTACCTCACCATGAGTTTGGCAAGAGGGTACAATAGTGATCCAGGATTGGATCACTACACATCGGTCAAAATTATCCTTAGTGGAATAAGGAAATGTTTATCGGTTATGGAGGTGACAAAGAGTTTGTCGTAAAGAGTTACATCGATGCAAGCTTTGACACCGATCTGGATGACTCTAAGTCTCGATCTAGATACATATCGAAAGTGGGAGCAATTAGCTAGAGTAGCTCTATGCAGAGTATCGTAGACATAGAAATTTGCAAAATACATATGGATCTGAATGTTGCAGACCCGTAGACTAAAACATTTCTCTCCATCCAAAACATGATCATACCTTTTTGCTCTTGGGTGTTAATCACATAGCGATGTGAACTAGATTGTTGACTCTAGTAAATCCTTTGGGTGTTGGTCACATGGCGATGTGAACTATGGGTGTTAATCACATGGTGATGTGAACTATTGATGTCAAATCACATGGCGATGTGAACTAGATTATTGACTCTAGTGCAAGTGGGAGACTGAAGGAAATATGCCCTAGAGGCAATAATAAAGTTGTTATTTATATTTCCTTATATCATGATAAATGTTTATTATTCATGCTAGAATTGTATTAACTGGAAACTTAGTACATGTGTGAATACATAGACAAACAGAGTGTCCCTAGTATGCCTGTACTTGACTAGCTCGTTAATCAAAGATGGTTAAGTTTCCTAGCCATAGACATGAGTTATCATTTGATGAACGGGATCACATCATTAGTGAATGATGTGATGGACAAGACCCATCTGTTAGCTTAGCATTATGATCGTTGAGTTTTATTGCTATTGCTTTCTTCATGACTTATACCTGTTCCTATGACTATGAGATTATGCAACTCCCGAATACCGGAAGAACACTTAGTGTGCTATCAAACATCACAACGTAACTGGGTGGTTATAAAGATGCTCTAAAGGTGTCTCCGATGGTGTTTGTTGAGTTGGCATAGATCGAGATTAGGATTTGTCACTCCGATTGTCGGAGAGGTATCTTTGGGCCCTCTCGGTAATGCACATCACTATAAGCCTTGCAAGCAATGTGACTAATGAATTAGTTACGGGATGATGCATTACGGAACGAGTAAAGAGACTTGCCGGTCACAAGATTGAACTAGGTATTGAGATACCGATGATCGAATCTCGGGCAAGTAACATACCAATGACAAAGGGAACAACGTATGTTGTTATGCGGTTTGACCAATAAAGATCTTCGTATAATAAGTGGGAGCCAATATGAGCATCCAGGTTCCGCTATTGGTTATTGACCGGAGATGAATCTTGGTCATGTCTACATAGTTCTCGAACCCGTAGGGTCCGCACGCTTAACGTTCAATGACAATCGGTATTATGAGTTTATGTGTTTTGATGTACCGAAGATTGTTCGGAGTCCCGAATGTGATCACGGATATGACGAGGAATCACGAAATGGTCTAGACATAAATATCGATATATTGGGAGGCTATGTTTGGACACCAGAATGGTTCCGGATGAGTTCGGGCATTTTCCGGAGTACCGGTATGTTACCGGAACCCCTCGGGGAGTCAATGGGCCTTATTGGACCTTGGTGGAAGAGAGGAGGAGGCGGCCTGGTGGAGGCCCCCCCAAGCCCAATCCGAATTGTGGTGGGGGCTGGCCCCCCTTTCCTTCTCTCCCTCTCCCTCTTCCTTCTACATCTACTCCAACTAGGAAGGGGGAAACCTACTCCTATTGGGAGTAGGACTCCCCCCCTTGGGCGCGCCCTATGAGGGTCGGACCTCTCCTCCTCCCCTCCTTTATATACGGGGGAGGGGGCACCCCATAGACACACATGTTGATCTTAGGCGAAGCCTTGCGTCATATCGTTGTAGTGCTTAGGCGAAGCCCTGCGTCGGTAACTTCATCATCACAGTCATCACGCCGTCGTGCTGACGAAACTCTTCCTCGGCCTCAGCCGGATCAAGAGTTCGAGGGACGTCACCGAGCTGAAAGTGTGCAGATCGCGAAGGTGCCGTGCGTTCGGTACTTGATCGGTTGGATCGCAAAGACCTTCGACTACATCAACCGCGTTACTTAATGCTTCCGCTTTTGGTCTACGAGGGTATGTGGAGACACTCTCCCCGCTCGTTTCTATGCATCACATAGATAGATCTTGCGTGATCGTAGGTAAATTTTTTGAAATACTGTGTTCCTCAACAGGAGGTTCACCGGTTTCTATGCCAAGGCTCGCAGGAGCGAGAGGTCTCAAAGTTGTAATAAGTTGAAAGTGTTAGTTGCGCAGGATGATCTGCCACGACTTTGTGGGGGCGATTTCAATGAAATAGTTGATAAATCTGAGTATTTTGGCTCGAATGTGAGGGCAGAATGGCAAATAGCAGGGTTCCGGGAGGTGATCGACTTCTGTGGATTTCAAGATTTGGGATTCACTAGTATCCCATACACATGGGACAATAGGCAGGATGACCAAGGTAATGTTAAAGTGCGACTGGATAGGTTCCTGGCTAATCAAGAGTTCTTGAATTTGTATGAGGCAACAAGGGTGCGGCATATCCCTTCTCCCCGGTCTGACCACTATCTGCTTTCCGCAAAAATTGTTAAGTTGCATGCAGATGAGGAGCGGGGCCTGCATCACTTTGTTTATGAAGATGCCTGGCAGCGCGAGGAGTCACATGTACATGCAGTGTCTGATGGATGGTTGCATGGGAATGAGGAGTTTTATCTTCTCGACCTTAACGCAAATCTAATTCAATGTAGGGCCATTTGACAGACTGGAAGAGTAAGAAGTTCAGAGATGTTCGCAGAAAACTTAAGAAGATCCGAAAGGAATTTGAGAAGGAAAAGAACAACTCTTTATACAAGGGATCCTCTCCGAGGGTGAAGGAACTTGCTAGACAGCTAAATGAATTGCTGCTCCGTGAGGAAATCATGGCGAGGCAAAGATCGCGGGTGGGTTGGCTGGGGGCGGGTGACAGGAACCTTGGTTTCTTCCATGCAGTCAACAGCTAGGCGGACAAGAAATAGGATAACAATGTTGAAAAATGCCCACGGGATATTATGTGAAACAAAAGAGGACATCCAAGCAGAGATTCAAGGGTTTTATACAGAACTATATATGGCTCAAGAGGAGCTAGTTGTTGAGGAGGTGCTACACCATGTTCAGGAAAAAGTGTCGCCTCTAATGAACGATCGCTTGCTAAGGTCTTTTAAGGCCGAAGAAGTGGATCAGGCTCTGTTTATGATGGCGCCTTCTAAAGCGCCAGGTGTGGATGGTTTTAATACCGGCTTCTACCAAAAGCATTGACACCTAATCCATGATGATGTGACACAAGCAGTTCTTAATTTTCTTAATGGTGGCCATATGCCTGAAGTGGTGAACAAAATAGTTATTGTTTTAATCCTGAAGGTTAAAAATCCTCGTAATATTACCCAATATAGACCTATCTCTCTCTGTAATGTCATTTACAAACTTTTTTCAAAGTGTTGGCTAACCGTATCCGGAAAATTCTCGATGAAATCATTGCAGAGGAGCAAAGTGCCTTTGTCCCGGGGAGACTGATAACAGACAATATTCTAACGGCTTATGAATGTCTGCATGCTATGAAGAGGAAGAAGGGGAAGCAAGGATGGTGCACGGTAAAGATAGATATGATGAAAGCATACGATCGTGTTGAATGGGAATATGTGCAAGGATGCACCGTTTGGGCTTTTCAGAAGCGTGGATTTCCTTGGTAATGAAATGTGCGAACTCAGTAACCTACCAAGTGAAAGTAAATGGAGATCTATTACCATCGTTTCGTCCATCCAGGGTTTTTAGGCAAGGGGATCCTATCTCACCTTACCCGTTTCTTCTGTGCGGAGAAGGGCTGTCATGTATGTTAAAAAATTATGACGGAGGATGGACTGAAGCAAATATGCCCTAGAGGCAACAATAAAGTTGTTATTCATATTTCCTTGTATCATGATAAATGTTTATTGTTCATGCTAGAATTGTATTAACCAGAAACTTGATACATGTGTGAATACATAGACAAAACAGTGTCCCTAGTATGCCTCTACTTGACTAGCTCGTTAATCAAAGATGGTTAAGTCTCCTAGCCATAGCACTACAAAAGAAAGACACATCCATGACATTTTGGGCCGAACGAATTTTTTTTCTGTCATACATATGGCACTTCTATGACGATAATTGTGACAAAACCCGGTATCATCATAGATGTGGTGGGCTCCTACTTCTATGACAAAAAATCATGACAGAAAATGGGCTTTTCGTCTGGGCGGGCGGAGACGCAGCTGCATGACATTCTTTGGGCCGTCCATGACGGAAAAAACCGTGGTAGAAGCGAGGGGAGGAAAATTTGAGAGTACCCGGTTACGGTGGGGAGGTCGGGGCGGCGATGCAGCGTTCTCTCGTACATGTATGGCGTGTGTGCGGCGTTGGCTCTAATCGAACCCGGCGATTACCGCTGCGAGATCTGGCGTTCTTGAACCCGGCGATCAATCGATGGCTGTTAATCGAACTCGATCGAGCTATTCCTTCGCTACTACTGCTAACTAAAAGGCGATCGATGCTGCCTGCAGGATGAAGCAGTGAGTGTTGCGGGGTTGGATGAGCGGTGGCGGTTGTCGGGACCCGATTCCAAGTCACATCGATCTAGCCGGTAACACCTCATATCACTTTGCGGCCTCACGCCACGGTATTCCCATGGGTGTCGCCTTACCATGGCCGGGACCGTTTGTGCCTTTTGGCTCACGTATATGATAGTGTCACTAGCATCCATATGACAGAGAACCGGGCCGACATGGCTAGTCGTGAACCCAAAGCGGCACTAACCCATGGGGACAGGCATACATGAATCAACTTGAGCATGTCGGTTGACGTGTGAATCCGGGCTGTAACCTTTGGGCTAACAGGACTCAGGAACCCGGGCTGTAGCGAGGCTAAGCAGGACTCCGGATGTCATCGCGTGACATTTCCCCGAAGAACGGAACCACAGAACAAAGTGAAACACATGCCCGGCCGGTCAAGTGTCACGGCGGTAGTCTTTGGGCTAGCAGGACTCCGGTGAACCGGGCTGTAGCGGACTACTATGGCTCAAGGAAGCACTAGACTACATGTCCCCATAAGAGAGGCTGCCAAGGATAAACAACTAGATTGTCGGATCCCACACATACCAAGCATTACAAACATACACACAATATGCTCGATATGTGTAAATACAACATGGCATCACAACATAACTCTATGACTCAAGTATTTATTCATTAGGCTCCGAGGAGCCAAGATATTACAAACATGGGTCTCATGACACAACATTCAAAGCATACAAGTCAAACACATGCGGAAGCTTAACATGTCTGAGTACAGACAACTATAAATGAAAAGGCTGAGAAGCCTGACTATCTACTAGATCCTGCTGTGGGCACAAGATCGTAGCTGAGGTATCAAGCTAAACGTTGAAGTCCACGCAGAACTATTAGTGAGACTGAAGTCTCTCTGCAGAACATAAATTAAGCAAACGTGAGTACAAATGTACCCAGCAAGACTTACATCAGAACTAACTACATATGCATCGGTATCAACAAAGGGGGTGGTGGAGTTTGACTGCAGCAAGCCAGCTTTGACTCGGTGGCTATCCTAACTACGACTGCAAGTAACTCTTTTGAGGTGGCGCTTTGCGAGTCCACATATTCACCATATCAATACACCACTATGGATCCGCTCCCGTCTCCCTACGAGAGCATGCCATCCATAGCACTCACACTTATCTTGCGCATTTTAGAGTATCCACTTTCACTTGTCTATGAACTGTTATAGGTAACCCGAAGTCCTTTAACGTGGACACGGCTATTCGAATAGATGATGTTAACCCTGCGGGTGTACTTCTTCACCTGCGCTCTCGCCACTTACCGCCATGTACACGTCATGTATCTCGGCAACCTTCAAGCGGAAGCTTTGGCGAGGGTGTCGGCCACGGCCTACCTAAACACTCAAGTCTCTAGTCCGGGTTTATCGCCTATTCAGGTTCCATCCATGAGGAGTCCGGCCGAGGTTTCCACATACGGCCCCGAGCGATGTGTGCAGGTTCCCGAGACAACAAGCAGGCGAATCGGTACACCGGCACGGTGTATCTACCGCATCATAGCCCACCCCTAGGGTCGATTACTACGCACGGCCTCCAACACATATCCTACAAACACCGTAAACTAGTTGCAACTCCACAGACAGAGAACAAGGGTGGTTAAGAAGCCGAGAGAGTCAATTAAGGATCCCAATGTCTGGTAGTAACTGTTCATGGATCACAAACACAGAACTTAGTTCCTCGGGGCCGGTTTCAATGAGACAACCCACCATGTACTCCTACATGGCCTCTCACCGCTACCTTTACCAAATCGTGTTCTACGCATAGCTCCTACAGTGGGACATGTTTACACACCTCCGATTCATCCCGATGAATCGGACTGACTCAACTCTAAGCGATGGCGGGCATGACAAACAAGCATGAATGAGTAGGCACATCAGGGCTCAAACAACTCCTACTCATGCTAGTGGATTTCATCTATTTACTGTGGAAATGACAGGTCATGCAGAGGATAAAGCGGTTCAACTACCGTAGCAAGTAACAAATGAATCGTTGTTGTCCTAATGTAGTAAAAGAGAGCAGGAGCGAGAGAGTGGGATTGTATCGGAATGAACAAGGGGGTTTTGCTTTCCTGGCACTTCTGAAGATAATATAGCTCTTCATCAGTGTCATTGATCTCATCGTCAAAACCACGTCTATCGAGAGGGGACAAATACCGGCAACAAAGAAGAAACACAATCAATGCATTGCACAATATGATGCATGATCATGACATGGTAAAATGAGTGTGTTGGGCTAATGCAACTACAACCAGATGGGTTTGAGCTATTTTGAACCAAAGATTCAAAGTTCAAACTCATTTGTGATCTTAAATAGTGCTTTATCATGTTTTGCACTAAACAGAAAGTTAACTTGTTTAAAAATGCATGAAACGAGTACAGATGGATTGATTGGATTTTTCTGATCATTTTTCATATATAATTTATTTCATTCTGAGCTACGGTTGAAATCCAGAAAAGGAGTTACTACGTCGACCGAGTCGATGTGACATCGGTGATCAAGCCCGACCCGGTCCAGTCAAACCTGTCGAGGGGCCTTGAGTCGGTGTCACGGTGCTAGTTAGGGTTCTTGGCGTGTGGGTCGATCAACGGCCATGTCAGCCGGTCAACTGACGTGTTGGGTCCACTATGGTTAGGTTAAAACTTAACCCCGTGGTTAATTAGGGGGGTGGGGCCTATCTGTCAGCGGCATAGGGCGAGATTAATGTGGTAATTAGCCTCAAGCTAATGACGCCACGTCATCTCACTGGAGTTGAACACCAGCGAGCACATCCGACGATAGATGTTCATCGGGATCGAGCTACGGGCAACCATTTGCCTCGCCGTTTGCTCCTACGGGTTCCTCGGGTTCGCGTGCATCCAAAGGAGCAAGCAAAAGGAGCTGGGGTGAGCTATAGCATCGGCGGTGGCGAGCGAGGCGGCGGCCGGAGTTCGGGAGCAGATGGTTTTGGGGCTAGAGAGCGTGGGAGGGGGGCTGCTGGTGGCTACGGGTTCGCGGAGACGCGCTGAGCACACTGGTGTTCTTGGACACGGGCTGCAGTGCCCATGGCTGCGCCTGCATCATCGCTGGCGGCGAGGAGCTCACGGCTTCAGTGGAAGATGCGGCTAGAGGACGGGAACGAGCTCAGGGAGGAGGGGGAAAGGCGGCGGAGCTCACAGCGATCTTGAGGGCGTCGTCGGCTCGGGAAGATCTGGTGTGGCGGAACAACGACAGCGATCTCCAGTGGCCGGAGCTTCAAGGCAGGTCGGGACGACGGCAATCTGGGGCTTCCGGCGTCGTATTCATTGGCGGAGAGCTTCAGGGCGGTGCAGCGGAGCCGGTGGATGCGTCGGGGAGACGAGGGGGTGGCTCAGGGCGCGACAGCGGCGAGCGGCAGCGACGGTGGCGCTCAGATGTGCGAGAGAGAGGGTCAGAGGGGGATGTGTGAGAGGAGAGAGGCAGAGGGAAACAAGGGCATCTCCGTGGTGCGGCTGGAAGCGCCGAGACGCCCTGAGGTGGCAAGCAAGGGCTGGCCTTGGCTCGGGTAATGTGCAGACGCATTGCTTCTCCTCCTGGCAGGAGGAAGAAGACAATGCTGCCCCTGGTGGTTGGGCCTGCAGCAGTGGTGGGCTGCACAGGGCAGGCCATGTAAGTGGCTTAGGTACTCTCCTTTCCTTTCTAAATTGTTTCTGTTTTCTATTTTTCTGCAATTGTTTTGACTTAATTAAAATGCTAAGGAATTTCCAAAAATCATGAAACTAATCATGGCTACTGTTTAGAATATATCCAACAGTAAACATTTTAGTTTATGATTATTTGAGCATTTAAAATATTTTATAGCATTTAAATGCCCAAGTGCAAATAGAGTATGATTTAATTGAGCCCAAATATGTCATGGAAAAATGTGCATCACCTCACAGTTCTTTATTTCTGACATTTTCCATAAATGATGAACATTTTTGAAAGCCATTTGGATTTCTTGAAAATATTTCAGGTGAACCTAGTGAATTCCTTTGATGCTAGGGGTTTAGGCAATCCCCATTTCAAGTTTCTTTCAAGATTAAACATGATGCACACATGAGGCTAGCCTATTGTATTACCAGAAGCTAGGGATGTGATAGCGGTGGCGTTTCCTCTGGATGAACAGGACCCCGTGGTGTGGTGGAGGGCTGGATGAACAGTAGACGGTGGAGGGGTGCCCGTGGAGGGGTGGTTGAACAGGACCCCGTGGTGTGGAGGGCTGGATGAACAATAGACGGTGGAGGGGTGCCCGTGGAGGGGTGGTTGAACAGGACCCCGTGGTGTGAGGGCTGGATGAACAGTAGACGGTGGAGGGGTGGTTGAACAGTAGCCGGTGGAGTAGCGCGCGGTGGAGGCTGGATGAACAGGAGCCCGTGGAGGCTGGAGGAGGTCGACGGTGGAGATGAACAGTATCCCGTGGAGTCCCGTTTTGTGGTACGCCACACCCCTCCCGATGAACAGGACCCCTGTTTCGACCGTATCGCTCCAACACAAGTCCGTTTCGTCCGTTTTGTGGTACGCCACACCCCTCCCGATCAATAGGACCCCCGTTTCGACCATAGGTGGTCCATTTCATCCGTTTTGCGGTACGCCAGACCCCTCCCGATGAACAGGATCCCGTTTCGAACGTGGTCGGTCGAACACAAGGCCGTTTCCTCCGTTCTGCGGTACGCCAGGCCTCGTTTCCATTGCCTATTCCATCCAAGCCCTCCCGATGAACACGACCACGCATTCCGTTCCGACCTAGCCGGTTGGCTCCCACGCGTTCCGTTGCCTCCCCATGAACACGACGCATTCCGTTGCCTCCCCACGAACACGACGACGACGCTGTTTCTCCGTTCCAACCCAGCCATGTACACGAGCCCTCGCCGTACGTATGCGCGAGTAGGCGTTCGACACCCCGCCCGTATGTACACATACGTGGCCGTCTTTTCTTTTTTGCACCCTGGCCGCTGTACGTACGTGTACATGCTACGTGCGCGCCTCTACTATGACACGTACGTGCCTCTACTACGACACATGCGCCACGTATGTGCATCTTGTTCATCATTATCGCAACTATATATATAATTTTTGGCCTCGCAAAGGAGAAAGCATCGCTCAAGCTTGGGGGAGGCTTAGATCAATGTTATATTCATGCCCCAATCATGAGATCTCAAGAGAAATAATTCTTCAAAAAATTTATGCTCGGTTTTCTGAAAATAATCGCACCATGCTCGATACTTCTTGTGCTGGCTCTTTTATGATGATGGCTATTGAATTCAAATGGAATTTATTTGATAGAATTAAAGCATAACTCTGAACATTCGGACCTCGCCGAAGGTAAGGAGTCAGGCATGACACCTAAGTATGATAGTGTTAACTTGTTTATGGATACCGATATTTTCCGTAAATTTAGCACTAAATATGGCCTTGACTCTGATATAGTAGCTTCTTTCTGTGAATCTTTTGCTGCTTATGTTGATCTCCCCAAATAGAAGTGGTTTAAATATCATCCTCCCATAGAAGTAAAAGTAGCCACACCCACTAAAGTTGAAGAAAAGACTGTCACTTATAATGATCCTATTGTTCCTATTGGTTATGTTGAGAAACCACCTTTCCCTGTTAGAATAAAGGATCATGCTAAAGCTTCAACTGTGGTTCGTAAAATTAATATTAGAACCTATACACCTCCTGAGCAAGTTAAAGTTGAACCTAATATTGCTATTGTTAAAGATCTCTTGGCTGATAATATTGATGGGCATGTTATTCAATTTTGCGATGAAACCGCTAGAATTGCCAAACCCTATGCTAAAGATAAACATAGACCTGTGGTAGGCGTGCCTGTTATTTCTGTTAAAATAGGAGATCATTGTTATCATGGCTTATGTGATATGGGTGCTAGTGCTAGTGTTATACCTATTACCTTATATGAAGAAATTAAACATGAAATTGCACCTGCTGAGTTAGAGGATATTGATGTCACAATTAAACTTGCCAATAGAGATACTATATCAGCAATGGGGATTGTTAGAGATGTTGAAGTCTTGTGTGGGAAAACTAAATATCCTGCTGATTTTCTTGTTCTTGGTTCTCCACAAGATAGCTTTTGTCCCATCATATTTGGTAGACTCTTCTAGAACACTGTTAATGCTAAGATAGACTACGAAAAGAATGTTGTTACTATTGGCTTGGATGAGATGATTCATGAGTTTAATTTTTCTAAGTTCAGTAAACAACACCGTGAAGAAGAATTGCTGAGTAAGGATGAAATTATTGGTCTTGCTTCTATTGCCGTACCTCCTAGTGATCCTTTAGAACAATATTTGCTAGACCACGAAAATGATATGTTTATGAATGAAAGAAGGGAAATAGATGAAGTATTCTTTCAACAGGAACCTATTCTGAAACACAATTTGCCTGTTGAAATCCTAGGGGATCCCCCTCCACCCAAGGGTTATCCCGTGTTTGAGCTTAAACCGTTACCTAATAATCTTAAATATGCTTACCTTGATGAGAAAAAGATATATCTTGTTATTATTAGTGCTAACCTTTCAGAGCATGAAGAAGAGAGATTATTGAAAACTCTGAAGAAGCACCGAGCTGCTATTAGGTATACTCTTGATGATCTTAAGGGCATTAGTCCTACTCTATGTCAACATAAAATAAATTTGGAAGAAGATGCCAAACCAGTTCGTGATCATCAACGAAGGTTGAATCCTAAGATGAAAGAAGTGGTAAGAAAAGAAATACTAAAGCTTCTGGAAGAAGGTATAATTTATCCCGTTGCTGATAGTCAATGGGTAAGCCCTGTACATTGTGTCCCTAAGAAAGGAGGTGTTACTGTTGTTCCTAATGATAAAGATGAATTGATTCCACAAAGAATTATTATAGGTTATAGGATGGTATTGATTTCCGCAAATTAAATAAGGCTACTAAGAAAGATCATTACCCCTTACCTTTTATCGATCAAATGCTAGAAAGATTATGCAAACATACACACTATTTCTTTCTAGATGGTTATTCTGGATTCTCTCAAATACATGTGTCTGCTAAAGGCCAATCTAAGACTACTTTTACTTGCCCTTTTGGTACTTTTGCTTGTAGACGTATGCCTTTTCGTTTATGCAATGCACCTGCTACCTTTCAAAGATGCATGATGGCTATATTCTCTGACTTTTGTGAAAAGTTATGTGAGGTTTTCATGGATGATTTTTCTGTCTATGGATCCTCTTTTGATGATTGCTTGAGCAATCTTGATCGAGTTTTGCAGAGATGTGAAGAAACTAATCTTGTCTTGAATTGGGAAAAGTGCCACTTTATGGTTAATGAAGGTATTGTCTTGGGGCACAAAGTTTCTGAAAGAGGTATTGAAGTTGATAAAGCCAAGGTTGATGCTATTGAAAAGATGACATGTCCCAAGGACATCAAAGGTATAAGAAGTTTCCTTGGTCACGCCGGTTTTTATAGGAGGTTCATTAAGGACTTATCCAAAATTTCTCGGCCTCTGACTAATTTATTACAAAAAGATATACCATTTGTCTTTGATGATGATTGTGTAGAAGCATTTGAAATACTTAAGAAAGCATTGATCTCTGCACCCATTGTTCAACCACCTGATTGGAATTTACCCTTTGAAATTATGTGTGATGCTAGTGATTATGTTGTAGGTGTTGTGCTTGGGCAAAGAGTTGATAAGAAACTAAATGTTATTCATTATGCTAGTAAGACTCTAGACAATGCTCAAAGAAATTATGCTACTACTGAAAAGGAATTCTTAGTAGTTGTATTTGCTTGTGATAAGTTCAAACCTTATATTGTTGATTCCAAAGTAACTATTCACACGGATCATGCTGCTATTAAATATCTTATGGAAAAGAAAGATGCTAAACCTGGACTTATTAGATGGGTTCTCTTGCTACAAGAATTTGATTTGCATATTGTTGATAGCAAAGGAGCTGAGAACCCCGTTGCAGACAACTTGTCTAGGTTAGAAAATGTTCTTGATGACCCACTACCTATTGATGATGGCTTTCCTCATGAACAATTAAATGTTATAAGTACTTCTCGTAGTACTCCATGGTATGCTGATTATGCTAATTATATTGTTGCTAAATTTATACCACCTAGTTTCACATACCAGCAAAAGAAAAAGTTTTTTTATGATTTGAGATATTACTTTTGGGATGACCCACATCTTTACAAAGGAGTAGATGGTGTTATTAGACGTTGTGTGCCTGAGCATGAACAGGAACAGATCCTACGCAAGTGTCACTCCGAAGCTTATGGAGGACACCACGCTGGAGATAGAACTGCACATAAGGTATTGCAATCCAGTTTTTATTGGCCTACTCTCTTCAAGGATGCCCGTAAGTTTGTCGTGTCTTGTGATGAATGTCAAAGGATAGGTAATATTAGTAGACGTCAAGAAATGCCTATGAATTATTCACTTGTTATTGAACCATTTGATGTTTGGGGCTTTGATTATATGGGACCTTTTCCTACCTCCAATGGATATACACATATTTTAGTTGCTGTTGATTACGTTACTAAGTGGGTAGAAGCTATTCCAACTAGTAGTGCTGATCATAACACCTCTATTAAGATGCTTAAAGAAGTTATTTTCCTGAGGTTTGGGGTCCCTAGATATTTAATGACTGATGGTGGTTCACATTTTATTCATGGTGCTTTCCGTAAAATGCTTGCTAAATACGATGTTAATCATAGAATTGCATCTCCTTATCATCCACAGTCTAGTGGTCAAGTAGAATTGAGTAATAGAGAGCTCAAATTAATTTTGCAAAAGACTGTCAATAGGTCTAGAAAGAATTGGTCCAAGAAACTTGATGATGCATTATGGGCCTATAGAACTGCATATAAAAATCCTATGGGTATGTCTCCATATAAAATGATCTATGGAAAAGCATGTCACTTACCTCTCGAACTAGAACATAAGGCATATTGGGCTATTAAAGAGCTTAATTATGATTTCAAACTAGCCGGTGAAAAGAGGTTATTTGATATTAGCTCACTTGATGAATGGAGAACCCAAGCTTATGAAAATGCCAAGTTGTTTAAAGAAAAAGTTAAAAGATGGCATGACAAAAGGATACAAAAGCGTGAGTTTAATGTAGGTGATTATGTATTGCTATACAACTCTTGTTTAAGATTTTTTGTAGGAAAACTTCTCTCTAAATGGGGAAGGCACATACGTTATCGAGGAGGTCTATCGTTCCGGTGCCATAAAAATCAACAACTTCGAAGGCACAAATCAGAAGGTGGTAAACGGTCAAAGAATCAAACACTATATCTCGGGTAATCCTATAAATGTTGAAACCAATGTTATTGAAACCGTAACCCCGGAGGAATACATAAGAGACACTTTCCAGAACGTTCCAGACTCCGAAAAGGAATAGGTATGTGGTACGGTAAGTAAACCGACTCCAAAACTGTTTTTAAGGCAATATCTCTCCATTTTGGATTACACTGCTAGGGAAAACCCTATACACAGAATCTTAGCAGCAGCGTCCCACGCTACTGCTAAGCCGCAGCCCCACCACCTTTCCCCACCTCCCCCTCCCCATTTGCTCTCCTCCCTTTCCCCTACCTCCCACATCCTCCCTCTCTCACTCTTCTTCTTCCTCAATACTTCTCCCCCCATTACTCTCCCTCTTCTACCTACCTTTCTCTCTCTTCATTACTCCTAGCTATAACTACACCACCTCCATTAATGCATCTCCTTTCTCTTTTCCTTTCCCTCCACTAGTTGAAGTTGTCTCCTCCCACATTAGCTAGCTAGGTAGATGTAGCATTTAGTTAAGTGACCTATTTGCCCCCTAACTAGATCTATCTTTGTCAACAAGAGCTTTGTGCACTTTTGATCTCCCTACAACATCATCTCCACCGTGTGCTCGATCTCGATCAAGGTGATGAAAATTTCATGCTTTTGCAAAATGAAAATATGTTTATGTGTGTGTGATGTGTTTGTGGAAATTGTGTGTGTGTGGCACGCCAAATTGTGCTTTTGAGTTTCCTATGTTTTGCCGAAATGTCGATTTATTTCCGTTTGGTAATTCCGCAAACTCTAGATCCATATATGTCCTATTTTTAGGGAAGGTCATGCCAAATTTTTGTATGACTTTGATGCATGCATGCATTTTTATAATCAATTTGTTTATTATTACCGTGCAGAGTTGGCGATGGTCGATTGAGCGATGGTGGATGTGTGGTTGCGGTCGTGGTGCAGGACATGAAAGAAAATAATCGGACAGAGGTTTTATGTCCGTGTTTAAAAATGCAAAGGAATAGTTTGGCTTGACCCCATGACGATGGTCGTGTCGGCCGCACCTGCTCATGACTGGTTTCATGGATGGCTATACGCGGTGGATAATTGAAGATGAGGATGACGATGGGGCAGGCAATGATGACACGGGGCAAGACGAAGAGATGATCGATAATGGCGGCGGGGAAGAGGCCGGACATGGCGGCGGAGAAAGGGCCGGACATGGCGGAGGAGAAGGGGCCAGACATGACGGCGGAGAGAACGACATGGACTCCATGCAGCAGAGTTCATCGGTACTAAGTTCAATCGTGCGGGACCCTCATGTCCAAGCATTGCGTCGCAAGGAGACGAGTACTGAGAGAGCTGCTTCTAGAGAGGAGGCTAAGCTGGAGCAACTGGTGGTAGACTCGAACACTCCATTGTATGATGGTTGCAATCCTGAGGTGAACCGCTTGAGTTTCATGCTCCAACTCCTGAAGACGAAGGCTAAAAACAAATGGACCGACACTAGCCTCGATGAGCATCTCAAGTACCTAAAGGATGTTCTTCCCGCGGGTAATCTATGTCCTATTAGTGTTGATGAGGCCAAGAAGATCGTGTGCCCTCTTGATCTGCCACACGTTAGATACCATGCATGCATCAATGATTGCATAATTTATCGGAAGAAGCACGCGGAAAAAACAAGCTGTCCGGTGTGCAATGCTTCTCGATACAAGAAGACCGGGAAGAAATGTCCCCAGAAAGTTGTATGGTACTTACCGATCACTCCCCGCCTGTGAGGTATTTTGTAGATCCCAAGGAAGCAAAGCTAATGCGCGCACGCGGAGAGGAAGAAGCCCGACGATGGAGATGATCCGAAGCTGAGACACGTGAAGGATGGAAGCCAGTGGAGAGCGTTGAACATCTTCTATCGGTATTTTGAATGTGATGCAAGGAACATCGTGCTCGGCGCGTGTACCGATGGCATGAATCCATTTGGCAACCAGAACACCAACCATAGCACATGGCCCGTGTTTGTATGGATGTACAACCTCCCCACAGTTGTGCATGAAATCGAAGTACATTCACATGAGCATGCTTATTCAAGGGCCGAAACAACCAGGAAATAATATTAATTTGTATCTGGGGCTACTTCAAGAGGAGTTAGGCACGTTATGGAAAACACCGGCCAAGACATGGGACGCCATCAAAGGTGAGTATTTCAACATGAGAGCCGCGCTGATCACGACAGTGCAGGACTATCTCGGTTATGGATATGTGGCAGGCCAGGTGTGCCATGGATATTGCGGATGCATGGTGCATGGATGATACGACGCCTCGGCAGCCTAACGTCAAGGAAAGATGGCGGTGCAGGAAAATCGTGTACATGGGGCATCGAAGATGGCTTGAACAGACGACCCGTGGAGAAACCGTGGAGATCTATTCAATGGTCACGCTTGAGCATCGAGGACCTCCACGTAAGTGGAGCGGTGCCGAAATCGATGAGCTGTTGAAAAAGCTGGAAGGAGTGCCCCGCGGAAAGACGATGACAAAGGCGCCGGAGCCGCTGCTTGAAGGTATGGAAGACGAGGTCTGTGGTTCTGGGACTTGAGTCTTGCACAAACTCGATACACCTCATTGCCTTGATCAAATGCATATCTGTAAGAATGTCCTTGAGAGCTTGCTCGCAACACTGATGAACATGCCGGATAAGACCAAAGATGGGCCGAAGGCAAGAAAAGACTTGCAAGATTTGAAAATTAGGGAAGATCTGCACATGCCGCCCCGTAAAATGTCAGATGAGACAGAGACGGAGACAGAGGAACGGGAGAAGAAGGGCAAGAAAATAAAGAAAGAGGATTATTGCCCCCCTTCTCGCTTCACCTTAAGTCAGGCTGAGATCAATGCCTTCTTTAAGTGCCTTACCGGAGTCAAAGTTAGTTCCAATTACTGTGGGAAGATAAGCAGATATCTAGACACGGACAAGAAAAGGTTCAGCGGGATGAAGTCTCATGACTGTCATGTGATGATGACGCAGATACTACCTGTTGCCCTTAGAGGGATAATGGACAATCACGTCCGTGACATGCTTATTGGTCTCTGCAACTTTTTCGACGTCATCTCTCGAAAGTCGATCAGTGTGAAGCAGCTCCAAAGGCTACAGGAAGAGATCGTTGTGATACTGAATGAGCTTGAGATGTACTTCCCGCCCACGTTCTTTGACGTGATGGTGCATCTGTGTGTCCATATTGTGGATGACATAATAGACCTAGGGCCGTCATTCCTGCACAACATGATGCCATTTGAGAGGATGAATGGGATCATCAAAGGATTCGTTAAGTAACATGTCTCGTCCGGATGGAAGCATCGTCCGGGGCTATTTGGCACAAGAGTGCATCTCTTTACGTGAGAATTTTCTATATGGCGCAGACCAGCCGCTTTGGTGTTAGTGTTGGTTTGCCCGTTAACAAGCACGATGGGAGGCTCGAAGGAGATGGTCACCGAACGGTCGCAAGGAACTGCACGTGGCATACTCGGATCGATGCAGCGACTTTGACAGAGCAAACTTGGTAGTGCTACAACACCTAGACGAGGTAGATCCTTTCGTGTAATCGCACAAAGAAATTATCGCAAAGAAGTATCGTGACTGGGTATGCGTGAATGACGCCGGTTACTAGAGAGCACAACTCCACTTTCCTGCATTGGTTCAAAGAGCATATTATTGCTAATCCTCCGGAGGAGGGCTCTAAGGACGGATTGCTCATATACGCCTTAGCACATGGCCCCTCGCCCAACCTCGTAACCTATCAGGCATATGATATCAACGGATACGCGTTCTACACGGAGGCAAAAGATATGGACAGTGATGATCAGAACTCAGGGGAGACAATGGAATGCATGACCGGCAGCGACAACGGCGCAACTGAACGATTTTATGGAAGGGTCGAGGAGATCTGGGAGCTTGACTACTCTGGACTGCACAACACGACGATGTTCCGTGTCAGATGGGCTAAGAATGTCGAAAGAGAAAGCCGGATTTTCACTACCATGACTATACCCGACGCCAAGAGCGCTACCGTGAACGCTATCGCAAAAAAACAAGCCATGGGTACACGCTAAGCATGTGACACAATGCTTCTTCATAACTGACCAGCATAATACCAGCCGTGTTGTCCCGAGGAGAGGCAAAAGGAACATCATTGAAATGGATGGAGTCGCCAACGAGGAAGACTATGATCGACGGGCAACCCAATGAGGGAAGTCGGCGATGATGATGAAGTATACGTCAAAAGAAGAATCAATACTACAGTACCTAAGAAAAATCGTACTCCATGGAAAAGGCAAAGTCACAATGAGGGGCTCAATTATTCTTCGACGAACAAGAAGGGAAAGAAGCTGACTCAAAAACGAAAACATCAGCAGTGAGGAAACTTATGTTATCGGTCAAATGATGTACTATATATATATATATGTTCCTATTTTGTATACACACTTAGCCATTATTATGCATGGATCCAATGATGTGTAATATATATGTTCCTATTTTGCGTACATATTTAACCGTCAAATGATGCAATATATATCGCCCTCCCTTCGTTCACTGCCCTCGAAATAAAAGTGGGATAAAATAAAGGAAAAGGAAAACTGGCGATGCGAAGGTAGTAGCAGCCCGTTTTCCTAAACCGCTACAGATAGTGAAGTTAGTAGCAGCGCGTTTTGTCCAAATGCGCTACTGCTACGTCCACTTAACCCAAAATTCTCACCCGCCCTGTGCTTCATCCCGCCTCCCCCCCCCAAATCCCCACTCTCCCCCGTCGCACTGCCGCGCCCGACCCGGCCCCGGCGCTCGCCCCCGACTCCGGCGCCGGCGCTAGCCCCCGACCACCGCGCTCGCCCGACCCGGCCTCGCCCCGACCCCGACCTCAGCGCTGCCCGACCCGGCCCTCGCCCCAGGCCAGCGCTCGCCCCGACTCGTCGGCCCTCGCCTCCTCCTCTCCCCTCCCGGCCGTCGTCCGGCCTGCCTCTCGCCCTGCACCCTCAGAAACCCCCCTCTCTCTCTCTCTGCTAGGGTTCTTCGTTAATTTACTTAGGTTTTAGTTAGGGCATTATGTTAATTAGGTTATCTATTTAGTTATGAATTTAGCTAGGTTTCAAAATTTGAACTGGACATGTGATATGTGCAAATTTGAACTGGACATGTGATATGTGCATATGTCATGTTTTGGACATGTCATGTTTGGAAAATGATCCGAGTGGCCTTTGTTACGCCGGAATGTTGATTCATTTCCGTTCCGGTGAATTTCAAAGCGCCGATATGTCCATTTTTAGCAAAGGTCATGTCGAAATTTCCCGTGAATAAAGGCATGATTTTGTGCTACATAGTTGGCATATCGAGTGCTGGCACATAGATTTCTTTTTATGTCATTTATCATTTATTCATACTTTTAGAAATAAATGAGGACACTTAATCATAGGAAACATGTCGAACAACGAAGAAACTGGGCCTCCTGACCAAGATGCGATTTAGATGGATTATGAGGGTGAACAAGAGTACCTCGACTATTTGACTGCTAAGCAAGGTTTGCAGGTCGGCCTCGATGATGGTAATCGACACCGACATCGACACCGACAGCCCGGCACCGATGGCGGCACCGAGACCGTGGGGAAGGTACTGCACCGATGGCGTGCACAGAGATCAAGGGGAAGGTACCGGCCCGATGCCGCTACCGAAAAGAGGAAGCATAAGAAGCGAGAGGATACGAAAACCTAAAAACTAGGGATTGGACGACTTGTGATCACAAAGATGGCACTTGGCAAGTTTGAGCCGTTAGAGCCGGAAGAACCTCGCAAGTGCTATGGGAACCAAGTAGGATGCATCCTCTGAGAATGCGCGAGCATCAACGACGATGACTTAAGAAGTAAAGAACATTTGACGCAGCTTGCTCCTAACAAAGTTGCACAAGAGATTCAAGTTCCCCGACCGGGATGATAACATAGAACAACCGTGGGATGATCCAAGATGAAAAAGATTAACAATCACGCCGTGGGCATGTTCAACAATGATTTGGCCTCACGGAAAAGCGAGGGTGAAACGAGCTATTGAGGCTGATGAACCCCTGCCCAAGATTCTGGAGGAAAATCCGACACTTACGAAAGAGGAGTTCGAAAAGTTCAACGACACTTGCGCTACCGAGGCAGACAAGGCTAAGGCTGCGAAATTCAAGAGCCTTCAGCAAAGGAACACGGGGAAGCATCGCCTCGAAAGCCGTGGCTACCTCGGTAAAAGACCCATATGGGATAAGGAGGACGCGGAACGTGAAGCCGCGGGTCTCCCAGACCCCTTCGCGAAGTTCACCAACCCCTTGGAGCGTGACTTCATCAGGGCCCGCTACAAGTGGGACAAGGAGAAAAAGGTTTTTTACACGAACAAGATCACGAGGAAATTGATTAGACTACTGGAGAAGCAACACCAGCTTGCAGCCTAAACCCCTACTTCTCCGATGAGGCCCAAGTGGGACACCCCTCTCAACCGGGCCTTGAACGAACTTAAGGGACTCCCTTTGGATCAGCGGCCGCAATATGGTCGTGTGCACGGCGCTGGAGACGGCGCCACGTGGAAGGTGTTTTACAACAAGGGCCCGGAGGCCAAGAAGCTGAAAACGAAGTTTAGTCAGGCGGACATCGACGCGAAGGTGAAGCTTGCGGTCGAGAAAAAAGTAGCTGAGGACGAAAAAGCGATCGAGGACAAATATGAGTTGCTACAGAAAATCAATGCACCAGAATCGCCTGCGTAAATGATTTGGCTACTAACTTGGTTCGATAATCATCAATCGGGCGAAGGAAAATCCAGACAAGACGGTACATGATTTCCCGATGCCCGGTTTCGCCGGAGCAACTCCATGAACAACAACACCATCACACCATCACTTGCTCACGCAACCGGGCCTTCTCTCGCCGCTCCCGCCATAGCAGCCCGTCCTCGGCCTCAAAGCGCTTAGGTGGACCTTTCGTCTTTGGTGAGCTCGGCGCCGTCCACGGTAATTACATGTCGCACCAACATATATATATATATATATATATATATATATAATATTCCACTTTTGTTGCCTTTCGTTGTTTTACGCCATAGACATATGTGTTTGCGGCGAAAGAAACCCCGTGCACCATACTCTACTTGATCAAAGGCCAGAAGGTGGACGTGGGAAAGGGGATGATAATGGACCCCTCTCAACGCACGTTCCACAACCAGCTGATCCCCACTGGGCACTTTAGGGTTAGCTTGACCAGTGTGAAATCGGGGCACGAGGATTTGCCTCCTCCAGTACAGCATGTGGGAGCGGACGACGAGACCCCGCCGTGGATTGAAGGTGCAAGAATTGGGTGCTGCTATGGTCAAGAATCTTATTAAATGCAGGAGCCGGCCGAGAGCTCACCAATAACTACCACACATCAACAAGCATGTGCGAAGACCACCACCCCGCCACGCAATTACCAGCTCCTGTAGTGCGGGTGAGAGGCGGGACGACATGATGAAGGGGGTGCAATAGTACCGGCTGATGTAATTTCTCCGTAGAAATGAGAGAATGGATGATGAGACGGAGGTTGACCCTATGGATTACCTCAATAC
This sequence comes from Aegilops bicornis, assembly GCA_021605145.1. Taxonomy (NCBI): domain Eukaryota; kingdom Viridiplantae; phylum Streptophyta; class Magnoliopsida; order Poales; family Poaceae; genus Aegilops; species Aegilops bicornis. Next base: position 511,111,868 of record CM038672.1, read on the forward strand.
AAACGCTGTATGACTGTGACATAGATATGATGAGTCAACCATATGACGAATCGGGCTATCGACTTGCTAATGAGGATATGGATGATATGCCCGGCAAGGTCGTGCAAGTGGATTGCAAAAGTCTCTCTTCATGAAATCCTCACAGACACGCCCAAGATGCCGCCTCAACATAGGCTCAACTAGCCGGGCGCGAGGTCGTCTGATGCTTTAGCCCGGGAACACTTTGGGGCAGGGGTTAAGGAAGGGTCTGGAAGGTGTGCCCAAGAAAAAGGAGAGGAAGAGATCGGGAAGGTAATCGCCTCCAAACAAGCCGAGCACATAGCAGCCAGACGATGCATTCAAGAGCGTGTACCGTGAAAAGTGCGGTCATGTTCCATCTCACGGCCAAGCCGATGCTACCGCCGAAACCGCTGGAGGCACTATCGAGGATCTCGTGGAGACTACACGACCATGTGCTGTCGACTGAGAAAAGCCTACTAGCCTCAAAGGATCCAGGATATCCGACATACGCGGCTCGTGTGCCTAAGGGGAAGTGCTACGTCGACACACAACCCGCGGAGGTGTTCTTCCTGCGCTTTGACCATATCTTTGAGATGTTTCTAACAAGGCGGCTTGATTTTACTATCGTCCGCCTTTTTGCGCTACATATGAGCTCCGTCATGAAGAGTGAAGAAGTCTCGCAAATCTGTGTGGTGGATCCGTACTACATGCACGAGTCTTTCTTGAGTCTCGCGACTTTGAGCGTGAAACTGCTAGGAGTACCTCCAAAACTTCATAGTACAGAATAAGGACCGGAAATTGTCCTCGTGCCTTATCATCCAAAGTAAGTGAGTTCCGGACAACCCTTTCGTACATTTCAATCATTCCTTCTCTCTCATATGGGGAATAATTTGAGGTGTCTTTTCCCCTTGACAACGGTAGCGCCGTCCTTATCGTTCTTTACCGCAAGTATCCCACGCCGTGTATTTTGACCCTTCCGGAGACTACGAGAAAAAGACTACACCCACATAATGAATATTCTAGATGATGCTCTCCAAGGCTTCAGCTTTAGAGGTGGCCACGTGCAGATCAAGAAACAAAGGAACAAGAAGATGGGTTTCATGCGCATAAAACTAACTTCTCCTGCATCCATGTCCCAAAACCAAGCAAGAAGGATGGATTCTACATCGTCCATCTCATGATTCAGTTCAACACGGATCACCAAAAGCTTCGCATTAACAGCAGAAATGATGATCTTATCCACAAGTGGCTAGAATCTCATGGAGAAGCGGATTATAAACTTAGAGATGACTTATTTCGCATCCAAAGCGGCATTGCGACGATCATCATGAAAGAAGTCGTCGATGAGAAGGGGATGTTCCACCATGGCCATATATCGCGAGCTGACGTCCGAACTCGCATAGGCATGCAACGTCTAGACCTCACGCCGTTCAAGAAGCTAGGGTTCGTCCTCGATGATATGGAAGGATGGAACTTCTAGTGATTTATGATGCCGATGATGATGATATGTGTTGGTTGAACTTGTATACTTCTTGTAGCGATGAAACTTTGTGATGTCCACGGTCCATGTGCCGAACTTGCGTAACGCTACTTTGTTAGTTTAAGTACGATGACCTGCGTACCTCTAGTTAATTAATTTGCGTACTGTATGTTGCATCTAGTTGCTAACCCTTTTTTTTCGGTGTTGCTCTAGTATATTTTGTTGCATATATATGATTGTACATCCTCTTCATGAACATGCATCTCTAACAGGTACCTAGTTTCTTGATGGCGAGATGGAATTGCTATGTCGTGTACAAAGGGAAGGTTCCGGGGTGTACAACGAGTGGCATGAGTGTCGTGCGCAAGTGAATGGGTTCACGGGCGCCAGCCATAAAAACTTCAAAAGCGCATAAGAAGGAGAAGCTAGTTACTTGAGGTTCACGCTAGCGCGAGAGAGGACTCGTAACCGCCACCTCATGTACTGCATAGTTACGCTCTTACTCATAGTGATAGCACTTCTTGCGTATACCTTTGTTTAGATGGATGACGTTGTTGTAGTTGCAAGTATTCGAGACTTGCATGTATCGCTATTTTCGAGATGATGACAAAATATCACTTTGTGTTGGATGATGATTATGATGAGACTATTTGTATGTACATGCTATGATTACATTTTTGGTCTCACAGACATTTGTATGTGTATCATGATGACATTTCTATGTGCTAAAGATTCTTCAATAAAGCCTATTCAAATACAAAACAAATATGCCAAAAAAATAACAAAAAACCTACTTTAATTAGCGATGGCGAGTGTACAAAAGTTAGCAGCAAGCGCGCTATAGCGATGGCGTCAAGGTAAAGCGCGTAGAGATACTAGCAGTAGCGAGCTTCCGCGAACAGCGCTGCTGCTACACTTTTGTAGCAGTAGCGCCGGTGAGCACACGCTACTGCTATATGTTAGCTGTAGTGCCTTATTAGTAGCGCCTATCCCCGCGCTACTGATACATCTAAAACCCACGCTGCTGCTAGCGTTTTCCCTAGTAGTGTTATTTAGAAAAATAGACAAATAAGAAGCAGTCTGGGAAGGACACGAGGGCTCCACGAGGGTGGAGGGCGCGCCCTACCCCCTGGGCGCCCCCCTACCTCGTGGGCACCTCGTGTGCCTTCCGGACTCTGTTTTCGTGCACGATACGTATTTTGGTCGGTAAAAATTCATTATATAATCCCCCGAAGGTTTCGACTACCGTATCACGCAAATCTCATGTGTTCTTTTTTCGAGCTGTCCTACTGCAGATTAGATCAATATGTCGTCTCAGGATTCGGAAGGAGAGAGCTATGTGGCTGATTACCTAGCAAATCCTAAGGTCTATGGAGATGTGGAGCACAATGGTTGGACCACGGAGGAAGAAGAGGACTGTGAACCTAAAGGGAAGGAGGAGATGAGCTCAGATGAGGACGAAGCCCCATTACCCCAACCTGGGGACATGCATGTGGAGTTTAGAAAGTCAAGTCTTCGAAATAGGGTAAAGAAACCAAAGATCGAGTTTATCCCTTTTCGTCTCTTGCAGGAAAATAAGCAGGGCCTATGCAAAAAGATATTAACCCTAGAGTGGGAGATTGAAGATTTGAGGAACCAAAATTATGTCCTCAAGCGTAAATTGAGGGAGAAGTCTACGAAAACTCCACCACCTTCTTTATCAGCAAAGGAGAAATAATCATCGGGTATGGGCATTCCCCTTGGCAACCGCCAAGCTTGGGGGAGGTGCCCGGGTATCGTATCACCATCACATCTCCTATCTTTACCGTTTTTCCTAGTTCGATCCTATTAGTAGTATCTTGATTTAGTAGAATAAAGTTTTGGTATGATCTAGTCGTGAGTTTTGCTTTATGATTCCTCTATGTAATCGAGTCCGTGAGATATATATATATATAATAAAGATTAGTGTTGAGTCAAGGGCTTGATTATTTTGCCATGATCCTGAATGAATAATAGAAAGAAAAAGAAGAAAAGAATGAAAAGAAACAAAAGAGTTCATATTGATCTTATGAGTAGTAATGACTTCACATATAAATAGTATGATGATTAAAAGTTGTTGAGATTTGACAAGCATAGTTTTCGTCATCGTTGCAATTAATAGGAAGTAATAAAGAAAGAGAGGTCTCACATATAAATATATTATCATGTACAACTTTTATGATTGGGAGCACTCATTAAAATATGACATGCTAAAGAGTTGATGTTGGACAAGGAAGACAATGTAATGGTTTATGTTTTCTTATATCTGAGATAAAGTATGTTGTCATGGATCACCCACCATGTTGACCTTGCCTTTCCTCCTCATGCTAGCCAAATTCTCAGCACCAAGTAGAGATACTACTTGTGCATCCAAATACCCTTAAACCAGTTTCGCCATGAGAGTCCACCATATCTACCTATGGATTGAGTAAGATCATTCAAGTAAGTTGTCATCAGTCCAAGAAATAAAAATTGCTCTCTAAATATGTATGATTGATTGGTGTGGGAGAAATAAGCTTTATACGATCTTATGATGTGGAAGAAATAAAAGCGACGGACTGCATAATAAAGGTCCATATCATAAGTGGCAATATAAAGTGATGTTATTTCGCATTGAGATTTTGTGCATCCAACCCTAAAAGCGCATGACAACCTCTGCTTCCCTCTGCGAAGGGCCTATTTGTTACTATTACCTTTCTTATGCAAGAGTCAAGGTGATTTTCACCTTTCCCTTTTTATTTTTTTTCCTTTGGCAAGCTCAATATGTTGGAATGATTCTGATATACATATATATATATATATATATATATATATATATATATATATATATGTCTAATTGGGTGTAAGTTGGCATGATTTATTATTGTTGGCATTACCCTTGAGGTAAAAGGTTGGGAGGCAAAACTATAAGCCCCTATCTTTCTCTGTGTCCGGTTGAAACTCCGTAACCACAAGTATTGCGTGAGTGTTAGCAATTATGAAGGATTAAATGATAGTTGAGTATGTGGACTTGCTAAAGAGCTCTGATATAGATTCTTTCTGATGTTATGATAAATTGCAATTGTTTCAATGACCGAGATTTAGTTTGTTAGTTTTCAATAAAGTTTCTGATTCATACTTGACATTGTGGATGGATTATTACTTGAGCATAAGAAATCATATGACAATATCCATATATGTTGTTGTTATAAGAATAATCATGATGCCTTCATGTCCTTATTTTATTTTTATCGACACCTCTACCTCTAAACATGGGGACATATTTATCGTTATCGGCTTCCGCTTGAGGACAATTGAGGTCTAAGCTTGGGGGAGTTGATACGTCCATTTTGCATCATGCTTTTATATCGATATTTATTGCATTATGGGCTGTTATTACACGTTATGTCACAATACTTATGCCTATTCTCTCTTATTTTACAAGGTTTACATAAGGAGGGAGAATGCGGCATTTGGAATTACAATTTGGAAAAGAAGCAAATATTAGAGACCTATTCTGCACAACTCTAAAAGTCCTGAAACTCCACGAAAGACATTTTTGGAAAATATAAATAATACTGAGCGGAAGAAATACACCAGAGGGGGTCCCACCTGTCCACGAGGGTGGGGGGCGCGCCCTACCCCCCTGGGCGCGCCCCCTACCTCGTGGGCCCCCTGTTGGTCCTCTGAAGGCCATCTTCTGCTATATGAGGTCTTTCGTCAAGGAAAAAATCATAAGCAACCTTTCGGGACGAGACTCCGCCGCCATGAGGCGGAACCTTGGCGGAACCAATCTAGGGCTCCGGCAGAGCTGTTCTGCCGGGGAAACTTCCATCTGGGAGGGCGAAATCATCGCCATTGTCATCAACAACTCTCCTCTCATCGGGAGAGGGCAATCTCCATCAACGTCTTCATCGGCACCATCTCATCTCAAAACCCTAGTTCATCTCTTGTATCCAATTCTTGTCTCCAAGTTTAGGATTGGTACTAGTAGGTTGCTAGTAGTGTTAATTACTCCTTGTAGTTGATGCTAGTTGCTTTATTTGGTGGAAGATCATATGTTCAGATCCTTTATGCATATTATTACTGCTCTGATTATGAACATGAATATGCTTTGTGAGTAGTTACATTTGTTCCCGAGCACAGAGAAACCCAACTCCTACTGATAATAAGCAGATTCCAGTGGCCAAAGAACTTGTCCGCTCCAGTCCAGCAAAAATATGTCAACTCCATTCTAAGAAGCGTGTGTGTATCCTTGCATCATGAAATTTTATAGCATGTTGGTCATATTTTCTACATGTTTCTTACCCATCTCTCTTTTAGAAAATAAGCTTAACAGATAGAAGAATTTCTGCACTGGTATCGTCTGTGAGGAAAGATTCTTGCAGGCTGCTGAAGATAAGAAGACAAACTCAAAACAGCAAGGCAACCCCATTGTTTCTTTCCAGTAAATCTAGGCCAGGTAATATGGCAATAACTCATGATTAATCTGTTTGGTTCCCGTCCTAATTTATGTTATGATGCAGTGGTCGAGACACTCTCCACTATCTATAATACAAGCACGCCAAAATCGCCATCCGAATCTGCTCAAGATCCTCATCTCGAATGCAACGGAATAAATGTATGTTTGTGAACCAATTAATGGCTGAAGCAATGATGGAAATGGTGGATGAATCAGAGGTGCAGAGTCGTGCGACACAACAACTGATCAATGTTTTTGGAGACAGTGTAGCAAAGCAGCAACAACTTGCCCACATGCTTATGGGCGTCATCTGTGCTGAGGTTGCAGATTGTGACGTTGTAGATGGTTAGGTTCTGCTCATTCATTTGCACTGGCATCAATCTTTGGTTGCCCAGTGGATGTAATTTCATGTAATATATGCTAGATGTGCAACGTTATTCCATGTATGCCGTACCTTTGCTTGATCGGTTTTGGTCATGTGCATAATTTCTCGTCGTAATGGGCTCAAATTATCTAATTTGGCCTAAAGACATGAACGAACTTTAGTGGGCCTGATACGTCCATTTTGCATCATGCTTTTCTATCGATATTTATTGCATTATGGGCTGTTATTACACGTTATGTCACAATACTTATGCCTATTCTCTCTTATTTTACAAGGTTTACATAAGGAGGAGAATGCCGACATCTGGAATTCTGGGCTGGAAAAGGAGCAAATATTAGAGACCTATTCTGCACAACTCCAAAAGTCCTGAAACTCCACGAAAGTCATTTTTCGAAAATATAAAAAATACTGAGCGGAAGAAATACACCAGAGGGGGGCCCACCTGTCCACGAGGGTGGGGGGCGTGCCCCCCTACCTCATGGGCTTCCTGTTGGTCCTCCGAAGGCCATCTTCTGCTATATGAGGTCTTTCGTCAAGGAAAAAATCATAAGCAACCTTTCGGGACGAGACTCCGCCGCCACAAGGTGGAACCTTGGCGGAACCAATCTAGGGCTCCGGCAGAGCTGTTCTGTCGGGAAACTTCCCCTCGGAGGAGGAAATCATCGCCATCGTCATCACCAATGCTCCTCTCATCGGGAGAGGGCAATCTCCATCAACATCTTCATCAGCACCATCTCATCTCAAAACCCTAGTTCATCTCTTGTATCCAATTCTTGTCTCCAAGTCCGAGATTGGTACTAGTAGGTTGCTAGTAGTGTTAATTACTCCTTGTAGTTGATGCTAGTTGGTTTATTTGGTGGAAGATCATATGTTCAGATCCTTTATGCATATTATACCCCTCTGATTATGAACATTAATATGCTTTGTGAGTAGTTACGTTTGTTCCTGAGGACACGGGAGAAGTCTTGCTATTAGTAGTCATGTGAATTTGGTATTCGTTCGATATTTTGATGAGATGTATGTTATCTAGCCTCTAGTGGTGTTATGTGAACGTCGACTACATAACACTTCACCATTATTTGGGCCTAGAGGAAGACATTGGGAAGTAATAATTAGATGATGGGTTGCTAGAGTGACAGAAGCTTAAACCCTAGTTTATGCGTTGCTTCGTAAGGGGCTGATTTGAATCCACCTGTTTCATGCTATGGTTAGGTTTACCTTAATACGTTTATTGTAGTTGCGGATGCTTGCAATAGAGGTTAATCATAAGTGGGATGCTTGTTCACGTAAAAACAGCACCCAAGCACCGGTCCACCCACATATCAAATTATCAAAGTACCGAACGCGAATCATATGAACGTGATGAAAACTAGCTTGACGATATTCCCATGTGTCCTCAGGAGCGCTTTTCCTTATATAAGAGTTTTTCCAGGCTTGTCCTTTGCTACAAAAGGATTGGGCCACCTTGCTGCACTTTATTTACTTTTGTTACTTGTTGCTCGTTACAAATTATCCTATCACAAAAACTATCTGTTAGCACTTATTTCAGTACTTGCAGAGAATACCTTGCTGAACACCGCTTATCATTTATTTCTGCTCATTGTTGGGTTCGACACTCTTACTTATCGAAAGGACTACGATAGATCCACTACACTTGTGGGTCATCAGGGCCCATTAAGTTAATGGGCCGTTACTAGGCCGAAAGTTAATGGTCGGCCCTCTTACCTCCCGGGTCGTTAACAGGCCGACATCGAAGCGGGCAACAGGTGGCCCCAATTTATTTCACGGGCCGTTAACAGGCCGTTACTAAGTTTGGGCTACATATGGCCCAACTATACTGTAGGCCTTTAGCAGGCCGAAAGAGACAGCGGGCTTGTACTGGACCATGAAGAGCATGGGCCGCTAAGAGGCCGAAAGTCAGGTCGTATTGTAAACGGCCCAACTGTGTTGTGGGCCTTTAGCAGGCCGAAAGAGAAACGGGCTGGTATGGGACCATGAAGGGCATGGGCCGTTAAAAGGCCAAAACTAAGGTCCAACTACAAATGTCCCAACTCATTTATGGTCCGTTCACAGCCGAAAGGCACATGGCCGGAATTGGCCCAACACTTGAATGGGTCGCTAAAAGGCCAAAACTTAGGTCCGACTACAAATGGCCCAACTGATTTATGGGCGTCAACAGTGAAAGTGACACCGCCAGAAATTGGCCCAACACTTAAATGGGCCGCTAAAAGGCCAAACTCGTGTCGACTACAAATGGCCCATCAGATTTATGGGCCGTCAACAGGCTGAAAGACACACCGGGCCAGAAATTAGCCCAACATTTAAATGGGTTGCTAAAAGGCCGAAAGATGTACATCCTGAAAATTGGCCCATCCATTAAATGGGCTGTTAACAGGCCGAAATCTCATCGGGCCAATATTGAGCCCACATATATAGAGGGCTGTTAACGGGCTCGAACTGACAATGGCCTGCAATCGTGTCAAATCTTTAACAGGCCGTTGACGGGCCGAATTGGCACATCTCGTATGGGCCGTGGGCTTAAATGGACCTGACACAAGTAGGACTTATATGGGCCGGCCTGCTAATTTTTACTGGGCCGGCTTTTTCACCGGAATGGGCCACTATTGGGTCGTGCCACGTGTCGACCTATCATAGGCGCCTCCTGTCCAATGAGTGGATGACATCTGTCCCAACGGTGAGGCAACACGTGTTTCCTGCGGCCAATGATGATTTTACACGTGGAAAATCCCCATTGGTCCGGGTTGTTACCGGGTTATCGGATCCAAAACCGGACCCGATAGCTTAAAGGCATTCCGTTACGGTGGATGCCACGTGTCGGTCACCCTTGACGAAAGCACTTCTGTGACGCGCGATTTATTGTCATGGAAGTGGACACTTCCGTGATGATAATTTTGGTAATGTCATGGAACACTTCTATGACAGCACATGTATGACTATCTTGATTCTGTCATAAAATTGTCATGGATGTACATGCATGACAAAAAACGCGACCTACTGTGACAAACACGTATCATCACGAAAGTGTATTTTTTTTGTAGTGTAGACATGTGTTTTCATTTGATGAATGGGATCACATCATTAGAGAATGATGTGATGGATAAGACCCATCCATTAGCTTAGCATTATGATCGTTGAGTTTTACTGCTATTGCTTTCTTCATGACTTATACATGTTCCTCTTGGAAATATGCCCTAGAGGCAATAATAAAGTGGTTATTATTATATTTCCTTGTTGATGATATCTGTCTATTGTTCATGCTATAATTGTGTTATCCGGAAATCGTAATACATGTGTGAATACATAGACCACAACATGTCCCTAGTGTGCCTCTAGTTGACTAGCTCGTTGATCAATAGATGGTTACGGTTTCCTAACCATGGACATTGGATGTCGTTGATAACGGGATCACGTCATTAGGAGAATGATGTGATGGACGAGACCCAGTCTTAAGCATAGCACAAGATCGTGTAGTTCATCTGCTAAAGATTTTCTAATGTCAAGTATCATTTCCTTAGACCATGAGATTGTGCAACTCCCGGATACCGTAGGAATGCTTTGCGGGTGCCAAATGTCACAACGTAAATGGGTGGCTATAAAGGCACACTATGGGTATCTCCGAAAGTGTCTGTTGGGTTGGCACAAATCGAGACTGGGATTTGTCACTCCGTGTGACGGGGAGGTATCTCTGGGCCCACTCGGTAGGACATCATCATAATGAGCTCAGTGTGACCAAGGAGTTGATCACGGGATGATGTGTTACGACAAGTAAAGAGACTTGCCGCTAATGAGATTGAACAAGCTATAGGGATACCGACGATTGAATCTCGGGCAAGTATCATACCGGTAGACAAAGGGAATTGTGTACGGGATTGATTGAATCCCCGACATCGTGGTTCATCCGATGAGATCATTGTGGAACATGTGGGAGCCAACATGGGTATCCAGATCCCGATGTTGGTTATTGGCCGGAGAGAAGTCTCAGTCATGTCTACATGGTTCCCGAACCCGTAGGGTCTACACACTTAAGGTTCGGTGAAGCTAGAGTTGTTATGGGAAATAGTATGTGGTTACCGAATGTTGTTCGGAGTCCCGGATGAGATCCCGGACGTCACGAGGAGTTCCGGAATGGTCCGAAGGTGAAGATTTATATACGAGAAGTCATCATACAGTCGCCGGAAGTATTCGGGGGTTTGCCGGTATTGTACCAGAACCACCGAAGGGGTTCCGGGGGTCCACCGGGAGGGTCCACCTGCCCCGGAGGGCCCTATGGGCTGTATGTGGAAGGGAACCAGCCCCTAAGTGGGCTGGGCGCCATCCCCCCTAGGGCCCATGTGCATAGGGTAGGGGGGAACCCTAAGGGGGCGCCCCCTTGGCTTGGGGGGAAAGCCCCCTCCCCTTGGCCGCCGCCCCCCCCCCTCTAGATCTCATATAGAGGGGCCGGCCCCCTTCCCTCCTTCGCCCTATAAATAGAGGGGAGGAGGGAGGGCAGGAGCACCTCATCCAAGGCGTAGCCCTCCCCCTCTCCAACACCCCCTCCTCCTCCGTTGAGCTTGGCGAAGCCCTGCCGGAGAACTGCAAGCTCCACCACCACGTCGTCGTGCTGCCGGAGTTCTTCCCCAACTTCTCCTTCCCCTTGCTGGATCAAGAAGGAGGAGACGTCCCCGTGTTGTACGTGTGTTGTACGCGGAGGCGCCATTGTTCGGCGCTTAGATCGGAATCAACCGCGATCTGAATCGCTGCGAGTACGACTCCTTCATCCGCGTTCTTGTAACGCTTCCGCATCGCGATCTTCAAGGGTATGAAGATGCACTCCCCTCTCTCTCGTTGCTAGTCTCTCCATAGATTGATCTTGGTGATGCGTAGAATTTTTTTGATTTCTGCAACGATCCCCAACAGTGGCATCATGAGCTAGGTCTATGCGTAGTTTCTATGCACGAGTAGAACACAAGTTGTTGTGGGCGTCGATTTTGTCAATTTACTTGCCGTTACTAGTATTATCTTGATTCGGCGGCATTGTGGGATGAAGCGGCCCGGACCGACCTTACACGTACGCTTACGTGAGACAGGTTCCATCGACTGACATGCACTAGTTGCATAAGGTGGCTAGCGGGTGTTTGTCTCTCCCACTTTAGTCAGATCAGATTCGATGAAAAGGGTCCTTATGAAGGGTAAATAGAAATTGGCATATCACGATGTGGTTTTGGCGTAGGTAAGAAACGTTCTTGGAAGAAACCTATAGCATCCACATAAAAATTCTGCAACAACAATTAGAGGACGTCTAACTTGTTTTTGCAGCATATGCCGTGTGATGTGATATGGCCAAAAGGATGTGATGAATGATATATGATGTATGAGATTGATCATGTTCTTGTAATAGGAATCATGACTTGCATGTTGATGAGTATGGCAACCGGCAGGAGCCATAGGAGTTGTCTTAATTTATTGTATGACCTGCGTGTCAATGAAAACGCCATGTAACTACTTTACTTTATTGCTAACCATTAGCCATAGTAGTAGAAGTAACAGTTGGCGAGACAACTTCAGGAAGACACGATGATGGAGATCATGGTGTCATGCCGGTGACGATGATGATCATGGCGCCCCGAAGATGGAGATCAAAAGGAGCAAAATGATATTGGCCATATCATGTCACTATTTGATTGCATGTGATGTTTATCATGTTTTTACATCTTATTTGCTTAGAACAACGGTGGCTTAAATAAGATGATCCCTCACTATAATTTCAAGATATTGTTCCCCTAACTGTGCACCGTTGCGAAGGTTCGTTGTTTCGAAGCACCACGTGATGATCGGGTGTGATAGATTCTAACGTTCGAATACAACGGGTGTAAGCCAGAATTACACATGCAAAACACTTAGGTCGACTTGACGAGCCTAGCATGTACAGACATTGCCTTGGAACAGGAGAGACTGAAAGGTCGAACATGAGTCGTATAGTAGATACGATCACCATGAAGATGTTCACCGATGATGACTAGTCCGTCTCACGTGATGATCGGACACGACCTAGTTGACTCGGATTATGTATCACTTAGATGACTAGAGGGATGTCTATCTGAGTGGGAGTTCATTAAATAATTTGATTAGATGAACTTAATTGTCATGAACTTAGTCTAAATATCTTTACAATATGTCTTGTAGATCAAATGGCCCACACTAATGTTGCCCTCAACTTCAACGCGTTCCTAGAGAAAACCAAGCTGAAAGACGATGGTAGAAACTATACGGACTGGGTCCGTAACTTGAGGATCATCCTCATAGCTGCCAAGAAAGCATATGTCCTTGATGCACCGCTAGGTGAAGCACCTGTTTACCCAGCAACTCAAGACGCTATGAACGCCCGGCAGTCGCGTAGTGATGATTACTCCCTGGTTCAGTGCGCCATGCTTTACAGCTTAGAATCGGGGCTCCGAAAGCGTTTTCAGCAGCACGGAGCATATGAGATGTTCCAAGAGCTGAAAATGGTTTTCCAAGATCATGCCCGAGTCAAGAGATATGAAGTCTCCGACAAGTTTTACAGTTGTAAGATGGAGGAGAATAGTTCTGTCAGTGAGCACATACTCAAGATGTCTGGGTTGCACAACCGCTTGTCTCAGCTGGGAGTTAATCTCCCGGATGACGCGGTTATTGACAGAATCCTTCAGTCGCTTCCACCTAGCTACAAGAGCTTTGTGATGAATTTCAATATGCAGGGGATGGAGAAAACCATTCCTGAGGTATATTCAATGCTGAAATCAGCGGATGTAGAGATAAAAAATGAACATCAAGTGTTGTTGGTCAATAAAACCACTAGTTTCAAGAAAGGCAAGGGTAAGAAGAACTTCAAGAAGGACGGCAAGGGAGTTGCCGCCCGTAAGCCAGCTTGTCGAACAAGCCAAAGCATGGACCCAAACCTGAGACTCAGTGCTTTTATTACAAGGGAAATGGTCACTGGAAGCGGAACTGCCCCAAGTACTTAGCGGATAAAAAGGCCGGCAATACCAAAGGTATATATGATATACATGTTATTGATGTGTACCTTACCAGTACTCGTAGTAGCTCCTGAGTATTTGATATCGGTGCAGTTGCTCATATTTGTAACTCAAAACAGGAGATGCGGAATAAGCGGAGACTGGCGAAGGACGAGGTGACGATGCGCGTCGGGAATGGTTCCAAGGTCGATGCGATCGCCGTCGGCACGCTACCTCTACATTTACCTACGGGATTAGTTTTAAACCTCAATAACTGTTATTTAGTGCCAGCTTTGAGCATGAACATTGTATCTGGATCTCGCTTAATGCGAGATGGCTACTCATTTAAATCTGAGAAAAATGGTTGTTCTATTTATATGAGAGATATGATTTATGGTCATGCCTTGCTGGTCAATGGTTTATTCTTACTGAATCTCGAACGTGATGTTACACATATTCATAGTGTGAATGCCAAAAGATGTAAGGTTGATAATGATAGTCCCACATACTTGTGGCACTGCCACCTTGGTCACCTTGGTGTCAAACGCATGAAGAAACTCCATGCAGTTGGACTTTTGGAGTCTCTTGATTATGAATCATTTGACACGTGCGAACCATGCCTCATGGGCAAAATGACCAAGACTCCATTCTCCAGAACAATGGAACGAGCAACCAACTTATTGGAAATCATACATACTGATGTGTGCGGTCCAATGAGCGTTGGGGCTCGCAGTGGTTATTGTTATGTTCTCACCCTCACTGATGACTTAACTAGATATGGGTATGTCTACTTAATGAAACACAAGTCTGAGACCTTTAAAAAGTTCAAGGAATTTCAGAGTGAGGTTGAGAATCAACGTGACAGGAAAATAAAGTTCTTACGATCAGATTGTGGAGGGGAATATTTGAGTCACGAATTTGGCACACACTTAAGGAAATGTGGAATTGTTTCACAACTCACGCCGCCTGGAACACCTCAGCGTAATGGTGTGTCCGAACGTCGTAATCGCGCTCTATTAGATATGGTGCGAACTATGATGTCTCTTAACGATCTACCGCTATCATTTTGGGGTTATGCTTTAGAGACTGCCGCATTCACTTTAAATAGGGCTCCATCGAAATCCTTTGAGACGACACCGTATGAATTATGATTTGGGAAGAAACCTAAGATGTCGTTTCTGCAAGTTTGGGGATGCGATGCTTATGTCAAGAAACTTCAACCTGAAAAGCTCGAACCCATGTCAGAAAAATGCGTCTTCATAGGATACCCTAAGGAAACTATTGGGTATACCTTCTACCTCAGATCCGAAGGCAAGATCTTTGTTGCCAAGAATGGATCCTTTCTAGAGAAAGAGTTTCTCTCGAAAGAAGTAAGTGGGAGGAAAGTAGAACTTGATGAGGTACTGCCTCTTGAACTGGAAAGTAGTGCAGCTCAAGAAAATGTTTCTGTGGTGCCTGCACCGATTAGAGAGAAAGTTAATGATGATGATCATGAAACTTCGGATCAAGGTACTACTGAACTTCGTAGGTCCACGAGGACACGTTCCGCACCAGAGTGCACTAGTAGAAAAAGGGTCAAATGTCAAGCACATTAGTGCTGGTTTGATTTTGAGCCGGCACTAATGTGTGCATTAGTGCCGGTTCCAACGGCTAGCCGGCCACTCTCATTAGTACCGGTTTGTGGCGAACCTTTAGCACCGGTTCGTGCCACGGTCTGGTACTAAAGTGAGTGGTGGCAGGATGTTGTCAGTCCGGTGCCCCTCCAGCACCTTTAGTACCGGTTCGTGGCACGAACCGGTGCTAAAGGTCGTCGTACATAAACCCTTCGTCCACCCGAGCTCGCTCTGTTCTTCCCATTTACCCTCTCCTCTCTGTTCTCCCCCTATTCCTCTCGAGCTCATCACACATTTTGCCCAAAATTTGTCAAGATTTGAAGGCCCCCATCCATTCAAATGATCACAAAGGTTAGCAACTTTGTCCTTTCATCTCTCATTGCTAGATTAGCTCTTGCAATGCTTTGTATAGTGATTAATTTATGAGTTTAGTAATTTGGGAGGAAATATATGTGCTAGTATTTGAGGTCAAAAATAACACTTAGTTTGCATATGTAGGTGTGGATTACTTAGTGCCTTCTAAATCTCCGTCGTAACCACCGTCGATCGCCCGCACCGTCCCGTCGCTGGCACCACCTTGTGGTGAGCCTCTTGTTCATGAATGTTTTACATTACCAAATTGATGTTTGTGTGATTTGGATATATAGTTACTCGTATAATTATCTTACCCGTACGTTGTTTGTTATACATAGTGCCATGGTTTTATATCCGTCCCCGTCGGCCCTCGTCCTTGTTATGATTCAGATGTGTTATATTCTCTTTTAGAACTAGTTGTTGCATTTCGTGTTTATGACAAATTATTATGCCCATCAAGTTGACATAGATATTTTTATCTAGGAGGTTTGTGAACCGGAAATTCCAACCGACCCTATTGTCGAGAGGTTAAATTTAGTTGAAAGAGAAAATGAGTATTTGAAAGAAAAATTGAAAATAATTGAGGGGGAGAAGATAGAATTGGAGTTGCATGTTGCCGATGTTGTCGATGATCACAAGATCAAGATGGAGAAAATGTGCTTGAAGATTAGAAAGATTAGAAAATATGCCATTGATAGTGAGGCTTGGTATCATTATGTTGTTGGATCAATTGTTACCTTAGTTGCGATCTTGATCGCATTTGTTGTTGCATTTAAATGCTTTAGTTAGATAGTTATTTGTTTGTTGCATTTAAGTGTTGTATGAACTTTATGTATGAACTTGTATTAATATGGTCTTCTCGATGTTGTGTAATGAAGATGAGCCGACAATGGATGTACGATGACCGATGCTCTCCCGAGTTCATTAATGGCGTGCAAACTTTTCTGCTTGCGGCTGAGGCAAACAAGCGAGCGGATGGTTTTATGCCTTGTCCATGTGCTGTCTGTAAGAATGATCACAATTACTCTACGTCAAGAACCATTCATGTCCACCTGTTTAAGTCCGCTTTCATGCCCCCACTATAATGTTTGGACCAAGCACGAAGAAAGAGGGGTTATGATGGAAGACAATGAAGAAGAAGAGGACGACGACAACTATCTTGGCCATGGGTTCCCTGAATACGATGATACAACAATGGGGGAAGAAGCTGAGACGACAATGCGGGAAGAAGCTGAAGAAGAGGCATCAGATGAGCCCGCTGATGATCTAGGTCGGGCCATTGCCGATGCAAAGAGAAACTGCGCAAGTGATTTGGAGAAGAAGAAGTTGCAGCGCATGTTAGAGGACCACAAGAAATAGTTGTACCCGAATTGCAAAGCTGACAAGAAAAAGTTGGGCACCACACTAGAATTGCTGCAATGGAAGGTAGAGAATGGTGTATCTAACAAGGGATTCGGAAAGTTGCTGGTAATGATAAAGAATATGCTTCCAAAGGACAATGAATTGCCCGAGAGTACGTACGAAGCAAAGAAGGTTGTCTGCCCTCTAGGGTTAGAGGTGCAGAAGATACATGCATGCCCTAATGACTGCATCCTCTACCGCGATGAGTACGAGGATTTGAACGCTTGCCCGGTATGCAGTGCATTGCGCTATAAGATCAGCCGCGATGACCTGGTGATGTCGAGGGCGGCGCCCAGAAGAAGATTCCTGCCAAGGTGATGTGGTATGCTCCTATAATACCACGGTTGAAACGTTTGTTCCAAAACAAAGAGCATGCCAAGGCAATGTGATGGCACAGAGAAGACCATAAAAAATACGGAAAGTTGAGAGTACCCGCTGACGAGTCGCAGTGGAGAAAAATCGAAAGTACGGGAAGGAGTTTGCAGATGACGCAAGGAACGTATGGTTTGGTCTAAGCGCAGATGGCATTAATCCTTTTGGGGAGCAGAGCAGCAACCATAGCACCTGGCCTGTGACTCTATGTTTGTATAACCTTCCTCCTTGGTTGTGCATGAAGCGGAAGTTCATTATGATGCCAGTGCTCATCCAAGGCCCTAAGCAACCCGACAATGACATTGATGTGTACCTAAGGCCATTAGTTGAAGAACTCTTACAGCTGTGGAATGGAACAGGTGTACGTGCGTGGGATGAGCACATGGGGGAAGAATTTGACGTAAAGGCGTTGCTGTTCGTGACCATCAATGATTGGCCTGCTCTCAGTAACCTTTTAGGACAGACAAACAAGGGATACTGCGCATGCACGCACTGTTTGGATGATACCATCGGTATATATTTGGACAATTGTAGGAAGAATGTGTAATTGGGACATCATCAATTTCTTCTGAGCAGGCATCCCGTAAGAAAGAAAGGCAAGCATTTCAAAGGTGAGGCGGATCACCGGACGAAGCCTCGCCACCGTACTGGTGCTGATGTACATGATATGGTCAAGGATTTGAAGGTAGTCTTTGGAAAGGGTCCTGGCGGACAACCTATTCCGAATGACGATGACGGACGCGCACCCATGTGGAAGAAGAAATCTATATTTTGGGACCTGCCCTATTGGAAATACCTAGAGGTCCGCTCCGCAATCGATGTGATGCACGTGACGATGAATCTTTGCGTGACCCCGCTTGGCTTCTTGGGCGTGTATGTGAAGACAAAAGATACACCTGAGGCACGGGAGGACCAGCAACGTATGCACGGAAAAGACGGCATACATTAGGGTCATGCCAGCTACGCTCTTACCAAAGAAGAGAAGGAAATCTTATTTGAATGCCTGCTCAGTATTAAGGTACCATCTGGCTTCTCGTCGAATATAAAGGGAATAATAAACATGGCAGAGAAAAATTTCCAGAACCTAAAGTCTCATGACTGCCACGTGATTATGACGCAACTCCTTCCGGTTGCATTGAGGGGGCTTCTACGAATAACGTTCGATTAGCCATTGTGAAGCTATGTGCATTCCTCAATGCAATCTCTCAGAAGGTAATCGATCCAGAAATCATACCAAGGTTAGAGAATGATTTGGTGCAATGTCTTGTCAGTTTCGAGTTGGTGTTCCCACCATCCTTCTTCAACATCATGACGCACGTCCTAGTTCACCTATGCGAAGAGATTAACGTTTTGGGTCCAGTATTTCTACACAATAAGTTCCCCATTGGTAGGTTCATGGGAGTCTTAAAGAAATATGTTCATAATCGTGCTAGGCCAGAAGGAAGCATGTCCAAGGGTCATCACAATGAGATGGTCATTGAGTTTTGTATTGACTTTATTCCTGACTTTAAGCCGATTGGTGTTCCCGAATCGCGGCATAAGGGCAGACTGGAGGGAAAAGGCACGCTAGGAGGGAATCAACTAATATGTATGGACGGACATTCTCTCACTGAAGCACACTACACAGTTCTCTGAAATTCCGCCTTGGTGGGTCCGTATATGGACGAACACAAGAATTTTCTATGCTCCAAACACCGGGCGGTCGATGACCGGATTATACGTGAACAAACCAGGAGTTTTAGCGGTTGGTTGCGGAACCGCACCATGCATGACGCCTCTATTGAAGATGACATGTACTACTGTCCCGATTACCATCTTCGAATATAATGACTTTCAAAGGGTACGAGATAAATGGTAATATATTTTACACGATCGCCCAAGATAAGAAGAGCACCAACCAAAACAGTGGTGTCCGCTTTGATGCAACAACCAAGACGGGAAAGGAAACATATTATGGTTACATAGAGGACATATGGGAACTTGATTATGGACGTGGTTTGAAGGTCCCTTTGTTTCGGTGCAAATGGGTCAATATGACACGACGCGGGGTAACGGAAGACCCGCAGTACGGAATGACAACAGTGGATCTCAACAATCTTGCATATGCAGACAAACCATTCGCCCTAGCCAATGATGTGGCATAGGTTTTCTATGTGAAGGACATGTCTACCAAGCCGAGAAAAAGAAAAGATAAGGAAGTGAATGCATCATACGATGAGCCAAAGTGCCACATAGTTCTTTCTGGGAAGAGAAACATCGTGGGAGTGGATGACAAGACAGACATGTTAGAAGATTATGAAAAGTTTGATGAAATTTCTCCATTCACAGTGAATATTGACCCGAGCATCCAGTTAAATGATGAAGATTTTCCATGGCTACGGCAAGAAAGGGACACACGTGAAGAAAAGTTTCACACCCAAAGATCTGGGATGTGATCGGCTTCACTATCGTCACTTTCTTCTTTGTTTCACACCCAGGAGGGAATCTTTGTAATAGTTAGGGTAGTTATGTGTTTTGGCATTTGAAACGCGAAGAAATTTTATATGCAAACAAATTCTTTCATGCATTTACTGATTTTTTCAGCTAAATGACCCTGAAATTGAAAAGCATTTCAAATGAACTCAGAAAAGGTTGAAAGTTGGCATGGTATCTTAATTTCACCCACATAGCATGTGCAAAAAAGTAGAGAGGGTTACCGCAAAAACTGGATGCACTTCGTGTACAAAATGAACAATCTCTTTTGAAGTATCGTGGTTTGAGATTTAAAACTCATACTTACAAAGGCATTTCATTTTTAAATAACCTAAGCATTACCAAATTGAATATAATAATAAAACACACTAATATTAAACATAAGAAAAAAGAATCACTGAAAAATCTATTTTCAAAGTTAAGTTATTCACAAACTAGTGATTCACACAAATTTCGAATAATTCAAAATTTAAACTATTCAACCTTGAAAACTACCGGCACTAACAGAAAGTTTGTAATTTTTTGTACCTAAAGCAAAAATATTCCAAAGAAACTCTAAATACAGCAAAAAACAACTCAAAAATAAATAAACCAAAAAATAAATAAAGCAAAAAAATAAGAAAATAAAAAGCCCACCTACTGGGCCAGAGCGGCCTGCATACGACTGGAAACCCAACCTGTAGTTGGCTAGGATGCAGGCCCGCAAGCCCAGTAGACCCACAGGCAGAGTAGGAGTGGTAGGCCCAGAAGGCCTCCTTTTGAGAGGAGCTCAATGCAGTGCCCGCGCCGGGGCTTATAAACTGGTCTTGTCGCTCCTCAACTAGCGAGGTGGGACTAAACTTCTGCGCCCCTCGCCTGGCAGCGCACCCCCTTTAGTACCGGGTCATGGCTGCAACCGTTACTAAGGGGGGGGGGGGGTCATTAGTACCGGTTGGTGCCACCACCCGGTACTAAAGGGGGGCGCTTCCCGCCGCTTGGCCTGGCCAAAACATACTTTAGTACCGGTTGGTGGCTTGAACCGGTACTAAAGGGGTGTTCTATATAAGAAAACACTTCACAAAAATTTAATTTCTCATCTCTCCCTCTGCTTCTTTCTCCTCTGCCCCGTCGCCGCCGCCCCTCGTCGTCGCCCCCGTCAAATGTCGCCGTCCCGTGCCGTCCCGTCTTCCCGTCGCCTGCCGTGCCCGTCGTCCCATCGTCCCCGCCTGCCCGTCTCCCTGCCCGCCTGCTCCCATCCCCGTCGTCACCGCCCGTCTCCGTCCCCGTCGCCGCCCCCCGTCGCCGCGCCTCGCCGGTGAGCTCCTGCCCCGGCCGCCATGTCCACACACACACACATTGTTTTTTAGTTTTTTAGTTATAAATTTTAGTTATAGAAATTTTTCTTTTTTTTAGTTATAGAAATATCTATAGAAATGTTAGAAACTTTTCTGTTTTTTGTTATAGAAATATTAGAAATGTTATAGAAATGTTAGTTATATAGAAATGTTTTAAATTTTTCTGTTTTTTAGTTATAGAAATATTTATAGAAATGTTAGCAATTTTCTGTTTTTTAGTTATAGAAACATTAGAAATGTTATAGAAATGTTAGTTATATATATATATAAATGTTAGAAATTTTAGAATTAGTTTTAGCTAGATGAATTAGATTAATGTCAAATTGTTAGAATTTGCATATAGAATTTTAGTTATCACAATCCAATCATTTAAAAAATATGGCTTTTTGCGGGCATATAGTATTTGTTCTCGACGATGCCCGGCCAGCATCCTCGCCGTCGACCCGTTCGCGACGATGTCCGGCTGACCCATGTCTGGGAGTGGGCTCCGCCGGGCTGGCACTGGGAGGTGCTACCTGGAGGGGTGTGCCGCTTGGTGAAGAACCCGGCCTCGGGTCCCGTCGTCGACCCTGATCTCCTTTGGTGGCGTTCGCGTGGGCCACATTCGGTGCAGAGGGAGCCTGCCCCGCCGGAGGTGGTGCGTCACCGTGTCAGGGAGGAGGACGAGCACGTCCATCGCTACATGGCTGCTATGGACATCAGGTTCTCCAATACCTAGCAGGTTCTTTGGGCAGATGATCGGAGATATGATCCTGTGATGGTTCCTTCTCTTTGGGTGTCCACCGCCCGCGCCCCAGGAACCGCGAATGGCCTAGATTCTTCTGTAGTATTCGATCTTTATTAGCTACCTAGCCAGTGATGTATTCGATATATAATATTTGAGACGATGTATTCGAGATTATATATATTATTCGAGACGATGTACTCGAGATTATATATCATTCGAGACGATGCATATTATGTACTATATGATTCAGTTTTTCCTTATTGATTGCATCCATGCATTGTAATTTGAATACTAAATTGTTTTATATTTCTTCTGTATTAGTTAAGTAAAAGCTATGGCGGACAATACTGGCAGAGAGAGAGAAGAGGAATTGTTCGGGATCTTACGCAGCCCTCGCAGGCTAGATGATCTGAATGAAGCAGATGACGGCTCCCAATATCTGAACAATACCGGGGTGGGTGATGATAAGATATTCGATACCGATGACCGAGCTGATAAAGTCATGAACTATGATTATGATTATGATTATGATGACACAGACAATGTTGATCTTTAAATAACAAAGACTACCGGCGAGGTATATTTATATAAGCAGGCATCTCGTGATCATCACATGTTTTTTTATTTGAAGATATATTAACGAATCGGTCTTTCTTCTTTCAGCCCTCCAAATCGAGCAAATCTGCTTCTACAGACAGCAGGACAAAGCGAGGCCTGGGCAAAAAGTTGAAGGAGCGTGTAAAGTACAACATCGACTCCATCAAAGCTAATGGTGAACCCCTCACGCCTAAGAACATTGCGAACAAGTGGACTCGTCAGTGCGGAGTTCTTGTGAAGGACCAACTCCCGATCTCCATTCAAGAATGGAAAGAGCCAAAAACTAAACATCCAGATGTTACTTGGGTTGATGACAGAGCAAAACAAAATCTTTGGGAATCTCTGATGGAACATTTCACCCTACCAGATTATTTCACTGATGTAGATGTGCAGAAAGTCAAGGGCGTTGCTCTTAAGAAGATGGCAATTGCATTCAACACCCAGAAGACAACTGTATGGACCAACTACCTCGCTGCAGAAGGAAGACTCCAGAATTCAAGGGAACACTAAAGAAGCAAAAAGAACACTGGCCCGCTTTCGTGAAATTCAAGGAATCAGAATTATCTAAGGAACGGTCGAGAAAAACCAAGGCCAATGCCGCAAAAAAGAAGAAGTTCCATAGGCTGGGGCCAGGTGGCTATGCGGTGGCAATGCCTAAGTGGGATAAGTCTGAGCAAGAGATGGAGGATGCAGGGGTCACTCCGGTGACTAGGAGTTGGCCCCCCAGGTGCAGAACTTGGTTCTATGCGCATGGGGGGCGTTGGACCCAAAGACAGGCCTGGTTTCGAAGGAGGCAAGTCTAAAAATGGCCGAACAAAAGTTACTTGACGCAATAGAAGATGCTTGAAAGGGGGTGTTCATGCCCAACAGAGAGAACGACGAGCTTACGCATGCCCTGGGAAATCCTGAACACCCGGGAAGAACACGAGGCAAGGGCGTTATTCCCTGGTATTTGTTAGAAACTATTCACAAATTTTTACACCATTATCGATATCTAGTCACACAATAAATACACATGCATATTGATCTCCTTCTTAACAGTTCAGAGAGGTGCGGTAGCAGCTCCTACCAACGGAGCGCATACTAGCACTTCAAGAGGAAATAGTGGGGTTTTTGCTCGACCAGGTCATAGATCCCAAAGGAGAATACTATTACCCACTACCGCCCCATGAACCACTTGTCATCGTGCTCTGAAGGCACCAAGGCAACATGTAGGAGAAATTGTATATATATATACATGTGTATGTGTGAATAATTAATGGTGGTTGTAAGACATTCGATTAGATATATATGTATATATATATATATATATATATATATATATATATATATGATCGGTTCTACGAGAAAATCTATTTATATATATGCATAACGTGTACAATATGTAGTATCGTAAAATACCAACAAACAAAAAAGAATTAAATGGAAAACACAGAATTAATGGAAAAATAAAAATTAAAACCAACCCCCCAACATTTAGTACCGGTTGGTGCTACCAACCGGTACTAATGGTCTACCAGCACCCGGGCCTGGCTCATGCCACGTGGTGGCACTTTAGCACCGGTTCGTGCCGAACCGGTAGTAAAGGGGGGCCTTTAGTCTCCACTCTTTAGTGCCGGTTGTAGAACCGGCACTAAAGGCCCTTACGAACCGACGCTAAATCCCGGTTCTGCACTAGTGGTGGTACGACAACCCTGTCCTGGAAATCATGTTGTTAGAAAACGGTGAACCTTCGAACTATGAAGAAGCGATGGCGGGCCCGGATTCCAACAAATGGCTTGAAGCCATGAAATCCGAGATAGGATCCATGTATGAAAACGAAGTATGGACTTTGACAGACTTGCCCGATGATCGGCAAGCCATAGAGAATAAATAGATCTTTAAGAAGAAGACATACGTGGATGGTAATGTGACCATCTATAAGGGTCGGCTTGTCGCTAAGCGTTAATGATAAGTTCAAGGGGTTGACTACGATGAGACCTTCTCACCCGTAGCGAAGCTGAAGTCCGTCCGAATCATGTTAGCAATTGCCGCATTCTATGATTATGAGATATGGCAAATGGATGTCAAAACGGCATTCCTTAATGGTTTCCTTAAGGAAGAATTGTATATGATGCAGCGGAAGGTTTTGTCGATCCTAAGAATGTCGACAAGGTATGCAAGCTCCAGTAGCTCAATCTATGGGCTGGTGCAAGCATCTCGGGGTTGGAACATTCGCTTTGATGAGATGATCAAAGCGTTTGGGTTTACACAGACTTATGGAGAAGCTTGTGTTTACAAGAAAGTGAGTGGGAGCTTTGTAGCATTTCTCATATTATATGTGGATGACATACTATTGATGGGAAATGATATAGAATTCTTCGAAAGCATAAAGGCCTACTTGAATAAGTGTTTTTCAATGAAGGACCTTGGAGAAGCTGCTTACATATTAGGCATCAAGATCTATAGAGATAGATCAAGACGCCTCATTGATCTTTCACAAAGCACATACCTTGACAAGATATTGAAGAAGTTCAATATGGATCGCACCAAGAAGGGGTTCTTGCTCATATTGCAAGGTGTGAGATTGAGCACGGCTCAATGCCCGACCATGGCAGAAGATAGAGAAAAGATGAGTGTCATCCTCTATGCCTCGGCCATAGGGTCTATTATGTATGCCATGCTGTGTACCAGACCAGATGTGAACCTTGCCGTAAGTTTGGTAGGAAGGTACCAAAGTAATCCCGGCATGGAACACTGGACAGCGGTCAAGAATATCCTGAAGTACCTGAAAAGGACTACGAAAATATTTCTCGTTTATGGAGGTGACGAAGAGCTCGTCGTAAAGGGTTACGTCGATGCTAGCTTCGACACAGATCTGGATGACTCCAAGTAGCAAACAGGATATGTGTATTTTTTGAATAGTGGGGCAGTCAGCTGGTGCAGTTGCAAGCAAAGCATCGTGGCGGGATCTACATGTGAAGCGGAGTACATAGCGGCCTCGGAGGCAACACAGGAAGTAATCTAGATGAAGGAGTTCATCACCGACCTAGGAGTTATTCCCAATGCGTCGGGCCCAATGACACTCTTCTGTGATAACACTAGAGCTATTTCCCTTGCCAAGGAGCCCAGGTTTCACAGGAAGACCATGCATATCAAGCGTCGCTTCAACTCCATTCGTGAATATATTCAAGATGGAGACATAGATATTTGTAAAGTGCATACGGATCTGAATGTCGCAGATCCGTTGACTAAACCTGTTCCACGAGCAAAACATGATCAACACCGGAACTCTATGGGTGTTCGATTCATCACAATGTAACTAGATTATTGACTCTAGTGCAAGTGGGAGACTGTTGGAAATATGGCCTAGAGGCAATAATAAAGTGGTTATTACTATATTTCCTTGTTCATGGTAATTGTCTATTGTTCATACTATAATTGTGTTATCCGGAAATCATAATACATGTGTGAATACATAGACCACAACATGTCCCTAGTGAGCCTCTAGTTGACTAGCTCGTTGATCAATAGATGGTTACGGTTTCCTGACGATGGACATTGGATGTCGTTGATAACGGGATCACATCATTAGGAGAATGATGTGATGGACGAGACCCAATCCTAAGCATAGCACAAGATCGTGTAGTTCGTCTGCTAAAGCTTTTCTAATGTCAAGTCCTTAGACCATGAGATTGTGCAACTACCAGATACCGAATGAATGCTTTGGGTGTGCCAAACGTCACAACGTAACTGGGTGGCTATAAAGCCACACTACGGGTATCTTCGAAAGTGTCTGTTGGGTTGGCACGAATCGAGACTGGGATTTGTCGCTCCGTTTGACGGAGAGGTATCTCTGGGCTCACTCGGTAGGACATCATCATAATGAGCTCAATGTGACCAAGGAGTTGATCACGGGATGATGTGTTACGAACGAGTAAAGAGACTTGCCGGTAACGAGATTGAACAAGGTATAGGGATACCAACGATCGAATCTCGGGCTAGTATCATACCGATAGACAAAGGGAATTGTGTACGGGATTGATTGAATCCCCGACATCGTGGTTCATCCGATGAGATCATCGTGGAACATGTGGGAGCCAACATGGGTATCCAGATCCCGCTGTTGGTTATTGGTCGGAGAGATGTCTCAGTCATGTCTACATGGTTCCCGAACCCGTAGGATCTACACACTTAAGGTTCAGTGACGCTAGAGTTGTTATGGGAAATAGTATGTGGTTACCGGATGTTTTTTAGAGTCCCGGATGAGATCCCGGACGTCACGAGGAGTTCCGGAATGGTCCAGAGGTGAAGATTTATATATGGGAAGTCATCATACGGTCACCGGAAGTACTCGGGGGTTTGCCGGTATTGTACCGGGACCACTGAAGGGGTTCCGGGGGTCCACCGGGAGGGTCCACCTGCCACGGAGGGCCCTATGGGCTGTATGTGGAAGGGAACCAGCCCCTAAGTGGGTTGGGTGCCATCCCCCCCTAGGGCCCATGCGCCTAGGGTTGGGGGGAACCCTAAGGGGGGCGCCCCCTTGGCTTGGGGGGCAATCCCCCTCCCCTTGGCCGCCCCCCCTCTAGATCTCATCTAGAGGGGCCGGCCCCCTTCCCCCCTTCGCCCTATAAATAGAGGAGAGGAGGGAGGGCAGCAGCACCTCATCCAAGGCGCAGCCCTCCCCCTCTCCAACACCACCTCCTCCTCCGTTGAGCTTGGCGAAGCCCTGCCAAAGAACTTCAAGCTCCACCACCATGCCGTCGTGCTGCCGGAGTTCTTCCCCAACTTCTCCTTCCCCTTGCTGGATCAAGAAGGAGTAGACGTCCCCGTGTTGTACGTGTGTTGAACGCGGAGGCGCCGTTGTTCGGCGCTTAGATCGGAGTCAACCGCGATCTGAATCGCTGCGAGTACGACTCCTTCATCCGAGTTCTTGTAACGCTTCCGCGTCGCGATCTTCAAGGGTATGAAGATGCACTCCCCTCTCTCTTGTTTCTAGTCTCCCCATAGATTGATCTTGGTGATGTGTAGAAATTTTTTGATTTCTGCAACCATCCCCAACAGTTCCTCTGACTATGAGATTATGCAACTTCCGAATACCGGAGGAACACCTTGTGTGATATCAAACATCACAACGTAACTGGGTGATTATAAAGATGTTCTACAGGTGTCTCCGAAGGTGTTTGTTGGGTTGGCATAGATCGATATTAGGATTTGTCACTCCGTGTATTGGAGAGGTATCTCTGGGCCCTCTCGGTAATGCACATCACTATAAGCCTTGCAAGCAATGTGACTAATGAGTTAGTTGCAGGATGATGCATTATGGAATGAGTAAAGAGACTTACCAGTAACGAGATTGAACTAGGTACGATGATACCGACTATCAAATCTCGGGCAAGTAACATACCGGTGACAAAGGGAACAACGTATGTTTGTTATGCGGTTGACCGATAAAGATCTTCGTAGAATATGTGGGAGCCAATACGAACATCCTGGTTCCGCTATTGGTTATTGATCGGAGATGAGTCTCGGTCATGTCTACATAGTTCCCGAACCCGTAGGGTCCGCACTCTTAACGATCGGTATTATGAGTTTATGTGTTTTAATGTATCGAAGGTTGTTTGGAGTCCTGGATGTGATCTCGAACATGACGAGGAGTCTCGAAATGGTCGAGACATAAATATCGATATATTGGAAGGCTATGTTTGGACACCGGAATGGTTCCGGATGAGTTCGGGCATTTTCCGGAGTACCAGGAGGTTACCGGAACCCCCCGGGGAGTCAATGGGCCTTGTTGGGCCTTAGTGGAAGAGAGGAGGAGGCGACCAGGTGGAGGGAGCCCCCCAAGCCCAATCTGAATTGGGGTGGGGGGTCGGCCCCCCTTTCCTTCTCTCCCTCTCCCTCTTCCTTCTTCTCCTACTCCAACTAGGAAGGGGGAAACCTACTCCTACTGGCAGTAGGACTCCCCCCCTTGGGCGTGCCCTATGAGGGTCGGCCCTCTCCTCCTCCCCTCCTTTATATACGGGGGAGGGGCGCACCCCATTGACACACAAGTTGATCTTATCCGTGTGCAGTGCCCCCTCCACAGATTTCCTCCACGGAAATATTGTTGTAGTGCTTAGGCGAAGCCCTGCGTCGGTAACTTCATCATCACCGTCATCACGCCGTCGTGCTGACGAAACTCTCCCTTGGCCTCAGCTGGATCAAGAGTTCAAGGGACGTCACCGAGCTGAACATGTGCAGATCGTGGAGGTGCCGTGCGTTCGGTACTTGATCGGTTGGATCGCGAAGACGTTTGACTACATCAACCGCGTTACTTAACGCTTTCGCTTTCGGTCTACGAGGGTACGTGGACACACTCTCCTGCTCGTTGCTATGCATCACATAGATAGATCTTGCGTGATCGTAGGTAAATTTTTTGAAATACTGTGTTCCCCAACAGTGGCATCCGAGCCAGGTCTATGTGTAGATGTTATATGCACGAGTAGAACAGAAAGAGTTGTGGGTGATAATAGTCATACTGCTTACCAGCATGTCGTACTTTGATTTACCAGTATTGTTGGATGAAGCGGCCCAGACCGACATTACATGACCGCGTTCATGAGACTGGTTCTACCGCCGTGCTTCGCATTACAATGTGGCTAGTGGGTGTATGTTTCTCCAACTTTAGTTGAATCGAGTGTGACTACGCCCGGTCCTTGTTGAAGGTTAAAACAGCACACTTGATGAAAAATCGTTGTGGTTTTGATGCGTAGGAAAGAACGGTTCTTGCTAGAAGCCCGTAGCAGCCACGTAAAACTTACAACAAAGTAGAGGGCGTCTAACTTGTTTTTGCAGGGCATGTTGTGATGTGATATGATCAAGACTTGATGAGATATAAATTGTTATATGAGGATGATCATGTTTTGTAAAGTTATCGGCAACTAGCACGAGCCTTATGGTTGTCTCTTTATTGCATAAGATGTAAGCGCCATGTAATTGCTTTAATTTATCGCTATGCGATAGCAATAGTTGCAAAAGCAATAGTTGGCAAGATGACCATGTGACGACACGTTGATAGAGATCAAGATGATGGAGATCATGGTGTCATGCCGGTGACGATGGTGATCATGACGGTACTTTGGAGATGGAGATCAAAGGCACAAGATGATAATGGCCATATCATGTCACATATTTTGATTGCATCTGATGTTTATCTTTTATGCATCTTATTTTGCTTAGTACGACGGTAGCTTTATAAGATGATCCCTTACTAAAATTTCAAGGTATAAGTGTTCTCCCTGAGTATGCATGGTTGCAACAGTTCTTCGTGATGAGACACCACGTGATGATTGATACGTCTCCAACGTATCCATAATTTTTGATTGCTCCATGCTATATTATCTACTGTTTTGGACTATATTGGGATTTATTTTCCACTTTTATATTACTTTTGGGACTAACCTATTAACCGGAGGCCCAGCCCAGATTTGCTGTTTTTTTGCCTATTTCAGTGTTTCGAAGAAACGGAATATCAAACGGAGTCCAAATGGAATGAAACCTTCGGGAATGTGATTTTCTCGCCGGACGTGATCCAGGAGACTTGGACCCTATGCCAAGGAAGCTTCAAGGAGGCCACGAGGGTGGAGGGCATGCCCCCCAGGGCGCGCCCCCTGCCTCGTGGGCCCCCTGAAGCTCCACCGACATACTTCTTCCTCCTATATATACCTACGTACCCCCAAACGACCAAGTACGGAGCCAAAAACCTAATTCCACGAGATCCCATCTTCGGGCCTGTTCCGGAGCTCCGCCGGAGGGGGCATCCACCATGGAGGGCTTCTACATCATCATAGCCCTTCCGATGAAGTGTGAGTAGTTTACCTCAGACCTTCGGGTCCACAGTTAGTAGCTAGATGGCTTCTTCTCTCTTTTTGGATCTCAATACAATGTTCTCCCCCTCTCTCGTGGAGATCTATTCGATGTAATCTTCTTTTTGCGGTGTGTTTGTTGAGACCGATGAATTGTGCGTTTATGATCAAGATTATCTATGAGAAATATTTGAATCTTCTGAATTCTTTTATGTATGATTGGTTATCTTTGCAAGTCTCTTCGAATTATCAGTTTGGTTTGGCCTACTAGATTGGTTTTTCTTGCAATGGGAGAAGTGCTTAGCTTTGGGTTCAATCTTGCATTGTCCTTTCCTAGTGATAGAAGGGGCAGCAAGGCACGTATTGTTGCCATCGAGGATAACAATATGGGGTTTATATCATATTGCATGAGTTTATCCCTCTACATCATGTCATCTTGCTTAAGGCGTTACTCTGTTTTCATTAACTTAATACTCTAGATGCATGCTGGATAGCGGTCGATGAGTGGAGTAATAGTAGTAGATGCAGAATCGTTTCGGTCTACTTGTCTCGGACGTGATGCCTATATACATGATCATACCTACATACTCTCATAACTATGCTTAATTATGTCAATTGCTCAACAGTAATTTGTTCACCCACCGTAAAATATTTATGCTCTTGAGAGAAGCCACTAGTGAAACCTATGGCCCCCGGGTCTATTCTCCATCATATTAATCTATCATCACTTTGTTATTGCTTTGCTTTTTTACTTTACCTTTTATTTTACTTTGCATCTTTATAGCGAAAATACCAAAAATATTATCCTATCATATCTATCAGTTTTAATCTTTGCAAGTGGCCATGAAGGGATTGGCAACCCCATATCGCGTTGCTTACGAGGAGTTTGTTTATTTGTGTAGGTACGAGGGACTTGCGTGTAGCCTCCTACTGGATTGATACCTTGGTTCTCAAAAACTGAGGGAAATACTTACGCTACTTTGCTGCATCATCCTCTCCTCTTCGGGTAAAACCAACGCAGTGCTCAATAGGTAGCAAGAAGAATTTCTGGCGCCGTTGCCGGGGAGGTCTACGCAAAAGTCAACATACCAAGTACCCATCACAATCCCTTATCTGTCGCATTACATTTTTTGCCATTTGCCTCTCGTTTTCCTCTCCCCCACTTCACCCTTGCCGTTTTATTCGTCCTCTCCTTTCCGTTTGCCTTTTTCTCGCTTGCTTGTCGTCATGGCTAGTCCTTTATCTTCTCCGTTATCTCCCGAAAATGAAGTCCTAAATTTTAAACAAAGGGAGGAAGAAAATCTAAAATATGCTTGGTATAGAATTTGCAATGCTCAAAATAGATCTACCAGGAAGCAATCTACTTCAGTTCTTCTTCGCAATTTTTATGTAGGTGCTAATCCTTGGTATAGATATATCCTTGATACCATTACCGGAGGGAATTTATTGGGTAGCCATACTTTTGACTCTTATAATGCTATGATAGATTTATTTGGCTCACCACCTCTCTTGGTTAATGGAACTATGTTAACTTTGGAGCATGTAATGCAAAGACTTGAAATTATTGAAAATAAAGTTGCTACATTGAGTTAATTGAAAATCTAGAAAAAAGGATCCACAATCAAGTTACCAAATATGGATCTAAGGTAGGACTAACTTTGAAAAATATTAAGGAGAAGGAATCCATAGTTAATGAGAGAATAAATCAAGATTCCATTAGAATCGATAAACTTGAGGGTATTATTACTAATTTGGGAACCGCTTTTTCTTCCGTAAAGAATACTTCATGTCCTCCTACTAAAATTTCCAAGCTTATGTATGTTCCTAAGAATAAGGGAAAATCCTCTAGTAAGGAAGCTGCGGATCTTAAATCTATAAGTATTCACCCCGATCTTTTTGCTATTGCTAAGGAACCATTTTCTATGAATGAATTTTTTGATATTATGCCTACAAAGTTGACAATTACTAGAAAGAAAGAGAATTCTAAGAAAGCTAGATGTCTCATTGAAGAATTGCCTACCAAAGATAGCAATACCTAGATCTATCCTTGCTTTTATGCCTAGCTAGGGGCGTTAAACGATAGCGCTTGTTGGGAGGCAACCCAATTTTATTTTTAGTTTTTGCTTTTTGCTTCTGTTTAGTATTAATAAAAAAATTTAGTCTCTGGTTAGATGTGTTTTTATGTTTTAATTAGTGTTTGTGCCAAGTTAAACCTATAGGGTCTACTTGGGTGATAGTTATTTGATCTTGCTGTAATTTCCAGAAACTTTGCGCTTAGTGCCCGAATTGTTAAAAATCACCAGAACGTGATAAAGTACTGATTCCAATTGCTTCTGATCAATAAACAAATTTCCTAGGTCGTCCTATTTTGGTAGAATTTTTTGTGTTCCAGAAGTTTGCGTTAGTTACAGATTACTACAGACTGTTCTGTTTTTGACAGATTCTGTTTTTCGTGTGTTGTTTGCTTATTTTGATGAATCTATGGCTAGTAAAATAGTTTATAATCCATAGAGAAGTTGGAATACAGTAGTTTTAACACCAATATAAATAAAGAATGAGTTCATTACAGTACCTTGAAGTGGTTTTTTGTTTTCTTTCGCTAACGGAGCTCACGAGATTTCTGTTGAGTTTTGTGTTGTGAAGTTTTCATGTTTTGGGTGAAATCTTTTGATGGATTATGGAACAAGGAGTGGCAAGAGCCTAAGCTTGGGTATGCCCATGGCACCCCCAAGATAATCCAAGGACACCAAAAAGTCAAAGCTTGGGGATGACCCGGAAGGCATCCCCTCTTTCGTCTACTTCCATCGGTAACTTTACTTGGAGCTATATTTTTATTCACCACATGATATGTGTTTTGCTTGGAGCATCTTGTATAATTTGAGTATTTTCGTTTTAGTTTACCACAATCACCCTTGCTGTACACACCTTTTGAGAGAACCATACATGAATTGGAACTTGGTAGAATACTCTATGTGCTTCACTTATATCTTTTGAGCTATATAATTTTGCTCTAGTGCTTCACTTATATCTTTTAGAGCACGGTGGTGGATTTGTTTTAAAGAAACTATTGATCTCTCATGCTTCACTTAGATTATTTTGAGAGTCTTGAATAGCATGGTAATTTGCTTAATAATCTTAATATGCTAGGTACACAAAAATAGTAAAACTTTCTTAGGAGTATGTTGAATACTAAGAGAAGTTTGATGCTTGATGATTGTTTTGAGATATGGAGGTTATAATATCAAAGTCGTGCTAGTTGAGTAGTTGTGAATTTGAAGAATGCTTGTGTTCAAGTTTGCAAGTCCCGTAGCATGCACGCATGGTAAACGTTATGTAACAAATTTGAAACATGAGGTGTTATTTGATTGTCTTCCTTATGAGTGGTGGTCGGGGACGAGCGATGGTCTTTTCCTACCAATCTATCCCCCTAGGAGCATGCGCGTAGTGCTTTGGTTTTTGATGGCTTGTAGATTTTTGCAATAAGTATGTGAGTTCTTTATGACTAATGCTGAGTCCATGGATTATACGCACTCTCACCCTTCCATCATTGCTAGCCTCTTCGGTACCGTGCATTGCCCTTTCTCACATTGAGAGTTGGTGCGAACTTTGCCGGTGCATCCAAACCCCGTGATATGATACGCTCTTTCATACATAAACCTCCTTATATCTTCCTCAAAACAGCCACCATACCTACCTATTATGGCATTTCCATAGCCATTTCGAGATATATTGCCATGCAACTTTCCACCATTCCGTTCATCGTGACACATTCATCATTGTCATATTGCTAGCATGACCATGTAGTTGACATAGTATTTGTGGCAAAGCCACCGTTCATAATTCTTTCATACATGTCACTCTTGATTCATTGCATATCCTGGTACACCGCCGGAGGCATTCATATAGAGTCATACTTTTTTCTAGTATCGAGTTGTATCATTGAGTTGTAAATAAATAGAAGTGTGATGATCATCATTTTCTAGAGCATTGTCCCAAGTGAGGTATAAAAAAGGTAGAAAGGCCATAAAAAAAGAAGGCCCAAAAAAAGGCCATAAAAAAAGAAGGCCCAAAAAAATGAGAGAAAAAGAGAGAAGGACAATGTTACTATCCTTTGCCACACTTGTGCTTCAAAGTAGCACCATTATCTTCATGATAGAGAGTCTCTTGTTTTTTTACTTTCATATACTAGTGGGAATTTTTCATTATAGAACTTGGCTTGTATATTCCAACAATGGGCCTCCTCAAGTGCCCTAGGTCTTCGTGAGCAAGCAAGTTGGATGCACACCCACTTAGTTTCTTTTGTTGAGCTTTCATACATTTATAGCTCTAGTGCATCCGTTGCATGGCAATCCCTACTCCTTGCATTAACATCAATTGGTGGGCATCTCCATAGCCCATTGATTAGCCTCGTTGATGTGAGATCTTCTCCTTTTTTTTTCTTCTCCACATAACCCCCATCATCATATTCTATTCCACCCATAGTGCTATGTCCATGGCTGGCGCTCATGTATTGCGTGAAGGTTTATGAGTTTGAGATTATTGAAGCATGAAACAATTGCTTGGCTTGTCCTCAGGGTTTTGCATGATGAGAGCATTCTTGTGTGATGAAAATGGAGCATGACTAAACTATATGATTTTGTAGGGACGAGCTTTCTTTGGCCATGTTGTTTTGAGATGACATAATTGCTTAGTTAGTATGCTTGAAGTATTATCATTTTTATGTCAATATGAACTTTTGTCTTGAATCTTTCGGATCTGAATATTCATACCACAATTAAGAAGAATTACATTGAAATTATGCCAAGTAGCACTCCGCATAAAAAATTCTTTTTTTATCATTTACCTACTCGAGGATGAGCAGGAATTAAGCTTGGGGATGCCCGATACGTCTCCAACGTATCTATAATTTTTGATTGCTCCATGCTATATTATCTACTGTTTTGGAATTGGGATTTATTTTCCACTTTTATATTACTTTTGGGACTAACCTATTAACCGGAGGCCCAGCCCAGATTTGCTGTTTTTGCCTATTTCAGTGTTTCGAAGAAACGGAATATCAAACGGAGTCCAAATGGAATGAAACCTTCGGGAACGTGATCCAGGAGACTTGGACCCTACGCCAAGGAAGCTTCGAGGAGGCCACGAGAGTGTAGGGCGCCCCCTAGGGCGCGCCCCCTGCCTCGTGGGCCCCCTGAAGCTCCACCGACATACTTCTTCCTCCTATATATACCTACGTACCCCCAAACGACCAAGTACGGAGCCAAAATCCTAATTCCACCGCCGCAACTTTCTGTACCCACGAGATCCCATCTTGGGGCCTGTTCCGGAGCTCCGCCGGAGGGGGCATCCACCACGGAGGGCTTCAACATCATCATAGCCCCTCCGATGAAGTGTGAGTAGTTTACCTCAGACCTTCGGGTCCATAGTTAGTAGCTAGATGGCTTCTTCTCTCTTTTTGGATCTCAATACAATGTTCTCCCCCTCTCTCGTCGAGATCTATTCGATGTAATCTTCTTTTTGCGGTGTGTTTGTTGAGACCGATGAATTGTGGGTTTATGATCAATATTATCTATGAGAAATATTTGAATCTTCTGAATTCTTTTATGTATGATTGGTTATCTTTGCAAGTCTCTTCGAATTATCAGTTTGGTTTGGCCTACTAGATTGGTTTTTCTTGCAATGGGAGAAGTGCTTAGCTTTGGTTCAATCTTATGTGTCCTTTCCCAAAGGATGTATAAGGGCAGCAAGGCACGTATTGTATTGTTGCCATCGAGGTTAACAAGATGGTGTTTATATCATATTGCATGAGTTTATCCCTCTACATCATGTCATCTTGCTTAAGGCGTTACTCTGTTTTCATTAACTTAATACTCTAGATGCATGCTGGATAGCGGTCGATGAGTGGAGTAATAGTAGTAGATGCAGAATCGTTTCGGTCTACTTGTCTCGGACGTGATGCCTATATACATGATCATACCTAGATACTCTCATAACTATGCTCAATTCTGTCAATTGCTCAACAGTAATTTGTTCACCCACCGTAAAATACTTATGCTCTTGAGAGAAGCCACTAGTGAAACCTATGGCCCCCGGGTCTATTCTCCATCATATTAATCTATCATCACTTTATTATTTCTTTGCTTTTTTACTTTACCTTTTATTTTACTTTGCATCTCTATACCGAAAATACCAAAAATATTATCCTATCATATCTATCAGTTTTAATCTTTGCAAGTGGCCGTGAAGGGATTGACAACCCCTTATCGCGTTGGTTGCGAGGAGTTTGTTTATTTGTGTAGGTACGAGGGACTTGCATGTAGCCTCCTACTGGATTGATACCTTGGTTCTCAAAAACTTAGGGAAATACTTCCGCTACTTTGCTACATCATCGTCTCCTCTTCGGGGAAAACCAACGCAGTGCTCAAGAGGTAGCAATGATCGGGGTGTGATAAGCTCTACGTTCACATACAACGGGTGCTAGCCAGTTTTGCACGTCCGGAATACTTGGGTTAAACTTGACGAGCCTAGCATATGCAGATATGGCCTCGGAAGACTGAGACTGAAAGCTCGAACATGAATCATATAGTAGATAGATCAACATAGAGATGTTGACCATTGAAAACTACTCCATCTCACGTGATGATCGGACATGGTTTAGTTGATATGGATCACGTGATCATTTAGATGATTAGAGGGATGTCTATCTAAGTGGGAGTTCTTAAGTAATATGATTAATTGAACTTTAATTTATCATGAACTTAGTCTTGATCGTATTTGCAAATTATGTTGTAGATCAATAGCTCGCGATATAGCTCCCCGTTTATTTTTGATATGTTCCTAGAGAAAAATAAGTGCGAAGTTGTATAGTAGCAATGATGCGGACTAGGTCTGTGATATGAGGATTATCCTCATTGCCGCACAGAAGAACTATGTCCTTGATGCACCGCTAGGTGACAAAATTATTGCAGGAGCAGATGCAGACGTTATGAACGTTTGACAAGCTCGGTATGATGACTACTTGATAGTTTAGTGCACCATGCTTTACGGCTTAGAACCGGGACTTCAAAAATGTTTTGAAATATCACAGAGCATATGAGATGTTCCAAGAACTGAAATTGGTATTTCAGACTCTTGCCCGATTCGAGAGGTATGAGACCTCCGACAAGTACTCTGCCTACAAGATGGAGGAGAATAGCTCAACCAGTGAGCATGTGCTCAGAATGTCTGAGTACTACAATCGCTGGAATCAAGTGGGAGTTAATCTTCCAGATAAGATAGTGATTGACAGAGTTCTAGTCACTATCACCAAGTTACTGGAACTTCGTGATGAACTATAATATGCAAGGGATGACGAAAACAATTCCCCGAGCTCTCCGCGATGCTGAAATCAGCGAAGGTAGAAATCAAGAAAAGCATCAAGTGTTGATGGTTGACAAGACCACTAGTTTCAAGTAAAAGGGCAAGGGAAAGAAAGGGAACTTCAAGAAAAATGGCAAGCAAGTTGCCACTCCCATGAAGAAGCCCAAAGCCAGACCCGAGCCTGAAACTGAGTGCTTCTACTGCAAAGGAAATGGCCACTAGAAGTGGAACTGCCCTAGATACTTGGCGGATAAGAAGGATGGCAAAGTGAACAAAAGTATATATGATATACATGTTATTGATGTGTACTTTACTAGTATTCATAGTAGCCCCTGGGTATTTGATACTGGTTCAATTGCTATGATTAGTAACTTGAAACGGGAGTTGCAAAATGAACAGAGACTAGTTGAGGGCAAGGTGACGATGTGTGTTGGAAGTGATTCCAAGGTTGATAAGATCACCATCGCACACTACCTTTTTCCTTCGGGATTAGTATTGGAACTAAATAAATGTTATTTGGTGTTTGCGTTGAGCATAAATATGATTGGATCATGTTTATAGCGATACCATTATTCGTTTAAGTCAGAGAATAATTGTTGTTCTGTTTACATGAATAAAACCTTCTATGGTCTTACATCCAATATAAATGGTTTACTGAATCTCGATCACAGTGATACACATAATGTTGATGCCAAAAGATATAATTTTAATAAAGATAGTGCAACTTATTTGTGGCACTGGCGTTTAGATCATATTGGTGTAAAGCGCGTGAAGAAACTCCATGCGGATGGACTTTTGGAATCACTTGATTCTGAATCATTTGATGCTTGCGAACCATGGGCAAGATGACTAAGACTCCGTTCTCAAGAACAATGGAGCGAGCCACTAACTTATTGGAAATAAGACATACCGATGTATGTGGTCCGATGAGTGTTGAGGCTCGCAGCGGGTATCATTATTTTCTGACCTTCATAGATGATTTGAGCAGATATGGGTATATCTACTTGATGAAACACAAGTCTAAAACATTTGAAAGGTTCAAAGAATATCAGAGTGAAGTGGAAAATCATCGTAACAAGAAAATAAAGTTTCTACGATCTGATAGCGGAGGCAAATATTTGAGATACGAGTTTGGCCTTCATTTAAAACTGTGGAATAGTTTCACAACTCACGCCACCTGGAACACCATAGC
Organism: Aegilops bicornis; assembly: GCA_021605145.1. NCBI lineage: Eukaryota > Viridiplantae > Streptophyta > Magnoliopsida > Poales > Poaceae > Aegilops > Aegilops bicornis. The sequence continues at coordinate 511,150,431 of CM038672.1, forward strand.
GTAATGGTGTGTCCGAACATCATAACCGTACTTTATTAGATATGGTGCAATTTATGATGTCTCTTACTGATTTACCACTATCGTTTTGGGGTTATGCATTAGAGACAGCTGCATTCACGTTAAATAGGGCACCATCTAAATCCGTCGAAATGACACCATATGAACTGTGGTTTAGCAAGAAACCTAAGCTGTCGTTTCTTAAAGTTTGGGGTTGCGATGCTTATGTGAAAAAGTTTCAGCCTGGTAAGCTCAAACCCAAATCGGAGAAGTGTGTCTTCATAGGATACCCAAAAGAAACAGTTGGGTACACCTTCTATCACAGATCCGAAGGCAAGATCTTTGTTGCTAAGAGTGGATCCTTTCTAGAGAAGGAGTTTCTCTCGAAAGAAGTGAGTGGGAGGAAAGTAGAACTTGATGAGGTAATTGTACCTTCTCTCGAATTGGAAAGTAGCTCATCACTGAAATCAGTTCTAGTGATGCCTACACCAATTAGTGAGAAAGTTAATGATGATGATCATGAAACTTCAGATCAAGTTACTACTGAAACTCGTAGGTCAACCAGAGTACGATTCGCACCAGAGTGGTATGGTAATCCTGTTCTGGAAGTCATGTTGCTAGACCATGATGAACCTACAAACTATGAGGAAGCGATGATCAGCCCAGATTGGCCGACAGATGGCTTGAGGCCATGAAATCTAAGATAGAATCCATGTATGAGAACAAAGTGTGGAGTTTGGTTGACTTGCCGGATGATCGGCAAGCCATGGAGAATAAAATGGATCTTCAAGAGGAAGACGGATGCTGATAGTAGTGTTTGACCCTAGTTCAGATTAGTAAACGGATCTTGTTTTTCTCGCCGTTTGAGTTTCGTTGCTTCGTTTGGTTTGATTCTTTTTGCAAACCGGAGTTCTTAAGTTGAACTCTCCGGTTAACCTCTTTCAGTTGAAGTTTCGTTTGTGCATCTTGGTTTGTTGCTTATGTATGTATTGTTTGCTTGCGATAGAATTCCCGGAGTGCGAAGCGTGTTACTACGAGACTCTAGAATTCACGGATCGTCAGCAAGGCAAGTAACACTTGATCATACCCTTTTCATACCCAGTTTTATGCATTAGTTTCAACCCTCAAACATTGCATGGTTAGGATGTCATTAATTTGTGGGTTGGGAAGTAGATGATGAGGTAGGAACCTATTGCCCTGTTACTATCAAACCCTTGGGGGTTACTTCTACGTGTTGCTTATATTGCTTTGCTATGCTCGTAGACGTGGTTTGGGTTTGAGAGATATTCACGACAGATGTGAGATGGTTGATTAATGGTTTACTTTAAGGTGGCAACTTAAATACACATCTGGGTGGATTGAGGCACCTGGGGAACCCAGTGTTGTCTGTTTTACTTTTGGAAATCCCGGGGTACCCGTGTGATCTTCCTATGGACCGCCACCCAGGCTCAAGGGAACTGAGATTATTCATGCTAGAAACTTCCGTGTGCAGCCACAAGCTACTATGGGCTCTAGCATAGTTGAGTAAGTTACGTGAAGCTCCTGAAGAGGTAGATCAGCAGGTAGTGGGTTTTATAGGTTTGGTATGATCTATCCGAGTAGAGAGTTAATGTTTACGAAAGATCGTGTCTCGGTCATCCGTTTCTCAAACACCATGTAGTGTGAGAAACCAACGGAGGCGGTCGAGTCTTGTGGGGAAAAGTGCGCAAACCTCTGCAGAGTGTACAAGCTAATCATGGTTAGCCGTGTCCCCGGTTATGGACAATTCTGAGTATCTAGTACTTGAGTATTCACATGTATCTCATCACTCTAAATTAATACTGTTGGGTTGCTAATTACTTTAATTGGGATTGAGTTGGGGTTATACCTTCTCAATGATGTTTCAACCACCATGATAGTTAAATTAAAAATTTATTCCTTTGATGTAGGGAAAAATTGGCTTTCGCAAAACTGTAACCATAGAGCTTTCCACCAGCCATATATGCATGTAGTATAACTTATTCTTTCATTACTCTCTATGTGTTACATTGCCAGCATATTCCATGTGCTGGCCCGTTTTTGGGCTGCAACATATTATGTTGCAGACTTTTCAGACGAGGAGTAAAGTTCGATAGGTCATTGCCGTGCAGCTCAGTTATGTCGTTGGAGTTGATGGACTCACTTTATCTTCCAAACCTTATTATTGTAATAAGTTCTCTTTTGAGACATTCGATGCAATAAGTGTGTGATTGCTACTCTGCTATAAATCCTTCGAGTACTGTGTGTGTCAGCATTACCGATCCAGGGATGACACGAAAGCACAGAGACTTGACCATCTGAGGTTGGGTCGCTACAAGATGGTATCAGAGCACACGTTGAGTGTAGGACACGACCACTAAGATAAAACCATAGGTCACTCCTCTCTACTCACTTCCGACCCCTCCCCATTTTTCCACTCTTTAGGATGACGGAGATGAAGTACAAATTTGCACAACCGGATGAAGACACACCTTTTGGACGCCACTTGAAGGAAGTCACTAGGTACCTGAATATTGGAATACCAAGCTTCACCGGACGCATAACGCCACCTTACCGTAAGAAGAATGCTGGAAGATTCAAGCTCTAGTTCCCTAAGGACGTTTGCGCCAAGCACGGAGCCCATAGTGTGTGTTTTCAATGCACCAACATGGAGTTTGGGAAAGAGTATGGCAGCTCACATTACCATGGGACGCATTGGAGAAGTCTACAATAAGGAGCTTAAAGACACCATATACCAAATATGTGGGCGCCGAGACGAGCAATGGGAAGTAATCAGCACCAAGAAGGATAGATCCATTGCAGCTTACATCCAGGAGCTAAACCAGCACATTCGACGTCAAGAGAACCGGATGTCTTGCAGACATGATGGATTTGAAGAAGCCGAAAACTAGGATCATCGAGCTGGAGGAAGAACTCAAGTCTACACGCGATGGATGTGAGGAAGAAATCAAGATACTACTGGAGAAGAACGACGACCTAGTCAAGAAGATCGGAGTCTTCATGGGAGGACCAGCACCCAAGGAAGAGGAGCAAGAAGAGGAAGAAGATCCCTTTGTCCGGACAACTACATCATCATCGCATTTACACCGACTCAGATCCAAGTGATGATGACTATGAAGACGAAGCTGGAGCAGACATCATGGAGTCTTCCACCGATCAAAATTTCTAGATGACCACCATATAATAGTAGTATTTCCCCCATGTAACTAGTAGTAGTTGAGCACTTATGCGATAGTCCTAGACCGTTTTGTATGCCCTTGCTTGCTTGATTGAATGAATGTGTGTTTGCCTCATGTGCATATGGGTAGTGTTTTCTCCCTAGACCTCTTTCTATTCTAATCTCTCCCATCTAAACCTTCAGATGCCTCCGAGACGTGACCCCGGTTTTGTTTTCCCACCGGAGCTCACTCAGTTGATCCAACAGCAGAATGCCTTGATGCAATTGCTAGTTCAGAACTGTGGCAATGCCAACAACAACAACCCGCCGCCAAAGTGGACAATTTAGCCCGTTTTACGAGGTTACAACCGCGGTGTTTTCCGAGTAGCCGAGCCAATAGTTGCAGATGACTGGTTACGTTGTATTGGAAGGAGTTAACCACCGCAGGGTGCACGGATCTTTGAAAGAGTGCGCTTTGCCGCACATCAATTGGATGGACCAGCAGCCGCATGGTGGGAGAATTACACGGCTACTTTTCCTATAGCCAATGTCACTTGGGACCAGTTCCAACAAGCTTTTCGCACGGCCCATGTTTCAACTGGAGCCATGCAAATAAAGAAGCGTGAGTTCCGCAACTTACGCCAGGGGAACCGTACTGTGGCTCAGTACGTGGATGAATTTAGCAAGTTATCACGCTATGCCCCTGATGATGTAGCCACAGACGCCGCGAAGCAAGAGAAGTTTATGGAAGGACTAAATGATGAGATGAGTATGCAGTTGATGGTGGCAAGTTTCAACAACTACCAGGAGTTGGTAGATAAGGCGCTAATGATTGAAGGAAAGCAGCATCAAATTGAGAGTCATAAGAGAAAGTATGGACAAGGGAAGTATAACTCAGGAGCTCACCAGAAGCCTCGCTTAACCCCGAACTCGGGAGGACTTGTTCATAACCATGGAGGACATAACCATTGCCGGGGAGGCTGATCTGGCCCACGAACACCTATGGGACCGGCGGACCGAGCCCCTTTCGGTTCGGCGGGGGGCGGAGGTCGCACGAAGAGCAGATCGAGGCGAAGCACACGAGCGGTTTACCCAGCTTCGGAGCTCTCCGGAGAGATAACACTCCTACTGCTGCATGTCTGAGTGTATTGGGTTCTTGCTCAGGAGCGCTGAGTGCTACAGTACACACAAGCTGCTAACGAGACCGAGCGTGAGGTCGAGCCCCCCTCTACGTTGCGCATGGGCCTCCTTTTATATGCTAAAGGGGTCTCCGACAGGTGGCAACGTAGACAACGGTAAAATGGAAATGGAGTGGTTGGTACATCTACTTGTACAAAGGTACCATACCTAACCCTGACGGCAGGGGACAAAGGCATTAAATGCCTGTCTACATCGCCCTAACAGTGCAGAAAGGGACCGCCAGGGGCGCCACCGCTTGCCACAATGGCGATCTTGTCAGCGCCGCTTGCCACCGCGCTCCGCTGGCCGCAGGGCCTCTTGCCACCGCAGCGCTGGAAAGGTCCTGTATGCGACACGTTAGTGGATGTGCCGGAGCGCAGTACAGGTGGTGGTCTGCGGCAAGCGCCTTTGCCGGTTGTTGTCTTGTCACGTCCGGAAGCTTGTCGCTCACGGGCCTTCCCGCAAGCTCCTCTTGCCGGGCCTTGTCTCCTAGGTGCCTTGGGTGGCCTTCGGCAAGCTCCTCTTGCCGGGGCCTTGTCTCCTAGGCTTGAATACTTTGTTCTTGAATGGCTCCAAAGGAATCACGGAGGACCTTGGCGGTCACCCGGTAAGCCTTGCCGCGGAGGGCTGCAACTGCCCGTGCACAAGTTCGGGATACTAGGGTACCCCTACTCTAGTACACCGACAACCATACTGGAGGAGGATCGCATAATGGTGCGAAGAATGGTAATGGAAATGGAGCCAACAATAATCAGAATCGCTCAAACCCAGCTACACCCGCCAAGAGGGACTTGAGCCAAGTTATTTGCTTTAAGTGCGGGAAGACAGGGCATTATGCCAATGACTGCCCTGAAGGAAAGAATGGCAACGAAAATGGAAGCGCTGGGAAGAAGCCCAATCCATTCAACAAAGGACAAGTGAACCACGTTAACATGGAGGAAGTTGAAGAGCAGCCGGACGCGGTAATAGGTAAGTTTTTGGTTCACCATTTACCGCTATTGTTCTTTTCGATACTGGTGCATCGCATTCATACATATCAAGGGGATTTTTGGATAAGTTTAAGTTACCAACCCAGACACTTAGGACCCCTCTTTTAGTGAGCTCACCCGGAGCAGAGTACATGGCTAGCAAGTGGTGCACCCAGATACCCCTAATCATTGGCACGCATGTTTTTCCGTCTGATCTAATTATCTTGGAGTCGTAAGGATTGGATGTGATATTAGGTATGGACTGGATGTCAAAGTTTGGAGGAAGTATTGACTGCTAGCAAGTCGATTTATCTTACCACCCGGAGGGAAAAAGGATTAAGTATGTATCTAGGCATGTGCCTAGGAGGAGCTAAGTGAATACCCTCACGGAGTTGTACAAGAGGAAGTACCAGAGTGAAGGATTACCCAGATGTTTTTCCGGAAGAGTTACCAGCATGCCACCGGATCGAGACATCGAAGTTTACGATAGAACTAATGCCGTATAGGGCCAATATCAAAGAGACCCTACGGATGCCCGCAAATGATCCGGAGGAAATTAAGAAGCAGATCAAGGAGCTATTGGAGAAAGGTTACATTCGTAGAAGTTCATCACCTTGGGGAGCCCCAGTACTTTTGGTGGAGAAGAAGGATAAATCCCTAAGGATGGTTGTTGATTACTGAGCTCTGAATGAGGTAACGATAAAGAACAACTATCCATTACCGATGATCAATGATCTGTTTGATCAGTTGTAAGGAGCTAAGGTGTTTTCGAAGATTGATCTACGATCAGGATACCATCAGTTGAAGATTCGAGAGAAGGATATACCCAAGACAGCGTTCACCACTCGATATGGATTATATGAGTATACGATCATGTCGTTTGGACTGACTAACGCCCCTGCCTATTTCATGAGTATGATGAACAAAGTGTTCATGGAGTATTTGAACAAGTTTGTTGTGGTGTTTATTGATGATATTATGGTTTACTCGAAGAACGAAGAGGAGCACGCAGAACATCTACGTTTGGTTCTTGAGAAACTCAGAGAACACCAGTTATACGCCAAATTCAGCAAGTGCGAGTTTTGGTTGAAGGAAGTTGGATTTCTTGGGAATGTTATATCAGGAGAGGGTATAGCAGTAGATCCCAGTAAAATTCAGTCGATCCATCGAATGGTTGGCACCCACTTCAGTCAGCGAGATTCACAGTTTCCTTGGACTGGCAGGATATTACCGGAGATTCATTGAGAATTTTTCCAAGATTGCTAAACCAATGACAGAATTGCCAAAGAAGGATACTAAGTTCAAATGGACGGAGGATTGCGCGACAACTTTTCAAGAGTTGAAGAAACGGTTGACTACAGCCCCAGTGCTGACCTTGCCAGATATACATAAGGAGTTTCAAGTGTATTGTGATGCCTCCCGTTTGGGACTTGGATGTGTTCTTATGCAGGACGGAAAAGTTGTTTCGTATGCCTCACGACAACTGAAGCCACATGAGTTGAACTATGCCACGCATGACTTGGAGTTGGCAGCTGTAGTGCATGCGTTAAAAACCTGGAGACATTATCTCATGGGAAACCGTTGTGATGTGTACACGGACCATAAAAGTTTGAAGTACATTTTCACACAGAAGGAGTTGAACCTCAGACAGAGGAGATGGCTGGAGCTTATAAAGGATTACGATATGAAGCTACACTACCATCCAGGAAAAGCCAACGTCAGAAAGGCACGCTTTGAGTCGGAAGAGCTATGCCAATATCCTTGAAAGTAGAGGACTGCCAAAGGAGTTAGCAGAGGATATTATGGAACTTCAGTTGGAGATTGTTCCAAGAGGTTTCTTGCAACAATGGAGGTTCAGTCGACATTGTTAGACAAGATTCGAGAAGCTCAGAAGAAGGATAAAGAGATTGCCGAGATAAAGGAAAAGATGGGCAAAGGAAAAGCCAAAGGTTTTCGCGAGGATGAACACGATACCTTGTGGTTTGAGGACCGGATTTATGTGCCCAACAATTCGGAGATCAGGAAGTTAATACTTCAAGAGGCCCATGACTCCCCATACTCGATTCACCCCGGAAACACCAAGATGTATTTGGACTTGAAGGAACGTTTCTGGTGGACTGGTATGAAGAAGGATATTGCCGAGTGTGTAGCCGTTTGCGATGTATGTCAGAGAGTGAAGGCAGAGCACCAAAAGCCAGGATCAAGTTCTGACCTATGCCAAGATCTGAATGGAAGTGGGACAAACTTGGCATGGACTTTATCACCGGATTACCCAGAACCAAAGCAGGATATGATTCAATATGGGTAGTTGTGGATCGGTTGACCAAAGTAGCTCACTTCATCCCAGTGAAAACAAATTATACAAGTGCCAAGTTGGCCAAGATATATATGACCAGGATCGTATGTTTGCACGGAGTTCCGAGGAGCATCGTATCAGATAGAGGAACACAGTTTACTTCAAAGTTTTGGCACCAGCTACACCAGACTTTGGGTACCAGGTTGGAATTTAGTACCGCTCCACCCATGAGACGGATGGATGACAGAGAGAGTTAACCAGATCCCGGAGGATATGTTAAGAGCCTGTCTTGTTGGATTACGGATCTAGTTGGGATGACAATTTGCCGTCGCAGAATTCTCATATAACAACAGCTACCGAGCCAGTTTGAAGATGGCACCGTTCAAGCTCAGATGGACGCAGATGTAGAACACCCTTGATGTGGGATGAGGTCGGAGACCGTCGGTTGTTTGGACCAGATTTGATCAAAGACTCGAGAGGAGAAGGTTAAACCGATCGAGAGCAGACTAAAGATTGCTCAGTCTAGACAGAAGAGTTACGCAGATTCAAAACGCAAGGAAGTAACCTGTGAAATTGGAGACAGAGCCTACCTGCGAGTATCACCCCTGAGGGGAGTGAGACGTTTTGGAGTAAAGGGAAAGTTAGCCCCAAGATTTGTGGGACCATATCGTGTTTTGGAACGGATGGGCGAAGTTGCCTACAAACTGGAGTTACCTGAAGGATTGTCAGGAGATCACGATGTGTTTCACGTATCACAACTGAAGAAGTGCCACGCTGAGATGGCCGACATACCGTTAAAGGACACAGTGCCCCTAGAGGCGATAGAGCTGGATAGTAATTTGACTTATGAGGAGAAGCCAGTAAAGATTCTGGATTTCGATAGCCGAGTCACTCGCAATAAAGTTATCAAGTTTTGTAAAGTTCAGTGGAGCCACCATACCGAGGAGGAAGCCACCTGGGAGCGAGAAGATGATATTCGCAAGGACCATCCGCACCTATTTTCTAGTTAACCCGAATCTCGAGGGCGAGATTCATCTTAAGGGGGGTAGGTTTGTAACATCCCAAATTTTCAATTTGGCATGTTATACATAGGTCATCCATGCATATCATATTTTATTGCATTCTCATTTGCCATCCTCGAAATCCTAAGCAACTCAAGGACCCTCGGAGAGTTTTGGGGATTTTTCGATTTTCATATTTGAAATTTATCAAATAATGAAGATGAGGATTTTGGATTTTATTATTTTTCCCTCCAGAAAATATTTCACGTTTAATAATAAACGAGAGGAGATAAAATGACTTCTCCAAAAATAATTGAAATACCGGAGGAAAAATGTTAAAATCATTATTTGGGATTTTATTTTATTTATTTGGAATTTTTATTTGCCTAGAGAAAATTTTGCATATATTTAAAATTGCATTTTAGGGGCCAAGAAAAGTTCATCTTGTTCTAAATATTTTATTTAGGCACAAAAAACTTGTTTTGGCATTTTTAGATTTTTTTTTATTTTTCTAGGGTTTTTACAATTTTTGGCGGAATGTTTTTTTTTCAAAAAAAAAGAACGCTTGGCTAAAGGCCCAGCCAAGCCCAAGTCGCGCCGCCTCACTTTCTGTAGGCCGCCCGCCCGCCAGACAGAGTCCGAGCGGACTCTTCTCCCGCCTTGCCCTCCTCCAAGCCGCCCCTCCCTCTTTAAATACCTCGCTAACCCGCCACCACCACCGCCGCCGCGCTGCCTTGGCCTCGTCGCCGCCTCCCGCCCGCCCGCCCCTCGCCGCCCCTCCCTCTTTAAATATCCCCTCGCTAACCCACCACCACCGCCGTCGCCCGCCTTGGCCTCGCCGCCTCCCGCGCCGCCCGCCCCTCGCCGCCCCCTCGCCGGACCCCGTCGGAGCCGCCGCCCCGCCGGACGATCGCCGGAGGTAGTCGCCGGTTTTTTTAAAAATAAACCTTCGGTTTTTTTAGAAAACCCTAGCCGTTTTATGTAAAGATTGGTTTTATTTTTTTTACGGTTTATTTATTTTGCGAGCGTTCACCCGTTCGTTCGTTTTTTATGAACCGTTCGTCGTTTAGTTTCTGCTAACGAACGTTCGTTCGTTTAGCCGTTCGTCGTTTTCTTTTATCGGTTTTATTCCGCGATTATCCGATCGCGATTTCTGAACCGATGTTCGAATTAGTATAACTTTTCGCTCGTTTATCGGAATCAGGCGATTCAAGCGACTGGAGTTTCATCTCGAAACCCTCTTTCCTAATAACTAAATTAAACCAGTTTTTACTTTTGTAAAATTTGACCCTAGTTCAGATTAGTAAATGGATCTTGTTTCTCTCGTCGTTTGAGTTTCGTTGCTTAGTTTGGTTTGATTCTTTTTGCAAACCGGAGTTCTTAAGTTGAACTCTCCGGTTAACCTCTTTCAGTTGAAGTTTCGTTTGTGCATCTTGGTTTGTTGCTTATGTATGTATTGTTTGCTTGCGATAGAATTCCGGAGTGCGAAGCGTGTTACTACGAGTCTCTAGGATTCACGGATCGTCAGCAGGGCAATTAACACTTGATCATACCCTTTTCATACCCAGTTTTATGCATTAGTTTCAACCCTCAAACATTGCATGGTTAGGATGTCATTAATTTGTGGGTTGGGAAGTAGATGATGAGGTGGGAACCTATTGCCCTGTTACTATCAAACCCTTGGGAGTTACTTCTACGTGTTGCTTATATTGCTTTGCTATGCTCGTAGACGTGGTTTGGGTTTGAGAGATATTCACGACAGATGTGAGATGGTTGATTAATGGTTTACTTTAAGGTGGCAACTTAAATACACATCTGGGTGGATTGAGGCACCTGGGGAACCCAGTGTTGTCTGTTTTATTTTTGGAAATCCCGGGGTACCCGTGTGATCTTCCTATGGACCGCCACCAGGCTCAAAGGAACTGAGATTATTCATGCTAGAAACTTCCGTGTGCAGCCACAAGCTATTATGGGCTCTAGCATAGTTAAGTAAGTTACGTGAGGCTCTTGAAGAGGTAGATCAGCAGGTAGTGGGTTTTATAGGTTTTGTATGATCTATCCGGAGTAGAGAGTTAATGTTTACGAAAGATCGTGTCTCGGTCATCCGCTTTCTCAAACACCATGTAGTGCGAGAAACCAACGGAGGCGATCGAGTCTTGTGGGGAAAAGTGCATAAACCTCTGCAGAGTGTACAAACTAATCATGGTTAGCCGTGTCCCCGGTTATGGACAATTCGAGTATCTAGTACTTGAGTATTCACATGTATCTCATCACTCTAAATTAATACTGTTGGGTTGCTAATTACTTTAATTGGGATTGAGTTGGGGTTATACCTTCTCAATGATGTTTCAACCACCATGATAGTTAAATTAAAATTTATTCCTTTGATGTAGGGGAAAATTGGCTTTATAAAGCTGTAACCATAGAGCTTTCCACCAGCCATATATGCATGTAGTATAGCTTATTCTTTCATTACTCTCTATGTGTTACATTGCCAGCATATTCCATGTGCTGACCCGTTTTCGGGTTGCAACGTATTATGTTGCAGACTTTTCAGACGAGGAGTAAAGTTCGATAGGTCGTTGCCGTGCAGCTGAGTTATGCCGTTGGAGTTGATGGACTCACTTTATCTTCCAAGACTTCCGCTGTTATCGCATTAGATGGCCTTAAGCCATATTATTGTAATAAGTTCTCTTTTGAGACATTCGATGCAATAAGTGTGTGATTGCTACTCTGTTATAAATCCTTCGAGTAATGTGTGTGTCAGCATTACCGATCCTGGGATGACACGAAAGCACAGAGACTTGACCATCTGAGGTCGGGTCGCTACAAAAACAAAGGAGCCTCCAAACTGTAATCCTATTCACTTGATTTTGTGTCTTCGCTACAGTTGATGAGAGTTCTCGATCTCATGCTTTGATCTACATAATGATTCATCGACAATAAAAATTACTTAAAATTGACTAAATTCAGAAACTGCAACGTGTTTGGAGGCTCCTTTGGTTTCCATACTTGGTATGGGTTGCTTTCTTCTGGATCGAAAAATCTCAGGGGTGAACCTCAAATCTGTACGAAATGATGGATTGATGGAATCTATTTTCCTTAAGTGGGTGTGCTAAATCAGATTATTTGGGTTTGCATCCATTCAGGTCTATTTTACTTAAAGTGGTTGTGCTAAATTAGTTTATTTGGGTTTGCATCCATTCTGGTTTGGATACAGGAATTGTACGCACAGTGATTCTACACTCAAATTTTATGCACAGTAGTTTTAAACTCTACAATATCAAATACATGTGACATGTAATTATATTTCCATGAATAATTATTTTTCTACAGAAGGATTATCTTAGTGTATTCTGGTGATATCAATTCTGTAACATCCCAAATTTTCAATTTGGAATGTTATATATTAAGTCATCATGCAAAGAGGATCATCGGATTTATATATTTTATCTTCAAATATTTTTCCAATAAAAAAATTAAGAGAGGGAATAATATGACTTTCCCAAAATTTAGGAAAAATGAAGATTTAACAAATAAATCAAATTTTAGAATTTCGAAGTTTATTTGCTTTAGGGAAAAAATGAGTATTTTAAAAATATGCATTTTGGCCCCGTATTAAAGTTCATTTTGTTCGAATCATTTTTAGGAGTCGGGGAAAATTTATTTTATTAAATTTGGAGTTCATTTAGATTTTATTTTATTCGTTTTTTCTTGAGATTTTATTAAAAATACCCGCGCCCGCTTTGGGCCAAGGGCCCACCCCAACCAGCCCCCTCCTCGCGCGCTCCACCTGGGAGGAGTCCCCGCCGCCCGCCGCCAGTCGACTCGGCCCGCCCGCCCGCCGCCGTGCCCCCTCCCAAGCAACCCCACCTCCCTCCTTAAAAGCCGCCGCCCCCCTCTCTCCTCCCCACCCAGTATGCCGCCGCCCCAACCCGCAGCCCGTCGCCGCCCGTGTGCCGCCTCTAGCCGCCCGCCACGCCCGCCTGCCGCCGCCCGCCCGGTGCCCAGTGCCCGCCGCCCTAGCCGCCGACCCTGCGGAGCTGTGCCCGCCTTGGCGACCTCATGGGAGGTAGCCGCGCCACCCTTCCCCGGTCCGCTTTTGTTTAAAAAAAAACCATTCCGGTTTTTCTTTTGTTGTTCGGTTTTTTTTTCTTTCGGTTTAGTTATTTAGTGAACGTTCACCGATCCGTTCGTTTTAACGAACGTGTTCACCGATTAGTTTCTGTTAACGAACGCCCGTTCGTTTAACCGTTTGTCATTTTTTTTAATCGGATTTAATCCGTTATTTTCTGATCTCGATTTCAGATCCAATCTTCAATCTAGTTTATCTTCTCGCTCGTTTATCGGAATCAGGTGATTCAAGCGCCTGGTGTTTCGTTACGAAACCGCCGTTCCGACTAATCAACTTAAACAAAGTTTTGCTACTGTAAAATTTGACCTAGTTTCAAATTGCTAGAACCGAGTCGTTTTCTTTCGACTTTTGACTTTCGTTGCTTTATTTGATTCGATTCTTTTTTGCAACCAGGGTTCTTAAGTTGAACTTTCTGGTTACATCTTCTACTCGAGTTTTACCTGTGCATTAGATGAGTACTTATTGTATGCTTGTTGTTTGTCTGCGATAGATCACCCGGAGTGCGCCGCTTGTTACTTCGAGTCTCTAGGTTTCGTGGATCGTCAGCAAGGCAAGTAACACTTGATCATACCTTTTCTACTACCCGGTTTTATGCATTAGATCAATCCTCAAACACTTGCATGATTAGGATCTAATTAAACTGTGGATGGGAAGTAGATTGAGGTAGTACCTATTTCCTGTTTTACTTATGAAACCTTGGGAGCTACTTCTCGTTGCACATTATGCCATGCTATGCTAGTAGACGTGGATTGGGTGAGTGATATCCATGACAGATGTGAGATTGTTATTAATGGTTTATTTAAGGTGGCAACTTAAACACACATCTGGGTGGATTGAGGCACCTGGTTTCTATCAGGACTTGCCTATTTTTCTTCGGACCGCCACCCAGGCTCAAAGGGATCATAAGATTATTCAAACTAGAAACTTCCGTGTGCAGCCACAAGACATTATGGGCTCTGGCATAGTTGAGTAAGTCGTGCGAACTCTTATAGTGGTGGACTAGCAGATGTAGGGGATGTAGGTGTGCGGTCCACCCATCGTAAGGTGCTAGCACTTCGAAGATCGTGTCTCGGTCATCCGTCTCTCAAACACCATGTAGTCACGAGAACCAAGCGGAGGCGATCGAGTCTTGTGGGGAAAAGTGCGCAAACCTCTGCAGAGTGTATAAACTAATCATGATTAGCCGTGTCCCCGGTTATGGACATCTTGAGTATCTAGTACTTGAATATCATGTGAATCTCAACATGTTACTCTAATTAATGTTATTGGGTTTTTAATGAGTACTTTTAATTGGGATTGAGGATGCTGTCAACCATTCTCAATGTTTAACAACCACCATGATAGTTAAACAAATTTATTCCTTTGCAGTAGGGAAAAACTAGCTTTATGCAAAAATGTAACCGTAGAGCTTTTCCACCAGCCATATATGCATGTAGTATAGGCTTATTCCTTCATTACTCTCTATGTGTTACATTGCCAGCATATTCCATGTGCTGACCCGTTTTCGGGCTGCAACGTTCATGTTGCAGACTTTTCGAATGACAGTAAGGTGTTTTAGGTCGTGGTTCTATACTCGATGATGCCGATGGAGTTGATGGACTCACTTATCTTCCAAGTCTTCCGCTGTTATCGTTATTAGATGGCCTTAAGCAATATTTATTGTAATAAGTCCTCTTTTGGACAACGCTGTAATAAGTGTGTGATTGCTACTCTTGCTATAAATCCTTGAAATCTTGTGTGGTGTCGGCATTCTTGATCCGAGGATGACACACGAGCACAAAGACTTGATCCATTCGGTCGGGTCGCTACAGAGATGGTATCGAGCACACGCTGACTGTAGGACACGACCACTAAGTTAAAGCCATAGATCACTACTCTCTTCTCAATTTCTAACTCCTCATCTTTTCCACTCTTTTAGGATGAAGGACACGAAGATCAAGTACACCCAACCGGATGAAGGCACACCTTTTGGATTTCACTTGAAGGAAGTCACTAAGTACTGAACATTGGACTACCAAGTTTCACGGGACTTTCAACGCCACTCTGCTGAAGAGGAGCTGGAAGATTCAAGCTCATGTACCCGGAAGGACGTTAGCCCCAATCACCAAGCCTATAGATAGTGTTTTCATTGCACCAACCTCGAGTGCAGGAAAGAGCATGGCAGCTCATATCACCATGGGACGCATTGGAGAAGTTTATCAAGAAGACCTCAAGGACACCATCTATCAGATTTGCGGACGCCGAGATGAACAATGGGAGATAGTCAGCACCAAGAAGGATATATCCATTGCAGCTTTCATCCAGGAGTTAAACCAGCACATTAGACGCCAGGAGAACCAGATGTGCAATGATATGCTCGAATTGAAGAATGCTAAAGGAAGGATCATCGAACTTGAAGCAGAACTAAAGTCAACACGTAAGGACTACATGGACGAGATCGTAGCGTTAGCAAGACACAATAACGATCTTAAGTACGAGATTGAAGAACTCAAGAAGAAATTGGCACTCAAGAATGAAGACCCGATTATGTCGGTTGTCCAAGCGACTACATCAACATCGACGACACCGACTCAGATCCAAGTGAACCCGACTTTGAAGATGAAGTCGAGCAGACATCATGGAGTCTTCCACCGGTTCAAATTAGTAGATGACCCCCACATATTAGTAGTATTTCCTCCATGTAACATTTTAGTACACGCACTTTTGTGATAGTTAGATTGTTGTAAGCCCTTTGTTTGATTGAATGAAGTGATTTTGTGTGCATTTGCTCATATACATTTGGGTAGTGTTTCTCCTTAGACCCCACTCTATTCTTAATTTCTCGTCTTTTCTAAACCCATCAGATGCCTCCGAGACGCGACCCCGGATTTGTTTTCCCGCCAGAGATCACCCAGTTGATTCAGCAGCAGAACACTTTGATCCAAACATTGGTACAGAATCAAGGCAACAACAACAACAACCCACCGCCACCACCACCTGCGGATCACTTGACCCGTTTCTTAAGACTGAATCCGCCAGTGTTTTCCAGTAGCACCGAGCCGATAGTAGCAGATGATTGGCTCCGTAAGATAGGAAGGGAGTTGACCACTGCAGGATGTACAGATGGAGAGAAGGTGAAGTTTGCTGCACACCAACTTGAAGGACCAGCAGCAGCATGGTGGGAGAATTTTACAGCCACTTACCCTGTAGATACTGTCACATGGGATCGATTTGACAATCTTTCCGCCTTGCCCATGTCTCGGCAGGAGCTATGGCCATGAAGAAGCGTGAGTTTCGCAACTTACGCCAAGGAGGAAGGACTGTTGGCGGTATGTGGATGATTTTAGTAAGTTAGCACGTTATGCCCCGGATAGCGTTACTACAGATGCAGCTAAGCAGGAGAAGTTTCTGGAAGGACTGAATGATGAGTTAAGCATGCAGTTGATGGTAGCAAGTTTCAATAACTACCAGGAGTTGGTAGATCGTGCCCTCATGATTGAAGGAAAGCAGCAGCAAATTGAAAATCGCAAGAGGGAGTATGGACAGGGGAAGTATAACTCTGGAGCCCAGCAGAAGCCCCGTTATACCCCTAAACAGGGAGTTCAGTTTCAGCATACCCATGGAGGAGGTAATTCACACAACCATAATGGTACCAAGAATGGGAAGGAATGGAGGAAGCAATGGACGAACCGCACCACACCATCAACCCCAACCAAGAAAGACTTAAGCCATGTCACTGTTTCAAGTGTTCCAAGACCGGACATTATGCAAATGACTGTATCCGGAAGGCCAAGGTGGCAATGGAAGCTCTGAAAGAAGCCAAACCCTTTCAATAGTGGACAAGTGAACCACATTGATGCGGAGGAGGTTGAAGATCAGCCCGATGCAGATGTCGGTAAGTTTTTGGTTAAGTCATTTCTGCGGTTGTTCTTTTCGATACGGTGCATCGCATTCATACATATCAAGGGATTTGTGGATAAGTACAAATTCTTGACCTAAGCCCTTAGGTCACCCATGCTAGTAACCTCACCGGGCGAGAATACATGGCTAGTATATGGTGTGATCGACCGCCATTAAGGATTGGACACTATGTTTTCCCTCGGACCTAATAGTTCTGGAATCCCAAGGATTGGATGTGATATTAGGCATGGATTGGTTATCGAAGTATGGAGGGAACATAGATTGCGCCACTAAGTCAATTTTGCTCACCACACCAGAAGGAAGAAGGATCAAATACATATCACGACATGAGCCGAGGAGAGCACGGATAAATTCCTTATCAGGAGTTGTGCAGGAAGAAGTACCAGTGGTGAAGGATTTCCCTGATGTATTTCCGGAAGAGTTGCCAGGAATTCCACCGGAGAGAGACATTGAGTTTTTGATTGAACTTTTGCGAGAACAGGTCCAATATCGAAGCGACCATACAGGATGCCCGCACAGGATTTGGCGGAAATCAAGAAGCAGATTAAGGAACTATTGGATAAAGGTTTTATACGCCCAAGTTCTTCGCCTTGGGGATCACCCGTGCTTTTAGTGGAGAAGAAGGATGGATCGTTAAGGATGGTTGTAGACTATCGTGGATTAAATGAAGTAACAATCAAGAACAAGTACCCACTGCCAATGATAAATGATCTGTTTGATCGCTTGCAAGGAGCTAAAGTGTTTTCCAAGATAGATTTGCGATCGGTACCATCGATTGAAGATTCGAGAGCAGGACATACCTAAGACAGCATTTACCACGAGATATGGACTGTATGAGTACACCGTTATGTCATTTGGACTGACTAACGCGCCAGCCTATTTCATGAACCTGATGAACAAAGTGGTTATGGAGTTTTTGGTTAAGTTAAAGTGGTGTTCATAGATGATATTTTGATTTTCTCGAAGAATGAAGAGGAACATAAGGAACATTTGCTATTGGTTTTGGAGAAACTAAGGGAACATCAGTTATATGCCAAATTCAGCAAATTTGAGTTTTGGCTAAAGGAAGTTGGATTTCTTGGACATGTTATATTCGGAGAAGGAATAGCAGTTGACCCCACAAAGGTTGAGACCGTAACCAAATGGGAAGCACCAACGATAGTTGGGGAGATCCGGAGTTTCCTTGGACTCGCAGGATACTACCGAAGATTCATTGAGAATTTCTCAAGGATTGCAAAGCCTATGACAGAATTGCTGAAAAAGGATACCAAGTTCATATGGACTGAGGATTGTGAGGCAAGTTTTCAGGAGTTGAATAAAAGATTGGTTACCTCACCAGTGTTAATTTTGCCAGATCAGACCAAAGATTATGAGGTGTATTGCGACGCTTCACATCGAGGACTTGGAGCAGTGCTTATGCAAGAAGGAAGAGTTGTTTCGTATGCTTCACGACAGCTTAAGCCTCATGAGTTGAATTATGCCACACATGATTTGGAGTTAGCAGCCGTTGTGCATGCATTGAAGACATGGAGACATTTTCTCATTGGAAATCATTGTGAGGTATACACGGATCACAAGAGTTTGAAGTACATCTTCACACGTAGGAATTAAATCTCAGACGGAGGAGATGGTTGGAGCTTATCAAGGATTATGATATGAGATTGCATTATCACCCGGCAAGGCTAACGTTGTAGGCGACGCATTGAGCCGTAAGAGCCACGTCAATACCCTAATGATGGGAGGAATACCCAAGGAGTTAGCCGAGGATCTTGAGAGCTATGTTTGGAAATAGTTCCGAGAGGCTATGTAGCAGCATTGGAGATTCAGTCTACGTTGATGGACAAAATCAGAGAAGCTCAAAAGGCAGATAAGGAAGTTGCCTCTAGAAAGGGAAAATGAGCGAAGGAAAAGCCAAGGGATTTCGTGAGGATGAGCACGATACCCTATGGTTTGAGGACCGTGTTTATGTGCCAAATAACCCGGAGATCAGGAAGTTGATCTTGCAAGAAGCACATGATTCACCATATTCGATTCACCCAGGAAATACCAAGATGTATTTGGATTTGAAGGAAGCGTTACGGTGGACGGAATGAAGAAGGATATTGCGGAATATGTAGCAGTTTGCGATGTATGTCAGAGAGTGAAGGAAGGACATCAGAAGCCAGCAGGATTGTTGCAACCATTGCCAATACCCGAATGGAAGTGGGATACACTAGGCATGGATTTCATCACAGGTTTGCCAAAGACTCGTTCAGGATATGACTCGATTTGGGTTATAGTCGACCGCTTGACGAAGGTAGCTCATTTCATTCGATCAAGACTACCTATAGCGAGTGCTAAGTCGGCAAAGATATACATGACCAGAATTGTGTGTTTACACGGAGTTCGAGGAGTATCGTGTCGGATAGAGGAACCCAATTTACCTCAAAGTTTTGGAATCGGTTACACGAAACATTGGGAACCAGGCTGGAATTGATCTGACTTTTCACCTGAGACCGATGGGCCGGTGAGAGAGTCAATCAGATTTTGGAGGATATCTTTGAGAGCTTGTGCACTAGATTATGGATCTAGTTGGGATGATAACTTGCCGTATGCAGAGTTTTCTTATAACAACAGTTACCAAACCAGCTTGAAGATGGCACCTTTCGAGGCTTTGTACGGAAGGAGGTGCAGGACACCGTTATCATGGGACGAAGCTGGAGATCGTCAGATGTTTGGACCAGATTTGATTAAGGAGTCGGAACAGAAGGTTAAGTTGATTCGCGATAGGCTCAAGGTAGCCCAGTCCAGAAAGAAGAGCTATGCGGATTCAGAACGCAAGGCGATAGAATATGAAGTTGGAGACAGAGTATATCTTAGAGTATCCCCGCTTCGAGGAGTTAAGCGTTTTGGAGTTAAAGGAAAGTTAGCACCACGTTTCGTTGGACCGTATAAGATCTTGCAACGCATGGGAGAAGTTGCTTATAAGCTGGAATTGCCAGAGGGACTGTCAGGAGTTCATGAGGTATTCCATATTTCTCAGTTGAAGAAATGTCACACCGAGATGGCGGAAGTACCGTTAAGAGATCTGATGCCGCTTGAAGTAATTCGATTCTTGCAGGATGATTTGACATATGAGGAAAGACCAGTCAAGATTCTCGATTATGCCAGCAGAGTTACTCGCAACAAGGTTATCAAGTTTTGCAAGGTTCAGTGGAGCCACCACACTGAGGATGAAGCCACCTGGGAAAGAGAAGAAGATTTGCTCAAGGACCACCCTCACCTATTTTTTCTAGCCAACCCGAATCTCGAGGGCGAGATTCATCTTAAGGGGGGTAGGTTTGTAACATCCCAAATTTTCAATTTGGAATGTTATATATTAAGTCATCATGCATATCATATTTTCTTGCATTTTGCCGATCCTAGAAATTTCACGCAACTCAAGGACCCTCGGAGAGAGTTGGAGGTTTCGAAATTTTCATATTTGATTTCTCTCCAAACTATGAAAAGAGGATCATCGGATTTATATATTTTATCTTCAAATATTTTTCCAATAAAAAAAATTAAGAGAGGGAATAATATGACTTTCCCAAAATTTAGGAAAAATGAAGATTTAGTAAATAAATCAAATTTTGGATTTTTGAAGTTTATTTGCTTTAGGGGAAAAAATGAGTATTTTAAAAATATGCATTTTGGCCCCGTATTAAAGTTCATTTTGTTCGACTCATTTTTAGGAGTCGGGGAAAATTTATTTTATTAAATTTGGAGTTCATTTAGATTTTATTTTATTCGTTTTTCTCATGAGATTTTATTTAAAAAACCCCCGCGCCCTTTGGGCCAAGGGCCCAGCCCAACCAGCCCCCTCTCCCTCGCTCCCGGGAGGAGTCCCTTGACCGCCCGCCGCCGTTGCCCCCTCCCAAGCAACCCCACCCCTCCCTCCTTAAAAGCCGCCCCTCTCTCCTCCCCACCCAGCGCCGCCCGCCCCCAACCCGCAGCCACTTGGTGTGCCGCCGCCTAAGCCCGTCGCCCGGTGCCCCTTGCCGAGCCCGCCGCCGCCAGTGCCCGGTGCCCGCCGCCCTAACCGCCGACCCGGAGCCGGTGCCCCGCCGGCGACCTCGCCGGAGGTAGCCGCCGCGCCACCCTTCCCCCGTCCGGTTTTGTTTTAAAAAAAAACATTCCGGTTTTTCTTTTGTTGTTCGGTTTTTTTTAAACCCTAGATCGGTTTTTTTTCTTTCGGTTTAGTTATTTAGTGAACGTTCACCGATCCGTTCGTTTTAACGAACGTGTTCACCGATTAGTTTCTGTTAACGAACGCCCGTTCGTTTAACCGTTCGTCGTTTTTTTTAACCGGATTTAATCCGTTATTTTCTGATCTCGATTTCAGATCCAATCTTCAATCTAGTTTATCTTCTCGCTCGTTTATCGGAATCAGGTGATTCAAGCGCCTGGTGTTTCGTTACGAAACCGCCGTTCCGACTAATCAACTTAAACAAAGTTTTGCTACTGTAAAATTTGACCTAGTTTCAAATTGCTAGAACCGAGTCGTTTTCTTTCGACTTTTGACTTTCGTTGCTTTATTTGATTCGATTCTTTTTGCAACCAGGGTTCTTAAGTTGAACTTTCTGGTTAGATCTTTTACTCGAGTTTTACCTGTTCATTAGATGAGTACTTATTGTATGCTTGTTGTTTGTCTGCGATAGATCACCCGGAGTCGCCGCTTGTTACTTGAGTCTCTAGGTTTCGTGGATCGTCAGCAAGGCAAGTAACACTTGATCATACCTTTTCTACTACCCAGTTTTTATGCATTAGATCAATCCTCAAACACTTGCATGATTAGGATCTAATTAAACTGTGGGATGGGAAGTAGATTGAGGTAGTACCTATTTCCTGTTTTACTTATGAAACCTTGGGAGCTACTTCTACGTTGCACATTATGCCATGCTATGCTAGTAGACGTGGATTGGGTGAGTGATATCCATGACAGATGTGAGATTGTTATTAATGGTTTATTTAAGGTGGCAACTTAAACACACATCTGGGTGGATTGAGGCACCTGGTTTTTATCAGGACTTGCCTATTTTTCTTCGGACCGCCACCCAGGCTCAAAGGGATCATAAGATTATTCAAACTAGAAACTTCCGTGTGCAGCCACAAGCCATTATGGGCTCTGGCATAGTTGAGTAAGTCGTCACGAACTCTTATAGTGGTGGGCTAGCAGATGTAGGGGATGTAGGTGTGCGGTCCACCCATCGTAAGGTGCTAGCACTTCGAAGATCGTGTCTCGGTCATCCGTCTCTCAAACACCATGTAGTGCGAGAACCAAAGCGGAGGCGATCGAGTCTTGTGGGGAAAAGTCATAAACCTCTGCAGAGTGTATAAACTAATCATGATTAGCCGTGTCCCCGGTTATGGACATCTTGAGTATCTAGTACTTGAATATCATGTGAATCTCAACATGTTACTCTAATTAGTGTTATTGGGTTTTTAATGAGTACTTTTAATTGGGATTGAGGATGCTGTCAACCATTCTCAATGTTTAACAACCACCTTGATAGTTAAACAAATTTATTCCTTTGCGATGAGGAAAAACTAGCTTTATGCAAAAATGTAACCGTAGAGCTTTTCCACCAGCCATATATGCATGTAGTATAGGCTTATTCCTTCATTACTCTCTATGTGTTACATTGCCGGCATATTCCATGTGTCTTGACCCTTTCGGGCTGCAACGTTCATGTTGCAGACTTTTCAGACGACGAGTAAGGTGTTTTAGGTCGTGGTTCTATACTCAGTGATGCCGATGGAGTTGATGGACTCACTTATCTTCCAAGTCTTCCACTATTATCGTTATTAGATGGCCTTAAGCTTTATTTATTGTAATAAGTCCTCTTTTGGACAATGCTGTAATAAGTGTGATTGCTACTCTGCTATAAATCCTTGAAATCTTGTGTGGTGTCGGCATTCTTGATCCGAGGATGACACGAGCACGTAGACTTGATCCATTCGGTCGGGTCGCTACAAATTAAATCCACCGGATATTGGTTCATGTCGTTACATGCCTTTGAAGCATTTTCTTTCATTCTTTTCTTTTGTGATGTGATGATGATTCATATGAATGAGAAAACACTACCCAAGATACATATCATTTAAAATCCATTAATAACACATCCAAACATAAAGGGTTGGTTCTAAACTGTTTGCCACGCCCCTAAGAAATACTCATCACAACAGCCTCAAGCTGGCTGATAAGTCTACTCATCAGCACTCATCATCATTAGGATCACAGAAACAAACCGGGGTCTCCAACACATGGGTGACCTGCTGGACCAGCAACGGGACACGCTCCTGAAGCATGTTGCAATTCCCTTCGAGTACATGAACAGCAGTATCCTCTAGCATTATGCTCAGCTTTTCGACTCGGGCTGAGACCAGATCCTCCTCGGCAAGCAATACGCCCAAGGCTAACTTAAAGCACTTCCTCAGATGTGAGAGCGTAATTGCCGAGTTCTTCATGAGTAGGAGGGCTTGCAGGGCGCCCTGTTCCAGCTTGGCCTCCTGAACCATGAGCTGGGGTAACACATCATGCTCGAGCGTTTGGATTTCCAGCGACAAGCCTGCCACGACCAAGAGGATTTCCAGCTCCGGGCATGCCCAGAACATCGAGTCCATGATCAGCAGGCGGAGGAGTGCATACGACTCGCGCGCTATGCGCACCGACTCCAGAGAGACAAGCTTCACAAGCATGGCCTTATTGGAGTGGCCCAGCTCATCGGAGCAGGCCTGCAGGTCTTGGATTTGGGCATGGGAGTCGATTGTGTAGAGCGTCATTTCCTTTTGGCGGGCTGCGGCAGTGAGCGATTCTTTGCTACCAGCTGGTACAGCACAAACAGAGGATTTAATGTCAGGAAGAGACCATACAACACCAAGCTTCTACTTAATTAGTTAGGACAGCATCATATTTGCATTGTGCGACAGAATAGTTATTAATATGAAGTGAAAGCAATTTAACCATGTATACTGATAGGCAACTAAACAAAATAAATGAATACTCTCAATCACCCAAAACAGAAAAATAATTAACAGAGGGAATATAGTTTGGTTCAAAGTACATAGAGATCCCATCATTCATTGTATTATTGTGAGCAAGAAAATTGCATCTCCAGAATTAATGCCTCGCCATCAAAGGAAACAATAAACTAAACAGTCGGGAAATAATTGCTAATAAAAAATTGCATCCCGTGTGCAAGGGCATAGTGAGCACAGAAAACCAAACTAGCATTTACAGTCCTCAAGAAGAAGACTAGAGATTGGTTGGCAAAAGATACATCATCATTGGCAATTATTAGTATCACATATAATAAATAAACCCAGACGATAACCAAATACCTGGAAAGCAGCACATATGACTATAACATTAATCAGCAGCTAGAACATGAATTCCAAATTGTTGATAAAAAAATTAATACACTGAAATCGAACAACATAGCATGAATTCCATCCAAATTAATATTCGTTTTCAAGCTTGATTTTCTTGTTTTTCGTCCTAATTCGAAATTTCCCCACCAACCAATTTTTTTGTGATTTGTTGGTATGATGAAGTTTTGTTGATTTTGATCCATGGATTTGCTCGGTTTCGAGTGGATCTAGCATTTCCCCCAATCTTTCATCCACAAAATGCCTCCAATTTTGCCCCGCCCAAAATTACGGCAGAGCCTGATTGAAGAATTCATTCATACACCATTTGAGAAACCAAGCAAACCCTAACTAAAACGTCAGATTGATTCCTTATTACGGATAATCGAACCCTGCCTAGGTGGTATTACCAAACAAACAAACCCTAATTAAATCCTATCCTAGTCGAGGTTCCTCATACGAATAGAATAGGATACAAGACGGTGCTGGATCCGAGACCTATGAACCCGCGCCGCGCCGCGCCTACCGATTGTCGGAGGGAGACCACGCTGGATCCGAGACCTACGAACCAGCGCCTACCAACCAATCAGAACTCCAATCGGGATGTACAAGTGCTCAACTCGGGCGTAAGATCTGGAGAGGACGAGGCGTCAGGTGATGTGAGATTGGGTCAACAGGGGTTGCGAGGCAGCGAGGCGATGGAGTGGGAGACGGAGGAGGCGACTTTATAGGAGGGAGGCAAGGCAGGTTCGGGGTAAAAGCACAGAGCCGTGCAGCCCGTTTAACCCGAAAGTGCGGTCTTGGGCCGGGCAGCCCATTTGGCCAGGTTTGGTATCCGCCTCGCGTTCTCTAATTTTTACCTTACCAATTTATTAATAGTAGCAAAAATAAAATGCCGTGCGTGGAAGTATTGTTTTGGACATATGGTTTATTGCATGGTTACTTTTATTTGTATCATGGTATTTATTTATTTAACTAACACATCATGTCTTTCAATTTGTCTTCAAATCACCCGTGAGATTTATATATATCCACTATAATGCATAATGCATGTGTTTCATCACTTCATCTTGTGATTTAACCCTGCATGACACGCTCATTCAACTTTGGACCAAATATTTCTTTCTTTTAACAAAAACTGAGACATCCCTTGATTTTGAAATTAAAAAAAAGAACAAAAAAACAATTCTAGACCTATAGTCTTATCTGTACTTGGACTAAATTCAATGTAAATTCATTTTTCTAAAATCAATATAACTCCAAAATTTTACTAAGTAAAATTTAAGTTTCTCTATTATATTGCAAAAGGATTTATTCAATTTGAGTTCATGGTTCTAATGTTATAACCAATTTGAACTTGAACTGAATCCAAATATTAGTTTGAATTTTCTAAAGTTAAATAATAATTCAAAAATATTAATAAAGTTCATTTTAAGTTTCTAAACTTAGTTGCAAAAGGAATTATTCCATTTAGGTCTTTTATTTAAAGTCAACACAAATAGTTTCAAATTTCTTTTAAATCCTAGCATCTACTGAATCCTACCTAATTTTTTTTATTATTCAAATTTGATTTTCAGTGAGATAATTTGAAACTATATTTTACTAAGTTTATTCTGTAAAAAGTTTCAATTAATTTGGATTTAGAAATTGCAAGTTATGCCCAATTTAAATTTGAATACATTATGTTTGAATTTGAATTTTATCCTATTCGAAGGCTAAATATTTTTGGACTAGGTGAAAGTGTATTTCATAAGGATCATTCTGCAAAAAGTTCACTAAATTAACATTTACAGATAAAAGTTACGATGGTTTGAAGTTCCAAGGGTTTTCTATAAAACTACCAAATAATTCAATTAAACGGAAATTGTTCTGAATAATGTTTTGGATAAGGTGGGACACGTGCCAAGACGTGATCGGCCGGTACAAATTTGGTAAGTGAGTGCGTGTGTGAGCTGTTTGATCGAAACAAACGAATGAGATTAGATCTGGGCCTCACCGGGGTTAGGTCACCGTAGATGTCGCTGGAAAAATGCAGGCATGGCCATTTGAGCAGCGGTGCTACGCCCTTGGTTCAACATATTTGGCGCTCGGGGAGTCTTGGGGACGGGGAGGGGCTCGGGTGGATGCGGCTCAATGCGGTGGTGCTGATGGTGGCCTCGGTTGCCCTCAGGGACGATGGAAACGACGGCTGCGGGGCTCGCCGGAGAGGCGGCCATGGCGGAGCTCTTGGGTTCGGATGGCTTACACCAAAACGAGCGCTTCTGGGAGAACCAATGGGTCAGCGAGATGCACGAGATCAAGGGGAAAAAGATGGACAAGGGGGCACAGGCGAGTACCCAAGGGGGAACTTATTTGGGAGGGTTGCCGTGGTTGGAGGGATTTATTAAGAGCCTAAATATTATCTGGAACTTATTAAGAATACTTTTATGGCCAAATAATAATTTACTTTGCCACCCTATTTTGGGATTCAAAATTATTCCCTAAACCTTGTAGGTTTCATCCTGTTTTCCCGAATTTCAAACAAGGTTTCAAATGTTGGCACGGGGTCTTTGACCCTCTAGGTTGATTAATCAAGTCGATAACAAGCAAATCTTCCGCAATGTTAGTTAACTAGAGAGCAAGCAAGGGTTTTCCATGCTACTCTTATTGATGAGCGCACTACTGAGACTCCCATGGAGCTCAATTTTCACCTCCTGCGACTGATGGTGACCCCTTGTCTAGTATGACACGATATCGTCATCTTGTCGGGTGTTTTGTTTATCTAGCTATCACTCATCCAGATATCTCTTACCATGTCCATATTTTGAATTAATTTATTTATACTCCCACTTCATCACTACAGTCACCTCCTTCATGTTCTTCAATATTTTCACGGTACGTTCTCTCACCGCTTGTTCTTCCCCCACTCCAGCTCATCACAAGTTCAGGCCTATTCAGATGCTATGTTGGCTAGTGATTCCTCTGATCGCCGTTCACTTTCTGTTTACTGTGTTTTCTTGGTGGCTCTCTCATTGCCTGGAAGATGAAGAAACATATTGCAGTTTCCCATTCGAGTGCAGAGGCTGAGTGATGTTGATGCTTTTTTTTGTGCGTCGATGTGCAGGATTAGGTTATTGCTCTTTAGTATGTGCCTTCTCAGTTATAGTTGGCGGATTTCTTTACAAAGGACTAGACTAGAGCGCATCATGGCTTCTATCTCTCAAAACTCATTGTTGTTGATCCATCATGAGTTTGAGTGGAGAGCAGGTGTTAGATTACTGTATATAAAGTCATGTAGCCTTTTGTATTTACCCCATTGTATAAGGGGTATCGTGCATATTTTCTATACATGTAAATGTATATTATATACTGACCTATGGCCCCATGGGAATATAAGTTACATATTTTCTAACAGGTTCAACAATTGTGAATCAATATCATGCCCTGAAAGGCTGGAATAACAAAAACAGAATCTATCTATCTATTTCAGATACTGGCTCCCTGCATTTGGAGACTCTTGATGCGCCGGGGGTTGTGGAGGATGCCATGAGTCCCGGTAGTAATGGTGTGTACCGTTGGGCCTGTCGGTTTTCATCAAGTTATTCGAAATATATAGCTATATCATTCTTGTAGCAGTAAAATCTGCAAGAATGAAACAACCTGTATTTGCAGGCTATCAGGATTGAAATAGGCAATTTACCAGTACAAATTTCAAATCTCCGAATTGTCCTGGGTAATACTTATATGTTTATCGCTGGGTAATCATGCCTGCGAAATTTGCAATGTTGTGAACCAAGCCAAGTTTGTCCAATGTACGTACTAGGTACTCCCTCCGTTCCAAATTACTCGTCGCAAAAATGGATGTATCTAAAACTAAAATACATCTAGATTCATCCATACCTGCGACAAGTAATTCGGAACGAAGGGAGTATCTGTCATGGGATGGTACCACGCCGGCGGCGGCCAGCTCCATTGCTGCCCCTTCCCGAGACACTGCACCTTCTCAACCCACTGTAAGCTTAATGTCATGGTCGACGTCATCCTTGCGTCGCGCCGCTTGCTTGCGACAGGTCGTCGTCGGTGTAGTAGATGCAGCCGGCCAGGTGCACCTCCCCTGGTGGACACGCACGCACAGGGACTCAGTCGTTGGCCCCGACCAACACCGCCGCCTCGCCGATGTCGTGCGTCTTGACGCTTCCATTGCCCTCCGTCCAGGATCCTCACCTTGAATGACCACGTCTGCCGCCCGCGCCACCCTTCCTTCCGTCATCTCCTTGACCACCACCATCAGCCCGCCCGGCAACGCCACGAGGTACATGCGCCGCATCGTCCAGCCTTGGCGTCACGGCCGTGCTGCTGAACTCGCCGGTGTCGGCGTCACGCTCCTCCATGATCTGGTGAGTAGAACCTGCCGTCGTGGTGAATGGCGTCCTCCACGCCGTCCCGCGACCGTGAGCCTCCACGCGGCGTCCGAGGATGGTGCGCATCTGCTGGGCCTAGAGGATGCACGTGCCAATCGGCTGGTGGCCGCCGCCGGGTACGCGGTTTCGCGGAAAGCGGGCAGGAGCCCCCGTTGAGCGCGTGGAGGCAGGGGATGGTGGTAATGGCCGGTGATCGGGTTCACGAGGTGCATCGCGGCCGCGGGAGGAGCCGATGAAGGCATGGCTACGCAGCGCGGGGGCCGGGGAGCGCACGGAGACGGCGCGGCGGTCGGCGAGGGTGGCGGTCTCCGGAGTGTCGCCTGGGAGCACGAGGCACGGCGCCTCCGGAGTGAAAGCGTGGCGGTCCGCGAAGCCAAGGCGAGGTGGTCCGGGAAGCGCAGGCGGGCGGCGGGAGGCTGGCGATGCCGGCACCGGCGACCTCTGCCTTGTGTCGCGGGATGATGCTCCGACTCTGATTCTAAATAATCTCTCCCTAATAATAAAGCATGGATTGAGTCTGTCGGATTCACCGTCGTGGCTTTTTTGCATAAAGGTCCCTGTAGTTTTTAGTATTTGACCCGCAGTCCATGGATAAGTGAAAAACAATTCGTCCATGCCGTCTTATTTTCTACCTGCGCCGCACAAGGATGGATAAGGCGAAGGGGGCGACAGATGCTGATGCGAGGGGGGAGAGAGTGGGAAGAGCGCGCGAACACGGGAGGCGGGGCCAGGGAGGAGGAAGACAGCCGCGACGGCGACCAGTGCCGCGGGGCCGGCGGCGAGGAGAGCTCCGAGGTCACTGGATCGAGCGTCGCCGGGGAGGGGAGCACTCCATGGCGGCGGTGCTTGGGGCTCCGACGAGCAGAGGCGAGCGGCGACAGGAGGCGACAGGAGAAGTTCCGTGATGACGCCCTGGAGGCCATCAGCCATGGCCGTTGTGGTTCCGCGTGCGCCCGCGAGCGGCTACACACTGGGGGGAGGCGGAGCTCGACGCAGCGCGCGAACCTAGCCTTGGTGCGACGGCGGCGCGGCTGCTGTCCTCCCGTCCAACCCGCAGCACGTCGAGCCTCACCGGAGTTCCTCCATGACGCCGGTAGGAAGCCCCTATCCCGCAGTCTCTCTCTACTGTTGGGGAACGTAGTAATTTCAACAAAATTCCTACGCACACGCACAGGATCATGGTGATGCATAGCAACGAGAGGGGAGAGTGTTGTCCACGTACCCTCATAGACCGGAAGTGGAAGCGTTAGCACAACGCGGTTGATGTAGTCATATATCTTCACGTTCCGACCGATCCAAGTACCGAGCATATGGCACCTCCGAGTTCAGAACACGTTCAGCTCGATGACGTCCCGCGAACTCCGATCCAGCAGAGCTTCACTGGAGAGTTCCGTCAGCACGACGGCGTGGTAACAGTGATGATGTTGCTACCGATGCAGGGCTTCGCCTAAGCACTGCTACGATATTACCGAGGTGGAATATGGTGGAGGGGGGCACGCACACGGCTGGAATAGATCAATAGATCAACTTGTGTGTCTATGGGGTGCCCCCTGGCCACGTATATGAAGGAGTGGAGGAGGGGAGGGGCCGGCCCTCTCTATGGCGCGCCCTGGGGAGTCCTAGTCCCACCGGTAGTAGGATTCCTCCCTTCCATGTAGTAGGAGTAGGAGACAAGGAAGGGGAAGAAAGAAGAGAAGGAAGGATGGGGCGCAACCCCTCCCCCTAGTCCAATTCGGACTAGGCCTTGGGAGGGCGCGTAGCCTGCCTCTCTCTCTCTCTCTCTCTCTCTCTCTCTCTCCCCTAAAGCCCAATAGGGCCCATATACTTCTTCCCCGTATTCCCGTAACTCCCCGGTACTCCGAAAAATACCCGAACCACTCGGAACCTTTCAGATGTCCGAATATAGTCGTCCAATATATCGATCTTTATGTCTCGACCATTTCGAGACTCCTCGTCATGTCCCCGATCTCATCTGGGACTACGAACTACCTTCGGTACATCAAAACATATAAACTCATAATACCGATCGTCACCGAACTTTAAGCGTGCGGACCCTACGGGTTCGAGAACTATGTAGACATGACCGAGACACGTCTCCGGTCAATAACCAATAGCGGAACTTGGATGCTCATATTGGCTCCCACATATTCTACGAAGATCTTTATCGGTCAAACCAAATAACAACATACGTTGTTCCCTTTGACATCGGTATGTTACTTGCCCGAGATTCGATCGTCGGTATCTCAATACCTAGTTCAATCTCGTTACCAGCAAGTCTCTTTACTTGTCCCGTAATACATCATCCCGTAACTAACTCATTAATTACAATGCTTGCAAGGCTTATAGTGATGTGCATTACCGAGTGGGCCCAGAGATACCTCTCCGACAATCGGAGTGACAAATCCTAGTCTCGAAATACGCCAACCCAACAAGTACCTTTGGAGACACCTGTAGAGCACCTTTATAATCACACAGTTACGTTGTGACGTTTGGTAGCACATAAAGTGTTCCTCCGGTAAACGGGAGTTGCATAATCTCATAGTCATAGGAACATGTATAAGTCATGAAGAAAGCAATAGGAACATACTAAATGATCAAGTGCTAAGCTAACGGAATGGGTCAAGTCAATCACATCATTCTCCTAATGATGTCATCCCGATCAAAGGACAACTCATGTCCATGGCTAGGAAACTTAACCATCTTTGATTCAACGAGCTAGTCAAGTAGAGGCATACTAGTGACACTATGTTTGTCTATGTATTCACACATGTATCAAGTTTCCGGTTAATACAATTCTAGCATGAATAATAAACATTTATCATGAAATAAGGAAATAAATAATAACTTTATTATTGCCTCTAGGGCATATTTCCTTGATCTCCCACTTGCACTAGAGTCAATAATCTAGTTCACATCGCCATGTGATTTAACACCAATAGTTCACATCACCATGTGATTAACACCCATAGTTCACATCGTCATGTGACCAATGATACGTCTCCAACATATCTATAATTTTTGATTGCTCCATGCTATATTATCTACTGTTTTGGACTGTATTGAACTTTATTTTCCACTTTTATATTACTTTTGGGACTAAGCTATTAACCGGTGGCCCAGCCCAGATTTCTTGTTTTTTGCCTATTTCAGTGTTTCGAAGAAACAGAATATCAAACGGAGTCCAAACGGAATGAAACCTTCGGGAACGTGATTTTCTCACCGAACGTGATCCAGGAGACTTGGACCCTACGCCAAGGAAGCTTCGAGGAGGCCACGAGGGTGGAGGGCGCCCCTAGGGTGCGCCACTGCCTCGTGGCCCCTCAAGCTCCACCGACGCATTTCTTCCTCCTATATATACCCACGCACCCCAAACGACCAAGGACGGAGCAAAAACCTAATTCCACCGCCGCAACTTTCTCTGCACTCCACGAGATCCCATCTTGGGGCTGTTAGGAGCTCCGTGGAGGGGAAATCCACCACGAAGGGCTTCTACATCATCATAGCCCCTCCGATGAAGTGTGAGTAGTTTACCTCGAGACCTTGGGTCCATAGTTAGTAGCTAGATGGCTTCTTCTCTCTTTTGGATCTCAATACAATGTTCTCCCCCTCTCTCATGGAGATCTATTCGATGTAATCTTCTTTTTGCGGTGTGTTTGTTGAGATCGATGAATTGTGAGTTTATGATCAAGATTATCTATG
Source organism: Aegilops bicornis (assembly GCA_021605145.1). NCBI lineage: Eukaryota > Viridiplantae > Streptophyta > Magnoliopsida > Poales > Poaceae > Aegilops > Aegilops bicornis. Next base: position 511,182,570 of record CM038672.1, read on the forward strand.
AGAAATATTTGAATCTTCTGAATTCTTTTATGTATGATTGGTTATCTTTGCAAGTCTCTTCGAATTATCAGTTTGGTTTGGCCTACTAGATTGGTTTTTCTTGCAATGGGGGAAGTGCTTAGCTTTGGGTTCAATCTTGCGGTGTCCTTTCCCAAAGGATGTATGGGCAGCAAGGCACGTATTGTATTGTTGCCATCGAGGATAACAAGATGGGGTTTATATCATATTGCATGAGTTTATCCCTCTACATCATGTCATCTTGCTTAAGGCGTTACTCTGTTTTCATTAACTTAATACCCTAGATGCATGCTGGATAGCGGTCGATGAGTGGAGTAATATTAGTAGATGCAGAATCGTTTCGGTCTACTTGCACTACAAAAAAAAGACACATCCGTGACATTTTGGGCCGAACGAAAAAAAATTCTGTCATACATATGACACTTCTATGACGATAATTGTGACAAAACCCGGTATCATCATAGATGTGGTGGGCTCCTACTTCTATGACCAAAAATCATGACAGAAAATGGTATTTTCATCCTGGGCGGGCGAGAGACGCAGCTGCATGACATTCTTTGGGCCGTCCATGACGGAAAAAACCGTGGTAGAAGCGAGGGCGAGGAAAATTTCGGGGAGTTCCTGGTTACGGTGGTAGGTCGGGGCCGAGCAATGCGCTGCTTTCTCGTACACGTCACGCTGCGTGTGCGGCGTTGGCTCTAACTAAACCCGAGCGAGGCGTTGGGCTCTAACTGAACCCGAGCGATTGCACTGCAGGCTATGCATTACTGAACCCGAGCGATCGATCGCTGCTAACTGAAGCCGATCGATGCTGCCTCTGGGATGAACAGTGAGTGTTGCGGGGGGTTTGGATGAACAGTGAGCGGTGGCGTTGCCTCTTGATGAACAGGACCCCGTGGTGTGGTGGAGGGCTGGATGAACAGTAGACGGTGGAGGGGTGCCCGTGGAGGGGTGGATGAACAGGACCCCATGGTGTGGAGGGCTGGATGAACAGTAGACGTTGGAGGGGTGCCCGTGGAAGGGTGGTTGAACAGGACCCCGTGGTGTGGATGGCTGGATGAACAGTAGACGGTGGAGGGGTGCCCGTGGAGGGGTGGTTTAACAGTACCCCGTGGTGTGGAGGGCTGGATGAACAGTTGACGGTGGAGGGGTGGTTGAATAGTAGTCGGTGGAGTAGCGCGCGGTGGAGGCTGGATGAACAGGAGCCCGTGGAGGCCGGATGAACAGGAGCCCGTGGAGGCTGGAGGAGGTCGACAGTGGAGATGAACAGTATCCCGTGGAATCCCGTTTTGCGGTGCCACACCCTCCGATAAACAGGACCTCCGTTTTGACCGTAGTGCTCCAACACAAGTCCGCTTCCTCCGTTTTGCGACGCCACACCCTCCCGATCAACAGACCCCCGTTTGATCGTAGGGAGGTCCGTTTAAATCCATTTTGCGGTACGCCACACCCCTCCCGATCAACAGGACCCCCATTTCAACCGTAGGAGGTTCGTTTCCTCCGTTTTGCGGTACGCCAGACCCCTCCCGATGAACAGGATCCTGTTTCGAACGTGGCCGGTCGAACACAAGGCCGTTTCCTCCGTTCTGCGGTAAGCCATGCCTCGTTTCCATCGCCTGTTCCGTCCAAGCCCTCCCGATGAACACGACCACGCATTCTGTTGCCTCCCCATGAACACGACGACGACGCTGTTTCTCCGTTCCGACCCAGCCATGTACACGAGCCCTGGTTGTACGTATGCACGAGTAGGCGTTCGAGACCCCGCCTGTATGTACACATACGTCGCCGTATTTTCTTTCTTGCACCCCGGCCGCTGTACGTACGTGTACATGCTACGTGCGCGCCTCTACTACGACACGTGCGTGCCTCTACATCGACCAATATATATGTACGTACACGTTCGTGACTAGAATGACAACGCTACATACGCTTCGACCAGGTGGGTCCCGACTGTCGGGCACTTCCTTGCGTGCGAAGATGTAGCTGGTGGGTCCCAGCAGTCAGGGGCAAACGTTTTTTTGTGAAATACGATGGCCCGTCTGGTGGGTCCCCAGCCGTCGTGGAGGAATAATTATTTTGCACGTAATAAGGAGGCACTTTCTTCATGCGGGCGTGGACCCGGTATCAGCCTCTCCACGTACAGTCCACGTCCGATGGAAGCCGTTCCTTGACCACGTTGACCACGCCGCGCCGAGAGCACCAGGGCGGTGGACGACGGCGAGGCCTAGGAAGGGGACGACGCGGAGCCGGGAAGACGCGGCAGTGGATGCCCACGCGTAGAGGAGTACGAGGGTTCACTCGTTCGTGGTGTGAGGCTCTTTGTCGCTGCAGAATAACGAGGGGTGTGGGTGAGTAGAGAGGATGGCCTGGCAGCGGTGGGAGTAGTAGGCGGTGAGGCCTTCGCCGCATCGCAGCCGGCCATGGGAGGCAGGAGCACGAGCCACGACAGGCGCTGGTTTGGGCGGCTGGAGCAAGAAGACCAGAGATTGAAGAAGCACTACGGCCGTTGGATGGACATCGTACGGTCAATGGAGATAGAATCGTGCATATTGACTAAGTTGACAAAGCCCTCCGTCCCCGTCAACTTAGTAGGCCCACAAGTCAGCCTGCCACTATACTGAGTCCCAGCTAACAAGGGGAGTATTCATTTTTTTTGCGTAATAAGGAGGCACTTCCTTGCGTGCGAAGATATAGTTGGTGGGTCCGAGCTGTCAGCGGCTGTAATGTTTTTTTCGCGAAATACAGAGGCTCTTTCGGTGGGTCCCTGATGTCAGGTGGAGGAATCATTATTTTGCGCGTAATAAGGAGGCATTTCCTTGCGTGCGGCCGTGTACCCAAATCGGCCTCTCCAATGAAAGTCCACTTCAGATGCATGTCGATTCGTTGACCACGTTGACGCCGACCAGGCCGCGCCGAGAGCACCAGGGCGGTGGACGACGGCGAGGCCTAGGAAGGGAATGACACAGAGGCAGGGAAGACTCGGCAATTGTTTCCCACACGGAGGGGAGTACGACTGTACGAGGGTTTACTAGTTCGTCTACCGTCGCCGGAGAATAACAGCAGGTGGGGGTGAGTAGAGGGATGGCTAGGCCAGCGATGGGAGTATGGTGGGGCGGTGAGGCCTGCGCGGACTGACAGCCGGCCGCGGGGAGGAGGGAGCAGGCAGTCCCGCCGGCGCTTGTTTGAGCGGCTGGAGGAGGAAGAGCAGAGATTGAAGAAGCACGACGGCCGTTAGATGGACATCCAACATCCTTTGCTTGTCGTCAACCTTTTTAGGAAAGCCTCAAATCTATGGAAAACAGCATACAACCCATCTCGCCATTATTTCTAATAATTTACAGCCCATTTGCTAATTCTTAAAGTTTTTTTGGAGCCCATATTCTTTTTGTTAGCATTACAGCCCATATTGTGGCCACGGTTAAAAAATTATACGAAATTTTGCATATTTCGATGCGGTCCGAACTGTTTTTAATCCCAAAATTTCGACTCATGTTCAAACTGATTTTAAAAATAAATGTATATCAATATAAAATCCAACAAATTCTCCACGCATAAAAATTAATGTAATTTAAAATCTTGAAATGAAAAAAAGATATTTGAAACTAATTGCGAGTTTGATGTGTTTTAAAAATGTACAGCCCATTTCTCATTGCTGATGGGCCATTTTCTCGGCCAACCAAATGAAAGCTCTCCTCGTCTTGAAAGATTTGCAGCCCAACAGGCGTGACAAAGCGACTTACTTGGCAAATCACAAAAAAACTGGGTTGTGGCCGTGGACCCAACTGTCAGCCTCTCCACGTACAGTACTCTTCCGATGGAAGTCGTTCCTTGACCACGTTGACCACGCCGCACGGAGAGCACCACACGGTGGACGATGGCAAGGCCTAGGAAGGGGACGACGCGGAGCCGGGGAAGACGCGGCAGTGGAAGCCCGCGCGGAGAGGAGTACGAGGGTTCACTGGTTCGGCTGCGGTGTGAGGCTGCCGTCACCGTAGGGCCTGGCCATCGGTGGGAATAGTAGTGGGCGGTGAGGCCTCATGGCAAAGACAGCCGGCCACGGGAGGCAGGAGCATGCGGCACGACCGGCGCTGCTTTGGGCGGCTGGAGCAAGAAGACCAGAGGTTGAAGAAGCACTACGGTCGTTGGATGGACATCGTACGGTCACTGGAGTTAGAATCGTTCATATTGACTAAGTTGACATAGCCCTTCGTCCCTGACAACTTAGTAGGCCCACAAGTCAGCCTCCCACCAAGGTGGGTCCCAGCTAGTCGGGGGAGTATTCATTATTTTGTGCGTAATAAGGAGGCACTTACGGTGGGTCCAAGCTGACAGAGGGGGGAACGTTTTTTTGTGAAATACGGTGGCCCGTCAGGTGGGTCCCAGCAGTCAGGGGGCAAACATTTTTTTTCGCAAAATATGTTTTTTTCATGTTGACCTTTTTCTTAGAGTTGTGAGATTACCTCTGTTACATGCAATCATGCAATATGTTGTTTCATAAATGGGTATAATTCCATTCAAAGATAAATATGTTGTTTCAAAAAAACCTTATATCAACTATCCGATAATAAAGGAAACAAAACCAAAACATGTTGTTATTATAAAAATTATTCAAAAAATTAAACAACATGTACACTTGTGAAAGCGCGCGCACACACACATGTTGCACTTATAGTAGCCCCGCTTCTGCCAACGTAAACAACATTGTTATTGTTCTATTCATGAACAAGATGATCATTTGTTCTGAATATTCAGTGTTCTTGTTGGCGTTGGCCTGCCTAACCACATACATATGAAGAATGAACTATTTTTTCATATGAGAAGAAGCATCCCAGGCCCATCCCTCACCGCCACACCACCCAGCTCTCTCCATTGACTTCCTTCCTCGCCGTCTTGTCCACCACCAGCCCCTTACGCTTTGGTGTCGACGCTGAGCTGTCGAGCTCACAAATTACGACCATGTCGTTTCAGCGGAAGGAGAGAAGGAGAGAAGGAGAGGGACCGCCGCCTTTCCTCAACTGTGCCACCACCCAATCAAAAATCCCACCCGCCGCCGCTGTCGCTATTTTCGTTCGAGAGCGAGCAGGGCGTGAGGATTCTGTTCAGGAGGTGGGAGATGGGGAAAACGTTTCAGCGAGGAGAAAGCGAGTGGGTGCCCTCATTCGCGAGAATATGACGGCTCTCATCAACCAGGTTTTACACCGAATATTCTCTAAACATGGCTGCCCATATCCACCGTATCCTCTCTTCCAAACGGCTGGTATCATCCTAAAATATGGCTATCCCCCATCCACCCATGGACAGCCAAAGAAACCAACGGCCCCTATACTTCCGATGGAAGTCGCCTTGACCACGTTGACCTCGCTGCGTTCGCTGCATGCATGCATCCATGGGCGTGGTGCGTCCCCACCGTCGACCTCTCACGTCTGATCATCTTCCGATGACTCTCGGTTGTTGACCATGTTGACCACACTGCGTCGAGCGCACCTGCATCGAACAATCCGGAGATGGGGAAGACGGGCAATGGAGTCGCAGATGGAGAGGAGGGAAACTTCATCGGTTCGCGCGCGGCAAAGACACTTCATGTGCCCACGGGAGACAGGAGCAAGAACAGAGGTTGAAGAAGGAGCACGGCTGTTGGATTAACATCCAACGGTCCAGCTGCTAGAATCATTTGTTGATTAAGTTGACAAAGCCGTGCGTACACGTCTGCTTAGTAGGCCCACAAGTCAGTCACCAAATCTGACGGGTCCCAGCTGTCAACGGGATGAATAATTTTTTTCGCAAAACAAGGAGGCACTTCCTTCCGTGCGAAGATACAGCCGGTGGGTCCCAGCTGTCAGGTGGATGAAACATTTTTTTTCAGCTTAATAAGGAGGAACTTTCCTTGCGTGCGACCATGGACCTAATGGGTCGCAGCCGTCAGGCTCTCCACCTATAGTCCTCTTTTGATGACTCTCGTTTGTTGACCACGCCGCATAGAACGCAGCGAGGCGGTGGACGACGGCAAGGCCCGGACGGGAACGACTCGGAGATGGGAAAACGCGGCAGTGGAGTCGCAGATTGAGAGGAGGAGAAGGGTTATAACTGGTTCTGTTGCGGCGTGGGGCTGTAGTCTGTGGAGAATAATAGGATGTGTCGAGGGGTGGAGGGATAGCCTGGCCGGTGGTGGGGTTAGCGCTCGCAATGCGCGTGCTAAGCAGAGCCGCCGCGGAGGCGGACCAAGCGGTCCCGGCGACTGGAGGAAGAAGACGAGAGATTGAAGGTGCATGCGGCCGTTGGATATAAATCCAATGGTTGTGGATGACACAATCATTTGTTGACCAAGTTGACAACGCCTGCGTAGGCTTCCGACCTATTGGACCACATGTCACCGCAAAAATGTGGCATATATTTAACCCATGTTTTCTAGAATGTACAATCCATTTGCTGGGCTGGGTGAACAAATAATTTCGCGTCAATCAGGCCCATTTATATTTTCTAAGAAATCCCAGCCCATATGCACTTCCTTGAAATACACGTATTAGGTGGGCTCTTTATATATATAATGTTATGTTAGAAGGAGCAATTAATATCAAAGAATAAACCGGAGAGGCACATTTTTTATATATAATTAAGAAATTAGCGAGTTATTGCTCAAAAAAAAATGAGCGCGTTATTATTAAATTGGTCCTTAAAATCTTCGCAAGCTTTTGTACGCAATCACCGAGATTTTTCTTGCCTGTGAGTCAAAAACAACCAGGATTTTCCTTGCCAACTTCTTTTAAACATTTACTTTTATAAGTTAATAACACGTGGGATGTTTTTATAATGTATATATAAGTCTCTATAAAATATACGATAATAGTAATAATATAAAAATATATAATGTGGTTAGAAGGGAAAACATAAATTGAACACATCATTACTTTTATAAGAGACGTGCATTTTATACCCCACAGTAGCCATACTAACAAGTTCACACACAAATACAAAAGAAAAGGTAAACATTCATATCAAACTCAGTTCCACAGGACACGTTCATATTCATAGCCAACATTCACTATCAACAACTCAAAAGATTCATATATACACAAGCTCGGCATATCTATGCATCCAAATGATTGATAGATCACATGCCAATATTCATACATAATTCACAAAAGATTCAGATATACACATGTTCAAGATGTTTATGCATCCAAATGATTCAGATCACAGCCAATATGATCCATGGACGAACTTTAATTACCTAGGGTACAGACTGGTAAATGGTGTTCAATCAGAGGTACTTCTTGCTAAAATTAGTTCTTGTACGAGTAAACTTTAGAGTACATAAGAGGCAACACAGAGAATCTGAACTTTCCTTGTAGGTTTATCCTCAAATAATGGCCTCGTGCCGAGGGAGGTTTGAGCAACTTGGCCACTACTTTCATCCAACTAGTTTACTGGCTCATCTTGGTCCTGTATCTCGCCAAAATTCTACATTGCGGGAGCGAGAAAGGAGGCGGTTGAGAAAATGAACCACCCAAATTTTTGTGCAGTTCAACCGAAATGGAGCATCCTTGGCGTGCGATCGATTAAGTGCCGGATGAATATCTGGCGTCAACCGACTTGTCTGGAAACTTTAGACTCCATGCCATATAGTTTGCTACCATATGTGCCAACAACCAAAAGGCACAAGTTCGGACCAAAGACTGGACTGCGTTTTTCTGGGCTATGCACCAAGCAATATTTTTTGGCGTTCACTCTCCTAATACTTGGAGTTTGACAATTGGTTGACGCCGGTTGATACTCGAGTGAATATAGGCACTTCTTGTCAACATCGATGCTTGTCTGAGTAAACTTTGGAGTACATAGCAGCAGCATAAGTACCTGCCCATCTGATCATTTTGTGCAGTTCTACTGAAATCACCCGATGTAATGATTTGCCTGCGAGTTCAGGCTCCAAATTACTCCTTTATGAAATCAGCAAGCAGTAGCACAATATAAAATTACCAATACATATGACAGGCACAATAATCAGGATAAAGACCAGTACTAACATGTGTGAGGTAGCATATCAATTACTATTTCCTTTGACTGGAAACCGAGATAAGCCAAGCGGCTGACAGCAAAGGAAGAAAGCATGCGGAGTTTAGCGACTGATAGGAAAGGACGGAAGCTATCGAGGCAATGAAGCACCCAAAGTTTTTGTGCAGTTCCACCAAAATCAAGCATCCATGTTGGCACATATATTGAGAGAGTGAGATTACTGTAATAGTGGTACTAGTTGATGAAACATACACTAACAAATAGAAGCACCCTCATTATCTTAATGGGTAAAGTTAGCAACATAGTAGTCTTGCTTAAAGATAGGTATTAGTTTATTTAATCAGTGCCAATTAGCTCAACTCAACACTCAAAGCATTGCCTTTATCATAGGTTGCAAAACTTTAACATGCAAAGATAAAGGAGTTTCTCATGACAGTAGCACGATACAAATAGAGATGACAAGAACTAATATGGATGAAGGCCTTAGGCCGTACCAACCTAAGAAAAAAGCTTATTCATGTAGTCCCATAAGAGATTATAAAGCACTCACCGGAATCACACAATAGTATATATTTTTGTGCACTTCAAATGTATGGTTGAAATCACTCTTGTTTACCAAATCTTGAGATCATATCGAAAGATTATCAAGAACTTCCAGAAAGTTAAAGCACCGGCCGATATAGTTCATTGTATTGTCTTGTGTAGTTCCACTAAAATGTATGATTGGCACAACATGATCCCTGTTTGCACAAGTAGGAACAAGGTGAAACCTTCATTAGCTTAGTGAGAAAGGATAGGAAGACATTAGCATATTACTCAAACAGTAGCATCAAATTCATGATGGACAATAGGCAAAACAATGCCTCATTGAACCAATGGCAATAAATTGACATGCAAAACAATAGCACTATTATGTCATGACACTAATAATATTCCCTCCCTGCTCCACCACATGATTCACCTCCATAGACAAACATACACACGTACATGATTCAGTATAGGGTCCTACTAAAGATTTGTTTAACTCCAATAGGAAAATTAGGTAGTAATAAATTAGTGGTACTTAAGTACTCCTAATTAATTAAGTGAGACAGCCAGTGGAAGGGCTCCTCGGAGGATCGTCTCACATGTAAGGTAGTCGTTCTTTGGAGCCCTTGAATGGCCTCGACCGAGGCCTCCTGGTTTCAACAAGATCTCCTTGGCACTGCTTTATTCTTATTCTTCTTCCTCTTCATGCTCGCTTCTCTTTCTCCTCACCGGTTGGTGAAACCTAGTACATGATTGGCCTTCTAATTCAGAACTGGTTTTGTCAGTGAGGGAGTACAAGTGTACTAGTAAAAACAGCATTATTTTCTCATGGCAGTCGGAAAATAGAGATGAACACATGCATTAAATATCATTCTTACCTAAAGGAAGGTTATGGCGCCAATATGGATGATGAGGATTGGAACACAGATCTCCCTTTGTGCAGTTCCACCAAAATGAACCAACTGCTCCAATCTGACATTCCAGTTAAATAGCACAAAAGTCACTTCTTTTAAGAAGAGTTTTGTGTAGTGCACCAAAAGGTCACAAGAGCAACCAGGTGAATTGGATATCCCTGTTTGCACAAAAAGGCACAGAGCAAACACTCAGAGTCTCAAACAATTAAAGGCAAAAACATTTGGCTAGTCATGTCATACAACCGAAGAACTTAGTGAATGCTCTTGACCGTCACAACATCGGTAACTGTCAAGGGAAAACTACATCATCTCTTGATTACTTTATTCTCTTATACATGCAGATGTTACTGTGTCATGATGCAAGGCTCATCACAATCAAGAGAAATCATATTGAAGATCAGTGTCTCTGCTTGTTTGTTATTATGCTCTACAAGGATCCTGACAATACAGAAAATGCAGAAGTCATGTCTGATAGAAGAGAGCACCTGGTGACCCTAAACAATATCTTCCTCTTGCAAAAGCTCCAACCTAAGGAGCTCCATGAGGGAAGTGTACAATGGAGTTGTGCAGAGGACTGCCTCTCTCTGTGAAGCAATCATTAAGTGCAAGATTCTCCCAAGAAATTGCACATCTCATAGTTTTGTTTATCCTGAATGGAATGGAGTTCAGCGTCAAGTTGGTAGAAGGCAATATCATCTATAGAAATCACAGGAGGCCGAGCGCGTTGCAATCTTGATTAGTTGAGTATTCCTATTTGCACAACACAAACAAGAAGAGCCACTCAACCTGAAGCTCCACTCGGATGAGGCCTGCCTGGAGTTCCATGATTCAATTCATGCGCCTTTTTCTGCAGTTCACCTGAAATGAAGCAAAGATTGCATCATTCAGCTAGCAAGAAGTACTTGCTCTCGTGAGCTGGCAGGTTCTTCTTTAGTAGTTGCACTAAAATTGAGGAACATTAAGGTTGGCTGTCCGGCTCATGTAAGGTGCAACTATAATTTTGTGCAGTTCCACTAAAATAAAGTGCCATTGTGGTGACAGTGATGGCTCATCTTGCAAAGGCTAATAAAATGTTGCACGAGATTACCAGCAGAACTTGACGGAGATTTTAGAAACTCCAATCACCATTTTGTGCAGTTCCACCAAAATTGAGAGATGTTGCCCACGTGACATTTTAGTTGAACTGCACAAGACACTCATTCCAAAAAAGTGTTTTGTGCAGTTCACCAAAAGGTCACAATAGCAACAAGGTGAAATGGATATCCCTATCTGCACAAAAAGATAGAAAGTAAACAATTGTTGGTCAATAAGAATATACGAAACATACACGAAATGAAAAGAAGCATCTTAATTATGTTCATGGCAATCACGCAAGGACAGTAGAAAATTTAAAACGTCAGCAATGCTTCATGTTACCGGAAGCATTACGACAACAATGACATTCGTCAAATATGGAATTACTTTAATGGTGGCATTGCTTGTTTAGAAGATATAGTAAATCAACATCAGCTAAAGAGTTGGTTTAAGGGCATGGGACCGTGGGGACACCAGGACTCTCAGCAGCGTAAAGGAGCAACTTACTTATCATACTGGGGAAAACAGCAGGAGTTCCATTTGTAACACAATTTAATTGCATCTTATCACTGGAGGCATTAGATTAACAAAAAACACTGGTTCGACATGTCCCTAAGGTAACAGTGTGATCGCTTCATTTTACATGCGCCCTTACATTAACAATAGCAAAAGGTTGATATAAGGACATGCGACGATGGGACGATCGGCACAATGTACCTACAAGGAGGCATAAAGTGGTGATGCCGAGTTTGTTCATGCTATGTGAGGGCAGTAAATCTAATCCTGGAGACCTTTTACTATGTGAGGGCAGCAAACCTAATCCTGGAGACCTTTTACTATGTGAGGGCAGCAAACCTAATCCTGGAGACCTTTTTACTATGTGAGGGCAGCAAATCTAATCATGGAGACCTTTTACTATGTGAGGGCAGCAAATCTAATCCTGAGACCTTTTACTATGTGAGGGCAACAATTTTAATCCTGGAGACCTTTTACTATGTGAGGGCAACAAATCTAATCCTGGACATACTCTGTTGACTTGTCCACCAGCCGCCACTTTCTATCCTTTTTTCAACCAATAATAGATCTGTTCCTTATCCAGTTTGTACTGGGTTTTCCCATTATTTCCCTTTTCAACCAAGAGGCCGGTTGGGTATCCGGTCTCTACTACTTTCACCATATTATTTCCTCTTTGAATCAAGTCCTAGATTCATGCTACAACTTTCCCCTTTCTTCGTTGTTTGAACAAAGTCCTAGATTCAATGCATGAAGTAGCTTTACCTCGAATAATACTAAAAATTTAGGTGGCTTTCAAGAGCTGATGGGAGTAGAAAAAAGATGCACGTGCGGAACACGTGGGGAGCTGGTCTTGATGAGAGCAAGGCCGCTTTCAAGAACTTATACCGAGGGTTGTCGGGATGTCGGCGACAGGTCGGATCTATGGACAATACGGCAGGGAGGAAGAAGGGTCGGAGGACCTCCCGAGCTGTCGGAGAGAACGGCAGGGCAGAGGATCGGGCCCCTCCGGCAGCTGTGGGTTTCCACCCTCGCCGGCGATGACCGCGTGAATGATGCACCTAGTCCTCTACACACCACCAAGGGATTCACGGATCTGTGACCGGCGGTGAGCAAAGAGAAAATGTCGCTACCGTTGTCTTGTTTATATCTGGAGAGGATGAGAGAATGAAGAGAGCAACCCTAGTAAAGCAAGCGCTCAAGCCCCTGCGTACATATATAGTGGAGTGAGTATCTTTCTCTCTCCACAACAAGCGTTTCAATTTGTGTACGTGGCATTAAAGAAAAGAAACTCTCTATTTAAGGTGACTATTTATTGTTCACTTATGCTCCCCGGCCCTCCATTCATTGAACAACCCCACGGGTGAATAAACATACAGTACTAGTATTTATATAGAACGAACAAGCTCGAACTATTTTCGCGTTGTTAAAAGTTGAGGGCGGGCTTTTCTGCAAGACGCTGTGGCGCTTTTTCGCGTAGGCGGTTTGACAAAGAGGCGAGGAGGGTGAGGGAGTAGCGGATTCAACTTACTTACTGCTGGAAAGGTCGGGCTGTGCGATTTGACGGCGCGTGACTGCTGGAAAGACTTGTGATATGACTACTCACTATAGTCATGAATTACTGGCGGTACGACCGGGGTGATGCCCCCTTCCGTTCCACACTCTAATCTCGTGCATGACACGTATTACGTCGACTCGGATGCTGCTGGCTGTCCCACATGTCGGCGAAGTAGTACATAGTACTCCCTCCATTCCAAAATATAGTGCTTCCTCTATGCTCGTGCTTCAACTTTGACTATAAAAGTAACCAATGAGACCGACTGCGGTGGGAGCAAAAGTTATACCAGTGAATTCGTATTCAAAAGAAGTTTTCAATTATATAATTTTTTCTGCTGCCGCAGTCGGTCTCGTTGGTTATATTTATGGTCAAAGTTGGACGTCGGGAAGCATGGGCGCACTATATTTTGGAATGGAGGGAGTAGTAAGAAGGAGCAAAGAATCATGCGGTATATGTCTTTCTAGACATTCCAACAAGTGACTACATACGGAGCAAAATGAGTGAATCTACACTCTAAAATATGTCTACATACATCTGTATGTTGTAGTCAATTTGAAATGTCTAAAAAGACTTATATTTAGGAACGGAGGGAGTAGTAGTACTACTACTCACGTTGGAGAAGTGCGAACCACGGCAGCCCAGTGAATCAGCAGTAGAAAACAATGTGCTGATATGGCCATAAAAAACAACGTGCCATGGTCCAGACTGTAGCATGTACAATACTATTCCTCTTTGTTTGGATCCCTGAGTTAGAGCTAGTTTGGGATGAAATAGCTTCAAATTATACAAACAAGAGGGGTTAGTTTGAGCTAGTTTGCTCTAACCCATCTAAAAAAACTAGCGCGGTGGAGAGGTTCTAATTGGGTTAGTTCTCCTCGGGCACACTTAAAGAGAACTAAAGAAATCTCCCCTGTCAGGTAGTTTTTATAAATGTGTTATGTCCAAAATTTAATGAACGTGCTCCGGTTTCTACGAAAATAATCCGGTTTCACGTAGTAATTTATTTATTTATTTATTCTTCTGCAGGGGGTTTGCATGTAATTCGTGAGGTCTGAAATGTAAAGTACCCCGGCATATGCTCCGAGTCGTGCATGCACTATGACCCAGATGCTCTATGTCCCACATGTCGGCGAAAGGGAGCACGTGGAAATAGCCTAGGAGTACATATAGGAGGATAAATGCGTGAAAAAATATGTATGGTGAAGATTTACCGTCACATATTCATACTACTTCAACATGCATTAAATCAACACATGCAAGTATCAAAAGGAGAGTCATGGCATGCATGCATGCGTTGTAATTAATGCATCGGTAAACGCAAATTATTGAAATTATATCGAGTGCAGTGCTTTGATGTGTCGCATCAACTCGTACAAGACTGAGAAGTTTGATTACTACAACGCCCTCTCGCTTTAACTGCACCTGCCTTTGGCTGCATGACAGGAGGGCCAACCACCTGTTGGGCCCACCTGTCATAGACGCAAAGGCAGGAGCAGTAAGTAGAAGCTTTCGTTACACGCTATCCCTCCCGCACGAGGTGGATGGACATGCAGCAGTGGATTCCATACTGTAGAAGTAGGAGTAACATCATTGTTCATCTTCTCGAAGAGGCGAAGAGCCAAGCGCAACCCGAACGTGGCGCTAAGCGAACGCCGCGTGGTGCGGTTCCTTGGAGTACTAGCCAGGCTCTTGCATGAGACAAAATTGCTATTGTTTAACAATTAAACTCCATTATCCATTGGTTGATACTCATTCTGCATAGGTCCACGCGCTTAGCACCGTTTCCTCCTCGGGTCACCAATGTTTATTTGCTAATTAATAGCATTGCATGCAATGAACTAACCATTGCAAGTCATTAAAAGCATGCACACCTCTTATCTCTTAGGCTAGCCATAATGGGGGTAACATAACCGGTAACATGCACTTGGGACTAGCAAACATGCTTATGTGGCACACAATTAAATAAGAGAGAGAGGGTTATAGTAATATAGGTAGATACCGTATCATGTTAAATGATATGCTACTTTGTGTCATGCATGGTAATAAATATAGTAATCTATGATACTACTTTATGATACTATGCACTATGAAGGTAGTATCATATACTAGTATCATATGCATGATACTAGTATATGTTACTCCCCACTATGAGTAGCATTATTGGTTGATATGTCAAGAAACAAGAAACAAGGTAGAAGTTAATGCACCGCGCCTAAGTGTTTTGGGAATATTTGGTTTTCGTAACCTTTTTTTCTAATATTCATTGAAAAATTTTGTGTTTCTGCTTGAGCCGTACGAGATGAAATTTTCATATACGGCTCTTAGAGGGGGACTCGGGTTAGTTACCTATCTTAATAAAGTATATGATTGGTTTGAGGAACGTCTTGAGATTCGTGCAATTGCAGATGATATAACTAGTAAATATGTTCCTCCCCATGTCAACATATTTTATTGTTTAGGGGGAATTACACTTACTTGTTTTCTAGTACAAGTCAAGATGACTTACACACCTAGACGGAGGGAGTAGTATAGCCATGTAAACCGGAAAGGAGTATTTGCCTTTCTAGAGATTTCAACAAGTGACTACACTATACCGTGTGCAGTACTCCCTCCCTTCCGATTTATAGGGCTCAAATCTCATGAACCAAGGCATTAGGGTACTTTAAAAAAATACCCTAATTAAACTCATTCATTAATTACGTAGTTCTCTCGTTTTCCTCTCCGCCTTGCTCGCAGTGCACAATATTGAGCACTCCTACTCCCTCCTTTCTGGTTTATAGGGCTTATCTCAAAATCTTAGTTTTTTCATTTTATAAGGCTCAATTTGGTTGTTCCCCATCATAAGTTCAGATTCCAAGGTGCATTAAATAATTGCATGCATGTATTAAGAGAAAATTGACCAATGCATGTACTTTATGCATGCATGCATTGCAACTAATACATTGGTAAACATAAATTTTTGAAGAAAACAAGAGCATTAATTGGGTGCTTTTGCAAATTACAAAAAGGATTCCACCACTCACCATCTACCTTGGTTGGTGAAATTTTTTAATTGAGCCTTATAAACCAGAAAGGAGAGAGTATATGACTAGCCGCTCTATCTACATGCGGGACATTTCAAAGCATCTGGGCCCGCGTGCCATCCACCAAATCACAGCGAGGTGCTACAGTCGAGACTCACCTGTCACCCCGGTGTGGCCGTCATGACCCGTCATATCACAAAACCCACACCTTTACCAGCAGTGGTAAGTTGGCCTCCAAGTTGGACTGGACGAAGCAACCATCATTTCACTGGAACACTCGTTCAAGCCCTTTCTTCCCTTTCCTGAAGAAAACATCACTCTAGGCTACTCACTTCTGCCATTTTTCTTCTGTACCGACGAAGGAAAGGTGGGCGAATCAGTTATGCTGCTATATTTTGATTCCGAGACTTCTTTTTGCGAAGCACCGACCGATTCTCACATCCTATTCTTTTCCCGTTTTCATTGCGATTGTGGTTTCCTTTCGATTGCTTTTTGTTTGTCAGTTCATTGATGGATCCTGGAGCACTAGGCAAAGAGTTGCCGGGACAACCCACTGGAGACAACGATCTCCGTGAAGCGAGCACCGACCAACGAAGTTGACCATGTTGGCGGGCCAACCCATGGAGACGAAGAACTCCAAGAAACAAGCACCGCCCAAGAGTTGAGGACGCGTTGGCGGATGAACTCCTCAAAGAAAGTTGGAAGAACAGAAGGGCCCCACCGTGCCTACCCTGTGAACTCAATGCCACCTATGTGAGGCTCAAGACCGAGTTTGAGGAGATAGTCGCCGTTGAGAAGCAGTATTCCCCGGCAAGGTGATGGCCCCCATCGAGGATTTAGGAGATGGCCCCCGAGGATGAGATCCCCGGTGAGCTGCACAAGGTAAAAAGTAATGGCTTATTACCATAGTTGTGGTTTTGATTATTTGCAATGTGCTTGCTAATATGTTAGGGTTGTGCAGTGCCGTGGGCGTCCTTGATGATTCCGGCGTCGCGGGCCCGGCCCCTGTTGGCATCGCCCCGGAGATCGATTCCGATGCCGCTGTCCATCCTGTGGACATCGCCCCAGAGATCGATTCCGATGTCGCGGTCAGTCCTGCGGACATCGCCCCAGAAATCGATTCCCATGCCGATGTCCGTGCTGTGGTCATTGCCCGAGAGATCGATGACAAGAAATAGTTGGTCGCGCTAATCCTTCAGGGTAGTTTGCATTGCCTTGTGTTTAATTACCAGAACGATGCGTGTTATCAAACCATCTTAGGGCTAGTGCAATCGCCTTGTGTGGGCGGATCTTGCTACTTTTGTTTGATAGTGAATCATGTGATGAATCATGCGAACCCTCTCCTAGTTATGGAAACAGATGTATCCTCACCAGCTTTTGATGTAATATATGGCATGCTTAGATGTAAGTTTGAACTGTTTACCATATCAGCTGGGATTGTTTGATGATTATTGGTGTTAGTATGCTAGCTACTTTGAGTGCTATAGTACTTGCCAAACACTCACCAAAGAGAAACGTTGGGGCTGATGAGCTCGTTTTATGCTTATACTTATCCCTCGTCGATCGACCAATAGCCCTAGCTCCTAAAATTGTAGGCTTAGCGATCGATCAGACAATAGTCGACATACATTCAGGACTCATTTGGTTCATAGGGTAGGAAAATCTAGCAAAAGTACAGAGAACGTGCAACACATAACCATAGCAGTGCAGCGACATACTCCCTCCATTCCAAAATAGATGACCTAGGCAGGCTAGTTTGGCCTAGTGGTTTTTAGTGATATGACGTGGTACAGTGCCATCCAGTCTTCGCGTGTGGTAGCAGTATTGCGGGTAGAGTAAGTTTTCTTGAAGAAGCGGAATTCAACGAAGTCATGATGGTTCCTTTGTCCGAACAACTTACGATTGGGAAAGGTTGGGTCTGTGGATAATGCACCGAGGTAGACCAGGATAATTTTGTGCATGGCAGGTGGACCAGGATGGTCGACGTCCCACATGTCGGCGAATGAAAGTATTCTTTCCGATATAGAGGACGAGCAACGAGTATTCATTGTTAATTTTTGGTGAAAGCTATTGTCTCCACTGTTACGACGGAGGAGTGTGAAACACGGCAGCCCAGTGAACTTGGCATGTGCACCACTCCCTCCTTCCTCATGTAATGCCCAGTGTCGGTGTCAAAACCGGCGGATCTCGGGTAGGGGGTCCCGAACTGTGCGTCTAGGCGGATGGTAACAGGAGACAAGGGACACGATGTTTTTACCCAGGTTCGGGCCCTCTCGATGGAGGTAATACCTTACTCCTGCTTGATTAATATTGATGATATGGGTAGTACAAGAGTAGATCTACCACGAGATCAAGGAGGCTAAACCCTAGAAGCTAGCCTATGGTAGGATTGTTGTTCGCCCTATGGATCGAACCCCTCCGGTTTATATAGACACCGGATAGGTTAGGGTTACAGTAGTCGGTTACAATGGTAGGAGATCTACATATCAGACGCCAAGCTTGCCTTCCACGCCAAGGAAAGTCCCATCCGGACACGGGATGAAGTCTTCAATCTTGTATCTTCATAGTCCAGAGTCCGCCAACAAAGTGATAGTTCGCTATCCGGACACCCCTAATCCGGACTCCCTCAAGAGCCCCGAACCAGGCTTCAATGACGATGAGTCTGGCGCATTGATTGTCTTCGGCATTGCGAGGAGGGTTCTTCTCCAAATTGCATATACTTGTCGAATAGTGTCCGGCTTCTGATAAATGTTGCGCTCCTTGGCTTCTACGCCCAATATTGGCCATCTTCCACGTGTTTGAATGAACGCGAAAAGCCAGGGTATTTTTACACTTACCCCCCTGGCTGCGCAAATGAGCCGCCTATAAAAGGGACGAGGATCTAGATTTGAGCCACACCATCCCCCTCCATGAAGCTTTCATCGAGCGCCTCGACAAAGACCCATTCCATCATGGATACCGACGCGGCTCCTCTTCTCGCGCTCCCAGCCCTCAGCCTGGAAATTGGGAGAGATGCTCAGTCCCACATAGCGAGCTAGTTATACTCCAAACCAAGGGATTTCTTCCCCCGGCCTTCATGGTTCCGGTTCGAGCCGGACTCGCCACCTACAAGGGCGGAAAGCAAGCGGAGAGTGTCCCTGATCCCTCTAAAAGAGAGCGGGTATGCTTTATCTCTTATCTAGTAAGAGGACTCGGATTTCCAATCCATCCGCTTCTCCGGGGCTCTTGGAGTTCTACGGCCTCCAGTTGCACCACCTTACGCCTGCCTCCATTTTGCACATCGCGGGCTTCGTGGCCCTATGCGAACTGTTCTTGGGCATCGAGGCTCATTTTGTGCTATGGAAGAGATTATTCTGCCTAGTACCCCGTTCTCATGAGGGGTCAATATATCAAGTGGGCGGAGCCGAACTATGGCGCATCGCCGGGACCGGATATCTATCCGGAACCCCGAAGAAGGCGTCCAAGACCGCCTTCGGAATGGTTTTACATGGAGGACGCCCCGCTGCCGGATCCTGTTGGATCGGCCTTCCGGAGTTTAGCAACGCTCCTCAAGAAGCGCCTAAGCCGGGCGCCCATGAGCCCCAGAGGGAAAATGACCGAGACGTCCTTTATTTGATGAGCCGAATAAGATTATCGGGCTCATGCCGGATTGACCATGACCGAGTCATGGCAATCAGATTATGAGGGGAGTGCAGCCACTCCAATATAGGGGCCACCCCATGTGGGATTTCAACGGGGAGGACGATGCCACCCGCCATGGCCGCAAAGGGCCGGGATCGGTCACCGAACTGGTGAAGACCTTATCTGCCATGTACAAAGGGGAATAGGAGGATTTTCTCCGCGTCAACCCACTGAATGGGTTTTCTTCGAATAATCCTCGAAGTTGGGTAAGCAAATATCTTCGTGGCCTGTCCGATCCATGTTCCCGTGGTTAAATATATCATTTCATGGTTTCTACGCAAGAACTGCGCCGGGCCGCGTAAGATACAGCCCACCCCACAACCCGAGGATCCGAGAACGGTCCCTCGATCCGGCCTCCGAAGAGGATCCGGATATAAAGGTGGAGTCGATCGACGGGTGTTCCACCAACTTAGCATCGACAATGCTTTGGTTGCCATTACGGCTGATTACCCCGGAATACTTCCAGCCTCACAGGTAACTGAGACCGAGGTCCCAATACTCTGATAATGACCCACCCGTGCTTATTTCTTGATCACCGTATACCAATGGTGTTTCATAGGGGGTACCTTCGAGGCAGGAAGCCGAGCCCGCGGCGGCTAGCCAACAAGGGGCAGTACGGCCCCGCAGGCTAAAAAGAAGTGCGGTCCGGATCGAAACTCCGCCGCAACGGTATGGTGTGTCACCATATTCCCAGGATTGATTCCTGGAAGGCGTACTAATGCTGATGCTCTTTTCAGGAAAAAGAGTGCTCGCCGGACTGAGTCCGGAGAGGTTGCCAATCGAACCTCCGCTAGCCAGGCTCCAAAGCCGGGTCCGGAAGCGGAGACGAGCACGAGGCATGCGTCGGATGCTCCTCCGACAGAGGATGTAGACCGATTGTCCACCACCAACTCCGAGGTGGAGAGCACCATGAATCACAGGCGCCGCCGGACGGTTCTTCGTGACGCATGTTTCTCCCAAGAGGCCTTGAATGCCTTCAATTCGGGAGATGCGCACCTCCGTGCCGCTCAAGATGGTCTAGCCAGAGCCACGGAGCAGTATGTAAAGGACATACGGGTGAGAAAATTTGACAGTTATACATGCCAGTAGCCCCCGAGACTTAAAATAGTTAGCATAACTGATTTAAGGATCATTTGTTATGCAGGAGCTTACAAAAAAGAATACCTGACTGTCCCAGGAGCTTGAAGAATGCAAGGCCCAACTTGAGGCCGCACTAGCTGTTGGGGAACGTTGCAGAAAATTAAAATTTTCCTGCGGTTTCACCAAGATCCATCTATGAGTTCTACTAAGCAACGAGTCAAGGGAGAGAGTTAGCATCTACATACCACTTGTAGATCGAGTACGGAAGCGTTCGAGGGAGTGGTGATGACGAAGACGTTCCCAACGTGATTCCGATCACCGATGACCAAGTGCTGAACGGACAGCACCTCCGCGTTCAACACACGTATGGGACGATGGCGTCTCCTCCGTCTTGATCCAGCAAGGATGAAGGAGAGGTTGAGGAAGACAACTCCAATGGCAGCACGACGGCGTGGTGCAGTTGGTACGGCAGTTCTCCGGCAGGCTTCGCCAAGCTCACGTGGAGAATGAGAGGTGTTGGGAGGGAGGGGCTGCGCCTTCAATGGTGCATGCAGCCCTCCCCCACCCCTCTATTTATAGGAGGAAGGAGAGGGTCCGGCCCCCTCTAGATGGCATCTAGAGGGGGGGCGGCCAAGGGGAGGAGGAAAGGGTGGCTTGCCCCCAAGCCAAGGGGCGCCCCTTGCCCCTTTAGGTTTCCTCCCCAAGCCCTAGCCAAGATGGGCCTAGGTGGGAGGTGCGCCCAGCCCACCAGGCTGGCTCCCTCTCCCACTTAGCCCATGTGGCCCCCGGGAGGTGGCCCTCCCGTGGACCTCCGGAACTCTCCCGGTGGCCCCTGCACATTACCAGTATGCCCCGAAACTTCCCGAGTCCGCTTAACCACTTTCCATATATAAATCTTTACTTAGGACCATTCCGAACTCCTCGTGATGTCCCGGATCTCATCCGGACTCAACAACATTCGGTAATCACATACTTGTCTTCCTATTAACCCTAGCGCCACCGAACCTTAAGTGTGTAGACCCTACGGGTTCGGGAGACATGCGTACATAACCGAGATGCTCTCCGGTCAATAACCAACAGCGGGATCTGGATACCCATGTTGGTTCCCACACGCCTCGATGTTGTCATCGGATGAACCCACGATGTCGAGGGTTCAATCAACCCCGTATGCTATTCCCTTTGTCGACGACGGTATGTTACTTGCCCGAGACTCGATCGTCGGTATCCCAATACCTCGTTTAGTCTCGTTACCGGCAAGTCACTTTATTCGCACCGTAATGCATGATCCCGTGACCGGACACTTGATCACTTTGAGCTCATTATGATGATGCATTACCGAGTGGGCCCAGTGATACCTCTCCGTCATACGGAGTGACAAATCCTGTCTCGATCCGTGTCAACCCAACAGACACTTTCGGAGATACCGTAATGCACCTTTATAGTCACCCGATTACGTTGTGACGTTTGGTACACCCAAGGCATTCCTACGGTATCCGGGAGTTACACGATCTCACCGTCTAAGGAAGAGATACTTGACATTGGAAAAGCTCTAGCAAAACGAACTACACGATCTTTGTGCTATGCTTAGGATTGGGTCTTGTCCATCACGTCATTCTCCTAATGACGTGATCCCGTTGCCAATGACATCGATGTCCATAGTCGAAACCATGACTATCTGTCGACCAACGAGCTAGTCAACTAGAGGCTCACTAGGGACGATTGTGGTCTATGTATTCACACGTGTATTACGATTTCCGGATAACACGGTTATAGCATGAATAAAGACAATTATCATGAACAAGGAAATATAATAATAATGCTTTTATTATTGCCTCTAGGGCATATTTCCAACAGTCTCCCACTTGCACTAGAGTCAATAATCTAGTTTACATTGTGATGAATCGAACACCCATAGAGTTCGGGTGTTGATCATGTTTTGCGCGTGGAAGAGGTTTAGTCAACGGATCTGCGACATTCAGATCCGTATGCACTTTACAAATTTCTATGTCTCCATCCCGAACATTTTCACGGATGGAGTTGAAGCGACGCTTGATGTGCTCGGTCTTCTTGTGAAACCTGGGCTCCTTGGCTGGTGCAATAGCTCCAGTGTTGTCACAGAAGAGTTTGATCGGCCCCGACGCATTGGGTATGACTCCTAGGTCGGTGATGAACTCCTTCACCCAAATTGCTTCATGTGCTGCCTCCGAGGCTGCCATGTACTCCGCTTCACATGTAGATCCCGCCACGACGCTTCTCGCTTGCAAATGCACCAGCCATCGCTTCCACCATTCAACATATACACGTATCCGGTTTGTGACTTAGAGTCATTCAGATCCGTGTCGAAGCTAGCATCGACGTAACCCTTTACGATGAGCTCTTCGTCACCTCCATAAACGAGAAACATGTCCTTTGTCCTTTTCAGTACTTCAGGATATTCTTGACCGCTGTTCCGGTGTTCCTTGCGGGATTACTTTGGTACCTTCCTACCAAACTTACGGCAAGGTTTACATCAGGTCCGTACACAGCATGGCATACATAATAGATCCTATGGCTGAGGCATAGGGATGACACTCATCTCTTCTTTATCTTTTGCCGTGGTCGGGCATTGAGCTGAGCTCAATCTCACACCTTGCAATACAGGCAAGAACCCCTTCTTGGACTGATCCATTTTGAACTTCTTCAAAATCTTATCAAGGTATGTGCTTTGTGAAAGACCTATGAGGCGTCTCGATCTATCTTTATAGATCTTGATGCCTAATATATAAGCAGCTTCTCCAAGGTCCTTCATTGAAAAACACTTATTCAAGTAGGCCTTAATGTTGTCCAAGAATTCTATATCATTTCCCATCAAAAGTATGTCATCTACATATAATATGAGAAATGCTACAGAGCTCCCACTCACTTTCTTGTAAACGCAGGCTTCTCCATAAGTCTCAAGATAAACCCAAACGCTTTGATCATCTCATCAAAGCGAATGTTCCAACTCCGAGATGCTTGCACCAGCCCATAAATGGATCGCCGGAGCTTGCATACTTTGTTAGCATTCTTAGGATCGACAAAACCTTCGGCTGCATCATATACAGCTCTTCCTTAAGATATCCGTTAAGGAACGCTGTTTTGACGTCCATCTGCCATATCTCATAATCATAGTATGCGGCAATTGCTAACATGATTCGGACGGACTTAAGCTTCGCTACGGAGAGAAAGTCTCATCGTAGTCAATCCCTTGAACTTGCCGATAACCCTTAGCGACAAGTCGAGCTTTATAGATGGTGATATTACCATCCGCGTCCGCCTTCTTCTTAAAGATCCATTTGTTTTCTATCGCTCGCCGATCATCGGGCAAGTCACCAAAGTCCACACTTTGTTTTCATACATGGATTCTATCTCGGACTTCACGGCTTCTAGCCATTTGTTGGAATCTGGGCCCGCCATCGCTTCTTCATAGTTCAAAGGTTCATTGTTGTCTAACAACATGATTTCCAAGACAGGGTTGCCGTACCACTCTGGTGCGGAACGTGTTCTAGTGGACCTACGAAGTTCAGTAGCAACTTGATCCGAAGTACCTTGATCATCATCATGAATTTCCTCTTCAGTTGGTGTAGGCATCACAGGAACACTTTCCTGACTAGCACTACTATCCTGTTCAAGAGGTAGTACTTCAACGAGTTCTACTTTCCTCCCACTTACTTCTTTCGAGAGAAACTCTTTTCCGTAAAGGATCCGTTCTTGGCAACAAAGATCTTGCCCTCGGATCTTAAGTAGAAGGTATACCCTATGGTTTCCTTAGGGTATCCTATGAAGACGCATTTTTCCGACTTGGGTTCGAAGCTTTTCGAGGTTGAAGTTTCTTGACATAAGCATCGCATCCCCAAACTTTTAGAAACGACAGCTTAGGTTTCTTCCCAAACCATAATTCATACGGTGTCGTCTCAACGGACTTAGACGGTGCCCTATTTAAAGTGAATGTAGCTGTCTCTAGAGCGTATCCCCAAAATGATAGCGGTAAATCGGTAAGAGACATCATAGACCGCACCATATCCAATAGAGTGCGACACGACGTTCGGACACACCATTATTACCGAGGTGTTCCAGCGGCGTTAGTTGTGAAACGATTCCACATTTTCTTAAGTGTGTACCAAATTCGTGACTTAAATATTCTCCTCCACGATCTGATCGTAAGAATTTTATCTTTCGGTCACGTTGATTCTCTACTTCATTCTGAAATTCCTTGAACTTTTCAAAGGTCTCAGACTTGTGTTTCATCAAGTAGACATACCCATATCTACTCAAGTCATCTGTGAGAGTGAGAACATAACGATACCCTCCGCGAGCCTCAACGCTCATTGGACCGCACACATCGGTATGTATGATTTCCAACAAGTTGGTTGCTCGCTCCATTGTTCCGGAGAACGGAGTCTTGGTCATCTTGCCCATGAGGCATGGTTCGCATGTGTCAAATGATTCATAATCTAAAGACTCCAAAAGTCCATCAACATGGAGCTTTTTCATGCGCTTGACACCAATGTGACCAAAGGCGGCAAAGTACACAAGTATGTGGGACTATCGTTATCAACTTTACATCTTTTGGTATTCACACTATAAACATGTGTAATACTACGCCGAGATTCATTAGGAATAAACCATTGACCATCTGAGCATGACCATAAAACATATCTCTCATATAAATAGAACAACCATTATTCTCGGATTTAAATGAGTAGCCATCTCGCATTAAACAAGATCCGGATACAATATTCATGCTCAAACTTGGCACCAAATAACAATTATTAAGGTTCATAACTAATCCCGTAGGTAAATGAAGAGGTAGCGTGCCGGACGGCGATCACATCGACTCTGGAACCATTCCCGACGCCAGCATCGTCACCTCGCCCTTGCCGGGCTCGCTTATTCCGCAGCTCCTGCTGTGAATTACAAATATGAGCAACGGCACCGGTATCAAATACCCAGGAGTTACTACGAGTACTTGCAAAGTACACATCAATTACATGTATATCAAATATACCTTTGGTGTTGCCGGCCTTCTTGTCCGCTAAGTATTTGGGGCAGTTCCGCTTCCAGTGACCCCTCCCCTTGCAATAAAAGCACTCGGTCTCGGGTTTGGGTCCATTCTTTGACTTCTTCCCGGCAACTTGCTTACCGGGCGCGGCAACCTCCTTGCCGTCCTTCTTGAAGGTTTTCTTACCCTTGCCCTTCTTGAACTTAGTGGTCTTATTGACCATCAACACTTGATGTTCTTTCTTGATTTCAACCTCGGTGACTTCAAAGATAGAGAACACTTCAGGAATGGTCTTTACCATCCCTCGCATGTTGTAGTTCATCACAAAGCTCTTGTAGCTTGGTGGGAGCGATCGAGGATTCTCACAATGACCGCCTCATCGTGGAGGTTAATGTTCACCGGGTCATACGGTTGTGCAACCTGCACATCTTCAAGATGTGCTCACCGATGTAACTGTTTTCCTCCATCTTACAACTATAGAACTTGTCGGAGATGTCATATCTCTCGACCCGGGCGTGAGCTTGGAAAACAAGTTTCAGCTCCTCGAACATCTCATATGCTCCGTGATGCTCAAAACGCTTTTGGAGCCCCGGTTCTAAGTCAGAAGCATGCCGCATCGAACGAGGGAGTAATCATCATGAAGTTTGCCAAGCATTCATAATGTCTTGGTTCTCTCGACGGAGCTTCACCTAGCGGTCCTTCTAGGACATATTGTTTCCTGGCAGCTATGAGGATGATCCTCAGGTTCCGGACCCAGTCCGTATAGTTGCTGCCGTCATCTTTCAGCTTGGTTTTCTCTAGGAACGCGTTGAAGTTCAAGTTGACATGAGCGTTGGCCATTTGATCTACAAGACATATTATGCAAAAGCTTTAGACTAAGTTCATGATAATTAAGTTCATCTAATCAAATTATTTCAATGAACTCCCACTCAGATTAGACATCCCTCTAGTCATCTAAGTGTTACACGATCCGAGTCGACTAGGCCGTGTCCGATCATCACGTGAGACGGACCAGTCTCGTCGGTGAACATTCTCATGTTGATCGTATCTTCCATACGACTCGTGTTCGACCTTTCGGTCTCGTGTTCCGAGGCCATGTCTGTACATGCTAGGCTCGTCAAGTAAACCCTAAGTGTTTTCGCGTGTAAATCTGTCTTACACCCGTTGTATGTGAACGTAAGAATCCATCACACCCGATCATCACGTGGTGCTTAGAAACGTTTAACTTTGGCAACGGTACGCTTAGGGGAAACACTTCTTGAAATTGTTGTAAGGATCATCTTATTTACTACCGTCTTTCTAAGTAAACAAGATGTATAAACTTAATAAACATCACATGCAATTATATAGTAGTGACATGATATGGCCAATATCATAAAGCTCCATTGATCTCCATCTTCGGGGCTCCATGATCATCTTGTCACCGGCATGACACCATGATCTCCATCATCATGATCTCCATCATTGTGCCTCCATGAAGTTGTCACGCCAACGACTACTTCTACTTCTATGGCTAACGCGTTTAGCAATAAAGTAAAGTAAGTTACATGATGCTCTTCAATGACACGCAGGTCATACAAAAATAAAGACAACTCCTATGGCTCCAGCCGGTTGTCATACTCATCGACATGCAAGTCGTGATTCCTATTACAAGAACATGATCTCATACATCACAATATGTCATTCATCATTCATCACAACTTGGCCATATCACATCACATGTCAATTGCTGCAAAAACAAGTTAGACGTCCTCTAATTGTTGTTGCATCTTTTACGTGGCTGCAATTGGGTTCTAGCAAGAATGTTCTCTTACCTACGAATAACCACAACGTGATCTTGTCAACTTCTATTTACCCTTCATAAGGACCCTTTTCATCGAATCCGCTCCAACTAAAGTAGGAGAGACAGACACCCGCCAGCCACCTTATGCATCTAGTGCATGTTAGTCGGTGGAACCGGTCTCACGTAAGTGTACGTGTAAGGTTGGTCCGGCCGCTTCATCCCACAAAACCGCTGGAAGCAAGATAAGACTAGTAGCGGCAAGTAAATTGACAAGATCCACGCCCACAACTAAATTGTGTTCTACTCGTGCAAAGAGAACTACGCATAGACCTAGCTCATGATGCCACTGTTGGGGAACGTTGCAGAAAATTAAAATTTTCCTACGGTTTCACCAAGATCCATCTATGAGTTCTACTAAGCAACGAGTCAAGGGAGAGAGTTAGAATCTACATACCACTTGTAGATCGAGTACGGAAGCGTTCGAGGGAGTGGTGATGATGAAGACGTTCCCAACGTGATTCCGATCACCGATGACCAAGTGCTGAACGGACAGCACCTCCGCGTTCAACACACGTACGGGACGATGGCGTCTCCTCCGTCTTGATCCAACAAGGATGAAGGAGAGGTTGAGGAAGACAACTCCAATGGCAGACGACGGCGTGGTGCAGCTTGGTACGCAGTTCTCCCAAGCAGGCTTCGCCAAGCTCAAGGTGGAGAAAGAGAGGTGTTGGGAGGGAGGGCTGCGCCTTCAATGGTCTGTGCAGCCCTCCCCCACCCCTCTATTTATAGGAGGAAGGAGAGGGCGGCCCCTCTAGATGGCATCTAGAGGGGGGGCGGCCAAGGGGAGGAGGAAAGGGTGGCTTGCCCCCAAGCCAAGGGGGCGCCTTTGCCCCTTTAGGTTTCCTCCCAAGCTCCTAGCAAGATGGGCCTAGGTGGGGAGGTGCGCCCAGCCCACCAGGGGCTGGCTCCCTCTCCCACTTAGCCCATGTGGCCCCCCGGGAGGGGTGGCCCCTCCCGGTGGACCTCCGTAACTCTCCCGGTGGCCCCGGTACATTACCGGTATACCCCCGAAACTTTCCGGAGTCCGTTTAACCACTTTCCATATATAAATCTTTACTTCCGGACCATTCCGAACTCCTCGTGACGTCCGGGATCTCATCCGGACTCAACAACATTCGGTAATCACATACTTGTCTTCCTATTAACCCTAGCGTCACCGAACCTTAAGTGTGTAGACCCCTACGGGTTCGGGAGACATGCGTACATAACCGAGACGCTCTCCGGTCAATAACCAACAGCGGGATCTGGATACCCATGTTGGTTCCTACACGCCTCGATGTTGTCATCGGATGAACCACGATGTCGAGGGTTCAATCAACCCCGTATGCTATTCCCTTTGTCGACGGTATGTTACTTGCCCGAGACTTCGATCGTCGGTATCCCAATACCTCGTTTAGTCTCAAGTTACCGCAAGTCACTTTATTCAGACCGTAATGCATGATCCCGTGACCGGACACTTGATCACTTTGAGCTCATTATGATGATGCATTACCGAGTGGGCCCAAGTGATACCTCTCCGTCATACGGAGTGACAAATCCTGTCTCGATCCGTGTCAACCCAACAGACACTTTCGGAGATACCTGTAATGCACCTTTATAGTCACCCAGTTACGTTGTGACGCTTTGGTACACCCAAGGCATTCCTACGGTATCCGGGAGTTACACGATCTCACGGTCTAAGGAAGAGATACTTGACATTGGAAAAGCTCTAGCAAAACGAACTACACGATCTTTGTGCTATGCTTAGGATTGGGTCTTGTCCATCACGTCATTCTCCTAATGACGTGATCCCGCTTGTCAATGACATCCGATGTCCATAGTCGTGAAACCATGACTATCCGTCGACCAACGAGCTAGTCAACTAGAGGCTCACTAGGGACGTACAGGTCTATGTATTCACACGTGTATTACGATTTCCAGATAACACAGTTATAGCATGAATAAAGACAATTATCATGAACAAGGAAATATAATAATAATGCTTTTATTATTGCCTCTAGGGCATATTTCCAACACTAGCCGCTACATGGGGAGCCACAGAGACCCCCTCTGGTAATATATGCTTCAAAAGATAAATAGTTTATGAAGTGCGGCGGGTGTGTAAATCTGACAAAAATATTGTAGATGGCGCCGGACTAGATCCGGATAAGCAACAGCTCTTGCGCCAGCTAAAGGCTGGTGAGAGTGTGCTTACGTGGGTGCGGCAGGAGAAAAATAACCTCCAAGATGCCAACACCCAACTGGGTGAGGAACTAAAGGATGTTCGTGCTCAGCTTGTCCGACTCAGAAAGAAGAATCGACGGCTGCGCTCAAATAACTTTGAAAGAGTTCGGCGAGGAAGGCGGCTAACATAAACATGTATGTAGGTTTGCTCACAGTGTCGCCCCGAGGAGGAGATGCTCAGTTCTTGGTGATCTTCTTCCCGAATCCGTCGCTACCGCATTTAACGAAGTTCGGCAGGTGATGAAAGGCGTCGGTCAGGCCTTGTGGCCATCTATCTCCCTGCCCGAAGGCATTGGGGAGCTGGCAGAGCGGCTTCAAAGAGCACGGCAGCGCTTCCGACTATGGAAGATATCGGCCTGCCATCAGGGCGCCAGGGAGGCCTGGGCCATGGTAAAGACGCGGTACATGAAGGCTGACCCAAACCACATGGCCGAGGTCGGACCTGTGGGGGCCGATGGGAAGGAGATCCTCAGAAGCTTAGTGTACGGCCAAGTAGAATTGGCCGCCAAGTATTCCCAAAGAAGATTGTAAATTAGATAGCCTATTAGATGGCATTGAGGAGGAATACAATGAGTCGAGTTGACTATGTAATTGAATATGACTTAAAAAATGTCTTCTAGCCGGATTGTAGATTGTTTGTCATAGCGGACCTTTTCGCTTCGACCTCGGGACCCAACAGTCCGGAGTGTGTCCGAATACCCTCGTGGTTATATAAGAACCGGGGCATGCATGGAGACAAGGCGTAGGGGTCATTATTGCTGTATCAGACAAGTGCCCAACTAGTTATGTTATATTACATGGATAGTAAGAAACATCTTCCAGGGAGAATAGTTCCATTAAGGGTTCCTTTCGCTGTGAGGCATGCCCTAAAGTGCATGTCCAAGCTGCTAAGAAAGCAGAAAATCATCTGGGGGCAGATGGATAAATAGTTAAAAATCATCTTTCAGTTCACCGACCGAATATTCCATTAAGAACGCTAGCTTTCGGCTTCACCACCGAGGTACACATCCGCTGACCCGGCAAGAATAATCGCAGAGGTGCTCCCTTTACCACCTAGCCGAACAATCTGGAACGTACGGGTAAGCACAGGAGCCAGGCAACCTAGCTTGGCCAAAACTTAAGTCATATCGATGCATATAATGGTGAATAAAAGGTACATGCGGAAGTTTGACACATGTGTTGGGCATGAAGCCCGTATAAATAAGCTTCTGTTAAAGAAGCCCCCAGGTATAATGAGCGCAGACAGCGCGTCAAATATGTGCGAATAAAGCGCAAACGAGCTTCTAAAGGCTTCAAGAAGAAGGAGGAGGAAGGAGAGAAATAAAAGACAGCAAAAATAGAAAATGTGGACGGAGGAAGGAGACGAAATTGGAGTCCGGCGCTTAGGCGTAGAATCTTCGTAGACGGGTTGTGTTCCATGGGTTCGGCTCGAGTCAGTTATCCGATGTGTTTCACAGACGGTATGCTCCGCCGGTCAGGACCTGGTCGATGATGAAGGGACCTTCCCATTTGGGCTTGAGTTTGTCCTTTTTCTTGTCCAAAGAAGCGTAGAACTAGTTCGCCAACGTTGTAAGCTTTGGCCCGTACTTCCTCGCTTTGATATCTTCGACCTGCTTGTTGATAAAATGCGGAACGAGCTTTTGCCACGCCGCCGCTCTCCTCCTCCAATGCGCCCAAACTGTCCTGTCGACGAGCTCGGCTTCTCTTTCTTCATACATGCGCACGCCGAGGTGAGTCATGAATTATGTCGCAGGCAGGACTGCCTCGCACCATACACCATAAAAATGGTGTGAATCCGGTAGTACGATT
The DNA here is from genome assembly GCA_021605145.1 of Aegilops bicornis. Lineage (NCBI taxonomy): Eukaryota > Viridiplantae > Streptophyta > Magnoliopsida > Poales > Poaceae > Aegilops > Aegilops bicornis. The sequence continues at coordinate 511,213,864 of CM038672.1, forward strand.
CACGTGGTCCGTAGCCCCTGTAGTACGGAGTCGAAGCTCCTCAACCCAAAGGCGTGTTAGATTCCTTGAGGGACCGCACTAGTCTGGGTTTAATGTCGCTCATGATTAGACCGTTTTCTCGCTCGACTTGGTCGTTGGTTTGAGGGTGATAGACTGAGGTGTAATCGAGCTTGATGCCCATGTTTTTGCACCATAATTTGACCTCATCGGCCGTGAAGTTGGTGCCGTTATCAGTGATGATACTGTGGGGGACACCGTAACGGTGAACTACCCCTGATATGAAGTCTATCACCGGTCTAGGTTCGGCCGTTTTAACAGGCTTGGCCTCTATCCATTTGGTGAATTTATCCACCATGACCAATAGGTATTTTTGCTTATGGGTTCCTCCTTTAAGGGGTCCAACCATGTCAAGCCCCCAGACCGCGAACGGCCAGGTGATGGGTATAGTTTTGAGGGCGGTGGGTGGCATGTGGCTTTGGTTAGCAAAAAGCTGGCAACCGACGCATCGTTGGACTAAATCCTGCACATCTGCCCGGGCCGTCGGCCAATAAAATCCTGTACGGAAGGCCTTGCCTACAAGGGCCCGGGCTGCGGCGTGGTGCCCACCCAGTCCGGCATGAATTTCAGCCAAGAGGTTTCGCCCTTCCTCTTCGGAGATACACCTTTGAAGGACTCCTGTTGTGCTTTTCTTATAAAGCTCTTCCTCATGGACTTTATAGGCTTTAGATCGCCGCACTATGCAGCGAGCCTCATTTTGGTCTTCGGGGAGTTCCTGCCTATTTAGGTAGGCTAGGAATGGTTCCGTCCATGGGGCGATAACCGCCATTATTTCGTGGGCGGAGGGTGTTATCTCGGTGACATAGCCTCCAATTGTGTCAGAGTGTTCGGCGTCAGGCAGTGCGGTTGGGTCCGGATTGTTATTTCTGGACTCCCCTTCCCATAGTACGGATGGCTTGAACAGCCGTTCCAGGAAGATGTTGGGCGGGACGGCATCGCGTTTTGCGCCGATGAGTGCCAATATGTCCGCCGCCTGGTTGTTATCCCGGGCTATATGATGAAATTCGAGCCCTTCGAACCGTGCTGACATTTTTAGGACCGCATTGCGGTACACTGCCATTTTTGGATCTTTGGCATCAAAGTCTCCGTTTATTTGAGATATCTTGAGGTTCGAATCCCCGCGCACCTCTAGGCGTTTAATGCCCATATAGACTGCCATCCGGAGGCCGTGTAGAAGGGCCTCGTATTCGGCTGCGTTGTTGGAGTCCATATACATTATCTGAAGGACATATTGGATCAGTGTCCCGGTTGGGGACGCCAGACGACGCCAAACCCCCGTGCCGCCAACATTTTAGAGCCGTCAAAGTGCATGATCCAATTGGAGTATGCGCCGTACTCTTTAGGGAGTTCGGCTTTGGTCCATTCGGCCACGAAGTCGGCCAAAACCTGCGACTTGATAGCTCATCGTGGCTTATAGGTTATGTCGAATGGAAGGAGCTCTATGGCCCATTTAGCAATCCGGCCCGTCGCGTCGCGGTGGTTTATAATGTCGTTAAGAGGTACTTCGGAGGCTACCATTATCGAACACTCTTGAAAGTAGTGCCGCAGCTTCCGGGATGCCATGAACACCGTGTATGCTATCTTTTGATAGTGTGGGTACCGGGACTTGCATGGAGTTAGGACAGTCTACACATAGTAAACCGGTTTTTGAAGAGGGAACCGGTGTCCATCCGTTTCTCGTTCGACGACGAGCACCGCGCTGACAACTTGATGTGTTGCGGCGATATATAATAGCATTGGTTCACCTACGTTGGGCGCGGCCAGGACCGGATTTGTTGCCAATATGGCTTTTATTTCTTTGAGTCCGGCCGTGGCGGCATCCGTCCACTCGAAGTGTTCGGTGCGCCGGAGGAGGCGGTAAAGGGGTAACTCCTTTTCCCCCAAACGGGAAATAAAGCGGCTTAGAGCCGCTACGCATCCAATCAATTTTTCTATTTGTTTGAGGTCTATTGGAATATCCAATTGTGACAGAGCTCAGATCTTGGCTGGGAACGCCGAAGACGCATTTTTTCGGATTGAGCTTAATGTCATACTTTCGAAGATTGTCGAATATGAGCCTCAAGTCGTCTACTAGAGTTTCGACATGCTTGGATTTGACGACCACGTCATCTACATATGCTTCCACTGTTTTGCCGATCTGGTTTGCCAGACATGTCTGAATCATGCGCTGATATGTTGCGCCGGCGTTTTTGAGCCCAAAGGGCATTGTGTTGAAGCTTGATCTGGAGTGATGAATGTTGTTGCAGCTTGATCTGGCTACGCTATCTTGATTTGGTGGTAGCCGGAGTACGCGTCGAGGAAGCACCATGAGTCGTGTCCTGCTGTAGCGTCGATAATTTGATTAATGCGAGGGAGAGGAAGGGATCCTTTGGGCAAGCCTTATTAAGGTCTTTGAAATCAACACATAGGCGCCAGGATTTATCCTTCTTTGGTACCATCACCAGGTTTGCTAGCCAGTCCGGATGTTTTATATCTCGATGAATCCGGCTTCCGAAGTTTGGCTAGCTCTTCTCCCATGGCCTGTCTCTTGGGTTCTAAAAGCTACCAAGAGCATGTTTGATTGGCTTGAATCCTTTTAGGATATTTAGGCTGTGCTCGGCCAGCCGACGTGGGATTCATGGCATGTCTGAAGGGTGCTAGGAAAAAATGTCCCAGTTTTCTCATAGAAATTCTCGTAGTGTGGCGTCTACATCAGGGTTTAATTGTGCCCCAATGGAGGCTGTCTTTGCAGGGTCCGTTGGGTGGACTTGGAATTTGACTATTTCATCCGCTGGTTTAAAAGAGGTGGACTTGGATCTTTTATCAAGTATCACATCGTCCCTGTTCACCGTGGAGCGCATCGCATTGAGTTCCTCGGCCGCTAGGGCTTCGGACAGTGCCTAGAGGGCTAGTGCGGCTGTCTTGTTTTCGCCATGAGTGCTATATTCGGATCACTAGTGAGAGTGATGATTCCGTTAGGTCCGGGCATTTTAAGCTTCATGTACCCATAATGGGGTATGGCTTGAAAAATTGTGAATGCCTCTCACCCTAATAAAGCGTGATATCCGCTGTTGAACGGGGCCACTTGAAATGTGACCTCCTCGGACCTGTAATTGTCCAGCGAGCCGAACACTACGTCCAGTGTGATTTTTCCTGTGCAGCGTGCTTCCCGGCTAGGGATTATTCCTCTAAAGGTTGTGCTACTTCGCTCAATGCGGTTCCAGTCTATCTCCATTTTTCGGAGGGTTTCCTCGTAGATGAGGTTTAGTCCGCTGCCGCCATCCTTGAGTACCTTAGTAAGGCGAAAGCCGTCCACTATTGGACTGAGGACCAATGCGGCTGGTGCTCGGGCTGTTCCGAATTTGGGTTCGTCACTTGCATTAAAGGTAATAGCCGCGTCACTCCATGGATTTATTGTTGCTACTTGGTAGACATCGGCAAGGTTGCGGAGTGTTCGTTTCCGCATGTTATTTGATGCGCAAGTCTCGAAGACTGTTAACACCGTACTGGTATTGCTGGGCTGGGATTCTGAAGCTAGAACCTCTTCGCCACTTTTGGCCACCTGCCGTAGTATCCAACATGCTCGAGGGCTATGGGTTGGAGTGGCGCCCTCTGTGCTATGAATTTTGCAGGGTCCGTTTAGCCAACACTCCAAAGACGGTTCTGCACTTTTAGGGGTTTTGGTTTTTGGTGTTTAACCCAGTGCTTGGTAATGATGCACCCTTTTATTTCGGACTAGGGATGTATTCGGGGCGGATTATCCCAAAATTTACTTTCGGTTTTCCGTGCACTCTCCATCGCACAATACTTTTGTACTATGGTCACCAAGTCAGCAAAGCGTGTAATTTCGCGACGACTTATGGCGTTTAGGATTCCCTTGTCCGTGCAATTATTGCAGAAAAGTGAGATTGCGTCCTCCTCTCGGCAGTCCTTTATCGTGTCCATAACCAGGAGGAATCTGGCCCAGTAACGATGTACTGTCTCAGCGGGCTCTTGCCGAATTCGGGATAGATTGCTAATGTTTGGGTGGGCGGGTGGAACTAGATCCGGAACCCCGTCCAATTTAAGACTCAGGGGCCGAGAAGTTTCCGAACTCGGAAGTTTGGATTTTTGAATGCTATCCAATGAATCCAACCCGCCGCCTGACTTTAAGTTCGGGACTTGATCGACATCCGTCCCTCTGCGGGAATCCGGCATGGAGGGATTGGGAATCCGGATGTAGCTAGTCCTTAAGATAGAAGAAGGATCGCTTTGCTCCTCTATCACAGCAACATGATGGGTAGCCTCGGGAGAGTTGATCTCTCTCAGATCGGTTTTAAGCCCAATCCGGTCATAGTCTATGGCGACTCCCAGGGCGGCGATGCGGTCCAAGAGCTCGTTTACGGAGGAGAGCTCGATCGGATCCAACTGTTCGGCAAGTTCCGAACTAACGCGAAGATTGGTTTCGATGACTCGAGAGGTCATCGTCGGCGCAGTGGCTGAACTGGCGGTCATAAGAAAACCACCTAGCTGAAGAGTCTAACCAGTGGCCAAGGCTCCTTTGGCGATAGTATCGTCTTTAAAGACGGGATGAGGCATCCTTCCTGATGGCGACGGCACAGAGGAACTCTCAATGAAAGCACCAATGTCGGTGTCAAAACCGGCGGATCTCATGTAGGGGGTCCCAATCGTATGCGTCTAGGCGGATGGTAACAGGAGACAAGGGATACGATGTTTTTACCTGTGTTCGGGCCCTCTCGATGGAGGCAATACCCTACTCCTGCTTGATTAATATTGATGATATGGGTAGTACAAGAGTAGATCTACCACGAGATCAAGGAGGCTAAACCCTAGAAGCTAGCCTATGGTATGATTGTTGTTCGTCCTACGGACTGAACCCTCCGGTTTATATAGACACCGGATAGGTTAGGGTTACACAGAGTCTGCTACAATGGTAGGAGATCTACATATCCGTATCGCCAAGCTTGCCTTCCACGCCAAGGAAAGTCCCATCCGGACACGGGACGAAGTCTTCAATCTTGTATCTTCATAGTCCAGGAGTCCGGCCAACGGTGATAGTTCGGCTATCCGGACACCCCCTAATCCGGGACTCCCTCACCCAGGTTACAGCTTTTTCTCACTTTCTCTCTATCTATTTCCTCTCAAATGTTTTTTACCTTTCTTTTTTAAGACACAATTGTTTTTATGCCTTTTTTTAGAATTATTTTTTTATACCTAGGAGCACGTCTAGAGACGAGCTCTGTTTGCAGAGCCCACTCCTTGACTTTGTCAATGCCTCTCTCTCCTCCACATAAGGAGTACTACTTGCTATGCATGCATGGGGCGGGCAGCTGGCGTCTTGAGGGGCCAGGGCGGTGAGAGCGGGCTCCGGAAGCGGTCTGGACTCCAGCATGGCCCACCTCACATTATCACCATATATTTCTTGGAGTTCGTGTGCGGCGGGCGGGCGATCTCTTGGTGTTGAGCCAGGTGAATACATGCTCGGTGTTCGTGGAGGCCTCCAGCAAACGTCTAAACAGTAATGTCACATACGCATAATTTTGGTTTTTATTTCTTTCTTCAAGACAGGTAGGCCCGCATAGATAGATAGATAAAGAACACGAGATGATGAGGCGCATGCGGACTGTTTGACTGGTCAACCAGACAAATATGGAGCTATACATCGAGCCAAAGGACCGTATAATCACCATATCTCATATACAATGATCAAAGTGAGCTATCAAGACAAGTTCGATGACCGCCAATGCATTTTACTCGGTAATAAATGACCAGGATTGAAGGGGAATCCAAATTTGCTTTGTCTTTTGTCCTTGAGCTCTTGACAAACCAATGCACTATACGGTTGTCCGGCCACTCCACCCCAGAGCTCTCACCAAGCGTCGTTCATGCCACCGCTCCGCACACTAACCGGTAAGGCAGCGATGGCATCCCGCCGCGGCGAGTTCCTTGCCGCCCAAGACCGCACACAAAATGGTAGGGAAGCGATGGCATCCCGCCGTGCCGAGTTCATCGCCGCTCGCGACCTCACAACTATGTGGGAGGAATTTGAAGATGCCAAGGCCGAATGGGCGGTGGACCAAGAAGCGCCCAAAGCCGCACAGAGGGAGCGGAAAAGTCTGAAAGCACTCAAGAAAAGAGAGGCCCGCCGCCGCAAGAAAGAAAAGGACGCATGCGCCGCAAGGAGAGGTCATGGAGATCCAAGCACGGCAGTGTGTCGCCGACAAAGCCGGAAGGAGAACGACGGCGTCTGCCAAAGCATGTGAGAAGTAGTAGTACTAGTAGTTAGTGTGTGTGTCTGTGTTCCGAGTATGAGCATGTACCAATACTAGTACTAGTTACTACTGTAGTTTTTAGAGCAAATTACCAGTACATTAGCCTAGACTAAATGGAAAAATTCCTATCCTAAGCATCAAATGGCATCTCTTTCTCTATAGGAATTGAGATGCATGTCAGCTCATTTCCTATGATTTTCATATTCCTATCCTATGAACCAAAGGAGGCCTCTGTTGGAGTAACTACTGTAGCTAGCAGTACTGCTGGTACAGTAGTTTTCTTCAAGAAGCGTAATTCAACAAAGTCATGATGGTTCCTTCGTCCGAGCAACTTCAAAGTGGGAAGTGGGCCTGTGATTTGACGACTCATTAGTCATTGTTACTGCGGCGCGATGACCTGGGTGACTCCCTTGGAGTTCTGCGTGCATGGCAAGTGGACCAGGATGGTCGACGTCCAACATGTTGGCGAACAGAAGTATTCTTTCCGATATCGAGGAGCAAGGAAACCGCGTGGTATAGTATCACTGCTGATTGGTTCGCAAAAAATAGTATCACTGCCGATTTATAATTATTTTTTATTTCTAATGAATGCTAGAGTTTCAACTCTTACGGCGAAGGGTGCCAAACACGGCACGTGCTGGATGTCCCACACGTCAGCGAAAGGAGTGGGACATGAATAGCGTGGTAGAGCCCAGCGTAAAAAAATAGCGTGGTAGAGCGTCTCCACTTCTTCCACTTCTGGGTCGGAGACCACACGTAGTAGTACTTAGTGGTATGAACGATACAAAGTGCGACCTGAAGACAAACACACGTCTAGTTGGAAGGTCTCGGGGCATACACGTAAACAAATATAAAAGTTAATATGTGCCTCCAACTAATATAGTAGTAGTAGAGTACTTAGGCACGTACTCCATAACATCACCGTGCATTGCACGTACAACATTTAGTGGTAGTATGTAGTAAGAGACAAATGCCGCCCAAGAGTTACCTTCTCGACCTACTTTTGGGTGTTTGGTAGAGTAAATGGAGGGTGCATGAGCCCACACTAGTTTAGCACAAATACACTAGAAGCATGCATGAAGAGGGGTGTTGAGTTGAGCATGCATGAAGAGGGAACAACTATGCTGAGACGAGAACGCAACCAAACACACCCTATGTGCCACGCATGTTCATACCATTTGTGCCTTTCTACTTCACTTCATCAAGGCTACATTACTCAGGTTTGTACGTCCACTCTGGGTACATGTTCGCCTCAGAGTTCCAAATTCCACGTGTTCTTCATATAGATGGAACGATCCTTGCATAACACGTGCACCTTGATGCTAGATGTCTTGCGTGTTGGCAAAAGGATGAACAAAGCTCACGTAAAAAAAATAGAGTGGAAGAACATAGATTCCGGACGATCGAGAAGGAGCAAGGAACGTCGTGGTGGAGCGTCTGCACTCATAATATTTAATATTATTCAGCGATATAAAATTAACCAATCATCTCCACAAAGGATCGGAAGAGTACGTAAACACGGCAGCCCAAAGGTAGTTACATCATACTAGTACATGGCTAACCCATGCTATCACCATATTTCTTGGCTTCCATGCGACACCTATCTCTAGTAATCCAAAGCAGCTCAGACGCTTCTCCCTCCTCATCTCTATCAAAGTGCGGCGGGCTGGCATTTCTGCCGTCTATTGAGGTCGGTTAACTATCACATGTTAGCGACATGCCAAGAGCATTCTAAAAAATTCCTTTCACGCTCCATTTTCAAAAAAAATCCTTTCACGCATTTAATTTGCTCGTATGCTTTGAGCAACTTGCATGTCCTATACCTGCTCCTGCTTGATACTCTAACTTATCTAGAGGTTAGACTAACCCATGACTAACCCTGAACTAATCAGAAGCCAAAGAGGTGTTTGGGTGACAGGGTTAGATTGACAATAAATGCACTTCATGGAGAGAGAAAAGTGATTTTTCAGTGGTCCCAATGAGAACTATCTTCAGTTAGCACCTCTTGGGTGGGATAGTTTTTTTTTTGTGGGTTCGGTGCAACTTGCTCCAATTTAAACCCTCATACTTGGATACTCCCTCCGTCTAGGTGTGTAAGTCATCTTACGAAAACCAAATAATCCCAAAACACTTAGGCGCGGTGCATTAACTTCTACCTCGTTTCTTGTTTCTTGACATATTAACCAATAAGAGATGTTGGTGTGCATGCTTTTAATGACTTGAAACTACCAAACACGACATGCAGTGGTTAATTCATTGCATGCAATGCTATTAATTAGCAAATAAACATTAAGTTCTCTAGTTTTCCCCTCCTCCTTGGTCACGGTGCACAATCTAAGATGACTTATTCACCTAGATGGAGGGAGTACTTTAGGGCTATTTGAGCCCCAACTAGCTCAAACTACCTCTAACCCATGGATCCAAACAGGGCCTATGGCCAGTCTCGACGCGGAGCAGTCGCGTGCACCGGGAAGCGGCACTCTCTCGGCCGTCGCGCCACTTTAAAGCCGACGCCAATGAGAGGTCGCCTCCGCTCTGGCCGGGCATTAATGCGGCACTGACGCTCGTATGTAGGCTGACCGTTTCACGCTGAAGCGCTACCGGCAAGGGAGTATAGGTTTTGAACCGTTTCAGGTGTAGTACTGGTAGTTTGCAAAACTACTCAATTATTGCACTCAGTTTCCTAAGAGACTGTGGTAAAAAGCATTACTCCACAGCCCGCTTCCCTTCTCCTTCCTCTTCCACCGCCCGCGCACATCCGCGGGAAGCGACCGGTCAACCCTTATATAGGAGTGCTAGCACAAAAAGATGCATGCATGACCACTAAAATTTCCATATTAAAGCGCCGCTCGTGCGGGAGTATGGCGTATGTTGTTACCTTCGGCCGACCCATGGCTACCGGGCGACGGCGACCAGAGAAGAGGCGGCGGGAGGGGATTGGATGCAACTACTGTTTGGGTTCGCCTTCCGGCTTAAATGCGCAGCATCACGTGTACCAGCTGGTGCACAAATTGTAACATACGTGTGTTCCGCTTAAGTGGGCGCCACGTAATCGGGTGTGTGTGAGAGAGATTACGAGAGACAGTGCGTGTGTGCGACTACGCTCTTCGGACATGTACTCAACCTTTGCATCGGGATATAAGTATAATGGTATTTACTTTAGCTAGTGATTTACGTGGCCATGTTAACATGGTTGTGTCAAAAAATGTCACTTTCGTGATTTGCGTTATATAATTACAAGAAAGATTCTCGTGCATTGCACGGAACATCAATATGCATTTTTTACGTAACACCTGTTGTGATTGACCCATGCAGGAGTAATCCCATGTGTAAAAACTAATGATATCTCGAGAATTTTATCGGAAAACTGGTATCTCGAGAATGTCATCGAAAAAAATGAAAGATGAGAGATAAGGCGAGGAGGAGTGGAGCGTGGTGGTGACTGGTGGTCGGAATGGGCGGAGGCATGGGGATGGACGGCGCCGGCAGGCGGCAGCGGCCACCATGCATGCTAGATTGTTCCAGAGACTTATCCCTTTTTTAATTGCTGAGCCATGAGGTTGCGGGAGATAATGATGTGGAGAGAGGTGCAGGTATATTTTGTAAAATTATCATAGTTTGCTTTCTATCCTCAGATATAGATCATACGGTCTGTATTACAAGATGGCAGGCACACCATCACCGCCAACTCGTTTTTTATAAGGGTACATATGATAAGTTTGCTGACTACTAAAGTAAAGTAGAATTTGTCCATGTTATGCAAGTAAATAAAGGTGATTGTTTATCATACGGGTAAGGTTGGATGAAGGGTGGTAGGAACAAATGCTCCGCCTAGAGCATGTGTGTGTGAGATGGAGTCTTAGTGTGTGTGTGTGTGTGAGAGAGAGAGAGAGAGAGAGAGGAGAGAGAGATGGAGTCTTAGTTTGTGTGTGTGTGTGAGAGAGAGAGAGGGGGGGAGAGAGAGATGGAGTCTTAGTTTGTGTGTGTGTGTGAGAGAGAGAGAGAGAGAGATGGAGTCTTAGTGTGTGTGGGGGGGCGTGCGTGCGTCTGTGTGTGTGTGTGTTTGTGTGTGTGTGTGTGTGTGAGAGATAGAGAGATGGAGTCTTAGTGTGTGTGGGGGGGTGCGTGTGCGTGTGTGTGTGTGCGTGTGTGTGTGTCGCGGGGTCCTCTGTGGCGGATGTAATTTAAGTGTGCATGGCTTCATCATAGAGAGGTGATGTGTATGGCAGAGGCCACCAACGATGGGGTGCGAGAGAAAATGCCCGTAGAGAGGGAAGAGAAGGTGTGTGCCGTGAGAGGAGTCGACTTGAGAGAACGTGTTGTTCGAGAGACACCGAGGAAGACTACTATATATCGATGGTGCATGTAGGTGGGAATTAAACAAAGGGATGGTCTTATTGGTTTCGGGGATATAGGGGAAGAGTGAGAGGCGGGGTAGCTAGAAGGAGATTGTTAAGTGTGAGTGTGTGTATTACCATCCAGGCGGAAGTTATGTGCACAAAAGAAGAGAACGATTCGATGTGGCGTTAGGATTGAGGGTAATTAACTACGTATGGAGACATAAGAGACCTTGAACGTGCATGTGTGAGAGGTATACATGTATACGTGGGATGTGTGTGTGTGCGCGCGCGCGCATGAACGAGATAAAAGAAAGAAGACATAAGTCATAACATCAACGACATGGGAGAGACGGATCGGTATGACAATATGCATGCATGTGAGAATGTAGGGAAGAAGGCCCGACAATTGAGCATGTGTTTTTGTCTTTAAGAGAGTGGCGTGGGCTGGAGCATGCATCTATGGCGAGCAGAGGGAGTGAGGCGCAACGATTGTGCAAAAGCGACCAACCTATAAATGCATATGTATGGAGAGACATATATAGTGTGGGTGATATGAAGCAAGACTCCGTGCGAGAAAGAAATGTCGACAGAGAAACTACAGATAGATACAGAGATGGAGATGCTAGCTAGAGGGACATCCGCTAGTTTGGGTGTTGGAGATGACCGTCAGGTGGTTCAAATGGTGAAGTTATATATGTGTGTGAGAGGGCACTTGACTGCATGTAGAGACAAACATATGTAGTGTGCGTGATAGGAATCAAGAGTGAGGGCGAGAAAGAAGGTTGATGGAGAAACAGATAAATAGAAAGATAAAGATGCTAGCTAGTGTGCGTTAGAGATAGGAGTCAAGTGGATCAGAAGGCTGGGTTATGTGTGTGGGTGTGAGAGAGATAGAGAGAGGGTGCGTGTGAGTCACATACAAACAGATATCAGAGAGAAATGAGATCCAGAGAGACGGAGTTTTGTGTATGCGAGAGAGAAAGATATTTCACAATGAGAGTGATAGCTAGAGAGACATACGAGGGAACACAAGATATCTCTAGGGAGAGAGGGTGTGTGTGAGCGACATACAAGAGAACAATGGAGAAATATGAGACCCTGGAGACAGAGATTGTATTTGTGTGTGAGAAAGAGATATTGAAGAGGAAGAGTCGTAGGTTCTCATATCTAAGGAGCGAAAGACATCTCTGTATGAGGGGTGTGTGAGTGGCACAAATGGGAATAGTAGAGAGAAATGAGACCCCGGGAGACAAAGTTTTGTGTTTGTGTTAGAGAAAGAGATTCCACATGGAGAATCATAGTTAGAGACACATAGGAGGGAGCGAGATATACTTACAGAGAGATAGAGTGATGAAGGTCAAGGGAGAGAGTACCGTCAGTGTGTTACGAAGATAAAAGATCATTGTCGACATACAGGTAGCACGAGAGATACCTGAAAGACGATGAACGCGTATAGGTCCAGAGAGATAGTCATATATAAGAATGAGTGATAGCTATATGAGACGAATATCTGGATTAAAGGGGATTCAAATATTTAAACTGGAGATCACGACATCGATAATATCATAACGCAAATTGGTGTATCAAACATGCATATTCATTTGAATTTGGGCACACGTGTAATGTTATATTGTTTATCAATATTGGTGATCCATAGATTCTTCAATTACAAACAATGCATGGTTTATATGCAATTAATGTCTAAACGGGATTACACTATATGTTGCGTGTGTGAAACACACTATACATGTCTGAGAAGTAAAAAAAAGCCCCGCATGAAACACGCATTAATTGGAGACAGTTAGCGAGGAATGCATACATTGGATTTCAACATAAAGTGGTTTCAAATATTTGAAAATCCAAATTGATGGATACAACCTTATGAATCTGAGATCATGCCATTTGTAAACCATATTTATGTATAAATGGTGTTGTGCTTTTGAAAGTGTATATAAAAAATGATGTATATAGAATGTAATTCCGATTGAAAATGGATCCCGCTCAAAAAATAGAATACAAACGGGATTCGAATTGAGTTGGCACGGTAAACGCGTGCACTCTGCAAAATTTGAACGAATCGGGAAATTCGCAGAATCACCGAAACCAAAATCTGCGAGATGGAAATCACTACCGCCTATCCTCGCCACGCAAAGCCTATCTGCTGGATTTATATAGGTTTCGATAGGGTAGGTTTGTAATTTCACCCAAACGCGCTCTCACCCGGATTCATACACGGTGGGCGCCAAAACACAAGGTGTCCTCGGCCAAATCGACTCCTCCCCGATTCATATTCATACAAGGTGGGTGCCAAAACAAACTCTCGTCGGCAAATATTCGTTGTATGCGAGATTACCGTCCTATCCCCAACCGACTATTGTTGCTGTGATGTAGTAGAAATTTGAAACGGGGGCTAAGTTTGTAAGTTTCCTCGCATTTGAGACAAGCGCGCCCTGAATACATGGTTCCCCCTTCCTCTCTACCTCCCTTTTCCCCATTCGTACTCCGTGGGCGCCAAAACACCCTCTCCACCCCACCCTCCACCCTCCGCCGCCGTCCGCCACCCCATCCACCGCCGTCCTCCTCCACCATGCCAGAGCTGATACCCCGACACCGCCATCCATTACAAGAGATCGACCTCTCTCATCCACGGCTGTGGACCGGGATCATTGCATCCCGTCCTCTCGCTTCGTCCCCGTCGTCGTCCACCTTGCCGGCACCGCTCCTACGACCGTCTCGTCCACCGCGTCCTGTCTCCACCGTCTACCCTCCTAGATCTGCTTCCACGCCGCCGACAAATTATCGCTACTGCAGCACCGTCAAATTCTCGCTAGATGCGTACATCGGCTGCACCGTGAGGCGGTACTCTTTCAGATTCTGCTCAACTTATTTATCGCAGCAAGAAAATAGATCGCCACCGCTTTACTCGATTTCTTGTCTTGGTTGCAAAGTTGCCTTTGTCCGCTTTGCACCTTCAGATCCGCCATGGCACGCTCAACACTATACTCCCAATGCTTATGGTTTTCCCTTTTATATTCCACACTAGTTAAATCACAGTAGACTAAATTTCAAAATTGGGTCAGTCGATTTTTCAGAGCTCGTCGGAGTTCGCCGGTGCGATCGAAGGGGCTCGGGTGGTTGTGGGGACTCGCCGAACGAAGAAAACTCGACGCGGGTGGGGGTTGGGGCGGGGGTGGGGGTCGGGGTGGCGGAGGAATACATGCGGTGGGGCCGGTGGTCCGCCGGGCCCGTCTGCGGTGTTCAGATGGGAAGAATCGAGACGAGGAAGAAGAAGGGTTAGAAGACGTAGGATCTTCATCCAACCGCTGAAATGGTTGAGAGACAGCTGGGAGTTGCATTCTTAATGCGCTCTGGTTCATCATGTGTGGGCACCGCGCAACCAACATTTTATTATCCAAAATCTGCTTGCTCTTCTTTACCATGTTCCTCTTCCATTCTTCTTTAATATATACTCTCTCCGTTCCTAAATACAAGTCTTTGTATAGATTCCACCATGGACTACATATGGAGCAAAATGAGTGAATCTACACTCTAAAATGTATCTGGATACATCTGTATGTGATCCATAGTGGAAATCTCTACCAAGACTTATATTTTGGAACGGAGGGAGTATGATAGTAGTATAGTATGTTCCTTTTACTGAAGATGAGCAAGGACATTTGCGAGGTAGAGGTCTATACGGTCGGTTGTGATGGACACTTTGAGCCTCTTTGATTCAGAGGGATCTTGTAGACATAGGAATAGGATTTGTAGTGGCCTGCCCACTTGAATCCTATAAGAATAGCAAGGAAATGCGGGGAGCTATGTCGCCTTTGAGAGTTACACTGATATTAACAGTACCGCACCTTCACTTGAAGAGAGCCGGTATTCGAAGCCTTTCTAGACGATTGAACACATCAATGATTATTATTTTCCTGTTTTCTGCTGATTGAACACATCAATGATTTACATTACATTGTTGTAACTAGGCGAGGGTCAATCTGGATATCATGACGAGCAAAGCCTGCTTGTGCTTTTCAAGGAAGCATTGCAGCAGTATCGGTGTTACCTGAGGAAATCACACTTTGATGGCAAGTCTATAAACGAATTTCCGGTGAAGTCTCCTGTGCTAAATTGAGAAGACATTGAATGGAAAAACCTTGTTATGCAATCGGGTCTCGTTCCTGTGATGAGGTACTGTCTATGAAATCACATGACAATTTGAACTTCTACTTTTCCGCATGTGCCTTACGGATATTTTTTGCAGGAAATCTGCTCGAAGAAGAATTCCGATTTGAGAAGAACGACAGGATATCGCAAATATGCTGCCCGCTGCTTTGCTCTTGTTAGTACCTATTGTCCTGTATCACTATACTTGCATACATACCTGGTTCATTATCTGACAGCAGTATGCATGATAGCTTGCTTATCAATTGTTCGCTCCAAATTATCTGATCTGT
Organism: Aegilops bicornis; assembly: GCA_021605145.1. Taxonomy (NCBI): domain Eukaryota; kingdom Viridiplantae; phylum Streptophyta; class Magnoliopsida; order Poales; family Poaceae; genus Aegilops; species Aegilops bicornis. Next base: position 511,228,969 of record CM038672.1, read on the forward strand.
ATGAATGTTATATTAGTGTAGAATATATCCAATGCCAATGTTTTTTTAGCTCTGCATTGTTCTTGTAAGTACATGCAGTCCTTTATCAGTGTACTTATAATGACAGGTAGTTGTTCATGTACCATCACTCTGCAGCTTATTTTCCTTTGCCCTCCATTTTCTACACATCGGATATATATTTACTCTTACCATAAGGTTGGTACTGAAGAAGTTTAGCTGTGCATTGCTCTTGGCTGTAACTTTTGCCTGTATCACTGAACTTACATTTATAGCTACTTGGTTATGTAGCATCACTCTTCATCTTATCTTAAATATTCTCCATTTTTTTGTATATTATCACATCTATATTTACTCTTAACAAAATGTAGAATAAAGGCAATGCTTTTGAAGAAGATTTTGTGGTAAACTTCTTGAATTGCCCCCCCATCAGCATGGACAGGGCCTTTATAGAGCCTGTCTTCACCAATAATGTAAGTTTGTCCATCTCAAGCCTTCAAACTTTGTTGTATATATTTGGTTAGGCATGACTGCAACAATTGTTTATTTTTGGTGTTTGCATCAAATTGCTTGTTTAAAGTTTATTATGTAGTTCATCAACAAAATTTTGTCCTTTCTCAATTTAAGTTTTCAGTTGTACAACCTAGTTCCTTCTTCATACCATGTAAATTAAACTATACAGAGCAAGTGATCTTCTTTTGCACTGCATGTATGCTTCATTCTTCATCTCGTAATCCAGTGGTGTGGTGAACCTACCCACTACAAAGACAATGTCATATTCTGCAATGTCTTAACTATGAACAATGTCATATCATTCTACTATTATTTAAACCATCTCTTTATTTGCCAATCTGAAATGGTATAAATTGACAAAGACACTAACCATTGATACTTATGAGTTCTTGATCTGTAATCCAATGGTGTCGTGAAGCTGCCAACTCCTTCACAATGTCATTTCCTGCCATGTCTTGACCTGAACAATACCATATTGTGTTAATGCAATTTTAAACCGTGTCACTTTTATTCGTCAGTAAGAAATGTGATGAATTGTCAGCACTGATACTTTTATGTGAAAAACATGTCATCTGTCTGCTTGTTTATCTTTCAGAGTGAGGAAGATATAAGTGTTGAACAAGCGCAGTCTCGTGATCTTGCTCAGCTGCTTGCGATGCAGCTCTTGATGAGGGCTATCCTTTCTTGAACTCTATTGTTGTGCTGTCGGTTTTGTATATTATTTTTTCGGTGTGTTTATTTGCACTGGTGGCGATCTTTGATGCCCAGTGTATGTAATCTGTTGTCTGCTTGTGCTTTATCATCATAGTGGCGAACTTTGATGCCCAGTGGATGGAATATGTCGTAATTTCTTTATTGCATAGTCTAGGTTTTTTCTTATTCATGATGCTGCAGTTATTTTACTGTATATATATCATGTCTTCGCAGTAAACCGGCCAAACCATAAAATTACGGTACATAATCGGGCCGTCATGCAATCATGATGTAGGTTGGGCCTGAAACATGTTGAACAGCTCACGGGCCGGCAGCAGCCCAAAATGAACCCCGACCCATGATTGTGCAAATCAAATCATGGGCTTTTAACAGGCCAAAATTGTCTCGGTCCTTGTTTGGCCCAATCAGATATCGGCTGCGAGCAGGCCGGATGCAAATCAGGCCGTAGTTAGGCCCAACTATATGACGGGCTTTTAACAGCCGAAATTAATATAGGGCCAAAATGTTAAACGGGCCCTTAATGCACCAAAACTAATATCGTGCGAATTACTAAGTGGGCCTTTAGCAAGTGGGCCCAAAAGCATAGTGTCCAGCTTGACGGGCGAATCGATATTGGCCATAATTGAGCCCAAAGCCTCTTAAAGGGTCGGACTGATCTGGGCCGTAATTTGGCCCGTAACGTGGTAGGCTTTTTAACGGGCGGATCTCATATGGGCCACTATTAGGCCCGGAGCATGGCAAGCCATTAATGGACCGGATCAAATATGGGCCGACATTTGGCCCAAAACATGGCAGCCGATTAATGGGACGGCCTACTAGGGTCCTCAAAATCTTGTGGGCCTACTGGTGGTGGCCCATTAATGTCGGTGAAATCTCGTGGGCCTTTAGTCGGGCCGCCCATTATGATCCACAAGAATCTTGTGGGCCTTTACCTGGGCCGGCCCATTATGGCACACAAAAATCTTGTGGGCCTTTACCTGGGCCGGCCCATTATGGCCCACAAAATCTTGTGGGCCTTCAGCTGGGCCAGCCCATTATGGTCCGCAAAATCTCGTGGGCCTTTAGCTGGGCCGGCCCATTATGTTCCGCAAAATCTTGCGGGCCTTCAGTTGGGCCGGCCCATTTAAACTTGATGGGCCGGTCCACGTGTCAACAAATCATAGGCGCGTCTCGCCCATTGGATGAGTGACACCTGTGCCAATGATGATTTTACACGTGGAAAATCCCCATTGGCCGGGGCTGTTAACGGGTTATCGGATCCAAAACCCGACCCGATAGCTTAACGGCGTTCCGTTACGGTGGATGCCACGTGTCGGTCACCCTTGACGAAAGCACTTCTGTGACGCGCGATTTATCGTCATGGAAGTGGACACTTCTGTGATGATAATTTTGGTAATGTCATGGAACACTTCTACGACAGCACATGTATGACTATCTTGATTCTGTCATAAATTTGTCATGGATGTACATGCATGACAAAAAACACGATCTACTGTGACAAACACGTATCATCACGAAAGTGTACTTTTTTTATAGTGTTGTCTCGGACGTGATGCCTATATATATGATCATACCTAGATACTCTCATAACTATGCTCAATTCTATCAATTGCTCAACAGTAATTTGTTCACCCACTGTAAAATACTTATCTCTTGAGAGAAGCCACTAGTGAAACTATGGCCCCCGGGTCTATTCTCCATCATATTAATCTATCATCACTTTATTATTGCTTTGCTTTTTTACTTTACCTTTTATTTTACTTTGCATCTTTATACCAAAAATACCAAAAATATTATCCTATCATATCTATCAGTTTTAATCTTTGCAAGTGGCCGTGAAGGGATTGACAACCCCTTTATCGCGTTGGTTGCGAGGAGTTTGTTTATTTGTGTAGGTACGAGGGACTTGCGTGTAGCCTCCTACTGGATTGATACCTTGGTTCTCAAAAACTGAGGGAAATACTTATGCTACTTTGTTGCATCATCCTCTCCTCTTCGGGGAAAACCAACGCAGTGCTCAACAGGTAGCAAGAAGAATTTCTGGCGCCGTTGCCGGGGAGGTCTACGCAAAAGTCAACATACCAAGTACCCATCACAAACACTTATCTCTCGCATTACATTATTTTCCATTTGCCTCTTGTTTTCCTCTCCCCCACTTCACCCTTGCCGTTTTATTCGCCCTCTCTTTTCCATTTGTCTTTTTCTCGCTTGCTTTTTGTTTGCTTGTGTGTTAGATTGCTTGCTTGTTACTATGGCTCAAGATAATACCAAATTATGTGACTTTACCAATACCAACAATAATGATTTCCTTAGCACTCCGATTGCTCCTCTTACCAATACTGAATCTTGTGAAATAAATGCTGCTTTGTTGAATCTTGTTATGAAAGATCAATTCACGGCCTTCCTAGTGAAGATGCCGCTACTCATCTAAATAGCTTCGTTGATTTATGTGATATGCAAAAGAAGAAAGATGTTGATAATGATGTTGTTAAATTGAAGCTATTTCCTTTTTCTCTTAGAGATCGTGCTAAAGCTTGGTTTTCATCTTTGCCTAAAAATAGTATTGACTCTTGGAACAAGTGCAAAGATGCTTTTATCTCTAAGTATTTTCCTCCCGCTAAGATCATCTCTCTTAGAAACGATATTATGAATTTCAAGCAACTTGATCATGAACATGTTGCACAAGCTTGGGAGAGAATGAAATTAATGATACGTAATTATCATACTCATGGTTTGAATTTGTGGATGATTATACAAAAAATTTATGCCGGATTGAATTTTGCTTCTAGAAATCTTTTAGATTCGGCCGCGGGAGGCACTTTTATGGAAATTCCTACAGCAACTCTTATGGGAATTTTAATAAGATGCCCTCTGAATTTGAGGCTAGTGTTAAAGAGTTTAGGAATTCGCAAAAGAATTTTAATGCTTTGCTTAACGAGAAATTTCTTAAAGTTGATGAATTGGCTAGGAACATTGATAGAATTTCTATTGATGTTGATTCTTTAAAGTTTAGATCTATTCCTCCTAAGCATGATATCAATGAGTCTCTCAAAGCCATGAGAATTTCCATTGATGAGTGCAAGGAAAGAACCGCTAGGATGCGTGCTACGAAAGATGCCTTTATTAAAGCGTGTTCTTCCAATACCTATGAAAATCAAGATGAAGATCTAAAAGTTATTGATGTGTCTCCTATTAAATCTTTGTTTTGCAATATGAATCTTGATGAGACTGAATATGATCCACCCTTATCTAGAAGATGTTCCAAAAATTTGGAGTTTTTAGATCTTGATGCTAAAATTGATAAAAGTGGGATTGAAGAAAGCAAAACCCTAGATGTTGCTAAGCCCACTATTTTGGATTTCAAGGAATTTAATTATGAAAGTTGTTCTTTAATTGATTGTATTTCCTTGTTGCAATCCGTTCTAAATTCTCCTCATGCTTATAGTCAAAATAAAGCGTTTACTAACATATCGTTGATGCCTTGATGCAATCTTATGAAGAAAAACTTGAGTTGGAAGTTTCTATCCCCAGAAAACTCTATGATGAGTGGGAACCAACTATTAAAATTAAGATTAAGGATCATGAATTTTATGCTTTATGTGATTTGGGTGCTAGTGTCTCCACTATTCCCAAAACTTTGTGTGATTTGCTAGATTTCCGCGATTTTGATGATTGCTCTCTAAACTTGCATCTTGCGGATTCCACTATTAAGAAACCTATGGGAAGAATTAATGATGTTCTTATTGTTGCAAATAGGAATTATGTGCCCATAGATTTTATCGTTCTTGATATAGATTGCGATCCTTTATGTCCTATTATTCTTGGTAGGCCTTTCCTTAGAACGATTGGTGCAATTATTGATATGAAGGAAGGGAATATTAGATTTCAATTCCCATTAAAGAAGGGCATGGAACAATTCCCTAGAAATAAAATAAAATTACCTTATGAATCTATTATGAGAGCCACTTATGGATTGCCAACCAAAGATGGCAATACCTAGATCTATTTGTATCTTTATGCCTAGCTAGGGGCGTTAAACGATAGCGCTTGTTGGGAGGCAACCCAATTTTATTTTTAGTTTTTGTTATTTGCTTCTGTTTAGTATTAATAAAAAAAATTAGTCTCTGTTTAGATGTGTTTTTATGTTTTAATTAGTGTTTGTGCCAAGTTAAAACCTATAGGATCTTCTTGGGTGATAGTTATTTGATCTTGCTGTAATTTCCAGAAACTTTGCGCTTACTGCCCGAATTGTTAAAAATCACTAGAACGTGATAAAATACTGATTCAAATTGCTTCTGATCAATAAACAAATTGCCTAGGTTTTCCTATTTTGCTAGAATTTGTTGGGTTCCAGAAATTTCCGTTGGTTACAGATTACTACAGACTGTTCTGTTTTTGACAGATTCTGTTTTTCGTGTGTTGTTTGCTTATTTTGATGAATCTATGGCTAGTAAAATAGTTTATAATCCATAGAGAAGTTGGAATACAGTAGGTTTAACACCAATATAAATAAAGAATGAGTTAATTACAGTACCTTGAAGTGGTCTTTTGTTTTCTTTCGCTAACGGAGCTCACGAGATTTCTGTTGAGTTTTGTGTTGTGAAGTTTTCAAGTTTTGGGTGAAATCTTTTGATGGATTATGGAATAAGGAGTGGCAAGAGCCTAAGCTTGGGGATGCCCATGGCACCCCCAAGATAATCCAACTACACCAAAAATTCAAAGCTTGGGGATGCCCCGGAAGGCATCCCCTCTTTCGTCTACTTCCATCGGTAACTTTACTTGGAGCTATATTTTTATTCACCACATGATATGTGTTTTGCTTGGAGTATCTTGTATGATTTGAGTCTTTGATTTTTAGTTTACCACAATCATCCCTGCTGTATACACCTTTTGAGAGAGCCATGGAATATGTTAGAATACTCTATGTGCTTCACTTATATCTTTTGAGCTATATAATTTTGCTCTAGTGCTTCACTTATATCTTTTAGAGCACGATGGTGGATTTGTTTTGAAGAAACTATTGATACATCATGATTCACTTAGATTATTTTGAGAGTCTTGAATAGCATGATAATTTGCTTAATAATCTTAATATGCTAGGTATACAAAAATAGTAAAACTTTCTTAGGAGTATGTTGAATACTAAGAGAAGTTTGATGCTTGATGATTGTTTTGAGATATGGAGGTAATAATATCAAATGCGTGCTAGTTGAGTAGTTGTGAATTTGAAGAATGCTTGTGTTGAAGTTTGCAAGTCCCGTAGCATGCATGTATGGTAAATATTATGTAACAAATTTGAAACATGAGGTGTTATTTGATTGTCTTCCTTATGAGTGGCGGTAGGGGACGAGCGATGGTCTTTTCCTACCAATCTATCCCCCTAGGAGCATGCGCGTAGTGCTTTGGTTTTTGATGGCTTGTAGATTTTTGCAAGAAGTATGTGAGTTCTTTATGACTAATGTTGAGTCCATGGATTATACGCACTCTCACCCTTCCATCATTGCTAGCCTCTTCGGTACCATGCATTGCCCTTTCTCACATTGAGAGTTGGTGCGAACTTCGCCGGTGCATTCAAACCCCGTGATATGATACGCTCTTTCACACATAAACCTCCTTATATCTTCCTCAAAACAGCCACCATACCTACCTATTATGGCATTTCCATAGCCATTCCGAGATATATTGCCATGCAACTTTCCACCATTTCGTTCATCATGACACATTCATCATTGTCATATTGCTAGCATGATCATGTAGTTGACATAGTATTTGTGGCAAAGCCACCGTTCATAATTCTTTCATACATGTCACTCTTGATTCATTGCATATCCCGGTACACTGTCGGAGGCATTCATATAGAGTTATACTTTGTTCTAGTATCGAGTTGTATTATTGAGTTGTAAATAAATAGAAGTGTGATGATCATCATTTTCTAGAGCATTGTCCCAAGTGAGGTTTAAAAAAAGGTAGAAAGGCCATAAAAACGAAGGCAAAAAAAGGCCATAAAAAAAGAAGGCCCAAAAAAATGAGAGAAAAAGAGAGAAGGGACAATGTTACTATCCTTTGCCACACTTGTGATTCAAAGTAGCACCATAATCTTCATGATAGAGAGTCTCTTGTTTTGTCACTTTCATATACTAGTGGGAATTTTTCATTATAGAAATTGGCTTGTATATTCCAACAATGGGCCTCCTCAAGTGCCCTAGGTCTTGATTCGACACAAGGGGAGCCAAAGAATATTCTCAAGTATTAGCAGCTGAGTTGTCAATTCAACCACACCTGGAAACTTAATATCTGCAGCAAAGTGTTTAGTAGCAAAGTAGTATGATAGTAGTGGTAACGGTAACAAAAGAGTAATGAAAGCAAAAGTAATATTTTGGTGTTTTGTAGTGATTGTAACAGTAGTAACGGAAAGGTAAATAAGCAAAGACCAGTATATAGAAAGCTCGTAGGCACTGGATCGATGATGGATAATTATGCCGGATGTGGTTCATCATGTATCAATCATAACCTAGGGTGACACAGAACTAGCTCCAATTCATCAATGTAATGTAGGCATGTATTCTGAATATAGTCATACGTGCTTATGGAAAAGAACTTGCATGACATCTTTTGTCCTACCCTCCCGTGGCAGCGGGGTCCTAATGGAAACTAAGGGATATTAAGGCCTCCTTTTAACACAGAACCGGAACAAAGCATTAGCACATAGTGAATACATGAACTCCTCAAACTATGGTCATCACCGGGAGTGGTCCCGATTATTGTCACTTCGGGGTTGCCGGATCATAACACATAGTAGGTGACTATAGACTTGCAAGATAGGATCAAGAACACACATATATTCATGGAAACATAATAGGTTCAGATCAGAAATCATGGCATTCGGGCCCTAGTGACAAGCATTAAGCATAGCAAAGTCATAGCAACATCAATCTCAGAACATAGTGGATACTAGGGATCAAACCCTAACAAAACTAACTCGATTACATGATAGATCTCATCCAACCCATCACCGTCCAGCAAGCCTACGATGGATTTACTCACGCACGGCGGTGAGCATCATGAAATTGGTGATGGAGGATGGTTGATGATGATGACGGCGACGAATCCCCCTCCCCGGAGCCCCGAACAAACTCCAGATCAGCCCTCCCGAGAGGTTTTAGGGCTTGGCGGCGGCTCCGTATCATAAAACGTGATTATTTCTTCTCTCCTATTTTTTTCTCGCTGAAAGCAAATATATAGAGTTGGAGTTGGCGTCGGAGGAGCTCCAGGGGGCTCACGAGGTAGGAGGGCGCGCCCTAGGGGGGGCCTCCACCCTCGTGGACAGGGTGTGGGCCCCTTGGTCTTCATCTTTGGCGAGGATTTTTCACTATTTTTTATAAGATGTTCCTTGAAGTTTCAGGTCATTCCGAGAACTTTTGTTTTCTGCACATAAAACAACATCAAGGCAATTCTGCTGAAAACAGCGTCAGTCCGGATTAGTTCCATTCAAATCATGCAAGTTAGAGACTAAAACAAGGGCAAAAGTGTTTGGAAAAGTAGATACGACGGAGACGTATCAACTACCCCAAGCTTAAACCCTTGCTTGTCCTCAAGCAATTCAGTTGACAAACTGAAAGAGAAAAATAAAAAACTTCTACAAACTCTGTTTGTTGTTGTTGTTGTAAATATGTCAAACCAACATTCAAGTTTTCAGCAAAGATTATGACTAACCATATTTGCAATAATTCCCAGGTCTCATGTTTACTCATATCAATAACATAATCAGCTAGCGAGCAATAATAATAAAACTCGGATGACAACACTTCTCAAAACAATCATAATATGATATAACAAGATGGTATCTCGCTAGCCCTTTCTGAGACCGCAAAACATAAATGCAGAGCACCTTTAAAGATCAAGGACTGACTAGACATTGTAATTCATGGTAAAAGAGATCCAGTCATAGTCATACCCAATATAAATTAACAATAATACATGCAAATCATAGCGGTGCTCTCCAACTGGTGCTTTTAATAAGAGGGTGATGACTCAACATGAAAGTAAATAGATAGGCCCTTCGCAGAGGGAAGCAGGGATTTGTAGAGGTGCCAGAGCTCGGTTTTGAAGTAGAGATAGATAATATTTTGAGCGGTATACTTTCATTGTCAACATAACAACTAAGAGATGGCGATATCTTCCATGCTACACACATTATAGGCGGTTCCCAAATAGAATGGTAAAGTTTATACTCCCCCTCCACCAACAAACATCAATCCATGGTTTGCTCGGAACAACGAGTGCCTTCAACAATCATCAGGTCCCAGGGGGAGTTTTGTTTGCATTAATTTTGATTTAGTTTGCATAAAGCATGGGACTGGGCATCCCGGTGACCAACCATTTTCTCGTGAGTGAGGAGCGGAGTCCACTCCTCTTGAGAATAACCCGCCTAACATGGAAGATAAGGACAGCCATAGTTGATACATGAGCTATTCGAGCATACAAAACAGAATGTTTTTTTGAAGGTTTAGAGTTTGGCACGTACAAATTTACTTGGAACGGCAGGTAAATACCGCATATAGGAAGGTATAGTGGACTCATATGGAATAACTTTGGGGTTTAAGGATTGGATGCACAAGCAGTATTCCCGCTTAAATGCAGTGAAGGCTAGCAAAAGATCGAAGCGACCAGCTAGAGAGCGACAACAGTCATCAACATGCATTAAAATTAATTTACACTGGATGCAAGCATGAGTAGGATATAATCCACCATGAACATAAATATCGTGAAGGCTATGTTGATTTGTTTCAACTACATGCGTGAACATGTGCCAAGTCAAGTCACTTAAATCATTCAAAGGAGGATACCACCTCATCATACTACATCACAACCATTTTAATAGCATGTTGGCACGCAAGGTAAACCATTATAACTCATAGCTAATCAAGCATGGCATAAGCAACTATGATCTCTAATTGTCATTGCAAACATGTTTATCCATAATAAGCTGAATCAAGAACGATGAACTCATCATATTTACAAAACAAAAGAATTCGAGTTCATACCAGCTTTTCCCATCTCAATCAATTCATCATATATACCATCATAATTGCCTTTCACTTGCACGACCGAACGATGTGAATAATAATAAGCGTGCATGTGCATTGGACTAAGCTGGAATCTGCGAGCATTCAATAAACATGAGAAGACAACGCAATATGGCTCATAATTAAATCAACAATAATGCATATGAGAGCCATTAAACATTTTTAATCATGAACTCATCATATTTACAAAACAAAAGAATTCGAGTTCATACCAGCTTTTCCCATCTCAATCAATTCATCATATATACCATCATAATTGCCTTTCACTTGCACGACCGAACGATGTGAATAATAATAAGCGTGCATGTGCATTGGACTAAAATTTGGAATCATGCGAGCATTCAATAAACATGAGAAGACAACGCAATATGGCTCATAATTAAATCAACAATAATGCATATGAGAGCCATTAAACATTTTTAATCATGGTCTTCTCCTACCGACCCCCAAAGGAAAGAAAGGGAATAAAACTATTTACACGGGAAAGCTCCCAACAAGCAAAGGAAGAACAGGAAATATTTTTGGGTTTTCTTTTTAATTATTACTACAGCATGGAAGGTAAACTACTACTAATATTGTTTTTGTTTTTCTTAAGGTTTATTAAACACACAAGAAGAAAGCAGGAAAAATAAAATAAACTAACATGGATGGTACAATGAAAAAAATATGAGCACCGACATCTAGAAATGAGTGTGTGTAAACATAAATGTAATGTCGGTGGGAAATACGTACTCCCCCAAGCTTAGGCTTTTGGCGTAAGTTGGTTTATTGCCAAGGATGGCCTGGTGGATATCCGTAAGTGTAGTCGGGGTTGTACTGTGATGCAGCAGCCATTGCATCGTGGGCTGCAGCTTGGAGGTGAGCTATTCCAGCCCTCCTCTCGTACTCATCTGCCTCCTCTCTAGTTATAAAATATCTCCCTTTTGCCTGAAAGTCAAAGAAAGCAGAGGCAGGAAGAGCGACTTGATAGACGCGTCGTTTGTTAAAGATTAGTCGATACTTGAGAGGTTGTTCATTCCTCTCAATAAACTGATGACGAACCATAGCCTCATAGTCTAAATAAACAGGAGGCAACTCAATATCATTGGTACTTATGGGTACATCTAGAAAATTAGCTAGACAGGTTGCATAAATTCCACCAAAGAAATCTCCATGTAATCTATTGTTATGCAACCTTCGTGCGATAATGGCTCCAAGGTTATAAGATTTGTCTCCTAACACAGCACTCTTAAGAATACTGAGGTCAGGGGCACACATATGACATGCTTCATCTTTACCATTTATGCATCTACCTATGTAGAGAGCAAAATAATGTATAGCAGGAAAGTGGATGCTCCCTATGGTAGCTTGTGTTATATCCCTAGACTCTCCCACGGTTACACTAGCAAGGAAATCCTTAAATTCAGATTTACGTGGTTCGTTAATGCTACCCCATCAGTGATAAAATCCTCTAAGTCCATGGTATAAGATTTATCATAAAGATCAAACAGGACAGTTGGAGAATTACGTGAACATGAAAATTCAAACCTCCTCACAAATGTACTAGTGAGATAGTGGTACTGGCGACATTTGTCTGTCTCAAAGCCCTCAAGATCGGCATTACACAAATATGTGTTAAATTCTTCCTTGATTTCAGCACGATCCATGAAGTTCTCTGAAGGACATTCACAAGGCCGCACTGGGGCGTCTCTCGGTGGCTCCTCGTCAGCATCTCGCATTGCAAGCCTGGGTCCTTGCTTCCTTGAAGAACCACCTTGAAACATTTTCCTAAACATATTTCTTCCTCTGAAAAATTTCTGAAATTTTTAGTAACTTCAAACAAAAGTGAACCAAACTCAATAAAATTGATAGCAACTACTCCTACTAGTGCCTAGAGCCTATATCAAGCATTAGAACTACTTGGAACCATATAGATTTGACATGCAAGCTCAAGAACATGGTCACCTATGCAGCACAAATTTGCAATGAATAATGCACTAGAGAAAAAACTAATTGGACCAATGGAGGAGTCACATACCAAGGAACAATCTCCCAAAGCAGTTTTGTGAGAGGTGCTTTGAGCATTCGCAGCAAAATGAGCTAGAACTCGTGCTTGAGCTGATTGTTCGTGTTTGTAGGAGGAAGATGAAGTGTGTGGTGGCTGGGATAAGTGGAGGATGGCCACCGTGGGCCCACGAGGCAGGGGGCACGCCCAGGGGGTAGGGCGCGCCCTCCACTCTCGTGGTCAGGTGGCAGCTCCCCCCGCAGTGTTTTTCGTACCAAAAATCCTAAAATATTCTAGAAAAAATCATATTAAATTGGCATGGCATTTGGAGGACTTTTATTTTCGGGATATTTTTATATTGCACGGATAATCAAAAAACAGACAGAAAAATACTATTTTTACTTTATTTCAACCAAGTAACAGAAAATATAGAGAGGGTACAAAAAGTTGTGCTTCTAGTCTCATCCATCTCATGCTCATCAAAAGGAATCCACTAACAAGGTTGATCAGGTCTTGTTAACAAACTCATTCCGAATAACATGGAACCGGAGAAATTTCGAATAACACTATGTTACCTCAACGGGGATATGCACATCCCCAATAATAAGAATATCATATGTCTTTTTGACAGTAGGTAGAGGAAATTCAAAACCTCCAATAATAATCGATGGAATTTTTCCAATAGAGTTGATGCTATAAACTTGAGGTTGTTTCCTCGGAAAGTGTACTGTATGCTCATTACCATTAACATGAAAAGTGACATTGCCTTTGTTGCAATCAATAACAGACCCTGCAGTATTCAGAAAAGGTCTTCCAAGAATAATAGACATACTATCGTCCTCGGGAATATCAAGAATAACAAAGTCCGTTAAAATAGTAACGTTTGCAACCACAACAGGCATGTCCTCACAAATACCGACAGGTATAGCAGTTGATTTATCGGCCATTTGCAAAGATATTTCAGTATGTGTCAACTTATTCAAATCAACTCTATGATATAAAGAGAGAGGCATAACACTAACACCAGCTCCAACATCACATAAAGCAGTTTTATATAATTTCTTTTAATGGAACATGGTATAGTGGGCACTCCTGGATCTCCAAGTTTCTTTGGTATTCCACCTTTAAAAGTACAATTAGCAAGCATGGTGGAAATTTCAGCTTCCAGTATCTTTCTTTTGTTAGTACTAATATCTTTCATATACTTAGCATAAGGATTCGTTTTAAGCACATCAGTTAAACGCATACGCAAAAAGATAGATCTAATCATTTCAGCAAAGCGCTCAAAATCCTCATCATCCTTTTTCTTGGATGGTTTGGGAGGAAAAGGCATGGGTTTCTGAACCCATGGTTCTCTTTCTTTACCATGTTTCCTAGCAACAAAATCTCTCTTATCATAACGTTGATTCTTTGATCGTGGGTTATCAAGATCAACAGCAGGTTCAATTTCTACATCATTATCATTACTAGGTTGAGCATCATCATGAACATCATTATTAGAATTATTACTAGGTTCATGTTCATCACCAGACTATGTTTCAGCATCAGAGATAGATATATCATTTGGATTCTCAGGTGTTCCAACAATAGGTTCACTAGAAGTTTGCAAAGTTCTATATTTTTTCTTTTTCTTCCTTTTAGAAGAACTAGGTACATCAATATCATTTCTCTGATAATCCTGCTCAATTCTCTTAGGGTGGCCTTCAGGATACAAAGGTTCCTGAGTCATTCTACCAGTTCTAGTAGCCACTCTAACAGCATAATCATTCTTCTTACTAATTATTTCGTTGAGAAAATCATTTTGAGCTTTAAGTACTTGTTCTACTTGGGTGGTAACCATAGAAACATGCTTAGTAACGAGTCTAAGTTCACTTCTAACATCAGCCATATAATCACCTAATTGTTTAATCATATAACTATTTTGTTTTGATTGTCTACCAAAATAAGCATTGAAGTCTTCTTGCTTAAACATAAAGTTATCAAACTCATCCAAACACTGGCTAGCAATTTTAGTAGGAGGGACTTCAGCTTTATCATATCTATAGAGAGAATTTACCTTTACTACCTATGTCGGGTTATCGAGACCTGGAGGTTCTTCAATAGGTAATGGGTCAAGATCATATGTTTCTTCGACAGGCGGTAAATTAAGACCATGTATTTCTTCAATAGGAGGTAAATTCTTAACATCTTCAACTTTAATACCTTTTTCTTTCATAGATTTCTTTGCCTCTTGCATATCTTCAGGACTGAGAAATAGAACACCTCTCTTCTTCGGAGTTGGTTTAGGAATAGGCTCATTAATTGGAGTAGGAGCTGGCTCAGGAAGCGTCCAGTTATTTTCATTTGCCAACATATTATTCAATAAAATTTCAGCTTCATCCGGTGTTCTTTCCCTGAAAAGAGAACTAGCACAACTATCCAAGTAGTCCTTGGAAGTATCGGTTAGCCCATTATAAAAGATATCAAGTATTTCATTTTTCTTAAGAGGATGATCAGGAAAAGCATTAAGTAACTTGAGAAGCCTCCCCCAAGCTTGTGGGAGACTTTCTTCTTCAATTTGCACAAAGTTGTATATTTCCTTTTAGGCAGCTTGTTTCTTATGAGCGGGGAAATTTAGCAGAGAAGTAGTAAATCATATCCTGGGGACTACGAATATAACCAGGATCAAGAGAATTAAACCATATCTTAGCATCACCCTTTAATGAGAACGGAAATATTTTAAGGATATAAAAGTAGCGAGATCTCTCATCTTTGGTGAACAGGGTGGCTATATCATTTAGTTTAGTAAGTTGTGCCACAACAGCTTTGATTCATAGCCATGAAAAGGATCAGATTCAACCAAAGTAATTATATCAGGATCAACAGAGAATTCATAATCCTTATCGGCAACACAAATAGGTGAAGTTGCAAAACCAGGGTCAGGTCTCATTCTATCATTAAGAGATTCCTTTCTCCATTTAACTAATAACTTCTTGAGTTAGTAACAATCTTTGCAAGCTAAGATAGCGGCAGAAGATTCAATATCAAATAAATAACCCTCAGCAATAACAGGCATATCTTCATCATCACTTTCATCAATATTATCAGTTTCAATAATTTCTTTCTCTCAAACCCTAGCTATTTGTTCATCAAGAAATTCACCTAGGGGCACAGTAGTATCAAGCATAGAAGTAGTTTCATCATAAGTATCATGCATAGCGTATGGCATCATCAATAACATGCGACATATCATAACGAATAGCAGAAGCAGGTTTAGGTGTCGCAAGCTTACTCATAACAGAGGGTGAATCAAGTGCAGAGCTAGATGGTAGTTCCTTACCTCCCCTCATAGTTGAGGGATAGATCTTGGTTTTTCCATCTTTCAAGTTCTTCATAGTGATCAACAGATATAAATCCCAAGTAACTCAAAGAATAGAGCTATGCTCCCCGGCAACGGCGCCAGAAATTGGTCTTGATAACCCACAAGTGTAGGGGATCGCAACAGCTTTCGAGGGTAGTATTTAACCCAAATTTATTGATTCGACACAAGGCGAGCCAAAGAATATTCTCAAGTATTAGCAGTTGAGTTGTCAATTCAACCACACTTGGAAACTTAATATCTGCAGCAAAGTGTTTACTAGCAAAGTAGTATGATAGTAGTGGTAACGGCAACAAAAGTGTAATGAAAGCAAAAGTAATATTTTTGGTGTTTTGTAGTGATTGTAACAGTAGTAACGAAAAAGTAAATAAGCAAAGACAAGTATATGGAAAGCTTGTAGGCACTGGATCGGTGATGGATAATTATGCCGGATGCGGTTCATCATGTATCAGTCATAACCTAGGGTGACACAGAACTAGCTCCAATTCATCAATGTAATGTAGGCATGTATTCCGAATATAGTCATACATGCTTATGGAAAAGAACTTGCATGACATCTTTTGTCCTACCCTCCCGTGGCAGCGGGGTCCTAATGGAAACTAAGGGATATTAAGGCCTCCTTTTAATAGAGAACCGGAACAAAGCATTAGCACATAGCGAATACATGAACTCCTCGAACTATGGTCATCACCGGGAGTGGTCCCAATTATTGTCACTTCGGGGTTGCCGGATCATAACACATAGTAGGTGACTATAGACTTGCAAGATAGGATCAAGAACACACATATATTCATGGAAACATAATAGGTTCAGATCTGAAATCATGACACTCGGGCCCTAGTGACAAGCATTAAGCATAGCAAAGTCATAGCAACATCAATCTCAGAACATAGTGGATACTAGGGAGCAAACCCTAACAAAACTAACTCGATTACATGATAGATCTCATCCAACCCATCACCGTCCAGCAAGCCTATGATGGATTTACTCACGCACGGCGGTGAGCATCATGAAATTGGTGATGCAGGATGGTTGATGATGACGACGGCGACGAATCCCCCGCTGGTCTTTGGATATTCATGTTGATCTCAACACTTTATTTAATTAATTTGATTGGGTTAATGATTACTTTTAATTGGGGTTGAGAGGGGGTTACCTTCTCAATATTTTATCAACCAACTTTGTAGTTAAATAAAATATATTCCTTTGTAGTAGGGAAAAATTGGCTTTTCGCAAAAACTATAACCATAGAGCTTTCCACCAGCCAAATATGCATGTAGTGATAGTTATTATTCATCATTATCCTATGGTGTGAATTTGCCATTACATTCAATTTAATGACCCTTTGTGGCTGCAACGCCTCATGTTGCAGGATATCTTATGACGAGTAAGTGATAACGTTAGGGTTATGATTTCTACACTCAACTTTGCCGTTGGTGTTGATGGGAATCCACAACCTTGTTACTTCCGCTATTTGGATTGAGGTAATAGTATTTACGTTATTTTATACATGTGATTTACCTCTGTTATAAATCCTCGAGTACTGTGTGTGTCAGCATACCGATCCAGGGATGACACTTAAGCACAGAGACTTGATCGCCTCCGTTGGATTTCTCGCACTACACGGTGTTTGAGAAATGGATGACCGAGACACAGTCTTTCAGAAACATTAACTCTCTACTCCGGGTAGACCATACCAAACCTACAAACCCACTACCTGCTGATCTACCTCTTCAAGAGCTTCACGTAACTTACTCAACTATGCTAGAGCCCATAATAGCTTGTGGCTGCACACGGAAGTTTCTAGCATGAATAATCTTATGATCCCTTTGAGTCTGGGTGGCGGACCATAGGAGGATCACACGGTATAACCCCGGATCTCCTAGGACAACACCGGTATAACCCCTGTGTGTCCGGCAAGTCCACTCGGTATATCCCTGTGGTGCCCCTAGCAATCCACCCAGATGTGTATTAAAGTAGCCACCTTAAGTTAACCATTAATAACAACTCTCAGATCATCATGAATCACTCAAACCAAACCACGCTTCACGAGCATAGCATAGCAGATAAGAATAACGTAGAAATAACTCCCAAGGTTTGAATGCAGGACAATAGGTTCCTACCTCATCAACTATTTCCCAATACCCACATGTTATCAGACCTACTCATGCAATGTTTGAGGGTGAAACTAATGCATAAAAACTGGGTATGAAAGGGATATGATCAAAGTGTGAACTTGCCTGCAATGTTGATGAAGATGATTCAAAATTAAAACTCTTGATAGTTCTACTCGTCACACTCCGTTCAATCTATCATAGGCAAGCAATAGTAACCACACATAAGCAATCACTCAAAAGATCGGGAAGAACGAAAAAAAACAATTTGGAAAACTTGGAAAACAAGCAAATAACTCTTGCAACATAAAACAGTTTCTAACAGTACCAAAATTAGGTGGATTTGGCCTTATTAGAAATTTTAGGTCAAGAGCTTCGCTTTGCAAAAAGAATCAACTCAAACGGAGTTACGTAACTCAAGTTACGATCAAACGAAGTTCGAATTCAAATCTGGTCTAATTCAAATTTTAAACTTTCAAAAACATGTTTCAGTTGGATTACTGGATAGAGGAGATCGTAACGAAGAAGTGGGCGTTGGTTTCATCTAATTTGGATGAACGAGTAAAAAGATATGACTATTTGAAAAATCAGGGCCAAGCTGTTTTACAGAAGAAAAATAGATACGGCTAAAAGAATTTTAGGTCTAACGTATAAATACAGAGACAAATGGGTAATCTAATTATCTTATCGTACTAGTCTAGAAAATAATAAACCACGAAAAAAATGAAGAAAGATACCTTTATAAGGCAGAGAAAAAAAACAACTTCGGAGAGAGAAGACAATTTCCAGAAGTCGCGCAGGAGAGGAGAAAAATATTTTTCTTCAAGGAATCTAGTCAAACCAAAATATTAATTTAACCCGAATCGAATGATTTTTGGAGGCTCTATGTGTCTATGTTTATTGGTGGAAAAGAGGCTTAAGAATCAAAGGCTAGGCATTGTGGGACTAAACGTAGACGAAAATATACGAAACACAGAAGAAAAAGGCTAACGCCTCGCACGGGCCTAAAGCCTCGCCGTCACAAGGCAGACACAAAGTGCTACATTATTTTTTTCCAAAGTCTATTTTTTTCTGAAATTTGTTTCAAAAAAAATTAAACATTAACGAAAATAAAATAAAATAAAAGACAAAAGAAAACAAAAGAAAAACGGGCCGGCCTGCTGCTATGCTACGCATGTGGGCGATAAATAAATATGGGCCGCATGTATAATTTTTTTTAAAGTAGAAACAGAAGGAAAACCGAATAAAGAAAATAAAGTAAAATTTGAATAAAACTCAAATAACTCCAAATTGAAAATAAATTCAAAAGAACTTTGAATTTAATTCTTTGAAACTCCCAACTCATATTTCATATGTTTTGAAGAAGTCATTTTATCTTCGCTCGTGAAAATCATTGAGTTGCACAAAGTTCTTGGGTTGGAAATATTTTCCAAATGAAATTCAAATATTTTCAACACCCCTTGTCATTTAAATAAATGGAAGAAGTCATGTCATCTTCTCTCCAGGGTTTTGTGGTGAAAAGAATTTGAATTCACGGAGATCACGAATGCAAAATGAAAGTTTGGGAAAGTCCTTTATTCCCTCTCATTTAACTTTCAAAAAGCTTCGTATTTCACTCAATGTCACACAATCAATCAAACAATCAATCAAATCTATCTATTTATTATAACATTCCAAAATTTAGAATTTTGGGATGTTACACTTGGGGCCTGTTCCGGAGCTCCGCCAGAAGGGGAATCCACCACGGAGGGCTTCTACATCATCACCATAGCCCCTCCGATGAAGTGTGAGTAGTTTACCTCAGACCTTCGGGTCCATAGTTAGTAGCTAGATGGCTTCTTCTCTCTTTTTGGATCTCAATACAATGTTCTCCCCCTCTCTCGTGGAGATCTATTCGATATAATCTTCTTTTTCCGGTGTGTTTGTTGAGACCGATGAATTGTGGGTTTATGATCAAGATTATGTATGAGCAATATTTGAATCTTATCTGAATTCTTTTATGTATGATTGGTTATCTTCGCAAGTCTCTTCAAATTATCAGTTTGGTTTGGCCTACTAGATTGGTTTTTCTTGCAATGGGAGAAGTGCTTAGCTTTGGGTTCAATCTTGCGGTGTCCTTTCCCAAAGGATGTATAAGGGCAGCAAGGCACGTATTGTATTGTTGCCATCGAGGATAACAAGATGGGTTTTTATCATATTGCATGAATTTATCCCTCTACATCATGTCATCTTGCTTAAGGCGTTACTCTGCTTTCATTAACTTAATACTCTAGATGTATGCTAGATAGCGGTTGATGAGTGGAGTAATAGTAGTAGATGCAAAGGTGAGTCGGTCTACTTGTCTCGGATGTGATGCCTATATACATGATCATACCTATATACTCTCATAACTATGCTCAATTCTGTCAATTGCTCAACAGTAATTCTTTCACCCACCATAAAATACTTATGCTCTTGAGAGAAGCCACTAGTGAAACCAATGGCCCCCGGGTCTATTCTCATCATATTAATCTTCCATCACTTTATTATTGCTTTGCTTTTTATTTTACCTTGCATCTTTATACCAAAAATATTATCTATCATATCTATCAGATCTCACTCTTGTAAGTGATCGTCAAGGGATTGACAACCCCTATTCGCGTTGGTTGCGAGGAGTTATTTGCTTTGTGTAAGTACGAGGGACTCGCGCGTGGTCTCCTACTGGATTGATACCTTGGTTCTCAAAAACTGAGGGAAATACTTACGCTACTTTGCTGCATCATCCTCTCCTCTTCGGGGAAATCCAACGCAGTGCTCAAGAGGTAGCAGTCACCTCCATAATCGAGAAAACATATCCTTATTCCACTAAGGACAATTTTGACCGCCTTCCAGTGATCTACTCCTAGATCACTATTGTACTCCCTTGCCAAACTCTTGGTGAGGTACACAATAGGTCTGGTACACAGCATAGCATACTTTATAGAACCTATGACTGAGGCATAGGGAATGACTTTTCATTCTCTTTCTATTTTCTGCCTTGGTTGGGTTTTGAGTCTTCACTCAACTTCACACCTTGGAACACAGGCAAGAACTCCTTCTTTGACTGTTCTACCTTGAACTAATTCAAAAACTTGTCAATGTATATTCTCATTGAAAATCTTATCAAGCGTCTTGATCTATCTCTATAGATTTTGATGCTCAATATGTAAGTAGCTTCACTGAGGTCTTCTTTGAAGAACTTCTTTCAAATACTCCTTTATGCTTTCCAGAAAATTCTACATCATTTCTGATCAACAATATGTCATTCACATATACTTATCGTAAAGGTCAGAGTGCTCCCACTCACTTTCTTGTAAATACAGGCTTCACCGTAAGTCTGTATAAGACTATATGGTTTGATAAACTTATCAAAGCATATATTCCAACTCAAAGATGCTTGCACCAGTCCATAGATGGATCGCTGGAGCTTGCATATTTTGTTAGCACCTTTAGGATTGACAAAACCTTTTGGTTGCATCATATACAACTCTTCTTTAATAAATTCATTAAGGAATGCAGTTTTGTTATCCATTTGCCAGATTTCATAAAATGCGGCAATTGCTAACATGATTCGGGCAGACTTAAGCATCGATACAAGTGAGAAAATCTCATTCTATTCAACATCTTGAACTTGTCGAAAACATTTTTGCGACAATTCGAGCTTTGTATATAGTAATACTACTATCAGCGCCCGTCTTCCTCTTCAAGATCCATTTATTTTCTATGGCTTGTCGATCATCGGGCAAGTCAACCAAAGTCCACACTTTGTTCTCATACATGGGTCCCCTCTCAGATTTCATGGCCTCAAGTCATTTCGCGGAATCTGGGCTCATCATCGCTTCCTCATAGTTCGTAGGTTTGTCATGGTCTACTAACATGACCTCCAGAACAGGATTACCGTACCACTCTGGTGCGGATTTTACTCTGGTTGACCTATGAGGTTTGGTAGTAACTTGATCTGAAGTTACATGATCATCATCATTAGCTTCCTCACTAATTGGTGTAGGATTCACAGGAACAGATTTCTTGTGATGAACTACTTTCCAATAAGGGAGCAGGTACAGTTACCTCATCAAGTTCAACTTTCCTCCCTCTCACTTCTTTCAAGAGAATCTCCTCCTCTAGAAAGGATCCACTCTTAGAAACGAATATCTTGCCTTCGAATCTGTGATAGAAGGTGTACCCAACAGTTTCTTTTGGGTATCCTATGAAGACGCACTACGATTTGGGTTTGAGCTTATCAGGTTGAAACTTTTTCACATAAGCATCACATCCCCAAACTTTAAGAAACGAAAGCTTAGGTTTGTTGCCAAACCACAGTGCATACAGTGTTGTCTCAACGGATTTCGATGGTGCCCTTTTTTATTGTGAATGGAGCTGTCTCTAATGCATAACCCAAAAACTATAGTAGTAATTTGGTAAGAGACATCATAGATTGCACCATATCTAATAAAGTATGGTTACTATGTTCGGACACACCATTACGCTGTGGTGTTCCAGGTGGCGTGAGTTGCGAAACTGTTCCGCATTGTTTCAAATGAAGACCAAACTCGTAACTCAAATATTCTCCTCCATGATCAGATCGTAGAAACTTTATTTTCTTGTTACGATGATTTTCCACTTCACTCTGAAATCATATGAACTTTTCAAATGTTTCAGACTTATGTTTCATCAAGTAGATATACCCATATCTGCTCAAATCATCTGTGAAGGTTAGAAAATAATGATACCTGCCACGAGCCTCAATATTCATCAGACCACATACATCAGTATGTATGATTTCCAACAAATCTGTTGCTCACTCCATTGTTCCGGAGAACGGAGTCTTAGTCATCTTGCCCATGAGGGATGGTTCGCAAGCATCAAGTGATTCATAATCAAGTGATTCCAAAAGCCCATCAGCATGGAGTTTCTTCATGCGCTTTACACCAATATGACCTAAACGGCAGTGCCACAAATAAGTTGTACTATCATTATTGACTTTGCATCTTTTGGTTTCAATATTATGAATATGTGTATCACTATGATCGAGATCCAATGAACCATTTTCATTGGGTGTGTAACCATATAAGGTTTTATTCATGTAAATGTAACAACAATTATTCTCTAACTTAAATGAATAACCGTATTGCAATAAACATGATCAAATCATATTCATGCTCGACGCAAACACTAAATAAAACTTATTTAGGTTCAACACTAATCCCAAAGTATAGGGAGTGTGCGATGATGATCATATCAATCTTGGAACTACTTCCAACACACATCGTTACTTCACCCTTAACTAGTCTCCGTTCATTCTGCAACTCCCGTTTCGAGTTACTACTCTTAGCAACTGAACTAGTATCAAATGCTGAGGGGTTGCTATAAACACTAGTAAAGTACACATCAATAACATGTATATCAAATATAGCTTTGTTCACTTTGCCATCCTTCTTATCCACCAAATACTTGGGGCAGTTCCGCTTCCAAAGGACCAGTACCTTTGCAGTAGAAGCACTTAGTCTCAGGCTTAGGTCCAGACTTGGTCTTCTTCACTTGAGCAGCAACTTGCTTGCCATTCTTCTTGAAGTTCCCCTTCTTCCCTTTGCCATTTTCCTTGAAACTAGTGGTCTTGTCAACCATCAACACTTGATGCTCTTTCTTGATTTCTACCTTCATCGATTTCATCATCATGAAAAGCTCGGGAACCTTTTTCATCATCCCTTGCATACTATAGTTCATCACGAAGTTCTATTAACTTGGTGATGGTGACTAGAGAATTCTGTCAATCACTATTTTATCTGGAAGATTAACTCCCACTTGATTCAAGCGATTGTAGTACCTGCATAATCTGAGCACATGCTCACCGCTTGAGCTATTCTCCTCCATCTTTTAGCTATAGAACTTGTTGGAGACTTCATATCTCTCAATTCGGGTATTTGCTTGAAATATTAACTTCAACTCCTGGAACATCTCATATGGTCCATGACGCTCAAAACGCCTTTGAAGTCCCGATTCTAAGCCGTTAAGCATGGTGCACTAAACTATCAAGTAGTCATCATATTGAGCTAGCCAAATGTTCATAACATCTCAGATTCCGCTCCTGCAATAGGTTTGTCACCTAGCGGTGCATCAAGGACATAATTCTTCCGCGGCAAGAATGAGGATAAACCTCAGATCACGGACCAAGTCCGCATCATTGCTACTAACATCTTTCAACATAGTTTTTCTCTAGGAACATATCAAAATAAACAGGGGAGCTAAACGCGAGCTATTGATCTACAACATAGATATGCTAATACTACCAGAACTAAGTTCATGATAAATTAAAGTTCAATTAAGCATATTACTTAAGAACTCCCACTTAGATAGACATCCCTCTAATCTTCTAAGTGACACGTGATCCATATCAACTAAACCATAACGGATCATCACGTGAAATTGAGTAGTTTTTAATGGTGAACATCACTATGTTGATCATATCTACTATATGATTCACGCTCGACCTTTCGGTCTCAGTGTTCCGAGGCCATATCTGCATATGCTAGGCTCGTCAAGTTTAACCTGAGTAGTCTGCATGTGCAAAACTGGCTTGCACCTGTTGTAGATGGACGTAGAGCTTATCACACCCGATCATCACTTGGTGTCTGGGCACGACGAAATTTGGCAACGGTGCATACTCAAGGAGAACACTTATACCATGAAATTTAGTGAGAGATCATCTTATAATGCTACCGTCAATCAAAGCAGAATAAGATGCATAAAGGATAAACATCACATGCAATCAATATTAAGTGATATGATATGGTCATCATCATCTTGTGCTTGTGATCTCCATCTCAAGCACCGCCATGATCACCATCGCCACCGGGCGCCGACACCTTGATCTCCATCGTAGCATCGTTGTCGTCTCGCCAACTATTGTTTCTACGACTATCGCTACCGCTTAGTGATAAAGTAAAGCATTACAGGGCGATTACATTGCATACAATAAAGCGACAACCATATGGCTCCTGTCAGTTGCTGATAACTCGGTTACAAAAACATGATCATCTCATACAATAAAATATAGCATCATGCCTTGACCATATCACATCACAACATGCCCTGCAAAAACAAGTTAGACGTCCTCTACTTTGTTGTTGCAAGTTCTACGTGGCTGCTACGGACTGAGCAAGAACCGTTCTTACCTACGCATCAAAACCACAACGAATAGTTCGTCATGTTAGTGCTGTTTTAACCTTCTCAAGGACCGGGTGTAGCCACACTCGGTTCAACTAAAGTTGGAGAAACTGACACCCGCCAGCCACCTATGTGCAAAGCACGTCGGTAGAACCAGTCTCGCGTAAGCTTACACGTAATGTCGGTCCTGGCTGCTTCATACAACAATACCGCCAAACCAAAGTATGGCATGCTGGTAAGCAGTATGACTTGTATCGCGAACAACTCACTTGTGTTCTACTCGTGCATATAACATCTACGCATAAAACCAGGCTTGGATTCCACTGTTGGGGGACATAGTAATTTCAAAAAAAAATCCTACGCACACACAGGATCATGGTGATGCATAGCAACGAGAGGGGAGAGTGTTGTCCATGTACCCTTGTAGACCGAAAGCGGAAGCGTTAGCACAACGCTGTTGATGTAGTCGCATCGCCTTCACGATCCGATCGATCCAAGTACCGAACGACGGCACCTCCGAGTTCAGCACACGCTCAGCTCGATGACGCCCCGCGAACTCCGATCCAGCAGAGCTTCACGGAGAGTTCCATCAAGACGACGGCATGGTGACGGGTGATGATGTTTCTCTCGACGCAGGGCTTCGCCTAAGCACCGCTACGATATGACCGAGGTGGAATATGGTGGAGGGGGGCACCGCACACGGCTGGAATAGATCAACAGATCAACTTGTGTGTCTATGGGGTGCCCCCTGGCCATGTATATAAAGGAGTGGAGGAGGGGAAGGGCCGGCCCTCTCTATGGCGCGCCCTGGGGAGTCCTACTCCCACCGGGAGTAGGATTCCCCCCTTCCATTTAGTAGGAGTAGGAGACAAGGAAGGGGAAGAAAGAAGAGAAGGAAGGAGGGGGCGCAGCCCCTCCCAATTGTCCAATTCGGACTAGGCCTTGGGGGTGCACAGCCTGCCTCTCTCTCTCTCCCTTAAAGCCCAATAAGGCCCATATACTTCTTCCCCGTATTCCCGTAACTCCCCGGTACTCCGAAAAATACCCGAACCACTCGGAACCTTTCCGATGTCTGAATATAGTCGTCCAATATATCGATCTTTATGTCTCGACCATTTCTAGACTCCTCGTCATGTCCCCGATCTCATCTAGGACTTCGAACTACCTTCGGTACATCAAAACATATAAACTCATAATACCGATCGTCACCGAACTTTAAGCGTGCGGACCCTACGGGTTCGAGAACTATGTAGACATGACCGAGACACGTCTCCGGTCAACGACCAATAGCGGAACCTGGATGCTCATATTGGCTCCCACATATTCTACGAAGATCCCTTTGTCATCGGTATGTTACTTGCCCGAGATTCGATCGTCGGTATCTCAATGCCTAGATCAATCTCGTTACCGGCAAGTCTCTTTACTTGTCCCGTAATACATCATCCCGTAACTAACTCATTAGTTACAATGCTTGCAAGGCTTATAGTGATGTGCATTACCGAGTGGGCCCAGAGATACCTCTCCGACAATCGGAGTGACAAACCCTAGTCTCGAAATACGCCAACCCAACAAGTACCTTTTGAGACACCTGTAGAGCACCTTTATAATCACACAGTTACGTTGTGACGTTTGGTGGCACATAAAGTGTTCCTCCGGTAAACGGGAGTTGCATAATCTCATAGTCATAGGAACATGTATAAGTCATGAAGAAAGCAATAGCAACATACTAAACGATCAAGTGCTAAGCTAACGGAATGGGCCAAGTCAATCACATCATTCTCCTAATGATGTGATCCCGTTAATCAAAGGACAACTCATGTCCATGGCTAGGAAACTTAACCATCTTTGATTCAACGAGCTAGTCAAGTATAGGCACTAGTGACACTATGTTTGTCTATGTATTCACACATGTATCAAGTTTCCGGTTAATGCAATTCTAGCATGAATAATAAACATTTATCATGAAATAAGGAAATAAATAATAACTTTATTATTGCCTCTAGGGCATATTTCCTTCAGTCTCCCACTTGCACTAGAGTCAATAATCTAGTTCACATCGCCATGTGATTTAACACCAATAGTTCACATCACCATGTGATTAACACCCATAGTTCACATCGTCATGTGACCAACACCCAAAGGGTTTACTAGAGTCAATAATCTAGTTCACATTGCTATGTGATTAACACCCAAAGAGTACTAAGGTGTGATCAAGTTTTGCTTGTGAGAGAAGTTTAGTCTATGGGTCTGCCACATTCAGACCCGTATGTATTTCGCAAAATTCTATGTCAACATTGCTCTGCACGGAACTACTCTAGCTAATTGCTCCCACTTTCAATATGTATCCAAATTGAGACTTAGAGTCATCTGGATCAGTGTCAAAACTTGCATTGACGTAACCCTTTACGTCGAACCTTTTGTCACTGATACGTCTCCAACGTATCTATAATTTTTGATTGCTCCATGCTATATTATCTACTGTTTTGGACTATATTGGGCTTTATTTTCCAATTTTATATTACTTTTGGGACTAACCTATTAACCGGAGGCCCAACCCAGATTTGCTGTTTTTTTTGCCTATTTCAGTGTTTCGAAGAAACGAAATATCAAACGGAGTCCAAACGGAATCAAACCTTCGGGAACGTGATTTTCTCACCGAATATGATCCAGGAGACTTGGACCCCCCGTCAAGAAGCAAAGGAGGTGACCACGAGGGTGGAGGGCGCCCCCCTAGGGCGCGCCCCTGCCTCGTGGGACCCCCTTCGCTCCACCGACATACTCCTTCCTCCTATATATATCCATGTACCCCCAAACGATCAGATACGGAGCCAAAAACCTAATTCCACCGCCGCAACTTTCTGTATCCACGAGATCCCATCTTGGGGCTTGTTCCGAGTCTACCGGAAGGGGAATCCACCACGGAGGGCTTCTACATCATCACCATAGCCCCTCCGATGAAGTGTGAGTAGTTTACCTCAGACCTTCGGGTCCATAGTTAGTAGCTAGATGGCTTCTTCTCTCTTTTTGGATCTCAATACAATGTTCTCCCCCTCTCTCATGGAGATCTATTTGATGTAATCTTCTTTTTGCGGTGTGTTTGCTGAGACCGATGAATTGTGGGTTTATGATCAAGATTATCTATGAGCAATATTTGAATCTTCTTTGAATTATTTTATGTATGATTGGTTATGTTTGCAAATCTCTTCGAATTATCAGTTTGGTTTGGCCTACTAGATTGGTTTTTCTTGCAATGGGAGAAGTGCTTAGCTTTGGGTTCAATCTTGCGGTGTCCTTTCCCAAAGGATGTATAGGGGCAGCAAGGCACGTATTGTATTGTTGCCATCGAGGATAACAAGATGGTTTTTTATCATATTGCATGAATTTATCCTCTACATCATGTCATCTTGCTTAAGGCGTTACTCTGCTTTCATTAACTTAATACTCTAGATGCATGCCGGATAGTCATCGATGAGTGGAGTAATAGTAGTAGATGCGTGCAGAGTCGGTCTACTTGTATCGGACGTGATGCCTATATACATGATCATACCTAGATACTCTCATAACTATGCTCAATTCTGTCAATTGCTCAACAGTAATTCGTTCACCCACCGTAAAATACTTATGCTCTTGAGAGAAGCCACTAGTGAAACCAATGGCCCCCAGGTCTATTCTCATCATATTAATCTTCTATCACTTTATTATTGCTTTGCTTTTTTACTTTGCTTTTTATTTTACCTTGCATCTTTATACCAAAAATATTATCTATCATATCTCGCACTCGTAAGTGACCGTGAAGGGATTGACAACCCCTATTCGCGTTGGTTGCGAGGAGTTATTTGCTTTGTGTAGGTACGAGGGACTCGCGCGTGGTCTCCTACTGGATTGATACCTTGGTTCTCAAAAACTGAGGGAAATACCTATGCTACTTTGCTGCATCATCCTCCCAACATATTCCTCTCCTCAGGTGGACCTAGCAGGTCTTTGAATTTTCTCCCACTTTCTTTTTCGATGTAAACAGAGTTTTCTCCCAGTACTTTCCCCTAGAACCAACTCAACTGTCCCACGTCTAGCCTAAATAATAATAATAATACCCCACGTACTATTAACTCATCAAATTAAAATGATATTTTATTTCGTAAGTTGAAAGTTCTTACAAAATAATAATAATAATTGTTTATATATAACTTGCCAAGTTAACTCCTAGTGATTATGCGTACATAAGCTTGCAAAGATTTTACTGACGTGCAATCATGTGTTTATGTTTTTATAACATTTTTCCTTCTAGCACAACTTGATATTTTCTCCCAGCCCAGCAAGTCTGTGGATTTCGAGAAACTTGCAAATGGGATTTAAACGGGCTGCATAGATGCTACATCATTGTTTCACCCAGCCCACCAAATGGACTAAAAATAAATGGACTGGCCGACATGTGGGCCAAGAGGTCGGTTTAAGAAGGCGTTGGATTTACACCCAACGGCCGACATTCTTCTTCAATCTCTCATCTTCTTCCCCCAGCGCTGCCGGAACCGCCTGTTCCAGCCTTCGACGTCCAGCCGCGTTGTTTTGCGCTCCTCAACGAAACGCTACCCCGCCGACGGCCAGGCCATCCCTCCACTCCGCACCTCCTGTTATTATCTGCCGAGTGTAGACCCACCCCGCACCCGAACCAGTCAAGTTTCCCACTCCTCTCCGTCTGCGACTCCACTGCCGCGTCTTCCCCATCTCCGGGTCGTTCTAGTCTGGGGCCTCGCCGTCGTCCACCGCCTCGGTGTGCTCGGCGCGGCGTGGTCAACATACGAGAGTCATCGGAAGAGGACTATACGTGGAGAGCCTGACGGCTGGGACACACGAGGTCCATGGACACACGCAAGGAAAGTTCCTCCTTATTACGCACTGTACGTGCACTATACGTGGGAAGGGCTTCTGTATTTCGCGAAAAAAACGTTCCCCCCGCTGACAGGTCGGACCCACCAGCTATATATTCGCACGCAAGGAAGTGCCTCCTTATTACGCACCAAAAAATGAATACCCCCTGCTAGTTGCGACCCACCATAGTGGGTGGCTGACTTGTGGGCCTACTAAGTTGACGAGGACGGAGGGCTTTGTCAACTTAGTCAATATGAACAATTCTAGCTCCGGTGACTGCATAATGTCCATCCAACGGCCATAGTGCTTCTTCAACCTC
This sequence comes from Aegilops bicornis, assembly GCA_021605145.1. Taxonomy (NCBI): domain Eukaryota; kingdom Viridiplantae; phylum Streptophyta; class Magnoliopsida; order Poales; family Poaceae; genus Aegilops; species Aegilops bicornis. The sequence continues at coordinate 511,259,102 of CM038672.1, forward strand.
TCGTCTTCGGCTCCGGCCGCCCAAAGCAGCGCCGGTCGTGCAGCGTGCTCCTGCCTCTCGTGGCGGGTCAGGATGCCGCGGAGGCCTCACCGCCCCCTACTACTCCCACCGCTGGCCCAGGGTATCCCTCTACTCACCCACACCCCCTGTTATTCTGCGGTGACGGTAGCCTCACGCCGCAGCCGAACCAGTGAACCCTCGTACTCCTCTCCGCGTGGGCATCCACTGCCGCGTCTTCCTCGGCTCCACGCCGTCCCCTTCCTAGGCCTCGCTGTCGACCACCGCCTTGGTGCTCTCGGCGCGGCGTGGTCAATGTGGTCAATGACCGACTTCCATCGGAAGAGTATCAGACGTGGAGAGGCCGACACCGGGTCCATGGCCATAACCCAATTTTTTTGTGATTTGCCAAGTAAGTCGCTTTGTCAGGCCTGTTGGGCTGCAAATCTTTCAAGACGAGGAGAGCTTCATTCGCCTAGCCGAGAAAATGGCCTATCAGTAATGAGAAATGGGTTGTACATTTTTAAAACACATCAAACCGCAATTAGTTTCAAATATCTTTTTTCATTTCGAGATTTTAAATTACATTAATTTTTATGCGTGGAGAATTTGTTGAATTTTATATTGATATACATTTATTTTTAAAATCAGTTTGAATGTGAGTCGAAATTTCGGATTAAAAACAGTTCGACCGCACGAAATATGCAAAATTTCAGATAATTTTTTAACCGTGGCCACAATATGGGCTGTAATGCTAACAAAAAGAATATGGGCTCCAAAAAAAACCTTAAGAATTAGCAAATGGGCTGTAAATTATTAGAAATAATGGCAGATGGGTTGTATGCCGTTTTCCATAGATTCGAGACTTTCCTAAAAAAAAGGTTGACGACAGCAAAGGATCGTTGGATGTCCATCCAACAGCCGCCGTGCTTCTTCAATATCTGCTCTTCCCGCTCCAACACTCAAACAAGCGCCAAGTGGATCGCCTGCTTCCTCCTCCTCCCATGCCACCAGTCAGGCCAAGCAGCCTCACCGCCCCACCGCATTCCCATCGCTGGCCTAGCCATCCCTCTACTCACACACACCGCTGTTATTCTCCGCGACGGCAGACGAACCAAGAAACCTCAGACAGTCATACTCCTCCGCTGGGAAACAATCGCCGAAGTCTTCCTCGCCTGTCGTTTCCTTCCTAGGCCTCGCCGTCATTCCACCGCCCTGGTGCTCTCGGCGCGGCCTAGTCAACGTGGTCAACGACCGACATGCATCTGAAGTGGACTGTACGTGGAGAGGCCAACAGCTAGGTCCACGGCCGCACGCAAGGAAATGCCTCCTTATTATGCGCAAAATAATGATTCCTCCACTTGACATCAGGGACCCACCGAAAGGGCCTCTCAGATTTCATTTAAAAAACGTTATCACGGTGACAGCTCAGACCCACCAGCTTATATCTTCGCAAGCAAGGAAGTGCCTCCTTATTACGCACAAAAAATGAATACCCCCTCGTTAGCTGGGACCCAAGATAGTGGCAGGCTGACTTGTGGGCCTACTAAGTTGACGGGGACGGAGGGCTTTGTCCACGTCAATATGCACGATTCTAGCTCCAAAGGACCGTCGATGTCCATCCAACGGCCGTAGTGCTTCTTCAACCTTCTGGTCTTCTTGCTCCAGCCGCCCAAACCAGCGCCGGTCGTGCCTCGTGCTCCCGCGCCTCCCGTGGTCGGCTGCGATGTGGCGGAGGCCTCACCGCCTACTACTCCCACCGCTGGCCGTGCCATCCTCTAATCACCCACACCCTCGTTATTCTGCGGCGACGGCAGCCTCACACCGCAGTGAACAAAGGAACCTCGTGCTCCTCACGCGTGGGCATCCACCGCTGCCTTCCCGGCTCGCGTCGTCCCCTTCCTAGGCCTCACCGTCGTCCATCGCCCTGGTGCTCTCGGCGTAGCGTGGTCAACGTGGTCAAGGAACGGCTTCCATCGGACATGGGCTGTACTGGAGAGGCTGACAGCTGGGTCCACGGCCGCAGCAAGGCAGTGCCTCCTTATTACGCGCAAAATAATTATTCCTCCACCTGACAACAAGGACCCACCGGACGGGCCACCGTATTTTGCGAAAAATACATTTCCCCCTGACTGCTGGGACCCACCAGCTACATCTTCACACGCAAGGAAGTGCGTCCGGGCAAAAAAAGAAACGATTCGCCCCCTGACTGCTGGGACCCACCAGCTACATCTTCGCAGGCAAGGAAGTGCCTGAATGTCGGGACCCACCTGGTCGAAGCGTACGTAGCGTTGTCATTCTGGTCGCGAACGTGTACGTACATACTGGTCGTTGTAGAGGCGCGCACGTATCGTAGTAGAGGCACGCACGTAGCATATACACGTATGTACAGTGGCGAGGGTGCAAGAAAGAAAATACGGCCACGTACGTACATACGGGTAGGGTCCCGAACGCCTACTCGCGCATACGTACGGCCAGGGCTCGTGTATACGGCTGGGTCGTAACGGAGAAACAACGTCGTCGTCGTGTTCATCGGGAGGCAACAGAATGCGTCGTGTTCATCGGGAGGCAACGGAACGCGTGGGAGCCACCTGGCTTGGACGGAACAGGCGATGGAAACGAGGCCTGGCGTACCGCACAACGGAGCAAACAGACCTCCTACGTTCGGAACGGGGTCCTGTTGATCGGGAGGGGTGTGGTGTACCACAAAACGGAGGAAACGGACCTCCTATGGTCAAAACGGGGGGTCCTGTTGATCAGGAAGGGTGTGGCGTACCGCAAAACAGACGAAACGGACCTCCTACGGTCGAAACGGGGGTCCTGTTGATTGGGAGGGGTGTGGCGTACCACAAAACGGACGAAACGGACCTCCTACGGTCGAAACGGGGGTCCTGTTCATCGGGAGGGGTGTGGCGTACCGCAAAACGGGACTCCACGGGATACTGTTCATCTCCACCGTCGACCTCCTCCAGCCTCCACGGGCTCCTGTTCATCCAGCCTCCACCGCGCGCTACTCCACCGCCATCGCTCAACCACCCTCCACCATCTAATCGCTCATCCAGCCCTCCATACCACGGGTCCTGTTCAACCACCCTCCACGGCCACCCCTCCACCGTCTCATCGCTCATCCAGCCCTCCACACCACGGGTCCTGTTCATCCAGAGGCAACGCCACCACTCACCGCTCATCCAACCCCCTCCCCCGCAACGCTCATTGTTCATCCAATCGATTGGCTTCATTAGCAGCAGAGCGGCGAATCGCTTCGATCGAGTTCGATTAACGACCATCGATCGATCGCTTCGGGTTCGCATCGCATAGGCTGCGATGCAATCGCCGGGTTCGATTCTGTTAGCGCCTCGCTTCGGGTTCTCGTTAGAGCCAACGCCTCATACACACGCGCAGCGTACGTGTCTGAGAAACGTGCATCGCTCGGCCCCCGACTACACATCGTAACCGGGAACTCCCCGAAATTTTCCTCGCCCTCGCTTCTACCACGATTTTTTTCGTCATGGACGGCCCAAAGAATGTCATGCGGCTGCGTCTCCGGCCCGCCCAGGACGAAAAGCCCATTTTATGTCATGATTTTTTGTCATAGAAGTAGGAGCCCACCACATCTATGATGATACCGGGTTTTGTCACAATTATCGTCATAGAAGTGTCATATGTATGACAGAAAAAATTTCGTTCGGCCCAAAATGTCACGGATGTGTCTTTTTTTTGTAGTGCACGCTGCATAGTGCGGCGATCTAAAGCCTACAAGGTCCACGAGAGAGAGCTCTATAATAAAAGCACTACCGGAGTGCTCCAAAGGTGCATCTCTGAAGAGGAAGGGCTGAAGCTTTTAGCAGAAATACATGCTGGACTCGGCGGTCACCACGCTGCAGCCCAGGCCCTTGTAAGCATGGCCTTTCGTACAGGCTTCTATTTACCGACGGCTCGGGCAGATGCACATGATCTGGTCCAACGTTGCATCAGATGCCAGCTTTTTGCAAACCAAAGCCATATGCCGCCTACCGCCCTCCAAACAATCCCCATCACTTGGCCCTTTGCGGTCTGGGGGCTTGATATGGTCGAACCCCTCAAGGGGGGAACCCATAAGAAAAATTACTTACTGGTCATGGTGGATAAATTCACCAAATGGATAGAATCTAAACCTGTTAAAACGGTCGAATCCGGACCGGTGATAGACTTCATATCTGGGGTTGTACACCATTATGGCATCCCCCATAGCATCATCACCGACAACGGCACGAACTTTACAGCCGATGAGGTAAAACTTTGGTGCAGCAACATGGGCATCAAGCTCGATTATGCTTCTGTCTATCACCCGCAAACTAACAGTCAAGTCGAGCGAGCAAATGGTCTTATCATGAGCGGCATCAGACCCAGATTAGTGCGGTCCTTAAAGGAGTCTAACATGCACTGGGTAGAGGAGCTCGACTCCGTACTATGGGGGCTGCGGACCACACCGAATCGCACTACCGGATACACACTGTTTTTTATGGTGTATGGCGCAGAGGCGGTTCTGCCCTGCGACATAATTCATGACTCAACTCGAGTGCGCATGTATGAAGAAAGAGATGCCGAGCTCGATCGACAGGACAGTTTGGACGCCCTGGAGGAGGAGCGCGACGTGGCAAAAGCCCATTCCGCATTCTATCAGCAACAGGCTCGAAGGTACCAAAGCAGAGAAGTACGGGCCAAAACTTATAACGTTGGCGAACTAGTTCTACGCCTGCCGGATAAGAAAAAGAACAAGCTTAAACCCAAATGGGAAGGTCCCTTAATTATTGACCAAGTTCAGACCGGCGGAGCGTACCATGTACGGGATGCATCGGACAATCGACTCGAGCCAAACCCATGGAACGCAGCCAGACTCCAAAGATTCTACGCCTAGTGCCGGACTCTATGTTCGTCTCCTTACCCCTGTCCATTTTTCGCATATATGTTATCTGTCTTTTCTTTCTTTCTTTCCTCTTTTTCCCTCTCCTCAAGGCCTTAAAAGGCCAACTCGTGTCCTGACTACACAATATTAGCGCGCTAACCGCACTCATCATACCTGGGGGCTTCTTATACAGAAGCTTAATATAATTACTTCTCTGGGCTTCAGGCCCTGCACATGTGCTATTCTTCCGCATGTACCTTTTTTCGCCATTATATGCATCAATATGACTTAAGTTTTGACCAAGCTGGGTTGCCTGGCTCTTGTATTTATGCCATACGTTCCCGTTAAATCGGCTAGGGCATAAGGGGAGCACCTCTGCGATTGTTACTGCCGGGTCAGCCAGACGTGTACCTCAGACTGGGTGAAGCCAAAAGCTAGCGTTCTTAAGGGAATATTCGGTCGGTGAACAAAAGATGACTTTTATTTATTTTGATACATGTCCCCAGATGTTTTTTGCCTGTGTCTTTTTTCGCAGTTCGGACATGCACATTAGGGCATGCGTACCTAGGGAAAGGAACCCTTAACGGAACTATTCTCCCTCGAAGATGTTTCTTACTATCCATGTAATATAACATAGCTAGTTGGGTACTTGTCTGTTCAAGCACTTATGACCCCTACGCCTGGTTTCCACGCATACCCCGGTTTTTATAATCGAGTGGGTATTCGATACACTCAGGACTATCGGGTCCGGAGGTCGGGTTAAAAGGTACGCCATGACAAATGATTTACAATCCGCTAGGGACATTATATATGTAATTTAAAGTACACAATCACTTGACCGATCAATTCTTCTTCTATCCCATCCAACAGGCTGTCTAGCCTACAATCCTGTTGGTAGTACTTTGCGGCTAATTCTACTTGGTCATACACCAAACTGACGGGGATCTCTCTCCCATCAGGCCCCACAGTTCCGACCTCGACCATGTGGTTTGGGTCAGTCTTGGTATATCGCGTCTTCACCATGGCCCAGGCCTCCCGTGCACCTTGTCGGCAGGCCGATATCTTCTATAATCGGAAGTGCCACCGCGCTCCCTTGAGCTTTTCTATAAGCTCCCCCATGCCTCCGGGTGGGGAAGTGGATGGCCACAGGCTTGGGCAATACTCTGCATCACCTGCCGAACTTGTTCATGCAGTTGTGAGAGCTCTGGTAGAAGATCACCCGCAGACCCGGGCATCTCCTCAGCGGGACGGCCCGTCACAAGATACCTGCAGATATAACTCCGTTAACTGGCTTCTTCGCCGAACTCTTTTCAAAAGTTCGTTCAAGCACTTACTGAATATGCCGCGTCGAAGCCGCTTATTCTCCTTCATGGAGTCCGCTAGCTGGGCCCGAACATCTTTCAGTTCCACGTCCAGCTGAATATTGGCGTCCTGGAGATCATTTTTCTCCTACCTAACCCGCGTAAGCATGTGCTCGCCAGCATTTAGCTGCCGCTTAGTACGTTGTGCATCCCCCAGCGAGGCCTCCAGATTCACTCCGGAGTCATCTGCAATATCTATTGTTAGATTTGCATGCATGCCGCATACTATATGGTACCTGTCATTCTTTTCAATATCAAAATGTATTACCAGAGGGGGCCTTCTCGGACTCCTTCAAGGCGGCAATCATGACATGTAGCTGGGCCTTGCACTCTTTCAGCTCTTGAGACAATTGGGTATTCTTCTCTCAGAAGAACTCTGCACATATAATGATCCTTAAATCAGTTGTGTCAACTGTTTCAAGTCTCAGGGGCTACTGATATATGTAATCATCAAATTTTCTTACCCGTATATCCTTTACATACTGGTCCGTGGCTCTGGCAATACCATTTTGAGTAGCACGGATGTACGCGTCTCCTGAGTTGAAGGCGTTAAACGCCTCTTGGGAGAAACAAACGTCACGGAGTACGGCCCGGCGACGCCTGTGATTCATGGCGCTCTCCGGCTCGGAATTTGTAGCGGATATTTTATCCGCGTCCTCTGCAGGAGGAGCATCCGGCGTGTGCCCCATGTTAGCTTCCGCCTCTGTGTCCGGCTCTGGAGCCCGACTGGTGGAGGCGTGATCAGGGACCTCTCCGGATATAATCCGGCGAGCATTTTTCCGTCTAGGAAACGTGGGTGTTATTATGTTTTAAAAAGATGACACCCACGGAGCAAGGTTTTGTATCATACCTCTGCGTCGGCGTCTCAGTTCGGACCGCCTTCCTTTTTAGCCTACCCGGCTTCGGTGCCCCTTGTTGGCGAGTCCCTGCGGGTTCGGCATGGCGTCCCGAGGGCCTTCCCTATAAAACACCATACGTGTATGGTAGGTGAAGTGCATAAAAGGGGATCCTTCTTGGAAGTTGGTACTTTGGTTTTACTCACGTGTGATGCGAGGAGTAGCAAAGGATAGTAAGCTATAATGGCCACCATGGCATCATCACAGCTTAATTGATAGAATATCCTGTCGATCAGCTCCACAAATATGTCAGGATCCTCTTCGAGTCCGAGATCAAGGGCCCGGTCAGGGTCCTCCAGTTGTGGAGGCAGGCTGTTGACATCCCTTACAGCCTTCCGTAGTTCCTGCCGCGAAATGGCAAGGTAAAAACATATGACGACGAGTGTGGAAAAGATGGGAGTAAACAATGGCAACTCACCCAGCTTGGAGGGTTGTACATGGAGAATCCATCCCGTGGCTTAATGCGGATGAACTCCTCTTCTTCCACTTTACACAAATCAGACAGAATTCTTGCCAGGGCAGCAGCTGAGTCCGGTCCCTTACGCCCGCAGCGAGTGGCATCATCTTCCCCGTTGAAGTGCCACATGGGGTGGCCTCGATATTGAAGTGGCTGCACCCCCGCATTATGCATATTGACATAACCTCGGTTATTGTCAGTCCTGATTGAGCTAGCACCTTTATCCGGCCCATTAGGTAAAGGACTTCTCTGTTACCTTCCTCCTTAGGGCTCCGCAGGCGCCAGCTTTGGCGTTTCTTCAAAGGGGCATTGTCGAACTCGGGAAGACCAATCCGAACAGGATCCGAAAGGGGGACGTCCTCCGTATAAAACCACTCTGAAGGCCAGTCTTCGGACGTCTTCTTCGGGGTACCGGACAGGTATCCGGTCCCGGCGATGCGCCATATTTCGGCTCCGCCCACTTGATATATTGACCCCTTCTGTGTACGGGGCACAAACAGAATAACCTCTTCCACAGCTCGAAATGAGCTTCGCAGCCCAGAAACAGCTCGCAAAGGGCCACATAACCAGCGATGTGTAATATGGAAGCCGGGGTGAAATTATGCAACTGGAGGCCATAGAACTCCAGGAGCCTGCGGTGGAATGGATGGATTGGAAATCCAAGCCCCCTTAATAAATAAGGGATGAGGCATACTCGCTCCCCCTTGGAGGGATTAGGAAAGCTCTCCGCTTACTCCCCGCCATAATAGGTGGCGAGCCCGGCTCGAACGGGAACCATATACGCTGGAGGGAGAAATCCCTTGGTCTGTAACTCTACTAATTGGCTGTGCGAGACGGAACACTTCTTCCAATCACCGGGCTTAGGGCTGCGGGAGCGAGAGGAGGAGCTGCGATGGCTGGCCATGTTGGAATGGATTTTTTCGAGCGTGCTCCGATGGATACTTGCCGAAGAGAGGATGGTGTGATTTGGATCTATGGATCCCCGTCTCTTTAATAGACAGTTTACTCAGATGACTAGGGTGGCAAATGCAAAAATGCCCTGATTCTCGCATTCGCTCGACACGTGGGAAATAGCCATTATTGGGTGCGGAAGCTGAGAAGTGCAACATTTATGGGAGGTCAGACACTACTCAGTAGGTATTCAGAATTTGGAGAAGAACCCGCCTTGCAATGCCGAAGACAATCTGCGCGCTGGACTCATCATCATTGAAGCCTGGTTCGGGGGCTACTGAGGGAGTCCTGGATTAGGGGGTCTCCGGACATCCGGACTATATCCTTTGGCCGGACTATTGGATCATGAAGATACAAGATTGAAGACTTCGTCCTATGTCCGGATGGGACTCTCCTTGGCGTGGAAGGCAAGGTGGGCAATACGGATATGTAGATCTCCTCCCATTGTAACCGACTCTGTGTAACCCTAGCCCCCTCCGGTGTCTATATAAACCGGAGGGTTTAGCCCGTAGGACAAAACATTCATACCATAGGCTAGCTTCTAGGGTTTAGCCTCTACGATCTCTTGGTAGATCAACTCTTGTAATACTCATATCATCAAGATCAATCAAGGTGAAGTAGGGTATTACCTCCATCGAGAGGGCCCGAACCTGGGTAAACATCGTGTCCCCCGCCTCCTGTTACCATCCGCCTTAGACGCACAGTTCGAGACCCCCTACCCGAGATCCGCCGGTTTTGACACCGACAGTTGTCCCCAACTATGAGACGAAGGACATCGGCCAATTCATTGTCAGGCAGGGCCCCCGGCCTCAGGCGGGTCTTGTTTCCCTCTTCTTCAAGCTCCCATGGGGGCGCGCTACCGAGCGGGCAACTCGCAGCGTCAAGAACTCCCTCAAGAGCATGACCCCCGTCACCTTGGCTGCCTTCGCATTGCCCGGCTTCAAGTCGGTCATCATCTGCCCCAACACTAAGGATGCCCTCTCATCAGCAAGCTCGGCCTTGGGCCACCCCCGTTGGAAGAGGGAGCCACCGTTAGCAACACCAGACGCGGATCGGCGCTCTTGGCGTCCATCATGACCCATTTGGATCGAATGTTGTCAGCCCTCTTCCCGGTGCTCGAGATCGAGTTGGCCTTGCCAGATGCGACGAAATTAGCGCATCCGGAGATGTGCCCCTCGCTGACACGGAGGAAGAAGAAATGGCGCAGGAGCGCTACGGATGGCATCACGCCCAGGTACGCCTCACAGTAGTAGGCGAAGATGGACAGGAGGAGGACAGAGTTGGGATGGAGATGCAACGCCTGCAGCCCGTAGTGGTCGAGGACTTCATAAAAGAAATCGGAGAAGGGAGGAACCAACCCGACGGCAACACTGCTCGAGAAGAAGGGGAAGAAGGTGCTTTCCTCAGGCTCCGGCACATCGGAGGCAAGCCGGAGCTCGGTCTCTCCCCACTCATTGCTCTCACCCACCGTCAGCAGGTGCACGGAGGCGAGGCTCTTCTCCGTGACGGTGGGCGCCTCAAGGGCGAGCTCATACCAAGCCGGTGCTGAGGAAGTCCTGACTTTGCACGGCGCCATGGATCGCAGATGCAGGATGAGATTGGAGCGGATCTGGAGGTAGCGGTGGCGAGGAGTGAGAAAGGGGATCTAGAGCGAGGCGAGGAAGAACCAATGAAGGCAAGTACTGCCTGCACCAGCCTTTTGTCAGGTCAAGCAGTTGCTGAGGCAGCATGGGGAAGTGGAGACGCCCATATCCAATCAACCGCCACGCGTCAACCGAGGTCGCGGGCTTTTGGGGCCCGCGGTGCTCCGTACTTGACCCTTGGCTTCGCCGCGAAGCCAAGCCCGGGCGCACCTTGGGCCTGGGGGCTACTGTCGGCATTCTGGGAACGGGAGTCCCCAGACTTGCCTGCCTGCGGCCCACGGCGTGGCTAAGCTAGCGGGTCGTACGGCCCATCTTCATCAACAAGGCATCCAAGACCCTCGCGAGGGGCCAAGCCTCGCGAGGCGGACGACGCAAGACCTCCTCAGGAGTGTCCTGGCCAGGCAGGCTCATGAGGAGCAGAGATATCAAGGCAGGGCAAACCTCACGAGGCTCTCGTGACGTGAGCCATGATGATCGAGACCAGGCGGGCGCCAGCGCGCGCAGCGTCCTTGTTTCCTCTTTGGTGCTAAGGAAGCCAGCACAAGCGAGGAGTACCGAGGCATCAGGCAAAGGTTGCCATATCGCTGCAACAAGACCAAGACCAGAAGGACGGCAGGTCGGAGGTCATCGTGGAGCCCAAGACGGCGTCTGTCGGCGTTTTGGGAACGGGGTCCCCAGACTTGCCTACCTGCGGCCTGCGGCGTGGCTCAAGTGAGGGCCCAGCACGGCCCAGCTTCATCAGCTCGAGCTCAAGACCCTCGCGAGGGGACAAGCCTCGCGGTGCGGACGACGGGAACCTTCCTCAGGAGCAGCCTCGTCAGGAAGGCTCGCGAGGAGGCGGAGAGATCAAGGCAGGGTACCTCATGAGGGTGCCCTATGACGCAAGCCATGACGATCGAGGCCAGGCGGGCGTGAGGTGGGCGTCGGCCCGCGCAGTGTCCTCATTTACCCTTTGGTGCAAAGGAGGCAAGCACAGGCCAAGGCATCAGGCAAAGGTTACCGCTTTGGTGCAACAAGACCAAGACCAGCAGAGCGGCAGGATGGAGGTCATCATGGAGCATAGGATGGCGTCACCGTCAGAGCCTTTGGCAGCCGAAGACCAACTTTAGTCAGGATAAGTGTACTAGATGTTCCCCTTCAAAATAGCCAATTGTTGGCGCCCTTTCCGCTCATGATTTGGGAAGAGGCCCAGGGCCTCCCTCTATAAATAGGACTAGCCACACACACACATCGAGAGATCAATCAGAGAGAGCCCTAGCAGAGAGAGAGAGAGAGAGGCGACTTAACTCCCCTAAGCAGTTCATCGCACCAGCTCAAGAACACCCCTCACGAGGCTGTTCTTCCTTTGTAATGTTCATCATCGGCCCCTGAGGCAATCCACCACACCACACACTGGAGTAGGGTATTACACCACACCGGTGGCCCGAACCAGTATAAACCTTGTGTCTCTGTGTTGTTCATCGTTCGTAGTTTAGATCCCTCGCTAACCGTTCACGCATGAACTGGTAGGGGAAAGATCTCCGCTGCACCCCAAAGAAATTCGAATCCTCAAGGGTCTGCCGGAAACCGACATCCAACATTTGGCGCGCCAGGTAGGGGTGCGCCGGAATCTCTCTTCCGCTGGTCGTGTGTGATCTTCCGTCGTGTCCATGGCTGATGCTCGCCGAGCTCGCGCCGCTCGAGTCGCCCAGACGGCTCCCATCGGCGGACACCCCCATCGTTCCCCGTCGCCTGCCGCCAATGCCGCCACTGGCCCGGCCAGGAACGAGCAGCAGGCCTCGTCCCAGCATCCATCGGTGAGGTGAGAAGGCCGCACCGCTACTCCTTCGCTCGCCCCAGCTGGTTCTTCCTCCCACAGCATCAAGGCCCCATGGAGGCTCGAGCCAGCCATCGCGCAAACGAGCTCCTGCGCTTCACGCCCGACGACGTCTACGAGGAGTGGCTCGACCGTGTCGCCGAGCTCGTACGCGCTGTAGGGGGCTCCCCCGCGCCGTCCCTCTCGCTGCCTCGCCCCGCACCACGCGCGGGAGGCAGGGAGCCGGAGGTGCCCCCGCCATCTCCTTCCCAAGAAGGCGCCCTGGCTCCAAGGCGCGTGGCCCCGGGCCGAGACACTCCAAGGTCCGCGCCCGCGCACTGTGAAAGGAGCTGCCAGGAGATCCTTCGTCCCCAAGAAGGTGCTCGCGTGCTCCCAGCACCGGAGCGCCGTGACCACGCTCCAGCGCCGCCGCGTCAAGACCACGCGCTGCTCCAGGAAGCGGTGCGCGGGAACCCACAAGAGCAAGCTTCGCATCAGCAGAGAGCCCCGGTGGCCACTGCAGGCTGCCGCGCCTTCACCGCCGAGCTACGCAGCGTCGCATGGCCCAGCAAGTTCAAGCCAGACCTGGCTCCTCGCTACAACGGCACCGCCAATCCTGCGGAGTTCCTTCAGCTCTACGAGCTGGGCATCGAAGCTGCCAACGGGGACGAAAAGGTCATGGCGAATTGGTTCCCCATGGCGCTGAAGGAGAGAGACCGAACCTGGCTCCCGGCACGATCTCCTCCTGGGGCGAGATGCGCACCCGCTTCATCGCCAACTTCCAAGGCACTCGCCATCGGCCTCCGGCCGTGAGCGACATGCGCCGCATCAAGCAAAGCAACCAAGAGAGACCCCTCAGAAGTACATCCAGCGCTTCAACAACGCACGCCTCAAGATTCCCAAGGTGACTGAGGAGGCCATCATCTCAGCCTTCTCCGATGGTGTGTGTGACGTCAAGATGAAGGAGGAGCTGGCGATGCAGGAAGACCTGTGCACATCACTAGAGCTGTTCAACTTGGTGACCAAATGCGCTAGGGCTGAGGAAGGGCGCCTCTCCCTCCTCGAGCTTCCGGCTGCCGATCCAGAAGAGAAGTGAGGGAGTCCCGGATTAGGGGGTGTCCGGATAGCCGAACTATCACCGTTGGCCGGACTCCTGGACTATGAAGATACAAGATTGAAGACTTCGTCCCGTGTCCGGATGGGACTTTCCTTGGCGTGGAAGGCAAGCTTGGCAATACGTATATGTAGATCTCCTACCATTGTAACCGACTCTGTGTAACCCTAACCTATCTGGTGTCTATATAAACCGGAGGGTTTTAGTCCGTAGGACGAACAATAATCATACGATAGGCTAGCTTCTAGGGTTTAGCCTCCTTGATCTCGTGGTAGATCTACTCTTGTACTACCCATATCATCAATATTAATCAAGCAGGAGAAGGTATTACCTCCATCGAGAGGGCCCGAACCTGGGTAAAAACATCGTGTCCCTTGTCTCCTATTACCATCCGCCTAGACGCACAGTTCGGGACCCCCTACCCGAGATCCGCCGGTTTTGACACCGACATCGGTGCTTTCATTGAGAGCTCCTCTGTGCCGTCATTGCCGTGAAGGATGCCTCATCCCGCCTTTTAAAGACGATACTATCACCAAAGGAGCCTTGGCCACCGGGTCGACTCTTCGGCTGGGTGGTTTTCCTATGACCGCCGCTCGCCATCATACCGACGATGACTTCTCGAGTCATCGAAACCAATCTTCATGTTAATTCGGAACTTGCCAAACAATTAGATACGATCGAGCTCTCCTTCGTAAATGAGCTCTTGGATCGCATCGCCGCCCTGGGAGTCGCCACAGACTACGACCGGATCAGGCCTAAAACCGATCTGAGAGAGATCAACTCTCCCCAGGCTACCCATCATGTTGTTGTGATAGAGGAGCAATGCGGCGATTCTTCTTCTATCTTAAGGACTAGCTACGTCCGGATTCCCGATCCCTCCATGCTGGATTCCCGCAGAGGGACGGATGTCAATCAAGACCTGAACTTAAAGTCAGCCGGCGGGTTGGATTCATTGGATAGTACTCAAAAATCCAAACTTCCGAGTTCGGAAACTTCTCGGCCCCTGAGTCCTAAATTGGACGGGGTTCCGGATCTAGTTCCACCCGCCCACCCAAACATAAGCGATCTCTCTCGAATTCGGCAAGAGCCCGCTGAAACAATACATCATTATCGGGCAGATTCCTCCTGGTTATGGACAGGATAAAGGACTGCCGAGAGGAGGACGCAATCCCAATTTTCTGCAATAATTGCACGGACAAGGGAATCCCAAACGCCATAAGTCGTTGCGAAATTACATGCTTTGCTGACTTGGTGACCATAGTACAAAAGTACTGTGCGATGGAGAGCGCCTGGAAAACCGAAAGCAAATTTTGGGATAATCCGGCCCCGAATACATCCCTAGTCCGAAATAAAAGGGTGCATCATTACCAAGCACCTGGGCTAAACACCAAAAAACCAAAACCCCTAAAGGGTACGGAACCGTCTTTGGAGGGTTGGCTAAACGGACCTCGCAAAATTCATAGCACGTAGGGCGCCACTCCAACTCATAGCCTTCGAGCATGTTGGATACTACGTAGGTGGCCAAAAGTGACGAAGAGCTTCTAGCTTCGTAATCCCAGCCCAAAGAACACCAAGATGGTGTTAATAGTCTTCGAGACTTTCGCATCAAATAACATGCTAAAACGAACACTCTACAACCTTGCCAAGTCTACCAAGTAGCAACAATAAATCCATGGAGGACACGGCTATTACCTTTAATGCCAAGTGATTTAACCTAAATTCCGAACAGCCCGAGCACCAGCCGCATTGGTCCTTAGTCCGATAGTAGACGGCTTTGCCGCTTTACTAAGGTACTCATGGATGACGGCAGCGGACCAAACCTCATCTATGAGGAAACCCTCCAAAAATGGAAATAGATCGGAACCGCATTGAGCGAAGCAGCACAACCTTTAGAGGAATAATCCCTAGCCGGGAAGCATGCTGCACAGAAAAATCACACCGGACGTAGTGTTCGGCTCACGGACAATTACAGGTCCGAGGAGGTCACATTCCAAGTGGCCCCATTCAGCAGCGGATATCACGCTTTATTAGGGCGAGAGGCATTCACAATTTTTCAAGCTATACCCCATTATGGGTACATGAAGCTTAAAATGCCCGGACCCAACGTAATCATCACTCTCGCTAGTGATCCGAACATAGCACTCCGCGCAGAAAACAAGACAGCCGCACTAGCCCTCGAGGCACTATCCGAAGCCCTAGCGGCCAAGGAACTCACTGCGATGCGCTCCACGGTGAACAGGGACGATGTGATACTTGATAAAATATCCAAGTCCACCTCTTTTAAACCATTGGATGAAATAGTCAAATTCCAAGTCCACCCAACGGACCCTGCAAAGACGGCGTCCATTGAGGCACAATTAAACCCTGATGTAGATGCCGCACTACGAGAATTTCTACGAGAAAACTGGGACATCTTTGCCTGGCACCCTTCAGACATGCCAGGAATCCACGCCGGGTCGGGCCGAGCACGGTCTAAATATCCTAAAAGGATTCAAGCCAACAAACAGGCTCTTCGCTTTTCCCGAACCCAAGAGACGGGCCATGGAGAGGAGCTAGCCAAACTTTTGGAAGCCGGATTCATCGAGATATAAAACATCCGGACTGGCTAGCAAATCTGGTGATGGTACCAAAGAAGGACAAATCCTGGCGCCTATGTGTTGATTTCAAAGACCTTAATAAGGCTTGCCCAAAGGATCCCTTCCCCCTCCCTCGAATCGATCAAATTATCGATGCCACAGCAGGACACGACTCATTGTGCTACCTCGACGCTGCATCTCGGCTACCACCAAATCAAGATGGAGGAGCGGACCAAGCTGCAACAGCATTCATCACTCCATACGGCCCATTCTACTTCAACACAATGCCCTTCGGCTCAAAAACACCGTCGCAACATATCGGTAGCATGATTCGTATATGTCCGCAAACCAGATCGGCAAAACAGTGGAAGCATATGTAGATGACGTGGTCGTCAAAACTAAGCATGTCGAAACTCTACTAGACGACTTGAGGCTCACATTCGACAATCTTCGAAAATATGACATCAAGCTCAATCCGGAAAATGCGTCTTCAAGGCCCCACCGGAAAGCTCCCGGGCTTCATTGTGTCCAGATGAGGAATTGAAGCAAACCCAGCCAAAATCCGAGCTCACACAATTGGATATTCCAAAAGACCTCAAACAAATACAAAAATTAACTGGATGCGTAGCGGCTTTAAGCCGCTTTATTTCCCGTTTGGGAGAAAAGGCGTTACCCCTTTACCGCCTCCTCCGATGCACCAAACACTTCGAAAGGGATTTGATGCCGCCACGGCCGGACTCGAAGAAATAAAGGCCATTTTGGCAACTAATCCGGTCCTGGCCGCGCCCAACGTGGCCGAACCAATGCTATTATATATCGCCGCAACACATCAAGTTGTCAGCGCGGTGCTCTTCGTCGAACAAGAAATGGACGGACATCGGTTCCCTCTTAAAAACCGGTTTACTATGTGTCCACTGTCCTAACTCCATGCAAGTCCCGGAACCCACATTATCAAAAGATAGCATACGCGGTGTTCATGGCATCCCAGAAGCTGCGACACTACTTTCAAGAGTGTTCGATAACGGTAGCCTCCGAAGTACCTCTTAACGACATTATAAACAACCGCGACGCGACGGGCCGGATTGCAAAATGGGCCATAGAGCTCCTTCCATTCGGCATAACTTATAAGCCACGACGAGCTATTAAGTCACAGGTTTTGGCCGACTTCGTGGCCGAATGGACTGAAGCCGAACTCCCTAAAGAGTACGGCGCATACTCCAATTGGATCATGCACTTTGACGGCTCTAAAATGTTGGCCGGCCTGGGGGCTGGTGTCGTCCTGACATCCCCAACCGGGGACACAGTCCAATACGTTCTTCAGATAATGTATACGGACTCCAACAACGCAGCCGAATACGAGGCCCTTCTGCACGGCCTCCGGATGGCGCCTCCATGGGCATTAAACGCCTAGAGGTGCACGGGATTCAACCTCGCGATATCTCAAATAAACGGAGACTTTGATGCCAAAGATCTGAAAATGGCAGCATACCGCAATGCGGTCCTAAAAATGTCAAAGACAGTTCAAAGGGCTCGAATTTCATCATATAGCCCGGATAACAACCAGCGGCGGACATACCGCACGCATCGGTGCAAAACGCTGATGCCGCCCCACCCAACATCTTCTGGAACGGCTATTCAAGCCATCCGCATTACTATGGGAAGGAGTCCGGAAATAACAATCCGGACCCAACCGCATCGCCTCGACGCCGAACACTTCGACACAATCGGAGGCTCGCCATCGAGATAACACCCTCCGCCCACGAAATAATGGCGGTTATCGCCCCGTGGACGGAGCCATTCCTAGCCTACCTAACTAGGCAGGAACTCCCCGAAGACCAAAATGAGGCTCGCTGCATAGTGCGGCGATCTAAAGCCTATAAAGTCCATGAGGGAGAGCTTTATAAGAAAAGCACAACAGGAGTCCTTCAAAGGTGTATCTCCAAGAGGAAGGGCGAAACCTCCCGGCTGAAATTCATGCCGGACCGGGTGGGCACCACGCCGCAGCCCGGGCCCTTGTAGGCAAGGCCTTCCGTACAGGATTTTATTGACCGATGGCCCGGGCAGATGCGCAGGATTTAGTCCAACGATGCGTCGGTTGCCAGCTTTTTGCTAACCAAAGCCACATGCCACCCACCGCCCTCAAAACTATACCCATCACCTAGCCGTTCGCGGTCTGGGGGCTTGACATGGTCGGACCCCTTAAGGGGGGAACCCACAAGCAAAAATACCTATTGGTCATGGTGGATAAATTCACCAAATGGATAGAGGCCAAACCTGTTAAGACGGCCGAATCCGGACCGGTGATATACTTCATATCAGGGGTAGTTCACCGTTACGGTGTCCCCCATAGTATCATCACTGATAACGGCACCAACTTCATGGCCGATGAGGTCAAATTATGGTGCAAAAACATGGGCATCAAGCTCGATTACGCCTCGCCTATCACCCTCAAACCAACGGCCAAGTCGAACGAGCAAACGGTCTAATCATGAGCGGCATTAAACCCGGACTAGTGCGGTCCCTCGTGAATCTAACACGACCTTTGGGTTGAGGAGCTCGACTCCATACTCACTGGGGCTGCGGACCACGCCGAATCGTACTACCGGATTCACACCATTTTTATGGTGTACGGTGCAGAGGCAGTCCAGCCCTGCGACATAATTCATGACTCACCTCGCGTGCGCATGTATGAAGAAAGAGAAGCCGAGCTCGATCGGCAGGACAGTTCAGACGTATTGGAGGAGGAGCGTGACGTGGCAAAAGCTCGTTCCGCATTCTACCAACAAAGCAGGCTCGAAGATATCAAAGGTGGAAGCACGGGCTAAAGCTTACAACGCGTTGGCGAACTAGTTCTACGCTCACGGACAAGAAAAAGGACAAACTCAAGCCCAAATGGGAATGTCCCTTCATCATCGACCAGGTCCTGACCGGCGGAGCATACCGTCTGTAAACGCATCGGATAACCGACTCGAGCCGACCCATGGAACGCAGCCCGCTCATTTAAGATTCTACGCCTAAGCGCCGGACTCCAAGTTCGTCTCCTTCCTCCGTCCACATTTTATATTTTTGCTGTCTTTTATTTCTCTCCTTCCTCCTCCTTCTTCTTGAAGCCTTTAGAGGCTCGTTCGCGCTTTGTTCGCACATACTTGACGCGTTGTCCGCGCCCATTATACCTGGGGGCTTCTTTACCAAAAGCTTATTTATACGGGCTTCATGCCCAACACATGCGTCAAACTTCCGCATGTACCTTTTATTCACCATTATATGCATCGATATGACTGAATTTTTGGCCAAGCTGGGTTGCCTGGCTCACAGCTTACCCCTCGTTCCCGATTGTTCGGCTTGGTGGTAAAGGGAGCACCTCTGCGATTGTTACTGCCGGGTCAGCCGGATGTGTACCTCAGACTGGGTGAAGCCGAAAGCTAGCGTTCTTAAGGGAATATTCGGTCGGTGAACTGAAAGAAGATTTTTAACTATTTACCCATCTGCCCCCAGATGATTTTCTGCTTTCCTAGCAGTTTTGACATGCACTTTAGGGCATGCATCCCAGCGAAAGGAACCCTTAACGGAATTATTCTCCCTGGAAGATGTTTCTTACTATCCATGTAATATAACATAACTAGTTGGGCACTTGTCTGATACAGCAATAATGACCCCTACGCCTTGTCTCCATGCATACCCCGGTTCTTATATAACCACGAAGGTATTCGGACACACTCCGGACTATTGGGTTCTGAGGTCGAGCTTAAAAGGTCCGCTATGACAAACGATCTACAATCCGGCTAGAAGACATTTTTCATGTCATATTTTTACATAGTCAACTCGACTCATTGTATTCCTCCTCAATGCCATCTAATAGGATATCTAATTTACAATCTTGTTGGGAATACTTGGCGCCAATTATACTTGGCCGCATACTGCTTACAGGATCTCCTTCCCATCAGCCCCACAGTCCGACCTCGGCCATGTGGTTTGGGTCACCTTCGTGTACCTCGCCTTTACCATGGCCCGAGCCTCCTGGCGCCTTTGACGGCAGTCAAATCATCCATAGTCGGAAGCGCCGCCGTGCTCCTTGAAGCCGCCTCTGCCAGCTCCCCAATGCCTTCTGCAGGGAGATAGATGGCCACATGGCATGGCCGGCGCTTTTCATCACCGCCGAACTTCGTTCGCAAATGACGCAGTTCGGGAAGAAGATCACCAAGAATCGGGCATCTCCTCCTCAGGCGACTCCGTGAGGAAACCTACATACATGTTTATGTTAGTCGCCTTCCTCGCCAACTCTTTCAAAGTTCGCTCAAGCACTTACTGAAAATGCCGCTGACGAAGCCGCCGATTCTCCTTTACGGAGTCGGAACATAACCGGGCACGAACATCCTTTAGTTCCTCACCAAGTTTGGTGTTGGCATCTTGGAGGTTATTTTTCTCCCGCCGCACCCTCGTAAGCACGCCTCGCCAGCCTTTAGTGGCGCAAGAGCTGTTGCTTGTCCGGATCTAGTCCGCGCCATCTGCAATATTTTTGTCGATTTACACACACCGCACTTCATAAACTATTTATCTTTTGAAGCGTATATTACTGTGAGGGGTCTCTGTGGCTCCCTCAGAAGCGGCTAGTGCGGCCTCACGTTGGGCCTTCCATTCTTCAAGCTCTGGGACAACGGGTACTCTTTTTTGTAAGATCCTCAAGATAACAAATGATCCTTAAATCAGTTATTCTAACTATTTTAAGTCTCGGGGCTACTGGCATATATAATCACAAATTTCCTTACCCGTATGTCCTTTACATACTGCCTGCGGGTAATCGGCTAGACCATCTTGAGCGGCACGGAGGTGCGATCTCCAATTGAAGGCATTCAAGGCCTCCTTGGAGAAACATGCGCCACGAAGAACTGCGGCGCCTGTGATTCATGGCGCTCTCCACCTTGGAGTTGGTGGCGGACAATCTGTCGGCATCCTCTCGCCGGAGGAGCATCCGATGCACGCCTCATGCTCGCCTCCGCTCGACCCGGCTTTGGAGCCCGGCTGGCGGAGGTTCGATTGGCAACCTCTCCGGACTCGACCCAATGAGCGACTTTTTCCTGAAAAGAGCATCGGCGTTAGTACGCCTTCCGTGAATCAATCACGGGAATATGGTGACATGCCATACCGCTATGGGCGGAGTTTCGTCCGGACCGCACTTCTTTTTAGCCTAACAGACGCCTTGTTGGCTAGCCACCGCGGGCTCGGCTTCCTGCCTCGAAGGCACCCCCTGCGAAACACCATTGGTATACGGTGATAAAGAAATAAGCATGGTATGGTCATTATCAGAGTATTGGGACCTCGGTCTCAGTTACCTGTGAGGCTGGAAGTATTCCGGGGTAATCAGCCGTAATGGCAACCAGAGCATTGTCTATGCTATGTTGGTGGAACACCCCGTCGATCAACTCCACCTTTATATCCGGATCCTCTTCGGAGGCCGGATCGAGGGACCGTTCCAGATCCTCGGGTTGTGGGGGCGGGTTGTGTATCTTCTCCACGGCCCGGCGCAGTTTCTGCACAGAAACCATGAAATGAGATATTTAATCACGGGAACATGGATCGGATAGGACACAAAGATGTTTGCTTACCCAACTTCGAGGATTATTCGAAGAGAACTCGCTCAATGGGTTGTCGCGGAGAAAATCCTCCTCCTCCCCTTTATACATGGCAGACAAGATCTTCACCAGTTCGGTGACCGATCCCGGCTCTTTGCGGCCATAGCGGGTGGCGTCGTCCTCCCCGTTGAAGTCCCACATGGGGTGGCCCCTATATTGGAGGGGCTGCACTCCCCTCATAATGCAGATTGCCATGACTCTGGGGGCTCATCAAGTAAAGGACATCCCGATCATTTTCCCTCTGGGGGCTCCGAGGGCGCCAGCTTAGGCGCTTCTTCAGAGGAGCATTGCTAAACTCCGGAAGGCCGATCCGAACAGGATCCGGCAGTGGGACGTCCTCCATGTAAAACCATTCCGAAGGCCAGTCTTCAGACGCCTTCTTCGAGGTACTAGGCAGAATAATCTCTTCCACAGCGCCCACTTGATATATTGACCCCTCGTGAGAACGGGGTACTAGGCAGAATAATCTCTTCCACAGCGCGAAATGAGCCTCGACGCGCAATAACAGTTCGCAAAGGGCCACGAAGCCCGCGATGTGCAAAATGGAGGCAGACGTAAGGTGGTGCAACTGGAGGCCGTAGAACTCCAAGAGCCCCCGGAGAAATGGATGGATTGGAAATCCGAGTCTTCTTACTAGATAAGAGATGAAGCATACCCGCTCTCCTTTAGGGGGATCGGGGACACTCTCCGCTTGCTTTCCGCCCTTGTAGGTGGCGAGTCCGGCTCGAATCGGAACCATGAAGGCAGGGGGAAGAAATCCGTTGGTTGGGAGTATAACTAGCTCGCTATGCGGATCGAGCATCTCTCCCAATTTCCAGGCCGAGGGCTGGGAGTGCGAGGAGGAGCCGCCACGATTGTCCATGATGGAATGGGCTTTGGTCGAGGCGCCCGATGAAAACTTCGCTAAGGGGATGGTATGACTCGAATCTAGATCCTCGCCTTTTATAGGCAGCTCATTTGCGCAGCTAGGGGGTAAGTGTAAAATACCGGCTTTTCGCATTCATTCAACACGTGGAAGATGGCCATTATTGCCAGAGAAGCCAAGGAGCGCAGCATTTATCGTGAAGCCGGACACTATTCGACAAGTATATGGAATTTGGAGAAGAACCCGCCGCAATGCCGAAGACAATCAACGGGCCGGACTAATCGTCATTGAAGCCTGGTTCGGGGGCTACTGAGGGAGTCCCGGATTAGGGGGTGTCCGGATAGCCGAACTATCACCGTTGGCCGGACTCCTGGACTATGAAGATACAAGATTGAAGACTTCGTCCGTGTCCAGATGGGACTTTCCTTGGCGTGGAAGGCAAGCTTGGCAATACGGATATGTAGATCTCCAACCATTTTAACCGACTCTGTAACCCTAACCTATCCGGTGTCTATATAAACCGGAGGGTTTTAGTCCGTAGGGACGAACAACAATCATACCATAGGCTAGCTTCTAGGTTTAGCCTCCTTGATCTCGTGGTAGATCTACTCTTGTACTACCCATATCATCAATATTAATCAAGCAGGAGTAGGGTATTACCTCCATCGAGAGGGCCCGAACCTGGGTAAAAACATCGTGTCCCTTGTCTCCTGTTACCATCCGCCTAGACGCACAGTTCGGGACCCCCTACCCGAGATCCGCCGGTTTTGACACCGACAAGAAGAATCCCAAGGCCAAGGACGTGAAGCGCAAGGAGGCTCCCGTGCTCGCGTCAGAACCAGACACCAAGCGAGGCAGGGATCAGCCCGAGTCATCCAAGGGCAGCTGGTACTGCGTGTACCACGATCTTCACACCCACAACACCAACGAATGACAGGAGCTCAGGGCCGTGCGAGAAGGGCGAATCGACCGACGCCCCGACCGTAATGATCGGGGCTACGGCCGAGGAGGGGGAAGTGGCGCAGGACGCTGGGAAGACCGTGGCCCTCGCCAGGGATGGCGTGACAGACCTCGCGAGGATCGCTAGCAGGACCAGCCTCGCGAGGGAGGTTGGAGGGACCAACCTCGCGAGGATCGCCCTCAAGGCAACACGGGGCTCCCACCTCTGCCGTAGCCGCCAAGGAGGTACGAAGACAATCATCGGGACGAGGGGGCTGGGAGCTTCCAGGAGCCGCGCGCGATCGCTTGCATCCTGGGTGGCGCTCAAGCCCCAGCCTCTCAGTGCATCTTCAAGCAGTTTGCTGCGAGGTGAATGAAGTCCTCCCCAAGCCAGAGGCCACGCGCCCTCTCAGGTGGTCGTCATGCGCTATCACATTCAGCTCAGCGGATCAGCTCAAGTGTGCGGCAATGGCAAGAGTCCTCCCATGCTTTGCTCACCAGTCATCAGCAACGTGCAAGTCACCAGGACCCTCATCGACGGCGGAGCAGGACTCAACGTCCTATCTGTCGAGACATTCAACGACCTCCAAGTGCCATACGATCAGCTTCAGCCGACCAAGCCCTTTTCTGGAGTCACCGATGGCTCCACCGTCCCGATAGGGCAAGTTCGCCTTCCCGTCAACTTTGGACAGGCAACAACTACCGCACCGAGCTCATCGACTTCCACGTCGCCCACATCCGCCTGCCATACAATGCCATCCTCGGGTACCCAGCTTTGGCCAAGTTCATGGCAGTGACTCACCACGGCTACAATGTCCTCAAGATGCCGTGAAGCGGGGAGTCATCACAGTGCCTTGTGAGGAAAGGGATGCAGTGTGCTCTCTTGAGCGTGCCTTCCAAGCCGCAGCAATCGAAGACCCAGATCACAGGAGCGGGATACTTCCCGAGGGGATCCCTAAGAAGAAGAAGGCTTCACCTGGTCCAAGCCCTCGTGGGGTAAGCACCTCCGGATGCATGGCAACAGGACCCGCGCCCGTTCAAGGGGCGCCACCCTCTGACGCATAGGAAGGCGCGCCTGGCGCCCTCCTCAGGCAGGGCTCGGGGGCTCTTTCATGGCGAGCCACCGACCTAGCCGGGGTCACAAGGGAGGCGCTCGGGCACCACTTGGAGGCGTGCTTCAAGGCACGTTTCCCTCAGGAAGGTATGAGGCAAGGCGGGCCAAACCCTCAGGAGTTCATCGCGAGGAGTACCCAGGAGCTACATGATTCAAGAGTCATGCGCGGTTGTCACCGCTTGCCCGCCATGGCCCCGCATCCAGGCGAGGATGCTGGGCCGCGAATCTGCATCGACATACCAGGGCTCAACCAGGCCGCGTCTCAGGAGCGCCTCTGGCCCTCACGCGTGGGACGTTGCGAGGGTCCACCTCACAGCCACGTTCACATGCCCTTCGTCCTGCTGAACGCGGTTGCCGCCCATCGGCCGAGGCGCGCGCCTGAGGCCTCAGGAGGTCAAGCAGCTGGTCCCGGCAGAGATGGAGATGGCTCTCGAGGAACCCCGTGCCCCGGAGCCTCCCGAGTCTCCAGTCCGGAGGGCTCGTGAGGGCAGCGTCCTCATCGCGCTGGCCGTCCGCTACCTCAACATCCCTTCACCCCGACCATATCGTGACACCTTTCCAAGTTTCGTTTTAGTTGGGAGCGCCCTCGGGCTGCATCATTCCTGTGTTATGGGTCCGTCCCTGCGGCATGTATCTGTTTTGCTTATGTTCTTTACTTACTTTGTTGGGGGCGCCCCTCGGGCCGCATTATCCCCAAGCTGCTCGGGCCAGACCCAGTGGCGTATGCTTTCTCTGCACCTATCTAGATGG
This sequence comes from Aegilops bicornis, assembly GCA_021605145.1. NCBI lineage: Eukaryota > Viridiplantae > Streptophyta > Magnoliopsida > Poales > Poaceae > Aegilops > Aegilops bicornis. Next base: position 511,284,075 of record CM038672.1, read on the forward strand.
ATTTGCTCCTTCGTGCTTAACCCGATTCACGCGATTATTGCCTACTACCTGTCGCAGGCCTCTTCGCCCTAATGCAAAGCGCTTGCACGTTAAAAGGGGGGTACCTGAGCATCGCGACTCATGGCCTCTTACTGGCTCTCCAGCCCTCACCCCCTGGCCTTGACCCATGGCATCGCGACCTGTCATACCAGCGGCGGCTGAGCTCGCTCGAGGGCCGGGACCTGAGGACATAGAGCATTTGCATTCTAACCTGCAGAACACACCAATGATAAAGGACCCGAGCCAGGCGCAACTCCGCCTCGAGGTAGGGCCTCGTGAGTCCCACCGACTCACGGGTGCCCAACACACCTCTCCTAGCCCTACCATGTCTGGCCACATGTCGTAGGCGGGGCTGTACACGCCTGGGGCTCCTCCCGGGGGAGCCCCTCCCACGAACCAGTGGAAGCACCATGCTCCGCGCTGGCTGACGACACTGCCGAGGAGCGGCTATTGCCGTACACATACGGAAGCGCTATGCTCCGCGCTGGTAATAAACAACTGAGGGCGGCTCACAACCGTATCAACCTCAGGGAGCCCAGAGCTCAGTGTCCGGCGCCATCGCAACGCCTCCCCTCGGGAGTGCCGCGCGAGGGGGCTGGACACGGGGGCTGCGCCCGGGCCACGCCCGAACGTACGCCACCCAGCCAGGTCCCTCGGACCTGGTCGTCGCGCGCCTCCCCGAGCGGAGCCAAAGTATGAAAATTCGTTTGAACGTCAAGGGGGACTCCTGAGCATCGCGACTCAGGAGCCTAACTGGTCATGTAGCCCCTCACTCCTTAGTCCCGTCCTTGGTCTCCGGTCGGGGCTAACGGCGGTTGAGGTATGCGCGGGGCCGGGCCCTGCCGACGTAGAACGACCAATCCACTCCTGTCCCTCCTATCCCTACTTGTTGTTCGCGCGTCAAGGGGGACTCCTGAGCATCGCGACTCAGGAGCCTAACTTGCCACGTAACCCCTCACTCCTAGTCCCGTCCTGGTCTCCGGCCGGGGCTAACAGCGGCTGAGGTATGCGCGGGGCCGGGCCCCGCCGTGAGAACACACGCAAGTAGGAGGGAAGAATGCGAATTCAAAGCAAATATTACAAGCCATAAGTCGTTTCACAATGCCAAACACAAGTTAAACGCCTCCACGAGGCATGGTGCATGTTGCAGGAATTAAAAACAGAGCAGGAGCTGCGAAGGGATCACTCTCCTGTGGCGCCCCCACCTCCCGAGGCCGCCGAGCTGGCGGCACCACGCCCAGGCAAGGTGCTGAAGGCGCAAAACTTCCCCAGCAGGGCCTCAGCTCGGCCTTTCACGGCCTCGGCAGCGGCAGCGGCAAGGTCGCTATGACGGGCTCCAGTAGGCCGTCAAGGTCAACGCTGGGGTCGCGAAGGTAGACGTGGCTGAGGATACGCGTCAACGCTACAGAAGACAGGGCGTGCGCCTCGGCCTCGGCCGTGGGGCCAAGGCCGTCCGCGACATCTTCAAGTGCTCGGACCAAGAAAGGAAGCAGCTCGGCGGGGCCGTCCTCTGCACCAGCCAACGGCTTCTCCAGGCCACCCTCGTAGAGTGTCTTCAACGCGGCGCGAGCCTCAACGCGGCGCGAGCGTTCTCCTCCAACTTGGCGAAGGCCACCCGATCCTCAGCCAGGATCTTTGCCTTCCTGTCGAGCTCGATCCTCTCCGCTTTCAGCGACTGTTCCAGCGTCTCCAACCGGCCACAGCAGCCATCAAGCTCGGCATCCCGGTCCCTGACGGCGGCCTCCCGAGCCTTCATCTCCTTCTCCTTTTCCTTCTCCTGGCGGCCGCGGACTTCCTTGGCGAGATCGTCGCGCAAGCCTTGTAGCTCGACCTCCAGCGCCTTGCAGCGGTCCCGGGCGTCCGCGGCGTCGCCCTAGGCGGCATCGCAAGCGGCCCTGGCCTGGCGAGTGGCTTGCTTCTCCCTATCGTATGCCAACGCGGCTTGGCTCAGCACCGCTCGGACGGAGGCAGCAGAGCGGGCCCAGCCTGAAGCCAGCTCCAGGCGCCCGGCCACTAGACGGGGATCAGCGTTCCGGAGATCCTCTTGCAGCCGGCTCACTTTGCTGGCAGCTTGATCCAGGATTGCCGAAGGATCAGAAGAGACTGGAGCCGGCGGAGCAGGTGTAGAATACGGCAGCGTGATCACTGCTTGGGAAGAAGGCGCCTCAGCAACAACATCAAGCCCAGGCACCTCCGGAGTCAGGGGGACCACGGGGCTGACTCACCTCCAGAGTGCCCCTGCTGGGCTCGCGAGGATGACCGGGCAGGGGAGGCGCGAGCTTCGCTGCCTCCTTTCCCCGCAGGCGGAGCCGCAGCCCCGGCGGGCGAACCCGCCTCAAGCGGAGCCGCAGAAGCCCCCTTCGGCCTCTTTGCTGCAGGCGCCGACCTGGCCAAGAGAATACGGACGTCAAGCCTCGGCGGCAGAAGCAAAGCAAAACACGGATCGAACACTTACTGGTCGTCATCCGCGGGCTCAAGCAGCCTCCGGCCGAACTTGAAGCCAGAAAGCCTGCGGCTAGGGTCAGCCTTGGGAAGCCCAGAAGCAGTAGACGCGTCGAGAAGGCCGGAGCTGGCCTCAGACTGCCCTGGAGTCAGAACGGACCCTGGGAGAACCAGCCCCAACCTGCCCTTCCTCGGGACTAGGGGAGAATCCTCCCCTCCTCGCCTGACGTCGGCCTCGTCGTCGTCAGGCATGGATCAAAGGGCGCGGGACCTGCGCCGAGGGAAGGAATCCCCCGAGTCCTCGCCAGTCGCCTCGAAGTCAGACTCTTCTTCCTCCTTCTCTTCTTCTTCCTCCTCACTCCCGCTGGAGTTGCTGGAGGAAAGGTTCACCGTCGCCAACATCGCCAGATCCTCGGGAGCCCCGGCGGGCACCAGCCCCTCACCATTGAAGGTGGGCATGGCGCTCACCACTTGCTCCCAATCGTCGTGAAGGAACAGGGGGACGGGAGCGCCCTCCGGCATTGCCACGTCCCCCCCGACCAAGGAATGGAGAGCCGCGGCCAGGTCTTCATCGGAGAGGGCCTCGGAGGTCAGGCGAAGGTCATCGCCTGCCTCCCCCAGCCTCCACAACGGAAAAGAATGTTCCCGGAGCGGAGCCACCCGATGTTCCAGGAACTCCCTCAGGAGCGTGGCCCCGGTCAGCTTCGCCGCCCCCAAGTTGGCTGGCCTCAGGTCCGTGTCTATCCTCTTCAGCAACATCTTCGCACAAGAATCGACGAGCTCCGCGCGAGACCACACGTCAACGGCCTCGAGCTGCCCCGACGGCAGCGCCAGTCGGGGATGGATGCGCCCGACATCCACCATGACCCACTTGCTCCTGAAGCCTTCAATCCTCTTCCCAGGCTTGGAGATGGAGTTGGAGCTGGAGTATGCGACGAAGCTCGCGCACATAGTAATAGAGCCACGGGAGACCCGGAGGGAAAAGTAATGGTGCAACAAAGCCACCGAGGGTTTTATCCCCACGTGAGCCTCGCGATAGTAGGCGAAAATCGCCAGGAGAAGAACAGAGTAGGGGTGGAGATGCAGAGCTTGCAAGTTGTATTGGCGGAGAACAGTGAAGAAGAACTCAGAAAAAGGAGGGACCAGACCGGCGATAATGGCGCTCACGAAGAGTGGGTTGAAGGTGCTCCCCTGGCCTTCAGGCTGATCGGAGTCGGCCTTGAGCACAGTCGCCCCTTTTTTGCCCTGCGCCACCGTCCTTCGGCGCACAAGGGTGAGATTCTTCGCCGACACAGTCGAAGGATCCAGAGTCGGGAGGTACCAGGCCTCAGTCTGGGTCTTGCGAGGCGCCATGGCTTGCAGGGCGAGAAGGATTGAGGTAGATCTGGAGGATTTCTGAAGCAAGGAGGAGAAGGGCGAGAAAGGGGATCTGGAGCAAGACGAGCGAACAAGCACGATGTCTGGCCCGAGCCTCCTTTTTGTTAGAAGGGCAGTTGCCGAGGCGTCGTGGGGAGGCGGAGACGCCCACGACCAATCACCCGCCACGCGGCGCCCAAGGCCGCAGGCTGTTGGGGCCCACGGTGCTTCGCACTTGCCCCTTCGCTTCTCTGCTAAGCCAAGTCCGGTCGCGCCTTGGGCCCGGGGGCTACTGTCGGTGTTCTGGGAACGGGGCTCCCGGACTTGCTGCCGCGGCCTGCGGCGTGGCTCAAGTGGGGGCCCAGCGTGGCCCAGCTTCATCAGCTCGAGCTCAAGACCCTCGCGAGGGGCCAAGCCTCGTGGGGCGGACGACGGGAACCTTCCTCAGGAGCAGCCTCGTCAGGCAGGCTCGCGAGGAGGCCGAGAGATCAAGGCAGGGTACCTCACGAGGGTGCCCTGTGATGCAAGCCATGATGATCGAGGCCAGGCAGGCGCCCGGCCCGCGCAGTGTCCTCATTTCCCCTTTGGTGCAAAGGAGGCAAGCACAGCCAAGGCATCAGGCAAAGGCTACCGCTTCGGTGCAACAAGACCAAGACCAGCAGAGCGGCAGGATGGAGGTCATCGTGGAGCCCAGGACGGCGTCACCGTCAGAGCCTTTGGCAGCCGAAGACCAACTTTAGTCAGGATAAGTGCACTAGATGTTCCCCTTCAAAATGGCCAATTGTTGGCGCCCTTCCCGCTCATTATTTGGGAAGAGGCCCAGGGCCTCCCTCTATAAATAGGACTAGCCACACACACATCGAGAGATCAATCAGAGAGAGCCCTAGCAGAGAGAGAGAGAGAGAGAGAGAGAGAGAGAGAGGCGACTGAACTCCCCCAAGCAGTTCATCGCACCAGCTCAAGAACACCACTCGCGGGGCTGTTCTTCCTTTGTACTGTTCATCATCAGCCCCTGAGGCAATCCAACACACCACACACTGGAGTAGGGTATTACACCACACCGGTGGCCCGAACCAGTATAAACCTCGTGTCTCTGTGTTGTTCATCGTTCGTAGTTTAGATCCCTCGCTAACCGTTCATGCATGAACTGGTAGGGGAAAGATCTCCACGCGCACCCCAGTGTTCGAACCTGAAGGGTCTGCCGCAACCCGAAATCCGACAGCGTCACCACCAGAGCCTTTCGCAGGCGAAGACCACTTTTGTCAGGATAGCTTGTACTAGTTGTCCCCCTTCAAATTTGCCCGCCGTTGTTGGCTCCCTTCCCGCTCAATATTTGGGAAGAGGACCAGGGCCTATATAAGTAGAACTAGCCACCACAGTAGAGGCATCTCAGCTTGATCTGATCTGATCGAGCCCTCACACACACTAGTTCGACAAGCACAAGAACACCTCAACCTCAGGAGGTTGTTCTTCCCCTTGTACTGCTCATCATCAGCCCAAGAGGCAATCATCCACCACACACACTGGAGTAGGATATTACACCACAACGGTGGCCCGAACCAGTATAAATCTCGTGTCTTTCTGTGTTGCGAGTTCATCGAGTTCGTCCATGAGATCTTAGCGAGCTAGGGCGTGGATCGGTAGGAGGGAAAGACTTCGTGCGCACCCCAGAGTTCAAACCTTAAGGGTTTGCCGGAACCCCACATCCGACATAATCATATGATATGATGCTACTCTCTAGAACTATTTCAAATAATTGCATACGATCTAGTAGGTTATTTAACAAGTGAAATGTGAAAAAGAAATAGACAACGTGTTGATGCATCCACATCACACTATGGATCACTCCGACGCTGTTGTATGCGCTCTCGCACAGGTTCTTGCATGTCATGTTCCTCTCCTTTTGTGCTAGGGACTGTGGTTCTTGTTGCATCCTACTCACCTAGGTCTGCATGTTTCCTGATTGACTTTTGGATCGATCTGACACTGGGATGTTGGTTTTCATTTTCTTATGGCAGCGGTTTTTATGTCATGTGAGCATCTCACATTAGTTCTTTGTTCCTTCCGAGAGAGAAGGAACATTTTTAAATTATACTCCCTCCATTCCTAAATATAAGTCTTTGTAGAGATTCCACTATGAATCACATACAGATGTATATAGATGCATTTTAGAGTGCAGATTCATTCATTTTGCTTCGTGTGTAGTCCATAGTGGATTCTCTACAAAGACCTACATTTAGGAACGGAGGGAGTATGATATTTTGGGCCGTCTGAACTGTGATGCCAAGGTTTCAATTGTTCATACTCTATTTGGCATTCACAACCTTCCAGCTGAGATGTGATTATATTATCGGAGGGTGTCAAAGTCAGGGGCCATATTCTTATTGTTTCCTTCAGATCTTGTATTTCCCCAAAACCTGCTGGTGAGATCAATCACGGATGGTTTCAGTCTATGCATCTTCACGGCTGGGAGCACGAAAAATCTTAACTGAAAAATATTCGAGAACAACGGTGTTAAACTACAAACCACGACAATTAGGAGAACTTGTTAGGATGTCATGTGAGCACAACGACAACGGAACATGGCCTTTTTTATAACAACAACAAACAACATAAAAGGTAATATTTTCTTTCTTAATTATTTATCCAGGTTGGAGAAAAACAAAATCGATGGGACACATGAGGTGTCTGGTTTGGTTGAAGCGCTGGTTTATATGATCGATATGGCGTGGGAGAAACTGAAGATTGAGAATCAGACGTAGCTTTGGCTGATGAAGCTGACTTGCACTCCCCAGTTGCATTACCAAATGTAAATTATTTATGATGCAAGTTATTCTGAGTATATATGTTGTGAACATTAAGAAATATCCTTCGATTTTGGATCCATAATTAAGAAATATTCAATAAGCCAATAGGTGTGCCATTAAGACAACATATTCAGATCTGTAAAGAATTATTACAAGCATAGGAAACTACTATAATGGTTACCTTTTTAAAATATGTGTTCATGCAGCTAGAGGGAAGTCTAACACAAGCAGAGTTTAGGTTAAGAAGACGACGAGTAGGTCACACATGAAAATGGTGGTTAAAGACTTTTACAGATCATTTGTCCATTGAGTGTCCATAAGGCTCGAACCGACTTCAAAATACATAGTTCAGTTCCTGCCAAATTGCAAATATAACTTGCATGTTTCGTGTCTCCATATATTTACAGAATATCCTATGTAATCTTTCGTGTCTTCATATACTTGCAAAAAATCCTACCATTTTATATAAATAATCGACGGGCACAACGACGCGTGCTGGCATGATCTAGTGCATATTAATACCCCTCTGATTATGATCATGAATATGATTTCTGAGTAGTTACGTTTGTTCCTGAGGACATGGGAGAAGTCTTGCTATAAGTAGTCATGTGAATTTGGTATTCGTTCAATATTTTGATGAGATGTATGTTGTCTTTCCTCTAGTGGTGTTATGTGAACGTCGACTACATGACACTTCACCATTGTTTGGGCCTAGAGGAAGGCATTGGGAAGTAATAAGTAGATGATGGGTTGCTAGAGTGCCAAAAGCTTAAACCCTAGTTTATGTGTTTCTTCGTAAGGGGCTGATTTGGATCCATATGTTTCATGCTATGGTTAGGTTTACCTTAATACTTATTTGGTAGTTGCGGATGCTTGCAATAGGGGTTAATCATAAGTGGGATGCTTGTCCAAGGACGGGCAATACCAAGCACCGGTCCACCCACATATCAAATTATCAAAGTAACGAACATGAATCATATGAGCGTGATGAAAACTAGCTTGACGATAATTCCCATGTGTCCTCGGGAGCGCTTTCCTTGATATAAGAGTTTGTCCAGGCTTGTCATTTGCTACAAAAAGGATTGGGCCACCTTGCTGCACATTGTTTACTTTTATTACTAGTTACCCGTTACAAATTACCTTATCACAAAACTATCTGTTACCGATAATTTCAGTGCTTGCAGAGAATACCTTACTGAAAACCGCTTGTCATTTCCTTCTGCTCCTCATTGAGTTCGACACTCTTAATTATCGAAAGGACTACGATAGATCCCCTATACTTGTGGGTCATCATACATCATCTCGTAACTAACTCCTTAGTCATTTTGCTTGCAAGCTTCTTGTGATGTGTATTACTGAGAGGGCCCAGAGATACCCCTCTGATACACGGAGTGACAAATCCTAATCTCGATCCATACCAACTCAACAGACACCTTCGGAGATACCTGTAGAGCATCTTTATGATCATCCAGCTATGTTCTGACGTTTGATAACACACAAGGTATTCCTCTGGTATCCGGGAGTTGCATGATCTCATAGTGGAAGGAATATGTATTTGACATTGAGAAAGCAATAGAAATAAACTGAACGATCATATGCTAAGCTAACGGATGGGGCTTGTCCATCACATCATTCTCCTAATGATGTGATCCCATTATCAAGTGACAAGACAAGTCCATGGTTAGTAAACCTTAATCATCTTTCATCAATGAGCTAGTCTAGTAGAGGCTTACTTGGGACACGGTATTTGTGTATGCATTCACACATGCATTTAAGTTTCCGATCAATACAATTCTAGCATGAACAATAAACCTTTATCGTGAATAAGGAAATATAATAGTAACAACTTTATTATTGCCTCTAAGGCATATTTCCATCCGGAATTTGCCAAACTTAATATGGTTCTAGTGACGGAAGGAACTATTACTCAGCTAGAGGTAAAGCCAACGCTAGAAGTTCAGATCAAAGAAGCTCAGAAAGGACACCCCGGCATTGAAGGAATTAAAAGGAAGGTAAAGTCTGGCAAGGCATATGAATTTACCATTGATGAGCAGGGAATCCTATGGCACGGGAAAAGGCTGTGCGTGCCCAATAAAGGAGGACTAAAGCAACAAATTTTGGCAGTAGCCCATACGACTCGATACTCCATTCACCCAGGACGAACCAAGATGTACAAGGATCTACAAGAAAACTTTTGGTGGAATGGGATGAAAAGGGGCATAGTTGTGTATGTTGCATAGTGTGACTCTTGTCAGCGTATAAAGGCAGAACATCAGAGGCCAGCCGACTTATTACAGCCACTCAGAGTACCTGAATGGAAGTGGGATGATATAGGAATGGATTTTATTGTCGGATTACCGAGGTCACGACACGGGAATGATGTTATCTGGGTTATCACAAATTTATTAACCAAGGCGGCACGCTTCATTCCGGTAAACAACATATTCAACTCAGAGGCTTGCTAGGTTATACCTCTCTCGAATCGTTTTCTTACACGGAGTACCCAAGGCCATAGTCTTTGACAGGGGCACTCAGTTTGTCTCGAGGTTTTGGGATCACCTACAACAAGCCCTAGGAATGCAGTTGGTATTCAATACATCATATCACCCACAGACAGGGGGACAGACTGAACAGGTAAACCAGATATTGGATGACATGCTAAGAGCTTGTGTCCTTACTTATGGAGTCAGTTGGGAGGATAGTTTACCATACTCGGAATTTTCATACAACAACAACTATTAGGCCAGTCTAAAAATGTCACCCTTTGAAGCATTGTACGGCCGAAGATGCCGTACCCCACTCAATTGGTCTGAAACTGGAGATAGCCGAATATTTGGCCCGGAAGTTCTCAAAGACGCAGAAACAAAAGTAAAACTTATCTAAGACAGACTAAAAACATCTCAAAGCCGTCAGAAAAGCTATTATGACCAGAAGCATCGTCAGATCAGTTTTGAACCTAATGAATATGTGCACCTCAGGGTATCCGCAATGAGAGGACAATAGAGATTTAAGGTCAAAGGAAAACTAGCACCGCGATTTGTGGGACCATTCAGAATAATCCCAAGGAGAGGCAAGGTTGCCTACCAACTAGAGCTACGAGCAGAATTGTCAGATGTTCATGATGTGTTTCATGTGTCAAAACTGAGGAGATGTGTCAAGAATCCCGGACAAGGTGTCCAACACTGTAACACGGATCTCCAACCAGACCTTACATATAAGGAGCACCCTATAAATTTTTTGGAAGAGTCTGAACGGAGGACCCGATAGAGTGTGATAAAATTTTAGAAGGTCCAGTGGAGTAATCATACCGAGGAAGAAGCAACATGGGAAAGAGAGGATCACCTCAGGACTGAATATCCAAACCTGTTTGAGGGAGAGCTGAAATCTCGGGGACGAGATTTTTCTTAAGAGGGGTGGGTGTTGTAACACCCCAAAATTATTCCTTTGGATTTTCAAAATTTTAAAATGGTTCTTATTTGGATGAGTTATTGGTTTGGTAATTTTTTTAAAATATCAAAAAAAGCATTTCTCATGTTAGAAAAGTTTTGGAGGCATTTAAAAATATTCCAAGGATTTGGTCACTTCACTCTTTTCAAATACCTTTAACTTTTCCAAAAAATTTATTCGGTCATGATAAATTACTCCCCTAGTCTTTCTCACTCTCTAGGATAGTATCTAACACCTTTCCCTTCCCACAAAAATATTTTCCCTACATTTAGTAAATTCCAAAGATGGAATTTATATTATTCCTAGTTCCTTTGGTTTACAAAGGAACCATATCTTTTTCAACTCTTTTGCACTCACAAAAAATTATCCTGGCTACTAGACAATACCCACATCCCATTTCACCAAAAACATCTGGTTCCACAGTTCAAAATTTTCAAATATCGGGCAATTCAAATTTGGACCAGATTCAAATTTCATGATCAAAGTCCAATTTATATTGCTCCAAATTTTTTGAAACTTTGCTAGACTCTCTCTTATGCATCAACACCTCACCACAAAAATTCTCAAAAAATTCCTAAAATGCCTAGATCCCTCTGACATTTTATCAAACACCTTCTATGCACTGTTCACCATTGTAAGAAAAAGTTCAGCAAAATTCAGAAGCGACAGAAGTTTAGAGAGGGAGGGAGATAAATGCCGTGCATGATACGTCTCCAACGTATCTATAATATTTGATTGTTCCATGCTGTTATATTATCATTCTTGGATGTTTTACAATCATTTTATAGCAACTTTATATCTTTTTTGGGACTAACCTATCTGTTATCTGTAATACCTAAATAGTTCATCCCCACTAACCTATTTCTCTTGACATGTAGCCTATCCACCTCAGCAGCTTGCCACATCATCAGTTACTCTTAATTATTTTGATCATGCAGCACACCACGTCAGCATTTCTCTTTTAAAAAAACATGTTTTTCCATGTGATTCGACTCTCTGTGAAGTGAAAAGGCCTCTTCCGTCAACCGACAAGAAGAAGCCCAACAGGAGCCCATCGCCCCATCTATTCGCATCTCTTACAAAGCAATTATGACATCTTAACCATCTTTCCGTTTCCACCTCCGGTACACATCCATTAATATCTCATCTTCTGTTCCCCACTGCTCCCCACCCAAAGAGCCAATGCATCAGCGTCTCCTCCCCTCCCGCAGCTATTCTCCATCACACAAGACCAGCAAACAACGCTAGCAAACAACACCGGTGCCCCAGTTCGACACGAGGTCCATGGCTTGAGCCATCCCACCTCCACACGAGGCCCGACAGCAACAGCGATGCGCTCCCCGTCCCGCGTCAATGCGGTGCCCGCCGACGAATCCACATGCCACATGGATGCCAACGGCAGCGTCGGCGAATACGCAGACCTCAGCATAGCGGCGACGTCTACGGCAATCAGCCCCGATGCCTCCGTCCGCGTCCACGGTTCAGAAGGCCAACGTCCATGGCCGCTCACAGCGTGTGACGCATGGCCCGGCGGCCCTCGGCCCTTCACTGCTCCTGAGGAGGCCCGTCCTCTGGCATGGCTGCCGAAGGCAGCGACGGCGCACGGCCTGGCGCGACGACATCTGACTCCTGCCACAGCCGCAATGGTAGGCGACCCCTTTTTTCAACCAAGCTCTGCCAAAAAGGTGAGGTGAAAATGATGTTTTGTTTCTGCTGCATCATTGGAAGATTTGATCCAAAATTTGCCAGGTGTTGAATCGTGATTATCTAGAGTTTGGTAAGGTGAGAGAGATCCCAGAATTTATTTTGCTGAAGGCGTTTTGTTCAAAAATTTCGCCATGGGATTTTGGACGACGACAATAATTAATCACATGAAGATTCCAGGTAATAAGAGGTATGTTGCATACTTTCTTTTTTTGACGTGAGTAGCATAATTTTCAATGTAGTAATTCGTGCATTTGGTTGAATACCTTTGTTTTGGAGACTATAACCTGTCGAAATGCGTGGTGTGTGGTCCTTCAGGGCATTAGGGGGCGTGTAATTCAGGTATACTGCATGCATATGAGGGTGCTGGCCTAGCTGGTACAGCGGACAGTGACACTATTCGTACCATCTGATCGCATTATCAAGCTCACATTTTTTACGGTACTGATAAGTGACCATCACCTACATGACTTGGTTCCTGACTGACAGGCTGATCACCAGGAAGGTGACGCAGACCATTCAGGTGAAGCCCGGGTGGAAGAAGGGGAGCAAGGTGACATTCAAGGACATGGGTTTGGTTTTCTCTTCTCATTAGACAAAATTAGCATATGCACCTATGGCCTTAGCTAATTTACCATCATTTCTTCCACCTTTTTTTTTGTAGAAATCCATGGAGGGCGATTCATGTCTCATATGAACATCTCTGTACTTAAATCGGATTATCATTTATATCCTGAAGATGCATCCATATTCGCCTCCCGTGGACAGTTAAACATTGTGAAGTTTATATTGTGAGATATAATAGTAGTGTAAGGATTTTTCTTTACATGGTTGGTTTTCGAAATTCTAAGCATGTTTAAATAGCTTTGAGAGGTATGTTATTCTGAACTCTGAAGCCCTCTTAATGGATTTTTTATTGGAGGAATTACGCTATATACTTTTGTTAAGCATGTTTTCCATTCTCTTGCATTTCATAAGATAATTCTTACTTTGACTTGATATATATGTTCTTGACATAGATGCATTGGGAGTTAGCGCTCTTGATAATTTTTGTGCAGATCTGGCCCCTGAGGCAGAGGAGGTTGAGGGACTCGATTCCCCTATGGCTTCGATCCATGTAGATATTCCAGAGGCTAAATCCTCAGAGCCCGGTTGTGAGGACCGGCAGGAGGATCAGTATAAGCCTAAGCGGAAGTGGAAACGGAAGGTTTATCCAGTTTCGGCTGTGCGTAGAAGTGCTAGGATCCGTACCTCTAAAAAATTTCATGATGAAATATGAAAGGAATTTTTTGGAATAGCAGAGGTCTTAAAGACTTGGCTAAAAGAAGGTTTCTAGCGGAAGCATCTATTAAATACCAGTTGGATTTTATTGCCCTGTCCGAGACTGGAAGGGATAATTTTACCCCCCAATTCCTTAGTACTTTATCCGGGGGTGTCGATTTTTCACTGGCACTGCTTACCTCCAAGAGGAAGGTCCGGCGGGGTCCTCCTCGGGGTTAGGTGTGACTCGTTGGAAGTGCGGAGTGTGGTCATTGGAGATTTTGCGGTAAAATTTCGGGTCAGATCTAAGGCCGATGGGTTTAATTGGCCTTTGGTAGCGGTATATGGGGCCGCATAGCCAGAACTCAAACCAGATTTTCTGGCTGATCTGGTTTGTATTTGTGGTAGCGAGCATCTCCCAATCCTAGTTGGGGGCCATTTTAACATTATTCGAAGGAGGGAGGAGAAGAATAATGAGAATTTTGACGGTAGATGGTCATTTATGTTCAATACCATAATCGAAAGCTTGGATCTTAGAGAGATAGAGTTATCTGGTAGGAAATTCACTTGGGCTAATTCGCTACCTAACCCGACTTTTGAGAAGCTGGACCGTGCCCTAGCTAGTGTCAAATGGGAACAGAAGTTCCCTCTCGTAACTGTCCAGGCGTTATCACGCGCAATTTCGGATCACACTCCGTTGCTTGTTGACTCTGGCGATCCAACCCATGTGGGGAATAAGAATACCTTTTCTTTCGAGCTCTCGTGGTTTGATAGAGAAGGGTTCTTTGAGCTGATTGCGAGAGAATGGGCTAAAGATTCACGAGGAAGGTCTCCTGTTGAGAGATGGCAGAATAAGATTAGGCATCTGCGAAGATTCCTTCGGGGATGGGCTAAACATACGCATGGGATTTATAAGGCTGAGAAGGAAAGACCCTTTTACTTATTCACTCCCTAGACTTAAAAGCCGAATCCACTATTTTAAATACCCGAGCTGCAAACTAAGGTAGATGCGAATTGAGATGAAAGATCTTCTTCGAGAGGAGGAATTGAAGTGGGCATTGCGAGCTAAGGTTCGCAAAATTGTCCAAGGGGATGATAACACTCAGTTCTTTCACATGATTGCAAATGGCAAACACCGCAAGAAGAGGATATTTCAGGTTGAGTCGGAAGAAGGGACGATTTTAGGTCAAGAAAATCTGAAAGTCTATATTACCAATTATTATAAGCAGCTGTTTGGGCCGCCGGAAGATAACTATGTGTCCTTAGATGAGTCTATGGTTGAGGATGTCCCTCAACTTGCGTCGGACGAGAATGAGGCCTTGACTGCCCCATTCACGAAGAAAGAGGCGTTTGAGGCTATTTCACAAATGAAGAACAATAAGGCTCCCGGGCCGGATGGCTTCCCGGCGGAGTTTTATAAAAAATGTTGGCATATTATCAAAGGGAATTTGCTTCCTATGTTCCATGATCTTTTCTCTGGACAGCTTCAGTTGTTTCAACTTAATTTTGGAACTATTACTTTACTCCCCAAGAAGACAGAGGCCGTTCGTATTGAGCAGTTCAGGCCGATCTGTCTTCTTAATGTAAGTTTCAAAATTTTCACCAAGGTCGGGACTAATAGGCTTACGCAAATTGCGCACTCTGTCGTGCAACCGTCCCAAACCGCTTTCATGCCGGGCAGAAACATCCTGGAAGGGGTTGTCGTTCTGCATGAAACACTCCATGAAATCCACTCAAAAAAACTAGACGGGGTTGTTTTCAAAGTGGACTTTGAGGAAGCATACGATAAGGTCAAATGGCCCTTCCTTCAACAGGCTTTGCGTATGAAAGGTTTTGATCAGGCCTGGAGACACCAGGTAGACTCCTTCACGCAAAAAGGGAGTGTTGGAATTAAAGTGAATGATGACATAGGTCACTATTTCCAAACACACAAAGGACTGAGGCAAGGGGATCTGATGTCTCCTATTCTCTTCAACGTAGTGACTGATATGTTGGCAATTCTTATAGGAAGAGCTAAGGATGCGGGTCAGGTAGGCGACCTCGTCCCGCACTTAGTAGACGGATGTGTATCCATTCTACAGTATGCCGACGATACTATCATTTTCATGGACCTTGACTTGGCAAAAGCACGAAACATGAAGCTCGTGTTATGCTTGTTCGAACAATTGTCCGGGTTAAAAATTAACTTCCACAAGAGCGAGTTTTTGGAAGAGCTATTGATGAACAAGATGCGTACAAGCAATTGTTCGGGTGTGAATTGGGGGCTTTACCTTTTACGTATTTAGGTATACCAATTCACCACCGTAAGCTAACCAACAAAGAATGGAAGTGCATTGAGGATCGTTTTGAGAAGAAATTGAGCTGTTGGAAAGGCAAGCTGATGTCATACGGAGGACGATTAATTCTCATTAATTCGGTCCTCACGAGTATGCCCATGTTTCTTCTCTCTTTCTTCGAGGTTCCGGTGGGAGTCCGGAAGAGGCTAGACTTATATCGATCACGCTTCTTCTGGCAGAGTGATGAACTTAAGCGAAAATACAGACTTGCTAAATGGGATATCATCTGTAGGCCGAAAGACCAAGGGGGTCTAGGTATTGAGAATCAGGAAGTGAAGAACAGATGTCTCCTTAGCAAGTGGTTGTTTAAGCTTTCTGTTGAGATGGAGGCCACTTGGGCTCAGATCTTGCGGAACAAGTATCTTCACTCCAAAACCTTGTCACAGGTGACAGTGAGGCCGACTGATTCGCCTTTTTGGAAAGGACTGATGAGAGTTAAACCACTCTTTTTCAATAGGACAAGATTCATATTTGGAAACGGTGCAGCTACGAGGTTTTGGGAGGATACATGGCTAGGGGAGACGCCCCTCGCGCTCCAATATCCTTCTTTGTATAACATTGTTCAGGGTAGAGATGCCTACGTTGCAATAGTTATGCAGTCAACTCCGTTTAATATTCAATTTAGGAGGACGCTAGTGGGAACCCGTTGGGAAGCTTGGCTCAATCTTGTCAGAAGATTAATGGATGTTCAGCTGTCTCAACATCCGGTCGATTGTCTTTGAAACTAACTAAGAATGGCGCATTCTCAGTTAAATCCATGTATTTGGATGTTATCAACTCTAGTGTGATTCCTAGATCGAAACATGTTTGGAAAGTTAAAGTTCCTTTGAAAATCAAAGTGTTTATGTGGTTTGTGCATAAACAAGTTATTTTAACTAAGGATAATTTGGCAAAACGAAATTGGACAGGATCTACCAGATGTAGTTTCTGCGACCAACACGAATCAATGAAACATCACTTTCTAGATTGTCCTCTGGCAAAAATTTTGTGGCGGTCGGTTCACATAGCTTTTAACATTACTCCACCGAATTCTATCAACATGTTATTTGGGACGTGGCTTGATGGGATACATTATGATACAGCGAGACACATTCATGTAGGAGTGTGTGCTTTATTATGGGAAGTCTGGAATTGCAGAAATGATATGGTCTTTAACAGAACAACAAATATTCACTTTCTGCAGGTTATCTTCAGAACCACTGCGTTGATCCGTATGTGGTCGCTACTCACTCCGACGGAGGCCAGGGAGCGTTTGGTTACTGGGTCTACCCGATGGGAGATGGTAGCACGAGATATTTTCAACCGGTTTGGATGGCAGTCATGTAATAGGATAGGCATGTAGTGCTCTTATCTTCTTATGCCAGCCGGTTGTGGCTCTTCCTTTTTACTATTTAGGTCTTGCTGAGCTTTTTTCCGTTCGTTGTTCGAGACTTGGAGACTTATGTTGGATATTTTTCTTATTAATAATATTGGCCGTATGCATCATTCAGATGCAGAGGATGGGGCATACCCCCCTTTTCGGAAAAAAAAATGTTCTTTCAGGAGGGAGGGTGGTTTAGATGTTATATTTTCGACAAAGTTAGCTGCACCTGCATGGCCAGAGAGTATTAGTATCTCCATTTACTGTCTTCTGCTAATGATGCTTGCAAATTATTTGCAATCTCCAGTGTGGATAGTGGGATTTGTAAGTAGGTATCATTGAGCTACTAAGATGACATTGTTTTTACTCTAGTGTCTTAAGTCACCACATGGAAAGATTTGTAGGTAGTAGTCACTTCATGTTGTATTTGTTTTGCAACCTGCAGATTATGTTTGTCCCTCTCAAGTTATGTTTCGATGCTAATTCCACTAAAGGGCTGTAGTTTCTCTTTTGGTATTCACGTTATCAACATATTTGGCTTATTTGAGTCCAATCAGAAAGAAACTGATTTGTCAAGTTAATTCTTGATTAAGATGTTGTACTATTTAGCCAAAACCAAATAAGCAACAAACAGTTTGATTTTACGTATAAATTTGGTTCACATATATTTCAGGGGGGAAATTGCACAACAAGAGACTCCTTCTGTTTGATCATTATAGACGCAACTATTATTTTAAGCATCATAAACAATTGAATTTGTTTATCGTCCAGGAGTTATACTTAAGTTTTGATTGCAAGATAGCATCCTACTCAATATTGTCAAAATAACCTCATTCGCACTTCATGCAATCTCTTAAAAATTATTATACAAACATCCCACGGCAACACGCCGGGTTTCATCTAGTTGACATAGTGCCCAGTGCCAGTTGCTGTTTTTTGCTTGTTTTTTACTTCGCCGGAATATCAGTACCAAACAGAGTCCAAACACAGCGGAACTTTTTGGAGAATTTTTATGGACCAGAAGACACAACTTGGGCCAAAAAAGTACCAGAGGGTACCCCGAGGGTGGCTCAACCCACCTGGGCGCGCCTGGGGCGCACCCTGGTAGGTTGTGCCCACCTCAGTGGCCTCCCGCACCGCCTCTTCACCCTATAAATACCCAAATATATCAGAAACCCTAGGGGAGTCGATGAAACACAATTCCAGCCGCCGCAAGTTCCAGAACCACGAGATCCAATCTAGACACCATCACAGAGGGGTTCATCATCCTCATTGGTGCCCCTCCGATGATGCATGAGTAGTTCATTGTAGACCTACGGGTCTGTAGGCACTAGCTAGATGGCTTCTTCTCTCTTTTTGATTCTCAATACAAAGGTCTCTTGGAGATCTATTTGATGTAACTCTTTTTGTGGTGTGTTTGTTGGGATCCGACGAACTTTGAGGTTATAATCAGATCTATATCCATTAATATTATTTGAGTCTTCTTTGATCTCTTATATGCATGATTACTTATAGCCTCGTATTTCTTCTCCAAATCTTTGGTTTTGTTAGTCAAACTAGATCGATTTTTCTTGCCATGGGAAGAGGTGATTTGTGATGGGTTCGATCGTGCGGTGTTCTTTCCCAGTGGCAGAAGGGGCAGCAAGGCACGATAGATCTCGTCTACATCATGTCATCGTTCTTATTGCATTACTGCGTTTCTCCATGAACTTAATACACTAGATGCATGCTGGATAGCGGTCGATGTGTGGAGTAATAGTAGTAGATGCAGGCAGGAGTCGGTCCACTAATCTTGGACGTGATGCATATATAATGATCATTGCCTTGGATATCGTCATAATTATTTGATCTTCTATGGATTGGACAATAGTAATTTGTTTACCCACCGTGTGCTATTTCTCGAGAGAAGCCACTAATGAAATCTACGGCCACCGGGTCTATTTTCTATCATACTTGTTTTGAGACCTATTTTTATTCGCTCTTGTTTTCAGATCTATTATTCCAAAAAACCCAAAATACCTTGCTGCACTTTTTTATTATTTATTTTATTTCGCGTTTTATCGAGATCTATTTATCCAATCTACACAAATTTTATCCCGTCAACTTGATAATTTCTGGCGCCGTTACCTGTAAGAGGGAATAACAACCCCTCATAAGCGTCGGGTTGCAAGTATTTGATCGTTGTGTGCAGGTACCGTTTACATAGTGTTGCTTGGTTCTCCTACTGGATTAATACATTGGTTTCATAATTGCAGGGAAATACCTACCGTAGTTGTGCTACATCATCCCTTCCTCTTTGGGGAAATACGGACGTAGTTCAAGCGACATCAAAAGGAATTTCTGGCGCCGTTGCCAGGGAGACATCATCAACATCTATCAGGTTCCTAATCACAAATCTCATCTCCTTGCAATTTACATTATTTATGATTTGTCTCTCGTTTTCATCTCCCCCACTTCACAAAAAATTATCGTTTTATTCACCCTCTCTTTCGTTCGCCGTTTTCTCGTCAGATCTGTTTTTGTGTGCAATCTTGTTTGTGTAGTCACGATGACTCAAGAAAATATCAAGTTGTGTGATTTTTCCAATACCAATAATAATGATTTTTTTAGCACTCCGATTACTCCTCCCGCCACTAGTGCGGAATCTTGTGATATTAATGTCGCTTTGTTGAATCTTGTTATGTGTCGTGGTTTTGTCACGGCAGATGTCCTTGTTGGAAATATGCCCTAGAGGCAATAATAAAATAATGATTATTATATTTCCTTGTTCATGATAATTGTCTATTGTTCATGCTATAATTGTGTTATCCGGAAATCGTAATACATGTGTGAATACATAGACCACAGCATGTCCCTAGTGAACCTCTAGTTGACTGGCTCGTTGATCAATGGATGGTTACGGTATCCTGACCATGGACATTGGATGTCATTGATAACGGGATCACATCATTGGGAGAATGATGTGATGGACAAGACCCAATCCTAAGCATAGCACAAGATCGTGTAGTTAAATGCGCTAGAGCTTTTCTAATGTCAAGTATCGTTTCCTTAGACCATGAGATCGTGCAACTCCCGGATACCGTAGGAGTGCTTTGGGTGTACAAAACATCACAACGTAACTGGGTGGCTATAAAGGTACACTACAGGTATCTCTGAAAGTGTCTGTTGGGTTGGCACGGATCGAGACTGGGATTTTTTACTCCGTATGACGGAGAGGTATCTCTCGGCCCGCTCGGTAATGCATCATCATAATGAGCTCAATGTGACCAAGTGGTTGGTCACGGGGTCATGCATTATGGTACGAGTAAAGTTACTTGCCGGTAACGAGATTGAACGAGGTATTGGGATACCGACGATCGAATCTCGGGCAAGTAACGTACCGATTGACAAAGGGAATTGTATACGGGACTAGTTGAATCCTCGACATCGTGGTTCATCCGATGAGATCATCATGGAACATGTGGGAGCCAACATGGGTATCCAGATCCCACTGTTGGTTATTGGCCGGAGAGCTGTCTCGGTCATGTCTGCGTGATTCCCGAACCCATAGGGTCTACACACTTAAGGTTCGATGACGCTAGGGTTATAAGGAAGATATGTATGTGATTACGAATGTTGTTGAGTCCGGATGAGATCCCGGACGTCACGAGGAGTTCCGGAATGGTCCGGAGGTGAAGATTTATATATGGGAAGGTATCATATGGTCACCGGAAAATTTGGGGGCATACCGGTATTGTACCGGGGCCACCCGAGGGGTTCCGGGGGTCCACCGGGAGGGTCCACCTGCCCCGGAGGGCCTTATGGGCTGTAGGTGGAAGGGAACCAGCCCCTAAGTGGGCTGGGCGCATCCCCCCTTGGGCCCATGCGCCTAGGGTTGGGGGGGGAACCCTAGAGGGGGCGCCCCCTTGCGTGGCGGCAAGCCCCTCCCTTGACGCCGCCCCCTCTAGATCTCATCTAGAGGGGGCCCTTCCCCTTCCCCTATAAATAGAGGCGGGGAGGGATGCACACCACATCCAAGGCGCAGCCCTCCCTCCCAACACCTCTCCTCCTCCGTTGAGTGCTTGGCGAAGCCACAGCCGAGATCTGGCCACTCCATCACCACCACGCCATCGTGCTGCTGTTGGAGCCCTCTTCCTCAACCTCTCCTTCCCCTTGCTGGATCAAGAAGGAGGAGACGTCACCGCTCCGTACATGTGTTGAACGCGGAGGTGCCGTCCGTTCGGTGCTAGGATCATCTGTGATTTGGATCACGACGAGTACGACTCCATCAACCCCATTCTCTTGAACGCTTCCACTGGCGATCTACAAGGGTATGTAGATGCACTCCTCTCTCTCGTTGCTAGATGACTCCATAGATTGATCTTGGTGATGCGTAGAAAAATTTTATTTTCTGCAACGATCCCCAACAGTGGCATCATGAGCTAGGTCTATGCGTAGTTTCTATGCACGAGTAGAACACAAGTTGTTGTGGGCGTCGATTTTGTCAATTTACTTGCCGTTACTAGTCTTATCTTGATTCGGCGGCATCGTGGGATGAAGCGGCCTGGACCGACCTTACACGTACACTTACGTGAGACAGGTTCCACCGACTGACATGCACTAGTTGCATAAGGTGGCTAGTGGGTGTCTGTCTCTCCCACTTTATTCGGATCGGATTCGATGAAAAGGGTCCTTATGAAGGGTAAATAGAAATTGGCATATCACGATGTGGTTTTGGCGTAGGTAAGAAACGTTCTTGGAAGAAACCTATAGCATCCACATAAAAATTCTGCAACAACAATTAGAGGACGTCTAACTTGTTTTTGCAGCATATGTCGTGTGATGTGATATGGCCAAAAGGATGTGATGAATGATATATATGTGATGTATGAGATTGATCATGTTCTTGTAAAAGGAATCACGACTTTCATGTCAATGAGTATGACAACCGGCAGGAGCCATCGGAGTTGTCTTTATTTTTTGTATGACCTGCGTGTCATTGAATAACACCATGTAATTACTTTACTTTATTGCTAAACCGTTAGCCATAGTAGTAGAAGTAATCGTTGGCCTGACAACTTCATGAAGACACAATGATGGATATTATGATGATGGAGATCATGTTGTCATGCCGGTGACGATGAGGATCATGGTTCCCCGAAGATGGAGATCAAAAGGAGCAAAATGATATTGGCCATATCATGTCACTATTTGATTGCATGTGATGTTTATCATGTTTTACATCTTATTTGCTTAGAACGATGGTAGCATAAATAAGACGATCCCTCATAATAATTTCAAGAAAGTGTCCCCCCTAACTGTGTGCCGTTGCGAAAGTTCATTGTCTCGAAGCACCACATGATGATCGGGTGTTATAGATTCTAACATTCACATACAACGGGTGTAAGCCAGATTTACACATGCAAAACACTTAGGTTGACTTGACGAGCCTAGCATGTGCAGACATGGCCTCAGAACACAAGAGACCGAAAGGTCGAACATGAGTCGTATAGAAGATACGATCAACATGAAGGTGTTCACCGATGATGACTAGTCCGTCTCACGTGATGATCGAACACGGCCTAGTTGACTCGGATCATGTATCACTTAGATGACTAGAGGGATGTATATCTGAGTGGGAGTTCATTAAATAATTTGATTCGATGAACTTAATTATCATGAACATAGTCTAAAACTTTGCAATATGTCTTGTAGATCAAATGGCCCACGCTAATGTTGCCCTCAACTTCAACGTGTTCCTAGAGAAAACCAAGCTGAAAGACGATGGCAGCAACTATCTCTGACTGGGTCCGAACTTGAGGATCATCCTCATAGCTGCCAAGAAAGCATATGTCCTAGATGCACCGCTAGGTGAAGCACCCGTTTTCCCAAAGCAACTCAAGGCGTTATGAGCACTTTGGCGATCAGCGTAGTGATGATTACTCCCTCGTTCAGTGCGGCATGCTTTACAGCTTAGAACCGGGGCTCCAAAAGCGTTTTGAGCAGCACAGAGCATATGAGATGTTCCAATAGCTGAAAATGGTTTTCCAAGCTCATGCTCGGGTCGAGAGATATGAAGTCTCCGACAAGTTCTACAGTTGTAAGATGGAGGAGAATAGTTACATCGTGAGCACATACTCAAAATGTACAGGTTGCACAACCGCTTATCTCGGTGGGAGTTAATGTCCCGGATGATGCGATGGATTAATGAATCCTTGATCGCTCCCACCTAGCTACAAGAGCTTTGTGATGAACTTCAATATGCAGGGGATGGAAAAGACCATTCACGAGGTATATTCAATGCTGAAATCAGCGGAGGTGGAGATCAAAAGGAACATCAAGTGTTGATGGTGAATAAAACCACTAAGTTCAAGAAAGGCAAGGGTAAGAAGAACTTCAAGAAGGACGGCAAGGGAGTTGCCGCGCCCGTAAGCCGATTCTTGGGAAGAAGCCAAAGCATGGACCCAAGCACGAGGCCGAGTGCTTTTATTGCAAGGGAAAAGGTCCTTTGAAGCGGAACTGCCCCAATTACTTAGCGGACAAGAAGGCCTGCAACACCAAAGGTATATGTGATATACATGTAATTGATGTGTACCTTACCAGTACTCGTAGTAGCTCCTGGGTATTTGATACCAGTGCCGTTGCTCATATTTGTAACTCAAAATAGGAGCTGCGGAATGAGCGGAGAATGGCGAAGAACGAGGTGACGATGCGCGTCGGGAATGGTTCCAAGGTCGATGTGATCGCCGTCGGCACACTACCTCTACATTTACCTACGGGATTAGTTTTAAACCTCAATAATTGTTATTTAGTGCCAGCTTTGAGCATGAACATTGTATCTGGATCTCGTTTAATACAAGATGGCTACTCATTTAAATCCAAGAATAATGGTTGTTCTATTTATATGAGAGATATGTTTTATGGTCATGCCCCGCTGGTCAATGATTTATTCTTAATGAATCTCGAACGTGATGTTACACATATTCATAGTATGAATACCAAAAGATGAAAGGTTGATAATGATAGTCCCACATACTTGTGGCACTGCCGCCTTGGTCACATTGGTGTCAAACGCATGAAGAAGCTCCATGCAGATGGACTTTTGGAGTCTCTTGATTATGAATCATTTGACACGTGCAAACCATGCCTCATGGGTAAAATGACCAAGACTCCGTTCTCCGGAACAATGGGGCGAGCAACCAACTTATTGGAAATCATACATACTGATGTCTGCGTTCCAATGAGCATTGAGGCTCGCGGAGGCTATCGTTATGTTCTCACTCTCACTGATGACTTAAGTGGATATGGGTATGTCTACTTGATGAAACACAAGTCTGAGACCTTTGAAAAGTTCAAGGAATTTCAGAATGAGGTAGAGAATCAGCGTGACCGAAAAATAAAGTTCTTACAATCAGATCATGGGGGAGATTATTTAAGTCACGAATTTGGTACACACTTAAGGAAATGTGGAATCGTTTCACAACTCACACCGCCTGGAACACCTCAGTGTAATGGTGTGTCCGAATGTCGTAATCGCACTCTATTGGATATGGTGCGATCTATGATGTGTCTTACCGATCTACCACTCTCATTTTGGGGTTATGCTTTAGAGACTGCCGCGTTCACTTTAAATAGGGCTCCATCAAAATCCGTTGAGACGACACCGTATGAATTATGGTTTGGGAAGAAACCTAAGCTGTCGTTTCTAAAAGTTTGGGGATGCGATGCTTATGTCAAGAAACTTCAACCTGAAAAGCTCGAACCCAAGTCGGAAAAATGCGTCTTCATAGGATACCCTAAGGAAACCATTGGGTATACCTTCTACCTTACATCCGAAGGCAAGATCTTTGGTTCCAAGAACGGGTCCTTTCTGGAGAAAGAGTTTCTCTCGAAAGAAATAAGTGCGAGGAAAGTAGAACTCGATGAAGTACTGCCTCTTGAACCGGAAAGTAGCGCAGCTCAGGAAGATGTTCCTGTGGTGCTTGCACCGACTAGAGAGGAAGTTAATGATAATGATCAAGGTACTTCGGATCAAGTTGCTACTGAACTTCGAAGGTCCACAAGGACATGTCCCACACCAGAATGGTATGGCAACCCCGTCCTGGAAATCATGTTTTTAGACAACGGTGAACCTTCGAACTATGAAGAAGCGATGGCGGGCCCAAATTCCAACAAATGGCTTGAAGCCATGCAATCCAAGATAGGATCCATGTATGAAAACAAAGTATGGACTTTGACAGACTTGCCCGTTGATCGGTGACGATAGAAAACAAATGGATCTTTAAGAAGAAGACGGACGCGGATGGTAATGTTACCATCTATAAAGCTCGACTTGTCGCTAAGGGTTATCGACAAGTTCAAGGGGTTGACTACGATGAGACCTTCTCACCCGTAGTGAAGCTTAAGTCCGTCCGAATCATGTTAGCAATTGCCGCATTCTACGATTATGAGATATGGCAAATGGACGTCAAAATGGCACTCCTTAACGACTTTCTTAAGGAAGAATTGTATATGATGCAGCCAGAAGGTTTTGTCGATCCTAAGGATGCTAACAAGGTATGCAAGCTCCAGCGCTCCTTCTATGGGCTGGTGCAAGCATCTCGGAGTTGGAACATTCGCTTTGATGAAATGATCAAAGCGTTTGGGTTTATCTTGAGACTTATGGAGAAGCTGCGTCTACAAGAAAGTGAGTGGGAGCTCTGTAGCATTTCTCATATTATATGTGGATGACATCTTGTTGATGGGAAATGATATAGAACTCTTGGAGAGCATAAAGGCCTACTTGAATAAGTGTTTTTCAATGAAGGACCTTGGAGAAGCTGCTTACATATTAGGCATCAAGATCTATAGAGATAGATCGAGGCGCCTCATAGGTCTTTCACAAAGCACATACCTTGATAAGATATTGAAGAAGTTCCATATGGATCAGTCCAAGAAGGGGTTCTTGCCTGTGTTGCAAGGTGTGAAATTGAGCTCGGCTCAATGTCCGACCACGGCAGAAGATAGAGAAAAGATGAGTGTCGTGCCCTATGCCTTGGCCATAGGGTCTATCATGTATGCCATGCTGTGTACCAGACCTAATGTAAACCTTGCCGTAAGTTTGGTGGGAAGGTACCAAAGTAATCTCGGCATGGAACACTGGACAGTGGTCAAGAATATCCTGAAGTACCTGAAAATGACTAAGGATATATTTCTCGTTTATGGAGGTGACGAAGAGCTCGTCGTAAAGGGTTACGTCGACGCTAGCTTCGACACAGATCTGGATGACTCTAAGTCACAAACCGAATACGTGTATATTTTGAATGGTGGGGCGATGGCTGGTGCGATTTGCAAGAAAAGCGTCGTGGCGGGATCTACATGTGAAGTAGAGTACATGGCAGCCTCGGAGGCAGCACATGAAGCAATCTGGATGAAGGAGTTCATTACCGACCTAGGAGTTATTCCCAATGCGTCGGGGTTGATGACTCTCTTCTGTGACAACACTGGAGCCATTGCCCTTGCCAAGGAGCCCAGGTTTCATAAGAAGACCAGGCACATCAAGCGTCGCTTCAACTCCATTCGTGAAAATGTTCAAGATGGAGACATAGATATTTGCAAATTGCATACAGATCTGAATGTCGCAGATCCGTTGACTAAACCTCTTCCGCGAGCAAAACATGATCAACACCAGAACTCTATGGGTGTTCGATTCATCACAATGTAACTAGATTATTGACTCTAGTGCAAGTGGGAGACTGTTGGAAATATGCGCAAGAGGCAATAATAAAATGATTATTATTATATTTCCTTGTTCATGATAATTGTCTATTGTTCATGCTATAATTGTGTTATCCGGAAATCGTAATACATGTGTGAATACATAGACCCCAACATGTCCCTAGTGAACCTCTAGTTGACTGGCTCGTTGATCAATGGATGGTTACGGTTTCCTGACCATGGACATTGGATGTCATTGATAACGGGACCACATCATTGGGAGAATGATGTGATGGACAAGACCCAATCCTAAGCATAGCACAAGATCGTGTAGTTAAATGCGCTAGAGCTTTTCTAATGTCAAGTATCATTTCCTTAGACCATGAGATCGTGCAACTCCCGGATATCGTAGGAGTGCTTTGGGTGTACCAAACGTCACAACGTAACTGGGTGGCTATAAAGGTACACTACAGGTATCTCCGAAAGTGTCTGTTGGGTTGGCACGGATCGAGACTGGATTTGTCACTCCGTATGACGGAGAGGTATCTCTGGGCCCACTCGGTAATGCATCATCATACTGAGCTCAATGTGACCAAGTGGTTGGTCACGGGATCATGCATTACGGTACGAGTAAAGTGACTTGCCGGTAACCAGATTGAACGAGGTATTGGGATACCGACGATCGAATCTCGGGCAAGTAACGTACCGATTGACAAAGGGAATTGTATACGGGATTACTTGAATCCTCGACATCGTGGTTCATCTGATGAGATCATCGTCGAACATGTGGGAGCCAACATGAGTATCCAGATCCCGCTGTTGGTTATTGGCCGGAGAGCTATCTCGGTCATGTCTGCGTGATTCCCAAACCCGTAGGGTCTACACACTTAAGGTTCGACACTAGGGTTATAAGGAAGATATGTATGTGATTACCGAATGTTGTTCGGTGTCCCGGATGAGATCCCGGACGTCACGAGGAGTTTCGGAATGGTCCTTAGGTGAAGATTTACGATCACCGGAAAAGTTCGGGGGCATACCGGTATTGTACCGGGGCCACCGGAGGGGTTCCGGGGGTCCATCGAGAGGGTCCACCTGCCCCGGAGGGCCTTATGGGCTGTCGGTGGAAGGGAACCAGCCCCTAAGTGGGCTGGGCACATCCCCCCCTTGGGCTCATGCGCCTAGGGTTGGGGGGAACCCTAGAGGGGGCGCCCCTTGCTTGGGGGGCAAGCCCCCTCCCCTTGGCCGCCCCCCCCCCTCTAGATGTCATCTAGAGGGGGCCGGCGCCCTTCCCTATAAATAGAGGGGCGATGGGAGGGCTGCACACCACATCCAAGGCGCAGCCCCTCCCCTCCCCAACACCTCTCCTCCTCCGTTGAGTGCTTGGCGAAGCCCTGTCGAAGTACGGCCACTCCATCACCACCACGCCCGTCGTCTTTGCTGTTGGAGCCCTCTTCCTCAACCTCTCCTTCCCCTTGCTGGATCAAGAAGGAGGAGACGTCACCGCTCCGTACGTGTGTTGAACGCGGAGGTGCCATCCGTTCGGCGCTAGGATCATCGGTGATTTGGATCACGATGAGTACGACTCCATCAACCCTGTTCTCTTGAACGCTTCCGCTCGCGGTCTACAAGGGTATGTAGATGCACTCCTCTCTCTCGTTGCTAGATGACTCCATAGATTGATCTTGGTGATGCGTAGAAAATTTTTATTTTCTGCAACGATCCCCAACAGTCCTTAGTGTCAGGACTTAGTCGTGAGGCCAACGCATCTTTGTGGTAGCTTGAGAGGGGTTGAGCGGAATCGAGAGACGCAACACAAGACAAGGGTTTAGACAGCTTCGGGCCCCGGGAAACATCATCCGGTAACAACCCTACATGTTGTTTGAGGCTAGGTCTCATTATGATCACGAGGGAGTCGCCGATAAACTGGCTATTTGTGTCTAGCCCTAGAGATTGTTTCTTCTTGCTTGTTCCTCTTTGGGGAGCCCTGCCCCTCCTTATATAAGTTGGAGGGGCGGGTTACATGTGGAGTCCTATTAGGATTAGGACTAGTCTACCTTCTAATGCAAACCGGATACAAGTCCTGGTCTTAACTCCTTGTAAGGTAAATATTCCTCTTGACTTTCCTCTTAAACCGGCCCACCATAACATGAGCCGGCCTTCTGGGCCTTGGGCCTTGTCACCGTCTGTCCCGCCCGCCGGGTTACCAGTGAATCATAATGTTCAGTCAGATTGCTTGTAAACCGTCTGGTCTGTGTGGGTCGCCGGTGAATCGCCAAGTGTCAGCGGGGTCTCAAATAAACCGCCAAGTCCGGTCGGGTTATACTTCCGGCCGGTTTACGCCGCGGGGTATATCCCCGACATTAGCCCCAGTTTAATTTGGATTTATCCATGTTAAACTGATCCTGTAAAGTAAACACAAGAACAAACTTGACAGATTATGCTCTGGGTTAAGAATTCTTGTAAACCGGCACCTGATCATCCTTAATTCCTTGTCATTTCCTTCTTCTAGAAAATCCAGATCAATAATCCAGCTTTATACTCAATTTGCTGACATTGGTTTCTCATAGAGAAATATTGTGAAGAATAATCCACTTGAGTCGGCTTCCAAAGCGCCGGTTTAAGAAATATTGGTATTGAAATACTCATTTGATATTCAGCAGGTTTGAAAATGTAAAACTTGTCGGCTTAATATTACCAAAATTGCCGGTTTGTAAATATGGATGGCACCGAGTCATAATTGTTACCGACGCCGGGTCATAATTATTCTGCATAATCGGGTCAATCTGGTTTGCTCAGAACTGAGAATTTGAAGATTTTTCTCCCTTATATCCATATTACCTGTAGCCCCCAAGTCTTGAACAGAACAAAGTGATGATTTGAGACTTGTTTCCATATAATTACTGCCACTTTGAAGAAATCCATGTTGTTTATCTCTAGTAAAAACTGAATACTCCATATATGTAGCCCCCAAGTACCGGGTTGTCATACCTGCAGCAAACTGGGACTTGTAATTGCTTATCAAAAGTTCAATCAGTGTAGCCCCCAAGGGCCAGGTCATTATGCAATAATGAGCAGGGACTTTGTAAATATAATCATGTAGACTTGAGCAGTGATGTGTAGCCCCCAAGGGCCGGGTCACTATGATATGATGAGTCGGGTCTTCAATAAGATGAGCAAAAAATTACTTTGCATTAGCCCCCAAGTGTCATGGTGCATGCTCGCAGCAACATGAGACTTGCATATTTGATATAATCTCAAGTTAATTAATGTAGCCCCCAAGTGTCGGGTCGTAAGCCTGCAGCGACTCGGGACTATTCTTCAATTGTAGAATAAATCATATCCTTTGATAAAATAATATCCATTGCGCTAAAGCGACTTTGAAAACCTCAATAATACCGGTTATTAATAACCATAATAAAAATCCAGCCATGTTGGCTATTCAAGATAATATAATCCGGTATGAAAACCTTATTCATTCAATATCATAATGAAAATTCAGCCAAGTTAGGCTATTTGAATAATATAACCCAATGATTTATAAGCGCATGATTCCAATGGCGCAATCCAAATATATACTGGCGACTTATAGTCAAAAGTCAGGCCGGTTTAACAAACACCGGATAATTTCTCATCATATACTGGCGACTTATTATCTTAAAGCCAGACCGGTTTAATAAACACCGGATAATTTATGATCATGCTTTATTCAACCTGTTTCTGCATACAACAAGTTTACAATGTCCTGGCGGTTTACCGCCGGACGGGTCATAATGCCCAACATATAACCTGGGCTTATAACCAAGGCTGCACTTAAGAATAATCAAATAGGAAATATATCATACCTGTGACATTGAATCACATCGTTGGTTTACCAACTTTTTGTAGTAAGAGTGATAACCCCAATCTTGAGTAATGATAACTCCTTTCATACTGTGCCTGTTTATGATAAAACCGTACCGGGTTGTGATAAACACCGGTTTAACCATATATAATACTGGCAACTCGTAGTCAAACCAGACTGGGCTGATAGTCTCCGGATTATAACTTAATCGTGTGCTGACAACTTGTACTTGAAAGCCGAGCCGGATAAACACCGGTTTGAAAGCATCACAAATCTTATCAAAAAGAGAGCAAAACTCAATCAAAGGCAAATAAAACCGTTGTAGTCGAGGCTTTTCACGGGCTGCCAGGCCCCAAATTCGAGGCTTTTCATGGGCTACCAGGCCACTGAGTTAAACCATTTTTGCAAAGCCATTTAAGATGGTCCGCAATCCTTAACCAATCATCGTTTTAACTTGACAAGTTCAGGGTCTGTATTTTAGAGTAACTTGTCAAAGTTCGAAGGGTCATACCAAGTTTACCTGGGCGGCGTGACTTACCTAAAGAGGCAGGTTAACCCGGGGTTTTAGGTGTATACACCAGGCTTCCAAGCCATGGCTTGATAGCCCAATTACAAGAGTTGATTCTAAGTTCATTGCGATAGCAAAGAATCCCCAAGTAACGTTTTGAGCAATGCTCAGTGGGTGCCTATGTTTGAGTTGTTGTTTTCTGACAACACTCTCTTTGGCCTCGGTTTTGGTGTTGAGACGATCAAGAGGTGTAGCTATGGTTCGGATACGACCAAGCCCCCAAGTGATGCTGTGGCATTGTGCCGATCAAGAGGTGTAGCTATGGTTCAGATACGACCAAGCCCCCAAGTGATGTGATATAAAGCTTTGAAAAGCTAAATCAAGGGGTAAACCGGACGCTACTTTATGAAATAGAAGCCCCCATGTGATCAATAATATGATAGGCCAATAAGGCGGGATACCATGTTTGAACCGCGCATCATGGCAGCAGGTCCTCTTCGGCAACTTTTAACTTTTTGCAAGAGATAAATTCTTCTTGAACTGGATGTTAAACCGGATATTGAGAGCTTCAAAGCTTTGTGGGAGACATCTTTCTCTTGAACCGGATTTTAAACCGGAATCTTCATTTTCAGCCGGAAATTGTTCTGATGACCTTTAAACTCGAACTTGCGAGAGATTAATTCTTTTTGAACCGGAAATTCTTAAACTGGATTTGAGAGCTTCAGAGCTTCGTGGGAGAACAGATTTCCCTTGAACCGGATTTTAAACCGGCATTCTTCATTTTGAACCAGAAAATTTCTGACAGCCCTTAAATTTTCATCCATATGGTAGTAGCCTACGGGACCGGGTTATCTTTCCCTCCAGCGTCCTGGGGTTCTTGACTTCATTGAAAAACCGGCAACCTTTGCTGAGTCATGTCATTTTAGCCCCCGAGTCTCAAGGTGACTCGAAGAGTTGGCTTGAGATTCTCCATATTTGACCGTGATATAAACCGGCATAACTTGTATATCATTGGTGTTGATAGCACGATGTGAATCCACAGAAGGTTGAGGTGACTGCGGCGGGTTATAAATGATCCTGTATGAGCCGTGTCAGCAACTCGGCCAATGGTTCCTTCAAACTAGCGATTTGAAGTTAACCAAACTGTAGTGACGGCGACTTGTGCGCCTGCCCATTGATCCACCCAGTGTAGACGGCGGTTGATAGTATATGATAATTTGCCTCCATTTTGTTTGAAATAAAACCGGGCTACCCAAGCTGTGACTTGCTCATACTCAGTAAATAGCTCATGCAGACAGGTGCGGCCTGGTACGTTGATGTAGACCAGGCCGTGAGAGACGGACAGCAAAGACGACCGCAACATTAGAGGCAGCTCGGACAGATGAGTCGGCCGCATGTCACGGCATTGCAAGCCAGTGCGGACGGGGAAAATCGGCACCGGTGTTGTAAACTGGCACGGACGGGCGAGTTAATGTAGACCGGGTCCGCAGAGGCGGTGTCTTTGTGCACGTCCATTGAACAGCAATCAAACGCGATCCCGGCAAGTCGATGTAGACCGGGCCGCAAGGGCGGCGACTTGTGCGCGTCCATTCAACGGGTAATATGTCACGGATTATCGCCGGGCGGAACATTATTAGCCCGTGCTCCATACCCGTGGTATAAACCACATTTGTAGTGAATAATTATCCTGTATACAAAAATATACAGATCAAAGTAATTGTTCTTTCTTAAAGAAAGCAATATATAATATAAAAATATAATTGATGGATTTCACTTGATACGTCAAGCCAGTAGTTATCCTCCTCATTGTAAGCCGGTGTGGACGCATGAACCGGCCGCGAAAGTGGACGGGCGAGTCATCCGTTGCGTTGTAAACCGGTGCAGTCGCGAGAGACGGCCACGAAGTTGGAAGCTGGTGTTGGAGTCCGTTGAATAACAGCGACCACCTGTGTTGAATGATGTTGGCACACCTCCATCTCCGCGTTATAATGTCATTTTGTAATGAATAATTCTCCTGCATATAAAATATAGCAGGGCAAAGTAGTTTTTCTTAGATGAATTAATATGTACTTTAAAAATAAATAGGGTAAATAGCACCTGGTATTTTAGTCGGATGAATGTGGACATATAGCCTTATCCTCACGCGGAATAGTAGTAGCCGGCTCACAAGAATGCCATGGTAACAACAGTAACACATCCCCTTTTGTTTTTCTCTTTCCTTCAGCCGGTACCCTCTGTCTTTTCTTCAGCCGACAGGGGAGCGTATAGGAGTAGAAAACCAGGGCTTGCAGCGGACCGCAGCGGCGTCTTAGCGCAAGAAGGCGGAGCCACTTATACCAAAGCAAAGTGCGCGCGGGGGCGGCTCAAAGTAGGGTAGCAGTGGCTCAGCGCAATCCATCAGAGGCGAGCATGGCAGACACACTCGACCGCGGCGGCTGAAGCCAGGCGAAGACAGACGGAGCGATGATCAGTCGAAGGCGGAATCTGCTTCCGATTTGTTGGTTGTTTCCTTTTTCTTATCTTTTTTGATCCAAACACCAAGCACGACCATTGCCTGTAGTACATGGGAAGTAGTACTTCATGCTAGTGCCCTTATTGATGTAGCATTGATTCCCGTGCGCATCAAGTAGTAGTTGTACTACTAGATCAGTTTTGTCTCTGTCTTACACGGCTGTGTGAAGTGGCAGCCTGACAGCCGCTATGCATGGACTTCTTTCTTCAAGCGCCACCCTTCCTGGCATAATGTACGCGGACGTGACACGCGCTACTGGATGCGGCCGGGTTTGCTGTGATGAAGTGACCGCGGAGGCCTGGGGAGTTGGGAACCCTGCTGATTCTTGTTCCAACATTTTTTTGAGAGAGAAATTCTTGTTCCAACACTGTGCGGAGATTCGTCGGACTTTACGTAAAAAGGTAACAACAACGAAACGCTTTCAGTTTGCCTGTTGTTGCCGTTGTAGAATTCCTATGGACTTTGTAGCATTGTAGCAGAACTTTCTTGTCCGTCGATCCCGCGACCTGACGAGTCACCCAAGGCTGCCACCGAAAAATCTCTCGTCTCCGACTTGACGGATCATCACGATGCGTGCGGTGTCCGTACATTACACAACCCTAATATATCTCAGTCTCAATTTCGTAGACGTCGTTCCATCTGCTCGCCGACGACGTGGATGCTTCTGTGCCATTGGTGACCCGACGACTTGATGGATTGGCGCAGCAACGAATATCGATTCTCTTTGGGTCTCGGTGTATTGCAGATCGCGGTGGTGATGCACAAACTTACCCCTAATTTCCTTCGATCTCAGTCTTGTAAATACCAGCTCCAAAGTTAATCATGTTCCCGGTTATAACCGATGAATTTTCTGGCTCTTCCTCATATGACGAAATTGCGAGCTTCTAGGTCCATGTGAAAGAGATCCCTTCAAGAACTCAACACCACCGTGCGCCTGGCCCCATGGTGGGCGCCAACTGTCGTGGTTTTGTCACGGCAGATGTCCTTAGTGTCAGGACTTAGTTGTGAGGCTAACGCATCTATGTGGTAGCTTGAGAGGGGTTGAGCGGAATCGAGAGACGCAACACAAGACAAGGGTTTAGACAGCTTAGAGCCCCGGCAAACATCATCCGGTAACAACCCTACATGTTGTTTGAGGCTAGGTCTCATTATGATCACGAGGGAGTCGCCGGTAAACCGGCTCTTTGTGTCTATCCCTAGAGATTGTTTCTTCTTGCTTGTTCCTCTTTGGGGAGCCCTGCCCCTCCTTATATAAGTTGGAGGGGCGGGTTACATGTGGAGTCCTATTAGGACTAGGACTAGTCTACCTTCTAATACAAACCGGATACAAGTCCTGGTCTTAACTCCTTGTAAGGTAAATATTCCTCTTGACTTCCTCTTAAACCGGCCCACCATAACATGAGCCGGCCTTCTGGGCCTTGGGCCTTGTCACCGTCTGTCTCGCCCGCCGGGTTACCAGTGAATCATAATGTTCAGTCAGGTTGCTTGTAAACCGTCTGGTCTGTGCGGGTCGCCGGTGAATCGCCAAGTGTCAGCGGGGTCTCAAATAAACCGCCAAGTCCGGTCGGGTTATACTTCCGGCCGGTTTATGTCGCGGGGTATATCCCCGACATTATGAAAGATCAGTTTTCCGATACTCCTAATGAGGATTCCGCGTCCCATCTGAACACATTCATGGAATTATGTGATATGCAAAAGAAAAAGGATGTGGACAATGATATTGTGAAGTCAAAATTATTTCCGTTCTCTTTGAGGGATCGTGCAAAAAATTACTTTTCTTCTTTGCCCTGCAATAGTATCGACTCTTGGGATAAGTGCAAAGATGATTTTATTACTAAGTATTTTCCGCCCACGAAAATTATTTTACTTAGAGCTCAAATCATGAATTTTAAGCAAATTGAGCATGAACATGTTGCACAATCTTTGGAAAGAATTAAGTTGATGCTAAGAAGTTGTCCTGTTCATGGTTTAAATCTTTGGATGATCATACGAAAAAATTATGGGGAATTGAATTTTGTTTCTAGAAATATTTTAGATTCCGCCGTGGGTGTTACTTTTATGAAAATTACTTTGGGTGAAGCTACTAAATTTCCTGATAATATTATGGCAAATTATTCACAATGCCATACCGAAAGAGCACCTACTAGTAAAAAGGTTAATTCGGTTGAAGAAATAAATTCTTTGTGTGAAAAGGTTGATGCTCTTATGAAATTGGTTGCTAATAAAAGTTCTCCTATTGATCTTAATGATGTGCCTTTGTTTACTTTGATTGAGCAAAATAGTGATCCCATAGATGTGAATTTTGTCTCACGAAACAATTTCAATAACAATGCTTATCGAGGTAATTTTAATCCTAGGCCTTTCCCTGGAAAGTCCTCTAACAATTATGGTAATTCCTATGGTAATTCTTCTTAGAATAATAATAGGAACACCTCTGATCTTGAGAATAATATTAGAGAATTTATCAATGCTCAAAAAGTTTTAAATACTACGATAGAAGAAAAGTTGAATAAGATTGATGATATTTCTAGAAGCATTGATAGAATTTCTCACGATGTAAAAAATCTCAAGTTGAAAGATTTTGTACTCAAAGTTGATGAATCAATTAAAGCTTTATATGTTTATATGGATGAAAGTAAGAAAATAACCGCTATGCTTAGAGCTAAAAAGGAATTTTTAGAAAGAGCCTTTTCTAGCGATTGCTTTCATAAAAATGATGAAAATCTTAAAATGATTGGTATTTCCTCTATTGATTCTTTGTTTAGTAAGGTTGAAATTGATGATAAAGGGACTGAAGAAGAGTCAACTTTATCTAGAAGGCATTCCGATAATTTGAAGGGTGAAAATTTTGATAAAAGTGGGTTTGGAGAGGCCAAAACTTTAACTAGTGATGTGCCCACTATTTTGGATTTACAAAGAATTTAATTATGATAATTTCTCTTTGATTTATTGTATTTCTTTGTTGCAATCCATGATAAATTCACCCCATGCTTATGAACAAAATAAAGCTTTTACAAAGCATATCATTAATGCTATGATGAAAGCTTTGGAAGAAAAAATGGAATTAGAGATTTTAATTCCTACAAAATTACATGATGAATGGGAACCTTCTATCAAATTCAAGATTAAAAATTATGAGTGTTTTCCTTTATGTGATTTGGGTGCTAGTGTTTCCACAATTCCAAAATCTCTATGTTATGTGCTTGGTCTTACCGATATTGAAGAATGTTCTCTTAATTTGCACTTGGCGGATTCTACCATTAAAAAACCTATGGGAAGAATTATTGATGTTCTTATTCTTGCAAATATAAATTATGTGCCCATAGATTTTATTGTTCTTGATATTTATTGCAATCCCTCTTGCCCAATTATACTTGGTACACCGTTTTTATGCACTATAGGTGCAGTGATTGATATGAAAGAAGTCTGTATTAAATTTCAGTTTCCACTAAGAAAGGGGATGGAATACTTCCCTAGAACAAGAATTAAGCCACCATATGAATCAATCATGAGGGCATCCTATGGATCTAAAACTAAAGATGACAATACTTGAATCTATGAATTATGCCTAGCTAGGGGCATAAAACAATAGCGCTTGTTGGGAGGCAACCTAATGAATAAAATTATTTTTTTCCTTTTTCTTTCTGTTCTTGAGTGTTTGCACAATTATGCTACTTTTATGATTGTGTTTTTATGTTTTAATTACTATATGGGCCAAGCAAAGCCTTTGGGATCATGTTGGGTCAGAGTTGATTTGATCTTGTTGGAAAACAGAAACTTTTGCATCCAGTAGCAGAATTTTGTAAAATCACAGAAGCGCGATGAAATTCTGAATTTTTAAACACAAGATTGATACACAAATTTCCCATGTTGTCCTAATTTTTAAGATTTTTTGGAGTTACGGAAGTATACGAAGTTTCCAAATTACTACATATTGTTCTGTTTTTGACAGATTCTGTTTTCATTGCATTGTGTGCTTATTTTGATGAATCTATGGACTTTATCGGGGGGTATAAGCCATAGAAAAGTTGGAATATAGTAGATACAATGCAATAAAAAATATGAATGGGTTTGCAACAGTACTTATAGTAGTGATTTGCTTTCTTATACTAACGGCTCATGAAGGTTTTGTTAAGTTTTGTGTGATTGAAGTTTTCAAATTTTGGGTGAGATCACGATGGATGAAGGAATAAGGAGTAAGAAATCCTAAGCTTGGGGATGCCCCATGGCACCCCAAGTTAATATTCAAGGAGAAACAACCAACTAAGCTTGGGGATGCCCCGAGTGGCATCCCCTCTTCCTTCTAACGACCATCGGTATTTTACTTGGAGATATATTTTTATTCATCACATATCATGAGTTTTGCTTGGAGCGTCTTGTATTATATGAGTCTTTGCTCATTTTCCTTTTTATTTTGTTACAAGTATCCTTGCTGAACACGCCTATTTGAGGGATCCAAAATTATGCTATGATTTGTTAGAATTGCTCTTTATGCTTCACTTAAATTGTTTAAGCTATGGAATTGCTCTAGTGGTTCACTTATATCTTTTTGAGCATGGTGTGCTTTAATATTTTTGAAGAAATGTTCTCATGCTTCTTTAGATTTATTTGAGAGTTGGTAAATTTTTGAAGAAATTCTCTCATGCCTCACTTATATTATTTTGAGAGACGGAAAATTTTATGCTCATGTTCTTCACTTAAATTTGTTTGAGCTTGTCAAAAGCAATTGCAATATATGAAACTATTCCCAAAGTGATAGATATTCAAGAGGGATATAATAAAAACTTTCATGAAGATCATTGGACAAAATAAACTTGATTCTTTGTAATAGTTTTGAGATATGATGATAGTGATATGTGAGTCATGTTGGGGAGTAATTATGATTTAGTAAGAATATTGGTGTTAAGGTTTGTGATTCCCTATGCAAGCACGAAAGTCAATAGTTATGCAATCAAATTACATCCTATTTGTGGTGCATTATTCGGTGTTAGTTATGCTTAATGCTCGCTTATGTGATTTTTCGTTTCTTGGTTGGTTGCTTCTCAATCTTTTTGCTAGCCTCCACTTCTACTAAGTAGAAATACTACTTGTGCATCCAACCTCTCTAAACCCAGTTTTGCCACATAAGTCCACTATACCTACCTATAAGTGGTATTCCCGTGTCGTTCTAAGCAAATTCGTATGTGCCATCACTAATTTTCAAAATAAATTTCCTTTTTGTGTGCTTGTACCGCTCATGAAGCGGCATGAGGTGGCCAATATTTTTCATGCTAGATGTGTTATTCTCAAGATGAGTGTTTATTCACCTGTCATTGCATGAGAGTACAACGGTAATAGGGATGCCCAGTCCCGAAATGAAAAATAAATTTACTTTATGTTGTCAAATAATAAATTCCTTGGAAAGTGTTGGTATGGACGGTACCCGTCGATACGGCTAGCCG
Organism: Aegilops bicornis; assembly: GCA_021605145.1. NCBI lineage: Eukaryota > Viridiplantae > Streptophyta > Magnoliopsida > Poales > Poaceae > Aegilops > Aegilops bicornis. Next base: position 511,322,803 of record CM038672.1, read on the forward strand.
TGGAATGTGAAATTATGGTGGAAAAAGGAATAAACTTTATTTTCTATTTGGGAACCGCCTATGATATATCTAGCATGGAAAGTGTTAGGAATTACTCGGTCGTTTTTGTTGACCGGAAAAGTATGCCTCCCAAAGTTTTTTATCTCTCAATTTAAGCTTTGAGCTCTGGCACCTCTTCAAATCCCTACTTCCCTCTGTGAAGGTCCTATCTATTTACTTTATGCAATTTTTATTTTTATTTGAGTATCCATCTTCTCTTATAAAGCACCAACTAAGGGGCACTATGATCATACTTGAGCATTGGATGTAGCTAATATGCGATTGTGTTTCGTGAATGTATCAATGATTGAGCATGATGGGCTAGGGATAACTTTCTTTAGTGTTGATATTTTGAAATACATGGTTGCTTGTTGATATGCTTGAGTATTGAAATCTTCATGTCAAAACTAGACTATTGCTTTGAACCATATAAAAGTCCAATTGTCCCTGCTAAAAAAGAAAAGAATATGTGATGAACATGTTAGGCATCATTCCACATCAAAAATTCAGTTTTTATCATTTAACTCGAGGACGAGCAGGAATTAAGCTTGGGGATGCTGATACGTCTCCAACGATCTACAATTTTTTATTGTTCTGTGTTGTTATATTATCATTCTTTCATGTTTTACAATCATTTTATAGTAACTTTATATCATTTTTGGGACTAACCTATTGACATAGTGCCTAGTGCTAGTTGTTGGTTTTTACTACGCAGAATATCAGTACCAAACGGAGTCCAAATGTAGCAAAACTTTTTCGAGAATTTTTATGGACCAAAAGACACAACTAGGGCCAAAGAAGTACAGAGGGGTGCCCCGAGGGGGCACAACTATGATCATATCTATATCCATGAATATTATTTGAGTCTTCTTTGATCTGTTATATGCATGATTACTTATAGCCGCGTATTTCTTCTTTGAATCTTTGGTTTAGTTAGGCCAACTAGAAAGATTTTTCTTGCCATGGGAAGAGGTGCTTTGTGATGGGTTCGATCGTGTGGTGTTCTTTCCCAGTGACAGAAGGGGCACCAAGACACGCATGTATCGTTGCTATTAAGGATAACAATATGGGAGTAATAGTAGTAGATGCAGGCAGGAGTCGGCCCACTAATCTTGGACGTGATGTCTATATAATGAGCATTGCCTTGGATATCGTCATAATTATTTGATCTTCTATCAATTGACCAATAGTAATTTGTTTACCCACCGTGTGAATTAATTGCACTTCGAGACGCGAGAAGAAAAGATACTTGAACTCCGCCAACAAAATCTTGATGAACTCTTGAAGAAATGAATTAAATCATGAAGAACCACCATGAAGAACTCTGGTAACAAAAGGATGATGAGATCGACTGAAGGAAGAAAGAATAAGATGAGCCTTGCGGTGATTTAGATGGAGGTTCCGACGAAATGTTCGAGGAAATTCGAACTCCGGAAAAGAAAAGATGAAAACACTTGGAACTAAAATTTATTCATTACGAACAAACTCCGAAGAAAAAGATCAATCACTTTGATGAAATAAGAATAAGATTTATTGTATGCTTATCCCTCATCAAATTAAATTGATGACAAGAAATGGATTCTCCAAACTACTTATTCTTCCTGAAAAAGAGTTGAGAAGTGACATATTGCAGACTTGAGAAGGTCTTCATGAACCACCGGTAGGATTGAAAAGAACGAATGGATTAAAATGATAAACAAAGAAAAGAATCTTGAACGAACCACCGTAAGAATATTGAGACGAACAAAGGGGCACGAATATGGAATAATTGGAGAACGAATCTGAAAACTTAGAATGAAGAAATCTTCCGAAAAGATGGCCTCCGGATGATTGAGAGAGAAAGCAACTCCTGAAATACACCGGATGGATGAAAAGAATTGCACGGCTGGAACCAAATAGATAGGATAAATTCGAGCTAACACCATGAATCTCCGGGGAAACGGGCAAAATTTAAGAGAAACTCTACTTTGGTCTTCAAAGACGACGATAAACACCACCAAAATTGTTGAGATACTCGGTAGAATGAAAAAGCGAAGAGGTTGAGTCAACAATGAAATTATTTGAAATCGATCTTGGAAAAGGCATCCGATCGATGAAATTTCAATCTTACGTCAAACTCCAAAAGAATTGAGAATAACTCCGGGAAATTAGAAGAGTCGAGGTAAGATCCTCGAAAAGACACGTGGGTTAGGGCCCATCAAGAGAAAAAACACCGTTGGAAAGGGATGACGAACAGATAGATGATGCACCGGAACAATTAAATATTTGAATGAAGTGACAACCTCGAATTAATTCGAATACAGACGAATCTCCTGAGATGACTTGAGCACTCCGGAAGGATAAACTGGCGAGACGAGCGAGCAAAGAGAACATTTCGAGGAAAAGAATATGATCACCCTCAAAACTTGAATTGAGTCCACCGGAGAAGGAAAAAGATGAAGAATGTCGTACAAAACGAGAATTCACCGTTGAAATAATTGAGGGAAGATCAAGAGGCTCCACACGAATGAAATAGCTGGTCGAGAGAGAGTCGATCATGGAAGAAAAGGGTGGGAGGGCGGAAATCGACGAATATCTTGAATAGGAAACACGGTTGAAATCATTGAGGAAAGAAAGCAAAGACTTCGCACGAGTAGGATGGATACTCAATTACGGACTCGGTTCCGAGAAGAAGAACAGGAGGGCGGGTGGGAAAACAAGGGCAACTTCGACAAGGAAAAACAACGACGTCGAAGGAAGAACCGAGGATTGAACTTGGCAAAGATGAAGAGGCTCGAGTCGACTTGACGAGAAATGCACCGGACAAAAGAGGATGGACAACTCACGAAACTAACCACGTGATCCTAAAGAAAAATTTGAACAGGAAGAGGAGTAATTCAAAACACCTACGTCAAGATTCCTCACCAGAGCGATGAAGTGACTGAGGAGTAAAAAGAATTCCTACTCTCCGATATAACTCGACTCTGAAAATAGTTTTTTTCTAGACTCAACAACGGCCAAACTACACGATCAATCAAGGGGCTCCTAGGGTCGGTCGAGGCTCGATACCAACTTGATCACGCCCAATATGCGACCCTATCCAAAAGGAACTCGAAGGTCCCACCAAGGATAGACCCGCATATTGAAACGCTTTTGCAAGGTGGATATCATTACATCAACATTACATAATACATAGGGATACATACATAAGGCACAAATGCCACAAGAATACAATATCATATACAAGATCCACATCCGACTACGGATGAAACATAAACAGAAACTCAAACGACATCCACCCTGCTAGCCCAGGCTGCCGACCTGGAACCTATCCCCTGATCGAAGAAGAAACAGAAGAAGAACTCAACGCAAGCAAGCATCGCTCTCGCGTCATGATCACCGCGAAACCTGTACCTGCAACTGGTGGTGTAGTAAACTGTGAGCCACGAGGACTCAGCAATCCCATTACCATGGGTATCAAGACTAGCAAAGCTTAAGTAGGAAAGGAAGGGATAAAGTGGTGAGGTTGCAGCAGCGGCTACGCATATATGGTGGCTAACATACGCAAATGAGAGCGAGGAGAGAAACAAAGGAACGGTCGTCAACTAGTAATGATCAAGAAGTGATCCTGAACTCCTACTTACGTCAAACATAACCCAGAAACCGTGTTCTCCTCTCGATCAACCCGAAAAGAGACCCTCACGATTCACGCATACGGTTGGTGTATTTTAATTAAGATCAACTTCGGGTTTTCTACAACCGACATTAACAAATTCCCATCCGCCACATAACCGGGCACGGCTTTCGAAAGTTCAAACCCTGCAGGGTGTCCCAACTTAGCCCATGATAAGCTCTCGCGATCAACGAAGGATATTCCTTCTCCCGGAAGACCCGATCAGTCTCGGAATCCGGCTACAAGACATTTCACAGCAATAAAACAAGACCAGCAAAGCCGCCCGGATGTGCCGACAAATCCCGATAGGAGTCGACGTACCTCGTTCTCGAGGCACACCGGATGAGCAAGACGTCGGGTTGGCATAGACCCTGATTGCCTGTGGGGCGCGGACATCGCTTCGGTTTGGACCCGCACTCGAAGGAGAACTGGCCCGGGGGCTAAAATAAAGATGACCCTCGGGCTCCGGAAAACCCAAGGGAAATAAAAGGGCATAGGTGAGGCAAAAGGTAAGACCAATGTTGGGCCTTCTTTGGAAAAGTCTTATTCAAAGCGAACTGTCAAGGGGTCCCATAAATCACCCAACCGCGTTAGGGACGCAAAATCCGGGAACATAACACCGATATGACGGAAACTAGGGAGGCAAGAGTGGAACAAAACACCAGGCATAAGGCCGAGCCTTCCACCCTTTACCAAGTATATAGATGCATTAATTAAATAAGGTATATTGTTATATCCCAACAAGTAAACATGTTCCAGCATGGAACAACATCTCCATGTTCCAACGAGGAACAAACTTCATCTTCACCTGCAACTAACAACGCTATAAGAGGGGCTGAGCAAAGCGGTGACATAGCCAAACAACGGTTTGCTAGGAAGGGTGACAAGGTTAGAGGTTCATGGCAATTTGGGATGGCTTGATAAACAGGTAATAGGTAGCGCAGCATAGCGAAAGAACGAAGCAACTAGCATAGCAATGATAGTAGTGAGATCCAGGGTAGCGGTCATCTTGCCTGAAATCCCGCAAGGAAGAAGAACGAATCCATGAAGAAGATGAACGGATGAAGCCGAACCAAGCGTAGACGAACGAATCCTCACGATCGCAACGAAACAGGAACTAACAAGAAGAAGCACACAGCATAGGTAAACACACCACCATGAACAAGACATGATGCACAACAAGCATGATGCATGACAAAGCTACATGAAGCTACTCATGGCAAGAGATGATGCAAAACAAGAGCAACACATCAAGGCAAGTTTAAATGAGGCCGAACAACATATAACAATTCCGGTAAGTCCTCATATGCAAATTTCGAAATTGTTCCAGATCTGATTAAACCTTAAGTTCAAGTTGTTAAACAGCAAGTTAATATGCACCACGATGATCTACACGAAATTCTAGTCAAGTTACATATAAAGTTCATTAGATTCGAGCTACGGCACGGAAGATATGAGCTAAACAAGATAAACATGGCATTGATGCAAAATGCATACAAATATCAAGCAAACACCTCAAAACAAAGGGTGCAACATGATAATATGAAGCTACATGCAAAATCAAGCAAGTTTCATATAGAGCACGCTCAAAACGGAGCAACGGTTCAACACATACACACAATACAAGATATGACAACAATCTGTCCATAACAGCAAGTAGGCATATTGCAAACATCGAAACAACATGCTACATGACCTCAACATAATAACAAAAGGCATGGACATGATCTACAGGTAAAGCATTACAAAACATGAACACTGAGCTATCTCCAGAAACAACTAGAACATGCTCAAAAACACATGTCAAGATTGCAAATAATAACAGTTTCAGGCATTGGCAGAAATAACATCAGGTTGCAATGTTTAGAGCTATCAAACAACATGTTACAGGAACTTATCATGGCAAACAAAGGCATGGCATGAATCTACTAATTGCATAGAACAAAAGTCCTTTAATGACCATAAGCCAAAAAGGATCAGAAAATATGATGGCACCCATGTAAACATGGAAAGTTATATTACAGATTTAAGCATGGCAGGAACAACAATAAGTAGGCATGTTGGTGAGCTTGAACCACTCACCACAGAGCAATACATGGCATGACAAGGCAACCAACAGTAAGAAGACATGGCATAGAAGCTATACATGGCAAGAACAACATCATAGCATATACGGATCAATAACAACAACCTTGGCAAAATTGAATAACATGTAAACAATCTGCCAGGAACATTTTATAGCAAAAGTAGAGCTCGATTGACTCAAGCTATGGTACTCCATAATTGCAAACAAGGACATGTATGGATAGAGCAAGACATGTTTAACAAAACATCCTTACTGAAGTAACTCAAAATATGCATGGATCTCTCTGTAGCATCAAGTTAACATGGCATACAAATATAACAGAATCTGCCAGGAAAACAGCAACAGCAAGTACCCTACTTAACAAGCTTGATGCACTCACTACACAACTCACAAAAATACATGGCAAGCACCTCTGGAAAGATGGCATGGCATATGACAAAACACATGTAGGACTCAAGATCATAGGATGCACACATCAATCATGGCAAAAATGACAAAAGTGCATGTTCTGTTAAGAAACAGAAACTAACATCACATAGTACTCTTCCAACAGCATTTCGGGCATCAAGATGAGCTCAAATGAAAATGATGCAATGAGATGAAATGATCTACTCTTCGAGACGAACATTTTGACATATTATACGCGCAAAACGGAGCTATGATGACAGAGATATGATGCAATGAAAATGCATGAAAATAGCACATATGCTCGGGACTTAGAAGAATTTAGAGGGGGGAAGTCAACCCTGCGTGCACGGTTTACGAGGAAGGCCGGATCTCCGCCGGAACTTCGCCGGAGAGGAGGGAGATGGCCGGAGACGACCGAATCCGGGCCGGATCTCGCCGGATCCGGCCGGGCGAGGAGGAGGCGGGCGGCCGTGAGGAGAGAAGGGAGCGGGCGCAGGGCGGCCATGGCGGGCCGGGCGAAGCTCCGGCGAGGAGCTCCGCGAGGGAGGAGCAAGGGCGAGGCGGCACTGGACGGAGCTCGCCGGGCGGCGCGAGCTGGCGCTGGGAGGCTGGCCGGGCGCGACGGCGGAGGCCGGGCCGGGCGACGGCGGGCGGGCGCTGGCGCTGAGGGCGACGTAGCTGGCGGCGGCGGCATCCGGCGCCGGGCGGCGCGGCGCTGGCCGCTGGCGGCGGCGGCGGGTTGGCGGGCAGGTCTGGCCCGCATGGGCCGCGGCGGTGGAGGCGCGGAGGCCACGTGTGGCGGGCGGAGTGGGCGGGCGCGGCGGCGGCTGACGTGGCAGCGCCCCATTGGCCGGGGTGAGGTGGAAGCTGGACGCGTCCGGCGCCGTCCGGACGTGTCCGGCGCGCGGAGGAAGACGAGGCTAGGGTTAGGGGTGGATTGGACCGCGAATTTCGGGGGGAGACACATTTATATAGGTAGAGGGAGCTAGGAGAGTCCAAATGAGGTGTGGTTTTCGGCCACGCGATCGTGATCGAACGACCGAGAGCATGGAGGGGAGTTTGGTGGGTTTTGGGCCACTTAGAAAGGGAGTTGGGCTGCAACAAAGAGGCTTTTGCGGTTACCCGTTAACCGTTGGAGTACCAAACGACCTCCAAATGACACGAAGCTTGACAGGCGGTCTACCGGTGCTATACCAAGGCCGCTTGACAAACCTCGGTCCATTCCGAGACCGTTTAATACCCGCACATGAAAAGAGGTAAAAGGGGGCGCCGGGAGATATAGGAGTGCCGGATTGCAAAATGGACAACGGGAAAATGCTCGGATGCATGAGACGAACACGTATGCAAAATGAAATGCACATGATGACAAGATATGAAATGCAGATGATGACATGGCAAAGAGAGACACGCAAGCACATGACATGGCAATGACAGCGAATAACTGGCAGACACCTGGCGCATCGAATCTGGGGCGTTACAACACTCCTCCACTAACAAGAGATCTCGTCCCGAGATCTTAGGACCGAGACGGAAGGGAAAAAGGATGAGGTAAAACAAGAACCCAAGAGGGGAAACAAAGAATCGAGAGCACACGAGAAAGTGAGAGGAACGACGAGAATGACGAGAATCGAAAGCTCACGGAATCAGGTAGACTATGAAACAACTCGTTCTAACCGGAGTGGTTAGAATGAGAAAAGAAACGGATAAGACTGAGAGGATTTAGGTAGCGCTCCGGTTGAAAATGGAAGGAAAAGAACATGAACTTAAGAGGATGGAACGATACTTGATGAAGACATGACACAAAACCTCCGGAAAGAGTTGAAAGAGAATTTAATGAAAGAATTTAGAAGGATTGAATGGAGTTGTTGAGAAAATCAACAACGAAAGAATAAGCTTGATGTGGACTTATGGAAAACATCTCAAAATTATGAGCTGATCGCCGACCACAAGTGGAAAAGATTAAATAGCTGAGAAGAACGAAGAAATGCGAAACTCCGCTTCAAAAGAATACGGAGAATTAATTGCACTTCGAGACGCGAGAAGAAAAGATACTTGAACTCCGCCAACAAAATCTTGATGAACTCTTGAAGAAATGAATTAAATCATGAAGAACCACCGTGAAGAACTCTGGTAACAAAAGGATGATGAGATCGACTGAAGGAAGAAAGAATAAGATGAGCCTTGCGGTGATTTAGATGGAGGTTCCGACGAAATGTTCGAGGAAATTCGAACTCCGGAAAAGAAAAGATGAAAACACTTGGAACTAAAATTTATTCATTACGAACAAACTCCGAAGAAAAAGATCAATCACTTTGATGAAATAAGAATAAGATTTATTGTATGCTTATCCCTCATCAAATTAAATTGATGACAAGAAATGGATTCTGCAAACTACTTATTCTTCTTGAAAAAGAGTTGAGAAGTGACATATTGCAGACTTGAGAAGGTCTTCATGAACCACCGGTAGGATTGAAAAGAACGAATGGATTAAAATGATAAACAAAGAAAAGAATCTTGAACGAACCACCGTAAGAATATTGAGACGAACAAAGGGCACGAATATGGAATAATTGGAGAACGAATCTGAAAACTTAGAATGAAGAAATCTTCGAAAAGATGGCCTCCGGATGATTGAGAGAGAAAGCAACTCCTGAAATACACCGGATGGATGAAAAGAATTGCAATTTGGAACCAAATAGATAGGATAAATTCGAGCTAACACCATGAATCTCCGGGGAAACGGGCAAAATTTAAGAGAAACTCTACTTTGGTCTTCAAAGACGACGATAAACACCACCAAAATTGTTGAGATACTCCGGTAGAATGAAAAACGAAGAGGTTGAGTCAACAATGAAATTATTTGAAATCGATCTTGGAAAAGGCATCTGACTGATGAAATTTCAATCTTACGTCAAACTCCAAAAGAATTGAGAATAACTCCGGGGAAATTAGAAGAGTCAGGTAAGATCCTGGGAAAAGACCTGTGGGTTAGGGCCCACTGAAGAGAAAAAACACCGTTGGAAAGGGATGACGAACAGATAGATGATGCACCGGAACAATTAAATATTTGAATGAAGTGACAACCTCGAATTAATTCGAATACAGACGAATCTCCTGAGATGACTTGAGCACTCCGGAAGGATAAAGCTGGCGAGACGAACGAGCAAAGAGAACATTTCGAGGAAAAGAATATGATCACCCTCAAAACTTGAATTGAGTCCACCAGAGAAGGAAAAAGATGAAGAATGTCGTACAAAACGAGAATTCACCGGTTGAAATAATTGAGGGAAGACTGAAGAGGCTCCACACGAATGAAATAGCTGGTCGAGAGAGTCGATCAAGGGAAGAAAAGGGTGGGAGGGCGGAAATCGGCGAATATCTTGAATAGGAAACACGGTTGAAATCATTGAGGAAAGAAAGCAAAGACTTCGCATACGAGTAGGATGGATACTCAATTACGGACTCCGGTTCCGAGAAGAAGAACGAGGAGGGCGGTGGGAAAAACAAGGGAAACTTCGGACAAGGAAAAACAACGACGTCGAAGGAAGAACTGAGGATTGAACTTGGCAAAGATGAAGAGGCTCGAGTCGACTTGACGAGAAATGCACCGGACAAAAGAGGATGGACAACTCACGACACTAACCACGTGATCCTAAAGAAAAATTTGAACGGGAAGAGGAGTAATTCAAAACACCTACGTCAAGATTCCTCACCAGAGCGATGAAGTGACTGAGGAGTAAAAAGAATTCCTACTCTCCGATATAACTCGACTCCGAAAATAGTTTTCTTCTAGACTCAACAACGGCCAAACTACACGATCAATCAAGGGGGCTCCTAGGGTCGGTCGAGGCTCTGATACCAACTTGTCACGCCCAATATGCGACCCTATCCAAAAGGAACTCAAGGTCCCACCAAGGATAGACCCGCATATTGAAACGCTTTTGCAAGGTGGATATCATTACATCAACATTACATAATACATAGGGATACATACATAAGGCACAAATGCCACAAGAATACAATATCATATACAAGATCCACATCCGACTACGGATGAAACATAAATGAAACTCAAACGACATCCACCACTGCTAGCCCAGTGCCGACACAGAACCTATCCCCTGATCGAAGAAGAAACAGAAGAAGAACTCAACGCAAGCAAGCATCGCTCTCGCGTCATGATCACCGCGAAACCTGTACCTGCAACTGGTGGTGTAGTAAACTGTGAGCCACGAGGACTCAGCAATCCCATTACCATGGGTATCAAGACTAGCAAAGCTTAAGTAGGAAAGGAAGGGATAAAGTGGTGAGGTTGCAGCAGTGACTAAGCATATATGGTGGCTAACATACGCAAATGAGAGCGAGGAGAGAAACAAAGGAACGGTCGTCAACTAGTAATGATCAAGAAGTGATCCTGAACTCCTACTTACGTCAAACATAACCCAGAAACCGTGTTCTCCTTTCGATCAACCCGAAAAGAGACCCTCACGATTCGCGCTTTACCGGTTGGTGTATTTTAATTAAGATCAACTTCGGGTTTTCTACAACCGACATTAACAAATTCCCATCTGCCACATAACCGCTGGCACGGCTTTCGAAAGTTCAAACCCTGCAGGGTGTCCCAACTTAGCCCATGATAAGCTCTCGCGATCAACGAAGGATATTCCTTCTCCCGGAAGACCCGATCGATCTCGGAATCCGGCTACAAGACATTTCACGGCAATAAAACAAGACCAGAAGCCGCCCGGATGTGCCGACAAATCCCGATAGGAGTCGCACGTACCTCGTTCTCGTGGCACACCGGATGAGCAAGACGTCGGGTTGGCATAGACCCTGATTGCCCGAGCGCGGACATCGCTCGGTTTGGACCAGCACTCGAAGGAGAACTGGCCCGGGGGGGGCTAAAATAAAGATGACCCTCGGGCTCCGGAAAACCCAAGGGAAATAAAAGGGCATAGGTGAGGCAAAAGGTAAGACCAATGTTGGGCCTTGCTGGAAAAGTCTTATTCAAAGCGAACTGTCAAGGGGGTCCCATAAATCACCCGACCGCGTTAGGGACGCAAAATCCGGGAACATAACACCGATATGACGGAAACTAGGGAGGCAAGAGTGGAACAAAACACCAGGCATAAGGCCGAGCCTTCCACCCTTTACCAAGTATATAGATGCATTAATTAAATAAGGTATATTGTTATATCCCAACAAGTAAACATGTTCCAAAGATGGAACAACATCTCCATGTTCCAACGAGGAACAAACTTCATCTTCACCGCAACTAACAACGCTATAAGAGGGGCTGAGCAAAGCGGTGACATAGCCAAACAACGGTTTGCTAGGAAGGGTGACAAGGTTAGAGGTTCATGGCAATTTGGGATGGCTTGATAAACAGGTAATAGGTAGCGCAGCATAGCGAAAAGAACGAAGCAACTAGCATAGCAATGATAGTAGTGAGATCCAGGGTAGCGGTCATCTTGCCTGAAATCCGCAAGGAAGAAGAACGAATCCATGAAGAAGATGAACGGATGAAGCCAACCAAGCGTGACGAAGCGAATCCTCACGATCGCAACGAAACAGGAACTAACAAGAAGAAGCACACAGCATAGGTAAACACACCACCATGAACAAGACATGATGCACAACAAGCATGATGCATGACAAAGCTACATGAAGCTACTCATGGCAAGAGATGATGCAAAACAAGAGCAACACATCAAGGCAAGTTTAAATGAGGCCGGGAACAACATAGAACAATTCCGGTAAGTCCTCATATGCAAATTTCGAAATTGTTCCAGATCTGATTAAACCTTAAGTTCAAGTTGTTAAACAGCAAGTTAATATGCACCACGATGATCTACACGAAATTCTAGTCAAGTTACATATAAAGTTCATTAGATTCGAGCTACGGCACCGGAAGATATGAGCTAAACAAGATAAACATGGCATTGATGCAAAATGCATACAAATATCAAGCAAACACCTCAAAACAAGGGTGCAACATGATAATATGAAGCTACATGCAAAATCAAGCAAGTTTCATATAGAGCACGCTCAAAACGGAGCAACGGTTCAACACATACACACAATACAAGATATGACAACAATCTGTCCATAACAGCAAGTAGGCATATTGCAAACATCGAAACAACATGCTACATGACCTCAACATAATAACAAAAGGCATGTACATGATCTACAGGTAAAGCATTACAAAACATGAACACTGAGCTATCTCCAGAAACAACTAGAACATGCTCAAAAACACATGTCAAGATTGCAAATAATAACAGTTTCAGGCATTGGCAGAAATAACATCAGGTTGCAATGTTTAGAGCTATCAAACAACATGTTACAGGAACTTATCATGGCAAACAAAGGCATGGCATGAATCTACTAATTGCATAGAACAAAAGTCCTTTAATGACCATAAGCCAAAAGGATCAGAAAATATGATGGCACCCATGTAAACATGGAAAGTTATATTACAGATTTAAGCATGGCAGGAACAACAATAAGTAGGCATGTTGGTGAGCTTGAACCACTCACCACAGAGCAATACATGGCATGACAAGGCAACCAACAGTAAGAAGACATGGCATAGAAGCTATACATGGCAAGAACAACATCATAGCATATACGGATCAATAACAACAACCTTGGCAAAATTGAATAACATGTAAACAATCTGCCAGGAACATTTTATAGCAAAAGTAGAGCTCGATTGACTCAAGCTATGGTACTCCATAATTGCAAACAAGGACATGTATGGATAGAGCAAGACATGTTTAACAAAACATCCTTACTGAAGTAACTCAAAATATGCATGGATCTCTCTGTAGCATCAAGTTAACATGGCATACAAATATAACAGAATCTGCCAGGAAAACAGCAACAGCAAGTACCCTACTTAACAAGCTTGATGCACTCACTACACAACTCACAAAAATACATGGCAAGCACCTCTGGAAAGATGGCATGGCATATGACAAAACACATGTAGGACTCAAGATCATAGGATGCACACATCAATCATGGCAAAAATGACAAAAGTGCATGTTCTGTTAAGAAACAGAAACTAACATCACATAGTACTCTTCCAACAGCATTTCGGGCATCAAGATGAGCTCAAATGAAAATGATGCAATGAGATGAAATGATCTACTCTTCGAGACGAACATTTTGACATATTATACGCGCAAAACGGAGCTATGATGACAGAGATATGATGCAATGAAAATGCATGAAAATAGCACATATGCTCAGGACTTAGAAGAATTTAGAGGGGGAAGTCAACCTGCGTGCACGGTTTACGAGGAAGGCCGGATCTCCGCCGGAACTTCGCCGGAGAGGAGGGAGATGGCCGGAGACGACCGAATCCGGGCCGGATCTCGCCGGATCCGGCCGGGCGAGGAGGAGGCGGGCGGCCGGCGAGGAGAAGGGAGCGGGCCGGCGAGGGCGCTTATGGCGGGCTGGCGAGTCCTCCGGCGAGGAGCTCCGGCGAGGGAGGAGCAAGGGCGAGGCGGCATCGGACGGAGCTCGGCTGGGGCGGCGCGAGCCGGGCGCTGGGAGGCCGGGCCGGGCGACGGCGAGGTCGGCCGGGCGACGGCGAGGCCGGGCCGGGCGACGGCGAGGTCTGGCCGGGCGACGGCGGGCGGGCGCTGGCGCGAGGCGACGTAGCGGGCGGCGGCGGCGGTATCCGGCGCCGGCGGCGGCGGGCCGGCGCCAAGGGCGGCGGCGGCGGCGCCCGGCGGGCCTGGCATGGGCCGGCAAGTGGAGGCGCTGGGAGGCCACGGGCGGGCGGCGGAGTGGGCGGGCGCGCGGCGGCCGACGTGGCAGCGCCCCATTGGCCGGGTGAGGTGGAAGGATTGCCCTGCCACGTGTCCCAAGGCTGAGGAAGACGAGGCTAGGGTTAGGGGTGGATTGGACCGCGAATTTCGGGGGGAGACACATTTATATAGGTAGAGGGAGCTAGGAGAGTCCAAATGAGGTGTGGTTTTCGGCCACGCGATCGTGATCGAACGACCGAGAGCATGGAGGGGAGTTTGGTGGGTTTTGGGCCACTTAGAAAGGGGAGTTGGGCTGCAACAAAAGAGGCTTTTGCGGTTACCCGGTTAACCGTTGGAGTACCAAACGACCTCCAATTGGCACGAAACTTGACAGGCGGTCTACCGGTGCTATACCAAGGCCGCTTGACAAACCTCGGTCCATTCCGAGACCGTTTAATACCCGCACATGAAAAGAGGTAAAAGAGGGCGCCGGGAGACATAGGAGTGCCGGATTGCAAAACGGACAACGGGGAAAATGCTCGGATGCATGAGACGAACACGTATGCAAAATGAAATGCACATGATGACAAGATATGAAATGCAGATGATGACATGGCAAAGAGAGACACGCAAGCACATGACATGGCAATGACAGCGAATAACTGGCAGACACCTGGCGCATCGAATCTGGGGCGTTACATGCCACCATCCTCGGCAGCGGCGGCCGAGCAGATCAGCTCCGCCGACCAGCACCTTCACTCCCCTACCGCTCCCCTGCCTAACTCCTCCCACGCATCGTCTCCTACGGCGTTGACCCACCATCCGAGATGCCCGGCGCCTGTCTGGCAGTCGTGGGAGCCAATCATCGCCGCCAGACCCGTACGGACACCCTGCCGTGGATAAGGTCGTAGGGCTCGGCTCCGTCCACATTGGTGCTTCTGGAGTACTCCCTTGACCTCATCCACTCCTCACCACCCTTTACCACCGTCCTAACCTACCTAGTCGGCCGGATTAACTCTGGTGTGATCCACTCCACCACTGAATTCCTCGAATCGCCTATAAAAGGCTACCCCGAGCCCCGTTCAGCACTCACCGCACCTCCACCCATCCCCAATCGCCACCCAGAGTGGTCGAACGACCTCGAGGAGGTCTTCTTCCCCGACTCCCGTCACCGATCCGCCGCCACCCTTCCCGATCGGCACGATGTTGTTACTCCAGCTCCGCCTCAAAAAATCCACCAGTAGCCGCGCAACACACCCACCACCCAATCCCATGCTTCAATTTGACGCAAGGAGCTCTCTCTTGCGAGCTTCCACCTCACCTGAAAGCACCGTCCGCCGGTGTCGACCTCGCCGCCGTTTAGGTGCTCGCCGGCGACCAACTCCACCACCCACCGACGTGGGGAGCTACCTCGAGCACATCTCGATCATCGCCGCTTCCTAAAACACCGGCGATCAGCGTCGGTGTCCATCGCATCCCCTCTGTACACATGTGCGTTGTCACATCCCTAGCCTTACCTTGCACTAGGCTAGCACTTGTCTGTTGCATCATGTTTAAATTCTTTTGAAACTTGAAATAGGGATTGCCTAAACCCTAGCACCAAATGAATTCAACTAGGTTAATAAAAATATTTTCAATGATCCCAAATGCCCTTTAGAAAAGTTCATGATTTTTGTTAAAGGTGAAAACCTCTGCCAAAAGTCATGCACATATTTCTAGGGCATTCTGGATTTTTGAATTAAATCTTATTGTATTTGACTTGGGCATTTAAATACTATAAATAATTTAAATGTTCAAAATATGTTGGAACTATTTTTGGGCCACTGAAATAATTCAGCAAGTGTCCATGAATATTTTCAGGATTTTAGGAAATGCCTTGGTATTTTTTCCTAAGCTCAAAACTATAGCAGAAAACTAGAAAACAGAAGCAAATAAACGAAGAGAGAGAGAAGCCCACAGGCCACTTACTGCCCAGCTCCTTCAAAGCCCAGCCCACACAGCAGCCCAGCCACTGGCCGGCCCACCGAGGGCAGGCGTCTTCTTCCTCCCGCCGAGGCGTAGGAGAAGCTAGCCACGGCGCCGCTGGCGTACACGCCGGCAGCTGCCTGGCTGGCTGTCCCCTCGTCGCCCTGGATGTCTTCCGCGACGCCACGCAACCCCCCGACCCTCTCACTCTCCCTGTGCTCCTCCCCCTCCTCTGTTTCTCTCTCCCGAGCACACCGAGCGCAGCCGTTGCCGCCGTTCGCTGCCGCCGTGTCCACCGCATCCCCCTCGCTCCCCCGAA
This sequence comes from Aegilops bicornis, assembly GCA_021605145.1. NCBI lineage: Eukaryota > Viridiplantae > Streptophyta > Magnoliopsida > Poales > Poaceae > Aegilops > Aegilops bicornis. The sequence continues at coordinate 511,339,035 of CM038672.1, forward strand.
TGGCCCACGAGCTCCGCCGTCATCCGCTACACCGTCACCGCCGATCCACGCGACTGGAAGGCCCTCGGAGTGCCGCCATCGATGTCATCTTCATCCTCGGGTCCCGATGATTGCCGCCGTGATTCCGCCGCCGTCCGGACCTCCCCGAGCTTGCTGAGCCGCCCTACCGACTCCATGTGAGCCCCTGCTTCGTTTCCCCCTAACTCCATGCCCGATTTCGAGCTCTAGTCGCCTCCTCCACCGGAGCCGAGACGCTCCGCCGCACAAGCTCGACGCTGGCGACACTCCGGTGACCATTTGGTCATGCGCCGGTGTGCAACTCGTTAGCAGCCTCACGTAGAGTAGCTCCCGAGCTTTAGTTCGCGCGTTTGCGCGCCGTAGCACCTAACCCGAGCGGGCCCGAGCTCCGGCCGCCAGATCGCTTTCGCCGTCGGTGTTTCCGGCCACCCAGTGCCCGGAGCCCATCACTGCTCGATCGCCCGCCGCGGCCCTTGAAGAGCCCAACCGCGTGCCGAACGGTGCACCAGAGGTGTTCTCCGAAGCCCCTCGCCGCCGCTGACCTCACCGACGACTCAACGCCGGCGAGTTTGACCTGCTCGGCCCGGGGTTTGACCTTCCTGGGGTCAATACATGTGGGCCCCGCCCCTGACTCATTTAGTTTAGGACTAATTATCCCACTTCTTACACTGACAGTGAGCCCAGTGCCTGTTAATTTGATTAGTTAATCCTAATTAACCATGTTAATTAATTGAGTCACTGACCAAGGCCCCACCGTCAGTTTGACCTGGACGGCGCCCGTTGACCTGCTGAGGTCAGCATGACCTAATGCTGACGCAATAAGCATTTACTGGATTTATTCTTTTTCACGAAATTCCAGGAAATAGTGCTAACTTCTAAAAATCATAGAAAATCAACTGTAACTCCAAATGAAATAATTTATATAAGAAAAATTATCAGAAAAATGCAATCTATCCATCTGTAATATTTTCATGCATGATGGAACAACTTAAAGTTGCTGTTTAGGACAATTCAATTAAATGGCATTTAAGAAAGCACATATGGAGTTTGAATTTGAACCTAGTGTTCAAACCAACTCCATTTAACTTGTTGCTAGTTGCGTTAGGCCAATCAAAAGCATATTGCCATGTCACATTCATGCATCACTTTGTTGCATGGCATTGATTGTGTTTCTTCTTGTTTGTCGGTGGTTGTTCCCTCTCGATAGACGTGATTCGGCGATGAGTTCGATGACTCCGATGAAGAACTATATTATCTTCAAAAGTGCCAGGCAAGCAAAACCCCCTTGTTCATTCCGATACAATCCCACTCTCTCACTCCTTCTCTCTTTTACTGCATTAGGGCAACAACGATTCATCTGTTACTTGTTGCGGTAGTTGAACCCCCTTATCCTCTGCATGACCTGTCATTGCCACAGTAAATAGATGAAACCCACTAGCATGAGTAGGAGTTGTTTGAGCCCTGATGTGCCTACTCATTCATGCTTGTTTGTCATGCCTGCTATTGCTTAGAGTTGTGTCAGGTCTGATTCATCGGGGATGAATCGGAGGTGTGTGAACATGTCCTACTGTCGAGAGCTAAGTGTGTGAACATGATTTGGTAAAGGTAGCGGTGAGAGGCCACGTAGGAGTACATGGTGGGTTGTCTCATTGCAGCCGTCCTCAGGAACTGAGTTTTGTGTTTGTGATCCATGAAACAGCTACTACCACACATTGGGATCCTTAATCGACTCTCTCGGCTTCTTAGCCACCCTTGTCCTTTGTCCAGGAGTTGCAAGTAGTTTCTGGTGTTTGTAGTATGTTGGAGGTTGTGCGCAGCGCTGACCCGAGGGGTGGGCTGTGATGCGGTAGGCATGTGGCCGGGTATGCCGGGCGCCCGTTTGGTGTCGCAGAACCCTGTACACATCGTTCGGGACCGTATGTGGAAACCTCGGCCGAACTCCCTGCGGATGGAACCTGAATAGGCGATAAACCTGGACTAGAGACTTGAGTGTTTAGGTAGGCCGTGGCCGACACCCTCGCCAAAGCTTCCGCTTGAAGGTTGCCGAGATACATGACGTGTACATGGCGATAAGTGGCGAGAGCGCGTGTGAAGAAGTACACCCCTGCAGGGTTAACATCATCTATTCGAATAGCCGTGTCCGCGGTAAAGGACTTCTAGGTTGCCTATAACAGTTCATAGATAACTTGAAGTGGATACTCTAAAACTCGCAAGATAAGCGTGAGTGCTATGGATGGCGTTTCTCGTAGGGTGACGGAAGCGGATCCATAGTGGTGTATTGATATGGTGAATATGTGGACTCGTGTGCGCCACCTCAAAGAGTTACTTGCAGTCATAGTTTAGGATAGCCACTGAGTCAAAGCTGGCTTGCTGTAGTTAAACTCCACCACCCCCTTTTGATACTGATGCATATGTAGCTAGTTCTGATGTAAGTCTTGTTGGGTACATTTGTACTCACGTTTGCCTATTTTATGTTTTGCAGAGAGACGTTAGTCTCGCTAGTAGTTCCGTGTGGACTTCGACATTTAGCTTGATACCTCAGCTACGATCTTGTGCCCTCGACGGGATCTGGTAGATAGTCAGGCTTCTAAGCCTTTTACATTTGTAGATGTCTGTACTCAGACATGTTAAGCTTCCGCATTACTTTGATTTGTATGCTTTGAATGTTGGGTCATGAGACCCATGTTTGTAATATCTCGCTCCTCGGAGCCTAATGAATAAATACTTGAGTCATAGAGTTATGTTGTGATGCCATGTTGTATTTACACATATCGAGCATATTGTGTGTATGATTGAAATGCTTGGTATGTGTGGGATCCGACAACCTAGTTGTTTATCCTTGGTAGCCTCTCTTATGGGGAAATGTAGTCATGTGCTTCCATGAGCCATAGTAGCCCGCTATAGCCCGGTTCACCGGGGTCCTGCTAGCTCAAAGACTACTACTCCGGAACACTTGACTGGCGGCATGTGATTCACTTCGTTCACGTGGTTCCCTTCGGGAAATGTCACACGGTGACATCTCGAGTCCTGCCTAGCCTGCTACAGCCCGGGTTCACTGAGTTTTGTTAGCCCAGTGCTACAGCCCGGATTCGCCGTCAGCTGACCGACATGCTCGATGTTGATTCATGTATGCCTGTCCCTATAAGTTAGTGCCACTTTGGGTTCACGACTAGTCATGTCGGCCCGGGTTCTCTGTCATATGGATGCTAGCGACACTATCATATACGTGAGCCAAAAGGTGCAAACGGTCCCAGGCCATGGTAAGGCTGAAAGGATCGATATAGTTGACTAGAGGGGGGGTGAATAGGCAACTAACAATTTTTAAGCTTTTCTTTACCAATTTAAACTTTGCAATAATAAAGGTTGTCTAGATGTGCAACTAGGTGGACAACCTATATGATGCAACAACACAAGCACACGAGCAAGCAAGGATAGGAACACAAATAAGCTTGCACAAGTAAAGGGATAAGATAACCAAGAGTGGAGCCGGTGGAGACGAGGATGTGTTACCGAAGTTCCTTCCTTTTGAGGGAAATGCGTCTCCGTTAGAGCGATGTGGAGGCACAATGCTCCCCAAGAAGCCACTAGGGCCACCGTAAGCTCCTCACGCCTCGCACAATGCAAGAGCCGTGATTCCACTATTGGTGCCCTTGAAGGCGGCGACCGAACCTTTACAAACAAGGTTGGGGCAATCTCCACAACTTAATTGGAGGCTCCCAACAACACCACGAAGCTTCACCACTATGGAATATGGCTCCACGGTGACCTCAACCGTCTAGGATGCTCAAACACCCAAGAGTAACAAGATCCGCAAGGGATAAGTGGGGGGAATCAAATATCTTGTGGTGGAAGTGTAGATCGGGCCCTTGTCACCCAATCCCGAGCAAATCAACAAGTTTGATTGGCTAGGGAGAGAGATCGGGCTAAAATGGAGCTTGGAGCAACAATGGAGCTTAGAGAGAGAAGAGGTGGTCAACTAGAGGTTGAAGATGCCCCTTATATAGTCGTGGGAAAGATCCAACCGTTATCCACTTATTCAGCCTGCGACGCGCGGTACTACCGCTCGGTAGCGGTACTACCCATGAGGCCAGCGGTACTACCATGGCGGACCACGGTACTACATGGCAAGCGGCACAGCCGGGACTAGCCTGACTAAGGGCAGTACTACCGCTTGCGCGGTACTACCGCTCCCCCTTGCGGTACTACCGCAAGGCAGGAGAGTCACGGCCTGGGAAGGGCGCGGATGAAATAAATTACATCCGTGCCAACTTCCGCTGAAACTGCGGTAGTGCAAACATCCGACGCGGTACTATCGCTCCGGAGGAGCGGTACTACCATAGCGCGTGCCTACTACCGTGAAACTACGGTACTCGGTAGGAGGGCCACGGTACTACGGCTAATAGGGAGCAGTACTACCGTGGGCTCCGCGGTACTACCGCGCTGGACGAGCGGTACTACCGTGGTGGGCGCGGATGTAAAAAATTACATCCGCCCCTACTACCGCACCGGAGCGGCACTAGGCCTGGGAGCCGCGGTACTACCGCTCAAGAGGAGCGGTACTACCGTGGCACCCCGCGGTACTACCGCATGTACCTGCGGTACTACCGCAAGTACAGGGTAGTTGTCAGATTTCCGCACAACCAAGATAACGAAGGGAAGCTCCAAAGTGCAGGGAAAGAAGGGACAAGTGTACGTGTTGATTCCGCCCTAAACTTTTCGATGCGGACCCCCTCTTAATAGTACGGCTCTCCTACGACTCAAATCCACCAAAAAGAAACGTAGGACGACGCCGTCTTCAATAGTCTCCGAGGGGCACCGAATCGTCTCGAGCCTAGAGATGAACCATCTGAGGAACTCAAAGCATACGATTAGTCCACAAAAGTATCGTCATCAATCACCAAAACACTTACGGGATAAATATGCCCTTACAATCTCCCCTTTTGGTGGATTGATGACAATACGGGATTTGCACAAAGATACAATAATATAGAGCAAGGAAAACCCTCCTCTCCAAAATATAGACGGGCTCCCCTAGATGTGTGCACTCTGGATGAATGCTTTGGACTGCATAGCACACGTACTAGGATCACCACTCCCCCTATATTTTAGAGACAAAGATCCGAAGAATAACATCTAAGCAACATATAGCACGATATAACATAAGCTTGCTAAGATAGATAGAGTGCATATGTCTTACACCATATGAAGGAAAAGCAACTAAAACGAGGTTCAAACGAGGTTCAACCGAAAACGCAATAAACACACCAAACACAAACACGACACAAGACTCGCAAATCCCTACGCTCTCTCCCCCTTTGGCATCAAGACGCCAAAAAGGCAGAGAGGACACCTACATACAAGCGGTGGCTCAAGCAGACGGGAACTCGTCCCAACCCTCTCCGTCAGACTCCTCGGCGAGGATGGACTCCTCGACGTCCTCCTCAGAATCAGTCCACTTGTAGCCTTGCTTCGCCATCCACTCGGCCTCTGGAGTGATGTGCTCCTCAGACCCGCCAGACACATCCTCACCATAGAGCTTCAAGATCTTCCTGTCCCGACGACGACTCTCCTTGGATGCCACGTGAGTCCTGTACTGCCCCTTGGCTTGCATGCAGAAAAGAGTCTTCATCTTGTCCTTCAGCCCGTGGCCCAAGAAGGCATAGAGGAGCTCTGGGAAGGCCTAGCAAAGATGGCCCTCATCAACATTCTCGGCGCCAGCATCCTCCTCTCCAACAGCAGCCCTAGCAGCAGACGCCTCAGCACGAGTAGTAGTGTTGGCCCAGTTGGGTTTGACACGCAGACAGATGGGGTCATGGCGAATCCAGTCAGGGGCAAGGAACTCCTCACCAGGGAACATCTTCTCCCAGGTCCTCGAGATCAGCAGAAACAGATAAGGCCCGTAGATAGGCACTTTGCGGTTGAACACCGCAAACCGAAGCTCACACCACATGATGTGTGAGATATCAAGTGGCTGAGTCTGAGACACACGAGCCTCCTCATGAGATGAGCATCATATCCACCATATAAGCATGGACCTTGTCCTTGTCACCAATGGAGGAACAAGGAGTTGCGGAAGATGCGGTACATGATATCCAGAAAAGAGTTGAGCACCAACCCTATCTTGCCACTTGGAAGCGTCTTCTCAACATAGTACGGTGCAAGCCTGTCCTTGTTGGCGTAGTCGGGGTTGGCATGGGGACGAACACCCACGGGGAGTCAAGCCCGTCATCGGAACTTGGAGCAAATCCATGAACTCCTTCCGTGTAGCGATCGACTTACGACCATTTGTCATCCGGTCATCCTCCTCTCCTCATTGGGGTGAAAGTAGATGAAGCAAAGAACTGACCAATGAGCTCAGGATCATAGTCAAGGTGAAAAGATATCACATGCTCAATGCCAAACTGCTCCACCAAATCCAGAGCCTCTCCAAAGTAGGCACGGAACTTCTCCTTCCTCAAGTGATGCATGTCAATCCACTTCACATCCACATAGGTATTCTGCTTGTTCTTGATGACGTCCAGATAGACGTTGGTTTGGTGCTTGTTCCAGAACAGCTCACAGCCCCTGACAGAGGAACGAGGAGTCCGTATGGATCAATTTGCCTGAGACGGACGTAGTCAGATTGGGGCATTTCATCCATGCCCTTGGCGGGCTCCTTGAACTTGTTGGCAGTTGTCTTGACATGGCGCTTGGGGGCAGAGGAGGAGCCCTCTGGTGCTTCACGGGGTTCTTGCAGACGCTTGGAGCCGGTGTCACACGGCTGGGATTGGACCGGCGAGAGCCACCACCTGAGACACACACGCAAAGCACCAAAACCGCAAAGAAGATCACTGCAAAGGCCACGAAAAAGCACAAGAAACACATAGGAGACATATGAGAAAGTTGGCATGCGATAGGTGTGAGTCACGGTAGGACTGCCACTGCACTGCGGCACTAAAGCGATAATCTGCTCCAAGCAGCAGTAGTACCATGCGAGGTCACGGTAGTACCGTGGTTGGAGCGAAGTAGGGCTTTAGTGCCGCCTGAGCAATAGTACCGCACCCGAGCAATGATGGTAGTACCGTGCAAGCGGTAGTACCGCGCCATATGGGCGGTAGTACCGTGTCGCAGCGGATCCAACTATCGATTTGAATCTAAAAAGAAGTGCGAAACAACGGCGGTGCTACAGTGATCAGATCTAGCGCATGACAACAATACACATATAAATCCTATGCAATACTACACTCCTTCATCCTATTCTTGCAGAGATTAGGCCTATCAATCTCAAGAACACACAAGCCTCCCCAAAACCTAGAAACGCCAAACACCATCAACAAGGAGAGGGAATTGGGGAAAAACCTGGGTCCATAGCAAGAGCACGTGGTGAAACGATCCCACCGGTCGGAATCACGGGAGGGCAGCCGGTGGAGGAGATCCGGCGAGAGACGCCGGCTCCGTTCTTGAGCAAGGGAGAGAAGAAGGTGACGTGGGGAGAAGACAGCGAATGGGTATGGGGAGTTAGAACTCCCCCTGCCCGTCCTTATCCCCACGCCCGCGAACCGTCGCGGTAGTACCGCGTATCATCGTGGTAGTACCGCTCGGGCGGAAGTTCTGCACCGAGGCGGTAGTACCGCTCAACCGGGCGGCAGTAAAAAATTACTGCCGTGAGGTTGCGGTAGTACCGTGCTCCCGCAAGCGGTAGTATCATGGCAGGCTGCGGTAGTACCGCAGCTGGCCGCGCTAGTACCACAGCTGGCCGCGGTAGTACCGTGAATCTCAAGTCACCGCAGGTTTCAAAAACGAAAAGAGGGCCTTTGCAAGGGAACTTTTCACACACAAGAAACCACAAACTCTAGCACAAACCAGAGGCAAAAGACAACAAGAAACCACCAAACGACAAGGACTCTCAAGGAGAGAGGTCGGTGGCCGAAGCCACCTATGTTTGAGTGGAATGGTATGGCACCGCGAAGAATTATCCTTGGGCCCATGACCAAAACTCGTCTTTGGAACACAAGTACCATCAAAAATGGCTAATGTGAAAGAGGTGATCGATTGATTTATGCATAATGGGGGGAGGGATAGTTCATTGAGAGAACAACACTCCCCCTATGTCCATGCCTACACCTAAACTAGACAACAAGTTGAGTGTGGTGGGGAGTGCACGGGCTCAAGTCACATTGCTCAAATCAATGATATTTAGCTCATGCCTTAACTCATGAAATCTTGCTTCATCTAAGGGCTTCGTGAATATATCTGCAAGGTTATCCTGAGTGTTGACATACTTGAGCTCGATCTCCCTCGCCTAATGTGATCCCGGATGAAATGATACCGAATCTCGATGTGCTTCGTCTTGAAGTGTTGCACCGGGTTGAGAGAAATCTTGATGGCACTTTCATTATCACACCAAAGAGGCACTTTTTCACAAATGACATCGTACTCCTTTAAAGTTTGCCTCATCCATAGGAGTTGAGCACAACAACTACCGGCCGCCACATATTCCGCTTCGGTGGACGAGAGAGACACACAACTTTGCTTCTTGGAAGACCAACTTACCAAGGAGCAACCAAGAAATTGGCACCCTCCAGTGGACTTCCTATCCACTTTGTCTCCCGCCTAATCGAATCCGTAAATCCTTCAAGCTTGAAGTTTGATCCTCTTGGGTACCATAAGCCAAAGTTTGGGGTATGAGCCAAATATCGAAAGATTCGCTTGACCGCCACATAGTGACTTTCCTTGGTGCGGCTTGAAACCGTGCACACATTCCCACACTCAACATGATATCCGGTCTAGATGCACAAAGGTAAAGCAAGGATCCAATCATGGAGCGATATACCTTTTGATCCACCGCTTTACCATTGGGATCAATGTCAAGTTGGCACTTGGTGGGCCTTGGTGTAGTAGCGGCTTGACATCACTTAGCTTGAATCTTTTGAGCATGTCTTGAGTGTATTTGGCTTGGTTGATGAAGGTTCCTTCTCTTCTTTGTTTGATATCGAAACCAAGGAAGAACTTCAACTCTCCCATCGAAGACATCTTGAACTTGGAGGTCATGAGAGCGGCAAATTCCTCATTGAAAGCTTTGTTAGGAGAACCAAAGATAATATCATCAACATATAGTTGGCATACAAACAACTCCCCATTGACCTTCTTAGTAAAAAGAGTGGGATCGATTTGCCCCACTTCAAAACCACGATCTTGTAACAACTCGGTAAGCTGGTCATACCACGCACGCGTGGGGCTTGTTTAAGGCCATAGAGTGCCTTATCGAGTTGATACACATGATCCGGGAAGTAGGGGTCCTCGAACCCGGGGTTGCTTGACATAGACCAACTCATTAATGGGACCATTAAGAAAAGCACTTTTTACATCCATTTGTTGCAACTTAAAGTTGTGATGGGAAGCATAAGCAATCAACAAACGAATGGATTCAAGACGAGCAACGAGAGCAAAAGTTTCACCGTAGTCGATACCCTCGACTTGGGAGTAGCCTTGTGCTACCAATCTTGCCTTGTTGCGAATGATGTTCCCATGAGCATCTTGCTTGTTCTTGAAAATCCACTTGGTTCCAATGACGTTGTGGTTTTCCGATGGCCTTGGCACCAATCTCCACACCTTGTTGTACTCGAAGTTGTTGAGTTCTTCATGCATGGCATTGAGCCAATCCGAGTCTTGACGTTTCATAGACCTTTTGAGGTTCAACACAAGAGACAAACGCGTGATGTTCACAATAGTTTGCCAATTGTCTACGAGTGCTTACCCCTTTTCTTAGGCTTCCAACCACATTCTCCATGAGATGGCCTTTGGTGGTGAGTTTGGAAGCAATCTTGGCGGCACGATGCTCTAATTCCTCCTCGGAGGTGAGATGAGGAGGGGTCACTTGATCATCTTGAGCGCCGTCTTGAGCATGATCTTCATCTTAAGCATGCTCGGGGGGAGAGAACTTGACCTTGGGCATCATTTGAGGTGATATCATCGTCTTGAGCACGATCTTGCCCTTGGTCTTGTTCATGAGGTTGAGGGCCTTCACTTTGTTCTTCGGAAGCGTGTGGGCCTTGGGTTGATGATGGCTCCACTTGAGTGGAGCATTGTCCTTCTCCTTCGGCCACAAGGGGTTCCTCAATGGGTAGGATAAAGCCAACTCCCATTCTTATTATGGCTTGGGGAGGAATTTCATCACCTACATCACAAGTGCCACTTTGCTCCACTTGGGAGCCGTTATACTCATCAAACTCCACGTTACACGTCTCCTCAATAAGTCCCGTGGATTTATTGAGGACACGGTAACATGAGAGTTTGTAGCATAACCAACAAATATGCCCTCATGAGCTCTAGCTTCAAATTTAGACAAGCGAACACCTTTCTTGAGAATGAAACACTTACACCCGAACACCGGAAGTACTTGAGGTTGGGCTTGTTGCGGTGAGTATCTCATAAGGAGTCTTGTTCAAGCCTTTGCGGAGATAGAGCCGATTGGATGCATGACAAGCAGTGTTGATGGCTTCGGCCCAAAAGTTGTATGGAGACTTGAACTCCGCCATCATGGTCCTTGCCGCATCCATCAACGTCCGGTTCTTTCTCTCTGCAACACCATTTTGTTGAGGGGTATATGGTGCAGAATATTGATGCTTGATTCCCTCATCACTAAGAAACTCAACCAAGGTGTAGTTCTTGAACTCGGTGCCGTTGTCACTTCTTATAGTCAAGATCTTTGCATTATGTTGACGTTGTGCTTCATTTGCAAAGTTGATGACGGTTTGTTGAGTCTCACTCTTCCTCTTGAAGAAATATACCCAAGTGTATCTTGAATAGTCATCCACAATCACCAAGCAATACTTTCTACCTCCAAGACTATCAAATGATGGTGGCCCAAAGATATCCATGTGAAGGAGCTCCAAGGGTCTCTTTGAGTATACGATAGTAGTGGGAGGGTGAGCCTTCTCATGAAGCTTTCCTTCAATACAAGTACTGCAAGCACGGCCTTTGGCAAAACTAACATTTGTTAGTCCACGGACATTGTTCCCCTTGAGAAGACTTTGCAAAGATCTCATATTGACATGGGCTAAACGGCGATGCCAAAGCCATCCCACATCAACTTTATCCATTAGGCATGTCGCGGTCTTAGTGGGTCGCTTCGAAAAGTTAATCACATAGAGACCGTTTTCGACATGGCCAACAAAGGCTACTTTAAGAGTCTTGCTCCACAAGAGGGCCACGGTATCAAGGTCAAAGAAAGTAGCAAAACCCATGACTGCAAGTTGACGAACGGAAAGCAAATTGTATGCAAGGGACTCAACAAGCATGACTTTCTCGATCGTAAGATCATGAGAAATGACAACCTTGCCGAGACCCAATACCTTAGAATGTGATGCATCACCCCACTCGACATCGGTGGGCATAGATGGAATCTCTTGCACGTCCACCACCATGTCCTTGCTCCCGGTCATATGATTTGTTGATCCACTATCGAGCAACCATGATCCCCCACCGGAAGCAAACCCCTACAAGAGATCAATGTTTGGTTTTAGGTACCCATTTGGTAATGGGTCCTTTGATGTTAGTAACGAGGGTCTTAGAAACCCAAATAGACCATTCAATGTACTCATAAGAAGAACCAACAAATTTAGCATAAACATGCCCATCACTAGCACGGCACAACACATAAGAGGGGTTAAAGTCGCGGCTATGTTCATGGGGATGACGTTGTCCTTCTTGACATTTCCACCCTTTGCACGGTTCTTCTTCTTCTTGGAAGCACCCTCTCCCTCCCTCACAAAAGTTTGCTTGAGAGGGGAGGTTGCTTGGTCTTGTCATTCTTCTTCTTGCTCTTGGGCTTGAGTGCGAACCCAATCCCTCCTTGGCCACAACTTCCTTTTGATTACTCAAAAGGTCGTTAAGGTTCTTCTCACCTTGAATGCTTGTGACAAGGCCCTTTTCAAGTTGCTCCTTCAACTTAGCATTCTCCTCAACAAGATGCACATGCTCACAACAAGGGTTAGTAGCATTTGCATTATCAATCAATATCATATGAGGAAAGGTGGCTTTCTCCTTGGTTAGCTTCACTTGGAGTTGATCATGAGACTCTTTGAGACTAGCATGAGCACCCTTCAAGACTTTGTGAGCCTTGTCGAGAGTGTCAAAGTCCTCGTTGAGTCTAGCAAGATCAACTCCAAGCTTTGCCTTCTCGGAGCTAAGCACACGAGACACAACAAGAGCATGATCAAGGTCTTTCTTTAATTTAAGCGTGATCATCGTTGTATGACTCCTCAAGAGCCAAACGAAGACCACGCTCTTCCTCAAGAGCATTGGAAAGATCCGAAATCTCATCGGCATAGTCACGACTATGCCCTTCCATCTTAGAGATGGTTTCTTCATGAGTCTCGACCATGACATTGGCTTCACCAAGTTGTTCCAAGAGAGCAACGAAGTGCTTCTTGGATTTGCCCTTGAGTTTACTCATAAAGATCTCAAATTCATTTTCCTCCACATTAGTCCCCTCATGTTCATCAATGCAATCCGTCAAAGAAGAATGATTGATTATGGTAGTTTTAATGTTGGGGGTTACCTTGTTGGTGGCTTTAGCCATGAGGCACTTGGCGGTGATGCTTTCATTGGGTGAACCGAAGAGAGACACCCGAGGAGTCATTGCAATGGCCACGGAGGCCACGGCAACCAATTCACCATCCTCATCATCATCATCATCCTCATTGTACTCTTCTTGAACCGCCAAGGCTTTGTGAGGAGTCTTCTTTGGGAAGTTGCTCTTGTTGGGGAAAGACTTGGCCTTGTCCTTACTGATGAGCTTGCCACCATTGTCTTCCCTCTTCTCATATGGACACTCCGCAACAAAGTGACTCACATTGCCACAATTGAAACACGTCCTCACTCATTGCTTGCCCTTAGAGCCACTTGAATTGCTCTTGTTCAAGTTGGGCCTTGAGTTCTTCTTGCTCCAAAATTGTCTTGAAGCAAGGGCCATGTGTTCATGATAATCATACTTAGTATCTTCGAGGTTGCTCTCTTCTTCTTCCTCCTCTCCATCTTCTTCGACACAAATCTTGGCCTTCAAAGCGAGGTTGGGCTTCTTTGCTCTTTGGGAGCGAAGCACCGCATTGTTGGCGGTCTTGTCCAATAAGCTCATAGCCACAAACTCATCCAACACATCACTTGAGGACAAGGTGTGGAAGTCCGGTCGTTGACGGATGACGGAGGACATGGCCTTGTGGTAGGGCATCATTGCCTTGAGAAATTTGCGCTTGATCCAGTTGTCATCTGTGTCCTTACTTCCATGATCCCGGAGGGAGACAGCAAGCTTGGTTACTCTCCGATAGAGCTCACGAGGTTCTTCTTCTTCCTTCATTGCAAACTCATCGGCTTCATCTTGGACCACTTCATAATTGGAGCGTTGAATGCTTGCGCTTCCTCGATACATGGAAACCACCTTGAGCCAAGCATCTTTGGCACGGGAGTAAGGCCGGAGATGAGGGAGGTCTTCGGAAGGATTGCTTCTTGGATGATGAAGAGAGCATTCTCATTGAATTGATGGTCCACGACCTCTCTAGGAGAAAAGTTGCTCGGATCATGCGGATAGAAACCTTCTTCAATGATTCTCCAAAGGTTAGTGTTCACATGATTTAAATGACGCTTAAAACGATAAACCCAAGAATCAAAATCCTCCTTTTTATCAATCTTAGGTGGTGGACCGGCATGATTCAAATGAGTGGAAGGAATTGGTCCACCATAAATGGGAGGTTGCACATGGGCGAAGATGCCGGTGCCATTCTTACCACTAGACGAGGGGGCTTTCTCACTAGTAGCTTCCCCCTTATCGGAGTTAGCATCCGCTCCCGTGTTGGCGGGATCACCCACTTTCACGGGTGCGGTGGAAAGTTTAAGCCCTTCTAGGAATTCCTTAAACATGTCCTTGACCTCGCACGTCATGGAGTTTTTCAATGTGTCCAACGCCACATTGAATTCCTCACGAGAGATCGAGGTACCCCCATCTCCCGTAGATGATGTCGGATTCGCATCGGAGTGCTCCCCCACATCATATACGACGTAAACCATACTCTTCGGACGGTAAAGTCCTTAAAAAGAGACGAGGCTCTGATGCCAATTGAAAGGATCGATATAGTTGACTAGAGGGGGGTGAATAGGCAACTAACAATTTTTAAGCTTTTCTTTACCAATTTAAACTTTGCAATAATAAAGGTTGTCTAGATGTGCAACTAGGTGGACAACCTATATGATGCAACAACACAAGCACACGAGCAAGCAAGGATAGGAACACAAATAAGCTTGCACAAGTAAAGGGATAAGATAACCAAGAGTGGAGCCGGTGGAGACGAGGATGAATTACCAAAGTTCCTTCCTTTTGAGGGAAGTACGTCTCCGTTAGAGCGGTGTGGAGGCACAATGCTCCCCAAGAAGCCACTAGGGCCACCGTAATCTCCTCACGCCCTCGCACAATGCAAGAGCCGTGATTCCACTATTGGTGTCCTTGAAGGCGGCGACCGAACATTTACAAACAAGGTTGGGGCAATCTCCACAACTTAATTGGAGGCTCCCAACAACACCAGAAGCTTCACCACAATGGAATATGGCTCCACGGTGACCTCAACCGTCTAGGATGCTCAAACACCCAAGAGTAACAAGATCTGCAAGGGATAAGTGGGGGGAATCAAATATCTTGTGGTGGAAGTGTAGATCGGGCCCTTGTTACCCAATCCCAAGCAAATCAACAAGTTTGATTGGTTAGGGAGAGAGATCGGGCTAAAATGGAGCTTGGAGAAACAATGGAGCTTAGAGAGAGAAGAGGTGGTCAACTAGAGGTTGAAGACGCCCCTTATATAGTCGTGGGAAAGATCCAACCGTTATCCACTTATTCGGCCCGCGACGCGCGGTACTACCGCTCCAGGGGCGCGGTACTACCGCTGGCCGCGGTACTACCGTGGCGGACCACGGTACTATGGCAGCAAGACAGGCCGGACTAGCGACTAAGGGGCAGTACTACCGCTTGCACGGTACTACGCTCCCCTTGCGGTACTACCGCAAGGCGAGAGTCACGGCACAGGAAGGCGCGGATGAAATAAATTACATCCATGCCAACTTCGGCTGAAACTGCGGTAGTGCAAAAATCCGATCGGTACTACCGCTCCGGAGGCGGTACTACCGTGGCGTGCCTACTACCGTGAAACTACGGTGCTTTCGGTAGGAGGGCCACGGTACTACGGCTCATAGGGAGCAGTACTACCGTGGGCTCCATGATACTACCGCATTTGAATGACGGTACTACCGTGGTGGCGCGGATGTAAAATTACATCCACCCCTACTACCGCACCGGAGCGCGGCACTAGGCACAGCAGCGGTACTACCGCTCGGAGGAGCGGTACTACCGTGGCACTTCATGATACAGCGTACCCTGCGGTACTACCGCAAGTACAGGGTAGTTGTCAGATTTCCGCACAACCAAGATAACGAAGGGAAGCTCCAAAGTGCAGGGAAAGGAGGGACAAGTGTACGTGTTGATTCCGCCCTAACCTTTCCGACGCGGACCCCCTCTTAATAGTACGGCTCTCCTACGACTCAAATCCACCAAAAAGAAACGTAGGACGACGCCGTCTTCAATAGTCTCCGAGGGGCACCGAATCGTCTCGAGCCTAGAATGAACCATCTGAGGAACTCAAAGCATACGATTAGTCCGCAAAAGTATTGTCATCAATCACCAAAACACTTACGGGATAAATATGCACTTACAAAGGCGACACCCGTGGGAATACCGTGCGTGAGGCCGCAAAGTGATATGAGGTGTTACCGGCTAGATCGATGTGACTTGGAATCGGGGTCTGACAGCTTTGGTATCGAGCCCTGTTGCTCAGAGGATTACCAAGCCAAACTGGTCGAAGTTGAGTCTAGAAATTCTTTAGTTATATAAGGGAATTGATTGTGGGATGGAACGTAAGGCTCTTTTTACGCCTTTATCTTATGCCCTTCTGATCTGAGTCATCCTCTTCTCTTCTACGGGGATTAAGAACTAGGATTTCTCATCTTTCTATGAGGATCACGTGTTATTAATCCGTAGACTTATAGGATTGTTGGTTTCAAGCCTCAGTTCAGTTCCTACTATTTCCGTATGCTCATAGCTGGCCTCAGAATCTGGATATTGTATGTTTACAGCCGTTATGCTGTCCGAGTCATCCAAGGTTTCTAAATAGTCTGATGCATTTGCAAATTCCTTCTTCGCGTTCCTAATGCCCTTTTGGGCCAGATTAAGCACACTAAACGGTATGTTGAGGTACTCTACTGCCTCGACATATATGTTTGAGTTATTATATGACCCTATGTGTTTTAGGGAGTCACCTAGTAATCTAGCTATGTGTTGTGTTCCCAGTGTGATGATTCTGGCCACCATTCTCGAAAGCATCTTGTGATGCCATTTAGTTAGTAGGCCTTCTATTTTTGGGTTCTTAAGCCCAAGATTCATCCTACTTAATTCATGTAGATAGTGTTGCTCATTCCTTTAGGATATTAGTGACCTTGTGATAGTCTTCGAGGTCCATGGTACATCATTCTTCCAAATACCATGAACCATTCTTGGTAGAAGTTCCTCGTTGAGCCAAAAGATCACAACAAGAGTGATCTCGATGAGTTTCCCATTCTATATTGTGACTCTGCCAATCCTACCTCTCCGCATGGGTTATCCAGAAGAAATATGTTGGATTTGTTTGGCATACTAATCCATGCATCCACAACTCAGAAAAACATATGTTCCTTTGAGTTGTTCCTCTTTAGTTGTCTCCTGACCTTCGTCTACCAAGTGATAGTCAAGAGTATGCGTGCATTCGTTCATCGGTGCTTATCATTCTTGTGGTCCGTCAAGCCATTCTATTTCAGAATGACTAGGAGAAACAAACTCCAGTACCTCATCCATTTCTAGGATTGGGTCAAAGCAGTTGTATTCCGCAGATCGAATGCAATCAAGCTTTTGGTCTGTTCTGCCCTGAAGTATTACCCACTTTATGTCGAGAATATCATAGGAATTGCACCACCTCTTATGAATTCTTGACGCAGTGATACTTCTTGCCATTATTGTTCATTCCTTGGTTCCCTGTTATTGTAACCGGAATGCCGACAAGTGAATCGTGATGTGTGAAATCTATATTCCTAGCAACCGTGTTGCTTGGTAGTTAATGGACAATATTCTCATTCTTACCGTGTTGGTTATTAAATCATCATCCTAAGATTGATTGTGCTACCTAGTCCTTATTTCTGGTGCACTCTTCGATCAACAAGTTAGGATTGTGTCAATCCCTCGCTCTTTTGATCATATCATTTTGCCTCGAAAGTAAGATTGTTCTCGAGCTTAGTAACATATCGGTGGTTCGTGATTTTCCGAATATTTTCTCGGAAGTATTACCAGGTTGTCCCCTGACTGTTATGTTGAGCTTGTGATCAAGTTGGTTTTCCTCTAAACCATCCATTCTCCAAGAATCGGTGTTGGATACCCCTGAGCTAGTTGGTTAAGCTAAACAACAACTTGGAGAGTTGTAAGATAAAAGCTTGTCTGACTTAGCTCATGTTAAGGGATATCTTTTTGTGTGTGTGTGTGTGTGTGTTTAAGAAAGATGATATCTCCATCGATTGGTCCTCATGATCAGTTGTTGGATCTATTGCCTTGTCAAAACTTTGACTTGAGTATGGGCTATCGTCAAGTCAAATCAGAACCAACGATGTTCGTAATGTTGTCTTACTTGTGGTTGATTCCTCGGGCATACACCATTACATCTTTTGGTCTGACCAATACTATCACATTGTTCACATAATGGTGGAAGTCCAGTGATATGGAAATTCCGATGAGTTGCTATTGTGCCCATCAGCAGCATCTTGTCTCCCCCATGATTCGTGTTAAACATTAAGCTAGTGTTGGAAACTTTGTAAACAATGCCTTCATGTTCCATTCATGAATCATATGTTTGGATGAAAGTAGCGACTTCCTCTAAGTTCACGTGCAATTGATGCAAGTTGCCGCCATGAATTCGAGAAAGCTTGTTTTTGCTTCCTCTGGAACCATCCCAAGTCAGCCATGCACGTGCAAAGTATTCTGTGGTATGTTAGATTGATCATCTTCGTTCCATATGAATTCCTAGCACCCAAGCCACTGATCGACTTGTTCAAGGAAAAGAAGTCTAGCGCGCGTAAAGACTTCAAAATTCTTGATGATGGATCCTAACCAGAACTCGATAGTGTTTTATTATAAGACTACTATGTGGTCATTCTTGTCTTGGACAACTTGTTCATAGGTTTGTAGTAGAACCAGCTCATGTTTTGGAGCTTGCTATCATAGTTCATTTCCCGAGAATCTCGCAACGTCATCTCGTCGATTTGTGTTGCAAACTTTCATTTCTCTTTCTAGACTTAATGAGTCTGGAATGTCCTGACACCAACCAGATCTGAATCTCAGGCAGATATGATGGTTGGAACATTCCCAACATTTGCTTTTCGTTCCCATCTTGCACCGCCTTGTGCCAATCTTCCTTGGACTGCCCTTCTCAGCAATTGTTGTTCAGGATCATCTTCAGAAGTGGTCCTACCATGGGTCCCACCCATTTCCGATGACAAGCAAAATCTTTCCTTGCGTTGTCTTCAACAAGGTAGTCCACATCGTCCATTCTAGTCCGGGTATGCCATTCCTTCGAACTCCTTCAAATGATCGATTGTGATTGCTTTAAGATGGTATAAAGAGTCTCAATGATTTCTAAATCAAAAGTAATTATTTTTGCCACTTAAGGGAATAATTCTACAAGTCACCTTTCCTAAGGTGCCCCGTTATGGAATCATAGAAATTAACTCCTCGCTACTTTGACAACCGTTCACCACCTTCTTAAGTGTGGAATTGTTGTCTACCTAGTGAACCTCCGTCATCTGTTCCACTCCATTCCTCTAGATGTGTGATTTGTGTCTCAGCCCGAGAGATGCTGCTATGACTCACCCCGTGAGTTGACCCTAAGTTGTTTGATCTTCGAGAAGATCGATCCTTTTAGAGTTTTCCTTTTCCTCTTGTCATCATGTTAGTTGGAGTTCTCAAAGCAAGACATCAAGGCAATGATGGTGATCGAATCAATGTTCTTATGAAGTGCAACCTAGATCATGAAGATTGTGTTAGTTTGCGTTTCCCCCTCCATCTTACCCTACGCTTGAATCTCAGGACGAGATTCTTGTCTAGTGGGGGTGAGTGGTCACATCCCTAGCCTTACCTTGCACTAGGCTAGCACTTGTCTGTTGCATCATGTTTAAATTCTTTTGAAACTTGAAATAGGGATTGCCTAAACCCAAGCAGCAAATGAATTCAACTAGGTTCAACAAAAATATTTTCAATGATCCCAAATGCCCTTTAGAAAAGTTCATGATTTTTGTTAAAGGTGAAAACCTCTGCCAAAAGTCATGCACGTATTTCTAGGCCATTATGGATTTTTGAATTAAACTTATTGTATTTGACTTGGGCATTTAAATACTATAAATAATTTAAATGTTCAAAATATGTTGGAACTATTTTTGGGCCACTGAAATAATTCAGTAAGTGTCCATGAATATTTTCAGGATTTTAGGAAATGCCTTGCTATTTTTTCCTAAGCTCAAAACTATAGCAGAAAACTAGAAAATAGAAACAAATAAACGAAGAGAGAGAGGAAGCCCACCTGGGCCACTTACCTGGCCCAGCTCCTCCAGCAGACCCAGCCTACCTGGCAACCCAGCCACCTGACCGGCCCACCAAGGGCAGGGGCGTCTTCTTCCTCCTGCCAGAAGGCAGAGGAGAAGCTAGCCACCCAGCGCTGGTGCCACGCCCGGCATTGCACACTGGTTGTCCCCTCGTTGCCCTGGACGTCTTCCGCGACGCCACGCAACCCCCCGACCCTCTCAATCTCCATGTGCTCCTCCCCCTCCTCTGTTTCTCTTTCCCGAGCACACCGAGCGCAACCGTCGCCGCCGTTCACTGTCGCCGTGTCCACCGCATCCCCCTCGCTCCCCCGACCGGCCCAAGAGCTCCCCGTCATCCGCTACGCTGTCCCCATCAATCCACGCGACTGGAAGGCCCTCGGAGTGCCGCCATCGATGTCATCTTCATCCTCGGGTCCCGCCGATCGCCGCCGTGATTCCGCCGCCATCCGAACCTCCCCGAGCTTGCTGAGCCGCCCTACCGACTCCATGTGAGCCCCTGCTTCGTTTCCCCCTAACTCCATGCCCAATTTCGAGCTCTAGCCGCCTCCTCCACCGGAGCCGAGACGCTTCGCCGCACAAGCTCGACGCCGGCGACACTCCTGTGACCATTTGGTCATGCGCCGGTGTGCAACGCGTTAACAGCCTCACATAGAGTAGCTCCCGAGCTTTAGTTCACGCGTTTGCGCGCCGTAGCACCTAACCTGAGCGGGCCCAAGCTCCGGCCGCCGCAGCACTGTTCGCCGTCGGTGTTTCCGACCACCCCAGGCCCTCCACCGAAGCCCAGCGCCCCGGAGAGCCCAACCGAGTGCCGAACGGTGTACCAGAGGGGTTCTCCGAAGCCCCTCGCCGCCGCTGACCTCGCCGGCGACTCAACGCAGGCGAGTTTGCCCCGTTCGACCCGGGGTTTGACCTCCCTGGGGTCAATACATGTGGGCCCTGCCCCTGACTCATTTAGTTTAGGACTAATTACCCCACTTCTGACACAGACAGTGGGCCCAGTGCCTGTTAATTTGAATAGTTAATCCTAATTAACCATGTTAGTTAATTGAGTCATCGACCGATGGGCCCCACTGGTCAGGTTTGACTGACGGGCGCCTATTGACCTGCCGAGGTCAAGATGACCTAATCTTGTCGACGCAATAAGCATTCTTGGATTTATTCTTATTCAGGGAATTCCAGGAAATAGTGCTAACTTCTAAAAATCATAGAAAATCAACTGTAACTCCAAATGAAATAATTTATATATGAAAAATTATCAGAAAAATGCAACCTATCCATCTGTACAATTTTCATGCATAATGGAACAACTTAAAGTTTCTGTTTAGGACAATTCAATTAAATGGCATTTAAGAAAGCACATATGGAGTTTGAATTTGAACCTAGTGTTCAAACCAACTCCATTTAACTTGTTGCTAGTTGCATTAGGCCAATCAACAGCATATTGCCATGTCACATTCATGCATCATTTTGTTGCATGGCATTGATTGTGTTTTTCTTGTTTGTCGGTGGTCGTTCCCTCTCGATAGACGTGATTCGACGATGAGTTCGATGACACCGATGAAGAACTATATTATCTTCAAAAGTGCCAGGCAAGCAAAACCCCCTTGTTCATTCTAATACAATCCCACTCTCTCGCTCGTGCTCTCTTTTACTGCATTAGGGCAACAACAATTCATCTGTTACTTGCTGCGATAGTTGAACCCCCTTATCCTCTGCATGACCTGTCATTGCCATAGTAAATACATGAAACCCACTAGCATGAGTAGGAGTTGTTTGAGCCATGATGTGCCTACTCATTCATGCTTGTTTGTCGTGCCTGCTATTGCTCAGAGTTGTGTCAGGTCTGATTCATCGGGGATGAATCGGAGGTGTGTGAACATGTCCTGCTGTTGAGAGCTAAGTGTGTGAACACGATTTGGTAAAGGTAGTGGTGAGAGGCCATGTAGGAGTACATGGTGGGTTGTCTCATTGCAGCCGTCCTAAGGAACTGAGTTCTGCGTTTGTGATCCATGAAACAGCTATTACCACACATTGGGATCCTTAATTGACTCTCTCGGCTTCTTAACCACCCTTGTCCTTTGTCCAGGAGTTGCAAGTAGTTTCTGGTGTTTGTAGTATACTGAAGGCCGTGCGCAGCGCTGACCCGAGGGGTGGGCTATGATGCGGTAGGCACGTGGCCGGGTATGCCGGGCGCCCGTTTTGGTGTCGCGGAACCCTGTACACATCGTTCGGGGCCGTATGTGGAAACCTCGGCCGGACTCCCTGCGGATGGAACCTGAATAGGCAATAAACCTGGACTAGAGATTTGAGTGTTTAGGTAGGCCGTGGCCGACACCCTCGCCAGGCTTCCGCTTGAAGGTTGCCGAGATACATGATGTGTACATGGCAGTAAGTGGCGAGAGCGTGTGTGAAGAAGTACACCCCTGCAGGGTTAACATCATCTATTCGAATAGCCGTGTCCGCGGTAAAGGACTTCTGCGTTGCCTATAACAGTTCATAGATAACTTGAAGTGGATACTTTAAAACTCGCAAGATAAGCGTGAGTGCTATGGATGGCGTTTCTCGTAGGTTGACGGAAGCGGATCCATAGTGGTGTATTGATATGGTGAATATGTGGACTCGTGTGCGCCACCTCAAAGAGTTACTTGCAGTCATAGTTTAGGATAGCCATCGAGTCAAAGCTGGCTTGCTGCAGCTTAAACTCCACCCCCTTTTGATACTGATGCATATGTAGCTAGTTCTGATGTAAGTCTTGTTGGGTACATTTGTACTCACGTTTGCCTATTTTATGTTTTGCAGAGAGACATCAGTCTTGCTAGTAGTTCCGTGTGGACTTCGACTTTTAGCTTGATACCTCAGATACGATCTTGTGCCCTCGGCAGGATCTGGTAGATAGTCAGGCTTCTAAGCCTTTTTCATTTGTAGATGTTTGTACTCAGACATGTTAAGCTTCCGCATGTGCGTTGATTTGTATGCTCTGAATGTTGGGTCATGAGACCCATGTTTGTAATATCTCGCTCCTCAGAGCCTAATGAATAAATACTTGATTCGTAGAGTTATGGTGTGATGCCATGTTGTATTTACACATATCGAGCATATTGTGTGTATGATTGGAAATGCTTGGTATGTGTGGGATCCGACAACCTAGTTGTTTATCCTTGGTAGCCTCTCTTATGGGGAAATGTAGTCCTGTGCTTCCATGAGCCATAGTAGTCCTCTATAGCCCGGTTCACCGGAGTCCTGCTAGCCCAGCACTACTGCTCCGGAACACTTGACTGGCCGGCATGTGATTCACCTCGTTCATGTGTCTGTCCCTTCGGGGAAATGTCACGCGGTGACATCCGGAGTCCTGCCTTGCACCCTTTCTGACCGGGTTCCGGAATCACTGTTAGCCCAGTGCTACAGCCTGGATTCGCACGCTGCTGACCGACATGCTTGATGTTGATTCATGTATGCTTGTCCCTATAAGTTAGTGCCACTTTGGGTTCACGACTAGTCATGTCGGCTGGGGTTCTCTATCATATGGATGCTAGCGACACAATCATATACGTGAGCCAAAAGGCGCAAACGGTCCCGGGCCATGGTAAGGCGACACCCGTGGGAATACCATGCGTGAGGCCGCAAAGTGATATGAGGTGTTACCGGCTAGATCGATGTGACTTGGAATCGGGGTCCTGACATGTGTAGGGCGCGTTTGAATTTCAAACCTGACTGGTGGGGCCCACTCATCAGTGTTTTATACTTTCTGTTGTTTTTGAAATCGTCTTTTGCCTCTTTACACTTTCTGCGTTGGGAAGCGTATTTCCGTCCGAGGCGCTTTCAGTTATCACTGCAGGGACCCGCTGGTAGTTATTTTATTTACGGAGAGGTCCCTAGTTTTAAATCCTTAATAACTTTTAAACCACATATCACTTTTAGTTGATTCTTGTTTTGAAATTCTTGTTTTTCACTCTAGTTTTTTACTATTTAATTATAAATATTTTGAGATAACTTTTTGTACTATTGCAAAAAAGTTGAATTTGGATGTTTTATTTTCAAACGAAGAGGGAGTCTTTACCAGGAATTTCGAGGAACCACTTTCTGACTACTTTGGTCAAGGCAAGCATTATTGAACTTGAAATATGATGAATTGCATGCATGGTTGCATCGGAGGATTTTTCACCGTAGAGTAGGAATAGTAGAAGCATGCACTGGTCATGTCAATTTGAGCACTGATTCATGAACACAATTGCATGTCACTATTGCATTCACCAGGGTTTGCTAACGTGTGAGTATGGTAAGATTCCAGGAGTGTATCTCCTGCCTTGGACGTCTTGGGTGGGCACGGGTTGTGTTATGACACGACGGTGTCATTGTGGCATGTGGGACATGCTAGTCTTAATAACAACACCTCCTGAGTCGACCTAGATCGAGTCTTGTTCCATTAAGCCTAGCTAAATACCATGCTGCCACTTGTCTTCCCGTGAGGGGAGTGCGATTTAGTAAGTTGTTAACCCCTTTCTGTGTACACCACTTAGAGAGGCCATGATGAGGGTTCCACGTCCATGGTTTAATGCCAGTCATCGGGTCAAGGGGCATGGGTGTATCCGGCTGGGCCGAGAGGGGGGCACCCCTTGTAATCCTCGCATATTAATAGTGATCCCATGCTATTCGAGACGGTGGTCTCCCCGACTTAGTGTTTTTCTTGAAAGATGTTTTGGGTGAATCCTAGCATTTGGAAAGTTATTCTGGTGTGTGCTGGTCAGGTGTGTTTCCAACCCAAAGACCGTAATGGAAATTAGTTAGTGTCTAGATATTGGCTACAGAAATTCCATACACGTGGGTAAAGAGTACAACCTTTGCAGAGTTACATTTATTCGAATAGTCGTGTCCACGATCAAGGACGATAGTTGGGAAGGGTCAAGTATCGGTCCCGGTGTCGGTCTTTAGAGGAAAATAATTAAATTGAGCTTGATTCACTTTGCAGGATAATTATTGTCACCACTTGTCATGAATATTACTCAAATACATGTTATTGTTATTGTAGACTAACCCATTATGTTGTTTGATTTTACTGAGTGGCACTTGGGATGGCTAGACTACCCGTGCACTTAGCTTTGTTTCCTTTTCTGAGTTCCACTTGGGATGGCTAGACTACCCGGGTACTCGGTTTTATTTTCAAGACCTCTCGAGCCGTCGCTTTTAGACACTCGTTTGGCATTTCTTTTCAAGACCTTTTGGGGCGTTGCTTTCAGACACCCGTTTGGCATTTATTTTCAAGACCACTCGAGATGTCGCTTTCAGACACCCGTTTGGCATTTCTTTTCAAGACCTTTCGAGGCGTCGCTTTCAGACACCCATTTGGCATTCTTCTTGGAATTTCTCAGGCGGTCTAACTGATACGTCTCCAACGTCTCTATAATTTTTATTGTTCCATGCTATATTATATTCTGTTTTGGATGTTTAATGGGCTTTATTATACGCTTTTATATTATTTTTGGGACTAACCTATTAACCAGAGGCCCAGCCCAAATTGCTGTTTTTTTTGCCTATTTCAGTGTTTCGCAGAAAAAGAATATCAAACAGAGTCCAAGCGGAATGAAACCTTCGGGAACTTGATTTTCGAAACAAACGTGATCCAGAGGACTTGGAGTCTACGTAAAGAAATCAACGAGGAGAGCATGAGGCAGGGGGGCGCCTACCCCCCACCCCCCCAAGCGCGCCCTCCACCCTCGTGGGGCCCATGTTGCTCCACCGACGTACTTCTTCCTCCTATATATACCTGCGTACCCTCAAACCATCAGAGGCATCCATGAAAACCTAATTCCACCGCCACAACCTTCTGTACCCGTGAGATCCCATCTTGGGGCCTTTTCCAGCGCTCCGTCGGAGGGGGCATTGATCACGGAGGGCTTCTACATCAACACCATAGCCTCTCCGATGATGTGTGAGTAGTTTACCTCAGACCTTCGGGTCCATAGTTATTAGCTAGATGGCTTCTTATCTCTCTTTGGATCTCAATACAAAGTTCTCCTTGATTCTCTTGGAGATCTATTCGATGTAATCTTCTTTTGTGGTGTGTTTGTCGAGATCCGATGAATTGTGGGTTTCTGATCAAGTTTATCTATGAATAATATTTGAATCTCCTCTGAATTATTTTATGTATGATTGGTTATCTTTGCAAGTCTCTTCGAATTATCAGTTTGGTTTGGCCTACTAGATTGATCTTTCTTGCAATGGGAGAAGTGCTTAGCTTTGGGTTCAATCTTGCGGTGCTCGATCCCAGTGACAGAAAGGGAAACGACATGTATTGTATTGTTGCCATCGAGGATAAAAAGACGGGGTTTATATCATATTGCATGAGTTTATCCCTCTACATCATGTCATCTTTCTTAAAGCGTTACTCCGTTCTTATGAACTTAATACTCTAGATCCATGCTGGATAGCGGTCGATGTGTGGAGTAATAGTAGTAGATGCAGAATCATTTCGGTCTACTTTTCACGGACGTGATGCCTATATACATGATCATACCTAGATATTCTCATAACCATGCTCAATTCTATCAATTGCTCGACAATAATTTGTTTACCCACAGTAATACTTATGCTCTTGAGAGAAGCCACTAGTGAAACCTATGGCCCCCGGGTCTATCTTCCATCATATTAATCTTCAACACTTAGCTATTTCTATTGCCATTTATTTTACTTTGCATCTTTATCATAAAAATACCAAAAATATTATCTTATCAGATCTCACTCTCGTAAGTGACCGTGAAGGGATTGACAATCCCTTTATCGCGCTGGTTGCGAGGTTCTTATTTGTTTGTGTAGGTGCGCGGGACTCGAGCGTGATCTCCTACTGGATTGATACCTTGGTTCTCAAAAACTGAGGGAAATACTTACGCTACTTTACTGCACCACCCTTTCCTCTTCAAGGGAAACCAACGCAGTGCTCAAGAGGTAGCAAGAAGGATTTCTGGCGCCATTGACATGGAGATTCGTGCCAAGTCAAGTCAAAATTTGACTCCCAACAACAAGCCATTTTCGGTGTCGTTGACGAGTCTACAAAATTCAAGACATACCAAGTACCCATCACAAACTTTTATCCCTCGCATTACATTATTTGCCATTTGCCTCTCGTTTTCCTCTCCCCCACTTCACCCTTGCTGTTTTATTCGCCCTCTTCTTTCCGTTCGTCTCCTTCTTTCTTTTGCTCCTCGCACTTTTTGCCGCTATGTCTGAAATTGGGGAAATTATTGTCGATATGGGAAATAATAATAACATGGAAAATGCTGATGCTCTTGCTGAAGAACCCCCTATCTTACATACAAAAAAATTCCAAATCGGTAGTGGTAACATTATTGGAAAAGGAGTTATCCAAGATTTCTTTACTTGTGCCAGTGCTTTGCCTTCTATGGGTAGTTCTATTCTTCATAGAACTAGTAGTCTTGCGGACAATATCACCATGCTTGTAGTTGAACTTGGAAGGCAATTTATGCACATGCATCCTTGCATACAAAGGATTTTCCTAGAATTTTCTAATATTGAGCATTCTTCTGTTAAGCGTGCCGCTACCATCTTCTTGGCTCATGAGTTCAGATTTATATAAAAGAGGCCAAAGAAATATTTGCGCACTATAGGGTGGACGCTGGCCGTCCTCCCATAGAGGCAATCCTCTTTGATCAAGAGGAAATAATGCGTTTTCAGTCTCTAGACAATGTTGCTTTTAATGAAAACCTTAGAAAAAGGGTTCCTACCAATGTTCTAGTTGATAGAATTTCCGAACTTAATAATGATTTTTCTATTCAAAATAATGAGCTAGGATATTCTCTCGAATATAGGCTCACGAAGTTCTGTCAAAAGAATGCTTATAATGATGAATTGGTTGTACAATACGAAGGGCCGAAGGAGGAACCTATACCTCCCAAAGTTGATCTTGGGGACTTCTGTCCCATTAAATTTAGCCCTTTTGATTACTTTTGCTTGCCTCAAAGAAAACTTGCTGCTGAACATAGATAATATGAAATGAGTTTTCGTGATCTATCCTATTATTATGGCAATACCTAGATCTATCCTTGTATTTATGCCTAGCTAGGGGCGTTAAACGATAGTGCTTGTTGGGAGGCAACCCAATTTTATTTTAGTTTTTTGCTTTTTACTGCTGTTTAGGAATAAATATTTGATCTAGCCTCTGGTTAGCTTTGTTTTCATGTTTTAATTAGTGTTTGTGCCAAGTTAAACCTATAGGATCTTCTTGGATGATAGTTATTTGATCTTGCTGAAAATTCCAGAAACTTTCTGTTCACGAAAACAATGGCTAAAAATCACCAGAACGTGATAAAATACTGATTCCAATTGCAGAAGATCAATAACAAATTTTCTAGGTCTTCCTATTTTTCGTAGCTTTTTTTGAGTTCTAGAAGTTTGCGTTAGTTACAGATTACTACAGACTATTCTGTTTTTGACAGATTCTGTTTTTCGTGTGTTGTTTGCTTATTTTGATGAATCTATGGCTAGTAAAAGAGTTTATAAACCATAGAGAAGTTGGAATACAGTAGGTTTAACACCAATATAAATAAATAATGAGTTCATTACAGTACCTTGAAGTGGTGTTTTGTTTTCTTTCGCTAACGGAGCTCACGAGATTTTCTGCTAAGTTTTGTGTTGTGAAGTTTTCAAGTTGTGGGTAAAAGATTTGATGGATTATGGAACAAGGAGTGGCAAGAGCCTAAGCTTGGGGATGCCCATGGCACCCCAAGATAATCTAAGGACACCTAAAGGCCAAAGCTTGGGGATGCCCCGGAAGGCATCTCCTCTTTCGTCTTCGTCCATCGGTAACTTTACTTGGAGCTATATTTTTATTCACCACATGATATGTGTTTTGCTTGGAGCGTCTTGTATAAGTTGAGTCTTTGCTTTTTAATTTATCACAATAATCCTTGATGTACACACCTTTTGAGAGAGACACACATGATTCGGAATTTATTAGAATACTCTATGTGCTTCACTTATATCTTTTGAGCTATATAGTTTTTTGCTCTAGTGCTTCACTTATATCTTTTAGAGCACGGTGGTGGATTTGTTTTATAGAAACTATAGTTCTCTCATGCTTCACTTATATTATTTTGAGAGTCCTACAAAACAGCATGGTAATTTGCTTTAATTATGATAGGCATCCAAGATTAGAAAAAAATAATCTTATGAGTGTGTTGAATACTATGAGAAGTTTGATGCTTGATAATTGTTTTGAGATATGAAGATGGTGATATTAGAGTCATTCTAGTTGAGTAGTTGTGAATTTGATAAATACTTGTGTTAAAGTTTGTGATTCCCGTAGCATGCACGTATGTTGAACCGTTATGTGATGAAGTCGGAGCATGATTTATTTATTGATTGTCTTCCTTATGAGTGGCGGTCGGGAACGAGCGATGGTCTTTTCCTACCAATCTATCGCCCTAGGAGCATGCGCGTAATACTTTGCTTTGATAACTTGTAGATTTTTGCAACAAGTATATGAGTTCTTTATGACTAATATTGAGTACATGGATTATACGCACTCTCATCCTTCCAGCATTGCTAGCCTCTCTATTATCACAAGACTTTTCACGCGGTATCATACACCCACCATATACCTTCCACAAAACAGCCACCATACCTACCTATCATGGCATTTCCATAGCCATTCCGAGATATATTGCCATGCAACTTACCACCGTTCCGTTTACTATGACACGCTTCATCATTGTCATATTGCTTTGCATGATCATGTAGTTGACATCGTATTTGTGGCAAAGCCACCGTTCATAATTCTTTCATACATGTCACTCTTGATTCATCGCATATCCCGGTACACCGCCGGAGGCATCCACATAGAGTCATATTTCGTTCTAAGTTTTGAGTTGTAAAGAAAATAAAAGTGTGATGATCATCATTATTAGAGCATTGTCCCAAGTGAGGAAAGGATGATGGAGACTATGATTCCCCCATAAGTCGGGATGAGACTTCGGACTAAAAAAAGAGGCCATAAAAAAGAAGAGAAAAGGCCCAAAGAAAAAAAATAAAAAAATTGAGATAAAAAGAGAGAAGGGACAATGTTACTATCCTTTTACCACACTTGTGCTTCAAAGTAGCACCATGATCTTCATGATAGAGAGTCTCCTATGTTATCATTTTCATATACTAGTGGGAATTTTACACTATAGTACTTGTCTTGTATATTCCAATGATGGGCTTCCTCAAAATGCCCTATGTCTTTGTGAGCAAGCAAGTTGGATGCACACCCACTTAGTTTCTTTTATTGAGCTTTCATATACTTATAGCTCTAATGCATCCGTTGCATGGCAATCCCTACTCACTTACATTGATATCTATTAATGGGCATCTCCATAGCCCGTTGATACGCCTAGTTGATGTGAGACTATCTTCTCCTTTTTGTCTTCTCCACAACCACCATTCTATTCCACATATAATGCTATGTCCATGGCTCACGCTCATGTATTGTGTGAAGATTGAGAAGTTTGAGAACACCAAAAGTATGAAACAATTGCTTGGCTTGTCATCGGGGTTGTGCATGATTTAAATATTTTGTGTGGGGAAGATAGGGCATAGCCGCACTATATGATTTTGTAGGGATAACTTTCTTTGGCCATGTTATTTTGAGAAGACATAATTGCTTAGTCAGTATGCTTGAAGTATCATTATTTTTATGTCAATATTAGACTTTTATCTTGAATCATTCGGATCTGAACATTCATAACACAATTAAGAGGATTACCTTGAAAACTATGCCAAGTAGCATTCCACATCAAAAATTCTATTTTTATCATTTACCTACTCGAGGACGAGCATGAATTAAGCTTGGGGATGCTTGATACGTCTCCAATGTATCTATAATTTTTTATTGTTCCATGCTATATTATATTCTGTTTTGGATGTTTAATGGGCTTTATTATACGCTTTTATATTATTTTTGGGACTAACCTATAAACCGAAGGCCCAGCCCAAATTGTTGTTTTTTTTGCCTATTTCAGTGTTTTGCAGAAAAAGAATATCAAATGGAGTCCAAACGGAATGAAACCTTCGGGAACATGATTTTCGGAACAAACGTGATCCAGAGGACTTGGAGTCTACGTAAAGAAATCAACAAGGAGAGCACGAGGCAGGGGGGCGCTGTCGGTGTCAAAACTGGCGGATCTCGGGTAGGGGGTCCCGATCTGTGCGTCTTAGGCTGATGGTAACAGGAAGCAAGGGACACAATGTTTACCCAGGTTCGGGCCCTCTCGATGGAGGTAAAACCCTACTTCCCCGCTTGATTAATATTGAAGATATGGGTAGTACAAGAGTAGATCTACCACGAGATCATAGAGGCTAAACCCTAGAAGCTAGCCTATGATGGTATGATTGTAATTGTGATCGGTCTTCTAAGGACCAACCTCTCCGGTTTATATAGGCAACGGAGAGGGCTAGGGTTTACATGGAGTCGGTTACAAGGAAGGAAATATAATATCCAAATCGCCAAGCTTGCCTTCCACGCCAAGGAGAGTCCCATCAGGACACGGACCGAAATCTTGAGTCTTGTATCTTCACGCTTCAATAATCCGGATGTTGTACATAGTCCGGCTGTCCGGATACCCCCTAATCCAGGACTCCCTCAGTAGCCCCTGAACGAGGCTTCAATGCCGATGAGTCCGGCGCGCAGTCTTGCCTTCAGCATTGCAAGGCGGGTTCCTTCTCCAAATACTCCAAAGTAATTATCGAACACTTAGACCGTGTCCGGATCTGCGAGATGATCTTCACGTACCATTGTAGGGAACATAGCATAAATCTGATCCGCTGGCAATCTTCGTACGTCGTGCCTTCGCATCGTGGCCCAGTTCAACACGAACCGGTGCTTTTCTCCCCACCTCGACCAAGGCCATGCCGGGCGGTTTTATTGGCACGTCCTGTCGAGGCAGAGATCGTGTTCCTCTTATTACGGGATCTTTCATTAATGCGAGCGTGCGTAGCCCCATGACGACTGTTGGTATGACTCCATGTGTCGTCAGGTAAACCTCAAGCGGTCACCCTAAGGACTCCTGATATTCACCCCCTTTATAAAAAGGGGATGAGGCCTATGCCTCTTTTCCACCTCCCTCGCGCCTTTTCGCACCTCGAGTTCTAACACCAGAGATCTAAGCTCCAACACCCCAAATCCTCCAATATGTCCGGATCCAACCCTCAAGGCCGGTGGGTGGCCTCCTCAATTCAAAATGAGAACATCGCGAAGCTTAGGGATGTCGGATATCTGACCGCCGACATTCAGCACAGGCTTCCTGCTCCAGAGCAGGTCATCCCTACACCGGAGCCCAATGAGTGCGTCGTGTTTGTTCCTCACTTCCTCCGTGGCTTGGGCCTCACCCTCGATCCTTTTGTGATGGGGCTCATGTTCTATTATGGGCTGGATTTTCATGATCTAGCTCCAGACGCCATCCTCCATATCTCGTCGTTCATTATAGTGTGCGAGGCCTTCCTCCATGTCACCCCACACTTCGGCTTATGGCTCAAGACTTTCAATGTGAAGCCGAAGATGATAGAGGGGCAACACGCGGAGTGCGAAGGTGCCGTAATGAGCAGGAACACCGATGCCCCATGGCTAGAGGGTTCTTTCCCAGAAGTATCCGATGTATGGTGACGGAGGTGGTTTTATGTCATGACTCCCTGAGGCGCAAAGTGGGTGGCCGCCCCCGAGTTCCGCTCGGGCCCTCCGTCACAACTAGCGTCTTGGACCGACGTAGGACGGAATTGGGGGCCCGCTGGCGACGTACCAGTACTGCAAAGCCGTATCCGAGAGCTTCTTGAGAAGGACATTAACCTTGTCAGTATAATGCGAGTGATGTTAATCCGAGGGATGTTGTCGTGCCAACGCCGGCCTCTCCGGATGTGGGAGTTTAATCCGGAGGGTCCGCGGACTGTTAAGCACTTCCTCGGCTTGAAGCTCGAAGGGATGTGCAAATTATTCGTCGGACCGAAAGTAGAGTGTCCGGACACCACCGAGGATGCGGGCCTAAGCTGCAATCGCCTAGATACCCAAGTAAGTAACCTTGATACTGGACACCTTGTTTTGTATTTGTCATAATTGTTTATTCTGAAAATCTTCCGTGGCCGGGAATGGCTCAGCAAGGTGGAGAGAATCAGGTGTCCAGCGCCACTTCTCGAAGGCTCGCCTGGTCCCACCATGGCCAAGATGCTTGACCGGGTACTCAGCAGAATGCCCTCAGGGAAAGACAAGGGGAAGAACGAAGAAACGAACTTCACACGCTATGCATCCGAACCGGGGGAATTGTGACCTCCCCTAAGGAGGATAGTCGGGAAGGGGAGGCTAAGGCCTCCTCCCCGCGCGGAAAGAAGAGGGCTGCCTCCGAAGACTTGGAGGCGGAGATGCCCAAACCAGGGAAAAAGGTATCCCCAGGGGGCCCTGCCCCGACGGGCACCCTCACCGCGTCATGCCCGCCAACGGGCCAGCCCTCCACCGAGATGTAAGTCAATCATTAATTCAGAGGTACTATGTTTCTCCTAGATCGATAACCAGGATTCGTCTTTTGCAGTCCTGCTAGCAGGTCTTCTCAATAGAGTGCGTCTTCGGGGGATCATCCTCCGGAGATGATGGAGAGCGAGACCCCATCCACCTCTCTGCCTCATGAAGCGGGCGACACCGAGGTGTCGTCTCGGAGGAGTCCGGATCTGCCGAAGCCGGAAGCTAATACGTCAGCCGCCCTAAGCCCGGAGCGTTTGGCTCCCACGGGGGGCGATGAGGAGGGTCCGCATGTTCGATGTTCGCCGGACGTCTTGACAAGTTCTTCGAGCGAGCTGCGCTCTCAGAGGAGCACCGCTCATTAATGAGCGTGGTGCTTAAGAAGATTTCATCCGCTACAAGCGGTTTGAATGAAGCATTTACAAGCCTGCTCAGAGGCTTTGAGGTATGTAGTGAAGAATACACTATTTTTTTGCTGTGAGGCACGCGCTAGGTGTGCTCCATATAGATAGTAGCCCCTGAGACTCTGGTTGCCCGCCCTAAGCGGTAAACGGGGGATTATAAACTAATGATTGCTTTGTAAATACGTGCAGGTACCTGTGGGTCCGGCCGTCGACCAGTCCGTTGAAGTTGCCGAACTAACGAGGCAAATTGGATCGATTGATGCCGATATCACGCTGGTAAACAAGAGGCTGGACAAATCACAAGGTATGTGATCTGCCTTCCTTTGTATAGGAAAATATGGAGGCGGCATGATATTAATGTAATATGTTTGGACTGTAGATGGTGCTGCTGCCATGGAGGCCCTGAGGGCGGAACTTGCCCGAGCCAAGGAACAAGCTTGGGTTAGCAATGCGGCTGGCCTAAAGGCGGCCGAGGAATTGAGAGCCAAACAGGCTGCTCATCGCCGAAGCGAGGAAAAGATAGCCGAAATGGCTGTGGATTTAAAAAATGCCGCTGACCGGTATGAGCTCCTTAAAAAGGAGCATAAGGATAGTTCGGCCGACCCGAACAAGGCACTTAATGCCACCAAGGAAATACGGACCGAGCTCACGGGTGCGCGATAGGAGCTTCAACAGGCCGGTAAAATCACGGCTGGGGGCTCCTACTTGATGCGGACGAAGTTTTTCGATCCGAAGTACGCTCCCCTGGATGGACGCTGGAGTCCTGCAGACGCGTATGCGGATATGGCGAAGAGTACAGCTGACGCTGCCAAGTTCTTCGAAGATCAGGGTGATAAGGAAGTGGAGAAGCTTTTCTGGTCGCAATTCAATGCTCCCACTCGCCCGCTGCCGTTAAGTGACAAGATGGCTGCTGTAGCGAAGCTTCACAGGCTGTCCGGGCTTGCAATGCGGTCTATAATAGATCATCTTTTGCCGAAGGGGCCTAAGCCGGACAGTTACTTTGGCTTGGTGCAACAGTTCCTTGGGGCCGTGCCCCAGATTGATGCCATTACAAGGTCGGCGTGCATAGAAGGTGCACGGATGGCCCTTGCCCGCGTTAAAGCATTTTGGACAGGTATGGAGGCCACCATGGTGGCGACCCAGGATCCGGAGGGAGGCCAATATCCGGCCGAGCACTATTTGGCGCAGTAATGTGAAGGTGCCTGCCTAATAGAGGCGCAGTGCTCGAAGGATGTCTTGTTCGAGTGACAAATCAGATCATAGAAAAAACAATGTTATAATGGTTATAAGGCTATATTTATACTTTTTGCCTGAAAGTATTATTTTGTCTCTGTATGTCCGTTATATATATATATATATATATATATATATATATATATATATACACACACACACACACACACACACACATGTAATCCGAAAGTTAGCAGTCGTTGGCTTCAGCCCCCACGCATATAATGCGGGGGTGTTCGAGAAAAATATGCATAATCACACTTGATCCAACGTCTTGGTCCATTAAGGAGGTGATCGCACGTCGAACTAGGCAACCGGACTATAGAGTTGTAACACTTTCGCTTAGCCATGGGAGTCTAATGGTGGGGCTGCTATGTAGCCCCTGGTACCTTCGCTTGCATCCGAATACGGGCGCGTGTGTACATGACCGGGAAACGGTCCTTCATTAATGCGGAGGGATCCTGAAGATTCCGATAAGTCTTCGAGTGGTTGAACGGTCTCTCGCTGTATCATGACAGTCAGTTTTCGGCTTTCTCTACTGAGGTGCTCGTCCGGAATAACCAGGGAACAATCGCAATAGTTCTCCTTTGGCCACCTTAGTCGATAATAACGGAACGTAAGGCGGCAAACCCAGGAGCCGGGCAAACCCAACATTTGACCAAAGACATGATTCGGAGCTGATGCATATAAGGCCAAACTCGTGACGCTGAACGCTTCCGAAGGTATTCGGACTTTATAACAGACGATGGGCTCAAGAATGCCCATTTCATTATAAACCCTGTGTTTCCAGGTACGTGCGCTAATCTGTCGTGGCGAAATGCCAATAACGGCAGTATCCTCTGTGGGTATGGAACCAATGGGATGGTTAAACAACAAGAGGCAATAGAAAAGGTTTACACAGGGGCTTGATCTAAAAAGAAACCTGTTGAACGGGGCCCTGTTGCATGTGACACCCCAAAAATTTTAACCTTTTTTGTTAAATTAAATCTTGCCAGGAAATTTAACTTTCCTTTTTCTTGGTTTTTCTTGATTTCAAAACCATTATTTTCTTGGTTATCTTGGAGTTATTCCCTAAAATGAAAACCTTTCACTTATGATATTGGACTTGTTTACCCTCTCAAGAAAATCTTTTTTTTAACAGAAGAATTAATTATATAATATTCTCCCTGATCTTTATTTTCTTGAAAAATGTTTTACCATAGTTTTATGGTCCCTTTTGTACTACACCCCTTTTATAAATTCATTCAAAAATCCCACCAAAATTTTGGAGATGTCATATGGAGTATTTGAACCACTTTTGAGCAAAAATATCTTTTGCCCATTGAATATTTTGAGCTCTACACCATATTTTCAAATCTGGTCGAGAGAGCATTTTTACACTACAACCTATTCATTTATTTCTTTAAAACTTCTACCAAAATTTTGGGATGTTAATAGGAGCATACTATTCAACTTTATGCAATAACCTAGTGATGTTCTTTGGAAAATTTGAGTAAATCATCCTCTTTTCCATTCTGGTCCAACTTGAGGTTTTGTACAGCAACCACCTTTTTAGTTGCTCCTTGATCCATGATTTCTTTTCCTACTGATAGTCCTCCTTGCCAAACCCTTAAGTCCAGGAGAGTGGACCTATGGGATGATTCTAAGTGCTTGCAACAATGCCATTTGCTTTCTGTCTGTAATTGAAGTTTTGCAAAATTTGCACTAGCAAGTTTGTGCTTTGGACAAACTAACCTTACCACCCTTTCTTTCATCTAAAGAGACCCCATTCTGGAAGTTTTGGCCACTCCAAGAAATGCCTAGGTGTCCTTGGCATTTTGTCAAACACCTTATGGGCATGATCAGATTTGGCATGAGTTTTTGTTTACATTATGAACTTGACCCCCTGACCAGACCAGCATGTCCAATAGTTTTGCCCTAGCCTATAACCCCACCCTGCTAACCCTCTTATAGTTTGGAGCCCCCTAGCATGCCTTGGCATTTCGTCGAGCACGTCCCGTGCGTGCTCTGGGCGCGAGCAGAGCACGCGTATTGCACGTGCCGCGCCCGAGCTGACGCGTCGCGCCCCTGGTTTGCCACCGCCCTGCGGAGCCACGCCACTCACTAACCTTCTCCCCGCAACGCGCCAAGCCGCGCAGGCAGCCTACAACACCGCCGTCAGAGCCCTTGGCGGCACGCCGGCCTGCAGCTGCCTCGGCCAAGTCGGTGCCGCTTAAGCCGCCAAAGACTTCGCCACCTGCCCCTTTGAGCAGTGCGAGCTCATCCGCAAGCGTGTCCTCTAGCTCTCGTCGCCGCCACGTCGCCCAAGCTACAGGGAGGCGGTTCGCCGACGAGCTTATCCCCGGCTGCCGCAAACCGACCTCGTTGCACTATAAAAAGGAGGCCCCGAGTGCGTTTTGTTGGCTAAACAGCCTCAGCATGCTCCCCTAGCTCTCCCATGGCAGCCAATCGACCCGGGGAGGTCTTCTTCCCGTCTCGCAATCGCAGCCGCCGCCATACTACCTCGGCCATTCCGGGCGCCACCAGACCTCCCCTATCCACTCTCTCCACCAAGCTCTCTTTTCCTCCCGTGAACCCTTCCCCGCCGATTTTGATCGGGAACCACCGCAGCCCCAAAACCACCTTGCCCGACGGCCGCCGTCGCCATGGCTTCGCCACGGCAGCTCCGTCCACCCCTGAGGCCAAAACGACCACCGGAGTGACCGTCTTGATCCCCTGAGCCCGCAGATAGCCTCCATTTTCCAAACGGCGCCGTCATTCACCGGCGAGCCTCGCCGGACCTCCGCCTCTGTTTCGGCCAGAGGAGGCAACGCGCGCGTGGACTAGTCAAACCTGACTAGTGGGCCACCTGGACCCACTGTCAGTGACTCCCCGCGCCATCCACGCTGGATAAGTGGAAGCGTACTCCCCGAATACGCTTTCGACGTGTACGTGTTTATTCGAATCGTTTTCTTTTTCTGTTTTAATTTAAATAGCAGATTTTGATCAAAACTTTGAATGGCTGTAACTTTTTAAATACAACTCCAAATGAGTTGATTCTTTTTCCTACCTCTTTCAAATATTGTCTAGTTTATTTTAAGATTTATTTAAAAAAATTCAGACAATTGTTTGGTTCTGTTTTGAAACTATTTATTGATTCAAAAATATTTTTAATAGGATTTTGGAGAGAGAAGAGAAAACTTTCAAAAGTTTTGGAGAGCACCTCACCCCTCCACAACTTGAAGGCAAGCATTCTGAACCCCGGCATAATACTTTTGGTGTGTTAGCCGACACGTTCATAACAC
Organism: Aegilops bicornis; assembly: GCA_021605145.1. NCBI lineage: Eukaryota > Viridiplantae > Streptophyta > Magnoliopsida > Poales > Poaceae > Aegilops > Aegilops bicornis. Next base: position 511,377,155 of record CM038672.1, read on the forward strand.
TACCCCTTTTCGAAGAGCTCGTTATTTCATGTGATATGATCATTTGCATGGATGCATCTTAGTGATCTCCTTGCTGTTGGAGATGAATATACTTGTGATGGTAACCATTCTCATGTGCCTTGCATGCATGCCGGAGAGGAATCCGGGAAAGCCTCTGCCTTGGGTAGGCATGAGCTTGTCGCCGGTCCCCGTCGGGACGGTTATGTCCGGTATGGCATGGTAAGGTATAGTGAGTGGTGACTTTGTTGGTTGAAATATTTCTGTTATATATGTCATGCAGGGAATTTATAACCTCCTGAGTCGACCGTAGATCGAGTCTTGTTCCAGTAACCCCCATACTTGTTTCATACTACCACTCGTCTCTACAACAAGTAGGGTACGGTTCAGTAAGTCGTTAACCCCTTTCGAGCACACACCATACAGAGAGGCCATGGTGGAAGATACCGGTTGAAGACGGTAGGCATACCACCTGGTTCGGGGCATGGGTGTTTCCGGTTGAGACCGAGAGGGGAGGCCACCCCTTAGAGCGCGCGATATAAATTTGATCCCATGCTACGCGAGGTTGTAGCCTCCCCACTTAGAGTTTTGCTTAACAAATGTCATGGGTGATTCCAGACACGGTAAGTTAAGTCGGTGTGTGCAAGTCGTGTGTTTTCGGTTAAAAGATCAGAGATGTAATTAGTCCTGATGGACTAAAGGAATCCGTTACTCGTGGGTAAAGAGTACACCCTCTGCAGAGATTAAACCTATTCGAATAGCCATGTCCTTGGTTAAGGATTTCAGTCTGGGATGGGTCAGGTGTCGGTCTTAGTGTCGGTCTTCGGAGGAGTTATTATTAAAACAGAACCGGATCGCAATTTGAGACTTGTAAATGTTTATTGTTTTGTTATGGACTAACCCGTTATATCATTTGAATTATCGAAAATCCCTGGGATGGTTCTACCTCCGGGATATTCATTGGGAACGTTTTTACTTTCTTTTATAAGCCCTTTATGTGGTGTCGCTCAGACGCCCGACAGTGGCATTGTCTGTTTTTATTTTCTTTTATAAGCCCTCTATGTGGTGTCGCTCAGGCGCCCGACTGTGGCATTGGCTGTTTTTATTTTATTTTATAAGCCCTCTATGTGGTGTCGCTCAGACGCCCGACTGTGGCATTGTCTGTTTTTATTTTCTTTTATAAGCCCTTTATGTTGTGTCGCTCAGACGCCCGACTGTGGCATTGTATGTTTTTATTTTCTTTTATAAGCCCTTTATGTGGTGTCGCTCAGACGTCCGACTGTGGCATTGTCTGTTTTTATTTTCTTTTATAAGCCCTTTATGTGGTGTCGCCGACGCCTGATCGTGGCATTGTCTGCTTTTATTTTCTTTTATAAGCCCTTTATGTGGTGTCGCTAAGACGCCCGACTGAGGCATTTATTTCTACTCCGTCATTACATATTTGTTGTTGCTTATTAATAACCTACATGCATGCATCAAGGATTTCATTTTTATGACTGACGTTGTGATCATAGAATATTTTCAAGGCATGATTATCGGTTGTTATCAAGGTTGGAAAAAGCGGTAGGCGTAAGCGAGGCGGTTGGCCTTCGCCTAGTGCCTAGGTGGTGCCTAAGCGCCTAGGCGCGGCCTAGGCGGTAATATAGTTTTTACTCGTAGTGTATTTGTGATTATTATATGAGTGTTGATATTAGTTTAGGGCATATAAATAAGTTAATTACCGTCTACTGCCACTGTAATATAACTCGTTTGGCATATCAGTGCAGTATGTGGCATGATTTCTTGCTTGGGTAGGTAATTCTTTGCTTGCCCTGCCTAGACGTTCATTTATGCCCTAGGCGAGGCGTTTGGCCATTGCCTACCGCCTAGGCGTGCCTAAGCGCCTCCTAGGCACTGCCTTTTCCAACAGAGGTTGTTATATATTATACCTGTGTTCATAATGTTTGCGAGTACATTCAAAGTACTCACTGGCTTGTCCCTGGCTATTGTCTTGGCCAGATTTCTCGCGTGGAGAGGAACGTTGCGACGACAGCCCCGGAGACTAAGCCACGTCGATAGCAGCCCCGCGAAGATAGGAGTTAACCTGGTCAGCTGTTCCCATGGGAAATGGAGTCCCATAGGCACTGATGATTCCTAAACCGCTTCCGCCATCAACCACTAGAAACCATTTGTTGTACTCACAGACCAGAATGGTCTTGTACCACATATTTTGTATCTTGCTTGGAATTTCTGTATCAAGTTGGTGCCTCATCAGCTAACAGTAATCCTGGGGCTGGTGAGCACAACGGCCATTTTCTGGAATTTATTACCCGGAAAACCAGTCGCCACACTACACGTCTGCGCCTTTGTCTCCGTTGTGCCGTATCCTGGAAGGGTATCGTGCGAACATTGTCTTTGAAAAAAGAAAACTCGTAGGAGAGTACAACGTAAGTATGCGATGGATAGTAAAAGTGTAAGATGTTGGCCTGCCAATAAGGTTGAGCCAAGTGTGGGGTTGTATTAAATATTTATAGCCCCTGGTGTCCACTATGGGATTACATATACGGTGCCCTGATTCAATTTTATTCGGGCGACCGGACTCGTCTAACCGTGTCTGTGGTCTTAATGACCAGTCATGTTTTCTGATTTTGGAGGCCGCTTATAGTCCGGCCGCTAGGGCCGTCGCGAGTTCCTCTGCACGTGAAGAGCGCTCTGTGATTCCGCTAACGGTGATGATGCCACGTGGACCGGGCATCTTGAGTGTAAGGTAGCCATAGTGCGGCAATGCGTTGAAGCGGGCGAAGGCCGTTCTTCCAAGCAATGCATGATAGTCGCTTTGGAAGGGTGCCGTGATGAAGAGTAGCTCATCGCTTCTGGAGTTGCCTGGAGAGCCGAATGTTACCTCCTGTACGACGGAGCCCCTTCTGTGGGCTTCAACGCCTGGTATCACCCTTCAAAGGTGGTGTTGCTTTGGTTAATTCTGGATGGGTTTATCCCCATCCTGCGGGCAGTGTCCTCGTATATTAAATTGAGACTACTGCCGCCGTCCATGAGGACACGGGTGAGACGGTATCCGTCGATTATCGGTTCAAGCACCAAGGCCTTTGATCCTCCGTGCCGAATACTAGTTCGGTCGTCCAAGTGATCGAAGGTGATCGGATAAGACATCCAGAGTTAGGTGTGAGTACGATGGGCTCTATATCGAAGCGCTGTTTCTATGCGCACGCTCGCGTTTTCTCATGGATGTGTGAGTTGCGTGGATCATGTGCACTGTTTTAACCTCTGGCAGGAATTTTTTCTGTCCCCCAGTGTCCGACTGGCAAGGTTCATCCTCGTCTTCACTTGGTGTTTCCCTTCCCTTGTGTTCGGCGTTTAATTTGCCGGCCTGCTTGAAGACCCAGCACTCTCTGTGCGTGTGGTTCGCATGTTTGTCAGGGGTGCCATGAATTTAGCACAGTCTGTCTAGGACTCTATTAAGACCGGATGGTCCCTCTTTACTGCCTTTAAATGGCTTCTTTTGCTGATCAGGTTGAGAGCCCCTGAATCCGGCATTAACCGTTGTGTTATCTGGGCTCTCCTCCTTGTTTTGGCATTTGTTTTTATTATGCTGTGGCTTCCCGTTGCCATCCCTTATTTCGGATGTGCTTTGGGGTCATTTGGTGCCTTTACTTGCTAGCTACTATCTTCACCCGCAAAAGCGGGTCATCGTGCTTGTTAAGGCTGCCATTGTCCTCGGCTTTTCTTGGCCGAGGTGTCCGGGCGAGCCACTCGTCACTTGGATCTTTGTGTTTGAATGCCGCTAAAGCTTCGGCGTCCGGACAATCGACAATTTGGTTCTTCTTAGTGAGGAATCTGTTCCAAAGCTTGCAGGCGGACTCTCCGGGTTGTTGGATTATGTGACTTAAATCGTCAGCATCCGGAGGCCGGACATAGGTCCCTTGAAAATTGGCCCTGAAAGCGTCCTCGAGTTCCTCCCAACTCCCAATTGAATTTTCGGGGAGGCTTTTCAACCAGTGTCGAGCTGTCCCCTTCAATTTGAGGGGAAGGTATTTGATGGCGTGGAGGTCATCCCCACGAGCCATATGTATATGCAGGATAAAATCCTCAATCCAGACACCTGGGTATGTCGTTCCGTCGTATGCCTCTATATTCACAGGTATAAAGCCCTGTGGAAATTCATGGTCTAGTACTTCTTCGGTAAAGCAGAGGGGGTGAGCAGCCCCTCTGTATCTAGACGTGCTGTGGCATATGCCGTCGGCTGTTGTTGTGTCCGGTGTTTATTCTGAACTGGTATTTGATTAGCATAATCATTTTGATGACCACAGTCCCTCGCCGGGGTGTGTCTTTTAGATCCATAGATGGACCTAGCTACGCCAGCTATCTTATCCAGGTGCTCACGTAGATCGTGCGCGGCGTCGGTAGCCGCTTTCTTGCGGTTATGAAGTGGCACGGCTTCGTCGTCGAATTCTGGCAGTAGCTTGCGTTTTGGATAGCTCTTTGTATGGCAATCATCGCCGTATCTTTCTTCAAAGGTTCAGCACTTTATTCCATCTACGGTTGAGCGTTTCCTGTGCGGCTTTGAGCCATTGCTTCTGCTTCTTTAGACTTCTTGCGGTGGCCATAAGCTTTCTGTGGAGGTTATCTCGTTCCACGCGTTTTTTAGGGATGATGAATGCATCGTCATCCAGGCTGCTTTCTTGTGCTGGTTCGGTTTGATGACCTCGTCCGTCGGGATCATTGTCCTCGGGCGTCTGCTCCGAACTGTATTCGGGGTGGCCTGGTTCGCCCTGCTCCATCGCTGGGTCCGTATGGTCGTTGTTGCCTTCGGAGTTGACTGTAGTATCGATCCTTCCGCGCTCTTGTCGCTATTTTTACTGTTGCTGGACTTATAACGGCGTCTGCGCCGTCGCTTTGGCTTTTGCCCGGGGGTTTTATCTTCCGGATTGTCGCCTTTATCCTCTTTGGGCGTATCCACCATGTATATGTCGTGTGACGAGGTAGAAGTCCAGCGCCCCCTAGATTCCGAATCTTCTCCTGCATCTCGTCCATACCATCGATGCCTTCGGAGTTGGAGTCATGCACGTCAGTTAAATCATCGACCGTGGCTATGAAGTGGGTGGTGGGTGGGCGACGAATTTCTTCGTCGCCTGCTTCCCACTCGAGCCGCACATAGTTTGGCCCGGAATTTTTCATCAAAGAGAGAGTTTTTAACGAAGTTCAAGATGTCGCCAAAGGGCGAAAGTCTTTGGAAGATATCCGCAGCGGTGAACTCCATTACCGGAGCCCAACCTCGCTCAACTGGCTCGAGTGCGCGGACCGGAACCAACATCCGATTCTGAATCCGGGTGCAGAGTCACGAGCCACCAAAGAGGTAAGGCCCGTGTTCGACTCCACCGCCGATGAGTGTGTGACTGCGGGCGGGTCCAGCCCTCCGCCCTTAGGCAACGCCTGATCCAGATTTAGGTCCGAGGCTACCGCGGGTGATACTCGAGCTTTGTCCGACAGGTCTAAGCCGTGTTTCGTCGTGGATCGCCCGGTGCTCTGGCATAGGCCCGAATCCGTTGAAGATCCGGTCTTCGCGGATGTCTCGCTGTAGTTCAGGTTTCGATCCTGATCCGTGGCTGTGGCGAGCTATCGATCTGCTCCAGATGGCCAAGCGAATTGGCCCGCAGGGCGAAGCCGCCGAACATGAAGATCTGTCCGGGGAGAAAGGTCTCACCCGGGACCGTGTTGTTGATGATGGTTGAAGGAGTCATCGAGCCCTGTAGCGACGACACAGAGGAACTCTCAATGAAAGCACCAATGTCGGTGTCAAAACTGGCGGATCTCGGGTAGGGGGTCCCGATCTGTGCGTCTTAGGCTGATGGTAACACGAAGCAAGGGACACAATGTTTACCTGTGTTCGGGCCCTCTCGATGGAGGTAAAACCCTACTTCCTGCTTGATTAATATTGAAGATATGGGTAGTACAAGAGTAGATCTACCACGAGATCGTAGAGGCTAAACCCTAGAAGCTAGCCTATGATGGTATGATTGTAATTGTGATAGGTCTTCTAAGGACCAACCTCTCCGGTTTATATAGACACCGGAGAGGGCTAGGGTTTACATGGAGTCGGTTACAAGGAAGGAAATATAATATCCGGATCGCCAAGCTTGCCTTCCATGCCAAGAAGAGTCCCATCCGGACACGGGCCAAAGTCTTGAGTCTTGTATCTTCACGTTTCAATAGTCCGGACGTTGTACATAGTCCGGCTGTCCGGATACCCCCTAATCCAGGACTCACTCAGACGCGCCTACCCCCCCCCCCCCCAGGCGTTCCCTCCATCCTCGTGGGGCCCACGTTGCTCCACCGACGTACTTCTTCCTCCTATATATACCTACGTACCCCCAAACCATCAGAGTCATCCACGAAAACCTAATTCCACCACCGCAACCTTCTGTACCCGTGAGATCCCATCTTGGGGCCTTTTTCCAAATACTCCAACCGAGGGGGGCATTGATCACGGAGGGCTACTACATCAACACCATAGCCTCTCCGATGATGTGTGAGTAGTTTACCTCAGACCTTCGGGTCCATAGTTATTAGCTAGATGGCTTCTTCTCTCTCTTTGGATCTCAATACAAAGTTCTCCTCGATTCTCTTGGAGGTCTATTCGATGTAATCTTCTTTTGCGGTGTGTTTGTCGAGATCCGAAGAATTGTGGGTTTATGATCAAGTTTATCTATGAATAATATTTGAATCTCCTCTGAATTCTTTTATGTATGATTGGTTATCTTTTCAAGTCTCTTCGAATTATCAGCTTGGTTTGGCCTACTAGATTGATCTTTCTTGCAATGGGAGAAGTGCTTAGCTTTGGGTTCAATCTTGCGGTGCTCGATCCCAGTGACAGAAAGGGAAACGACACGTATTGTATTGTTGCCATCGAGGATAAAAAGATGGAGTTTATATCATATTGCATGAGTTTATCCCTCTACATCATGTCATCTTGCTTAAAGCGTTACTCCGTTCTTATGAACTTAATACTCTAGATGCATGCTTTGGATAGCGGTCGATGTGTGGAGTAATAGTAGTAGATGCGAGAATCGTTTCGGTCTACTTGTCACGGACGTGATGCCTATATACATGATCATACCTAGATATTCTCATAACTATGCTCAATTCTATCAATTGCTCGACAGTAATTTGTTTACCCACCGTAATACTTATGCTCTTGAGAGAAGGCACTAGTGAAACCTATGGCCCCCGGGTCTATCTTCCATCATATTAATCTTCCAACACTTAGCTATTTCTATTGCCGATTATTTTACTTTGCATCTTTATCATAAAAATACCAAAAATATTATCTTATCATATTTATCAGATCTCACTCTCGTAAGTGACCGTGAAGGGATTGACAACCCCTTTATCGCATTGGTTGCGAGGTTCTTATTTGTTTGTGTAGGTGCGTGGGACTCTTGTGTGATCTCCTACTGGATTGATACCTTGGTTCTCAAAAACTGAGGGAAATACTTACGCTACTTTACTGCATCACCCTTTCTTGTTCAAGGGAAAACCAATGCAGTGCTCAAGAGGTAGCACTAACTTCCGATGTTCCACTTTAATTTCTTGGTTAATACTGAAGTTACGTAATTATTTATCCATACCAGGTTAACATTATCATGCCATGATTTAATTCATATCAGCATGTGCATTTAACATAGGCCATCATGAGCATTTGCATTCATTATATCTTTTGTTCATAATAATTGGGAGTACATTCCAACGTACTCAAAGGCTTGTCCCTGGCTATTGTCTTGGCCAGACCTGGAGGAGGACGACCTTGTGGAGGAAGATTGCGCTACTGAGCGCGACGCTTAGAGGTGTTCCCAGTCAGTCAACCGTGGTCTTGGAGTCTACCACGTGTATCATCCGCATTGCTTCCGCTTCATGAATAAAATAGTCAAGCCTCACTCTGACTCTTGGTTTTATTTCATTGTATCAGAGTTGTACCACCATCACATCACTGTTATATTCCACCACCACCTATATTGCAAGTTTGTAACAGAATGTTGACCACTCGCTCAACCTGATGTAATATTATGTTTGTACTGGTTATCTATATCAAGGAAGTCCACCAGTAGACCTAATCCTGGGGCTGGTGTGACTTTGGGCTATTATGTGATTTATCGCGGAAATGAGCCTGACAATAAGTCGCCCAACACGCCGCCAACCCAACCAACAGTGTCAGGGTATTAGGGGCTTGGTCGCCCACAACACCCGAATCCAAAAACTTGTGTTGTAATTGCATATTATCATGCCAGGCATAGAAACATTGACACCGAACATATATGTCAAACAAAGTATTCAAGGATTTGAAGTACCTAAAGTGCTAGCTCTCCCAATAACATGATGAACTGAACACACCTTAGAAAGTAGTTACAACACCCATGGTTCGCTTACAGAGCTAACTCAGCTAGCTAGTATAACCCGCAAGACAATCTTTATCCTATCACGATGTGCATTCACATTTTAGGTGAGAGCCGTTCTCTGGTTTCTTCGGTTTTTCTTTCTTTTTTCTCTTTCTCCTTTTTCTTTGTTTGTTTCTTCGGTTTTACCACTTTTCTTTGGGTTTTGCTCATGCACGTTGTAAATTTTTTGTATACATCAAGAAAAAAATTGTACATATTTCACATTTTTTGAATACATGATTTCTTTTCAAATATATGAATTGGTGTCTACTTATTTTCATAGACATTGTACATTATTATCTACATCTAAAGCATTTTCTATATATATTAACAACTTTCAAATACATGACTAATATTTTTACAAAATACCTGTTTGTAATATTTTATTGATTATGTGTTAATTTTTTAAAAAGTACACGTTGAAACATTTTCTGAATCACACAAAACATTTTTTAAAACTGTGCGAACATTTGTTTTACATTGTACTAAAGTTTTTTTAAACCAAAAGTATATTTTTAAATGTATGATTGTTGTAAAATGTAAAATACATTTTTTTGAATGGTATGAAACATGTTTTTTAATTACTTGATTTTTTAAAATGTCACATACATTTGATTGAAATTCTTGAAATTTTAGAAATTTTGCCTACATTTTTTCATGGTTCAAACATTTTTTTAAAGTTGATAAAATGTTTGCTACACCATCTGAACATTTTTTAAATGTGTGTTGAGCACTTTAAAAAAAATACATTTCTAAATTTTTGATGAGCACTTTGAAAAAAAAATAACTAATGTTTCCATGGTATATGTATTTAATATGTTCATATTATAAACAAAACTAAGAAAAGAAATAAACATACACATGTGACGTTAGGATGACGAAACCACATGGCTACTGGTGGGCCCACTAGCGACCCCCTGTAGGTGAGCTGAGCTTGCGTCTAGCTAAAGGCGACACAGACTTTTCCGCGGGCGAGACACGACCGCACCCATGGAAAAAGTTGAGGCAATTTAAAAGGCTAGCATGAATTCAAAGGCTTTGAAATAAAAAACAGAAGTAACAAGCTTGCAGTGATGGTCTGCTAGTGGTTTGCCCATAAGCAAATATACTTACTACATGCCTAATAACGCAGATTTATCTTTTAAAAAATCCTAAATGCAGATACAAATTCCGTAACCTTGCATTCACAAGTACTGTTTCAGTAGATTGTTTCTATTTCTTAATAAAGATTATAGAATTATTTAACAAAAAAATTAGAACATTGTTTTCCTCTTAAAAAATAGAAGTATATACATTTTGTAGTTAATGTGTGTACAATATAAACATTTTTAAATATATATAGGACAAATGTTTCCTACAACCGGGTGTAATTACTCTCACTTTTTGTTTCATATTTTCTAGGTAGTATCTCTCATACCGGAGTGTATGTTCACGTTGTATGTAGTATATAAGAATGTTTATGCAGTATATATTCTACATTTTAGGTAGTATGTATCATATTTTTAGTATGTATGGAATTTTCTGGGCCAATGCTAACACATTTCAGTCTTTCTAGATCAACATGCCAAGCATAGAAACATCAACGCCGACCATATTTATCAAACAAAGTATGAGGACTTGAATACCTAGTTGCTCATCAAATGTCGTGTTCAACTAAACCATTGCTTTAGAAAATTGTTTACCTCCATGGTTTGCTCCACCAAGCTAATGCAGCTAGCTAGTGAGGGCACCTCCACCACCATCCATCAACCTGCCCGCAAATGTTTCGGCCGCATGGAACATTTTTTAAATACATAATTAACATTTTTAGAAAATAAGTGTTTCAAACAATTTTTTGCATACATATTAAGCATTTTTAAATACACGTTGAATCATTTTTGGTATGATACTAAACATTTGTGAACTATGCGATTTTTTAAAGCTTTGCGAAATTTTGTTTGCATCGTATTGACAAAATTTTAAAACGACAAACATATTTTGTAATGCGTGAACTGTAAAATACAGTTTTTAATGGTATAAAACATTCTTTTTATTTAAATACACATTTTAAACATTTTATACCTTTTCCAAAATGTCACCTACATTTTTCTGAAATGTGTGAACATTTTTGAAATGTAAATTGTTTTTTGTGAATGGTACAATTTTTTTTATATTTCACAAACATTCTTTTACATTGTATAACATTTTGAAAAATGTCACATACATGTTTTAGAAACACGTGAACATTATTGAAATGTCACATACATTTTTTGCATGCATTTTCAAAAAATTGAGCAGACATTTTTTACACTGCATGAATATTTTTTAAATATGCGATGGACACTTTTATAAATATTAACTAAAATATTTTTTTCATAATATATGTATTTAGTATTTTTTAAAATAAACAAAAGTCAGGCATAAATAAAAACACATGTGTGACGTTAGAGCGACGAAACCACATGGCTACTGAGTTGGCCACACAACCACTCCCCTAAGAACGGTTGAGGCAATTCAAAAGGTTAGCGTGAATTCAAAGGCTTTGAAGTCCAAAACGATGTAACAAGCTTGCAGTGATAGTCTGCTAGTGGTTTGGCCCATAAGCAAAGATACGTACGGTACGAGCCTAATAATGTAGATTAATCCTTAAAAAGATCCTATTAACGGAGATACAAATTCGGTAACCATTTCATTTCCAAATACCATATCTGGTTTGTTTTCCATAATTAATATTATTTAATTATTTAACAGATTTGCTTACAATGTGCATTATCTACACTTTTTTTGATTCACCAAGACCCGCTAAAGGTTGGTACAAACGAATAGTGGGAGCTCTTTCTAACGAATATAAATGGAGAAAATATTACCTTTGTCATCTTCAAAGATCATAAGATCAAATGGAGTTGGATTGATTTCTCACATCTGCTAGATCAAAGATCAGAGTCAAGGGAGCTCTAGTAAGTGAGCCTAAGTAAGTAGTGTGGTTTAAGCGGACCAGTCATCGTTGAGTTCTGCTTTCATCACATAGTTGGTTTTAGCCGGAACCGCCCTCTCGCTTTCTTCTTGTGCCCCATAATTGTTGATCTGAATTCATGTTGGATTAGAGAATTACTGAAGTTGTGTCGAATATTGTGTACAAGGTAGGTTACAGTTGGACTCCGAGTAGTATTGTGTTTAGATAGAATATAGAGTTATGTCCTAATAGGACACCTGTATCCTAGGCCTCTCACACGCCGTAACCTATGCCAACATAATAGCACAGCTACGTAGGGGGAGCCGGCGGCGTATGCCGGCGTCTGGGTGATCGGTGTGCAGTATTGTGACGGTGTCACAGGAAAGAGCCCCCGTAGTCAGGCCCCGGGGATGTAGCCATATCGGTAAACCTCGTTAACAAATCTAGGTGTCGTGCCATATGTGATTGCTTGGTCCTCAGATGATCAAATAACGCTTCGGATTTATTCTAACAAGTGGTATCATGAGCAAGGTTCGAAGAGGCCGTCAATCTAGAGGAGATGAAGATATCGTTGGATTTCCGCAGGAGTGATAACAGATGTGTTGAGCGGTTGTGATCTTCTAGCAAAAGCGAATCACAGGGAAGCGTGTGTGCTTATGGCACCAGCAGGTGCGGCAGAATCGATCGATCCGGATCGGATCTGCTGACGCGTGTGGCAACTAGGCGAGAACGGATTATGGCGGTGGCTGCGAGGACGAGTGGTACCAGGCCAAATCCTATTTGGCGCCTTTTGCGCCCAATACAATTGTTTCAACAAACGGGCGCACACCCCCTCCCTTCCTTTGCTACTAACGGGCCGGCCCATCTCCATAGCTCGCTATATGTTTTTATAGCGCAACAAAGGGCGCTTGAGGGAGAGTCGGACCACCTGCGACCTCCCGTTTCGTGAGAAGTTGCAACAACCACCACGTCGCGAACCAACCTGTGGTTGGATGGTTAGAGGGATTGTGGTATCCCCAAACCATCAGGGTTCAAGTCCTGGTGCTCGGATTTATTTCAAGATTTTCGGCGATGTGTATTCAGTGGGAGGAGACGTTCCCGTCGATAACGAGGTGTCTACAGTGACTTCGTAAATTTCAGGATGATATGCCGGCCCAGTCTTTCATAGGTGCTTGTAGGGGTAGGGTGTGCGTGTGTGCGTTCATAGAGGTGAGTATATGCGTGTGTATATGAATGCTTGCATTTGTACCGTATTAAAAACAACCACACCACCTAGTCTGCTGTAATAAGTTACATCTTTTTTATGGTCTTCTTTCATCTTTCCTTTTTCCTTTTCCTTTTCCCCTTTTTTCTAGCTTGAGAAATTTTCTTTCTTCACATTTTTTTCTGAAAAATGGATGATCTTTTTATTTTCAAATTCGATGAAATTTTTTCAAATTCGATGATTTTTTTTCAAATTCGGCGAACTTTTTTCAATGATTCGGCAAACTTTTTTCAAATTCGGTGAACTTTTTTCAAATTCGATGATTTTCAAACTCGTGAACTTTTTTTGAATCCGATGAACTTTTTTCAAATTCGGCGAACTTTTTTTCAAATCCGGTGAACTTTTTTCAATTTTGTGTTCAAAATTAACTTTTTCTAGAATTTATGAATGTTTTCAAATTCATAAACTATTTTTCCAATTCATAATTTTTTCAGATCTATGTGTTTTTCAGTTTTGTGAACAAAGGGACGGACAACAAAGAAAAAAGATAGCTGGGCCGGCCCACGGGAGGCTAGTGCGTGAGCGCCCATTCGCTAAGTCGCCGACGAGGAGGGCGATTCCTAAACGGCGCCTGTTGCGCCGGTTACAGGCACCCGCGCAAACGGGCGCACACCCCCCACCTCTCTCGTCGATGCTATATGGGCCAGCCTTCTAACCTTTTTCTGTTTAATTTTTGAAAAAAGGTGCGGCCGCAGGATTCGAACTACACCCCTGTTCAACAAAGAACATCGCGAGTAACCACTAGGAAAGCTAGCGATTTGTGCCTATTTCTTCATTTCTCCCTTTTAGTCTTCTTCAGCTCACCCGAAGCCTGGGTTCCCAGCCGGCTTTACTTTTTTTTCATCTGGTTTTTCCCATACCGTTTTTTCTTTTTTCCTTTTCATATTTTATTTTCGTTTTTTTGCCTTTTTATTTTCTCAAAAGGAATGAACTTTTTTCAAATTCGATGAACTTTTTTTTTTCAAACTCGATGAACTTATTTTGAAAATCCTTGAACTTTTCTTCAATTTTGATGAACGTTTTTCGAATTAGGTGAACTTTTATTTCAAATTTGATGAACTTTTTTTCAAACTCGATGAACTATTTTCAAGTCGATGAACTTTTTTTGAAAATTCATGAAGTTTTTTTTCAATTTTGATGAATGCTTTTAAAATTCGATGAACTTTTTTTGAAAACTCGTGAACTTTTTTCAATTTTGATGAACGTTTTTTAAATTCCATGATTTTTTATAAAAAAATTCGATTTTTTTTCAAATTTATGATTTTTTTGGAGATCCATTTTTTTCAAATTCGACGATTTTTCTTTTCATAGCCCACGAACATTTTTTCAAATTTGATAAACTTTTTTTTGAAAATCAATGAAATTTTTTCTGGTTTGTGACCTTATTTCAAAATCCATGAACTTTTACAAATTCACGTTTTTCCCATATAATTCAAAAATAATTAAGCGATACACTAGATGGTTCTGTGCTATTAAATAGCGCGGCGACAGTGTTTACTACCCATTTTTCGCTGATACAATTCACTAACATTAGGTAGCTCGAGTGGCTAGTGGGACTCACGATGACCCCGAAGTGCATGAGTTTGATACTTGTAGAGGTGTTTTTTTTTGCGGTTTTTGCGTTCGCCGTGTGCGCATTTTTTTGGGCCAGCCCAACTGAGCAGCGTAGCGGGCGCCGGGGAGGAGTTTGGGCGCCTGAAGCGCCTGATAGGAGCTCTCGACGAGGAGGTCTCCGGCACCAATGCATTGATCGAGCCGTTCGGTCTGGACAAACGCTTGGCGGCAGGCAGTCGCCTAGCAGGCCCATCCAGGCGGGGCAAGCACGAAGCCCATCGCAGCTCTGGATGACATGTGGCACATACAGGGGCTGGGCAGGTAAGGAAAGAAGTCCACATCACCCCCTGGGATTTCATAAACCGGCTAGTTTACCCCCAAGGTTCGAAACCGGCTATTTACCCCCCTGAGCTTTCCTAAACCATGTGAATCACCCCTAACCCTGCTTAGAGTGGTTTTTGAGGATGGTTTTGGTGACATGGCATGGTTGCGGGTACCACGTCTGCACTGTTCCTCTTTGGCCTTCACAACTTATGCTATCGCCTTGTATACGGCGTCCCTCACATCCTCACGTCTCCACTCGTTTACCTTTGCCCCGCGTGACCTCCATCCCGGCAGGCAGGTCTCTTGCGAAAAACACAACGTTTTGGTAATAGTCAGAAGCAACACTAGCAAGCCAGTAGCCGGCTGTGTTCTGGCTTGCATGCAATCTATGCATTCCATCGTGTCCCCGTGTGCCTGAGAGAACTTAGGTGCACCTCGCTAGCGACACTCCAGCTCCTCGCCACTCCGGCGCCAATATGTCCTATTCGTCATCGTCGTCGACGACCTTGACCTCCCACCACCGTTCACCTCGGAGAGCTTGAGTACAAGACACAGTCATACTGGTCACACACGGCGAGGGTCGCCTGAATTTTCATCGGTTGGCGGGTTGTGCGTGCACCCCAGTGCAGCCACCGTGTCCGCGCAGCAGGATCATGACGGTGCAGACGACCAGAAGGATCCCACGGACCCTGCTGTGATGCGCGTTGGACCAGAGAGGTAGGTTCGACAACGGCGTCCCTCATATCGAAGGGATGCCTTTCGTGTCTGGCGTCCTGGTGTGCAAGAAACTGCTAGCCTCGTGCAGGCTGCATGGTAAGCTGGAGACAGGGATGCTCACGGTTGTGAAGCTCACAGAGTCAGAAGAATGGGGCTCAACGAGCTACGTGCTGATGCCATGCATAAACGTGATGCTTCCCGAGTGGCACGGCGTTGGCTTGTGCTCGAAGGAGAATGCATGAGGCCGGATACATGTTTGGAACGAGGTGCACATTGCCACATCACCAAAACCACTAGCAAAAACCACTCTAATAAGGGTTAGGGGGTGATTCAGGTGGTTTAGGAAATCCTAGGGGGTTATATACCCGGTTTTGGACATCAGGGGGTTAGGTGGCTGGTTTGTGAAAACCCGGGGGGTTATTTGGACTTCTTTCGCAGGTCAGCGCTGGCAGCGGCAGGAGCCCAAGTGCGGGTGCGTCGGCTGGAGAAGCGGGCATGTCGTATGTTGATACCTCTTGAGCACTGCATTGGTTTTCCCTTGAAGAGGAAAGGGTGATGCAGCAAAGTAGCGTAAGTATTTCCCTCAGTTTTTGAGAACCAAGGTATCAATCCAGTAGGAGACCACGCACGAGTCCCTCGCACCTACACAAACAAATAAATCCTCGCAACCAACGCAATAAAGGGGTTGTCAATCCCTTCACGGTCACTTACGAGAGTGAGATCTGATAGATATGATAAGATAATATTTTTGGTATTTTTATGATAAAGATGCGAAGTAAAATAAATGGTAATAAAAATAGCTAAGTGTTGGAGGATTAATATGATGGAAAATAGACCGGGGCCATAGGTTTCACTAGAGGCTTCTCTCAAGAGCATAAGTATTACGGTGGGCGAACAAATTACTGTTGAGCAATTGATAGAATTGAGCATAGTTATGAGAATATCTAGGTATGATCATGTATATAGGCATCACGTCAGAGACAAGTAGACCTACTCCTGCCTGCATCTACTACTATTACTCCACACATCGACCGCTATCCAAAGATGCATCTAGAGTATTAAGTTCATAAGAATGTAATAACGCTTTAAGCAAGATGACATGATGTAGGGGGATAAACTCATGCAATATGATATAAACCCCATCTTGTTATCCTCGATGGCAACAATACAATATGTGCCTTTCTCGCCTCATCACATCGGGAAAGGACACCGCAAGATTGAACCCAAAGCTAAGCACTTCTCCCATTGCAAGAAAGATCAATCTAGTAGGCCAAACCAAACTGATAATTCGAAGAGACTTGCAAAGATAACCAATCATACATAAAAGAATTCAGAGGAGATTCACATATTCTTCATAGATAAACTTGATCATAAACCCACAATTCATCGGTCTCAACAAACACACCGCAAAAGAAGATTACATCGAATAGATCTCCACAAGAGAGGGGGAGAACATTGTATTGAGATCCAAAAAGAGAGAAGAAGACATCTAGCTAATAACTATGGACCCGAAGGTCTGAGGTAAACTACTCACACATCATCGGAGAGGCTATCGTGTTGATGTAGAAGCCCTCCGTGATCGATGCCCCCTCCGGTGGAGCTCCGGAAAAGGCCCCAAGATGGGATCTCACGGGTACAAAAGGTTGCGGCGGTGGAATTAGGTTTTTGGCTCCGTATCTGGTAGTTTGTGGGTACGTAGGTATATATAGGAGGAAGAAGTACGACGGTGGAGCAACATGGGGCCCACGAGGGTGGAGGGCGCGCCTAGGGGGTAGGCGCGCCCCCTACCTCGTTCCCCTCCTGGTTGATGTCTTGACGTAGGTTCCAAGTCCTCTAGATCACGTTCATTCCGAAAATCACGTTCCCGAAGGTTTCATTCCGTTTGGACTCCGTTTGATATTCTTTTTTCTAAACTCAAATAGGCAAAAACAACAATTACAAATTTGGGCCTCCGGTTAATAGGTTAGTCCCAAAAATAATATAAAAGTGTATAATAAAGCCCATTAATGTCCAAAATAGAATATAATATAGCATGGAACAATAAAAAATTATAGATACGTTGGAGACGTATCATATGTGCGTAGTGGTGGAAGCTGTTGGTGCCCTACAGGAGGCTGCAAAGATGTTGCATAAGCTTGGAGGCACGTGATTTGTTTGAGGGGGGAAAATGTAATTTGCAACACTATGATAATTTTTGTGGCAAGGACAACAATTGGATATAAAGAAAAAGACTATGATAATTTTCGTGGCAAGGACAACAATTGGATATAAAGAAAAAGAAGCATCGGGAGTTGTGGAGTCACACACTTGGTGCAGCTACAAGAGCTACCATGGAAGCGGTATTTTTCTTTGATGGATTGCAAATTGCTTGAGACTTGTGTGCATGTTGGAGGAGGAGTCTGAAGTATGTGTGTGTCAAAATCATGCATACACATGGCGTTCAAGACATGCGCGGTGAGCAATTATGGTGCAGGGTGGAGCATGGTTGCAGTCGAACAAGTTCAGCTGGATCGAACTGGACAATCTAACGGATCGACGTAAGTCGGTTGGAATCGAAGATGGTCGTGAGATCAGCAACAACGACATAGGAGCGTGATGCTGATGGTGACTGAAAGTGCAACTATCCCTGGGTGGTTTTGGTAATTCCTAACAACATATAGCTCATTGAGCTAATGCTACTTAGAGATAAATATTTCAGGAAAGCTCAATGATTGGCATGGCATGGATTAGAAAGTGGACCCTTCAAAATGCGAAGGACAAAAGATTGGCTCAAGCTCAAAGCACAAGACTACATTTTCTATTTTAGTGATCCAAGATCACATTGAGTCTATAGGAAAAGCCAATACTATTAAGAAGGGATGAGGTGTTGTTTAATGAGGTGCTTTCTCAAAATGCTTAGTGATATGCTCCAAAACCCTCCACTACTTTCTCATATCCACATATGTCCCAAACCACAAGTCCAACTCGGCCCCACCGATTCTTTCTATCCGGCGCCACCGAGTTCAGTTGACATAGCCACTGCCAGAAACCCTAGTCTTTTCGGTCTCACCAATAGGGATCTCGGTCTCACCGAGATGGGATTGTAATCTCTCTGTTTCCCTTCGTAAAGTTTCGGTCAAACCGAGATGAGCGATCGGTCCCACCGAGATTGCAATGCAAACACTCTGTTTCCTTTTTCGTAACGTTTCGGTCCAACCGAGATGAGCGAATCGGTCTCACCGAGTTTGCCTGACCAACTCTCTGTTTGACTATTACCATAATCGGTCCCACCGAGTTTGTGTAATCGGTCTCACCGAGATTACGTTATGCCCTAACCCTAATGATATCGGTCCCACCGAGTTGACATGTCGGTCCCACCGAAACACCTAATGGTCACATTATGAACAAAATCGGTCTGACCGAGTTCTCTGAATCGGTCCCACCAAGTTTGGTGATTTGTGTGTAAAGGTTAGATTTTGTGTGGAGGCTATATATACCCCTCCACCCACTCTTCATTCGTGGAGAGAGCCATCAGAACATGCCTACACTTCCAATACATATTTTCTGAGAGAGAACCACCTACACTTGTGTTGAGGTCAAGATATTCCATTCCAACCACATAAATCTTGATCTCTAGCCTTCCCCAAGTTGTTTTCCACTCAAATATTCTTTCTACCAAACCCAATCCTATGAGAGAGAGAGAGTTGAGTGTTGGGGATACTATCATTTGAAGCACAAGAGCAAGGAGTTCATCATCAACACACCATTATTTACTTCTTGGAGAGTGGTGTCTCCTAGATTGGCTTGGTGTCACTTGGGAGCCTCCGGCAAGATTGTGGAGTTGAACCAAGGAGTTTCTAAGGGCAAGGAGATCGCCTACTTCGTGAAGATCTACCCTAGTGAGGCAAGTCCTTCATGGGCGGTGGCCATGGTGGGATAGACAAGGTTGCTTCTTCATGGACCCTTCATGTGCGGAGCCCTCCGTGGACTCGCGCAACCGTTACCCTTCGTGGGTTGAAGTCTCCAACAACGTGGATGTACGATAGCACCACCTATCGGAACCACGAATAAAAATCTCCGTGTCAACATTGCGTTTGCTCCCTCAAACTCATCCCTTTACCTTCATATGCAATTGTTTTACATTCCGCTGCTATACTCTTAGAATTGCATGTGTAGGTTGATTGCTCGACTTGTGCTAAGTTGTTAAAATCTGCCAAGAACTAAAATTGGGAAAAGGCTGGATTTTTATTTGGTCAAGTAGTCTATTCACACCCCCTCTAGACATACTTTCGATCCTACAAGTGGTATCAGAGCTTTGGTCTCCATTTGCTTTTATTTCCATAGCTTTTGGTGGTCATAGCCTTGGTTTCACAACCTAGGAGAGTATGGCGTCTAGCGAGGGAATTACCACCGTAGAGGTCCTTACTTTGATGGTACAAATTTTGCTAGTTGGAAGCATAAGATGAAAATGCATATTCTTGGACATAACCCCGCTGTCGGTGTCAAAACCGGCGGATCTCGGGTAGGGGGTCCCGATCTGTGCGTCAAGGCTGATGGTAACAGGAAGCAAGGGACACAGATGTTTACCCAGGTTCGGGCCCTCTCGATGGAGGTAAAACCTTACTTCCTGCTTGATTAATATTGATGATATGGGTAGTGCAAGAGTAGATCTACCACGAGATCGTAGAGGCTAAACCCTAAGAGCTAGCCTATGATGGTATGATTGTAATTGTGATCGGCCTTCTAAGGACCAACCTCTCCGGTTTATATAGACACGGATAGGGCTAGGGTTTACATGGAGTCGGTTACAAGGAAGGAAATATAATATCCGGATCGCCAAGCTTGCCTTCCACGCCAAGGAAAGTCCCATCCGGACACGGGCCGAAGTCTTGAGTCTTGTATCTCCATACTTCAATAGTCCGGACGTTGTAAACAGTCTGGCTGTCCGGATACCCCCTAATCCAGGACTCCCTCAGTAGCCCCTGAACCAGGCTTCAATGACAATGAGTCCGGTGCGCAGTATTGTCTTCGGCATTGCAAGGTGCTACGTCTCGAGCTTGCGTTGGTTTTCCCCGAAGAGGAGGGGATGATGCAGCACAGTAGCGTAAGAATTTCCCTCAGTTTTTGAGAACCAAGGTATCAATCTAGTAGGAGGCCATGCGCAAGTCCATCGTACCTGCACAAAACGATAGCTACTCGCAACCAACGCGATTAGGGGTTGTCAATCCCTTCACGGTCACTTGTGAGAGTGAGATCTGATAGAGATAATATTTTTTGTATTTTGGTATAAATATGCAAAGTGAAAAGTAAAAGCAAAGCAAGTAAATAAAGTGATGGAGATTGATATGATGAGAATAGACCCGGGGGCCATAGGTTTCACTAGTGGCTTCTCTCAAGAGCACAGATATTCTACGGTGGGTGAACTAATTATCGTTGAGCAATTGATGTAATTGAGCATAGTTATGAGGTTATCCAGGCAATGATCATGTATATAGGCATCACATCCGAGACAAGTAGATCGAAACGATTCTGCATCTACTACTATTACTCCACTCATCGACCGCTATCCAGCATGCATATAGAGTATTAAGTTAAAAACAGAGTAACGCCTTAAGCAAGATGACATGATGTAGAGGAATAAATTCATGCAATATGATAAATACCCCATCTTGTTATCGTTGATGGCAACAATACAATACGTGCCTTGCAACCCCTTCTGTCACTAGGTAAGGACACCGCAAGATTGAACCCAAAGCTAAGCACTTCTCCCATTGCAAGAACTACCAATCTAGTTGGCCAAACCAAACGGATAATTCAATGAGACTTGCAAAGATAACTTAATCATACATAAAAGAATTCAGAGAAGAATCAAATATTTTCCATAGATAAGCTGGATCATAAACCCACAATTCATCGGTCTCAACAAACACACCGCAAAAAGAAGATTACATCGAATAGATCTCCACGAGAGTAGGTGAACATTGTATTGAGATCCAAAAAGAGAGAAGAAGCCATCTAGCTACTAGCTATGGACCCGAAGGTCTGAAGTAAACTACTCACACTTCATCGGAGAGGCTATGATGTTGATGTAGAAGCCCTCCATGGTGGATGCCCCCTCCGGCGGAGCTCCGGAACAGGCCCCAAGATGGAATCTCGTGGATACAGGAAGTTGCAGCGGTGGAATTAGGTTTTTGGCTCCGTCCCCGGTCTGTTGGGGGTACGTAGGTATATATAGGAGGAAGGAGTACGTCGGTGGAGCGTCAGGGGGCCCATGAGGCAGGGGGGTGCACCTGTGAGGGCACGCCCCACCCTCGTGACCACCTCCTGCACTCCTTGGAGTAGGGTCCAAGTCTCCTGAATCACGTTCGTGAGAAGATCATGTTCCCGAAGGTTTCATTCCGCTTGGACTCCGTTCGATATTCCGCTTTTGAAACACCGAAATAGGCAAAAAACAGCAATTTCGGGCTGGGCCTCCGGTTAATAGGTTAGTCCCAAAAGTAATATAAAAGTGGAAAATAAAGCCCATTATAGTCCAAAACAATAGATAAAGTAGCATGGAGCAATAAAAATTATAGATACGTTGGAGACGTATCGTGCATCCCCAAGCTTAATTCCTGCTCGCCCCTCGAGTAGGTAAATGATAAAAAGAGAATTTTTGATGCGGAGGATACTTTGGCATAATTTCAATGTAAATCTTCTTAATTGTGATATGAATATTCAGATCCGAAAGATTCAAGACAAAAGTTCATATTGACATAAAAATAATAATACTTCAAGCATACTAACAAAGCAATTATGTCTTCTCAAAATAATCTGGCCAAAGAAAGTTATCCCTACAAAATCATATGGTCTGGCTATGCTCCATCTTCCCCACACAAAATATTTAAATCATGCACAACCCCGATGACAAGCCAAGCAATTATTTCATACTTTAACATTTTCAAAACTTTTTCAATCTTCACGCAATACATGAGCGTGAGCCATGGATATAGCACTATATGTGGAATAGAATGGTGATTGTGAAGAAGACAAAAAAGAGGGAAGATAGTCTCACATCAACTAGGAGTATTAACGGGCTATGGAGATGCCCAACAATAGATATCAATGTGAGTGAGTAGGGATTGCCATGCAGCGGATGCACTAGAGCTATAAGTATATGAAAGCTCAAAAGAAACTAAGTGGGTGTGCATCCAACTCGCTTGATCACGAAGACCTAGGGCATTTGAGGAAGCCCATCATTGGAATATACAAGCCAAGTTCTATAATGAAAAATTCCCACTAGTATATGAAAGTGACAAAATGAGACACTCTCTATCATGAAGATCATGGTGCTACTTTGAAGCACAAGTGTGGTAAAAGGATAGTAACATTGTCCCTTCCCTCTTTTCTCTCATTTCTTTATTTTTTTATTTGGGCCTTTTCCCTTTTTTATGGCCTCTTTTTTATTTTATTTTTTATTTTTCGTCCAGAATCTCATCCCGACTTGTGGGGGAATCATAGTCTCCATCATCTTTCCTCACTTGGGACAATGCTCTAATAATGATGATCATCACACTTTTATTTTTCTTACAACTCAACAATTACAACTCGATACTTAGAACAAAATATGACTCTATATGAATGCCTCCGTGGTGTACCGGATATGCAATGAAACATGAGTGACATGTATGAAAGAATTATGAACGGTGGCTTTGCCACGTATACGATGTCAACTACATGATCATGCTAGCAATATGACAATGATGGAGCGTGTCATAATAAACGGAACGGTGGAAAGTTGCATGGCAATATATCTCGGAATGGCTATGGAAATGCCATGATAGGTAGGTATGGTGGCTGTTTTGAGGAAGGTTTATGGTGGGTGTATGATACCGGCGAAAAGTGTGCGGTATTAGAGAGGCTAGCAATGGTGGAAGGATGGGAAAAAGTGTGTATAATCCATGGACTCAACATTAGTCATAAAGAACTCATATACTTATTGCAAAAATCTAGAAGTTATCAAAGCAAAGTATTACGCGCATGCTCCTAGGGGATAGATTGGTAGGAAAAGACCATCGCCGTCCCCGACCACCCCTCATAAGGAAGACAATCAATAAATAAATCATGCTCCGAGTTCATCACATAACGGTTCACCATAATGCATGCTACGGGAATCACAAACTTCAACACAAGTATTCTTTAAATTCATAACTACTCAACTAGCATGACTCTAATATTATTACCTTCATATCTCAAAACAATTATCAAGCATGAAACTTATCTTAGTATTCAACGCACTCAAAAGAAAGTTTCACATATCTTGAATACTGAGTATATTAACATCAAGCAAATTACCATGCTATTAACGACTCTCAAAATAATCTAAGTGAAGCATGAGAGATCAAGTTTCTTTAAAACAAATCCACCACAGTGCTCTAAAAGGTATAAGTGAAGCACTAGAGCAAAAATTATGACGCTCAAAAGATATAAGTGAAGCACTATGAGCAAAACTATCAAGCTCAAAAGATATAAGTGAAGCACATAGAGTATTCTATCAAATTCTAATTCATATATGGCTCTCTCAAAAGGTGTGTACATCAAGGATGATTGTGGTAAACTAACGATAAAATACTCAAATAATACAAGATGCTCCAAGCAAAACACATATCATGTTGGTGAATAAAAATATAGCTCCAAGTAAATTACCGATGGAAGTGGACGAAAGAGGGGATGCCTTCCGGGGCATCCCCAAGCTTTGACTTTTGGTGTCCTTGGATTATCTTGGGGGTGCCATGGGCATCCCCAAGCTTAGGCTCTTGCCACTCCTTGTTCCATAATCCATCAAAAGAATTCACCCAAAACTTGAAAACTTCACAACACAAAACTCAATAGTAATCTCGTGAGCTCCGTTAGAGAAAGAAAACAAAAGACTAGTTTAAGGTACTGTAATGAACTCATTCTTTATTTATATTGGTGTTCAATCTACTGTATTCCAACTTCTCTATGGATCATAAATTATTTTACTAGCCATAGATTCATCAAAATAAGCAAACAACACACGCAAAACAGAATCTGTCAAAAACAGAACAGTCTGTAGTAATCTGTAACTAACACAAACTTCTGGAACCCAAAAATTCTACCAAAATTAGAAGACCTGGAAAATTTGTTTATTGATCAGAATCAATTGGAATCAGTATTTTATCACGTTCTGGTGATTTTTAACAATTCACACTGAGCACAAAGATTCTGGAAATTACAACAAGATCAAATAACTATCATCCAAGAAGATCCAATAGGTTCGACTTGGCACAAACACTAAATAAAACATAAAACCATATCTAAACAGAGGCTAGATGGATTATTTATTACTAAGCAGCAAGGAAAAATATTGGGTTATCTCCCAACAAGCGCTTTTCTTTAAAGCCTTTTTAGCTAGGCATTGAGGTTTCAATGATGCTCACATGAAAGACAAGAATTGAAGCACAAATAGAGCATCATATAGCATGTGACAAACACATCTAAGTCTAACATACTTCCTATGCATAGGCATCTTATAGGCAAACAAATTTGCAAGGCAAGCAAAAACTAGCATATGCGAGGAAGAAGAAAGTGACGATAGCAATCTCAACATAATGAGAGGTAATTTAGTAACATGAAAATTTCTATAACCATATTTTCCTCTCTCATAATAATTACATGTAGGATCATAAGAAAATTCAACAATATAGCTATCACATAACATATTCTCAACACGATCCACATGCATGCGAAGTTGATACTCTTCCAAAATAGTGGGATTATCATTAACTAAAGTCATGATTTCTCCAAGCCCACTTTTATCAAAAAATTTCATAAGATTGAATGTTGTCCAAATATGTGGGATCTAAAGTTGACACTCTTCCAAACCCACTTTCAATATTATTGCAAACACTATTATCAATCTTATATTCATCATGGGGCTTAAATAAATTTTCAAGATCATAAGAAGAATCACCCCAATCATGATCATTGCAACAAGTAGTAGACATAGCAAAACTAGCATCCCCAAGCTTAGGGTTTTTCATCTTATTAGCACAATTGACATCAAAAGAATTTATGATAAAATCATTGCAATCATGCTTTTTATTCAAAGATCTATCGTGAGTCACTTTACGGATTTCGTGCAAAACCTTATAAAGATAATCTAGTGCATCCAAATCACTAGGAATTGGTTCATCATAATTGGATCTCTTAAAAAGATTGGCAAGCGGATGAGGATCCATAGATATTAGCTACTCTGTTTAGGAATAAATACCCAACTATTTCAAGCAAACGAGCCAAAAAGGACATCAAGGCAAGACGAACGGAAAAGAGAGGGCGAATAAAACGGCAAGGGTGAAGTGGGGGAGAGGAAAGCGAGAGGCAAATGGCAAATAATGTAATGCAAGGGATAGGGATTGTGATGGGTACTTGGTATGTTGACTTTTGCGTAAGCCTCCCCGGCAACGGCGCCAGAAATCCTTCTTGCTACGTCTCGAGCTTGCGTTGGTTTTCCCCAAAGAGGAGGGGATGATGCAGCACAGTAGTGTAAGTATTTCCCTAAGTTTTTGAGAACCAAGGTATCAATCTAGTAGGAGGCCACGCGCAAGTCCCTCCTACCTGCACAAAACGATAGCTACTCGCAACCAACGCGATTAGGGGTTGTCAATCCCTTCACAAATACTTGAGAGTGAGATCCGATAGAGATAATATTTTTGGTATTTTTGGTATAAAGATGCAAAGTGAAAAGTAAAAGCAAAGCAAGTAAATAAAGTGATGGAGATTGATATGATGAGAATAGACCCGGGGCCATAGGTTTCACTAGTGGCTTCTCTCAAGAGCATAGATATTCTACGGTGGGTGAACAAATTACTGTTGAGCAATTGATGTAATTGAGCATAGTTATGAGGTTATCCAGCAATGATCATGTATATAGGCATCACGTCCGAGACAACTAGATCGAAACGATTCTCATCTACTACTATTACTCCACTCATCGATCGCTATCCAAAGATGCATCTAGAGTATTAAGTTAAAAACAGAGTAACGCCTTAAGCAAGATGACATGATGTAGAGGAATAAATTCATGCAATATGATAAATACCCCATCTTGCTATCCTCGATGGCAACAATACAATACGTGCCTTGCAAACCCCTTCATCACTAGGTAAGGACACCGCAAGATTGAACCCAAAGCTAAGCACTTATCCCATTGCAAGAACTACCAATCTAGTTGTCCAAACCAAACGGATAATTCGAAGAGACTTGCAAAGATAACTTAATCATACATAAAAGAATTCAGAGAAGAATCAAATATTTTCCATAGATAAGCTGGATCATAAACCCACAATTCGTCGGTCTCAACAAACATACCGCAAAAAGAAGATTACATCGAATCGATCTCCACGAGAGAGGGGAGAACATTGTATTGAGATCCAAAAGAGAGAAGAAGCCATCTAGCTACTAGCTATGGACCCGAAGGTCTGAAGTAAACTACTCACACTTCATCGGAGGGGCTATGGTGTTGATGTAGAAGCCCTCCGTGGTGGATGCCCCTCCGGTGGAGCTTGAACAGGCCCCAAGATGGGATCTCGTGGATACATGGAAGTTGCGGCGGTGGAATTAGGTTTTTGGCTCCGCCCCGGTCTGTTGGGGGTACGAGGTATATATAGGAGGAAGGAGTACGTCGGTGCAAAGATCGCCCACGAGGCGGGGCGCGCCTGTGGGAGGGCGCGCCCACCTCGTGACCGCCTCTGGCACTCCTTGGAGTAGGGTCCAAGTCTCCTGAATCACGCTCGTGAGAAGATCATGTTCTGAAGGTTTCATTCCGTTTGGACTCCGTTCGATATTCCGCTTTCTTCAAACAACCTAAATAGGCAAAAAAAACAGCAATTGGCCGGGCCTCCGGTTAATAGGTAAGACCCAAAAGTAATATAAAAGTGGAAAATAAAGCCCATTATAGTCCAAAACAAAAGATAAAGTAGCATGGAGCAATAAAAAATTATAGATACGTTGGAGACGTATCGTGCATCCCCAAGCTTAATTCCTGCTCGCCCCTCGAGTAGGTAAATGATAAAAAGAGAATTTTTGATGCGGAGGATACTTTGGCATAATTTCAATGTAAATCTTCTTAATTGTGATATGAATATTCAGATCCGAAAGATTCAAGACAAAATTTCATATTGACATAAAAATAATAATACTTCAAGCATACTAACAAAGCAATTATGTCTTCTCAAAATAACCTGGCCAAAGAAAGTTATCGCTACAAAATCATATGGTCTGGCTATTCTCCATCTTCCCCACACAAAATATTTAAATCATGCACAACCCCGATGACAAGCCAAGCAATTGTTTCATACTTTAACATTTTCAAAACTTTTTCAATCTTCACGCAATACATGAGCGTGAGCCATGGATATAGCACTATATGTGGAATAGAATGGTGGTTGTGAAGAAGACAAAAAGAGGGAAGATAGTCTCACATCAACTAGGCGTATTAACGGGCTATGGAGATGCCCATCAATAGATATCAATGTGAGTGAGTAGGGATTGCCATGCAACAGATGCACTAGAGCTATAAGTATATGAAAGCTCAAAAGAAACTAAGTGGGTGTGCATCCAACTCGCTTGCTCACGGAGACCTAGGGCATTTGAGGAAGCCCATCATTGGAATATACAAGCCAAGTTCTACAATGAAAAATTCCCACTAGTATATGAAAGTGACAAAATGAGAGACTCTCTATCATGAAGATCATGGTGCTACTTTGAAGCACAAGTGTGGTAAAAGGACAGTAACATTGGGAAGATCACGTTCGTGACCGCCTCATATCATGAAGATCATGGTGCTACTTTGGAGCGTGCCCCCCACCCTCGTGACCGCCTCCGGCACTCCTTGGAGTAGGGTCCAAGTCTCCTGGATCACATTCAGTGAGAAGATCACGTTCCCGAAGGTTTCATTCTGTTTGGACTCCGTTTGATATTCTGGTTCTTCGAAACACTGAAACAGGCAAAAAACAACAATTCTGGGCTGGGCCTCCAGTTAATAGGTTAGTCCCAGAAGTAATATAAAAGTGGAAAATAAAGCCCATTATAGTCCAAACCAATAGATAAAGTAGCATGGAGCAATCAAAAATTATAGATACGTTGGAGACGTATCACAAGGCGGGTTCCTTCTTCGAATACTCCAAAGTACCTGTTACGACGAATAGTGTCCGGCCTCCAATCAATGTTGTGCTCCTCGGCTTCAAAGGCCTCAAGAATGACCATCTCCACGTGTCGAGCGAATGCGAGGAGTCGAGGCATTCTTGCATTTGACACCCTCGATCCTCCAAAGCTAACCGTCTATTTGAAGGGACGGGATTCTCGATACAAACCTCACTCTCCCTCCTGTGGCTAGCATCCAACAGAGCGCTTCGCGAAAAGCCATTCCAGCATGGCCGGCCGTCACAGCTCTTCTGCTCGCCCTTCTCGTTCCAAGTCGGGGGATTGGGGAGAGTGCTCAGTTCCTCATAGTCGTTTGATAGAGTTACAAACCCAAGGGTTTCTCCCACCGGCGTTCATGGCCCCCGTCCGAGCTGGAATAGCCACTTATGACGGAGGGGAACAAGCTGAGGGATCTCCTAACCCATCTCTGGAGGAGCGTATATGCCTCATCCCACATCTGCTGAGGGCGCCGGGTTCCCTATCCACCCGTTTCTTCATGGGCTCCTCGGAGTTCTACGGCCTCAGCCACACAATCTTACCCCTGCCTCTATTCTGCACATAGCGGGGTATGTTGCCCTTTGTGAGCTGTTTTTAGGTTGCGAACCACACTTCGGATTATGGAGGAAGTTGTTCTGCCTCGTCCCCCGCACCCAAGGGGAGTCCCTATGTCAAGTGGGCGGGGCCGAAGTATGGCGCATTGCCGAGACCGGATACTTGTCCGGCACTCCTGAGAAGGCACCAAAAAACTGGCCTTCAGAGTGGTTCTATATAGACGACGTTCCCCTTCCGGATCCAGTCCGGACGGGTCTCCCCAATTCAGCAACGCCCCGCCAAAGGCACGCCTAAGCTGGCGCCCCCGGGGCTCTCAAGAAGAGGATACAAGGGAAATATACTCCCTGATGAGCAGGATAAAGCTCATCGCCAAATCCGGATCGACCATAGTTGAGGTCATGGCGATATGCATAAGGCGTGGAGTGCAACCGCTTCAATATCGGGGGAAGCCCATGTGGCACTTCAACGGGGAAGACGACGCCACCCACTGCGGCCGTAAGGGTCCGGACTCCGCTGCCGCTTTGGCAAGGATACTGTCGATTTGTACAAAGGGGAAGAAGAGGAATTCCTTCGCATCAAAACGCGGGACGGATTCTCCATGTACAACCCCCCAGCGTGGGTAAGTTGCCATTCTTTTTACTGCTTCACTTACTCGAGTACTCTTCTTGCTAAGATTTATAGCGATGCTTCCGAACAGGAACTAAGGAGGGTCGTAGAAGGAATCTTCAGCCCCTCCCCGCAGCCGGAGGACCCCGGAAGGGCCCGGGATCCGGGGTTCAAAGAAGATCCAGATATTGCCGTGGAGATCGACAATGGGGTATTTTATCAAGCGAGCTGGGATGGCTCCCTAGTGGCCATTACGGCCGACTACCCTGGACTGCTCCCCGCGTCACGTGTAAGCCGAACTAAACACCCCTATCCTTCGAAGAGGACTCCTCCCAGGTCTTATAATTTACCCTTGAGGCGTCGTTCTATTTTCAGAAACGACGGCTGGAGCGAGGGGCCGAGCCCCTAGGGACTCGTCAACGACGGGCGTCCAGATCGGGCAGGCTCAAGAGAAAGGTGGTGAGGGTCGACACACCGCTACAGAGGTAAAATAA
Source organism: Aegilops bicornis (assembly GCA_021605145.1). Classification (NCBI taxonomy): domain Eukaryota; kingdom Viridiplantae; phylum Streptophyta; class Magnoliopsida; order Poales; family Poaceae; genus Aegilops; species Aegilops bicornis. Next base: position 511,407,203 of record CM038672.1, read on the forward strand.
TAACATGTCCTGTAATTATAGAATTTGAAATGTGACTGCACCCTTTGTGTCTGGCAGGAAGAGGAATAACCGGACTATATCCGGAGACCCCACCAATCACGCCTCCACCAGCCGGGTTCCAACTGCTTGGGGCAGAGAGGCGGACACGGGGCCAACACCGCATAGTTCCCTGACGGAGGATGCGGATATGCGTTCGGCCACGAACTCCGAAGTGGAGAGCGCCATGAATCACCGGAGCCGGAGGGCCTTGCTCCGAAACAACATCTTTTCCGAAGAGGCTTTTAATGCCTTCAATTCGGCGGACGCATACGTCCGAGCTGCTCGGGGCGGGCTTGCCCAAGCGACAAACCAGTATACCAAAGACATACGGGTAAGAAATTTTGATAAGTATGTATAGCAGTAGCCCCTGAGACTTAACGGTTGGAACCACAGTTTTAAGGATCAATTTATGTACAGGTCCTTGTAGAGAAGAATGAGCAATTGTCTTGGGAGATGGAGGGATGCAAGGCCGAACTAAGGGCCGCAGTTGCCAAATTAGAGGAACCCCAAAAACCCTCATCTGGTAACAATTGTCACAATTGTACGAAGATGCACCAGTTAGTAAATGGCTGATGTGACAAGTCTAACAGAAAATTCTGCAGATAATCCCGGGGTGAATCTGGAGGACGTAAGAGAGGATGCATCGCATCTCAAAAGGCAGCTGGAGGCTGGCGAGCACATTCTTACGCGAGTTAGGCAGGAGAAGAACAATCTTCAAGATGCCAAAGTCCAGCTGGACGTGGAGTTAAAAGATCTCCAGCCACCGGTGGCGGACTCCGTGAAGGAGAACAAGAGGCTTCGGTAGCGGCATTTACGGTAAGTGCCTAGACGAACTGTAGTATAGTTCGGCGAGGAAGTATATTGAAAGAATTTTGCTTGCAGGAATGTTAACGGGTCGCCCTGAGGAGGAGATGCCCTCATCTGCAAGTGATTTACTGCAATACCTTTTGCAACTGCACGAGCAAGCTCGGCAAGTGATGCATGGTGTTGCTCAGGCTTTATGGCCATCAAGCTTGCTGCCGAATGGCATGGCGGAGCATGTGAATATGCTTCAAGGAGCACGGCGGCGCTTCCGACTCTGGAAGGTGTCCGCTTGCCGAAAAGGCGCAAGAGAAGCCTGGGCTATGGTGAAGATGCGCTACACCAAGCTAGACCCGAACCATATGGCCGAAGTAGGACCGACGGGGCCCGATGGGCAAGAAATTCCCGTGAGTCTGGTGTATGACCAGGTAGCGTTAGCCGCTAAGTATTCTCAACAGGATTGTAAGCTAGATAGCCTGTTGGACGGTATAGAGGAGGAATATAGTCAGTCCAAGTGTGTGTAATTTAATGGGCATGATTAGCCCCTAGACGGATTAAAATCATTTGTCATGGCGGACCTTTTCGCTTCAGCCCTCGGATCCTATAGTACGGGGTGTGTCCGAATACCCACTCAGTTATACAAAACCGGGGTATGCGTGGAAACAAGGCGTAGGGGTCATAAGTGCTTGAACAGACAAGTACCCAACTAGTTATGTTATATTACATGGATAGTAAGGAACATCTTCCAGGGAGAATAGTTCTGTTAGGGGTTCCTTTCCCTGGGTACGCATGCGACAATGTGCATGCCCGGACTGCGAATGATGGCAGGATATAAGACTTCTGGGGATTTACGTAGTAATAAACGAACACATCTTTTGTTCACCGACTGAATATTCTCTTAAGGAAGCTAGCTTTCGGCTTCACCCAGTCTGAGGTACACATCCGGCTGAACCGACAAAGAATAATCGCAGAGAGGTGCTCCCTTATGCCCCTAGCCCGAATTAACGGGAACGTAGGGCATAAACACAAGAGCCAGCAACCCAGCTTGGCAACATCTTAAGTCATATCGATGCATATAATGGTGAAGAAAAGGCACATATGGAAAAAGAATGCATATGTGATGGGCAGAAAGCCATGTGAGTAATTATTTTTAGCTTCCGTACAGGAAGCCCCCAGGTACGCTTAGTGCAGCCAGAGTGGTCCGGCAATCCGCACTGTATTGAATACTTTGTGTGAAAAAAGGTCGAGAAAGGGAAAAGGGGTGGAGCATAATAAAAGAGGGGAGTAGGGAGACGAATGCTGAGTTCGGCGTTAGGCGTAGAATCTCCGAGTCCGCCGCTGCTCCATGGGGTCGGCTCGAGTCTGTTGTCCAATGCATTACGTAAGCGGTACGCTCCTCCGGTGAGAACTTTGTCGATGACGAAGGGGCCTTCCCACTTGGGTTTGAGCTTGTCCTTCTTCTTCTCCGGTAGGCGTAGAACGAGCTCGCCAATATTGTAGGTTTTGGCCCGCACTTCTCTGCTTTGATATCGTCGAGTCTGCTGCTGATAGAATGCGGAAAGGGCTTTTGCGACATCGCGCTCCTCCTCCAGGGCATCCAAGTTATCCTGCCGATCTAACTCGGCTTCCTTCTCTTCGCACATGCGTCTGCCGCGAATCATGTATTATGTCGCAGGGTAGTATCGCTTCCGCACTGCATACACCATAAAAATGGTGTATATCCGGTGGTGCGATTCGGTGTGGTCCGCAGCCCCCAGAGTACGGACTCGAGCTCCTCCACCCAGTGCGTATCCGATTCTGTTAAAGACCGCACTAGTCTGGGTTTGATGCCGCTCATGATGAGACCGTTTGCCCGTTCGACCTGGCCGTTTGTTTGGGGGTGGTAGACGGAAGCATAGTCGAGCTTAAAGCCCATTTTGCCACACCAAGTTTTCACTTCATTGGCTGTGAAATTTGAGCCATTATCAGTGATGATGCTATGGGGGACACCGTATTGGTGTACGACCCCGGATATGAAGTCGATTACTGGTCCGGATTCGGTCGTTTTAACTGGCTTGGCTTCTATCCATTTGGTGAACTTGTCCACCATGACCAATAAGTATTTTTTCTTATGGCTTCCCTTTAAGGGTCCAACCATATCCAGCCCCTGCATCGCGAACGACCAAGTTATGGGGATTGTTTGGAGAGCGGTAGGGGGCATATGACTCTGATTGGCGAAGAGTTGGCAACCGACGCAATGTTGGACAAGGTCCTGTGCGTCTGCTCGGGCCGTTGGCCAATAGAAGCCTGTGCGGAAGGCTTTGCTGACTAGCGCTCGAGCCACGGCATGGTGTCCGCCAACCGCATGGATTTCAGCCAAGAGTTGTCGCCTCCTCTTCGGAGATGCACCTTTGGAGCACTCGATCAAGGCTTTTCTTATAGAGTTCCCCTTCGTGGACTTTGTAAGCTTTAGAACACCGGACTATGCAGCGTGCTTCATTTTGGTCTTCGGGTAGCTCCTGCCTATTTAGGTAGGCCAAGAAAGGCTCGGTCCACGGGCAATAACGGCCATGATTTCGTGGGCCGAGGATGTTATTTCGGTGGCGTAGCCTCTGATTGTGTCTCGATGGTTCGATATCCGGGGTGTATTCGGGTCCGAGTTGGTATTGCGGACTCCTTCCCATACTACGGATGGCTTGAACAGCCTTTCGGTGAATATGTTAGGTGGGACAGGTCGCGTTTACGCCGATGCGGCGAGGACGCCCGCCGCTGATTATTTTCTCGAGCCACATGGTGGAACTCGAGCCCTCGAACTGCCAGCGACATTTTTAGGACGGCATTACGGTGAGGTCGCCATTTTCGGATCCTTGGCATCAAAGTCTCCGCTTATTTGTGAGATTGCGAGGTTCGAATCCCTCGCACTTCCAGCGTTGGATGCCCATAGAGACCGCCATCCGAAGACCATGCAATGAGCCTCATATTCGCTGCATTGTTGGAGTCTCAGATGTAATATCCGGAGGACGATTAGACCGTGTCTCCGGTGGGGGATGTCAGACTACACCTGCTCCCAATCCGCCAGCATTTTAGAGCCGCCAAAGTGCATGATCCAGCTTGGAGTATGCGCTGTACTCTTTAGGGAGTTCGTCATTCATTCGGCGACAAAGTCGGCCAGTACTTGCAACTTGATGGCCCGCCGTGGTTTGTACATTATGTCGAATGGAAGGAGCTCGATGGCCCATTTAGCAAACCAGCCCGTAGCGTCGTGGTTGTTTATTATGTCATTGAGTGGTACTTCGGAGGCTACTGTGATCGAACACTCTTGAAAGTAGTGTCGCAGCTTCCGGGATGCCATGAAGACCGCGTATGCTATTTTTTGATAGTGTGGGTATCGGGATTTGCATGAGGTGAGGACTTTTGATACATAATAAACCGCTTTTGGAGCGGAATTTGTATCCGCCAACCTCTCGTTCGACGGCAATCAAGCGCCATAACTTGGTGTGTTGCCGCTATGTATAATAGCTAGGCTCGCCGGTGTTCGGCGCCGTTAGGGACCGGATTATCGCCAGTAAGTTCTTTATTTCATCGAGTCCGCCGCGCTGCATCCGGCCCATACGAAGTGTTTGCGCGCCGCAGAGGCGGTAAAGAGGCAATGCCTTTTCTCCTAGCTCGAGATAAAGCGGCTCAAAGCGCCACGCATCCGGCTAGCTTCGATGTGCTTGAGGTCTGTTGGTATAGCCAATCGAGACATAGCTCGGATTTTGCCGGTTCGCTTCAATTCCTCTATTGGAAACAATGAAGCCCAGCAGCTTCCCGATGGGACGCCGAAGACGCGTTTTTCCGGATTCAACTTAATGTCGTATGTCCGGAGGTTATCGAATGTGAGCCTCAAGTCATCTATCAGGTTTCGACGTGTCTAGTTTTTATGACCACGTCGTCCACATATGCTTCCACTGTTTTGCCGATTTGTTTTCCCAGGCATGTTTGAATCATGTGTTGATAGGTTGCGCCGGCATTCTTGAGCCTGAAGGGCATAGTGTTGAAGCAAAAAGGGCCATATGGCAGTATAAAAGCTGTTGCAGCTTGGTTAGACTCTGCCATCTTTATTTGATGGTATCCAGAGTATGCATCAAGAAAACACAACGAGTCGTGTCTAGCTGTGGCATCGATGATTTGATCGATGCGAGGGAGGGGAAAGGGATCCTTGGGGCAAGCCTTGTTGAGGTCTTGGAAGTCGACGCATAGGCGCCAGGATTTGTCCTTCTTTGGTACCATCACCAAATTTGCCAGCCAATCTAGATGTTTGATATCTCTGATGAATCCGGCCTCGAGTAGCTTGGCTAACTCTTCCCCCATTGCCTGTCGTTTGGGCTCTGAGAATCGCCTTAGGGTCTGCTTGACTGGTTTATATCCTTTTAGAATATTGAGGCTGTGTTCGGCCAGTCTGCGTGGGATGCCTGGCATGTCCGATGGGTGCCAGGCGAAAATGTCCTAATTCTCGCATAAGAAATCTCATAGTGTGGTGTCAATCGCGGGGCTCAACTGTGTCCCGATGGAAGCTGTCTTCGTGGGGTCCGTTGGATGGACCTGGAATTTGACTATCTCGTCTGCAGGTTTGAATGAGGTGGACTTGGGTCACTTGTCTAGTATCACGTCGTCCCTGTCCACGGTGGCCCGCAGTTGTTGTTAACTCTTCTACCGCTAGGGCTTCAGATAATGCTTCAAGGCTAGAGCTGCGGTTTTATTTTCGCGAAGTGCAACGTCCGGATCACTGGCTAGAGTGATGATTCCATTGGGTCTGGGCATTTTAAGCTTCATGTACCCATAATGGGGTACAGCTTGAAAGCTTGTAAACGCGTCCCGCTAGAAGGGCGTGGTATCCGCTGCTAAAAGGAGCCACCTGGAATGTGATTTCCTCGGACCTATAATTCTCCGGGGTGCCGAATACCACATCGAGTGTGTTTTTTCCCGCACACCGCGCTTCCCGAGTAGGGATAATTCCCCTGAAGGTCGTGCCGCTTTGTTCAATGCAGATTTTATCAATCTCCATCTTGCTGAGTGTTTCTTCATAAATCAGATTTAATCCGCTTCCGCCGTCCATGAGTACTTTAGTGAGCCGAAAGCCATCTACGATCAGACTAAGGACCAGAGCGGCTGGTGCCCGGACAGCCCGAAATCAAGGTTCATCACTGGCATTAAAAGTTATAGCAATGTCGTTCCAAGGGTTTATTTTTGCCACATGGTAAATTTCAGCGGAGCTTCGACGAGCTCGCTTGCGCCTATTGTTCGAGGCGAAAGTCTCGAAGACTGTTAGTATCAGACAGTGTTCCCTGGCAGGATGTTGTTCCGCTTATGGCCCACAAGAAGATCCTCGCCACTTTTGCCACCGCCGGAGTATCCAACATGCCTTAAGGCTATGAGTAGGTGTTGTATCCGAGTACCGTGGAGCTCACATGGCCCGTCGAGCCATTCTTCCAATCCGGATCCCCGCCCAGGGGTGGGCTTTGGTTTCTTAGGGGTTGGGTCGGACGACTTAATAGAGTTCGTCCGTTTAGTTCGGACAAAGGTTTTGGTGAGAGCAGTACTATCCCAAAATTCTGTTTGGGTCTTCCAAGCGCTCTCCATCGCACAATACTTCTATACTATGGTTGCAAGTCCGCGAAGCGTACTATGTCGCAGCGGCTTATAGCATTGAGGAGTCCTTCGTCCGTGCAGTTTTTGCAGAAAAGTGAGACCATGTTCTCTTCGCGGCAGTCCCTGGCCTCGTTAAGCGCAAGGAGGAATCTGGCCCAGTAGCGATGTACGGTTTCCTGGGGCTCTTGCCTGATGCGGGAGAGATAGTTTAGGTCCAGTTTAGAGTCCGGATTTTGATCCGATCTAATGCCCAAGGGCGCGGGCGGTCCCGAGCTCAACAGCTCAGAATCCGGAGTGCCCAATTTCTTCGGCCCAATGCTCGATTCTAAGTCCGGGACCTGGGTCAGGTTTTCCTTTGAGCAGGTCTTCGGCTCAAGGAGTTCGGTGATCCGAACATAACTTGTCCTCAAAGTTGAGGGGCAATCCGCGTGTGGTTCCTCCACTATCGCTATCTCATGGGTGGCCGGCGGGGACCTGATGTCCCTTTGGTCAGGTTTAAGCTCAATCTGGTCGTAGTGTGTAGTGACTCCCAGAGCGGCGATGCGATCCAAGAGTTCGTTAAGGGAGGAGAGCTCCATTGGATCCATCTGTTCGGCAAGTTCCGAACTGACGCGAAGGTTATGATTGATGAACCGAGAAGCGATCACCGGTGCCACCGCTGATGGGCGGCCATGATAAAGCCGCCGAGCCGGAGCGTCTAGCCTACAGCCAGAGCCCCCTCCGAGGTAATGTCGTCCTTGACAATGAGACGAGCCATCGAGCCTTGTGGCGACGTCACAGAGGAACTCTCAATGAAAGCACCAATGTCGGTGTCAAAACCGGCGGATCTCGGTAGGGGGTCCCGATCTGCAAGGCCAAGGCTGATGGTAACATGAAGCAAGGGACACAGATGTTTACCTGTGTTCGCCCTTCTCGATGAAGGTAAAACCCTACTTCGCTTGATTAATATTGATGATATGGGTAGTACAAGAGTAGATCTACCACGAGATCGTAGAGGCTAAACCCTAAGAGCTAGCCTATGATGGTATGATTGTAATTGTGATCGGCCTTCTATGACCAACCTCTCCGGTTTATATAGACACCGGAGAGGGCTAGGTTTACATGGAGTCGGGTTACAAGGAAGGAAATATAATATCCAGATTGCCAAGCTTGCCTTCCACGCCAAGGAAAGTCCCATCCGGACACGGGCCGAAGTCTTGAGTCTTGTATCTCCATACTTCAATAGTCCGGACGTTGTAAACAGTTCGGCTGCCCGGATACCCCCTAATCCAGGACTCCCTCACCCGCCGTTTGGGCTATCGTGTGTATTGGCTTGCAAGGTGAATTCTTTGATGGGAGAGAACCAAACCGTGAAGCTACCGCAGAAGAGTTGAAGATGCTACAATACAATGCTCAAGCTTGTGATATTCTCTTCAATGGATTGTGCCCCGAAGAATTCAACAAAATCAGCCATCTTGAGAATGCAAAGGAAATTTGGTATACTTTGGCTGATATGCACGAAGGTACCGACTCCATGAAGGAATCCAAATTGGACATGCTTCAAAGTCAACTTGACAAGTTCAAAATGAAGGATGGTGAAGGTGTAGCCGAAATGTACTCTAGTCTTGCTATCATCACAAATGAGATTGCTGGCTTGGGAAGTGAAGAGATGACCGACAAATTCATCATCAAGAAGATCATAAGAGCCTTGGATGGAAAATATGATACCGTGTGCACATTGATCCAAATGATGCCCAATTACAAAGATCTCAAGCCAACAGAAGTCATTGGAAGAATTGTTGCTCATGAGATGTCACTCAAGGATAAGGAAGAGCTTCACAACAAGTCTAGTGGTGCTTACAAAGCCTCGTGTGATGCTCCCACATCATCAAGTGAGAAACAAACCTTCAATGAAGAATTGAGCCTAATGGTTAAGAACTTCAACAAGTTCTACAAGAGTAGAAGCAAAGAAAGAAGTTCCAAGTCAAGGTCCTACAATGAAAAAAGATCTTCTAGTCGTGAGTGTAATTGCTACAATTGTGGAAGACCCGGACACTACTCCAATGAGTGCACGGCTCCCTACAAAAAAAGAGAGGATTATCCCAAAAGAAGAAGTAGAAGAGAAGAATCACCACCAAGAGAAAGGAGGAGTAGAGATGATCGTTATGAACGAAGACCCTCTAGGAGAAGCAAGGACTCGGAAAGGAAAGAAAAGTCATCAAGGAGCTACACAAAAAGAAGACATCAAGCTCATGTTGGTGAATGGGTATCCGGCTCTGACTCCGACAATCACTCCGAAAGAAGTTATCACTCCGACTCCGAATATACTCAAGATGAAGGTGTTGCCGGTGTAGCACTTGTGTCAACCAACTCCTACGACATATTTGACTCACCAAATGAAGGAATTGGAAGATGCTTCATGGCCAAAGGTCCAAAGGTAACACATCCCGAGTATGTTGATTTCAATAGTGATGAAGATGATTTGCTAGGTGATGATGATTTACTTGTTGACAACTCTAGTGATGAAAACTATGATGAAACGTCAATTAATCATGCTAATCAAGATAAAACGAATGATGATGATAAGACGGAGATTGAGCGTCTAACTAAAGAACTAAACACTCTTAAGTTAGCTCATGAAAATACCTTGGAAAATCATCGAGAACTTTTAAAGACTCATGATAAGCTACGCTTTGAAAAGCTCAACCTTGAGCAAGAGCATGAGTTTTTAAAGGCAATCAATGATGATCTTCGCAAGAAAAGTTCTTCTTACATTGCCAAGCGTTTACTCTTGTCTACTTACATGCCACAAGCTAAACCTAGCAACAAGAACAAGAAAGATGCTTCATCCAATAGTAACAACAATCATGCTAAATCAAATCTTGTTGCTTATAGTAGTTCTCTAGATTCCACTAATGATTCTCTTAGCCAAGTTACACTTGAGCAAGAAAATAGCTTATTGAAGGGAATTATAGAGAAAGGTGTTTACAAGAACCTTGCCGGAAGCAAGCGATTTGAGGAAATTGTACACAAGCAAGGAAGACACCGGAAGAATCAAGGTGTTGGTTTTGAATGAAAGTTCAATGCCAATGGAGTTGAGTGGGAAGAAGATCAATACCCCAAGACGAAGTTTGTTCCTCAACAAGAGAAGTATGATCCTACTTCCTTCAAGGGGACACAAGCTCAAGATGATCTTCCACCACAAGACCACAAGCAAAAAGGCAAGGACAAGCTTCAAGAGGAAATTGATGCATTTGAAGAAGCACCTAAGGCCTTGGTCAAGTGGGTTCCCAAGACTACATCAAGTTCTACTTCATCAAGTACAACTACGACTCCAAGGATTCCCATCAAGATGGTGCGGATCTAGAAGAAGAAGAACTAGAGAGTTCTTGAGGGTGACTCCGCCAACATACTTCACTCTTATCATTTTGGCGAGAACAAGTGCAAGCAACTTCCATATCTTGCACTAGTTCAAGGAGTCACAAACCCTCTTGTTGGTAAGACAAGGGACAAGGTAACCCAATGCCTTTATGGACATCATCTCGTGTATGCATCACTCTATGTCTATGGATATCCTTGTTTGTTCCTTGTGGGACTAACCCGTATAGGTATTGAAAGTGCAACTCACTCCAAAGGATTGCTCCGAATGATCCACATCAACATTGAGCATCTACATCTTCAACACCTACATGAAGTCATCATCAACAAAACCCAAGGTTAGTTCATCCCTCTAAGGGGGGATATCACATCTAGGGGGAGCTTTACTCTAATCAATTGAGTTAAAGCAACTCTAATGGTGTGAACACATCAATGCATTATGTAAAAGTGGTAACCCCACTTGAGCCTAAACGATGAGTATGACCTATGATCAAATGTTCTCATTTGACTCCTAGGTCAATATCTCATATATAGATGACCTAGTCATCGCCAAATTGCTTGATAGATGCTAGAGTGTTTGTGCATGCTTTGCCACATATTTCATTTTCCATTTTATTGTGTGAGCATGTTGGTTGCATCTTTACTCATTCGAGGACATCCATTTGTAGTTTTGATTGTTTGGCTCTTTCTCTTTTGCCAAATGGATGGACAAGAATGCATAAGAACTCCCTCTAGCTATCTATGCTTTCCTCGTCTCAAACTCTATTCATGCTACATCACAAAGTTTGATCAAGTCAGATTCGAACCACTCTGTGTGAGGAGCACTCGGAGTTCCCGATTCTTCATAGACTTAAACCTCCAAAACCTCTTTGTGCATCTCGGTCTGACCGATTCATCCTTTCGGTCCTACCGAGTCACTAAGTTGATCTAGGGTTTTCAATCTCAGTGCAACCGATTAGAACCTTTCGGTCACACCGGGTTGTAGTAACTGCTTGCAGTTTTGCATCTCGGTGCCACCAAGTCATTCCACTCGGTCACACCGACAGGGTCAGGTTATATATACCGACGGGCCAAATTTTGGAAATTTTTCTGAATCTCCTCGCCCGCACGTAACCTGCTCTGCCTCTTCGGGTCTCCAGATCGTCCTCTCGTCGCCAGCGACCTCCCGCCGCTGGTCTCCGCTGCTGTCAACGGATATCTTCACCGCGTTGCCGCCATAGCAAGTTCGTCGCCGAACTAGGGTACAAACTTGATCTTTGTGCTAATCCTTAACTCCGATTCTTAGCACATTGCTTTGCCATGATTCTTGCCACGATTGAAATCATCATGTCCAGCGAAAACGTCCTGTAGATTAGTTTTGATTTGAAAATTTAGGTTAGGTCTCCGCCGAATTCATCTCGGACCGACCGAGTTGTAGAAATTGGTCTCACCGATTTTGGCTTAGGCCAGCACACGCTGCTTCCGGCCTCGACGAAAATCGCAAATCGGTGTGACCGAGTTCGATTCTTTGTGAAACCCTATCAGTCTCGGTACCACCAAACTGTGACTCGGTCTGACCGAGTTCACTAGTTTAGGTTCCAAAAGCTGCTTCGGTATCACCGAGATTACAAATCGGTAGATCTGAAATGCTTTCTGTGAAGAACCAAAACTAAGTTTTTAAGTCATCCATTTTGTAAAACTCATGTACTTTGTGATGCTCATCTACTCTACCTCATATATAACCTATTCACAGGGTCTGCTGTCAGAGTATTTGCAGAGATGTCTAACCAGAGTGATAGTCAGAATAGGTCTGAGCAACAGGTGCAGATGAGTGAGGGTTCAGATCCCTCAAGCAGCTATGATGAAGGCAGCAGGAGCAGTAGGAACATACCTGCTGAAGAAAAGAACAAGGCCCCAGTGCCTCAAGTTGTTGCTGAAGAAGAAGATGATTCTGTTGTGTTGAGGAAGCTGAAGCCCAAGATCCCTGACCACACTGATGCACACCCGGTTGCAGAGAATATGAAAATCAGGAAGGATGCAGGATTGAGACTATGGAGAGAGTCTGATCCCTATGCTATCGGGGAGAAGGACTGCTGTGGACTACAGATTCCACACTAAGGAACAACAGGACTTCTATGAGACTGTTTTGCTTGACAAGAAGCCCATTGTGTGTGATATGAGATGGGTTGACTGGGAATTCATCAAGGAGAATGAGGATCACTTCCCTGGAGTGCTTGATAGCTTTAAGGCATGTGGAGTGGATACTTTTGTTGCCCAGAAGCTCACCAAGTGGAATGATGAGCTCATCATGCAGTTTTACTCCACTGCCCACTTCTATCCAGATGGAAGGATTGTATGGATGTCTGAGGGTACTAGGTACCAATCTACAGTTGATGAGTGGGCCAAGCTTATAAATGCTCCTGAGGAACATGAGGATGACTTGGACATTTATGCAGAGAAGAAGAAAGACCACAACAGTATGGACAACATGTACAAAGAGATCCCAGATGCTGCTTCGGATACACACAAGTTTGGATTTGTACACTATCTGTTGTCTGGTCTGCCAACTATTAACTGGATCTTAAGGCACACACTGCTACCCAAGTCAGGTGATCATAAGATGATCAGAGGACATGCTATAAACTTGCTGCACATATTTGATGTCCCACAGAAGTTCAAAGTCATGAGCCTGATTGTTGAAACAATTAAGAGGACTGCAGCTGATCAGAAGAGAAGTTGTGGGTATGCCCCACACATTCAGGAGCTCATCAACTCAAAGATGGGCAAAGGCAAGTACATCTTGGATAAGGAGCACCTGCCCATCTATCCTGAATTTGAAGACAACACTGTTGTGATGAATGAGAATGAACCATCTTTAGCTCAAGCACATGAAAAGAGAGAGAAGGCTAAGTCAGAGAAGGCTGCAAAGATGCCAACAGCAGAGGAGGCATCCCAGTTGAAGAGCAAGCAAGATCAGCTTGGATATCTGATCCAATCCACCCTGAGGATTGATAAGGGCTTGGCCACCCTGACCAAGAACCAGGAGATTCTGGAGAGGATCATTGAGCAGAAATTCTATGACCTTGATGTCAAGGTAACAGAAATCCAAACTGTAGTTGAGTAACTTCAGGAGGAAGCAGAGGAGAAGAAGGGCAAGTCTACCACAGATGCTTTTGCTAGTGTGCCCAGAGGACAAAGATCTGCTGCAGTGCCAGTGACAGACACTAGAGCCACAACATCAGCACCAGCAGCTACAACTCCAGTTCCACCTCCAGCAGCTACTCCACCAGCTCCAGCTACTTCATCAGAAGCCTTTGTTCTTGGAGTTCTCTCGACACCTCCTACCGAAGATCAAGCCTGAGAGTCGTTTAGCACTATGCATTTTTGAACTTTTTGGTAACTTGTTGCCAAAGGGGGAGAAAAATGTATAGATCATAGGCTTCGAGAGAGAGTGTGTGTTGGTTTTTATCTCTCTTTACACTTATTTGGATTGGTTTGAAACTTTATTATGTGCTTGTGTGAGATACTTTTTTGATCTTGTGTTTGATCATATGCTACCCTTAATGCTTGTTGGATGATATATCTCTTATATCCTAGATGATCATTCACCTGTTTTGGTGATGATTGCATGCTTTAACTTCTGTCATTTTGAGCGCTCCACCAAGATGTATGTGACATGGAAGAGTAACCCATGATCCTAATCGATTGTGCATTTGCATTCAAAAACAAATTTAGGGGGAGCCCTTGCGTATCACATACTTCTCAAAGCGACGATATTTTTCAATACTATTTATCATTTGTTGAAGCTTTGATCTATATGTTGTCATCAATTACCAAAAAGGGGGAGATTGAAAGTGCAACTATCCCTGGGTGGTTTTGGTAATTCCTAACAACATATAGCTCATTGAACTAATGCTACTTCAAGATAAATATTTCAGGAAAGCTCAATGATTGGCATGGCATGGATTAGAAAGTGGACCCTTCAAAATGCTAAGGACAAAAGATTGGCTCAAGCTCAAAGCACAAGACTCTACATTTTCTATTTTAGTGATCCAAGATCACATTGAGTCTATAGGAAAAGCCAATACTATTAAGAAGGGATGAGGTGTTGTTTAATGAGGTGCTTGCTCAAAATGCTTAGCGATATGCTCCAAAACCCTCCACTACTTTCTCATATCCACATATGTCCCAAACCACAAGTCCAACTCGGCCCCACCGATTCTTTCTATCCGGCGCCACCGAGTTCAGTTGACATAGCCACTGCCAGAAACCTTAGTCTTTTCGGTCTCACCGATAGGGATCTCGGTCTCACCGAGATGGGATTGTAATCTCTCTGTTTCCCTTCGTAACGTTTCGGTCAAACCGAGATGAGCGATCGGTCCCACCGAGATTGCAATGCAAACACTCTGTTTCCTTTTCGTAACGTTTCGGTCCAACCGAGATGAGCGAATCGGTCCCACCGAGTTTGCCTGACCAACTCTCTTTTTGACTATTACCATAATTGCTCCCACCGAGTTTGTGTAATCGGTCTCACCGAGATTACGTTATGCCCTAACCCTAATGATATCGGTCCCACCGAGTTGACACGTCGGTCCCACCGAAACACCTAACGGTCACATTATGAACCAAATCGGTCTGACCGAGTTCTCTGAATCGGTCCCACCGAGTTTGGTGATTTGTGTGTAACGTTAGATTTTGTGTGGAGGCTATATATACCCCTCCACCCACTCTTCATTCGTGGAGAGAGCCATCAGAACATGCCTACACTTCCAATACATATTTTCTGAGAGAGAACCACCTACACTTGTGTTGAGGTCAAGATATTCCATTCCAACCACATAAATCTTGATCTCTAGCCTTCCCCAAGTTGCTTTCCACTCAAATCTTCTTTCTACCAAATCCAATCCTATGAGAGAGAGTTGAGTGTTGGGGAGACTATCATTTGAAGCACAAGAGCAAGGGTTCATCATCAACACACCACTTGTTACTTCTTGGAGAGTGGTGTCTCCTAGATTGGCTAGGTGTCACTTGGGAGCCTCTGGCAATATTGTGGAGTTGAACCAAGGAGTTTGTAAGGGCAAGGAGATCGCCTACTTCGTGAAGATCTACCCTCGTGAGGCAAGTCCTTCGTGGGCGACGACCATGGTGGGATAGACAAGGTTGCTTCTTCGTGGACCCTTCGTGGGTGGAACCCTCCGTGGACTCACGCAACCGTTACCCTTCGTGGGTTGAAGTCTCCATCAACGTGGATGTACGATAGCACCACCTATAGGAACCACAGATAAAAATCTCCGTGTCAACATTGCGTTTGCTCCCTCAAACTCATCCCTTTACCTTCATATGCAATTGTTTTACATTCCGCTGCTATACTCTTAGAATTGCATGTGTAGGTTGATTGCTCGACTTGTGCTAAGTTGTTAAAATCTGCCAAGAACTAAAATTGGGAAAGGGCAAGATTTTTATTTGGTCAAGTAGTCTATTCACCCCCCCCCCTCTAGACATACTTTTGATCCTACAGTGACTGACATTTGGGGCTTGGAAACACGTCTCACAAGCTTGAGGGCTTGTGTGGCTTTGACAAGACTATGGCGTGGGGTTGATTCAAGACCGTGCACATGGGAGCTTGAAGTCGACGGGGCGTGAGGTGGATTCATCATCTACCATGGATTTGTTGGGAAACGTTGCATGGAAAACAAAAAATTTCTACGCACACGCAATGATTTATCCATGGAGATGCATAGCAACGAGGGGGAGAGTGTGTCTACATACCCTCATAGACCGTAAGCGGAAGCGTTAAATAACGTGTTTGATGTAGTCGAACTTCTTCGCGCTCCAACTGATCAAGTACCGAACATACAGCACCTACGCGTTCTGCACACGTTCAGCTCGGTGACGTCCTCCGCCTTCTTGATCCAGCAAGACGGCGAGGTAGTAGATGAGTTCGGGCAGCACGACGGCGTGGTGACGGTTATGGTGAAGTAATCTCCCCAGGTCTTCCCCTAAGCACTACGAAAATATGACCGGGGGTGTAAACGTTGGAGGGGGGCGTCGCACACGGCTAGGCAATTGTCTGTTGTGTGCTAGGCGCCCCTTCCCACATATATATAGGTGTGAGGGAGGGAGGAGCAGCCAAAGAAGCCGCCCAAGTAGGAGGAATCCTACTTGGGGTCCCTCCGAAGCCGCGCCCCCCTTTCCTTATTTGGAGTGCGGGGAAAGGTAGGGGAGGGTGATGCCCCCCCCCCGTTCCTTTCTCCCATGAGAGGGAAACGCAGGAGGGGCTAGCCCTCCCCCTTTTCCTTTCCTAGGGCTGGACAAACAATGGAGGGGGCGCACTAGCCCCCTTGTGGGCTGGTTTGGCCCATAAGGCCTATATCTTGCAGGGGGGGGGTGCCCGGAACCCCTTCCGGTGACCCGATTACTTCCTGGTACGTCCTGAAACACTTCCGATGTCCAAATACCATCGTCCTATATATCAATCTTTACCTCTCTACCATTTTGAGGCTCCTCGTCATCTCCGTGATCTCATACGGGACTCCGAACAACATTTGGTCACCAAAACATATAACTCATATAACACTATAGTCAGCAAGCGTTAAGCGTGCGGACCCTACGAGTTCGAGAACTATTTAGACATGACCGAGACACCTCCCCGGTCAATAACCAATAGCGGAACCTGGATGCCCATATTGGCTCCTACATATTCTACGAAGATCTTTGTCGGTCGAACGTTATGACAACATACGTAATTCCCTTTGTCCATCGGTATGTTACTTGCCCGAGATTCAATCGTCGATATCTTCATACCCAGTTCAATCTCGTTATCGGCAAGTCTCTTTAATCGTTTTGTAATACATCACCTTGTGACTACCTCCTTAGTCATTTGCTTGCAAGCTTATGATGTGTATTACCGAGAGGGCCCAAAGATACCTCTTCGATACTCGGAGTGACAAATCCTAATCTCGATCTATGCCAACTCAACAAACACCTTCGAAGATACCTGTAGAGCATCTTTATAATCACCCAGTTAGGTTGTGACGTTTGATAGCACACAAGGTATTCCTCCGGTATCCGGGAGTTGCATAATCTCATAGTCGAAGGAATAAGTATTTGACATGAAGAAAGCAATAGCAATAAACTGAACGATCAATATGCTAAGCTAATGGATGGGTCTTGTCCATTACATCATTCTCCTAATGATGTGATCCCGTTATCAAATGACGACACATGTCTATGGTTAGGAAACCTTAACCATCTTTGATCAACGAGCTAGTCTAGTATAGGCTTACTAAGGACACAATATTTGATTATGTATCCACACATGTATTTAAGTTTCCGATCAATACAATTCTAGCATGAACAATAAACCTTTATCATGAATAAGGAAATATAAAATAACAACTTTATTATTACCTCTAGGGCATATTTCCTTCAGGATTCATGTTGAAGGTGGAGCTGGAGTCGTACGGAAGACTTCACTCTATGTTGATTGAGGGGCTACGACGTAAGTGCAGAAAGAGTCAAAGCCTATTCAGCGGGAGAAAACGCGAGTGACACGTAGTTCGGACGGGAGCACAGCGGTCTAATAGAAATGTGAAACTCGTCATCGGTCGGTGATGATCGATGATACTCTACAATGGGGGTTGAGTGGCGTGGGTTTGCGGCCCTTGAGACTCGACTGGGACAACAGAGGCTCGACGTGGTAATAGCGGCAAGGAGTGCGGTAAGCATGGGTCATGAAGACGGGCCATGGCTCCGGTGGTCATACATGTGGTGAGACAACTATGAATTTGACTTGAGATGACTACAAGTATCGGCGAAATTTCTTCAAGTTTCAGACAGGCGGTCAAGAAGGATCAGTGATGTTGAGTTCAGGTAACTCTTATCTATGACAACCAATATGTGAGTTGTTCACTTTCACGTAGTTCAGTGATCAGTGTGTGATTACGTTGGACTGATACTCTAAAAGTTGGGAGCACAGACTAGAGTAAAGAGAAACTTAATTTTGTTTGAGTGTTGACTGTGATAGAGAAAAGAAAGGACTACAAGTTGCAGGTGGAGTCACATGAAGTCTTTGGAGTAGCAGCGGTACTCATGAGATAAGCTCAAGTCCAATGTACATCGCTACAGATACTAAGCTCCCACGAATTGGGAGCCTCTGGTGCATCGGGGGTGTTTTAGGCGGTATGTGGTCTCTCGTTTTGGGTATGGTCGGTTGTAATGGGCTTTTACTCGTTGGTCGGTTGTGTAAATGGGCTTTTGACTCGTGGCGTGCGAGGCTTCTTTTACCCTACGTCTCTTGCTGGTTGCTTCTGGTTCGTCGTTCCCGATAGCATAGGCACGGTGGCGGCTGTTGGGGCTTGCCCTTTTCTTTGATTCACAGAGGAGGGCGGCGGTGTTATTGCTGTTGCGTGTGATGTTATTTCGAGAGGGTGAGCTGCTTCTGTTGCCGGAGTTTTCTTCCTCGCATCGGCCCCTTTGTTCTCCTGGGTGGGTGGAGGCATGGAGGGTGGCGGTTGTTCGCGGGGTTTGGTCTGCTTCTTCGGCTCCCTCTACTGCGGGAAGGTAGCGATTTCTTCTCTTCCTCTTTTAGTTCCTTTCTATGTTGATTATTCAATTATTTCTGTAATAATATTGTGTGCTTGGGGGGTTGTGGATGTGATTTTTTGGGGGAAGGGGGTTTGGACTTTTGTGCGGGGAGAGGGTGCAGGTGGTTTGTTGGTTGGATGTTTGGTCCATGTGGGGATTATGGGCTGTTTTGGTGTTGTGGATGGGCCATATATGGATTCGTAGGTGTGTTCGGTTCTAATCGACATCGGCCCGACTGCCTCTGCCAGTGTTGGAATTGGCTTTGCCTTGTGCGGGTTTGAGTTGTTGTTTTGTAAGTGCTTTACTTAAGTGTATGTTTTGTATATGTTGGTTTGGCAATGTTTATATGAGGAGATTGATGTTCTTGGTTGATTTTCCTTTGTTCGTTGCTTAGTTTTTTGGTTTTATATCAGGTTCCCTGTTGAGGTGTGTCGGCAGAATCGATTGAGAAGGCGGACGTTGCGCCGACTGCATTTGTTTAGTTAGATAGTTGTCTTTCCTATGCTTTTGAATTTTGTTATAGGGGTTATTTTATTTGCTTATTTATAAGTCCACTGTATTGAGTTGTAGGTCGTCTTTGAGGTCTGATCTTGGCAATGGTGGTCGTTGGAGAGGGGGTAACGGCTTCCAGTTGGCATGCCGACATTCTTCCTGTACTTTGCCGCCGATCTGGAACCGCCGCTTCTATGGTTGATGGGTGTGAGTCTCTCTCCATGCCTTGTTCCAAGTGATCAGCGAGACAGCCCACGCGCGTGTGTTTTGTGTTTCTGGCAATCACCACACGTCCTCTTCCGGCCCCCTGCTGCTCTTCCGGCGCTCCTTTGTTGCACCCTCTTGCGCCACTGTGGAAAGAGAGTGAGGAGGTTGCACGAGGACAAAATCATTGTTGCTAATGTTCATATGCAGGAGTAAATAATATAGCTTTGATTTGTCATGCCTCTGAACGTTCATCTGCAATGAAGAATCATGCTCATCTGCTGCAGCTCAGTGATTGTTCTCATTATAAGTTATGTTCTTCTCTCTGACAAATAATCTTTACAAATTACAATGATAATTCAGGTGTTGCATACACTAGGATGTTATGCATATGTGTCTCAGACCGACTTCATTGTTATTGAGATGATCCAAGTGTTGGATTTGGAATTCGTGTTGCATTAATTGATAATTTATCTGTGGATTAGAGTTATCCGTTCTTTTTTCCACAGTTTCAGTTAGTAGACTCCAGCCTTGAATCTTACATAATAATGCTTAATGTTTGTTTGGAAAAAAGTGTTGTTGAATATTTTGGTGCCAATGAACTTGTAATCTAAATATTAGTAACTGTTAACATATACTACATGGATAAACCATAATTAAGCAACTACTAGGCAATTTATATTAGTGATGTTTTCATTAAATGATGTGAAATGAATTTGATCTATCAATAGGTGGGTGGGCTGCTGTTGGACTTGCCCTGTCGAATTTTGAGAATACAGACTTTAATATGCAAGGGAAGTGGTTTCAAAGATATATTTGTTAGCTCGATCAGCTTCTAATGTGCGTATTCACATTTTTATTTCCTTGCTTTGCAGGCCAAGTGTTCAAGTCCGTGAGTTGTCCGAAGAATGCAGTCTATGTTGAATGACCAAATTCGTGACATTGTTGAGTTTCTAGACCACAAATCTGACCTCTCATAGAAATATGGATTAATTTACTAGCATCATCTCCCTATTGGTAGTTAAAGAGCCTCCATACCGGTCCATGTTGCTGCCAGCTTTAAGGTTTTCTGAAAATTCAATACCATTTTTTTAATATCTTCTATGATGCTCTATTCATGTAAATTTACTTGCGCTTTTTTGTCTTGCAGAAATGCAGATCTGTACATTACTTATATGATGGTTTTTGTTCACTTTTATAACAGAATTGGCAGAGAAATCATCATGGTCAACATCGTTACTGAATTTTGTTATGGATGTACTGATTGCATTGCATATTGTGGAGACATATTTTCAAGTATCAGAGGAGTCTTCTTCTATATGATGATGCTGTTGTGGCAGATTTTTGTTTAATCTGTTGAGAATGGTGTCAGTTCTCAATCAACAGGCAATTCTCGGCTGGTGAGTTTGACTGCATATTCACCTTAATCTCCTATCTCTCAGGTAGGTACTAGCAAATTATGAATGAAATCATACCATTATGAATGACATAGAATCAGTACCTTTTAAGTTTAGGGTGTGTAGAATCCTCCAAGTTATTCAATTATTGGTATTTCTTGTGATTTCCTATTTTTATCACTATAAAGTAGGACTGATAAAAGAATTATGGTGCTCATGTTCCTGTAGGATTGGTACAACGCCTCACATGATTATTCTTCTTAGTTTCATTGTAGCGACCAGACCCGAATGGATCCAGTCTACGTTTCTGTCATCCCTGGATCGAATGTCGACACCACACAAGATCAAGGATTTATAGCGAGTAGCAATCACACACTTATTACATCGTTGTCCACAAAGGAACTTAATACAATAATATGGCTTAAGGCCATCTAATAATAACAAGGAAGGCTTGGAAGATAAGTGAGTCCATCAACTCCATCGGCATCACCGAGTATAGAACCACGACCTAACACCTTACTGTCGTTCTAAAAGTCTCAAGAACGTGAAAGTTGCAGCCCGAAAATGGGTCAAGACATGGAATATCTTTGGCAATGTAACACATAGAGAGCAATGAAGGAATAATCCTATACTACATGCATATATGGCTGGTGGTAAGGCTCTACGGTTACATTTGCATAAAGCTAGTTTTTCCCTACATCAAAGGAATAATTTTATTTAACTATCATGGTGGTTGTTAAACATTGAGAATGGTTGACATCCTCAATCCCAATTAAAAGTACTCATTAAAAACCCAATAACATTTATTTGAAGTAACATGTTGAGATTCACATGATATTCAAGTACTAGATACTCAAGATGTCCATAACCGGGGACACGGCTAATCATGATTAGTTTATACACTCTGCAGAGGTTTGCGCACTTTTCCCCACAAGACTCGATCGCCTCCGCTTTGTTCTCTCGTGACTACATGGTGTTTGAGAGACGGATGATCGAGACACAGTCTTTCGTAAGCGCTTAGCACCTTACTTGTGGGTAGACCGTACACCTACTTTCCCCTACATCTGCTAGTCTACCCGTAAGAGTTCGCACAACTTAGTCAACTATGCCAGAGCCCATAATGGCTTGTGGCTGCACACGGAAGTTTCTAGTTTGAATAATCTTATGATCACTTAGAGCCAGGGTGGCGGTCCAAGAAATACAGGCAAGTCCTGATGAAAACCAGGTGCCTCAATCCACCCAGATGTGTGTTTAGGTTGCCACCTTAGATAAACCATTAAATTAACAATCTCACATCTGTCATGGATATCACTCACCCAATCCACGTCTACTAGCAAGGCATAGCATAATAAGCAAACGTAGAAGTAACTCCCAAGGTTTCATAAGTAAAACAGGTAATAGGTACTACCTCAATCTACTTCCCAAACCCACAATTTAATTAGATCCTAATCATGCAAGTGTTTGAGGGCTTGATCTAATGCAATAAAACTGGGTAGTAGAAAAGGTATGATCAAGTGTTACTTGCCTTGTCGATGATCCGCGAGACCTAGAGATTCAAGTAACAAGCGGCGCACTCAAGGTGATCTAACGCAGACAAACAAAAAGCATAAAATAAGTACTAATATATTGCACGGGTAAATCTCGAATAAAAGATCTAACCAGATAGTTCAACTTAAGAACCCTGGTTGCAAAAGAATCGAATCAAATAAAGCATCGAAAGTCAAAACTCGAGAGAGAACGACTCGGTTTAGCAATCTGAAACTAGGTCAAAATTTTACAGTAGCAAAACTCTGTGTAAGTAGGTTAGTCGGAACGGCGGTTTCGTAACGAAACTCCAGGCGCTTGAATCACCTGATTCCGATAAACGAGCAAGAAATAAAACAGGTTTGAAAATCGGATCGGAAATCGAATCGGAAAAATAACGGATTAAATCCGATTAAAAGAAAACGATGAACGGATTAAATAACGGACGTTCGTTAAAACAACTAATACAACGAACACATTCATTGAAACGAACGGTTCGGTGAACGTTCGTTAATTAAGAAAACCGAAAAATAAAACCATCTAGGTTTTGAAAAAACCGAACAACGAATCGAAAACCGGATCGGGTTTTCTAAAAAACCGGATCGGGCGGGCGGCGAGGGCTACCTCGCTAGTCGCCGGCTCGGCTCCCGGGCGGCGGTGGGGTCCGTGGGGTCGGGCGGGTCGGCGTGGCGTGGCGCGGCGGGCGGCGACGGCAGCGGCGGGCGCGTCCTTCGGCGGCGGCGCTCGGGTGAGGGCGGGGCGGCGGCTCGAGGTGAGGAGAGAGGGGGCTCAGTATAAATAGGAGGGGGGCTCCGGTGCCTTGGGGGAGGGGCACGCGGCGGGTCCGGCCGAGCCGAGCCGGACTCGGCGGGCGGGCGGCGGCGGACTCCTCATGGGCGAGGGGAGGCGCTGGCCGGGCGGCGGCGTTGGGCCGGCTGGGCCTTGGCCAAAGTGGCGCAGGTTTTTTTTAAACAAAACTAAACGGATTAAAAAATACCAAACGAACTCCGAATTTAATAAAATAATTTTTCCCCGACTCCTAAAATGAGTCGAACAAAATGAACTTTAAAACGGCAAACATGCATATTTTTAAAAAAACTCATTTTGCCTAAGCAAAATAAATCTTCCAAAACCAAATTTTGATTTATTTATAATATCTTCATTTTTCCTAAATATTGGGAAAGTCATATTATTCCCTCTCTTAAGTTTTTTTATAGGAAAATTTTATGAAGATAATTAAATAACTCAATGATCCTATTTTCAAAATTTGAGAAATCCCAAATATGAAAATAATGAAACTTCCAACTCTCTCCGAGGGTCCTTGAGTTGCGTGAAATTTTCTAGGATCGGAAAATGCGAGAAAATATGATATGCATGATGACCTAATGTATAACATTCCAAATTGAAAATTTGGGATGTTACAAACCTACCTCTTAAGATGAATCTCGCCCTCGAGATTCGGGTTGGCTAGAAAATAGGTGAGGTGGTCCTTGAGCAAAACTTCCTCTCTTTCTCGTGTGGCTTCATCCTCGTGTGGTGGCTCCATCGAACTTTGCAAAACTTGATAACCTTGTCATGCGGGTAACTCTGCTGGCATAATCGAGAATCTTAACCGGTTTTTCCTCATATGTCAAGTCATCCTTCAATCAATTGCTTCCGGTGGCACTTTGTGTCTCTTAACGGTACCTCTGCTATCTCGGGTGACATTTCTTCAACAGAGAAACATGGAATACATCATGAACTCCTGACAGTCCTTCTAGCAGTTCCAACTTATAAGCAACTTCTCCCATGCGTTGCAAAATCTTATATGGTCCAACGAAACGTGGTGCTAACTTTCCTTTAACTCCAAAACGCTTAACTCCTCGAAGCGGGGATACTCTGAGATATACTCTGTCTCAAACTTCATACTCAATCGCTTTGCGCTTTGAATCGGCATAGCTCTTTTGTCTGGACTGGGCTACCTTGAGCCTGTCTCGAATCAACTTAACTTTCTGTTCAGACTCCTTAATCAAATCTGGTCCAAACAACTGACGATCTCCAGTTTTGTCCCATGATAACGGTGTCCTGCACCTCCTTCCGTACAAAGCCTCGAAAGGTGCCATCTTCAAGCTGGTTTGGTAACTGTTGTTGTAGGAAAATTCTGCATACGGCAAATTATCATCCCAGCTAGATCCATAATCTAGGGCACAAGCTCTCAAAGATGTCCTCCGTAATCTGATTAACTCTCTCACCGTCCATCGGTCTGTGGGTGGAAAGCTGTATCTTGAATTCAATCGGGTTCCCAATGTTTCGTGTAACCGGGTTCCAAAATTTCGAGGTAAACTGGGTTCCTCTATCTCGATACGATGCTCCTCGGAACTCCGTGTAAGCACACAATTCTGGTCATGTATATCTTTGCCAACTTAGCAATCGCTATAGGTGGTCTTGACCGAATGAAATGAGCTACCTTTGTCAAACGGTCGACTATAACCCAAATCGAGTCATAACCTCGAACGGGTCTTTGGCAAACCTGTGATAAAATCCATGCCTAGTTTATCCCACTTCCATTCGGTATCGGCAATGGTTGTAACAATCCACCGCTTCGATGCTCTGCCTTTACTTTCGACATACATCACAAACTGCTACATACTCCGCAATATCCTTCTTCATTCCGTCCACCGTAAAGTATTCTTCAAATCCAAATACATCTTGGTATTTCTGGGTGAATCGAATAGGGTGAATCATGGGCTTCTTGTAAAATCAACTTCCTTATCTCTCGGGTTATTGGGCACATAAACACGGTCTTCAAACCATAGGGTATCGTGCTCATCCTCACGGAATCCTTTAGCTTTTCCTTTGCTCATTTTCTCCTTTATAGAGGCAACTTCCTTATCTCGCCTTTTGGGCTTCTCCGATTTTGTCCATTAGTGTTGACTGAATCTCCAATGCTGCTACATAGCCTCTCGAACTATTTCCAAACATAGCTCTCAAGGCCCTCGGCTAACTCATAGGGTATTCCTCCCATCTTTAGGGTATTGACGTGGCTCTTACGGCTCAATGCGCCGCCTACGACATTAGCCTTTCCGGTGATAATGCAATCTCATATCATAATCCTTGATAAGTTCTAACCATCTCCTTTGTCTCGAGATTCAATTCCTTCTGTGTGAAAATGTACTTCAAACTCTTGTGATCCGTATATACTTCACAATGATTTCCAATGAGAAAATGTCTCCATGTCTTCAAGGCATGCACAACGGCTGCTAACTCCAAATCATGTGTGGCATAATTCAACTCATGGGGCTTAAGTTGTCGTGAAGCATACTGAAACAACTCTTCCTTCCTGCATAAGCACTGCTCCAAGTCCTCGGCGTGAAGCGCCGCAATACACCTCATAATCCTTGGTCCGATCTCGCAAAATTAACCTTTGGTGAGGTAACCAATCTTTTCTTCAACTCCTGAAAACTTGCCTCACAGTCCTCGGTCCATATGAATTTGTTATCCTTCTTCAACAATTACATCATAGGCTTGGCAATCCT
Source organism: Aegilops bicornis (assembly GCA_021605145.1). NCBI lineage: Eukaryota > Viridiplantae > Streptophyta > Magnoliopsida > Poales > Poaceae > Aegilops > Aegilops bicornis. The sequence continues at coordinate 511,432,707 of CM038672.1, forward strand.
TGAGAAATTCTCAATGAATCTTCGGTAGTATCCTGCGAGTCCAAGGAAACTCCGAATCTCTCCAACTGTCGTTGGTGCTTCCCATCTGGTTACGGTCTCAACCTTTGTGGGGTCAACTGCTATTCCTTCTCCGGATATAACATGTCCGAGAAATCCAACTTCCTTTAGCCAAAACTCACATTTGCTGAACTTGGCATACAACTGGTGTTCCTCGGTTTCTCCAAAACCAATCGCAATGTTCCTTGTGTTCCTCTTCATTCTTCGAGAAAATCAAAATGTCATCAATGAACACCACGACGAACTTATCCAAAAACTCCATAAACACTTTGTTCATCGTGTTCATGAAATAGGCTGGTGCGTTAGTCACCCAAATGACATAACGGTATACTCGTCTGATCCATATCTCGTGGTGAATGCTGTCTTGGGTATGTCCTGCTCCCGAATCTTCAATCGATGGTACCACGATCGCAAGTCGATCTTGGAAAACACTTTAGCTCCTTGCAAGCGATCAAACAGATCATTTATCATAGGTAGTGGGTACTTGTTCTTGATTGTTACTTCATTCAATCCACGATAATCAACAACCATTCTCAAAGATCCATCATTCTTCTCTACTAACAGTACTGGTGATCCCCAAGGCGAAGAACTTGGGCGTATAAAACCTTTATCCAATAGCTCCTTAATCGCTTCTTGATTTCCGCCAAATCTCGTATGGGCATCCTATATGGTCGCCGATATTGGGCCTGTTCTCGCAAAAGTTCTATCAAAACTCAATGTCCCTATCCGTGGCATTCACGGCAATTCCTCGTGAAATACATCGGGGTAATCTTTTACTATCGCACCTCTTCCCTGCACAACTCGATAAGCAATTTACATGAGCTCTCCTCACCGATGCCGTGATACATACTTAATCCTTCTTCCTTCCGGTGTTGTGAGAAAAATCGTCTTACTTGCAATCGATGTTTCCTCCATACATCGACAGCCAATCCATACCGAGAATTACATCAAATCCTTGAGATTCCGTAATGATCAAATCCGTAGAATACATGCCTTCCTATACTTAATGGCACTTGAAAACATCCTTGTTCCGCCATATACTCCGCTCTTGGTGAGCTTACTAGCAAAGGGGTTTTAAGACTCGAGTAGGTAGGCTATACTTCTCTACAAATCCCCTTGATATGTATGAATGCGATGCACCGTATCGAAAAGAACTAGTGCAAGAAATGACTTAACCAAAAACTTACCGTTACATCGATCGGGCTGATCTTCAACCTCCTCCACATCAATGTGGTTCACCTGTCCCCCTGTTGAAAGGGTTGGGCTTCTTTCCGTAGCTTCCATTGCCATTTCCATTCGCCTTCAGGCAGTCATTGGCATAATGCCCAGCCTTATGCACTTAAAGCAAGTAATATGACTCGAGTCTACTTTGGATGGTGTTGACGGGTTGGTGCGATTACATCTGCTGCTTCCTCCATTCCCGTTCCCATTCTTGGTGCTGTTATGGTTATGCGAATTACCTCCTCCATGGGTATGTCAAACTGAATTCTGATTTAGGGGTATAACGAGGTTTCACTGAGCTCCGAGTTATACTTCCCTTGCCCATACTTCCGCTTGCAGTTCTCAATTTGTCAGCCGCTTTCCTTCAATCATGAGGGCTCGGTCTACCAACTCCTGGTAGTAATTGTAACTCGCTACCATCAACGGCATGCTGAACTCATCATTCAGTCCTTCTAGAAACTTCTCCTGTTTAGCTGCATCGGTAGCAACGTCATCTGGGGCATAACATGCTAATTTACTAAAGTCATCCATGTACTGGCCAACAGTCCTTCCTCCTTGGCGTAAGTTGCGAAACTCACGCTTCTTCATGGCCATAGCTCCTGCTGAAACATGGGCAGTGCGGAAAGCTTGCTGAAATTGATCCCATGTGACAAAGGTGTCTGTGGTAAGTGGTCGTGAAATTCTCCCACCATGCTTCTTGCGGGTCCTTCAAGCTGATGGGCTGCAAACTTCACTCTTTCTCCATCTGTGCATCCTGCAGTGGTCAGCTCCCTTCCTATCTTGCGGAGCCAGTCATCTGCTACAATCGGCTCGGTGCTACTGGAATACACCGGCGGGTTTAGTCTTAAGAAACGTGTCAAGTGATCCGCAGGTGGTGGTGGTGGCGGTGGGTTGTTGTTGTTGTTGCCTTGATTCTGCACCAATGTTTGAATCAGGGTATTCTCTTTGGATCAGTTGGGTGATCTCCATGGAAAAACAAATCCGGGGTCGCGTCTCGGAGGCATCTGATGGGTTTAGAAAAGATGAGAATTTAAGAATAGAGTGGGGTCTAAGGGGAATCACTACCCAATTGCACATGAGCAAATGCACACAATTCACTTCATTCAATCAAACAAGGGTTTACAACGATCTAACTATCGCAAAAGTGCGTGTACTATAATGTTTACATGGAGGGAATACTACTAATATGTGGGAGACTTCTACTAATTTGAACCGGTGGAAGACTCCATAATGTCCGCTCGACTTCGTCTTCAAAGTTGGGTTCACTTGGATCCGAATCGGTGTAAATCGATGTTGATGTAGTCGCTTGGGCAATCGACATACTGGTCTTCATTCCTGGCGCCAACTTCTTCTTGAGTTCTTCAATCTCGTACTTAAGATCGTTATTGTGTCTTGCTAGAGCTACGATCTCGTCCATATAGTCCTTGCGTGTTGTCTTTAGTTCTTCTTCAAGTTCGATGATCCTTACCTTTGCATTCTGCAACTCCAACATATCATTGCACATCCGTTCTCCCCTGGCGCCGAATGTGCTTGGTTTAACTCTGGATGAACGCTGCAATGGATCTATCCTTCTTGGTGCCGACGATGTCCCATTTGTCATCTCGGCGTCCGCAACTGGTAGATAGTGTCCTTGAGGTCTTCTTGATAAACTTCTCCAATGCGTCCCATGGTGATGTGAGCTGCCATGCTCTTTCCCAGCACTCCAAGTTGGTGCAATCAAAACACTATCTATAGGCTTGGTGATTGGGGCGAATGTCCTTCCGGAATGTGAGCTTGAATCTTCCAAATAACCTCTTCGAGTGGCGTTGAAAGTCCGGTGAAGCTTGGTAGTCCAATGTTCGTGCTTGGTAACTTCCTTCAAGTGAAATCTAAAAGGTGTGCCTTCATCCGGTTGGGTGTACTTGATCTTTGCGTCCGTCATCCTAAAGAGAGTAGAAAAGATGAGGAGTTAGAAAATGGGAAGAGAGTAGTGACCTATGGCTTTAACTTAGTGGTCGTGTCCTACAGTCAGCGTGTGCTCTGATACCATTCTCTGTAGCGACCAGACCCGAATGGATCCAATCTCTGTGCTCGATGTCATCCCTGGATCAAGAATGTCGACACCACACAAGATTGAAGGATTTATAGCGAGTAGCAATCACACACTTATTACATCGTTGTCCACAAAGGAACTTAATACAATAATATGGCTTAAGGCCATCTAATAATAACGATGGAAGGCTTGGAAGATAAGTGAGTCCATCAACTCCATCGGCATCTTGAGTATAGAACCACGACCTAACACCTTACTGTCAATGCGAAAAAATGCATAGCGTGAAAGTTGCAGCCCAAAACGGTCAAGACACATGGAATATCTTGGCAATGTAACACATAGAGAGCAATGAAGGAATAAGCCTATACTACATGCATATATGGTGGTGGTAAGGCTCTACGGTTACATTTGCATAAAGCTAGTTTTTCCCTACATCAAAGGAATAATTTTATTTAACTATCATGGTGGTTGTTAAACATTGAGAATGGTTGTGACATCCTCAATCCCAATTAAAAGTACTCATTAAAAACCCAATAACATTTATTTGAAGTAACATGTTGAGATTCACATGATATTCAAGTACTAGATACTCAAGATGTCCATAACCGGGGACACGGCTAATCATGATTAGTTTATACACTCTGCAGAGGTTTGCGCACTTTTCCCCACAAGACTCGATCGCCTCCGTTTTGTTCTCGCACTACATGGTGTTTGAGAGACGGATGACTGAGACACAGTCTTTCAGAAGCGCTAGCACCTTACTTGTGGGTAGACCGTTTCAACTACTTTGCCCTACATCTGCTAGTCTACCCGTATGAGTTCGCACAACTTAGTCAACTATGCGAGCCCATAATGGCTTGTGGCTGCACACGGAAGTTTCTAGTTTGAATAATCTTATGATCCCTTAGAGCACAGGTGGCGGTCCAAGAAATACTGAGCAAGTCCTGATGAAAACCAGTGCCTCAATCCACCCAGGATGTGTGTTTAGGTTGCCACCTTAGATAAACCATTAAATTAACAATCTCACATCATCATGGATATCACTCACCCAATCCACGTCTACTAGCAAGGCATAGCATAATAAGCAAACGTAGAAGTAACTCCCAAGGTTTCATAAGTAAAACAGGTAATAGGTACTACCTCAATCTACTTCCCAAACCCACAATTTAATTAGATCATAATCATGCAAGTGTTTGAGGGCTTGATCTAATGCAATAAAACTGGGTAGTAGAAAAGGTATGATCAAGTGTTACTTGCCTTGCCGATGATCCATGAGACCTAGAGATTCAAGTAACAAGCGGCGCTCACGGGTGATCTAACGCAGACAAACAACAAGCATACAATAAGTACTCATCTAATGCACGGGAAATCTCGAATAAAAGATCTAACCAGATAGTTCAACTTAAGAACCACAGTTGCAAAAGAATCGAATCAAATAAAGCATCGAAAGTCGAAACTCGAGAGAGAACGACTCGGTTTAGCAATCTGAAACTAGGTCAAAATTTTACAGTAGCAAAACTCTGTGTAAGTAGGTTAGTCGAACGGCGGTTTCAGAACGAAACTCCAGGCGCTTGAATCACCTGATTCCGATAAAGCGAGCAAGAAATAAAACAGGTTTGAAAATCGGATCGAAATCGAATCGGAAAAATAACGTATCAAATCCTATAAAAAGAAAACGACGAACGGATTAAATAACGGACGTTAGTTAACAGAACTAATCCAACGAACACATTCATTGAAACGAACGGTTCAGCGAACGTTCATTAAATAAGAAAACCGAAAAATAAAACCATCTAGGTTTTGAAAAAAACGAACAACGAGCGAAAAACCGGATCGGGTTTTCTAAAAAAACGGATCGGGCGGCGGCGAGGGCTACCTCGGCTAGTCGCCGCGGGCTCGAGGCTCGGCGGGCGCGGGGTCCGTGGTCGGGCGGGTCGGGTGGCGGACGTGGCGGCGGGCGGCGACGGCGGCGGCGCGGCCCTTCGGCGGGCGGCGCTCGGGTGAGGGGGCGGGCGGCGGCTCGAGGTGAGGAGAGAGGGGGGCTCCAGATAAATAGGAGGGGCTCCGGTGCCTTGGGGAGGGCACGCGGCGGGTCCCGCGTGCCGAGCCGGACTCGGCCGGGCGGCGGCGGACTCCTGGGCGCGCGAGGGGAGGGGCGCCTGGCCGGGCGCGGCGGTTGGGCTGGGCCTTGGCCCAAAGGGGGCGCGTTTTTTTTTAAAACAAAACTAAACGGATTAAAAAAATACCAAACGAACTCCGAATTTAATAAAATAAATTTTCCCGACTCCTAAAAATGAGTCGAACAAAATGAACTTTAAAAACGGCAAACATGCATATTTTTTTAAAAAAAAAACTCATTTTTGCCTAAGTAAAATAAATCTTCCAAAACCAAATTTTGATTTATTTATAATATCTTCATTTTTCCTAAATATTGGGAAAGTCATATTATTCCCTCTCTTAAGTTTTTTTTATAGGAAAATTTTATGAAGATAATTAAATAAATCCAATGATCCTATTTTCAAAATTTGAGAAATCCCAAATATGAAAATAATGAAACTTCCAACTCTCTCCGAGGGTCCTTGAGTTGCGTGAAATTTTCTAGGATCGGAAAATGCGAGAAAATATGATATGCATGATGACCTAATGTATAACATTCCAAATTGAAAATTTGGGATGTTACATTCATCTTCAGATTCTCAGATTATACAATTTATGTGAATAAATCTGAAAATTGCCTCTCCATAACAGTGTCAAGTGGAAGATATACCTGGGCGTCTGAGGCTCTAAGTAGTTTACTGTGTATCCTCTTTATTATTATTCAGACTTGCAACAATTTGGTTGGTTTGGTTGCCTCTTCTCTTTTGATGCTTGATTTCCATTCAACCCGTATTATATGGTTTCACCTTTGGTTGTCACATATTCAGTATAGTATGTTTCTTTCCTAGACCAAAAATAACAAAGAAACTGTTTGTTTGTTACTCAGAAGAGCAGGCACAAAATTAGGAGATGCATTCAGAAGATCGGGCACAAAAGAAGAGCAGGCACAAAATTTAAAGTATCAGTAACAAATACAAGACATCAAATCTTTGATCATCTTTGACCCCTAAAAAGTTTCAGGCTTATTTGATCTTTTTACGAATTTACTACCAAGGCGGTGTAGGGCACCCAGGGAGCTGTTACACCTTTCTGTTGAGAGAAGATATCCGGTACCTCCTCAACTTCTCGGGCTGCCATAAGGAAGACGGTGATGAGCAGAGGTTCTTTGCTGAGCTACGCTTCGTCCACTGTCCTTGCAGACTTATCGTAAAATCATTGACCATCTTAAGTACATGTGTGATGGTTCTATAATCGCTCACGCTATGCAATTCGGTCCATTCCTAGCTAATTCTATGCTCCTCTTGTGTGTTCTCTCTTTAGAAAAGCCCTTGTGCCGTTTCAAGAACAGTTGCACACTTTGTCCAGATGAATCCTAGATTTTACACCCAAGCCACGTACAACTTGGGTGTGGAAATTGGGCATGAGGAGGAACCCTACGGTGAGAAGCATCAATGGGACTGGGACCCATGTCGAAAGGATTACTACTTCAGTAGGGAGATGCTTGAGACGCCCTTCCGGTTAGGAGACGGATGGCCTAACTTCGGTGTGGAAAAGAGGACCACGAGGAGGAACTCTACCATGAGAAGTGTAAATATAGCTGGGACGTACGTATGTAGAATGAGTCCTTAGAAGATGCCCTTCCTTTAGGAGGAGATAGATGTGTTCCTTGTTAGGAGACTACCTTGATGTAGACTGCATCGACCATCCTGTTCTCCTCGCTTCCAATCCTTGTTTAGTGCGTGTAATTTTTTTACTATATATAAATGATTGGTACTTATGAGAAAAAATATATTGGTAAAATTTGCTATTTTCTTAATATAAAATTAGCGACAATTGTGGCACAGAGAAATTTGTACTGTGAGAAGGAGAGATATGTTTGATGGTGCTCAGGCGCGAATGTTGTTGAACACATGGGAAAACAAAATACACCGACAGAAAAACGGGCGCAGCGCAAGCGCGCGTATCCCTCTAGTGGAGTTTGACGCATGGATGAATTCAAGATGGTGGAGAATATTCGCCAAGGTGGGGTTTGTTGGAATTCTGTCGAATATTGTGTATAAGGTAGGTTACAGTTGGACTCTGCGTAGTATTTTGTTTAGATAGAATATGGAATCGTGTCCTAATAAGACACTTGTATCATAGTCCTCTCATATATAGTGAGGGTAGACACACGATGTAACCTATGTTAACATAATAGCACAGGGAGAAGGACCCACAGTCAGGCTCCGGAATGTAGCCATAACGATGAAACTCGTTAACAAATCTCGATGACGTGCTTAATGTGATTGCTTGATTCTCGGATGATCGATTAGTGAATACCGGTGCCTTTCGATCCACCCTTTGGTCAATCAGGCTGTTGTGGATGGAAACATCGACACCGGACATGTGTGTCGAACAAAGTATTCATGGATTTGAAGTACCTTAGGCTCCTACCTCATCCAATAACATAATGAAACTGAACCACTCCTCAGAAAGTTGGTTGCACCGCAACCACGGTTCGTTCACAGAGCTAACTCAGCTAGCTAGTAGGAGTACGTATAACCGGCAAGACAATCATGATCCAATCACGATGCGCGTTGATTTTTCTGGGTGAGAGTCGCTGTCCTGTCAATCATGGACCAACCTTAGCGGCAGCGCGGCAGCAGCCTGTGCGTGCGCAGTTAATTTTGGCTCACGGAGCAAACAACGAAGGCAAAAAATTCAGCACCCTGTCCCTCGTCGCTGTTCAATCAGCACCAGTCCAGCCGTGCAGATGAATGACCCTCGAATCCAAACCGCACGGTCTACAGTTTGTTCCATCGAAAGAGAGAGGACAGGATGCAGAGTAGCTGCCGACGAGCCGGCCGTCGAGCCAGGAGTTGCATCCTCCGGTTAACACCGCGCGCTGAGAAGGTACAGAGCTCCAGTCGTCTGATTGAAGGGAGATGCGTCTCTCACTGTCCCTCAACAACCGCTCATCAGTGTCACTGTCAGATTGTTGTATTGCAAAGCTGATTATTTACGGGCTATCGTATGGATGGTGTGAATTATTTTGGTGCTAACCAAGTCTTTAAGAAAAGCTTTGATCAGTTGGAACAAGCCCATCAACTGACCGGCAGGACTGAGCTGATGTGAGGCATTAGTTGGCGAGTGGCAATCTCCAAAGGGTTGGGTTTGTGGAGGTTTGAGCCATTCGTTGGGCATGTAGGACTAGAGGGCAAGCAGGCTTTATCGTTAAAGTAGGTTTATCTTTTTTTCTTCGAAAAAGAGGCTCCCCGGCCTCTGCATCAAGAGTGATGCATACGGCCATCTTATTAATCAAATAACAAAATGTGTCAACAAGGTTTCAAGGTCTCCAATTGAAATAAAGAAAAGGCAGCTCACACAGAGCCTAAAAGGCTAGATACACAAACTAGTCAGGAAAAGACGCCACAACCGGCTGGCTAAAAATAGATAGGTGAACTAATTGCCTATCCTATTACATGACCGCCATCCAAACCGGTTGAAGATATCCCGAGCTACCATCTCCCAACGGATAGATCCGAGAACCAAATGCTCCTGCCTCCATCGGAGTGAGTAGCGACCACGAGCGGATCATCGCCGTAGCTCGGAAAATAACACGCAAAAATGAATATGTGATGTTACGTTAAAACCAAATCATTTCGCAATTCCGGATAGTCCACAAAGAAAGCGCAAACTCCAACCCGAATATGTCTTGCTAAGTCGCTCAATCCCATTAAGCCAAGTCCCAAATAATGCGTTGACGAAGTCGGTGGAGTAATATTAAAAGCAATGTGGACCGTCCGCCAAAGGACTTTCGCCAACGGCAATCAAAAAGAGGTGCTTAATCGTCTCATCTCGATCACAGAAACTATACCTAGTAGGTCCTGTCCAATTACGCTTTATCAAGTTGTCCTTTGTTAAAATAACTTGTTTATGGACAAACCACATAAACACTTTTATTTTCAAAGGAACTTTGACATCCCAGACATTCTTTGAAGTTAGAATGGAGTTTGAATTAATAAAATCAATATACATTGATTTAACTGTAAATACTCCAGACCTAGTCAACTTCCGGTACAGAATTCATCAGGTTGGTCAGAAAGTTGAACCTCCATCAGTCTCCTAACTAAATGGAGCCATACTTCCCAACAATTGCCCGCTAGCGACCGTCTAAACTGAATATTAAGGGGGGTAGATCGAAATACCGTTGCAACGAACACCTCACGTCGTCGAGCAATACGATATAAAGACGGATATTGAATGGCCAAGGGTGAGTCTCCAAGCCAAGTATCCTCCTAGAAACGTGTGCTAGCACCGTTTCCAATAACAAACCTCGTCCTATTGAACATTGATTGTTTGACTTTCATTAGTCCTTTCCAGAAAGGCGAGTCACCGGCTGGACCGTGACACAGGACAATGTTTTAGTCTGGAGGTACTTCTTGCGAAGGATCTGCGCCCACATGGCCTCGATCCCGATGAGAGCTTCCACAACCACTTACTAAGAAGGCATATGTTCTTAACTTCAAGATTCTCAATACCAAGACCCCTTGGTCTTTCGGGTCGATGCATTTATATCCCATTTAGCAAGCCGGTATTTTCTTTTAAGTTCATCACACCGCCAAAAGAAACGTGATCGATAAAAGTCCGCCTTTTTCCTAACAAAGAATCGGGACCTCAAAGAACGATAAGAGGAACATAGGCATACTCGTGAGCACCAAATTTATCAAGATTAACCGCCTCCGTATGACATGAGCTTACCCTTCCAAAGAACTCGCTTTCTTCTCAAATCGGTCCTCGATGCACTTCCATTCTCTCGCTTGTCGACCACGATGGTGTTTGAATACCAAGGTAGGAGAAGGTAAATTCCCCAACTCGCACCCAAACAATTGCCTATAAGACTTCGCTCGCCTTTTGGCTCTACCAAAGCAGAACAACTCGCTCTTATAAAAGTTAATCTTTAGCCCGGTCAATTGTTCAAAGAGGCATAACACCAGCTTTATATTTCTCGCCTTGGCCAAGTCATGCTCCATAAAGATGATTGTATCATCAGCGTATTGAAGGATGGATACACCTCCATCAACAAGATGAGGTACCAAGCCACCCACTTGACCATTCTCCTTAGCCCTTCCTATCAAAATTGCTAACATATCCACCACAATGTTAAACAGGATAGGGGACATCGGATCTCCTTGTCCGAGGCCTTTATGTGTCTGGAAGTAATGACCTATATTGCCATTCACTTTAATTCCCACACCCCCTTTTTGCATAAATGATTCGACCTGTCGGCGCCAGGCGTCATCAAAACCTTTCATACGCAATGCCTGTTGAAGGAATGACCACTTGACCTTATCGTACGCTTTTTCGAAATCCACCTTAAAAATTACTCCATCTAAATTTTTGGAGTGGATTTCATGGAGCGTTTCATGAAGGACAACCACCCCTTCAAGGATGTTTCTGTCCGGCATGAAAGAAGTTTGGGATTGTTACACCACAAAATACGCAATCTGTGTGAGCCTAGTAGTCCCGGCATGAAAGTAGGTTTATCTGGACGCTTTATTTTCAGTCCGACGGCGATCCATTCACCAACCGAGGATTCCCCATCCTGCCGTTGCCGTTCAAGAACAATGATACAATAACTGATTAAACTTGAAGAACTCGAATGATTGCCCTGTGATATCTGACCATTAATGTTCTTGATAGTTAACTTGTTCAAAAACAAGCCTAATTTGTTATTTAAAAAAGCTTAATTTGTTGGCCTGATCGATTAAATTCAGATCAGGCTATTGCTATTTTATTCACCGCAAAAATGGTTAGCATGAGCCGGTTTCATGATGGATGGATCACCCACAGCAAACGACTCCAAGCCCGGCGGCCCGGGCGTGTTGGCGCACGCGCGCCATTGATGAGACGCGAGGCCGACGGTCAGTCGTGCCACCTGCTACCGGCCCCGCCTGTCCGTGGTAAATTGCCGAAAGAGACAGCCGCGCGTACGGAGGGCGGAAGAATTAGGCTGGCCATAGTGGGGTAACATAAGTAGTATCGTATACTGCAAACATGCTTATGTGGCAGGTAATTAAAAAAGAAAGAGATGGTTATAGTAACATAGGTAGATACTGTAATATAATAAATGTGGTGCTACTATGTGTCATGCATGGCAATAAATAAGACAACATATGATACTAATCTATGATAGTATGCACTATAGAGGTAGTAACATAGACTAGTTATGCATGTTACTAGTCTAAGTTAGGCTGGTCATAGTGGGAGTAACATAGGTAGTAACATAGATGCCATATAAGCAAAAATATTGATGTGGCAAGTAGTTAATGAGGAGAGAGGCAAATAGAGTAACCTAATATGTTACCATCACATAGCGCTTTCCAATACAAAATAAGTTTTACAAGATAATAAATGAACATGTGTATGTTACTACACATATGACACTTCCTATTATAAAGATAGTAACATAAAATAGTAACATATACATGTTATTACTCTAAGTTACTCCCTACTATGACCAGCCTTAGAGAGGAAGCGGAGGCTCGACCGATCCGACCAAACCATGGATCACCGACGCCCACGCCCCGTGGAGAACCGACATGGCATCACGTACTACAGGGTGGCCCGACGGTGCACGGGAATTGTAAAACCAGCCCATCCCTGCTCCTTCCTGTTCCCGCCACTTGACGGATGGGAAGCTGGAGTATCGCGTAGCGTGTGCGTTACTATATCTTGAGACGAGTACTGAACTACTAATCCAGTTCACAACTGAGCGACTGAAAGGCATGCTAGACCTAGAAAGTCGCAAGCAGATGAGATGGCAGCAACGATCAAGTGCTGGCCATCGCGACCCCTGGGCTCTGGCTAGGCTAGCGCCATGGCGAGGGAGCGACGTTTCAGCCCCACCTGATACCAGCCAGTCGGTCACCGGCAGCGGCGCGTGCCGCGCGGCGTCGCCACCCGGCCAGCGGGCACGGCGCAACGAACAAGAGGCGGCAGGCTGCTGTCAGGGCGATGATTGTCCCGGGTTCACATCGCTGTCGCACGCCCGATCGGGGCGCCTCGCATCGGACCTTGACGTCCGGCCGTAACTCGCCAGCACACTGTTGCGCTCGTACCTGTGCCTCCCCTCCCCTGCGCCTGCACGTACGAACGGCCTGCATTGTCGGCACGTGAACGAGACCTGGGTGGGATTTGGATCGTCGCAGCCCGAGTAGTCCCTTGCAAAATCTGGAAGCGGACGTAATAAGAATCCTGTCTTGGGTGCAGTTACTACTAGGGAGGCTTTTGGGCCAAAGTTCAAACTGAACTTGCACGGTTTTGCTCGGTGCTGGAACCACTGAGTAAATCACGTTTCGACTTGCCGGACATCCTAATCAGGAGTTGGGTGCTGTATTTGACCGGAAGATGAGCTGCCCAACTCAACTGACCGAACAACCCACTGAAAGAGCAGCCCAAGGGCGCAGCTCGCTCTGTTTACACGGCGAAACACGATCTTCTTTTGCTAGGTCTTTCGAGGATAGATAGAGTGCTTACTAGAGATGCTTATTAAACAAGAAAATTCGCAGGAAAACGAAAGGCATATTCTCGTACAATTATATTGGCGTATTCTTGAAACCATGGAAACGATGAGCTGGACTGGACGCCCAAGTCCTCCTGCCTGCCACTCGTCCAGCCCTGCATGCATGCATGCGCCAGTGTTGCTTCCATCTGGCAGATGAGATGGGCCTTGCCCTGAAAGAAAGGCTGGACGTGGCGGAAACACGCGTCCATGGGGTTGCAGAAATTTATGGACGACGCTCCTGTTTTTCGGTGGTTCCCTTCGTCCGCACGCACGCACGCACGCACGAGAGGGGAGGCCGAACGGGGCCCCGTCGAACTCCCCTCGATCCATCTCCTTCAGTCCAATAAACTACTCCTAAACTATATCCCCGACCCCGCTCGTCCAGTGTACAAACAGTTTGTGTGCGACCGACAGCTCAGTGAAAATCAGGCCTCTCAGCATGCACTGCCGCACCCCGCTGCGTGCTTCCATCCATCACGCACAGTATACGCATCTTGCGCTTCTGCCACTAGTACTCCTTGTTAAGTTGTTGTACTGTCTGAAGTATGCCGTACATTCCGTAATATACCACTGTTTAGCCCCGCTAGGATATGGCTAGGTGTCGATCCAAACACGGCTGCGGAGTACGTCCCATGGCACGGCAGTTGAGCAACCCTTAGGGCATCTTCAGCCGTTCGGCTCCCTGCGCGCTTAAATAGAGCGGCGCAGGCGTCTTGCCGCTATTCGGCCGGGCGACCTAACTCCCAGTCACGTCCCCACGCGCCGGTCCCAAGATGCGCGAAGTTTAAACTTGGTCGTTCCCGTTCTCAAAAGACGCCGCAAATCCGACGATCGGACATACTGCACGCCGACGAAGGCGGGCGAGGGCGTGCGCGTAGCGGGGTAACCATGAGGGAAGGTCACGTTTGGGTTGAACCATTGCGCGCCGCTTGCCGGCGTGGCCGGCGATGAACCCCATGGAGATCCGGCGCCTTTGTCCCTGTATGCGTCAGACGGGCGTACGACGACGGTGGATTCATCCTCACCGTCGACCGACAGGAAGACACCGCCAAGACGCTGCCGCGTTGTCGCGGCCTTCTTGACTATGGCCTGCTCACTTTGCCGGTGATCGCTTCGCCGAACTTCCACCCTCCACTCGGCGTTCGACATGCCCGGTGGCTTGGCGATGGCGCCCTCGGCTTCCTCTCGCTTTACTGGCCACGGCGCTCATACAGTTGCCAAGGCTGACATGGCGTATTTCTTCAGAGGCATGGCGTTCTTGTGCGGGAGGGTTTAAGGAGAAAGGGAGAGAATGGCGGGAGGAAGGCGAGCGAAGCGGAGAGATGCGAGGAAAAGCGTCAAGAAACGGCGGGAAAAGGCCCTCGGGTCGCCTCCAGGGTGGGCCCACGCGCCTTTTTCGCTTGTGCCGGTTCCCCAAGCGCCCCCCAGGGCGCCGGGTTCGGCCTGGGTCCGCCAACACCAGTTTTGGCCCGAGCCGGCCAAAAACGGGTTTCTGGAGGCGATCAGCCTTTTTTGACGCCGGTAAAATCGTCTTTGAGGGCTGTTGGAAGCGCCGAAGATGCCTTTAGGTGCCAGCAACCATGTCGAACATCTGTATATGCGGACAGTGCCTTAAAAAAATTCATGTCTGAATCGAACATAAGCACCTCGCAAAAAATAAAAAAAAATTCGAACGTAAGCCATGTAGGTATGAGTGCCCCTCTTTCCCCAACCAGAGCTGCTGATCGAGCCATTCATGCCAAGCCTGCCCTTGGTACCATATTCTTGGTCGGAATGGAGCAGTTAGATGATACCCCGTTAACTGCGGTTCCAGGAGCAAGCAAATCGTTAGAACTAGAAAAGGCGCAAGCAAATCGAGCCAAATCGGCCGCACGATGATTGAGATGATCCTCCTGCCCGTCTTTCCTGACCTGCAAATTAGATAACTACTGAACGCTGCCACCGGCGTGGTCTTTCCGATCACAGGATCACAGGATCACAGTCACAACACGCGTGCATGGAGCCGGCAAACCGACGAAAATTTGGCTAGCATAAATTGTTGCGCTACCAGCTTGCCGAGTGAGGGTGCGAACTGTAAAGGCCAGTGCCAGAGCATCGAAGGTTTATACTCTGCTCTCTGCTCTGCCCACGTACTACTAGTCGGCGCACGGCACGAGGACTTGGATACGGGTCGTGTCGATCGTGGAAATCAAGAAACCAACCCCATCTCGATGGCCCCGCCGGCTGTGCCGGTACGCGCCAATCCTACGGCTGTCGCTTGTGTACGTACTACTTGCGGGGGGACGCACACGATTCCAAGCGTAACGGGACGGGCGGGCGGCCTCAGTCGGACGTTGGGCTCCGCGTCGCGTGCGGTGTGGGGGACTGGCGGAGCCGTCGTCGTTACTGGTTTTGGCTCTGAGTGAATCTACAGTAGGCTGCGTGATGGCGACCGGGTCAATGTACTGGTTTGGATCGTAGCAGGTTTGGAACATAGTTTGGTCGCAGAGCCTAGAGCATGGTTGCACGTGCCAATGCAACACTGTACTAGTAGAATGCGTCTCATCTTAATCACAGCGTGCCACATAAGCGAACTAATTGTAGACTGTTATAGTATCCAAAAATAAGAGAAGGAGGGATGAACAAGCCTTCTCAGAGCTCAGTGACTCTCAGCCGTTGGATGCGATCTCTTAATGCGTTTTCGTCCGTTTGATCGACATCTGGAGAAAGCTGGGTCGTTGGATCTAGGATCAACACTGCTGGAATGAATAGTTACTGCATCCACGCGCTGCCGCTCACTCCCTGGTTCCCGACTGGGTCTCGCCGACTTGTGGGCCAGCCCGCTGGGTGGACCTCGCATGTCATTCTCTGTGGCTATGGCTCATGGCGTGCGGCCGTTAGGCGCATCAAGCGGTAAAAGATCTCGGTGCCACCGTCGAAATTCCCCGCCTTGAGGGAAATATTGAATTTCGCATAGCCTCAAGACTCGTGGCTTCTACCGATTCGTGGCCTCGTCCCCAATCGGCGAGACGCCTAGGTTTTCTGTCGTCCCGTCTCACTTCTCTCTCTCCCCCTCGCATCTCTCTCGTGCACGAGCAGCCGCCTCTCCTCTCCACCTCCCTCTTCCTCCACACAGGATCACGGTTTGCCCTCCCTTGTGCTAGCCTCTCACAGCCATGAAGGGCGGCGACCTCGCCATGGTCTTAGTCATCGGGAGGAGAAGCGGCCAAGCGAACACTGGAGCATCCCCATCGACGGATGAGTAGGAGGCCGCAGGAACCTCAGGCGCCCCTCCCGTGACCATATCTTCTCCTCGCCCGCCGTCGTGCCCCCTGGCCGGCTATGGCCTGTCTCACCGGGTGGATGAATCATCGCTCTACCCGGAGGGCGCCAGACCATTGCCCTCCCCGCCTGCATGCGCCCGTGAAGAAGACAAACAGAGATGTGCGGCCTCGGATCCACCGTGTGAAAGCGGTGGTGGCGTTATGTACACAGCCCCTCCCTCCCCTCTCTCGTGTGTGTGTTCATCCGCTCAAGATTTGATTAGATATGTTGATTTGTTTGTTTGCGGGGATGGATCCCATGGAGATGTGCGATCCTCCAGATCTGCTTGGATAATTCCCATTGTGCATGTTGAGCGTGTAATTTTTATCTCTATCGTGACCGTGAGGTGCTTTGCTCCATCATCGGTTTTGGATGAACATAGTTCAATGCCTAACTAATGTCGTAACCATGGTGTAAACGCCAAAGATCCAGTCATATGTAGGTGTAGGAGGAGCCTTTATGCGGGTGCCATCCCAACGATGTGGTCAAATAGGTAATGATCGGTTAGTAGGAAGCATGGTTTAGCGCACATATTCAACAATACAACGAAACTTCCGTTCAAGAGATATGTTTAGTACAGAGTAACCGTGAATAAATGTGTTTAAAAGACATATCAAGAGCAAGGTATAGTTGTCGCACCAAAGATAAATAAGTTCAAGACAGAGCATACAGAGTAAATATACATCAAAACAAAGTGTAGTTGTTGCCTGTGATAACCGCAATTTCACTACAAAGCATAAAGGCACAATTTCACTACAAAGCATAAAGTGCATATTGTTGTTATAACTCCTATAGGTTGCCAAAGTAATAGCATACGGTCCATGGTCTCTTAAAATGCGATGATTCGATTATCTCATCACTTGATTGATATGAACGAATTGTCAATTTCTGTAGCTTTTTATGGTTGTGGTGCGAGTGGACGCCACATTTGACACCGAGGGTGCGTAGATCGGGCAGGCCGAGGAGGATACCAGAGCGGTGACCTTGGGTTGGAGGGAGCAATGATCGCTTGGTATTGACAACATGGTCATTTCATTTGATTGGTTGGCCCGCCGACTCGCTTCGCTTCTCCTCCAGTCATGAGCTAGGCACCTCGCGCCAAGGCAGGAGTTCTCTTGCCCTCGCTCGATCCTCTCCTAGCTATCTATTATGTGTTTGTTCCTGATTCGCTCGTTATCCCACAATGGATCGGGGCGGTGACATGTTCATCGTGCACTTGTTATCACCTTGGTCACTCGACGGAGATGGAAGAGGTTCCTTCTTGCTCCCTTGCTTGGTCTTGTACTCGCTTTGACCTGTCTGCATGCTTATCGAGGTCTATTTACCGTGATTTGTTGTGTGGATAGGATTTGTTAAGTTTGTTGTTCTTCATTGCTGATTGGTGGCTGGTGGTGCTTCTGCTTTGGGAACAACACAGGATCTACGATTGTTGCTCCTCTAGGTTGGTTCACCGCCGTCTGCAAGTGTACTTTTCTTTTTCAGCTTCTACTATTTGGCATTACATGTTCATGGTTTTACTTGAGGATATGCCTCGACGCGGATTTGTAGCAAAAACATGTAGATGTCATCCAACATACCATTATGTAATATAAATGGTTAGCAATGTGTCATGAATGAATTATATCTAGAAATCGAACTCTTTTGGTATTTTAAGGATTGAGGCGGTTGGTTGACTTACCGATTTATAGCTCGCCTCACAAGATGAGCAAGGCGATGCCATTATGTCTAAGCAACCACGGAGCCGAACAAGCCTGTCACCTAACTCCATGAGGGGCACCCGTTAAACCTAACTCACCATCAACCTCCTCAATATCACCTATCCTGTTACCACTTTACCATTTGATTCCTTAATTCCAGATAACGGATACTGATATTTTTGAGGAGTAGACATTTGAACCATAGTTCATTTAATAATACCGGGTTCATATTTTTAGGAAGATAGTCATGTGTCTCGTTAATTTGACAAATGGAGTTAATTTTATAGAACATATAAGTTACCACTGTTTTGTTAGTTCATTGATGGTAAAACATACTATTTTAATGTCGTCCTATAAGTGCCACAAAAATTATGCAGGTGATCATAGCATGTTACCATTGGATTAAAAATATATATTTTAGAATGTGGTCTTTATATGGTGATTGTATGCATTTATAATGGTTTCTGGTGGTTTAATATGCCCAAGGTTGTTACAGAACATGTATATACCACTGTTTTTATGGTCAAACATACTATTTTAATATCTTCCTATAAGTGCCTGAAAAAATATGCAGGTGATCCGTGATCATAGCAAGTTGCCATTGGATTAAAAAAGAATACAATCTAGAGTGTGGTCTTTATATGCTTATTATACTAATTTCGAATAGATTCTTGTGGCTTAATATGCCCAAGGTTTTTATAGAACATATAGATACCACTCTTTTATTATTTTGATGGTTAGATATACTACTTTAATATCTTTCTATAACTACGACAAAAATTATTCAGGTCGCATCGTTATCATTGGAATAAAGAAGAATCTATTTGAAAGTGTGGCCCACAATTTTTTTGCAGATCATCACTACAAGTAGTACCCTCTTGTCCAGCTCCATTCGTGCATCTTATCTCAGTAGATGCTTATTTATTTAATCATCTCCTGGATTATTTAACCAAGAGATAGTTCAGTTTCCACTTCGACGAATGAATATAGAGTATCTCAGAAAGACGGTAAAGACATATATGTAACACATTTTAAGTTGACAAATAGTCTGGTTCTTCTAGCTGTAATTTTTTGTTGTTTTTCCAAGATTATTGCTGCACACTCATCTCTGCTTAACTCTCAGCTTGGATGGCCTAATTATGATTTTGTTTCTTTGCATTATGTAATTCAGGTTCATGTATATTGGAAGTGGAGGAGCACAATATGAAACATGGACATCCCTGTCACATCCTTCCCAAGCCGGGGGGGGGGGGGGGTTGGGGGGGGGGGGGGACCGGAGGATGGTGTCCACGGAGCAGATCGTGCTCGACCTCTGCGGCCCGAAGCTACGCGGGAACGCCCTCCTCGAGCTCTCCAAGGTCGTTTCCTCCTGCCCCCTCCTACCGCGGAAAACCCCGCGCTTCCCTCTAGCGCTCCCCGTCGAGGAAATTTCGCGTTTATAGCTGTCTGGCGGATGCTTAAGGGTCGGATTTGTGGTGGCGAATTGGAGGATCTGTATATGTATTTTGGTGTATGTTAAAGCCGCGACCTTGGTTATGCAATGCAGTATCTAGGAAAAAGTAGATTGGGGACCATGATGATCTATCTGATGTCAGCTGCAGGGCAGTTGTGTTATGGGTAAATCAGTTCACGTGGTGATCTAGGTTCTGGTAGCGAAAGTAAGTGGGGTTTGGTATGTGATTTTTGTAGCTTTTATTATGATACATCCTTTAAACATTTGCTTTGCCATACTTATTATTAGTACCCATAGCGGGAACGGTTGCCAATCTCTGTTGGACACACTCGGATGGCGATTTGGATGTTTGCATCAGATATCTATATTTATTTTAGTTCGCTTGCTCTTACTAAAATAGAAAATATAGTTGTGCCCATTTCCATTATAGTACCCCGAATAAAATGGTAAATACTACAGTTATCATATACAATCTCTCAGAGTGAATGCCACAAGCGCATTTTGTTAATATCCCCGCTCTCGTGTATTTGTTTCTTGGTAAAAGTGAACTTCCAATGAATATTTTTGTGCTGGAGCAGGCTACAAGGTCTGTATTTGGCTGTGCACATTTAATTATAGTATCTGGTGAAGATACCCTGTTCAAGGACAGGGAGGGTGTGTAAACATAGTGAAATCTTGTCCTATTGATGACTTTGCAAACTTATCGTATGTGTTAAGAAATCTAAACATTTTATGAACTACTCCCTCCGTTCCGAAATAGATGACTCAACTTTATATTAAAGTTAGTACAAAGTTGAGTCATCTATTTTGGAACGGAGGGAGTATATAGGAAAACATTTATAGGTTAGAAATAGTATGTTCTACTTCTGCAGATTATCTAGATAAGTGATGAAGTTTAGTTAGTATATTTTTTCTGTCACTTCTTTATCTACCAAAAGTGTGAACCCATGGTATGAGCCACTAATGCAAGCATCATCATTCTTCTCTTAGTGAAACATCAACTTTCCAAGGACAACATCCCAAACTGGACAGTTGATACATGGAACTATTTTACTTTAACGTTTAAGGTTTGGCTGCAAATCTGGGATGCAGGAGGTGAAAATTCATTGTCTAATACGTTTCTTAGTTTTCCTCTTCGTAAGCGAGATATTTTTCAAGATCTTGCTCCACCGTTGTGGCACTCCTTTGGCACCGCTGCTGCACCGCTCCGTAGGTTACAATTATTGCATGGTTCTAAATTCAGTTGCAATGGCAAGAGTAAATATGTACTTGCAGTTACGGTTATTTAAGTTAGGGTGGTCATGCATGTGTATTGTTTCTTTCAATATGAAATTTGTTGATGATTCTGCGCATTTTCCTTATTCAAATTGCCTTCTTTGTTTTGAAATGTATGCAGGAGATTGTGTTAATCTACCCTTCACTTTCACCTCCTACTTTGTCGCCGGTTGCATGAAATCGTGTCTGCAATGCACTTGTACTTCTTCAGGTATGCTTTTACATGAGAAAGAAAGGAAACCCTCACTCCTGGTGGGCCTTGTGGTGGATTGAGACTACTGCTGCTTTCATATCATGCTTGCTTGCCATCCGCCCTCAATTTCATTTTACTTCTTTTTTATTTGCAGTGTGTTGCTTCACACCCTGAGACCAGGATCCCGTTCTTGAATGGTACTAAGCACTACTGTTTCTATGCCAAGTCTTAAATATTTCCATTGTTTATAATTAAAAAAGCTTTCCTCATTTTGGTGACTTTACAGAATAAGTAAATCTTAACTACAGTGGTTAATAATTAGGTCTTCTTCCTTTTCCTTTGCAGCTCACATCCCACTGCATCTGCATTCGTTCCTTAATACTACCAAAGAAGACCAGACCTTTTGAGTACTTGAGGCTTACCAGCTTGGGTGTTATTGGTGCTCTTGTGAAGGTAATTTAAAACTAGATACTTATGCAAACTAGGAACGGATGGTCCATGTAGATTTTTCTTTAAATGGTGAGAGGGTTGAGTTAGAGGGGAAAACAGTCATGGGGATTGGTTGTATTCTTTTTTTTGTAGACTATCTTTTTCTTTTGGTATTCTCATTCCAAAGAATCCAGTCATTTTAATCAAATGGACTGGTTGGGATTGGATCCCGTGAATCCCAACCGGAACTGTTATTTTTGAACCAAATAAGCTAATGATTTGTTAGAAATTATATTGTTTCTTCTTTTCGATATCCGATTCACATACCATAAGAGTATTTTTGTTGCTTTGTTTTTTATATATGCAGGTTGATTATTCTGAAGTTATTGGGATTTTGCTTCAAACTGAAATAATCCTTCCGTGGTTCACAGACTATGGAGATGGGCAGTGAACTTTCCAAAACAGTATGAACTCAACCCCTTCTATAAATTTAAGTATATGTGCTTTGTAGCCTTTGACAATGCATCGGCAATGGTTAATTATAATATTATGTGAAATTTGCATGGTGCAACACTAAAATCATGCTGCAATCTAATTTGGTTATGGTATGAATTGCTGTGATTATCTGTGGTAGCTGCCTTCTGTAGGTTGCTTTCTTCATCCTTTTCATCTTATCTTACTGGAATATTTTATCTTTTATCAATTATTTAAATTTTTATTATTTAAATTACCCTGTTGGTAGCTCATAAATAATGATGTGGATGACAAGAAGAAACTCAAAACTGGTTGTCGAGCCATGATGTACTTAAAGCTTCCATAGATAGCTTTTTACTAGATTGTTGGGATCTCTTTACTGGCTGGCCCGCATCGGTTTAAGCAAGGGACAGAGGAAGAGGGGGAGAGGCGGCATCGTGCAGCAAGGGAGACAAGACGGGTGAGAGATGTGGCATGAGGAACTGTGCACCATACGAAAGCTTTAGTAGGAGAATAGGAAGATGGGCATGTGATTTAATGGGCTAGGCCAGCCCATCTAGCTTATTACTTCATGCTACAGTACAAACACCTAATTGCGCCTAATTTTGTCTAAATCACGCCTAAGCTATAAAAGCGCAAGTAGGTGGCCAAATGCATAATTAACGCCTAGCGCCTTTTTGAACTTTGATTCACATTACCTTTGAATTTCAATGTTTGAGTACTCCAAACATGTTTGTATCAACAAATGTTTGATACAAGATGTAGTGCTATCATCTCATGGTTTCTTTTTACCGCCATGAATGTATTTTGAGTACGTCAACTAAATTTTAATTCAGTTCACAATGCACACAATTTTGGTGACTCTTGCATGCTCAAGCTTTAAGGCTGCTTCGACGCAGCCCATTTGTTCATGGATTCATGCTGGTTCGTGCGGTGGAGGCGTTTTGGCGGTGGACCACGGCCTTGAGGTTCCTGGAGCCTGGGAGGCCGTGCGAGGAAACTAGGGCGACAAGGTGCCACCCCTTGCTGTTGCTCCCCCACGCTAGGAGCTCTCCTGGAGCTCCCCCATGCCTTGAGCTCGCTAGGAGGAGCAGAGGCCTACGCGCTCCCTGTGGCAATGCCTGGGGCAGTCTGCAAGGAGGAGCAGAGGCTTGGATCTGCGGAGGAGCAGAGGCCTGGAGCCGACGGCAGCTGTGGAGGTGACGACGAAGGAGGGATCGGGAGGGAAAGGGAGGAGTGGATAGCCAACTTTTGAATTGTATAAGGATGTAACTGAAAATTGTGTTTAGTTCAAAATTTATGTCCCTTGCGACATATATTTCGGGACGGAGGGAGTACTATTGACATAGATACACTTTATTTATCATGGATTTTTTTATATCATATTATCAAGTGAAAATGATCTATGTATGCACTTCTTATGGTCATGTGACTCATGTACGATTCAGAGCCATCGATATTCATCAAACACATAATTTAAATAGAGCTTGTGAAAAAAATTGCCCATAGAAATAATGACTTTGGATTGGTAGTGTCAAAAGGATGCATAACATTTGTAACATTTCTTCTCATATTCATGAGACTTTCACTCTGTTGTTGCTTTAGTCATGTTTAATTTCATTACATATGTGTGCATGTATCAGTTTTCATATTTAAAGTGATATATTTGAGAATTGTGAGAAATTTTGCCAAATTTGATGGGCACAAAATAGAGGCATCTGGAAGCAGGACAAACGCAGTTGATATTTTGTTGGTCATTTTTGGCGTCGCATCTCAAATGGAATGGAACTCATGGAGGCAATTGAACCAAGCTATCTGTTGTATGCCTAATTATGGTTTTGTAGTTTTATCGGCTCCATTGCCACTGTTGGCTTTTGCTCTTTTATGTTCCTTCTCATATTATTGAACTTAATGTTAGTTAATTAGCTTTTGTAATCATATGACAATGCTGAATTGGATGTTGCCTTGCTTCGAAGGGTTAGTTTTTATGATCTCATGACCATGTTGAACTTGATGATGTTACTCTTCCGCATGTAATGCATGTTTCTTCTTACCCCCGAACACGATAATGGTTGTCCTATTACATATGTTGAACTCTCCTTCATACAAATGCATTATGTCGTTTGATCTTCGACCACTTGACCATATCGTTGGGACCGGCACCCTCGCGCCAAAGCGCGTTGCCGATCTAGTGTCCATAGATTGGTGCTTTCCTCGGGCATGTAGTACAAGAGTAGGGTCCTAATATTATGGCTGTTGTGATCTATCTTAATTTGTTAAGCACTGTCTTTGTCACCTGAACCGACTATAGTTATAGTAGTTGCCTGCATATATTATATGCTCCCTACTACTTATGCGTTACTGCATCTCATTGACCAATTTGATCGCACATGCTGACACGAACCGTCTCTTTGTCCTTGCGCGCATTGTTCAACTCTTTAGCTTATGTCGAAACGAAGCACGCAAGATATGCTCCGTTTCTCCATCCAATGGACGTTGTTTCGACGAGAAGGAGCATCTGTCCATTCCGACGTTGACTTCAGTGTTTAGACAAGGTTTAGAGTTAGCTCTCCATGCATCGTTAACGATTGTATGGAACAGCCATTTTGGTCTATTTGTCGATAAACACAGCTGGGCTGGCGTCGTCTTTGAGACCATAAAGATGTATAATAGCTATACTGAGCGAGTGACGATGCTGCAAATCACATGGACCGTTCACCCCTACTCCTCTATCTCTTTTTTGATAAAGGGCAATTTTATTATCTCAAAATGTAGCATCAAACGGATACAAAGCATTATGAGTAACACCCGGCCTCTGCATAACTAGAATGCACACGGCCTAATATGAAAGTCTGACAAAAATTGATTAAAAACACGACAAATCAGCAACAGTAGAGCCCTATAGACCGACACTATGCCTATGTTGATGGAGGTGGTGGATCGATCCGAAGGTTATGTTGCCACCCATGTTGGGAAAAAACCTTCGTAGCCACCTGCTCAAATCGCATACACACCGCCTTAAACAGCGGTTGGTCCTCCAGTCGTTGTAACATAGACCACAGTCATAGCAATTGCGTACACCGAAAAATAACCTATAGAGGAGAAGCCTTTTTTCATTAAAAACCAAATCATTTCTACATAGCCAAAGCAACCAAATTAAGGCATACGCTCCCACCCTAATTAGCGTTTTGAACCTATTTGAAATACCGTCCAACCAATGACCAAAAATATTGGCAACACTTGC
The DNA here is from genome assembly GCA_021605145.1 of Aegilops bicornis. Classification (NCBI taxonomy): domain Eukaryota; kingdom Viridiplantae; phylum Streptophyta; class Magnoliopsida; order Poales; family Poaceae; genus Aegilops; species Aegilops bicornis. The sequence goes on from CM038672.1 coordinate 511,457,728, forward strand.
GGGCGGATACAAATTTGACGCTGTTTGGATGTCTGACCACGTAGAATTTGCAAACTTGCATTGCAAAAGGAGGTGTTTGATTGTCTCGTCATGAATACAAAAACAACACTTCTAACTCCCTTGCCAGTTGCCCGATGCGAGATTGTCTTTGGTTAACACAACTCCCTTACGAAGATACCACATGAAAATTTTCACTTTTAGTGGAATCTTGGACTTCCAATTTTTCTTGTTATTACTAACTCGTAGCTCAGAATGTGTGAGCGCATGATACATAGAGTCTATAATGAAAGACCCGGATGTAGTATGGTTCCAGCGAAACACATCCCGGCATTGTGTCAGGTTAATCGAATCCAGTCAGGAAAAAAGATTATGCCATGACACAAAACGGGGGCCAATCAAATCCCGCGTGAACGAAATATTCGGCGGGGATGAACTGAGCACTTGCGCAATAGTATTATTTTTATCGCGAACAATGTTGTATAAGGCTAGATATTTTTCTCGGAGACTGGCATTGCCTAGCCAGATGTCTTCCCAGAAACGAATCTCCGACCCATCCTTTAACGCGAAAGACCCAAAGCGAAAGAGATGTTTCTTTGCCGCCATTATGCTAGCCCAAAAGTGCGAGTCGCCAGGTTTCCAAAATGCCTGGGACACCGCCTTTTGGCCTAGATACTTGTTGCGCGGCATGGTTTGCCAAACACCATCCTCGATAAGAAGTTTGAACAACCATTTACTGAGTAGGGCCTCATTTTTTACCTGCAAGTCATGAATTCCGAGCCCATCTTGGTCTTTCGGCCTACAAACTATGCTTCATTTGGCCAGCCTGTATTTTTTCTTTTCACCGACTCCTTGCCAAAAGAATCTAGATTTAAAATAATCCAGTCTTTGTAGGACCCCTTTTGAGAGTTGGAAAAAAGTAAACATATAAAGATCAATATTTGTGAGGACAGAGAGTAGTTTGCCTTTCCAACTACTCAACCGTTTCTCTAGACGTTCCTCTACATGTTTCCACTCCAAAATGGTGAGGCGTCGATAATGAATCGGTATTCCCAGATATTTAATCGAGAATTCGCCACGTGGGCAACGAAATAGGTCAGTATAACCGGCCGATGCGTCTCGGCACTAATTCTTTTGAACTTTGTTTCAAAAAAAATCTTTTTAACTCAGTATATAATATTCGATGCGTATGGAGGTGTGCAGGTGTAAGTACCACTAGCATGCAGAAGGTGCAACGGCACGCCGCGCCCGACGGGAAGCCTTGACGATGCCGTTGTTGGATAAATTGCATCTTATTTCGTTGGTGCTCGTAATCATGTCTTTTTAGGCCACACCTAAATATGTGCACTGCAGTTGATGACTTGATTCATCATAGATTTTGCCAGGGGTGGCTGCTTTAAGAATACATTCTTCTCCCGTCTCGCTCGAGTAACTCCAAAGCTATAGATCTACCGACAAACGTCAACCACATAGTATATGTATACTCTGCAATCAAATTTGGTGCAAACGTCGGTTCAAATTTTTCGTTGTGTTCGAATATTGTAGCTTGATGCCTACTCGCTCTTCCTTGGGACACACCTTATCTTTGATAAACGGTGAATTGAAACAAAGACTTTACTCTGTTGTCATCTCCCTCAAAAAAGAAGGAAGAAAGTTTGAGTTGCTACAAAGAAAAAGCATGAAACTGGACATTTTGTATGTGCCTTTTCTATCCTATGTCATCGTTTAAGAGTGGTAATGGTTTTAATATTGTGATTTCGGCAGCAAAGCGACTATATGCACTTGTATTGTTTTGGACATCATAAAGTCATTATAGTGAGTAGTAGTGGAGTACTAGAGAAGTGTAGAAAGCATTTATTAACGGACGAAATAACTGAACGAATTAAATATATTGATACCAGTTATTAGCATTGCTAAAATAAATCTACTTATATTTGTATTAAAAGAAATGCACATGGCTGAAAAAGCAAGCTTTCTTATTTTCTGAGCTCAAACTCAATACGTCTAAACTCAAAAAAATTATACCAACGGGGGAGGAGCCCGCGACTTTGTTTTAAAGAGAGAATGTGAGACACTGAATTCAACCTAAGAGAGGGTTGAACTTAGTTCGGCCGGGCGAAACCACAACGCCACCACCACTGGGCTATGAGCCCATCCACAATACGTCTAAACTCTATAAGAGGCAATTCTTTCAGTTAACAGCTAAACCCTCTTTTCCATTTATATGTTTGTTCCACCTCATGGTTTGAAGAAGCATTAATTGAATTGGGAATCTTTGACTCAAAAAGAAGGTACATGTTCACTCATTTTTTGTAAACTTCGGAAGATATGAAGTGAACAAATAAACTATATGTCACTTCCGGACATAGATAGAATATACACTATTGTACGATACCTATTTATTATTGCACATATGGAAATATTGAGATGACATATTAATTACTTGCACATTTTTGAAAGAGTGATGATGATTTATTTTTGTTGTATACAATAGATTCTAGCATCTACAGAACATAAGTTGGCATCCCCAAAATGACATCCTTTTGAGTAAGTAGATAGGTCCATTCCTAACTTGGTTAACCAAACAACACGATGTTAATGAAAACCATGATAATCTCTAGAGATATATCCTATGGTACTAAAAAGGTTTTGCCTTTCTTGTGACCAGAGTGTAAATACAACTCTGTAATCAAAATATGAACCGATCGGAAGAAACAAACCCAAGATGCTAATAAATGATAATCACTTAGTTTCTTGCAAGTTAATACATGACGATGATAGTTCTGCTGAAGGAAATATGCCCTAGAGGCAATAATAAAGTTGTTATTTATATTTCCTTATATCATGATAAATGTTTTTATTCATGCTAGAATTGTATTAACCGGAAACTTAATGCATGTGTGAATACATAGACAAAACAGAGTGTCCCTAGCATGCCTCTACTTGACTAGCTTGTTAATCAAAGATGGTTAAGTTTCCTAACCATAGACATGTGTTGTCATTTTATGAACGGGATCACATCATTAGGAGAATGATGTGACAGACAAGACCCATCCGTTAGCTTAGCATAATGATCGTTAAGTTTTATTGCTATTGCTTTCTTCATAACTTATACATATTCCTTTGACTATGATATTATGCAACTCCCGAATACCGGAGGAACACCTTATGTGTTATCAAACATCACAACGTAACTGGGTGATTATAAAGATGCTCTACATGTGTCTCCAAAGGTGCTTGTTGGGTTGGCATAGATCGAGATTAGGATTTGTCACTCCGAGTATCGGAGAGGTATCTCTGGGCCCTCTCGGTAATGCACATCACTATAAGCCTTGCAAGCAATGTGACTAATGAGTTAGTTGCGAGATGATGCATTATGGAACGAGTAAAGAGACTTGCCGGTAACAAGATTGAACTAGGTATGATGATACTGACGATCGAATCTCGGGCAAGTAACATACCGATGACAAAGGGAATATGATGTTATTGCGGTTTGACCGATAAAGATCTTTGTAGAATATGTAGGAACCAATATGAGCATCCAGGTTCCGCTGTTGGTTATTGATCGGAGATGTGTCTTGGTCATGTCTACATAGTTCTCGAACTCAGAGGGTGAAAGCACAAGTGCTCCCTGGGTGATTTTGGTAATTAATGTCAACATATCTCTTGTTGGACTAATGTTTTTATCTAGTATATCTCAGATAAGTTCAACAGTGGAGTGGTGTGGACAACAGGATGTGGAAACCCCTTCAAGATGCTAAGGACAGAAGATTGGCAAAAGCTCAAGTGCTCAGGACTCTACATTTTCATTTTTGGTGATCCAAGATCACATTGAGTCCATAGGAAAAGCCAATACTATTAAAAGGGGATGAGGTGTTGCTTAATGACTTGCTTGCTTAAAGTGCTTAGTGATATGCTCCAAAGCCCTCAACCACTTTCTCATTTCCACATATGTCCCAAACCAAAAGTCAAACTCGGCCCCACCGAAATTATCTATCTGGCGCCACCGAGTTCACTTGACATAGCCACTGCCAGAAACCCTAGTCAATTCGGTCTCACCGATGGGATCCCGGTCTCACCGAGATGGGCTTGCAAACTCTGTGGTTCTTGTTGCAATAATTTTGGTTTCACCGAGATATGTAATCGGTCTCACTGAGTTTGCTTGACCAACTATCTGGTTAGCTTATTACCAAAATTGGTCCCACCAAGTTTGTGTAATCGGTCAAACCGAGATGAGGTTTTACCCTAACCCTAGCACATCGGTCCCACCGAATTGATCATATCGGTCCCGCCAAAAATCCTAACGTTCACATTTTGAACTAAATCGGTCCGACAGGGTTTCTCGATTCGGTCCCACCGAGTTTTGTGATTTGTGTGTAACGGCTAGATTTTGTGTGGAGGCTATTAATACCCCTCCACCCACTCTCCATTCGTGGAGAGAGCCATCAGAACGTGCCTACACTTCCAGCATACATTTTCTGAGAGAGAACCACCTACTCATGTGTTGAGACCAAGATATTCCATTCCAACCACAAGAATCTTGATCTCTAGCCTTCCCCAAGTTGCTATCCACTCAAAATCATCTTTCCACCAAATCCAAATCTGTGAGAGAGACTTGAGTGTTGGGGAGACTATCATTTGAAGCACAAGAGCAAGGAGTTCATCATCAACACACCATCTATTACTTTTTGGAGAGTGATGTCTCCTAGATTGGTTTGGTGTCACTTGGGAGCCTCCGTCAAGATCGTGGAGTTGAACCAAGGAGTTTGTAAGGGCAAGGAGATCGCCTACTTCATGAAGATCTACCCTAGTGAGGCAAGTCATTCGTGGGCGATGGCCATGGTGGGACAGACAAGGTTGCTTTTTTGTGGACCCTTCGTGGGTGGAGCCCTCTGTGGACTCGCGCAACCGTTACCCTTCGTGGGTTGAAGTCTCCATCAACGTGGATGTACGATAGCACCACCTATTGGAACCACGCCAAAAATCTTCGTGTCTCCAATTGCGTTTGCATCCTCCAATCCCATCCCTTTACATTCTTGCAACTTGCATGCTTTACTTTCCGCTGCTCATATACTCTTGCCATGCTTGCTTGAAATGTATTGTGAATGTTTAAACTTGTGATAAAACTCCACCTTAACTTGAAGAAATTAAAAACTGCTACTTTTCTTTGTTAAGAGTCTATTCACCCCCCCTCTAGACACCTCTTCTCGATCCTTTCAATTGGTATCAGAGCATTGTTCTTCATTGCTTTGGTTTAATCACCATTGGAGGAAGATGAATGAGTCTACGTTGGGGAGTCTTAGACATAGAGTGCCTATACTTTATGGAGAGTTCTTTCATGAATGGAAAATTGAGATGCTTGCGATTTTCATTGAATATCATTTGAACAAGTACATTACTAGCCCTTGTGTACCTCATGTTGATCCTTTGCATCCTACCCTTGATGAGTCTATTGATATGATCCGAAACCTTAGAACTGTTAATCTCATCACTAGAGGTTTGCCTAGAAACTTGATTGGTTGCTTGCCTACTCTTGATTGTGCCTACACTATATGGAGATTTCTTGAGGAACGATTTCCAAACTATTCCTTGCAAAACTTAGATGAAATTCTTCATAAGTCTATTGCCTTGAGTAAGATGAATTCCAATGATCCTAAGTTTGGTGATTGTCTATTTGAGTTTACTAATCTCATGCGTGCCAAAGGAGATGTTGGAATCATTAGCAATATCATCTCTGAAGCTATTATAATTCATAAAGATGAATATTGTGATGATCATTTATCTAATGAATCACTCTCTAGGAATTGATCCATCACAAGACGATGTTGATCATGGATACTATGATGAGGATGATGATAGTGACTTTGATCTCGATGAGTCTATGAGACACTTTGGTCTTATGGCTAATCTTCGCGGCTACATGGCTGGAGGAAAGGAATGGGTTCTTGATAGTGGATGTACCGATCACATGACCGGAGACAAGGATATGTTTCGTGAGCTTGCCGAAAACAACGGCCCTCGAAAGCATGTCAATTTTGGTGATAACTCAAAGGGTAAGGTGGTTGGCCTTGGTAAGTTGGCCATCTCACATGATAGCTCCATACCAAAAGTTATGCTCGTTGAATATCTTGGCTACAATTTACTTTCCGTATCTAGACTTGCTGACTTTGGCTTCAATGTCCTATTTACTGAAGTAGATTGCCAAGTGTTTCGTAGAGATAATCATAATATGGTCTTTACCAGTATACATAGAGGTGATATTTACATTGTTGATTTCACTAAAAAGGCTCAACCTAGAACTTTCTTAATTGCTAAATTCTCTAAAGTTTGGTTGTGGCATAGAAGAGTAGGTCATGTGGGCATGCGAAATCTTGATAAGCTTATTAAAGGTGATCATATCCTTGGTGTAAAAGATGTTATATTTGACAAGGTTAGATTGTGCAGTGCTTGTCAAGTAGGAAAACAAGTTGGAGGAAGTCACCCCGTGAAGAACATCATGACCACGAGAAGACTGCTCGAGCTACTTCATATGGATCTCTTTGGTCCCAATGCCTGTAAATGTCTCGGTGGTAACTCATATGGTCTAGTCATAGTTGATGATTTTTCAAGATTTACGTGGGTGTTCTTTCTTTATGATAAATCACAGGTCCAAAAGATCTTCAAGAACTTCGCTAGGAAGGCCCAAAATCAATTTGAAGTGAAGATCAAGAAGGTTCGAAGCGACAATGGAACGGAGTTCAAGAATGCAAATGTGTATACCTTTCTTGACGAAGAAGGGATTTCACACGAGTTCTCGGCTACGTACACGCCTCAACAAAATGGAGTGCTGAGAGGAAGAACCGGACCCTTATTGAAATGGCGAGAACGATGCTTGATGAGTACAAGACGCCAAAACACTCTTGGGCGGAAGCGGTTGAGACAGCTTGTCATGCAACAAATCGCGTGTATCTTGACAAGCTACTTGGCAAGACGGCATACGAGCTTCTCATCGGTAACAAACCCCAAGTTGGATACTTTCGGGTATTCGGCTCAAAGTGCTACATTCTTGATAAGCATCGTCGTTCTAAATTTGCTCCTAAATCTCATGAGGGTTTCCTACTTGGTTATGGCTCAAACTCTCACACTTACCGTCTCTACAACAATTTCACCCGAAAGGTTGAAGAAATGGTAGATGTGAAGTTTGATGAATCTAACGGCTCGCAAGTAGAGAAATTGCCTATTGATGTAGGAGACAAAGACCCTTCGGAAGCAATCCAAGACTTGTCTATTGGCAAGATTCGTCCAACCGAGGTGAAGGAGAGTACCTCGTCCGTCCAAGTGGAAGCATCTACCTCACGACAAGGTGAGCCAAGAGTTGACACGGAAGCATCCACAAGTGGGACACACCAAGATGAAGAAAATGAGGAAGTACACCAAGATGAACCTCATCAACCTCCTTCTCCACCTAGACAAGAGAATGACAACGTCAACAATGAAGAAGGCCAAGAAGAAGAACAAGATGATGAAGAAGATGTTCCACCCCGACCCAAGCAAAAGCTCCCACGAGTTTGAGCAAGAGTCTCAAGAGACCATCCCGTTGAACAAATCTTCAATGATATCCAAACTAGGAGAATCACTCGCTCTAAAATTTGTTTGGCAAATTTTTGTGAACATTATTCATTCATCTCTAGCATTGAACCTATGAAGGTTGAAGAAGCATTGGTAGATCCGGATTGGGAAAATGCCATGCATGAAGAGTGCTACCTCTTGAGCACTGCGTTGCTTTTCCCTTGAAGAGGAAAGGGTGATGCAGCAAAGAAGCGTAAGTATTTCCCTCAGTTTTTGAGAACCAAGGTATCAATCCAGTAGGAGACCATGCTCAAGTCCCACGCACCTACACAAACAAATAAGAACCTTGCAACCAACGCGATAAAGGGGTTGTCAATCCCTTCACGGCCACTTGCAAAAGTGAGATCTGATAGAGATGATAAGATAATATTTTTGGTATTTTTATGATAAAGATTAAAAGTAAAGATTGCAAAATAAACGGTAATAAAAATAGCTTGTTGACGGAAGATTAATATGAGCAAAGTAGGTTCGATCCTTGTGTTCTATTATATGAAGTAGAAGAAGAAAGAGCCGGGGGCGGTTCCATAGGCGGCTACTCTAAGACGGATCAAGTTGGGTATATATTATGACAAGTTGACCCTACTTTCCAATTTCGTAGATAGAACAGTTCTAGTAGAAGGTTAACCCGACCTTCCTAAGAGTACTAGGTTAAAGGGGAGACCTCTAAAGCCCGCGTTTCCCGGTCCTTTTCTTTTAGTGCTTCGACCCGAAGCGATAGCTTGACGCGTTTTCCGTGGATAAGATGGCAGCGCTCCAGCTCACTAAAGACTCTCTGAACCGAACGTGAAAGTTGTTTTCCATCAGACGGCTGTTCACGTAACTCCACTCTCGGCTTGGATTATATATCCATTTGGTCCGCTCATTTCTAGCGGATGAGCTTCTCTCCATTTTGTCTGGTAATAGAATAGGGCGGCTTGCTTTGACCATTGGAATAGTTTATTTAGTTATTATAGTTAATTGTTTTTGGTACTGAAAAAATATATTACTACTAGAATTCTAATTCTAGTAATTAAATTAATTAAAAAAATTTCTTTCTTTTTTATTCAAAGACACAAAAGCAAGAACAGTACAAAGAGATTGGACTCTCGGATGAGACTAAGCAGCTACCATTCCGACGCGCCCCTGACCCTATCTTGATTCAAACCGAAAATCTATCTTTCAAAATATATATCTTTGAAAGATTCACTAAAAAGACAGTTGGCAGGTCTCTTTGTATGT